>OX411543.1:8743892-11315136 GCA_948146395.1 Fragum whitleyi | reverse complement strand
TTTGGGTTTAAGTTTATTAAGTTTTTACTCATCTATCACGATTTTACAAATCCAACTCTGAAACTTTTTTTGAAAACATTGAATAAGATTTTTACAATATTTCTACCCTAACTGCATTTTGCATTACCTGTATGTTCAGACTGTAAAAATTCACGCGAGCTTTTGAAATCGTGTCGAGCCTTGTATGTGAATACCCGTGCGCAAATGGACGCGTTTTTAGCTCGGATGTTTTCGAAAAGTCCGAGGTATTAATGATCACTTTGGCGACGTGCGTAAAGGCGTTGATGTTTGCGTTGGCGTGACAAACTTAAACCTTGGTCATAACTTTTGAATGGTAAGTCATAGAGCCTTCATATTTCACTAGACCATTGCTTTGGACAAGACTTTTCTGTAGGATCCAAAGAAAAATATGTATTTTATGGGCGGTGGTCATTTCTTTATATGTTATATTGTGGAAACTTTCAAAATCATTTTCTCAGAATGTAACCTATGGTTAGCAACCAAATTTCACTGAAGTGATTCTTGAGTGACCATTTATCAGTCTACAAAAAATTATTGTGATCGGATTAAAAATCTGTATTTTATGGGCGGAGGTCATTTCTCTATATGTCATATAGTGTAAACTTTGAAAATCATTTTCTCAGAATGTAATAGATGGATATCAACAAAATTTCACTGGAATGATCCTTGAGTGACCCATTATCAGGCAGCCAAAAATTATTGTGATTGGATGAAAAATATGTATTTATGGGCGGAGGTCATTTCTCAATATGTTATATAGTGGAAACTTAGAAAATCATTTTCTCGGAATGTAACTGATGGATATCAATAAAACTTTTTTTGTATGATCTTTGGGTGACCCATTATCATGCAGCCAAAAAGTATTGTGATTGGATGGAAAATATTTCTTTTATGGGAGGAGGTCATTTCTCTATTATGTTATATAGTTGAAAATTTGAACATCATTTTCAACATAAGTAGGACCCAAAATGTGTAAAAATCTAGTTAAAACTTTTATTGCTTTTCAAAAATTTTAAGCCTGTGGAGCGACTCATGGCTTTCTAGTTTAATGAATATCAGTTGTTAGCCAATAATCTGAGAAACGACATACGACAGAAGCAGATCTTTTGCACAACTGAGGAATGGTTCACGGGGTATTTCCAGAAAAAAAAATAACCAGCGTATTGGCCGAGAAGAAGTGCTACTGTACATGGGAGTGTTTTAAGGCTTGGTTCTACTTGAATAACCGGTGCATTAAGGATGTAAACGAATGCATTTTTAGCTCACCTGAGCACGAAGTGCTCAAGGTGAGCTTTTGTGGTCGCGTGATGTCCGTCGTCCGTCGTGCGTCGTGTGTCGTCAACATTTACCTTGTAGACACTCTAGAGGCCACATTTTTTGCCCAATCAACCTGAAATTTGGTCAGAATGATTGTCTTGATGAAATCTCGGACAAGCTCGAAATTGGGTCAAATGGGGTCAAAAATGAGGTCACGGGGTCAAATATAAGAAAAACCTTGTAGACACTCTAGAGGCCACATTTTTTGCCCAATCAACCTGAAATTTGGTCAGAATGATTGTCTTGATGAAATCTCGGACAAGTTCGAAATTGGGTCAAGTGGGGTCAAAAATGAGGTCACAGGGTCAAATCTTAGAAAAACCTTGTAGACACTCTAGAAGCCATATTTTTTGCCCAATCAACCTGAAATTCGGTCAATATGATTGTCTTGATAAAATCTCGGACAAGTTCGAAATTGGGTCAAGTGGGGTCAAAAATTAGGTCACAGGGTCAATTCTTAGAAAAACCTTGTAGACACTCTAGAAGCCACATTTTTTGCCCAATCAACCTGAAATTCGGTCAGAATGATCATCTTGATAAAATCTTGGACAAGTTCATTATTGGGTCAAGTGGGGTCAAAAATGAGGTCACAGGGTCAAATATTAGAAAAACCTTGTAGACACTCTAGAAGCCATATTTTTTGCCTGATCAACCTGAAATTTGGCCAGAATGATTGTCTTGATGAAATCTCGGACAAGTTTCAAATTGGGTCAAGTGGGGTCAAAAATGAGGTCACGGGGTCAATTCTTAGAAAAACCTTGTAGACACTCTAGAGGCCACATTTTTTGCCCAATCAACCTGAAATTCGGTCAGAATGATTGTCTTGATGAAATCCCGCACAAGTTTGGAATTGGGTCAAGTGGGGTCAAAAACTAGGTCACAGGGTCAAATATTAGAAAAACCTTGTAGACACTCTAGAAGACATATTTTGTGCCGAATCAACCTGAAATTTGGTCAAAATGATTGTCTTGATGAAAACTCGGACAAGATCGAAATTGGGTCAAGTGGGGTCAAAAAAGAGGTCACAGGGTCAATTTTAAGAAAAACCTTGTAGACACTCTAGAGGCCATATTTTTTGCCCAATCAACCTGAAATTCGGTCAGAATGATTGTCTTGATAAAATCTCGGACAAGTTCGAAATTGGGTCAAGTGGGGTCAAAAATGAGGTCACGGGGTCAAATCTTAGAAAAACCTTGTAGACACTCTAGAAGCCACATTTTTTGCCCAATCAACCTGAAATTCGGTCAATATGATTGTCTTGATGAAATCTCGGATAAGTTCGAAATTGGGTCAAGTGGGGTCAAAAATGAGGTCACAGGGTCAAATCTTGGAAAAACCTTGTAGACACTCTAGAAGCCATATTTTTGCCTGATCAACCTGAAATTTGGTCAGAATGATTGTCTTGGTGAAATCTCGGACAAGTTCTAAATTGGGTCAAGTGGGGTCAAAAATGAGGTCACAGGGTCAAATATTGGAAAAACCTTGTAGACACTCTAGAAGCCATATTTTTTGCCTGATCAACCTGAAAATTGGTCAGAATGATCATCTTGATGAAATGTAGGTCAATTTTGAAATTGGGTCAAGTGGGGTCAAAAATGAGGTCACGGGGTCAAATCTTAGAAAAACCTTGTAAGCAGTGTAGAGGCATCATTTTTGCCCATTCGATCTGAAATTTGGTAAGAATTCTTCATCCTTTCAAAATCTTCTTTAAACTATTTTCGACAGTTCAGGTGAGCGATTTAGGGCCACTATGGCCCTCTTGTTTTTATAAACACTGAATAGACGCTATAGTATCTGCAAATATAAATGTACACATGCTATTTCACAAAAGGTGTAAGTTTCGATCTGAAAAAAACCCTCCTAAGCGGATTATCGTTCCGCTTTGTACTATTTAAAAGCGAATCAGTACCAAAAAGAAACATTAAGTATCCGATACCATTGGTAATACTTCCGCTGTAAACCCAATGCATTATCCGATTATCCTCGGAACACTTATCCTCAATGGACGAGAACATACAGAGGACGGAATTATCAAGTATGCAGAAAATAGTACCACGTGAGGAAGTGACACGGATATTAAAGTATGTAGGCGTATGCATATGAAATGTTATTGTCCGTGTTGAATAAATCCCTATCGTTCAACGTACTTGATGCATACATTCAATGCGTCAAACATCCGCTCTTCCCGCTTTTTGAATCATAATTACACCCGGCAATCCCTTAAAAGCTGCCATCCGCTTGGCTTCCGAACATCCACTCAACTACCCTACTCCAAATTTCACACGTCTGTATTTTGTATTAGCAAATTTTGGCCACAATCATCAAAAGAATTTATCTCTTATTTCCCTACTTAAATGGTCATAATTAAAAGATATTTTTTATTTTAGTACCAAGTAGAATTCCTTGGCTATAAACTGTCTGAATTATGCGTGTAAATAGTGTAACAGGAAAAGGGGCTTAATGTTATTAGCTTAACGTAAGCTCTCCGATTGTTCTTAAAATAATTTATTGGCAATAACTTTTGATTAGTAAGATTGTTTGTGACATGACCTTTCTGTTGGTACCAAGGACAACGTCATCAGTAAGGGTCAATGTCATTTTTCAAGGTCAAGAATTGAAAGATAAAACTTAAAATTTGGCCACACGTTCGCAATGTTAAGTGATATAGCCTTCATTATTTAAATACGTAACACTTGTGCTAAGAACTTTCAGTCGATTACCAAACTAGTGTCATTACGCAAGGTCTTATTGCTAGGTTCAATCATATCCATCGTAACAAATTTAGATTTGCCATTACAATGATTGGTGTGAGATATGGTCTACAAATTTCATGTTGTGCACTGCAAGCCATTTCTTTTGTTACCAAGACCAAGACATCAGGCAGGATATTTCAAAGTCATAATTTAAATCAAAACCTTTAGATTGGCAATATGTTTGCAATGGTAAGTGGTACATATTTCATTATTCAAATTTGTATCACTTGAGTCAAGAACTTTCAGAAGATAACTAAGACCAAGTCCTCAGCGAAGGTCAATTATTTCCATCATAGATCCATTTAAGGTAAATGGTTTAGTGTACATTTTTCATATTTGCATATGGGTAATGCTTAAGACCAACCATTCAGAATATCTAAGTCAAGGTCATCAGTCATGACCAAGGTTAATTATCTTTAATATATCTTAAGATTATCTTTATCTTTTTTATTTATACCAAAATTTCTGTATCAAGCACTTGTCGACGAGTATAACGTGCCTTTGACGGCTTTTGTTGTGTAAAGTTGTGGGTAGCTAATACTTTGTTCAAAATATAAAGTTTTTAGGTCATTATTTCTTTGTCGACTAGACTGCAAATGTAACTTTTATGTAAAATGTAGTATTTCTTGCAATTTAGAAGCAAACTGATTCAGTTGAAGTGGGTCGTTCATGGTCGACCATGTTCTCTAATTGATGACATTGTGAACTGCTTCGAAAATGTAATTGTCAAAAGTTCTGAGGTTTTTTTTGCGAGTGGGCTAAAAAGAAAGGTCCAAAATCTCGGTTTGAAGAACCTTTGTTTGAAATTGAGTGTAGAAAGGTAAAACAAAAATAACAAATATAGCAAACAATCAGAAGAATATTTAGATTCAAAATCAATGTATAAAAACATATGTAAAAATAAAAAAAAATGACAGATGATAAGAGAATTGTAAATCGATTTAAATCTTCTTTAAACAACCAAACAGCTTTCTGGAAAGGAATTAAAGTATTAATGGGTAAACAAAATAACGAACCGGCTATAACTTAATCAGAATGGTTCAATTATTTCAGTTCCCTTTTTAAAAAATAATAAGAACCTAAAATGAAAATGATTTTCTTCTAGATTTAGGCTTTAATGATGATCTGACACCAGAAATCATGAACTCTCCAATTAAAGATGATGAAATTATTAAATGTGTACAGGAATTAAATATCAATAAAGCATCTGCAGGTAAATTAACTGTCGAACATTTTGAATATGGGCTCGATGCTTAACTGCCGTACATTCGAGTGATTTTTAATAGATTGCTTGAAAGGGGAGAATTTCTCACCTATTGGTCTAAGTCTATCATTGTTCCTCTATATAAAAGGTTATGTAAATTCACCAGACAATTATCGCGGTATAGCACTGGTGGATAATTTTAGTAAAATTTATATTTCATAACTCACCTTAAGATTTATCATTTACGTAAATACGTATATAATAATACCAACATAATTGCAAGCTGGATTTCGCGAGGGTTGTACGAACATTGATAATGCCTTTGTTCTTTATTCGATTGGAGAAACGGGTTTGTCTGGAAAACTATTGAAACATATTAAGGATGTTTATAAAACTGTTTTGGCTTGCGTTAAAACAAATTTTGGTTATACAGATTGCTTTGAATGTCCAGTTGGTTTAAGACAGGATTGTAAAATGAGCTCTATATTATTCATTATTTTTATAAATGAATTCGAAAAGGCACTCAATAAGGAAATTAAGGAAATTCTACGTATCCCATTGTTTCCGCATGATATGGAAATCTTCCTTTTAATGTTTGCATAACGACAAAGCTCTTATATCAGATACAGTCGTTGGCCTTAAAAATGAATTAAATGTATTCAATAAATTTTTAATTTACTTTGAGCTTTCTGTAAAAGAAGATAAAACCAAGATTGTAGTATTTAAAAGAGGTGGGCAACTATCCCTAAAAGGAAAGTTATTATAATCGCATAACAAGGGGCCCAAAAGGGCCTGTATCGCTCCACTGACTTTAACATCTTTAGACTTTTATTAAATAAAACTTTCTTTGAATGAAAACAACACTTTGAAATCTCTGAAAACATACTTAATGATTATTAACTAGGTATGGCTGACATTGTACCAAAATACTCAATACCCATAAACCTACATCCCTTAACCCATTTCATTAAAACATTCGGTTCTGGAGGAGATGTCTTTCAAAGACACCGGGCTTGAAAAATAAGCCCCGCCCAGCCCATATTTATAGGCCAATCAAAATTTCACGAGAAAATTATCAAAAGGGTCACCAAAGGAAAATTCTGGCAAAGTTTCATTGAAATCAACCCAGGGGTTCAGGAGATGTCTTTCAAAGATTTGGGGCTCAAAAAAGCCCCGCCAAGACACGCCCATATTTAATGGCCAATCAAAACTTTTTGAACAATTTAAGTAAAGGATCACCCAAGGAACATCCATACCAAGTTTGATTGAAATTGGCCTGATGGTTTGTGAGGAGATGTCTTACAAAGATTTCGGGCACAAAATAAGCCCCGCCCTGCAACGCCCATATAAATGGGCTAATCAAAAATCTGTGAACAAGTTTTGAAAAGGGTCATCCAAGGAACATTCTGGTATAGTTTCTTTAAAATCAGCAATACGGTTTAGGAGGAGGTTTCATTCAAAGATTTCGGACTCAGAATAAGCCCACGCCCATTTTAAGGACTAATCAAAATTTCTGGAACAATTTTCGAAAAAGGTCACCCAAGGAATATTCTGGTAAAGTTTCATTGAAATCAGCCCAGTGGTTCAGGAGGAGTCGTCGTTCAAAGATTTTGAACTCAAAATAAGCCACGCCCATATTTTTAGGCCAGTTAAAATTTCTCGAACAATTTAAGTAAAGGCTCACCCAAGAAACATCCATACCAAGTTCCATTGAAATTGGACCAATGGTTAGGGAGGAGAAGATTTTTAAAGATTTCAATGTGAAAAAATGCCACGCCCATAATATGGGGTCAATCGAAATTTCTTTTACTATTTTAGTAGAGGGTCACCCAAGGAACTTTTTTACCAAGTTTCATGAAAATCCACCCATTGGTTTGGGAGAAGAAGATGTTGAAAGAAAAGTTTAAGCACGCACGGACAGACGCACGCACGACGGCCACAACGCCATGACAATTGCTCGCTGGCCTTCGGACAGTGGAGCTAACAATTGGAAGTTATGAGTAATTTTACATATGTAGGCTTATTTTATGCTAGTAATATTTCTTTTTATAAAATGGCAGAATGTATGGCAATAAAATCCAAACGAGTTTTTTTTGTATCTCCACTCATCATTGAACAGACTTGCAAAAGCTCATACAGTGGAATATCTATATGTCGAACTACGGGGGACTCATCAAAAAACTTCGACATATAGAAAGTTCGACGAAGAGATAAAAGGCGATCTTCGGGACGAACACATATGCGGCCATCATCACACTTAGGTACGACCGAAACTGGTGGCCAAATAACATCCGTATTTGATCATCGTAGCGAATAAATCGAATATAAAAGATGATACTTATTTTTATTTACATATTTATTTGTTTGTAAACTTCATATAAAACATACATTTAAATCACAAAGCAAAAACATTTTCAAACAAGCCATTTATTTACAAATTTACATGTGCCTTACATGTACTATTAGATCTATGAGACGATTAGTTTTGTGTTAGAGGTTTACATTTCGCGTTTTCCCAAGCAAAAACATATCTGATAATAATTTCTGCATATACAATTTTCTGGACAATTTATTCCCGGATTGGTTACCCAGTCCTTCCTTGGGTACGTCATGTTGGTCGATGTTGATGGCTATCCTCCCCGTGTCTACAAGGTACTTCACCAATCAAGTCCCTCGAACCATTGGCTTAAGATGCTTCCCGGTTGGGAATGAGAATTACAAATTTACCGTCGTAGGTCACATGCATTTTGCCGATCCTTTTCATTTCAAAACAATAAATCACTTAACCTTTCATATTCTCTATCTGTTACAAACAATTAAACCCAATCAGGTAAACAATCATTATCCAATATTGAGATCGCGCTTGTCAATTACTGTGGTTGACAGGTAGAATGTGTGAAAAACTACCTCGATTGCAATTTTCATCGATCAAGGTTGGGGTTCGTCGTAAAGAGGTGTGAATGCACACAAACAATAGTGATGGGACCGTGAAATTGGTTCGACGTACGGAAAAAATTCGAGCAATGGATAACGACGTATGGAGGTTGAAATACATAGAAATAAGGAATATATAGATCGGGACTTGAAAAATACTTCGACGTAGAGATAACTTCGTCTTATGGACATTCGTCGTAAAGATATTTGACTGTATAAATTATTTTTTAATTTGTTTGATAGCAAGATAAGTCCTATTTTGTTGTACGGATCAGAGATATAGGCTCTTCAAAAACTCAATTCCATTGAATTACTACATTTTTTTGCCCTTTAAAAGTTTTTGTCGGTTGATATAAGAACTGTAAATTGTGCTATTCTCGGAGACCTGGGAAGATATCCAATGTATATAAAGACGTCTAAAAGATGCATTAAATACTGGATAAGAATTCTTAATCTTTCGGATAGCCGCAATGTAAAAAAATGTTAATAAATGATGTTGCATTATGATAATTGAGTTATAAAAATTGGACTACATAAGTAAATCAAAGTACTGAAAGTACTGAATGCTAGCAAAGCATATATATTTTAGTAATCTTCCTTCTAAAAAAATCATTATGATACAAAATCAGGGTTAAAAAAATAGGGAGTTAAAAAGCATACTTTCGAATGAGTTCTTATTGGAATACAGTTCACCCAAGTGACGGTACAATGTAGTGTGCATAGCGAAAATTCTGGTCAAGCTAAGTCATTGCTTTGCACACATATGATATTCTTGGACATTCTTGGAAACCCACATTCCAATAAGCTGAACAATCGTGAGTGTGAAATATTTCTCATAAATCCCTACTTTTCTTTCCTTTTTTCCTGTTCATATGTTCTCATTTTCTAATTGAGTCCCCTTTCATAATAAGTATTTTGGTCATCGTATATCACGGGTGAGCAAAATTTCCATGTCCCTACGTTTGTATTTTCAGATGGACTTTGCGCATTCAGAAGGTTTTATCATTTTGACTAACAAACTGAACAAGTTTCATCATAAATGCGCTAAATGCATTGCCCTTAGAATGTAAACAAAGAAAGTGTCAACAGGTATCCTTTCCTTGTGTTTTCATATGAAATATTTCAAATTTTAATTCATATGGTTCATCTTAATGACCTGACAAACATTACTTTCCTATATTCATGAATTGTCGTCCCTATGATATAAAAACTAAAGATAGTTGATAACGAACGACGTACACGGGATATCTAATTATCACACAGCTCACCATACTGAATCCCGATTTGCCCTTATGAGCTTAATAAAGTATGAGGGGGGGGGGCGAAACTACAGACTTACAGTGCTTCAATAAGGGCCAAAATCAGAAATTTTTGTAATTCCATGTTGGAATTTGAGGAATTTTTTTTGTCATTTCAAAAACCTCGTCTGCCATGTTGCTGCTTTACACTTTATGACACTTTACATGACGTCATTTGGATTTCCCCGTGTTCTGTGAAAATGCCGTTTATAAACGAGGACAGTCGATTGACCTTTCTGAAATGTTTTCCGGTAGCGTCAATTTTCACTTCGGATAATACCCGTAGATCTATTTTAAGACTCTTAAAAAGGGATAATTCGAAATCGGTCAGAGCTGTATAAATTACGTTTGATCTTACGCCTAAATCCCTGATTTGAATTTCGTTTCGTTTGTTTCAATAGGCCAAATTGATTTAACGACAGTGAATCGGTTTAACATTACGAGAGAACTACTTTTTATGACGATCATGTATTTAGTGGTTAAGCCGCCGAGGGCAGTTTGCACTCATTTGAACTTTGAGGCTTCCCTCAAAATTTTGTATGTTAACTAAAGCCAGCAAAGCTGAGGCTTTGCTAGCTAAAAATGAATTATATATTAACGGCTTTGGATATGTGTGGGAAAATCAATATGTCAATAACACAAACTTCTTTCTAATTAATTATGAGATTAGATTAAAGGATCAGTTTCTTCAAGCGTGGAAGACTACCTCTGAAATTAGCAGTAGATTTTTTTTTTCAAAATGATTTCAAACTATGTTTTGGTCTCGAACCATACGTTTCTTTATTCGATCTTCGTAAATTTAGAAGATCTATGGCTACATCTAGAGGGTTCTTTGATAATCTGATGACAGAAGCTGGTCGTTATCACAAAGTTCTCGTGAAAATCGAACATGCCCTTATTTTGAAGGAAGGGTAGAGGATGAATTCCATTTCTCATTTTATTGTCCGCTATAAAAAGATGTAAGAAAAGTCGGTATTATGGTCCATATTATTTGAATAATCCACGTGGCATATAAATTAATGGCTTCTTCAAATGAGAGTGTTGTTAAGAATCTTGCAACATTTTTGTTCTATTCCTCTCAGATTCGTTATGATTTTTTAAGTAATCAAACGGACATAATTGCAATCCAATAAAATAAAGAATTCTGATCGGTTTAAATCGCATTACGTGGGGAAATCCGCTACACTTTATTTCTGTATTAAATGCAAGAGGTCTTTCGGGACTCCCTCCGACCTTTGATCTGCAAGTCATGTGTTGTAGGAACTCGAAAAACCCTCGTTCCCCTTCCTCATCGTATTATTGATATTCAATATATAAGAAATTAAGATATTTTCTAAAGAATTTATGATAGAAAGCATGCAGTTCAAATTATGAGTTGATGTTTACAACGAGTCGACGAAGAACACCAAGCATCCCTCTTAACTAAGCCCGATCACGATAATCCCGTTTTAAAATGCAGAATAACTTGTCAAAATTATTTTTTGATCATAATTTCCTCTAAGACAAATTGTCGTTTATTTGTGTACCATTTGATAAACTTAATGCCATTTAACTTCGATAACGAGAAAGAAATACACGATCTCAAAATAAATTGTGTAATCTATACGCGCAGAAAGTAGACTCGAAACTTTATTGTTTAGCCGAGTATTTTAATGGTTTCTTAGATCAAGTGGATTGCAATTATAATGGCCGAGTGTCTATTTCAGTGCGTTTATTGGGGTATAAAGTGCAATTGACTTAGCACATGGCTAAAACATAACGCCCTACACGTTATTTGCCATCTGCTAGGGCATTTGCACTTTATACCCCAATAAAGGCACTGAAAAAGACGTTCATCCCTATATAAAGTGAATAAGTAAATAAAAAAGGATATTCATAATTTTCGTATTGAAATTTTTATCGATATCAAATTGATATTTTTGAAGTCACAAAAGACTTTTATTTTAACCTACATAGTTTTAGTTATATACTACAGAGAAAATAACTGATAAAAGATATAGCATAGACCTACTTCTGATGAGATAAGTTGCTACTTTTGAAGACTGGTGTTTCCTGTCTCACCATGTATCATTTATATTTCTTTAAAAAGTGTTGTCTTGTTGTATTGTTGTACAATGATATGTGTATGGACTTATGGCCTATATTTCACAATAAATAGTTGGCGAAGTTGATGCATAAAAGAATAAAGGAAAAAACTTTCTATTCTATCAAAGTTATCTTAGGCATATAAGTAAACTAGTTTCTAATGTTGGGATAAGTAAATGTTCAATATCGGAAATTCGTTTTCATCATTTATATAATAAATGCCTGATCTCATCAATAAACTCATGTTTTTTTGTGTGTGTGTTTTATTTGCTGGATTAACCTTTAATTTGTAGTGTTTGGAAGAGAAATTATCTGTAACATTTGCATGATATTTGAAAATGTTGGATTTTATGGAACATGATTACAATCAGATATATTTACCTATCAGATTTGTGTGACATTTATTAGATTCAAAAATCTTTTGTTAACATGAGTGTGGGACGTCAGAGCTAAAGATAGAGGAGGTATTTTGGATTCTAGATGAAAGTATTTTAATAATTGTAACACGTTCCCTATGTTGTTGGTACTCATTGGAATCGTCTCTCTAAATTTCCAAAATGATTACCAACAACGTTGGGTTTCATTGAGATTTATAAAGATTTTAGACTGGCTTTACCCCTCTTATCTGTTTCATTGGTGGGTGCTAGAAATTTGAGGTGTGTAAAAGAAAAATATTGTACCGCCATGGCCAAAGTTCAGCCATGACGATTTGTTAAATAGTAAACCGAATAAAATCCTTTAGGTAAGATGATTGGCTAGTAGTTTCATACGAGTCTTTATTTTGCCCCAAAGACGATAAATAAGAAGGCGTGGTTTTAATTGAAAGGCATAATCGATTCAATTAAAGTACTGAAATGCTTATCTGATATTTCTTTCGCCTATTTTTAAATATTTTTAAATTCTTAAAACTATGAAGGAAGATTGTTTAAAATGACCCGTTTTTAATTTTATTTGCCTGCTTGTTAATATGTTTAAACTGTTTGTTGTTCTTTTCTCGGCTTTTTTTAGCAGAGGCGAAACATGTAACTACTCAGGCGTCAATAGACCTCCTCGGTAGTGTATAATGTATCAAATGTAGCTAAACTGCATAGTTTTACTAGCGACGAAACGTTGTGTCCTTTTCCGATTTTCAGCTCCACTGGCTGAAAGCCACTTGGGCTATTGTCATGGCGTTGTGTCCATCGTACGTCCGTCCGTCCGTGCGTCTGTGCGTTTGGTCGTAAACTTTTTTTTAAAAAATCTCCTCCCCAGAAACTACTGGATGAATTTCAACCAAACTTCACAGGAATTATCCATGGGTGACCGACTCTCTTTCAAAGTTGTATCATTTTATAACCCTAGCGCTTTCAAAACTCAATGTTTCCCCATCAGGCGTTCAATGTGTACTGACAGTGAAAATGAAAATGACCAACAACAACCCTATTATTAATAGGCTGGCGAAAAGATGCTTGTCAGGTTAGTAGGTTAATTTGCGGGTCAAACTGTATGTCGTTTTTGTTTATCCCAAAAAGACTGATAAGACGTCTAAGCCAAAAGGTTTCCCGTGCCTTACATTGCTTGTCTGTCCATTCAGCGTTAGCCTAAATTCAACAAAGGAATTGTCATGGAATGAGTGACCGTTGCCATGAAAATGCCCCGACACGGGATATTTATTGAATCGACGCGTTTTCCAATCAGATTTATGTAAGTTCATGCGCTTGTTGATCGGCAGTTTTGTCTCGCCGTCATCTTAGGTGCGTTTTTAGAATTAAGAATTTTAAGATTTCTTAAGATTTTTAGTCGGGATATCTCGGACTGCGTCGTAGAATGTCAACTGAATCGCGTGAGATATTTCGATTCGAAATCTTAAGATATCTTAAAAATCTTAATCCCAGGTTTCTGGCATTTTGAGCATGTCACGATATAGACAGCATTTGCAGTTTGTAAGTGTGTGTACGATTACACCATGTTACCCGAGATCGTGCGCGACGTCACTGTGCTCAACTATTGCTTTTTTCACAAGAAAGATTTTGAATGATATAAGATGGAACTTGATTCTAATTAATCAAACCTTGTCAAGGCATTAAAGGTCTGATAACCAAGGGGAAACTTAAATAGTTTGAACAATTAACTCTTTCATTATTTTTCTGAAGTTTTATCTAAAAAAAATAATTAAGAACAACATCAAAAAGAGGAACATTAAACATTATTTTTTTAAAGCATTTTCGGGTCTCTGCAAATGCTTACACTCTCTAAAACGTGAATTGACGCTATTATTGCATACAAATAAAGGATTTAGTATTTATTTAAACAGATGTTGAAAAATGATTCATAGGAACGCTTTAAAACTAGCTCTAAACCATATAATATGCCAGAAGAACCAACAATTACTCCCTAAATTCTCACCACCACCATTTTTCAAACGAATCTGCTTATGTGTCGCGCATAAGCACCCTTAACCCTTTCGCGCTGTACAAACTTTGGGTGAAAAATGAATCAAAATCAAAACACCGAGGTGCTACATATAAATACTCTATGTGCTTTATGTCACTTGGCCAGACTAGCTTCGGAAATTTACTAGTAAAAAACAAACACGTATTTGACTGTAAAGGACGTTTTTAAAGGAAATGTCATAACCCAAGAAATATAGTTCTAAACAATATCTATAGTGATCGAAAATGCAATGGGCGACAGAGATAAGACCCGTTTGAAAGAAAAATCGCCGCCGACGCGATATCTGAAGATTTCAAACCATTTTCCTTTGTGTAAAATATAGCACTTAACTGTGGTAACAGGGCATCTAAGCTTTGGACCACTAGCGGTTATAATTTTGTTGATTTTAGATGATTTTATAGTTTTTGATTCATATGTTTACATAGAGTTACTGCATAATCATCTTTTGACATGTTAACAATTGTAACAACTATATCATAAAGCGACATGTTTCGCAGAAGTTATGAGTTGTTGATGTTCCTGGTATGTTTACATATTAGTATAACTTACAGACAGTTCATATATAAGCCTTATAAAGGCATGTCAGAGCATTATAGTATTCATTTAATATCACATCCGGTTTAATGGGTATATGGTAGTTATGGGAGGGAGGGGGGTAAATTTTTATATGTTGGGTGTCTCAGTTTGGTAATTTTGGTATAAGGCAAGTATATGCAATTATATGTTGGTCATAAGGAAATAATTTGGATTTGAAATTGACCAATCGATGGTCAATTGAATTGAATCAATTCGAATTCTCTACTTTTGCTGAAAATGTGTTAAAATGTAAACTGTTTTGTGATAGAAATTAGTAAATTAAGTAATAAGTAATTTAAAAAAAACCAAAAACACACACACAAAAAAAAAACAAAAAAAAACAGTAGGTATATAAGATGTAGAAAGACGGCAAAAATTAGTGAGATCATTATGTCGACTATAAAAGTCGAATTTTGTATTTATTCTATGGTTGATTATTGAATACATTTGTCTTTCTTTCTTTTGCTTGAACATGTGTGACCTTTAGTGTTGTATTGTCATTGTTACCATGGATAATATTTTCTTTTCTAAAACAGGTCAAGTCATAATATGACTTTAGAATACATTGGTTTAAAGAGAAGTGGCTTGTAAGAAACAATTTTTTTTAAAACCATAATTTTAAGAAGATGCCAGTTGCTAATCTCTAACCCTAAACTTTACAAAAAATCAGGCCTTTCCTTTCATATTCAAAGGCTTATGCATGCAAATTATTTGGAATTTAGAACAAAATAGGAGGAATATGTAGACAAAAAAAAAAAACATTTAAGCCAAAATTTTATTATCAAAAAATAACAAAAAAAAGTTCAATATTTACCGAGTTTCCAGGCCGTATTTATTCCATATATTGATATGACCCAACATGGAAAATGATCGGAATTAAGTCGAAAATGAAAAGAATAGAACAGAACAAACAGAAAAAAGGAGAGATCTATAGATAGATCTATAGATAGATAGATCAACAGATAGATAGATCTATAGATAGATAGATAGACAGATAGATAGATAGATAGATAGATAGATAGATAGATAGATAGATAGATAGATAGATAGATAGATAGATAGATAGATAGATAGATAGATAGATAGATAGATAGATAGATAGATAGATAGATAGATAGATAGATAGATAGATAGATAGATAGATAGATAGATAGATAGATAGATAGATAGATAGATAGATAGATAGATAGATAGATAGATAGATAGATAGATAGATAGATAGATAGATAGATAGATAGATAGATAGATAGACGGATGGATGGATGGATGGATGGATGGATGGATGGATGGATGGATGGATGGATGGATGGATGGATGGATGGATGGATGGATGGATGGATGGATGGATGGATGGATGGATGGATAGGTAGGTAGATAGGTAGGTAGGTAGTTAGATAGATAGAGATAGATAGATAGATAGATAGATAGATAGATAGATAGATAGATAGATAGATAGATAGATAGATAGATAGATAGATAGATAGATAGATAGATAGATAGATAGATAGATAGATAGATAGATAAATAGGTAGGTAGGTAGGTAGGTAGGTAGGTAGGTAGGTAGGTAGGTAGGTAGGTAGGTAGATAGATAGATAGATAGATAGATAGATAGATAGATAGATAGATAGATAGATAGATAGATAGATAGATAGATAGATAGATAGATAGATAGATAGATAGATAGATAGATAGATAGATAGATAGATAGATAGATAGATAGATAGATAGATAGATAGATAGATAGATAGATAGATAGATAGATAGATAGATAGATAGATAGATAGATAGATAGATAGATAGATAGATAGATAGATAGATAGATAGACATTGCTGATAAAATGAATGAACTTTATTGAAGTATAAAATGCTTTACAAAATAACTCGACATTTTAACCGTTTTAAATATTAAAAATCTCAATTAACTTAATTTTCATTCATGTTTGTTCTACACATCTGAATCTCTAAATGTCACAGTATAACAATAGTGATATGATATAGACATAGTCTCTAACAATTACCAGGAAGGAATGTAAAACAAAATTAATTTATTATAGAATTTATTTTGAGAATGAAAATAACTAGATTTAAGTTGTGTCGTACGAAAATTGAGAATTTCTTTTTGATGTGTGTTTAGCTTACCTGAGGGCAGTGTGCTCAAGCATTCGGAACATCACTCGGCCATTTCCGTAAACTGCAACAGACCTCGGATGTATGTAAGGCGGGCGTGTATGTAACAAGGCGGAAACAGAGTAAGAAAAACTAGCGCGGAAACAACCGTCACTGTCTTTAGATTTATATCTTTTACAGTAAAAAACGACTGAACAATCTCAATTTTTGAGAATTACGAATTTGTTTCCCGTAATTTTTAAAAATACCCCGTCTATGTACATCCGAGGTTGATCGTGAGGTTGGCCGAGTGATGTTCCGATTGAGTGCTCAATTTGAGTTATTGTGATCACCCTAACTTCCAAGAAAGTCGTCAGCTATCCATCACCCGTCTGAATTCACTAATCAGTTTTCAACCGAACTGGGCAAAATATTCGTTATAAAAATTTTGCGATACTTTAGCCTGTACCTCGTTTCTTTGTCAAAGAAAGTGGACCCGTAATAGTTCCGCAACGTTTCGGAAGTCATAAACCTAAACAGTGTTAACCGAGGTTTCCTACAGATTTCAAAAGGAAACATAGGTTTACTTTGTGAAAGATATTGAGTACCGAGATAATGCGAACTATTGCTGGTCCACTACCTCAAAAAGAAGCTTAGTAACATAATGACAGAAACCTCCAAATAAGTACAATTTTGATAGTGTTTCTTCAAAACTAAACATTATGATCATATCTTTTTTTAAAAAGAAATATTAAAGTTCTATCTCGCATGTGACAAGTATATTTCTTAAAGAAAACAAAGAGAAAATGTCAAGTTAAATTGTTTATCGGTTTGTTAAAAAAGATGGCATAGAGTCACGAACAAATTAACCGCAAAAAAGTCTTATTTGAAAAACCTACGGGAGCTTGTGTCGAACCGCCGCGGAATAGATTTATAGAAATTGCTGATTTATAAGTCCGACTCACTAATTGCTGAGCCAAAGAAAATCTTCTTTGGCTTGGCTTGGTTCGTCACTGACTCGCATAGGGTTATTTTCAGCTATGCTTTAGTTGCGAAATTCGTTCGTAAGACAAGAAACATAATGACGAAAGAAGATATGGAATGTGACGACAATGGAAATTCCTGTGTCAGCGAGGAAATACTCATCTTATCAAGAAAACTAGGCGAACTCGAGTCTCAAATCGAACAACAAACTGTTGAAATTGAAAAGCTTCGTGAAAGTAATACCTGTTTAACAAATGACCATGAGATGGAAAATACCCATTCCATATGTGAGCTCATTCAACATCTGTTCTCTCAAAGTACCCTCCATGGCCTTCCAAACATAGCAACAGCAAGTCGAGGTTGGATAAAGATTTTTTGGATTCTACTTTTAGTGGGTAAGAGTTTTTTTTAATCATGATTTCATTTTCATTATATTCTATATTATTTTCATTTAAGCTCATCTGAGCACGAAATTCTCAAGGTGAGCTATTGTCCAGCGTCGGTCGTCCGTCGTATATTGACACCTGGGTCAGCCCAGGCTCAGCCTATCTTATTTAGTTACAAAAAGCGAAAATCTTTATAATATTATTCTCCGAAACCACACTGAAAACAGCATTTCTATTTGGTATGCAGCAGCGTCTAGTAGATCGTTTCCAAGTTAGTTCGTATTTCGTATCTTGATCATTGTGTCATATTTGTGATACGCACTGGACCATCCGATTTCCAAAATAAAGAGTAAAAAGAAAAAATAAAAGAAAAAAAAAACACCAAAGAAACTTCTACTCTAAAACAAATAAAGGCATCTTTCATATTTGGTATTTTACATCATCTAATAGACATTTATCAATTTTGTGCATATCATGTCCCTGTGGGTCACATTCGGGCTCCGCGCTTGCATCCCCTTTAACATAGAAGACAAAGGGCAAAACTCTTCAAAAAATATTCCCCTCCATAACCAGACGGTAGATAACGATCATGTTCTGTATGTTACATCATCTAATTGACATTTTTTCAATTTTGTGTCAAACAGCCACCATAATAATGATATAATAACATGATGATAAGGAATTTCAATAGAAATTTAAAGAACCTCCATCGGAAAAACACGTAGGAATCATTTCTACAAGGAATTTTACACGAATGCCTCTTTTTAGCTCACCTGAGCACAACGTACTCAAGGTGAGCTATTGTGATCACATTTTGTCCGTCGTGCGTCGTCCGTCGGAAGTCTTCAACAATTCTTTAAACATTTTCTCCTCAGTAACCATTGGGCGGATGTTAACCAAACTTGGCAGAAATGTTTCTTGGGTGACCCTTCTCAAAACCTGTTCGTGAAATTTTGATTGACCCCAAAATAAGGGCGTGGCAGGACAGGGCAGTTTTTGCCCTGAAATTTTGTAACATCTTCTCCTCAGTAACCATTGGGCCAATTTCAACCAAACTTGGCAGAAATGTTCCTTTGGCGGCCCTTCCAAAAACTTGTTCGTGAATTTTTAATTCATTCCCGAATATGGACTTAGCAGGGCGTGGCAGTTTTTGACCCTGAAATCTTTAAACCTCTTCTCCTCTGTAACCCTTGGGCGGATTTCAACCATACTTGGAAGAATTCTTCCTTGGGTGACCTTTATTAAAATTGTTCGTTAAATTTTGATTGACCCAAAAATATGGGCGTGGCAGGGCAGTTTTTGCCCTGAAATTTTGTAATATCTTCTCCTCAGTAACCATTGGCCTGATTTTAACCAAACTTGGCAGAAATGTTCCTTGGGTGACCCTTCTCAAAACTTGTCCGTGAATTTTTGATTGACCCCAAAAATATGGGTGTGACATGGCGAGGAAGTTTCTGACCCTGAAATCTATAGACACTTCTCCTTAGTAATCATTGGATCGATTTCAACCAGACTTGACAGAAATGTACCTTGGGTGACCCATCTCAAAACATGTTCGCGAATTTTTGATTGACCCCCAAATATGGGCGTTGTAAGGCAGGGCAGTTTTTGACCCTGGAATCATTAAACATCTCCCCTTCAGTAACCATTGGGCTGATTGCAACCAAACTTGGCAGAAATGTTCCCTGGGTAACCCTTCTCAAAACTTGTTCGTGAATTTTTGATTGACCCTCAAAGTATGGGTGTGGCAGGGCGGGGCTTATTTTGAGCAAGAAATCTTTGACTGGCATCTCCTTCGGAACAACAGGACTGATTTCAAAGAAACTTAACCAAAATGTTCCTTGGGTTACCCTTTTTAAAAGAATTGATAGCGAAATTTTGATTGGCCCTTAAATTTTGGCGTGGCCAGGGGGGGGGGGGGGGGAGGGGGCTTTATTTGAGCCTGCAATCTTAAAACATCTTCTTCTCAGAAAGCAATGGGTGGGAGGGGTCTTTTTTCTCTTTGAATTCTTGGAATAACATCTCCTCTTCAACAACTAGGCAAATATGAATGAAACTTTGCCAGAAAATTTCTATGGTGAAATCCACTGGACCAATAAAATTCAGGCGAGCCATTTAGGGCTATTCCGTCCCTCTTGTTCTGTGATGCAGAATAATATTGCCCAACAGCTACAAAGTATGTATTGTCAAACTATGAGACACATTTACATACTTACGAGAAAATCTAGCAAGTAATGTACAAGTTGTGTTAACTATAAATTTTGAACCATGAAGGCCCCTGTTCCCATGGCACAGCACCATAATGCAAAGTTCGAAGAAACCAGTAAGAGGTTCATCTGAAGATTATTTCCGAAAAAAATCATTCTTTAAAGAATAAATTTCAGAAGAAAGAGCAGAAGATTTTGTATTTTATGAACAAAAGTCAAAGATATCACGAAGACAAACATTAGAGTCAAATATATTGCCTCTAAAGTACTATTTTTTTTTTAGATATGAAGGTGTCTAGGTTTTTGACCCTCTTTGAAATAAGATTTCAAGACAAAAATATCTGACCAAGATGTAGCATTTTCAATCCAAACAGTGCGATCAAGGTTAATTTGACATTGACCCTTTATCTTCTACCCAACTTGAACCAATTTCGAACTTGAACTAGCTTTCGTGACGACAAACATTCTGACCAAGGTCCAAATCCTTTTGGACAAAAATGGGACTTCTAGAGTGCACACAATGTATTCTAAGATTTGATCTCTTAACCCCATTTTTGACCCCACTCGACCCAATTTCAATTTTGACCTAGATTTCATGGAGACAAACAAGTTTATAGACATTTGAGCAAACATGTGGCCTCTAGAGAGCATACAAGGTTTGTCTAAAATTTGACCAATAGACCCCATTTTTACACCACTTGACCAAATTTCAAGCTTGACCCAGATTTGATAACAAACATTCTGACCAGGTTTCAAGATAATTGAGTAAAAAAGTGGCTTCTAGAGTGCTCCAAAGTTTTTTTTTTATAATTTGACCCTTTGACCATATTTTGACCCCACTTGACCCGATTTTCATCTTGACCTACATTCCATGAAGACAAACATTTTGACTAAAGTTCAAGACTTCTGGGCCAAAAATGTGGCTCATGGAGTGCACACAAGGTTTTTATGAAATTTGTTCCGAATTTTTGTCCAACTTGACCCAATTTGGAACATGACCGAGATTCGATGGAGATAACATTCTGACAAAGTTTCGAGACATTTGAGCCGCACACGTGGCCTAAAGAGTGCACACAATTTTTTTCTACTGTTTGACCCTTTGACCCAATTTTTGACCCCACTCGACCCAATTTTGAACTTGACCGAGATTAGATGGAGACAAACATTCTGACCAATTTCAAGATATTTTGGCCAAAAATGTGGCCTCTGGAGTGCACACAATGTTTTTTCTATAAATTGACCCCTTGGTCTCAATTTTGACACCACCAGGCCAAATTCTTTACTTGATCGATAATTGATGAAGGGAAACATTCTGACAAAATTTCAAGGCATTCTGGCAAAAAATGTGGCCCCTTAAGTGCACGAAAGGGTATTCTAAAATTTTACCCCTTGAACCCATTTTGAACTCGACCGCGACAAACATTCGGACCAAGTTTCAAGACATTTGAGCCGAAAATTTGGCCTCTAGAGTGCACACAAGGTTTTTCTTAATTTTGATACCTTGACCCCTTTTTGACCCCACTTGACCGAGTTTCGAACTTGACCGAGGTTTGATTGAGACAAACCAATTGAATACGTTTCAAGACATTTGGGTCAATATGAGACCTCTAGAGTAAACACAAGGTTTTTCTAAAATTTGACCCCTTGATCTTATTTTCGACCTTACTCGACCCAATTTCGAACATGGCCGAGATTTGATGTAGACAAATATTCTCACCAAGTTTCAAAACATTTGGGCTAAAAGTGTTGTCTCTAGACTGAACACGATTTTTTTTTCTAAAATTTGATCCCTTGATCCCATTTTTTTTCCCAACTCGACCCGATTTCAAACATTACCGGGATTTGCTGGCGAAACACATTCTGACTAAGTTTCATGACAATTTAGCCAAAAATGTGGCCTCTAGAGTGCACACAAGGTAAAAGTTGACGACGGACGATGGACGACGGATGATGAACGACGGACAAGACCCGATCATACTACCTCACCTTGAGCACTTCGTGACGTTTCCTGTCAAGGAGTTGCACTGCCACATAAAACAATATAGCCTTAAATTAAAGGTAGATCTAAAAATTGAAAAAAAGCTCGATATGACAACCATAGACAATCGTTAGGCTTTTGAGGATGTATTTTCTGCATCTGCTTTCAGGCGGGACTGTGATTTCCGTGTGGCAGACTGTGCAGATCTTCACCGAATATTTCAGCTTCCCTGTTCTAACCCTTACACAAGTTGTCAGAGGAAACACAGAAATACCACAAATAACCTTTTGTAACAGCAATGGATATTTAAGAAGCAAAATTTTACAAGCCAATGGACCATTGGGCGATATAGATGAGGACATGCTCCCTTTTATCGAATATGATGACTTGCTCTTCAGGATAAGCCTGCTTCCTGAAGCAGATCGAATAAATATGAGTCACAGATTTGAAGAATTTATCGTCTTGCCAGGTAAGTTTCATCTTCGTAAGCCAAGGGTTCTAGCTCCATTATGTTCCTTACGGAGTTCACAAGGAACGTAGTGGAACTAGAACCATTGGCTTGCAAAGATGGGTAAGATTCTGCTTACCCCAACAATCCCTAGTGTTCGGTATACTTTTATATGAGCCTGTGCGTGACATTTCCAGCAATTTCACAGTTACGCGAGGCACAAATTTTGAGCAGATTAGATAACGTCACAATGGAATAAGAATATAGTCTGACTGTCTGAGGAGCAATTAAGACCTTATCTATCTATCAAGTGCATAGTGAAGACTCTGGTCAGACTGTGCGACAGCACAGGCTGGCCTGAAGCTTTGCTTTGCGCACATTTGAAATTGTTGGAAATGTCACGCACAGGCTCATATGTCATTTGACGTTTCCTAAGAGTATTTGCAAACGATATTTGAGAACAAAAATCACGCGGTGCGTTATCATTTTCTGCTCAGTTTAGACCTTTGGTTTTGCATGTTATGCATTTGTTATACTTTTTAGATGACTAGCTAGTCCGGAATCGGATTCATTTGAATCAATCAATGTGGCTTAGCTAGTAATAAAATCACATCCTTATTACAATTGTGCATATTGCAACTGCGTGGTTTGACTAACAATTTACGTGGGTCAACGAAATCAAACTTGTCAGATTGAGAACGTCAGCAAAAATGATTAAGCATTCATGTTCCTATAGCATCTTGGAAGGCCTTAAATAAGCAAGTCGAGATGCCATAGAACGCTATAGCATTGTTCGATGACAAGTTACTAGCCTAACAACGTAGCAATGACTAACGTTGATTCACACGTAACGTCTGCCAGAAAAAAAAAAAAGAAACACACACACACAAAAAAAACCCTTTTGTTTTTGAAAATGGCTTGGGATTTCTTCTCAAACTATATAATGCAACAAAAGCACATAGCTCTTACCAGGGAAGAAGCTATAAAACGGTCATATCTTAACGCGATAAATTCTGCTTGCACGTTTGCAGTATGCGATACCTTGTCAAATCCTTATTTACTTCTAACTAAAAAATCTTATCTTAAGTATGACATCAAATGTATACAATAAATGTTTGCAAACTCCGTAAAAGTCAGGAAAATACAATGAGTGAAAGTAGACACTTTCTTTTCGAACTCAGTACATAAGGGGGTTGGGGTTGTTATCCTTGTGTTGCAAAGTTTCGATTGAATTTGTGCACTACATTGAAGTAATGTAGATACATAGGGGGTTCGTTTAAAACCCATCCGAACCCCCTCTGGATACGCCACTGCAACTGACCCCTTGGTAACCTTGCTAAGGACAGAATATACAATATTTAAAAAAAACTTACTCCTTATAAGTCTGAATCGCGTTCGTTATTTTCATCAGAAAACAAAATATTTTTGAAAATAATGTTTGATTAATTTCACAGCTGATAAAAGTGTCTTAAGATAGTTTTGAAACAGAATAAAGTCAATTTTACATTTTGAATGCTACAATCTGTCCAATCATTCAGTGACAATTAATTTACAGCATTTGGCTTGTATGATTCAAACCCCCCCCCCCCCCCCCACACACACTATTGTTCGTCAGTGCGTCCGTGAGTGCGTCCGTGCGTAAACTTATACTTTAAACATCTTATTTCTGAAACTAACTGCCAGAATTCAACCAAATGATACATAGAACATGATTTTTCAGATTCCATCTTTTAATCCAGATTAGGCTGATTACTTGGGCGCTTAGGGCTGTCCAGTCACCCAAAAATGGCCCCTTATGGTGAAATATAAAAAAAGGCTTCTTCTCTGAAACTACTGAGCACGAATCAACCTATTTCCACAGGGATATTGCTTATGAAATGCTCTATTAGAGTCCTGCATTCAAACCTGATTAGACTGATAACTTTGGTGTTCAGGCCGCCGAGTCACCACAAGAGGGCCCCTTTTGCAGATGTATAAAAAGAAATTTCTTCTCTGAAACAACTGGTCAGAATTCAAATTCACAGAAATGGTGATTAGGACATGCGCTTTTTGATTACTTGGGCGCTTGGGCTGTCGAGTCACTAACATGGGCCCTTTTGGTAATGTAAAAAAACCCCTTCTTTTTCTCTGAAACTACCTGTCAGAGTACAACCAAACTGCATAAGAATAATGCTTTGGACTAGCCTTTTTAGATTCCTTCTTTTAATCCTGTTTGGGCTCATAATTTGAAGTTACAGACTGCCGCTAACCGAAAATGGCCCTTTATAATGAAATATTAAAAATCTACTTCTTTTAAACAACTAGTTAGAATTCAACCAAATTTGACAGGAATTAACCTTAGGGCATGCTCTCTAAGATTTCTTCCTGCAATTATGATTTGGGGAAAATGTGAGTACTGTCTGTCCAGTCAGCTTAAAATGGTTCCATACGGATAAAAGTTATTTGTTCTTCTCTGAAATAATTTTTTGGAATGATGTCAGGATTACTCTTTTGATAGATATTTCTCTGACGTTTTTCTCGGTGATTATGCTGCAGTGTCGATGAAAAAGGGACCATAGTAACGTTGTCTGCGCATGTCATATTCTCCGAAGATTGACCTGTCTTCGGGACCGTATAACTTATCCAGATTGGGATAAATATTACTACCTCGTACGCATAACTCCGTATTCTATCGCCAAAATGTAGTAAATGAAGAATTTCAATTAAAACTTCATTTTTGTGGAAATCAAACTTAATTTTGCCTTCAATTAATTGACAAAAATATTGGTTGAAATTGCGAAAGTATATATATATATATATATATATATATATATATATATATATATATATATATATATATATATATATATATATATATATATATATATATATATATATATATTTTAAAAAAAGTTGTTTGCTTGAGATCTATTTATACTGTACACATTTTTCTCATATAGATTTTTGGGGAAAACCGATTAAATTCAAGCTTTTCTTGGCCGCTGACATTTTGAAAGTAGTTCGACGGAATCGGCCGAGTTGTCACGAATAACACTACCCAGAATGCTCAAATTAGATAGGTCAGTATTTGAAAAATGCCACCTATCGGGAGATAACGCCATAGAAACGTAATATTTTTTGTTATCACAACTTGTATATTTATAGACATTTATAGATTTCATGAACTGCTCATAAAATGTTCCTTATCATGTGACAATGCATACAAAAACATCTTTGAAATGTTATTCTCTGTCATTGAAACAACGTTCTTTTGTGTAAGATTGTTTGTTGACTCAATATTTTTTTCATTTCATGTATTAACTAACCTTGGCCTTAGATAATTATCTATTAACAAATAGATTATGGCTTAGCTTAATACTTTTACATAAAGTGCCAGTGGAGTGGTACTGGCCCTCGTAGTCCTCTTGTTTTTTAAATCTTCCTTACGTAACATTAAAAAATATTCTATCTAAGTTTCAAGAAATTTGAGAAAAATATGTGATGTAATGCACATAAGCTTTTTTTCTTAGGTTTGGACATTTCGTCCCTATAAGCATTTTAAAAAAAACCCGAAAATTTCTGGCTAAGTTCTATGATACTTGATCGAATTCGTGTAGACATTAAGAATCTATACATGTTTTTTCGTATATTTGAACCAGTGACCTAGTTTTTCATCATAAGAGAATTATTTTTGAACTCGTCCGAGGTCATAGAGCAACATTTTCACCAAGTTTCGAGACGATTGAGCCAAACAAAAAAGTGACCTAAAGGTTTGACACGCGGCGAACGACGAACGCATCTACTTGGCAATTCCTAAAACCGCATATGCATATAGTAGATAATGCAAAAGAAGCAAAATCATATATGAAACTTAGAGTGACATTTTCAAGAATTCTTAATGTCACAGCCGCACAGTCTGACCAGAGTATTTGCTATACGATCTAAAGATAGATATTATCCATGTTTTTCCACTTGCTCTGGGCCGATATTCTTATTGCATTATGTAATTGTCTAGCAGCATCATGTCTATTGACCATGCACACTTGAAATTGTTGGAAAGCTTACGCACTGGCTCATATCATATTTGTAGATACATCAACATTGGACTACGAACAACTTCCAAGTACACAATATGGCAACTGCTATACACTAATTCCAAAGACTGTCCAGCAAGAAGAGTTGAAAATATCGTTTTATATAAACTTGAGATCCGGCGAACATCTTTCTCATGATATAAGCCTTATGGGTTTGGCGTTCATACGAGAACAAGGTATATATCCTCATTCATATTCGGAACCCTATTTCGAAATAAAATCTGGGTATCAAGTGCGCGCTCATCTTCAAAAGGAAAGAATCATTCGCCTAACAGGAAAGTATAAGAATTGCCAAGAGTATGAAAAAGAATTCTATGAGGAAACCGGAATCAAATATTCTGAAGAAGTCTGTCTTGCTCGTTGTCTCAGCGAAAAACTTCTTGCTAGATGTGGATGCATCAATCGCCTGAAGAACTCTTTTCCTAAACGCTACAAAATCTCGAAGGTTTTTGAAAACGTATCAGATTGTTCAACACATAATAACCAATGCTACATGGATAATCAAGCCTTAACCAAAGATGATGACTGTGATTGTAAGCCTCGATGTGATACTCGCACATACAAGCTATCGGATATCAAGAGAAGGAAAATAAAAAAGGACCGAATTGAATGGCTTTGTGTTATGTGGGATGATTGCAGATCTAGAGAATTTTTACATGAAAAAGCAGCGTGGGTAAAGAACAACAGTGCAGAAATTGAGATAAGAATTCCCCAATCTAATCACAAAGAATACCGTCAAGTACCGGCTTACCCTCTTTCTAAGTTTCTATCTGATTTGGGAGGCACACTCGGGTTGTACCTAGGTATTTCACTGATGACACTGGCCGAGCTGCCACAGTTGATGATTGGTGCGGTAATACACTTTTTGCAAAACAAAAAACGTTGATACTACATTTTTAAAGAAGAAAGTGATAATACGTGAATATATTCTCTAACTTTTTTTTTCAAGCCAGATTTATATATATATACATTTGTGAATTCCATGCCTACTTAAAGTCGTTAAAAACAAGTGATGAACAAACAGACAATTATCACAATTACTTTAGGATATGTATGTTGTATCGATTTTAATTTTATTACCTATTAATGACATGAGCTTTAATATCTGCGAGTTCCATACTTAATTTGTATACTCATAAGTTTGGAAATTCGGGACATAAAGATACACTTCATTGATATTCAAAACACCAGAACGTAATTTTTTCGTCTGTGCCTGATATTATGCTGTGACGGCCATTCTTATGATTTCAACTCCTGTTTTTTTAACACATATAATGTTTTCCAGAAATATTGTCTGTATTTCATTCATGTAAACGTTAGAAGTCTTCAACCAAAACAGTAAGACGTTGAAACGCTTGCTCGATCGTCGAAACCTTGCCAGATAATACTGTTGCAGAAATACAGATTGATAATTACTGTATCCAGAGGAAGGAGCGTCACAGGCATGACATGGCGGTGGAGTATATATATATAATACGTACTTAGTGTGTTATATGAAAAAAAAATATCTAACGAGGTTGGGAGAATTGATAATTGTCGAGGCTCTGCCGAGACAATTATCAATTCTCACAACCGAGTTAGATATTTCATACAATACACTAAGTATGTATTATATTTATCTTATAACCTCAATATGTCTTTTTTTCGTCGGTGTTTCTAACCGAAATGCAAGTTTCTAAAAATATCCGCATGATATTGTTCTAAAAATAACTATGTGATATCATAAAAAATATCACACGGCATGTTATCACACTGATAATTGTATAGTTATAAGATAAATATATTTACATTCGAAGGGAATTTATCTTTAATTTTCGGAAAGATTTGGACAAGAGCTAACTGGAAGCCGTATAGATCTCCCGAAGGCAAAACCAACTTTATGTAGGTAGTTGTAAAAGGCCACCGTCACAACTGAACTTTTACTCTCTTTTAGATTGTATTTTTCTTACTGTAGTGATTTAAGAAATCTTGAAACTTAATTACCTCACTATTGAAATCTTTGAAATTATAATTAATATGTTTAATTTCAGTCAGTTACAACTGAAAAAAAAATATGTGTCACTTCTACTACTACTATTGAACTTATATTTGTATCCAATAACGATCAAATATCCCATTCTGGTATGGTGCATACTTCTGAATTACTGTACTAGAAAAATCTGCAAAATTAAACTTGTAAGCACAGTACTATTCAAATCAGCAATTTTCGAAACAAACTATACAAAAAATAGATAAGAGTTCAGCGGCGGATCCAGGGATTCTTTAAAGTGGGTTCGATGTATGCCTTCGAAATTCGAGTTATTAATCACAAATTATCCCTATCTACAAAGATAGGGATACTATGGGACTAATTGCATAATTGGTGCACATCAGATATTTTTTATTTGTAAGATTTGAAGTTTGTGTGATTCATGATGCTCTTGTATTGCGTGAATTTTTCCACGACAAAGAAGTAGTTTGGGTACAAAGGGGTTCGTTCGACATCCCCGAAAACAAACTCAGACCCCCTCTGGATCCGCCAGTGGAGTTGGGATAAAGAAAGGTTCTGCAAATTTTAGCAATTGTCATCTGGCCAAATCCGCTCTAATTGTACTTTCGCAGTGCTCCCGCACAATTAGAAATGATTCAAAATCACTTTAGAAAATATTAAAAACAGCAAGAATTCCTTCCAAAACAGGAAGTTATGCATTTTCTAATATACGCTTGAATATTGATGGCGATGTTTGTTTCGATAAAAATGTTATTGCAGAGTCTTTGAACCATTTTACACAATGGTTGCTAGTAAAATTGTTGATAAATTACTAGCCTACACCGGGAAGTGTGTAGGTAG
Organism: Fragum whitleyi; assembly: GCA_948146395.1. Classification (NCBI taxonomy): domain Eukaryota; kingdom Metazoa; phylum Mollusca; class Bivalvia; order Cardiida; family Cardiidae; genus Fragum; species Fragum whitleyi. The sequence continues at coordinate 11,285,503 of OX411543.1, read as the reverse complement.
ATTTTGCGCGTTCAGCCGTGAAATCAACTTTTCACCGTTAGATTCTCGTGCCATTTGTTTGAAATAGATAAACCAGGTTAAAATAATGCATTAAGAAAGTTTAAAATTTACCTTTTAAACCAACGTTATTGCATGTCTTAAAACATAAGTTTCATCCAAACATGTACTGCCATAATTTCAGGAAGGGATCAGGTTAAATTCCTATCACTTGCTTTTTAATTATACCCGATTTACCTTTGGTAATGGACTCGGCGCCTACGTCAGAGCTCATTTAGTGAGCAATTTGTTAATGTTTTTTTTAAAAAACCAGGAAATAGGAGTTAAGTGAACTAGCTTCTCTTTTGCTTTTATGTCTGAAAGTAAGGTCCTTGATATAAGCCCTAATAATTAATCAGATCTTGAAATTCTTCTATCACGTTTGATAAGAAATGCTGCGTCTATCGTTGATTATTTATCTTTCTCTCGCCCAAGGTACAGTGTAATATGCCTCAAAAACTACAAGAGTTGTCCCCCTTTTAAGAAGAATAACAGGTTGTCCGTTGGTAAAAATAGACCTGTATCTATTCGCAAAATCTGAAAGGGATGAGGGAAATATTATCGGAATGGTACTATTAGATCTGAAAAAGGCGCTCGACACAGTGAACCATTCAATTATTTTAATGAAGCCGAAAGCTTGTGGCCCAGGTTACGGCTTTAAGTCATACCTTGATAACAGGCACAAACTTCTTGATCTTTCAGTAAACATTTCTAATAATTCCCCAATATCATGCAGGGATCCTCAATGGTGAATACTTGCTCCTTTACTTTTCTTCTTCTATGTCAATGACATGCCAAACGTTGTAAAAACTGTTATTATATGCCGATGATTCTGCAATATCTCTGGCAAAAATACCAAAGACGTTGAAAATGTTCAAGAAGTCAGCTATTGGTTTGTAGACAATCAGATGTCTTTACATCTGGGAAGAAAAGAATCCATACCTTCTGGTTAAAAGCAGAAACCAAAGTTCCAACTATCCCTCAACGTATCTTGTAATGGAACTCCCATTACATCATTGGCAGACTCTGTTTTAATGAAATCCAATTCACGCTTTATGTTCTTGTTATGCAAGAAATAGTTTTTATCTCAAAATTCTAAAACAGCCTTTGGCTGATTATCTTATTTAATGTCTCTTCAACAACGCCTGTTCAATATGGTTTTAGGGTCTCATGATCATATAAAAATTAGTATAAACTCCCCAAAACAAGCCAATTAGGAATATTCTAAAGCTAGACATAAGCTTTGAAATAGCTATGGAACATTTCAAAAATTGTAACTGGTTACCTGTCCAGAGCAGCTTTGTTATAATATTGCTGTGTCATATCTTTTAATACATAATAATCTTCCACCTGAGTATTTTAAACATTTTTATCCATTACTATAGCACAGGGATAAGCTCCAAACGGATATTGCACACCAAAAGTTAAATCTTTTTGGTATATATCATTTTTTTTAAAAATGCTTCTAAATTATTGAACTCTCTTCCAGCGGATGTCATAAATATATCAAAGTACGCTCCTTTTAGGCAGCAAGTTAAACACTTATCTATAAATGATCAAAGATATTATAATTCATATTTAGAGATAATGTGTCTCTCTTTCTGTGATTTAAATACTGTGATAAGTGTAGCTTAAACCACGTGAATGTGATAATTTTATACTGTGACAACATCTGTGAAATATGCTTTTTTATCATGATGCAAAGAAGAGTCTTCTCTTTTTTGTGTTATCCTTTGTTTGGATACTAACATTGGGTAGTATTATGTGAAAAGATTGTTTTTAATAGTTTAGATATTTTCTTATGTATGTATGTATTGTTTCTAAATTGAAATTGCATTTTATTATCCTTTTATTGAACTACTCGATTGTTGTAATTACTTTTTATACCGAAACCTACCTATCTACCTAAATATTTCAATGATGCAATTAATACTATGTTAAATGATATTTTCAATAATTCTTTTAAATTTGGGGTTACTATAAATATTAATAAAACAAAAGTATGTGTTTTTGAAAATCGACTTATCCAGCATAATTTGATCTTTTGAATAGTTTATCAATAACGGTAAACTGGAAGTAGTTGACAGTTTTTGCAATTTGGTATAAGTGTTTCATAGAGCGGTAGAGCTTTCATTTGGTGTAAAAGCACTCAAATAACCAATCTCAAAAGCAATGTACAGCCTTCTATCCCTTTTCAAAATAATACCGACGGACATTTTATTTATAGTCGCTACCTTAGCATATGCCAATATGAGCGACGCCCCTAGAAGACCGCTAGTTGTTACGGGGAATAGTTCAAAGATACATCACGCTACTACTGCTGAGATCCGCCATGGTTCTTTAACGTATTCGTTGTAAAATACCGGTTCAAGGGATCTCGGTTTCATCGGAAAGACAATTAGTTTGTAAGTGTTCCAGCCCGGGAATCGAATCCACGCGGTCAGCCTTCAATTGTGTTGAAGTCCTGTGTTCTACCGACTGAGCAGACTACTAGTGGACATAACAACCTTCTTTATTAACTAGATTTTACTGGTTGCTCTCATTATGACGTATGGAGCGATTGTCTGGGGGTAAACATTTGTATATGAATGTAAGCAGGTGAATACATTGCATGTGAAAATTTGCAAGATAAATCTAGATATTAAAAAGATTGTCAAACATTGCTGTAACATTAAACTTGAAAGAGAGTCAACATTGAAGATAGTCAATTTTATGCTCTTGCGTCGATATATTGGGGACATATCTTTCTTGTCCTATCTGTTTGTCATTTTGTCTGGGTGTTGGTCTGTTTGTCTGTGAATATTTATTCCCCTATTACTTTAACATCGGTAAGAACTTATGATTGGTAAGGGACAGAGTCGTCATTTTCACACGAGTACAGATTTTAACAGGATTTTGTTGGAACAAATTTCAGAATTTAACCTTTAGATCCGATTTCGTTCAGCCGATTGTATTCGTATTGCAGCTACTGTTGTTGTTACTGTTTCTAATCGAAGCACTAAAAGTACTAAAGGTGGTCGTTACTTGTGGCATGGTGGCGCATGATTTATTAAAGTTAAATGAGCATCATGGGGAGATTGTTTAAAATGATATCATAAGATACATTTACATAGATTTGAAATGAGTGGTACTGTTCTATTTGTTTGGGTTCTTCTCTCCTCCTTTTCAATGAATTTTTCTTATATCTGCACTTTTGTCAATGTCGCGAACCTTTCAGCTATTTTTGTAATTTAGAAATGAGCCTGTGCGTGAGATTTCCAACAATTTCAAATATGCGCAAATCAAACACTCTGGCCAGACTGTGCATCCGCACAGTCTGACCAGAGTCTTAACATGAAATTTTGTAGATAGATTAGGTCTCAGAGTATACGTAGACCATCAGATAACTTTATATTTACAGTATTTGGTTGTCTACGCTGCTCAATGGTTGTCCCCTTTCTCACATTTCAAATTGTTGGAAATGTCACTCACAGGCACATTTTATGTTTGAATATACGTGTTTATCAATGATTAGTGATAAAAGGCGAACGTGTCTGGTACAACCATCGGAGCAAGAAAATTTTGTGTAGTCGGAACTGACAACGTGTAATTGCTTAATCAAACAGGTGGACCTGGATTCAAACATACAGTCCGATCCATGACAGAAGGGTCCAAGTTGAAAGTGGTCCAAGAAAACGCCGTAAAAACCGTGTATGACACGTAGTAGTATTGGGGAAGTAAGCAGTCTATCAAAAAGCTAGTTAGCTGTTGTCTACCTTAGACCACGAGAAAACCCAATTATTTTTTCTTGCGCGAAAGTTCAATACGCGCGTTTAAAAATTAGCCAGCCTCTTCGTAATCAAAAGCATCCAATCCTTGTATAACACCGTTTTCAAAATATAATAGAATATTTTAGCTTCCCAGTTCTAACCCTTACACAAGTTGTCAGAGGAAACACAGAAATACCACAAATAACCTTTTGTAACAGCAATGGATATTTAAGAAGCAAAATTTTACAAGCCAATGGACCATTGGGCGATATAGATGAGGACATGCTCCCTTTTATCGAATATGATGACTTGCTCTTCAGGATAAGCTTGCTTCCTGAAGCAGATCGAATAAATATGAGTCACAGATTTGAAGAATTTATCGTCTTGCCAGGTAAGTTTCATTTCGTAAGCCAAGGGTTCTAGTTCCACTATGTTCCTTACGGAGTGCGCAAGGAACGTAGTGGAACTAGAACCATTGGCTTGCGAAGATGGGTAAGATTCTGCTTACCCCAACAATCCCTAGTGTTCGGTATACTTTTATTTGTCATTTGACGTTTCCTAAGAGTATTTGCATTCGATATTTGAGAACAAAAATCACGCGGTGCGTTATAATTTTCTGCTCAGTTGAGACCTTTGGTTAAGCATGTTATGCATTTGTTATACTTTTTAGATGACTAGCTAGTCCGGAATCGGATTCATTTGAATCAATCAATGTTGCTTAGCTAATAATAAAATCACATCCTTATTACAATTGTGCATACTGCAACTGCGTGGTTTGACTAATAATTTACGTGGGTCAACGAAATCAAACTTGTCAGATTGAGAACGTCAGCAAAAATGATTAAGCATTCATGTTCCTATTGCATCTTGGAAGGCCTTAAATAAGCAAGTCGAGATGCAATGGAACGCTATAGCATTGTTCGATGACAAGTTACTAGCCTAGCAACGTAGCAATGACTAATGTTGATTCACACGTGACGTCTGCCAGAAAAAAAAGAAACACACACAAAAAAAAAAACCTTTTGTTTTTGAAAATGGCTTGGGATTTCTCCTCAAACTATATAATGCAACAAAAGCACATAGCTCTTACCAGGGAAGAAGCTTTAAAACGGTCATATCTTAACGCGATAAATACTGCTTGCACGTTTGCAGTATGCGATACCTTGTCAAATCCTTATTTACTTTTAACTAAAAAAATCTTATCTTAAGTATGACATCAAATGTACTCCATAAATGTTTGCAAACTCCGTAAAAGTCAGGAAAATACAATGAGTGAAAGTAGACACTTTCGTTTCGAACTCAGCATATAAGGGGGTTCGATGTCGGCCTATGATTCTCGTAATTAGTCCCATAGTTTCCCTATCTTCATATTTCTCAAACTCTCTACCTTAGATATATTTGATTAGTAGAATTTCAAGTTCCTATGATACAATCATTAGAAAAAAGGGGGTTGTTATCCTTGTGTTGCAAAGTTTTGATTGAATTTGTGCACTACATTGAAGTAATGTAGATACGTTGGGGGTTCGTTTAAAACCCATACGAACCCCCTCTGGTTACGCCACTGCAACTGACCCCTTGGTAACCTTGCTAAGGACAGAATATACAATATTTATAAAAACTTAGTCCTTATAAGTCTGAATCGCGTTCGTTATTTTCATCAGAAAAAAAAATATTTTTTGAAAATAATGTTTGATTAATTTCACAGCTGATAAAAGTGTCTTAAGATAGTTTTGAAACAGAATAAAGTCAATTTTACATTTTGAATGCTACAATCTGTCCAATCATTCAGTGACAATTAATTTACAGCATTTGGCTTGTATGATTCATCCCCCCCCACACACACGCGCGCCTGACCATGCCTCAATTAGCTCCACTGGAAGAAGTCCAGCGGGCTATCGTCATGGCTTTTGTCCATTGTTCGTCAGTGCGTCCGTGAGTGCGTCCGTGCGTAAACTTATACTTTAAACATCTTATTTCTGAAACTAACGGCCAGAATTCAACCAAATGATACATAGAACATGATTTTTCAGATTCCATCTTTTAATCCAGATTAGGCTGATTACTTGGGCGCTAAGGGCTGTCCAGTCACCCAAAAATGGCCCCTTATGGTGAAATATAAAAAAAGCTTCTTCTCTGAAACTACTGAGCACGAATCAACCTATTTCCACAGGGATATTGCTTATGAAATGCTCTATTAGAGTCCTGCATTCAAACCTGATCAGACTGATAACTTGGGTGTTCAGGCCACTGAGTCACCACAAGAGGGCCCCTTTTGCAGATGTATAAAAAGAAATTTCTTCTCTGAAACAACTGGTCAGAATTCAAATTCACAGAAATGGTGATTAGGACATGCGCTTTTTGATTACTTGGGCGCTTGGGCTGTCGAGTCACTAACATGGGCCCTTTTGGTAATGTAAAAAAAACCCTTCTTTTTCTCTGAAACTACCTGTCAGAGTACAACCAAACTGCATAAGAATAATGCTTTGGACTAGCCTTTTTAGATTCCTTCTTTTAATCCTGTTTGGGCTCATAATTTGAAGTTACAGACTGCCGCTAACCGAAAATGGCCCTTTATAATGAAATATTAAAAATCTACTTCTTTTAAACAACTAGTTAGAATTCAACCAAATTTGACAGGAATTAACCTTAGGGCATGCTCTCTAAGATTTCTTCCTGCAATTATGATTTGGGGAAAATGTGAGTACTGTCTGTCCAGTCAGCTTAAAATGGTTCCATACGGATAAAAGTTATTTGTTCTTCTCTGAAATAATTTTTTGAATGATGTCAGGATTACTCTTTTGATAGATATTTCTCTGACGTTTTTCTCGGTGATTATGCTGCAGTGTCGATGAAAAAGGGACCATAGTAACGTTGTCTGCGCATGTCATATTCTCCGAAGATTGACCTGTCTTCGGGACCGTATAACTTATCCAGATTGGGATAAATATTACTACCTCGTACGCATAACTCCGTATTCTATCGCCAAAATGTAGTAAATGAAGAATTTCAATAAAACTTCATTTTTGTGGAAATCAAACTTAATTTTGCCTTCAATTAATTGACAAAAATATTGGTTGAAATTGCGAAAGTATATATATATATATATATATATATATATATATATAATATATATATATATATATATATATATATATATATATATATATATATATATATATATATATATATATATATTTTAAAAAAAGTTGTTTGCTTGAGATCTATTTATACTGTACACATTTTTCTCATATAGATTTTTGGGGAAAACCGATTAAATTCAAGCTTTTCTTGGCCGCTGACATTTTGAAAGTAGTTCGACGGAATCGGCCGAGTTGTCACGAATAACACTACCCAGAATGCTCAAATTAGATAGGTCAGTATTTGAAAAATGCCACCTATCGGGAGATAACGCCATAGAAATGTAATATTTTTTGTTATCACAACTTGTATATTTATAGACATTTATAGATTTCATGAACTGCTCATAAAATGTTCCTTATCATGTGACAATGCATACAAAAACATCTTTGAAATGTTATTCTCTGTCATTGAAACAACGTTCTTTTGTGTAAGATTGTTTGTTGACTCAATATTTTTTTCATTTCATGTATTAACTAACCTTGGCCTTAGATAATTATCTATTAACAAATAGATTATGGCTTAGCTTAATACTTTTACATAAAGTGCCAGTGGAGTGGTACTGGCCCTCGTAGTCCTCTTGTTTTTTAAATCTTCCTTACGTAACATTAAAAAATATTCTATCTAAGTTTCAAGAAATTTGAGAAAAATATGTGATGTAATGCACATAAGCTTTTTTTCTTAGGTTTGGACATTTCGTCCCTATAAGCATTTTAAAAAACCCCGAAAATTTCTGGCTAAGTTCTATGATACTTGATCGAATTCGTGTAGACATTAAGAATCTATACATGTTTTTTCGTATATTTGAACCAGTGACCTAGTTTTTCATCATAAGAGAATTATTTTTGAACTCGTCCGAGGTCATAGAGCAACATTTTCACCAAGTTTCGAGACGATTGAGCCAAACAAAAAAGTGACCTAAAGGTTTGACACGCGGCGAACGACGAACGCATCTACTTGGCAATTTCTAAAACCGCATATGCATATAGTAGATAATGCAAAAGAAGCAAAATCATATATGAAACTTAGAGTGACATTTTCAAGAATTCTTAATGTCACAGCCGCACAGTCTGACCAGAGTATTTGCTATACGATCTAAAGATAGATATTATCTATGTTTTTCCACTTGCTCTGGGCCGATATTCTTATTGCATTATGTAATTGTCTAGCAGCATCATGTCTATTGACCATGCACACTTGAAATTGTTGGAAAGCTTACGCACTGGCTCATATCATATTTGTAGATACATCAACATTGGACTACGAACAACTTCCAAGTACACAATATGGCAACTGCTATACACTAATTCCAAAGACTGTCCAGCAAGAAGAGTTGAAAATATCGTTTTATATAAACTTGAGATCCGGCGAACATCTTTCTCATGATATAAGCCTTATGGGTTTGGCGTTCATACGAGAACAAGGTATATATCCTCATTCATATTCGGAACCCTATTTCGAAATAAAATCTGGGTATCAAGTGCGCGCTCATCTTCAAAAGGAAAGAATCATTCGCCTAACAGGAAAGTATAAGAATTGCCAAGAGTATGAAAAAGAATTCTATGAGGAAACCGGAATCAAATATTCTGAAGAAGTCTGTCTTGCTCGTTGTCTCAGCGAAAAACTTCTTGCTAGGTGTGGATGCATCAATCGCCTGAAGAACTCTTTTCCTAAACGCTACAAAATCTCGAAGGTTTTTGAAAACGTATCAGATTGTTCAACACATAATAACTAATGCTACATGGATAATCAAGCCTTAACCAAAGATGATGACTGTGATTGTAAGCCTCGATGTGATACTCGCACATACAAGCTATCGGATATCAAGAGAAGGAAAATAAAAAAGGACCGAATTGAATGGCTTTGTGTTATGTGGGATGATTGCAGATCTAGAGAATTTTTACATGAAAAAGCAGCGTGGGTAAAGAACAACAGTGCAGAAATTGAGATAAGAATTCCCCAATCTAATCACAAAGAATACCGTCAAGTACCGGCTTACCCTCTTTCTAAGTTTCTATCCGATTTGGGAGGCACACTCGGGTTATACCTAGGTATTTCACTGATGACACTGGCCGAGCTACCACAGTTGATGATTGGTGCGGTAATACACTTTTTGCAAAACAAAAAACGTTGATACTACATTTTTAAAGAAGAAAGTGATAATACGTGAATATATTCTCTAACTTTTTTTTTCAAGCCAGATTTATATATATATATACATTTGTGAATTCCATGCCTACTTAAAGTCGTTAAAAACAAGTGATGAACAAACAGACAATTATCACAATTACTTTAGGATATGTATGTTGTATCGATTTTAATTTTATTACCTATTAATGACATGAGCTTTAATATCTGCGAGTTCCATACTTAATTTGTATACTCATAAGTTTGGAAATTCGGGACATAAAGATACACTTCATTGATATTCAAAACACCAGAACGTAATTTTTTCGTCTGTGCCTGATATTATGCTGTGACGGCCATTCTTATGATTTCAACTCCTGTTTTTTTAACACATATAATGTTTTCCAGAAATATTGTCTGTATTTCATTCATGTAAACGTTAGAAGTCTTCAACCAAAACAGTAAGACGTTGAAACGCTTGCTCGATCGTCGAAACCTTGCCAGATAATACTGTTGCAGAAATACAGATTGATAATTACTATATCCAGAGGAAGGAGCGTCACAGGCATGACATGGCGGTGGAGTATATATATATATATAATACGTACTTAGTGTGTTATATGAAAAAAAATATCTAACGAGGTTGGGAGAATTGATAATTGTCGAGGCTCTGCCGAGACAATTATCAATTCTCACAACCGAGTTAGATATTTCATACAATACACTAAGTATGTATTATATTTATCTTATAACCTCAATATGTCTTTTTTTCGTCGGTGTTTCTAACCGAAATGCAAGTTTCTAAAAATATCCGCATGATATTGTTCTAAAAATAACTATGTGATATCATAAAAAATATCACACGGCATGTTATCACACTGATAATTGTATAGTTATAAGATAAATATATTTACATTCGAAGGGAATTTATCTTTAATTTTCGGAAAGATTTGGACAAGAGCTAACTGGAAGCCGTATAGATCTCCCGAAGGCAAAACCAACTTTATGTAGGTAGTTGTAAAAGGCCACCGTCACAACTGAACTTTTACTCTCTTTTAGATTGTATTTTTCTTACTGTAGTGATTTAAGAAATCTTGAAACTTAATTACCTCACTATTGAAATCTTTGAAATTATAATTAATATGTTTAATTTCAGTCAGTTACAACTGAAAAAAAAAAATATGTGTCACTTCTACTACTACTATTGAACTTATATTTGTATCCAATAACGATCAAATATCCCATTCTGGTATGGTGCATACTTCTGAATTACTGTACTAGAAAAATCTGCAAAATTAAACTTGTAAGCACAGTACTATTCAAATCAGCAATTTTCGAAACAAACTATACAAAAAATAGATAAGAGTTCAGCGGCGGATCCAGGGATTCTTTAAAGTGGGTTCGATGTATGCCTTCGAAATTCGAGTTATTAATCACAAATTATCCCTATCTACAAAGATAGGGATACTATGGGACTAATTGCATAATTTGTGCACATCAGATATTTTTTATTTGTAAGATTTGAAGTTTGTGTGATTCATGATGCTCTTGTATTGCGTGAATTTTTCCACGACAAAGAAGTAGTTTGGGTACAAAGGGGTTCGTTCGACATCCCCGAAAACAAACTCAGACCCCCTCTGGATCCGCCAGTGGAGTTGGGATAAAGAAAGGTTCTGCAAATTTTAGCAATTGTCATCTGGCCAAATCCGCTCTAATTGTACTTTCGCAGTGCTCCCGCACAATTAGAAATGATTCAAAATCACTTTAGAAAATATAAAAAAAACAGCAAGAATTCCTTCCAAAACAGGAAGTTATGCATTTTCTAATATACGCTTGAATATTGATGGCGATGTTTGTTTCGATAAAAATGTTATTGCAGAGTCTTTGAACCATTTTACACAATGGTTTCTAGTAAAATTGTTGATAAATTACTAGCCTACACCGGGAAGTGTGTAGGTAGATTTTGCGCGTTCAGCCGTGAAATCAACTTTTCACCGTTAGATTCTCGTGCCATTTGTTTGAAATAGATAAACCAGGTTAAAATAATGCATTAAGAAAGTTTAAAATTTACCTTTTAAACCAACGTTATTGCATGTCTTAAAACATAAGTTTCATCCAAACATGTACTGCCATAATTTCAGTGAAGGGATCAGGTTAAATTCCTATCACTTGCTTTTTAATTATACCCGATTTACCTTTGGTAATGGACTCGGCGCCTACGTCAGAGCTCATATAGTGAGCAATTTGTTAATGTTTTTTTTTAAAAAACCAGGAAATAGGAGTTAAGTGAACTAGCTTCTCTTTTGCTTTTATGTCTGAAAGTAAGGTCCTTGATATAAGCCCTAATAATTAATCAGATCTTGAAATTCTTCTATCACGTTTGATAAGAAATGCTGCGTCTATCGTTGATTATTTATCTTTCTCTCGCCCAAGGTACAGTGTAATATGCCTCAAAAACTACAAGAGTTGTCCCCCTTTTAAGAAGAATAACAGGTTGTCCGTTGGTAAAAATAGACCTGTATCTATTCGCAAAATCTGAAAGGGATGAGGGAAATATTATCGGAATGGTACTATTAGATCTGAAAAAGGCGCTCGACACAGTGAACCATTCAATTATTTTAATGAAGCCGAAAGCTTGTGGCCCAGGTTACGGCTTTAAGTCATACCTTGATAACAGGCACAAACTTCTTGATCTTTCAGTAAACATTTCTAATAATTCCCCAATATCATGCAGGGATCCTCAATGGTGGATACTTGCTCCTTTACTTTTCTTCTTCTATGTCAATGACATGCCAAACGTTGTAAAAACTGTTATTATATGCCGATGATTCTGCAATATCTCTGGCAAAAATACCAAAGACGTTGAAAATGTTCAAGAAGTCAGCTATTGGTTTGTAGACAATCAGATGTCATTACATCTGGGAAGAAAAGAATCCATACCTTCTGGTTAAAAGCAGAAACCAAAGTTCCAACTATCCCTCAACGTATCTTGTAATGGAACTCCCATTACATCATTGGCAGACTCTGTTTTAATGAAATCCAATTCACGCTTTATGTTCTTGTTATGCAAGAAATAGTTTTTATCTCAAAATTCTAAAACAGCCTTTGGCTGATTATCTTATTTAATGTCTCTTCAACAACGCCTGTTCAATATGGTTTTAGGGTCTCATGATCATATAAAAATTAGTATAAACTCCCCAAAACAAGCCAATTAGGAATATTCTAAAGCTAGACATAAGCTCTGAAATAGCTATGGAACATTTCAAAAATTGTAACTGGTTACCTGTCCAGAGCAGCTTTGTTATAATATTGCTGTGTCATATCTTTTAATACATAATAATCTTCCACCTGAGTATTTTAAACATTTTTATCCATTACTATAGCACAGGGATAAGCTCCAAACGGATATTGCACACCAAAAGTTAAATCTTTTTGGTATATATCATTTTTTTTAAAAATGCTTCTAAATTATTGAACTCTCTTCCAGCGGATGTCATAAATATATCAAAGTACGCTCCTTTTAGGCAGCAAGTTAAACACTTATCTATAAATGATCAAAGATATTATAATTCATATTTAGAGACAATGTGTCTCTTTTTCTGTGATTTAAATACTGTGATAAGTGTAGCTTAAACCACGTGAATGTGATAATTTTATACTGTGACATCTGTGAAATATGCTTTTTTATCATGATGCAAAGAAGAGTCTTCTCTTTTTTGTGTTATCCTTTGTTTGGATACTAACATTGGGTAGTGTTATGTGAAAAGATTGTTTTTAATAGTTTAGATATTTTCTTATGTATGTATGTATTGTTTCTAAATTGAAATTGCATTTTATTATCCCTTTATTGAACTACTCGATTGTTGTAATTACTTTTTATACCGAAACCTACCTATCTACCTAAATATTTCAATGATGCAATTAATACTATGTTAAATGATATTTTCAATAATTCTTTTAAATTTGGGGTTACTATAAATATTAATAAAACAAAAGTATGTGTTTTTGAAAATCGACTTATCCAGCATAATTTGATCTTTTGAATAGTTTATCAATAACGGTAAACTGGAAGTAGTTGACAGTTTTTGCAATTTGGTATAAGTGTTTCATAGAGCGGTAGAGCTTTCATTTGGTGTAAAAGCACTCAAATAACCAATCTCAAAAGCAATGTACAGCCTTCTATCCCTTTTCAAAATAATACCGACGGACATTTTATTTATAGTCGCTACCTTAGCATATGCCAATATGAGCGACGCCCCTAGAAGACCGCTAGTTGTTACGGGGAATAGTTCAAAGATACATCACGCTACTACTGCTGAGATCCGCCATGGTTCTTTAACGTATTCGTTGTAAAATACCGGTTCAAGGGATCTCGGTTTCATCGGAAAGACAATTAGTTTGTAAGTGTTCCAGCCCGGGAATCGAATCCACGCGGTCAGCCTTCAATTGTGTTGAAGTCCTGTGTTCTACCGACTGAGCAGACTACTAGTGGACATAACAACCTTCTTTATTAACTAGATTTTACTGGTTGCTCTCATTATGACGTATGGAGCGATTGTCTGGGGGTAAACATTTGTATATGAATGTAAGCAGGTGAATACATTGCATGTGAAAATTTGCAAGATAAATCTAGATATTAAAAAGATTGTCAAACATTGCTGTAACATTAAACTTGAAAGAGAGTCAACATTGAAGATAGTCAATTTTATGCTCTTGCATCGATATATTGGGGACATATCTTTCTTGTCCTATCTGTTTGTCATTTTGTCTGGGTGTTGGTCTGTTTGTCTGTGAATATTTATTCCCCTATTACTTTAACATCGGTAAGAACTTATGATTGGTAAGGGACAGAGTCGTCATTTTCACACGAGTACAGATTTTAACAGGATTTTGTTGGAACAAATTTCAGAATTTAACCTTTAGATCCGATTTCGTTCAGCCGATTGTATCCGTATTGCAGCTACTGTTGTTGTTACTGTTTCTAATCGAAGCACTAAAAGTACTAAAGGTGGTCGTTACTTGTGGCATGGTGGCGCATGATTTATTAAAGTTAAATGAGCATCATGGGGAGATTGTTTAAAATGATATCATAAGATACATTTACATAGATTTGAAATGAGTGGTACTGTTCTATTTGTTTGGGTTCTTCTCTCCTCCTTTTCAATGAATTTTTCTTATATCTGCACTTTTGTCAATGTCGCGAACCTTTCAGCTATTTTTGTAATTTAGAAATGAGCCTGTGCGTGAGATTTCCAACAATTTCAAATATGCGCAAATCAAACACTCTGGCCAGACTGTGCATCCGCACAGTCTGACCAGAGTCTTAACATGAAATTTTGTAGATAGATTAGGTCTCAGAGTATACGTAGACCATCAGATAACTTTATATTTACAGTATTTGGTTGTCTACGCTGCTCAATGGTTGTCCCCTTTCTCACATTTCAAATTGTTGGAAATGTCACTCACAGGCACATTTTATGTTTGAATATACGTGTTTATCAATGATTAGTGATAAAAGGCGAACGTGTCTGGTACAACCATCGGAGCAAGAAAATTTTGTGTAGTCGGAACTGACAACGTGTAATTGCTTAACCAAACAGGTGGACCTGGATTCAAACATACAGTCCGATCCATGACAGAAGGGTCCAAGTTGAAAGTGGTCCAAGAAAACGCCGTAAAAACCGTGTATGACACGTAGTAGTATTGGGGAAGTAAGCAGTCTATCAAAAAGCTAGTTAGCTGTTGTCTACCTTAGACCACGAGAAAACCCAATTATTTTTTCTTGCGCGAAAGTTCAATACGCGCGTTTAAAAATTAGCCAGCCTCTTCGTAATCAAAAGCATCCAATCCTTGTATAACACCGTTTTCAAAATATAATAGAATATTTTAGCTTCCCAGTTCTAACCCTTACACAAGTTGTCAGAGGAAACACAGAAATACCACAAATAACCTTTTGTAACAGCAATGGATATTTAAGAAGCAAAATTTTACAAGCCAATGGACCATTGGGCGATATAGATGAGGACATGCTCCCTTTTATCGAATATGATGACTTGCTCTTCAGGATAAGCTTGCTTCCTGAAGCAGATCGAATAAATATGAGTCACATATTTGAAGAATTTATCGTCTTGCCAGGTAAGTTTCATTTCGTAAGCCAAGGGTTCTAGTTCCACTATGTTCCTTACGGAGTGCGCAAGGAACGTAGTGGAACTAGAACCATTGGCTTGCGAAGATGGGTAAGATTCTGCTTACCCCAACAATCCCTAGTGTTCGGTATACTTTTATTTGTCATTTGACGTTTCCTAAGAGTATTTGCATTCGATATTTGAGAACAAAAATCACGCGGTGCGTTATCATTTTCTGCTCAGTTGAGACCTTTGGTTAAGCATGTTATGCATTTGTTATACTTTTTAGATGACTAGCTAGTCCGGAATCGGATTCATTTGAATCAATCAATGTTGCTTAGCTAGTAATAAAATCACATCCTTATTACAATTGTGCATACTGCAACTGCGTGGTTTGACTAATAATTTACGTGGGTCAACGAAATCAAACTTGTCAGATTGAGAACGTCAGCAAAAATGATTAAGCATTCATGTTCCTATTGCATCTTGGAAGGCCTTAAATAAGCAAGTCGAGATGCAATGGAACGCTATAGCATTGTTCGATGACAAGTTACTAGCCTAACAACGTAGCAATGACTAATGTTGATTCACACGTGACGTCTGCCAGAAAAAAAAGAAACACACACACAAAAAAAAACCTTTTGTTTTTGAAAATGGCTTGGGATTTCTCCTCAAACTATATAATGCAACAAAAGCACATAGCTCTTACCAGGGAAGAAGCTTTAAAACGGTCATATCTTAACGCGATAAATACTGCTTGCACGTTTGCAGTATGCGATACCTTGTCAAATCCTTATTTACTTTTAACTAAAAAAATCTTATCTTAAGTATGACATCAAATGTACTCCATAAATGTTTGCAAACTCCGTAAAAGTCAGGAAAATACAATGAGTGAAAGTAGACACTTTCGTTTCGAACTCAGCATATAAGGGGGTTCGATGTCGGCCTATGATTCTCGTAATTAGTCCCATAGTTTCCCTATCTTCATATTTCTCAAACTCTCTACCTTAGATATATTTGATTAGTAGAATTTCAAGTTCCTATGATACAATCATTAGAAAAAAGGGGGTTGTTATCCTTGTGTTGCAAAGTTTTGATTGAATTTGTGCACTACATTGAAGTAATGTAGATACGTTGGGGGTTCGTTTAAAACCCATACGAACCCCCTCTGGTTACGCCACTGCAACTGACCCCTTGGTAACCTTGCTAAGGACAGAATATACAATATTTAAAAAAACTTAGTCCTTATAAGTCTGAATCGCGTTCGTTATTTTCATCAGAAAAAAAAATATTTTTTGAAAATAATGTTTGATTAATTTCACAGCTGATAAAAGTGTCTTAAGATAGTTTTGAAACAGAATAAAGTCAATTTTACATTTTGAATGCTACAATCTGTCCAATCATTCAGTGACAATTAATTTACAGCATTTGGCTTGTATGATTCATCCCCCCCCCCCACACACACGCGCGCCTGACCATGCCTCAATTAGCTCCACTGGAAGAAGTCCAGCGGGCTATCGTCATGGCTTTTGTCCATTGTTCGTCAGTGCGTCCGTGAGTGCGTCCGTGCGTAAACTTATACTTTAAACATCTTATTTCTGAAACTAACGGCCAGAATTCAACCAAATGATACATAGAACATGATTTTTCAGATTCCATCTTTTAATCCAGATTAGGCTGATTACTTGGGCGCTAAGGGCTGTCCAGTCACCCAAAAATGGCCCCTTATGGTGAAATATAAAAAAAGCTTCTTCTCTGAAACTACTGAGCACGAATCAACCTATTTCCACAGGGATATTGCTTATGAAATGCTCTATTAGAGTCCTGCATTCAAACCTGATCAGACTGATAACTTGGGTGTTCAGGCCACTGAGTCACCACAAGAGGGCCCCTTTTGCAGATGTATAAAAAGAAATTTCTTCTCTGAAACAACTGGTCAGAATTCAAATTCACAGAAATGGTGATTAGGACATGCGCTTTTTGATTACTTGGGCGCTTGGGCTGTCGAGTCACTAACATGGGCCCTTTTGGTAATGTAAAAAAAACCTTCTTTTTCTCTGAAACTACCTGTCAGAGTACAACCAAACTGCATAAGAATAATGCTTTGGACTAGCCTTTTTAGATTCCTTCTTTTAATCCTGTTTGGGCTCATAATTTGAAGTTACAGACTGCCGCTAACCGAAAATGGCCCTTTATAATGAAATATTAAAAATCTACTTCTTTTAAACAACTAGTTAGAATTCAACCAAATTTGACAGGAATTAACCTTAGGGCATGCTCTCTAAGATTTCTTCCTGCAATTATGATTTGGGGAAAATGTGAGTACTGTCTGTCCAGTCAGCTTAAAATGGTTCCATACGGATAAAAGTTATTTGTTCTTCTCTGAAATAATTTTTTGGAATGATGTCAGGATTACTCTTTTGATAGATATTTCTCTGACGTTTTTCTCGGTGATTATGCTGCAGTGTCGATGAAAAAGGGACCATAGTAACGTTGTCTGCGCATGTCATATTCTCCGAAGATTGACCTGTCTTCGGGACCGTATAACTTATCCAGATTGGGATAAATATTACTACCTCGTACGCATAACTCCGTATTCTATCGCCAAAATGTAGTAAATGAAGAATTTCAATAAAACTTCATTTTTGTGGAAATCAAACTTAATTTTGCCTTCAATTAATTGACAAAAATATTGGTTGAAATTGCGAAAGTGTATATATATATATATATATATATATATATATATATATATATATATATATATATATATATATATATATATATATATATATATATATATATATATATATATATATATATATATATATATATATATATATATATATATATATATATATATATATATATATATATATATATATATTTTAAAAAAAGTTGTTTGCTTGAGATCTATTTATACTGTACACATTTTTCTCATATAGATTTTTGGGGAAAACCGATTAAATTCAAGCTTTTCTTGGCCGCTGACATTTTGAAAGTAGTTCGACGGAATCGGCCGAGTTGTCACGAATAACACTACCCAGAATGCTCAAATTAGATAGGTCAGTATTTGAAAAATGCCACCTATCGGGAGATAACGCCATAGAAATGTAATATTTTTTGTTATCACAACTTGTATATTTATAGACATTTATAGATTTCATGAACTGCTCATAAAATGTTCCTTATCATGTGACAATGCATACAAAAACATCTTTGAAATGTTATTCTCTGTCATTGAAACAACGTTCTTTTGTGTAAGATTGTTTGTTGACTCAATATTTTTTTCATTTCATGTATTAACTAACCTTGGCCTTAGATAATTATCTATTAACAAATAGATTATGGCTTAGCTTAATACTTTTACATAAAGTGCCAGTGGAGTGGTACTGGCCCTCGTAGTCCTCTTGTTTTTTAAATCTTCCTTACGTAACATTAAAAAATATTCTATCTAAGTTTCAAGAAATTTGAGAAAAATATGTGATGTAATGCACATAAGCTTTTTTTCTTAGGTTTGGACATTTCGTCCCTATAAGCATTTTAAAAAACCCCGAAAATTTCTGGCTAAGTTCTATGATACTTGATCGAATTCGTGTAGACATTAAGAATCTATACATGTTTTTTCGTATATTTGAACCAGTGACCTAGTTTTTCATCATAAGAGAATTATTTTTGAACTCGTCCGAGGTCATAGAGCAACATTTTCACCAAGTTTCGAGACGATTGAGCCAAACAAAAAAGTGACCTAAAGGTTTGACACGCGGCGAACGACGAACGCATCTACTTGGCAATTTCTAAAACCGCATATGCATATAGTAGATAATGCAAAAGAAGCAAAATCATATATGAAACTTAGAGTGACATTTTCAAGAATTCTTAATGTCACAGCCGCACAGTCTGACCAGAGTATTTGCTATACGATCTAAAGATAGATATTATCTATGTTTTTCCACTTGCTCTGGGCCGATATTCTTATTGCATTATGTAATTGTCTAGCAGCATCATGTCTATTGACCATGCACACTTGAAATTGTTGGAAAGCTTACGCACTGGCTCATATCATATTTGTAGATACATCAACATTGGACTACGAACAACTTCCAAGTACACAATATGGCAACTGCTATACACTAATTCCAAAGACTGTCCAGCAAGAAGAGTTGAAAATATCGTTTTATATAAACTTGAGATCCGGCGAACATCTTTCTCGTGATATAAGCCTTATGGGTTTGGCGTTCATACGAGAACAAGGTATATATCCTCATTCATATTCGGAACCCTATTTCGAAATAAAATCTGGGTATCAAGTGCGCGCTCATCTTCAAAAGGAAAGAATCATTCGCCTAACAGGAAAGTATAAGAATTGCCAAGAGTATGAAAAAGAATTCTATGAGGAAACCGGAATCAAATATTCTGAAGAAGTCTGTCTTGCTCGTTGTCTCAGCGAAAAACTTCTTGCTAGGTGTGGATGCATCAATCGCCTGAAGAACTCTTTTCCTAAACGCTACAAAATCTCGAAGGTTTTTGAAAACGTATCAGATTGTTCAACACATAATAACCAATGCTACATGGATAATCAAGCCTTAACCAAAGATGATGACTGTGATTGTAAGCCTCGATGTGATACTCGCACATACAAGCTATCGGATATCAAGAGAAGGAAAATAAAAAAGGACCGAATTGAATGGCTTTGTGTTATGTGGGATGATTGCAGATCTAGAGAATTTTTACATGAAAAAGCAGCGTGGGTAAAGAACAACAGTGCAGAAATTGAGATAAGAATTCCCCAATCTAATCACAAAGAATACCGTCAAGTACCGGCTTACCCTCTTTCTAAGTTTCTATCTGATTTGGGAGGCACACTCGGGTTATACCTAGGTATTTCACTGATGACACTGGCCGAGCTACCACAGTTGATGATTGGTGCGGTAATACACTTTTTGCAAAACAAAAAACGTTGATACTACATTTTTAAAGAAGAAAGTGATAATACGTGAATATATTCTCTAACTTTTTTTTCAAGCCAGATTTATATATATATACATTTGTGAATTCCATGCCTACTTAAAGTCGTTAAAAACAAGTGATGAACAAACAGACAATTATCACAATTACTTTAGGATATGTATGTTGTATCGATTTTAATTTTATTACCTATTAATGACATGAGCTTTAATATCTGCGAGTTCCATACTTAATTTGTATACTCATAAGTTTGGAAATTCGGGACATAAAGATACACTTCATTGATATTCAAAACACCAGAACGTAATTTTTTCGTCTGTGCCTGATATTATGCTGTGACGGCCATTCTTATGATTTCAACTCCTGTTTTTTTAACACATATAATGTTTTCCAGAAATATTGTCTGTATTTCATTCATGTAAACGTTAGAAGTCTTCAACCAAAACAGTAAGACGTTGAAACGCTTGCTCGATCGTCGAAACCTTGCCAGATAATACTGTTGCAGAAATACAGATTGATAATTACTGTATCCAGAGGAAGGAGCGTCACAGGCATGACATGGCGGTGGAGTATATATATATAATACGTACTTAGTGTGTTATATGAAAAAAAAATATCTAACGAGGTTGGGAGAATTGATAATTGTCGAGGCTCTGCCGAGACAATTATCAATTCTCACAACCGAGTTAGATATTTCATACAATACACTAAGTATGTATTATATTTATCTTATAACCTCAATATGTCTTTTTTTCGTCGGTGTTTCTAACCGAAATGCAAGTTTCTAAAAATATCCGCATGATATTGTTCTAAAAATAACTATGTGATATCATAAAAAATATCACACGGCATGTTATCACACTGATAATTGTATAGTTATAAGATAAATATATTTACATTCGAAGGGAATTTATCTTTAATTTTCGGAAAGATTTGGACAAGAGCTAACTGGAAGCCGTATAGATCTCCCGAAGGCAAAACCAACTTTATGTAGGTAGTTGTAAAAGGCCACCGTCACAACTGAACTTTTACTCTCTTTTAGATTGTATTTTTCTTACTGTAGTGATTTAAGAAATCTTGAAACTTAATTACCTCACTATTGAAATCTTTGAAATTATAATTAATATGTTTAATTTCAGTCAGTTACAACTGAAAAAAAAATATGTGTCACTTCTACTACTACTATTGAACTTATATTTGTATCCAATAACGATCAAATATCCCATTCTGGTATGGTGCATACTTCTGAATTACTGTACTAGAAAAATCTGCAAAATTAAACTTGTAAGCACAGTACTATTCAAATCAGCAATTTTCAAAACAAACTATACAAAAAATAGATAAGAGTTCAGCGGCGGATCCAGGGATTCTTTAAAGTGGGTTCGATGTATGCCTTCGAAATTCGAGTTATTAATCACAAATTATCCCTATCTACAAAGATAGGGATACTATGGGACTAATTGCATAATTTGTGCACATCAGATATTTTTTATTTGTAAGATTTGAAGTTTGTGTGATTCATGATGCTCTTGTATTGCGTGAATTTTTCCACGACAAAGAAGTAGTTTGGGTACAAAGGGGTTCGTTCGACATCCCCGAAAACAAACTCAGACCCCCTCTGGATCCGCCAGTGGAGTTGGGATAAAGAAAGGTTCTGCAAATTTTAGCAATTGTCATCTGGCCAAATCCGCTCTAATTGTACTTTCGCAGTGCTCCCGCACAATTAGAAATGATTCAAAATCACTTTAGAAAATATTAAAAACAGCAAGAATTCCTTCCAAAACAGGAAGTTATGCATTTTCTAATATACGCTTGAATATTGATGGCGATGTTTGTTTCGATAAAAATGTTATTGCAGAGTCTTTGAACCATTTTACACAATGGTTGCTAGTAAAATTGTTGATAAATTACTAGCCTACACCGGGAAGTGTGTAGGTAGATTTTGCGCGTTCAGCCGTGAAATCAACTTTTCACCGTTAGATTCTCGTGCCATTTGTTTGAAATAGATAAACCAGGTTAAAATAATGCATTAAGAAAGTTTAAAATTTACCTTTTAAACCAACGTTATTGCATGTCTTAAAACATAAGTTTCATCCAAACATGTACTGCCATAATTTCAGTGAAGGGATCAGGTTAAATTCCTATCACTTGCTTTTTAATTATACCCGATTTACCTTTGATAATGGACTCGGCGCCTACGTCAGAGCTCATATAGTGAGCAATTTGTTAATGTTTTTTTTTAAAAAACCAGGAAATAGGAGTTAAGTGAACTAGCTTCTCTTTTGCTTTTATGTCTGAAAGTAAGGTCCTTGATATAAGCCCTAATAATTAATCAGATCTTGAAATTCTTCTATCACGTTTGATAAGAAATGCTGCGTCTATCGTTGATTATTTATCTTTCTCTCGCCCAAGGTACAGTGTAATATGCCTCAAAAACTACAAGAGTTGTCCCCCTTTTAAGAAGAATAACAGGTTGTCCGTTGGTAAAAATAGACCTGTATCTATTCGCAAAATCTGAAAGGGATGAGGGAAATATTATCGGAATGGTACTATTAGATCTGAAAAAGGCGCTCGACACAGTGAACCATTCAATTATTTTAATGAAGCCGAAAGCTTGTGGCCCAGGTTACGGCTTTAAGTCATACCTTGATAACAGGCACAAACTTCTTGATCTTTCAGTAAACATTTCTAATAATTCCCCAATATCATGCAGGGATCCTCAATGGTGGATACTTGCTCCTTTACTTTTCTTCTTCTATGTCAATGACATGCCAAACGTTGTAAAAACTGTTATTATATGCCGATGATTCTGCAATATCTCTGGCAAAAATACCAAAGACGTTGAAAATGTTCAAGAAGTCAGCTATTGGTTTGTAGACAATCAGATGTCTTTACATCTGGGAAGAAAAGAATCCATACCTTCTGGTTAAAAGCAGAAACCAAAGTTCCAACTATCCCTCAACGTATCTTGTAATGGAACTCCCATTACATCATTGGCAGACTCTGTTTTAATGAAATCCAATTCACGCTTTATGTTCTTGTTATGCAAGAAATAGTTTTTATCTCAAAATTCTAAAACAGCCTTTGGCTGATTATCTTATTTAATGTCTCTTCAACAACGCCTGTTCAATATGGTTTTAGGGTCTCATGATCATATAAAAATTAGTATAAACTCCCCAAAACAAGCCAATTAGGAATATTCTAAAGCTAGACATAAGCTCTGAAATAGCTATGGAACATTTCAAAAATTGTAACTGGTTACCTGTCCAGAGCAGCTTTGTTATAATATTGCTGTGTCATATCTTTTGGTACATAATAATCTTCCACCTGAGTATTTTAAACATTTTTATCCATTACTATAGCACAGGGATAAGCTCCAAACGGATATTGCACACCAAAAGTTAAATCTTTTTGGTATATATCATTTTTTTAAAAATGCTTCTAAATTATTGAACTCTCTTCCAGCGGATGTCATAAATATATCAAAGTACGCTCCTTTTAGGCAGCAAGTTAAACACTTATCTATAAATGATCAAAGATATTATAATTCATATTTAGAGATAATGTGTCTCTCTTTCTGTGATTTAAATACTGTGATAAGTGTAGCTTAAACCACGTGAATGTGATAATTTTATACTGTGACAACATCTGTGAAATATGCTTTTTTATCATGATGCAAAGAAGAGTCTTCTCTTTTTTGTGTTATCCTTTGTTTGGATACTAACATTGGGTAGTGTTATGTGAAAAGGTTGTATTTTATTATCCTTTTATTGAACTACTCGATTGTTGTAATTACTTTTTATACCGAAACCTACCTATCTACCTAAATATTTCAATGATGCAATTAATACTATGTTAAATGATATTTTCAATATTTTCAATAATTCTTTTAAATTTGGGGTTACTATAAATATTAATAAAACAAAAGTATGTGTTTTTGAAAATCGACTTATCCAGCATAATTTGATCTTTTGAATAGTTTATCAATAACGGTAAACTGGAAGTAGTTGACAGTTTTTGCAATTTGGTATAAGTGTTTCATAGAGCGGTAGAGCTTTCATTTGGTGTAAAAGCACTCAAATAACCAATCTCAAAAGCAATGTACAGCCTTCTATCCCTTTTCAAAATAATACCGACGGACATTTTATTTATAGTCGCTACCTTAGCATATGCCAATATGAGCGACGCCCCTAGAAGACCGCTAGTTGTTACGGGGAATAGTTCAAAGATACATCACGCTACTACTGCTGAGATCCGCCATGGTTCTTTAACGTATTCGTTGTAAAATACCGGTTCAAGGGATCTCGGTTTCATCGGAAAGACAATTAGTTTGTAAGTGTTCCAGCCCGGGAATCGAATCCACGCGGTCAGCCTTCAATTGTGTTGAAGTCCTGTGTTCTACCGACTGAGCAGACTACTAGTGGACATAACAACCTTCTTTATTAACTAGATTTTACTGGTTGCTCTCATTATGACGTATGGAGCGATTGTCTGGGGGTAAACATTTGTATATGAATGTAAGCAGGTGAATACATTGCATGTGAAAATTTGCAAGATAAATCTAGATATTAAAAAGATTGTCAAACATTGCTGTAACATTAAACTTGAAAGAGAGTCAACATTGAAGATAGTCAATTTTATGCTCTTGCATCGATATATTGGGGACATATCTTTCTTGTCCTATCTGTTTGTCATTTTGTCTGGGTGTTGGTCTGTTTGTCTGTGAATATTTATTCCCCTATTACTTTAACATCGGTAAGAACTTATGATTGGTAAGGGACAGAGTCGTCATTTTCACACGAGTACAGATTTTAACAGGATTTTGTTGGAACAAATTTCAGAATTTAACCTTTAGATCCGATTTCGTTCAGCCGATTGTATCCGTATTGCAGCTACTGTTGTTGTTACTGTTTCTAATCGAAGCACTAAAAGTACTAAAGGTGGTCGTTACTTGTGGCATGGTGGCGCATGATTTATTAAAGTTAAATGAGCATCATGGGGAGATTGTTTAAAATGATATCATAAGATACATTTACATAGATTTGAAATGAGTGGTACTGTTCTATTTGTTTGGGTTCTTCTCTCCTCCTTTTCAATGAATTTTTCTTATATCTGCACTTTTGTCAATGTCGCGAACCTTTCAGCTATTTTTGTAATTTAGAAATGAGCCTGTGCGTGAGATTTCCAACAATTTCAAATATGCGCAAATCAAACACTCTGGCCAGACTGTGCATCCGCACAGTCTGACCAGAGTCTTAACATGAAATTTTGTAGATAGATTAGGTCTCAGAGTATACGTAGACCATCAGATAACTTTATATTTACAGTATTTGGTTGTCTACGCTGCTCAATGGTTGTCCCCTTTCTCACATTTCAAATTGTTGGAAATGTCACTCACAGGCACATTTTATGTTTGAATATACGTGTTTATCAATGATTAGTGATAAAAGGCGAACGTGTCTGGTACAACCATCGGAGCAAGAAAATTTTGTGTAGTCGGAACTGACAACGTGTAATTGCTTAACCAAACAGGTGGACCTGGATTCAAACATACAGTCCGATCCATGACAGAAGGGTCCAAGTTGAAAGTGGTCCAAGAAAACGCCGTAAAAACCGTGTATGACACGTAGTAGTATTGGGGAAGTAAGCAGTCTATCAAAAAGCTAGTTAGCTGTTGTCTACCTTAGACCACGAGAAAACCCAATTATTTTTTCTTGCGCGAAAGTTCAATACGCGCGTTTAAAAATTAGCCAGCCTCTTCGTAATCAAAAGCATCCAATCCTTGTATAACACCGTTTTCAAAATATAATAGAATATTTTAGCTTCCCAGTTCTAACCCTTACACAAGTTGTCAGAGGAAACACAGAAATACCACAAATAACCTTTTGTAACAGCAATGGATATTTAAGAAGCAAAATTTTACAAGCCAATGGACCATTGGGCGATATAGATGAGGACATGCTCCCTTTTATCGAATATGATGACTTGCTCTTCAGGATAAGCTTGCTTCCTGAAGCAGATCGAATAAATATGAGTCACATATTTGAAGAATTTATCGTCTTGCCAGGTAAGTTTCATTTCGTAAGCCAAGGGTTCTAGTTCCACTATGTTCCTTACGGAGTGCGCAAGGAAAGTAGTGGAACTAGAACCATTGGCTTGCGAAGATGGGTAAGATTCTGCTTACCCCAACAATCCCTAGTGTTCGGTATACTTTTATTTGTCATTTGACGTTTCCTAAGAGTATTTGCATTCGATATTTGAGAACAAAAATCACGCGGTGCGTTATCATTTTCTGCTCAGTTGAGACCTTTGGTTAAGCATGTTATGCATTTGTTATACTTTTTAGATGACTAGCTAGTCCGGAATCGGATTCATTTGAATCAATCAATGTTGCTTAGCTAGTAATAAAATCACATCCTTATTACAATTGTGCATACTGCAACTGCGTGGTTTGACTAATAATTTACGTGGGTCAACGAAATCAAACTTGTCAGATTGAGAACGTCAGCAAAAATGATTAAGCATTCATGTTCCTATTGCATCTTGGAAGGCCTTAAATAAGCAAGTCGAGATGCAATGGAACGCTATAGCATTGTTCGATGACAAGTTACTAGCCTAACAACGTAGCAATGACTAATGTTGATTCACACGTGACGTCTGCCAGAAAAAAAAGAAACACACACACAAAAAAAAACCTTTTGTTTTTGAAAATGGCTTGGGATTTCTCCTCAAACTATATAATGCAACAAAAGCACATAGCTCTTACCAGGGAAGAAGCTTTAAAACGGTCATATCTTAACGCGATAAATACTGCTTGCACGTTTGCAGTATGCGATACCTTGTCAAATCCTTATTTACTTTTAACTAAAAAAATCTTATCTTAAGTATGACATCAAATGTACTCCATAAATGTTTGCAAACTCCGTAAAAGTCAGGAAAATACAATGAGTGAAAGTAGACACTTTCGTTTCGAACTCAGCATATAAGGGGGTTCGATGTCGGCCTATGATTCTCGTAATTAGTCCCATAGTTTCCCTATCTTCATATTTCTCAAACTCTCTACCTTAGATATATTTGATTAGTAGAATTTCAAGTTCCTATGATACAATCATTAGAAAAAAGGGGGTTGTTATCCTTGTGTTGCAAAGTTTTGATTGAATTTGTGCACTACATTGAAGTAATGTAGATACGTTGGGGGTTCGTTTAAAACCCATACGAACCCCCTCTGGTTACGCCACTGCAACTGACCCCTTGGTAACCTTGCTAAGGACAGAATATACAATATTTAAAAAAACTTAGTCCTTATAAGTCTGAATCGCGTTCGTTATTTTCATCAGAAAAAAAAAAATATTTTTTGAAAATAATGTTTGATTAATTTCACAGCTGATAAAAGTGTCTTAAGATAGTTTTGAAACAGAATAAAGTCAATTTTACATTTTGAATGCTACAATCTGTCCAATCATTCAGTGACAATTAATTTACAGCATTTGGCTTGTATGATTCATCCCCCCCCACACACACGCGCGCCTGACCATGCCTCAATTAGCTCCACTGGAAGAAGTCCAGCGGGCTATCGTCATGGCTTTTGTCCATTGTTCGTCAGTGCGTCCGTGAGTGCGTCCGTGCGTAAACTTATACTTTAAACATCTTATTTCTGAAACTAACGGCCAGAATTCAACCAAATGATACATAGAACATGATTTTTCAGATTCCATCTTTTAATCCAGATTAGGCTGATTACTTGGGCGCTAAGGGCTGTCCAGTCACCCAAAAATGGCCCCTTATGGTGAAATATAAAAAAAGCTTCTTCTCTGAAACTACTGAGCACGAATCAACCTATTTCCACAGGGATATTGCTTATGAAATGCTCTATTAGAGTCCTGCATTCAAACCTGATCAGACTGATAACTTGGGTGTTCAGGCCACTGAGTCACCACAAGAGGGCCCCTTTTGCAGATGTATAAAAAGAAATTTCTTCTCTGAAACAACTGGTCAGAATTCAAATTCACAGAAATGGTGATTAGGACATGCGCTTTTTGATTACTTGGGCGCTTGGGCTGTCGAGTCACTAACATGGGCCCTTTTGGTAATGTAAAAAAACCCTTCTTTTTCTCTGAAACTACCTGTCAGAGTACAACCAAACTGCATAAGAATAATGCTTTGGACTAGCCTTTTTAGATTCCTTCTTTTAATCCTGTTTGGGCTCATAATTTGAAGTTACAGACTGCCGCTAACCGAAAATGGCCCTTTATAATGAAATATTAAAAATCTACTTCTTTTAAACAACTAGTTAGAATTCAACCAAATTTGACAGGAATTAACCTTAGGGCATGCTCTCTAAGATTTCTTCCTGCAATTATGATTTGGGGAAAATGTGAGTACTGTCTGTCCAGTCAGCTTAAAATGGTTCCATACGGATAAAAGTTATTTGTTCTTCTCTGAAATAATTTTTTGGAATGATGTCAGGATTACTCTTTTGATAGATATTTCTCTGACGTTTTTCTCGGTGATTATGCTGCAGTGTCGATGAAAAAGGGACCATAGTAACGTTGTCTGCGCATGTCATATTCTCCGAAGATTGACCTGTCTTCGGGACCGTATAACTTATCCAGATTGGGATAAATATTACTACCTCGTACGCAGAACTCCGTATTCTATCGCCAAAATGTAGTAAATGAAGAATTTCAATTAAAACTTCATTTTTGTGGAAATCAAACTTAATTTTGCCTTCAATTAATTGACAAAAATATTGGTTGAAATTGCGAAAGTATATATATATATATATATATATATATATATATATATATATATATATATATATATATATATATATATATATATATATATATATTTTAAAAAAAGTTGTTTGCTTGAGATCTATTTATACTGTACACATTTTTCTCATATAGATTTTTGGGGAAAACCGATTAAATTCAAGCTTTTCTTGGCCGCTGACATTTTGAAAGTAGTTCGACGGAATCGGCCGAGTTGTCACGAATAACACTACCCAGAATGCTCAAATTAGATAGGTCAGTATTTGAAAAATGCCACCTATCGGGAGATAACGCCATAGAAACGTAATATTTTTTGTTATCACAACTTGTATATTTATAGACATTTATAGATTTCATGAACTGCTCATAAAATGTTCCTTATAATGTGACAATGCATACAAAAACATCTTTGAAATGTTATTCTCTGTCATTGAAACAACGTTCTTTTGTGTAAGATTGTTTGTTGACTCAATATTTTTTTCATTTCATGTATTAACTAACCTTGGCCTTAGATAATTATCTATTAACAAATAGATTATGGCTTAGCTTAATACTTTTACATAAAGTGCCAGTGGAGTGGTACTGGCCCTCGTAGTCCTCTTGTTTTTTAAATCTTCCTTACGTAACATTAAAAAATATTCTATCTAAGTTTCAAGAAATTTGAGAAAAATATGTGATGTAATGCACATAAGCTTTTTTTCTTAGGTTTGGACATTTCGTCCCTATAAGCATTTAAAAAAAACCCCGAAAATTTCTGGCTAAGTTCTATGATACTTGATCGAATTCGTGTAGACATTAAGAATCTATACATGTTTTTTCGTATATTTGAACCAGTGACCTAGTTTTTCATCATAAGAGAATTATTTTTGAACTCGTCCGAGGTCATAGAGCAACATTTTCACCAAGTTTCGAGACGATTGAGCCAAACAAAAAAGTGACCTAAAGGTTTGACACGCGGCGAACGACGAACGCATCTACTTGGCAATTCCTAAAACCGCATATGCATATAGTAGATAATGCAAAAGAAGCAAAATCATATATGAAACTTAGAGTGACATTTTCAAGAATTCTTAATGTCACAGCCGCACAGTCTGACCAGAGTATTTGCTATACGATCTAAAGATAGATATTATCTATGTTTTTCCACTTGCTCTGGGCCGATATTCTTATTGCATTATGTAATTGTCTAGCAGCATCATGTCTATTGACCATGCACACTTGAAATTGTTGGAAAGCTTACGCACTGGCTCATATCATATTTGTAGATACATCAACATTGGACTACGAACAACTTCCAAGTACACAATATGGCAACTGCTATACACTAATTCCAAAGACTGTCCAGCAAGAAGAGTTGAAAATATCGTTTTATATAAACTTGAGATCCGGCGAACATCTTTCTCATGATATAAGCCTTATGGGTTTGGCGTTCATACGAGAACAAGGTATATATCCTCATTCATATTCGGAACCCTATTTCGAAATAAAATCTGGGTATCAAGTGCGCGCTCATCTTCAAAAGGAAAGAATCATTCGCCTAACAGGAAAGTATAAGAATTGCCAAGAGTATGAAAAAGAATTCTATGAGGAAACCGGAATCAAATATTCTGAAGAAGTCTGTCTTGCTCGTTGTCTCAGCGAAAAACTTCTTGCTAGGTGTGGATGCATCAATCGCCTGAAGAACTCTTTTCCTAAACGCTACAAAATCTCGAAGGTTTTTGAAAACGTATCAGATTGTTCGACACATAATAACCAATGCTACATGGATAATCAAGACATAACCAAAGACGATGACTGTGATTGTAAGCCTAGATGTGATACTCGAACATACAAGCTATCGGATATCAAGAGAAGGAAAATTAAAAAGGACCGAATTGAATGGCTTTGTGTTATGTGGGATGATTGCAGATCTAGAGAATTTTTACATGAAAAAGCAGCGTGGGTAAAGAACAACAGTGCAGAAATTGAGATAAGAATTCCCCAATCTAATCACAAAGAATACCGTCAAGTACCGGCTTACCCTCTTTCTAAGTTTCTATCTGATTTGGGAGGCACACTCGGGTTATACCTAGGTATTTCACTGATGACACTGGCCGAGCTACCACAGTTGATGATTGGTGCGGTAATACACTTTTTGCAAAACAAAAAACGTTGATACAACATTTTTAAAGAAGAAAGTGATAAAACGTGAACATTTTCTCTAACTATTTTTCAAACCAGTTTTTCAATATACATTTGTGAATTCCATGCCTACTTTAAGTCGTTAAAAACAAGTGATGAACAAACAGACAATTATCACAATTACTTTAGGATATGTCATTCGGAACATCGCTCGGTTTTCCGTAAACTGAAAAGTACCTCGGACGTAAGTGTAGTAATTTCGGGTCATTTTTAGGTAATTCGGCTCCTGGTGGTACGTTGGTTAATACGCATGAAGAAAATCACATTTTGTTAATTCTTTCAGATTGTCTTTCGAGATCTTTTAGGCATATTATAATTTGATGACAAAACGCAATAAGACACTGCGTTTGTTATCAAATTATAGTATGCCCATTTTTATTCTTTCGTTTATTATGTTTTATGCAACGTCATCCTAAGCGGGGTCGTTTATGTTTGTGACGTCATATAAACCCACGTGCGAAATGATGCCCTTTCATGGCCTCGCCCGTAATATTCCCGAGGTCTTTTCCGTAGAATCCCCGAAGGTTCCCGATTTGTAGGATATGTATGTTGTATCCATATTAATTTTATTATCTATTAATGAAATGAGCTTTAATATCTGCGAGTTCCATACTTAATTGGAATACTCATAGTTTTGGAAATTCGGGACATGAAGATAAATTTCATTGCTATCCAAAACGCCAGAACGTAATCTTTTTTTTTCGTCTGTGCCTGATATTATGCTGTGACGTCCATTCTTATGATTTCAACTCCTGTTCTTATAACACATATAATGTTTTCCAGATATGTGGTCTGTATTTCATTCATATAAACGTTAGAAGTCTTCAACCAAAACTTAAAGACGTTGAAACGCTTGCTCGATCGTCTAAACCTTGCTATAATTTTGAACATTGCGGAAATACAGATTGATAATTACTGTATCCAGAGGAAGGAGCGTAACAAACATGACATGGCGGTGGAGTAATATATTTACATTCGAAAGGAATTTACCTTTAATTTTCGGAGAGATTCGGACAAGAGCTAACTGGAAGCCGTATAGATCTCCCGAATGCAAAACCAATTTTATGTTGGTCATTGTAAAAGGCCACTGTCACAGCCGAATTTTTACTCTCTTTTAGAAACTATTTGTCTAACTGTAGGGATTAAAGGATCTTGAAACTTTTTTACTTCTCTATTGAAATCTTTGAAATTTGTATCAATATGTTTAAATTTCAGTCAGTTTTATGTGAAAAAAATATGTGCCACTTCTTCTACTACTATTGATATGATATATTATCTTTGTAAATATTGTGCTGTATTTGATGTATTCATCATAATTTGTAAAGAAAATATTTTCAGAGACCCACAGGGAAGACTGGGTTCGCCCAACTGTGTAGTCTCGTTAAATAAAGACATTATTATTATCTGTATCCAATTAAGATAAAATATCCCATTCTGGCATAATACATACTTCTGAGTTACTGTACTAGAAAAATCTGCAAAATTAAACTGGTAGGCACAATACTGTTCAAATCGGCAATTTTCGAAACAAACTGTACAAAAAATGGATAAGAGATCAGCGGGGGATCCGAGGATTCCTTAAAGGGGGTTCGATGTATGCCTTCGAAATTCGAGTTATTAGTCACAGAGTATCCCTATCTACAAAGATAGGGATACTTTGGGCCTAATAGTTCAAATTATGCACATCAGATATTTTTTATATGTAGAATTTAAAGTTTATGTGATTCATGATGCTCTTGTATTGCATGATTTTTTCCCCACTACAAATAAGTAGTTTGGGTACAAAGGGGGTTCGTTCGAACCCCCGAAAACGAACTCCGAACCCCTCTGTATCCGCCAATTGAGTTGGGGTAAAGAAATGTTCTGCAAATTTGATAAATTGCCATCTGGTCAAATCCGCTCTAATTGTGCTCTCGCAGTGCTCTCGCAATATTTAAAACAGCAAGAAATCCTTCCAAAAAAGGAAGTTATGGATTTTCTCATATATGCTTGAATATTGATGGCGATGTTTGTTTCGATAAAAATCTTATTGCAGAGTCTTTGAACCATTTTACACATTGGTTTCTAGTAAACTTGTTGAAAAATTACTAGCCTGCACCAAGAATGTAGTGAGCAATTTGTTAATGTTTTTAAACAGAAAATAGGAGTTAAGTTAAATAGCTTCTCCTTTGCTTTTATGTCTGAAAGCAAAGTCTTTAAAAATACATTAAGCCCAGCCCAAATAATTCATTAGATCTCCACGGTCTTCTATCACGTTTGATAAAAAATGCTCCGTCTATCGTTGATTAATATTAATCTTTCTCTCGCGCAAGGTGCAGTGTAATATGACTCGAAAACTACAAGAGTTGCTCCCCTTTTTAAGAAGAATAACAGGTTGTCCGTTTGTAAAAATAGACATCTTTCTATTCGTAATGTATTCTCAAAAGTTCCTGAAATTGTTATTTTCGATCAAGTTGAATATTATTTTATACAAGAAATCCACACCTATTTTATTATTTTTAGTCTGGCTTCAGAAAGTACTTTCTATACAGGTACTTAACTGATTTATCTAACGGATTTCATCAAATCTGAACAGGATGAGGGAAATGTTATCGGAATGGTACTTTTAGATCTGAAAAAGGCGTTCGACACAGTGAACCATTCCATTATTTTGTTGAAGCCGAAAGCTTGTGGCCCAGGCGACATTATTTATTACGGGTTTAAGTCATACCTTACTGACAGGCACAAACTTCTTGATGTTTCAGGAAACTTTTCTACTAATTCCAAAATATCATGCAGGGTTCCTCAAGGGCGGATACTTGCTCCGTTACTTTTCTTTTTCTGTGCCAATGACATGCCAGACGTTATAAAAACTGTTATTATATGCTGATGATTCTGTCATATCTCTGGCAAAAATACCAGAGACGTTGAAGATGTTCTGACTGGATATCTTTATTGGTAGACAATAAGCTGTCTTTACATCTGGGAAGAAAAGAACCCATACCTTTCGGTTCAAAGCAAAAACTCATGTACCAACCATCCATCAACATTTCTTGTAATGGTACTCCCATTGGCAGATTCGGTTTTAAAGAAATCAAATTCATGCTTAATGTTCTTGTTACGCAAGAAATAGTTTCTATCTCAAAATTCTATAAAGCTTTTGGCTGATTCTCCTATTCAATGTCTCTTCAACAACGTCTGTTCAATATGGTTTTTATGTCTCACGAAAATGAAAAAAAAAAAAAAAAAATAGTTAAAAACTACCCAAAACTAGTCAATAAGGTTTATTCTAAAGCTACACGTAAGACCTTCAGTAGCTATGGAACATTTCAAACAATCAAACTGGTTACCTGTCCAGAGTTGTTAAAATATTGCTATGTCATATCTTTTGATACATAATAATATACCACGTGAGTATATATGCATACCTAAAGTTAAATCTTTTGGGTAGATATCATTTTAAGCTCCACTGGCCGAAGGCCAGCGAGCTATTGTCAAGGCGGTGTGTCCGTCGTGCGTGCGTGCGTGCGTCCGTCCGTCCGTGCGTAAACTTTTTCTTTAAACATCTTCTCCTCCAAAACCTATGGGCGGATTTTGATGAAACTTGGTGGAAATGTTCCTTGGGTGACCCTCTTCTGAAATTGTTAAAGAAATTTTGATTGACCCCCAGATATGGGCGTGGCAGGGCGTGGCATTTTTTCACTTTGAAATCTTTAAAAATTGACTCCTCCAAAACCGTTGGGCCAATTTCAATGAAACTTGGCATGGATGTTCCTTTGGTGACCCTTTATCTAAATTGTTCGAGAAATTTTGATTGACCCCCAAATATGGGCGTGGCAGGGCGGGGCTTATTTTGATCCCAAAATCTTTGAATGACATCTCCTCCTGAACCACTGGGCCGATTTCAAGCAAACTTTACCAAAATGTTCCTGGGCTGACCCTTTACCTAAATTGTTCAAGAAATTTTGATTGACCCCCAAATATGGGCGTGGAAGGGCGGAACTTATTTTGAGCCCGAAACCTTTGAATGACATCTCCTCCTGAACCACTGGGTCGATTTCAACCAAAATGCTCCTGGAGTAACTCTTTTCAAAAATTGTTCCTGAAATTTTGATTGGCCCCAAAATATGGGCGTGGCAGGGCGGGGCTTATCTGAGCCCGAAATCTTTGAACGACATTTCCTCCTGAACCATTGGGGCGATTTCAATGAAACTTTACCAGAATGTTCCTTAGGAGACCCTTTCCAAAATTTGCTCTCAAAATTTTGATTGGCCCATAAATATGGGTGTGGCAGGGTGGGGCTTATTTTGAGCCCGAATTCTTTGAAGGACATCTCCTCCTGAATCACTGGGCTGATTTCAATGAAATTTTACCAGAATGTTCCTTCTGTGACCCTTTTCAAAAATTTTATGCGAAATATTAATTAGCCCTTAAATATTGGCATATCAGGGTGTGGCTTATTTTGAGCCCGAAATCTTTGAATTACATCTCCTGGTGAAGGTTGGGCCAATTTCAATGAAACTTGAGAATTTTGGTGCAATGTGAGCCATACCCAGTTAATTAATATAAAATAGGTCTTAAGAGATTTCAAAGTGTTGTTTTCATTCAAAGAAGGATTCATTTAATGCAAGTCTAATGATGTTAAAGCCAGTGGAGCGATACAGGCCCCCTTGGGCCCCTTGTTTTTAAATGCTTCTAAATTATTTAACTCTCTTCCAGCGGATGTCATAAATATATCAAAGTACACTCCTTTTAAGCCGCAAATCAAACACTTATTTGTAAATGATTAAAGATATTATAATTCTTTTTTAGAGATAATGTGTCTCTCTTTCTGTGATTTAAATACTGTGATAAGTGTAACTTAAACCACGCGAATGTGATAAATTTTACACTGTGATAACATCTATGAAATATGCTTTTTTATCATTATGTAAAGAAACGTGTTTTTGTGTTATCCTGAGTTTTGGTGCAAACACTGGGTAGTAATTCTGTGAAAAGCTTGTTTTTATTAGCTTAGATATTTTCTTACGTATGTATTTATTGTTTCTAAATTGAAAATGAAATTGCATTGTATTATCCTTTTATTGAACTACTCGATTGTTGTAATTACTTTTTATACCGAAACCTACCTATCTACCTAAATATTTCAATGACGCAATTAATTCTATGTTAAATGATATTACAATAATTCTTTTTAATTGGGTCTAACTATAATTATTAATAAAACAAAAGTATGTGTTTGTGAAAATCGACTTATCCAGCATAATTTGATCTTTTAAATAGTTTATCAAAAACGGTTAAATGGAAGTAGTTGTCAGTTTTTGCTATTTTATATAAGTATTTCATAGATCGTTAGAGCTTTTATTTGGTGTAAAAACACTCAAATAACCAGTATCAAAAGCAATATACAGCCTTCTATCACTTTTCAAAATAATACCGACGGACATTTTATTTATATCCGTTTATTTATAGTCCCTACCTTAGCATATGCCAATATGAGCGACGCCTCTAGAAGACCGTAGGTTGTTACGGGGGATAGTTCAAAGATACATAGCGCAACTACTGCTGAGATCCGCCATGGTTCTTTAACGCACTCATTGTAAAGCACCGGTTCAAGGGATCTCGGTTTTATAGGAAAGACAATTGGTTTGTTAGTGTTCCAGACCGGAAATCGAACCCACGCGGTCGACCTTCAATTGTGTTGAAGTCCTGTGTTCTACCGACTGAGCAGACTACCAGTGGACATAACTTTCTTTATTAACTAGATTTTACTGGTTGCTCTCATTATGGCGTATGGGGCAATTGTCTGGGGGTAAACATTTGTATATGAATGTAAGCAGGTGGATACATTGCATGTGAAATTTCGCAAGATAAATCTAGATATTAAAAAATGTCAAACGTTGCTGTAACATTAAACTTGAAAGATAGTCAATGTTGAAGATAGTCAATTTTATGCTCTTGCATCGATAGATTGGGGACATATCTTTCCAGTCCTGTCTGTTTGTCATTTTGTCTGTTTGTTGGTCTGTTTGTCTGTGAATATTTATTCCCCTTTTACTTTAACATCGGTAATAACTTTTGATTGGTAAGGGACAGAGTCGTCGTACTCACACGAGTACAGATTTTGACATTTCTGTTGGAACCAATTTCAAAATTTAACCTTTAGATCTGATTTCGTTTAGCTGTTTGTTTCCGTATTACAACTACTGTTGTTGTAACTGTTTCTAATCGAAGCACTGAAAGTACCGAAGGTGGTCGTTACTTGTGGCATTGTAGTGCATGATTTATCAAAGTTAAATGAGTATCATGGGGAGATTGTTTAAAATGATATCATAAGATACATTTACATAGATTTGAAATGAGTGGCACTGTTCTACTTGTTTGGGTTCTTCTCTCCTCCTTTTCCATGAATCTTTCTTATATCTGCACTTTTGTCAATGTCGCGAATCTTTCAGCTATTTTTGTAATTTAGAAATGAGCCTGTGCGTGAGATTTCCAACAATTTCAAATATGCACAAATCAAACACTCTGGCCAGACTGTGCATCCGCACAGTCTGACCAGAGTCTTTACGTGACATTTTGTAGATAGATTAGGTCTCAAAGTATACGTAGACCATAAGATAACTTTATATTTACAATATTTGGTTGTCTACGCTGCTCAATGGTTGTCCCCTTTCTCACATTTCAAATTGTTAGAAATGTCACGCACAGGCACATT
Source organism: Fragum whitleyi (assembly GCA_948146395.1). Taxonomy (NCBI): domain Eukaryota; kingdom Metazoa; phylum Mollusca; class Bivalvia; order Cardiida; family Cardiidae; genus Fragum; species Fragum whitleyi. Next base: position 11,247,711 of record OX411543.1, on the reverse strand, counting down.
TTATGTTTGAATATACGTGTATACCAATGACCAGTGATAAAAGGCGAACGTGTCTGGTACAACCGTCGGTGCAAGAAAATTTTGTATAGTCGGAACTGACAACGTGTAATTGCTTAACCAAACAGGTGTACTAGGGTTCAAACATGCAGTCCGATCCATGACAGAAGGGTTCAAGTTGAAAGTGGTCCAACAAAACGCTGTAAAAACCGTGTAAGTGTTGTTATGTATAAGCTATAAATAAACCTAATGGTATTTACCATGTCTATTTTTAGAATTAGTCTGGGGATTTTCCAATATCTCTTGACACTTTAAGGTAATAGATATGTAGAATATTGTAGATCTTTCTAGAAAGGCCTTTTGGAAGGTGATTGAGACTCTAGAGTATTCTTATGTTCTATACTATTCCAGATTGTTCTATAGTATTATATAAAGGGGTTCCTACAGCATTCTTGGTTCACTTGATTTAGACTTATGGTTTCATTTAGTAGTACTGTGTTAAACTAAAAGGGGATTTCTTGTTATCTTAAAAGTGTGTTTGAAAACGTGTTTAATTTTAAATTCAGATATTATTGGACTTATTATTTGTGGACCAGGAACTTAAATAAATTGGATCTAAAATTAAAACTCTAGGATTAAACATTCAAGGTATTGTAATTTGTTTTTGTATTAGTTTCATATTGTCAATAATTCTGTAATTATTGTCAATAAATATTGTTAATTGTAAAGTTTGTTGCTGGCTTCTTTGTTCGTGTTACATTGGCACGTAACAATTTGGGGGCTCGTCTCGAGATACGAATATCAGACAAACATACAAAACAAAACAAATCAAACAAATTCTTCATTTAAATCTGCTGTTCAAAATTATTTAAGAAATTAATTTCATATTTCAATTTTGATAAATCTAGAGTGCACTTTTACTATTATTTATCGAAATCTTACATTCTTATTTGAATACAGCAACAAGCTACCATGTCTTTTGACTTAGAAAAATTTACGCACGAACCTTCCGTGGAGTTATTGAATTTGGGTAAAAAGCCTGATTTGCTCAATCTTGCCAAGCATTATGAATTAAAAGAAGTCAAGTCCTCATTGCGAAAGCATGAAATTAAGAATATTTTGGTTCAATATTTTGTTGATGAGGACATTTTTGATGAAAAGGCTCTGTCTCTCATTGTTGATGTTCCATCAGTTTCAAGCTCAAGAGAGCTTGAACTGTTAAAACTTCATCAAAGGGAGAAGGAATTGGAAATAGAAAGAGAGAGAGAAGAGAGAAAATTACAAGAAAAACAATTAGAAATTGAAGAAAAAGAAAGAGAAAGGCAATTTCAAAGAGAAAAGGAAGAACGAGAAAGAGAAGAAAGAGAACAAGAAATAGAAAGAGAGAGGGAAAGAGAAGAAAGAGCAGAGAGAGAACGAGAAAAAGAACGAGAATTTCAATTACGATTAAAAGAATTAGAAATTCAAGATAGAGCAAATCAGCCCAGATATGTGTATAATGACCACTTTGATGTAACAAAACATTTTAGGCTTGTCCCTCAATTTCAAGAAAATGAAGTTGATACATATTTCGAACATTTTGAAAAAGTTGCAAATAACTTGAAATGGCCAAAGGAGCAATGGACCTTACTTCTCCAAAGTGTCTTAGTAGGAAAAGCTCGCAATATTTATTCGCAACTTAGAACAGAACAAAGTAATGATTATGATACTGTAAAAGAACTCATTCTCAAAGGTTATGAGCTGGTTCCAGAAGCATACAGACAACAATTTAGAAGTTGTAGAAAAGAATCTGGCCAGACTCACGTTGAATTTGCAAGAAACGAAGAAAAATTATTTGACAGGTGGTGCTATTCTAAGAAAATAGACCAAAATTATGATAATCTTAGACAACTTATATTTATTGAACAATTCAAAAATTGCATTCAATCTGACATTAAGTCACATTTAGATGAAAAAAATGTTGAAACTATACATGAAGCAGCTCGCTTAGCTGATGATTACTACCTTACACACAAAAAATCCTTTGTTAATAAAGCAAAACCTGCTTCCTCACATCCCCAAAATAAATCTATGTCTGGTGATTCATCTAGCATATCTAGTCAATCGAATTCACCTAAACCAAAGTCTACTGGTGAAACCAATGTTCAAAATCCCTTATCTCGAGTACATTGTACTTTTTGTAAAAAACCAGGTCACCTTATTTCAGAATGTTTTAGATTAAAAAGGAAGAAGGAACTGAGTGCAGCCAAACCTACAGGGCTCACCAGCCTTCAGCCTAAATCACAGCCTTCTTTTGAGTTAAATTCAATTGTTAAGGCAGAACCAAATTCTGATTCCTGTATGGAGATTTTTGAACCGTTCATGTTGGATGGTTTTGTATCACTTTCAGGTGATATGTGCCCACCTACCCCTATTAAAATTTTAAGAGACACAGGAGCTTCTCAATCTCTTATTTTAGCAGATGTTCTGCCTTTTTCTGAGAAGACTTCGTCTGGTACTAGTGTCCTTATTCAGGGTGTAGAGTGTGGTGTTATTAATGTTCCTCTTCATAAGGTTAATTTGTCCTCGGATTTGGTTACTGGTTCTGTGGTTGTTGGTGTTAAACATTCTTTACCATTTAAAGGTGTACATTTATTGCTAGGCAATGACTTAGCTGGAGATAAGGTTGTTGTTAATCCTCTTGTAACTGACACACCTAATGTAGGTCAAACAGATGATCCTATTTTGCAGGAAATACCTGATTTGTACCCGTCATGTGCAGTTACTCGGGGTATGGCTAAAAAAGCTTCCTTGAAAAAATCAAATGATATTGACTTAACTGATACTTTTGTTGGTCAATATTTCAATGACGAGATTAAAAAGTCTTTTAATCTTAGTCTGCCTGATACTCAGACAGACTCGTCAAAATTTTGTCAGTCATCTCCAAGGTCAAATGGCCAAGGTAATGAAACGCATTCAAAGTCAAAGTTAATCCAGGAACAGCAAAATGATCCTGAGATTTCAAAGTTAATTGATAGGGCATTACCCGAAAAAGAAATGTCTCAGAATCCTGTTTGTTACTATAAAAAGAATGGTATTCTGATGAGAAAATGGCGACCATTTGATGTCCCAGCTGATGACGATTGGGCTGTTCATCACGAAATTGTTGTTCCAAAGTCATATCGCCATGAAATACTTAGTATAGCACATGAAAGTCCAATGTCTGGTCATTTAGGTGTAAACAAGACTTATCACAAGATTATGACTCATTTCTTTTGGCCTGGACTTAAATCGGACGTTTCCAAATATTGTAAAAGTTGCCACACTTGTCAAATGGTAGGGAAACCTAACCAAGTTATTCCAAAAGCAAGGTTACAACCCATTCCAGCTTTTGATGAACCTTTCAGTCGAATAATGATAGACTGCGTTGGTCCTTTACCAAAAACCAAGTCAGGTTCTGAATATTTGTTGACAATTATGTGTGCTTCTACCCGCTTCCCAGAAGCAATTCCTTTAAGAAACATTAAGGCAAAGTCAATTATTAAGGCTCTTGTCAAGTTCTTTACTTTTGTTGGCCTTCCAAAATCAGTTCAGTCTGATCAAGGATCAAACTTCATGTCAGGCATATTCCAACAGGTTATGCATGAATTAGGTATCAAGCAATATCGGTCATCTGCTTATCACCCTGAAAGTCAAGGTGCTTTAGAAAGATTTCATCAGACCCTAAAGAATATGATAAGGTCACATTGTTTTGATACTGAGAAAAATTGGGATGAAGGTATTCATTTGCTATTATTTGCAGTCAGAGAATCTGTTCAAGAATCTCTTGGCTTTAGCCCCTTTGAGTTAGTTTTTGGTCATTCTGTTCGTGGGCCATTAACACTCTTAAAAGAGAAATTTCTTGCTGATGATGAAACACCCTTGAACTTATTACAGTATGTTTCTGACTTCAGAAATAAACTGTCTAGGGCATGTGAGGTTGCTAGGTCAAATCTTATATCATCTCAGAGCAAAATGAAGGCAAGATATGACAAGCATAGTGTTGATAGGAAATTTGAACCAGGTGATAAAGTCCTTGCTCTTTTGCCAATACCTGGCCGACCCTTACAGGCAAGATATTATGGCCCGTATACTATTGATAAGAAAACAAGTGATTTGATATATATTATCAATACTCCTGGAAGGCGTAAAAATAAACAAATGTGTCATGTGAATATGTTAAAGAAGTATTTTGACAGAGATAGCTCTATTTCAAAACCGGTTACAGTTGTAAACACTGTCCCACAAGAATCAAATGTGATTGAATCAGAAGTTAATTCAGACTTTAGTGAAAAATCCGTTCCTGGTCCACCTAAACTTGAGAACTCTGAAATACTAAAGAATCTTGACGACAAACTTTCACATTTGGAGCCATCTCAACGAGAAGAGCTGAAACAGTTGATTAATGAATATAAACATTTGTTTCCTGACATCCCCACAAGAACTGATAAAATATATCATGATGTCATTGTGGAAGGTTCTCAACCAATAAAACAACATCCTTATAGAATGAATCCAGTGAAACAAAAAGCCCTTCAAGATGAAGTGAATTACTTATTGGAGAATGATTTTATTGAACCCAGCCAAAGTAATTACAGTTCACCATGTATATTAGTTCCAAAGCCAAATGGAACATACAGAATGTGTACTGACTATCGAAAAGTGAACTCTGTGACAAAAACTGACTCTTTTCCAATACCAAGAATTGATGACTGTATTGACAAAGTCGGTAATTCTAAATATGTCACCAAATTTGACCTTCTGAAAGGATTCTGGCAAGTTCCGCTCACTGATAGGGCTAAAGAAGTATCAGCATTTGCTACTCCAACTGGTCTGTACCAGTACAAAGTTATGCCGTTTGGGATGAAAAATTCTCCTGCGACGTTTCAGCGGCTTGTAAATATGGTTATAGTGGGCTTAGATGGCTGTGACGCATACATTGATGATGTCATCATCTATACAGATACATGGAGTGACCACCTTCAAAGAATCAAACAATTCTTCGACCGTCTCAGTGATGCAAAATTGACTGTTAATCTGGGAAAAACAGAATTTTGTCATGCTACTGTTACTTTCTTAGGACATCTTGTGGGACAGGGTCAAGTTAAACCTTTAGAATCTAAGGTCAATGCTATCTCTGAGTTTCCTGTGCCTGCTACTAAAAAGCAACTGATGCGATTTCTTGGTATGGCTGGCTACTATAGAAAGTTTTGTAAGAATTTTTCTATAATAGCTGAACCTTTAACAAATTTATTAAAGAAAAATGTTAAGTTCAAATGGAATGATAACTGTCAAGTTGCCTTTGATCGCTTAAAAGCCATACTTAAGAGCACACCAGTTCTTTAAGCACCTGATTTTTATAAATATTTCAAATTAGCTGTTGATGCAAGTGAAGTTGGTATTGGTGCTGTTCTTTTGCAAGAAGACGATGATGGTATATCTTTAATATAAAATTGAATTTAACAGTACCATTTCACTATATTTTTTGTTTTTATGTATATATGTTTGTATATATATATCTTTTTCAATTCTTTTGATGAAAATTGTTTGTATTTTCATGCTAGATGTGCTGAAATGTTTCAACAAATCATGATATTATCAATTATGTAAAGTATATTATCATTGTATTGCTAAAGATAATACAAAAAGAAAGATTTATTTCATAAACCTTTCTTTTTTCTTTCAAGGGGGAAAGTGTTATGTATAAGCTATAAATAAACCTAATGGTATTTACCATGTCTATTTTTAGAATTAGTCTGGGGATTTTCCAATATCTCTTGACACTTTAAGGTAATAGATATGTAGAATATTGTAGATCTTTCTGGAAAGGCCTTTTGGAAGGTGATTCAGACTCTAGAGTATTCTTATGTTCTATACTATTCCAGATTGTTCTATAGTATTATATAAAGGGGTTCCTACAGCATTCTTGGTTCACTTGATTTAGACTTATGGTTTCTTAAATAAATTGGATCTAAAATTAAAACTCTAGGATTAAACATTCAAGGTATTGTAATTTGTTTTTGTATTAGTTTCATATTGTCAATAATTCTGTAATTATTGTCAATAAATATTGTTAATTGTAAAGTTTGTTGCTGGCTTCTTTGTTCGTGTTACATTGGCACGTAACAGTGTATAACCTAGACACGTAGTAGTATTGGGGCAATAAGCAGTCTACCAAAAGCTAGTAACTGTTGTCTCCCCTAGAATACGAGAAAACACAAAAGGCGAATCACTGTCTTGACCTTATTTTTTTTATTTTTTTATTTTTTTTTTTTTTTTGCACGAAAGTTCAATATGCGTGTTTAAAAATTAGCAAGCATTTACGCAATTAAAAGTATACAATCCTTGCATCACGCCGTTTTCAAAATGCACAGTCGTCTGTCGGAAACAAATCTTGAAACAGAGTAACTTGAACGTTAGTAGGTATGACTCTTTTGTAAAGCTATTAACATTTGACTGTGTTGATCTCATGTGGTAACACTGGTGAACGCATTCGGAACATCGCTCGGACTTTTCAGATTACTGAAAAGTACCTAGGACGTAAGTGTAGTAATTTTGGGTCGTATTTTAGGTAATTCGGCTTCTGGTGGTGCTACGGTCATTTAATACGCCTGAAGAAAATGACAATTTGTTAATTCTTTCCGAATGTCTATAGAGATCTTTTGGGTATGTAATAATTTGATGACAAAACGCAGTAATACACTGCGTTTTGTCATTAAATTAAAAAATGTCCTCTTTTTTTTTACGTTGATTTTGTTTTATGCAACGTCATCCTTAGCGGTATCGTTGATGTTTGTGACGTCACATAAACCCTCGTGAAAAATGACGCGCTTTCATGTCTGCGCCCGTATTATTCCCGAGGTCTATTCCGTAGAATCGCCGAGGGTTCCCGATTGTGGTGAACGTAGACGTCCACCCAAAATGGCAGTGAATTAGGGCATTGGTGTTAAAAAGATGCATATTGTTATTTTGCGATCAGCAACTTAATCAAAGAATTTCGTGAAATTAAGAGTGAACGACTTTGAGATAATTTTGAAATAAGATTGAATGAGTCGGTGGGTTTGAATGATTTTAACCGGAGGAAACACAAAATTGCTGATTGCTTTCACGGTGAACTCAATTAGCAGTATTTATTGTTTCCCTTTTGTAAGATATATATTTTTGCCTAAACGTTCTATGAATACATTTCTATATCGTCCCGATTCAACCAGACGCTTCCAAATTGAAGAACGCCAGGAATATAATTAGTTAGTAGATTTTATTATTAAAGTGACATAATATGTTCCGAAAAATAATGTTTATAATGAATAAATTACATATAATAGGCTGAATTCGCGTTTCGAGAGCGTTCACATAAGCAAAGACCCGAAAATGGGTTGAACGCACGGGTGCAAAACACGACGGCCTTTAAGCATTTTGAGGGTCTCTGCAAATGTTAACGCCCGAAACAAACGTTAATAACGCTAAAATTGCACAAAAAAGACTAGCGAGCTATCGTCATGATAGAGTGCCCGTCTGTCCGTCCGTGCGTAAAAGTTTGCTTTAAAAATCTTCTACTATAGTACCCATGGGCAGATTTTAACGAAGATCCTTGGGTGAACTTCTTCTTTAATTGTTCAAGAAAATTTGATTGACCTCCCCCCCCCCCCCCCAAAAAAAAAAAAAAAAAAAAAAAAAAAGAATTGTGGGCATGGCAGGGCAAGTCATTTTCTTCCTCGTTAAAATCTTTTAAAATCTTCTCCTCCCAAACTGTTGGGCTTATTTCAATATATCTTGGTATAGATGTTCCATGGATAACCCTTTACTTAAATTGTTTAATTGATTGACCCGAAAATATGGACGCGGCAGGAAGAGGCACATTTTCGTAAAAGAATTTTTAAAAACAATCTCCCCCCCCCCCCCCCCCAAACCATTATGCCGATTTCAATGAAACTTGGCGTGGAATCTCCTGGGGTGACTTTTTACTTAAACTGTACCAGAAATTTTGATTGACCCCCAAATATAGGCGTGGCAAGGAGGGAATTTTTTTCACATTAAAATCTTTAAAAATCTTCTCCTCCCATCAGGGCCGATTTCAATTGAACTTGAAAAGGATGTTACTTGGGTGACCCTTTACTGAAATTGTTCTAGATTATTTGATCCCAAAGTATGCGCGTGGCAGGGCGGGGCATTTTTTTCCTAGTTATAATCTTTAAAAAAAATCTTATCCTCCCAAACCGTTGGCTTATTTCAATGTATCTTGGTATGGATGTTCCATGGGTGACTCTTTACTTAAATAAGTTAAATGAAAAATATAAGGGCGGGGCTTATTTTCACTTAAAAACCGTTCCTCCAGAATCGTTGGGCTGATTTCAATGAAACTTGGCATTAATTTTCTAAGGTGTACCTGTAATCAAAATGTTGATGGGCCCTTAAATGTGGACATGGTTGGGGAATGACTGTATGTTGGTTACATAAGATGGGTAAAGGGTATGCAGTTAAATAGTGATTGAGTATATTGGTGCAATGTTGGCCAGACATTTCAAAATAGTTCTAAATAGATTTCAAAGTATTATTTTCAGCAAAGTAAGATTTGTTTAATGAAAGTCTGTCGTTAAAAAAGCCAATGGAACGTTACAGAATAAAAGATATCTAAAATTATTGCCATTGACGAAGACGGACTATTTACGCGAGTCCGATGACCACGATTTGCCTTTTCTTTGTGGAAAATCTACACGTAAATAAAAAAAATCGGCATTTTTTTGGTTAGATAATATTTTAGCTGAAATTTACAACCATACATTTAACAATATTATGCCATTTATTATGATGTTATTCAATAAAGTCTTACAGAACGGGGTTTATTCTTAAGAGTGGGGAATTGTTGTCAGGACCCCGATAAAAAGGTTTTCATTTATGGTTTAGTGGCATTTTTTGAGTTTGGTTTTAAAAGATGGTGGACAGTGAAAGACAATATGTAAAAGATTAAAGTTTTCGTTTTATTCTCTTGATAAAGGCTTCATACCAAATTATTGAACTAGAGTAAACTTTTCCTTTTTATTTCAAATAAGAATAGAGAGAACAGTGACCTGACGTCAATACCTAATATAACACGATGGCGTAAACGCATTTATAAAATAAGAAGAAATTACATAGCACTTTATTCGTATTGAAATTCATGTGTCGTGTGTTTGAGGACGTTCTCTCATCCGGTTTTTTTGTTTTCCGCCATTAAAAAACGATTTCGCTATGACGGGGGCTTTGATGACAAAGTAAGTTAATTACACGAGAATTTCATTTTCCTCAATTCACCTGAAATTTACTTTTAAACCATGCTTTATTGTGGTTTATTTGGTGTAAAGAACATAGAAATTGATTTACAGGTTTGGGGGCGAAAAGCAGATGGAACTGAACTGGAGCCGTGCGATTTCAAATGTCAAGCATTACCGTGCGCGACGTCTTAACGATGGATTAACGACCAGCTCGATCTTGCATCCGATCGATTCATGATCGTTTCCTGATCATTTGTAGAGATCTTTTGGGAATTTTATAACTTAATGTCAAAATGCAGTAAAACACTTCGTTTCGTTATAAAATTATGATATACCCACTTTTATTCGTCCCCTCTAACTCTGTATATTAATTAATTCGTTGGTCTTCTTATAACATCCCCATATCGAAGAGGTCTAAGGATACCCTTTCCGTCCGTCCGTCCTTCCGTAACGAAATCCTTTGTCGCATTTTTTCAGCAACTTGAGACTTGATAGTGTATAAGAAAGAATAAGGTCCTTTACGTAGCAATATTTTCTGCAACTATGATCACAACTTGAAAATTTGGTAAATCAGGTCAACATTAGGGAAATGACATCCGCCAATTAAAGCGATGTTTTTCATTATGTCCACCATCTTATGAAGAGGCACATGTATATGTTGTTATCTCTGTACTTGTGTGAGTGTTTGTCCCATATAAATCCGGAGCATGAATTCCATGTTTACGGATGAATTTCAAAAATAACCTGGGACAATTGTGCCCCTAGGCGAGTATTTATTAGTGCCGTGCGAAGAGTTTGTCCGAATACTATGTTACGCCAAATGTCACGGTCACGGCCAAATGAGTCATGGGTAAAAAACCCTAGGGATTTGCGGGGGCATCAGTGTCTGTGACACATCATCATTTGATAGTTATTTCTTGATCAAATTCTGGAAAAGGATCACCAAAGAAACATTTCGAATTTGGAATGCATCCAGTAGTTTCTGAGATTTTAATACCAAGTGGTTTACAGACGCAGTCATGGAATGTTGCGAAATGGACGCAATGCCTTGACAATAGCCTCTCAGTGACATATCCCGTAACGGCCAGTGGAGCCGAAACATCCATGTATGATTATCCTTTTATAAGCACATGAGCGACTTAAAAATATTTAAAGGTCATGACAGTTTTTCTACCTAAACAAATTTTGAATTTTTCAATGACAACCAAAAATAAAACAGTACAAGCTTAATAGCAAATTGACGCTCGTTTGGACTAGGATTCTCGCACAAGCTGTTTCTTGAGTAGGTTCAAAATGATAGTTCTGACACTTCATAGTTTTAAACCAAAAGTTAGACATGTTCAAATCGCTATAATGGCAAAGGTCCAAAACAAAAGTGGCCATAAACTGACATAAATTCCCCCAACTTGCCCCGTGTTCAGGAAATCAAAACGGTGCAACCAGTTGTCAATTTTTTTGCACGTGCATGAAAAGCGGGGTATAATTGGCTAGCTGTTAACACCGTTTTGTCACCTTGGTGATAGTCTTGATATCAGAGTATTCATTGTAATCGTTTTGATCCGACAATTCCAATTAGAAATAGAAATTGTGAAAAGATTTTTTGCCTGGTAGAGAGCAAACTAGATAAATAAGTACATTGTAATTCATCATGCTTCAGTTTTGTCTATTCTTAATAAGCTACCTTGGGAAGATACCATTATTATCATTGTTGTATAATTATGACAACAATTTTTGTTCAAAGCAGGCGACATAAGAATGGCCAGATGTCCTTAAAACTACATAGCTAACTTAAATTAAAGTATGGGGATGTTAAAAGGAAGAATTAAATAACAGATTACAAATATTCATTAACAATTTTATTACAAAGACACATGATGGTGAATAAAGAATATCTTTAAGAAGTACAAAGTACAAAAAGTATAGTATCAAAAGGTAAAAAGAGACAGTTATTTGTTAAAGCTCATAAAAGAGAGTATGAACAAAAATATAAAATGCATGAGAATTGAATGGAAAAAAGAAGCAAAACAAATATGTCATAAAATAATCAGTTTAAGGAAGTTTTAGATCATTGCACGACTTAATTTGAATATTTCGATGGCTCAGCACAAAACAGTTATAACTGCCCATATGTTAATTGGCAGTTACAACTGTTAGGCGCTGAGCCATCAATTTCATATCAGATAACAGTCAACAATTCTGATTATTCATTTTTTTGATAACTCAAACAACACCACTATGAACTTGATCTACTTGTTGATCCTATAAATCCCATATTTGTTCTTCACATAAAAATGACCAAGTCTAGCATTTTGAGTATTTCTAACAATATCTAATCTGTCACAGTACTTCCATAATAGAACGACTTTTAGAAAAGTTGACATTGTGACCTACTTTTTAAACTAAAATAAGCCATGATTGAAGATTGACTAGATATCATCATTACAATGTTCTAAGAAAAAGAGACACTATTTTTCATTAAAACTAATTCATTTTTTTAAGTTGACCTAACTATCAGAAAATTACTGCAGGTCCCACAAAAATGGGGGTTATCTTGGCAGATGTAAACCCGGGCCAGCCGACATTAAAATCTAATAATCCCCAACTTACCCTGGTTAGCATTTTGTGCCAAAGGTACAATAAAACTACTTTACCAGGGAAAGATAGTGAGATAGTGTTGACAGTGTTATTCCTTGCATTAAAGAAATGAAGAGAACATTTTTTGATTCATGGAAGTATAAAACTAAAGACCTAGACAAACTGTATGAAGAAGCAGACACTAACATAAGTATGATTACGTAATTAGTTTCATAAACCTCCATGGATTCCAAATATTTTCTCTTCAGATTCAAAATCATCAAGCTAGAAATGAGAGGTTTTACCATTATGTGTATTTCTTTATTGACTACTTTGTGTGCAAGCTAACATGACAGAAGTGTACTCAAAATTGTTTTCAAAAAGGAATGAAATTAATATTTAAGCCAATCAAAATGCATGAAGACAACTTCAATATGATGTTGCAACAAATACAGTTTTTTTACAGCCTTTGTTTTCAAAGTGGCTCAACAAGAGAAATGTGTTATAACATGCAAAAAGGCCCTATCTGGATAATAATGTAAAATAAATACTTGAAAAGAGATTGTTACCAATAAGGGTCTGAGCAGTACGACTAAGATTGCCAAGCACTACCCAGATAGTCCATTTTTGCTTGACAGTTGACAAATAGAAGACCTATCAATTGAAAAGAGACTGTCTTGGATTTGTTTGTTTGTTTGAATGGAGTTTAGTCAGAATGCTACCAGACAAGTGCTACCAGACCATCTGGGAAGTGCAGAAGACCCGTAATAGATCTGCAATGTTTCGGAAGTAATGAACTTCAACAGTGTTATCTGAGGTTTCTTAAAGATTTTCATTTGGAAACCTTGGTTAATACTGTGAAAGATCATGAGTTCCAAAATGATGTGGAACTGTTACAGTTCCAGTACCTTAAGCTTGGTCAGACTACACAGAATTACTGGACTAACTAGTCTCAAAACAGATCTCTTTTTCTGCATACAGAAGGATCATTTTACATCACTATGAAATTACTCTTGATTTGAAACCTATGTCTTAATATGGTTGATCCAATCTCTTTATCAAATATTCATTTCATAGAATTTCTGCAAGTTTTTTTTCATGACAGGACACATATAGATTGCTCAGCATTAAACAGATATAACTGCTAATTAATTCATAAGCAGTTATATTTATTTTCAGCCGATCCATTGAAATAGAAAGGTCTAACTATAACAGATTAATTATTATACAAAGTGAATCTACAAGAACTCAAGTTTTTTTCAATGACTAAGATAAATAGCTCTTTCTTTGTCAAATTGTTACACTCAGTATAAAAACGATAATTTCATATATGGCAGATATAAGTGAATTGTTTGACCTAAAGGCAGATTTCTTCCAAGGACTCCTGAAGATGCTTTATATAATAAGCACAACAGAATCTAACTTAAAGAAGACTTTCTGTCCCTATGATAATTTTGTACTTTCATCAACAATGGAGCCAGTGCATGCTATTTTCAACAATTTCACATGTGTGCAATGCAAAAAGTGTGGCCAGCCTGTGCATATGCTCATTTAGTATTTGACTATGTTTTCAACATTTGTCGATATGTTTGAAAAAAATAGAAAGATTTGTTTATTTTTTTGCATTCCAATCATCTATGGAGATCTTTTGGGCATATAATAATTACAGTAAAAAATGCAGTACAACAGTACTGTTGTACTGCGTTTAGTTATCAAATTATAGTATGTCCAGTTGTAATCTTTTGTTAATATTGTTTTGCTCAAAGTCATCTTGATGTTTGTGACATCACAAAAACCATGTGCAGAATCACACCTTTCATGGCTATGCCCTCATTGTTTCCGAGGTCTATTCCGAGAAAAAAGCAGAAGGTCCCAGATTGTGATCTATATTTCAATGGGTAAGTAATACTTTTTTAAGTGCCTTTATCTATAGGCACTTACAATAATATCACACTAAACCCTGGATATGTCTGCTGATAATGACCCTTAATTCTAGCTGTTTCACAATCACCATAAAAATGTTTTAAACTTTCACATATTAATACTTTCACTCCGCCCATCAATTATCAAATGTCACTGATGTATCAATATCATAATAGGTGTTCACAAATAGTGAATTTATACACCAAGTAAGTGAAAGCTATTTAAGTTGGTCATGTCATTCACGAGTATTCCTGTGTTCTTCTTTGTACCATACCAGAATTTGATTTAAATTGTGTCCATAAAGTCTTGTACATCCTAATTTGCTAAATAATTTGTGTCAACTCACAATGAAAACAATTTGAGTATGAAGCTATTTTGTTAGCTTATGGACAAAGCAATCTCAAAAAGAAATCTATCCCTTACAACAAGCATTTTCTTCGGTAATCAATGGCTTGGTGCAAAACATTTGTAACTGTCTATTAACAAATAGACAGTTACAACTGTTTTGCACTGAACCATCAAGTTGTCAAAAAAGTGGGAATGTGTCTGAATGGGTAAAAATCATCCATACACATACTATGCTATGATTAAGATGTTCCATTTCTCTAATCCAATGAAAAGGAAGGATTTTGCTTAAATTAACTCGATTTTATACCATATTGACTCAATAACCGAATAAATGATAATATGAACAGCGAATTTTCTGTGTATACAAGGTCCACTCACTGGTTCTTGATGCAACAATGTTGAATCTACAATTTTCAATGGTTACTTCATTCAAAATGCCCCCAAAAGGGCAGCCCTATCCATGTACATGATATGGTCATTCAAAACATATATGATGTTTAATAACCTGTTTTGCATGTGATCACCTGTCCTTAGTTCAGGATGCATACATATTTGAAAACGTTTAGAAATAAATGTATCTTGCTTTGCATGCAAGTACACACCCAACTTTTCTAAAAACTGGAATAAAATAAATCAACCTTCCTTTTATCCTTTTTTATCTTACTTTCTGTGATGTGCAGTTTTGCCATTTCTTTCATATGCAGCAAAGGTTTAACTAAAACATTTTTAATTTTATCAAAATGCCATTAAAAGGGGAAAAGGTTCAATAGAAAATATTTAAGCCAGCAACAAGAATAGATTGATTGATTTCTTGACACATCAACAGTTATTGACACATCAACAGTTATTATAAGAATTTGGATAGTTTTGCTTTTGAAAGAATCATCTGAGAAGATTTGGAATTTCAATCTGACTGAAATCAGAAAAATATTTTTTTTATTCATTTTTATTTCAATTGTGACAATAGGATTTTTGGCACTTTACTTTTTATTTTATTCTTCGGATCCTTTGTCTTATTTGAATTGTCCTGAGTATCAGAAGAGAAAATATAGACATTACCAGTTAAACAAATTCTAAACCATTTACAATTTGAATTTTGTGTGAGAATGAAAATTTAAGTGCCATATGTTAATTTTGTGAAATCAAAATAAGAAATGGAATTCATCCTTTTTCATTCATGTTTTCTTATGCATTATTCATTTTGAGAAAAAGCATGTAACTTTAAGTGATTATGTTGTCATAGGTTAGATGGGAAATAACCTGTAACTATTGTGGTTATATGTCTTAAGCTCCACAAGAGAATTTAAGGATGGAAGTATCTAAAACTTATAATGTGTCCAATAATGAAAATTATTACAAAAGGTAGCAACACAATTTAAATGAATACATCACAAGATACCGTAGAATTCAAATTAATTAAGAAAACTTTTAAATGGCTTATATTTGTCTTGATGATACTCCAGATCGCCGACGATTTTTGCGTGCTCTTGATCTTCTACGTCTCTCCATCTTATTACAGAAATGTTCCCTGTTTTTCACATAGTTAATGGTCTTATGAACTATTTTTGATTGTTTCACTATCAATGTCTCCATGCCAAGCTTTATAACCTCTTGGTTTGATGCTATTTCCCAAGTCTGTGGAATGGTCAGAATAAAGGCTTTTTTGTCTGTAATACAAAAATATAAGCATAAAATTTCAGCGTTTCCCAAATATTTATTATTTCATGCCAAGGGAAAATTAATATATATGTGCAAGGTTTATACCCTATATGTTTACAAATGATTCTACTGCAAATATCAATGGCTCAGCACGTAACAATTTTAACTCCCCATAAACATATGGGGAGTTACAACTGTTTCTTACTGAGCCTCAATATATGCCTAGGCCCCCTGCTAGAATGTGCCACCGATATAGTGCAGTCAGGTAGCCCTTCAGGCTATCATTCAGAAGGTCTTCCCAATAGCAGCAATCCCTTCCGAAAATTTGTCCTCCACCAATGGGCTGATAATCATAGACCTATCTGGGATAGCAGACGGCCAAAAGGCAAGGATTTCATTGTAGTACTGGTGTGAGAAATACCAGGAATCTATTTTTATGTGCTCTTTCTGCAATATAACTGAAAGATTTTTGAAATTGGTGTAAAACCATTCAAACAAATAAACTTCCTGCTTAAAACTGAATATTTTGGGTTCCACATCATGTCACATGTTAGTAATAGTTAATTGTGTGGTAATACTAGGTTAAATGAGAAGTAGCCTTTTATAGAAATATTTAAAAATTATTCTCAATGATCAGAATTATTACAACAAGAGTGCCAGAGACACAATATACAATTTTTCCATGACACAGCGTTGTAAGTATACAATTTTTCCGTGACCCAGCATTGTAAGTATCACAAAATTGCAACAATACAGGCTTGGTCACATGATAAGGAACATTCTGCGAAAGTTTCAAGCAAAGAGGAGTTGTATTATAAAGAATTGGTATAACAGACAGACCATGAGACAGATGAAACCAATATACGACCACCTTTGGCAGTATATGCAGGTATTTGAAACACATATATTTCAGATGATCATCAGAGGATTTAACCCTTATCATGCTGAACCTGGAATCAGGGTTTTAGTATGCCATCATCAGAATTGGGCCCTGAGAATTCAAAAGTTAGGCTCACTAGGGTCCTAGCTAAGGGTTGAGGAGTCCCTGTGTTTTAGCTATCCTAAAGTTTTTTTGGTAAATATTAAATTATTCCCTGGATTAAGCTATACAATGTATTGGATAGATATGACATTTGGGGATCAGCTTCAGAAAAGACTTGAAGAATTGTTTTCTGGAGTTGGTCCCAAGGGGGTCCTACGGACTCTTACCATGTAATTTTGAGAGTCCTAGCCGTTTCTATAGGGGTATCAGAATTGCAAAACCTGCGTCCATTAAAAACCTGCGGAATATTCCTGCTTTGGCAGGAGCTATAATCAAAGATAATGTGCACTCTGATCTTAGTCTTTACCACCAGGTATTCCTTTTTCAATCAGTAATGTCCAAAAACTATAATTTTCAACAAAATAGCCACTTACTATGGGAGCATCCAGTGTTTCAAGCACTGAAACTTTAATGAAATTTTGCCAATGTTTTTATTCAGCATGACAAGGGTTAGAAATACTTACTTTTATATTCCAGTACAGAACATTTACAGTTGTCACCCATCTCTGGATTAACAAAGTGTCCAATTGCGGTCTTTTTTGGTGAAGTAAAATTTGTCATTAGCTTGATCTTGTAAGCTCCTTTCCTACCAACTGTAGCCTTGTATACTGCAAAATTCAACATCAAAGCTCAAAATTCAACATCAAAGCTCAAAATTCAACATCAAAGCTCAAAATTACTCTAAATAGAGCAACTTTTTGTAACTTTTAAAAAGAAGGGTACTTGTCTTTCGATGTTTGTAAAAGACACCATGAGCTAGATTGCTAGTCCTTTCTTTTTGAAAATTAGTCCAAATTGAATGGTCAATCATGTCAAAATGATTGATCTTTTAACAAATCACTGATCTTTTAACAAATCACGTTTCAAATGTCAAAATTTTGCAAATACAATGTAGCCTTTCAAGAGGTTTATTTTAGTGTATCAAGAGATTTTGGGGGGTCACTGAGTATTTGACATCCATTTTATCCTTTGACATGAATGTTCAATCACTTACTAGTTTTAGTTTGGACCAATACAGATTGGTTGGTCTGATAATGGGGTTATTATTTGCGATTCTTTTAAAATGTAATTGTATAAAAAGCAACTCTGATTTTGAAAAAAAATGAAAAAAATGGTTGCAACAAGCAGTTTTTCCTTTCCCCACAATATTTTCTATACCAGAGGATTATTTCTTTTCAAATCACGCTGACATTTCATTGGCTGAAACTTCATTCAGTTTGGACTGTTCTCAAATCATGACAAACAGGAGAGTGTAATTCAGCACTTACTTCTTTGGGAGTCACAGATAGCTTTTTTAAGGGTAGCATTTGTTATTGTATCAACACACTTAGGACAGCCCTGTAATACAAATAAAAAAAAAAAAATGTGAGTTTTAGTTTTTATGTGTCTTTTAAGTAAATTAGGTAGAAATTCATCAAATAAAATATGAATAATAATTTGAACATTTTACAATTATACAGTGGTCTTGCCATGGCTTGAGTACAAATTCAGAAAGGACCAATTTACTCAAGTCATCACATGACTCAATTATTGCAGGAGGGACAAAAATGGCTTTTTTGAAGTCATTTAAATGTGTTTCAGGCATATTTTCAGTGATCAAATAGGAAATCAATGGCTCAGTGGGAAACAGTTGTAACTCCCTATAAACATATAGAGAGTTACAACTCTTTCTCATTGAGCCATCATAATGGGGTGACAGTACTAGGTAATGCCAATGAAAATAATTAAAAAAAAAAGAAGAAAATAATGCTAAAACATTTTGAAAACCTTGTGAAGAAGTAGACAATACATCTTATGCAACTCAGTGAATTAATTATGCCCCACTACTGTGCCACTACTGTGCTTGAGTTATAATTATCAACTAACATGGCAATATTAAATCAACATTTAAGGTAGTGAGCCTGTAATAGTTCCACAACGTTTTGAAAGGAATGAACTTTAACAATGTTAACTGAGGTTTCCTAAAGATTTCATTAGGAAACTTCAATCAACATTGTGAAAGATCATGAGTTCTGAAATGTTGTGGATCTATTACGGGTCCAATACCCTAATTATCCAAGAGAGTATCATCAAACCCTCACAATTAGTTAAAGGTCATGAAAGTAGGAAATATTATGTAAAAAGATCATTAAAATCTATCCACAATCATATGAGAAGTTGTGTTAACATGATATTGACATACGTATATATATACAGACAGAAGGAGAAAGAGTATACTAATATATGAAACCTTAATGAGCGTATTAAGTTGCAATAAGTTAGAACCATGCTAGAAATAAGTCTCTAAAACCTTAATATTATCCTGGAGGTGGAAAAAAGGAAGAAATTTATTCTTTTAACCCTTTGCTGTTTAATCCCTGCTTTTTACGTGTCTGTGATTTTATGATTGAGAAAACATTGTGAAAAAAGAAGAAATTGCTTCTGACAAACAATTTCTTCTTTTTCCACACTATTTTCTACCCTACTGAATGGTTATTTTTCAAATTAAACCCACATTAAATTTTCGTCTGCAAAACCTTTGAATTTGGACAGGTCCAAAATTTTGTAAAACATAAAAATGTTAACACAATATTTTCTCAAGCATAAAACCATGAGATAGTATAATCTGTAGATTTTTGAGAAAATAGATCATTCCAAATATTGTAATAATAGATCCACCTGACCCACCTTCGGTACAAATACAGGGGGCTCTAAAACTCTACACTGCATGATAGTACAGTTCAGACCCTCATTGTTAGGAGGAATGTCTTCCTTAGTTGGGGTCTTCTCCTCGTCATCTTCTGATCGTTTACATCGGGGTTGAAGAATGTATTTCTTTGACACAGATAAATCTGATGAGAAAGGATTTCTGAATTAATATCATAGCCACATGAAACAATTTTCAAAATGTTAAATCTGGGTAAAATTGAAAATAACATTTAAATTAGGATGAATTGGAATTAAAACTTAAGACTGAACAAAGTATCTTGAAATCCATCCATAAATGCAGGAGACATGCTCCAGATATAACATGATTCATTCTTTGATCTTGAGCAGTGACCTTGACCTTTGCAATTTGGTATATCAGAACAAACTTTTGGTATAAGACAAGGATCAACTCTGCCAATTTATTTTGGAAAACCTCTTGAGATGCAACAGTGACACTCCAGAGAAACACACACCCTGACAGACAGAGGTAACTATATAAACCCATAGCCATTTCATGGGGAGGGAATGAAAAGTCAGCTGATGCCCTTAGTCACTTAAGATCTTGTCCAAGGTAATAAAACTTTTTTGTGCTCAACAGATAACTTTCTAAAATTTAGTATTCAAATAAATGTATGAACATTAAAGATAATATTGATAAGGTGTTGTTTATTACAACTTATTTTTATCTCATTTCATATTCATACATTCATATTATGAGTAGATTTTGCGCGGAGAGCTGTGAAATCTACTTTTAATCGTTAGATTCTCCTGCCATTGTATTGATTTAGATAAAACAGGTTTAGGCAAAAATTTAAAAGGGTTACAATTGACCTTTCAAATTAAAGTTTTTGATTGTTTTATATCGTAAGGATTACTCATACATGTACTTTCATAATTTAAGCTACTGGATTATGGTTCATATCCTATCATATATTTAAATAGATACCCGATATACCTATGGTAATGGACTCGGCGACTATGTCCGAGCTCAGTTTTGAAAATACACCTATAGTATAACAACAGAATTACAGCTTTAATCTGAAGTTGAAATTTGAGAACGTTTTCAGTTGACAATGGGAAAAGTTTTAATTTTTGACCCTCATTGACCTACATGAGCTATGTTCTTAAACTTTATTGTCAGTGGGGGGATCAAAACCTCGTAACTCCAGCTTATTTAAGCTGTAGTTACGAGGTTTTGATCCCCCATCAACGTTATGTCATACCTACCTGTTTCATAGTAATCATAGACCCTGATCAGAGCTTCTTTAGCATTAGCTATTTCCATAGTTTCTTCTACCTCAAATACTACACACTTCTTCTCACTGGTGATCTAAAATGTCATCAAGATGTGATTACAAACAAAACATATTCAAAGATATAGATGTAGTTTCTTCTACCTCAAAACCACACACTTCTTCTCACTAAGTGATCTAAAATTTCATTTAAAATGAAAACCAAAGTAGATGCTAAGTTCAAGGGCAGATAATTCTCAAACCTGAGGGAATTAAGACCTCGAAATTGTCTTTCAAACCTTCAACATGTAATAAATGTTTGTATAAACTTTCAAAGCTTCAGAGGGAAAACTGAAAGCGTAGTTTGCGACACAAAATTACTAGTATATGTGTACAAAAAGAATAAAATGTCTTAAGTTCAAGGGCAGATCATTCTTGAACCAGGAAGAGTTGGAATCTCAAAATTTCATCTTGCAAAACTTCAACATGTGATCAATCTTTGAATAATGTTGAAGTTTTTGAAAGAAAAATGAAGGAGAAGTTTGTGACACAAAATTACTAGTATATGTGCAAGAAAAGAATAAAATGTCATAAGTTCATGGGCAGACTAGAACTGACTTATACCCCCACAAGCAAGTGCTATTAGTGCAGGCTGCGTTTGTAATAAATATTTAGGTCATATGCAGGATTTGCATGAAGTTCCATGATTCAAGGTCGCTTGGTTCTTGAGTAAAAGTCCAGAAATGAAAATTGAAAAAAAAAGATTGACTGTGACCTTGACCTTTAATCTATGTGGCCAAAAAAAACCCAAGGCCCATCATTGAGTCATAAGCAGCATTTGCATAAAGTTTCATGATTCAAGGTTGCTTGCTAGAATCTAGAAAAATACATCAGCATTATATCTTAGATCAAATTTCATTTAATTTGGCCAAAGAATTGTGGAGTAATCACTCTTGATGAGTGGTCAGAATGATGGACAGATGAAACGGCAACTTTATACTTCCCAAAACCCAATGAGATGATTCTGTTGAGTTTTAAGAACAAAGGATTAATAGGATATGTGCAATAACATACACATTCATTCAAAACTATGTTTCTATTTGCACTTAAAACATGTACTAAAGCCTAAGCAATCATTCTCTTTATCGACCGCTATTTTGGTTTTCCCTAAGTGGTTGCTTAATACAAGTTTTACTTTTCACAAACAATACCTCATCAAAGTATAGCTGTACATAATTCTTGTCAACTTCAAATCTGGCAATGAGACCATTGTCTTGTAACTGAAACATATAATCAAGTATAATCCTTAATAAATCAAACCTTTCAATAAGCAACATATTGAAAACTGTGAGGAAACCTTTCTTTAAAGTTTGATTGAAATCCAGGTTTTAATAAGAATATTTTTACATAGGTCATTATTTTTAAATCAAAGGGATTTCAGCATTGCACATGAAAGCCATTCTTTCTACCATTCAGAATCGTTGCACATATATACTTTTATCAAGGAATATTCATTTGAAATTTGGCAGAAAATGTACTTGATTTGAAGTACTTACCCCAAGGAAAACATTGTCAACAAAGTTTTCACTTTTTTCTCTATAGATAATAGCCCCACCCTACTACCTCTTAAAAAAAAATTTTTGCAAAGAATTAAAAAAAATCTATAAGAAAAAATACAGGTCCATGATAATAACAATAATAATAATAACAAAAGCTTTATTTTAATGAGGCCACATTAATAAGTTGGGTTAACCTTGTTAACTTTCCTGTTGGCCTCTAAAAATACGAGAGGAGTAGTCATAAATTAATATGATTCCACTGCTTATAAGTAGACATTCATTTTAAAATCAAATGATCCGATATCCAGGAAAAACCTATGAAAATGTCATCACTGGGTTAATTCAGCAGTGTAACTAGATTATACAACGTGAATAATTTTAGACAAATCCAAATCAAGTTATTTCTCTTTCTTCCTGAAAGGTTTTCCTTTTTATTGCCTTAATTGCATAAAAATCATTTGGTGTGACAGGTACATAGGATCTATTTCATATAGTATGTAGGTGGCAAGGTAGCTTATGTGTCAGAGTACTTGCCCTGTAAGCCAGAGGCCCCAGAATCGAGCCCTGGACTGTCTGCATGTTTTTGTCTCACTTGGGACATTTGGCTCACCATGGACCTTGACAGCGTTGATTTATGACTAATGACGCATTAATTGATGTAAGAGCTCTGAATAAAGCTAGGTTTTTTGAACTTTGTGGTAGAATTTCCAATTTACTATTTTTGACTGCCTCGGTGGCCTAGTGGTAAATGCACTCGACCCGTGACCTGGAGGTCCGTGGTTCGAGCCCCACTGTCGACGAGGTGTGTTTATGGGCAAAACACTTAATAGCCAGCCCCAGTTCACCCAGCAGTAAAATCGGGTAGCAGTGGGTTTAAACCACTGCCTCTCTCTCAGGGACGTGAAAACATCAGGATTGAGTGTTCGAGAGCGATTCCATAATCTAAAGCTTTCGCCGCAATCGAACTAAAATAAATTAGTATAAACTAAACTAATTTACTATTTTACCTCTTTAATAGAGTCTGCAACTGGTTCCCAACCTGTCTGCATCTTGACCTCAATAATGGCCATGTTGGAGGAACCTGACAGCTTATATCTGGAAACAACAAAATTACCTTTGTTAGAATATTATGCGGTCTTCAGAAAAACTTAACATGAAGTCCTTTTTGCTATAATGTATAATACATTAAATGATGACATTTTGGTGGTGAGTTAATATTGGCCTTATTGGCATTCCAGCTAAAATGTGCCAATAATTAATCCACTGTCAAAGTTTGGTCATCACTCAATGAAAATTCTTCCGTATGAAGGCATGTAACTTAGCATAATAAATAAGTCCATGTTTATGAACTCTCTATCATATCTAGAAAGGCCATACATATATTCTAATAAAATTAAGAGTCTGTGGACAACATTTGAATTTTGAATGTTAACAGACAGATCTTTAAGTTTTCAGATTTAAGTTGGTTTATATATTGTAATAAAACCAAGCAAAAATTTATTCATAAGCTATGGAATATGAAAATAAAATAAGCATTTTACTATGATACAGTTAATATAGATTGCACCAAAATAAATCACAGCCAAGTTAAACCAAATAACCACCAATTTGTGGAATAAAGTTGTTAAGACCAGATGGTCCCTTTTCTCATGATGTGTCATGTAAAAAGATTTCCAAATGTGTGCAAGGTGCAAATATCAGTATTGCACCAAATTTTTCAGAGAGAATAACAAGACATGTTTTTAAACATCAATGCCCTTTTTCTGAATAAGTAGTTTAATACAATATGGTTATCAACATCAAATCTAAATAAAACTTAGGAATCAATAGCGGAAATTTATTGTGAAGTTAAAATTTCCATATTTGACCTTGCCTTGTGATATTGAAGGTGGTATCAATAGACAGGCCTTTTCACAAGCAAAACATGTGTGAAAGATGAAGTCTTTATCAATAACCAATCAAAAGTTATGGCAAAATGTAAAATTCATTTAGGGGACAAACAGATAAGACAGAAACAAAATTGCCCATAATTTATCAAAGAGGGGCAAAAGAAGAATAAATACAGAATATTGAATGAGTGGTAATGGAATACAGAATTCATTAAACTTGTCATCGTAAGCAGATTAAAACTCGGCTAATTTGGTATTTTATGATCACAAATTTGATATTCTATTTATAATATGAGTAGAATTTATGCAATAAATCCATAAATAAATTCAACATTTCAATAACCCTCATTCTGCTTAAATTCATATTTCTTGTTTTAACAAATTGTTAATTTGGAGACATTTCAGGCAGCCTGCCTCAATTTCTTTCAGAATTATTTACTAGAAAGAAAGCAGTAAAGGCTAAGATCAGCCTGCATGTATATGCAGATTGATCCTAATCTATAATTTATGCCAATTTACTTTTGTTAATAACAAGAAAATGCAATAAATAGCCTGAGAATGGTAAAAAAGTCACACTACTTAAATAACTTCTCCTTTAGCCTTCACCATTTCAAATTTCTCTTATGTATTCCAAATCTTTTGTCTATACCTTGTACAAATCCTCAATGCTTTTTTGGCACAATTATTTTTTTCTTTGATTGAGAGATACTCTGCTTGCTCCAGCGTAAAAGGTTTTCTTTTCTTTTTCTCCTCTTCCAAGATTGAATATCTTGTTGAAACCTGCAAGATAATAGTGAACAACCTTGTCAAATATTAATTACCAGAAATAACTTTTTTGGAGAAAAATACAGACAATTCATGAAACACCCCTTGAAATAAAATAATGGACATGATACAAAAAGCAAACCATTGGAGGATATTCTAAACACTGTAATTACAAGGTAGTTTTGACATAAGTTGCCCTTCCATGAAAATATTTGAAACATAATGGTGGAGAATGCCATAGTTCTACAATCATCTCATCATAAATGAGATTATGGATATGGCAATTTTTTAATTTTAATTAACAACACGGATCTTTTAATAATCATTCAAACTAGAAATGTGTCTAAAAAGGACATTCCCAGTCCTTGAATATTTTTATCTTGCATAAAAATTATCAATGAGAAACTTTCAATGTCCAGTAATTGCAGTGTTACGGATGTAATTTTTTACATTGACCTTTGATAATGACCTTCAACTTGGATTCAACCTACAGAATATTGTGAAATTGACTGTCCAATTAAAACCATTCTAAGTTGCTCACTCAAGGCTGTCTTCAATAATTCCTTATACTCACTCAAACCATTCAAAAATGCTCCAAAATCACTGAAATGATATGATCACAAAATATTTTCAAAACAAAAACAAGGTGCCAAATTGTCACAAGATACGCCCGTCACACTGCTTAGTTTTAACTGGGGGTTTGAATAGAACTGAGGTTATTTTGAATAAATATTTTTTGCACCCATGAAGTTTCATGATCCTAGATATTATACTTTTAGAGATATACTCCTGACAAGATTCAAGTCTGAAAAACAACAAAGGGCAATAACTCAAAAAATAGGCCAGGATGAGTTATGGTTCTTGTGCACTGCACTCCCCCTTGGTGAGATCTATACACCCATGAAGTTTCATGATCCTAGCTATTATACTTTTAGAGATATACTCCGGACAAGATTCAAGTCTGAAAAACAACAAAGGGCAATAACTCAAAAAATAGGCCAGGTAGAGGTATGGTTCTTGTGCACTGCACTCCCCCTTGGTGAGATCTATACACCCATGAAGTTTCATGATCCTAGCTATAATACTTTAAGAGATATACTCCTGACAAGATTCAAGTCTGAAAAACAACAAAGGGCAATAACTCAAAAAATAGGCCAGGATGAGTTATGGTTCTTGTGCACTGCACTCCCCCTTAGTGAGATCTATACACCCATGAAGTTTCATGCTCCTAGCTATTATACTTTTAGAGATATTCTCCGGACAAGATTCTAGTATGAAAAACAACAAAGGGCAATAACTCAAAAAGTAGGCCAGGTAGAGTTATGGTTCATATGCACTGCACTCCCCCTTGGTGAGATCTATACACCCATGAAGTTTCATGATCCTAGCTATTATTCTTTAAGAGATATACTCCAGACAAGATTCAAGTCTGAAAAACAACAAAGGGCAATAACTCAAAAAATAGGCCAGGTAGAGTTATGGTTCTTGTGCACTGCACTTCCCCTTGGTGAGATCTATACACCCATGAAGTTTCATGATCCTAGCTATCATACTTTAAGAGATATACTCCGGACAAGATTCAAGTATGAAAAACAACAAAGGGCAATAACTCAAAAAATAGGCCAGGTAGAGTTATGGTTCTTGTGCACTGCACTCCCCCTTGGTGAGATCTATACACCCATGAAGTTTCATGATCCTAGCTATTATACTTTAAGAGATATACTCCGGACAAGATTTAAGTCTAAAAAATAACGAAGGGCAATAACTCAAAAAGTAGGCCAGGTAGAGTTATGGTTCTTGTGCACTGCACTCCCCCTTGGTGAGATCTATACACCCATGAAGTTTCATGATCCTAGCTATTATACTTTTAGAGATATACTCCGGACAAGATTCTAGTATGAAAAACAACAAAGGGCAATAACTCAAAAAATAGGCCAGGTAGAGTTATGGTTCTTGTGCACTGCACTCCGCAATGATGAGAAGAATATAATTGCCAAGTTTGAAGTCCATCGGACTTCAAGTGACAGAGTTATGCTCCGGACAAAGAAGTGGACGCCGCCGGACGCCCGGACGCCCGGACACCGGACGCCGGACATCACGGGTGATCCCATAATACGTCCCGTCTTCGACGGGCGTATAATTAGTAGATAAATCCACAATTTCGCTGACCTAAATGAATTTTGTAAGTGTATGATGGGTTTGTGACAAGAAAGAAAGCTATTCTCAGAACCTATGTAACACGCAATTAGATATTCAACTCCCTCAGGATTCAAACCCGGGACCTCTGTGTCCCAAAGCGAATGTTCTACCATGTTGCTATAAAAGCTAGCTTGTAAGGCAAGGCAGTATAAACACCCCTTATACTCAAACCGGCTTCATACACCCCCTCGACAATTAAGATTCTTCCACAAATTTTCTCAATTCAACATCCCCAACTACCTAATCACATAACCACCACCTCGTGTGGGTTATTTACGATGGGCGCCAAATGTAAACTGCGATTAGATATTTGACTCCGTCGGGATTCGAACCCTGGACCTCTGTGTCCTAAAGCAAATACTCTACCACGTCGCTATAAAAGCTAGCTTGTACCGCAAGGCAGTACAAACACCCCTTATACTCAACCTGGCTACACCTATATGCATATTTTATTACAGGACGGTAATGAATATTTCTAATATTGTTTGTATTGAACAAAATTAGCAATATTTGAATATCTCCCTTGAATAATACTCAAAACAAGCTCCACACACTCATTCAATTTCATTCCAAATAATTCCAAAAATATTCATCTTTTCAATTTCATGATGTTCTTAACTGGAACTACATCAGTTTTACTCATCAAAGAGTTAAACTGTGTCAGGTTACTTTGACATCCATTGATTTATGAAAAAAAAATCTTATGCTTTTGATTGTAGGGGTATCAATACTCTTAAGAACATCATGAAATTGACAGAGGAGATGATTTTGGAATGCTTTGAGATGAGATTTATTGATTTAGATGAGATTTTTTGATTTTATGAATGCTCTGGATTGAGTGGTAGAGAGGGACTCTACATTACTAAGCTTAAGCTTTCGTCACATTCAAACTTGAATTAACAAGATGTGTTTGTGAAACACGAATGCCCCTGTAACGGCATTTTTTTTCAAAGTTTGACCTTGACAGATGACCTTGACCTTGTCACATGACCTTGACTTTGGTACCAGCGGATGCGGATCATTGAGATCTATCATCATGCCAAATATTAGCTTTGTATCTTGAATAGGCTTGAAGATATTGGCAAGGTTAAGTTTTCGGGTTAAGTTTTCGGACAGACGGACGGACGGACAGACAGACGGACAGACAGACGGACGGACAGACAGACGGACATGAGTAAAACAATATGCCCCTGATCTCTCGATACGGGGGCATAAAAAGTATTTTAAAGAAAAGTTGAAGCAATATTCAGAGTAGCCTTACTTGTATCAAGGCACAGCCTTCACCTGAGGAGGTGATAGTCAGGGGTCCATGTTTTGGCTCCACCCTCTCTATCTGGGTCAACAACAAATTGTCAGGCGTCACACTAATCACTTCATTAACTCGGCTATTTGATATCTGGATATTAAGGTTGCTATCTCCACTGTAGGTAAAATTACCAAACATGGCCAATGCTTGAAGAGCTATAACTGTATCCTGTGATAAAAAGAGGATATTTAAGGTAGTGGAACCGTAATAGTTTTGCAACTTCTCAAAGGTAATGAACTTTAACGGTGTCAACGGAGGTTTCCTAATGATTTTCATTAGGAAACCTCGGTTAACATTGTGAAAGAATATGTGATCTGAAATGTTGTGGAACTATTACGGGTCCACTACCTTAATTTGTTTGTTTGTTTGAATGGGGTTCAACACCGCTTTCAACAAATTTTCAGTTATAAAGTGGTTGCTGGATCACCCAACAATGGATTCCTGGTATTTCTCACACCAGTATTACCATTACATTCTTTCCTAGCCTCCAGCTGCTATTCCACATAGGTTTCTGATTATCCACCCACTTGTGGGATCTAAATAGTCAGGATGAATGAGTGCAGCTGTCGGGGATCAAACCTTAGGAAGTGATAGATTGACAGTCTGACGTGCTACCAACTGCGAGAGGATATTTTAATGAATTGTCATGAAATACCAAATTTATTAAACAAGTCATCTATAGATAGATAAAATTATTAAACATGTCATCTGTAAACAGATTAAAACAAGGCTCAAAATGTTCAAGATAAAATATAATACATTTGTAAAATGATGCCATCACAACCATTATGACCTATTTTCACAACAATGAAATAGTGTTGCTCTACACTTTTAGGTAATTTGCATAGTTATTGCACTTAGTGTATAACACCCCTGTTCTATTGTATTGTATCTATGTATTGTATTTTTTTTTTATCATTTAATGCTTTTCAATGGATTATAGTTATCTTGGTAGATTATCACTTGACACTATGCCACTTTATAAATATATCTTTTGATTGAGATTTAATAATTTATATTTTCTTTTTGTATATAATGCTACATTCCTTTGTGAAAACAACATGAGTGCCATCTTTACAATCTATGCCTGACAAGGTTAAAATTACATGAAGACTCCTTTTTCAGTGCTGTCTCTAAATAGCATTACTGACAAATTGGGCAATGTTTTGTGACTAGGAACATAAACAAGAGCACTTCCTGTGGGTGCAAAGCTCAGTGATAGTGAACACACATGCCAAGTTTTGTTAAGATATCTTCAATAACAATAGAAATCTTCAGAAGTTATAGCCAATATTAGATTTTAAATTTGACCTTGAAGAATGACCTTGACTGCTGACCTTGTACTTTGTACCTACAGAAAGGTCTTGTCCAAAGCAATCATCATGTGAAATATGAAAGCTTTATGTTTACCATTCTAAAGTTATGACCAAGGTTAAAGTTTGCCAATGCCCATGCCAATGACACCAAGGTGATCATAATACCTTGGGTTTCTTCGAAAACAGCCAAGCTACAAATGTGAACAGTTTATCAAAATCCTACCATAAATGTAGGAGTTTCCTTTGCAAGATATAGCATACATGTTTTGGCACAAAGTAAGAATCCGTACAATTCAAGAATTGTCTTGCACAAAGTAGGAATTCCTACTTCCTACTTTGTCTGCCAATTCTAGAATTGTACCGGATAATTCTAGAATCACGCATTTTATCCATTTTTCACCTGACAAAGTTCTTGCACAAAGTGTGAATAATATTGGACAAAGTAAGAATTATAGAGCAAGACGTTGAAATGTTGCCTAAAATAATTACTCGTACAATTTGATAAGTGAAATAAGTATGATATTTCCTTTTTATGCAATTTTGATATTGTTCAGAATGCTGGAAAACAGATATAACGAGAAGTCAATTAAGTCTTTTCACTTGTTCTTATACGTTACTTTTGACTAGTATGGCAAAAATAGCTTTGTCTTCAAATAAACAGAAAAAGTTGAATGTTTTCAAATTAATAAAATCTATATAAAATCTCATGAGATATACAACAACATAATATACATGCATAATTAACTAATTTAAAAATAATTAAAATGTCAAGAATCTTAGTTTACGATGAAACAATTACAAATACTCTTACTTTGTCCAGATTCCTACTTTGCCCCCGTACAATTCCAGAAACGTATTGCGCAAATTAAGAATTCTTACTATGGCTGACGAAGTGAGAATTCCTACTTTGCACAGAACAATTCCGGAATTGTTCCAATTCCTACTTTGCGCAGAACATACACATACTGCTGGACCGGCAGAGATGATGATAAAATTACATATCAACTTTCAACAGCATATAAAAAATATTTTGAATTCAATGAGTCAACCCTCAAATGAAGTACCTGTGTTGATGAGAATCCTCCATAAGGGTTTCTCTGTTTTGTTAGCCACTGTATGATTGGCTGTGTATCACCAATGGCATCCTCCATACCATACATCATCTTGGCCAAGGCAGCATAAGCAGTCATTTCTACCTCGGCAGAAGAGTACCTCCACCAGTAACCTTTCTCCTCTTCCTCCAATGTTTCTCTCTTCCAGTATTCTAAACCAGACTCTGGATAAACAAAGATACACAATATATAAATCTTTCACCAAGTTATAAGTTTTTTGTTCTTATTGCTGCTTTACTTTAGACCAGATGAGTGATTAAGCCATCAACACAAGATATTCCTCATGCTGTCCATGACTTATTAATTTGGTCCCATTGACATTATACTAAAAACATCATCATGTAAGGGGCAATCAACCAATGTCTTCCGAGTGTGGCAGATGGTGAATTTTTTCGATTGTTGGCTTTGTTTCTATTCACAATGGGGAATGTTCAGGCAAACCTCATTTTAGGCCTCAAGGGTATTTTCCTACAATTCTAGTAGGGAACCATCACTTGATGTCATAATATGCAGTTTATTGAGCCTCGCCAGCCCTTATGGTCTGGCAGGAATAGATTTCAAGATATTTCCTTCTTTGTTGCTATGTAAGTTTGAGTGTGCCCAGTGGGAGACACAGAGGATATTGAATGAGTGGTCATTGAATACTGAATTTATTAATGGGGTCATCTATAAGCAGAAAAAAACGAGGCTGCGCAGAGTTTTTATCTGTTTTAGAAGACGAGTTGAATAAATTCCATATTTAATGAGCACAAGTTTTATATTCTGTTTATAATGTGACCCGAATTTAAGTGAAAAAATGTCAGAATTCTTGAAATTCAGCGTTTCCATTTCCACGAAGCTTATAACGCTGTTTAAAACTGACGTCATCATATATATATTTATGACGTCATTTTTGCGGTTACAAAATAGCGTAGCTTTTCACTCTGAGCTCATTTGCATAGTTATTCCACTAGTGTAATAACACCCATGTAATATCAAAAATATTCAACGGGGTTATTTCACTCCGGTGATGTAGGTTATATCATAAATCTTGTTATGCTGTAAACCAAAAGAGAATGCCCTAGACCATATGATTTTGGAGAAGAATATTCATAGAATTGTCTTTAAATTTTCTACTATTGGTTGCCACAGCAACTAGAGTCAAGGTTGATTTAAATTTTCCAACAATTTTGGTAGAGCTTAAGCTATTCAACATCATCCCAACTATGCTTCATCAGGATTGGATAATTGATATAGAAAGGGAAGATATTTAAAAGAAATTATTGAGATACTCAACACAGCTGTTTGCCAGATACTGAGTATGCTAGATATTGAGTACGGTATATCAGATTTAGAGCAATCAATAAACCTCATCTTCGGCACTTCATGCTCGGGTGAGCTTACAATTAGAACATTATTTTTCCTTAGTGCAGTAAATAATCCCAAAATTTTATCAATTAGTAAGAAATTTTAACAAATATTTAGTAAGAAAGGAAACTGAGAACCTAATACCTGATACTTTTCTTTCTTCCAGATATCTCATTAAGAGTTCAGTCTCGTATTGAAGTCCACTGATAGAGAAAGTATATGTCATAACTGCCAATGTGTATGTGTCAACTTGTCTAGGATCCACATCTTTTAAACAGTTTAGACCTTTTCTTATTCCCATTTGATAATATTCCTGAAATAATTAACCAATATTATTCTTTCATTCTATAACTGAATATGATCAAATTTTTAATTTTCTTTTTAGTCAAGTTCAAATTTTTATCTCAATATTTTTTTAGCCTATCATTCTTCAATGTTTCTTATCTGAAAATGATAATGAAAAGAATTCTAAAACTGACACATTCTTTACAGTAGAATATATATTTTTTGGTTCAGTAGGATACAGTTCAGGCAGAAATGGGTTAAAATACTATTTAACTTGGAGCTTAAGTTTGTAGCTTATGATAAGCATCATACATTTTTTCATTTGAAAGTTTAAAATAATCAATTTTTAGTAGAGAATTAAAAATCCTCGATTTTATTATCAGTTAAATTCCAATTCATCTGAAAATCAATTTGGATATACTGTTATAACTGGTAGATTGCAGCTTTCGATAAAAAATATTCAGAACAACCAAATCATTATTTAGTCAGGAAGTGCACTGTTGACCTCTGTCATTTTCTGCCACTTTTTTCAAACATTTTTATGAGTGACAGACTTCAACTGTCATTTTCTGCCATTACTTTCAAACATTTTTATGAGTGAGGGACTTCAACTGTCATTTTTTGCTATTTCTTTCAAACATTTCTTCAACTGTCATTTTCTGCCATTACTTCCAAACATTTTTATGAGTGAGGGACTTCAACTGTCATTTTCTGCCATTTCTTTCAAACATTTTTATGAGTGAGTGACTTCAACATCAGAACTTTTACAAACAGAAGCTATAATGTTAAGCTAACCAACTAAATAATTCCTTTTTGTTGAATAAATTTTTGTTTTTCAGACAGTTAAGTTGATCAACGGGTCTACTGTATCAGAAGGCCACAGGCATGGTCAGCAATTGATAAATTAGCACTCTCACAGCTTTAATCAAATTTGTAGCCAAATATCACCTGTTTTGCTATATTTCCAATTCCAGCTTCCATCAAAGCAATCATAATGAATGCAGTCAAGCCAGCAGGATTCTCGCCTGAACTGAGACCTCCCTTCATGTAGGAGCTGAAAACCTTCCCGACCTGAGGGAAGCACCCATCTTCATTCTGCTGCTCAATTATCCACCTCACACTTCTTCCTATATCATCTTCCAGTATGGAGACAAACTGAGATGATTGTGCCATTGACTTTATCACAAAAGCTGTTAGCCATATACTGCCAGGATTGTTATTACTACTCTCCCCAAATGCACTGTATGAAGAATCACTGTGCCGATATTTCATTTGACGCTGATAACCTGTAAAATGAGAAAAAAAGTAATGTACAGATTGCCGGTATTTTTGAAACAAACAAAACTAGAAATTGTCCCAACAAGTGCTTTCAGAGAATGAGATATTTTACAGAAGAGGCAAAAAATGATTCAAATACAAAAATAACTCTTATTGTGTCTTGCAAAGGTGTACCCCCCCCCCCCCCAAAAAAAAAAAAAAACCTGCCTAAAGTTCAAGGGCAGATAATTCTTGAACCAGGGGGAGTTGGGACCTTAAAATTGCATCTTGCAAAGTTTCAACATATGATGAATATTTGTATAAAATTTCAAAACTTTTGAAGGAAAACTAAAGGAGTAGTTCACCACACAAATTACTAGTATATGTGTGAAACAAGAGGCCAAAGAGGGCCTGTATCGCTCCACTGGCTTTAAAATCTTTAGACTTTCATTAAATAAAGCTTACTTTAAAAGAATACATTAACACTCCGAAATCTCCCAAGACCTATTTGATAATGATTAACTGGTTCTTGTCCATATTGCACCAAAATACTCAATCACAATGAACCTGCAACCCTTTACCCATCTTATTAAAACATAAGGTTCAGAAGGAGATGTCCTTCAAAGATTTCGGACTCAAAATAGGCCCCGCCCTGCCACGCCTAAATTTCTTGAACAATTTAAGTAAATGGTCACCCAAGGAACATCCTTACCAAGTTTCATTGTAATCAGCCCAATGGTTTTAGAGGAGAAGTTTTTTAAAGATTTCAAAGTGACAAAATGCCACGCTCTGCCACGCTCATATTTGAGGGCCAATCAAAATTTAAGAGGAGGGCCACCCAAGGATCATTTCTACCAAGTTTCGTTAAAATCCGACCATTGGTTTGGGAGAAGATGTTTAAAGAAAAAGTTTACGCACAGGCGCACGCACGCACGGACACACGCACGCATTACAGACACTCTGCCATGACAATAGCTCACTGGCTTTCGGCCAGTGGAGCTAAAGATTGATAAAATGTCTATTTATTGATTATACTGCTGTACACAAAATTATGGCAGACTGTATAGACTCTGATCAGCCTGCACTGCCATGCAGTCTGATCTTAGTCTACGCAGTTTGCTTTTTACTTAAACTAAAAGAGAAAATCTCGGGATAGACTTGTTGAAATGTAAAAATTATTGGCAATATAAGAGAAAATCTTGGGACATACTTGTTGGAATGTAAAAAATATTGGCAATCTGTTTACAACAAAATTTTAATTTAGTTTAATAAAGGTTAAAAAATATATACCATAAAAATTCTAAGAGCCACATGCTCTAATAAAATCCCATCCCCCTTTTCGGAGGTAAAAATCAACCATTTTTGATGCGATTTTACAAACTATTGCAGCCTCTAATAAAGACCAATACCCATGTAAAATCAGTCATTAACAAGAGCCGTCAGAGACGGATTATGCTCCCCGAATAAGGCATTGTCACAAAAACAAAAGCCATGTTGGACATGGACATCCCCCGCCAAGAAAGCTTGATAGTAAACTGAAGCCTAATAGATAAAAGATTCTTTTGTACTGTCAAAGATTTGCCTCCTATAAAATCTAAGTAATAAAAATAACAAGGGGCAATAACTCCAAAATTATGCTAGCAAGAGTTGTAGTTCAGGTGTATTGCACTTCTCCTCCATGAGATCTATCCACCCATAAAGATTCAAGTTGATAGCTACTATACTTTAGGAGATATGCTCCAGACAAAATCTAAGTATAAAAAATAACAAAGGGCAATAACTCCAAAATTATGAAAGCAAGAGTTACAGTTCTTGTGCACTGCACTTCTCCTCCATAAGATCTATCCACCCATAAAGTTTCAAGTTGATAGCTATTATACTTCAGGAGATATGCTCTGTGGTCATATTGCAAGGACTCAAATAAGGTGTAATCTTAAACAGCAAACATAAAGGTAACAAACATTAAACCTCCTTTTTGCATGACATATTTTTAGAAACAAATTTCAAATAGTTTATGGTAAAGGGCATCTGATTTGCTACTGAAATGTGAAATTTCATCAAATTCTGAGCATAAGACTAGGAGAAATGAAAGAATAACTGTATTTTACGCGTTAGCGTAAAGGTAACAAACATTTAGCCCCCTTTTTCCATGATAATTTTTTTTTACGTAAATTTCAAATTGTTAATAGTAAAGGGCATCTGATTTGCTACTCAAATATGAAATTTCACTAAATTCTGACAGTTAGACTAGGAGAAATTTGGAAAAAACTGCTTTTTACCCTAAGTCCCCTTTTCCCGTGACAAGGCCTCAAATCCAAAAACCGACACAGGTGCATCATCACTATATCAAAGGGAGTTCATATGGTAAGTTTCATTTGATTTGGCCCTAGGGTTATGGAAATATAGGTGGGGACGGACGGACGGACGGACGGACGGAATTACGGACGGACAGACAGACGAAGCGGCGGCTATATGCTATATGCACAAAAATTCAACAGAGATTTTAGGCACCTTTCTGCCAATCAAATGTTAATTAATTTGCACATATAATGTTGGGGGTTTTGCCATTTTTTTCACTGCCTTAATAAATATCAATGGCTCATACCAAATAGTTGTAAGTGCCCATATGTTTATGGGCAGTTACAACTGTTTTGCACTGAGCCATTGATGTATAGTGTTATTAATAAGCCTCTTATAAAAGCCTATTCTTTTCTTATGGAATTACAATGATTCTAATAGAACCTCAGGGTTCTCTAAGACATTTTAAGGTAGCTTATGTCTAAAATATGACATACCAACTCTCATGTACCCTTTAGCTTCCTCTTCTATTTTGTGTGTAAGTTGACCAGTATTTGTCAGGTATTGAAGAACGTAGATATTTGGTGCCCAGCTGGCCATGTTCTGTTCCCCACAACCATATGGCATACGTAATAGATTCTTCAAGTTGGATAAAGTAGGACCCATAATGTCACCTGATGGGAAAATACATATTCAGAGCTCAGTGCAAAACCATTTAAAGATCAAAAGAAAGTTGAAAGATCATTTTTCCAAAGTATATTATTAAAAAGGTAGAAATGACAGAGGTGTAACCATCTGTTGCATGTTAAAATTAATTATATAGTCAGGCTGATAAAACAATTGTAGTCAGAATTTTAGCCAAATGTGTAAAGCATTAACCCTAGACAGCCTATTCAGTCGGACTGCAAGTACATGTGTAAAGCAGGGTATAATTGGCAAACTGTTTGCACCATATGGTCATCCTGAATGCAGGGCTTGTTGATACTATACAACTAATGGTCCTGTTTCACCTGACATATCACATGTTTAAGAAGAGAAGTGAAAGTTATGAAATTCAAACTTAAGACAAGATTATGGCGAGCCAATGTCACACTTGAATGCTGGTCCTTGATAGCAATTTTAACAAAATAGCTAAGCTTTAATTGTGATTAAGTTTTGTAAATAGCTTATTTTCTTGCATTTCTTTAATATGGCATCTGAGCGAGTTATTTTGACTTACCTACTACAGATACATAGGCTCTCTCAGAATCCTGGATAAGGTCACGAGGCAAGTTGAAACTCACAGACATTGTATCAGGTGTATTCTCTGTAATACATAGGGAGACAATGATCACTGCTCACCATAAACAGTTGAACAAAATAAATATATAATACATACTTAGTGTTTTGTATGAAAAAAAATATCTAAAGAGGTTAGGAGAATTGATAAGTGTAGAGGCTCTGCCAAGACAAGTATCAATTTTCACAACCGAGTTAGATAATTTTTTCATACAATACACTAAGTTCATATTATATTTATCTTATAACCTCTTTTTGTCTTGTTTGCATCGATGCTTCTAGCTGAAATGCAAGTTTCTAAAAATAAACCAATGATATTGTTGTTCTAAAAATATCTATGTGATATCATAAACAAGAGGACCATGATGGTCCTATATCGCTCACCTTCGTCTCTTTGAGTCCTCCCTTAGCAAAATTAAATGCTTTAAAGATCATTAAATGACCAATAGATTATTCAAAGAAAGACATTATTTATTCTTATGACCCCTGAATAAGTTTCTAGCCTTTTCTAAACCAGTTTCATATGACCTGGCCAACATTCTGCCCAAATTTCATGACTATTTAACCAAATTTGTGGCCTCTAGAGACTAGAGTGTAAACATAAATTGTCAGGCCCCTTTTCCCTTAATATTGCATGTATCCTTCCCTTTTTCAATAGGGTTCATTCTTGCGACCTAACCAACATTCTGACCAAGTTTCATGAAGATATGGCCATATTAGTGGCCTCCAGGGTGTAAACAAGAAAATTGGCATTAAGGCCCCTTTTCCTGTGATATGGCATAGATCCTGCCCATTTTCAATAGGGTTCCTCCTGGTAACCTGGCAAACATTCTTTTCAAGTTTCATGAAGAATGGGCCATATTTGTGGCCTTTAGAGTGTAAACAAGAAAATTATCTTTAAGGCCCCTTTTCCCTTGATATGGCATGGATCCTTCCCATTTTAAAAAGGGTTCATCCTTGTGACCTGACAAACATTCTGACCAAGTTTCATGAAGATTGGGCCATATTTGTGGCCTCTAGAGCGTAAACAAGATAAATGTCATTAAGGCCCCTTTTCCTGTGATATGGCATGGATCCTTCCCATTTTCAATAGGGTTCATCCTTGTGATCTGACCTATCCAACATTCTGACCATGTTTCATGAAGATTGGGCCATATTTGTGGCCTCCAGGGTGTAAACAAGAAAATTGGCATTAAGGCCCCTTTTCCTGTGATATGGCATAGATCCTGCCCAAATTGTCTTTAAGGCCCCTCTTCCCTTGATATGGCATGGATCCTTTCCATTTTCAATAGGCTTCATCCTTGTGACCTGGCCAACAATCTGACCAAGTTTCATGAAGATTGGGCCATATTTGTGGCCTCTAGAGTGCAAACAAGAAAATTGTCTTTAAGGCCCCTTTTCCCTTGATATGGCATGGATTCTTCCCATTTTCAATAGGGTTCATCCTTGTGACCTGGCCAACAGTCTGACCAAGTTTCATAAAGATTGTGTAATATTTGTGGCCTCTAGAGTGTAAACACTAAGATTGTTGACGCCGGACGACGGACGACACATGACACATCACGCCGGATGATGGACATTCAATCATCACAAAAGCTCACCTTGAGCACGATGTGCTCAGGTGAGCTAAAAACATCATATTGGATGTTATCACACGGATATTTGTATTGTTATAAGAAAATATTTGATAGCTCAGTGTGAAACTGTTGTAACCCACAATAAACTTACAGGCAATACCATACATTTTTGGTGGTTTATCCAGAATAGAGCTGCTTGAGCAGCTGTTTTGCTCCACAGACCTGAATCTTATGATATAAAGCATGAATGAATGCTTATTTGAGAAAACAGGTGCTTTAAGTGTCACATGCTGAAATATTTCTACAAAGAAAATTTCAAGATCAATGAAAAAAATTTAGTAAATTTACATCTACATATTTTTCATCCAATCAAAATAATTCTATGCAGTCTGACAATGGGTCACAAAAGAAATATTCCATTGAATTTGGTTGATATCCATCAATGGGTCACCCATGTATCATTCCAGTGAAATTTTATTAATATAAAACAGTTAGATTCTGCAAAAAATGATTTTTAAAGATAACGCAATATGACATATAGAGTAATGATCTCCCCCATTAACGCATTTTTTTCACCCAATCACTTTGATTTTTGAAGACTGATAATGGGTCACTTTCCAGTGAAATTTTGTTAATATCAATCAATTAGATTCTGAGTAAATGATTTTCAAAGTTTCCACTTTAAAACGTATAGAGAAATGACCTCCACCTATAATACATATTTTTCTTCCAATCACAATAATTTTTCGTAGACTGATAAAGGGTCACTAAAGGATCAATTCATTGAAATTTTTGTTAATATCCATCAGTTAGATCAGGAGAAAATGGTTTTCAAAGTTTCCACTATATAACATATAGAGTATTGAACTCCATCCATGAAAGACATATATTTTGTCTAATCACTCTGATTTTTTGTAGACTGACAATGGTTCACAGGTGGATAATTCCATTAATAGTTTGTTGATATCAATTGGTTAGATTCTGAGAAAGGTCACATAATTACCA
Source organism: Fragum whitleyi (assembly GCA_948146395.1). Lineage (NCBI taxonomy): Eukaryota > Metazoa > Mollusca > Bivalvia > Cardiida > Cardiidae > Fragum > Fragum whitleyi. Next base: position 11,207,786 of record OX411543.1, on the reverse strand, counting down.
TCTTATATTATAGCCACACCCATTAAAGCCTTGTTTTTCATTGGAACAAAAGTCATTGAACAACTATGAAAGAGGGTCACCCAAGGATCATTCCTGTGAAGTTTGCTTAAAATTCATCCACTTGTTTCTAGGGAGAAGATATTAAAAAAAAAGGTTTACCACAAGACACACAGATGAGCACACGACAAACACAGCCCCATGGAAGTAGCCTCAGTGGCCTTTGGCCAGTGGAGCTTAAAATCAGTAGACTTTATAATCACTTTATAATCCAACCCCCAAAACAGAGAAATGATCGAATATTAATTTTAAACCCTGCTTTTGTTCATTTCACTGTATTTGACATTATCTAAGCAGAGACCAATGAACAAATCTTAATGACATCATACATAAAATTGCTAATTAATCACAAGCAAATTACAGGCTTTAAGTAAATTTTCCACAAAAATTTCAAATTTCGATCCATCTTTGCAATTAAGAAATACAATCATCACTTGTTTTTCATGTAAGATAAATAATCTTTCATTTCATGGACAGCAAAAGCTATATTTTCACTTTCGTGAAAATATAGCTTTTGTTGTTAACTCAATGAAAGATAAATCGATCTTACACTGAAAAAAAAAAAAAAAAAAAAAAAATAAAAAATTATCATCTTCATCTCCATGGCTTAGATAATTACAAAACTGCTCAATTTGATTGAAGTTTAATTATATAGGATTCATTAATTAACCTTATTTGTTTGAGTATATATGTAATTACAAAACCTCATTACATTTTATTACAAAACCTAATTATATGTAATTACTTAACCTTTACCTGAGACACAGACATATTCACTGATGGTTTTCTCTTGAGGAATACCCTCTGGCTCAACAAGAAGAGTCCTCTGAACTCCGTCAGACACGCCTACATAATCCTCCGTCATGATGAAGTTTGTGCATGCACCATTGTCCTTGATAGATACTGCCTGTAAATGTACAAAATAGTGATTCTATCATGTTTTTTTTTTCTGACAAGCTGAACACATAAAAAATGTCACATTACCTTTAAAACCATTATTAGAACCAAATGAATAAGATTTTTCCAAAGTAAAGAAAAATCCTGTAAAATTGCATTGAAATCTATCAAGAGGTTTCTTACAAAATTGCTTTTTCAAAATATTGAAGAATATGAGTGAAAACTAGTTCTTGCAATAAAAAGAGATGTTTCTGTCTAATCAGAATAATTATAGCATAAAACAAGGGACACAGTTACATTATTCTAGGTCAAATTATTTGTTGAGAAACTCTAGCTTTTCCCCTTCTTCAGAAATAGCGACCGAATCAATTCTCTTCAATCAGACCCAAATTTAATTGATCCATAATTTTCTTATGTCACTACTTTTTAATTGTTACTTATTGTAACTATGCTATTTTTTGAGGTTTAATCCTAATCCTTATAATATTGTAACGAACCGAGCACACAGACAGACGTGATCCATTCAGAGAAAAGGATCCTCAACCCTAAATGGGTCGACTCTGTCTATATAGGCTTCAAATAGCCATTTAACTAAGGGTAGGTCTCTCTCATTTGCATATCAAATGCCTATTACCTCCCTTTAAACCGTTACATTACTCTCCCCTCCGAGAAGACTCGTCCCGAGTCTTGGCCTGGGAGACCCGTGGGTAAGGCAACTCCGGTCTGGCAGTTGTCATTATCCCACCGCTGCCACCAAATGTAACGAACCGAGCACACAGACAGACGTGATCCATTCAGAGAAAAGGATCCTCAACCCTAAATGGGTCGACTCTGTCTATATAGGCTTCAAATAGCCATTTAATTAAGGGTAGGTCTCTCTCATTTGCATATCAAATGCCTATTACCTCCCTTTAAACCGTTACAATATCATATTTATAGTCTGTTTGACTTCTATATAGACCAACCTTTTCATCAATTACATAAAATTGCGTTTTAATGAAGGATTTGTATGTGGTAAAATCTTAATTTCAGCTTAATACCATTCCAAAAAATATTTTTTGAAAACAAAATGATTTCAAAATAATGATTTTGTCTATCTAGTTAATGAAAATATTTTCGCATTTTCCGCTCTTAAACACGAGGGGTGATTGAGGCTGTTTAGAAGTAAAAAATGTAAACATAATTGTAAAAACACATGGCTTTATATAAAACATTTGACAGATGAAATGACCATTTTTCCTTATTTGGACATACTTATTAGCATATCAACAGTCAGGTCATCTTAAACTGAAATACCACGTGATTTTTACCGTTATAATTCGCCTTCTTATCATGTTTTCCTCGTGAAATTCCCATCGACTTCGTTAAATAATGCCTTTTGATTGCGGTCTTAACATGTGAATATGGGGTTCATCTCAAAATAGATAAAAAAAAAAATATCAATTATCTGGTCAAACGGTTTCTGAACAAAGAGAGAATGTATTGAGATTTGATATGCAAAGGTTGTAATAATCTTCGACAAACTTAATTTTATAAAAACAGTCGATTTTTTACCAAAACAACTTGCCTGAAATCTTACACTTTTGACTCGGCCCCTATGCAAATCAGTACTATTATTGATTATACATTTCGCTGTTCCGTTTAATACAGACACAAGTAGGTATGAAAAGGTGAAAGTAAACATGTAGATGGACGGACAAAATCATTATTTTACGTTCAAAAATTCTGAAAAACAAAACTTGTCATGGTATTAGTTGGAAAATACGACATGAAAAGAAAAAAATACATTTTATTAATTCATTTCTGAGATTTTCAGCGAAATGTTGGTCCATATAGAAGTCAAACAGACTATAAACACTTTGAAAATGTACCTTATACAAGTGCAAACGCTCGGCTGCAGGTGCTTAATAATACAAAAAAAGGTAAAAAGAGGCATTATATCAGTTATCTTGAGATTTAGCTCTTGTGATGGTGAACACACATACTGAATTTCATGAAGATATCTTCAATTACCAAAGATATAAGACCAAGGTTACAGCTTGTCATGCCAATAGTAACTGTCTACCAAAGACTATCAAAGAAATGAAAGGATTCCTACCTTCACTAGGAGTTCAATCTCCCCAATTATGACTGGAGTGATCTTAAATTTAACAGTTTTTGTTTCACTGCCACACAAGCAAAACCGCTCAGTAGTTTTACCAGGCAGTTGAAAGGTTTCATCTTCTTCAAATCTTAAGTCCAACTGAAGAAAACAAGAAAAATGTAACAAATGAAATAAATTCTTCTCATGGTGTTATTGAAACTATATGAAAATTATCCTTGACAGATGACCTTGATATTGAATGATTTGATTTGTTGAGAGGATTCTTCATGCCTCATTAAGACATTGCCATGGGAAAAGTGTTGGAGTAGGAAAAAGCTTTAAGCAGCTCTTTCACAGATCGGGAAAATGTGATTTATGAAATTTTTCGTAAAATCAATTGGAAGTAACAACCTCATCATGTTGAAGCCTTTAAATTGATATGACGTTATCTTCTAATAGGTGGCATTTTTCAATTACTGACCTATCTGATTTAAGCTTTCTTGGTAGTGTTATTTGTGACAACACGGCCCATTCCATTGAACTACTTTCAAAATGTCAGCAGCCATGAAATGCTTCAATTTCATCGGTTTTCCCAAAAATATATATTAGGAAACTGTGTACAGTAAAAATAGATCTCAAGCAAACAACTTTTTTCAAAAAAATATACTTTCACAATTTAAAGCAATATTTTCGTCAATTAATTTAAGGCAAAACTAAGTTTGATTTCCACAAAAATGAAGTTTTAATTGAAATTCTTCCATTGCTACTTTTTGGAGATAGAATACAGAGTTATGCGTAAGAGGTAGTAATATTTATCCCAATCAGGATAAGTGATACCGCCCCGAAGACAGGTCAATCTTTGGAGAATATGACATGCACAGACAACAATAATATGATTCAATCTGGCAAAGCAACTACTGAGGCCTTCAAATTAATTCTTCAATTTCGAGCCAACTATTTACGCATGTGAATTCCTCATGTTTATCTTAGTCAATCAAAGATAAAGGTAAAAGTATTTGACAGTTGGAAACTTGATATCATTACACGCAAAAATGAAAGATTATTCACAGAAAGCGACCATTTTGTAATTAATAGACTAGAAATAAATAGATTTGATCTCTTACTGATCTTGGAGCTAAGAAAAAAATGTTACAAAATGATTGAAATATGTTGTTTTTAGTGCCTATGGCCTTGGGCCTAAATCGTCCAAGAATACACCCATTTCCATATCTAAAAACAAATTTTGTATTTTTCTATGAAAAACTGTGAAAGAGCAGCTTTAATTTACAGGTGAAGTTTCCAAGTGAGGTTCATGCAGACAGACAAAAAGCTGGAATAGCACACAGACACAGTAAAACAATTTGCCCCTGATCTATCAAAGTTGGGGCACATAAACACAATTTTTGTAAATAGGAATCAGACCATAATTAAAATAAGTGGTTATAAACATGTTAAGCATTTACAATAGGTTTTCACTGACCCTTTTATAAGTAATCTTTTTTTTTTTTAATTTTGTTGTACAGTTATGGGTTTTTGATACTTCATAAGCTTACCCTTATACATTTTTCCAAATAGTTATAAACAGTAACAGGAACTATTAATGTTTCTCCCCGAACAGCAGCATAGGGCAAGGTCAAGGACACAAAGAAAGGCTTGAATCCCTTGATTGAGGTCAGTTCTGATACTCCAACACCATCCACTGGATTTGTACATAAACTGTTCCCCACCCACTCTGTGATGGTATCTGGTATAGTGGTTGTTAAAATGGACTCTCCCTCCTCACTATGGTAACAGAAAATATTACAGAGCTATAGATCGGAGAGGGTATTTTGGATTACAAATTGGAATATTTCGACTATACTTGCGAAAATCTTATATAGTAGGTACTCATTAGAATTAGAATCGTCTCATCAAGACGATTCAAATGAGTACCACAACATAAGGTTTTATTGAAAAATAAAGATTTTAGAGGCACATTACCTCCTCTTATCTGTACCTCTGTAATACATGAGCTGGTACTAGACATTTCCAACAAATTAATGTGTGTGTATGATGGAGGGTCATTTAGCTCAATGAGCAGTCATACAGTGCCATTTAAAATGTTCTCTGATCATAAATAGATACCACAAGTCTATGCTTGGCTTCTACCAATTGGGCGCTCAGTGAAGACTCAGATCAGACTGTGCATACATACAGGCTGATCTGAGTAATAGCATTGCACACATGAGATTGGTGGAAATGACAAACACAGAATCAAATGTCAAATTGATCACTCTTGAAAATAAGCCATTATCCTCCTGAATTTAATTTTATTTTCAAGCATATTACATTTGTTTGTTTTTTAGACAATTCAACATTTATGGCTTTAAATTCATTTTTCTGTCAGTTATTTGGCAGAAAGCAGTCACTGTAGGATAATATCAGACAACAATGTCTGTGCAGGCTCAGATTTGAGTCAATTGTCTGGCAAAGATTTGTTAACAGCAGCACATAGACATCTCAAAGCCTTCTACAAGTGATTGTCAATAATGAAAAGCTATGTGCATAAAAAGGGCCATAACTCTGTCCAAAGTCAATAGATCATAACCAAACTATCACTTGCACATCTCTGCTGGATACTTATCATATCTGTAAAGTTTGGATGAAATCTGTTCATCATTTGCAGAGAAATTGAGCCGACATAAAAAGCAACATACAGATGGACAAACGGACAGACAAGCTGACTCCTATTACTCCTCAAACAGAGTTTGGGATAAGGGGAATGGGGCTTTGTCCAGATTTTAATGGTTAGACACAGGATAACAATTCAAAGTATGTAATTGCCTAAAAATGTCATATTCATCATTATTGGTGTTAAATTGCGATGGGTTGTGTACCTACACATGGCTTACAGTTATTTCTCACACCAAATATTATCTGAGCAATGGGCTGGACATCCAACATATGTGCATTACTTATCCCATACCCACCATGCCCATGGGTGGGAGTCAAATGATTTGTGTCACTTTGACATTCGTCAAATGTTGGATGAAAGTTGGCAAAGCTGAGTTTTGAACTCATTACCCAAGGATTATGTGTTACAGCTGAACTAGTGGATCACAGCATAATGTAAAGTAGTCACACAGTCACTACCCTTTTTCCACATTGAGAAATGAAGAGAATATTTTTTCAGTTAATGAAGAAATGAGTATAAAGAACTTATCAAACTGTATGTATCAACTTTGCATGAAGGAAAGTGTGATGATGTTTATAGTTTAATGAAAATATTCACTAAAAGATTATATGAAGACAAAATCATTTTTAACAAATGTAAATGAAAAGATTTAATAATCTGAATTTGTTAAAAATGGTTCCATGCAGGACGGTGTTAGACAACAGCATTAGATTCCATAAAAATCAAATTAAATTCATTGGTTTTATTTATGCTTCTAAACAACATTATATTAGGTAACATAGAAAACTCTGAATTTATTTTAATTTCATAGTGATATTTTCTCTAAAATAGTCATAATATATAGATACATATTAAAACAAATGTTAAGATAAAAAATGAGAGTCTTTACATTTAGAAATCACCTGACCATTTGCAGGGATGTGTGATTTTTACATTTCTTTCTTTTAATTCTAAAATAAAGAAGCTAAATGCAAGTAGCAAATTCACACTGTTGACTGATATATGCGTTTGATGTTTCCAAGAATTCTAAATAAGGGACTAAAAGAAATCGTGGCCAACCTGTGCCATGCACACAGTCTGAGCAGAATCTTTACTATATGCTTCTTACATAGAAAAAGTCTTAAAAAAGTATTGTTTGACATTCAGGCAATCTTCTAATTGCAAAATCTGCCTTGCAATCAGGATAACAAAACAGTTCAAACAGTAAGCCAATGTTAACTCACTTTGCATGCACAGCGCGGTTTAATTAGCAAACAGTTTGCGCTCTTTTGTTATCCTGAACACAGGGCTGGTTTTCTAGGCTTCTTAGTGCTTGCAACTCATGCACATGTCAAATTATAGAAAATGTCACACAGGCTCATTTTATTGACATACCCTACTGGATAGATATCCCATAACCAGGTTTCTGGGAAAAGACTTCTTATTCGTTCAGGTTCAGGGACAGTTTCTTCATCTACTACCTCTGCCTCTTCTGCAGTTTCCAGAAAATCTAGAGTTCTGCCAGACTGGCCTGCAAGTCCCGGCATGCCCCCTTCATTGTACAATGGTAGTGGTCTAGCATCTGTTAATTAAAAACCAGCTCCCAATTTGACAAGAATAATGCAAGCAGATGCAACAAGCCAAGGGCCAAAATTATAAACATTTCCGTATTTAACTAAACCCTTTCTCAAACTTCAACTTGAGATTTAAGCTATTATTCTGTTGCAATACTAGAAAAATGTATTGAAATAAAAGACAAAATTAACCCTTGTTATGCTGAATAAATTTTGGCAAAAAAATGTAATCAAAATCAAATGGCAAAAAGCACTGAAAGTACCAACTGTAGGTAAAATTTATTTGAAATACTAAATCTACTTGCAATTCTGGTTTGCAAGTAAGATACAGGTGGTGTAGACTTACATCAGACCGCACATATGTGCAGGCTGATGTTTTTCTATAGCTCCTGTCAAAGCAGGAATATTCCGTGTTCAGCATGACAATGGTTAATAACTTGCTACAAGATAATTTTCAAATTCATCCCATTTTGAAGCGTTTTGCTCGAGATAAGCTGAATTTCTAATATTGGCCATAAGAATAGACTTTCAAATTGGAACTACCTAAAATAAGATTTCAAATGGCAGGTTGACTCATGAAAACAATTGTACCAAATTATTTTCAAATCCAAATCAAAATTGTAGGAGCTATGTTCAAGATAAGCTAAATTTCAATATTTGACCTTGAGCTATAACCTTGACGTTATCTAAAATTTTAATCAAATAGCACTTTATCTCATGATGGAGAAAAATTGTGCCAAGCCTTTTTTAAATACATCCAGTTTTTTTGAAATCAATCAATAAATCCTGGAGTTATGGCCCAGATATATCAGGGCTTTTCTTCTGTCTCTCAGGCGCTAAAAAAAGGCCCCTTTTCCAAAAGAAAAAGGTCCCACACTTTTCCAAATTTTGTAGTAAAATTCCAAATTTAATTAGTCCTTGTCTTACTGGATAAAAGATATTGAAAAAATTCTTGAAAATTAAAAGTGCTGAGGCACTGGATACACTAACTGAGAGTCTACATAAATTTTGAGTATATAGCTTTGAAACCTTCCTGGTTTAAAAAGGAAAACAGGATGTACAGACTTAGATCAGACTGCACATATGTGCAGGCTGATCTTTGTCTATACCTCCTGCCAAAACAGGATTATTTGGGCTTCAGCATGGGACTGGTTAAATAGAAAAAATTAACATATCATCATCAGAAATTTAAATGCCATTTCTTAATGTTTTAAAAGGTTTATCATTATTCTCCAAACCGCGACAACAGGTAAGGTGACAAGGAACATTTCATAAAAATTTCATTGAAATAGGCCCATAAATGAAGGAGGAGTTGCATTCACAAGAAGGCCTCTTTTTCCATGACATGGCTGAAATTCATCAAACAGCAACAATATGTGCAAGGTCAGGTGACTAACAAAAATTTTGGAAAAGTTTAATACAAATCAGTCCATAAATGGAGGAGTTGGATTAACAAGAATTTTTACAAGAAACCTCTTTTGTCCATGAAGCGGATGAAATTCAACAAACTGTGACAATATGCGCAGGGACAGGTGACTAGGAATATTTTTGTGAAAGTTTCATCAAAATCTATCCAGAAATGATGGACTTGTTTTCACAAGATTGAAATGTATGTACGTATTCTGAGATCAAGACTATCAGGTTAAGTAAGCAGGAAGCATCCATTCATTCATTATGATTCAGGAAAGCAACCAGGAACTTTAGTGCCTGTTATCCTCCTATCCTGAACAGTGTTGTTGCTTTAAGGGGCTTTCAATTTAAGGCCTGTTATGAGAGACTACTGGCAATGTCCTTCATAGCTTCATAAAACGTTCCAAATACATTGCCTGACACCTGTGTCAAAAGATCTACTATGACTCTGTGATGTGGTTTGCGCATTGGACTTGTTAACCAAAAATTCAAATACTACTGTTCCACAAGGGTTCAGCCCCGGCTAGCATCTGTTTATTTTCAGGTATGCTCCTGCTCGAGTTACACAGGTTTAAAGTATGTAAGATGTTATTTGTTTGAAAGATTTGGGCAAGTCCTTATTGAGCCTTTGATTCTCTGTAACCATGAACATACAAATATTGTTCTTATCTATTTCCACTGTACTTAAATTTAGCTAGATATCCAAAATATGAAAAACTAGAACTTGTTACAGAATGTGACTTAATACCCCCGCAAGTGCTTTTATAAATTGGGATACTTTGACAGGAGAGGCAAGACATGCTTCAAATATAAAGATAGCTCTTGAGCCTGAGGGATTTAAGACCTCTAAATTGCGTCTTTCAAAACTTCAACATGTGATAAATGTGTGTTAACAGTTTCAAGGCTTTTCAAGGAAAACTAAAGGAGGAAACACAATATAACTAGTATGTGTGTCTAAAGCTATTAAAGGAACACTGATTAAAGGAAAACCGAAGGAGAAGTTTGTGACAAAAAATTACTAGTTTATGTGTACAAAAAAACAAAAACAAACTAGAACATGGTAACAATTTTAAAAAAAAAGAGTCTAAGTTCAAGGGCAGATAATTCTTGAAGCAGGAGTTGAGACTTGAAATTTACGTCTTGCAAAAATTCAACTTGTGAACAATGTTTGTATAAAGATTCATAAGTACTGAATGAAAACTGAAGGAGGAGTTCACCCCATAAAATTATCTGTACATAGTTACATGTAGGACAAAATTGTCTATGTTCAAGGGGGAGATAATTCATGAACCAGGGTGAGTTGAGACTTGAAATTTACTTCTTGCAAAACTTCAACTTGTGATCAATGTTTGCATAAAGTTTCATTGAAAACTGAAGGAGGAGTTTGCGACACAAAATTACTAGTATAAATGTCAACAGACAGACAGACAGAGGGACAGACAGACAGGCTGATTCCAGTATACCCCCGAAAACATTCGTTTTGCGGGGGGTATATTAATAGTTTTAGGATATCTTTTAAAGTAGTCAGGTAGACCTTTGACACACTAACAAAACCTGTACCTTTAGGAAAGGAGCCTGATTAACGCCGAGTGTAATTTTGTCTTAATTGAGATGAGCATGTACAGAAACTATTGATTTATGGCTATTTTTAGGTAATGTCATAATTTGACCTTTGCCTCCCTACTTTGACCTTCACCTTTAGAATCTGACTCAGATCTTGTAAGTGCACAGATCTCATGATAATTTATAAGCCATTAAAAAACTTAAAACATTAAATAAAGGCCAAAGAACTTTAAAGAAAGATATAAGATTTTTTATGATTTATAAAGTATAAATTCAAGCACTTTTGCACATACCTCAGTATGCAAAAAAGCACAATAAAAATATGTTAAATAATATCTTGATATTTTTTGATTTACTCTGACCTTGACCTCTGGAGTAGATGCTTTAGTAAATGAACAAAATTTCTAGACTATGTTGATCAGCTATTTCAAACGAATTAAAAGAAAGGTCACAATCTTACTATCTCCCATGACCATAACATTTTAAATCAAAACAGTGCATTTCAATAGGTCAGTGCAACACTATTGTAAGTGCCTTACATTAGTGCTGCACTGACCCCTCGATTTGTCCTTATTGAACTAATATACCTACAATTGCCTGATATATCTATGGCCTTAGAATAAATGAGAAGGATTAAAATTTGACTTCCCTTGCGAAAAATAGCCGGCTTAAAGCCGGCTATTTAGCTGCGTAAAAGCCGGCTTTAAGCCGGCTAAAAGCCGGTGGTATTGGCACCTGCGTAAAAGCCGGCTTTTACGCATAGCTGCATAAACGCAGCTTTATAAGAATTAAACTAGAATTATCTAGAAAAACGCAGAAATTGTACAGCTTTTACGCAGCTAGCTGCGTTTTTATTAAGAAACTGCGGGTTTTTTTACGCAGCTCTGCGTTTTTTCTAATACATCTTTCTAGACAATTCCTTAGAAAGCTGCGTATTTTCTGCGTTTTTCAGAGAAAGATGCGTTAAAGCTGTGTTTTTTCTGCGTAAACGCAGCTTTTACGCAGGTGCCAATACCGCCGGCTTTTAGCCGGCTTTTACACAGCTATTAACCAGCTTTAACGCAGCTTTGCGTTTTTTATTAGAAAGCTGCGTTTTTTAAGCGCAGCCCTGCCTATTTTTACTCAGCTCAATTTTAAGATACGCAGCTCTTAATTTTTAGTGCTAAAAAATGTCTCCCTTCTAATGCCTAAGCCAAATAGACAACAAAAAAGTTATGAAAATGACTTGACAAAACATCTCAGCTCAAACAACATATATTTTTAGTATTTTACAGTTTTTATTACATTTCAATATGATGATGAAGAATCCCTGTCCTGTTTCCACAACAAAAATCTAGTCAGTCCCTTACCTTTTGGGCTGTCAAATCTAGTGGTGTGAGTGTGTCCTCTATCACAGCCATCTTTCATTTGATAAAAGTCAATGTGACAACAGTCATTTCTTTCCTTACAATCAGGGATTGATAAGTAGTTCACCTAAATAGGATGAGCACTGGAGGTCAGACTGAAATGATGTAGTTGTGCTGGTGTGAAAAATGCAGGAAATCATATGAAGGTACACCAGTCTCTGTATTATGACTGCAATGATGCTGAAAGTGGCAAAAGGACAGGCAAAAAACACAACTAGAGGTGCTTATATTACTGATTTCCCCCAAAGGCCTGAATCTAATCGAAATTATTGAAAGAGAATAGTTTGAAATAAAACTTGCATACATCAAGTTATTCAACAATTTTACCTGATTGCCAAATATAACAAGAGGCCAATGACGGCCTTAGAAGCTCATCTGGCTATCAAATTATCTCTCAATTTAATCTTAAATTTCAGGAACTTATTGTTTAAAAAGAATGAATAAATGATGAATCAACTTAGCCAATTTTCTCTCCTTCAATTGTTTTAAACAACAATCCTTTGGGCTCTATTTATATTGTTTTCATTATAAGTCACATAGAACCTGAACTTTCCTTCAAATGCTAATATCATCCTGTTAAAGTTTTGAGATAATTTGGAAATATTTGTTGACTAAATCGCTTAACTTAGAATGAGCCGCGGCCATAGCGCAGTTGGTAGCGCGCCAGACTTCTAATCCGTGGGGTCTACATTTGCATGGGTTCGATCCCCTGCCGCAGCACTTATCCTTTCCGACATTTGTCTTCCACAAATGGGTAGATAATCGTAAACCTATGTGGAATAGCAACTGGAGGCTAGGAAAGGGATGTGGTGGTAGTACTGGTGTGAGAAATAACAGGAATCCATCATTAGGTGCTCCAGTTGTCGCGATATAACTGAGAGATTGTTGATAGCGACGCAAAACCCCCAATTCAAATCAAATTAACTAAGAATGATTTGAACATATATCCATTAGGCCCCACTTTTCTGTGTCTTTTCCAACAGATAAGCCTCATTTACTAAAGGAACCTTCATTATGGCCCTACAATCATCCTGCGAAATTCTTAAGGATATCCTATAATATTTGTTGATTTTATCGCGCAAATAAGAATATTCTGAGCAAAATTCCATAAGAACCCTTTTCCTTTGTTTTCAAACAGATCAGCCTCACATTTTAAAGGAACCTTCCTTGTTTTTCATCTATCATCCTGTGAAAGTTTAATGGAAATCCTATTATATTTGTAGTTTATGGATTGATTGAATGTGGTTTTACGCTGCTTTTGAAAATCTTTCCATTATTTTGCGGTGGCTGGAGCACATAACAATGGCATTTTTCACCAGTACTACCATCACATCCTTTCCTAGCCTTCAGCTGCTATCTATCACATAGGTCTATTAATATCAACCCATTGGTGAGAGATAAATAGTCTGAAAGCATGAGTGCCGCCATCGGGGATCAAACCCAGGACCTCTAGATTGACAGTCTGATGTGCTACCAACTGTGCTATGACAGCTGTGATAATATCTGAAGACTTTACTGTGTAAACATAGGGCAATGGTGATGGTAGCACGTCGGACTATCATTCAAAAGGTCTAGGGTTCTATTCCCAACAGTGGGCTGATTATCGTAGACCTTAGTGGTTTAGCAGCTGGAGGCTAGGAAAGAACGTTATGGAAGTATTGGTGGGGAAATACCAGGAATCCATTGTTATGTGCTCCAGCTGCTGCCATATAACTGAAAGATTTTAAAGATAAAACCCAATTCAAATAAACAATATGTTGTAAACAAGCATAATCGAGAAAAATCCATTAGATCCCTTTCCCTCTGTTTTCTAACGGATCAGCCCCATTTTCAAAAGGAAATTTCTTGTGGCCTCCTCTGAAAGAATACAGAAAATTTGATAATACTGGAGCATTTTATCCCATAAATGAGCATATTCTGAGGAAAAATCCCACAAGGCCCCTTTTTTCATGTTTTCCGATAGATCAGCCCCATGTTTGAAAGGAAACTTCCTTACGATCTTACAATCATCCTGTGAAGATGTCAAGGAAATTCTTAAATATTTGTGGAATTTTTTTCTTGTTAACAAGAATATTCTGAGCAAAGTTCCATAAGGCCCCTTTTCCTGTATTTGAAAATGGATTAGCCCTATTTTCAATTGGAACCTTCACTGTAACTCTTCAATTATCCTGTTAGATTTTTAAGGAAATCCAACACAATTTGTGAAACTTGGTTGAAAGCCATCCTTTATGTTCTAAGAAAATGTAAAGCAGTATGATTTCTTATAGCTTTGCATTGTAATTGGAAATAAACTCAATTTTATTGCAATTTCAATTCCAGTTCTTTAAATTATTTCTGAGGAGATTTTTAATGGTAAATTCTGTTGATGCACAGACACAAAACCATGATAACAGCCAAAATGGCCTTAAGCCGAAGGCACTCAATAATATTTCCTGTCGAGACACCACACATGTTTACCTTAAAAATTTGTTACCTAGAGTTGTGACCATGACCTTTAACTTACATACAGTCCTTATGTATTTTTAAAAAAGTTTCAGTTAAATTCACCTTGAGTGTTGCCTTCACCTTAAAGTCAGAGATACTGAAAAAGTTTCTTCCAAGAGCAAATCTCATTATGGGAAACAATTGTTGGAAATAAGTTCCATCAGGTCATTTATCTTCCAAGGCAGTCATCATCTTTCTTTGACTATCCTCCATCCAGATGTTGAATGTAACAGTAATAACTTTCCTAAAACAGAAACAAGGTTTGTAAGAGAAGCACCAATACCCAAGAAATGCCCTTGTTAAGCATAATCCAGAAACAGTGGAATAAGATTCATTTTAACTCTTTATTTTTTGTTTATTTATTTACTGTCGCTGACTTTGACCTCAATTGATGACCTTGGTATCTGCAGATGGGCCCACGTAATCATGTTTTCAAATAAAAAATTTTGTAAGGTGACATTTCATTATATTGGTCAAAATTTTTAATGTTATTTTGACCGATTGACATATCTACACATAATTACGATAATTGGTTCTTTTCAATAATTACTTAATAGTCAAAGCTTGCTTGTAACTACAGAAATAGATCAATTTAGTTCTAATCTTAAAGCACTAGGGCACTTGAGCGCCTAATTTACTCCACAGGCCTGAATATTCTGATTATGATCAACACAGAATACTGGGTAAACTGGGGGCCTAGTGGGCTTGAATATACTTGTACTTTGAAACAAATCCTGAAATTCCAACCTGCAATCACAAAAATTTCTTATTTTGGTTGTTAATGAGAGAACAAACTTAACATTTTTTTTTTTCTTTTTTTTTTCAAGACATTTCTGATGATACAGACATAGTACCTGCAGTCAGTCTTCTCTGCATGGATATGTGTACACAGCTTCAGTGTACATGGTAAAATTAAGTTTGTGACTTGAGTCTATAACAATCATTAGATCCAGTGCAGCAGCCACCCTGTTGGTTAGGCATAAGACTTCCAATCTGGAAGTTGTGGGTTCGATTCCCGGTGGCGGCAAATATCCTTTCCGACGTTTGTCTTTCACCAATGGGTAGATAATCGTAAACCTATGTGAAATAGCAGTCGGAGGCTAGGAAAGGGTGTAATGGTAGTACAGGTGAATGAAATTCCAGGAATACATTGTTAGGTCTCCAGCCGCCGCGATATAACTGCAAGATTGTTGAAAGCGGCTTTAAACCCATTTAAACAAAGATCCAGTGCATGAAATTTATTCGAATAACATTTAGTCATACAACATTTTCATAAAAGGAAAGCCTAATATGACATACTTGAAATGATAAGCCTAAAACATTTGTTCTTTATAGTTTATTCAAGTTCTTTTTGTTGACAATGTCTGACAAAATTTCATTTTTGACAATGTCAATTGGATATTTTGTTGCATTTTACAGAGATTACAATGGCGAAAATTGAATTTTGCAAATTCGTTCTCCATGAAATATCACAGACCCATTAAAGTAATATGCCTAAGATATAATATATGCATGCCAATCAAAATAATATTGCTAGGTAACAATATTTATTAATGACCTTTTCTTTCAGATAAATTGAAAGATAGAGGACTTATTTCTTCATCTGGATTCTGAATTCATAGTTAGACGGAAACAAAAATGATTGAAACTTGTACACTTGAGTTTTTATGGCAAAGGGAGAATATCTTTGAATTATTAATCTACCTTGAATCAAGTCAATGGAATTAGATAATTAAATCGATTTGGAATATACTTTTCTAATAAATAAATTTATTCTTGTTATAATGTGTGTGTCTGTGTTTTAATAACTGTATTTCACACCAAACGTTACATAAGATTGCCTTGCAACTTTAATTGATTTCAAAAGAGAATAAATTAAACTATGAATAAATAAAGAGAGAGAGAGGGGTCTTACTAACCCAACACTGATAATTCCTTTATTCTCAAGGATTTATAGATATTGACTGAAATGGAGAAAGATACATATTTATTCTTCTTTTCACAACATGTTTTCCAATAGTAAATGAAATGGTTCTGAACTTTCTATATACAAACTAGTTTTGTTGCCACGTGCCCTTCAGCAATGCATGTTTTTTTCTCTTTGAATAGATTTAGTTAAATAAAATGTTACTGATATATTTAAATCTTTTACTCTCCTAAGAATTAAATATATTACCCATACTGCATCAGTCCATTGCTCATCCTATGACCAGTGGGTTAAGGGTAGATTAAGCATTCCATTGTAGTCTTCCTGTATACAACAATCTTCTAAGTATTTAGCACCTGTCGGAAATTAAAAGAGCAAATATTCAAATGTACTTTTAAATTAAAAAAAAAATCTTTTTTCCTAACAAAATATCAAGGAAAAGGGAGATAAACATTAATTTGTTTAACTGCATTTAATCAAGAAAATGTGATTAAATGATATTGTTGATATAGATTATATTGTATGGCTTGAGCTAGTGTTTGAAATAAAGGAGTCATTCATTCTTAATTGGCCAAAACAACCGAAAAGGCAAAGTGCTTAATTATGAGGAGTAGTTTTCAGGTTTCAGTTTGAATTAACCTTTTCTTGTAATCAAATGAAGGGAAAATTCAATAATTAGAATCATACATTGTTGAAAGTTTATGTGCTAAACCCAGTTTTGACCCTTAAAATTTTCTTTCCAGTGTATCAAAATGACCACTTGGGAGAAATTTTTTCGGGTCAAAAAAGGATATTTCTAGCTTTTTAGGGTCATAACCCTGGTTTAAGGGTCAATCACAAGCCTTGTGTGTTCCAATATCACTTATTCACACCAAACCTGTCAACAGATTACCTTGACACTTTAACAAATACTTGATTTCCCATGGCATTTAATTAGGTATACATTTAACTAATTAGGAAGTCCTACTAACCCATTACTGAGCATGAACCTTGTTGATTTATTGGTGTAAATGGAGAAAGATACAAGGGGTTCTCTTCTTTTCACACAATATTTTCCAACAGAGCATTAAATTTGATGGTTCTGATATTTTTTTATACAAGCTAATTAAGTTGTCTTTTGGCTTCCAAAATAGCAGGTTTTTGTCTAGGAATATGTTCAGTTAAATAATAGTATGATTAAGGTAATCTTTTACTCTTCTAATAATTCAATATTTTAATTACCCATACTGCAATATTACATTGCCTTTCCTTTGACCAGTGGGTTAGGGGTAGATTGAATCAACATTCCATTGTTCATTTCCTGTAAACAACAATCATCTAATAAGTATTTAGCACCTGCCTGAAATTTAAAGGAGCAAATATTCAGATATGTTTTTTCTTTGATTATATTATTCTTTTTTCATTCAAAATTACAAACAAGGGTTACAAAAAATCATTTATTAACATCTTTTCAATTATTTCTGTGAAAGAAAATTTGAAGAAAGTACTACACAGTTAAATGTTACTAAAGATTGCCTTTGAAAAAGGAAATGCATTGATGATTATAATTTTCATGTGTGAAATTCACTTTCAAAATGTGTCCTCCATTTTATGGGATTGTGTTTTGAGTCAGCCTCTTACATAAAAGAATTGAAGGTGAATCTATCCCAATTCTAACTTTCATAGAACCTCTAATGACAAACAATAATAAAAATGGCATGTTTCTTTTACTGTTTGATAATGAAATATAAGAAAGATTACCTGTAAAGTGCTAATACATTTTTTATGTCATGATTCCTTTATGGAGCCATTTTTCAAAATGGTGCCAATTTGCTTGGAAATAACAATTTCTGATTGGCTAATAAAGTCACATGATCTTTTAAATCAGGTACTCCAAGGGAGATAAATGTATCATTTTATTTCAGGCATCTTTATATACTAAGAAGAACACATTTGGAAAATATATGGAAAAATAACCTTTTTTCTTATTTTAGATTTTTTGAAAAGTGTACCTTTGATCTGCATTTCAAAACTAAATTTACTTTCTTGGAACTAGTAAAAAATCAAAGAAAAGTAAAGGTATTATTTTGAAATGAGACATAGGTATTGAAACATTTTGTAATATTGATTGTTTGTTTGATGGATGGATGGATTGATGGATGGACTGATGGATGGATGGATGGATGGATGGATGGATGGATGGATGGAGGGAGGGAGGGAGGGAGGGAGGGAGGGAGGGAGGGAGGGAGGGAGAGAGAGAGGGATGGATAGAGGGATGGGATGGGATGGATGGATTGAGAGAGACAAACAGACAGATGGTGGGTTAGTAGAAAGATAGTTTGGTTTGGTTGTAGTTGGTAGTTAGAATCAATGAATGGCTAGGAGAAAGGGTGAGATAAAGGGAAGATTGTCTATTGGTTTTGCTTCATCTATAACTTAGCTAAAAGAAGGTTGTATATCAAAGGCTTTTTGTCTTTACTCTAGCACCCTGGGGTGATATATTTGGTGATAACTAATGCATGACAATGGGCATTATGATTGGTAACACCTATAATGCACTATGTTTGAGCATAAGTCTTTTCACATATGATTGACAAACTAGATAAATGCACAGATATGCAGTCTGATCTTAGCCTACATTACCTGATATCTTCTAAACCATTGTTGGAAAAACAAAACCTACACTGGTTGGAAGTTTAAAAAAGGCAATTTGTTTCAACACTATAAACAATAACAGGATTTTAAGGGTTTAAATAAATATTCAGTATTTAAACTTTAGGTGATATAAAAGTTTTAATTCATTCAAATATTAGGTTAATTTTTAATCTATTTTGTAATATGGTAATTTACACAAAACAGCTACTTTTTATATATTCACAAGGAATTTAAAGGGTAAAATAAAAAGTGCCATTTTTTTCTATGTCAATCAAAGTATGATTTATTTGTTTCACTAAAATCAAATACGCACCTTTGATAGCTGCGTAAAAGCTGCGTATTTACTTTTCATCATGTCAAATTTTACTTTCATTAAATACGCAGCTTCTGCACAGCTTCCACAAACTGGGTAATTTATAATTGAAACCTGAAAGAAGAATACGCAGCTTCTAAAGAAAAAGATTCAGTTTTTACGCAGCTCTTTCATTAAAGACGCAGCTCTTTCATAAAAGACGCAGCTTCTGTACAGCTTCAAATAATAAAACGCAGCTTAAGCGCAGCTTTCTGAAAAATGCGCAGCTTTACTGAAAACTTTTCAAAAATACGCAGCTCTTCTGCTGTTTTTCTGTATTTACGCAG
Source organism: Fragum whitleyi (assembly GCA_948146395.1). Taxonomy (NCBI): domain Eukaryota; kingdom Metazoa; phylum Mollusca; class Bivalvia; order Cardiida; family Cardiidae; genus Fragum; species Fragum whitleyi. Next base: position 11,188,459 of record OX411543.1, on the reverse strand, counting down.
AAAAGCTGGATTAAAGCCGGCTTTTATCCAGCTTTTATGCAGAGCTGCGTTTATTTTTCGCACGGGTTTGACCCTTTGCTGAGACCATTATGAACCATGCTTGTTGTAACTTAATTCAAATACAGGGGCCTGTTTTACTAAAAATCTTATCATCATTTTTTGCACAAGTCAAAAATTAAATTTGCTTCTACAGTATCTGGAATTCTGACATGTAAAGATGATTCCAATGAGATATTGCAAGGCATCATCTAACATTGAAAGAAAACACCAGATACAATTTGTGATTTTGACTTACAATAATATTAATTTTTTCGTAAGAAGTTTAGTAAAACTGGCCCAAGGTGCACAAGCATGTATCATTTCGTGAAAGCCAGAAATCTCAGCACCTCGGAACATGGTTTGGTGTTCCGTAAAATGGAGGGTACCTGGAAAGGACTGACAGACGGAACGACAAGTGCAAAGCAATATATCCCCTCTTCTTTGAATGGGTATTAAAGTAAACTGACAGTGAAATTACTTACAATAAACAATTGGTTCTTCCTTCTTACATGGCCTGGTTTCTAGAACTCCATCAGTTTCAACCCACAAATCAAAGTCCTGAAAAATATTCATCCTTATTTTCTATGATTTAACTTACCAATAAACTCATATCCATTATATTCATCATAGTAATAATATTCAAAAGCTTCCTTCTTGCATGGTCGTGTTTCCAGGATAACATTAGTCTCTACCCATATGTCAAAATCCTGAAACAAACAGTGGGCTTCAAACAAAGCTAGACTGTGATACTTCACCATACAAGTAATACTAGAGATCCTAAAGGCCTTGCAATGCTCAGCAAATCTATATCACCCAAAATCAAATAAAGCTGATAATAAAGACCATGGCCTAAGCATCACCAGTATTTTCAGAGAAGAATTTCTTTTTATAAATTTTCATTATATGGAACCAGTTTTTATGAAGCAACAGCCCATAGCATCCATGTTATAAACCCAATCAGAATTTAATGAAGAAAACTGAAAGAGCATGTTGTAAGCATCATTTCTTTGAAGTATGATTGAATTCTAACTAGTAGTTTAAGAGATTTTTTTTCATTATAGGGAACCATTTTTTGATGACGCAACAGTCTATAGCATCCATATTATAAGCCCGATCAGAAATTAAAAAGAAATCTGAAGAGCATGTCCCAGGGATCCTTCTTGTGAAATTTGTTTGAATTCTGATTTTTCTGACTGGTTGTTTCAGAGAAGATGGTAAAGAAAAAGTTAATGGACGGACTGACTGATGGATAGACAGATGCTAGCCCACTAAAAATTAGCTCCCAGAGGTTTCGTCCAGTGGAGCTAATAATCATTCTAGATTCAGAGAATACTTATTTGCAAAATGTTTCTATCCTGGTGCAGTCTGCAAAGATCGTGCAGTCTGATAAGGTCGACACTTTTTACACTTTCCAGATGGTCCTTTTGCATGTGATGGGGGTCAAAATTGTCAAAAGAGGTTACCTTGAAAGATTTGCTAGCATCGACACCAATAGTAGTTAAGTGATAATATCCACCTCCTGACAACACTGAAATAAACATAGAAATGATCTACAATTATTTCTGAGTAATCCATCGATAAGTACTAGGAAATAGAGGATAATCATTTGTTTCAGTGTAAGATCGATTTATATCTCATTGAGTGAACAACAAAAGCTTTATTTTCACGAGTGGCAGAGCCACTCGTGAAAATATTGCTTTTGTTGTTTATGAAATGAAATATTAATTGATCTTACATGAAACACAAACGATTATTCTATTTCTTTAATGCAAAAATGCCCAAAATGTGACAATTCTAGGACATATTTTCGTAAAGAGCATCATTTTGCGCGTGATTATTATGCAATGTTCATTGTGACGTCACTTTTTTCGCCCCGCATAGATGACATCAGATTGGATGAAATGCACAAAAGCAGGGTATAAGTTTTTGATAATTTCACTGCTTTTGCAGTGAGATTATCAAGCGATAATCTACCGTTATTTCTCGATAATCCTTCAAAAAGCATTAATGAAAAATATGTCTTTAACTTCACCAACCAAATTACAGACATTAAATTACTTAATGTTATCCATTTAACATGCGTTCAAGGAACACCTATGCACTTAAAAAAGATTTCTTTGTTTAAGTTTAACCTTATCAGACGACCTTAATGTTGCCAGATCATACTTTGATGTTGTTATTAAAAGATATAAATTGATGAGATGTGTGACATGTCAATCATGAGTGTTGTATATTAATTAGTGCAATCAATTCAAAGGTCAACATTTGGACAGACAGATTGAAAGACAGACAGACACATGCACAAAGTGGAGATATACCCAATCTTTCAATATGTTGGCACAAATCAAGCCGCCCCACCAATTTTAGAAATTTTTCGCATATTTGACCTTGAAACATGATGTTGACAGATGACCTTGAAATTGGTACCAACATAAAGGTCATGTCACAAGCAATACGAAATATGAAGGCTCTATCCCTTACCAATCAGGTTACGACCAGTGTTTTAGTAAACAGGGGACAAATAGACTAACAAACAGACAGGTCAAATACAATATGCTCCTGATCTATTTGGTTAAAACCTATTTATTTCACATCGATTGGGAAACAAGTTCTTACAATTAAGATTAATCCTTTTCTGTTCTGCTTCCTCGAAAATTTCACCAGCCCTCACGTCAAATGTGTGGGCCAATGAAAGAACCAAGATAGATAGCCGCTCCCAGAAACAAAACTCAGGATCTTTGAGTCAAGAGGCCGATGTTCTATCCCTAGACCACGGACACCACCCTGATCTATCAATGCAAAGGCATAACAAGAGTTCCAATCGTCACAATATATGCCACCACTTTGCTATTTCACGAAAATAATTGTAGACACTACTTACTTTAACAGAACCAAATTCAAAACATTTGCAGACTACCTTTTTTAAATTGTTAAGTTCAAACTGTTTGTTATGATTGATTGATTGAATGGGGTTTACACTTCTTTAAACTGCAACTAAATATAATAATAAAAAGAACTTTAACATGAAGGCCCCTTTTTCCATGACATGGCTGAAATTCATTTAACTGTACAACATGCACAAATTCAGGAAACAGTGAACATTTCTCAGATAATTCTTTAAAGTAAGTCCATAATCAAAGGAGGAGTTGCGTTCACAAGAATTTTAACATGAAGGCCCCCTTTTCCATGAGGCAGCTGTAATTCACCAACCAACGACTATATAAGCAAGGTCAGGTGGTCCTTCCTTACAACCAGAAAAACATCCAGGGCAAGTCTGAGAGCGATTGAGCCATAACTATGTCTGCTAGAATTGGAATAAGGATATTATCTATGAGGCTCCTTTTCCACTGACATATTTCATATTTAAGTTTTTCCAAACATGCTCTTCCTTTAGACCGCACAAACATCTTGAGCAAGTTGAGGAAAGACTGAGCTAAAATTGTTACCTCTAAGTGGCAAGAAAATTATCTATATGGCTCCTTTCCCTAGACATAAGTTGGATTGCAGCCAAAATGAATAGGGAACTTCCTAAACCCTAGACAAACACCCTGAACAAGTTTGAGGAAGATTGAGCCGAAATTGTGACAAGAAAATTATCTTTAAAGCTCCTTTTCCCTTAACATAAGTTAAGCCTAGACAAACATCTTGAACAAGTCGTGCTCAAGGTGAGCTTATCAAAATAAGTGAGCCTGTGCATGACATTTTCAACAATTGCATATGTGCGTGATGGACAGACATTTAGAGCAGTTTGCACAACATTGCAGTGCATTGAGGATATTCAGTAATTGTGTACAGAAACATTATGTCCAAAGCTACCTATTTATTGCATAGTAGAGACTCTGATCAGACTGTGCAGACACAGAGTTTCAAATAGTGCACATTGATGGCTTGGTGCGAAGCATTTGTAACTGCCTATAAACATATAGGCAGTTACAATTGTTTTGCACTAAGCCATTGACATGTAACATTGTTGGAAATTAGTTAAAAACTAGACTGTAGCAAAGGGGACTAATACCCCTATACAAGTGCTAGTCAATAATAAAAAGCTATTTTCAATCAAAGGACCATAACTCTTTAAAAAGTCAATTGATTGTTACCAACATTTCACATGCACATCACTACTTTATACTAACACATCTGTAAAGTTTGAATGAAATCTGCCAAATAGTTGCTGAGAAATTAAGCAGACACAAAAGAAGCTAAAGAGAGACAGACCAGTAAACTGACCAACAGACAGACCAACTTACAAGCTGACTCCAATTTACACCCCAAACATAGTTGGGGGGTATATTTAGGGCTCACAGAGAGAGAAATTTTATGTTGTTGAAAATGCCACACACAGACTCAATATATCTATTTAGTAGAAGCGAAATACAAATAACAAGGACCACTTACATTCCGGATATTTGCGTCTACAGTAGTCATAGTCTCCACCCCATGATCCACCACTCCAACGGTATTCTCGGGATACTTTCCTCACCTTCTCAAAAACCTGTAATATCATATCTAATCTAATAAGAGCCTGTATAAACCCTCTTCATTGATTGAAAATATAAAAATATAAAGAATTTTCCAAGTATTTTTCTCTCATTTCAGAATGAAGGCAGAAAAGCAAAAGAACATAATCTCAATTTATATTACAACAGCTGTACAGTGGAAATAAATGTTGGCCCATCAACATTTGACCTTAAATGCGTCCTTGACCTTTGAACTAAATCCATAAATAGCTTAAATAGTACTTCCACTCCTAAAGTGAAACATCTGTGCCAAATTATTTGAAATCCATCCATAAATGTAGAGGTTTTGCTCCAGACAAAAATTTGACCTTGATCTTCAGCTAGACCTTGACCTTAATGACACAGAAAAAATCTAAAAAACAGTACATCTACTCAATGTGGGGAATAATTGTGTATAGTTATTATACATACATATAAACATAATACACATACACCTACTTGTCATAGTGACAATAATGTCTCACCACATTGAGTGGTAAGTGCAACATTGTTGCATGTGTCTATAAATATATAGGCACTTGCAATAGTGTTGAACTGAACCATCAGCATGCAAAATTGACAAAATTTATATCTTCCAGTCCATATGTTTTGTATAGCTCCTGGGAGCATTTGTTAATAAAATTAGGTATACATCAAGTCAGATTTTAACCTGATATGTTTTTGTCAAATATTGGCCAAAATGCTTTACACAGTTTGTATATATAAACCTGTTATTCTAAGAATGGAAGTCAAAGGACAATTAGTGATGAGCCCGCAAAGCTCTTCACCTCATTTGACCTTTACCTATAACCTTACCCTTGAAACCTAGATTATTTTTTTATAAGGCACATGTCATGATGAAAATCAAATGTGCAAAAAGATTTGCTGAAATCAGTTCCAAAGGAGAAAAGTTCTAGATAAGCTAAATTTCAATGTTTGATTTTGAGCTGTCAACATCAAGTTAGCCAAAAATCAATTTCAAATGGAATCTCTTCTTATGATGGTGAACAGTTATGCAAAGTAATATTTTGAAATCCTGTCATAGATATAAGACCCATGCACAAGATAATCTCAATCAAGTTTAACTTTTTTAATTACAAAAAATGCATGACCTTTCAGCTGTTTTATATGGCACATGAGGGAAAATAATTGTGACAATAGTTATTTATGACAAAGCTATCACATATTAGCCATTGTGATGCTGAACCCAGAGTATTCCTGCTTTGGCAGGCCGTATTGACAAAGATCAGTCTCCATATACATGCATTCTGATCTTAGTCTATACCACCCGTTTCATCTTCCAAACAGGATTTTTCTATAGTTTTATTTCAACTGAAAAAAATGACCACCAATTTGTACTATTTTATTGCTTTCAGCCCTTTGATTTTCATGCATTTTTTGTGGAGAATTGTATTCACCATAACAAGGATTAGGTTGTTTTTTTTTATTTGTAAAGGCCTTGAAAGCACAAGAATAATTGTTTTAAACAAAAAATCATAAGCTATATGAATTATTCTATAAATGGGCCTTCCATTAGGACATACAGAAATTCCAGCATTTTGAGAAAGTTTGAACCAAATTTTGTCCAAGTGCAATTATATAATTTCTTTCTTTCTATGTAAAATAGTGTCAGTCTTTCTGTTGCCATGGAAACTAGAGTAAAATCAAATAATCTGTCAAATGTCTTGTATGTAATTTACCTGAGTTGGAGTGATCTGGTTTTGACCTCCAAGTAAATTAATACTTTTATCCACCATACCAACAAAACAAGTAGAACTTGGTGATGCTTTCAGTGTGAACACTGCTTCACTACCTGGCAGTAAAGTCTTCTCTTGAAAATACATATCCACCTGTTTGATAAATGATATAATGAATCAAAGACGTTTATGGTCTATAGATTAGGGCAAAAATAATTATCTTTTGGTATAAATTTGATATGAACTTTTAATGACCTTCAGGACTTCTTTCACACGGTATTTTTTTATCATTCCGGAAAGTTTCATCTTAAATTGCATCATCTTTTGATTAGTGTCTACTACCTCTTTTAACCCTTTCCTGTTTTACAAAAATTTTGGACCAGTCCAAATTCAAAGGTTTTGCAGACGAAAATTTAAAGTGGATTTAATTTGAAAAATAACCAATCAGTAGGGTAGAAAATAGTGTGAAAAAAGAAGAAATTGCTTGTCAAAAGCAATTTCTTCTTTTTTCACAATGTTTTCTCATTCATAAAATCACAGACACGTAAAGAGCAGGGATTAAACAGCAAAGGGTTAAATAAGTCCAAAAATTTTGCCAAGTTGAAAACCTTAATTAACTGATACCACACTCTGATTAAAAAGTTTGAAAAAAGTTAAGCTAGTGCATCTTGTGTGGGTAATTATTTGCAAAGTTACAATTCTGGCCAAAGGAAGTATTTTGTATGTAATAAAAAAAAAAAAACACTTTCCAGTACTAGTTTGTTTTTGTCAAAAGATTAAAAATAAAGGTGTATTAACAGTCAAAAAAGATAAGGGGTCTGTTTAACTAAATATTTTACAATCATTTTTTGTGGAAGTAAAAAATTTAAGTTGCTTCTACAGTAGTAACTAATTATGGATTCTGCCATGCATCATCTCATTGGAATCATCTTCTAACAAGGTGCCAAATTGTCACAAGATACGCCCGTCACACTGCTTAGTATAAACTGGGGGTTTGAATAGAACTGAGGTTATTTTGAATGAATGTTTTTTGCACCCATGAAGTTTCATGATCCTAGCTGTTATACTTTTAGAGATATACTCCAGACAAGATTCTAGTATGAAAAACAACAATGGGCAAAATCTCAAAAAATAGGCCAGGTAGAATTATGGTTCTTGTACACTGCACTCCCCCTTGAAGACATCTATACACCCATGTAGTTTCATGATCCTAGCTATTATACTTTTACAGATATACTCCGGACAAGATTCAAGTCTGAAAAACAACAAAGGGCAATAACTCAAAAAATGCACTGCACTCCCCCTTGATGAGATCTATACACCCATGAAGTTTCATGATCCTAGCTATTATACTTTAAGAGATATACTCCGGACAAGATTCAAGTCTGAAAAAAAAGGGCAATAACTCAAAAAATAGGCCAAGTAGAGTTATGGTTCTTGTGCACTGCACTCCCCCTTGGTGAGATCTATACACCCATGGAGTTTCATCATCCTAGCTATTATACTTTTAGAGATATACTCCGGACAAGATTAAAGTCTGAAAAACAACAAAGGGCAATAACTCAAAAAATAGGCCAGGTAGAGTTATGGTTCTTATGCACTGCACTCCCCCTTGGTGAGATCTATACACCCATGGAGTTTCTTGATCCTAGCTATTATACTTTTAGAGATATACTCCGGACAAGATTCTAGTATGAAAAACAACAAAGGGCAATAACTCAAAAAATAGGCCAGGTAGAGTTATGGTTCTTGTGCACTGCACTCCCCCTTGGTGAGATCTATACACCCATGAAGTTTCATGATCCTAGCTATTATACTTTAAGAGATATACTCCAGACAAGATTCAAGTCTGAAAAACAACAAAGGGCAATAACTCAAAAAATAGGCCAAATAGAGTTATGGTTCTTGTGCACTGCACTCCCCCTTAGTGAGATCTTTACACCTATGAAGTTTCATGATCCTAGCTATTATACTTTAAGAGATATACTCCGGACAAGATTCAAGTCTGAAAAAAAGGGCAATAACTCAAAAAATAGGCCAAGTAGAGTTATGGTTCTTGTGCACTGCTCTCCCCCTTGGTGAGATCTATACACCCATGGAGTTTCATCATCTTAGCTATTATACTTTTAGAGATATACTCCGGACAAGATTAAAGTCTGAAAAACAACAAAGGGCAATAACTCAAAAAATAGGCCAGGTAGAGTTATGGTTCTTATGCACTGCACTCCCCCTTGGTGAGATCTATACACCCATGAAGTTTCATGATCCTAGCTGTTATACTTTTAGAGATATACTCCAGACAAGATTCTAGTATGAAAAACAACAATGGGCAAAATCTCAAAAAATAGGCCAGGTAGAATTATGGTTCTTGTACACTGCACTCCCCCTTGAAGACATCTATACACCCATGAAGTTTCATGATCCTAGCTATTATACTTTTACAGATATACTCCGGACAAGATTCAAGTCTGAAAAACAACAAAGGGCAATAACTCAAAAAATGCACTGCACTCCCCCTTGATGAGATCTATACACCCATGAAGTTTCATGATCCTAGCTATTATACTTTAAGAGATATACTCCGGACAAGATTCAAGTCTGAAAAAAAAGGGCAATAACTCAAAAAATAGGCCAAGTAGAGTTATGGTTCTTGTGCACTGCACTCCCCCTTGGTGAGATCTATACACCCATGGAGTTTCATCATCCTAGCTATTATACTTTTAGAGATATACTCCGGACAAGATTAAAGTCTGAAAAACAACAAAGGGCAATAACTCAAAAAATAGGCCAGGTAGAGTTATGGTTCTTATGCACTGCACTCCCCCTTGGTGAGATCTATACACCCATGGAGTTTCTTGATCCTAGCTATTATACTTTTAGAGATATACTCCGGACAAGATTCTAGTATGAAAAACAACAAAGGGCAATAACTCAAAAAATAGGCCAGGTAGAGTTATGGTTCTTGTGCACTGCACTCCCCCTTGGTGAGATCTATACACCCATGAAGTTTCATGATCCTAGCTATTATACTTTAAGAGATATACTCCAGACAAGATTCAAGTCTGAAAAACAACAAAGGGCAATAACTCAAAAAATAGGCCAAATAGAGTTATGGTTCTTGTGCACTGCACTCCCCCTTAGTGAGATCTTTACACCTATGAAGTTTCATGATCCTAGCTATTATACTTTTAGAGATATACTCCGGACAAGATTCAAGTCTGAAAAAAAGGGCAATAACTCAAAAAATAGGCCAAGTAGAGTTATGGTTCTTGTGCACTGCTCTCCCCCTTGGTGAGATCTATACACCCATGGAGTTTCATCATCCTAGCTATTATACTTTTAGAGATATACTCCGGACAAGATTAAAGTCTGAAAAACAACAAAGGGCAATAACTCAAAAAATAGGCCAGGTAGAGTTATGGTTCTTATGCACTGCACTCCCCCTTGGTGAGATCTATACACCCATGAAGTTTCATGATCCTAGCTATTATACTTTAAGAGATATACTCCGGACAAGATTCAAGTCTGAAAAACAACAAAGGGCAATAACTCAAAAAATAGGCCAAGTAGGGTTATGGTTCTTGTGCACTGCACTCCCCCTTGGTGAGATCTTTACACCTATGAAGTTTCATGATCCTAGCTATTATACTTTTAGAGATATACTCCAGACAAGATTCTAGTATGAAAAACAACAAAGGGCAATAACTCAAAAAATAGGCCAGGTAGAGTTATGGTTCTTGTGCACTGCACTCCCCCTTGGTGAGATCTATACACCCATGAAGTTTCATGATCCTAGCTATTATACTTTTAGAGATATACTCCGGACAAGATTCTAGTATGAAAAACAACAAAGGGCAATAACTCAAAAAATAGGCCAGGTAGAGTTATGGTTCTTGTGCACTGCACTCCGTAATGATGAGAAGAACACAATCGCCAAGTTTGAAGTCGATCGGACTTCAAGTGACAGAGTTATGCTCCGGACAAAGAAGTGGACGCCGCCGGACGCCCGGATGCCGGACGTCACGGGTGATCCCATAATACGTCCCGTCTTCGACGGGCGTATAAAGAGGATTCAAATAAAATATTGCAAGGCAGAATCTAACAATGAATGAAATCACCAGGTATGAGATGTGATTTTGACTTGGTTTTTTTTGTAAGAAGTTTAGTAAAACAAGACACTGAATCATATCAAAGTTCAAATTTAGTGAAACAAGAGGGCCGTTGGCCCTGATTCGCTCACCTGAGAAAAAAGCTTCATTACCTAGGTATGTCCATGCAAACCACAGAAAAAGAGATTTTCACTTATTCAATCAGATAACATTTGAAATAATTCTTCCCCCCTGCTCCTCCCCTAGTCATTATTTATTTAAGCTTTTTTCATAATAGGTCTGTGATCAGCTAATCTATGCCAGATATACAGGCTGAGTCTGAGACTTTTAAAGTTTTCTTTAATGAGTTGATCAATCCATGTCAAATATAAAGGCTGTAGGGATTCAAAATTCTCAACAAAGCACACCCCCCTCCCCCACGATGCTCTGCACCTGGTGAATCTACAGTCATGATTTTAGCTAATTCAATTAATGTCCATATCATCGGCACCATTCTATAAGGACATATATGCCAATTTCCATTTTTTCTTTTATTGCGTTTTCGCACACATATGATATTCCCGCGTCTTTTGCGAAGATGCTGGACCTGAAAGCTAATCGTAACCCTCCAAAAAAAGCTTCATGGACTTGTAAGATACGTCATATTCGCACCGGAAGTGGTCGAAAAGTGAAGTTCGAAAATGACGTATTGACAAATTTGATAATTGTTTATGTTTCCTTATGATAAAAGTTTATTTTAAAAGATCAGTTTGAAAAAGAACACAACCTTTACCAAGGCCAGATTTTTCGCGTGTCTCAGTTACATACATAAAAATTGTTATATTATGTGTTTTTCACTTTTTTCGGGAAACGTCTCACCCAACGGCTTTCGGGGTCTCGTATGCACCCGAGAAGAAATTTTTTACAGGTGATTTGTCCTATATCTTATATAACATCAAATTCAATAAGTTATTTTCATGCATTTATCTTTTATGCCTTTTTTTGTTTATACGGCATTTTGTACCGTAAAAATTAAGTGAAAAAATGACGTACTTGACGATTTTTTTGTTGATTTTCTTAAATAACTCATTATAGAGACAAAATTTAATATTTATGACGACAGATAATATATTTAGTGATTCAATTTAGAATGTTTTCGACCAAAATGGTTGTACCAGTGATTATAGGTAAAAAGAAATTTAGTTTTTTCCTTCTCCTGAAAAGTAGGCTTTTCCCGGGTTCGTCCTTATAGAACGCAGCCGACGATATGCTGATCATCCATACCAATTTTCAAGTCTGTAGGACTCCTGGTTCATTAGAAGAAGTTTAAAGATTTCAAAAATGATCCAAAGTACTACCCTCCCCAAAGACACTCAGCACCTGGTAACCCCACAGTCATGATTTTAGCTATTTTTATGAATGTCAATATATTGATCACCCATGACAATTTTCAAGTCTGTAGGGTTCCTGATCCAGGAGAAGAATAAGGTTAAAGATTTCAAAATTGATCCAAAGTACTACACCCTCCCCCCTAATGCTCCGCATCTGGTGGCCCTACATTCATGATTTTACCTATTTTATTTTAGATCCATATGCTTATCATCCATGCCAATATTGAAGTCTGTAGGGCTCCTGGTTCATCAGAAGATGAAGGTTAAAGTTACAAAATTTTCACAAAAGTACTACCCCCTCCCCCTGGTGCTCCGCACCTGGTGGCATCACAGTCATGATTTTAGCTATTTTTATTAAAGTCTATGAGCTGATCCTCCATGCAAATTTTCAAGTCTGTAGGGCTTGTGATTCAAAAGAAGAAGGTTAAAGATTACAAAATTTTCACAAAAGTACTACCCTCTTCCCCCTGGTGCTCCGCACCTGGTGAATCTACAGTAATGATTTTAGCTATTTTTAAAAAAGGTCCATATGCTGATCATCCATGCCAAAATTAGAAAACCTCAGTCAACATTGTGAAAGTTCATGAGTGCAAAAATGTTGCTGAACTATTACGGGTCCACTACCTTCAATTAACTTGTTATTTGACAATATATGGGGGAAAATGTGAAAAGTATGCAACCTACAATAAAGTCCAACAAGACAATTTTGTTTGGTAAACACCAATGACCCTGCAGAAACATTTGTTTGTTGTTACATATGGAAATCAAAAGAAAACCAAATTCAATATGGAAATCAACAGAAAAACAAAATTCAATGTAAAGTTCATATTTTCAACATAATTGCCTTGAAAAATGACCTTGACCTGATGACCTTGAAGTGGGTATTAAAATAAAGCTCTTGTCACAAACAATAAACATATGAAAATTCTTATAGAGCCCCATACTCTAATAAAACCCCAATCCCCATTTCAGAGGTTAAAATAGACCATTTTTGATGTGATTTACTAAATCTTGAAGCCTCTCATAAAAGCCCACAAAATCAAGGTTGCTAACAAATTCAAAGGATTTTATGCATCTTTTCCCCCATCAAAAGTTAACAAGAGCAACTCTGGGCGTGACAATATACGCTCGAAGCTCAGAAATAAATGGGTGATGTTTTGAACTTTTTATTGATCCTTAGGATGTATTTTCTAGCAAACACTATAGTATATTGTATTTGTTATGATGGTAGTGTTTGTTTTGTTTTGTTTTCCTATTTGTCTTTGGGAAAATGTTTTCTTAGGCAATTAAAGAACAAGTTTCAACAATTTAGTCCTTGTATTTTGAAAGTCATTGACCAGACACGAATTTGCAAACTGAATAAAACAAAGGGCAATAACTCAAAAATCATAAACGGTAGAGTTAGGGTTATTGCCCTCTGCACATCCTAGCTATGAGATCTATACACCTGTGAAGCTTCAAGACCATAGGCCGTATAGTTTCAAAGTTATGGACTGGACACAAATTTACTAACTGAATCAAACAAAGGGCAATAACTCAAAAATAACAAATGGTAGAGTTGTGGTTCTTGCGCTCTGCACACCCTAGTAATGAGATCAATACACCTGTGAAGTTTCAAGACCATAGGCCTTATAGTTTGAAAGTTTTGGACCGGATACGAATTTGCTAACGGACAGACGGATAGACAGACAGACGGATAGACAGACGATGCAGACGACAACATAATACATCCCTTCGGGCATACAAAAATGTGTGGATTATGTTTATTTTTAGCAATTTTTTCACCCTCTTAAATAGTATTGATGGCTCAGTTTAAAAAAGTTATAACTTCCTATATGTCTATAGGCAGTAACAACTGTTTCGCACTAAGCAAATGTTATGTAGCGTACCCTCTAACTAAAGCCAATCCTTTTCTTATGGAAATGTGATGATTCTTAAAGAACCCAGGGGATCTATTAGAACTTTTACTGTATTACTAGGACAAGTAAAGTTTAACTTACTTTATTTCTGAAGCACGGTTCAATATTGAATTTGACAGAAGAAGCGATAATTTCTCCATCATCCCGCATATAATACACTAACACACTTGCATCGGGACTCATGTCATGTGTAACATCCACCATCAATTTGAAATGACCAATCAGGTGAACTTCTTCTGAAAAATGATATTGATTGAATGAAAATATTGGCAAAAAATGCATTAAACTCATAGTGTTGAAGCAATTGGACCTATTGTGAGTCAGTATTTATTTTGAAAATATAATTTTCACACTTTACTGGCTTAAAAAGGAAATCAATTGATATACAAATGCAGACTAGGCTTTTTCTTTACCTCCTACCAAAGCATGAATATTCCAGTTTCAGCATGACAAAGGTTAACATGCATTAAGCAATTTATATAGTTTCATGGAAAATACTTAATTGGACAATGTCCAGGATTATAAGACATTTTATTACACAACTGAACATTTCCTCTTACCAAGTAGAATTACAGATTGTTCTCAGATGAGCCTAGTTATCTCATGTTTGATGAGTTTGACTCCCAACTCAGCTGACACTAGATGAAACTCATCTGCTAAAGGCTATATGATATGAGCCTGTGTGTGATATTTCCAACAGTTTTAAGAGAGACATTTGCAACCTAGACAACTGCATAATGCAATAAGAATATTACCTGAGTACTTGGAGATGTGCTTGAGACTGTATCTATCTACAGAACATATAGCAAAGACTCTGGTCAGACTGTGCAGCTGCACAGGCTGGCGAGAGGCTTTGGTGTGTGCATGTGTCAAATTGTTGGAAATATCACGCACAGGCTCATTTGTAATACGCCTAAGAAAGATTCAAAGATGTGGCTGAAATAAAATGTTGTGGTTGTACTGGTGAAAGAAACTAAAGGAATCCATGGGTACGAGGAATGTTCAATATTTATCCGGATTAGGCCAATTAATCATCACTGACTCATTGCTATGTGAAATCAAAGGCCTGAAAGGCCTGAACTGAAGACAGGACTGAATATTAACAATTGGAATGAAAATTGTGGCGTTTTGAGAAGATCTCTTGAGTGGGAATCAAAAATTGAAAACAATCATTGATGGTTACATATGGAAACTGCACCTTCCTAACAAATGAATATGCTTTACTTTGAAGACTCATCACTTCCAGATAAACCTATCCCTCTAGCCAATTCAAGCTTAACAAGAGGGTAACTGCCTTCATAATCGCTATTCATCTCCAAGTGTAAGTTTTCAATAACCTAAATGAAAAATATTCATTTAACCAACAGAAATATGGTGGCAATTCCTGTATTCTAAAAACTCAAATGAATTATTGCAACCCTGTTTTATAAAATTATATAGATTATCCCCAGCAATCCAATATGATCCAAATCCGATTTTTTTCCAGTCAAACTTATTAAGTGGATGTGTAAAAATCTTAAAATGTTTATCCACATGACACATATTGCTTACCCCTTGATGAAGAGCTGAACATTTCATTGCCATGGTGAATATTGCCCTGAATTGGAAATTTGTTCAAGTTTCTTTTACATTTATTATCTGATCCAGGATTTGACTAATTATCTCCACATAGAAGAAGCAATGAAAGTAATACCAATATTCTTATACTTTTACTAGTCAAAGTCAATACCAAGAATAAGTATTTTCCCGTACAATAGCTGTAGCTTTTTTTATGAATACCGTTTAAGTTTCTTCCAGGAGTAAAACATTCTATTTTTCCATTGAGATATTTCGATCTCCATTTCAGGTTATTCTCCTTGCATATGGTCTTACTTAGTAGAAAATTATTTTTACTACAAAATAATATATAAACCTGTTAAGACAACCAACCTTTCAGGCCTTTTCCACGGGACTGCTTTTCTAGATCAAGATTCGGATTGAACTATCCGGTGAACTATCAATTTTGACAAAACTGCCAAAATGACAGATCGTTAAATGAAATCCCGAGCTACAGCATTTATCACCTTGAGTAGAATTCTTTCCAAGTCCACTCCAGAATGTTACAAATAAATCCATTCCAGTTTCCAAAACAGTTTCTGTTATTGTCAGAAAATTGTCGAAAACAAAAGCGGAAACTCAAAACCGGGGTCGCGCATGCGTGGTACTACTGTATAGGCCATTCGGAACACCACTCGGCCAATCTAACGCATTCGTCACAACTCGGCCGATTCCGTAACCTACATGTACATTTATCTGAGACTTCAGAGATCGCCCGATGATTGCCGAGTGAATATCACGATCACGATCTGTTGCCGTTTACGGAAATGACCGAGTGATGTTCCAAATGCTGTACAATATGGATAGACAAAACAAGCCTAATAATAAAGTAATTTGATAAGCCATCGAAATTTCTCCGTAAATCCAAGTAAAAATTCAAACCTAGGAAATTCCAAGGGTTTACGAGGTTATTCAAATAGCCTTGCGCTATTTTAGTTTTTATCCATTTAGTCTTTGTCCTACTTTATCATCCAATCAGAATGGTGAATTTCAAAAATTTTTGATGGTTTATTTTCCATAAACTAACCAACTGAGGTTTATTTTGATCATTATTTCATTTAAACGTCAGGGTTTATTTGTTATTCCACGCATGCGAACATACTAAACTCTACCCCCTCATGAATATGCAGCGAGCAAGTGAAAAGTAAAGGAAAAAATCGTGATACACGTGCAAATGTTGTATTCCCCATATTCCACTCTGATTTGGACCTGGTCGGGCGTAACATGACCTGTCCATTTGTTTGCATGTGCTTTAACTCCGATTTCAACACCATTGCAGTTACATCGCAATGGCTGGTGCACCTACCCATAGTTTGCTCGCTTACTAAACATTTCTATACTTATTTTCTTCTGTATGCATCGAGAAACTTTTTTATCGTTTCATTTACAAAATGTCTTTGTTTATGTCTTAACAAATTAGTTTACTAACGTAAGTAAAGCCTTCTCTGGCAATGACCAAATTTGAGTTGTTGTTTCGTAAGGTGAAATTCATTCGTCCATGTGTACAAATTTGTTGATTAACAATTACTGGCATATCTTTATCAATATACAATCTATTTATTACATCTGATAACGTAAATCGTCAATTCTTGCGAAAGTACTTGTAATACAGAATGTACACATATCATATTTTCGTCCATATATAGAGCGAAGGCCAGGTCAATAAATTCAAACAGTACTGCATTTTTTTATTATCGGTTATGGCTCCTTAAAAAGCTTCGGTTTTTACGCGCATAATTCAACAACACCATAATTTGAAAGAGGGGGCGTTCACTTGTAATAAATATAACCGGCTTATTCCATGTAAATCGTGCGATGTGCTGTCAATTATATTAAGCGCGGGAAAAAGACTAAGTCAGTTAAACGCTAATAATTGAAAATTAAACGATTTAAACAGCCTCAGTCGGTCGCTACGCTCCCTCCTTTCGGCTGTTTAAATCGTTTAATTTTCAATTATTAGCGTTTAACTATTACTTACACTACGACAGGCCCGGGAGACGGATAAATAAAGCAACCTTAAGGACACACAAACATACAATTTTACGAGAAATAGGGAGTCTAAAATGGGGAACTGAAAATAGCTTGCCAATGCTATGTATAAAAACAGTTGTAGGATGCAATTGAAAATTTGGAGCAAATGCAAAAGATTGCAGCCGAAAACACCCTAAAACAGCACCACTTACGAATGTAAAACACGTTTCTGCAGGCAACTTCTGCATAGATCACGTGTTCATTCCCCTGAGGTCCCCGCCAGAATTTAGGTCAGCACCAAAATTTTACGGTATATTGCAACACTATGGAATATTTTTGCCGCGTTTATTTTTATGAATGGGTCTACTTTTTTGAGCGTAATGACACATGTAGGTTTGTTATCAGAATCCGATGGCGACGATCCCTATATTGAAAGACAGGTAAACCTGTCTTCAATAAAAAGTATACTCATATCAATGGGACACTTTATATGATCAAACTTGCCAAAGCCTGAAGCAGTTGAACGATCTATAATCATTTCACATGCAAACAAAAGTACATGAGTATTAGGTGGCGTCGCACAGTAAATGACGCTAGCGACGTTGTAGAGAATTGAGACATTTGGTATTGTGTAATTTAGCTTATAACGACTCGTTATTCATGGAAGAAGGATGAATTAAGTGTTCCTGTAATTAAGCTGTGCTTTTATGGTTTGTATAAAGGTAAAATAGAATGATGCAACATCAAAGTTCTCAGAAAGGTACCCCTTAGTTCATACCCTACAGTTGCTATGACAAGTTTCTCTGTGTCCGTTTTTCCTCTTATCACACAGGGCACGGAAGCGTCTTCACCGATGAAAACAAAACATTTGGAAGAATGAAACATTCCCTTTCAGCATGACAAGTGTTTTATTGATATCTTTCGTTATTTTGGTGGATAACAAATAGAATAATTAAGGATCAAAATTCTGAGCATTCAGTTGATGTCATCCAAAAACTTCGGAAACACTTACCCCGCCCCATTTTAAACGAACCTTATCGAAAAACTCTACGGTCAAATTATTTCAAATTAAGACAAGGCATTTGCCAACTTATTCCAGCAACGCAATTAATTTTAAGATGTTTCAACAGTTAGAAAAGAAAGAACAAGAGCTTCGCAGAGCGGCACATATACGCCCCATGGGGCTTGTCAGTTACCATGACTTGTCAGTAACGTGAGCTTGAATGATAGCTAAAAATATTGCAAACAGACAGACAGAAAACTGGTGCCAAAACATAGTATGATCTTTTGGGTGTAAATTGAAAATGATTTTATGCACAACTATATGCCAAACAGTTATTTTGCAAGTTTTAGTTCATTCCAATTCAAAGTGTGACGAGATGCTCACACAAGAAATATAGTGAATTTCAATCAATTCAAGGGCAGATAATACAAGAAAGACCCAAGCTTTTTGAATTTCTGAAGTCTTATGCTTAACCAAATATCAGGATTACATTATGGCAAGATTCATTTCAATCCACTTAAATTTGTAGGAGTTGTGCACACTTGCACAAAAAAAAATCTGTAAATTTAAACTATTT
Source organism: Fragum whitleyi (assembly GCA_948146395.1). Taxonomy (NCBI): domain Eukaryota; kingdom Metazoa; phylum Mollusca; class Bivalvia; order Cardiida; family Cardiidae; genus Fragum; species Fragum whitleyi. Next base: position 11,169,682 of record OX411543.1, on the reverse strand, counting down.
CGTGAAGTAAAGGGCAGATAAATCAGGAACTACTTTAAATATGAAAATATATTTAGTCCTAAGCACAAATAGACAACCTACAGAGTCATTATGGCAAGTTTCCTTTCATTCCCATCCAAAATGTAGGAGAAAATGAGCTGACAAGAAATTTTGTTTTTCATCAACTCAAGGGCAGATAATCCAAGATAACTCTAGAATGACAGGAGCATTTTGAATTTCAAAGTCTTATGCAAAACTAAACATCATAGAGAATAATTGTGTCTAGTTTCAGCTCTTGATAGTTTAGGAGGAGTTGCACACAAAATACAGTGATTTTCGTTTAATTCAAGGGCAGATAATTCAAGATTTCTCTGGAATGACTGGAGCCATTTGAATTTCAAAGGTCTTATGCACAACTAGACATCATCAATAGTAATTGTGTGTAGTTTCAGCTCATTCCCACTGATAGTTTAGGAGGAGTTGCACACAAAAATAGTGATTTTCGTTAAATTCCAGGGCAGACAATTCAAGATTTCTCAGGAATGACTGGAGTGATTTGATATTTAAAGTTCTTATGCACAACTAGACATCATCAATAGTAATTGTGTGTAGTTTCAGCTCATTCCCATTGATAGTTTAGGAGGAGTTGCGCACACACAAAACAGTGATTTTGGTTATATTCAAGGGCAGATAATTCAAGATTTCTCAGGAATGACTGGATAGGGAGTAGTTGTGCCAAGTTTCAGCCCATTCCCATTAATAGTTAAGGAGGAGTTGGGCACACAAAAAATTGCTAATGGACAGACAGAGGGACAGACAGATGGACAGACGGACGAACGAAAGAGGCCATAACATAATACAACCATTCGGGCGTATAATAAATACAAAAAAAGACCAAATATGTGGATTATTTTATCTGCTGTGCCTGGTACTCGTTTCCATGACATTTTATATGGCAGATGCACACGCACTTTATACGATAACTATACTAATTTTACATAATCATAAGCAGATTGAAATCCGACAGTGAATGCTACCAAATTTATTTTGATTTCTTCAAAAATAAAATTTTGCGAGTCAAAATCCGGTTAATTTTTGAAAAACCCTCGTAGGTGCACCAGCCAAATCTATATAACTGCAATACTTTTGAAAGTTGTGTTATACAAACAAAATAATGTAAACAGGTAGTGCTATAAATCCTCATACAAAACAAGAGCACCGCCTACTCAGCTGTAGGTGCTGGATGATGCAAAAAATCTGAGTTGATAATGGGACAAAATTCTTACAAAAATTCTTCCTGAGTTATCCCCCTTGATAATCTGGATAGCTCTTGTGATGGTGACCACTCATGCCAAGTTTCATGAAGATATCTTCAATATCACAGAGATATCACCAAGGTTAAAGTTTGTCACGCCAACACCAACATCAACAACAATGCCATGGTGATCATTGCACCTCAAGTTATCTCCAAAAACAGCCTAGCTAAAAATATTGTGATAAGGAGAAAATAAAGACAAATTTTCCCTACCTTCAAAAGGTGGTGGATCCCCTTCATCTATTTCTTCGTTACCCAACAAACTGGCTTTCTCTGGTATAATAAGCTCTTCATTCACTGGCTCTGCCTCTTCAACTGATCTCTAAATAGTGAACATACAATATAGATTTAACCCTTTCCTGTTTTACAAAATTTTAGACCAGTCCAAATTAAAAGGTTTTGCAGACGACAATTAAAAGTGGATTTAATTTGAAAAATAACCATTCAATAGGGTAGAAAATAGTGTGGAAAAAGAAGAAATTGCTTGTCAGAAGCAATTTCTTCTTTTTTCACAATGTTTTCTCAATCATAAAATCACAGGCACGTAAAAAGCAGGGATTAAACAGCAAAGGGTTAAATAAATGCTCACACATTTGGAAATTCACTTTCTCCTTAAATGCCCCATACTTGAAGAAGAAAGGTCTTGTACACTCTCGAAAATATTTTCCAAATACAACAAGAGCCATGTTGGACATGGGCATAAGTCCCCTACCGGCTTTGTTTGTCTCAATGTTTTCCCACGCCAATTCTATCAGGGACGTCAAAACCAGGTCTTGTTAAAGGGTTAAACAAGACTTACATGAGTTGTTGTCTCTGCTGTGCCCACTATACAATTCATGGAAGCAATAGACAGATGCAAGAAATAGTATCAATAACAGTTACCTTGTCTGATCCAAGATGTTTTTCTTCAGTCTTGTTGGTAAGAAATGAGAACTTTCACTGGAGGTGATTAATACTGCTGCATCACCACCCTGACTAACATGGCTTATAATTTTTTTTACATTTTAAAACAGGTTTCATCAAGTTAGCTTGCTTAGTTATTAAATTATTGCAGGATCCATTTTTTGCCATATTTTCACTATTTCCGTTACCATAGCAACCACACTTTTTGTCAAAGAACAAAGATAAAATGATGTGCATAATCTACACATTGCCATCTAGTCATATACCAAGTCTCATCAAATTAGCTTGCTTACTTATTAACTTATCGCAGGATCCAATATTTTTTGCCATATTTTCACTATTTCCGTAACCATAGCAACAACAATTTTAGTCTAAAAACAAAAATAAAATGATGTGCATAATCTACACATTGCAATATAGTCATATACCAAGTCTCATCAAACTAGCTTGCTTAGTTATTATCTTATCGCAGGATCCCATTTTTGGCCATATTTTCACTATTTCTGTAACCATAGCAACCTCAATTTAAGTCGAAAAACAAAAATAAAATGATGTGCATAATCTACACATTGCCATCTAGTCATATACCAACTTTCATCAAAAACGCTTGCTTAGTTATTAAGTTATCGCGGGATCAAGATTTGAGCGGACAGACGGACGGACGGACGGACGGACAGACGGACGGACAGACGGACAGACGGAGAGCAAACCTATAGTTCCCTCCGGTGTGAACACCGGTAGGGGACTAAAAACCTATCAAACCTTAATACATGTGAACTTTTTATTTGGTTGATGAGCTCAGAAGACATTTTTATACTAAGAAATATTAGTAACTTACTCATTAAACTCGTTGATAAAAGGAAAATAATTTTAGTATAGTTTTATTTATATATTATTATCCCTCTCTCCAAACCATTGTGTGTAGCTATCTGTGAGCCAACGGCAACATGTACCTAAATGTGTTATCCGTTGACATGTTCATTTGTTTGATGTTTTGTTAAAGTTTATTGGTTGTAAAATTTTCTGCTCATATTTGGGCGCTTTCAATAGCAAATAAAGAATTTGTATTTGTATTTGTATTTGATAAATCTTTAATTTACCTAGGAGGATGGGCCATCATATGTGCTGTCTGATCTGAGTCTTTAGTTTATACTAATTCATCTTAGATTGATTGCAACAAAAGCTAAGGCTTATAGAATCACTCTTGAACACTCAATCCTGATGTTTTCACATCCCTGAGAGAGAGAGAGTTAGTCTTTCCACCTGACTTTCCATTTTAAATCAGAAAGCTTGATATTCATATTCATGAAAAAAAAAAGCCAACTCACTTTAGTTTCATCCAGTTTTTTTAGCACTTTGATTTTAATGCCTTATTGTCATGTTTTTTATTTAGGGTTATATATTGGTTTATTTCATATCACTGAGGGTGTAATAGTACTTGCAGAGACCAAAAAAATGGTTTAACATCAAGTGCACAAGGGCATTAACGCATTTCTCGGATCTCTGCTAATGTTAACGCCTTCATAAATGTGAATTGCCGCTTTTATTCCATAAAAAGAAAGACGAGTATTAATACAAGCAGTATTAAATCAAACAGAGATTAAAAAATAATTTATATGAAAACTTCAAAACTGGCTCCAAACCCACATATGTGCTTGTGTTATGCATTGCACTGTCACTTTGTTATACCGTGATGTTGCTTTATAAATTCATGAAGCCACAAAATCTAATGTGGGAATAGGAACAACAACTTTATTTATGCACAATATCAATGTTAGACATAGAAACCGATAAAGTGCATAGGCTCAAACCAAATATATTGGTGTAAAAAAGCCAGGCATTAACAGCAAATGAATTTACCTGTTAATCCAAGTTTTCTCCTGTTAATGTCAGGTTATGTCTGTTAAGGTATGCCTTTAACAACACAACAACAAAGTACAGTTTAACCCTTTGCTGTTTAATCCCTGCTTTTTACGTGCCTGTGATTTTATGATTGAGAAAACATTGTGAAAAAAGAAGAAATTGCTTCTGACAAGCAATTTCTTCTTTTCCCACACTTTTTTCTACCCTACAGAATGGTTATTTTTCATATTAAATCCTTTTTAAATTTTCGTCTGCAAAACCTTTGAATTTGGACAGGTCCAAAATTTTGTAAAACAGGGAAGGGTTAAGGTATGCCTTTAACAACACAACAAAGTACAGTTTATGTAATAAATAAAGTTTACACACCTTTTCCATTGGAATGTCTGTGCTAGTAGGTTCTGGAGGAGGTGGAGGGGTAACTGTAACATAAAATTACACATTCCATTAAAGTTGAAAAAAGAAAAAAAATACTGACTCAGCACATCCAGTGCTTTTGGCAATTTGATTTTAATGTAATCCTGCCACGATTTTTTTTTATTCAAGACAAGTTATATATAACATGACAAGGGTTAATTCAAAAAGAGGTGTTTGTGAAACACAAATTGCCCCCGTAACAGCATTTTTTTTTTTTTAAATTGACCTTGACAGATGACTTTGATCTTGTCACATGACCTAAGTACCAGCAGATGCGTATCATTGAGATTTATCATCATAAGAATACTAGCATTATATCTTGAATGAAGTAATTGGCAATGCTTAGTTTTTTTTGTTAAATTTTGTAAACAAACAGGCAGACAGTTCATATAGACGGATGGACAGAAAACAGTTAAACAATATGCCCAGTAACAGCATTTTTTTTTTTAAATTGACCTTGACAGATGACTTTGACCTTGTCACATTACGTAAGTACCAGCAGATGCGTATCATTGAGATTTATCATCATAAGAATACTAGCATTATATCTTGAATGAAGTAATTGGCAATGCTTAGTTTTTTTTGTTAAATTTTGTAAACAAACAGACAGACAGTTCATATAGACGGATGGACAGAAAACAGTTAAACAATATGCCCTGATGTTTCTTTGTGAGGGCATAAACATACTCCTATCTACAGCTCTGTCTTTTCAAAAATTGTAGCCATAACTTAGTTTGTGAGAGTTTTAAGGGAGGCAGGTTTTTTTAGTCTAGGACCCTTAAATAAGAAGCCAGAACTCTTAAAACTTTCAAATGGGAGTCCCTACAACCCTTTTTGCGTCATCTTCAGAAAAGAATTGAGGACTGTTCAAACAGTCTTCAAGTTTTTTCTGAAGTTGATACCAAAAGTACATATCTATGTGATACCTTGTGTAAAGCTTAAACCAGAGAAAATCTTAATATCTACAAAACAACATGAGGATAGAAATACATAGTACAAGTAACAAGATGTGTTTGTGAAACACGAATGCCCCCGTAACAGCTTTTTTTTTTCAAAGTTTGACCTTGACAGATGACTTTGACCTTGTCCAATGACCTTGACTTTGGTACCAGCGGATGCGGATCATTGAGATCTATCATCATGCCAAATATTAGCTTTGTATCTTGAATAGGCTTGAAGATATTGGCAATGTTAAGTTTTTTGGTTAACTTTTGCAGACAGACGGACGGATGAACAGACAGACAGACGGACAACTGTAAAACAATATGCCCCCGATCTATCGATGCCGGGGCATAAAAAGAAATACAAATGTAGTCCACATTTAAAGCAGGAGTCCAAAACCTTATGCAAAGACCCCTTTGAGCTGAGCTCATGAGTCCTTGGGACCTCATTTCATTGATGTAATATTACATTTTAGTATACACTTAAACCCTTGTTTAGGTACCTTTTGTGCCAACTTACCCACATCTCTGATCAACAATTGCTCAGGCCTAATAGCTATCACATTAAAGTGTGATATTCCATCAAAAGTTACTTCCTTAGCTTGTGTGGATACAATACGATCACCTGCTTTAACCTATAATGTAAATGTGTACAAATTAATTTTCAAAGAAGATAGCTAGTCTATTTTTATTCGAGTGTACTAGGCATATTTTAAGTTTGTATTCAGCTAACCAGTTAGCAGAAACTTGTAACAGCATCCAGTTTTAAATCCACCAATCTTAATGTCAAAGGAGTTCTGATTAAAAGATGTATGTCTTGTTTCATAACAGAGTGAACTAGAACTGTTGCATACTTGACTTATACCCCCTAAAGCACTTTGTCCATAATAAGGTGCAATAAGTGAAGAATAAAATTCCAACAAATATTAAACCAAGTCTCTCTCTTGTCATGCTGAACCCGGAATATTCCTGCTTTGGCATTAGCTATAGACAAACATCAGCCTGCACATATGTGCAGTCTGATATTTGTCTACACCATCTGTTTCTCACTTTCAAACCAGAATTATTAAGAGATTTTGTTTTTCCAATAAAAAGTGACCTACAGCTGGTACTTTCAGTGCTTTTTGCCCTTTGATTTTAATGAGAATTTTTAGCCAAAATTTATTCAGCATGACAAGGATTAAAATTTCACAAACATCCCTCAAAAAAGAGCAATGAAGGAAAAAGCCACTCCCTTCCCTTAAAGCTTGATAGTAAACTGAAGCCAATTAGAATTAGCGTTTATCTGCACTGCACTTCTCCTCAATGAGATCTATCCATCTATGAAAGTTCAAGGATTATAGCTATTATTCTTTCATCGATATGCTTAAGTCAAAATCTAAGTCTTTAAAAAACAAAGGGCAATTACTCAAAAATCATGCAAGCAATGTTGTGGTTCTTGTTCACTGCACTTCTCCCTTACGAGATCTATCTACCTATCAAGTTTATACTTGATAGCTATTATAATTTAGAAGATATGCTCAGTAAAAGTTCAGTGACAGAAGGATGGACAGAGACCATTACTAAATCCCCTTCATCGAAATGGCAGGAGATAATAAGATGCAAAGAAATCGAGCAGTCTGATATATTTTATATTGTGTGTGTGTGGTCTATTGACTTAGGACCTGCAGGCTGTTAAATGAAAAACCTGTCCTTTCAATTTTTGGACAACAATTGGAGGGTTTTGATGCAAACTTAACCCTTTCCTGTTTTTCAAAATTTTGGACCTGTCCTAATTCAAAGGTTTTGCAGACGAAAAATTAAATTGGATTTAATTTGAAAAATATCTATACAGTAGGTTAGAATATAGTGTGGAAAAAGAAGAAATTGCTTATCAGAAGCAATTTCTTCTTTTTTCACAATGTTTTCTCAATCATAAAATCACAGGCACGTAAAAAGCAGGGATTAAACAGCAAAGGGTTAGAAAAAAGACTTATCAGACTGCTCAATTTCTAGGCAACTTATTATCTCTTGCCATTTCAATGAAGAGGATTTAGTTACATGTTAGAATCAAATCCCATTGTGTCAAGAAGGTAAGGCAATATTTTTTTTTCAAATGAAGATCCATTTGTTGACAAAACATAATCAGACAAGAAATAGCTACAGAAAGATCAAGTGACTTAGTCAAAGGGCCATAATTCTGTCCAAGGTCTATGTTCCATAACCTCAATAGGATATGTAGAAAATGAATAATTTGATAATTTTAAGTGAAAACAAACAATCGATCAATTTTTCAATATCTAAAATGGAAATTTTTTTTTAAAACATTTGTGAGCAAATTATCTCAAACCACGTAAACCATGATATAGTGATGACAGCATCATTATTGGCCCTGCTTCAATGATTATCACTGAATGAAAGTGTGGCTTAAACTGTCAAACAGGGAGCTTGCCACTTTGATCTTTTCACTTGTTTTGTGGTGATATTATTGCATCATAGTCCCTTCCAAATCTTCATAATTCATCAATCAAGAACAAGATTTGTTAGTTGAACATTTGTCTCGACGGTAATTTAGGAATATGCTTAGGTTGCTCGTTAAGTATAAACAGAAAGAAAGACAGACAGATGGACACCAGTAAAACAATAAGCTCCTTCTATATCAATAATAGAAAGTCATCATACCATTGTTTGAAATTTGTATGTTGTCGCTTCTGGAGTGGTGTAGTATACATCAAGCTCTAGCTGTGACCCACACATGACCTTCTGATTCACATCTGGTATATAAATGTAGCTGTTAGATGTGGAATGCCATCTCCTGATGCTAGCATCCCCTTGTGGTCGGATTGTTGTTAAAAGTGTTCCTCTCTTTGAATCAAATCGGAATCGAGGATCACCTTTAGTATTGTTTGGATGAGCCTGTAGAAAAGTCATAAACAGATATAGATAGGTACTCATTGGAATCTTTTCACCAAGACGATTCAAATGAGTACCCACAACACATTCGGAACATCACTCGGCCATTTCCGTAAACTACAACATACCTCGGATGTATGTAAGACGGATGGGTATGTAACGAAATCATGCATTTTGTTAGCCGGAAACAGTGCAAGAAAACTAGCACTGTAGATTTATACCTTTTACAGTAAAAAACGGCTGAAAAATCTTAATTTTTGAGAATGACAAATCATTCTCAAAAATTAAGATTTTTTCAGTCGTTATTTAAGAATCTAAAGATATTTATATTAGGATTCGATGGTTTCACGTCAGTGACTAACGAGTAGCATTGGCGACGTCAAATGTTTTCACTCAAAGTTTCAAGGGCTAACGCCATTTTAACTGACATCATCGAGTTTTTCAATGGTTTTCCGGTAATTTTTAAAAATAGTCCGTCTATGTACATCCGAGGTTGATCGTGAGATTGGCCGAGTGGTGTTCCGAATGCCCACAACATAGGGTTTCCTTGAGAAATAAAGATTTTAGACTGGTTTAACCCCCTCTTATCTGTACATCTGCTGAAATAAATAGTGTTCTGAGTAGGTATTGAGAGGTCAGCAAAATACTAGTTTAAGTGCCTATATTTTTAAAAGCACTTACAATAGTTTTGTGCTGACCCCTTGGTATGTTAAGGATTGGAAGGCATCATTATTTGGGTCTTTGTGCATTTTTGTCTAACAATTTCATACTGTTACAATAGTGAGACAAAGATAAGCCTGTGAATCCACATAGTCTGATTATTATCTTCATTCTATATTTATCCATTGTTATGCTGAACCCACAATATTCCTGCTTTGGCAGGAGGGGTAGACAAAGATTTGCCTGTAGATAACTGCAGTCTTATCTAAAATCTATACCTACTGGTTTTTCATTTAATCCGAAAGAGTCTACAGGTTATAATTTCTAAATAAAAATTGACAATTATGACATCAAGTGCTTTCAAAACTTTTATTTTAACCCTTTGGTGTTTAATCCCTGCTTTTTACGTGCCTGTGATTTTATAATTGAGAAAACATTGTGAAAAAAGAAGAAATTGCTTACAACAAGCAATTTCTTCTTTTTCCTCACTATTTTCTACCCTACTGAATGGTTATTTTTCAATTTAAACCCACTTTAAATTTTCGTCTGCAAAACCTTTGAATTTGGACAGGTCCAAAATTTTGTAAAACAGGAAAGGGTTAATACATTTTTGCTATGGATTTTTTTCAGCATGACAAGGGGTTTATAAAGCTTCTGACTTGTACATTGCTCGCAATAAGAGATTATTTTAAAATCACTGTGTGGCTTCCCTGTAACACTGCTCAATGTCTGTCCATCATATTCGAAATATCAGGCACAGGACCATTCAACCCTTGTCAAGCTGAACTAGGGGCGTTTAAGGGCCTGATTCACTCCACAGGCTTGATTAATTGAAATACTTTTTTGTAGTATGATAAAGTCAATCTAATAATAATTCTGTAAAAATTCTTGGAAACCCATCTTTAAATTTAGACAAAAATAGTTTGCATAATTGTCATTATATATAATGAATAAAAATGACATCCACCCATGAAAGCCATATTTTCAATCTGATCTCAATAATTCTTGGCAGGTTGACAAAAGGTCACATGGATTATTCAAGAGAAATATGGTTGATATCCATTATTTAGTTTCTGAGAAAATGATTTTTAAAGTTTCCAATATACATTATTTTGGGAAATCACTTCCGTCCATCGAAGACATTTTTTCATCCAATTTCGATAAACTTTTGTCATTTGATAAAGGGCCACCCTAGGATCATTTAAGTGAAATTTGGTTGAAATCCATCAGTTAAGTTTAGAGTACAGGTGTAATGATAGATTGATTGGTTGATGTATCATGAGAGTGACAGTCACTATATTGACTATTGATTGCTTTTCTTGATATTTTGTGAGAGTATACTAAGTCTTATACATAAAAGGAATCTTCAGTAAACATCATGAAAGTGGCTCATTTACCTCATTTGAAAATATAGGCCAATTAAAACTACATGAACATTAACTCCAAATTAACATTCCTTCACAGTAAGGTTTGAAATTCTTTGGTTTGATTAGGCGTTTAAAGACAAAGTTTGTTCACAGACACATGCATGAAAGAACCAATGCTAAGTCAATAATTCTTTGGTCAAAAGCTAGTTTAGCTTAAAATGGCACACGTAAAACAATTTTTGAATGAACTAAAGGTCCACAAGATTAAGTGAGTGAACAAAGGTCAACTTTGTCTATACAGGTATAGACAAAATTGACCTTTGATTACTCATAAAAACTTATTGATCTATAGGATTAGTCAAGTTGTAATGTAAGAAAATCCTACCGTCAGACTCAGATACCCTACAGAGGGTGGTACATCTGTTATCACAAAATGAACGATACCATTTACGTCTGACTCAAATGTTCCTGTCCACTTGTATTTCAGCTCGTTACGTAGTCTAGGTGCATAATAGAACCCTGGCCAAAAGTCATCATAGAAACTTTCTGCAGTAATTTTAACCATTTCCCCTATAGCTGGACTCCCATCTGTATCAGTAATAACTAACTGGAAAAATGTTAAAAACAGCTCAAGTAAAAAGTCAGTTTATCTCAATTGGTTAAAGAAGCATGTCTTGATGAGTTTTAAAAACTTTTCTTTGCACTGGTCTTCATCTTTTTTTCAATACTTGATAATACTGTAAGCCTAGCATTAACTACGCTTGGCTGTCGAGTGCTACATGTTCGATAATGATCCAAGTTGAAAAAAGCTTTTTGTCCAAGTTCCATAAATGTTTTTTTGGACAAAGTTAAAATATAACTTTGACTTTCATGACCCCAAAACAATGAGCTCTTACTTTGGATCATAGACAACAATTGTATATTCATGATTTTAGCTTACTTTGTTATTGAGTTAAAGTCACGAATTGAAATAGATCTACAAATGCATGGATGAACAGACAGACAAAAGGGTTAAGTCCAAAATATCCCATCTTCTCTACTTTGTTGGTTGCGGTTATAATCAACAAGAGCACAGCCTACGGGTGCCTATGCTCAGCTGTTGGATGCTGGATGGTAGTTAAAAATCTAGGTCAGAAAATGGGCATAATTTCCAAAAAATGTGCATAGAGTTATGCTCCTTGATAGTATAGCTTGCTCTTTTGGTGGTAAACATGAGTGCCAAATGAGTTTCAAATGAATGCCTTCTGTAGAACTTAAGATATCACAAAATGTCAAAGTTTAAACACAACAACAATAACGATAACATCGACGACCATAATACCAATGACACTAAGGCTATAGCAATACCTCTGGTTTTTGCCAAAAACAGCCAAGCTAAAATGCCAAAAGATATCAATTTGATAGATATTTTTCATCAGAATATTGGTACTATTTAAAATCTCCATGTATCATGATATTCATAGCTCCAATGAGTATTAATTGAGCGACTTATCTGTTATTTTGTCTTACCCTGCCTTTATAAGGAAATGCTGGTTTATAGTAATTACTTGAGTCATCTTCAAACTTCATGTTGAAAACAGTCCTTGATAGATATGGTCCAGTTGACTCACCATGTTGCTCCACACCTACAAAATATGCAATTACATAACATAGTTTTAATGTGTCCTCTATAGTGCATACAAGGTTTTTCTAAGATTTGCCTGTGTGACCTAGTTTTGAACCCTATTTGACCAAATTTTGTACTTGTCTGAGATTTTGTAAAGACATACATTGTGACCAAATAAGTTGATCAGGCAAAAAACGTTGCCTCCAGAGTGCATAAAAGGGTTTTCTAAGATTTGACCCAATGACCTAGTTTTTAACCCAAGTTAACCAAATTTCGAACTCATCCAAGATTTCATCAAGTCAGTTATTATGACCGAATTCCAGGTTGATGGGACAACAAATTTGGCCTCATTTTAGAATCCCAACATTTCCAAATTTGGCCAATATGTAGGAGCTACAAGACTCTCCATATAGCAACTACATGTGGGGTATATATGAATTTTTGGAAAGAGATTGAGAAAGAAACGATGCATGCATGATTGTACAGCATACCATTAGTTCCATCTGTAACAGTTGCATTAATGGTTAAAGGGCCATAGTAACTGTATCGTGCCTCATCAAGTTTGACCAATGATGATTTTGTGTAGAGTGTATAGCAGCCGTCGAACTGAAAACAAATAAAAATTGTTAAAATTGAAAATGATGCTTTGTAACAATACTTTTTCTAATAGATGTTTGTGAAAGTAAGGGAACTTTATTGTATTACAGTGGTTTAGATTATAGTCTTAAATCTTAAGTTTTGAATTAAACCCTCTGTTGATAGAACTCATTTAAATTGTTTTGATGAGACCATATTCCAATAAGTATCCATTAAATAAGCTTTGTGCAAGTACAGTAGAATCCCTTTATTAGCAATTCGGATAATCAGTAATTCATACTAGTACTTTTTTGTGATAACAGGAAATCTCTCCTTTGAAAATCTAAAGCTTAAATGAAGAATGCATATTCCCATGTGCAATACATTTGAGAAACATGACAATTTTATGATAACTTATCATTCAACATTATGTACAATGATTAAAATATACAATTTGAACATTGAAATTAAAAATGACCTTGACCAATTACCCTGAAACAAGTGCCAACAGTAAGGTCTCACCACTAGCAATATAAGCAAGCCAAATGTAAGACTCTGTCACTTACTGCTCAAAAGTTATAACCCCGTTAGGAGTTGCTTACACTAGAAATTACCATATTTCTCCTAATAAACACTCCCTGGAGCTAAACATAGCTTGGTGAGGGAGCTTTTAATTAGTATGCATTTTCTGATTTAAAGAATCATTAAAATTGAAGTCATTTTTGCCTTTTCCCTTTAATTTGAGGTGAATTTCCTCTAAACAATCATATAATTCTTTAGAGGAAATTCATCTCAAATTTTAAAATAAGTCTTAAAACATTCCTAAAATTTAGGCATTTGAAGTGGGTATTCTTAGTAAAAAAAAGTAGGGGTGCTACTATTAGGAATGGTGCTTTTATTAGAGGAAAAATAGTAGGTTAGTTTTCAACAGAAGAGTACATAATAAAGTATTAACCAGAATTAACATCATTTTTAAGGTCCAATGCACAACCAAACACTATGCAGATCCGTTGTGCTAATTCTAAACTTCTTATGATTAAAATTGTAGGAGTTGGGCACACAAAAACCGTATGATTTTTTTTTTTTTCAATTCAATGTCAGTTTATTCAAGAACAACTCGATAATTGGTTTGATTTTAAAGGGCTTTAATCACAACTAGACATGATAAAGATTCACTTCAACAAGTTCCAGTCCAATCCAATGGCAATAGTTAGGAGGAGTTATGTACACAAAAAACATTGTAATTTAAAGCTCTTTTGTTAGGTTTAAGGGCAGATAATTAAACAAGAGGACCATGATGGTCCTAATACTCTCACCTGAGTCTCTTCAATCCCTGGGACATCACATGAATTAAATAGGCAGATGTCAACAAAGAGATAATTTCTACATAGGATCAATACCGTTAAATATTTTCAGCCAAGAGCAATAAGGGTATGCCTTTTTGCTCTTCCATTATGTGAAAAGGGATGCACCCAGGTGGAGCCCAAATGTGACCTTGATATGAATAAACTTGGAAGAGGTCCACTAGATGATGCTACATACTTACCATGAAAGCTTCCTGCTTTCTGGTTTAGAGAAAAACGATTTCCGAAGATTATCCTATTTTCATCTATCGTGCTCAGATGAGCTAAAAGGGAGGCGCCCGGGTCGATCCAAAAAATGACCCCAGGGTCTTGATATGAACAAACATGGTAGAAGCCTACAAGATCATGCTATATACCAAATATGAAAGCTGTCTGCTTTCTGGTCTCAGAGAAGAAGATTTTCCGTTTTTTACCCTTCATGCTCAGAAGAGCTAAAAGGGATGTGCCTAGGCTAAGCCCAAATATGACTCGAGGGTCTTGATATGAATAAACTTGGTAGAAGTCCAAAAGATAATGCTACATACTTAATATGACAGCTGTCTGCCTTCTGGTTTCAGAGAAGAAGACTTTTGAAGATTATGGCCATTTGATTCTATCTTAGAAGATTTTTGAAGATTATCCTATTTTCACCCTTTTTGTTAAGGGTTAAGGGAAAGTTTAGGGTGAATTTCATCTACTTGAATAACTTTGGTAGAGCTTGACCCAAGGAACATCCCTGTAAAGTTTCATCAAGATTGGCCCACCAGTTTAGGAGGATAAGATGTTTAAAGAAATTGTGGACGATGCACGACAAATGACGCACGACGGACAACAAACGAAGGGTGCCGGACACTTTGGTGAGCTAAACAAGAGGACTATGATGGTCAAAGATCACTCACATGAGTCTTTTTGATTACTGGGACATCACATCAATTAACAAGAGGGCCATAGTGGCCCTTAATCGCTCACCTGAATTAACAATCTGAAAATGTTTTTCTTAGATTTGACCCCCTGACCTAGTTTTTGACCCCACTTGACGCAATTTTGAACTTGTCCGAGATTTCATCAAGAAAATCATTCTGACCAATTTTCAGGTTGATTGGGCTAAAAATATGGCCTCTAGAGTGTCCACAAGGTTTTTCTAAGATTTGACCCCGTGACCTAGTTTTTGACCCCACTTGACCCAATTTTGAACTTGTCCGAGATTTCATCAAGATAATCATTCTGACCAATTTTCAGGTTGATTGGGCTAAAAATATGGCCTCTAGAGTGTCCACAAGGTTTTTCTAAGATTTGACCTCGTGACCTAGTTTTTGACCCCACTTGACGCAATTTCGAACTTGTCCGAGATTTCATCAAGATAATTATTCTGACCAATTTTCAGGTTGATTGGGCAAAAAATATGGCCTCTAGAGTGTCCACAAGGTGTTTCCAAGATTTGACCCCGTGACCTAGTTTTTGACCCCACTTGACCCAATTTCAAACTAGTCCAAGATTTCATCAAGATAATTATTCTGACCAATTTTCAGGTTGATTGGGCTAAAAATATGGCCTCTAGAGTGTCCACAAGGTTTTTCTAAGATTTGACCCCGTGACCTAGTTTTTGACCCCACTTGACCCAATTTCTAACCTGTCCAAGATTATATCAAGATAATTATTCTGACCAATTTTCAGGTTGATTGGGCTAAAAATATGGCCTGTAGAGTGTCCACAAGGTTTTTCTAAGATTTGACCCCGTGACCTAGTTTTTGACCCCACTGACCCAATTTCGAACTTGTCCAAGATTTCATCAAGATAATTATTCTGACCAATTTTCAGGTTGATTGGGCTAAAAATATGGCCTCTAGAGTGTCCACAAGGTTTTTCTAAGATTTGACCCCGTGACCTAGTTTTTGACCCCACTTGCCCCAATTTCGAACTTGTCCGAGATTTCATCAAGATAATCATTCTCACCAATTTTCAGGTTGATTTGACTAAAAATATGGCCTCTAGAGTGTCCACAAGGTTTTTCTAAGATTTGACCCCGTGACCTAGTTTTTGACCCCACTTGCCCCAATTTCGAACTTGTCCGAGATTTCATCAAGATAATCATTCTCACCAATTTTCAGGTTGATTTGACTAAAAATATGGCCTCTAGAGTGTCCACAAGGTTTTTCTAAGATTTGACCCTGTGACCTAGTTTTTGACCCCACTTGACCCAATTTCAAACTTGTCCAAGATTTCATCAAGATAATTATTCTGACCAATTTTCAGGTTGATTTGGCTAAAAATATGGCCTGTAGAGTGTCCACAAGGTTTTTCTAAGATTTGACCCCGTGACCTAGTTTTTGACCCCACTTGACCCAATTTCGAACTTGTCCGAGATTTCATCAAGATAATCATTCTGACCAATTTTCAGGTTGATTGGGCTAAAAATATGGCCTCTAGAGTGTCCACAAGGTAAATGTTGACTACGGACGACGCACGACGGACGACGGACATCAAGTAACCCCAAAAGCTCACCTTGAGCACTTCGTGCTCAGGTGAGCTAAAAAGGCAGATGTCATAAAGAAGATAATTTCTACACAAAACCAAGTTTCACAGAGTTTGGTTCATATTTGTGGCAATAAGAGTAATTTCAAGTAAATTATCATTAAGACTCCTTTTCCTGTGATATGGCATGAATCCTCCTATTTTCAACACATTTTGACCAAGTTTCATGAAGATTGAACAATTTTGTGGCGTCTGGAGCTCTTACAAGAAAATTATCATTAAGGCTCGATTTCCCGTGATACGGCACGGATCCTTTCAATTTCCAAAGGAGTTCATCCTCATGACCTAACGAACATTCTGACCAAGTTTCATGATGATTGGACCATATTTGTGGCTTCTAGAGTGTAAACAAAGCAATTGTCATTAAGGCCCCTTTTTCAGTGATATGGCATGGATCCTATCCATTTTCTAAAGGCTTCATCCTTGAGGCCTGACTAACATTCTGACCAAGTTTCATGAAGATGAGGTCATATTTGTGGCCACTAGAGTGTAAACAAGAAAATTGTCATTATAGCCCCTTTTCCCATGATAAGGCACGAATCCGTCCAATTTTCCATAAGATTCATCCTTGTGGCCTGGCAAACATTCTGACCAAGTTTAATGAAGATTGGACCATATTTGTGGCCACTAGAGTGTAAACAAGAAAATTGTCATTAAGGCCCCTTTTCCAGTGATATGGCATGGATCCCTCCCATTTTCAATAGAGTTCATCCTCTTGACCTAACAAACATTCTGACCAAGTTTAATGACAATTGGACCATATTTGTGGCTTCAAGAGCGTAAACAAGAAAATTGTCATTAAGGCCCCTTTTCCCATGATATGAAACAGATCCTTTCCATTTTAGAAATTTTTACAAGGGACCACCCAAGGAAAATTTCTGTTAAGTTTGGTTGATTTTGACTCAGAAAGTTTGGAGGAGATGTCGTTTAAAGAAACTGTTGATGCTGTGACTGACAGATTGACAGATGGACGCCGGACATTGATAGATCACAAAAGCTCCCTTGAGCACTTTGTGCTCAGGTGAGCTAAAAACAACTTGACATGTCCAAAAAATGTAAGTCCTGTGCACAACTAAACATCACATAGAGTAAATGAAGCAAGCTGCAGTTCATTTCAGTTCAAAATGTAGGAAAATATAATGATTTTTTGTTCAATTCAAGGGCAGATAATTCAAGAATGACATGAGTGATATGAATTTTAAAGGCTTTATGCATCACAAGAAACCACATGGAAACAATATGGCAAGAAATTGACACAGGAACTGCTTAAACAAACAAGAGTGCCATAGTCAAAATGTATAATATGGCCTACATCGAGGGAGTGAAGTAACCTCATTGAGGCACAGCCTTGTTTTTATCTGTTTTAAGATGACTCGCTTAATAAATTCAGTATTCCATGACCACTCATTCAATATCCTCTATATACGCCGCCACTTTGCTGCTATTTCACAAAAATAATTGTAGACATTACTTATTTTCACAGAGCCAAATTAAAACATTTGCAGACTACATTTTTAAAAATGTCAAGTTCAAAATGTTTGTTATGATTGATTGATTGAATGGCGAGCTAAAAATTGGTAATTTGTTTGAAACTAAGTCTAAATCCATCAGGATATGGGTTTAGAATCTGTATAGCCTACCTCTGGTGTGAATTGTGAAACACAGGGCCTGTCTTCATAGTACGGTTGACCACGACACATTGTCATCTTCATACTACCCTTTACTGGCTTCCCAAAAGTGTATCTGGAAAATGTAAATAACAATATCAACAAGATAATGTTTGTTAAATACCAATGCCCAGGGATGTGGAAGTCCAATGTGTGACTTGTATGACATGGGCTTTTCCACTTCCAGGCAAGTACATTGTTCTAGGTCACTTGTCTGTGGAAAAGTAAATACCAGAGAAAATCTTGGAACAGTACTACACAGATCAAGGAGAAAAGTCATCCTAGCGTTTGTATCAAGGGGTAGAAAACATTGTCTTAATGAAGAAAATACAATGTTACAGCATTTTGTTCATTAAAACTAGAAAGCCATGCATGGCTTGAGTCGCTCCACAGGCTTGAAATTCTTGTAAAAGCAAATAAAAGTTTTGACTAGATTTTTAGATATTTGGGGTTCTACTGATGTTGAAAATGATTTTCAAAGTTTCAACTATATAACAGATAGAGAAATGACCTCCGCTCTTAATAGACATATTTTTTATCAACTCAAAATAATCTTTGGCTGCATGATAATGGGTCACCCAAAGATCACACAAAAAACGTTTGATTGATATCCATCAGTTACATTCTGAGAAAATGATTTTCATAGTTTCCACTATTTAACATATTGAGAAATGACCTCCACCCATAAAATGCATATTTTTCATCTAATCAAAATAATTTTTGGTACACTGATAAAGGGTCACTCAAGGATCATGCCAGTGAAATTTGGTTGATATCCAAAAATTATATTCTGAGAAAATGATTTTCAAATTTCCTCTATATAACATATGGAGAAATGAACACCGCATATCTTTCATCCTATCACAATGATTTTTGTAGACTGATCAAGGGTCACTCAATGATCATTCCAGTGAAACTTGGTTGATATCCATTACTTACATTCTGAGAAATTGATTTTCAAAATTTCCACTATATAACATATAGAGAAATGACCTCCGCCCATAAAATGCATATTTTCCATCCTATCACAATGATTTTTTGTAGACTGATAAAGGGTCACTCAAAGATCATTCCAGTGAAATTTGGTTGATATCCATCTGTTACATTCTAAGAAAAGGATTTTCACAGTTTCCACTATATAACATATAGAGAAATGACCTCCGCCCATAAAATGCATATTTTCAATCCGATCACAATGATTTATTGTAGACTTATAAAGGGTCACCCAAGGATCATTCATGTAAAATTTAATTGGTATCCATTGATTAGAATCTGAGAAAACTCACACTTTTTACCATATTTGGAAATTAGCCACGCCCATAAAATCCATGTTTTTCATTTGATCAAAATTTCTTGAACAACTTTTGAAGAGGGTCACCCAAGGATTATTTCTGTGAAGTTTGGTTGAAATCCATCAAGTAGTTTCTGAGGAGAAGATTTTTAAAAAAAAGTTTACGACCGGACGTACGGACAGCCGGATGGACGCACGACGACACAATGTCATGACAATAGCCCCAGTGGCTTTCAGCCAGTGGAGCTAAAAACAGTGCTTTCTCAATATCTATCAATCCATTTTATTTTGTTATTTATTCATTTAATTTTTTTGCAGACATGTTTATTTTTAATCCTGGACAAGTAGGAAATTGACTTTTAGTTGTCCATTGACAAGTTGAGAAAATTTGTATTTCTACACCCCAGCCAATGCCCACCCAGTGCCACATTTCAGAAATAGTGGTTTTTTTTGAAAAGGTTATCAAAAGTAAAACAAAATTCAATACTGTAATCAACAGCATAATGAAAATTCAATTTAACTTTTCATAATATATTCAGGGGTGTGGAATTATCATGCCTGACTAGTCCCACAAGGGCTTTTCTACTTGCATGCAAGTAGATTTTTTCAGGCCACTTATCTATGGACAAGTAGATACAAGAGCAAATCTTGATACAGTACTTAAAAGATCTAGGAGAAAAGTCATCCTTTTGTTTGTATCAAAGGAAAGAAAACATTTTCTTTAATGAAGAAAGTGCTGGGTTACAGCATTTTCTTCATTAAAAACAATATTTTCTCAATATTCATCTACCTTCTTTTTTGTGGACCAGTTCATTTTGATCATAGACAAGAAATAAATCAGCTTTTACTTGTCCAAGGACAACTGGAGAAACTCTCCATTTCCAAAACTCTGATTATGACCTTGTAACTAGAGCTGCTTGAGCAGCTGATTTGCTCCACAGGCCTGAATTTACTGATTAGACATGACTTTAAATAAATGAATGATTGAATGTTTATTTCAAGTAAATAAGTGTTTCTAAGAGTTACATGCTGAAATATTTCTGCAAAGAAACATTCAAGATGGATGAATAGCATATTGAAAATTGAACTCTGTTTTTTTACACATATTTTTCATCCAATCACACTAATTCTGTGCAGTCTGATAATGGGCCACAAATGGAACATTCCAGTGAAATTTGATTGAAATCTATAGGTAAGGTTATGAGAAAATGTTTTTCAAAGTTTCCACTATATAACATAGAGAGAATTGACCTCCACCAATTAAGATGTTAAGTCCATTATAAAAAAAAATTGTAGACTGATAAAGGGTCCCTAAAGGAATTCCAAAGAAATTTGGTTGATAGCCATCGACTAGGTTCTGAAGAATTGATTTTCAAAGATTCCACTAAATATATAGAGAGAATTGACCTCCACCAATAATCTGATCACAATATTTGTTGTCTCCTGAAAAAGGATCACTAAAGGATCATTCAAGTGAAATTTGGTTGATATCCATCAGTTAGATTCTGAGAGAATGATTTTCAAAATTTCCACAATATAACATGTAGACAAATGACCTCCGCACATAAAAGACATGTTTTTCATCTGACCATAATAAGTCTTAAAAGACTGATAAAGGGTCACTCAAGGGTCATTCAAGGGAAATTTGGTTAATATCCATCATTCTGTTAGATTCCCTGAAAAGTCACATTGAACAATATATGGAAATTAGATATGCCAATTAAAGCTTTGTGTTGGATCAAAAATCCTTTATTAACTTTGAAAGAGGATCACCTATGGATCATTCCTGTGAAGTTTGGTTGATATTCATCCAGTAGTTACTGAAGAGAAGATTTTAAAAGAAAAACTTTACGACCAGATGCATGGACAAATGCACAGACAGACACATGACTGACAAGGCACCATAACAATAGCCCCAGTAACTTTGGCAATTGAAAATCAGAACAACTTGTCAATAACGTTCAAATGAAAGAACTAGTTTTGGGAAATTTCTCTGTCTGTCCAACAATTGTTCATTGGGACAGTATGTGCCTTTAACAGGCATCCGATCAAGAACAAATCAAAGTACTGAAAGTACTGATAAGTTGGAATGCGTTCAAGAGACGGTGACCTCAAGCCACTATCGAAGCTCACGCCTCCCGTCCACGACAAGCGATCACACAATGCGTATAGTCTTTTGACGGGCGTATATAAATCAATGTATTTCAACAACGAGAGACGCTTAAACCCCTGATTCGCTATACAGGCCTGCAACTGATGGAAGAAAAATGATAACAAGAGAGCCAAAATAGTCCTTAACCGCTGTCCTGAATCCGATTTGTCCAGTGGATCTCATCCAGAAAACTTTTTGGCAAAGTTTCATTCAAATTTGCCTAATTGTTGAAAGGAAATATAATTCGAAGAATAAACAGTGATAATAGACCCTTCCCACCCACTATTTACAGAGGAGACACAAAATTAGCCCTGCCCTGCCACGCCCACATCTATGGGCTAATCAAAACTATGCAAACAAATTTTGAAATAGGTCTCCAAAGGAACGTTCTAGTAAAGTTTCATTGAAATCGGCCGAGTGGTTCAGGAGGAGTTGTCGTTCAAAGGTCCTGGGCTTAAATAAGTCCCGCCCTGCCACACCAAAATTTATAAACCAATCAAAATTTCATGAACAATTTGCCAAAAGCCATACCCAAGGAACATTCTGGTAAAGTTTCACAGACGTTGGCCCAGTGGTTCAGGAGGAGATTTCATTCAAAGGTTTCTTTCTCAAAATTATGCCCGCACTGCCACGTCAATATTTATAGGCCAATCAAAATTTTGCAAACAATTTTTAAATAAGGTCACCCTAGGAACATTCTGGAAAAGTTTCATTGAAATCGGTCCAGTGGTTCAGGAGGAGATGTCGTTCAAAGATTTCTCGCTCAAAATAAGCCCCGCCCTACCACGCCCATATTTGTATTTTTGAAGAGGGTCACCCAGGGAACATTCTGGTAAAGTTTCATTGAAATCGGCCCAGAGTTTCAGGAGGAGTTATCGTTCAAAGATTTCTCGCTCAAAATAAGCCCCGCCCTACCACGCCCATATTTGTGGATTATCAGAATTTAGCGATGATTTTTTGAAGAAGGTCACCCAGGGAACATTCTGTTAAAATATTATTGAAATCCGCCCGGCGATTTAGGAGAAGAAGAAGTTTTAAGAAGGTTGACGACACACGACGGACATCGGAGTCAGGGTGATCCTAAAAGCTGCCTTTGAGCATGTAGTGATCAGGTAAGCTAAAAAGGAAGAAAATGATCACAGTGGACCAACGTACAGATTCGCAAATCGGAAGCTGCGGTGACTGTACGTCGCTAATCAGTTAGTTGCGGTTTACAACTTTAATTAAATTCATAATTATGTGAAAACGACGGGACAGAATCAACAGGAACATTTCTTAAAATAAAGGTTAGACATTTTTTCTTAAGTTTATGCTACGATCACGACACGAATCGAGCATGTTTTTGTAAAATCGAGATCAATCACTTGCTTTTGCCCTCAGCGACCGCCTTCGCTGCTTGTTCTTTTCTATTTTTTCGATTTGGAAACGCAGCAATTCCTTTTCTGATTGTATTCGATTACAAAAGAATCAATAACCTTCAAGAAAATATAACCATGCGATGGATCCGTTTTGTATTTATGAAAATAAACAATATTTTATTCAAGCACCTCAATATGTTCACTGTACAACTAGCTGTCAAACTTTACCATCATTAGCTGTTAAATAGCTTGAAGATTCTGTACGATTAGCTTAGCCGAATAATGGCAATATTTACTAAAATATACCGCTAGTTTAATGAAATATGAAGTGAAATTGAGTTCTGAAGCAAACGGTAAGAAATACAACTATAATATAGGTTACTGACGAAAGATTGTTTAACCTTTATTTATTAATTTATTTATTAGAAGATGAACCTTTCGGACAAAAAGGTTGTTTGTTTTCAAATGCTTAGGGATCTGTTACCTGACTTGTGCTAAGAGCGACGTAGGAGCCAAAATAGTTATTAATTGCTCTGCTGTTTTCGGAGAACACCCGATGTATTGTTATCACCTTGAAGTCGTTCGCTTTGGCGTTGTGGCATAGGCGTTTTGATAGGCGTTTGGCGCCGGCGTGATAAATAACCTCGGTCACATCTCTCATATCATTGAAAGTATATTCTAAAAATTTGGCAGGTTTTCACGATCACAAGAGCTAGCCGCCAGAAAATTAGGGATAACTCTGAACGCATTTTTAAGAGTTGAGTCCTTTTTCACCTATATCTTTGCACTACACAGAGAAGGCGGTGTACTTGCCATTACTTTTTTTCTTAGTATACATGTACAGAGGGCTTCCTAAGATCTGCTCCAGTTTCAAAAGGGTAAATTCTATTGTATACAAATATATATTTCGTATGTTTACAAATTCCTAACACGGACACTCAAAAGATTATATTGCGAAATAACACAATACCATAAGTTCAATGTTCCCTGGTCCAAGACTGCAGAAAATCGGCTATGTCGGGCGGCTAAAGCTCAATTTACAAATCACAGAAATTTGTCAAGGTCGCAAACTACGGTGCAAAGCGAGCCGTTCACGCAAAATTAAAATCAAATTTGAGACGCAAGCGCAAGAAAAATGATAGCCACCCCAAGGCTCGCATTTCGTGAAGTAGAAATATGGTGCAAAGTCTTTTGATTGTTTTAAAAGCATATGTCAACCATCTTTTTGTTATAAGTTTACATTTAACACATATAATACGGATTTTACAGCCGGCTTAATTCAACAACCCAACCAAGTTGATTGGGTCTAAATGTGGCCACTAGAGTGCATACAAACTTTTTCTCAGGAAATAACCCCATGACTTACGTTTTGTTGCTAACTGACCTAAGTTTGAACTCATTTTAAAAAATCGTCAAGACTATAGGAGTTCTTCAACGTATCGTAGTTGACGTATCTAACGGAAGTTATTAGAGTAACGTCCTGTCTGTGATTGACGTTACCTGAAGTCGTTTCTGACAATATTTGACTAACTCCTGAAGATCATAATCATATGTGAAACCGGTTGAGTTATTGAATTGAATTAAATATGTATATTTGGTATTTTCCTTCAAACTCTTTCTTTTTTCCCGACATCTATATCTGTATTGTTATTTTAACAATACTTGGAGGATATATAATACCGACCGCCCTAATTTTTCGGCCAATAATCGACCGCTATTTCATTTGAAATTCAAAAAATATATCGCATAACCTAACAATCAGCTCGAATGAGTGTGTTACTTGACAGCAAGTCATTATGAGCGGAGACCTCAAAACAAACCAGACAGTGACGTCACATCTTGTCTAGTGAACGGTCTCAAAGACCCTATATCTTGGAAACGGCGAACATATGAAAACGCTTATTGGATAAACTAATTCTGTTGCGTTTTCAAGAGTCCTAAAATTCAAATGATATATACATGTCAACCAAATGAGGGAGGACTAAACTGATATACCGATTCCGATTTTAAAGTTGACTCGAATCGAACCTTCCTGTAACACCCTTTTAGGTTGACAAAAACTGAGACGACAGAGTTGAAATGGTATAGAACTTCTTGTTTTAATGTGAATACTTTTTTTTATTTATTCTGTAGTGCCTCCATCCCCTTTATTTGCTTTTTTTGAAGGGGGGGGGGGGTAACGTTTCCATGGGTACCAAAACTTACCCCGCGTTCTACACGATGACGTCCGTCAGGTGCTCCGCTTAAAACGTATATAAATAAGAAAAGCAGGGTTCAAATAATAATCGTTCCCAATCGTTTTTGTAACCTGAACAAGAGGCTGATAACTTCCGGTGCGCAATTTATTGCCCATTATTGAAAATGAACATCACCCGGAACATAACTCGTATTTTCTCAAAAACAAAATCTTTAAAGATGGGCATATCTTCCGCGAATAGCATGCTAAATAGAATATAAAATACATAATCATAGCTGCAACCACAATATATTCATCGCCAAACGTGACTAAAGGGTAATTAACCCATTGAAATCGTCTCGCCAAATGACCAATTATAATGATTAAATTCGCTCTTCTTCATTTTGTTTATGGCGATTTGATTGAAGAATGCATAACGCAATAAATAGACTGACATCATTAATTGACGCATAACCCTCTGGAGCTAGAGTTATTTAGCGAAAAATGAAGTCGATCGGTAAAACAGTTATAGTTCGTATTCTCACAATTTACGCGTATAACCTAACACTCCGCTGACGCTCCCTTAGGTTATATCGCGAAGATTGTCAAAAATGAACTATAACTATTACATATACTCGTACTTATATGTGTTATATCTGTTTGTTTGTTTGTGTAGGTAATACGTGCGGGTATAGTTTTATGACTAATGACATTGTTTTTCTGTTGTAAATTTGCTAGAGTTGATATGCCATGTCCAAATTCGTAGAAATTTTGATTTAACATTGGTCAACAAGAATATCATATTATTGTGTTTCTACTTTCAGACATTCAAAAGATGATATACGGTACTATACGGTAATCCGACATCCAAACAAGAAATAAAGAAAGTTGTTACCGGAAACTTCCTAAAGGAATTTTAACAAAGTCCCAACTTTGCAAACGAAAAACCATCACGCTGTGTTATATTTAGTTAAAGATCGAGGATACTATGTGTATTGCCACGATAAATCGTAAAGAGAACAGTTACCAAAATGAAAGAAATTTTCGATTTATGGAACACCTCCAAAGACAGAAATAACAAACAAATGAAAGAATCAAAACCAGTCAAGAAGCCACAGCTACTATGCGACGTCCTGTACCCCTTTTTTCAGAAACCTGTCATAAAATTCCGCTTGGTGTCCATTCGGCCATCGTAGTGTCCCAGAGAAATCAGTTTAATAGACAATGTGTAGACCGATTCACATAGCACGATGGTGATCATGCGATGCATTTAGGCGTGTCCTAAGGCCTTCAGTTTTCATCAAAATTTGTATAGCTCTTTCTAAGAGTAGGGAAACTATAGACAGCCGCACGCTTATCATACTTTTTGGGTTACTGTGAGTAAACGTTTAACAAAATGGCTTTGTGAGGCAGATGTAAGTTATTTTTAATGGGCTTCAAATGATTGATTTGTCTTGCAAGGAAGTCATACTTATCTAACAAGTGATCGGATATAGCCGATGATCTGCAAAAACGATACTCAAATGATAATACCACCCATCTGTAATCAAAACAGAAGCATAGTAAATGCACCTGTCGATTATTATGTCAAATACTTAAACGTGAATATGGAAAGAATTCGTGTCGAAAATCGCAGCTAACTTTACAGTTAAAAAGGGGTACCATGCAGCTAATGGTACAAAGAACATTTTTGGGGTGCCTGGCTAAAACTTGTTCATTTTCATTAAAACAACACGGATCCGTCTCATGGTTATATTGTCTTGAAAGTAATTGATTCTTTTGTATTCCCATACAATCAAAAGAGGGTTTGATGCGTTTCCAATTTTAAAAAGTAGAAGAGAACAAGCAGTGAAGGCGGTCGCCGAGGGCAAACGCCAGTGATTGATCTCAATTGTACAAATACAAACTAGTTTGATGTCGTGATCGTAGCATTAAATATAGGGAAAATACCTTACCTTTCTATTAAGAGATCTTTCTGATGGTTATGTCTAGTTGTTTTAACACAATTATGATTTGAATTAAAGTTATAGACCGCAGCTAACTGATTAGCGACGTACAGACATCGCAGCTTCCGATTTGCGAATCTGTACGTTGGTCCACTGTGATGATGTGGACCATAAAGCCGACAAATGGACGCAGAGGCGGACATTTATACACTCAAAACAGTGTCTATGTTATTTTTCAAATGACTTCTGCTCCATTTGAGTTATCAATTACATTTTTAATTAGAATTGTCGCAAAGTGGATTTCAACAAGCGCTTTGTCCTTGATGAAAAGCTTTTTTCGTGGGGAAGTCTTTTACTTCATGAGTTGGGATCGCAAGACAATTCTTAGACGAAGTTCAATTGTAACTTCGACCTTGGAGACTCCAAAATTTGGCACTTTCTTGGGTCATTGACAACATTTGTGTCAAGTTTTATGATTTGGGTCAATTGGTTGTTCAGTTAGAGTGGAAACTGTTAACAGTTCAAGGTAACTTATTACCGTGACATGTATGACCCCAAAACAATAGGGTATTCCTTTGGGTCAATATTTGTGTAAAGTTTCGTTATTGCAGGTCACTTGCTTCTCCGTTTAGCTAGCGGAAAGCAAAAGGTCAATGGACTGACAGCCAGAAATGATGAAATAAATATGTGCTCCTCTATTTCTGAGTTGGGTGTAAAGTTAATAACATCGTAAAATTGATAAGATGAACGTTTTTGGAATGATTTAGGAATGATGTTGGATGAGTGAGCGGGGCGAGTTTTGAGTGAAATTTAAGAAATGGAATCCAATGTCGCTTATTGTGTTAAGGATGAACAAAATTAGCGATATGCAAAACCTCCATTTAATAAAAAAATGCACGAAAGTTCCTCCAATAGCTTTATATTTTGCCAAGAACCAATCAGACGCTTTGAATTTAAATTATGTCAGTGTAATCGCGATTTGGTTCTTAAATGCTTTATTCATTTTGAATGTACAATTTGATCTTATTTATTGAGTAATTTTGAGAGTTTTGAATGGTTTGAGTGAGTTTTTGAAATAAATGCATGGAGCGCTGAGTGAGTGATTAAGAATGTTTTTGATTGAGATGAATGTCAATTTCACGATGTAACTAACTGTATGATGGTGCTCTTAAACGTGTTGATGTGCAAGAATGTGAAGAAAACAAGTTGAACTAGTAGGTCTGTTTCAAATGGCAAGTTATTTTGGTGATAGAATGCAATTGGGCAAAGATATTCATATTTAACTCCATTAAAGATGTGGTGGCCAGGATTTTATTTGATGAATTTTGGGATTTGACAATGAAACATTCATGTAGATAACTGCAATATGACGGAAAACAAACGACAATATGTTGCAAAAATATTTATTAACTTTAAAAGTGTATCTTCACTTTAAGAAAAAATAAAGATTTTTATTTCGTAACTGTAGACAGAAATGTACAATATAACAATTTGTCATAAGTTAAATGTGTGATAAGGTCGTTCAGAAAGAGAAACTATACCTTTAAAAGAAGCTATTACATAATTCTTCGAAAACAGGTCGCGACATTGCCAAATAAGCAGATCACGTGATTTGGCTAGTGATATTTTTAATAGCTGGCCTTATTTGACTTGACTTATCACATGATTTCCAAATATAGTAATGTAAACATGTGATACTAGTAAATTCGTACGCAAAGTTAAATAAATTTCGTTTAAATCATGAATTAGCGTGTTAATAATATACATGAAGAGATAGTTGTGTAATTGTACAGGATTATTTCCTTTTGATGAAATAAACTGTATGTCTATGTCAAGGTGAGATATACAAAATAGGCCAAAGTGTATTCACATCCTGTTCACGTGATGTGTGTTCTCAAAAAAACCGAAATGAATTTATCTTGTGTTCATTTTGCGGTTTTGTTAAATCTAAGTTGGAATTGCTCCGCATTCCAACTTAAAAACAGCACTTGCAATACTTACTTTGCACACACCTCAATTTCAATTGTAGGAGATGTTGGTAGAAGGTATGAAGGTGGGGTGATTGTGACTTCAAACTTGGGTAAAACTGTGAAAAGAGAAAATAATTTTATCATGCAATGAAGCTTGTATTGACCTGATATCACCTGTCTGATAGCATAACATGATATCAGACAGTCTATTTTTAGAAACAATTTGCATACACTCACCTGGATTTCTTTGATTTTGACATTTTTTATAAAAAACAAAAATGAAAAGATAAACAATAACATTTAAGTGACTTAATATATCAATACTGTTAAGACTCAGCTTCCCGAAATTATCATGACTTGGCAAAGCCTGGTCATGATAAATTCTCCCAACCTTGATCAGATAACATTGATATTTTAAGACACTTACATACAATTTACTATATCATAAAAAGTAGGACATTGACTAAAGCCACAGCTTAATTATGATTCAAAATAAGGAGAAATATGGATGCTAGTAACTCTAGCAGTAACCAATTTCCATGGATATCAAAAGGTTTAATGAAAAGAAAAGAACTCTTCAAACGACAATGGACTGCTCAATGCTGGCTACAAAGAATGACAGAGTTCAACCTAATATGTCAGATTTTATCTTTAATAATTGCAGAGTCACATTTCACTGGTCAGGCAGTGAGTTTATCAAATGATAATTTACAGTTATTTCTATATAACCCACCGAAAAGCATGAAAGAAACCTGATTTAAATGACTTTGGACATAGTCCAAGACATCTTTGTTATCCAAAGATTGTAATTAACATGCAGAAAAAAGTGAAGAATAATATTTGGTTTGTTGAAATGAGCTTTTAAGGATCTGTCAAATAGTCTCACAACTTTAGATTTCTTGTGTTTCCTTGAATGTGATGTTGGATAATTCAAGGTTCCATGATTTCCAAACTTGACCCAAGAAAAAGTCAATTTGATGTCTACAATAAAGGATGGTGTTTGAAAGTACATGTATTTATTCTGTAGTACATACACTTTTTTTAAAAATAACCATTGAACATTGACTATTTTATTCATTTGTTTGAATAGGTTTTCACAACACTTTCAACAATCTTTGCTATATTTATTTGAAATGTCAGACAAAATAATGTAAAAATATATCTATCAAAAATAGTAATATAATGAATGAAATTGGCAAACATTTCTTCTGTATTTGGAAAGCAAGCCCTAAAAACCGCAGCCACAAAGGAATGAAACAATGTAACAAAGGAGGTGGATTGGGTAGAGGAGGAATAATAAACCAAGTGAAAACTTTCCTGCTTCGTTCCGAGAAAAATTTCAATAATGGCTAGCTAGTCTGTGGTTGGTTGGTTGATGGACGAACTGACCAGCCATTGGCTACCTCCCAAAATGACGGGCTCATGGGAAGAGTTATCCCGAATGAGTAAAAGTAGGTGTATTTGCAGCTTAAATCTGAACCAGAATTCCCCCAATCCGTCCTACAGCAGCACTACATAGGATATTTTATGTTGGCATAAATTGACATTTGTATGTATGTCTTTTATGTAAGTCGGCAAATAGTGATACATTGCTAATGTTATTTGTTAGTACAAACCGACTATAAATAAAATTTTGTATCTGTATCTTGTATCCTTGCCTGCAGCTACTATCTCACTTAGGTCTACAATAGGTCCACCATTTGTGGAAGATAAATTGAGAGCTACAGATGGAAGGGGTATTTTGGATTTCAAATGAGATAATTGAAACAATACTTGAACAAACCCTATGTTGTGTGTACTCATTGGAGTTATCTCATCAAGATAATTCAAATGAGAACCCACAACATAGGGTTTCATTGAGAAATAAAGATTTTAGACTGGCTTTACACCTTCTTATCTGGACCCCTGAAATGGTCAGAAGGGATTGATGAGTACTGATCAAGGACTAGTACGACATATAGTCAAACTTGTATTAAGCAACCACTACAGGGACCACCAAAAAGTGGTTGCATAAGAAAATGGCTGCTTAATACACATTTTGATTACAAATAAGAAACATACTTTTTGATTGGATATGCATATAATTGAGAGATTCTCAAAATTCTATCATTGAGGCCATTCTGATGAGGTTTAACAACATAGGATTCATTTTCAATAATTCTTAGAACAACAATCCATTCTTTATTGGAAACCCTTATTTAAAGAAAGGGATTTTCAAAGCGGTTGCTAAATAAAACTGGTTTCTTAATAGAAGTGGTCGCTCAAGCAAGATTGACTGTACCATATTCCTCTACTTTAAAGGTAGTTTCTTCTTCTCCTTCTTCAAACACAGCAGTTATCTTCCATTCTCCCAGAATTGGTTCGTCAATTAACAGCATCTCAAGACTTACCAAACCTGTGGTATAAAATTATGTGATCTGTCACATAATAAATGGTTATCTAGAAACCTAACATAACATATAATATGTGGCCTGTCACTTAAATATGGATTCCAGGAACTCCATTTAATAAATGTTTGAAAAAGAGATTGGTTTTAGTACATGTTAACCATAAGTGGCATTTTGAAAAATTCTTTCACAAGAATGTAGATTAGTCATTCTAGAATCAGAAAATAAGCAAAGTTCAAAAAGTTTCTACCATAGCCAGGCCCAGCCTGTGCAGTGTGCACAGACTAACTAAGGTTGAAACTTTACACATTACCAAGATGGTCCCTTTTTACTTGACTGATTACATATTTGAAACAGCGAACAGATGTTCGAAGTTGATAATAGAATAAACAATATAAAATGACTGTTTACGGAAAAACTAACAAGATCAAGAGAATCCACTAAGCTTGTCAGATCCAGAATATCTTGTAGATTAGTTTTACAGAATCTGTCTTCATTTGGCCCAGGTCGAACAGTTCAGATTGATTAATTGATTGAATGAAGTTTTATGCCGCTTTCAACATTTTTTCAGTTATATGGTGGTGGCTGGAGCACCTAACAATTGATTCCTGGTATTTCTCTCACCAGTACAACCATCACATCCTTGCCTAGCATCCAGCTGCTTTCTCACATAGGTCTACAATTATCAACCCATTGTTGAGAGACAAATAGTAAGAAAGAATGAGTGCCGCTGTTGGGGATCAAATCTAGGACCTCTAGAACTTTTCTCAGGCTTTAAATTTAAATAATGTAAAAAAAAAAAGATAATATTAATAAGTTGTTTTTATAACAACTTATTATTATTATATTATATGTTAATACATTAAAATGATTATTAAAACAGAATTTTGGCTTTAATCTCAAATTGAAATCTGAGAACAGTTTGAAATGAGAATAATTTCATAACCTCAGGCCCTGATATTGAAAGGAAGTAATACAACATCAAACCTTACCATTTTGTGTTTTCACATCTTTCCATTGTGCAGCTCTGTCCCGATTAGGTGCTGTGATGAAAATTTCTGAATACTGAAACAGTGACAAACATTTGGTTATTATTCATCTACCAATTCCGTTAATTTCTTGAAATATATTCTCCTTAACTTGTCCTCCAATTTAAGGTTGAAATTAGGTTAAGGAATATTAAAGAATTTCAATATTCAATGAAAATTATTCAAACTAAGTGGGAGGTCCTCAACAACAGTTTTTAACAAAGTCTGGTGATGCATGTGAAAATTTTCTGGTTCTAAAGCAGGGTAGTTTGAACTAAGGGTGCTGAAATAAGATTTTTTTCCAATTGTCCCTGGACAAGTGAGCAGTAATTTTCTTTTTGTCTAGAATCAAAATTAACTCACTTGTTTCCAAAAAAAAGTGAATGGAAAAATCAGGAAAACATTGCTTTTGATGAAGAAAATGCAGGAACCCAACATTTTCTTCATAAAAAATCAAATGATTTCTTTCCTTTACTATAAATATAAGAATAATTTATCTTATAAATCTAAATAGTACTTTCTATGATTTGCCCAGGTATTTACTGTTCCATTGACAAGTGACTTCAAAAAATGTACTTGTCCACAGGTAGAAAAGCCTGTGTAGGACAAGTTGGGCATAGAAAATTCACACCTCTGCTTTAACCAAGAGTATAAATTAACGGATTATGGGTTATTAATGTAATACATCATAAGTACTGTATTTCCTCTAATAATAGTACCCTCATTAATAGTAGCACCCCTACATTTTTTACGAAGAAAAGCACTTCAAATGCCTATATTATAGGAACTTTTTAAGACTTCTTTTCTAATTTGAGATGGATTTTATCTGAACAATCATTTATATTCACCTCAAATTAAAGGAAAAAGGTCCTAAAAGACATAAATTTCTTATGATTTTTAAATCAGACAAGAGCCGTCAGAGACGGATTATGCTCCCCGAATAAGGCATTGTCACAAAAACAAGAGCCATGTTGGACATGGACATCCCCCGCCAAGAAAGCTTGATAGTAAAATGAAGCCTAATAGATAAAAGATTCTATGTACTGTCAAAGATTTGCCTCCTATAAAATCTAAGTAATAAAAATAACAAAGGGCAATAACTCCAAAATTATGCAAGCAAGAGTTGTAGTTCAGGTGTATTGCACTTCTCCTCTAAGAGATCTATCCACCCATAAAGATTGATAGTTGATAGCTATTATACTTTAGGAGATATGCTCCAGACAAAATCTAAGAATCAAAAATAACAAAGGGAAATAACTCCAAAATTATGCAAGCAAGAGTTGCAGTTCTTGTACACTGCACTTCTCCTCTATGAGATCTATCCACCCATTAAGTTTCAAGTTGATAGCTATTATACTTTAGAAGATATGCTCCAGACATAATCTAAGTATAAAAAATAACAAAGGGCAATAACTCCAAAATTATGCAAGCAAGAGTTGTAGTTCTTGTGCACTGCACTTCTCCTCCATAAGATCTATCCACCCATAAGGTTTCAAGTTGATAGCTATTATACTTTAGGAGATATGCTCTGTGGTCAGATTGCAAGGACTCAAATAAGATGTTATCTTATACAGCAAACATAAAGGTAACAAACATTAAACTCCCTTTTTGCATGACATATTTTTAGACACAAATATCAAATACCTTATGGTAAAGGGCATCTGATTTGCTACTGAAATGTGAAATTTCATCAAATTCTGAGCATGAGACTAGGAGAAATGAAAGAATAACTGTATTTTACGCGCTATCGTAAAGGTAACAAACATTTAGCCCCCTTTTTCCATGATATTTTTTTTTTACGTTAATTTCAAATTGTTTATAGTAAAGAGCATCTGATTTGCTACTCAAATATGAAATTTCACTAAATTCTGACTGTTAGACTAGGAGAAATTTGGGAAAAACTGTTTTTTACCCTAAGTCCCCTTTTCCCGTGACGAGGCCTCAAATCCAAAAACCGTCACAGATGCATCATCACTATATCATAGGGAGTTCACATAATAAGTTTCATTTGATTTGGCCCAAGGGTTATGGAGAAATAGGTGGAAACGGACGGACGGACGGATGGAATTACTATTTTACATGCTAACGTAAGGTAATAAACATTTAGCCCCCTTTTTCCATGATATTTTTTTTTTTACGTTAATTTCAAATTGTTTATAGTAAAGGGCATCTGATTTGCTACTCAAATATGAAATTTCACTAAATTCTGACTGTTGGACTAGGAGAAATCTGGGAAAAACTGTTTTTAACCCTAAGTCCCCTTTTCCCGTGACGAGGCCTCAAATCCAAAAACCATCACAGATACATCATCACTCTATCATAGGGAGTTCACATGGTAAGATTCATTTGATTTGGCCCAAGGGTTATGGAGAAATAGGTGGAAATGGACGGACGGACGGACGGATGGACGGACGGAATTACGGACGGACGGACGGACAGACAAAGCGGCGGCTATATGCTCTCCCTTCGGGGAGCATAAAAATACATCCCTGACCATGTTATGTACAGCTCCCAGTAAAATACGGTACAAAGTGTTGCTCATTGGAGCTATATTGAAAAAACATTGAATGCTGTAGTTACCCCAAAATCTTTTGCCATCAGTTGATAGTCCATCGTCATAGCTCTGAATTTAACAGTTTGTCCAGGTTTATAAACAGGTTTGTCTGTCTGGATCAGCGTAATAAGTTTAGGTTTGTGGACTGTGATACTGTTTTTGGCATGGAATATATCCTGAACCTTGTCCTGGAACAGTGTACTGGCAGACACTTCTACTTTGTAATTCCCTGGTTTGTCTGGGGCCCTGATAGTTGGGCAGTTACTAAACTCTGTGGCATAAAATTACTAAATAAATGAATTGACACATACTTTAAGCTGAAGTCATCAACAATTTCGTACCAACCTAAAAACAAATTTTAAAATGAAGTGCGTGCAATTGAAGCATTTTCATTTAAGTGACTGCAATCCATAAATCCATACAAATTGTAATCATAATTGTGTCCTTAACAGAATCATAAAATCTTCTTGACTGAAAAAATGTTTCATGGTAAAAAACTTGAATATGAAACAGTACCACTGTATCATTTTAGAATTGATGAGGACCATTGAAATCATGAATAAACAGATCCTGCAGGCTAATAGGAAAACACAATGTACAGTAAAACTTGTATTAAGCCACCGGGAATGGGACCACCATAAAGCGGTCGTTAAAGAAAATGGTCGCTTAATACACGTTTTGTTTACAATATAGAAACATGATTTTGATCAAATATATGTATTTTTGCGAAATTATCAATAATCATATGCTGTATAAACTCGACAGAATTGTCTTATTGAGACGATTCTGGTGAGTTGTAATAGCATAGGAGTCATTTACAATATTTTCATACCAGTGAAATCTATTTTCCTTGAGATATTTCAATTTACAGAAGGGGATTTTGAAAATGGTCGTTCAATAAAAATGGTCGCTTAATACACGTGGTCGCTTGAACAAGATTGACTGTATTTGCTGAACATCAATGCCCCTGGAGCCACTGTCACTTTTCAGAAAACAGTAGTTTGATGCAATGTGGAAATCAACAGCAAAATGAAATTCATTGTGAAATTTAAATTTTCCCATCATATTTCCTGCATCAATTCTTGCCAAGGCACAAAAAGAAAAATTACCGTATTTCCTCTTTTAAGAGGGGTCCTTATACAGCTCCCCTACACAAATAACACTATCTTTTATCTTAAGCTAAATTTCCTGACAAAGAGGGAATTAACCTTAATTCAAAGAAGAAACAAAATATTTTTTTAAAGATATTAAAAAAAAATCTGTTAGAGAAGTGCTTAATAAAAGCTCCCTGACTATGATTTGTGTCAGGAGTGTTCATTAAGATTGATAAATACAGCATGCTTGAGAGAAATTTTAAAGACGTACCAGGAGTTGTAATGCCCGATATCTGGGCACCTGTCCCATTTACAATGCCCTCCTCCATATCTGACTTGACCAAAGTGAGATAGACCACCACATCATAGGCATCACCGGGCAGCCAGTCCTCGATATCAATATATCGGGCCGACAAACAAAATGATGTGTCTTCACCTGCTTCAAGGTTACTGGGGAACGTGAATATGTACTCTCTGAAATAGATTTTGTAAGGAGCAAAGTTTTAGGAGCGCAGGTTTTGCAGGTCTTAGACTCTCAAATAAGTAACCAGGACCCTAAAAACTATCTGATGTGAGTCCCAAATACCCATTAAGGGATTTCTTTCCTGAAATTGAGCTCCTAATAGACATTATATATAAAATATTTTCTTAACCTCTAATCAGGAAATAGCTCTAAATTCTTATAGTAAAATAATTTAATTGCTTAAAAGATAGTATATAAGTAAAGCAGGGACTCCCAAACTTTAGGAAAGGATCCCTTAGATCCCAATTAACAAGTCCTTTTGATCCCATTTCTTGAAGTCACACAAACAACCCCAAAAAGCATAATGAAGGGTAAAAATGAACCTATTTTTTGGGGACGTTTCTACGTCACCCAGTGTTAGTACTATGTGAGAACAATCCTGCCAGTTGTTTATCGTCGATGTTCTGCTAAAATCTCGTAACTACAGCTTGTTTAAAGCTGTAGTTACGAGGTTTTAGCAGAACATCGACTTAATAGCTTTGCAAAAAGGTAGTACCGGCTTGGGTTTAATTTTCTTTTTTACAAGACTTACCTCCGCTCGACAACTGTGCATTTTGGAAATGGCATTATCTAAGAATTCTATACAATTAGAAGATTAATCAACGACACCTCTTAAATGTGAAATCAGCTGCCAACCCTAGCCCAAGCGTTTTTTGTTTCGCCTAAGAATGCTATTTATAGACAATGCGGTGATTGGGTTTTCCTGTGGTGTAAGGGGGATAAAAACTATGTGGCTGAACTGGTAGCACGCATACACATACTCGGATTTTAGGAAGATTGCTCTAGAAAACACCAATGCAGAACTTCTTGGGTCTAGATCACCTCTGTGAACGATCCCGAACATTTCCAGAAATTTTGCTTTTTGGGGGTTTGTGACGAGAAGGTCGTAAATCGCTTGTATTACAATAGCGAGTTACGACACTCTGATCACTATCGACTATGTACATATATTCTACATATATTCGATAGCCTATTCCGCCTAACTCGAGTTAACGTATAACCTGTGTTTACGCGGAAGAGGGGCATTGGCTCTTTCAAAGTTTTTGGAGGGAGAAACGCTCAACAGATGCACAAGTGCAATGTTGTCTAGGCGAACCTCTCTTCGGTGATCAATACTGTAGACTTTTCAGATATTTAGCGTTTTATCAAGTTGTGGCTAGAATGTCTTAACTCAGATAAAGCTATACAGGGAGTTAGGACATTTTAATCACGATCATAAAAAAATCGATAATTGACTCAGTCCGCGATGATTTCTAAGAAATAACTGAAGGAAAGCTGAAATTAAAGTCATCTGGTCTAAGTTGATGGGCTCTCCGCATATATTTCGGGTAGACAGTATGTCTTGTTTGTTAACTAATGTATCTCTACCTTGTCCACTACAGACAGTCGTCTTATCGTATATATGCCAGCTCAACTCCTGCTTAGTTAAGGCATACTTCCGCCGATCTTAATACATTTCGTAGCCCCTCAGTTAGCTCGCACCGGTACTTTGTTAGGGACCCATTTGGATCCCTTGTGAAGCCGTTGCCGGGGCTGTGAGGGCTATTAATTTGCACGACGCGGGATCTACGTTTCGCACCTTTTTGTTATTTACATTTCGTTTTTTTTTTCTGTTTTTATTGCATGGGTAACGCAAACGATCACATAAGCAAAGAAGTCTCCTGCCGTTGATAATAAAGAGTAATACCTTCCGAGATGGTACCCCCTAAGGGGAATTATTCAGTGCCTTTCTTGGGAGGTTTTACGCTTTACCGGGCCTGGAGACCAAATGACGTAAGAGACCGTACATAATGTATTGAGTTACGACATTGATTCTCCGGACAACTTCAAAAAAATAGAGAGTCATTTTTGGACATGGATACATTGACTAGGTGTAGGTCTAAAAATTTGATGTATTTTCCATAGCATTAGACCTGCCTATAGCGGTTCTGCAGATAGCAGATTTCTAATCAATCGTTGAACCAAGCATGGGCGCTATACCTATAAACCCCACATATTCTTTGCAAATCTCTTTGTCTTTCATTCATTTTTTCTCCCAAATGCTGACAGGCATACAAGCAAGCAATCTACACCCGGTTGGAAGTAGTTGAGTAGTACACATATTTATTTCTGTACATATTCAAAAAGGGCACATTGTCCACATCTCTTTGTTGCTCATCGTGAGTAATTTGTAAATAATGCAATTTTCTTTTTCGTCTCGTTTTATTTTCACCATGATGTCACCAGAAACGTCCACCTCCAGTGCTTTCAGCGCTTTGATTTAATCAGTAAGGTAGTAGAGCCGTAATAGTTTAGAAATGTTTCAGAAGTGATGTACTTTAACACTGTTTAACGAGGTTTTCTAAAAATTTTCATTAGGAAACATCATTCAACATTGTGAAAGACCATGTATTCAGAAATACCTCTGAACTATTACGGGTCCACTACATTAAGGTAACTTTGGACAGATAATATGGTCCAATTTTCAACATTCACAAAATCTCAAAAAAATTGCTAAGATTTATCTTTAAAATGCAAGTATAAACTAACACACAATAAAAATGCATTCCCTCATCTTACGGTTCCTAACAATAATTGTTGGATTCAAGCACCCTGCTCTACCAATTAGTATAGTCATCGGATAGAACTAATGTCTATCTCCATTGCTTACATGGAGAGGTTACTTTTATCTTTTTCAATAAATGCCTGTAAATGCCTATTATATAGCGAATTTGACATGTTACCACAGATTGACTGAAAGGTCCAGATAGGTCAATCTGAGGGATGTTGAATTTCCAAATTTTTTCTGAGTTGTCCTAAGACAGTGTCCGTCAAAGTTCATTTGTCCAACTTTGGGATTTACTAATCTGAATTTCAAAAAACATTAATTTTTGTTCTCTGATTTCTAAGTCAGTCCACTAATATTAAAACAATTTTAACCTTTACATCAAATATTTTTATAAATTGTTGCAAAATGACAATAGGAAGCGTTGAGCTAGTGAGAAAAGGCATACTGGCAAGAAATTTCTTTATCTGAATCTTGCTTTGGCATGAAACATACAATCTCACTTAGGTTCATGTAAAGTGTTTGAGACCAAATATTAAGGACACTCCATTTGCCAAGAAAAAGCAGTAAGTCCAGGTATATCATATAATAAAATGAAGCTATTTATAAGCTTGAATAGTTAGGCAACATAAGACTGCCATATCTAGCAGTATAGCAAAAACATTGTGGCAAAGGTTCATTTTGTACAGAACAAGCAACTGCATGACGGTTGGATAAAATTGACTTATATTTTAACAAAGTAAAATCTAAAGTACTTTCCAGGTACTACTACAACAGTTGGTATAAAACGTAGTTATACAAACAATTTATTTTGACTTATCTTATTAATAAACACGTATTTCATATATGTTGTAAACGTGTAGATCTATGTAAGGTATGGTGTGTTATCACAACATAAATGGACATTGATAGTTTATATACCTGTAAGGTAGTTTTGAAATATATCAATTTCTATTTCACAAAATGATAAATATAAAGTTATTTATTATAGATCATTGAATTCAACAAACTTTAATTTGAAATAAATCTCAGAACATATTTTACAATGTTGCACCATACTTAACATATCTTTTAAAAACAGACCAAACCAGTTTGACATGACTTGTATATTGACAAAATAAACGAAAATCGATTGTTTCAAAAGAGCCTTTTGAGACTGAGTTTTATATCCAAGGTTGAAGTAGTACCTAGTAGGTACATTTATCCACATTAACTTCAAATTTAGTCAAAGTTTATCCAGCCACAATGATGTAGTTGATTTTGAGCAAAAGATCCCTTATCCATGATGGTTTGGCTATTTTGTAATGAGATGGGGCCTCTTATGTCGTTGGACTGCCTGTGCTCATCTACAGCTTCAATTTCATATATTGTTTAGGTGGGCAAACTGCCTTTTTTGTAAATAGAAGCAGCATTAATATTGGTTCAAATACATGAACCTTAAGACAGGAATAAGTCTTTTAAATTGTACTCTTGTTTTTAGATTAGCTTGTCCAAGTGTAAGTACCAATGGAAATTTTGCTTGTCAGTACACTAAAATCCACTTGTCCTTGGACTAATATCCACTTGTCTGTGGACAAAAATCCAATTGTCCATGGACAAAAAAGTCACATAGAAATAGAATTGGATGTTATTTGACTGTGTAGGGCTCAACTTAATCTTTCGGATTGCAACAACTGCAGCAGCTAATAATGGGTTTCTTCAATTTCTCAGACCATTACAACCATTATATCATTTCCTTGCCTCCAGCTATCTTACATTGGTCTACGATTATTAACCCATTGGTGGAACACATATAGTCAGAAAGGATGAGTCAGAGTGCCTCCATAGGGAATTGCACCCATGCCCTGTGGAATGAAAGTCGGACACACTACCAATTGTGCTTTTATGTCAGCCCTCAGGAAAGAATGAAGACTGTTTTAAAAGGTCTTCCATTCAATTTTGGCTGATCCAAAGAGGGTCATTGGGATGCACATCTATAGTTTGAGGGTACTGGCTACTTATCTTAGAGTTCTTTGAAAGTTTACATCAGGATTGGCACACACATGAATATATGCACAACTAGCAAAATTATTTTTTAATTGATTCATATTGTTGGTTTTATATTTTGACTTGATGCAAGACCAGTTTAAAACTCGCACATGAAAAATCAGGGCTTGAAAATTCTTGAAATTTCTACTTGCCCTGCTATATTAGATAATATAGTAATGCATTAATTTCATATGTGAAGTTTTTCAAAATCCACTCGTCCTGCTTATATAGACATAGAAGGAAAAAATCATGCAGGACGAGCGGACAAGTAGAATTTTAAAGCCCTGAAAAAACCACAACCATATGAGCATGTGTATGACATTTCCAACAATCTTATTTATGTGCAAGGTTAAGACTGATCAGCTTGTGCATCTGCGGAAATGTTACACACATGCTCATTTAGTTCAAGAAATATTGATGGGAGACTATCAGCTTGTTACTCAAGTGTGGCTTGTATTAAGTGGGACATTAATTAAACTGAATAAACCATTGTTTACAACATCAACTACTTGAATAAATACCACAAAGCCCTTTAGAATGAAGTGGTGATTGACATTTGATGGTTTTGCCCAAGTTATTCCAAAAGGTCCTGACAGTTCAAACTGTACAATTTTTTGTCAGTGAAAAAACTGTGGTGTGAATGCTCTGAGCAATATAAAAAAAGGTTCTAGCAACTTTCCACAAGCTTTCTTTATAAGCTGTAACATTTTTTTCTCTATTGGTCAAAAAATGATTGTAAATTAATCCTATGTTTTTAAAACTCAATGGAACCATCTCATAACAATACAGGCTTGTTTAGAAATTCTTAAAAATATACCTTTTCAATAAAAAAAAAAATGTTTCCTATTTTTAACCAAACTTGTACTAAGCAACCATTTTTTTCAAA
This sequence comes from Fragum whitleyi, assembly GCA_948146395.1. Classification (NCBI taxonomy): domain Eukaryota; kingdom Metazoa; phylum Mollusca; class Bivalvia; order Cardiida; family Cardiidae; genus Fragum; species Fragum whitleyi. The sequence goes on along the minus strand of OX411543.1, from coordinate 11,127,686 downwards.
GATCGCTTTTTGGTGGTTCCATAAGCAGTCACTTTATATAAGTTAAAGTCTCAAAACTCCTTGTCCTAAAAATTATGTGTACAGGGTTTTCCCTGGGCATAAGAATTTGGGGGTCATTGTGACCCCCATGCCTTCAGAATGGGGGGTCATTTCTCTATTTTTGGGGGTCATCCTTTAGATGCCTAAGGATCCAAGAAACATGGGACAAAAAAAACAAACACAACTTTTATTTCAATGAAATGAACTATTATTTATTTGGGTTTTTTTTGCAAATGTCCCAAATGCTTTATTGGTCATTGTTTATTGTTAATGATTATAGCTTCATTTTACACATATGACTAGAGTATTGATATCATATCACAATAAACAAAATAAACTCAACCTTTTACTTTGTTCTTGTTTTTAATGTCCCAAATGCTCTGGCTGCTGCTAGAAAGTCTACCTGATTCCTTTGTGGACCAACCAACCTGATCATTAGCAGTCTATTTAATCTGTCTGGATTCAGTCTATTTCTAGACTTTGTTTTTAGGGCATTTTGATGTGAAAATCCCCTCTCACATGGTGCACTTGAGACCGGAATAACTATTGCTATTGAAGCAAGCTTGACAAAATCTGGGTAAATCTCAGAGTGGTCTTTCAAGAGCATTTCAATGTGTTGCTGAAAGTCATTCACTTCTCTGTATGAACAGGTTAAATGTTTAAATTGTAAAAATTGAACTTTCAGGGTTTTCCCTGGGCATAAGAATTTGGGGGTCATTGTGACCCCCATGCCTTCAGAATGGGGGGTCATTTCTCTATTTTTGGGGGTCATCCTTTAGATGCCTAAGGATCCAAGAAACATGGGACAAAAAAAACAAACACAACTTTTATTTCAATGAAATGAACTATTATTTATTTGGGTTTTTTTTGCAAATGTCCCAAATGCTTTATTGGTCATTGTTTATTGTTAATGATTATAGCTTCATTTTACACATATGACTAGAGTATTGATATCATATCACAATAAACAAAATAAACTCAACCTTTTACTTTGTTCTTGTTTTTAATGTCCCAAATGCTCTGGCTGCTGCTAGAAAGTCTACCTGATTCCTTTGTGGACCAACCAACCTGATCATTAGCAGTCTATTTAATCTGTCTGGATTCAGTCTATTTCTAGACTTTGTTTTTAGGGCATTTTGATGTGAAAATCCCCTCTCACATGGTGCACTTGAGACCGGAATAACTATTGCTATTGAAGCAAGCTTGACAAAATCTGGGTAAATCTCAGAGTGGTCTTTCAAGAGCATTTCAATGTGTTGCTGAAAGTCATTCACTTCTCTGTATGAACAGGTTAAATGTTTAAATTGTAAAAATTGAACTTTACATCTTTCAACATCAAGAACTGATTCGTAATGCTGGCAGATTTTGTCAAGTTCTTCAATACCATAGTTGGCCAGTTCACCATGATTCAGAGGGTATTTCTTTGGATTGAATAATTTGTCAAAACAAAGAATCATGTTTAGTTCATTTTCAGGAAATCTGCTCTGAAGGTTTTCTGTAAGATTATTAATGAACTGGTCCCTAATTCTTTGGAATCTAAGTCTTAGATTATTGTTGTCAGTAAACTGTACATTTTTGTAAACTGCTTTTCCACTGACATCAACATCACCCAAATCTTGCAACAATTGATCAACAGTATGTGACCCATTTTTCATTTGTTGCAAGGTTTGGATGGTGGAATTTACATTGTGGCTTATCATAGACAGATTAACTACATCCTTTTGGAAAATTTGGCTTAAAACTCCAATGACAGACAGAACATCTATCATCAGGGCAGTGACCAAGAGACAAAGAGTTGAATTAAAAAATTTCCACAGCCCTGCAGCCTTTCCAGTTTTGTCCTTGTCATCTTCAAGTGTCATTATTATAGCATCAATGTTTTTATATATCATTTTGACAGCACTTTCTACTGATAGCCATCGTACCGATGTACCTTCAGGGATTTGCTGTGCATGACCATGCAATATTGTCTGTAGGTCTCGCAGTTTACCATACCTAACACTTGAATCTGAGAAAAATCGATACAAAGTTTGAATAAAGTTCTTATACTCTTGCAGATAGTCAATGCCTTTACTGGCTTGGGAGGCAGCTAAGTTTAAACGGTGTGCAATACAGTGCACCTGCAATAAGATAGGGTTCAACTCCTTCATTTTCACACCTAGACCATTTCTACAGCCCACCATAACAGCTGCACCATCTGTACCTAGGGCTACCAGTTTAGAATAATCATTGTTGTGAATAATGTTTTTCTCTTCCAAGAAACTACACAAAGCTGTTTTAATACCCTGGGCTGTGCAGTCTTCAATTTTATGGTTTCCTAGGTAAGAAACAACAGGTTTTCCTTGTTTGATAAACCTAACATAGACAACTAACTTTTTGTCAATAGTTATGTCAATGGTTTCATCCAGCATTACTCCAAAGAATGGGCTATCACAAATGCTTTCAATCAAATTTAATTCAATTTGTTCACAAAGGACAGACTCCATTTCAGACACAACTTCTGGTTTCTTATAATAATTAGAGGCAAATTCACAGCCATTTTCAACCTGAAGTTCCATTAAATCAGTGAAACTGTTAGCAGGAATACCATTAGTTGCCATCATATAGACAGTTCTCATCTGCACGACATGACGCTTTGTCTGATCATTCACTTTACCATCAGCCTGCTTTTGAGCCCTTTCAAAGCTCCTTGAAAAATCAGCCCCTAATTGTGATTGTTTGAGGGCCTCTACATGCATTTTCGTTTTTTCGTGTCGTTCTAAGGTTGAAAGACGAAAGTTTGTACAGCCAACAGTGAAAGGATTATTTTTTTTCGTTTTCATACACGGGTCACATAGCATTTCACCATCGGCGAACTTGAGCCAACTGAAGGTTTTTAACCATTTCTGACTGAAAGACCGGCGGCTCTTTTTAGTAGACGGACCGGGGGCTTCACAATCAGACTCGCTACCAGAGCTCTCTTTCGTCGTTTGATTGCTAGGACTAGCCGGTGCAGACGAAAGGAACTTCGACATTTTAATTTGTCGCGACATTTTATGATCTTTAGTAGTCGGGTAAACGATACGTTTTATTACCGGAAGTCGAGTCAGAATTCAATAGAAATATCTACTACCCGTCGGTTATCTAAATATAGATAAAGGCATCGCTAAAAATAGACTTTGGAAAAACAGATTCTCGATTGTCGCTAAATTGAATGTCGTAAATCAGTATTTCATCAAAATTGCCGACGATTTTCGCAAACAGGTCAATTTTCTTCATAAAAAGTTGGATTTTGAAACTTGCGTCATGAATGACGCACAGGTAAAATTTTTACGGGTCATTTGTTTTAAAATTGCGACTTTGTCGCGCGATTTTTGCGTCAAGGAAAACCCTGAACTTTACATCTTTCAACATCAAGAACTGATTCGTAATGCTGGCAGATTTTGTCAAGTTCTTCAATACCATAGTTGGCCAGTTCACCATGATTCAGAGGGTATTTCTTTGGATTGAATAATTTGTCAAAACAAAGAATCATGTTTAGTTCATTTTCAGGAAATCTGCTCTGAAGGTTTTCTGTAAGATTATTAATGAACTGGTCCCTAATTCTTTGGAATCTAAGTCTTAGATTATTGTTGTCAGTAAACTGTACATTTTTGTAAACTGCTTTTCCACTGACATCAACATCACCCAAATCTTGCAACAATTGATCAACAGTATGTGACCCATTTTTCATTTGTTGCAAGGTTTGGATGGTGGAATTTACATTGTGGCTTATCATAGACAGATTAACTACATCCTTTTGGAAAATTTGGCTTAAAACTCCAATGACAGACAGAACATCTATCATCAGGGCAGTGACCAAGAGACAAAGAGTTGAATTAAAAAATTTCCACAGCCCTGCAGCCTTTCCAGTTTTGTCCTTGTCATCTTCAAGTGTCATTATTATAGCATCAATGTTTTTATATATCATTTTGACAGCACTTTCTACTGATAGCCATCGTACCGATGTACCTTCAGGGATTTGCTGTGCATGACCATGCAATATTGTCTGTAGGTCTCGCAGTTTACCATACCTAACACTTGAATCTGAGAAAAATCGATACAAAGTTTGAATAAAGTTCTTATACTCTTGCAGATAGTCAATGCCTTTACTGGCTTGGGAGGCAGCTAAGTTTAAACGGTGTGCAATACAGTGCACCTGCAATAAGATAGGGTTCAACTCCTTCATTTTCACACCTAGACCATTTCTACAGCCCACCATAACAGCTGCACCATCTGTACCTAGGGCTACCAGTTTAGAATAATCATTGTTGTGAATAATGTTTTTCTCTTCCAAGAAACTACACAAAGCTGTTTTAATACCCTGGGCTGTGCAGTCTTCAATTTTATGGTTTCCTAGGTAAGAAACAACAGGTTTTCCTTGTTTGATAAACCTAACATAGACAACTAACTTTTTGTCAATAGTTATGTCAATGGTTTCATCCAGCATTACTCCAAAGAATGGGCTATCACAAATGCTTTCAATCAAATTTAATTCAATTTGTTCACAAAGGACAGACTCCATTTCAGACACAACTTCTGGTTTCTTATAATAATTAGAGGCAAATTCACAGCCATTTTCAACCTGAAGTTCCATTAAATCAGTGAAACTGTTAGCAGGAATACCATTAGTTGCCATCATATAGACAGTTCTCATCTGCACGACATGACGCTTTGTCTGATCATTCACTTTACCATCAGCCTGCTTTTGAGCCCTTTCAAAGCTCCTTGAAAAATCAGCCCCTAATTGTGATTGTTTGAGGGCCTCTACATGCATTTTCGTTTTTTCGTGTCGTTCTAAGGTTGAAAGACGAAAGTTTGTACAGCCAACAGTGAAAGGATTATTTTTTTTCGTTTTCATACACGGGTCACATAGCATTTCACCATCGGCGAACTTGAGCCAACTGAAGGTTTTTAACCATTTCTGACTGAAAGACCGGCGGCTCTTTTTAGTAGACGGACCGGGGGCTTCACAATCAGACTCGCTACCAGAGCTCTCTTTCGTCGTTTGATTGCTAGGACTAGCCGGTGCAGACGAAAGGAACTTCGACATTTTAATTTGTCGCGACATTTTATGATCTTTAGTAGTCGGGTAAACGATACGTTTTATTACCGGAAGTCGAGTCAGAATTCAATAGAAATATCTACTACCCGTCGGTTATCTAAATATAGATAAAGGCATCGCTAAAAATAGACTTTGGAAAAACAGATTCTCGATTGTCGCTAAATTGAATGTCGTAAATCAGTATTTCATCAAAATTGCCGACGATTTTCGCAAACAGGTCAATTTTCTTCATAAAAAGTTGGATTTTGAAACTTGCGTCATGAATGACGCACAGGTAAAATTTTTACGGGTCATTTGTTTTAAAATTGCGACTTTGTCGCGCGATTTTTGCGTCAAGGAAAACCCTGTGTGTAGATTTTTCCATGTTTAATGCCAGCTTGAGCCTCTTTAAAAGTAATTGAAAGATTATAATTTATTTACTCTGAATATCATAAAATGCATCTTAAACATAGTTCAAAATTTTGGCCCACAATATCATTTTTAATGTAGCTTTTGTATCATCATTATATTTTCTACAGCCTATGTGTTTACAAAATTGTATTGAGTCGATATGGCTTTTAATAAACCTGTCAAAAGAATCCTTGATGTGTGTGCATGGTGATAGAAGGATAAGCAAAATCAGGGCATTATCATTTTTTTCTCCTTTTTATGTAGTATTTTTGGTTGATCAAAATAAAATTGCTACTGTTTTTGTGTACTTAGAACTCAGAACTATTTATCGATCAATGTTTCAGCAATTCTGGCATTTTGTAATATCATAAAATATTTTATTTCTTTAAATGTGATAGAAAATAACTCTTGTCTGATCTGCTAAAGCTGTGTTGCTAGAAAATAATACTTTTGTTAAGTGGCCTTGGTGGGAAATATATTAACTGAAAGACATAATTGTGTAAATCTCAAGAGCGGCTTTTGACCCTCTTACAGTCACTTTAAACCTTACAGCGCTTAACCCAAAGTGTACCCATTTATAGAAAAAGAAGATATTGCCCTTGTTAGAGACTTTGGAAAAAATGATAGAATAATTGTTATGCAATGATAAACTAGAAATGTCTCACAGAAAATATTGTTTTCTTCACAAACAAGTTTTTTGGATGAAACGAAATTTAATCAAGTGGAATTATCTTGAAATCTATTCTTAAAAGTAGAGGATATGCCCTGGAAAAGAATAGTTGTATCATTTGACACTCAGCTGTGACCTTGACCTTCAGTACAGAAAAAAACTCTGTTTGACAGAAGTACTCATTACCGTGATTTACCAATTGTATCCTTTTACCTTGAGCAGCATCCTTGACCTAAGGCATATCAAAACAAACATTTTGCAAGATACAAACAAGTACTAATCAAGTCGATCAGTCATATCAATTTATTTTGAAATCTGTTCATACATATAGGAGATCTACTCCAGACAAGTCGAACTTTATTGTTTGGCTTCAAAATTGACCTTGACCTTGGTGTATTTGATCATACTCTTTGTGGACCCTTGTACTCATTAAGGCAACTACTGTACCAGGTTATCTTGAAATTATTCATTAATTGTAGGTCATATTATCCAAACAGGACCTATTTAATCCGATTCTATTGTTTGAGCTTCAGCAGTTACCCTGACCTTGGGTGTATAAATGAACAGTCTTGTTCTCAAAAAGGGCAATTACTGTGCCAAGTAATTTTGAAATCCATGGATAAATGAAGAAGGTATGCTTTGAACACAAATCTGTCACTTGACCTTCATCTATGACCCACTTGACCTTCAACTGTGACCTTGTACCTATCCGAAAATTCTTTGCATGAGTCACAGGTACTCACACAAGGTACCAATAAATTGTGCCAAGTTATTATAAATTGGACACACACACAGACAGAGGTAACTATAATAATACCTGTTGCAATTTCATGGCAGGAGCATAATTATAACAAGAGGCCCAAGAGTATCACTCCACTGGCTTTAACATCTCTAGACCTTCATTAAATAAAGCTTACTTTAAATGAATACAACACTCCAACATCTCTTAAGACCTATTTTATAATGATTAACTGAGTCTGGCCCATATTGCACCAAAATACTCAATGAACATGAACCTGCATCCCTTTACCAATCTTATTAAAACATTAGGTTCAAGAGGAGATGTCTTTCAAAGATTTTGGGCTAACAACAGCCCCGCCCTGCCAAACCCATATTTATGGGCCAATCAAAATTTTGCGGGCAATTCATGGAGAAGTTCACCCAAGAAACATTCTGGTAAAGTTTCATTGAAATCGGCCCAGTGGTTCAGGAGGAGATGTCTTTCAAAGAATTCGGGCTCAAAAATAAGCCATGCCCTGCCAAACCCATATTAATGGGTAAATCAAAATTTTGTGAACAATTTTTGAGAAGAGTCACCAAAGAAATATTCTGGTAACGGTTTATTGAAATCGGCCAAGTGGTTCAGGAAGAGGTGTTGTTCAAAGATTTCAGGCTCAAAATAAGTCCTGCCCTGTAACAACCATATTTATGGGCCAATCAAATATTCTTGAACAATTTAAGTAAAGGTTCATCCAAGGAATATTCATACCAAGTTTCATTGAAATTGGCCCAATGGTTTGGGAAGAGAAGATTTTTTTAAGATTTCAAAGTGAAAAAATGCCATGCCCTGCCATGCCCATATTTTGGGGTCAACCAAAATTTCTTTAACAATTTAAGAAGAGGGTCACCCAAGGATCATTCCTACTAAGTTTCATTAGAATCCTTCCAATGGTTTGGGAAGAGAAGAAGTTTAAAGAAAAAATTTTGGCACAGACGCACACACGGATGTACTTACGTACTGACGCATGCACGACAGACACAACGCCATGAAAATAGCTTGCTTGTTTTCAGTGGAGCTAAAACAAAATAAAGAACAATTATAGCATGTAGCAAATAAAAGAGATTGTGTCTCAGATTCAAGCAACGATTGCATTGTTTGCTTTGCCAGGGGTCCTAATTTAATACAAAGTGGAAGGGACTCAGGGCCCCCTAATTTTTGGGGAAAATTTCAAATGAGATGTTACAGGTAAAAAATTATCAGATGTGTATTTTGCCTGACTACTGAAAAAGATTGAAAATATTTAAAAGAAAAAAAAAAGCAAAAAAAAATTTTAAGAAGCAGTTTATAATCTGATAATCATGGCCCTTTCAATGTTTGTATAAGTACTCCCTTTTGAGAACCTTGGAACTTGGTTTATTATTAAATATTGCCCCACTTAATTGTAAGCAAAAAAACCCCCTTAGTTGCTAAATGATAAAAATCTCTTTTTGCCCACAGACAGAGGGACACAACTTTACACCCATCTCTGCCAAAGGTGGATACCAGGACTGGGGACGAGTCTTCTTGGAGGGAAAAGAAATGTTAACATTTTAAAGGGACGTAATCTGTAATGGATATGCAAATAATAGATACCTGCCCGCAGATATGTAGTTTATTATTACATATATGAACAGACTCGACCGTGGTAGATCCTTTTCTATAAATGGATCACAGCTGTCTATGCCCTTGGTTTGTTACACGACATAGCAACTTCAACATTCAATATAAGAATGGAAGTTACTGTGAATTATTTTGGTAAATCAAAGTGAAACAACAGAATCTACCACAAATTTTGAAAATTGAATATCTAAAGGTTTTGAATGAACCCCTCTTTCAGAAGTATCTCTTCTATCACCTTTGTGATAAATGTGGCCTTACTTTATAGGGCTTATTTCGATTTCAGGGTCATAATTTCAACCACTTTTTGAGAATACATATACCAATACTCAAGCAGAAAATGAACAACTCAGGGCTAGCTGTTTGCAAGGATTTTGTTTTTGTTTTTATGTTATTTTCTTTAATCTTTCTTGATAATTGTAGATAAGAAAAAAATCCCACCCAACAACACAGGCTGGAAGCAATTTACAGTGTTTGCTAGGGGACCATAATGGTCATTCTCCTTGACAAAATTTGAGATGTATGCATTGCTATTTAGAAACAGAAGATAGTTGGTGCTTCCTTTTTTATTCTGTTGTAACATCAAGGACCTCATAACACAGGGCTGAATTGTTTTCAAATTGGCTCACTGAATTTTCTTAGGATTATCTGTCATGCCAAATTTCAGTTTTAAGCTAATTGGATTCGGAAAATTTATAAGAAGATTTTGTTCTATATTTCTAGGTAAAATCCAGGATTAAACAACACAGGGCTAATATACAAGTTGGTGCAACGATTTGAAGTTTTATGGTGAAGGGTCTTAGATAAATAGGCCAAAAACAATAAATTTACGACTTTTGGTTTGGGTAAAGAAAATTTTTTTTAAACAGAAAATGTGCTATATTCATATAGATGTAAAGTCCAGGACCCCACAACATAGGGCTAATTCTTCTTCAAAAAAAGTACAGGGCTCCTCTGAAGCATCTAAAATAACAGGTGGGTCCTGACGCCCCCTCCCTTCCACTCGATCCGCACATGCCTACGATCTGACATTCTTGGAAACTAAAATGACAAGTGCTGAATCAGAAATTTGAAGGTAAAATTCTACTTACGGCGCAGCTTGCAACGCACCAAACCCAAACACAAGAAGCACCAGCGTTAGCGTTCTCATTTTGTATGTAAAAGTCGTCTGCAGCCCCAGTTTATAAAACGCAAGGCGCGCACTTCAGGATGGTTCTCTGTGTCTAGCAAATACAGCAAACAAACTAGGTAGAGGATGGGAAACAATCTGATAATGAGTTATGATTGGTTGGTTCCTAAACCAATCTTGAAGAAGAATACGGAGTCTGTAGTAAACAACGTAATCTTAATCCGATGCATTAGATAAACACGTTGTTGTTTGGCAAAACATCGCGGCTTGGACATATCTGCTTAATCTTTGAAGCCACTTTATTTATGGTGGATAACAGAATAAATCGTACTTCATGGGTAAGAGAGCAAAAGGGTTGACACCTTTGTAACAAGGCAGATAATCAATCTAATTACCAAAAGAAAATATGCATCGGTATCATAGGCGTAGCTAGAATTTTGAAATTTTTATGCATTTTGAAGGCGACCACTAAAGAATAGGATAAAGGCGATATATATCGAGTTTTTTCGAAAGAGGATTTATTTGTAGTACGCACTTGCGTAATGTGCGTAATGGGAGCTACGCCCTTGGGTATATTTCTCCGGAGTCGGGGAGGCTCGGTTTCCAAAAGATCCCAAATGGGTTCTTAATTCTGCCTTACCCCAAATTGAATCCCATATCCCTCATTTTTCAACGGCGGATCTGGAAATTCTGGGTGCCTATTTTCAACAGAGTTTTAATTAAGAACGCAGGTTCAGCGAGTCTGAGATTCACAAATATTTAGCGTGGACTCTCGAAACTCATATCTGCAGATGTTAGTCCTAGACTAAGAGCCCTTTAGAAATTCATGAAGGCACTGGACTATTAATAGTTCCGGAACTCTTGATCTTTCACAATGTTAACAGAGGTTCACTAATGAAAATCAATAGGAAACCTCGGTTAACACTCTTAAAGTTCGTGACAACCTTAACTACAAAAAACAGTCTTCAATTCTTTTCCAAATTTGATCCCAAAAAATATATATCTATCCCAAACCTTGTGTTTAAATAGACCCCGGAGGGATTCGTTTAACCCTCGAACCCCATCAGGGGCCAGTTTCATCAAAACATTCAGGTAGCTTTTTTGTTTTACCGGCGACTTACCACATATTTAGGTAAAAAATCACATATCATTAATCTATCAATACCTATGTAAGGTGCTTGTTGTTGTTACTGTTTCGAAAGTCATCAGCAATACAAAAGTACGTCTTAAATATTTTGATGAAACCGTGGCCCCTGGATCTGCCAATGTTTTTGCAAGCAGCTTTTTTGTGTCACGTCTATAGAGGGGGCACACGCATACTGTAATACTGTAAATAAACACGAACAACTGAAAATATTGTTCCAAGAAATGATTCTTAGGTAAGGCTTACTCCTACATGTATAACAATACTGCGATCCGACTGATAAACATTAAGCAGACCTTTTGAAATTTCAATGCCGATTGCAGTGGAGTCACTGGGCAAAGGATTTTTGTTTGAAGCTGTCTCCTATTGGTTAAGGGACAATTTAAAAAAGAGAGTAATTTTTTAAAAGAATTCTTTGACGATTTTTTTTTTTGGTCGGATAAGCCCCTCTCTGCTTAATAAATTCTTTTTAGTTGATTCAAGTGACAGGCTTTTAAAGGGGACACACAGTTAAAATTTCTGTCAATAATTCTTAAAATTGCCTCAGTGGTTCACGAGAAGAAGATCTTTAAAGAATTCAATTGTGGTTTCTTTAAAACAGATATGCCATTACCCTCCGCATCAACCGATTTATCCGATTTACAGTTTTTCATAAACCAATCTTGAAACGGATTGTCATGCCGATTTGTTTTATCTAGTTTGGTTGAAATCGGTTCAATTGTTTAGGAAGAGAAGATTTAAAAAATAAAAATAAATAAATATGAATTCTTTGAAGCTATCACGCTCCACTATTTTATGAATCAAATCCTTTGGCAAACATGTTTTGAAACTCGATGTCCGACCCACGGAACGTGCGTGTTGGTTAAGTTTGGTTAAAATTAGACAGAACGGTTTTGGAGAAGACGACGGACATTGAATTGATAACATCTACCGGTGAAGCTAGGCAAACTGAACTCACTGGGCCATCACTGGGTCAATCAGGGACAATATATTTTCTGTTTTATAAAAAATGTATTTTTACAGACTATTCGCCGTTGACAACGTAATTTTGTTGTTCAAGAGAAGCGCTATGCTCATCTCTACAACCAGAACAATAGTTTTAATTTCTCCATAAGGCCTACTAGACGCAACAAAAGTTATCGAAACAATGGACCAAACGCCGTTCGCTGACGATTAAAAAATAAAAATAAATAAATAAAAAACGAAATCGGTGATTTTCTAGTTTTATTGAAAGGATTTTGTCAATACTCGATACAAATTCCATATTTCGCTATACTCTATTTAGCTTATCTAGCACGGTTTAATCAAAATTATGCACAGTTTTATGATTTTCAAAATTCAAAAGTTGTGATGGAAAATCGTTACAAATCTATAGATAGTGATGTCACTCTGTCTGTGGCTATTTATAGATGTCTTTTAACATTTGCCTGTGACGTCTAACCGTTATGGTGATATTAAGGTTCATGTAAAGTGTTTGAGACTCAATATTAAGGGCAATATTTATATGACGACCTTTCTCTATCATTAAAGAATGAGCTGAGCTTCTAAATGACACTAAACTTTTCCTAAATTTGACTATGTCAACTATATCCAAATATGTTTCTGGTGAAAAATTTTGTTTAGAATTGGAGTAATAAATCAATTTACTTGTTCTGTTACAATAACTGTACCAGTGTTGGGTATATTGATCTATCAATCTATTTCTATAAGCTTTCAAAAACTGGTTGGCATTTGTGACTGCTTGCCTTTCCCAAATATATCCAAAACCATTTGTATAAAGACTAATTCTCACTTTAGAAACCCAATTTTTAAAACCTCTTTCATCTAATATTTTCAACATATCATAACATTTCCTGATGTAACGATCATTGGATGTGTTTAAAAGTTTTACCCAATATTTCATACACCTTTTTGAAGTCTCAATGTAAATAGGATATCTACCACAATCTCCCAAAATTACATTATTTACAGAATTCATTGGGGCATTCATGTAACGTTTACATGCATACACATGCATACGCTCAGAGCATTCAGGCTGATCAAGTCCCCAAATTTCCGAACCATACATAAGAATAGAGCTGATTTTAGAATAAAAAAGTTTGAAGAATGTTTTATGAGATAATGGTAAAACAATATGTAATCTTTTTAGTAAAGCAATAAAAACCTTCTTACTTTTAGTTGCCATATACTCAGACATCTTAAAGTATGAAAGTTTACTTGTAAAATTCACACCAACATATACAAAACTATTTACTACTTCTATTGGTTTATTGTTATAATACCACTTTTCATTTCTAGCTGTTCGCCCACCCTGTCTAAAGACAACTATTTTTGTTTTATCAGTATTGACCTGCAGTCGCATCTCACTACTAAATGTGTATAAGGCATTGAGCTGCATCTGCAGACCAATAACTGTATCACTTGCTAATGCTACATCATCTGCAAACAAGAGAGAAAAAAGTTCAATTAGATCTGGAAAGAGTTGAATTCCATTTGTTACAGAATTTCTCGTGGCAGATTCAAGTCCGTTAATAAATAGACAAAATAGAATAGGACTAAGTTTACAACCTTGTCTGAGACCAACCGGACAATTAAATGGCGCCGATAGCGCTCCACGGGTATCCTCTCGAACACATGCAGATACATTATTGTAAATGCTTTTTATTGACTTAAACAATTTTCCCTTAATACCCATATTTTCTAATATAGCAAATAATTTTGATCTGTCTACAGAATCAAATGCCTTTTTGTAATCAATAAAGGCCACATAAAGCTTCTTCCTTTTCATACTTAAGTATTTGGAAATTATTGACTGCAAAATAAAGGCATTATCAATAGTACTATATCCCTGACGAAACCCAGCTTGAGATTCACTTAGGATATTAAATGCATTTGCAAAGAATGTTAATCTTTTAGACAATATACTTATATAAAGTTTACTAAATCCGTCTATCAAAGAAATACCTCTGTAGTTTTCAGGATCAGATGTGACACCTTTCTTGTGTAAAGGTACTATCACGGATTTTGACCAACTAGTGGGAAATTCACCAGTTCTAAAAATTCTATTAAAAAGGATTCTGACATAAGGTAATAAAACGTGCATACCATGCTGAAACTGTTCTACAACTAAGTTCCCAGCATGACCTTTGTTTGGATTTAACTCATTAACAGCCATCATAATTTCATTGTCCGTAATTGGACTATTAAAAATGTCTGAAGAAAATTCATTTTCTGCTGCTGCCAATTCATTTGGTTCATGCACTTCATTCTGACTTGCTAATAGTTCATTTTCAAAATCAAGTGGGGTATAAACACCTTTAAAATGGTTAAACCATTCATCTAATGATATAGAAACGCGTTGTTTGTTTATGTTTGACAGTGATCTAATACGACTCCAAAAAGCTTTAGAGTCATTCAAGCTATTTTCAATATCACTAACTGTTTTTGACTTATACACATTCTTTTTGTTATCACAAAGTGTCTTGTAAATACTTTTTGATTCCAGGTATTTTTTTAAATTTGATTCATTTTTATTTCTTCTGTATTCTCTTAGAGATCTGTTTTTAAATGTATTCAGAGAACAGCATTCCTTGTCATACCATGAATGCTTATATACCTTATTATGATTTTTCTTATGAACTTTTGCATGCTCACTGCATTGTATAACTATATTTTCAAACGAAGATACAACATCATCAATATTTGGTTCACTTCGTAACTTTTCATCCATAGAATCAAACAAACCTTTTTCAAAAAAACTCTATTAAATTGCTCTGATAGAAAGAAATACTGGCTTGATCAAATTTATAGACTACAACTCTACAACCAGAACAATAGTTTTAATTTCTCCATAAGGCCTACTAGACGCAACAAAAGTTATAGAAACAATGGACCAAACGCCGTTCGCTGACGATTGAAAAATAAAAATAAATAAATAAAAAACGAAATCGGTGATTTTCTAGTTTTATTGAAAGGATTTTGTCAATACTCGATACAAATTCCATATTTCGCTATACTCTATTTAGCTTATCTAGCACGGTTTAATCAAAATTATGCACAGTTTTATGATTTTCAAAATTCAAAAGTTGTGATGGAAAATCGTTACAAATCTATAGATAGTGATGTCACTCTGTCTGTGGCTATTTATAGATGTCTTTTAACATTTGCCTGTGACGTCTAACCGTTATGGTGATATTAAGGTTCATGTAAAGTGTTTGAGACTCAATATTAAGGGCACTTCATTTGCCGAGAAAAAGCAGTATTTCCAGATATATCTTATATCAAAATGATGCTATTTATGAGCACAAGCTGGTAAGCAACATAACACTGCTATAGCTATAGCCAAAACATTGTGGATAATAGTCATTTTGTACAGAACAAGCAGCTGCATGACTGTTGGATATTATTGGGTAATATTTGAATAAGTATACAGTCTAAAGTACTACCCAGGTACTACTACAACCGTTATAAACCGGCATAAAACTCGGGCCCAAAACGTAGTTTTGCAAGCAATTTATGTTACTAGGCACATATGTTAATAATTTATATACATGCAATGTTGTTTAGCAATATATCAATTTCTATTTCACAAAATGATAAATATATAGTAATTTAATAATTTAATTTAATAAATCACTGAATTAAAAATAAAAAACAAAAAAACAAACAAAAAAAAACAAAAAACACACACACTATAATTTGAAATCAATCGCAGAAAATATTTTACACTATTATGGTGTAATGTTCCACCATACTTAACACGTATTTTGAAAACAGACCAAACCATTTTGACATGCATATTGACAAAATAAATGAAATTTATTGTTTCAAAAGAGCCTTTTGAGACTGAGTTTTAATTCTGATCAAATTAAGGCAAATTTTATCCAGCCGTAATGAAGTTGTTGGTTTTGAGCAAAATATCTCTTTCCCATACTAGTTTGGGATGAGGCCTCTAATGTTGTGCAACTGATTGTGCTCATCTACAGCTTCAATTTTTATATATTGTTTAGCTGGGCAAAATGCCCTTTTTGGTGGACGTTTACGTTCAACAGTGTTAATACCACGTTTGAACAATCCTGTCAGATGTTAATAGGTTTTCAAAACAGTAGTGCTCACTAAGATTCAATTTACTCCTTTTCAAGAACTGTATCCGTCTGACAACTATGCATTTTAAAAATGGAGAGAAACAAGGCTTCTACATAACTTGTTGAAACCTCAAAGACATCCTTTAAGTGCGAAATCATATGTAATTCTGAGATCAGGTGAACGTTTTGCTTGCGTAGAAGTATTTTCAGTCAGAGTGAGGAATTTGCCCCTTGTTTGCCAATGGTCAATGAGAGGTCATTCATGAAAAAGTTTGTGAATGGAATTACTTGACACTACCTATGTATAAAAAACAATGGCCAATAATTGGAAATGCAGAAATATACATGACACAGCTCGAGAAGGTAAAGTAAAGCATTTCGGGTCATGCGATAAAGATTTATGCAAAGGGGTTTTACTTTACTTTCAACACGCGACAGCCAATCTCGAGAGAGCAGTGTCTGCAATTTTTTACGTGTTTATAAACACTTTTATCCTTTCTTTCTCTATTTGATAATGAAAATCGCGGAACAATTAATAATTATCATTTTGTAGATTTTTTTTCAAGCAGATAGCACCATAATTTGAATTATGAGATTACAAAGAATCGATTAGCATTACAAAAAAAGAATAATAACCTAGATCATTTAAAAGTCATTTCTTTCCTTTAATACCCAATGGATCAGCCAATCACTCTATAAAGTACACCGGCACAATGCCGAAAGTTATCAAAACCTTGTTATTAAAGGACTTTGGTTGACAAACGACGATATATGATGAGGAATGTACGTATATCTGAAGCTAGATGCGAACTTGGGTCAGGTCATTTTCCCTTTATCTTAATTTTACATGTAAAATTTCTCTTTTCTCAACAAATGGAAGAATCACTCTAGTATGCCAACAGAAACGTCCACCATCAGTACTTTCAGTGCTTTGATTTGTAAATAGAAGCAACATTAAATTTGTTTCAAAAACTCTTTACATGAGCCTTAATTGGCCATTCGGTGTCATCTGATTGCTGTTTTAGCTCCATTGGCCGAAGGCTTCTGGGACCAATAGCATGGCGCTGAGTCAGTCGTACGTCCGTCCATCTGGTCGTAAAAAAATCTTCTAAAAAACTAGTGGATGAATTTAACCAAACTTCACTAGAATGATCTTTTGGTGAAGTTTTTTGACGTCTTCCGAAGTTGTTCGAGAAGTTTTGATCAAATGAAAAACATGCTTTTATGGCGGTGGCTAATTACCAAATATGGTTAAATGAGACTTTTCTCAGATCCTAATTGATGGAAATCAATTAAATTTTAAACAATTGCTCATTGGGTGCCCCCAAAAAATGTGATCGAATGAAAAATATAGTTGAAACTTTGAAAACCATTTTCTCAAAACTTACGCGATGGCTATCGACTTCATTTCACGAAAATGATCCCTTGGTGTTCTTAATCAGCTTACAAAATATGTCTTTTAATGGCGGAGGTCTTTCTCTATATGTTATATAGTGGAAACTTTAAAAATCATTTTCTAAGAACCTTATTTGTGGATACCAACTAATTTCACATGAATGATCCTTGGGTTACACTGTAACAGTTTACAAAAAAATGTGATCATATGAAACGGAGGTCATTTCTCAATATGTTATCTAATGGAAACTTTGAAATTCATTTCCAATAACCTAATCGATGGATATCAACCAAATGTTACTGGAATGATCTTTTATTCACCCTTTGTCAGTCTACAAAAAATATTGTGGTAAGATGAAAACATGTCTTCTACGGGCGGATGTCATTTTTCGATATATTTAGCCTATGGATATCAAGCAAATGTTACTGGAATGATCATTGGGTGACCCTTTATTTTAGAACAAAAAACTATCGTGATTAGATGAAGACCCACAATATTAATATCAACCAAATACATGTATCAGGCCTGTAGAGCGAATCAGCTTCTCGAGCAGCTCTTTTTTATATATACTTAGCAAAAAAAGAAACTTTATTTGACTTTTAGGGTGTTGTTGTTCCACTATGAAACAATATAGAATGCAAAGGCATATATTACATGAAATGTAAGGAAAATGTCCGCCGGATTACGAAAGGATCAATTCTGGATTTCAATAAAATAAAGGTTTTACTGATGGTCTAAGGACAGAAGGGTCGATTTCAAAAATCACAAAAAAGAAAGAAATTGTATGGGTGGTGAATTGAGTATCGGTTTTTGTAATTTACGCCTATACGGTCGTTTCATTATCGTGTGTGGCCAACGTCTGAGTCGAAGACCCATAATTGTTTTGCAGTAAGCGTTCCTTGGATAAATTCATGAGGTAAATCTGCAGTGGTTACAACGCCTCTACATGACGTCATTAGAGACCTATCTTAACTCAAACGATATCTCAAATGGTTTCGAATCGTTTTTAGCTCACCTGAGCACGAAGTGCTCAAGGTGAGCTTTTAGGGTTACTTGATGTCCGTCGTCCGTTGTGCGTCGTCAACATTTACCTTGTGGACACTCTAGAGGCCATATTTTTAGTCCAATCAACCTGAAAATTGGTCAGAATGATTATCTTGATCAAATCTCGGACAAGTTCGAAATTGGGTCAAATGGGGTCAAAAACTAGGTCATGGGGTCAAATCTTAGAAAAACCTTGTGGACAATCTAGAGGCCATATTTTTATCCCAATCAACCTCAAAATTGGTCAGAATTTTATCTTGATAAAATCTCGGACAAGTTCAAAATTGGGTCAAGTGGGGTCAAAAACTAGGTCACAGGGTCAAATCTTAGAAAATCTTGTGGACACTCTAGAGGCCATATTTTTAGCCCAATCAACCTCAAAATTGGTCAGACTGAATATTTTGATGGAATCTCGGACAAGTTTGAAATTGGGTCAATTGTGGTCAAAAACTAGGTCACAGGGTCAAATCTTAGAAAAACCTTGTTGTCACTCTAGAGGCCATATTTTAAGCCCAATCAACCTGAAAATTGGTCAGAACAATTGTCTTGATCAAATCTCAGACAAGTTTGAAATTGGGTCAAGTGGGGTCAAAATCTAGGACACTGGGTCAAATCTTAGAAAAACCTTGTGGACACTCTGGATGCCATATTTTTAGCCCAATCAACCTGAAATTTGGTCAGAATGATTATCTTGATTAAATCTCAGACAAGTTTGAAATTGGGTCAAATGGTGTCAAAAACTAGGTCACGGGATCAAATCTTAGAAAAACCTTGTGGACACTCTGGAGGCCATATTTTTTATCCTAATCAACCTGAAAATTGGTCAGAATATTTATCTTGATGGAATCTCGGACAAGTTTGAAATTGGGTCAAGTGGGGTCAAAAACTAGGTCACAGGGTCAAATCTTAGGAAAACCTTGTGGACACTCTAGAGGCCATATTTTAAGCCCAATCAACCTGAAAATTGGTCAGAACAATTATCTTGATCAAATCTCAGACAAGTTCGAAATTGGGTCAAGTGGGGTCAAAATCAAGGACACTGGGTCAAATCTTAGAAAAACCTTGTGGACACTCTGGAGGCCATATTTTTAGCCCAATCAACCTGAAATTTGGTCAGAATGATTATCTTGATTAAATCTCAGACAAGTTCGAAATTGGGTCAAATGGTGTCAAAAACTAGGTCACGGGATCAAATCTTAGAAAAACCTTGTGGACACTCTGGAGGCCATTTTTTTTATCCCAATCAACCTGAAAATTGGTCAGAATATTTATCTTGATAAAATCTCGGACAAGTTTGAAAATGGGTCAAGTGGGGTCAAAAACTAGGTCACGGGGTCAAATCTTAGAAAAACCTTGTGGACAATCTAGAGGCCATATCTTTAGCCCAATCAACCTCAAAATTGGACATAATGAATAATTTGATGAGAACTTTGACAAATTTGAAATTGGGTCAAAACTAGGTCACGGGATCAAATCTTAGAAAAACTTTTTTAGATTGTTAATTCAGGTGAGCGATTAAGGGCCACTATGGCCCTCTTGTTTTTTGTTTTTATGGGTTTTTCGTCGCTTTAAACAATTTTGCAGTTAAATCCAACGGCTGATGCACCTATCCATGGTTTCATATCGCTTCTTACGGTAAAACCAGAACAATTCATCCGAGCCACAAGCTGCCCATCCGACTTTGGCGTAGTAATCGCCCATTGGTGGGAGACAAATGACGTGAGTCAAAATGAATTTTGTCAAATATGGGAATTAAATATGGCCGAACCGATGATCGAACTCACGACCTCACGATTGAGAGGCAGAGGCGTTACGGACTAAGCTAATTGAGCTTGGCAGTTCTGAAACGAGTCGTTCATTTGTGTTTTGCCTGCCACAAGTAGCCAACTGGAGGGAGGCTTGGTTATCAGACATGCAAGCCCTCAGCATACCCAAAGCCCTATTTCTGTCTTTTTTCGATATCCTTGGCATACTCGTTTCAAGAAAAAAAATTGCGAACATTTTTGGTTTTTTTTGTTTCAGTGATAAGGAATACGTGTGATTTGGTAACAAAAAGTACTCTAAATGAACTATGGATAGCTAAACACGAGTATGAGACTAAAACCGGAAGTGACAAACGCACTAGCCGGTGTGCCATAAAAACCGAGAAAAACCTTGCAACGATACAATTTCTTTAGTTAGCCAGATTAGTGCATGCCAATTTTATTAGCAAACAAATACTTTTAGCCATCAAAAACAGACCGAGAAGAATGTAAAGTTTCTTTTGTTGCTAAGTATATATATTTTACGGCATAAAAAGATTTTGGATAGAATAATTTGTCATATCATTTTGAACCCTGCATCAACGCAAAAATTCTTTCAGCATCTCAATGAACGTTTCAGTTTTGAGCATTCTAAAACCTTTGACATTTGGTGAGCGTATATGTAAAAGATTTCAATGGGTCAGTGCGAAACCGTTGTAAACATATAGGCAGTTACAACTGTTTCACACAGATCCATCGATATCTTAGTAGTTGTATAACACGGTTTGCAAGAATCGTGCATTAGCTACCAAAAACGATTCCTTGTTATTTCGCACACTACCAGCGAGGGTGAAATAATGATCCAGCAGCGTAAGAAAAGTAAGTAAAGATAGTGTCACATAAATGTTATGCCGCATTGGCATCTACAACGTCTTTCTGTGGAATCAATCGACGACGACTCTGATCGACCGATTTTAAAATAGTGTATTTTCTGAAATGGACGACGTGTCGGCCTGTTTTATCTTCAAGTTGAACCCTAACGACTAGCCAGTGACGTCTTTTAGATTTATGGAATACAAAACTGTATCGACGACTTATCGCCGGCTAGTCCGACTACAGCCGATCATCAGCCTAGCAAACTTGTTCAGGATGTTTTTCGAGCCCAAAGGAAGACCCCTGTTGATTTTGGTGGCATTCCGACTTACGCCATCGGAAAAGGAGCCTTACAGATAACTGTCCTGTTACCACTTTAGACGGCACATTTTTGACCCAATCTCTTTCAAAATTTCCAAGGATGATTGTCTGGTCGTAAGGAAGGATCCTATTGATTTTGGATACATTCCGATGTATGTCATGGGAAAAGGAGCCTTATTAACTATTTCATTTTAATTATTCAAGAGGCCACAATTTTGGCTCAATCTCTCTCAAACTTGTTCAGGATGTTTGCCAGATCATATGGAAGAACCTCTTAATTTTGACTGCATTCTGAGGTATGTCATGGAAGAGGAGCCGTATAAACAATGTCGTAATAACCATTCTAGATCTCATAATTTTGACTCAATCTCTCTTTAACTTGTTTATGACGATCATCTTGTCATAATGACGATCATCTTGTCATAATGAACGGTTTTGACGCATTTAAATGTACGTCATGGGAAAAGCAGCCGTAAAGACTTTCTAGCCGCAAGGTATTACTTTGAATTTTAATTCAAAGCATTTATCAATAGGAATGTAAATTATGATTAGAACATTTCTCTGAATTATTGCTCGAAGAAGGAACTAGCTGAAATATTGAAAACGAGTTTAAACGAGTAAATAATGTTAGAGTATAGTAGGAAACAATAATGATTTTACTGAAAAAGGGGCCCTTGGTTGTCATTTAATTATCTGTCTAGCAATTTAAGGACATGAAGGTGAGTGACATAGAACAATCATAACGTAAGCAATTTACATGCTAAAGATGAAGACTTTTCCATACATCATTAAAAAATCGGCCTCTTAAAGATTTTTGGGAGTCACACAAACAGACTGACAGACATGTTATCTGACAGGGCAAACGCAACATTGAGGGGAGCAAGGGGAGGGGGGATTGTTGCGCAAAAAAATATTATACAAAATTTTACTTTAACTATTTATTTCCACAAAGCTTGTATATACATAAATGATTAAACATTGTACAAAATATGCATTATCTGATTTTTGCTAAGACCAAATTTTGTCTAATGAATTACATGTATCAATGAACATTTAACCTTGGCAAGCTCAATTTATATGTAAAATTACATAATCAATGGACTGAAGAAAATGGAAAAACCAATTTGACAGCTCAGCGCAAAACAGTTGTTACTCCCTAAATGATAATAGGGAGTTACAACTGTTTTGTGCTGAGCCATCCAATTGTTATTCAATATAGTTGCACAAACAAGTAGATAAGGTCTATTTTTTTTAATACATAAAAGGAAATGTTATAGGTTAAAAAGTAAAATAGATTTGTATAACATAATGATGGCCCAGCCTGAAACTATTGTAACTACATGTACCTACAAATTTATAGGCAGTTACCATTGTTTTGCACTGAGCCATTAAATTATCTCATATTTATGCTCTGTTTGCAATCTGTGTTTTGGAATATTTTTTCATGTATCAAGACAATTTTTACGACTTTTATCATCAAAGTAGTTGTTCACAGCTGATGAGAATTTTGAGGACTTTTTCTTCAGTCAGAAATGTTCACAGATGTCAACTAAAACTGTTGTCCTCTCAAAGTTGAATTGTTCACCAATGACATAAGATATGATTAGAAGTTTTCACAATGATGGAAGTAGGATGGTGTTTTCCATCTATTCAACATCACACAAGCCTTGTCTTCTGCCTGTGTCATAGGACCTTGTCCATGATAAGTTGTTCACCAATAGCATGATGAAAGATTAGAAGTTTTCACAATGGTGGAAGTAGGATGGTGTTTTCCATCTATTCAACATCACACAAGCCTTGTCTTCTGCCTGTGTCATAGGACCTTGTCCATGTTAAGTTGTTTACCAATAGCATGATGAAAGATTAGAAGTTTTCACAATGATGGAAGTATGATGGTAATTTCCATCTATTCAACATCACACAAGCCTTGTCTTCTGCCTGTGTCATAGGACCTTGTCCATGTTAAGTTGTTCACCGATAGCATGATGAAAGATTAGAAGTTTTCACAATGATGGAAGTATGATGGTGTTTTCCATCTTTTCAACATCACACACGCCTTGTCTTCTACCTGTGTCATAGGACCTTGTCCATGATAAGTTGTTCACCGATAGCATGATGAAAGATTAGAAGTTTTCACAATGATGGAAGTATGATGGTGTTTTCCATCTATTCAACATCACACAAGCCTTGTCTACTGCCTTTGTCATAGGACCTTGTCCATGTTAAGTTGTTCACCGATAGCATAATGATGGATTAGAAGTTTTCACAATGGTGGAAGTATGATGGTGTTTTCCACCTATTCAACATCACACAAGCCTTGTCTACTGCCTGTGTCATAGGACCTTGTCCATGTTAAGTTGTTCACCAATGACATAATGAAAGATAAGAAGTTTTCACAGTGGTGAAAGTATGATGGTGTTTTCCATCTATTCAACATCACACAAGCCTTGTCTACTGCCTGCGTCATAGGACCTTGTCCATGTTAAGTTGTTCACTGATAGCATAATGATGGATTAGAAGTTTTCACAATGGTGGAAGTATGATGGTGTTTTCCACCTATTCAACATCACACAAGCCTTGTCTACTGCCTGTGTCATAGGACCTTGTCCATGTTAAGTTGTTCATCGATAGCATAATGATAGATTAGAAGTTTTCACAATGGTGGAAGTATGATGGTGTTTTCCACTTATTAAACATCACACAAGCCTTGTCCATGTTAAGTTGTTCACCAATAGCAGAATGATAGATTAGAAGTTTTCACAATGGTGGAAGTATGATGGTGTTTTCCACCTATTCAACATCACACAAGCCTTGTCTACTGCCTGTGTCATAGGACCTTGTCCATGTTAAGTTGTTCATCGAAAGCATAATGATAGATTAGAAGTTTTCACAATGATGGAAGTATGATGGTGTTTTCCACCTATTCAACATCACACAAGCCTTGTCCATGTTAAGTTGTTCACTAATAGCATAATGATAAGAAGTTTTCACAATGGTGGAAGTATGATGGTGTTTTCCACCTATTCAACATCACACAAGCCTTGTCTTCTGCCTGTGTCATAGGACCTTGTCCATGTTAAGTTGTTCACCAATAACATAATGATAGATTAGAAGTTTTCACAATGGTGGAAGTATGATGGTGTTTTCCACCTATTCAACATCACACAAGCCTTGTCTACTGCCTGTGTCATTGGACCTGGTCCATGTTAAGTTGTTCACTGATAGTATAATGATTAATTAGAAGTTTTCACAATGGTGAAAGTATGATGGTGTTTTCCACCTATTCAACATCACACAAGCCTTGTCTACTGCCTGTGTCATTGGACCTGGTCCACAGCTGAATACTCCAATATTCTTTACCTATAAGTGGATAGAAAGAGTGGATAAATGGCAATGTCAGGGTGAAATTAATTCGCTTTGATTAATTTCTTAATAAAATATATTTAATTTGTTTGAATGATTTTTTAATGAAATGCCATACATATTAAATATCAAAGCTAAGAAAAGACGTTATTAGTATCAAATATAATGACTCTATTAAGGCAGAATAACTCAGGCCATCTTTTACAGGTCTTGAGATGAAACTTTGCAGTCAAAGTTAAAACTTATGACACCAAGTAAATTTTCATCACTACTTCTTTTCATACTAGAAAATTTGACCTACAAGGCAAAATGGACCTTCTTGGAACTTTGAAAAACAAATATTTGAAAAAGAGATTAGTTTCAGTAGAGGTCAACTGAAGGTTGTATATAAAAAATTCTTAAAACAGGAAGCTAGAATAAACATTCTGCTTTCAAAAAATCAGACAAATGGTAAAAGTTTTGACCTAAGCCACACAGTATGACAAGAATAAACACTACCCAGAAAGACCCTTTTAGCCTAATTAGTCACATATACTTACAGCTCCATGTTCATGTCTTAGTGATTCCAGAAAGTGGTAAAACCTTGGTCTACCAAAATGTGTTGTAGCAGCAAGTCCTGTAAACAAACTCTTCCCTGCAATCTTCTGGAAGTGTCGCTCACATATATACTGAAATGGGACAGACACATATATACTGTACCAAAATGAGCCAGACGCATATATTATGAAATTGGACAGGAACATATTTACCAAAATAAGCCAAACACATATATATTCTGGAATTTAGACAAGCACATTTATACATAAATATCAAATGGGACAGGTTCATATATTCTGAAATTGGACAGGCACATATATCTACAAAAATATTAAATGGAACAGAGACATATATACTGAAATGGGACAGACACTGATATGCTGAAATTGGACAGAACCACATGTACTGAGACATATGTACTTAAATGGGACATGGACATATATACTGAAACATATATACTTAAATGGGATGGGCACATATAAACTGAAAACATATAAGCTGAGATAGGACAGGGACTTTCTGACATATATACTGAAACATATATAATTAAATGGGACAGCAAGAGTAATTTTCTACAAGGAAAACCCAGTCTGTTAATATTTCATATAAAATTACAATTTTCCCCTAATGATTAAATATTCAAACCTTTACAAGGTTCTTCCATGGGAGTACTTGTGTTAAAGATTAATGAGTATCAAGTATCAGCCAATAAACTGCTTCTAAAACCTATATGCTTTGTGTTCATTGATTTTGTATTTTCAGTAGTCAAGTTAAATAGACAAATAAACAGATTTTTTGCAAAAAAATAGGGCCCCCTTCCCCTATGCATAAAAAGAACCCCTGGGCAGCACATTTTGCTGAAATGAGACCGGTATGGATCAAAAATATAACTCTCAGATAACACATACATGATGTAAAATACTGAAGGTATGACGACACCAATTTAGGCTGATTGCCAAACAGAAACCAGTGGTTAGTGTATAATGTTGAAAAGAGGGGACACTTTAAGTAGATTGTATTGTCCTGTGTGAAGAGATGAAAATAATCGGAACTTTTGTGCGGTATACTATAAGCATTGTCCAATAACTATCGTGGAAATAGTTATATTGGTTATTCTCAACTATCTGATATACAACGTTCAATTTTCATTTTCAATTTGATAAACACTTGAAAGCACACTGAAATCGCGATCAATAAACTCGTTTTTTTTAAGTGGACACATATAGTGGACTAGTGGACTATTTACATAAGGCTCATTAAAATGACCCAATACTCTCTACAGACAATAGAGGGCTGAGCCGATATTCAACGGCTGAAGGATCCAAGAACAACAACAACAATATAGCTATCATCAACCAAACTTATTCTCAAATAACAACGTATGAATGTGTCAGTGTGAAACTATTGTATGTGCCTAGGAATATAAAATAATCTTCAATTCAACCCTTTTAAAAACTTTTTTGCAGGCCTTCTTCAAAAAAGAAAGTTTTGGGGGGTTTTTAATACCTGATCTCCTATATGAATGTATATTAACCATTTTTAACTGTTCCTAATTTATTAAAATATCTGTCATGTGACGGGTCAATTGTATCAACTGTATCATTCATATGAAGTTAACACAAAACTGTTGCCGTTTTGAAAAGATGACGTGATTTTGTTGCATGTGTAATGAATGCATGGAGTGACCACTCTTAGAAATTTATAAAGATATTAACATTTCTTCTCTGAATTTCTCATTTTAAAAGTTCTTTTTTAATGTAAAAACCAATTTACGCAATAATGATCAGGTAATAAAACAGTTATTACATGACTATTTGTGTAATAGTGAAAAACTATTGCCTTTGGTGTTGGGGATGATATTATTAACTGTTGCCCTCTGCCATCCAATCCACCTTTGGACAATAGTTTTCACTGTTAAATGAAAAAAAACATGAAATACTTTTATACTGCAATTTCTGAAGACATTTGCTGAAAATTAATTAAAAGAGTTCAGTTCAAGATTGTTTTGATAATTTCCTACTAATTGGAATGCTTATTATCATTATGAATATAAAGACACTTTCGATCATAAGTTTTGCACTGACCCCTCTATGATGGGTGTATTCTTATGCTATTCTCTTAACATGGATTTCAGACCAGCATTAAGTTGTATAAATTCAACTAAATTAGTTAAGTATAAATTGACTTTCACAAGAGAAACAAGAGTCGTCAGAGACAGATTATTCTCCTGGAATAAGGCATTGTCACAAAAACAAGAGCCATGTTGGACATGGCCATCCCCTGCCATGAAAGCTTGATAGTAAACTGAAGCTTAATCGATTAACAATTCTTTTGTACTGTAAGATATTTACCCCCTACAACATCTAAGATTTAAAAATAACAAAGGGCAATAACTCCAAAATTATGCAAGTTTTAGATCTTGTGCACTGCACTTCTCCTCTATGAGATCTATCCACACATAAAGTTTCAACTTGATAGCTATTATACTTTAGGAGATATACTCTGAACAATATCTAAGTATCAAAAATAACAAAGGGCAATGACTCCAAAATTATTCTTAAGCACTGCACTTCTCCTCCATGAGATTTATCCACCCATAAAGTTTCAAGTTGATAGCTATTATACTTTAGGAGATATGCTCCGTAGTAAGATTGCAAGGACTCAAATAAGGTGTTATCTTATATACATCTAACATAAAGGTAACAAACATTAAACTCCCTTTTTGCATGACATATTTTTAGACACAAATTTCAAATAATTTATGGTAAAGGGCATCTGATTTGCTACTCAAGTGTAAAATTTAATCAAATTCTGAACATAAGACTAGGGGAAACGAAAGAAAAACTGTATTTTACAAGCTAGAGTAAAGGTAACAAACATTTAGCCCCCTTTTTCCATGATATATTTTTTGTACGAAAAAATTCAAATTGCTTATAGTAAAGAGCATATGATTTGCTACTCAAATATGAAATTTCATTAAATACTGACCATTAGTCTAGGAGAAATTTGTGAAAAACTGTATTTTACCCTAAGTCCCCTTTTTCCTGTGACGAGGCCTCAAATCCAAAAACCAAGACAGATGCATCAACACTATATCATAGGAAGTTCACATGGTAAGTTTCATTTGATTTGGCTCAAGGGTTATGGAGAAATTGCTGGGGACGGACGGACAGACAGAATGAGGTGGCGATTATATGCTCTCCCGATGGGGAGCATAATAAAAATATTCTAAACAAATTATATTCTTTTTAGTAAAACATGTTTGCAAACTTCACATTTTGGATATTATGGCGACCTTTTAGAACAACAGAATAATATATATTAACAGCGTACAGTAAACTTGTATTAGGTAACCACTCAAGGGGATTACAAATGCCATCTTATAGAAAATGGTTGCTGAGAACATGTTTTGTTTTTACAAATAAGAAACAAAACTTTGGATTTTCTCTCTTAACCTATGTTGTGTAAACTTGTTAGAATTGCCTCAAAGGGATGATTCAAATCAGTTTGTACAACACTGGATTCATTTACAATTGTTTTAAGAGCAATAGTATTTCTTCAGATATTTTGAATCAAGAAGTGAATTTCAAAAGCAGTCATTTAATAGAAATGGTCACTTTATAGATGTGGTCCCTCTAGCAAGATTTACTGTATTGTCAAATTCTGGTTACAATTTAATTCTTCCTAAGCTGTTCATGACATATATAAAGCTTTTGCAGAAATTCTTGACTAAGATCATCCTGCGAAAAAGTGCAGTTTGATCTTAGACTATGCTGTTTGCTTTATAGTTAATAATTGTGGGAAAGCCAAACTGATTAAAAACTTAAAAAAAAAAGCAATTTGTTTGAGACAAAATCTAGATTCAGCAGTATAAGGGTTAACCTACCAACATGGACGTCCTCAAATCAAATTTGGTTTTAATTTCTGTAACAAAAATATGTGTTGTGACGTAATTGTTTGCATCATTGGCTTCTACATCTCGTATGATATCTGTCACCCACTCAAACTGCTTCTGTGTTCTTGTGACCCATAGAAAATACACCTTTAAATATAAGATAAAAATATTGAATAAGTTATAGAAACAAAACAGGGTGTTAGGAGAAACAGGTTTTTCATTTTTGAGATTAACAATTAAGTAGCAATTGAATAACTCTACCTTATTATATTGAAATGGTATCTCAGATGCCAACCCTTGTCATTCTAAGTTAAACCTTGGCAAAATTCTATCAAAATCAGAGTACTGAAAACACTGGATGCACCTT
Organism: Fragum whitleyi; assembly: GCA_948146395.1. Lineage (NCBI taxonomy): Eukaryota > Metazoa > Mollusca > Bivalvia > Cardiida > Cardiidae > Fragum > Fragum whitleyi. The sequence goes on along the minus strand of OX411543.1, from coordinate 11,098,232 downwards.
TTGTATTTCAGTTTTTAAACTTTGCTGGTTAAAAAAAAAACAGACGTCAGGTGGTATAAACTAAGATCAGACTGCACATATGTGGAGACTGATTTTTTTATATGCCTTCTACCAAAGCAGGAATATTTCAGGATCAGCATGACAAGGGTTAAAGATATGTATATAATACCGTTTAGGATTGAAGTAAATGGTATCACACATGAACATCCCAGTACTTTTATTGTTATGGTATCACAGATGATAAAAATCTGTGAATTATACTTTTGAGGATTGTAGCAAAGGATGTCACACATCAAAATCCCTACCTTTTTACATTGTAATGCTATTCCAGATGTGGAAGATCTGTGTACAATATCCTTTAAGGTACAAACAAATGGTGTCACACCTGTCAAAATCCATACCTTTCTACATTGTAATGGTATTCCAGATGTGGATGATCTGTGTACAATATCCTTTAAGATGGAAGCAAATGGTGCCACACCTGTCAAAATCCATACCTTTCTACATTGTAATGGTATCCCAGTTGTGGATGATCTGTGTACAATATCCTTTACGATACAAACAAATGGTGTCACACCTGTCAAAATCCATACCTTTCTACATTGTAATGGTATCCCAGTTGTGGATGATCTGTGACAATATCCTTTAAGATACAAATGAATGGTGTCACACCTTTTGACATCCCTACCTTTTTACATTGTAATGGTATCCCAGATGTGGAAGATCTGTGTACAATATCCTTTAAGATGGAAGCAAATGGTGCCACACCTGTCAAAACCCCTACCTTTCTACATTGTAATGGTATCCCAGTTGTGGATGATCTGTGTACAATATCCTTTAAGATAGAGGCAAATGGTGTCACACCAATCCCTCCACCAATCAAAACAGAGATTTCATATCTATACCAGTCCTGGTGACCCTCTCCAAATGGACCATCTAGTATCAACTGAAAATATGTGGAAAGATTGTGATCCAAAAAGAATGCAGAAGATCAAGTGATCAACAGAATAAAACAGACACTACAACACCATTTTGCTTCAGAATTTTTCAAGAAATAAGTATTATTTTTAATGAGTAGGTTATTTGAATCAAAGCAACTGCTAAAGCGCTACAAGCCTTTAAACACACAATGTTACCTCACTGGTGGTGCTTATTGACTATAGTATATCAAAACAAAACTTTTATTATTACAATTAAGGGAGAACAGCAGTGCAAAGTTATTTTGAAATCCATATCTAAATGTAGAAGATATGTTCAGGACCTACAATACCATGCACACACTCACTCACAAACAAAGATAAAACTTTATTTTCTTCTGCTGTGGCATATTAATAGCAAGTGTTACATAGCTTACTTTTGGTAAATCTTTAGATGTCCTATTGCTTGGATCATAAACTCGTCTAAGATTGTTGGTCCAGGGTCCCACAGCCCTGATGTGAAAGGTCACGTGTTTCTCATGAGGGGCTGAGGTCATGGTGAAGGGGTGGAACTCCCTAGCACCGAGGGCAACACAGGACACCTGGGCCCACTGACCAGACTTGTACTCAAAACCATCCGGCTTCTTGACCTTCACAGCTGTCACATCTGAAATGTTTATCTCACTGGTTTATCATATTACAAACACAGAATGGTTTCCCATACAACTACTCAGACAACAAAATTTTAGGATGGTTCAATCTTAAAAAAGTTGTGGACATCAATTTAATCTGAGTTAATGAAATCTCATAGAAGCATACATAAATTAGGGTATACGCAGAATAGCTTGTAACAACCAATTTTTTCATTTCCACTTTTTTTATTGAGGGGTATCAAAAAAGGAGCTGGGTGGGAATAGGTTTAGTAGAATGTGTATCCACAGGGTGATACACTTGTTCTCGTGTAAACTTTCTTCTTGCCTAGCATCTAGGATGAGAGCAAAGGACAAGGTTCATGAACATGAGAATTGGCCCTGTAAAATCAGCATTTTTCAAATTTCTAAATTACACAAACCTATGCACAAACTCTCAAACAATGTATAGAATATTTTCAAAACCACACAGTTTCATTAAAAGAAGCCAATAAAGAAGACTAAATTCTCAGGAAAGCCGTATTTATCCCCCAAAAAGCTGTTAAAGTATTAAAAAAAAATATGAGCCTCTCTTGCAATACCTCCATATTTTTCAAGTAAAAGCTCTGCCTTCTAGAAGGTTTGATAGAAAATTTAGGGGTTGAATTTGGGCTTCACATTTTTTAGCTGCTTAAATTTAAAATTTTCTTGAAAAATGGTCAATTTTACAGTTCAGGGCTATTTTACCGTAATGCCATTTTTTTTTTTCAAGAATTGTTGAAGTTTTAGAAAATATTCTTTGTATAATTTGAGAGAAAGGGGTAAGGGTAATCATGAAAACTTTATATAATTGACATCATTAGAAATCAGAAAAAGACAATTTTACAGGGCCAAAATCTGCTGTTTATGAACCATGTCCTTCCATTATTTTGTAAGACACAAAAATATCACTATCAACAAGAAGGTACAGACAGAAGGAGAAGATGATAACAATATATATCCACCTTTTGTGGAGGAAAAAAACATTTTGGGTTAGAAAAGTCAGTAATTTTAACTAGCTCATTTTTTTCTGACAAAAATTTCACTGGTTTTGCTTTAGTAACATTAAAGGCAAAAATTTACTTGGTAACTTATTATGAAATCATCCTATTATCACCTTAAATCAAAGGCTCAGCGTGAAACAGTTGAAACTGCCTAAATGTTTATAGGCAGTTACAACTGTTTCATGCAGAACCATCAGAACGCTTACCTGAGGGTAGCAGGTCTGCCTTAATCACCGTTAATTTAATCTTTGTGCGACTCATACTAATCAACTTGTCAATAGTAAAGAGAACTGCTGGTCCAATCAGGTAGAACGGGAAATGTGGATCTTGTACCAGTCTTGCACTTCCATGTAGAATCATGAATATGTAGATTGGTAGGTACAGCTTGTGGGTATTCCAGAATGCGTGAAACAAATATCGACGAGCGTATGGTAGTGCAAAAATAAACAAGACAATCACAAGTACTGTCAAAATCACTCCTGTCAGACCTGAAATACAGTAAAAAACTATATGTAGTGATCTAAAATATAACTACAGTTCAAATATGGAATCCTCACCAACAATATCACCCAGAAATGATTCGATCTATCACATATAATATAACTATCACATTTTGATGTCAATTTAGAAAAAAAAAGACGTGAAAACAAAGAAATTGCTTCTTCTTTGTCTAAAAGGTTTTCTCTCTCCCCCCCCCCCATAATTACTTGATGGCTTTCCTTTGCATGATGGAGAATTCTTGTGTCAAGTCATTTTGAAATTCATCCATGTAGCAATAATGGTCCAAAAACAAACATGAGCAGATGGGCAGACATTATTATTATTAACTTTAGCACATGCACTGACTTATCAAAGTTGGCTCAACAAAAAATTATCATATGCAGCTTGTGATTGTAAGTACACAAATTTCTAAGACAAGCAAGTTGCCACTGGCAAATTGAATTGGTGGATTTTCTTTCTTGTTAACCTAGAGTGAAGGTTAAAGTAAATTTTATACAATAGATAGAAAAGTAAGTTCTCTACCTGATCCATTCAACATGCAGAAAAGTGCAAGTGGTTGGTGCTTTACAGTTAATGTCTCCTATTTTAAATTTTTATTACCTGTCATAGTTGTGAAAGCCCAATATTGAAAGTTAGCCAACTCATTGGACCTGGAAAAATAAATTAACAACACTACAGATTACACAACATATCAATAGCATATGTATTACAGGTAATTACAACTACTTTTTGGTGCTAAACCATCGATGTAAGGCTTTTTTGAGTCATTTTCGAACTATTTTATGAGTTCAAAATGCTTAGACATAGATCAGTCTGTGCATCTGCAATCTTGGCAATGTCTGCACAAGAATGATGAAATCAAAAGAAAAGTTTCATCAAGAAAAGTAACCCCTTGATCCAGAGGTAAGACACCTACACAGGGATCATTTTTGGGTGAGATATTGAGAGATTGGCTCATTTTTCTGCCAGATATCTCATGGAAATTGGCTAAATGAGAGAAAAATCCCAAAGCGAACTGTAATTGAGTTGAGGATTTTGTTGGCTCAGTGCAAAACAGTTGTAACTGCCTAAAATTATATAGGCAGTTACAACTGTTTCACACTGAGCCATTGGTTTGTTAAAATGTCTCACCAAAATTTCTTAATTTCTCATTAAATTCGGCTCAATGAGATTTTTTTGCACATGCTATTTTGAGCCAGAATTAACCCTGCCTACAATAAGGTCTTAACACTGTGGTAGGATTTCCAGGAGACTAGCAGTCTCTTCTTCAACTAGAAGTGAATTTCAACTTGCACAGCTATAAACTCAACAATTTTAAATGTAAGTAATTTTCTTAAATGCTTTATGGTGGCTTATCAAGGCATAATGGTAGATTATCATTTTGATTAACTCAACGAAGTACCAGGGAAAGTAACAAAAACTTATACCATGCTTTTGTTCTTTTCAACCAATCTGATGGCACCTTAGGGGAGCAAAAAAAGTGATGTCATCATTAACATTGCGAAGTAAACACTTGCAAAATGATGCACTTTAAGAAAAACTTGAAGTAAAATCTTCGAATTTAGTTTCATTTTTGCATTAAAGAAAAAGAATAATCACTTGTTTTTCAAGTAAGATCGATGAATATTTCATTTTATGAACAACAAAAGCTATATTTTCACTCATGGCCGCGCCACTCATGAATATGTAGCTTTGATTGTTCACTCAATGACATATAAACCGGTCTTACACTGAATTAAACAACTATCCTCTATATAATGATGAGGATAACAAGATGTGTCAAGGGAACACTTACGTCCCTGAAATAGAAAGTTTGACCTTTATCATGACCTTGACCTTACCAGATGACCTTGAAATTATATGTTGTGTAATGATGAGAGGAACCAAATATGAGCACTGTAACTTGAAAAGAGATGAAAGTACAGGAAAATGTTGAGTTCACAGATAAGTTTTCTGGTTAAGTGTAAAAACCTTGACCTTGATAATCTGAGCCTTCCTAGTTGTGCCTCGTTGAGCGCTAGTTACAAACCAAATATAAGCATTGTACCTTTAATAGAGTTGAAGTTAAAGGCAAATATTTCGTTGCAAAGTTAAGTTTTTCATGATAAGTTTCAGGGTTTAGGGTTGACCCTTGACCTTAAAAAATGACCCTCCCTAGTTGCATCTTGTTGACATCTAGCTGCATGCTAACTATAAGCATCGTAACTAGAATAGGGTTGAAGTAACAGAAAAATGTTTAGTTTACAGAATAAGTTTTTGCACACATATAGACAAATGTACAGAGGTAAACAATATTTTATGAAATCTCCAATCTATTGATGCATAGCATAAATGAATAACAATGAATGTATCTTACGCTCTGTAATACTCTCTGAAATAACAGTTCAGGTCTGTAGATGGTTGGGTACAAATTTGATACAGATTCACTCCATGGGCTACAATGTGGAGAACTGAATGTAGAAAACAAAAATTCTGGTTGACTTAGAGCCCTCATGGGCCTTACATACAGAATAAAATGTTGAAACTGTTTACTTTCTTTTTTTATTTATCTATTTTTTTTTCTTTCACTCAATTATTTTTAGGACAAATCCAAAAACTTGATTCTACAAATAATTTGAAAAATGAAAGTGTCTGTTTTTTAATTGAATGAATATTTTCAATCATAGAAAATATATTTATATATTTGAATTCCTTGTTTGGAAGCATTCTGATAAGTGCAAACATTATTGAAATCTCCTATTCATAAAATTTTGCTAACCCATGAAATTTAAAACTATGAATAAGAACGAACTTATGTTAAGCACAAACTGTCCTCAACTGAAGCATAGCTGAAAAATATACAATGTGAGCCAGTGCCTGTGTCGAACCACGCAAACAACAATATTGAAAGAATTGGTTTAAGTCCAATGCACTAACCACTAAGCCAAAGAAGATCTTCTTTTGCTTAGTGGTTAGTGCATTGGACTTGTAAACAAAAAATTTGAATGTTACTTGTCCTCGTGGGTTTAAGGCAGGCTCACAACTGATATTTTTCAGCTATGCTAAGGTTCTGGACAGTTAGTGCATACCAACTTACTAGTAAAAAATAAAGCAATACAAGCAACAAATTTGTGCATGGAATGGAATGAATCAAATGGTATATAGAAATGCAGGAAAGTCTCTCTCAGGTATGTGATGAGATTTTTACACATGGTCAACAGAAGAATTGAGTAGGTGAACATGATTCCACTTGCAGCTCCTCGGCTCATAGTTACACCATGCCCTGCGATACGTCTTAGGCCCCCATTTTCTCTCTCCAAGGCATAGACTTTTGAATTTATACAAATATGAAAAAGAAAATTCAACAATTAAAAATCATAACATTCAAATTAATTGCAATACAACCATAAAAGTATCTACATTCAAGCAAATAATTTTATTTATGATTAAATTCAAAATAACTTATCAAATTATTCATTTTTTTTGTTTGTTTGTATGAGTTTAACACCACTTTCAACAGTCTTGCAAACATATCATGGGAGCTAGTGCATTTACCATTGCTTCCTGTTGTTTCTCATACCAGTACAACTAAATTTCATCTTAGGCACTACTAGCCCACCCCATTTAAGTGTACAATGTACTACTTATCATGATCTTTTGGTTGGAGTAAAATAAAGATGCTTAAAATTTTCACAAAGACTTTATGAGGAATTGGTGAACTTGTGTTCTTTGTGTTAATTATAAAAGAGTAGTACCAGTAAATTTTCTTATCTGAGAACTAAAGAAAACAAGAGGACCATGATGGTCCTAGATCGCTCACCTACTTCTCTTTGACCCCTGGGACATCACATTAATTGAATAGGCAGATGTCAAAAAGGAGATAATTTCTACATAAGATCAAAACCATGGAATGTTTTCAGCCAAGAGCAAGACAGATATGCCTTTTCACACACGGGTGGAGCCCAAATGTGATCCCAGGGTCTTGATATGAACAAACTTGGTTAGCGGTCCACTAGATAATGCTACAGACTAAATATGAAAGCTGTCTGCCTTCTGGTTTTTTGAGAAGAAGATTTTTGAAGTTTTCCAATTTTCACCAATCATGCAAGGATGAGCAAAAAGGGATACGCCTGGGTGAAGCCCAAATATGACCCCAGGGTCTTATATGAGCAAACTTGGTAGGGGCCCACTAGAAGATGCTAGATGATGCTACATACCATATATGAAATCTGTGTGCAATCTGGTTTAAGAGAAGAGGATTTTTGAAAATTTTCATTTTTTTTATCCTTCAGGCTCAGAAGAGCTAAAAGGGATGCCCCTGGCAAAGCCCAAATATGACCCCAGGGTCTTAATAGTTTTAAAAGATTTTCACCCTTTGATTCTATGTAAAAAGGGTTGCGCCCGGGTGGAGCCTAAATATGATCGTAGGGTCTTGATATGAACAAACTTGGTTGTTGTCTTCTTGATGAGGCTACATACCAAATACGAAAGCTGTTTACCTTCTCATTTCAGAGAAGAAAATTTTTGAAAATTTTCATTTTTTTACCCTTCATTCTCAGAAGAGCTAAAAGGGATGCCCCTGGCAGAGCTCAAAAATGACCCCAGGGTCTTAATATGAACAAACTTGGTAGAGGCCCACTAGGTGATGCTACAAACCAAATATGAAAGCTATGTGCCCTCTGGTTTCAGAGAAGAAGATTTTTTAAGATTTTCTCTCTTTGATTCTATGTAAAAGGGGTTGCGCATGGGTGGAGACCAAATATGGCCCTAGGGTCTTGATATGAACAAACTTGGTAGAGGTCTACTAGATGATACTACATACCAAATATGAAAGATATCTACCTTCTGTTTTCCGAGAAGAAGATTTTTGAAGATTTTCATATATTCACCCTTCTTGTTAAGGGTAAAGGGAAAGTTAATGGTCGATTTCAGGTGGAAATGTTTAAACAATGTTTCAATTTATCCCATGTTGTGGGTACTCATTGGAATTGTCCTGCCAAGACGATTCAAATGAGTGCCAACAACATATGGTTTCATTAAGAAATAAAGATTTTAGACTGGCTTTACTTCCTCTTATCGGAACCTCAGATTATACATACACAATGATCTCTCCAGGAAGACACCAAGAGTAACAAACAAGAACAGAGAAACCCAGAAGACCTGTAGTCTGTTGATGGCCAGAAACCGCTTTAGTTCAACATATTTCTCCATCAGGCCTTTGTAACTTTTCTGTCTCACTTCAGTGAGAATTCTCACTTGACTGAAATACAATAACTGATGAGTTCTTAAATTGAACCAAAATATGAGCCTGAGCGTAACATAAATTTCATGTGTGTGTGATGGAAAGGTGTTTATTGGCCTAGACACTTGTAGTGCATTAAAATTAATTTTGGGTTGAGAGTAGCGATTTTTGGTCCCTAGCCATCTTTTGAGCACATAGTTTAGACTCCAATCAGACTGTGCAGCTGCACAGCCTGATTGGAGTCTCAACATTGCTCGCACGTGAAATTGTTGGAAAAGTCAGGCACAAGCTCATATATTAATGGCAAAGTGTGAAACAGCTGTTACTGCCTATATTTTATTATAAACTGTTACGACTGTTTTGGGCTGAGCCATTGATATAAATAAATATATTTAACTAGAAGGCTGACAAGGGTAGTTTTTTTACTTAGCCTTTACCCTGCTGAATCTAAATTTTGTTTTGAACAAACCTCCAATATTTTTTACATTTTAACCAGTCTAACTTAGGTTTTTTCTGTTAAAATTAAGCAGGCAGTGTAGGCTATGATCAGACAGCATGTCTGTTCTTAACGATCTAAGTCTATACAGCTGCCAAAGCTTTGCAAGAATATGCCATGAACAGCGTTACTACAGCTTATTCAAGGGTTGTGCTGCCCATCCATGTAAATATTTAAAACAGAAAAAGCACCGCCACGGCTGCCAACACTTAGATGTAGGTGTTTAATAATGCAAAAACTCTTAGTTGAAAAAGGGACATAACTCTTCCAAAAATGAGTTGTCCCTCTTGCGACAGTGAAACACAAATGCCAAGTTTCATCAAGAAATCTTCATTAACAACAGAAATATGACCAAGGTTTGTCATGCCAACATCAGGCTAGGAGCCTAGGTGATGACAATACTTCATGTTTTCTCTGAAAATAGCTGAGCTAAAAATGGCAAAACGAGACACAGTTCAATAGCAATCCCATTATAATTTGAGCCTGTGTCTGACATTTTTTTTGTGAGATGCAAACATTGAGTAGTGTAGACAGCCACGTACTGTAAATACAAAGTTACCTGATGGTCAACAGATACTTTGAGACCTTATCAATCTACTAAATGCATAGTGAAGACTCTGGTCAGACCGTGCGGATGCTGACCTGTGGCTTTGCTTTGCGCCAATTTGAAATTGTAAAAAATCTAATGCACAGACTCATTTATTATTTTGAGAAGAAAAATGATTTTTTTAATGAACACAACAATCTTTCAAGTGTAAATTTTTAGTTTTTACAACAAAAGGAGTACAAGTTAGCAAAAATTATAAAACTAAAAATATAGACACTACACACAAGGCAAATTTAAGTCCATATTAGGCCTAAACCTACCTGCCCCTTGTAGATGATCCCTGTGTCATAGTGTTATAATGAGAGGCTGCTAAACTCATGTGACGATGACGAAATCCACTCTCCAGACTTCCAGATCCACTGCTCGATCCTGTGCTAAATGAGAAATAAAACTTTTTGATAAAAGACCATTCAAAATTGTTCTGATTGGAAAGTGATTTCACACATATTTAAACCATGTGTGAACTTGAATAAAAGTTGAGAAATTATCATCAAAAGGGTAGGAATTAAATACTGTGAGAAAGAGGAAAATTTGTAGTTATTTTTTGGTATAAGTTAGTGTTGACCCTGCTATTTGACCTTTGTAAGAGCACAGCCTTAGATATCAAAATGTGATGGACATGAAACAAAAAGCCACAAAATCTATGGTTGATGACCTAAATGTCATAAGTACAGCTTATTCAAACTGTAGTTATGACATTTAAGTTGCACATCTATGAGAGAGAGAAAAAAAAAACAGAAAAGGATGGAGGCCAGCCATTCATTTCACCCTAGATGATGATTTGATTGGCCAATGAATTTTACTTAACAGCTGCAATCTATAAATTGAACCTAACCTATAGCCCCGGTACAAAGTTGCTCTTCTCTGCATCATGCGACTGTTCATGGCACACAGGGAAGCAGCCTGATCTTGTCCATCATCCATATCTAAAATGAGTCAATTTTACATGGTATTTGTGAGAAAAGTTGAGAAAATTTACCTGTGTGGAGGGAAAAGGTCCACAAATACATGTGTAATGTGGATTCAGCTTATAAATTCATAGATATATCTAGGAATAAATTAATGAGCAATTTTTTGATTAACAAACTTTGCCTGTAACTGATAAGTTATTTTCAAATGAATAATCAATGAATCAACAGATACAAAGTTAGAACTGTGCCTGAAAGGAATGGTATGCATTATTTGCATTATATAAGTCGAAAAAATTTACAGCTTTATGTACTGGCACATGTAAGTTTAACTTACTTTATGTAATTACAGTATTTTACTAAGTCCAAAAAATATTGCAAAGGGAATCACATAAACACTCTGAAATATGTTATACACTATTTCGATTTTGAGGCTAATGCCTTTTTCAAGAAATATTACATGGAAAAGTCACAACTTCATCTTTACATTCTAACTGTGCCGCCTTATTGAATGTATAAGGCAGCACAGTAAGAACACAAAGATGTAGTTGTCTCATTTCAATGTAATATTTCTTGAAAATAGCATTAGCCAAAAAATCGAAATAGAGTATATTATTTAAAAGTACAGTATTTTAAACAGAATGCTTTCCTTCTCATGTGTCACAGAGTGAAATAAGAGTTGACTTTTTTGTTTAAATTCATGAATATTGCTTCAAACAAAGTGAGAAATTGAATGGACACAAAAAGGCTATAGATGGGCTGACTTAATCATGTCTGACAAACGGACCGAAAAAGCTTACTCTTATACATAACTTCAAAACATAGTTCTTTTTGGTTTAAATTTCAGATTTACAGCTAAATTAACCTTTCCTTACCATTTAACTCCATCGTTGCTTTTTTCAGAGTTTTGGCATACTCATTGGAACCAAACACCCTCTTAAAGTCAGTAAAAGTCATATGTGAGCCACTCCTAAGTCCCGCAGATTTATACACGGCCTCTGTAAACTCTCGCACCTTCTCATCTGTCACATTGTTCTCAGATAGGTCCAGGAGAGACCTGCAAGGACATGAAATAATTTTTTAAACTTAATCCTTATCCTTCCTAGTTTTTTATCACACTGCATAATAATAATTTAAGAGTTCAGCACTACACTATTGTAAGTGCCTTACAATAGATATATAGGCACTTACAATAGTGCTTGCTGACCAACGATATGCAGAGCCACAGATATTAGTGTATTTTGAATTTTAGATTCAGATTTAGTTTGAATATTTCAATAATTCAAATTTATTGGTACTTATTGAATCATCTTTTGACAGGATTCTAATAAGTACCCACAACATAGGAATTCACTGAAAAATAAAGATTTCAGACTGACATTACCCTTCACTTTGTGTTCCTATAATATGAACAGAATTGCATGTGGAATCGATGGTCTAGAGGTAAGGACTGCATGTCCCTGGGATCAAAGGATCCCAAGATCCCATCTGACAAGTGCATGGAAACTTTTCTGAAGAAAGAATAAACCCAACAATGCTCCCCTTAGCCTTGGTGTGTAAATGGGTACCCATGAAGACATAAGTGTAAGAGCTGTGGCAGCCAATGTGTGCTGTGTGTTAACAGTCAACTTGCAATATTCGATGATGGGGGGGGGGGGGAGACTCATGATGTCCAAAGTAAATTTGAACATTTGACTTTGAACTTTGACAATCAAAATCAGAAATTGTGGGCCAATGATTTTTAAAAAAAAAATTCCCTCTGAATAATACCAATTTCTACCAAAGCTTTTTGTAAATTTGCAAATTGATGGATAACCAAACAGAAACCATGCCTGCTTTTCACAGCTGTAACTTATGTCTTGTCCCGGCAGTTGATCACTGGACGGTGATTTGTCTTACCTGACCATATTATAAATCTCTGTCTCACTAAGATAGCCCTGTCCTGATAGGTCATACATGTTGAAGAGGAGGCGTACTTTACTATCAACATTATCTGGAAGAGAGTAGAGATTACTTACAGACAACAAAATCTTAGACTGGTTCATTTCAAAGAAGATGCAGAGGACAAGTTTTAGTTGATAAAATTCCAATCCTGACAGTTCATACATGTTAGGTCATACATGTTAAACAGTTGTGTTTCTAATGGCCAACCATCACTTTCTGTTATGAAGGTAGTATGTCACAAGACAATGTATCTCACACCAGCACAACCATTTTTATTTAAAGCCAGCAGCTAACCTACATCTAAGCATATTTTTCCTAATGGTAGGAGAAAGGGTGAGACCTGTAATCATGTCAAATTTTGAGAATTCCAAATTTTTGTATTAAACTGTAAATCCTAAATTTTAAGTTCCTTTATTGAATTTTATATATTTGAATCCAATTTGAGCTAGACTTTATCAGATGACATTACTATTAGTGGTTTGTGATGAGTGGATGTGACATCAGTCTTAATGTGAGCATAAAGTCTTAATAAATAACTCTGAATATTATGTTTTTTGTTAGGTTTTGCAGAAAGATACATAGATAGATGTAGACAAACAGAAAATAGACAGACACACAATGAAAGTAGTACAAAACAGTAACATTCTACTTGATGATAGCTGTATGAATATATCCATAAACTCCTTGAAGGAGACTCGTCCGGATTTATCCTTGTCCACCAACAAAAACATGTGTTTAACGAATGTTGAGTTTGGTTTCATCCCAAAAGCCTCTCCAAACTCGGACTGTGTTAGCTCTATCCTCTTAAACTCCTGGTTCACCTCACCAACACCGCCGTAGACATCTCCATAAATATTTTCTTCAACATTTGTCTCTCCTTCATTAAACATCTATGGCAAAAAGGAAAGCAATTTCCTCTTAGAAGGGTGTAATCAATTCTGTTAATTTGTATTATCAAAAACAAATCTTTATATTGACCCAAAATGAAAATTAAATAAAGATGGTCTCAGGAATTCAAAGTGGCTTAAAAGATTTGGTTGAAAATTGATTATTTAAAATTGTTAATAGATTGAAAGGTAAATATATAATAGCATATTTCATTTTTCATAAATTCATCTCTTAGTTGTTGAGAAGTTGGCAAAATAAGATGTTCCATCAACAGGTCATAACTACATCTAAAGAAAATGGATTGCAAGTTTGAATCAAACACTGTCTTTTAGTTGCTGTTAAGTTCAGCTGCAGTGAGACATGGCCATTAATCAAGACAGAACATGCACATTTCTGCTTAATACTGATCATACATGTGAATTTTGAATGAAAACTGTCCATTAGTAAGTGAGAAATTAAGTATGAGAAAGCTAGACAGACAAACTGACTGTTAAGCCTACTGGTATAGTAAAAGGTCAATGCGAATTGAGTGGACACGAAAAAAGCTACAAACTGACAGACCAATCCAAAACTTCTATTTACTATGTTCTAGCGGTATCATAAGAGTAATAACAAACCTATAGGATACTTACACTCATAATTTTCTTAAAGAATTTATTCAGCCTTTCTTGTCTATTTTTGATGGTGACCGTGTTAGCAAGTATATAAGATTCAGTTAGATTTCTGGAGGTGACTTTCATGCCACACATTTTTAGGAAGTTTTCTATTGTCACCAACATCTTGTTACATTCTTCATGGTTGAAACATTTTACAACCTAAAATATAACAATATTGTCCCATGGCATTCTAGAATTTTTGAAGAAAAAAATATGTTCTATCAGTTTAAGATTTGTACTCTGTTTTTAATTGTTTTCAAGAGGATTATTTATGTTTCTTGGCAGATTATCACTTGGTAATTTCAGCACAAAAGCAGTAAAATTACCAAAAAGATTAAACCCTATTTCATTCATTTCCAAAATATTTATGACATCAACTATGCATGTCCTATGAAACCTATCGCATCATAACATTGCCAGGCAACCATACGTGAAATGATAAGCTTAAAAACAATACTACCTCATTTTTCATATATTTTGGTTCATTTTTGCATTTAAGATACAGAACAATGGTATGATTTTCATGTTAGATCTATAAATCGTTCATTTTGTGAATAAAAAAAGCTATTCCTTCACAACAGTGAAGTTATGGCTTTTGTTGAGCATGAAGCAAGAGATAAAATCAATCTTGCACTGAAACAAACAATTAGCTGCTTCATACATGTATTATGTTAAAGAATCTTATGTACCTTCTGATATTTTTCATTCTTTTACAAAGCCTCTCAAATATCATGCACTTTAAAACATTTTTTCCAAAGCAGTCAATGTATGGAATTATTCAGAATTTTAATCCAATGTTGCCTACATCTGAATAAAAGAACTAAGAAATTTATATAGTTTATTAAATACATGACTTTTAAAGCAATAAATATCATGACATATATGCTTATACCAGATCATATTCAGGCAATTTAATGGCAAGAAGATTCTCCATTTTATCGCTGGAAAGATGAATCTCAAAGTCTTTCTTATTTCTCTCCCCGGTGCTCCGAATGTCCACATGACGTAACAAGACACGCTGTGTACTAAATACTTTGATAGATTTCTCTGTCACATCCAAGTTAACAAGACATATTCTCTCCATCTTCCCAGGACCAATCCATTCCAACACTAAGAGAATATATACAAGTATACAAATATTGGAAATCGTATAGAGTAAAACTTGTATTAAGCGACCAGGAATAGGACCACCAAAAAGCAGTCATTAAAAGAAATGGTCGCTTAATACACTTTTTTTTTACAATTAAGAAACATGTTTTTGACCAAATATATATATTAAAGCAAAATTCCCAATAATCCGATGCTGTTAAAACTCAACAGAATCATCTTTTTGAGACGATTCTGGTTTGTTTTAACAGCATAGGATTCATTTAAAATATTTTATTGATGTCAATTTTTTTCAGAAATTTTTATTTAAAGAAGGGGATTTTGAAAATGGTCACTTAATAAATAAAAATGGTTGATTGATAGAGGTGGTCGCTTGAACAAGATGGACTGTATCTTACATGTTATATTGCATGTTTTGCATATTTACCAAATACTATGAGAGTAACCAAAATAATTTGGTCAGTCACTTTTAAATCTAAATACCATATTTAATTAACCCTACTCATGATTTGTATGCCACATTAAAATGATTTGATCAGTCAATTTTACATCTAAATAAGCATATTGACTTAATCCTACTCATACCTTTCAATGCACATTCTTGCAAATTGAGCGTTGGCAGACAATATAGACTAAGATCAGCTTGCATAGAAGTGCAGTCTTATCTTAGTCTACATTTTGCCATTTTCAATATTCCAAAAGATGATATCATCTAAATGTATCTTTACCCTGCATTTCTTTCTTGATGGGATTAAAAAGTGTGTTTAGAATTTTTAAAATACTGTTTTCTGTGACAAAAAAATCTGATACTCCATTTTGTTTGAGGCAAACTTATCTAAATCTCGTCCTGAATAAAGAAGTTATTAAGGCTTGCTTCTAATATAGGCTAACATCAGCTTTTTTCATTCATAAATATATAATGACAGATCCTTTATCTGTAAAAAGCTCAGTTCAAATATGTGACAGGGGTTGAAAAATCTAAAAAACCCAACTAGTCCTGTAGGACTAGTAACCATAAATTTCAACTCGCCCTTAAACCAAATGAGCTCGCCCTTCAAAATTAATAAAATGTAAGTTAGTCTTATAACAAGAACACAAGTCATTTGAATTGGTTGAAATTTTCATCCCGGTATAAATATAACTCATAGTCAAAGTACTTTATGAAATCAGAACTTTCCACCCAGTGTGCATGGAAAGGTATGTTCATATGACATTCGTGGAAAGGTATGTTCATATGACATGGTTTGCTATTTTGTATTCAATATTAAAGAGATGGGTAATCTATGTGGTCTCAACATGTACAGAAGAATATCTTAATGAGCAACACAGATAATAAGGAATTTGGGATATTAGCAACCTGGACCACAAAACCATTTCTTCTTTGGCCTATGAAAAATCCGATGAATAATCGGAACTCTCAGTATCATTGAATCTCACGAATAATAGAAACAATTTTTTTGAACCAGTACCATATCTTATTGAATATTACAAACATTCGGATGATTAAATGCGAATAAAAAAAATATTAAAACACAAATAAACAAGTTTTGACCTTGAATAACTTCTTTGCTATAGATATATTTTTCTTTTGTTGTCCGAGTGTAAGCTGCGCTTTTAAACAACCAATGCTATCCCACTCGGCTTTTTGAAATTATAATTGGCGATCGTTGAAATGCAACCCGCTCCCCTTTTGTGTGTGTGTTTATTTTGTTTTTTTTGTTGTTTTATAATTGTTTACTAAAAGGAAATCTCTAAAACCATCCCTAACATCTTTCTCAAAGAATTTGAAGGCTTTTGAAAGGGTGCAGATATGATTGAACGCAGCAAGTGTACATTACCGAAATTAGATTAATTATGCGTGCATAAAAATAGTTGTTTCGAAATAATTAACTAACGAAAATTACTTACTTCAAATAAAAAGCATAATCCTTGTCAAAATATCCAAGTGGTAAAGATGTGAGAATATCATAAAGTTTATTTTGAAACCAATCTTTAATATGACGTCACTGTATAAATTTCTTGGAGAATGGCCCGACTTCAATGGGACCGCCGAACACCTGTACTGGGCGAGGTCATCTGTGTTTTCACAGCATCACAATTTTCTCTCGTGTTTACACGATAGTCTCATTAAATAGTCGCATAAATAGTGGATATAAAAATATAACAGATAGTCTTAAGAAAGGTAACTGAATTTATTTTGGCTCATCCAGTTTCCGACTCTCATCGTCGGAACATTTATTTTTTTTAAAGACAATCTGCAATTTAGAAGCCGTTGGAAATCAGGAAATATTAACTGCGACTACGATGCCAAATTGCAATGGTCATTTGTTTAAAGATGAGCTTTTCCTTGCATGATTTAAAGCCTAGATTTGTACTCGCCCCGTCGGACTAGCTCACCCAAAATTCTACTCGCCCTTCAGCAATTTCTACTCGCAAATACGAGCGGGCGAGTGGAATTTTCAACCCCTGTGTGACCTGTCATGCAAAAAGGGACCATCTGGGAACTCTGAAATATTAATATTTGAAAAAAAAGATTGGGTCCAGCATTGGTCAACCAGAGGTCACATTTCAAAAATTCTTTCACTAGAAGGTAGATTGAACATTCTAGATTCAGAAAATAAGCCCAATGCGAAAAGTTTCAACCCTAGTCAGCCTGCGCAAAACAGCGCAATCTGACTAGGGTCGAAACTTTACGCACTACCAAGATATTCCATTTTTGCGTGACAGGTCACATATATAAAGTTTACCCCTGAATTCATTCGGATCAGCCGAGGCAGTTCTCTGTAATGGAGGTGGTAAAGGTCTGTTTATGGTCACTGTCCTTTGCCTTCTGACGGCCAACAGATGCATTATCAAGAAGGTGACTGAAAGTACAACAAGTACAACTACGTTAGCAGATTTTCCAAGGGCATAAATCCCATTACACAATTTACGCAAGTGGGTAAAATAAATAATCATCTGATGAAAAATATTGTTGATGAATGATCATAACATAGAAACTACAGCTTATTCAAGCTTATTATAGCTGTAAGATTTGTTTTTTTCCTATTTCAATAAAATCATTTTTTTGCCTTGTGTGACATAGGGTTACAGTTATACTTCAAATCTTCCATTGGTGGATTTACCATGTATCATTTTGTTATTTCTAAATAAAAGCCATGCATTCAGGATGCAAATATTTTAAAAAATATTTTTGCAAATTTTACCCTGCTTTGCATGAGTACTCACATGCAAAGCTGCCGGTACAATTTCCAAACATTCAAAATGTGTTTTTGCATCCTGAACTTTGGTAACTTTGTGTTAAAAATCATTATCTAAGTAAACAAAATATAAATAAAAATGTGACCCATCAAGCAAAAAGGGACCATCTAGGTAGCGCGTAAAATGTTGAGCCTAGTTAGAATGCACGTACTGCACAGACTGACTAGGGAAGAAACTTTTTGCAATGTGTATATTTTCTGAATCTAGAAGGATCAATCTACCTTTCTGTGAATTTTTTTTTTAAATGTGACCTCTGGTTGACCTATGAGTGATCAAATCTCTTTTTCAAATATTTATTTTACAGAGTTCCCATATGGTCCCTTATCACATGACAGGTCACAAATATAAATATATTCACTAGGAACACAGAGGCCTAGGATGGCCAGGGTAAAGGGAAACGTCCATTCACTGCCAGTAAAATAGTCATAATGTTGTAAGGGTGTACATGTTTCTAACATATCATATCCACGATACGTCTTGTTGAGCTCTGGTTGATCCGGGTAGTCACATTCTGTCCCTGTAACATTGATATAGTTTATATATGAAAGCACCACCAGTGGATGTCAATGCTAGTTAGGGTACTTGCAGTATAACAAGAGCAAAGCATGTGAGTGCCAAAATCCATGGCTTAGTGCGAAACAGTTGTAACTGCCTATATGTTTATAGACAGTTACAACTGTTTGGTGCTGAGCCATAGATATTTGTCTATTGATTGATGGATAGGGGTTAAAAAAAGGAGAAAAAATGAAAAAAAAAGACTCATTATTTTTATAAAAAGCATTTGCAGTTATCTACCTTTATAGTAAATCTTGCTCTGATGATCGTGAATATCTCTTCCAAGTTTTAAGCAAATGCCTAATGAAAAATACAATATATTACAAAATTTCAAATTTTTCTCAAAATATTCTCATAATATCCTCTTTGATATCATGGGTTACTGTTTGGTTATTAAATATACATGCTAAGTTTCAAGAAAGAGCCTTTAACAAAACCAGTTTTATAAAACAAGATGTCCATGATGATCTTTTATCGCTCATCTGAGTATGCAAGTTCTTAGTTTAAAGACTTTCTTTGTTTACTTCTTGGTGCTACTGGGTCCCACAATTTCATGTCATTTCCTTACCTTCAGATAACAGAAATTAAACACATCCCTGGGTACCAGTATATGATTGACATGTGTTACCTCAGTGAGGATAATTAATGTTGAGGATAATTGATGTTGAGGATAATTTGTTTCCTACCTAAAGTTACCAAGGAGCACATCCCTGGGTACCAGCCTTTGATTGACACCTGTCACTGCAGTGAGGCTAATTGAAAGTGAGGATAATTTGTTTCCCTACCTAAATTTACCAAGGAACACATCCCTGGGTACCAGTCTATGATTGACACTGGTCACTGCAGTGAGGCTAATTGATAGTGAGGATAATTCATGTTTCCTACCTCCAGATACCAGGAACACATCCCTGGGTACCAGTCTATGATTGACACCTGTCACGGCAGTGAGCACATCCACCATATCTGTTGTAAATATGTCTTCACGATCTATATCTGATAGTCCACTGTCACAATATAATAATGATTTATAAAGTGTATCAAACAAATACATTTTATCATCTACCACCAGCTTTGCTTTAAGGATAACAAAACAAAGCATGTGTGCAGAGCAGGGTATAATTTGCAGACAATTAGGCATGTTTTGTTCTCCTAAACACAGGACTGTTTGAGTTTGTTTTTACTTTCTTTTTAAACAACTACAACAACTAGATATGTTTGTAAAAGATAATAGCGAACCTTTCATATTTTTTACCTTGAAAGATGGCCTTGACCTTGTCCCATTACCTTGGCTTTGACATCTTCTGATGCGTATCAGTGAGATCTATCATCATGCAAAAAATATGAGCGTTGTATCTTGAATTACCTTGAAGTAATTGGCAATGTAAAGTTTTTTTTGGTTAATTTTGCAGACCAACAGACAGATGGACAGACAGACAATTGTGTAACAATATGTCAATGATCGCATTGATGCGAGGGCATAAAAATTTAGTGTGCATGTAAAATAGATTGTCTTTTTTTTTAAATTAAGAATGTTGTAGCTTTAGATTAATTAGTAGACATTTGGTGATTCAGCATAATGTTTATAAATGCATATTTCCAGTATTTTTCCTGTCTTAAAACTAAAATCATTTCTGTTTATATACCCTTTTTCCAAATTCATTTTAAGATTTTCGCTTTTTTCCTTAATTTGATAAAAAAAACACTTACCAGTGCTGCTATAAAACCAGTAAAAAATGCCTTAATTCAGATAATACAAGTGCATATGGCTAATCACTTTACCTGTATTTTTTGTTTTCAAACCAAAATCTGTCACCATGTCTTATCCTCAAAAACTGGTCCAGTATTATAGCGTGAAACAGTTCCCCTGGACCCGATGGTAACGTCTCTAACATCCCACCAGTAAACAGGTCCAGGTCATCCGGCTGGTCTCGCTGGTAGAGTCTCCATAACTTCAGAAGTTGCTAAAAATGAAGTACATTTGGTTTCAGTCATGGAAATCAAGTTCACTTATGTAAGAGGGTTCAATCTATATTCACTCTGGTAATATGTTTACATGACACAGGGTTTGGTGCAAGACTGTAGTAAGTGTATTTTTCTGGGAGTAAATACATGTACATGTAGTTTTAAAACATTTCTTCTAGATCTAGATGTTAAATTAAGGAACAAGTAAGGATAATGACATTGGGGGAATTTCACAGTAAGTAAAGCATGTCACTTAGCATGTGGATTATGCAAAATCAGGGACCCTGATGTTGTCAAAAGCATCAAGCAGTAGAGATGAAATTGAGAATAACAAGAGCCATGTCAGACATGACCATCTCCCGCCGTGAAAGCTTGATAGTAAACTAAAGCCTAATAGATTAAGGATTCTTTTGTACTTTAAGAGATTGACCCCAACAAAATGTAAGTCTTTAGAATAGCGAAGGGCAATTACTCCAAAATTATGCAAGCAAGAGTTGTAGTTCTTTGCCATGAGATCTATCCACCCATAAAGTTTTAAGTTGATAGCTATTGTACTTTAGGAGATATGCTCCGGACAAAATCTAAGTATTAAAAATAACAAAGGGCAAAAACTCCAAAATAATGCAAGCAAGAGTTGTAGTTCTTGTGCACTGCACTTCTCCTCCATGAGATCTATCCACCCATAAAGTTCCAAGTTGATAGCTATTGTACTTTAGGAGATATGCTCTGGACAAAATCTAAGTATTAAAAATAACAAAGGGCAAAAACTCCAAAATAATGCAAGCAAGAGTTGTAGTTCTTGTGCACTGCACTTCTCCTCCATGAGATCTATCCACCCATAAAGTTTCAAATTGATAGCTATAATACTTAGGAGATATGCTCCGGACAAATCTAAGTATAAAAAATAATGAAGGGCAATAACTCCAAAATTATGCTAGCAAGAGTTGTAGTTCTCGTGTACTGCACTTCTCCTCTATGAGATCTATTTACCCATAAAGTTTCGAGTTGATTGCTATTATACTTTAGGAGATATGCTCCAGACAAACTTTTAGTATTTTAAATAACAAAGGGCAATATGCTTTAAAATTAAACATTTATATTGATTAACCTGTCTACACACAGTACATGTATCGATTTTTATCTAGTTTCCATTTTTCAATCTATAATATTCTGTTGATTTCATAGTGTTATGAAACTAGAAACCTAATCAAAAACATGTATCTATCTGCTTTGCATATTCACAGTGTGATAAGTTTTTTAGTTTCATACCACAATGAAAACTACTATTCATCTCTTTATATCTTAAATGAAAAATTGGAATCACAATGGTTGAATATGATGTAGGTAAACAGTCATCCAAGTATATGGAACATTTTAATAGGTCTGTGAATTTTTTTATTAACCGCCATAAACTGTTTATTTCTTAATTTAGTATTTATAAATGATAAACCCTTGTCATGCTGAGCCAGGAATATTCCTGCTTTGAGAGGAGCTATAGACAAACATCAGCCTGCACATATGTGCAGTCCGATGTTAGTCTACACCACCAGTTTCTCATTTTCAAACCAGAATTGTCAATAGATTTAGTTTTTCAAATAAAAATTGACCTACAGTTGGTACTTTCAGTGCTTTTTGCCCTTTGATTTTGATGAAAATTTTGAGTCAAAATTTTTTCAGCATGACAAGGGGTAAAATAACCTCTCCATTGTAATTGATGTTTATATCTCTAAAGTTCTGTTTGCGCCGCAAACCATACGCCTCTCTGACCGTGTTGTAATCTGCTAAACCATGGTCTCTACCTCTCTAGAAAAACAAGAGGACCAAGATGGTCCTAGATCGCTCACCTGAGTCTCTTTGACCCCTGGCACTTCACATTAACTAGATAGGCAGATGTCAAAAAGAAGATAATTGCCTGAGATCAATACCATGGAACGTTAGATAGGCAGATGTCAAAAAGAAGATAATTGCCTAAGATCAATACCATGGAACCTTTTCAGTGAAGAGCAAGACAGATATGCCTTTTTGCTCTTTGATTCTATGTAAAAAGGGATGCACCCTGGTGGACCCCAAATGTGATCCCAGGGTCTTGATATGGACAAACTTGGTAGGGTCTACTAGATGATGCTACATACAAAATATGAAACTGTCTGTCTACTGGTTTCAAAAAAGAAGTCTTTTGAAGGTTTTCCTGATTTCACCCTTCGTGCTCAGATGAGCTGAAAGGGATGCGCCCGGGTGGAGACCAAATATGACCCAAGGGTCTTGATATGAACAAACTTGGTAGAGGCCCACTAGATGATACTACATACCAACAAGAGGGCCATAGTGGCCCTAAATCGCTCACCTGAATGAACTGTCAAAAATTGTTTAAAGTAGATTTAGAAAGGATAATGAATTCTTACCAAATTTCAGGTCAAATGGGCAAAAAATGATGCGTCTACACTCATTACAAGGTTTTTCTAAGATTTGACCCTGTGACCTCATTTTTGACCCCACTTGACCCAAATCCGAACTTGACCTAGATTTCATAAAGATGATCATTCTGACCAATTTTCAGGTTGATCCGGCAAAAAATATGGCTTCTAGAGTGTCTACAAGGTTTTTCTAATATTTGACCCTATGACCTCATATTTGACCCCACTTGACCCAATTTCAAACTTGTCCAAGATTTCATCAAGACAATCATTCTGACCAAATTTCAGGTTGATTGGGCAATAAATTTGGCTTCTAGAGTGTCTACAAGGTTTTTCTAATATTTGACCCCGTGACCTCATTTTTGACCCAACTTGACCCAATTTTAAACTTATCTGTGATTTTATCAAGACAATCATTCTGACCGAATTTCAGGTTGATTGGGCAATAAATATGGCTTCTAGAGTGCATACAAGGTTTTTCTAAGATTTGACCCTGTGACCTAGTTTTTGACCCCACTTAACCCAATTTCGAACTTGTCCGGGATTTCATCAAGACAATCATTCAGGCCAAATTTCAGGTCGATTGGGCAAAAAATATGGCCTCTAGAGTGCATACAAGGTTTTTCTAAGATTTTACCCCATGACCTATTTTTTGACCCCACTTGACCAAATTTCGAAATTGTCCAAGATTTGATCAAGATGATCATTCTGACCAAATTTCAGGTCGAATGGGCAAAAAATATGGCCTCTAGAGTGCATACAAGGTTTTTCTAAGATTTGACCCTGTGACCTAGTTTTTGACCCCACTTGACCCAATTTCGAACTCGTCCTAGATTTTATCAAGACAATCATTCTGACCAAATTTTAGATTGATTGGGCAAAAAATGTGGCCTCTAGAGTGCATACAAGGTTTTTCTAAGATTTGACCCTGTGACCTAGTTTTTGACCCCACTTGTCCCAATTTCAAACTTGTCCGAGATTTCATCAAGACAATCATTCTGACCAAATTTCAGGTTGATTGGGCAAAAAATATGGCCTCTAGAAGGCATACAAGGTTTTTTCTAAGATTTGACCCTGTGACCTAGTTTTTGACCCCACTTGACCCAATTTTGAACTTGTCTGAGATTTTATCAAGACAATCATTCTGACCGAATTTCAGGTTGATTGGGCAAAAAATATGGCCTCTAGAAGGCATACAAGGTTTTTTCTAAGATTTGACCCTGTGACCTAGTTTTTGACCCCACTTGACCCAATTTCGAACTTGTCCGAGATTTTATCAAGACAATAATTCAGGCCAAATTTCAGGTCGATTGGGCAAAAAATATGGCTTCTAGAGTGCATACAAGGTTTTTCTAAGATTTGACCCTGTGACCTAGTTTTTGACCCCACTTGACCCAATCTAAAACTTGTCCAAGATTTTATCAAGATGATCATTCTGACCAAATTTCAGGTCAATTGGGCAAAAAATATGGCCTCTAGAAGGCATACAAGGTTTTTTCTAAGATTTGACCCTGTGACCTAGTTTTTGACCCCACTTGACCCAATTTCAAACTTGTCCGAGATTTTATCAAGACAATCATTCAGGCTAAATTTCAGGTTGATTGGGCAAAAAATATGGCCTCTAGAGTGCATACAAGGTTTTTCTAAGATTTGACCCTGTGACCTAGTTTTTGACCCCACTTGACCCAATTTCAAACTTGTCCGAGATTTTATCAAGACAATCATTCTGACCAAATTTTAGATTGATTGGGCAAAAAATGTGGCCTCTAGAGTGCATACAAGGTTTTTCTAAGATTTGACCCTGTGACCTAGTTTTTGACCTCATTTGACCCAATTTCGAACTTGTCCGAGATTTTATCAAGACAATCATTCTGACCAAATTTCAGGTTGATTGGGCAAAAAATGTGGCCTCTAGAGTGCATACAAGGTAAATGTTGACGACGGACGACACACGACGGACGACGAACGACGCACGACGGACATCCACCTAACCACAAAAGCTCACCTTGAGCACTTCGTGCTCAGGTGAGCTAAAAATGAAAGCAGTGTGCCCTCTGGTTTCAATTAAAGCAGATTTTAAAAGATTTTTGCTCTTTGATTCTATGTAAAAAGGGTTGGGCCTGGGTGGAGCCCAAATATAATCCTAGGGTCTTGATATGAACAAACTTGGTAGAGGTCCACTAGATGATGCTATATACCAAATATGAAAGCTGTCTGCCTTCTGGTTTCATAGAAGAAGATTTTTGAAGATTTTCATTTTTTACCCTTTGTGCTCATAAGAGATAAAGGGATGCTACCCTGCAAAGCCCAAATATGACCCAAGGGTCTTGATATGAACAAACTTGGTAGAGGCCCACTAGGTGATGCTACATACCAAATATGAAAGTTGTGTGTCATCTGGTTTCAGAGAAGAAGATTTTTAAAGATTTTCGCTCTTTGATTCTATGTAAAAAGGGTAGGGCCCGGGCAAAGCCCAAATATGACCCCAGGGTCTTGATATGAACAAACTTGGTAGAGGCCTACTAGATGATGCTACATACCAAATATGAAAGCTGTCTGCCTTCTGGTTCCAGAGAAGAAGATTTTGAAAGATTTTCATATTTTCACCCTTTTTGTTAAGGGTAAAGGGAAAGTTAAGGGTGGATTTCATTTATTTGAACTACTTTGATAGAGCTTGACCCAAGGAACATCCCTGCCAAGTTTCATCAAGATTGGCCCACTGGTTTAGGAGGAGAAGATGTTTAAAGAAATTGTTGACGACGGACGACGCACGACTGAAGACGGACAACGGACATTCTACGATCTCAATGGCTCACCTTGAGCACTTTGTGCTCAGGTGAGCTAAAAACAGAAGACTTGAAAGTTGGTGGTATTTTTTTCCTTTTCCATAATGTTAAAATTCCCAGCCAAAAGTAAACTTCTAAATCTTCAGCGTGGAACAATCTCAAATATCTAGTGCTTGTTCAAGAAATCATGAAATGTTTCATCCTAAATGAAGGGCTCAAAATAGTCCAATGTCTCAACGAGTGACTTTTAATGAATGAAACCCATGCTTTTTACATATACAATTGAAAAAACTGCTACAATATTTGACT
This sequence comes from Fragum whitleyi, assembly GCA_948146395.1. Lineage (NCBI taxonomy): Eukaryota > Metazoa > Mollusca > Bivalvia > Cardiida > Cardiidae > Fragum > Fragum whitleyi. Next base: position 11,072,028 of record OX411543.1, on the reverse strand, counting down.
GGAACAGGTGTCTTGCTTGGGTGTTTTATCAGTGTAAAATGGTAGAGCCAATCATATGTGACCCGTCACGTGAAAAGGGACCATCTAGGCAGTGCTTAAAGTGTCGACCCTAGTCAGTCTGCGCAGACTGTGTAGAATGACTAGAGTCGAAACTTTTTTCAGTGCTTATTTTCTGAATCTAGAATAATTAAATTACCTGCCAGTGAAAGAATTTTTGAAATGCGACTTCTGGTTGACCTATGCTGGATCAAATCTCGTTTTCATTAATTCAGATTATCGAATTCTAAGATGGTCCCTTTTCGCGTGATAGGTCACATATAGTTTTTCAGTCATCTAATCATCATGAAAATATTTTGCCTCGTTTCTTTACAGTCCATTCTTTATTGTAGGAGATCATAAGGAAATAAGCACAAGGCTAGTGTTTTACCATGCTTCCCTTGACGATATCAAAAATTTTCTTTCGAAATGTACACATATTGGAGTATATTTTGGCCGAGCTATTTTGAAATCCATTCACTTTTGTTGGGTGATATGCTCCCCAAAAGCTCAAATTTTAAATTTTACCTTGTGCTTTGACCTTGACCTTGGATCTATTCAAAAACTTATTCCAAATGAAATCCTTATGTGCAATCACTTGTCCTAGGTGTGTCTAATATTTTGAAATTCATATGCATTAAAAGGCAACCACCAAAGTCAGAATATATAGGATAAAAGCATTATGTGGAATATGACAAAAGATAAACTAGAACTGTCGCAGAGCGGACTAATACCCCCCACAAGCACTTTGTCAGAATGCAATTGCTATTAGTGCAGGATGTGTTTGTAACAAATATTGATGTCATATGCAGTATTTGCATGAAGTTTCATGATTCTAGGTCGCTTGGTTTTTGAGTTACAGTCCAGAAATGAAAATTGAACAAAAATTGACAGTGACCTTGACCTTTGACCTATGTGACCCCAAAACAATAGGGCACTTCCTCGGATCATAAGCAACATTTGCATAAAGTTTTATGATTGTAGGTCACTTGGTTCTCGAGTTAGAGTCCGGAAACCAAAATTGAACAAAGGCTAACTGTGACCTTGACCTTTGACCTGTGTGACCCAAAAACAATAGGGTACTTCCTTGGGTCATAAGAAATATTTGTATAAAGTTTCATGATTGTAGGCTACTTGGTTCTTGAGTTAGAGTCCGGAAACGAAAATTGAACAAAGGCTGACTGTGACATTGACCTTTGACCTATGTGACCCCAAAACAATAGGGCACTTCCTTGGGTCATAAGGAACATTTGTATTAGGTTTCATGATTGTAGGTCATTTGGTTCTTGAGTTAGAGTCTGGAAACGTAAAGGTCTATGGACGGACTGATGGACAGACAGACGGATTGACGGACAGATGGACAGACAGACAGACATGGTGAAACCAATATACTCCCCTCTACTTCGTAGGTGGGGGGTATAATAATATTTATTTGTTTCTCTTATTTAAGAAAAGTTGAAATGCATTATCATCGATGACATAGTACATGACTGATGATGTACAGGTAATCTTCAAAAAATTGTTACGGCTTAACTTGCATGTTTACATTCAACCTAAAAACTGTGGTAAATCAGGATAAGATTGAATTTTCATATATAAAAATCGAATAGACTTTAATAAGGATTGTAACAGGATAAATAAAATAGATGAAACCTGATAAATTCCTAAGCCTTGCCCAATAAACCTTTCCATCTCAAGTTACCAATCAACTAGTCTCTATTTACCTGAATGTTCAATGCTGCTAGGTCTCTGCGAGAAAATTCTAGTGGCCCAAATAAGCTATCTGAAATATATCAATTGAGATCATGCCTTGTAAATCTATACATTCAATAGGTCAAAAATCTTTTATATACACAAAAACAAGACAATCATTTTAGATGCAATTTTATTAAATTCCAGAAAAGTCCTCAAGCAGTTACTACTTCCATGAGCCGTTTTATATAATTGTAGCAAATCTTTGCTTTAGTGATGTACTGCTAAAAAACAAACAGCCTTCATGTCCATAAGAAAGTTAGATAAACAGAACAAAAACTGTCTCTACATTACTTTCCAAAAATCAAAAAAAAAAAAAAAAAAAAAAATGATAAAGAAACATTCCCAAATTACTCAAGAATATATAAAATTAAATCAAATTTTGAATGACGCCTCAAAATTTGTTCTCAACTCCTATGTGTCCCAGTTTAATCTGATGGCAGCTTGTAATGTCTATTTCATTGTCTACAAAAACTGAATTTAAACTTTGAAATATTGTTGTGTTTTTATGACATTTCAAACAGTCTGTCCTAAGGGTTTCCCAAAGTGATTGTGTAGAAAGCATGGAGTGCAGACTGAGGTCATACTGTTTAACTGTGCAGAATGTTCTAAATTTGTACTATCCATCAAGGTTTAACCCTTTGCTGTTTAATCCCTGCTTTTTACATGCCTGTGATTTTATGATTGAGAAAACATTGTGAAAAGAGAAGAAATTGCTTCTGACAAGCAATTTCTTCTTTTTCCACATGATTTTCTACCCTACTGAATGGTTATTTTTCAAATTAAATCCACATTAAATTATCGTCTGCAAAACCTTTGAATTTGGACAGGTCTAAAATTTTGTAAAACAGGAAAGGGTAAATGTACATTATGAAAATTCTGTTTACAGCATGATAAGGAATAAATCAAGGCAAACCTGTAACATCATTGACTAAGATAGCATCTTCTCTTTCAGCTTTTGTATAAATCATCCCACGTAGTAAGGCATCAAGATCTTCCTCAACGAATCTCTAAAATTAGAAACTGGTCGAAATCACTCTTCTGAGGTAAGAATTTGACATTTGAATAGAGGAAGATCGTTTGTTTCAGTGTAAGATCAGTTTATATTTCATTGAGTGAACAACAAAAGCTATATTTTCGTGAGTGGTAGAGCCATGAGTTAAAATATAGCTTTTGTTGTTCACAAAATGAAATATTAATCGATCTCACTCGAAAAACGAACAATTATTCTATTTCTTTATTGCAAAAATGAGACAAAATGTAAAATTTCTAGGACATATTTTTGTAAAGCGCGTCATTTTGCACGTGATTGCTATGCAACGTTCATTGTGACATCACTTATTTCACTTTGTATAGATGATGTCAGATAGAATGAATTGCACAAAAGCAGGGTATAAGTTTTTGATAATTTCACTGCTTTTGCGGTGAGATTATCAAATGATAATCTACCATAATTTCTCGATAAACCACCAAAACGCACTAAAGAAAACCCAATTCTTTATAGATGTGAATTGTAATACCAGATCGATGTGTGACTGGACAACATAATTATGTCAAGTAAAAAATTGTTTGACTTTGAAATATAGCATTGACCTTTGACCTACCGCTTTTATTCAGTCAAATTGCACTTCTTCACCTTGAAGATGGCAATCTTGCTTAAATTGGCAATTTTGTCAATTAATATTGAAATCTCTTTGTAAATGTAAAAATCAAGTCTTGGTTACTCTTTTTTAAACAACACACATACATTGGAGAGTCATAATGTAAAACTACATCTTACTTACTGCAAGCGAGCTTTAAAAAATGTACCTATATATACTTTAGACAATCGGCTATTTTTTCTTTGGAACATTTTCTCTCCCTTTTAATTTCTTTTTTCAATAATACATGTATATTCCCTTCCACTTTTTATCTGCCTCATCACTCATATGGCAGAGGTACAGATAAGAGAGGTTAATTCCAGTCTAAAATCTTTATATCTCATTTGAACCCTATGTTGTGACTACTCATTCAAATTGTCTTGTCAAGACAATTCGAATGAGTACCCTACAACATTCCAATTTGTGCAAGTATAGTTGAAATAATCTAATTTTAAATCCAAAATACTCTCTCTCTATATAGCTATGTAATGGTAAGTTTAAATTTTCATTTTCTTGAAATGTATATAAAAGTGTTGTTTATACCTTTGAGTCCCAGAATACAGTACAAAGTCTCAAAGCAGCAAACTCTCTGTATGTGTCCTTACCACGATTACGGATAAAATCACAATTCTGGTCTCTGGAAAGAAATAAATTATTACTGAATAAATAATTAATTTTTACGGCAACAAAGTAAAAGAGCAATCTTTTCATACAAACAAATTACCCCAAAAGATGCTGTCAATTGTTAATTTATAAACAAGTTTTAGTTTAAATAAATTGCGATCGATTAGTAGAAGAAAAAATGTGAAGTATTTGAAAGAATTTCATATTGTATGTGAACACGTCAGTAAGTAGGGTGTTATATATACATGTATTTTTAGATTAATATAACTTTTTGTCGAAATGTTACCACAGATTTGAACCAATACATTATCACTGTAATTCATTATTATCATACATATTTGGAAGTCATAATTTTCATTAGAAAATACTTAAATTTAAAAATAAGGTATGAGATAAAAGATTAACAATACAGTAAAACTTGTATTAAGTGAACACAAACAGGACCACCAAAAAGTGGTCTATGAAGGAAATGGCCGCTTAATACACATTTGTTCACAAATAAGAAACATAATTTTGATTAAAAATGTGAATTATTGTGCAAATCTCAAGAATCCTATGCTGTAAAAACTCAAAAGAATCATCTCATTGAGACAATTCCTTTGATTTTTAACAACAAAGTATTCATATGCAATAATTTTTATACCAGTAATATATTCTTTTTTCCAGATACGATTTAAAGTAGGGGATTTTGAAAACGGTCTCTTAATAAAAATGGTCGCTTAATAGATGTGGTTGCTTGAGCAAGATTGACTGTACTAACAGTCTACTTTATGTACAACCCTCTATCCTCATAGCTAAAGCCTGAAATTCATGTGATAAACCTGGATGTATGTTAAATAATATTACATTTAATATTACATTTAACTTCTGATAGGGATCAAATAGAGTATTTACAGCTATGGTGACGATGGAAATCAAATTAGATATTAGATTGAAATTTCAATGGTAATTTATTAACCATAGCCCTAGAAAAGATCTTAAACACCATTCCCACCCACCCTTTTTACTTGTGGGATTTGTCAATGATGCTTCAAATGTGAATAAGTTACAACACAATTCTAAGTATTATTCATTTAAGAGGTGAAGAGAGTATTTGTTGATTTCATTGAGCTATGGAACTGGTTGTGATAAGGTTTTTAGTTTCATCAATTAATATTATCTTCATATCTTATAATTTAATATCATGAAGCAAAAATCTTAAGTTTTGTCAGTAAAGAACAGATTTCTTAAGGGACTACATTTTGATGAAGCTTATAGAACAGCTGCATACTCGAAATCATTTTCATTGGAGAATTAAACCAACTTTTTAGCCAATTAGAAAGCAGGAATATTGATGAGTGCAACTTAAATTAAATCATATCTTTGTTTGAGCTATGAAGACTGATTTCTATGACATCACAGCCATGAACACTCTGTTTGATCCTTTTGACAGTTTAATAGTCGATCTAGTTCCATTCATTCTTCAGCTTTCCTGACAGTGAGTCTTTTTTAAATTTTCTATTCTCATGCAAGTTATACTTACAGTCTATAAATACCAGAGGGTATCAGTGTATGACCAAACCTCATAGCTGCAGCCTGAAACTCATGGGATATACCTGGATGTATATTGGGGTTGTAACCATTGAACATGATGTGTTCTGAAACATGGATAAAGAACATGTTCAGTCTCATCAATACCAAAATTAGCAACCTAAGTAAGTTTCTGGGTAATAATTGTTTTTGAAATAGAGGGGTCAGTGCCTCTGAATACAAATCTAGTTGACTGTTTTCATCTGAAAGGGGTTTCTGGATGTTGTACTAAGATAGGACACACATTTGGAATGATCCATTTACTGATGGGTTTTGTGTCTGCAGATGCATCTATACAGGGGTCCAGTTTATAGGGTAAAGCCAGTCTAATATCTTTATTTCCCTATGAAACCCTATGTTGTTGGTTCTCATTTGAACTGTCTCATTGAGACATTTCAAATGAGTCCCAATAACATAGGATTAGTATGTTAGGGATAATGAAATATTTAAATTTGAAAACCCAAATACTCCCTCTATATGTAGCTCTGTCTGTATGATCCATAAATTAATTAACCATTATTATGTTGAAACAGAATCATTTTGAGGGATCAGTGCAACACTATTGTAAGTGCCTACATATTTATAGGCACTTCCAATAGTGTTGCACTGATCCCTCGATATATGTGCAGTCTAATATAAAAGTCTATACCACCTGATATTTCCTTTTTAATCAGAAAAGTTTTAGAATTTTATTTTCAAAAATAAATACTGACTCACATTTACAACAATCGGCCCTTGCAGAACTTTTATTCTAACATGTTTTTACAAAGATTTTCACAATTGTATGTTATCATATTAAGCGTCTTATCACATGAAATATCATACTTTAACAGCCTTTTGTTAAGGATGACATAAATGAGGCAAAATGTTAGCAAATTTTTTACCGATTCGCGCATGAAATTGCGTGTAAAGCGGGGTAAAATTGGCAAACAGTTTGCACTGTTTTGTCATCCTGGGTCATTTCACCTTTAATAACCATAGTTTACAATTATGATAAAAACATTACTTGTTTGTTGTATGTAATATGGATATCTCTGTCTAAATTCTTCTCTGGTCATACTGGTGTTCAACCATGTGGGCAGCCAATCATAAAATACAATTTTCTGAAAAGAAGAAACAAGAATCTAAGACAGTCAAAACTAAATATAGCTACCAAAAAATCTTCTCAAAGTTATCTCTTTGCCTCTCACAATATTCTTTCACATTCTTTCTCAACATTATGAAACATCATTTTTGGATAGTTTTTAGATTTTGATGTTTAGTAATTACATACAGTCGATATTGCTAGAGCAACCACTTCTATCAAGGGACCAATTTTATTAAGTAACCATCATAAAAAGTCCCTTCTCCTTAAGCAAAATCTCTTCTCAGTGGTCAGTCTCAAACAAAAAATTGTCCATTTTTGAATTTTCTCAATGAGACAATTATAACTAGAGCTGTCACAAAGCAAACTAATACCTCCCACAAGCGCCTTGTCAAAATATAAGCGCTATAAGTGAAGGATGTGTTTGAAACAAAGATTGAGAATTCAAGTTATATGCCTGTAACTGATTGTAGGTCACATGGTTCATAAGTTAGAGTTTAGAAATGAAAAGGTCTAACCAAAATTGACTGTGACCTAGACCTTTGTGACCCCCAAAAATAGGGCACTTCCTTGGGTCATAAGCAGCATTTGCATGAAGTTTCATGATTTAAGTCACTTGATACTTTAATTAGAGTCTGGAAATGAAAATGGAACAAAGGCTAACTATGACCTTGACCTATGTGATCCAAAATCGATAAGGCACCTCCTTGGATTGTAAGCAGCATTTGTGTAAAGTTTCATGATTCTAGGTCCATTGGTTCTAAATTAAGAGTCCGGAAACGAAAAGGTCTACAGACAGACAGACGAACAGATGGACAGACAGACATACACGGTGAAACCAATATACCCCTGTCTACTTTGTAGGTTGGGGTATAAAAAGTTCAAAATAGAGCTGTCGCAAAGCGGACTTATACCCTCCACCAGCCCTTTGTCAATTGAAAAGAGGCCAACTGTGAACTTGACCTTTGACCTATGTAGACTGAAAACAATAGGGCACTTCCTTGGGTCACAAGCAGTGTTTGTATGAAGTTTCATTGAGTTAGAGTCCAGAAACAAAAAGGTCTACAGACTGACGGCAGATGGACAGACAGATGGATGGCTGGACGGATGGACAAACAGACATGGTGAAACCAATACACCCCCTTCTTCAGAGGTGGGGGGTATTACAACATAGGATAGGGATAGACTTAGGAGACAATCTATATATGCTATCAAAATGGCCTATCTTATTTATAATGACATATTGTATTAACCCTTTCCTGTTTTACAAAATTTTGGACCTGTCCAAATTCAAAGGTTTTGCAGACGTAAATTTAAAGTGGATTTAATTTGAAAAATAACCATTCAGTAAGGTAGAAAATAGTGTGGAAAAAGAAGAAATTGCTTGTCAGAAGCAATTTCTTCTTTTTTCACAATGTTTTCTCAATTACAAAATCTTAGGGACGTAAAAACTAGGGATTGGACAGGAAAGGGTTAAACATCCATTTCCACAAGCAACCGCTTTCTGGTGGTCCCATATCAGGTCACTAAAAAACAAGTTTTACTTTAGTTACTAGCTGTTTGTGCAGAAATGATAATACCTGATATTGTGCAATCACCCTACTTCTGGCTTTATTGAAGATTTGTTCGTCTGTCCATCGTGGATGGTCTCTTTTTATGGTTTCTGCTATAAAATTGTGGTATCTGTGCCAGACTATCCCCAGGGACAACAGAAATGGGTTCTCATGTCCCCTGGGGTTACCAATTCCTAAAAAGATAAAGGATTTATTTTTTTCATCTTAAAGATTAAAAAAATATTAGGTTTCAAAATCATGACTATATATTACACACAATAATGCAAAGAAATGAATATCTGCATAAAATATTATGGGACTTACTATAAACATAATATTTGATTGGGGTAGGGGACCAGGGTATAGTACATGGGACATTTTTGTTCATGTATAGAAGAATAAACATTACAAACATTCTAGCAATTTCTTAAACACATCACAACATATTTGTGTAGCTGGGTTGTGTTTAAGGGTTTTTTGTTCTGCCTTGCTGTGCAGGCTAGCTTTTAAAGCAACAAGGTATAGAGAGGGCCCGGGCTCAAATCCCAATCAAATTGAATACTAATCTTATTATCATATTTGGTCCTTTCTGTAAATAACCAACATGAGGTGGTAGTTATGTGATTTGGTAGTTGATAATGTTGAATATAGAATATTCCTGGAAGAATCTAAATTGTCAAGGGTGTAATATTGTTACCTGGTTGTGACTATAAGGGGTGTTTGACTGCCTTACTATACAAGCTAGCTTTTATAGTGACCTGATAGAGTACTGGCTTTGGAACAGAGACATCCCTAGCTTGAACCTCCATGGAATTGTAAACTTATCAGTATTTATCTTTTTACTTTACAAATATCTGTGTGATAACAACCTGTATGATATTTTTTATGGTATCACATAGTTATTTTTAGAACAATAATATAATGCGGTTATTTTTAGAAACTTGCATTTCAGTTAAAAACATTGACGATAGCAAGACAAATGGAGGTTATAAGATAAATATAGTATGTACCAAGTGTATTGTATGAAAAAAATATCTAACTGGGTTGTGAGAAATTTATAATTGTCTCTGCAGAGCCTCGACAATAATCAATCCTCCCAACCTCGTTAGATATTTTATTTCATACAAAACACTAAGTATATATATATATGTATTATATATATATCTGAACCTGCCAGAGAATATTGAATCATGGTCATGATATACCACATCTATTAAACATGTAATCTATTAACCAGTGTCATGCTGAATTAGTTTTGGCTAAAATTTTCCATCAAAATCAAAGGGCAAAAAGCACTGAAAGTACCAACTGTATGTCAATTTTTATTTGAAAAACTAAATCTATTGACCATTCTTGTTTGAAAGTGAGAAACAGGTGGTGTAGACTAACATCAGACTGCACATATGTGCAGGCTGATGTTTGTCTATATAGCTCCAAAGCAGGAATATTCTGGGTTCAGCATGACAAGGGTTAACAGATAAAAGCAAGCTGTGCCATGTTTCTATCTGTTTTAGATGAGGAGTTAAATAAAATTGGTAATTTATTGACACAAATATCCCTTGATATACCATATCTTCTCTATAAAAAGGACCCTCCCTTAAAGTAGCTGCATCTTTAACACTGATGCCAATCACAGGGCATTTTAGCGTTTTTTTATGTCTTACATGTATATATAATGCAGGGGTGTGGAATTCCCATGCCCGACTTGTCCGACGCGGGCTTTCCCACTTGCGGGCAAGCAGATTTTTCTAGGCTACTTGTCCGTGGAAAAGTAAATAACAGAACAAATCTTACATAACAGCACAGATCTAGGAGAAAAGTAATCCTATTGTTTGTATCAAAGAGCAGAAAATATTGTCTATAATGAAGAAAATGCTGGGTTACAGCATTTTCTTCATTTAAAAACAATGTGTTCTCAATATTTATCAATTCATTTTTGTGGGCAAGTTCATTGTGATACTGGACAAGTAGGAAATCGACTTTTACTTGACCATGGACAAGTCGAGAAAAGTTGTATTTCCACACCCCTGTATAATGAGTTATTATATATACATGTAAGACATAAAAAACGCTAAAAATGCCCTGTGATGCCAATGACTACAAGTGGTGAAAATAGCTTGATATTTGGCTCAACAATAGTCAATTGATGCATCAGTTTGACGATAATTTACTTACTATGAAATCTGGACACAGGTTTGAGCACATGTTGCTGCGTGACTGGAGGGTTGGCATATGGTAGTCGTATAGTATTGTTGGGTGGGAAGGGTCCCCCTGCCAGCTTACCATCTCTGTAAGATCTAATAGCGTCTGTCCAGGCCTTGTTTGGTCCATATATCATCTGACCATCTAGGTATGGGGTTATTTCATTTAACTATAGAAATGGATCAACACATTATTAAAGTAAAATAAACATTTCTGACTGGCACAAGAAATTATTATTTTCAGATAAAATTCTAGTGCCTCACATGAATTGATTGATTAAATGGAGTTTAATGATGCTTTCAACATTATATCAGTTATATCACGGCGGCTGGAGCACCTAACAATGTATTCTTAGTATTTCTCTCACCAGTACAACTATTATTCACATCCTTTCCAACCCCCAGCTGCTATCTCACATAGGTTTATGAAGTGAAAGACATTATTTTTAAGAACTATAATAGATCTCCAACAAAATGTCAGAAAACAAAAATAGTTCCAGGCTAATTTTGCAGACAATTTTCATTTGGAAATCATTTTTTTTGCAAGCATAACCTTTTTCATGAAGAAAAACAATTGAGTAGATCTCTAAATCAGATTGCATGATTCAAGGTTGAAATTTACAGCAAATTATAGAAAAAAACTTTTTAATGACCCCCCAACCAATCATAAGAGCCTAACTAGCAGTATGCACAGCAAGTGTGTTATAGATATAAATCCTCTTTTGAAAAATATAATTAATTATGGCTTATAACATTGAAACTACAGCTGTAGTTCTCAAATGAAAGAAAAGGAGAGCAGATGGAGGACATTCATCCTTTACCATGGTCTACATTTGGATATTCTACTTGGTCACAATCTGAATATATAAATTTTAAAATCCTAGTTACGCCTTTGAAACAGCCAAATCGTAATAGAACGTTATCCATAATGAAGCAATCATTACTAACTTCTTCATTCATTACAATACTTTCCTAAACTTTGCAAAATGGGGTTCTATGAAATTGGATTTTTTAAATAGGCATTCTTTACCTGTTGTCTTGGATTGTTGGGTGAGTAGCCAGTTGTTTGATCATGACGTGTTCGACGGAACGTCATCTGAACGTCATCTTTGCGTCCCGGATTAAAGTGGGCGTGGTCTTTCGGGACGTCAATATTCAAATATTCTATTGGACATCCGGGTCTCTGTGCGTCCACCATCTCCTCTACCAGCTGTTGCCCTGTGTTCGGATAAAATGACCTTAAAAATTCTCAACATCTTCAACGATAAGCCGACACGTAGATCTTATGCACGCATACAAACTTGTCAACTGCCCTATATGTGCACATTAGATTGATCCGTGTCAGCGAATGAAATTTTACCGCCAAACAATAATTACGCGCATCCTTGTTAAAGTCACGTGATATTGTCAATTTTGGTCACATGACAAACACCCAAAAATTGCCTCCTAGATTGTGAAGGTCTATGGTTATCATTAATAAGCCCTTATTCGGTAAAACACTAAGTAGACATGATGTCAAACATTTTTGACTAGAGGTTGCGAGGCGAACTGCCTTGTCCGTAAAATTTAACATTTGAATTTGGTTGACTGTAAATATATACAAATCAACCCATGTTTCCTTGGAGTTACGGGGATCAAGGGGATTGTCAACGCCAAAGAATGTGTTAATTTTGTTTCAAAATTTTTTGAACATGTGTTGATTATTATTTTTTTTTTTTTCATTTTAACTTAAAACAGATAATTCTAATCAATTAAAGTCCGGTTACCAAAGAACACGAGAAATGCGGTTCGACCGGAGTACGAGGGTAGACCAGAAGGTCCTTGGTGTGCCGCTTTACTGATGTCCAGGGGGTTTGGTCGATCCTGTCCAGCTGGCTGATACACCCCATCACTGTACGCTGCGCTACTCTGACGAATAAGCTGTGTCTCTGAAACGTAAAAGAACCAACGTAAATTGGTGTTTAATAGACTAAATTCGAGTATATTAACTTGGAGTTAAAAAAGAATTAGACAGTTATGGCTGTAAATGAATATATCCATTTAAAGTGCTCAATTCAGTCAGGGACTCTCAATATTCATGTATATTTAGGGTCCGTGGTTCAGTAATAGGCCTACAGTTTAAAAATGTGATCTACACAAAACAAAACAAAAACCCATCTAGAGTAGACCATCGATTATACGCGTCAAAATCGATTCAATTTCGGGACAAATAATTTATAGAAACATTAAGGCATTCATTATGTGCAAGCTTGTAGGAATACGACTAACAGTTTTGACTCTAGATCGGCCCAATAAATGAATGAACATACGCCTGGACAATAAGCGCAGCATAGATCAACTGGACTAGATTTGAGATTAAAGATTGTGGGGCCATTTTCCCCAGTACTTTATATTAAAGAAAAATAATTCACAAATCTTGAATATCGAAACGTACCTGCCCCACCCCAGTCAGGGTGCATCAAATTGTTGTACCATCCGTCGAAAGGTGGGAGCTCGAACTCCTCACTGTTCACTGCTGGAATAATACAAATAGATTGGCCTATAAAGGGCCCAATAAAATCTAAATCCGATCTAACCCTTATATTTTGGATAACCATTGGTATCGTCTTGATTGTGTACTCACGACATAGGGTTTAAGTGACTAATAACGATTTTTTTTAGAAAACGGAATCATCCCTTCATCTTAGGCTCTGTAGACAAGAGGATCATGATGGTCCTAGATCATTCACCTAAGTCTCTTTGACCCATGGGACATCACATTAATCAAATAGACAGATGTCAACAAGGAGATAGTGTCTACATAAGATCAATACCATGGAATATTTTCAGCCAAGAGCAAAAAGGCTATGCCCTTTCGCTCTTTTTTTCTATGTAAAAAGGGATGCATCCGGGTGGAGCCCGAATGTTATCCCCAGGGCCTTGATATTGTAACGGTTAAGAGGTAGGTAAGTTGCATTGGGTATGCAAATGAGAGAGACCTGCCTTTAGTTGAATGGCTAATTATAGTCTATATAGACAGAGTCGACCCATTTAAGGTTGAGGATCCTTTTCTCTTAATGGATTACGTCTGTCTGTGAGCTCGGTTTGTTATAAAATGGTCAACCTTGGAAGAGGTCCACAGGATGATGCTACATACTAAAAATGAAAGCTGTCTGCCTTCTGGTTTCAAAAGAAGATTTTTAAAGATTTTCGCACTTTGATAGTATGTAAAAAGGGTTGCGCCCGAGTGGAGCCCAAAATATAACCCAGGGTCTTGATATGAACAAACTTGATAGAGGTTCACAAGATGATGCTACATACCAAATATGAGAGCTGTCTGCCTTCTGGTTTCAGAGAAGGAAAGTTTTCCATATTTTCACCCTTTTTTGTTAAGGGTAAATGGAAAGTTAAGGGTGGACTTCATTTATTTTGACAACTTTGGTAGAGCTTGACCCAAGGAACGCACCTGCTAAGTTTCATCGAAATTGGCCACCGGTTAGGGAGGAGAAGATGTTTAAAGAAATTGTGGACGACGCAGGATTGACGAAATACGTTGGACGATTACAATAGCTCTCCTTGAGCACTTCGTGCTCAGGTGAGCTAAAATACACGATAGAAACAAGGCTTAAAATAGATACATGTATTAAAAGGGCTAAATCTTTGAAAAGATATGATACTAAATTGGTGAAAATTACATGTAATCAAATTAATATAGTGTGCAGAAATTAATTGAAAAGTTCCAAATTATCGTGGGCAACTAATAACCAAAAGGAAGCACCAGAGCAAATTTAAATAGTTAACCATGAAACAGGTAAAAAAGTCAAATTTACCGAAGGTCAAACCAGTGAAATAAGCATCGGACTGAGATTCGAGAAGTCGTATATCAGCCACTGTATTCTTCATTCTAAATCCCCCCCGCCAGGAAAAAAACCCACAAAAAACAGAAAAAGAAAACTTAATTGAAATTTGAAATGATAAAAGGCAGAAAGGGAGATACAATAAATGAAGTATACCTTTATGCATATAATGTCCATGTAAGAGAAACAGTGCTAAAAGATGATATTTCATTACTTTCTTAATGGAAAAGAAACAACACAAAACAAACAGTCAACAACAGTCCCAGATATTGAGTATTGTTAATCCCTGCCTCTTAAAAGTCCTTGACTCATCAATGGTGACATATTCAGACGTTTCGAACTTTAGATTGGGTTGCCATCAAAGCGTCTGATTTAATTACTTGCATTTTCAAAATGTACTTTGGGCAGTTTGAGTGTAAGGATAAACTTTGTAATTTAACTGAATGGTTTCAAGAAAATCTACTTAATATGGTTCACGGAAGTAACTGTATCTTTATTTCAAAGGAGGCAAGCGAAGCTACTTTCCAACCTTAGAAGATAACCTTGAAAGTATTTAGTTCTGCTAAACATTACTCCGGGCGGATTTTTAGGTCGATTTTTTTTGGCAAAGCATAAATTATCTTTGTATACCGTTTGTAGGTTTGGCAAACGAAAAATCCCTGCTTTCTGTTACAAAATCGACAAGGATTTATGCACTTTATCTATTTGAATTAAAACATAGATACAATATCGACATGCAAAATTGGGATTTCAGTCCTTTCACGCGCGTTTTCTAAGTCACTTTAATTTCATGTAGGTCTATAGCCTGGTTAATTTGACCCTACTTTGACCTCTGTGGAAAAAATGCTTTTATAACAATTACCGATATATTTTATCAATTAACAAAATATATAATACATTCAATGTCGTTTGTTATTCATTCCTATGAAAGCACGTGCAAAGCCGAGTAGGAATAATCAGATTTTAATTCATCTAAATAGCAGGGGTCAGATTCAAGTCAATAAAACCGCACTATACTTAAAAGCGAATTAGTTTTTCCGTCTCACTAAGATATTTCAGATCCATGTATATCGGGAATTTTGATAATACGATGCAAGTTTTTTTACCACGGTGTCAGTCTGATCTGGTAGTATAGGGGTAAGTCATTGAAAAATTGTACCCACTATAAACGTAAATATGACACGTTTTCTTCTGACAATATCCGGGTACACATATTTATACGTCTAAGTAGCGTTTTCCGTATCAAGTGGCTATCCTTTCCAGATTAGCCATATAATTTATTTCCGAAATCTTATTCGCCGACACATGCGTGCATTCGAAAGTTACAGCGGTCAAGTTAAACGTTCCAACCTATATTGGCATCCTCTTTCATAAAGAATAGGACAATGTTGGTCCTTTATCGCTCACCTGGGGTCCGTTTTTCTAAACTTCTTTCGAAAAGAATAATCGTAAGTTATAATGAAAAAAATCATACCTGGTGTTTGTCATCAGTGATTGTTTGATTCTGCCTTGCAGTATCTCATCGGAATCGTTTTTGGAAGACAATAAGATGGTGCATGGCAGAATCCCATATTTAGTTAATACTGTAGAAACATTTTTAATTATTGACTTACGCAAAAAAAAATATCGTCAGATGTTTAGTAAAACATGCCCATGGGTCTCCTTGATCCCTTCAGTGGACATCACACGAGTAAGATTAGTAGATCTCCACCTTTAAATGATTTTTTTGTACCATTGGCTGCTGTAAAAAATGCCCATTGAAAGATTTCCGACTTAGATCTACTTTTAAGTTCAAAATGGCTACAAACGGGCTGCAGAGTCCAAATATTTAACCCTAGGAGCATGAAATAAAAAACACTTAGTTTAAGTCAACGTGTTGAGGCTAAATAACAAATATCTAGGATGTCTACCTTATGATTTCAAAGAAAATGGTGATTCTTAATCATATGTTTCTCTGATGTAAGATGGGATGCAGCAGATTTCACAAAAGTATATTCAATTTGCGCAGGGTAAGTTGACTAGAAACATCCTGTAACCGTTCCATCAAAACCAGTCCTGAAATGTAGTGAGGGTTTACGCTAAGACATGGGTGGACGTACGAGTGGGGACTGGCGTTCGTACGGACGGAGTGGATATAATACGTACTTAGTGTTTTGTATGAAAAAAAGTCTAACGAGGTTGGGGGAATTGATAATTGTTGAGACTCTGTCGAGACAATGATCAATTCCCACAACCGAGTTAGGTTTTTTTTTTTCATTCAATACACATTAGGTAGATTTTGCGCGGTGAGCCGTGAAATTAACATTTTACTGTAAGATCCTCGCGCCATTTGTTTGAAATATACTGAACCACAAAAATAACGCATCACTTCATTCTTAAGCTCTAACTTTTTTCATAATATAAAGGTTGAAAGAATGGTTTTATAAAAAAAACTCATAAAGGCGACAACCCCTAAAATCAGAATTTTCTCGTGCTCTTTTTTGACTCTTATTGCAAGCTCGTATTTGATGTGCTCGATTTTGAGATAAGTCCGGTCAGTGAAAGATTAGACATTGGTATCACTTATACAAGGTGTTCGTGAAAAAAAAGTTCATAATTGCATGAGATGAATGGACCATAACATCGACTTTCTCACGGGGTGTTACATATGGCAATAGCTACTGAAGGGTTCGATACTCGGCTCAAATTCATAATTTTTGTGGTTCACTGTCATCACTAGTCCACCCAAATCTGAAAAACTGTGTCATAGAGAGTAAGAAATTCCGGTCATATCACCTTATAATGCAATCTCCGCATCGTGTTAGCATCCAAAGTATGGCACTGAAAGCCGTTAAAATCGATGTTTTAACCTTACATTGGACGAGTTATGATCACTCATGGCAGATGCAAGTGCCCTTGATTTTATGAACCTGTTCAATTTGACTATGCGTGATGGCGTTCTGAAATCCAATTTTTTCGCTACCGCCAAACTCGAAGATTTTGCTTGATCTACGCTGTTTTTCATTACCATTTTTATATGCTGTAATAGTCGACCAACTTTATTTTCGTGAGATGCATTTAATCTGTTGCACCAGCACAAAACATGTTTATCACATTCAAGTGACTTTACTCTACTGAGTATGAGTTCAGGAATAAATTTCACCACAATTGAGTACCTAGTAGCCGGCCAAACTAAAGTAATGCCATAAAAGTAAATTGAACGCTTTCAGATTAAAAATATTTGTCATTGAAAAGTGATGCGTTATTTTTGTTTTTCAGTATAGATAAAGCGCTTTGAAATAAAGCATAAAGGAAGTTTAAAATTTACCCTTTAAACCAACGCTATTGCTTGTCTTAAAGGGTAAGGTTCACTCAACATGTACTTTCATAATTTCAGTAAAGGGATCAGGTTAAATTCCTATCAATTCCTTTTTAATTTTACACGATTTACCTATGGTAATAGACTCAGCGCTTACGCTAAAGCTCAATTTTGAAAATACACCTATAGGTACCTATTATGTTTATCTTATAACCGCTATTTGCCTTGTTTTCGTCAATGCTTTTAACAGAAATGCAAGTTTCTAAAAATAACTGCGTAATGTCATTGTTCTAAAAATATACATGTCTCTAGATACACGTGAATTGAATGATTGGAAATACTGCTTTTAACTTGATTATTATTTGGCTATTTTGCCTGAGACTCTGTGCATATTCCGATTATCTTCGGAAGATCTCCGAGTTCAAATTACCTAAACCGCTAGTAACCTATTCATAAATACACAATTTAACCAGGTGGTAAGAGCATGAACGAATAGCTCAGTCGGTTAAGGTGTATTGCTCTCGATCACACATCTATGAGTTCAAATCTCCGAGGTGCTAGTTTTTTGTGTTTTTTTCATTCTCTTCTTCGTCACTATTACAAGTTCACCCTAAGGAAATCATTATTACACGACCACTTTCTGCTGATTCTTATCGCGACATCTAAGATGCGATTAATCTTTTCGTATGATTGTTGTATAGTGTGAAATTATTGACATGATTTGACCTTTATGCAATGAATAAACTAACCGATGAATACATTTATCATCGCGGGTAGCGGCAAACTTTCCAAAAACATCGTAAACCCATGTAGAGTATGGGTTTTAAAATGTTTGTATAATGTAATAGTTCCCACACACACTGTTTGACTGTGTGGTCGAGAGGTTTTGTCTGATGACTACCGGTGCAGCGATCATGAGTTCGAATCTGCTTTCACCCCACTGTTTTTTGTGTTTTTTTTATCATTTTTTTATGTTTTTTTTTATTTCTGTTAGCCCCCCCCCCCCCCCCCCCCCCCTTAGACAAGTTATCTCGTGTTAACGACTATAATTGTTCAGCCCGTTTCATTTATCGCATTCTATCTCCTGAACTAAAATATGAAAACACAATACGCTGTCAAAGGGTCTAAAGGGAAAGTTTGGTTGAAAATGTGGGATTAGCAACTGGAGTCTCGGAAGAGTTGTCGTGGTAGAATTCGTAAGAGAAATACCAGGCATCGATAGTTAAGCGTTTCACCCCCGCAATATGACCGAAAAAATATAAAGAAATAAAAATAAAAAGAAACTAACGGAAAAAAAATAGTTTATAACAAACCGCAAGTCTCTTTGAGTATCGAGTGATATTCAGCATTCTTCAAAAGAAAAAAAAAACTATAATATAGATTGAAACCTAGAGGAAAAATAAATATGCTGTTGTAGTGACTCGAACCACGGTCTTTCGTCTTCTAATTCTTTATTCTCCCACGTGCAAAGACAAGTATCTACTCATCACAGTGTCATTTAATAGGTATATATTATGAAACTTGGTTCACGAAGTTAACCGAGACCTAACGGAGATACCATGTGACAATCAGTCTAGCGTGTAATGTATGCTAATAGAGGTTACGGTCAGTCATGTCAATGATTTTACACTATATAAAAGTGAAGTTTATACACTGCACATGTTTCCCAATTTTCAGAAAACAGCAAAATTTCCGATTAAGCCTAATTTCGATTCTTACCCAAATGTAAACAAGATGTGTTTGTGAAACACGAATGCCCCCGTAACGGCATTTTTTTCAAAGTTTGACCTTGACAGATGACCTTGACCTTGTCACATGACCTTGACTTTGGTACCAGCGGATGCGGATCATTGAGATCTATTATCATGCCAAATATTAGCTTTGTATCTTGAATAGGCTTGAATATATTGGCAAGGTTAAGTTTTCGGGTTAAGTTTTCGGACAGACCGACAGACAGACATACGGACAGACAGACAGACATGAGTAAAACAATATGCCCCCGATCTATCGATGCGGGGGCATTAAAAAAGCGCCGTTGCCAAAGTTTCCAAAAGGACACCCCGCATCAGCAGAGCCACCTTTTCTTTTGTTTTAATTATCAAAAGTTAACTCAACATATGAAAAATATATGTTTTCAAAATTAAAAGAAAGTGGATAAACCCTAATACATCCCCGTCTAAAAATTAACATATGTGATTGTAAGACAGAAGAAAGAATCAAAGCCCTGAAGGGCCTGAAAGTCGCTTCAACAGATGTATTAGTTAAACAAGACTTGCTTTTTATGGCCCTATCAGAGAAGGTTTTAAAAGGTATTGAAGGAAATGAAATTAATATTGAATTGTATATAACAAGAGATGTTTGTCTCTTAAAAATTAGATCTATTGAACCTCTCCACAATAAATTCTATGCACCTTTGAATTTTCCAAATTGTGACCTGTCACGCTAAATGGGACCTTATCCGAACTCCAAAAATCCAAATTTTGACAAACTTGTCAGACCAAGCGCAGGTTAACCAGATCCCGTATGCGAAAAGCGAATACAGAGTAAAAAAGGGTCAATACCCCATATATAGAAAACTACATAAAAGTGAAAAGTGTCGGCCCTAGTCTGGCTGCGCGGACAGTACAGACTACTAGGGTCAATATTTCACACATGCCATAAGGTCCCTTTTAGTGTGATGGGTCACAATAATACCTGTACCTTTATCAATATTTGAGCTATGTGCAAGACAAGATTTGTACATGGACGGACAGACAGGCGGATGCCAGTATAACCCCTAAAACGATCAGGGTTCTCCTAAGAATAATTGGAAGCTTTAGTGGCAGCATCGTTGGAAGCTTACAATACAGTGTTTATGCAAGTAATTGTGATTATGTGAATAAAAACATTTGGGAAAAGAATAAATTGCTCATGTTGAGCAATTTCTTCTTTTCCAATAATGTTTTTATGCATATTTATTGTACAAAATGCCTTAATTCATCAGTTTTTGACCTAAGATAACTAAAATTTCTCTATTTGATGACCATTTTGAAGAAATTAAGCGGTGGGGTAGTTTTAAAGCTGTAGGGGCATAACACTGTTTTAGATGAAGCTGTAGTGGGGCTGATGCAGCTTATTGGGCTGGGGAGAACACTGACGATAGTTTTGCGGGGGTATGGTTTATTGGGGTTTTACGCCGTTTTCAACTGCAGTGCTATGGTCATACCGCGGCGACTGGAGCACCAAACCATGGATTCTAGTTTTTTTCATACCAGTACTTTCACAATACCCTAACCGAGCCTCCTGCTATTCCTCTACATAGGTTCACGATATGGGTGACATTCTTTTAGTGGAGCTACAAAAATTTTTGCTGGGGTTTAATAAAACATACTTGTCAAAACTTCTAACCGGCCTATTATTGTCTGTCACAAATGACATTTTGAGACGGAATGAATTTAATCATCGGTTTTCATTGAACAGAATAATAATTTTTGAAGTGAAAAAGATGAAAATATTACCACTATTCTGATTCAAGTATTTAAAGAAATACACAAGTTTCACCATATCTCCTTATTTTGACTTTGATCGATTTTAACATTGGTGGGTGGAGTATTTTGTGGAAAATTTGGGAAATATTCAATAGAATCAAATTCTTCTTTCGAGAATAATGCTTCTTTATCGATTGACTAGAAATGTTGATAGATAAATTTTTAAGAATATCTAATTTTATTTCTCCTAAATCTGAGTTTCTGTCAAAACGAAGCAAATAACAACCGATGAGAAAATGGCGACTGGATCTATATGAGAGCGTGTCTGAATTACTGCGCATGCGCGAACTATTTTTTCGATGCTTTGAACGGTCCAGGGCTCTCACTAGGGTTTTGAAAGTAGGATTCCAGAAATCCAACTTCAGAAAAAGTTGGATCCAACACAAAAAAGTTAGATTCCATCATTATGAGGGTTGATTTTGTACCATGCAAAATTATGATATTGAAACGACAATTTATTAACCTTTTACTACACAATCCAATGTTTTAGTCACCAGAATGGTTATCTTAAGGAAAACATTGATTGAAAAGAAAGAATTGCTTGTAAAAAAACATTTTCTTCTTTTATCCCAATACTTTTTACATTTTTTTATTCATTTTTGGAGATGGGCTCAGTAGATGACAAAACTTTTTCCGGTTCAGTTTAAAACCATATAAAACCAATACAGAAGCAAGTCTTTGAAACAGTCATATCTTCTTTTTGCCAGAAGTTAAAAAGAGGTCAAAAAATGTTATTATATTTACTTAGACTTTAAAAAAGTCTCAACATATAAGTCAATGCGATGATTCTCTTTGCAGATGTTGCCAATTGAGAGAAAAAATTCAGAATTCATTTTCATTACAAAAGATTGTATGTTTCAACTGCATTGGTTATCTCTCTCTTTTTCTTTTTTTTTTTTTTTAGATTGAAATAATTAAACTTTCCGAACAACTTGTCTCTTGATTTGTGTTCATTTTTTTTTTTTTTTTTTTCATTTCAACACGTGTCTGATCAGTAGGCTGATCCGGAGCTTTCCATTTTCGAAATACGGTATCCGACGGAATTAAGCACATGCACGGCGTTTCAGAGATTCACCGGTAGTGGTAATTCGTTTCGTGTTTTTTTCGGAACATTTCTTTAATTATATAATTGTTTTAAGTCAAAATACCGATTTTAAAAAAGGTAAAAGAGATTCGGGACAGTTCGAAGGACACGGACTAATCATTTACTTGTTACGAACAAATAGGGTCAATTATGTTGTCTTACGATTGTCTTCGTCTAAATTGGGGCCCTGCTCGAATTCAATTACCGGTATATAATTAGTGAATTAACTGCTTCGATCAATATATTAATAGTTCACGTGTTTCGTTTATGCCTAACAATCGCCAAAACACATTGTCGGGCAGAGTCTAGATTCAATCCATTGATAGTCAGGCTCCGCCTACAATGTCTACGAATAACCGATTACGATTGGCTGTTGGCGTCAATTAACGCCACGCCTACCGCGCCCATCTATCGGACTTCAGATATGGCTATTATCGATTTTTCACGCGACAGTTAGCCTAACTTACGTAAACAATCAAATACATGTTATAACAGCCGAGAGGTTATAAGTCGGGACGCGTGCCTTAGAAAAAACTTGTCGTCCGGTGGAATCCTTTGATAGGATTTTTTGTCGTCCGCTGAGAAAAGTTGTCGTATGAGACGACACTACTGTCGTTTCCGAGAGCCCTTTGAAACTGTTTCAACGAAAACCCCTTAACTGTATATAAATTCAAATTGTGGTTACGAGGTTTTCGTTGAAAACCGATGTTATTCTTTTTTCTGAAACGCGTCTGTATTACTGCGCGTAGTGCACTATTTTTTCAATGGTTTACGAAAAAACTCGTAACTGCACATTAAACAGGCGTGGTTACGGTGTTTTTTGTTTGTTAGTTTTTGTTTTTTGAAATTCTTTCTCTGCCTCATATGGCGTTTAAGAAATATGATGTATATTTCTTCTACAACTTTCATGCGATCGCAAAATGTGGTATTATTTTGTTATGTTTATTACCATAAAGTGCGGACAGGAAATCAGAGATCTACTTTGTCTCAAAACAGAAATACAGGAGACGTTAAGAGGTCTGTCTTTGACCTTGTTTGACCTGCCCAGAAAACTTCGTACGGCCACAATAAGTCGCAGCGCGAGCGCAAGCGACTTAAAAATAGAAAACGAGGCAGAAAAATATTCTTTCTCTCACACGGATTGAACTTGGGTTCTCTTGAATCAGAGGCGGATGTCTTAACCTCTACACCACAGGTCATAGTAGTATACATGCATCCAGTGAACGCTTAAATCTTAATGTTAATTGGCGGAATTTGTCGATCATCCGTAATCTTCCGATTTCATTGACGGAAAATAAACAGAGTCTCAGGCGAAATTAGCCAAGGAATAGTCATAATTGGAAGGCTAGTTTAACTACCAATGGCTTTCTGTTGTTATTAATACCGGCTCTCCGTTCAGGATCACCAAACGGTGCAAACGGTTTTCCAAATACAAGCTAACACTAGCTTACATCACCTTCTGATGAGTTCTAAGTTGAACGAAACCTGTCAGGAACATGATGAAAAGTGGAAGCAACTCTAAAAAGGACCACCAGGACAGAAGCATGTCTCAAGACGCAAGACATGCCAGTCGATGATGTCACCCCACCAGGACAGAAGCATGTCTCCACAAGACATGCCAGTTGATGATGCCACCCCGGCAGACAGAAGCATGTCCCCGGGGCAAAACTGTCACGAGTTACCACCCGGCACCAGACAGATTAGCAAGGCAACCAGCTCGACTCCGGCAGGAGACTTGCTTCCTTGCAGCCAACAACCAGCAATATTGTCAATACATCATTAGCACCCAGTCAATCAACAAGTGCGACCCACCTTGCCTCTTTACAGCCAACTTTTAATGGTTTTCCAATTGTACCCCGCATTGCACGCACACCTGCGTGCAAAGCAGGGTATAATTGGAAAACTGTTTGCACCTTTTGGTGATCCTGAACGCAGGATGTTACATCAGGGCTCATGTTTGACCCTTAAACCAGGGTTTTGACCCCCCAAAATATGAAAATAATTTAATTTGACCTCTAGAAATTTCTCCCAAGGGTGTCATTTTGACCCCCTTGAGAGGTATTACTGAGGGTCAAAACATGGTTTTATACCTAAGAATTTCACAAATTTCTATCTTAAGTTCTCCATATTTATTGCTTGTTTCATATAGTTACAAGAAACAGTTAAAGTGACTCTTAAATATGCAAATTTCTACGTATTATTTGATTTTTCTGTCATGTTGACTCCTTTTAATTCTGATTTGACCCCCAGAATTTCTTATGTGAGGAGTCAATGACTCCCAAATATCAAACACCAACACAAGCCCTGGCACATCCACATTTCATTCAAACCACCAGCTGCCCATCACACATAGGTGTACTATTCATCTTTTGTACATTGGTAAGACACGAATGTTGCTTGTCACAGTGACTTAAGTCACATCTCAGATGAAAATTGACTGAGCCGGGATTTGAACTCAACATCCCAGGATTGACAGCTCAAAGTGTTATCTTTAAGAATACTGTGAAATTGAAAAGTAGAAATTATAATGGAATAGCTTTTGAATGAAATTGAATGAGCAAGAGGAGTGAGTTTCAAATGAAATTAAGGAGAGGTAAATAGCTTTTTATGCCTTTACGAACCGATGAGACACTTTCAAATTAAAATAAAGACAGTGAATTCATGAATTTCTAGGAAGTTTTCATTTTAAATTTAGTTGTTGATCAAATCTTTTTCAGTGATTATGGAATATTTTTAAATGGTTTGAGTGAGCGTTTGGAATGAATGAACGGAAGCGATGAGAAAGTGATTTAGAATGTGTGGGCATACAAATTCATTAATAGGCCTTCTGTAAGCTGAAAAAATAAAGTGTTTGTTTCTTATGGTATTGAATTTTGGACAAGTTCACAAACACTAAGAAAATTATCACAAGACATATTTATTTCTGCAAACAAATCAACAAAACAAAGACAAAATAGTAAGTGAATTAACATTTTTCTTATAAAATAGCTTAATGTATCGTTTATGAAAAATTCAGTCTAAATTGACATTCATAGAAATGTGTAATTGATTCAAACAATCCCAAGAAAAGAAATTTCAATACAAAATTCTGTTACGAAGGGGTGTGGAAATGCAGAACTTTCTCTCCTTGTCCCTGGGCAAGAAATCATGACTTTCTACTGTTTCAGGTTCAACACGAATTTCTCCACAAAAATAGAGAAAAGATAGATTAGAGAAAAGTTTGTTTTTAAAGAACAAAATGCTGGAACCTAGCATTTTCTTCATTGAAAACAATATTTTCTATCTTGAAACAAACATTTGGCTAAATAAACTTTTACATTTATAAACGTACCATTCCAAAAATTGTCTTTGTTTCACTTGTCCATGGCCAAGTGGTAAAGGAAAAATACACTTGTCTGCACTCGGCAGGTAGAAAAACCATCGCCTTGGGAACTCAGCAACCATGTATAATGCTATCATGAAACAAACCAGCATCATCTTTTTCACTAATCGAAAGAATTTTTTTAAATAGATCTACTGCCTTAAAATCCTAAATCAATATATAGGTATCTAGGGCACTGTCACATTGAACCCTGAAAGTACTTTTTTAATAACACACGTTTCTTCAACAATACTTTTGTTTTTCAAACTTTAAGGAAAGTGTGCTTATATCTTGAAGTAGGAGGAAGGCTTGTAAAAACAGCTTAAAAATTTATCATAAAATATTATGGCTTCATTAAATCAAG
Organism: Fragum whitleyi; assembly: GCA_948146395.1. Lineage (NCBI taxonomy): Eukaryota > Metazoa > Mollusca > Bivalvia > Cardiida > Cardiidae > Fragum > Fragum whitleyi. Next base: position 11,046,099 of record OX411543.1, on the reverse strand, counting down.
AGCATCATTTAAGGTATTGGATCCTTGATAATTCTGCCATGTTTCGGAAGTCATGATTTTAATCAGTGTTACCCAAGGATTCCTCATGATTTCATTAGGAAACCTCTGTAAACATTGTGAAAGATCATGGGTTCCAAAATGTTGCAATATCTTTCCAGGAACTAATAGGATGAAAACAAATAAGTCAGATTGATAACTGACAAAGTGAAACAACAATACCCTGTCTACTTTGTAGGTGGGGGGAGGAGTGTGTTTGAATTTTACGAGGGTGATTAAATGATACGAGGTGATGTTATAATAAGCTTCAAACTGTATGGTAAATAACAAAGTGATCTTTTGTTTATTATTATGTCTAAAATGAAAGCTATTCCAGGATCAACAGGTTAATGGTCAACTCAAGAAATGGATTTCATGTTATAATAATAGTTTGAAAAAAAATGGCAAATTGTCAAATGATCCGCCCATAACACTGCTTGAAGTCCATATATATGAAAAACAACAAAGGGCATTAACTAAACCAATTAAGCTAGGTAGAGTTATGGTTCTTGTGCACACTGTTATCATGAGGGCAACTTTTCTGCTAAGTTTCAAGTCAATAAGACTTAAGTTGATAGTGTTATGACAAAGAAGTGGACGCCACCCACCCTCTGGCTGAACACCACATGTGATCACATAAAACATCTCGACTTATGATGGGCATTTAAAAATGAAGAGATGAAATGAATGATTTAGAAATAGATACATCAAAGTTTAAGAATGGATCCATTACTCACAAAGATATTGAAAAAATTTGATCGGTAGTTTATTCCTTTATGTAAATTTATATCACTCTCAGAGTGAAAAAGAGATAGCACATAATGTGACATATACTGAAAATCTCTATAAACCACGGTTTGACACTAAGGGGAGTGTCCGAGTCCGAGACTCTTTATTCATCAGTTTCGGCCCGTTCATTTAGCAAGTCCAATGGGCTCCCAGGATCATTTGAGATTGCTTTAAGAAACCATTGCACATTGCACAAGGCAGTTTCATTTTCATCCCTTGTCAAAGCTGTAAATCTTTCACTACAAAAGTTGTTGCATATGACATCTAGAAGTAGTTTGAAAGAAAATCATTTTCTTTTGGGGGAAAAACTTGCGGAAAAGAAGAATTTGCAGACAAGCAAATTTCTTCTTTTCCAAAATTTTCTCCCATTATGAAAATTGGGACTCCTTGCTTTGAGCTTGGACTCCTTGATTTCATAAGTTTGGAGTCCAATGGACTCCTTACTCATAGAAATTAATGTAAATCACTATACACTGTATAGGCACATCAATCTGTTTTGTTTAAATCCCATGAAGTGAAAGACACAAAATTGATGTTACAATATCAGTTCATAAATAAACTCATTATAGATCCTGTATTCTATGCTTTGTCTTCTGTTCAGTCTTTTTCTGATTAACACTTTTCCCTGAAATCTCCACAGGCCGATTCCCTGCCTGTTCTCCACCAACCTGGTTCCCAGCAACCTTCTGCTGAATTACCTCTCCTGGATCTTTTAACCCCACGTCAGGATTAAATTCCTCCTCGCTGGACACATATGTCACATTGGATTCTGCGAGTTCATTCTCCTCAACACTTTTCTCTATTTGAACATACACAACTTTTTCTGACCCTGAGTCTTTGATAGTTTCTAATTCCTCCATTTTGTCACTGTCCTTGAGCTGTTCCTTGTCATCTGTGATATCACGGATGATAGGTGTCTGAGGCTGGGTCTGCCAGAAAGCGGCAGGTTTGACTGTGATCCCGTATGGGTTGTCATCGAGAGGGAGAAAACTGTCTGTAGATTTATGTAAGAGATTCCTTGAGTTGCCTGGTAAAGGAATGGCTTTCAGTTCGTCTGACTCGCTGTGGTCACGGAACGGATTGAAGTTTGGTACCACAAGGAACGCAAAGGATAATAAGAGTACCTGGAACAAAAAAGAAAAGAATATTTCTGTAGATTTGTTTTTCTATGGTACCAGTAAGTTTAGGGTTCAGTGCAAAACTATTGAAATTACCTATTCACTTATATGCACTTTCAATAGTTTTTCACACTATCATTCAAATTGATAGTTTTGCATTTAAATGGGCTTGAATTTGCTAGAACAAAAGAAAACTTAAAGCCAAGGTGATCTGATTTCTATCATAGCTGCCCTTGTTTTTTATAGAAAACAAGAGGACCATGATGGTCCTATATCGCTCACCTTCGTCTCTTTGTCTCATTAAATACATCAAATTTTCAAGTTGTTCTTTTATGATTTAAGGCCTCTAAGGCTGTAAACAAGACAATTTTCACTAAGGTCCCTTTTCCCATGATATGGCATGGATCCTTCCCATTTTCAATAGGGTTCATCCTTGTGACCTGACAAACATTCTGACCAAGTTTCTTGAAGATTGAATCATGTTTGTGACGTTTAGGGTGTAAACAATAAAAATGTCATTGAGGCCTCTTTTCCCTTGATATGGTTTGGATCCTTCCCATTTTTAATAGGGTTCATCCTTGTGACCTGGCAATCATTCTGACAAAGTTTCATGAAGATTGGGCGATATTTGTGGCCTCTAAAGTGAAAACAAGAAAATTGTCATTAAGGCCCCTTTTCCCTTGATATGGCATGGATCCTTTCCATTTTCAATAGGGTTCATCCTTGTGACCTGACCAACATTCTGACCAAGTTTCATGAAGATTGGGCGATATTTGTGGCCTCTAGAGTGTTAACAAGAAAATTGTCATTAAGGCCCGTTTTCCCGTGATATGGCATAGATCCTTCCCGTTTTCTATAGGGTTTATCCTTGTGACCTGGCCATCATTCTGACCAAGTTTCATGAAGATTGGGCCATATTTGTGGCCTCTAGAGTGTAAACAAGAAAATTGTCATTAAGACCCCTTTTCCCGTGATATGGCATGGATCCTTTCCATTTCAATAGGGTTCATCCTTGTGACGTGGCCGTCATTCTGACCAAGTTTCATGAAGATTGGGCCATATTTGTGGCCTCTAGAGTGAAAACAAGAAAATTGTCATTAAGGCCCCTTTTCCCGTGATATGGCATGGATCCTTCCCATTTTCAATAGGGTTCATCCTTGTGACCTGACCAACTTTTTGTCCAAGTTTCATGAAGATTGGGCCATAATTGTGACATCTAGAGTGTAAATAAGAAAATTGTCTTTTAGGCCCCTTTTCCCGTGATATGGCATGGATCCTTTCCATTTTCAATAGGGTTCATCCTTGTGACCTGACCAACATTCTGACCAAGTTTCATGAAGATTGGATCATATTTGTGGCCTCTAGAGTGTAAACATTGTTGACGGAGGACGATGGACGCCGGACGACGCACGCCGGACGACGCACATTCAATGATCACAAAAGCTCATCTTGAGCACGATGTGCTCAGGTGAGCTAAAAAAACCATTACAGACAACACAGTCACTTGACAGGATAAAATTGCACAGAGAGTTCATGAGATTATTGTTAGAGTATACTTCATAAAGAGAACAAATGATTGGTTAACTAATTTTATCTGAAACAAGTTGATCACACAAAGGGTACTCACCATAACACAAGTTGATGCTTGTGCAGACCGAGATGTTCTACTACTGATGATAGTCTGTAACTTTCTGAGTTGGGACATCAATGATCTGAGGAACAAATACAAAATACAGTCATTCTTGCTTAAGCAACCACATCTATTGAGTGACCCTTTTTTAAAGCGACCCTTTTCAAAACCCCTTCTGGAAATACGAATGTCCTTAAAAGTAGATTGTATTGGTATAAAAAGAATTGTTTTTGAATTATATGTTGTTAAAACTCAAAAGAATTATCTCAATGAGACAATTCTGTTATGTTTTAACAACATAGGGTTATTGAGAAATGCCCAATAACATAGGAATTCAATCAGAGTTATGTCTCTCATTTGTAAAGAAAACATGTACTTAGCAAACATTCTCTATCACAACTGCTTTTTGGTGGTCCCATAAGAGGTCACTTAACACATCTTTTATTGTACTGCAAACTTCACTTTATATATAGCCCTCTAGGGGCAAGAGGACAATCATGGTACTTTTAAAATGATTGACCAAGGTCAGCCTGCATAAATTGTGCAAGCTGAACAGGACTTATTCTTTCTTATTATGATTTCTTAAAGTTTCATTCTTTATCTTCTATTGTTACATGTATTAATTTTGAATACCAACCCTATTTTACCTGTGCTGCATTTGACCTTTTTTATTTCAATTATTTGTGTTGTTTAATTTTTGAGGTTTTTTTTTGACATTTAAGAAAAGACTCTTTATATTTTTATTAAAAAAATATAGACATAAAATAAGCCCTTGAAGTATGCCAGAACAAAATTATACCAGGTACTGTGTATTAATCTGTGTACAATATTGTGAAATACATTTTAAATGAATTCTCTTTCCTTTTCAGCAATTATGATGCTTTCGCCTCAGTAAAAGTTCAGTGATGACTTTAGTTAAAGGTTTTTCAAAACATAAATCCAAGCCTCCCAAAGTTTCACTTTCTTGCTTTTTCATAATGTCAGTAGTCAATACACCCAAGAAGTATCACATAGTACCATACTTTTACAGTAAGTTTGTGACAAAAATCAAATAATTCAATGTCAGGAAAATGAATCTCTGTCAAGAGAGTGGTATTATGGTCACATAAGCACATTAAGTTTGTGACAAAAATAAAATAATTCAATGTCAGGAAAATGAATCTCTGTCAAGAGAGTGGTATTATGGTCACATAAGCACATTTAAAGTTTCAGAGCAATAACATCACTAGAAACAGAGATATAAATTACTCTGACACAAACAGCTCATTGACTTGAAAAGCCCCCCTATTCAATAAATGCTTTTGTGACTTGAAAATCTTTTTGATTTAAACCAGTCAAAATTTTGTTTAAAAAAAGAAAAGCAAACTTACTCATTTTGTTTCTCAAGGTTGTGCACCTTTTTGTGTAAGTTTTGGTTCTCGGCTGTACATATCTTTACTCTCTTCTCTAAGCCATCAACATAATCCATCTTTCTCTTTCTACTCTCTTTGGCTGACACCTGTAAATAACAAAATACATTAGCTGGAATTTAGACATTGCAAGAAATTAAGAAATTGGTTGTAACAAGCATCATTTCCTACAATCCTTTCCTCTAAAAACTTGATTTTCAAAATAATACAATTTTCATTCTGCCATTTCTAGACTAGTCTAGTAAATGCGATCAAATAGATTTCACAATAATTACTCTATTACCTTAATACGACCTTATCTATGCAGTTAAAAAATTCTTTAAATTTTTTTTAAAATGCTTCTTTTAGCGTGACTGAAGTTTTATAATAGAAACTGGCGCATCTATCTATGAATTCCTGTCATTTCTCACACCAGTATAACCAAAACATTACATTTAGGCCATCAGCTGCCAATCTAACTTGAGTGTACTACTCATCATTTGCAATTTAGTGGGAGACAAATTACAATGTCCAGGGCTCATGTTGGACCAGTGAACCAGGATTTTGACCCTAAAAAATCTGAGAAAACCTTATCTTGACCCCATTGGGAGAAGTTCGAAAGGGTCAAAACAAGGTTTTATCCTTAGAATTTAAAATTATGTATCTAATCGATCTTTTTAAAATTACTTCAATTGCTTATTTAATATCTGTACAAGACAAGATTTGTTTGTGAGTCTATCATCATACCAAACATAAGCATTGCATCTTGAACAGCCTTTAAGTAATTGACTATGTTAAGTTTTTTGGTTATGCTTTGCAAACAATGGTAAAGCAATATGCCTGAACTTTCTATATAGTCAAAGGTCCATTGACACTTTTACCTGAAAAATTATACTCATGATTTGCTGTTTCTTTTGTTTGACCCCCCTTTAAACAGTTTTGACCCCCAGTATTCCATGGCTAAAGAGTCAGTCAGTGACTTCATCATTTCAAATACTAGCACAAGCCCTGCATGACACATAAACCTTATCAAAAAGCTGATGAAGAAAATCTGGATTCCAGTATTTAGAGGCCAAGTTTTACAAATTGAACTCAGCAAACAAAATACTTTATACTTCCATCTGTCTGAATTCATGTCCTTCTTACGACGGGAGGATTGTAAATCTCATTGTTCTGAATTTGTTTAAAAGAATATGGCATTAAATGAGAATAATAGCTTATTTTATCATCTTTTACTGTAACAATCCACAAACATCTTACTTTATTTCTAATCTTCCGTCTGACAGCTTTTAGAGCTCGCTCCTCTTCCTTTGTAAGTGGCATATTGGTTGGTAGCGTGATTCCATCTTTTGCTAATAAATCAAGTTCTTCCTCTGTCAATCGAAGTTCAGGAAATTTATCCTGTTTGTGTGTCCCTGTGGAAACATCTTGCATTGTAAAGGGGAGAGTATCTGTTGTGTTTGGTGCAGAAACTTTGATGATTTTGATGGTTTTTGTTGTGCTGCCGTCGGCTTGTACTGATGTGTTTGTAGCTGTGTCAAAGGTCATGAGGTCTGCATGGTTTCCTGTAATTAATAAAATTAGAATTGCATTTCTTCATAAAACTAGGGAAATATTGGCTCTTTATTCCTCACAAAGAACAAAGGGTTCCAAGAAAACAACAAATTTACAAAATTAATGTTCACTATAATGTAGCCCTTTTTTTTGAAATTATCATTAAATCTGTTTGTCCGTTGTTTCCTAAATTTCAATAAGCAAAGATGATGACAAGACTGAATATTAATGTTGGATGATTAGTTTAAAATCACAATAGATTATTGTTGTAAAGTCATATGAGTAACTCTCCTTATCATCGACTTCATAATCAGTTGCTTTAAATTTAACAATGTACTCTATAATTGTATATTATTCTGATTGTCATCTTACCATTGACCCTTTTCAATGTATATTAACTATAAACTCTTCTCATAAATAGCCTGAAATCCACCTGGTTTGACAGAACGTTTAGACAAGGTTTTGCATGTATATATTGATGGTTCAGTGAGAAAGAGTTGTAACTGCCTATAAACATTTAGTTACAACTATTTCACACTGAGCCGAACAAGAATTGTAATTGTATATCAATTTTTACACAGAAAAAGTAACCCATAATCACACATTCCAGAGATTTTAGGTCTTCACTTTTTATCTTAGCATAAAAGGTATAAATAAAGAGACTGAGTTTATTCCCTACATACCTAAATCTATTGAAACATTGTCATCCATGTAAGCCTCATCATCAGTGGTCCCTACTAAAGCGTCTGTATCAATTGTATCAAAGTTTATATTTGTCATCTCTCCAAAATCAATATTCTCTAGGCCAAGTGGGTCTATTTGTTCATTATTGTGTGGACTACAGGATAGCTGGTCTCCTGCACAAGGACTCAGTTCTGTATTCGTTGAATAACCAGGACTAAACTGTGTAGAACTAGGAGGGGAACCAGATAGGCTGATCTCTGAACCTGGAAAAAGATATATCAATTTTCAAGCAAGTCAAAAGTTAGTTTCAAAAAGTTTTAAGCCATTACAACAATCATCTGTTTTAAACACCAATCAAATACAGATAACATAAGCATTGCAACTTCCAACAAAGACAGTAATGTTACTTGAGGCAGTGGACATGTAATAGTTCTGCAACATTTTACACCACAATATGTCATGTTCTTTTACAATGTTAACCAAGGTTTCCTAATGAAAATTATTAGGAATCCTTGAGTGAAACTGTTACAGTTCATTATCTCCAAAACATTGCCAAACTATTACGGGTCCACTTCCTTAAATAACAAGTGAGTTCTGCTATTTTCTATCTTAATAACTAATCATTCACACAAACTTAGAATTATCTTGTCAAGTTCTGTAGCTTCTTTCACTGGAAGGACATAAACAAGAGGACCATGATGGTTCTATATCGCTCACCTGAGTAAGTCAACTCATATCTTGTCAACAATGTTATAAATACCAGAAATTGTCTGATGTAAATTTAGGGTGGATTTAAAAGAAACAGACTTTAATTTCCTCCTACTGCAATTTGATTTTCTTTTTAATTGCAAACAAAGTTATTGATGGAATTGAATTCAAGTTTAGTAGACCTAAACCTTAACCCTTTCCTGTTTTTTCAAAATTTTGGACCTGTTCAAATTCATAGGTTTTGCAGACGAAAATTTAAAGTGGATTTTATTTGAAAAATAACCATTCTGTAGGGTAGAAATAGTGATGAAAAAGAAGAAATTGCTTGTCAGAAGTAATTTCTTCTTTTTTAACAATGTTTTCTCAATCATAAAATCACAGGCACGTAAAAAGCAGGGATTAAACAGCAAAGGCTTAAGAATATCCTTGCCATGTTTAAGATATGTCAAATAGTTAAGGCGAAGATTAACCTTCTCTGATATTTTTGGCAATATTTTGACATTTCCAATACCATGTAAATAAGAGATTTTGATTGAATAAAATTATTTTTACAACTTTGGTAGAGCTTTACCCAAAGAACATCCCTACCATGTTTCAGCTTAATTAGCCCAGTGGTTAAGGAAGAGAGAGTTTTTCTGAGATTTTCAGCAATTTTTGTCCATTTTTCAGCCTTTCTGTTATCATGCAAACCAGTGTTTTTGATGAAATTGAATTTTTTCAACAACTATTGAAGAACTTCACGGAAGAAAGATCCCTGCCAAGTTTCAAATTGATTGGCCTAGTGGTTTAGGAGGAGAAGAATTTTTTCTAAGATTTTCAGCCATTTACGGCCATTTTTTAACCTTTCAGTTACCATGGAAACCAGAGTTTTTGATGAAATTAAATTCTTTTAACAACTTTTGAAGAGCATCACACAAGGAATATTTCTGCCAAGTTTCAGCTTAATTGGCCTTGTGGTTTAGGAGGAGAAGAGTTTTTTCTTAGATTTTCACGATTTTCAGCCTTTCTGTTGCCATGGCAACCAGAGTTTTTTATAGAATCAAATTCTTTTAACAACTTTTGAAGAGCTTCACCCAAGAAACATCTCTGCCAAGTTTCAGCTTGATTGGCCTTGTGATTTAGGAGGAGAAGAATTTTTTCTAAGATTTTCAGCCATTTTTGTCCTTTTTTCAACCTTTCCGTTACCATGTAAACCAGAGTTTTTGATGAAATTAAATTCTTTTAACAACTTTTGCAGAGCTTCACCCAAGAAACATGTCAGCCAAGTTTCAGCTTGATTTGCTGTCTGGTTTAGGAGAAAAAGATTTTTTTCAAAGATTTTCAGCCATTTTCAGCCATGTTTCAACATTTCCGTTACCATGGAAACCAGAGTTTAAGATGAAATTGAATCTTTTGACAACTTTTGAAGAGCATCACACAAGGAATATTTCTGCCAAGTTTCAGCTTGATTGGCCTTGTTGTTTTGGAGAAGAAGTTTTTCTACAATTTTCGTCCATTTTTCAACCTTTCCGTTACCATCGAAACCAGAGTTTTTGATGAAATTTAATTCTTTTTACAACTTTTGAAGAGCTTTACCCAAGGAACATCTCTGCCAAGTTTCAGCTTAATTGGCCTTGTGGTTTAGGAGGAGTTTTCAGCCTTTCTGTTGCCATGGCAACCAGAGTTATTTATAGAATCAAATTCTTTTACCCAAAGAACATCCCTGCCAAGTTTCAGCTTGATTAGTCCAGTGGTTTAGGAGGAGAAGATGTTTATAGAAATTGTTGACAGACGGATGGACAGACGGATGGAAGATGGACGGACGACGGATGGTGAGTGATCACAATAGCTCACCTTGAGCACTTTGTAAAAAAATATGCCCCTGATCTTTTGATCCCGGGGCATAAAAATTCTTTGCTAAACTCAACCGGTTGTCCAAGGATAATTTGAAATTGAATTTCAACATTTGACCTTAACCCAGTGATGTATCATGATTGTTGACAGGGATGTGGAAATATAGATTTGCTTTGTGTGGAAATGTAGATTTTCTCCACTTGTCCCTGGTCAAGTAAAAGATGATTTTCTACTTGTCAAGGATAAAAATTAACTTGTCTGAAAAAAGGGGAATCATTTTTTAAAGAAATTGCTGGAATTCAGCATTTTCTTCATTAACTCTTATCATGCTGAATAAATTTTGGCTAAAAATTTTCATCAAAGGGCAAAAAGCACTGAAGGTACCAACTGTAGGTCAATTTCTCCAAAGTGTTAAAGAATCTGTGATAATTGGTTGACTAATACTCACCAGTATGTGACATGTTGTCATAGGATGGAGACTGGCCTCCGGATTCTAGGGAAACTCCACTGTCACTGTTGGAAGGTGAGTGAGCAGGCTGCATAACATAATCATGGTCCGTGTATACAGGGGTCTTTGGGGTGTCTACATGTAACGTCTTTACCTCACTAAATATTGCATCCACATTAAAATCTTCACTGAGTAATCCAAGGGTTGACTGCAATAATCAAATATGTAAAAGCATTTAAACCAATGTAAGCTTATCTGAGTAGCTTTGAATAAAATATTCATTGCAATTCACAAGTAACATTTCCAACATCATTCATTTTGCTTAACACTAAGCACCATCTATTACAATACAATGCAAATAGGCATGTCTGACAAACAATACCCTGGTAGTAGGATCAAATGAGCTTTCCTACCAGTGGACAAGAACATTTTTCAAGCTTTCCTTGGAGAGCATACAAGCTAAAAATCATTTAATGATTAGGTTTGCGAAATAAATTACCCCTCTCATGTTGTTCTCAGTATATTCTGACTGTACAGGGTTGTGGAAAACTGATTTTCTCCATTTGTCCATGGACAAGAAAAAGTGTATTTTTCTACTTGTCCATGATCAAAATGAACTTGTCCACTATAAATAGGATCAATAAATATTGCGAAAACATTGTTTTCAATGAAGAAAATACTGAAACCCAAGTAAATTTTAAGACATCACTCGAAGTACATCTTAGAAATAAATTATCCAAATGGTTACAAATGCATTTATGAGAGATGTCCTGAAATTTAGTTGTCCTCGGATAAGTGGTCTGTAAAGGGCACTTGTCTGCAGGTAATAAAGCCTGTGTCAGAAAAATTGGCAAGGGAATTACACATTCCTGCTGTACATTAAGCTATCACAGACACAGACGGGTCATACTAAACTATGCCCCACGGAGAAAGTATGCCCCACCTAGCCCCACGGTACAAAATGACGCCCCACGGGTTTTAGCAATGTGACTAGGGGTCATTTTATGTTTTATATATAGGAAAACACATTTTTAATCATGAGTCCAAGTTTTATTTGTCTATCTTAAAAAATAAGCGAGATATTAGTGAAAATATTTTATGACTAAGCTAGTTCAGTTACAACCACACGCCCTACCATTTCAATGGACAATAAGCAAATTGTTAATAACAATTCTGAAGTCTTTTGGTCGCGAATTTAATCAACAAAAGACCCGGTGTTAAGACCATGCTTTATTTAGCTTCCATTCTACAACTAGAAAGCCATGAATGGCTTGAGTCGCTCCACAGGCTTGAAATTCTTGTAAAAGCAAATAAATGTTTTGACTAGAGAAATGACCTCTGCTCTTAAATGAAATATTTTTTATCAAATCAAAATAATTTTTAGCTGCATGATAATGGGTCACCCAAAGATCATACCAAAAATGTTTGATTGATATTCATCAGTTACATTCTGAGAAAATGATTTTCATAGTTTCCACTATTTAACATATTGAGAAATGACCTCTGCCCAAAAAATACATGTTTTTCATCTAAACAAAATAATTTTTGGTACACTAATAAAGAGTCACCAAAGGATCATTCCAGTGAAATTTGGTTGATATCAATCAATTAAGTTCTGAGAAAATGATTTTCAAAGTTTCTACTAAAGTCTTCTTAACATATAGAGAAATGACCTCTGCCCATAAAATGCATATTTTTCATCCAATCATAATGATTTTTTGTAGACTGATAAAGGGTCACTCAAGGATCATTCCAGTGAAATTTGGTTGATATCCATCACTTATATTCTGAGAAAATGATTTTTAAAGTTTCCACTATACAACATATAGAGAATTGACCTCCGCCCATAAAATACATATTTTTCATCCGATCACAATGATTTTTTGTAGACTGATAAAGGGTCACTCAAGGATCATTCCAGTGAAATTAGGTTGATATCCATCAGTAATATTCTGAGAAAATGATTTATAAAGTTTCCACTATACAACATATAGAGAATTGACCTCCGCCCATAAAATACATATTTTTCATCTGATCACAATGATTTTTTGTAGACTGATAAAGGGTCAACCAAAGATCATTCATGTAAAATTTAATTGGTATCCATTGATTAGTACCTGAGAAAACTCACTTTTTACCATATTTGGAAATTAGCCACGCCCATTAAATCCATGTTTTTCATTGGATCAAAATTCCTTGAACAACTTTCAAAGAGGGTCATCCAAGGATCATTCCTGTGAAGTTTGGTTGAAATTCATCCAGTAGTTTCTGAGGAGAAGATTTTTAAAGAAAAGTTTACGACCGGACGCACGCACGGACGGACGGACGGACGGACGGACGCACGACGGACACAACGCCATGACAATAGCCCCATTGGCTTTCAGCCAGTGGAGCTAAAAACCAACAATCCAAGGGCCATCACTCTATTCTACTTTTAAAGATACAATCAATAAGACCGTACGAGTTATCTCTCTTAGACTTGCAGTAATTATACATGTACTAATACACTACAACTTCTCCCCTTTTCAAACAAAATTTAGACTGTTAATTTTGTCAATCATTTTTTTTTTAAACCACACAAGTCTTCTTTTTTTTTTTAACAAACTAATGAAACATATTCTGATCGTAAATTACCACTATGTTAGAATGTTTTATCAGCATACTATCAAATTGGTAATTTACTGATAATTGAGACAAAGATAATTCTCGTTTTCTAAAACGAGTCGACCTTCTTAAAACTTCACTTTGAGGTTCTTTCAACAATTTTTCAGGCGTTGTAACCTTAAAATCTTTCTCTTTCAACAATTTTTCAGGTGTTTGTAATACAATTTTCTTATTTGGACTATTAAAAGAGAGATCTGAATTTGAATTTGCTTCATATTGCTCATTTTCACATGGAAAATCCAACTTCTCCCTTTCAATGAATCTCTTTACATGAGTTGAGTTTCTTATCTTTGATACACCATCCAGGGATTCTACCACTACTTGATTACCGGATTTATTTACCAATGTATGTGGCTGGTAATGAAATGGTGTTGTAAGTTTATCTTGTTTGTCTTGTTTAACTAACACTTTTTGTCCTATCTCTAGGTCTTTTCTCTCTTCTGCCTTTCTCTTACTATCTATATATTGTCTATTTTTCTCCTTTTGATACATGTCTCTCTCTCTAACCTGTTCATCATTCAATGTATACTGAATTTCTGGCAACTTTGTTCTAATCTTTCTATTGAAAAGCAACTCAGACGGACTAATTCCAGTTGTACTGTGAGGAGTAGTTCTGTAAGCTAACAGATATTTCCTTATTTCACTTCTCCAATTTTTCCCCTCAGCTTGAGCTATTTTTAACCTTTTTAATAGAGATCTGTTTTGTCGCTCTACTTCTCCATTTGCACTTGGATGAAGCGGTGTAGTACGTCTATGGATAATATCATTATCTTCCAGATACTTTTCAAATTCATCCGATACAAATTGTCTACCATTATCACTTGTAATGCTTATCGGCAAACCATGTACTATGAACATCTACTCAAGACTGTTGATAATTTTCTCTGATGTTATTGTTCGTAAAACATCTATTTCGTAGTAACGACTATAATAGTCCACACACACAAACACGTATTCTCCCGATGGCAATGGTCCCATTAAATCAATGGCTAGATCTTGCCATGGACCAGCAGGTAATTCCGTCGGTTTCAGAGGTTCTGGTTTACACGGTGATCCTACGACTTGACAACCGTAACAACTCTTCACATATTTTTCGACATCCGAGTCCATTTTAGGCCACCATACTTTGCTTCTCAAATTCAATTTTGTTCCAACTATTCCTAAATGACCTTCGTGTGCTAGTTGAATACACTTTGTTCTCAAACTTTTCGGAATAACCAAACGAGTTCCTCTAAGTACTAAGTGTCCAATTGTACTTAATTCATATCTAATTGGCATATAAGCTGGCGATTTCTCCCAACGATCAGTCTGAATAGCCATATGTAAATCAGATATTTCTTCATCTGTAGACGAAATTTTCTCGACATGACTAGTTGACAATGCCGATGGTGTAGCACTCTCTGCAACCAATTTCACATAATCTTCGTCGTCTTCTCTATTATGGATCAAAGTACTTTGCTCTTCATTAACTGTAACCCTTGACAGAAAATCGGCAATATTGACAGTTCCAGGTTTGTACTTGACTTCAAACGAATATGGCAATAAACGTAATACCCATCTCTGTATTCTGGCTGATGGCTTAGATTTAGCTGAGTAGATCACTTCCAATGGCTTATGATCTGTAATCAATTCAAACTTTGAACCATACAAGTATGTATTGTACTTTTCACATGCCCACACGATACCTAATGCTTCTTTCTCAGTGGTCGAATAGCGTTTTTCCACATCTGTTAATGTTCTACTGCCGTAACTGATAACTCTTTCTATTCCATCTATCTCCTGAATAAGTACTGCTCCGAGTCCAGTATTGCTCGCATCCGTTACCAGTTTTGTCTTTTGGCCTGGTTTGAAGAATCCCAATGTTTCTGCCTTTGACATTCTATCTTTTAACGTATTGAAGGATTTCTCCTGTTCTGGACCCCAATGAAAAGTTTCATTCTTTTTCGTCAATTTACGCAATGGTTCTGTCAATGTTGCAACATTTCTAATATATCTGGAGCTGAAATTAACTAAACCAAGAAAACTCCTAACTTCAGATGCATTTTTCGGTCTCTCAGCTTGAATAAGATCCTTGACTCGTTCCTCAGTAGGACCTATTCCTCTTCCTGAGATGACATGACCCATGAAAGTAACTCTGTCTAACTTAAATTTTGATTTGTCCAAGTTGACTGTTAAACATCGGCTTTTTAACCTCTCCATACATTGTCTAAGATTCATCTCATGATCTTTTTCATCTTTACCATGTACAATAATATCATCCGCAATGTTCGAAACTCCTTCACACCCATGAAGTACCTGGGATATTATGTGTTGAAATAACTCTGGTGCAGAGTTTACACCAAAATTTAACCTTTTGTACCTGTACAGCCCTTTGTGTGTGATAAAAGTAGTGATTGGGCGTGACTCTTTTGACAGAACAATTTGATGAAAACCCATATTCAGATCTATTTTACTAAAAACAGAACTCTCATTCAATTCCAACAAAATATCATCAATTGTAGGTATTGGATGACGTTCTCTGACTATAGCTTTGTTAGCCTGACGCATATCAACACATAGTCTGACATCCCCAGATGGCTTTGAAATGACACCCAAGGTGTAGGACCTTCTGTTTTTTCAATTACATCAAGTTTTTCCAACTCATCTAACTTATCACTGACCTTTTGTCTTAAACTTAGGGGTAAACTGTACATTTTCTGAGCTACAGGTTTTATATCAGAGTCAATATGGAGTTTTACCTCGTAATCAGACAATTTCCCTAAACCCGTAAAGCAATCAGAATATTCAGACAAAATACTCTCTTTCACTGAATAAACAGGATCTATCTTCAATATGCCAAGTTTCATAGCAGTTTCTCTTGAAATAATGGCTGGTGCTTTACCATTAATCACATAGAATACAACTCTTTTCACCTTTAAATCTGAAAAAGGTAAACTAACATCTGTTTCAAACTCTCCCAATAAATTCAAGGGTTCTGTACTACCATATGCAAATAAACGTTTCTCAGTTTTCTTATTACTGTAACAAAATATTTTCATTTTCTTCATACTCTCCCAAGTATCTTTGTCAATAATATTTGCAGAAGACCCACTATCTATAATGACTTTTGTTTCAATATTACCAATATTTATGTTGTGTTTGTTCAAATTCTGTTCACAAACATTAAATGAATACAAATCATCATGTTCCTGTTCAGAATTTGAATTCACATTTATTTGATGTACACGACTGGACTTTGACCTATCTTTTGTTTTACAACATTTCTGGAAATGACCAATATTGTGACATTTATGACATTTCTTGTTTCTTGCCGGACAATTTGGGTCTTTGCCAAAATGACCAGTTTTTCCACACCGATAGCACACTCTTGATTTGTCTATCTTCCAGTCCTTTCCAGGATTTTTAGACTGTAACTTTGGTTTTGTCACAGTAACTCGATTTACATGCTCTTCCGGTTTTCCCGAGTCCATTGTTTTAATTTGGAACTCTGTAATCTCCATGGTATTTGCGATGGTTCTCAAATCATTTAGAGTCAAATCGTTCCCTTTCTCCAATAACTTATGGCGCAACTTATGCGAATAACACCTCTCTATCACCTGATCTCTTATGGCCTCGTCCTCATTTGTAAACTCACAATACACCGACTTACTTCTCAATCGAGTAATAAATTGTTCAACTGTTTCTGACGACTCTTGGCTCAATTGTCTAAAAAGATAACGCTCATATGGCGTGTTAGTTTTAGGCGTAAATTGTTTCTTCAGTGTTTTGACACATTTTTCATAGACATCATCCGTGTCTTCCCCTATTTCTTCCAGTGTAAAGAATATATCTTGGACCTGTAATCCTGCATGGTGCAGCAATAATGCCCGTTTTTGTGCTGCGTTTGTCACTCCCTTTCCTGCGGCAAACAGTTCAAATCCCCTGTGCCAACGACACCAGGCTTGACCAAGGTGGGTGGGGTTAATGTTCGGGTCAAACCTTTCATACGAATTAGGATCTATAGACGTAGCCATAACTCTTAAATGTTTTATCATCAGCTTGACAAGGTTTCTAATTTAAGCTAATTTTCATCCTCGTCGCCAATTGAAGTCTTTTGGTCGCGAATTTAATCAACAAAAGACCCGGTGTTAAGACCATGCTTTATTTAGCTTCCATTCTACAAAAACCAACAATCCAAGGGCCATCACTCTATTCTACTTTTAAAGATACAATCAATAAGACCGTACGAGTTATCTCTCTTAGACTTGCAGTAATTATACATGTACTAATACACTACAAATTCTAACAAAATACGACTATATCCGTGTATAATACAGCTTTATATTGAATAATTACCGACATCTTTATTTTATTTTCAGGTTTTGAAGATATTTCAAATTCAACACGGGACATTTCAAAGGGACAGTACTCTTCAACGCTTAGTCAGACGTCAACAGAAGTTGTCGTTTATGACAGATAAGATGAAGATTGATCAACAGTGACCCACCACAGAAATGCAATATGATGTTTGTCAACTCTACCTACTTCAACTTAATTAAGTAATTGAAACTTTCCCAAAATCGATGATTTATCGGAAACTTAATTCAAATTCAGTAGGACAAGGGCAAAAATCCAAGACACTCACAAAATCCAAAGTTTGAATCTCTGGCACTTCGTCTTTCATGAGAATTCCATCATCCGTGTCAAACAACAAATCCAGTATAGCCGTTGACTGGCCCGCCATCTTATCTGTCGGGGGTCAAATTCAGGGGCTCTTCGAGATCAATACTTCCACGTCACTGAAAACAACACGAAGAAAATTTCATCATTATTTGGTGACGGTCCAACATCTAAGCAAAGGACAATTTTTTAGGGGAAAATGTTAAAGGAATGATATGAAATCAACGAAAAATGGAGTTTTCAAACGTACGAATTTAAACTTAGATGTTGATAAACGCTATTCAAAACACTGTGTTGGATAAGGCAAATCTAAAATTAGGTCTTACGTTGTGAATCTGTTCGTGTTCCGCCTTGTCCAAGTGACGTGTTCCGGAAGTTGTAAAGCAGGTTCTAAAAATAGATATTGGGAATTTTGATTTTTTCTTGGTTCCCGCTTTAGACTAGAATTACGCCCTGTGGTAAGCATGCAAAAAACGTCTGTGACCGTTCGAATAGTAGTCACCGCTTTGCGCGACTCGATTGTAAAGCAGCCCTTTAATAAATATTCGCTAAACAAAGTAAAAAGTCCTTTTACTACTGATTTCTACTGAAGCCAACCAACACGAAATGCTATTAAAATTGAGATTACATATGATTTCGACCCCCCCCCCCCAAGTTACCAGACGGGTAACTGAGGCTACGGTTAAATAAACCGATATGAAATTAGACAAAACCTATAAAAAAGGCTCTACAGTCAATTGGCCTATTTTTGTTTGTCTCTTTCTGTTAATGGTGTCTGTCAACATGAAGTTGCTGTATCCACAAAGTCAGGACAATGGTGTCTATGCGACGCGACTTGCATTTTCCATGGAATTATCTGAAAGTATTACTGGTGAAATATACTGTGCCATTCGGCCTAATTAAGTCTTATTTTGAAAAGAAGTACTTTTTGAAAATCGAAAGGCTTTAAAGAAACCGTATCATGTGAAATACCATGACACAACTCGTTAACTTCACAGACGGACGTGACTTCTACAGATACAATATTTTTCTTGTCTAATTTAGTCTTATTTTAAAAACTTCGGAAGCTTTTTTTGTAAATTGCAAGGCTTTAAAGAAACAGTAGTATGTAAACGCCATAAACACATCTCGTTAATGATCACAGAGACATCACACTGTAAAGACACAATATTTCTCTTGTATAAATTTGAACAACTTTATCCTACGGCCCCTGTATGCCGGTTATCTTATAGTTGCCATATTCTCTTACATAGATCTAGATTAAAATTACCAAGATCAGAAGCACTGCAGAAAGACCTTAAACCGTCCGATGGCCATTGCCCATACTAGCTACATGTGAAAGCATAAAGAAAGATAAAACCAAACAACTTTTCAGTAATCCTTCTTAAGCGAAATAAAATATGGTTTCCTTGAGCAAGCGAATTTTCCCTTTCTTATGTTTTCCTAGACTATTGAGCGTGTTCTATATATTGAAATTTTCTTATAGACAGAAGCTATCATTTTATCAAAATATGCATAGACGAAAGATATATGTTCTAGTCTAAAGATTACCTTACTACCCTGAAGTACTGGAATACCAAAGTGCCACCTTTGTGAGGCTCAGCGACGTCACTGTTTAAATTTTCTGAACTTGAATTTCTTGAGTTGACCGGTATATGAGTTATGACTTTACTGTTTGTTATTTTACTTCAACTTCTACTTTAATATATAGCCTTTACCCGTAAGCTAAAGGCGGTCTTTCGCACGTATAATTTCATTTGCGCTATGATGTGTCGATGAATAAAGTCTGATGGGGGAGGAGTTATTTGCATTTGCACATCGTATCGAAATAAAATTAGCCTATTTCACGAATTAAATACGATAAAGGGAGGACAATCCAACAAGAAGCACTTTAACTTCCCGACAAGTTTATATCCCTTAATAGAAGGATGAAACATGTTGTTTGTGATTGCTGGATATATATATATATATTTATAACCTCGGAATATAAAAATACATCTAGATCTCAGGCAAAAACTCCATTTGAAATAAACAATGTCAATGTAGAGAGAGAGAGGGAGGGAGAGAGATAGAGAAAATGAAAGAGAGAGAGAGAGAAAATGAGAGAGAGAGAGAGAGAGAGAGAGAGAGAGAGAGAGAGAGAGAGCGGAGAGAAAAAGAGAGAGAGAGAGAGGGAGACAGACAGAGAGAGAGAGAGAGAGAGAAAGAAAGAAAGAAAGAAAGAAAGACAGGCAGAATCAGAGCGAGACGGAGAGAGAGAGAGAGAGAGAGAGAGAGAGAGAAAGAAAGAAAGACAGACAGAATCAGAGCGAGACGGAGAGAGAGAGAGAGAGGGGGGGGGGTTAAAATCAGTTATTAGTTTATCCGAACAAAAAGGTGAGAGCTTTTCGTGTAGATCGTCCAATGTTGGTATCTTTTTGTTATGCAACATGCATCGGCTGTTGTCCATAATTCCTCAAACAACCATTCGCTTCATAAAAGAAGAAGAAGAAGAAGAAGAAGAAGAAGAAGAAGAAGAAGAAGAAGAAGAAGAAGATGATGATGATGAAGTAGGACAGGGACAGGGACAGCGATATGCCAATATCAATGTACTATTTCAGATATAGACATTAAGATTTTGTGGTTATTATTATACCCGCAAATTCCACAAACATCATATCATGGCACCGAAAAATTTAGGCCTAACGCTAAAGCGACTTGTTATGAAACAAAATAACTGAAACAATGATATGGAATTTTCAGCTAACGAGAGAAGTCACGTGGGCGAGAACGGATGTCATTTCACTGCCTACTAATTGACAGTAGCTTCCGATGTAGACGTTTTGCGACATGCATTAGCCAGCCTTACATTCAGGATTGAAAAAAAAAAAAAAAAACATTGCTAAAGTTTAAGAATGATACCCCGCGTTGCGCGTGTACTACAGTTAACAACATCGTGAAATTGACACGTAGAATGATTTTGGAATGATTTGGAGTGAAATTGAATGAGTGTGTGGAGCGAGTTTTGAAGGAATTTAATGGGAAGGAATCCAATACCGCAAATTTTGTTCGGGTTGTACAAATTAGCGATATTGATTACCTCCCTTTAATAAAATATGCAAACAAGTTCTATAAATAGCTTTCTTTTTCTTCATAAACCCATCAGACGCTTACAATTTAATTTTGTCAGCATAATAGCGATTTTTTTCTAGCTTTATTTATTTTGAATGATGTTGTTGATTTTGTCTTTTTCAGTGAGTTTGGAGCGGTTTTGAATGGTTTGAGTGAGTGTTTGGAATGAATGAATGGAGCGTGGAGTGAATGGTTTTGATGGAGGTGAATGTCAATTTCACAATATTACTAATTGTAACGTTCAAAACATCACATCATTTCTTTATCGTTTCGTGAACTTTTTTTATAATGAACAAAAAGCCGATTTAGTCGGATATAAAGACGTGTTAACTGAAGTCGGTCTGGGTTGATGCAGGTTCTTGAAACACTTACCATATTCATTGTTGCTCACTGTCAAAGTTGAGTCCCTTAACTTTTTGTTCAAATTCTTCTAACGAATTCATTCAGAAACACATATAAATGGATCTTTTTGTATTGAGGGATTGAATTCAATTACTTTTAACTGACATATGAGTAAAACATCTTCCCAGTCAAAGGGATTGAAATTTGAATTCAAAGCTACAGATAGATTTTAAATTTAAATATTTCTCATTTCTGCTCAAACCCTATTTTGCGGGTACTCATTGGAATCGCCTCGAAGCGACAATTCAAATGAGTACCAACAACATAATGTGTTTCCTTTGGAAGTAAAACAAAATAGACTGGAGTTACTCCTTCTTATCCGTTCTTCTGTTGCAGATATTTAGCCTCATACAGCGATTGTTTATCCGCTTTGGAGAAAAATCAGGTCGTCAGCTGAGAAGGAAATTCCAGAATGACAGATTTTCGATTTAAAAATCATTCCATGAGATTAATGTCACATACGTTTCTCTTTATGACTGAGACGGGTGAGCAAATCTTTTGATTTTCAATCCCATTACATTGGTCTCAATGAGACGATTCAAATGGGACCCAACAGCATATGGTTCAATAATAATCAACTTTGCGTTTAAGAATGTCCACTTTATCAGAGATTTTGCATAGTGTGTAGGGCCTTTTCTTTATTTTAAATGGTCGCTTAATAGTTCTATGTGGTCGCTCGAGCATAATCGACAACGGATATACAATGGAATATAATTCTAATCCATTTAAGGTAGTAGACCCATAATAGTTTTGCAATGTTTCAGGAGTAATGAACTTTAACAGTGTTAACCTAGGTTTCCTAATGATTTTCATTAGGAAAACTCGGTTAACATTGTGAAAGAACATATGGTCCAAAATGTTGCGGAACTATTACGGCTCCACTACCTTAACCACCAATAAGTCGTTGCCTTGTCTATTTGCCGTAACAAGGTGTAATTTTCCGGCTTAAGTTTCAACCTGGTGGATAAATACGTTACAACATATAATTTTGGAGGATTTTCTTAGATAAAATATATTTGTTTTTGCTTAATAGCTGTAAACTGTCAAAATAAATCAGACAGAATATGCCAAACGTAAACAACAAATTTTATATTAACCTTGCAAATACTTTACACAATTATTCATGTCGTATAATGTGCTTTGGAAAACAACATAGACAAAGATCAGTCAGCATAGACATGCAGTCCGATCTTAGCCTACACTGCCGGCTTTCTACTTAATAATGTGGACATAATCTATAGTAAATACGACCGAAATGTCCCAAATGGCAATAAAAGAATGACGTGTCGGCGCAACAGAATTTTACATTGATTTAACTTGCTTGTGCAATGTCAAATTGACACATAGATTGCAATTGTCATTCAAAATAGAGAATTGCCATTCAAGTTAAATAATAGATTTGGATTAGAAGTACTATTTTAACTCAAATATTTCACAGCCACTATTTGAGACGACAAAATAAAGTTACTTAAATCGAGAGTTTAGCAAAATACTATTGTAAGTGCTCATATTTATGGGCACTGACGAAGAAATTGCACTGACCCCTCGAAATGCACCCAATCTACGATGCAGGTACGACGTGAAGATAGCAAATCTATGATTTACGTTTGCTATATGTCCTAGGTTATGATATGTGATTCGTCATGCTAAAAAGAGCCCACATTGGAACCTCCGAGAAACTTAAATAATAATAATAATAATTATAATAATAATAATAATAATAATAATAATAATAATAATAATAATAATAATAATAATAATAATAATAATAATAATAATAAAGATAATGAACATTTCCAGCAAAGGCAATATGAAACTGCACTACAAAAATAATTATATAGAAAGATAAAATGATCGTTCTAGATTAAGAAAATTAAAATATAAAACAATTGCATGTGTTTCCCTGGTTAGAGCAAATCTTAAAATGTCAGCCCAAACACTTATGTGAACATTCAACATCAATTTTTTTCTTGAATGTACTTATTATGAATCTACATTTAATATTGGAAATACAGTGTTTATTTATTTTAATTATTATTTTTCTTGTCCAGAAAAAAAAGGGGAATCAGGTGGTATAAGCTAAGATCAGCTTGCTTCATAAATATACAGTCTGATATTTGTCTTGCAGTTAGTAACATCGTAAAATTGACATATATCTCAATTAAAACTCTTATTCATCGCTCACTAAGCGCTTTATTCATTCATTCCAAACACTCATTCAAACCATTCTAAAACGACCCAAATCACTTAAAAAGATACGACCAACAACTTTGTTCAAAATAAATAAAGCTAGAAAAAAAATGGCAATTTTAGTGACATAATTATTATTGATCCTTGGTGAAAATGTGAGCTATCTATAGAAGTTGCAAGCATTATTTATTAAAGGGAGGTAATAAGTATCGCCAATTTTGTTCGGGATTAATTTCACGCAAAACTCACTCATCGCACTCGTACCGTTTCATTCCAAAATCTTTCCAAGGTCGTCTCTATTGTCAATTTCACGACGTTATTAACTGTACATCCTGCCAAATCAGGCATATTTCGGTTCAGGATGACAAGGGTGTTCAGCCATAAAAATTTCACCTGAGAACGATTTGGTCGCATTGAGAATTGAGCTTTTATCATGCATTTTGTTTATACAAAGCATTATTACAATGCACTCAATGTTGCATCGATTCGAAAAGCAGAAACGGTATTTTTCTTTTTCCAGATGTATATCTGTTTACTTTTTTTTCTGCAAACAGACGTAACGGATCAAGTGTTTAAAACTTGCCCCCCCCCCCCCGAATGCATTTCTCCCAACTTTTCAAAATATTCACGCGGGGATCGGAATCGAGTAGATTCAGTCAGATATAGGTGTCAGGCACGTTTCATTCAAGGGGATCACTAGGCTCTTTTCAGAGATTTTGTGCTATCTATAAAAATGCAAGAATTTTACATGTCGTTTTGTTTATGAGACGGCTTCTATAGGCCTCAATTATTGGATTTTCAATACTTACCTAGAAGGCTTTTAAAACCAAATGAACATGTGCTAACTGTTTTGAAAACCCTTAACCTTTTCAGGTACAGGGGCAAACGAGCTGGTCGCCCGAGAAAAAGAATACATAATGATGGTGTTAACTTTTCCAATTTAGTTAATATCAACCTAGATCATACTTTTTTACACAATGCACACAGGAATAAGAAAACCAAAGTCTCAACAGTAAACACTAGGTCACTGAGAGGAAAATCTGCTGAGCTACTTCAACATGTTTTAGAAGAAGATATTGACTTATGTGTAGTAACTGAAACATGGTTACAACCTCATACTGACACTGTAACAAGAGCTGAGATGTCACAAGGCTGTTTCAACTTTGATGATCTACCTAGATCTGATCGTAAGGGTGGAGGTATTGGATTGCTGTACAAAAACAATCTTAAAGTATCCAGATGTGATTCTACTACACACTTTCAGTCATTTGAACACGCAGAGTGGATAGTGTCTAGTCAATTGTTTCGTTTGCATATTTTTGGCATATACAGGCCACCATACTCAGAGTCCCATCCTGTAACTTTGGCAATGTTCATGACAGACTTCACTGAGTTTCTTGATCAAATATCAAATAGAGCAGAACAATCTCAGTTGATACTTGGAGACTTTAACATACACATAGACAATGTATTAGATTGCTACACCAAACAATTTCAACAGTGTCTGGAGTCTTACGGTCTTACTCAACATGTTAATTCTGCAACTCATTCTGGTGGTCACATCCTAGATTTGATAATTACAAAGTCAGGAGGAAAAAATATGATTATTTCAGAACCAATGTCTGATTATTTCATTTCTGATCACTGTTTCGTTACTTGCCACATTGACTTTTGTAGACCTCCCTTAATTAGAAAAAACATCAAATACCGTAATTGGAAGTCAGTATCGAAAAATACTATCCATGACCATCTCAAGGAATTAAATGACATAGTAAAAAACTCATCTAATGTAAATGATCTTGTGTCTGACTTTACCAGTAGTACATCAGAAATGGTGGAAAAATTGGCACCCATGAAAGAGAAGTCAATTCTTTGCAGACCTACTTTACCGTGGTACTCGGGATACCTGAAACAACTGAAACAGTACAAGCGATCAGTTGAGAAAATCTATCTGAAAGACAGGTCCTATTTGTCCAAGAGAGTCTACAATGGTGTCAGGAACAAGTATAGTTCTGAAGTCAGACGGGTTAAGGATAATTATTACCACTCTAACATCTGCGAGGCAGAAGGGAACATTAGAAAACTGTATGCTGTTACATCAGATCTGTTAGGAAGGTCAACCGATAACCCTCTTCCTATTCACTCAGATGAAGTGCTATTAGCCAACCAATTCCTCAGATTCTTTTCTGATAAAATAATCAAACTCAGAAATGATCTTGACAATATAAAAATCAATACACCTGGGTATGAAGTGACACCAAATCCCCACAAATCAATGACAGATAAGACATTTGATAAATTCAGACGCCTCAATGAATGTGAAGTTCTGAAACTTATTAATTCCTCTAAGACCACCACATGTGAACTTGATGCTCTCCCAACAGTTAAACTAAAGGAAAATTCCTTACTTCTTGCCCCCGTTGTGACTGAAATAGTGAATCGATCATTGACCTCCGGTGTGTTTCCCGATGACTGGAAGAGTGCAGTAATCAAACCATTGTTGAAGAAAAAGGGACTCCCTCTTGAGTTTAAAAACTATCGCCCAGTGTCTAACTTAACATTTCTATCAAAAATTCTTGAGAAAGCTGCGCTAAATCAAATTAATGAACATATTGAAGTGAATAATCTATTGCCAGAATATCAAAGCGCATATAGAAAATTTCATGGAGTTGAAACTGCAATGGTCAAGATGTATAGTGATCTTCTTGAAACTGTTGATAAAGGTCAGGTATCCATAGTTGTCATGATAGACCTCAGTGCCGCTTTTGATACGATCGATATAGGCATTCTGTTGAAAACGCTTCAAGTTGATTTTGGCATCAATGGTGTCCCATTAAAGTGGATTGAGTCATATCTATCTGGTAGAACTATGAAAGTGCTAATCAATAATTCAGCTTCTGAATCAGAGCCTTTAAAGTTTGGGGTACCGCAGGGTTCTTGTGCCGGGCCAGTGATATTTACCCTGTACATATCAGCACTAAACAGAGTTGTCCAAAGGTATCCAACAGATCTCTATGGTTATGCTGATGATCACAAACTAGCATTTAAAATTCAAGCTGGGGATTCTGAAAACCAAGAAACTGTTCTCCAACAACTTGATCAATGCCTGAATGACATCATTACATGGATGACGACCTTCAAATTGAAAATGAATGAGTCAAAGACAGAAATAATCATATATGGTACAAAACAACAGTTAAATAAACTCAATATCACCAGTATAAATGTTGGTGGTTATACAGTCAATTGTGTAGAACATGTGAGAGATCTTGGTGTTATTATGACAAATACCTTGAACTTTGATAAACATATCCAGAAAAAATGTCAAATTGCACGTGGTCAACTGCAAAACCTACGGAAAATACGAAAGCATCTTTCTCTAAGGTCAACAGAAACATTGGTTCAAGGATTAGTCCACTCCCACATTGATTTCTGTAACGGACTTTTTACAGAAATTCCGTTGTATCAACTTGACAAATTACAGCGTATCCAAAATCAAGCTGCAAGAGTGGTAACAAATACATCCTACGATCACTCTAGTAGAATACTTCTGAAAAAGTTACACTGGCTTCCAATTAAAGCCAGAATCATGTTTAAAACTCTATTAACTGTCTTCCGTGTGAAACAAGGCACGGCCCCAGCTTATTTACAAAAACTCTTAGTGCCAAATCGTCAGAATTATAGGCTTAGATCTCAAAGTTCAGATGAGTTCCTCATTCCAAGACGAAGGACAAAAATAGCCGATCGATCTCTGGCTGTTGTTGGACCCAAGTGGTGGAACAGTTTGCCTAATCATGTGAAAGACACTCCCACCGAATCACTGTTCCGTTCAAAGCTGAAAACGTATCTTTTCAGCATTTTTATAAACTAGCTGTATATCTATCTGACATAAAAGTAAATTCGCTGGACTTTTAAGACTGATTGTAAAGCGCAATAGAATATGTATATAATTTTTGCGCTATATAAATGTTATGTATTTGTATTTGTATTTGTATTTGTGACTCGCAGTTGAGCAAGCGATATCTTTGATAATTGGCTGTCTTTAATACCAAAACGAATCTTTTGCATGTAAACGTTTGGTTGACGTTACATGATTGGCGTCTCCCAAATTTCTGAAGCTATTCGTGACGTGGCATATTTCAAATTGAAGTAATCATGGGGAGGTTCATGAGCCACATTTCTCGCCTGTTACACCATTGACGTTCTAGAAAATTGATAAACCAGAAATGCCGTTATGTGACCATCCTCCATTAATAGTCCGGTCACTTTTCTCTTTGATGATTTGGGCGGCTTTCTCTGAATTGTTTTAGTACTCATCCAGGGTGATAAAAAGCGAACATTTCAGACTGACTTGAGGTTGCAAATTGGAACTCTCGACGTAATACGCATAGAATCTTAAGTTACGCTTTGAATGGCGATCTGCCTTGTAAACTTTCTTGATTCAGATAGCCAATCGATAAGCTCATCGCTCAGGCACCAATGCACTAATTTAATATTAATGCAGTCTATTTTACAATACAACCAAAAGTGTTGCAAAACTTTTTTGAGTATGTATATTTTTAACTCCTTTTCTACTACATTCCTGGCACGAAGTTTGTCCAAAGCTTGACAAAATACTTAAATTAAGTGAAATAAATAAAAAGAATAAAGATCAAACTGATTATCTTTTGAAAAATATATGAATAGATTTCATTACCTAAGGGAAATTTTCCTAATACTTGCGTAAAACTAAAATGAACATGTCAAGGTGTGTATTATCAAACAACTTTGGCTCATATTGAAAATTTAAGCGTCAAGGCCAATTCTCCCATTCTGTAGAATCGATTGTATTACTGTTTCCAGACAAAATATACCAACGAATTAATCAACGAAGCTTTACAAAAGAGTTAAATTCCCATATTTAAGGCCATGGAATTATAAAGTCAACAATTATACTGTTCTTCCTGATTCCGGTTTAAGTCGTGTTTTAGTCTTTACGATACACACGTAGCGCGTAGGCTACTCGAGTTATAGTTAACCACATAATGAAATTGATATTTGTCTCGATCAAAAACATTGAAAATTAATCACTCAGCGCTCCATTTATTCATTCAAAACACACAATGCAGTCACTCAAAAACGCTTCGAAAGCGTTCAAAATGCCTCGATATCGTTAAAAAATGATTGTTAATATAATCAAATAATTCAAATATTTGCCTGATTTTATTGGCCGCTGTTGATTTTAAGCGTCACATTTGTCCGTGATGACACAGAATTAGAAAAGCATGTTGATTTTATTTAAGGGTGGTAATAAATATCGCTAATTTCGTCCAAGTTGGACGAAATTAGCGATGTTGGATTACCTCCCTTAAATTTCATCCAAAAACTCGCTCCGCGCACTCAGTCAATGTCATTCCAAATTAATTCCAAAATCATTCAACTTGACAATTTCACGATGTTTCTAGCTGTAGAACCGTCATCATTTATAAAATATTTTTGTCATAATAAAGGGCAATTGATTATAATAATGCTAAGTATAGGTAAGAGGCGACAGCCTCTTACCTACTTAGCTACATTTGATTTTATAATGATTCTTATTCCATATACCAAGGTGTTGACAAATTGTGACCCTATCATAGAGTTTGCACTCTTTGAAGTTCCCCATGAAAGTTCATTGCTGTGTTTAAATTGTCGATTTGTTGTCTCTCATTACATACAATGATCAATCTGAATTATGTTTCATTGTGATTGTCGGTTTCAGAAAACGATTTCTTATCATCATCTTCCTTCTTCTTCATTTTGTGACCAAAGTATCTGTATATACTTTCTTCTTTCTTTATCAAGTAACCTTGTTTTCCCAAAAATGCTGATCAAAAATGATGCCAGACTAAAAAAGGATTTATCAAAGAAAATGTCATTTTTTTGTTAAAATAGTCCCTTAATGTTTACGTTACTGGGGTTTACATAAACAATTGTTCTACGATATTTGACCTCACTAATTAATCTGTCATCTGCAAATAAGAAACATGCTCTTACTGATTTTTGATAAACTGGTTGATAAGAAGGAGAATGTAGCTAAATCGAGGAAATATGAACATAAATACATTTACTGCAAGAGACGGCCTACTTCTATATAATCGATGCTTGTCTAAAATAAAGTAATTGATTTGTCGCGAAACCACGAAGAAAATATTAATACAAATGAAAACTGATTCATTTGTAGATTTTCTGTCTAAAAACAAATTGTCTTCAGGCATGAACTAACGAATACTACCAATATTTTGACCGCCTGTCTTTAAGGTGAAGTTCAATCACAGACTGAACCGAGACTACAAGAATGTGCAATAATTTTACTTGAGAACATTCAATGCTCAAGAAAAGAGTATTTTAGATAGGTTCAATGTACGTTTCCTCGAAAGCCAAACAAAAACTCAATAATCCTGAAAAAAGTTTTATTACCAGAATAAAGCCTTAATTTGTAGGTGTTGTGTAATATTTATGAGTTTGAACTATTTTTGTTGCATGTTACTGACTACTTTTCAGACTATATCAGACCATTTTAGAATACAACATCAGCTGCCTAATGGAAACATCAACCTGACAAGTGATTTACGGGTGAAGATGCAATAAGTTGCTGTTTTATAGAACTATCATGTAACACATTGCTGATCCCTTTTTACGAGTAGGGGAACTCTTTAACCCTTTGCTGTTTAATCCCTGCTTTTTACGTGCTTTTGATTTTATGATTGAGAAAACATTGTGAAAAAAGTAGAAATTGCTTCTGACAAGCAATTTCTTCTTTTTCCACACAATTTTCTACCCTACTGAATGGTTATTTTTCAAATTAAATCCACTTTAATTTTTTGTCTGCAAAACCTTTGAATTTGGACAGGTCCAACATTTTGTTAAACAGGAAAGGGTTAAGCCAACTTGGCAGACGACAGAATTTGACACTAGTCCAATTTCAAATTTTGAGTTGATGAATTTTTAAAAATATTCAAAAGTAGGTAAATAAGCAAACAAAATTAAAATAGCCAAGAATTCTGTTAGAATAATGTCAAATGTATTAACGAGATTTCGGTTTGCACCATGCAGTAGGTAAATAACTTATCTGGCACAATATGTTTGTTTTCACTGCGCAATAGATAACAGAAACGAGGTTGTGAACTTTATCTTGTGCAGATGTTTGTTTCTAAATTTGATGTAGATCTAAATGACTATTTTTGAAAAAATATTTTCTAAAGTTGAATAAAACTAACATGACTTGTAGCTCCTTGTACAGATTTTTTTCTATGTTATTTTCTCTTTACCATTTAAGGTATATAACCTAAATATCCTCTGCTGGATTCGATTATGTTTTTGGGAAGTGCAAAAAGTACGTACCCATAGATGAAAAGGAAGAGCTCCCAATGTGTAGTGTACTACAGTTAGTTACATCATGTAATTGACAAATATCTCAATCAAAACAATTCTAAAACGCTCACTCAGCGCTCCATTCATCCATCCATTCATTCATTCATTCATTCATTCATTCATTCATTCATTCATTCATTCATTCATTCAATGGCACACACTCGATCCATTCAAAACAACCCAAAAATGGTTAAAAAAGATAAGATCAACAATTACCTTTAGAATAAATATAGCTTCGAAAGTCGCGAATAAAATTTTAAGTTATTAACTTAACTAAATAATAATAATAATAATAATAATAATAATAATAATAATAATAATGATAATAATGATAATAAAAATAAAAATGATTATAATACAAAAATATTCTTTATTTATAGAAGGTAACTAATTAAGTTGACATCTTTAAACATGCATTAGACATAAATAATGAAACACTTAAATAGATACTCATACCATGTGTGCGTAGCTCCAAGAGCGATGTTTATAATCTGGATATCTGGATGACGAACCGGTGCAAACTGTTTGCATTTTAAACTCCGCTTTGCAAGTGCACTTCCGGGCAAAGCGGAGTATATAATACAAAAAGTCTGCATCGTTTTGTCATCCTGAACGCTGGGCTGTATTATATGTTACATGTCACGCGAAAAGGGTCCACCTCGGAACCACGTGAAATGAAATCTCGAAAAAAGAGATTTGTTCAAGTAGAGGTCAGCCAGTGGACACATTTGGAAAATCTTTATACAGGATTGTGATAATTCTATATTCAGAAAAACAGAAAAAAGACGAAAAGTTATTATCCTAGTCAGCCTGCGCAACCCGCGCAGTCTGACTAGGGTCGAGACTTTACGCACTACCGAGATGGTCCTTATTCGCGTGACGAGTCACATATATATTGCCTTCTGCGCACGATCATCTTTCCAAATGTTTGTGATTCGACACGTAAAAAACAATACAAAAACACCACCACAACAACAACAACAACAAACAAACAAAGAAGAAAAGGCACTGTAAATCTAATAAGCGAGATTGGATCATATTGAGGAACCATCTACAAACTCCGTTATGATGAATATTTGATAATGGATTGGATCCAGCCTAGGTCAACAAGGAGGAGAATTGTTGTACCCGAATATCAGCACGTGCGAATAAAGAGGGTTTAAGCCAAAATCATAACTTCATTCAATATAGATCATTTAATTAATTTGACCATGACAAGTTTATGCATGACTTTAACACATTCAGGATTAGAGTCTATAGAAATGATTGCGGATCCAAATGAAGCTCTGACTGAATTTTATAATATCATAAAGTCAACGCTTTCATTTCATGCACCAATAAAGCACAAGCGAATAAAAAGATTACAACAGCCTGAGTGGTTTGATGAAGAAATTATTAAAGTTTCATTGAAATCGGCCCAGTAGTTCAGGAGGAGATATTGTTAAAAGATTTTCGGCTCAAAATAAGCCCCGCCCTGCCACGCCAAAATCTATGGGCCAATCAAAATTTAGCAAATATTTTTTTGAAAAGAGACACTCAAGGAACATTCTGTTAAAGTTTCTTTGAAATCAACCTAGTGGTTCAGGAGAAAATGTCTTTAAAAAATTTGGGCTCAAAATAGACCCCGCCCTGCCACATCCATATTTATGGACCAATCAAATTTTTTTGAACAATTTAAGTAAAGGGTCACCAGAGGGACATTCTATTAAAGTTTCATTGAAATCGGCCCGGTAGTTCAGGAGGAGATGTCGTTAAAAGATTTCGGGCTCAAAATAGGCCCGGCCCTGCCACGCCCGTATTTTTTGGCAAATCCAAATTTCTTGAACAATTTAAGTAAAGGGTCACCCCAGGAACATCCATGCCAAGTTTCATTGAAATCGGCCCAATGGTTTGGGAGGAGAAGATTTTAGAGATTTCAAAGCGAAAAAATGCCACGCCCTGCCACGCCAATATTTGAGGGCCAATCACAATTTTTTGAACAATCTAAGAAGAGGGCCACCCAAGGATCCTTTATACTTAGTTTCGTTAAAATCCGCCCATTAGTTTGGGAGGAGAAGATGTTTAAAGAAAAAGTTTACACACGCACGGACGGACGGACGCACGGACGCAAGACGGACACTCCGCCATGACAATAGCTCGCTGGCCTTCGGCCAGGGGAGCTAAAAATAAACAATAGCGCTATGCAGTTTTGGTTTACCTCAAGTATCTGTCAGAATTATTTGTGTACATGTATATACATTTATTGTTAAATCTGATCTGATCACATGATTACATTTGCATGTTGAACGTTTTGCGAATCAAGAGAGAGAGAGAGAGGAGAGACAGACATGTGAGAGAGAGAGAGAGAGAGAGAGAGAGAGAGAGAGAGAGAGAGAGAGAGAGAGAGAGAGAGAGAGAGAGGGAGAGAGAGAGAGAGAGAGAGAGAGAGAGAGAGAGAGAGAGGGAGAGAAAGAGAGAGAGAATGAGTAAGAGAGAGAGAGAGAGAATGAGAGAGAGAGAGAGAGAGAGAGAGAGAGAGAATGAGAGAGAATGAGAGAGACAGAGAGAGAGAGAGAGAGAGAGAGAGAGAGAGAGAGAGAGAGAGAGAGAGAGAGAGAGAGAGAGAGAGAGAGAGAGAGAGAGAGAGAGAGAGAGAGAGAGAGAGAGAGTTTTATTCTTTCATTTTTATATGTTAAGAAGGCCATGTTGTAAATAAGATATTATGATAATAAAATCTTTATTTAAAGAAGGTAGCTCATTAAGCTGTCATCATACAAACAATACAATGAAGAACTTATTTACAATGAGGCCTTCTATAACAATAGGAGGTATTGGTCATCATATATATTCATGCATTTGAAATGATATATGTAATGATTTAAAATTATGCTAGTAAACATGAATATGACGATAACGTGTTATGATTGGAAATGATGATGATGATGATGATGATGATGGTGATGATAATTATTGTGATTATAACAACGATCAGAAATGAAAAGGATATCAATTATTTATAAGACATACACAGGAACCGTTCTGGTTAAATCCCGTTATTTTCCATCAAATAGTTTTTCAAATATCTTTTAAAGCAAGATACATTTTCAATCATTCGTAGGTTATGAGGAATAGAATTCCAAAATTCCATACCTGTATATGAGAATGATTTCTTTAAAAAATCTGTTTTGGGAGCACATTTATGAGATATTTGGTTGCAGTATTCAGATCGTAATTCATAAAATTGGTTATGACTAAGTGTTACAAATTTCGACATATAGGAGGGAGCTAACCCGTGAATGGTTTTGTAAACCATTAGAATCGTGAAATATTTACGTCTGTTTTCAAACGTTAACCATTTCAAAGAAAGGAAATTTTTCTCAGAATTAGACCGTTTTGGCTGGCAGAGAATAATTCGTGCAGCTCTTTTTTGAATCTTATTAACTCTTTGAATAGATGAGGATTTACAATTGCTCCAAAGAATACACCCATAGTCAAAATACGGAGTAATGTAAGAATTATAAAACATTTGTTTCGTGTCGATTGTGAGAAAGTTACATATTCTTTTAAGTAAGTATAACTGTGATGTCAATTTCCTACACAATTGATCAACATGAACTTCCCAGCCTAAGGTGTTATCAATATGTACACCTAAAAGCTTTTGAGAGGAAACATTTTCGATTTGCATACCGCTTATACTTAAGTTTAATGCAGAACTATTGTTTATTTTATGTTTAGACCCTATTAGCATGCATGTAGTTTTAGTGGGATTTAGAATCATGTTGTTTTGTCTGCACCATCGTTCAATTCTTGTAAGATCGTCTTGCAAATATTTATTGATCAGCGGTACAGAAGAACTACATTTATGTAGTGTTGTATCATCAGCATACATGTCCAAGTTTGACGTTAAAGTTAAAGAAAGATCATTGACGTAAATCAAAAACAGAATAGGTCCAAGTATCGATCCCTGAGGAACGCCTGATGTAATTAGTTTCATATCAGATTGAACAGTGTCATTTTTAACCACTTGACGTCTTTCACTTAGATATGAACGAAATAAGTTACATGTATTATATGTGAAATGATGTAGCTGTAGTTTATATAAGAGAATATCATGATCAACAAGGTCGAACGCCTTTCTAAAATCAAGGAACACAGATCCCACCATATTACCTTGATCTAATTCTGATAACCACGTATCTACTAATCGAATAAGGGCAGTTTGGCACGAATGATTTTCTCTGAAACCAGATTGCTGTGAAAACAATATATCTGTTTGTTTTAGATAGGTTTTTAGCTGATTAGCGATGTGTCGCTCAAATACCTTTGATAAAGTAGGTAAAATTGAAATGGGTCGATAGTTATTAGGATCGTTCTTTTCGCCTCCTTTAAAAAGGGCTTTAACACTAGCCATTTTAAAATCTTTTGGAAAAATACCTTTAGAAATACAATTATTGATGATACATGCAATGGGTTTTGAAATAAAATCTTTACATATTTTCAAGATTTTTGGCCCAATTCCATCGAGCCCAGTTGATTTATTACTGTCTAAATTATTGATGATATTTCGTACTTCTATAGGTGTAATGAATGTTACCTCAAAATAACGGTCGAACAGTTTTCTATCAAGGTGATTTTTCAGAGTTTTAAAATAATCTGTATCAACATGAACCTTATCAACTATATTCGATATATTAACGAAATGATTGTTCAATGTATTCACGACATTTAGAATACCCTCAACTTCATTCGATTGAAATTTTAACTTAGAAGGCAATTGATGGTCAATTTTATTGCTAGTAATATTACGAAGATTTTGCCAAAGATTTTTTGGATCGGATTTCTTTTTAATTGCTTCATTAAAGTAATCTCTTTTACTTTTTCTTATAATTGAGGTTACTTTATTTCTCCAAAGTTTATACATTTGCCAGTTTCCTTGATGTTTAAATTCGTCTCTAGTTAATATTGCATCTTTTATAGATTTATTATACCATTCTGGCTGTTTAAATCTTTTAACACGTTTTTCTTTAACAGGTAGATGCTTAGAAAGAATGTCATTTAATAACCTATAAAGAAACCCTAATGCCTTATCAGGGTCTGATATTGTTTCAATAGTATCGAAATTAATACGAGTTAAATCATGGAAGAAAACGTCCATGTTTAACTTCGCAAAAGAACGATAGGAAATCGTTTTGAAATTTTCCTTATTATGAAATTTAGCATGATTTTGGTACGTTAAAGCTATAGGGAAGTGATCGCTGATTGCAATTTTCGACACGAAAGTCTCGGAAATAAATTGCTTGCATGTACTATAAATATGATCTATTATGCTAGAAGAATTATTCGTTACCCTAGTTGGCGTTTTTATGTGCTGATAAAGGCCTAAGTCCTGAACCATCTTTGCCCATTTTGTATTACTGTAAGTAGATGTTAAAGAATAATGAATGTTATAATCGCCTAGTAATATGAAATCCAAATTGGCAGCATCAGCGAAATTTAATTGCTCTTCATACCTATCAATCCATGCCTGTTTACTGTTTGGTGGTCTATATGCAAAATTAAGTAAGACTGATTTATTATTTGAAAACATAACTTCTAGCCAAATGCTTTCAATATCACTTATTTCAAGATCAGTTCTTCGCTGATAATTAATGTTAGCAGCTATATATATAAGTAAACCGCCACCGAGCTTTTACAGGCGATCTTTTCTTTCAAAAACGTAACCGTGTAAGTATAAATCAGAATCTGTAACATTTTCAGTCAAAAAAGTTTCAGACAAGCCAAGGATACTAATAGAATGTGTTTTGCTTAGAATTATACGAATTTCATCTAATTTAGGAAGTAAATGCTGTATATTCAAGGAGGCTACGTGTAATCCCTTTTCTTTGAAATTAAATGCTAACAAGCTACTGACTTCTTCATCATCATCCGTATTTTGACTATTCTGTTGGTCTGATTTATTTAATTTTGCAGAGGGGGTTCGGTCAGTTTTTGCATGGTTAAAAAGCGAGCTTTCAGTGTTTATCTTTTTTGTACAGTTTACGTGTAACTTAGGCGAAGTGATGTTCGATAAAGTATTCGGGACATATTTTAAACTAACAGATGAATGATGATTACATGAATTAGGATAGTCACACAGTTTATTATATCTGTTATAACATTTAACAGAGGAGTGTATGTCTAACCCGTCCTAGCAATTACTATATCTACACTCAGATTCAATATGGTTTGTTAGGCCGCAATTCCAGCATCGTCTTTTATTAGTTCTAAATTGATATGTGTGAGGTTTTCCAGCAAATGGTTTGTTTCTGTTGGTGTAGGAGTAACGTGGCATACGTGCGTCATCTTGGTTCCTTCTGGGATGAGTTACTCGTTTCTTAATGATCACGATTTCTCCATTAATAGCGTTTACTAAGGCACTAGATCCGCTCTTGTTGAGATGTATTGAATCACGACTGTATAACTGGCATACTGTTTTCCCATTAGCGAAAACAAATGCCTGAAAGCACTCAATTAACCCCGCCTTCGTATCTTCACAAACTTGCTTTATGGTATCATTTAGCGGTATGACGTCCACATCACTTCTCGGACAAACAGTACACAAAAATACACTGCACTTTATTGCTGAAACAATTGCTTTCATTTCTTTGTAAACAGATTCTAACCGTCCTTCAGCAGCATCATTTCCACCTATGTACACGATGATATTTTTGTAAGAATCTAGATTCATTTCATCTAACTTTGATTGAATATCCTTTGTCTTTCTTCCTGGCAAGGTTTTAACATCTATTCTGGTATCGAGACCGCGTTTATTAATTCCCTTAAGTATTGAATCTCCAATAATAAGAGTCCTGTCAGCGGATATTTTAGCTGGCGTATTCGAAATAAATTTCGATGTTTCCAGATTTGTTAGCGGTGTTTCCAGATTTTCCGAATGCTTCCCGTTAAAATCACCTACATTTTCTTTCACGTTACTTGGTCCAGGAGTACTGATACTAGTAGCTGATTTCACGTTCTTTTCAACAACTTCAATGGCACTTTGCGGATATCTTTTATCAATCTGTTCTCTAGAAATAAATTTCACTGTGTCCTGGAGTGATTTAATCTGTTGTTGCAATTTATCATTTGTTTGTTTTGTTTCAATAATACATTGATCGTTTGATTGTTTGAGACAGTCCAGCTGCTCGGTAGTTCCCTTTTCCTTTAATGTAATTTGCTTTTTAATACTGGCAATCTCATCTCTTATTTGAGAAAAATGTAGGCTGGTGTTCATGTAGAATTCATCGGCTTCATGCTTTAACCGTTGCAGTAGAACATTCAGGGATTTTATTTCGTTTACCATTTGAATTTGTTGTGTTCGACTCGCGTTGTGCATTTCCGTTTTTGCATTCTGATCTGAGTCTGGTCTTGTTTCCGGTTGTTCTAATTGAGGTGATGATATGTTTTGTTGTGTGATTTCATCATTTGTTTCCGATATTTCGGGGGTAGGGCAATCTGTTGATAACCGTTTTTCTAATGGATGTGATAATGTGTTGCATTGAAAATTTTCATCATTTGGTAAAGAGACTTTTGAGCAATGTACAATTTTACCATCAAGCTCAGAATCCATTTTCTTCTTACCATCCGGCGAACCATTTAAGAATTTTAAAGCCAAAAATTTGACACAGTCATTCAGATCTGTAGCTGTACTATTCTCCTGTATAAGCCACTGTTGCATGTTATCAACTATGTTCGGTAAATCGACTCTCAGAAAATGTTTTTCAAATTTTCCGTTTATCAGACTTGTACATTTCGTATGATAAAGATTAATTGTAAACAAATTAGATTTATTTTGACTGATCTTCATTTGAGTCTCTACGAGATAACCGTTCTTGTCAACAATGGGTTTTTGATTTACATCATATTTTTCGGAAACAAAATAATTACCGACAGCATTTCTGAATAGTTCATACATACCACTGCTCAAAGTTAATATAATTCCTCCACCGGATTGTTTAACGATTATATCCTCCCTTTGAGTGAAAAGTAGCTTCTTTTCCATGTCTGAACATGTTACCTTCTTTAAATAAAGATATTATTATTATTATCATTATTATTATTATAGAATTACGGAAATGATAAAATAGGAAGGTAGAATAACCGCCCTAGATTCAGATTTTTTTTATTTGCGAAAACTTTCGACGCTGGTCTGTCTGCGCAGATCGTGCAAACTGACCAGCGTCGACACTTTACGCACTTCCAATAAGGTCCCTGTTCGTGTGACGTTCACGTTTATAAAAGCGTAGCATAATTATTCTAGATTCGGAAAATTTGCCAAAGGCCAAAACTTTCGATTCTGGTCAGACTGCGCAGGATTGGTACTTCTTCGCATTTTCCAGGGCGGGGGGGATCGGGGTCTCTGTTTCGCGAAAGTTTCTTTGTGATTATTTACCCGTTTGATCTACGAAAATATATGATTCAAATTCGTAGAAGAACTCAGATACTGACCCTTTTCACAATTGTGTTTTTATTCAATTGAATAATGCACATGATGGTGTGTACAGGCTTCTTCGTTAACA
Organism: Fragum whitleyi; assembly: GCA_948146395.1. Classification (NCBI taxonomy): domain Eukaryota; kingdom Metazoa; phylum Mollusca; class Bivalvia; order Cardiida; family Cardiidae; genus Fragum; species Fragum whitleyi. The sequence goes on along the minus strand of OX411543.1, from coordinate 11,006,959 downwards.
GAGAGTTCAACGAATTATTTGTTTGGAAACATTGAGTGCATTGTTATTATATCCTTTCCACCGACAAGCACAATATAACATAATTGAGGTATAGACCATTAAGATTTGTCTGAAGGTACTATTTGAGTGTGTGTGTGTGTAGGGGGGAAGGGGGGGGGGGGGGAAGACACACCAATTCTGTCAGCAAACAAAGGGGATATTGTAAACATAATTGCCGAAACACATATCGTATTTACATATTTGGGGTTCCTTTCTCGGATATCGTATTCGCCTGCAGCCGGGCTTGCGTAGTCCTCACTTCTGATTTGCGTAAATATATTGGCACGCCAAAGATGGGCTTGCGATAGACGTCGCTTATTCCAACAAAAATGTGATGCGATTTGTGATGAATATGTACTCAAAACAATATCTTAAAAGTTACAAAAGCAAGCGTGACCATTATTCCATATGCCATGTTAAAATCTGCATGTAACCTCTCTTTTCTTAAATGCTGAAGATGCAGCACACATTTAGCGAAAAATTGAAATCGATGGCTTACTATAATGTCAAAACTTCAAATATTGTTTGTCAATCAAATGTTAGGTTCCCACAAATCGTTTGCAACTACAAAGACATAACAAAACATCCTCTACTTTTGCTGAAAAATATACAACCGAATGGCGAGGGATAATACTTTCTATCAGTCATTTTCACACTCACAAAATCTAACCAACATTTTTCTGTGCGTTATTAGACTGATGACCCTCATTTAGACAATTCAAAATTTGGAATTAATTAATCTTTATAGCTTCTAAAAGATATTTTTCGGGGTTCTAAGTAAAGTTTAACGCTCATAATAATATGCATGATGAATTATACGCGGCGTGCCGTCAATACCCGGTATACCGGTGAGGTGATTACTGTCGCCAACAAGTCGCCGGTACGCCGCAGGGGCGTGTACGACTATCAGTTAACATAAGTCGCCGACTAGATCTAGTAGGTAGATTTTGTTTCCGATATAAAACAACAGAATGTAAAATAATTTTGATACTATTAATGCCGAACGGGATTTTTTAACGCAATACGAAGTACCTTATATGAAAAATTAAACTAGAGATATGATGTATATAACAACCGCCTAAAAGCTGAAAGTGTCGACCATGCTCAACATGAACAAACCATGCTGGATAATCTCCAGGAAGATTGTCTCCCGAAAAACACATAATGCATCTTATCATTACGATTCTACCAACAAAAAGTTTAAATAATCACCAATAAATGATAAACGTAGTGGAGCCTCAATATTTCCGAAACGTTTCGAATGTAATGAACTTTCACAGTGTTAATCGAGGTCAACATTTTTAAAAATCATGAGTTCAGAAATTATTTTCTAAGTTATTACGGGCCCACGACCTTAAACTAGAAATTATATCACGAAGAAGCGCATCTGTCGACAAGAAAAAAGTCATAGCAACTAAGGAAAACGTACTCTTTAACTTTTACATTATTGTTAGTTACTTTAGAAATAAAAACGATAGCAATCACAGTTGCATACAGAGCAGATAAATGTTACGATAGGACTAAATAGGTTCTGTCTCGTGTGGCAGATTCAATTGACAAAAAACTAATCACATGTGACCTAGATCTAATGTTCTATACAAATACAGACACCAATCACGCCCGTTAAGAGAGCGATGTTATCTGGCACTAGATTCAAATCACGCATTTACCGAAATGAATGTTGATACAAAGAAATACAGAACGAAATATATATTATGCCAGTATAATTTTGAGAAAAGAGAGAGAGAGAGAGAGAGAGAGAGAGAGAGAGAGAGAGAGAGAGAGAGAGAGAGAGAGAGAGAGAGAGAGAGAGAGAGAGAGGGAGAGAAAATAATGACAGGGGTTACATGTGCGGCAACAAATTACAGCATTCGCTATAAGTCTCTACGTAAAATATGTGCTTCAGAATACCGTCTCAATTTTTTCATGCTATGAAGAAACGCTACTTTCTCTATGTTTTTTATGCCAAAGAGATACTTTTCGGCCCTTTTCATGTCCGGAGATAAATGTTTCGACATTTCCTCAGACGTTCGACAGATATTTGTTATCCGCTGAGTGGACGTCAAGCCTTAAATGTCTGAGCCTTGGTTTAAAATAATTATCCAAGTTCGACTGGGACGAAAGCTCAAGCTTATTGAGTCGCTCTCGAACACTCATTCCTGATGTGTTCACGTCCTTGAGAGTCAGTGACTTGAACCTCCTGCTAACCAATTCTACACCTAGGTTGACTGGGAATGGCTTTTAAGCGTTTTGCTGATAAACACACTACGGCGACATTGGTGCTCGAATCACGGACCTTCAGTACACAAAGTACAGTCTTTCACTTTACCCGTGTATGTAAAAAACCTTTTGGGCCGTCTCGCAAACACTCAAATGATATTGAAGTAATTTGTACATAACACTTAAAGTTCGTCAGAAAATAAACGTCGGTACTGAAAAGAAGGTGACTAGAACGGGGATTACCGTTTGTTTCAGTGTAAGATGGATGTATCTTTCACGAGAGACACGACTGAACATATATTTTTCGAAAAATAATGAACTATTCTATTTCTTAATGCAAACAAAGTGAGCCAAAGTGTAAAAATATAAGCGTGGTTGCTATTCAATATTCATGATGACGTCACTTGTTTTAGCCTGTGCATGACATTCCCAACAACTTCACATCTGCGACAGGTACAAACGTTGGGTAGCATTGACAACGACACAATGCTATAACAATATATGCTGACAACATGAAGATGGATTAAGACCTTATCTATCTATATATTGATTGAATGGGGTTTTACGCCGCTTTCAACATTATTTCAGTTATATCGCGGCGGCCGGAGCACCTAACAATGGATTCCTGGTATTTCTTTCACCTGTACTACCATTACACCCTTTCCTAGCCTCCGACTGCTATTTCACATAGGTTTACGATTATCAACCCATTGGTGAAAGAAAAACGTCGGAAAGGATATTTGCCGCCACCGGGGATCGAACCCACGACTTCCAGATTGGAAGTCTTATGCCTAACCAACTGCGCTATGGTGGCGGCTATCTATCTATATAGCGCATAGTGAAGATTCTGGCAAGACTGTGCATCTGCACAGGCTGGCCAGAGTCTTTACTTTGTGCACATTCGAAACTGTTGGAAATGTCACGCACAGGCTCATTTGGCTCTGCTTATAACTTCTGATGGTGTGAAATGAACGAACGCGGGGTATAAGTTTTTGATGTTTTTAATGATTATGCAATGGGTTTATCAAATAGTAATCTACTGTTATTTCTCGATAACTCTCCGAAAAGAATTAAAGAAAAAAAACCCCGTAATTTTGTTATTTTAATTCTGACTTAAAGCTTACATATTTGATACTTGATTTACCATCAACGAGAAGGATATTTTTCAATTAAATCATAACCATACGTTAGTTGAACTTGTTTCTTACGATCTGGTCTTTTCTAAATCGGGAGATACATGTCTTACAGAAAATAGATTCTATGATTATTGATATGTGCAAAAACACAAAGAGATCCGGACAAGCATACATATACAAGTGAGGAACTACAGGTCAATTTTGTCTATACCTGTATAGACCAAATTCACTTTGATCACTCACTCTAAATTGCGAAACTATATTAGGATCATGTATCTGCATCGTCACTAAATGCTTTGACGGTACAGGAACGAGAGAATAATGGTATGCAGATAGGAACTCGATAGGAATAAGCGAAATGGCCGAGTTTTGAATGAAATTAAAGAAAGGTCATACAATATAGTTTATCTTGTTAATGATGAAAAATAGCGATTTTCATTTCCCCCTTTGATAAAATATGCATACAAATTCTATAGAAAGCTTTTTATGTATTTATGAACCATTCATTCGCTTTTAATTCAATAAAGACAATGAAATCATAGAATTTCAAGCTATTTTTATTTAAATTCAGTTATTGATCTTGTCTTTTTAGTGGGTTTGGAACGCCTTAGAATTGTGTGAGTTAGTGCTTGGAATGAATTAATAGAGCGATGAGTTATCAATTATTTTGAACTAGGCGAATGACAATTTCACGATGGTTCTATCAATAGCATCTTCCGTACTTCAATCCTCTATAAGATGACTATTAATGAAAACTTTGGTTGAAATATTTGAAACAAGAAAGCCGTCGTCTCGATGTGCTCTACGACACGAAAATATGTCTCATGGCGAGGAGCATTTTGTGAATGTTTACTGAAAACAACACACACAAAAAAACGAAGGTCCCTTTTTTGTGACGCAATTTAATTTCACCAAACCCCCTTAAAACGTGTGAAAGTTCCATGCATTCATTCAGAAGGAGTTTCGTTCACAAGCATTCGGGACATCGCTCGGACTTTTCATGAAACAGAAATGTACCTCGAACGTAAGAGATGTCATTTTTGGTCAATTTTTTAAGGTTATTCGGCTTCTGGTGGTTCTTTGGTTATCCAAAAAGCTTGAAGAAAAAAACAATAACATTTTGTTAGTTCTTTCAAATCTTTGGTGGTGGTCTTTTTGGAATATTATATTTTGATTACAAAACGCAGAAAACACTGTAGTATGCCCAGTTGATTTCGTTTTTCGCAACGTCATCCTTACTTATATTTGTGACGTCACATTAACCCACATGTCATCGGACGCGCTTTCATGTCTACGCCCTCATTATTCTAGAGGTCAATGAATGAATGAATGAATTTTTTATTGAAAGTTTTGATATTATATCTTCACACCTGGTTGATCTTTTTAACGCTATTTTCAACTCTGGGTATTTTCCCGACCAGTGGTCAGAGGGTATTATCATACCGTTACACAAGAAAAATGACCCAAATGACGTAAACAATTATAGGGGAATAACATTGGTGAGTTGTTTTTCAAAGATTTTTACTTCTATTTTAAATCATAGATTAAGCAATCTCTGTGAAAATAACGATATCCTGTCCGACGCTCAGTTCGGCTTTAGACCTAAAAGATCTACAACTGATGCTACATTTGTACTCCTCTCCCTCATACAGAAAACGTTGTTTCAGAAAAAACGATTATACGCGGCCTTCATTGATTTCAAAAAAGCTTTTGACAGCGTATACAGAAAAGGCCTCTGGTATAAACTGTTTAACGTAGGTGTAAAGGGTAAACTGTTAAGGATTATTAAAGACATGTATAGTTCCGCAAGAAAGAGTGAGGTCCGAAAAACCGTTATCTCCTATCATTTTCAATGTAAAATTGATCTTTGATCACTCACTTGAAATTGTAGGTCTATATTCTAAAGTAAAGTCTTTTGTGAAGGTCAATAATATATCATCCCCTGTTTTCGAAAGTCATGTGGGATTAAAATAAGGGGAAATATTATCTCCCCTACTTTTTTCTATGTTCATAGATGACATTGAACTTTATTTGCAGAAAAGATCTTCTTCAGGTTTGGATCTAAATGAAATGAAAATTTTACTTCTTCTTCTGCAGACGATATGGTCCTTTTGAGCGAAGACCCATTAGATCTACAAAATACTTTAGACCAACTATCAAATTATTGTAACAAATGGGGCATAGAAGTTAATACAGAAAAAAAACAAAATTATGTTTTTTAGAAAACGGGGTGCTCTTAAAGATAACGAAATTTGGTACTATAATGAGCAAAAAATTGAGATTGTCAATAGTTTCCCATATCTTGGAACAACATTTAATTATACGGGATCTTTCGATATTAACAATAAAATATTATCCGACAAAGCGCTGAAGGCCCTAAGTATCTTAAATTGTAAAACTCGAAACTTTGACTTCGAGACAACCACCTTATTACAGTTATTTGATGCTTTTGTAGGATCCATATTATCATATTCTTGTGAAATTTCTGGATTTTGTAAATCAGCTTGTCTAGAAAGAATTCATCTCAAATTTTGTAAAGAAATATTAAATGTTAAAAGTTCTACAGCTAATGCATCGGTTTATCACGAGTTAGGAAGATACCCACCATATATCAATAGATTTTGCAAAATAATTAAATTCTGGGGTAAAATATTAAATTCTAATAACCCTATAATCAAATCTTCCTATGAAGCGCTATTGACTTGTGATAGCGGTACTAACTGGTGTAGTAACGTTAAAAAGCTATTAAACGATCACGGATTTGGTTATGTATGGTCTGATCCTTATTGTGTAAACCATGAATATTTTTACCAGATTTTTAGACAAAAATCAATAGACGAATTCCAACAAATGCAATATAGTTTTATTAATAACAGCTCAGTATTATGTACATATAAGTATTTGAAAGAGTCATTTAACTTACCTTATTACCTAGACAAATTACCAAAAAATGGCGTTCGCACATTTCTAAATTTAGATTGTCTTCCCATTCTCTAAGAATAGAAACCGGTAGGCATGGTTTGTATAGAATTGAGAAGAACCAAAGGATATGCTTGGCATGTGATTTGAAAGAATTAGAAAATGAATTCCACTTTTTGCTAGTGTGTCCATTATTTTTCGATATTAGGAAAACCTACTTGAAAAAATACTTCTATACTCGCCCAAGCATGATGAAATTTATAGCTTTAATGAATACCGAAAACAGATACGTTCTTTTGAATTTGGCAAAATATTTAAAAGAAAGTTTTACACGAAGATCTGGTTTAGATTATATTTCTTAGCTTCTTAAACATAAGAGATGTAAAACTTTGTCTTAGCTTCTCTTCCATTTTGTAAATAGACCTAAAATGTTGATTGTTTGTTTACATGTGCATGTTCATGATCATTAATGTCTTTGTATGTTGTATATTATTTGACGAGAAACTGTCAAGTTAAAGTCAATAAACTATCTTGTATCTATCTTGTATCTATTCCGTAGAATCACCCAAAGTTCCCGATTTGTCCACAAGATTTGATTTGAATTGGGGTTTTACGTCGCTTTCAACAATCTCTTAGTTATATCGCGACGACTGGAGCACCTAACGATGGATTCCTGGTATTTCTCACACCAGTACTACCATCACATCCCTTTCCTAGCCTCCAGTTGCTATTCCACATAGGTTTACGATTATCTACCCATTAGTGGAAGACGAATGTCGGAAAGGATAAGTGCCGCGGCCGGGGATCGAACCCGTGCGAATATAGACCCCTGGATTAGAAGTCTGGCGCGCTACCAACTGCGCTATTTCCGCGGCTGAAAAAAAAAATAACTGCATCGGCCGGGAAACGATTGTCCACAAGAAGTGGATATACGGACGTACGGATGGAAGATGAAATTAAGATACGATCCACCTTGGGCGGCTTATACAAATACCTGAAATCGGATAGTGTTGAATAAACAAAAGGGAAAGATTGTCGTTTCTTTTTCGATAGCCATATAGAATAACCTTATTAGACTTACTGTAATAACGTAATAGGGTCATTTAAGTCCCTCATTACCCTATGGGACTGAACTTAGCACGCATCAAATAAGAGTTGGAACCATTACATGTATCTTTACTTATGTAATCATAATCTATTAAATTACATTAAACTATCTGACCTAAAGCTTTTACAGGAAAATAAAAACATCTCTGGACCTTTATGAACTAACTTTAGGATAATAGAAGGATGGTTATCACATATGTAAGAGATGTTCGGTAACACGTGTTTTCGTGCATGTCCCAGAGAAAAGTTAACCTCTAATCAGAGTGCTATAATGCGAGCCTGAGACTCTCTACCTAATAACTACAGACTCTGTACAAAACATAACAATGTACATGTGTGGCTCAATGAGACACAGACTGCAGACTGTGGTTGCTAATTATGGTGGACATACTCGTTACTGACACCTTTTAGGCAGTGGTCATTTCTAATCTTGAATAAAATGAGACAAATGTTTTTGTTTTAGCCTAAAACCTTACTCCACCTTTGCACAACATCCCGATCAGTATCTTTCGTCAAAAACAAATAGTACTTGTATTTAATGTCCCGCATTGAACCAAGGCAGAATGCATGTGAGACGTTATTTATGATAGTCAGTATAGTTCTAGAACAAAGCTTTTCTTCTCTACCCAAGGTTGATATGTTTTGATAACTACTGTATTAGTGTTCGATATAAGTCTGATAAAATCTGAGTTTTTCTCTTTGAGGTCTTAATTTGGACAAAATTAAGTAAGAAATATACCCAAATCTTAAAGATATAAAGATACACTACAAAGACCTTTCGGAACATCACTCGGCCAATCTCAAGATCAACCTCGGATGTACATAGACGGACTATTTTTAAAAATTACGGGAAAACCTTGGAAAAACTCGATGACGTCAGTTAAAATGGCGTTAGCCCTCGAAACTGTGAGTGAAAACATTCGACGCTACTCGTTTAAGTCACTGACGTGAAACCATCGTATCCTAATAAAAATATCTTAAGAAGCTTGAATAACGGCTGAAAAAATCTTAATTTTTGAGAATGATTCGCCATTCTCAAAAATTAAGATTTTTCAGCCGTTATTTACTGTAAAATATATATATCTACAGTGCTAGTTTTTCTTACTCTGTTTCCGCTTAACAAAATGCACAATTTTGTTACATACCCATCCGCCTTACATACATCCGAGGGCTTTTGCAGTTTACAGAAATGGCCGAGTGATGTTCCGAATGTACAAAGACAGAAAACACCGCCTCTTCTGGTACCAAGTTCCAAGGTCATTGCGATTTGGTGGGTACTCGTAAGATAGATTTTTGAGATTTTCTCTATAGAAATATAGTGGAACCATGTGAAAATTATAAAACATATATACATAGAAGTGTTTAAATCGAGTTGGTCAAAATGTTAACTGAAATCGAATTGGCATACGTTAAAGCCATGTGCCATCTGGGTAGTGCGTAAAGTGTCGACCATAGTCAGACTGCGCGGTTTGCGCAGACTGACTAGGGTCGAAACCTTTCGTTATGTGCTTATTTTCTGAATCTAGAATGATCAATCTACCTTACAGTGAAATAATTTTTGAAATGCGACCTCTGGTTGTTCTATGCTAGACCCAATCTCTTATTCAAATATCAATTTTATAGAGTTCCCATATGGTACCTTTGCGCCCCACGAGTCACATTTACTTCAATAAACAAGTGTCCATGACCTCAACCTTACCTCACGAATATGTTTCTTCCTCGCGCCTTTAGGCACTCGGAAAAAAACCACATACGTTTGGATTATTTTGCATCCTTTTTTGAGCTCTTTTTAAGGAATATGAAAAAGCCTACATGAATCGCACGACGGCAAGAATTTTTTCTACCGTCTTTAATTTGAGCTGGTACACTGAACACGTCAATTGTCGTTTTAAATCCAATTAGTATCTGGAAGATGTCTCTAGAAGAAGATTAAAGAATCAACTCATCATCTATGGGGCAGACAAGAGAGTGGCACGAGAATGCTGATTAAATTCTATAGAATAAACTCGGGGTTGAGTAACCTTATTGTAAAGCTTGGAAAAGTCTAAATCAATTACTGTCGTGAAAACTTATTCTTTTTCATTACTTTTTAAATCCATCTGAATACCCACGTTTTCTTTTACATTCTTATTCTGTTTTTTTTTTGTTGTTGTCTAAAGTAGGAATAGAACATGATATTATTTAAAAAAAAGTTTATAGGGGAGAAGGTTTAATGCCTGTTTTTTCTCCAAATTCGTTATTAATATACTCACAGACAATAAAAATGCACCGTCTGAATTATTTCTCGTATATCTTTTTTATGTGTCGTACTGCAAAATGATGTAAATTAACCACAGATATAGTCTTAAGTTTTTGAGCCGAACGTTTCGGGAAAAATAAATAAAAATCGTAAATTTCATATCTGGCACATAGATTCCCAAAATTTTGCCATCGTTCGATTGATGATAACATGACCACTAAATCTTTGCAATAGGTTGGCTACCATTTTGTGAAATAGTAGTGTGACTACATTGTATCCTTGACGTTAACGTGTCAAATCACTTTAAGGCTTAATGCTGAAAATAAATGTCAAATGTAATGCTGTATTTTTTATTAAGAGTCGGTAATCTTATTGTCGCAAATTAAGATTTGTTTCAAAAAGTACATTTATCGAAAAGGCTACAGTAAAAGGGCTTTTTTAGGGATTTACAAATGATTAAACATGCAATGTCTGTACATGTCCCTTCATAGATTTAAAGACGATCAAACAGGAGTCGATTGAACAACTTACACATGTATCTTTCATAATGGTGTATGCAAGACTGTAAGAGGTGCGTTTTGTTGCATTTGAGTATATATATAAAGAAACATAACGAAATTTTACAAATTTTTCTCACGTTATATTTGTCGTTGATTTTAGGCACAGAACAGCTGGAGATATGCTTAAGGTAGTGGACCCGTAATAGTTCCGCAGCATTTCGGAGCCTTATGATCTTTCACAATGTTAAACGATGTTTCTTAATGAAATCGCTAGTCCACTACTTTTAGCGCCATGATCCAATGGTAGGACTTCGGAACACTAGTCTTAAGAGGTAGCTTCGCGTGTGCTGGTACTTTGCACAGGGCACTTCAACGTACGAAGGAGGCGTCTATTCGTAGAAGAGTAAGGGGGCGTTTGAACCAGCATCTCTTTGTTCTCTCTCATAATCCATGCCATATATGCCTACAGCACGTAGGGACCAAATCCTACATTCCCCCCACATACACATTTAGTCTAGATATTTGCGAAACATTCCAATAATATCAAAATATCTATATGTACAAACACATGTCATATCATCTGATTTCATTAGATTTATCTTCATTTTAATGTATGGGACATATTCACACAAAACAATGGGAAATTATTTTGACAGAAAAGGATTCACATAATTCTTTGAATAAATTGTTGTTTCAGATGGGTTAATGATCCGAAAAACGTCCAAATGACCATGAAACAAAGGCTTTGTCGATTTCATTCTATGGGGATAAACTAATGGACTCGGTCGCATCAAATCAACACAGCTATTCATCACAAGTTGATAACAGTTCTCCTGGACACAGAGAACATATTTGAGAATGGTGACCTTTACACAAAAAGGGACCTTCAGCGTTGATGACTGACAAGGATTGAAATTTTTCTTTTCGTAATAAACAGAAATTCTTAATCTCACAAATCATTTCTACCTAAATCGAAACTTTATTTTCGAAACGCCACGTCTAGTTTACTTCTGTTGGATCCTTTTTTACAAATTAATTTTCATAAATTGGAGAACATTGTGGAAAAGAAGAAATTGCTGTTTACAAGCAATTTGTTCTTTTCAACAAGTTTCTACCCCTAAGAAAGATGGTTTCTTCTAAAATACTTCTTTTGTGTAGTGGAAAGATCTACAGATTGACAAAAATTGAAAGGAAATGTCCCTTTTCATAAATTTCTCTAAATATTCTCATATTATCCTTGGAGTCAGTTGAACTGCTTGCAAAATGAAAGAGTCCCAACTGGTAAACAAGGAGTCTCGGAATCCCGTGCTGCTCTATGTGAGAAACCCTGGAACTTGTTAAGTGACCCATTTACGTTGGCGGGTCACACTTACTTACTTACTCTTACAAGAAATTAATTTGAAAATGTTTAAGACAAAACGGACTGTGGAAAATGAGAGATTGCTAATCAGGCACCTTGACCTTCGACGTAAAAAGTTCGTCTTGTTAGTTATGTACAACAAAGTTTATACCTCATCACATGTCGACCAAGATGCACTATAAGAACATGGCCTGTCGACCAGTACCTAACAGAAGCGTGTATGTACTCCCATCCTCGGATACCCCGGGGTCTCCCCATTTGCTACACTATTGAGACAAATGTCGAATAAGCGTATCAAATAGGGAGACCCCGAGGTACCCAAGGATGATATAATATACCATTTGATGATTATGGTGTACCGTTTAGGTCGCAAGTCTGTTAATAGTCGTGTACGCTTACACATGGAGATAAAAACGTAAAAATGGATTAGGATCCGTATTATTTAGGGGCGTACGTTCATGTTTTAGGCTTGCACCGGTAAAAATATACTGGTGCACGTTCATAATTTGGACGTGCACCCCAGAAAATATACGGGTCACGTCCAAATATGGAGGTGCTCGCCTAATTACCAGCGTTATTCATACTAGCCAATCAAAAGGACATGTCTTAAACCTATATTTTTGGCTCCCTGTTCGGGGGGGGGGGGGTATTATCAAATAGATATAACGAGTTAATTGCTTGATGATATTTTGTCTAATATCGTAATCTATATGATTTATATTGATTTAATCTTAAGCTATGAAAATACATGTAATTAGTTCACCATGAAAAAATAACATAGCTATATTACTTTGACCGTGGGATTGCTTGCTTTGTTAAGAGAATGGCGAATGTAATAGGATTTACGAGTGATGCTCTTAGTGTCCTCGATAGTGTTGTTCATGATGTTTTTAATAACACGTTTTCACGAAAGGAAAAACGAGCAAGTAATTACAATCATGGGTATTAAAAATAAATATAAGCAGACATGTAATCATCGACGATTTTGCTACATTCCAAATATTGCAATAGACATCCATTGTAAGCTCGTATTTGATTGGTCAATGGGGTTTCTAAAAAATTAAAGGATGCATCCCCGTTTTTCCCGTGAGCGTATAAATATAAGGATGCACCTGTACATTTAACGGGTCCACTTTCATATTTTGGACGTGCATCCCTAAATGATATGGGTGTACGACCAAATTAAGACGCGGGCGACTACGAAAAAGGCTTTCGGCCATTTAGTATAAGCTATAAGAAGACCTAGCCGATTTGTACATCGCATCAGGTCGCAAATATTGCAATAATTTTCTATAAGCCACAGTTTTTTTCGACACGAATATATCGCCATTTTAGGATGCAGTTCGCGATATGAGGACAAAATACATTTTCATATGATTTTTAGACTTAAGTCATGGAGAAGTCACCAAAGTCCAGTATATTACAGCAGAGGTGCGTTTCTTAGGCTAAGAATCTTCATAACCTAGATTTTGAAATGACTCATTTTACAAATTTAGATTTTTAAGCGATTGAACAAGAATACTAAGACATCTAAATTAGGAAATGGCTGTCGCTAATACATGCAATCATATTCAGCGGGAATTTCCCTCTCTCTCTAAAAAGGCGCATATAAGGTCGCCAAAATTAAGACAAACGGCTTAAAACTTTGTGAAAATGACAAGCTGAATAATAATGGAATGTTTTGGAATGAAACTGAACGAGTGCAATAAGTGAGTTTTGAGTGAAATTGAATGAAGGTAATTCAATATCGCTACTTTTGTTCAGGATACTAATTACCTCCTTTTGAGGAAATATGCACACAAGTTCTATAAATATCTTCCGATTCTACCAAGAACCAATTTGACGCTTATAATATACATAACGTCAGTAAAATTGCGGTCTTATTCTAGCTTTATTGTATCCTTTAAAGTGATTTGGTGCGTTTTTGAATGGTTTGAGTGAGTGCTTAAATTGAATGAATGGAGCGCTTATTAAGCGATTTAGAATGGTTTTGATTGCGATGAATGTCAATTTCACGACGTGTTTTTCACATGGTTGAAGACTACACTATGTCATCATTCAAGGGGGGGGGGGGTTGCATTTATGCTTCCGTTGATTTACTTTTTTAGTATATGTTATGAATTCATATAATTCAGTGGGCACTTACTGAAAACAGAATTAGACCACAAGGTGAAGGATATTCTCGCTAAGAACATCTTTAGAAAATCTGTTTCTAGGAAATGGTTTAAATCTAATAACAACCTGACTGCGACATCTTTTAACACGCATTACCATAATAAGGATTCCGACCTAAGTCTTTGAACTATTAATTGACGCCCTAAATCTGGCGAGTCTGTCCTCTATATTTAACACACTGCCTTACAAAATACAGAACGTGGAAAGGTCGGAACTATTAGCTAAGCCAGTTGTCCTAGATTTCACTAACGCGCTCTCCGAGAACTGTGTTACAACGGAATGTGCTTCTACTCAAAACAATAAACATAGCGCGGCTGTTAATAAAATGAAATTACTGCTAGTACTTATGTCCAGGCTTTGAATTCGTTGAAGGATTTAAAGGACTAACAAACGAAAGGCCGATCAAATCACTCATTTAAACCTCCGCAATTTTGTAAAAAAGAATATTTTGGGTAATGTGCAATGTCGTCAAATTTTATTCGAAAGCTTTCAGACTGCATAGCATCGAATTAATTACTCACTCTGATTGATAAAGAGAACACAGATCGGGGCTTAGTGTTTCGAAAAAAAAACCGAGGCATTATGATCACCTTTGTCTCTTTCGCGATGGTGTTGACGTTGGCGTGACTTACTTTGACCTTGATCATATCTCTGTGGTAATTGAAGATATCTTCATGAAACTAAGCATGTGTGGTCACCAAAACAAGAGCTATCCAGACTCTCAAGGGATATAACTCTGGAAACATTTTGGTAAGAATTATGCCGGGTTCTATCCCCAACGGCGGCACCCATCCTTTCCGACTATTTGTCTCCCAATAATCGGTTGATAATCGCAGAACTATGTGGTACAGCAAATAGAGGCTAGGAAAATATGTTATGGTAGTACTGGTTTGAGATATATCAGGAATCCATTGTTAGGTGCTCCAGCCAAAGCGATATAACTGAAAGATTGTTGAAAGCGGGTGAAAAACCCAATTCAAATAAACCAACAAAATTGTCGGTTTGCTTGTCCGTTTGTCTCAAATCTTCTCTTAACATTGGTCATAACTTTAGATTGGCAAAGAATATGTTTTTCATGTTTCTCAAGTGCATTGCTGGCGGCACCACTTTGAAAGGCATCAGCAATGGTGAAGGCTATTTTTAATGTCAACAATGTGGTCAATTTAAAATCTTTGGTAGAATACCTTATGAAGTTCATGGGACCGTGGATTGGTCAAACAATTGTTGACAGTAGGCTGTATACGTAGGATAGAGCTTAACTGTCTTCTCTTTATGAATATGTGACCCGTCGTGCGAAAAGGGACCATCTGGCTAGTGCGTAAAGTGTCGACCCAAGTCAGACTATGCGATTTGCGCAGGGTGACTAGGATCGAAACATTTCGCAATGTACTATTTTTCTGAATCTGGAATGTTCAATCTACCTTCCAGTGAAAATGTTTTTGAAATGCGACTTCCGGTTAACCTATGCTGGACCTCTTTTTCAAACATTCATTTTACAAAGTTCCCAGATGGTCCCTTTTCGAGTGACGGGTCACATATATATTTGATGTAAATTAGTCACGCGCATGCCCTTCGAACTTTTCTGGTATAGAGTGTTGCTCTTCAAAACTTGTTGGCACGAAGTAATCATTTGATTGTCTTACTGTGCATTAATCACTGGTGTTTAACGATGTTACCGTAGAATGGTTGTCTATGATTTTGTATGTTGGTTTGCTATGATTATATGGGTAATTTTTGTAAACAATACACATGTCGTATGGAATGTTCGTGTTTTTGGAGAATGCATTGAATGAATTTAAAATGGATCACCCCAGACTAAGTAAACGATTTTCATTGCACTTTGCGCTACCCCTTTGTCTTGATCTTCATTTATCATGAATGTTAAACTTGAAATAAATTCATTTATAAAGAATATCTTTTAAATGGCTCTTTGATTTCAAAGAAAGCAAACTCTTGCCAAGTGTCGGTTGTTTCAGATGAAGTTGTATTGTGTTCTTCGAATTTGCCTCTTATAACAATGATGGTTCACGGTTAAATCATTTTTAGTGAATATTTATTTTTTTCCAAAGACATGGTGAATTGAAGATGGTATATTGGTTAATTGAAGAAGAGTATTGCTGGTGTGTTAGTTAATATGTGATTATCTACAAAAGTTTATGTGAAGCCAAACCATATGAAAACGCGAATTTATACGAGAAATATACATAATCGACTGTTGGTCGTAGTTAGTTGTATCAATTAAGAATAACGATTCAACATTTCAGGTTGAATAGTATTCAATTCTCTAAATACTGTTATTGCTTGTATGAAATATTTTTCAGTTCTTTGTCAATTTCGGACCAACTGCGACATCTATAAATCAGGACGCAATCATCTTTGATTAAAATTAATCTATATCAAAACTTTCTTCAATAAAATACTTTCCCACAAATAACAAATGGTAACACGTCAGACAAAAAAAAGATAGTTAGATAGATATATACCTTTATTTCCTCCATTACAGGAGAGTGAAAACATATTAAATACATACAGATAAAATGCAAACATATTTACAACGACTAGAAGTACAAGAACATAAACAAAACAATCTGGAAACTAATTGTTAACTTTGTTGGCACATTATTAGAAATTAGTCAATATATGTTTAACAATAACGACACATGATCATTAACCATATTATTGCCTTTTAAGAAATTCAAGTTGATAAAACAGCAAATGGCTATTATTTAAAAAAAGTCAAACTAACCTGTCACTGCAGCTCATAATGAATCAACAAATATTACTTCCAAATTAAAGTACACCCTCGTTAGTTTCATAGAGATGCGTTTTTATTCTGAGAATCCTGTATTTAACCAGGATAAAGATGTAGGGAAATATATTTTTTAAGAAAAAATCGTACGGTACATTTGATATTGTAAGTTTTTTACGACGAATGTGAACACTAAATTGTGCTGTGCTCGAAGTATTTCCAAACCTATCACAAGACTCGCTGATGTGGCTGCATGTTAATTGGGCATCCCCTTTGGAGACGATGGCATCATTCACTTAGATCTACTGTACAAATTACGACCGTCGCATGTCCCCTTATGGTGACAGCGATTACAATAGGATGATGCGGTAAAGATTTCCAAGCACAACACCGTACATTGATCGTCTGATGACCGCGACCCCTTTTAACTGATTTAACGACATGTCTATGACCTAACGGTTCTCTTCAGCCTTGCGATTGTTGTACTTCTGTCAAAAGAATTACGTGATCACCCATGGCGTCCGACGTCCGACTGACGGGTGGCATTCACTCCTTTGTCCGGAGCATAACTCTGTCACCTTATGTCCGATTGACTTGAAACTTGGGAGTTATGTTCCTCTCATGATTACGGACTGAAGTGTACAGAAAATGTTACTCTACATAGCTTAATTTTCTAATTATTCTTTTTGGTTTTTTTTTTCATACTTTGACAACCAGCATTGTAACGGGCCTTTGTGTGAGATTTTGCCAACTTGTTTCAAATAATTTTTCTTTAACAAAATCAAAGGTCTTTTTGTTTTCCGTTCTAACTTGCACTGATTGCACAGACACAGTTTGTCGCCTTACGGTCTACGCCTGAGTTCTTAGTTACGGTTCCGTAAGTAATATAAACAATACTCTAGGTAGAAGTTCTTCTTTTCTTTCACAAAATCAGACCGAAATTGAAACTGTATTTGCTGTAGTCTGTCAGTTCGTAAGTCGTAAAGGCTAGTCAAATTAGATACTTTTTGATGACTTGGATTTGTTCCGTACAACTTGCCACATTTATGCTGTAAAGGAAAATTTTGCCTGTAAAAAAAGTAAACATTCATCTTGACTGACGGCACAATCCTATGTACAATTTTTTCCGCACATGATGTTGTAGACCGAGTTATATTTGCATTTAGTCTTAAGAAAATAGAATTAATTCTTTAAAATAATATACTCTATTTTGATATTTCGTCTAATGCCTTTTACAAAAAATACTACATGGAAATGTCACAACTACATCTTTACATTCTTACTGTGCGGCCATATCAAATGTTTCTATTTGACGTCGCCGCTGGAAACATGACGTCATTTTGGCGTAATTAATGTAACGTCATCAGGAGAATTGACGTTGCTAGATATAATATCACTATTTAGTGCACAAAAATTAATTCGTTTTTATTCCAATACACTTGCAGGTTTTGTATTTCCTACAAGAAAATGGTTTGATACCTATATGTTTGCTTACGTGCCCAATGTTTTATCATAAAAAGACTCATTGCACTGATTACATTTATACTAAGATTTAGCACTATCGTGGACAGACACAGTGTGGCAAGCTAAACCTTGTTTTGTATAAAAAGTCTGTGAACACTTGTCGCATAACAGATGTAATTTTTGATGAACGGTTTGTACGTGTTTATTCAATAAATTTTGACTTATGTCTTACTGAATAATTCACACTGAAATCGTCTACTCTGGTGATTGATCCCCTTGTGCCTATGGAGATAAGATGGCGCCGTGGTACAGTTCCTGCAGTCGTCATACTTGTAGAGCCTCTTTTGCTGCTCCTGTTTGTCACCGTTATCCTATTTGATATTAAATTAACACAATAGCATAAAACGCATATAAAAAATCGATTAGAGCTTTATTCGCAATAAAATTCTTATGCCATGTGTTTTACTGTGTACACGGAAAGCTCCGCTTATTTATCATATTCAACGTTATCTTAAGCGAGAACGTTGATGCTTTTTTGTCGTCATATAACGAAACGTGCTAAGTGACGCGCTTCGTTTTTCTTTCAATTATTCCAATGTCAGTATCATTGGTCTTTCATTAATTTTACACCCAGACAATGTAATAAAACTATTTTATACTCAAAAAAGGATAGAACAAAGTGTTTAGAATTGTGATCGTGTTTAATTGTGGATATATTTTAGCGTTGATGTGTCCATGAATAAAGTGGGGAAGAGATATATACAAAGCAAACTTTCTCGGGCTCCGTCCTCGGATTTTACTTTGTGCATATAACTCCTCCTCCAAAACACTTTATTCATTGACTCACGCGAAAATGAAATTAGTTCCTGATTATAACCTCTACACTTGACATCCTCAATTTTCAAATGAAGGTGTCAGAGAGAGAGAGAGAGAGAGAGAGAGAGAGAGAGAGAGAGAGAGAGAGAGAGAGAGAGAGAGAGAGAGAGAGAGAGAGAGAGAGAGAGAGAGAGAGAGAGAGAGAGGGGCAGAAACACACAGAGAAAGAGAGAGACAGAGATACAGAGAGAGAGGGAGAGAGAGAGAGAGAGAGAGAGAGATGGAGAAAGAGAGAAGCAGAGACACACAGAGAAAGAGAGAGAGAGAAAGAGACAGAGAGACAGAGAGAGAGGGGAGAGAGAGAGAGAGAGAGAAAGAGACAGAGAGAGGCAGAGACACGCAGAGAAAGAGAGAGACAGAGATACAGAGAGAGAGAGAGAGAGAGAGAGAGAGAGAGAGGAGAGAGAGAGAAGGGGGAGAGAGAGAGAGAGAGAGAGAGAGAGAGAGAGAGAGAGAGAGAGAGAGAGAGAGAGAGAGAGAGAGAGAGAGAGAACCACCCCTTCACTCAAATTTTCATCGAATTGCTAGAGCTTACCTGACTTTCAGACATTAGAGTCAGAAAATGCCTGTTTAGACTATAAATAAATGCACGCGACAACATTAAGGTTTACGTTGTGATTTTAGATAGTTTTCTGTTTTGTCTTCAAAGTTTTTCACGCAATCGCGTTAGAATTTTAGAATAGCAAATATACAAAATAGCGCGTACCTGTCTTTGATTTTATTCCACAGTCATCCCATCCTGGTAACTTTCTTTAATAATGACCTCGTCATCGAAGGACCCATTCAGTAACGTGGATTCCTCCTGCAAATCAATTTAAGACAAATCATCAAGAATCTTTTATTATGGTCAAGAAGTTTCGTTTTCCTTTATCGAAAACATATTTTCGATTGGTGACTTAAATGTCGTAAATACAGCTCGAGTAAAGCTGTATTTACGCCACTTTCGTTATCCCATAACAATATGAGTGCGAGTCAAAAAACATCGACTAACACACGTTGAGGGAATATTGCAATTCTTCAAATGAAGGCATTTTGTCGAAGAACACAAGTAATTAAGTATGAACGTTTCTAAACTGGCTAATACACGTAAAACATTCTTGAATTAAAATCATATTTCCATATTTCCTATACAAGATTATCACTTTTGTAAATCAACTTGATTGGCGGTAAATTCGATTGTGAGTGGGCGTTTTCCCCCTTGATTCAATATATACTGAGTCCCATAAGATAGTGAGCACTTTCACTTTTTCTATTTCTATTGATTCTTACAAAGTTGGATGAAAATTATGGAGTATATTGCTACCATACTTAAGTCAAGACATTTTGAAATTAAAAATCAAATTAGATTTGGATAATGTATCGCATGCTGCATACGCACAGGCAGAACCTATTTTGTTTAAATTTGGCCTCCTTTTTCTTTGGTAATAGCTATGTGTTGATGTTGTATTATAGAGTTTTAGATGCCATTCCGAGCCAATTCCAAACAACAGTTTTAATTTGTATGTAGTCGTTACGTTACGTTAGAAATTGCTACGTTGTTAGGCCAGTTACTCGTTGTTGAATGGCGCTATGGCGTTCTTTGTCATCTCAATTAGCTTATCAAAGGCCTTATAGAATAATGACCTCGATTTCTATTGGAACATGAATGCCTAATCAATTTTAATGACATTCTAAATCTGACAAGGTTCGATTTTGTTCAACGACGTTTATTGGTAGTCAAAGCACGCTTTTGCATCACGCATAATTGTATTGAAGATGTAATTTTATACTTAGGAAAGCCGCAAAGATTCAATTGAATGCATTTTCAGACCAATCACTCGTCAAATGTGAGATGCACATACAAAACATTCAAAATCAATTGTCTCAATTAAGCAGAAGATATTTGCTAATCACACGATTTTTGCTTCCAAATATTGTCTGTACATACTCTTGGATTAGTCATACGACATTTCGTGACCATATATTGTGTAATCTTAGAGAAAATTAAAATTCAAAAGTGGATACTTTCTTTTGGAACTAAGTGTATTTATATAATCAGGGGAATGCTGTAAGACTGTATGCGTGAACATATAACTTAAAACCATGAAGGGGTAATGAAATAAAAATCGAAATTTTCAGTAGTATATAATTACGTTTAAATAGCATAATTAAATACTTTGCTTCCAAATTAAATCTAACGTAGGCTTCTTAATACTTTCATTTTGTATGAACCATCTCTGCGTTCAAGATGAAAACTATGCGAAGCGTTTTGGAACTGTTTACCCGCTTACATGTGTACTCATATGTAAATCTAGTTTCAAACTTCATTAACGTCCTAAGCGGTTTTTTACGACACAAGAATATTTCTTAGATAGGTACAAAATAACATCTACATACCTGTTCTTGATTTCCTTCTCCAATCTTTTCCGGCTCACCAACAAACTCCTCCACAAATTCATCTGCCAATCTAAATCTAACATTTTCCTGCAAAGGAATTACATAAACTGATTTACTAATGTAATTATATGTTTCATTGTTCGAAACAACAAGTCTCGGGCTATTTTGATCTATTATATATGACAGAAATTCGCGATTTCCCTGATAAAACATATCGCGTTTTTATAAAAGATATCACAAATACGTCAATCAAGTTTCAAAAATGCCTTCAAGAAACCAACACACTATCTTCAAAAAACCATCGCCACAAAGTCACGCTCATAGACAAAGATACACCTTTCATCGATATGAAATCGATACAGAAAAAATCAAAAGATGACATTTAAAAATAAGAAAAACTTACCAAATTGACAGCCATGCTTTCAGTTGTAGTAAAGCAACGTGTTTGAGACAAAATCCCGTGCAAATCGAAGAAAAGCATTTTTTCCCGCTCATTTGCAATACAGAATCATAGCAAACCAACATACAAAAGCATAGACAATCATTTTACGGTAACATCGTTAAACACCAGTGTTAATACAAATGAAAAAATTTCCTCATTATTGTTTCAATACAGAGCATTCCAAATCGGTTAAAATGATTTTACTTCTCATAATGTTTTTTTTTTAATTGGCTATCGTCCCAAATGATACGCAACTTGTGTATCTCGAAACATGCAAAGGATCAAGAGGATTGAACACTGGCGGGCCGGACTGATCAAATTTCAAGATAGATAATAATTGTTTGCATGTTGCAATGTCATCATCTTTGAGAGGACGTTAAAGAAGTATTGTGAAAGATTTTACTTTGAACGTTGCGTTTTAAAGGCGCTCAGTATATCTAATGTTGAAGAATAACGGACTGACGAACTTTAGTTTCTCGATAACAATCGAGACCTTGACTTAATTTGCCTAACGCCAGTAAACGTGATTTTCATTTTTAGTAGCTCACACAATGGGCGACAAGCTGACAAAGAATAGCCATCAGTAAGCAGTATCACATCAGAGAGGAAACGATATAACATCTGCTATTGTCACTGAGATTATCGTAGATTTCTAGTTTCGTGCATATTTCTTGATATGTTTAGATAAACAAGATTGCCCATGAAATTCGTTATTTTATATATGATAGTTATGAAAATCAGTCTTTTTGTGGTCACCTGGATTCAGCAAGTAACTTGTAAGATTTAGAATATTGGTAATTTTGTTGAAAAGGATCAAAATCAATGAAGAACGAGATGGTATTGGGCCTTAAGTACAGAAGCCTGTATGTACCCCCGTAGTGAGTACATAAACTGGTATCGAAAGACGTATTGAACTCTACAAGTTGTCAAAATTACGATGACAGTCGATAAATATATCGACATGTTGACAAAATTTATGACTTCTTTCTGCTATCCTACATATATGAGTCTTGTCCAAATGAACGCATGCATCTTTTGCGAATAACATGGATGTCGACATTTTTATGTCATATTGAACACAGAAAGAAAAAAAAGTCGCCTGAATTTTAACGACAAGTGACCAGACGTCCAAAAGATGTCGACAACCATGTTCTTGGAAATGGATGTATATGTTCATTTAGGCAAGTCTTACATTCTGATGCCATCAAGAAAATAAAAGTTTGGTCAACATGTCGAGATATACATAGACTTGTCATCGTAATTAGGACAACTTGTAGAGTTAAATGCGTATTTGGAGACCAGTATATGTCCTCAGTAGGGGAGTACATATACGCTTCGGTACTTAAGCGCTCACCTGAGGCATTGTAAACAAAGATGACAAAATGTCAAAACCTCTTATTTGAAAACCATTGCTGGTTTGACCAAGTTTCAGATAAGTCTATGAAATTAAGATTAACATTCTGATTCAATTAAAAGACATAAGAGCAAGAAAAATGGCACTGGACGACTGACGACGGCTTTTACTTGATCACAATAACTTAATTTGAACTCTTCATTTTAACAAAAAAGATTAAGTGTATGTTGGAAGTACATGTACCTTTTTGTCCCAGGATATGTACTTCAAAATGCAATGCTACGTCTTCGATTTGATCTAATACATTGAACACGTCAACTGTCGTTTTAAATCCTATTAGTAACTGGAAGATGTCTCTAGAAGAAGATTAAAGAATCAACTCATCATCTACGGGGCAGACAAGAGAGTGGCATTATTGCTGATTAAATTTTATAGAATAAACTGAAGATTCGATAATATATTGAATGATATCTTTTTATACTGATACATACTAGGCTAGTACTCGTGCATATATTATTTTTTTTTACGGGAAGATTCTTGTCGCCTTCTATTGCAGTAAATACCGGCATTTTGACTTCTGTTACTTGAAAATGCATTTATACTATTTTGCATGAGTCCTACAAATACACATACTAGATACTCTAGACATTGAGTTTTGAAAATCGTCTAAAAGTTAGTAGGGTGGATAACATTGAGACCCTTTCGATAAAATTAACGCTTAAAACAATTTTACGACAATTATTTCAAAATCTTAACAAAATTAATTAGTAGAAATTCAGGGCGTTATCAAAGGGACAGCTCGGCTTAATAGTCTATTGAGGACACTAAAACGGTAGAAATTAAAGTATTAGAGGAAGAATTAAGGAAATTTTCATCAAAATAAAGAATAAAATGAATGTATCGTATGTTTCGATGAACGAATCCGTGCTTGAAACTGATAAATTGACCAGAAAAAAGACAAAGTAACCATGAAATAAAGGATTTGCCGATTTTCTGTAGTGTAATATCCTCTATTACTTCCAGTCGAGAAAACTATTATTCAGCTGAAGACGTCACATCGTCAAATTCTTTTTAGAAATAACAGTGCGGCTAAGCGCAAAATTATTGTAAGTGTCCATAAAGATTTAGGTAGTTAGAATATCATGGTCTGAACCATTTTTCTGATGCTGATCCAGGGCTGAAAACCAACTTACTTTTCAAGCTGTAGCTGAGACTATTTTGCAAACAAACAAGCAAAACAGAAAATTGTCCTCACGTGACAACTTTACAGCCCAAATGTCTCATGACACGTGTGTTTATCCGTGAAAGCCATGCGCGGTTGATAAATTTAGAAAAAAAGGAAAAAGAAAAATGAATATCAAGAACAAAAAATAATTATGTCAATGTGTGATCGTATAAGCGAATGAGAGCATGCATTAGACCGTGCGAGATCGTAGGACAAGACAACAACTCTATGATGGATATCAAACGTGTACATTTCGTACATGAATCGAATGTAGTCGTACGAGATTTATAACTATTATACAATTCAGTACTAGACTGCCACACGATTGCGGTAAGATTCACATTAGTTAACATAAGGTTATATACGAGCGTTACGTTAAATATTGTTCGTCTGTTTGGTCGGTAAATGACCAAGCACGACCCTAGACTTTATCTTTGGTGCATCTGTAAAAAGAAGTTTTGTACCCCCTGGTCAGTTCAATTAAAAGACAACTTATTTTCTTGTCTCTTTGATGTACGAAATATAGAAGATAATCACACTCTATGAATGCGCGATGAATTTATTCATAAATTAACCTGTCGTATTAAAGTATCTGCAACAGCCAAAACTGATGCTAAAATTTCTCCCGGTGAGGGGGAGAGAAATTACCCCCGGGTGAGGGGGGGGGGGATTTACCCTTTCCAATGACCTATAATCTACCAACATTCCTTAAGGTTTTTTTTTCTTCAATTGGGTCTAACGCCGTTTGCAACAATCGCTGCGACCGGAGCACGTTGTAGTGGATTTCTGGTATATATTGCACTAGTACTACCATTAAAACCTTTTCTAGCCCCCAGCTCCTATCCCACATAGGTCTACGATTATGAGCCCATCGGCGGGAGACAAATTGTCTAAAAGGATGAGTGTCGCCGTCGGTGATCACTTGACATCGTGATTTGAAAGCAGACACGCTACCAACTGTTTTATGACGACAGCTAATAATTCTTACGTTTTCGAGCTGCTGGTTTCAACATACTTTACAATTACAATGTTGCCTCGACCGTTTCAGTGGGCCAACTTATTTCACGCCCGCCTTCGGGTCGGGTGTAGACTGGCCTCACTGTCGAATATCAGAATAGCCTATTCGAGGCTATTCTGATAGTCGATATGTGGACCAGTCTTGAGCTGGTAGCCCGCTTTCTGAGAAAAACTCTGATAATGCGGGCAACGGTACCCGCCCAGGGTCAGAAATAAGTTGGCCCAGTCATTACAAGATATCCTATGACGCATTAAAAACAGTATTTCATGTTTAAAAGAGGTTAAATGTGATGTCCCTGAGGTTGGCAGAATGGCAGAATAGCAGAATAGCAGAATGAAGTTAGCAGAATGGCAGAATAGCAGAATGGCAGAATGAAGTTGGCAGAATGGCAGAATAGCAGAATAGCAGAATGAAAAATCGAAAGTCAAAATCGGGTGCATGAAATAACTTGATTTGTTGTTTAAACGTGTTTTCAACGATTTTCCAGCATAAAATTCCTTTTATCACGTTCCGGTTAACATAACAAACAACCAAGTCCAAATTCAAACTAATGAAAAAAACAATCATTTTTTGAAACCTATCGGTCTAAATTTTCCCGCAAAAAATTCCTTATATCATGCTCCGGTTAACATGCCAAGCAACCAAGTCCAAATTCAAACTAATGAAAAAAGCAATCATTTTTTGAAACCAATCGGTCTAAAATCGATTTAAAAATGATATTAGAACGCAATAAAAGTAATTGAGAGTGGAAAAGTCATATCTCAACAGTTTTCGCGACATTGAAATCTCATTCTCCCATTCTGCTATTCTGCTAGCAGAATGAAGTTGGCAGAATGGCAGAATAGCAGAATGAAAAATGGAATGTCAGAATTCGATCAACTTGTGCATGAAATAACTTGATTTGAGGTTTTAACGTGTTTTCAACGATTTTATAGCAAAGAAATTCCTTATATCATGCTCCGGTTAACATAACAAGCAACCAAGTCCAAATTCAAACTAATGAAAAATTCAATCATTTTTTGAAACCTTTCAGTCTAAAATCGATTTAAAAATGATATTAGAACGCAATTAAAGTAATTGAGAGTGAAAAAAGTCATATCTCAACAGTTTTCGCGACTTTGAAATCTCATTCTCCCATTCTGCTATTCTGCTATTCTGCTAGCAGAATGAAGTTGGCAGAATAGCAGAATGAAAAATCGAATGTCAGAACTCGATCAATTTGTGCATGAAATAACTTGATTTGTTGTTTAAAGGTGTTTTCAACGATTTTCCCGCCAAAAATTCCTTATATCACGCTCCGGTTAACATGCCAAGCAACCAAGTCCAAATTCAAACTAATGAAAAAAACACTCATTTTTTGAAACCAATCGGTCTAAAATCGATTTAAAAATGATATTCGAACGCAAAAAAGATAATTAAGAGTGAAAAAAGTCATATCTTAACAGTTTTCGCGACTTTGAAATCTCATTCTGCCATTCTGCTATTCTGCTATTCTGCTAGCAGAATGAAGTTGGCAGAATGGCAGAATAGCAGAATGAAAAATGGAATGTCAGAATTCGATCAACTTGTGCATGAAATATATAACTTGATTTGTTGTTTAAACGTGTTTTCAACGATTTTCCCGCCAAAAATTCCTTATATAACGCTCCGGTTAACATAACAAACAACCAAGTCCAAATTCAAACTAATGAAAAAATCAATCATTCTTTTAATCCTTTCTGTCTAAAATCGATTTAAAAATGATATTAGAACGCAATAAAGATAATTGAGAGTGAAAAAAGTCATATCTAAACAGTTTTCGCGACTTTGAAATCTCATCCTCCAATTTTGCTATTCTGCTATTCTGCTAGCAGAATGAAGTTGGCAGAATGGCAGAATAGCAGAATGAAAAATCGAATGTCAGAACTCGATCAATTTGTGAATGAAATAACTTGATTTGTTGTTTAAACGTGTTTTCAACGATTTTCCCGCCAAAAATTCCTTATATTACGTTCCGGTTAACATAACAAACAACCAAGTCCAAATTCAAACTAAGGAAAAAATCAATCATTTTTTGAACCCTATCAGTCTAAAATCGATTTAAAAATGATATTAGAACGCAATAAAAGTAATTGAGAGTGAAAAAAGTCATATCTCAACAGTTTTCGCGACATTGAAATCTCATTCTCCCATTCTGCTATTCTGCTATTCTGCTAGCAGAATGAAGTTGGCAGAATGGCAGAATAGCAGAATGAAAAAATGGAATGTCAGAATTCGATCAACTTGTGCATGAAATAACTTGATTTGATGTTTTAACGTGTTTTCAACGATTTTATAGCAAAGAAATTCCTTATATCATGCTCCGGTTAACATAACAAGCAACCAAGTCCAAATTCAAACTTATGAAAAAAAAAAAATCATTTTTTGAAACCTATCAGTCTAAAATCGATTTAAAAATGATATTAGAACGCAATAAAAGTAATTGAGAGTGAAAAAAGTCATATCACAACAGTTTTTGCGACTTTGAAATCTCATTCTGCCATTCTGCTATTCTGCTATTCTGCTAGCAGAATGAAGATGGCAGAATGGCAGAATAGCAGAATAAAAAATCGAATGTCAGAATTCGATCAACTTGTGCATGAAATAACTTGATTTGTTGTTTAAACGTGTTTTCAACGATTTTCGCGCAAAAAATTCCTTATATCAATCTCCGGTTAACATAACAAGCAACCAAGTCCAAATTCAAACTAATGAAAAAAACAATCATTTTTTGAAACCTATCAGTCTAAAATCGATTTAAAAATGATATTAGAACGCAATAAAAGTAATTCAGAGTGTAAAAAGTCATATCTCAACAGTTTTCGCGACTTTGAAATCTCATTCTGCCATTCTGCTATTCTGCTAGCAGAATGAAGTTGGCAGAATGGCAGAATAGCAGAATGAAAAATCGAAAGTCAAGATTTGATCAATTTGTGCACGAATAACTTGATTTGTTGTTAAAACGTGTATTCAACGATTTTGCCGAAAAATATTCCTTATATCATGCTCCGGTTAACATGCCAAGCATCCAAGTCCAAATTTAAACTCATGAAAAAAACAATCATTTTTTGAAACCTTTCTGTCTAAAATCGATTTAAAAATGATATAAGAACGCAATAAAAATAATTGAGAGTGAAAAAGTCATATCTCATCAGTTTTCGCGTCTTTGAAATCTCATTCTGCAATTCTGCTATTCTGCTATTCTGCTAGCAGAATGAAGTTGGCAGAATAGCAGAATGAAAAATCGAAAGTTAAAATTTGATCAATTTGTGCACGAAATAACTTGATTTGTTGTTAAAACGTGTTTCAACGATTTTCCCGCCAAAAATTCCTTATATCATGCTCCGGTTAACATGCCGAGCAACCAAGTCCAAATTCAAACTAATGAAAAAAACAATCATTTTTTGAATCCTTTCTCTCTAAAATCGATTTAAAAATGATATTAGAACGCAATAAAAGTATGAGAGTGAAAAAAGTCATATCTCAACAGTTTTCGCGTCTTTGAAATCTCATTCTCCCATTCTGCTAGCAGAATGAAGTTTGCAGAATGGCAGATTAGCAGAATGAAAAATCGAACGACAGAATTCGATCAATTTGTGCATGAAATAACTTGATTTGTTGTTGAAACGTGTATTCAACGATTTTCCCGCTAAACTCCTTATATCATGGTTGGGCTGCGGCGAAAAACGTCGGAGCTACAGCGATTCGCGATAGAGTCGCGCCTCGACGCGATCGAGCCGTGATTTTAGCGGCGGAGCGAATACAGCTCGGCTCTTCAAGCGTAGATTTGCTCCCAATACACGGAATCTGCCCCGCATCGCGGTCGATCGCTAGGCAGGTGAACGGCTCTCGAGCGGCGCTTTTGGACGGCTCAGTGGGCCGCTCGCACCGTGTTCACGCGAGTGAGACACTCGATGCAGGGCTCGAACCAATGGACCGATTCCAATGTTGTAGGTACCGTCGTGTAGCTCCATTCAAACGTTACAATCGTGGCGAGTTTAGTTGGGCTTTGGCGGATTGCGTCGGAGCTACAGCGATTCGCGGTGGAGTCGCGCCTCGACACGATCGAGCCGTGATTTTAGCGGCGAAACAAAAACAGCTCGGTTTTTGAAACGTAGATTTGCTCCCAAGACACAGAATTTGCCCTGCATCGCGGTCGTTCGCTAGGCAGGTTCACGGCTCTCGAGCGGCGATTTTGAACGGCTCAGAAGCCGTCGCTAGGCAGGCAGTGCGCAGCTCGCGCCGAGGCGAAACGTTCATGGGAGTGAGTCATTCGATGCAGGGCTGTAACCAATCGACCGATTCCTATGTTGTAGGTACCGTCGTGTAGGCTCTATTCCAGCCCTTCAATCGTGGCGAGATTGGTTGGGCTGCGGCGAAAAACGTCGGAGCTACAGAGATTCGCGGTGGAGTCGCGCCTCGACGCGATCGAGCTGTGATTTTAGCGGCGGAGCGAAAACAGCTCGGCTCTTGAAGCGTAGATTTGCTTCCAAGACATAAAATCTGCCCCGCATCGCGGTCGATCGCTGGGCAGGTTAACGGCTCTCGGGCGGCGATTATGGACGGCTCAGTAGCCGTCGCTAGGCAGGAATTGGGCCGCCTGCGCAAAGACGAAATGATCACGGGAGTAAGACACTCGATTCAGGGCTTGAACCAATGGACCGATTCCTATGTTGTAGGTACCGTCGTGTAGCCATATTCAAGCGCTTCAATCTTGGTGAGTTTGGTTGGGCTTTGGCGGATTGCGTCGGAGCTAGAAGGATTCGCGCTGGAGTCGCGCCTCGACGCGATCGAGCCGTGATTTTGGCGGCGGAGCGAATACAGCTCGGCTCTTCAAGCGTAGATTTGCTCCCAATACACGGAATCTGCCCCGCATCGCGGTTGATTGCTAGGCAGGTAAACGGCTCTCGAGCGGTGATTTTGGACGGCTCAATAGCCGTCGCAAGGCAGGCAGTGGGCTGCTCGCGCGGAGGCGAAAAGTTCAAGGGAGTTAGACACTCGATGCAGGGCTCAAACCAATGGACCGATTTCCATGTTGTATATACTGTTTTGTAGCCCTATTCAAGCGCTACAATCGTTGCGAGTTTTGTTGGGTTGCGGCTAATAGCGTTGGAGCTACAGCGAGTCGCGCTGGAGTCGCGTGAATTTAGCGGCGGAGCGAATACAGCTCGGCTCTTGAAGCGTATATTTGCTCCTAAGACATAGAATCTGCCCCGCATCGCGGTCGATCGCCAGGCAGGTGAACGGCTCTCGAGCGGCGCTTTTGGACGGCTCCGTAGCCGTCGCTAGGCAGGCAGTGGGCCGCTCGCGCCGAGGAGAAATTATCATCTGAATGAGACACTCGATGCAGGGCTCGAACCAATGGACCGATTACTATGTTGTAGGTACTGTCGTGTAGCCATATTTAAGCGCTACAGTCGTGGCGAGTTTGGTTGGGCTGCGGCAAAAAAGACGGAGCTACAGAGATTCGCGCTGGAGTCGCGCCTCGGCTCGATCGAGCCATGATTTTAGCGGCGGAGCGAATAAAGCTCGGCTCTTGAAGCGGATTTTTGCTTCGAGAGTTGGGAATTTGCCCCCCATCGCGGTGGATCTCTAGGCAGTTTAACGGCTCTCGAGCGGCGATTTAGGACGGCTCAGTAGCCTTTGCTAGGCAGGCAGTGGGCCGCTCGCGACGGGGCGAAGTGTTCACGGGAATGAGACACTCCATGCAGGGCTCGAACCAATTAACCGATTCCTATGTTGTAGGTACCGTCGTGTAGCCCTATTCAAGCCCTTCAATCCTGGCAAGTTCGGTTGGGCTACGGCGGATTGCGTCGGAGCTAGCAAGAATCGCGCTGGATTCGCGCCGCGACTCATTTGAGCGGCGATTTTTTGCGGCCATGCGAAAGCAGTTGTGCTCTCTGTGATTTGCTCCTAAACTTTGGATTTTGCCCCGCATCTCAGCCCGTATAGCAGTGATTTTTGTCGCAGTTATCCGCATTCTCGCTCCCAGAACTCTCATTTTGCCCCGCAATTTTGAATGCCCATCGGCCGTTGCTCGGCCCCCAGTGGGCTGATCGGGACAGTCCTGGGGTCTACGGGTCTTCTCGACGATCTCTTCAATCAGGTAGAGTTTTGCACCTCCATCCCAACTACAGGCGAAAATCAAGTTTTCGGCGCCCAGACCGGAAGTGCAGTGGCTGGGTCGGGATATCTCGACGTCGATCGCCTCTGGGGCTCAGTCTCTTCCATCGAGGCGGGTTTGGCGTTCCCATCTCATCCATGGCCGGAGAAACGCGAATACGGGCCCAGGGGCACGAGAGCAGTGCGGCCGTTACCGGGTAACGCCGCTGGGCCGAGCCAAGGCGCTGATCGAGTCCATCATGGCTCGGTATTGTTGCACCACCCAAGCTACGGAGCTGAGCTACGAGCGGCCGCTCCATAGCGATTCGCGCTGATGTCGCTAGGGTGCCGGCCGAGCTGGGCTTTACAGAGGCGCTTCGGCCGTAGCTCGGCCCCCAGTGGACTGATCGGGACAATCCTGGTGTCTACGCGTTTGTCTCGACGAGCTCTACAACCGGGGAGAGTTTCGCACCTCCATCCCATCCACAGGCGAAAATCGCGTTTTCGACGCCAAGACCGGAAGTGCAGTGGCTGAGTCGGGATTGCTCGACGTCGATCGCTGTTGGAGCTCGGTCTCTACCATCGAGGCGAGTTTGGCGGTCACAGCTCATCCATGGCCGGAGAAACGCGAATACGGGCCCTGGGGCGCGAGAATATAGCGGCCGCTGCCGGGCATCGCCGCTTGGCCGAGCCAAGGCGTTGATCGAGTCGATCATGGTACCCTCTTGTTGCTCCAGTCAAGTACTACAATCGTGGCGAGTTTTGTGGAGCTGCGGCTATTAGCGGCCGCTCTAGAGCGATTCGCGCTCATGTCGCTAGGGTGCAAGCCGAGTTTGGCTTTTAAGAGGAGCTACGGCCATAGCTCGGCCCCTAGTTGGCCGATCGGGACAATCTTGGTGTCTACGTGTTCGTCTCGACAAGCTCTACAATCGGGGAGAGTTTCGCACCTACATCCCAACCACAGGGAAAATCGTGTTTTCGGCGCCCAGACCGGAAGTGTAGTGGCTGAGTCGGGATTGCTGGACGTCAATCGCCTCTGGGGCTCGGTCTTTACCATCGAGGCGAGTTTGACGTTTCCAGTTCATCTATGGCCGGAGAAACGCGAATACGGGCCCTGGGGCGCGAGAGCAGTGTGGCCGTTGCCGGGTAGCGCCGTTTAGCCGAGCCAAGGCGTTGATCGAGTCGATCATGAAATGGGCTTGTTCCTAAACTTAAGCACTACAATCGTGGCGAGTTTGGCGGGGCTGCGGCTATTGGCGGCCGCTCTAGATCGATTCGCGCTGATGTCGCTAGGGTGCCGGCCGAACTGAGCTTTTCAGAGGCGCTACGGTCATAGCTCGGTCCCCAGTTGGCCGATCGGGACAATCTTGGTGTCTACGTATTCGTCTCGTCGAGCACTACAAACGGGGCGAGTTTCGAACCTCCATCCCAACTACGGGCGAAAATCAAGTTTTCGGCGCCCAGACCGGAAGTGCAGTGGCTGGGTCGGGATTGCTCGACGTCGTTCGCCTCTGGGGCTCGGTCTCCTCCATCGAGGCGAGTTTGGCGTTCCCAGCTCATCCATGGCCGGAGAAACGCGAATACGGGCCCTGGGGCGCGAGAGTATAGCGGCCGCTGTCGGGCATCGCCGCTTGGCCGAGCCAAGGCGTTGATCGAGTCGATCATGGTACCCTCTTGTTGCTACAATCGTGGCGCGTTTTGTGGAGCTGCTGCTATTAGCGGCCGCTCTAGAACGATTCACGCTGATGTCGCTAGGGTGCAAGCCGAGTTTGGCTTTTAAGAGGCGCTACTGCCATAGCTCGGCCCCCAGTTGGCCGATCGGGACAATCTTGGTGACTACGTGTTCGTCTCGACGAGCACTACAATCGGGGAGAATTTCGCACCTCCATCACAACTACGGGCGAAAATCATGTTTTCGGCGCCCTGACCAGAAATGCAGTGGCTGGTTCGGGATTGCTCGACGTCGGTGGGGCTTGGTCTCTACAATCGAGGCGAGTTTGGTGTTCAAAGCTTATCTATGGCCGGAGAAACGCGAATACGGGCCCCGGGGCGCGAGAGCAGTGGGGCCGTTGCCGGGTAACGCCGCTGGGCCGAGCCAATGCGCCGATCGAGTCGAACACTGTTCCGTCTTGTTGCTCCACTCAAGCACTACGAAAGAGACGAGTTTGGCGGTTCGGCAGCTATTAGCGGCCGCTCTAGAGCGATTCGCGCTGATTGATTTTTTCATTAGTTTGAATTGGGACTTGGTTGCTTGGCATGTTAACCGGAGCATGATATTAGGAAATGTTTACGGGAAAATCGTTGAAAACACGTTTAAACAACAAATCAAGTTATTTCGTGCACAAATTGATCGAGTTCTGACATTCGATTTTTCATTCTGCTATTCTGCCATTCTGCCAACTTCATTCTGCTAGCAGAATAGCAGAATAGCAGAATGGCAGAATGAGATTTCAAAGTCGCGAAAACTGTTGAGATATGACTTTTTTCACTCTCAATTATCTTTATTGCGTTCTAATATCATTTTCAAATCGATTTTAGACTAATAGGTTTCAAAAAATGATTGTTTTTTTCATTAGTTTGAATTTGGACTTTAATTTTGGCATGTTAACCGGAGCATGATATAAAGAATTTTTGGCGGGAAAATCGTTGAAAACACGTTTAAACAACAAATAAAGTTATTTCATGCACAAATTGATCGAATTCTGACATTCGATTTTTCATTCTGCTATTCTACCTTCCCGCCAACTTCATTCTGCTAGCAGAATAGCAGAATAGCAGAATGGCAGAATGAAATTTCAAAGTCGCGAAAACTGTTAAGATATGATTTTTTTCACTCTCAATTATCTTTATTGCGTTCGAATATCATTTTTAAATCGATTTTAGACCGATCGGTTTCAAAAAATGATTGTTTTTTTCATTAGTTTGAATTTGGACTTGGGTGCTTGGCATGTTAACCGGAGCATGATATAAAGAATTTTTGGCGGGAAAATCGTTGAAAACACGTTTAAACAACAAATCAAGTTATTTCATGCACAAATTGATCGAGTTCTGACATTCGATTTTTCATTCTGCTATTCTGCCATTCTGCCAACTTCATTCTGCTAGCAGAATAGTAGAATAGCAGAATGAGAATTCAAAGTCGCGAAAACTGTTGAGATAAGACTTTTTCACTCTCAATTACTTTTATTGCGTTCTACTATCATTTTTAAATCGATTTTAGACTGATTGGTTTCAAAAAATGATTGTTTTTTTCATTAGTTTGAATTTGGGCTTGGTTACTTGGCATGTTAACCGGAGCATGATATAAGGAATTTTTTGCGGGGCAATCGTTGAAAACGCGTTTAAACAACAAATAAAGTTATTTCATGCACAAATTGATCGAATTCTGACATTCGATTTTTCATTCTGCTATTCTGCCAACTTCATTCTGCTAGCAGAATAGCAGAATGGCAAAATGAGATTTCAAAGTCGCGAAAACTGTTAAGATATGATTTTTTTCACTCTCAATTATCTTTATTGCGTTCTAATATCATTTTTAAATCGATTTTAGACCGATTGGTTTCAAAAAATGATTGTTTTTTTCATTAGTTTGAATTGGGACTTGGTTGCTTGGCATGTTAACCGGAGCATGATATAAGGAATTTTTGGCGGGAAAATAGTTGAAAACACGTTTAAACAACAAATAAAGTTATTTCATGCACAAATTGATCGAGTTCTGACATTCGATTTTTCATTCTGCTATTCTGCCATTCTGCCAACTTTCATTCTGCTAGCAGAATAGCAGAATAGCAGAATGGCAGAATGAGATTTCAAAGACGCGAAAACTGTTGAGATATGACTTTTTTCACTCTCAATTATCTTTATTGCTTTCTAATATCATTTTTAAATCGATTTTAGACTGATAGGTTTCAAAAAATGATTGTTTTTTTTATTTGTTTGAATTGGGACTTGGTTGCTTGGAATGTTAACCGGATCATGATATTAGGAAATGTTTACGGGAAAATCGTTGAAAAAACGTTTAAACAACAAATCAAGTTATTTCGTGCACAAATTGATCGAGTTCTGACATTCGATTTTTCATTCTGCTATTCTGCCATTCTGCCAACTTCATTCTGCTAGCAGAATAGCAGAATAGCAGAATGGCAGAATGAGATTTCAAAGTCGCGAAAACTGTTGAGATATGACTTTTTCACTCTCAATTATCTTTATTGCGTTCTAATATCATTTTTAAATCGATTTTAGACTGATAGGTTTAAAAAAATGATTGTTTTTTTCATAAGTTTGAATTTGGACTTGGTTGCTTGTTATGTTAACCGGAGCATGATTTAAGGAATTTTTGGCGGGAAAATCGTTGAAAACACGTTTAAACAACAAATCAAGTTATTTCATGCACAAATTGATCGAATTCTGACATTCGATTTTTCATTCTGCTATTCTGCCATTCTGCCAACTTCATTATGCTAGCAGAATAGCAGAAAAGCAGAATGGCAGAATGAGAATTCAAAGTCGCGAAAACTGTTGAGATATGACTTTTTTCACTCTCAATTACTTTTATTGCGTTCTAATATCATTTTTAAATCGATTTTAGACTGATAGGTTTAAAAAAATGATTGTTATTTTCATTAGTTTGAATTGGGACTTGGTTGCTTGGCATGTTAACCGGAGCATGATATAAGGAATTTTTGCGGGAAAATCGTTGAAAACACGTTTAAACAACAAATCAAGTTATTTCATGCACAAATTGATCGAATTCTGACATTCGATTTTTCATTCTGCTATTCTGCCATTCTGCCAACTTCATTATGCTAGCAGAATAGCAGAAGGAGTGACCTCACTGGAATTTACTTCCGGAGGTCGTTGTATGGTAAAAGTAGATCTTAAAGAAAAAATAGTTCGGCTTTAAAATGGCATTTTGAAGTGGAGAATAGTGATCCACGTGCATATTATTTGATATTTTGCTAGTTCTGAATCTCTTCTTTAATATAACGCTTGGTTCAGTCTTTTTTGTGCACGATTTCCTTTCCGGGAGGACGGATAAGGGACGGGGGGCGTACCCGAACTAACTGTCCTCTTCATGGGTGGGAAAAAGACGGTGCCTTTACTCTCGCTTGAATAGCCGAAAAGTTAACCTGATTTGACCAAGTTTCTTTAGTCTCAAAAGATAGATCTATGAATGTAGATGAAGCGCTAATGACGTAATATATAAGAGAAGTGTTGTGGAATGCGTTGCAGCACCTGAAAGTTGAGCAATTTTATATAGAACAAAGAAGGCCAAAATTCGGGTGGGGTCTGACCTAGATGGTAAAACGGCCCGATTTTTTCAAAACGTATTTTGACCCCTTCATATAGATTCAAATGATGTAATCCTTTGTCAATAGTACCAAAAAGTGTAAAAATTGCAATTTTGTTGATTTTATCGATTTAAAATCGAATAATTATTTTTTTTAAAAAAATTAAGGAAATTCGTTGCAAATATTTCTTCGTGCATTTTTAAACTTTTAACAAAGTTAAAATTATCATTAAGTCAGTTTTTGTGCTTTGGGAAGAAAGGATTAGTTTAATTGGTCAAGTGGGTGTAATTAATTGTGTAAACAATGCGATAGAATGGACTAGAAAACCCCTTACCCCATTTAACACCTGCGATTTGGTAAATGAGGCTATCGCACATAGGTGATCTAAAAATCGCGTTTTCAATGCAAATTTTTGATTTACTTTGCTCAGCGTATTTGAAATAGACCTTTGTTGGTAGTAAACAGGAAATATGCCCATTTTTCCTAGTTCAAAATCCCCTTTCCTGCTTGAAATTCAAACCCTTTTCGCCAAATGGTTAAGTTTAATATCGAAAGATGCCTATTTAAATATCACTTTTCTGACGTT
This sequence comes from Fragum whitleyi, assembly GCA_948146395.1. Classification (NCBI taxonomy): domain Eukaryota; kingdom Metazoa; phylum Mollusca; class Bivalvia; order Cardiida; family Cardiidae; genus Fragum; species Fragum whitleyi. Next base: position 10,969,763 of record OX411543.1, on the reverse strand, counting down.
TGTCAAATTTCAAGGCAAAAATTCTATGCTAATAAGCTTGAGAAACATTTGTTTTTCAATATTCATGCAATTAAAGGTGAAATTGTAGTAAGAAATGGCGAGAAAACGCTTAACCCTTGCCCCGATAACGGTTTTTTCATGACTTGGTCGCAGGTGACGGGCCCCTTTTAAATGCGTTTTTTGAGAGTCATTTTTAACACATTTCAAACTGGTTTTCTCAATCGAATTAGAAATTTTTAAAACACTTTAAGAAAAAGCAATTCAGAGACAAAAACATTTGAATCAAGTTAATATGCTAGCGGAGACATAGGATGTTACAAGTCAAAATGGTCAATTATGTAAAAATTTGTCCCACTTATCGTGTCAAGTTGTTTCTTGTACATTGATTGATCTTCCGTTTCTGATTCTTAAATAGTAAACTCGTCATAGCTGAATACCTAAACGTGAATGAAATTATCGACATAGCTTAAAACGATACAAGAGATCCAATTTCAAACCCTTAACACCCATTTCAGAATGGATATTTATTGAAGTGGGGACCCCCATTCAATGTTGTACAATGCACGATTCTCCTTCCCGTTTCGGTTTCTAATACCCTTTTTTGAGTTGTAATACAACACATCTGTCATGGAACAGAGCTTTCTAAGAGATCTTTGACATAAAACTATATTTTAAGAATTTAAAATGAGCAGGCCCTGTCAGTTTTTCATTAAATTTCACCCGAAGTATGACTATTTTGCCATGTTTTTGGGGGATGGTTTTCGTTTTTCCTACACATTATGTAAGCTAACGATGCACAAGCTCTTAAACGATGTTTTAGATCCTGAAAAATTTACCAAAGATTGTGGAATTTTGAATTTCACCTTTTACTCTGTACGAACCCCTTTTCCATTCTGGGGAACGCTATTATACCACTTGATTCACCAAAGTAGCGATTTTTGAGGCTAAAATGTCTGTTTTATTTTCTCTTTCTCCTGCTATTTGATATCTCTTAACAGAAAACACTCTTTTTGCACATATTTTTATGATTAATTTCTAGTTATTGGCATTCAAACGTGAAAATTGAGAAAATTTAGGTCAAAATAACCACGACCAACAGTGATTTACTCCCCTTTTTATTACCTCAAAATCAAGTTATGTTAATCATTTTTGGCTTAATAAGTTGGGACCGAGTAAAAGTTCAAAATTATACTTTCAGCAATCATTCCCAATGGTCTCTTACCAAGAAATATTTGATTAAGTAACCATGGTACATCACAGATAACACTACTCCGAATTCTTGCCTTTTTTCGCATAACAGGTCATGTCCTAAAAGCGCCATTTTTCAGTGACAAATGAAAATATTACAACTAAATTGACTTAACTTTGGTCGCAATACCCGCCAGCATTGACCAAAGTGTTTAGAAGTTAGAAGAGTGCAAAAAGCTCTTAAATATAGGAGTGACCTCACTGGAATTTACTTCCGGAGGTCGTTGTATGGTAAAAGTAGATCTTAAAGAAAAAATAGTTCGGCTTTAAAATGGCATTTTGAAGTGGAGAATAGTGATCCACGTGCATATTATTTGATATTTTGCTAGTTCTGAATCTCTTCTTTAATATAACGCCTGGTTCGGTCTTTTTTGTGCACGATTTCCTTTCCGGGAGGACGGATAAGGGACGGGGGGCGTACCCGAACTAACTGTCCTCTTCATGGGTGGGAAAAAGACGGTGCCTTTACTCTCGCTTGAATAGCCGAAAAGTTAACCTGATTTGACCAAGTTTCTTTAGTCTCAAAAGATAGATCTATGAATGTAGATGAAGCGCTAATGACGTAATATATAAGAGAAGTGTTGTGGAATGCGTTGCAGCACCTGAAAGTTGAGCAATTTTATATAGAACAAAGAAGGCCAAAATTCGGGTGGGGTCTGACCAGAAAAGCAGAATGGCAGAATGAGAATTCAAAGTCGCGAAAACTGTTGAGATATGACTTTTTTCACTCTCAATTACTTTTATTGCGTTCTAATATCATTTTTAAATCGATTTTAGACTGATAGGTTTAAAAAAATGATTGTTTTTTTCATTAGTTTGAATTTGGACTTGGTTGCTTGTTATGTTAACCGGAGCATTATATAAGGAATTTTTTGCGGGAAAATCGTTGAAAACACGTTTAAACATCAAATCAAGTTATTTCATGCACAAATTGATCGAATTCTGACATTCGATTTTTTCATTCTGCTATTCTGCCATTCTGCCAACTTCATTCTGCTAGCAGAATAGCAGAATAGCAGAATGGCAGAATGAGATTTCAAATTCGCGAAAACTGTTGAAATATGATTTTTTTTCACTCTCAATTATCTTTATTGCGTTCTAATATCATTTTTAAATCGATTTTAGACCGATTGGTTTTAAAAAAATGATTGTTTTTGTCATTAGTTTGAATTTGGACTTGGTTGCTTGTTATGTTAACCGGAGCATGATATAAGGAATTTTTTGCTGGAAAATCGTTGAAAACACGTTTAAACAACAAATCAAGTTATTTCATGCACCCGATTTTGACTTTCGATTTTTCATTCTGCTATTCTGCTATTCTGCCATTCTGCCAACTTCATTCTGCCATTCTGCTATTCTGCAATTCTGCTAACTTCATTCTGCTATTCTGCTATTCTGCCATTCTGCCAACTTCAGGGACATTTTAAATGTGACATTTTATGGCACACTTAATGCGAAACATTGCGAAACGTGAACAAGCACTTTTCTTGTTATTCAATGATATCAGAATAATCCACGGTTTTTGTTCAAGCAGGGAGGAGCCTAAATTACGGGTCATTGCATTAAAGGTCAAGGTTCACCAGGTTTTTGTGTTTATAGGTAGTCGTATACATGACCTGAACCGCTTCATCGTTGTTGGCTTGGGCAAGCTGAAGTTATGGATCTTTAGTAACTCAACAATTAGATACAAGTATGTTCATTTTTGCTAATCACATTAATTCTTTTTGGATACAGTTATTCGTATTCGAACGATCCCGGTTTCTACAAAGTGACGTCATATTAACCTTTCAACGTCAATTTTTCTGAATCCGGAAATATTATTGTACTAGGCGGGCGACACATCAAGGGTTTCACAGAAGAGGAATGAAGAGAATACGAATTAAATGTGCATATTGCCATGATAACGGTTGACTGTTTGCGAAAAGGAAGAAAAGGAAAACTATACAGGAGTTATTTGATCTCTTTTTCAGTGTAAGATCAATATGCTATATGTTAAATTGAGCGAAAAAATACGAATTTCCACGAGTGTTGGGGCTACGCAAGAAAATACAGCGTTTGGTGTTCAGTAAATCAAGGATTTATTAACCTTAGATGAAAAATAAAAAAAAAAACGGCTATCCTATTTCTTTAATTCAAAAGTGACACAAAATGCAGAAATAGTAGGATTGTCTCTTAAAAGCGCGTCATGTCGCTCGAGATTGCATGACAGCGTCGATTATGACGTCATATTCGTTATGGCTTGCTTAGATGAGTAATATTTACATTCTGAATTAACTTTCTCTTTAATACGAATTTTCCCAGACATACCAAATAGATGTAGACCTAGATGGAGATCTCCTCTACGCGATTCAGTAACTTTTATCAAACTTTATCGTTTAGATTTGTCTGCCCTCAAATCGCGGCTATATCCGGCAAAATCGTATGTTTTATCAGTGTAGAACATTCCGTTCCAAAGGAATCGAACAAAGTCCAATTCATTCTTCTCTTCATTCCTCTATTTACTGTGACACCTGATGTGTCCACCGATGTTGAGTGACAGAGTGGATGAGATGCACCATTTAGTTCAGTGCCTGATGTACTAGGTGGGCGACACCTTAAGGGTTTCGCAGAAGAGAAATGATGAGAAAATGCATTTACGGTTGATCATATTCATAACTGTTTGCGATAAAAAGAGAAAATAATCAGTGTAAGATCGATAGGCTTTAAGTTAAAATGGGTGAACAAACAGTATTTTCACGAGTGTTGAGGCTACGAAAGAAAATATAGCGTTTGGTGTTCAATAAAACAAGGATTTATTTACCTTACAAGAAAATTGAAAACGGTTATCCTATTCCTTTAATGCACAAATAAAACGAAATGCGGAAATTGTAGGATTGTTTCTTAAAAGCGCGTCAATTCGCACGCGACTTCATGGCAACGTCGATCATGACGTCATATGTATAATGTCTTGCTTAGATGAGAAATATACAAATTCGGACCTAATTTTCTCTTCTATCCGAATTTTCCCAGACAAACCAACTAGCTGTAGACCTAGATGGAGATCTCCTCTACGCGATTCTGTAACTACTATCAAACTTTATCGTTTAGATTTTTCTGCCCTCAAATCGCGTCTATATCCGGCAAAATCGTATGTTTTATCGGTGTAGAACATTTCGTTCCGAAGAAATCGAACAAAGTTCAATTCATTCTTCTCTTCATTCCTCTACAAGACGGGCGACACCTCAAGGGTTTCGCAGAAGAGGAATAGAGAGAAATTGAATTAAATGTCCAAATAACGGTTGATCTTACTAGGTGGGCGACACCTCAAGGGTTTCGCAGAAGAGAAATGAAGAGAAGATGAATTGTATGTCTATACAACTGATGATCTTACTCATAACCGTTTGCGATAAAGGGGGAAACGAAAAAGAACAGATAGTGGATCCGTTATAGTTCCTCTACGTTTCGTAAGCAATGAACTTTAATAGTGTTAACAGAGGTTTCCTAATGATTTTCATTAAGAAACCTCGGTTGACATTGTGAAAGTTTATAATTTCCGAAATGTTTTGGAGCTTTACGGGTCCACTACCTTAAGATCGATAGGCTTTATGTTTACAAAAAAATATATATGTATATATGTTTTCACAGCGTTTAATGTTCAATATATCAGGCATTTTTTTGCCTTACACGAAAATTAAAAACGGCTATCCTATTACTTTAATGCAAAATGACACGAAATACGGAAATTGTAGGATTGTTTCATGAAAGTGCGTCATTTCGCGCGAGATTGCATGGCAACGTCGATCATGACGTCATATGTGTAATGTCTCTTTTAGATGAATAATATACACACTCAGACCTAATTTTCTCTTCAATACGAATTTTCCCAGACAAACCAACTAGCTGTAGACCTAGATGGAGATATTCTCTAATCGATTCTGTAACTTTTATCAAACTTTATCGTTTAGATTTGTCTGCCCTCAAATCGCGGCTATATCCGGCAAAATCGTATGTTTTATCGGTGTAGAACATTTCGTTCCGAAGGAATCGAACAAAGTTCAATTCATTCTTCTCTTCATTCCTCTATTCATAATTGTTTGCGAAAAAGGGGGAAACAAAAATGGGGAAAAAACGATAGACTACTAAGTGGGCGACACCTCAATGGTTTCGCAGAAGAGGAATGAAGAGAAGTTAATTTGAATGTCCATATTACCGATGATCTTACACATAACCGTTTGCGATAAAGGGGGAAACGAAAAAGAAAAAAATAAAAAAAAACGAGACGGGGATTATTTTGTCTCTTTTTCAGCTTAAGGTAGTGGACCCGTAATAGCTCCTTAACGTTTCGAAAGTAATGAGCTTTAACAGTGTTAACAGAGGTTTCCTAATGATTTTAACATTTTTGACATTGTAAAAGTTCATAATTTCCCTAATGTTTTGGAGCTGTTACTTGTCCACTACCTTAAGATCGATAGGCTTTATGTTTATATGTTATCACGAGTGTTGGGGCTACGAAAGAAAAAATACAGCGTTTGATGTTCAATAAATCAAGCATTTATTTTCCTTACACGAAAATTAAAAATGGCTATCCTATTTCTTTAATGCAAAATGACACGGAGTACTGAAATTGTAGGATTGTTTATTGAAAGCGCGTCATTTCGCGCGAGATTGCATGGCAACGTCGATCATGACGTCATATGTATAAAGCCTTGCTTAGATGAGAAATGTATACACATTCGGACCTAATTTTCTCTTCAATACGAATTTTCCCAGACAAACCAACTAGCTGTAGACCTAGATTGAGAGCTCCTTTACGTGATTCTGTAACTTTTATCAAACTTTATCGTTTAGATTTTTCTACCCTCAAATCGCGGCTCTATCCGGCAAAATCGTATGTTTTATCGGTGTAGAACATTTCGTTCCGAAGGAATCGAACAAAGTTCAATTCATTCTTCTCTTCATTCCTCTACAGGGATTATATTCGTTAGGCTTTGTGTTAAATTGAGTGAACAAAAAAGTATTTTAACGAGTTTCAGGGCTACCAAATTATATATAGCATTTTGTTTTCAATAAATCAAGTATTAATTAACTTTACACGAAAATTAAAAACGGCTATCTTATTTTTTTATTGCTAAAATGACACGAAATGCGGAAATTGTAGGATTGGTTCTTAAAAGCGCGTCATTTCGCACGAGATTGCATGGCAGCGTCGATTATGACGTCAGCCCCCAGCTGGGCGGGGGGATAGAAATAGTCAGCTGCTGTCCATGTAGTACATGGTAAGACCCCAAACAAATGGACCTGCCCGTTTGCCGTGGGCTGCGACCCGTAATGCCTGATGACGGGATCCTGGTGGTTGAGTGACCTCAGGGATTGGCTAGGCCCTGTTTTTGCAACACACCACTTTGGCCCCGAGTTGGGATAAACGGGAGGTCGGGCGGGCCCGACCCGATCAATCGGCTGGTCATGCCTTGCCCTAGGGCGTTTTTATCATAAGACATGTCTTTTATTGTGTTTTCCTAAACCACCGTTTTCATTAGATGACGTTTTCACTCTCGCCTTAGAAGGCGGTGGCTCATGGGCCAATCGGGTAAACGTGGTGTTTGATCGACAATTTTACTGTCCGATGTCTATTTCATGCTTGGTTGAATTATTCATCGGCGTATTTTTGCTTGATCTAGCCCATTTGCACCGAGTATATCGGCGATGTATCCCCGGCACCTTCCTGAGATGGAATTCCCCAGGTTAGGTGTCCCCGTTGTAGGACTCCGAGGGCGGGTGGTTTGGAGCATCGCCGATGAACCACATGAAACAAACATGGCACAAAACAAAAAAGCCAAGCGCAACTACCCATTTGAATCTGACGAGGAAAACGAAAACAGTCAAAGTTTCCCCAAGTTTATTGTAATTGAGTCAGAAGATGCAGACGAACCTATCACTGAATTATCACCTTTTGTCATAGAGAAACAAATCAAAGCAATTTTAGGAACACCAAAATCTGTTAAAAGTCTCAAAAATGAAACTCTTTTAGTTGAAGTTACAAGACAAAGTCAAGCAGAAAATCTATTGAAAATCTCAAAGTTTTTCAATATTGATGTCAAGGTTTATGCTCATGAAAAGTTAAACACATCCAAAGGAGTAATTCGTTGCAAAGATCTGTCAAGATGTCTTTTATCTGATATAAAGCATAACCTGAGACCTCAAGGAGTGACTGAAGTAAAACGAATCGAGTTTAAAAGAGACTGTGAAAACAAACACGTATATTTTAACATTCAATGAACCTACAGTACCTTCAGAGATTAAGATTGGATTTGAAATAGTTAGAGTAGACATTTATGTTCCTAATCCTCTACGGTGTTTCAAAATTTCAAATGTTTGGACACCACGAAGATTATTGCAAGCGAGCACCAGTTTGTAGAAAGTGTTCTTATTCTGGGGACGAAAATGATGATCATGATAAAGATTCATGCCAAAATGATTTTAAATGTGCCAATTGTGGACTTGATCACCCAGCAAACTCTAGACTTTGTCCAAAATTTAAACGGGAAAAGGAAATTTTGACTTTTAAGTATAAACAAAATTTATCTTTCTACGAGGCCCGAAAATTAGTAGACTAGAAGGAACGACCAAACCCTGATAATAGTTATGCGAGTAAAGCACAAGTCACTCCTATCCAAACTTTAAAAACTATTGAATGTACAACTTGTGAAAAATTGCTTAAAATACTTACGGAAGTGTTTCCTGAAGCACGTAGAAAAGTCGATCAACTTCTATCAGACGAAACGTCCTTGAACAAATCAACGAATGGGAAAAATGATAAAAAAATCCTCAGATTCTGAAAAGAAAACACCTGTTCCTAAGCAGAATAAAGTTGTTAAAATCAACAATAAACCGTCCCAGAAAGATAAGTCAGCACCTCAATTAGAATCAGTCAGTCAGAGAAAGCCTCGAATGAATCTGGATAAGGTTAATCCTCCTCCAGTTCCGACAGGCAATCGATTCGCTGAATTAAGCGAATCAGATGAAGAGGAGGAGATGGGTGTACCCGCTCCCCCTCCTTCAAACCCACCTTCTTCAAAACAAACAGATGCAATTAGGCAAGGCGCAAATAAAATTAACCTAACAGGAGTTAAATAATGGGTTATTCTTTACTTCCATTAATTAGTGGTATAATTTTAACAATTACATTCATAATGGCGAATAACATTATACAATGGAATTGTCGCAGCATCAAAGCCAATTTTGAAGAACTTAATCTTCTAGTTTCCAAACAAAAAAACAGTTGCAGTATGTTTACAAGAAACGTTTCTCAAAGATACAGATAAGTTTTCTTTGAAAAATCATTCTTGCTATCTGACTAACTTTACAGAACGTGAGAGAGCATCTGGTGGCGTGGGAATTATTGTTAATAATAATATCCCTCACCGTCATGTCAGTCTAGATACTTCTTTGCAAGCAGTAACTGTAAGTATCTCGCTAAATAAAACAATTACATTGTGTTCTGTCTATCTTCCTCCTAGTTTCCCTGTAGATGGTAGAAAACTTGATAATCTCGTTGACCAGCTACCAAAACCATTTATACTTATGGGAGATTTCAATTCTCATCATAAGTTATTGGGATGCTCCAATACAGACGACAAAGGTCGTTTTGTTGAGGACTTTGTAACAAGGCATGATCTTGTTTTACTGAATGATAAATCTAAAACTTATCTTCATCCTGCAACTGGAAATTATTCTTCACTGGATTTGACTATTTGCAGTCCTGATATTTTTCCTGATTTTTCATGGAAAGTTCTTTCCGACCTTCATGGTAGTGACCATTTCCCTATTCAGATTTCCGAATTAGGACCATCTGTTCAGGAGCGCCCTAGGCGTTGGAAACTCCATAAGGCTAATTGTGAACTTTTTAGAACCACGTGTGAACAGTCGATAAATCCAGAAGCTTTTGATGACTGTGAAAACTCTGCAGATCTGTTTACAACTTTACTTTATTCTGCTGCAGAAAAAAGTATTCCACAAACATCGCCAGACCCCAAAAATCCAAATAAGCCATGGTTCAATGACGATTGCAAAAAGGCTGTAGCTGAAAGAAAACGTGCTCTAAGAGCATTTGGCCTAAGGCCTTCAAAGGAGAATCTTTACATATTTAAAATTTCACGTGCAAAAGCACGTCGTACAATTAAAGAAAGTAAGCGTTCGTCTTGGAGACGGTATGTATCTAGATTAAATTCTAGATCATCTGTCAAAAAGACTTGGGACATGATACGTAAAATTAGTGGGAAGAATACATCCCTTAGTGTTGGTCATCTTAAAACGGAGGACGAAAATACAGTTTCTTCGAAACATGATATTGCCAATGTCCTTGCAGACACGTTTGCCAAAAAATCTTCCTCTACTAATTATTCACCAACGTTTCAGAAGTTTCAAAGTGAAAAAGAAAGGTCTAAACTTAATTTCAGTTCCAGAAATCTGGAACACTATAATAGAGACTTTTCCGTTAAGGAATTGAAAAAAGCTTTAAAAAAATGTCACGACACTGCTGTCGGATCAGATGCTATTCATTATCAATTCCTCAAACGTTTGCCATCTCGTTCCCTTCATTGCTTACTTGAAATTTATAATCAGGTATGGAAGACGGGAAGCATTCCAGCCTCTTGGCGGGAAGCCATTGTTATTCCAATACCTAAACCAGGTAAAGATTCCACAAACCCTTCAAATTACCGCCCTATTGCTTTAACTAGTTGCATCTGTAAAACCATGGAAAGAATGGTTAATGATCGTCTTGTTTGGTTTCTTGAAAAGAACCACCTTATTACGGAAGTCCAAATTGGCTTTCGTAAACAGAGAAGCACTCTTGATCATCTTGTTCGCTTCGAGACATTTATTCGAGAAGCCTTTATAAGGAAGGAACACGTTGTTTCTGTCTTTTTCGATCTTGAAAGTGCTTATGACACCACTTGGAAGTATGGAATTATGAACGACCTCTATGATTTCGGTATTCGAGGTCGCCTTGCCTTTTTCATCTCAGATTTTTTGGATGAACGACAGTTTAGAGTCCGGGTTGGTGATACTTTATCTGATCCTCATGAAGAAGAAATGGGTGTCCCCCAGGGAAGTATTTTATCGGTGACACTATTTAGTGTCAAAATAAACAACATCGTAAAAACCGTTTGCCCTGGTGTGGAATGTTTTCTATATGTTGATGACTTCTGCATCTGTTACAGATCAAAACACATGTATACAATTGAAAGACAGTTGCAGCAAGTTTTAAACAATCTTTCAAAATGGTCCAATCAAAATGGCTTCAAATTTTCAAAGACAAAAACTAAATGTATGCATTTTTGTCAATCAAGGAAAATGCACTCCGATCCAGAATTAAAGTTGGACGGAGTGCCGATTGAAGTTGTTAAGGAATTTAAGTTCTTAGGACTCCTTTTTGATTCTAAACTGTCGTTTATTCCACATATTGACAATTTGAAAAATAAATGCCAAAAGGCACTTAATATTTTACGTGTTGTATCCAGTATGGATTGGGGAGCCGATAAAAAGGTTCTGTTGCGCCTTTACAGGGCACATGTTAGATCAAAGCTAGACTATGACTGTGTTGTTTATGGTTCTGCACGCCCTTCATACCTTCGCAAACTTGAAACTATTCATAATTAAGGATTGCGTTTGGCATTGGGCGCATTTAGAACGTCACCAGTTAACAGTCTTTATACAGAAGCAAATGAACCTTCCCTAAATTTACGCAGGAAAAAGCTCTCCATACAATATTATTTAAAACTTAAATCAAATCCCGACAATCCTACTCATAAAGTTGTTTTTGAACCTAAATATAGACAGGCTTTTGAAAAGAAAAAGAACCCAATCCTTCCTTTTAGTTTGCGCTGTGAAGCTGATGTAAGCTCTCTAGATTTTGACCTAGAGGACGTGGCAGAACATATTGTTCCTGATGTTCCTTTGTGGACATATAAAAGTCCCACGTTTCTTTATGATCTTGCTTCAAGCAAAAAGGATACAACAGATCCATCTATTTTTAAAACAAAGTTCTTGGAAGTAAAAGAAAAATACACATCTTATGAAGAAATATACACTGACGGTTCAAAAGATGGCGAAAGAGTTCCTTCAGCCACTATTTTAGATGGCGAAAAATATCAATTCCGCCTTCCCAATAACTCTTCTATTTTTTCAGCCGAGCTTAAGGCCATTGATCTCGCACTCGATCATATGATCGCAGAACGTCTCTCTCGCTATATCATTTTTACTGACTCTATGTCAAGCATGCAAGCGATTGAGCACGAAAAAACTTACAATCCCCTTATCGTAAGGCTACTTGATAAAATTGCCCAGCTTAATGATGTTGATCTCGTTTTCTGCTGGCTTCCAAGCCATATTGGTATTCGCGGTAATGAGGAGGCAGATGAAGCTGCCAAGGATGCATTATCACTTGAGATTTTACCTTTTGAAGTACCTTTTACTGATTTTAAACCCTTAATTCATCGTTTTATTCATGATGTCTGGAGGAACTGCTGGTCTGATCCTGCGAATCAAAATAATAAACTATATTCTGTGCGACAGGATCTTGGCGATTGGCTACCTGGTTACAGGTCAAGCCGTCGAGAAGAGCTTATCCTGACTCGCATACGCATTGGTCATACTCATCTGACACATTCCTATCTTTTAAAAGGAGAAGAGATGCCAATGTGCATTCCATGTAACGCTCCTCTTACTGTCAAACATATTTTTATTGATTGTATTGACTTTTCTTTTATTAGAGACAGGTATTTTAAAGTTGATAGTATGAGGCAGCTGTTTGACATGGTCAAATTAGATCTTATATTTGACTTTCTTAAAGCAATTCATTTATATAGTAAAATCTAATTTTAGGTTATATTTACCGTTCTTCATCTTTATTTTTTTTTAAATGTTATATAAAGTTTTACCGTTTTCAATAGCCTTTTTGGTTATTATTTCTTTTATAATTGGAACATTCTTTTGGATTTATTAGTTTACATTGATTTGTTTTATAATTTTGTTTATTTGAATTTTAGTACACGTATGAATGATCACTTTTTTTTTTAATTTTCTGGTCGAGTGGACTGGCACATGGGCCGTTCTCCTGATCTGGGGAGAGTCCATGTGCTTTCGTGCTCACGTCGGATTATTCCAGTTTTATACTTGAGTGTTTGCGCCCAACATGACCTTAGAAGTCGACGGGCCGTAAAACAATATTCATTCATTCGTTTATGACGTCATTTGTATAATGTCTTGATACACACTTTTGGACGTAATTTCTCTTCAACGCGAATTTTCCTAGACATACAAACTAGCTGTAGACCTAGATGGAGAGCTCCTCTACACGATTCTGTAACTTTTATCAAATTTTATCGTTTAGATTTTTCTGCCCTCAAATCGCGGCTATATCCCTCAAAATCGTATGTATTATCGGTGTAGAACATTCCGTTTCGAAGGAATCGAACAAAGTTCAATTCATTCTTCTCTTCATTCCTCTATGTTGTATGGTATCATCTATCGCAATCTTCGCAAGCTACGACATGTTGATCAACAAAACCTCTCACATAATATAGCGTACCGAAATTTTTTTCTAGGGTTTGCCGGGATTCAGATGACATACAGTATGTGAATAAGACAGAGTATAGTTACATCATTATACACCCAAAATATAACAAGAAAACACTTCTTAACACGAAAACAGAAATCAAAGATCTTATAAAATATTTAAGCTGGATTTAGCTAATACGCGACATCATTCTGCTTCAGGAAAATGGAGGAAACGTCTGTCCCACGTAACGTATTTCAAATTTTTGTTTAAATCTTTTAATGTTCTGACTTCAATAGCTTTTAACATATGTGGCCCGTCACGCAAAAGGGACCATCTTGATAGTGCGTAAAGTTTTGACAATAGTCAGACTAACTAATCGCATTAACTAATTTTCGGAATCTAGAATCATCAATCTACCTTCAAGTGAAGGAAATTTTCAAATGCGACATCCGGTTGGCCTGTACCAGAATCAATCTTTTTTTCAAATGATTTTTTACGGAGTTCTCAGATTATCCTTCTTCGCGTGACGGGTCACATATCTTATCTAATGAGGGATTCCCAACTAAATCTTTATTCGTTTTATAGACAGGATGAAAATGTCCCAAAGGGTAGACACACTGTTTAAGGCCAAGGTACAAAAGCTGTAGCCGGGGTCCCGTTTTATTCAACGAAAAAATTAATCGTTAATCAAAATCACAAACAGTGCTTGGTGATTTAATTTATTATTAGATTCAACCTTGCAATATCTCATCAGAATCGGCTTTAGAAGACGAATACAATAAGATAATGCATGGCAGGATTCTATATTTAGCTTCTACTGTAGAATTCTCTTCAATTTTCTTATAACGAAAAAAAACAAAAAAACAAAACAAAAGATCGTAAGATCTTTAGTAAAACAGGCCCTTAGATATAATTTTGGAAAGGGCCTTTTATAATATCTTTATTTTTTTATAGGTGTGTATAGTACAGATTCGAGTCATTCAGTATATCAATACCGTCCGATCACAGTGTACACTTCGTAGACTGCATACACATGTACCGACTCAATCGGATTCTCTCAATTCTACGGAAAAAGACATCGGAAATAATAAGGACGAAGCCATGAAAGCGCGTCGGTTTGCACGTGGATTGACACGATTTTACGAGTATCAATACAATACAATACAAATTCTTAATTTGCTATTGAAAGCGCCAAATATGAGCAGAAATTTTTACAACCAAAAACTTTAACAAAACATCAAATAAATGATTATTTCAACGGATAACACATACAGGTACACGTTGTCGCTGGCTCACAGATAGCTACGCGCAATGGTTTGAAGAGAGGGATAAACATAAATAAATAAAATTATACTAAAATCAAGATGGCTTTTACAAAGACAAAACAAACGAAAAATAGCTTAAAACTTGGCATATTATAATTTAATAACAAAACGCAGCACATTATAATATGTCCAAAATATCTCAATAGATCAAAAAGTAATATTGACTAATGCAATTACAAGGGTACCACCAGAAGCCGAAAAACCAAAAAATTGACACATAATTACTCTACATACGTCGGAGGTACGGTTTTCAACATCGTTAAATTGCCTGTAATGATGATTTTAGAGTGAATTTAGAATGAAATTGAATGCGTGCTATGAGTGCGTTTTTAGTCAAAATTAAAGGGAGATAAATCAATACATATATCGCTAATTTTGCTTATTAGGAGTATTGCATCTGCAGTGACATACGCTGGCGGTTGTTTACTTTCTTTTTATTTCTACATACCGCTAAAAACATTGAAGAATTGACAAAGGGAATAATTTTGGAGTGATTTTAGAACGAAATTGTATGAGTGCTATGAGTGGGTCTAGAGTGAAATTAAAGAGAGATGAATCAATATCGCTAATTTTGTTCAGGATGCTAATCAACAAAAACATAACTTCAAGTTGAGTTAGATCTAAAATATGGTTGTATCCGTTTTAGCAAAGGCGTTATCAAAATATTGCTCCAGAACAGACCGGACTTTTAAAGTCTAGCTAAGAGGGGGGTGTTATTCCATGAAGTGTAAATTAAAATCGACCCTACCTTATCACGTCTTTATTTATGGACCAGATTTTCATGAACAAATTTGAAGAGGTTCAAAAAGGAATATTCTGTTTCATTATGGTTGGCCTAAAGATAAGGGAGGAGATGTCATTCAAAGAATTCATAGTGATATATCGTAACGCCGCGCCCATTAAAAGCCAATTGGAACTTCACTTACAATTTTAAGAAGTTACCAAAGGAATATTTTGGCAGAGTTTCATTGAAATTAGAAGGAGATATTCAAAGTGAAACACCGTCCCTGCTTTTCATGCCAACGTTTATGAGCTATTAAGACTTTCGCTAACGATTTTGATGAGGTTCACCCAAGGAACAATTCTGCCAAAGTTTAAATGAAATTGGCCCACTTGTTTAGGAGATGTCGTTCAAATAATTCAAAGAGAAAATGGCTACCCTGCTACAAACATACTTATAGACCGATTTAAACGGTCGGCTAAGGAACATTCTGCCAAAGTTCAATGAATTTTGGCCCAGCACTTGAGAAGGTGATGTCGTTCAAAGAAATCAAAGTAAAAGACAGTCCTGCCCTGCCATGCCAACATTTTTTGAAAGGGCTACCCAAGGAAGCACAACTTACTGTTCATATTTAAATGTCGTTGCTAGTTTATTAAGCAACAACAACGACATAAGAATAAATAGATATATCTCATACAAAGATCTAATTTCAATTAATAACATCGAATAGAGACGGAAAAGTCATAACTATAACCCATTTAATCTTAAAAGTCGCTTCATTGTGCCCTTAGTTCAAACAACAAACTATTTTCCTTCGTGATACTGGATCTTAAAGCAACAACTTTATAGTAGCGCTATCACTCTAGTGAGTCTAAAACTTCCTAGATTCATTCATTCATCTATTTGTCTTACCGGAAGTACTTAAATTACTAAGATTATTATTGCAGCATATTGTCCGTATCGGACCTCATTGTACTTTTTGGAAAGTAAAAGACAAGATAAGATCTGTTCTGTTCTGGTCTGTTCTGACAAAGTTTCATGGAATTTGACCCAGCAGTTCGATATGTTTTAATAAAATTGACGACGGGCGATAGCCTCATGGTGATCCTAAAAGCTCCAATTGAGCACGTTGTGTCAGGTGGGCATATTTTCGTTTGGAACTGAGTATCGTCTATTTGGAAATTGTTTGAAATCGAATATATTTATTTTGAGAACAGCCTAGACCAACTAAACAGAAAAATAGTCGTTGCTTTAAGAGAAGTGATGAGAGATAGACTGGAAGGCAACGAGAGTGAGACTGTGTAGAGAAAAAAACAAAGGGACAAATAGAATCTTCTTCGCATTTCAAATGTATCAAACAATTGCAACTCAAGGGGTCAGCGCAACACTATTGTAAGTGCCTATTTATTTATAGGCACTTACAAAAGTGTTGCGCTGACCCCTCGATCTATCATTAGGTTAAACAATTTAACGCATCCTGCAGTAGATATCTATGCTTGTTATCTTATCTTCGAGTAGCGACAACACTTAACATCTCTGATAATTGGCATGTTGCAATCAATCATCTAAATGGATTTTTGACATTACACTTTTGCAATGCATTATATTTTCATGCACAATTAAGCATGAGTTAGTTGCGTATCAATAGTGCTACAGGTATCTTTACATCAGTAATCAAAGCGCTAAAAGCGCTGAAGGCCTGGTTTATAACGAGGCAAGGTGACATTTGAAGGCATGTACTCCAATTTTTTAATCTTTTTAGCAAGGCTTTTTTAGGCGAGGGAAACCAATGGTTCCATTTACCTATAGGGATCGTAAGCCACATTCCGAAGTCACTTCGAAGAGAAATGTCGAAAGGTATGCTCACTATATAGCGCTGAGTCCGCCACAAACAACTAATTCCCAAGGTCTACGCCCATACCGCTTTGAAGACAGGCGCAACTCATGTTTTTATAATTTTGGTTGAGTTGATTGGTTTGTTTCTAGTAATTTAATTTATCCACTCTGTCATTTGGTTTAACAATCGTAGTAATGCTGTTTTTCTAGGGGCATAAGCTCGTCGACTCTTACTTTTACATTGAATTGAATTCCATAAAGAAGTTGTATTTACTGTGGGAACACAAGAAATTGACACTGGAAGAAACGATCAATCTCTTTTTATTCATCTTGTAATGTGGTTACAGGGAGCATGGTGATAAGAGTCAACTCGGTGTGTCCAAATTCAAAACAATTTTATGAAAGAAAAAAAAATCATCATTGTAATAGGAGAATTCAATTGGTGCAAGCTCAATCCCGTTTTTTCCACAGCTACATCGCTTCATGAAGAAATTACACTTCTAAAAATATTCGATTCAATGCAACGAGTTTGTCCGGATAATTACATGATTATGATATTCTATTTTACCAAAAAGCATGAAAAATATATTTGAGTCAATTTCTTGTTACATTTCACTTTTCTAAGACACATGTGGCCTAATCGCAGACCATTAATGCAGTCTGGTCTATCGAAAAAGATTTAAGAGAACTTAATTAAGTTGGATAAAATTTGTGTTCCATTCAATTAGTCTATGTAAATTGATAAATGGTTTTCTTTCTTGACCAATCAGACCATTTTGCCAAGAGACCACTCAAGCTGACATAGATTTACGCAAATATTTGTGTAACAATTACAGGACATCTTGTCCAGAATTCGGAATGAGCCAAGGGCTATTTATTATTTTGGGGCCAATGAAACTTTGTAGGTACAACAAGAGGTATGTGTAAAACAGTTGTATATAAAGAGGTTTCAGTGCTACACTTTTGTAAGTGCCCATAAATATATAGGCACTTACAATAGTATTGCACTGAGCCCTCCAAAAGCGTCTATAGCCGATGGTCGATCAAAATATCTTTAATACAACTGGTATTAAGGACATTTTGGTTATTAATGGGTGGTAAGAGTTTTTGGTTATTGCAATAATTTTGTCTTCGCGGCTAAAATATTAATTTTCCCGGTGTAGATTTCCATTCTTAATTTTTTAATAATAAAAATAACGAATTAAGTGTTTAATATATTTTTCCGAAAGAACGAAAGCCTTAATGCGAAACACAAATATCATTTGCGTAACATGTATGTTATCGTCTCAGTTGAAAAAAAACAAAAAAAAACAAAAAACTTTTTACTTCTTATAACGAATTAATTTGTTTTCTTCGTTTCTTTTTTTGTTTCTTTGTTTGAATGGGGTTTTTACACCGCTTTCAACAATTTTTCAGTTTTATCGCGGCGACTGGAGTACCTAGCGATGGGCTCATGGTATTTCTCACACCAATAATACCATTACATCTTTTTCCTAGCCCCCAACTGCTATTCCACATAGGTTTACGATTATCTACCCATTGGTGGAAGACAAAAAGTCGGTAAGGATGACTGCCGCCATCGAGATTCTCCTTTCTTTAAAGATTTCCAATTTATATTAAGATTTTAAGTTATTTAGAGATATGTATTTTTTGCACATACTCTTTAGTGTTCTTTTTCCCTTGTTGCATAAAAAAGTATCTGAAAGCCAATATAAATTCGAGAATAAGAATTACCTTACTGCGATAAATTACAACACAATTCAGCTGTAGGTTGAAGATAGCTAATGGCATGATTGCACGTATGTTGCTTTATCGTGTAGATCTTATCCGCTGAAATTACAAGGGCTTAGTCCTACAAGCCCGTAAATCTTTCTTAGTATAGACCAATCGTCGATATAGAGCGATAAGAGAAACAACCGCCTCTACAAATCGTTTCATCCATGACGTATCATAGAGGTTAAACTATGTTTCAACAAGTTAGGAGCTGGCAAAATCGTGATAATTAAGATCAACACACAAAACAAGATTTTCCTAGAACTTAATCTAGATTGTGACCATAGTGAACTGTTTCGTGAAAGCAATATCGCGTAATTGGTAACGGATATGTATTGAACGCAAGAGTCAAAGGATGGCATTATAATAATTTTAATACGCGATAAAAATGTAACGGCTTTATTTAACCGAAAAAAGAGACACTGTTTCGAATAGATAACAAAAGCGTCTTCCGGCTGACTTTGAACATCCAGATTGGTTTTTCAATCGTGAAATAAGAAAGCGAATTATATCAAAACCAGACCCTTGATAATCTACAGTTAGTTACATCGTGAAATTGACATTCACCTCACTCAAAAACAATTCTAAATCGCTCACTCAGCGCTCCATTTAATCATTCCAAACACTCATTCATACTATTCAAAAACGCTCAAAGCGACTGAAAAATATAGAATCAACAACGTCATTCAAAATAAATTTGGATAGAGAAAATCGCGATTTCACTGTCATAATTCAAATTGCAAGCGTCTAATAGGTTCTTGAAGAAAAAGAAAGCTATCTATAAAACTTGTATGCATATTTTATTAAAGGGAGGTAATCAATATCGCTAATTTTGTTCATCCTGAACAAAATTTGCGATATTGGATTACCTCCCATTAAATTCACTCAAAACTCGCTCCAAACACTCAATCAATTTCATTCCTTAATCATTCCAAAATCATTCACCTTATCAATTTCACGATGTTGATTACTGTAGCTATGAATATATTAAGTCTATCACAGAAATTTTTCTAAACGCAATGAGAACGCTTCGTAGATGTTTTCCTTAGACGCTCGACTAATAGGGATTGTGGACGAAAACTAATTTGTTCCTTGTTAATGTTGTTGTACTATATAATATTTATTGACCTTGTCACCAAAGAGCGATCTGAGGTACTACCCTTTAACAAAAACATGACAAAGATTCTGATTAGACCATGCAAATACGCGTATTATTTTGAATCAACATGCCCATCTCTACTTGCTCTACAGAGAGATCAGTCGGACATGTTATACTGATCTTATCCACGGAATATCAACAAGAAATGAATGACATTCACCAATTTGCAATACATCACAATCCATTCCGATTTATTACAAAAATCCCCTGAAAGATACCAATTATTTCGCATTCAATATATTTATTGTCATCGTGGTTTCCTTTCCAGCTATTACATCGATTTAAATCATAACTTTCTCCTATCCCTTATCCTGCTGAAATTAAATATTGTTTAACAAATTGTCAGCTTTTCAGACATATGAACCCTTCAGACTCGTGTATTTCCCACAAATACTGATGCAAAAAGCAGGTGCTGTAGACAAAGGTCAGTCTGCACGACAATATAAGTTGATATATGTTTATGCCGTTTGCCAAAGCTTTGGATAAATCAGTTACATGTCGTAAACAGTGAAGACTTAACGTTAAACTGCTGTTCAATTCAATGAACCTTAGTGAAATAAGAATTAGTATGTCTTCACATAACAACAAAGAAACACGGTGTCAGAGAAGTTATTTACAAAAGAAAGACACGTTATAGATGACGTATCCCCCAAAAGTAGAAAAAATACAAAATTGTGTTATGCTTTTTTTAAATCTTAATAACTCGTTTAACAATGAAATCTGTCATTGGACATGCAATCAGATGTCGTTGTGATTCTTTCCATTCGAACAACCCCCAAACTTCAATTTACCTAATTGATATACGTCGAGGGTATTGATGCTACGGAGGTATCCTATATTTGACGTCTGCGTCGACCAAGCTTTAGCGTGCGGCTAGTCAAACAGTTTCGCCAAAAAAAGTTGTATTTGGTCACAAGGAATCAGATGACAGTGTCATCCGATATTTTTCTTGCATCTTCTCAACCGGGTATGCGAATATGAACCACAATCATGTTGGAAATCGCGCCTGAAACCGAAAACACAAAGTCCTTTGGTATTTTAGAGAATCTGAAATAACCTTATAACTATATATTTCATAATTGTTTTGAAGTGTTTTCGTTGAATTGAGGTGTCAAACCCTGAAGTTTGACGAAAACGGAATATTGCCAATGATTGTTAAGTTTCAACGAAAATTCCAATTTTCCTAGCAGTCTCAACTTCATATGTTACTAGTTCACCTTTAACCCATATTAATTACCTACAGCAAATCGTTTTTTAATGAAACCTTTTTTTGGCTTCTCTGTTCTGAACGCAACTTAAAACCAGGGAAATTTCAAGTGGTTGTACCAGTGAAGATCTTAGGAGAGTTGGAGCGAGGCTAGTCGGAAACTATTCCGTTCATCTGACAATCATTTAGATTTGCTGAAGCTAGAATACTTATGCTTCTTAAAATGCTGTAGTTCGTTTAATTTAAGGCAAAATAAGGAATAGTGATTAAAAGAGGCAATTAAACTGCTTATTTCTGTTTCATCGCTCGTTGACTCAGAGTGCAATAGATCTGTCCTATTGAAAAGAAATGAAATCTTATTTTGTCAGCTGATTATTGTTCGATCATCAAATGTCTTCACAGGAAAGAAATCAAGAATAAAGTCGTTTTATTAATTATTTTACTATTTAAAACAGTCTTCATTTCTTCCCTGAAGTTGATCTCCTAAATACATATCTATCCCATAGTCTTCATTGTGTAGCTAGCTAATCCAAAGACTATTTCAATATTTGCACGTGATGTGTCAAAAGCTAAATTAAGATGGTCCGTATTTAGACGTTAAAGAATAAAAATCTTAAGAGATGACCCTTATGAGCGTATATAGTCCATGGGAACCTATTTTATGGATGCCATACAAGAAAACGGTTTGTTTTCCAACAATTACCAAAACACAAAATTTATTGCTGACAAAGAAATACATAGGCCTTAGAGGGGATTTGTTTGAACACCCTGAACCCACTCTGGGTCCGCCACTGGTGTTAAATTCTGGTTATTAGAAGGTCAGTGAGATCTGCGCAGGTAAAAGTGAAAAGATATGGCGATTTGGTGGGTCAGATTTACAGAAACTCTATCGCAACATTTCAAAGTTGTCTTGCTGTGAACTTCAAACAAACATTGAGTATGTTGCAACAATGAGAAATCGGTGGCAAATACATTCAAAAAGTACAGACAATATGACATTCAACGATTTATCAGATCGAGCAGTTATATAACACTCGTATAATACTCGATTTATAGTATTTTTTGTAGAAGAAACATGTGCACTTGTCCAGGAATCGGTGTTTGTGACAAACAAGTTGTCATACACATCAAAACCAATTAGGACAGTGACATCGCTATGAGGAAGATGGGATAATTGGATTAGAATACAAGGATATAATTGAATGTCTGTGGTCTATTCTGTATACAGTTAGCAGAATTGTGAAATCGACACTCATCAATCAAAACGATCCAAATCACTCGCTAAGTGCTCCAATCATTTATTCCAACACTCACTCGCGCTATTTCCAAAGGTTCCGAAATTGTTGAAGACACGATCAAACAATTCCCCAATTTTTTCAGCTGATGTTGTTTTAAAGCGCAAGAAAAGTGTACATACATTTTTAATGGATGCAATTTGGAATTTCGCTTATTTCCTTCAGTTCGACGAAAAATTCGATGTAAAGCTACCTCCCTTGAATTTCACTTGAAACTCACCTATCCCTTTCATTCAATTTCTTTCCTATATTATTTCAAAATTAACCATCTTGCCAATCTAATGGTTTTATCAAATGCATCTCTTATCTTCGCCATAATTCCGGACAACAAGGAAGGGTGGCAGTGGAACAATTGAATTTATCATACGATGACGCCTGTGTTGACCTGAAATCATCTGTCATCATAGCATGATACCAGGCAGTCTACTTTTAGTAACAATTTGCATACACTTTCACTTGAATTTCTTTGCTTTTTAAGGGTTTGGTATGATTATGCGCTGGAAAATTATTGCATGGCAATTGGGATAATATTTAAGTGTCTTGAAATATAAATGTTATCTGGTCTCGGCTGCTAGAAATTATCATGCCTCAGGATAAATTCTCCAAAAACTCGACCATATAACATTTATATTTTAAGACACCAGTTTGTTATTCTCTATGTCTCAATGAAAAGTTAATAACAATATCTAAAAAATTCGGACTATAGTGAGTAATATCGTGTGAGTGCCATTAACCCTGATCAATCCATCTCCTTATTGCTTGCTCGGCACCCTATTCATTCATTCCAAACACTCACTCCAACCAATTAAAGAACGCTCCAAAACACTCGAAAACACTTTGAAATAAATCAAAACGTAAAGCTCTAAGCATATTGAAAGTCTGTTGTTTTTTTCTTTTCCGATAGCCGTAAAATACCCGTTTCAATAAAAAAAAGTGCAAACAATATTGATTTGTCATTTTGTGTGTATGTATGTCATAAGAATACTTGAGAATGAGAAACGAAAAGCACTCGAAGCATCGGTTCATTCCAACCGAAAATTAATCCCATTGGCAGATGTAGGTTTTAAAACGCATGTTTAATCCTTGAATGTGCACAAAAACAAAATATCGTAGATTTAATGAAGGGAGATAATAGGTATGGACAAAATGATTCGATTTTGGACTACTACCCTCAAATTTCGCTCAGAACTCGTTCATCCAACTCAATCAATTTCATTCTTAAATGGTACCCAAATCATCAACCTTCTCACTTGTACGACGATATAAACTGTACCACCAAAACAGTAATCGCATTTTATTTGTCTTATTTGCGGTGGCTTATGGCAATATATAATATTTCTGGGTAAATAAAACAGGTCATTTTTGTATATGTGAATTATAGTTTCTCGCATAATTCTTCCAGAATTCTATGTTGTTTGAACCCATGAGAATCGTCTCATTGATAATATCAGATGCATTCATTGAAGAATGTCGTATTTCTCAGAGGTTTTACGTTGAAGGATTTTTTTAATGAAGGTCGATTAACAACTGATTGCTTGCATGGGGTTTAACATTCAAGAATTGTTCAGTAATATCGCGGCGGCTGGAGCACCTAACAATGGTTTCCCGGTATTTTTCTCACCAGTGCAACCACCACATCCTAGCCTCCAGCTGCTATCCACATAGGTCTACGATTATCAACCCATTGCTGAGAGACAAATAGTCGGAAAGAATGATTGCCGCCGTCGGGGATCGAACCCGGGACCTCTAGATTGACAGTCCGACGCGCTACCAACTACGCTATGAAGGCGGCCCCGGGTCGTTCAACACAAAAGTGATCGCCTAATAGAAGTGGCCGCTGTAGCAACAACGCCAGTATCGATCAGAAGAAATAATATTTCTAGATAATGAGTTAGCATGATTTTCCAGAAAAAGCCATTCGTCATTTCCTATAGCATGAAAAGACGTTTCAAGTGCAAATTACTTATTCTTATTTGACAAACACGAAACTTTACATCATATTCTGTTTTCTATCAAATCATTGTGCAATAAATGTCAATAACAGCTTTATTGCAGATTCATAAATATTGATTTCTATAACTTTAGTGGTGATTCCTGGTAAAGAACTTACGAAACGGAACCGATAGTTTACCCATTACTACCCAATACAACATTTTGACACAACTTACAGAGTTGATTCGATTAACCCGTTACATAGTACTTTGACATTGTCGACCTTAAAAAGTGTAAAGAATGAATAATTCAAATATGATTCATTTAAAGCCTGTTTAAGACTAAATGAATTGTTAATACTGGATTTTTTACCAGCATTATAGTATTAAAATGTTTGTGTATTCGCGTACGTATGTAAGTGCGTGAAAATCATGTTATTGGTGATGTCCATTCTTTAAAACAAATTATTATTTTAACATATACTATAACGATTATACTTTGAATTATAGAATGATTAGAGTACAGTGCTTTAGAAACCTTACAATGATAAATTGTTTGAATTAATGCCTAATTTTACTTTTGAAAAGAAAAGTAAACAACAACAAAATAAACAAAAAAATACTGTCTATATGATATTTGGTATAATTCATACAGCTTTGATATAAAGATTTGCTTTTTAATTTTATAAACTGTATTTTAACAATTGTTTGTTTGAAACATTGGGGAATATAAAGATAATCCTTCATTATCCCTTTTTTCGTGGCGAGCATTATTGTGTCTGAAAGTGTTGGCGGATGAAGTCGCAAAAAGAAGGAAGTTTTACACCTTAAACAAGATGTGACAGCCATTATATCCTAAGGTGGCAAAATTCATTAAGTCGATGCGAGATGAAGTACATACATCATAACTGTGGTATACTTTGGTACAAAAAATATCGGTAAAGTGATGCGAGGTCATAGTACGTGTATGGCAGCTTTGTTGGTAGGCCGCAGAAGCGACCTACCAGTATGAATGCGTTTTGAATATGACCATGGGGGATTAGGGATACATTATTATAAAACTTGTCCAATGTTTTTATTCAAAATATAGAAAACCGTATAATGCAGCCTGGATCAAACAACAGTTTTTCAAAAAATTATTGAGCAATAAAATCAGGGTTTTTGGTTATGAACTTGATTTTACAAATATTGCATTTCATTAAAATGACTGATCACTCAGACATGTTTGACCTAATTTTTACTCTCTTCCCCCCTGTTTTCTACATTTTTTCTTACATCAAAGTGATTCTCACAGGAGATACATCTATGGTTACTCTCCTGTCTGTTTTGGTCTTGTAAAATGTATAGTAAAAATGGCATTTTTGCGGTTTAAAAAAACCCACAATACTTAATTGTCCACAATTACACTCGAAATCCTTTTGGTACAAAAGTGTGTGATGACTTATATCAAAGCTCTGGTCTAGAGAATAAATGTTTCTACCTTAATTAATCTAACCCTGTGTGTGATATGTAGCAGTTGTCTGGCACTTAGCATAACATAATTTCAAGCCAGTTACTGTTATTCAAGCATTAAAACAATGCGACAAAGGTAGCATATCACTTTTTCTAAACAAACTATTTTGGGACAACCGAAGTAGGTCCTTTTACTTCAACTAGGTGTAGTCTTAGTACTAGTTTGAATGACAGCCATTGAATGATAATTTGAATCTTTTGCCTCATGTTCTGATTTCAGAATTGTTGGTGCTATTATTTAGAGTCTGTATTTTCTTTATGCTCATTTCTTCGGATAACTCCGCATACATCAGCATGAAGGTTGAGTGAATATATTATTCTAACAAGAGCACCGCCTATGGGTGCAACCCTTGGCTTTTCTAGGCTGCAGGTGCTGGATAATAAAAAAAGCTGAGTGGAAAAGGGACTCTTACAAAAACCCTTTTTCAGAGTTGTACCCCTTGATTGTCTGGATAGCTCTTGAGATAGTGAACATACATGCTAAATTTTTATGAAGATATCTTCAATAACAACAGGTGAACAACAACAATGTCAACGCCGCTAAAATGATCTCCATACCTCAAGTTTTCTTAGAAAACAGACAAGCTAAAAAAGGCAATCACTTTACCATCATGCGTAATTCATTGTGCCTATGTTGAACTAAAGTACTCCTAATAGTGTATTTAAGCCGGGTGTGCATGCTAAAGTAGGGCCATTATTGTTGTTCAAATCTTTAAAATCTAGAAAGGTATTGTTTTCAAAAAATATTTTTATAAGAAAAATACATTATTCATTGATGATAACCAAATAATTTGCGGCCTACTTTGATGCATTGCATCAAAATTTTGTCTTGTTATCTAATTGTAACGAAATACATGTAAGTGGCTGACACTATCGAAGACAAATCTAGATCGCGATAGTATTATAGAGATAATTTTGACCTAGGAGGTATGCTTTCTTGAAACTTTATCCACCGGGTTATTGCTTGAATTATCATGATATTGCTATCTTGTATTTTGTGGCACAATTATGCCACATTTCTCCTCGAAATACATGTATAGAAAATTTCATTTAAATCAAATATGTGTATCGCATATTAGCATTTAAGTAAACAATGAATTGCCAAAGCAGTTTGAAAGGCTAGAAAAGCGATTACTTCGGGCTTCTGTAGCCCGCAAAAGCTGTATAGAGTAAAACTCGGCCTAGACCGATCTTTTTGCACAGAATATGCCAAGGATCGTACTACATTTGACTTTTTGTTCCCGCGAGAATATGTAGTTTAGACGCCAGCACAGCATACCACAAAACCTTTATTTATACGGAACATTTACAACAACCCAATAACATTGCTGACTTTACAAGACAAACTTGAATCAATTTAATCATCCCAATACCTACGACGGATGCGTATTTACAAAAGATCTTGTCGTTTTGAAATCGAGGAGGTAGGGCACATTTAAATGCATCAGCCTATAGATATCGAAAATGTGTGTCTGGTCCCGAATCCGTAACCTATGAAAGGGATAAAATCGACAAAGGGATGTTCAATGTAGGTTACACTTCAACGGTGTTGGTATTGTTTGAGAGAGCGGTTCTTTCAAGTATTTCGCTGGATCATTATGCCCTATGGTCTTAACATAGAGGATAACCACACCATTAAAATTAAAACTAGGTAGGGTCAATGGTCGCATTTTTGAAAATAGTACTTAGTACACCCAATATGACCGATTTGTTTCAAGTAAATGACGACTCACTTATTCAAAAATATATTCCATGGCTCTCTGAGATTGAAAATACGCTTTGAAACAAGATAGAAAAAATGAAATAACGTCATCCAAAATGGCGATGGCTCGTTTGAATCCAAAGAGGCTCCTATACTACCCCAATAAAATCCAGGCGGGATCTTTCAACATTTACGCTTTTCACTTTAAAGGCGGGGGATAAAAAAAACACCTAAGCTTGGAATTTCTAAAACTCTATAAATCTTGGTACTGGCCGTTGAAATACTATCAAATATTAATGACCGAATTCTCTGACCTAGCCTTTTCGGTAACCGTTAATTCTATTCTATATTTAAAGAACAACCAAATAATGAAATCAGTTTGTGTTCGTTCCAAAATTCTAGCAGCACACTTTTAGGTCTTGTGAACGCCGAATTGCCTTCTCGGATGTAGATCAGTTAGCCACATCGTGAAATTGACATTCATCTCGATCAAAACCATTCTTAATCACTCAATTAGCGCTTCATTCATTTATTTCAAACACCCAATCTTATAACATAAAAACGCTCTGAAATTGTTCAAAAGCGTTTGAAAGTCGTTAAGAAATGATCGACATTTTAATCAAATCAATCAAATAATTGCATTATTTTATTCAATATAATTACGTAATAATAGTATTCATTATTTTATTGGCTGCTGCTGATTTTTAAGCGTCCCATTTGTCCGCGATGACACAATATTTGAAAAGTATGTAGATTTCAATAAAAGAAGGTAATAGATATTGCTATTTTCGTCCTAGTTGGACGAAATAAGAGATATTGGATTGCCTCCCTTAAATTTCATTCAAAACTCGCTCCATTCACTCATTCATAATCATTCCAAATTCATTCCAAAACTATTTAACTTTTCAATTTCACGATGTTTTTTTTAACTGCACAAATCTCGCGGTATTCTGCGTTATTTTTCAATTGGCTGGGCATGGCTTAGCCGTGACGTAATTTGGCGAGCTAACTTTTCAATATTTTTGGTTCTTTCTAAAGTAAGATGGCAATTATCGTTAACGCATGCAAATAACTGTATCCTAAAACCAAAGAAATTTACTGCTTCAAAAAATCAAACGCATTTCGTCGTTTGGTTACCAAAGCCTGGTAACTTCAGCTTGGACAAGCTGAAGTTACGAGGGTTAAGTTACTAACCTTTGATTTAAGGCCTAGAGTTAAACATGCCGACTATGTATAAAAGTAAGTGATTGTGAACAAAAGGTGACTTACCTAACCCTAAGTACAACGACCCGTTACTTAGGTTCCGCTCTATCAGAGCAATGATCATGAATGCATTAAACACTCAATTAAAATATTTACGAATTATAATTCATAGGTAAATTTTGTGCGGTGAGCCGTGAAATCTATATTCATATATAGATTCTCGAGCTCAGTTTTGAAAATACATTATACCTTGACCTTATATCCAACTAGTCCAAGATTTCAGCATGATTAGCATTCTTTCCAATTTCAAGTTGATTGGGCTTGGCCACTAACGCATCTGTAAGCGTTTCTAAGAATGAATCTTAGGCAAATTCTTTTGGCCGACGTGACTACATTACTTACATCTCCCATATTTCATCAAGAAAGTCGTTCTGACAAATTTCAATCGAAGTGTGTGAAAATAATTGTAGTCCATAATATCTACAATATTATTCTAAAATTTGTCATCATGAATAAGTTTTTGAACCCAAAATGACACAATATTAAACCTAGTCCCCAATTTAATCAGAAAAATTGGACAAGAAACCTGGCCCACTATAGCTTCTACAACGGTTTTGCTAGGATTTGAATCTACGACTTAATTTTTGAAATAATGTGAACTTATTTTGAGGCAGTCGAAGATGTCGACAATTCTTTATAATTTTAAGGATGAATGTCTAATTAAGATGGTATATAGATATTCTAGAACCTAGATTTAAGTGATGGTCGATGGACGAAGGACAGTTACTAAAATGCGTTTTGTTAAAAGACAGACTGTTTAAGCAACATTTTCTCGTTATATTCAAAGCATCAAGATTTATTCTTTCTTGTCGCCGTCACATATAAAATGCAATAAATTGTAGCGGGTATATGAAAAACGGGTCTCTTAATTGACAGAAAATGTCTAGTTAAGCTGGACTTAAAGCCAGAAGAATAAATTGATGTCGCGAGAAGTAAAATTATATATTGTTAATAGAATATATGTAAGACAATAATTACTTCCTGAAATGAAAGTGAACATCAAAATGAACTCCTCAAAACTTCCATGTGGTCGCTTGCTTTTGGTCAAAGGTAATAAATGCCGAATGATATCAAACCGTTATTACATAAACCCTGAAGCCAAATTATATAGTTATAAATTTATAAAATGAATAAGAATTAAAAAAAAATATGTAAGGAGACCCTCGTTTTTAAAGGAAACATCGACGGGTGGAGGGGTTGGGGTATTTTTATTTCAAAGTAAACATCGTCGAGTAGTTGTGTGTGTATGGGGGGGGGGGCTTTAGAATAGGCTTTTTGTATGTCTTAACATTTAATTTACTCTAAAAGTTATATGATCTCAAAAAAGAAAAGAAAGAAAAAAAGAAGAAAAAAAATGGACAAGATGTGGAAAATATTACAACATTTTCGAAAGGAACTGAAAAATTCGACTTTTGACATAATATTGAAAATGTCTTTAAATAAAAGAAATGTAGGGAGAATGATTAGAACTTTTGAGTACATGGTTAAATTTGTTCTGTCTGTTTGTTTGTTTGAATGGTGTTTTAAGCCGCTTTCAACAATCTTTCACTTACATCGCGGCAACTGGAGCACCTAACAATGGATTTCTGGTATTTCTCACACGAGTACTACCATTACATCCTTTCCAAGCCTCTAGCTGCTATCCCACATAGGTCCACGATTATTGACCCATTGGTGAGACAAATAGTCGGAATGAATGTATGCCGCCGTTGAAGATCGAACCCGGGACCTTTAAATTGATAGATTGACGCACTACCATCTGTTTTATGACGGCGGCGAGTACATGGTTAAAAGGTTTTTTAGGATTGATTGACGAGGAATATTATCCCATAACTGTTAAATAGTATTTTGCGGGTAGAATTCACACACAGTATGTAAGCCGCCCGGTGAGCTCAGTTGGTAGAGTACTCGACCTGAAAGCGAGTAGACGCATAGCGTAAGACAGTTGTTACATGTATCTGAGTTACCAGTCGGTTTTTTCATGAACTCCATATAATTTTCATAGCAATATTCTTGTAGCAGAGTATTCACATTAATCAGGAAAATGACGTTTATTTTAAAAATGTTTTTTTCCCGACGTAATTCGTGCAATGATGACGTACTGTACTGCTCGTTTGGTCGTTTCTCCTCTTGGGCTTCATCTGAGACCCTAGCCTGGCTCCCAGGCTGTCAGCTAGTTTTAAAATAAATAAGGTAGACCACTCATGTGTAACTATTTTATTTCAAATTATCTCCCATATTCTCAAAAACTGATCGGCAAGTCAGAGAATATAGGCTGATAAGAAATTTTCTTTCTCTAGTTGAATTGGCTTTTTTTTCACAATACTTCAGATAAGTGGGACGGGAGCTAGTCTACTGAGACCCGTTCTGTGGAAGTTCTTACGAAAATTAATCGTAAGTCAAAATCTAAAATCGTACCTAGTATCGTAAATTCAAAAGACAATTCCAATGAGATGATGCATGACAGAATTCCTTATTTAGATGCGTCGGACTATCAATCTAGAGATCCCGGGTACGATCCCCGACGGCGGCACCCATTTTTTCTGATTGTATGTGTACCACAAATGGTTCGATAATCGTATATCTATGTGGGATAGCAGCTGGAGGCCAGGAAAGGATGCAATGATAGTACTGGTGTGAGAAGTGCCAGGAATCTATTGTTAGGTGCTCCAGCCGCAGAGAAATAACTGAAAAAATGTTGAAAGCTGCGTAAAACCCATTCAAGCAAACGAACAAATCCATTCATCATTTTCAGAAAACTTTATATTCTCATTTTACAAAAGGTGTAACATTTGAAATGAGACTCCTGGTACAAGAATGCCTACCTGTAATTAAGGTTTAATAGTGTATCAGATATTTTGTGACACAATGTACTATCGGCATTCAGCCAGCGGTGCTAAACATCAGCAAAACTCGAGGTATCAATTTAGAATTGTTTAGAAAAGAAGGGTTCAATTGGAAAGGATCTTACATTAACCCTTTGCTGTTTAATCCCTGCTTTTTACGTGCCTGTGATTTTTATGATTGAGAAAACATTGTGAAAAAAGAAGAAATTGCTTCTGACAAGCAATTTCCTCTTTTTCCACAGTATTTTCTACAATGCAGAATGGTTATTTTTCAAATCAAATTAAACTAAAATTTTCCTCTGCAAAACCTTTGAATTTGGACAGGTCCAAAATTTTGTAAAACAGGAAAGTGTTAAACATAAATTAAAAAGAGATTGAAAAATGTGTATTTTTTGTTTTGTTTCTGCATGTGATTTAGTGTGATAACGATTACATTTAAATTAAAGTCATGTGTAGTCTCATTTGAAACGTATTACAATACAATTCGGTACTTAAAGAATGTCTATCATTTCAAGATTCAACGCGCATCAAAGAAAACGCGTGAAAAGTAATTTCTTTCGTATTTAAGGTAATATAACGAATAGTAAAATGATTTCTAACTAATCAGTACAAAATCATGAATTATATTTGTATGGATATCTAAAACAATATGGAAATAAACAGTCTAGGAGAATAATGAAGAATACAGATACAGTTAAGAACTTAATGAAATTAACAAGCTGAATGATATTGGAATGTTTTTGGAATGAAACTGAATGAAACTGGACGAGTACGATGAGTGAGTTTTGGGTACAATTAAAGGGACGTAATCCAATATCGCTAATTTTGTTCAGGATGAACAGCGTTAATCATTACCCCTCTGAAATTAAGTATGCGTACAAGTTCTATAAATAGCTTCCCATTTCAACGGGAACAATTCGTAATAGTTATAGTTCATTTCTGACAATTTACGCGATATAACCTAAGCGGAGCGTTAGCGGAGCGCAAGGTTATACGCGTAAATTGTCAGAATATGAACTATAACTGTTTTACCGATCGACTTATTTTTTCATCAAATAACGCTAGTTCAATTGAGTTGCACGTCAATCAATGATGTCATTCATTTCTATTGCGTCATACATTCTTCAATCAAATCGAGCTAAACAAAAAGTGGGAGGAGCCAATTTAATCACTATCCGGTTTCTGTTATTATTTGTTCATTTGGCGAGACAAAATCAGTTGAGAACGTTCGGTGAACAAACCTCGTGATAGCTGCTAGTGGATTTTGTATTCCTTTTACCGGTAGTTAGTTTTTTTGTGGACAATTTTCCTTATTTTAGGAATTTTGTATTTTTAGAAAAACAGTAATTAATCACGACATATTCAGCCGCGCAGTGTTTGCTCGTCGGACTATCATTCAAATGGTCCCGGGTTAGATCCCCGACGGTAGCACTCATCCTTTACGACTATTTGTCTCCCAACTGTGGGCCGATAATCGTGGACCTATGTGGGATAGCAGCTTGAGACTAGTAAAGGAATGGTACTACTGGGGTAAGAAATGCCAGGAATACATTGTTAGGTGCTCCAGCCTCCGCAATATAACTGAAGGATTGTTGAAAGCGGTGTTAAACCCCAAAAACAAACAAAACCACGGTATAGTCATTATCAATACTATAAAGTTTGCAACAAGACGCTAGTAGAAAACATTCAAAGTGCATTGAAAAACTCTAGTTACCATTCTTTGGTTCCCAACCGATACGCCAGTTAAACGGGTGACACAGGCTTTTGATATTAATCAGCTATCACAGGCATAACATGCTTCGAATCACTTTCTTTTTGCAAATATCTGTATCTCTAGAATCCTTTTAGTAGGTATTTTGTATTTTTTCTACACTTATTTTGCATACATGAATCATTCATATGAACATTTGATTGCATTTTGTTCAGATCGGGACCTTTGCAGAACGACTAAATCAAAATGTCGTTCAAGAGATCCAAAGTATTCATTTTAAAAAGGAAGTGAGATTTAAATCGTTTCAACACTGTCGTCTTTTCTTTTTATGTCAATGTGAAAATGTGGAGTACAGAAAGGCTTGGTTCGAGCAAATTCTTCGATGTCATTCTTTCTGCTGTGAACCATGTAGATTGATATTTTACTATCAGAATCATTGCTTTATCCGTCAAATCTTGTCTTGATTAACATGCAGACAAATTATTCAAGAATTTTTCTCCTTTTAATGAGTTATTGTGTATAAGCATTACTTCAAAAGAACATCGATAAAACGTTTTTTTAATCATGAATACTCGATTACTAGATAAGGGTCTTTCGGCACTTTTTATCAGACAAGATTATGACGTCACTGTCTGGTTTTGAATGTAGTCCCCGCCCATTATGACCGGACGTCACGTAGCTTACTTATTCGAACAGATCGTCAGGTTATGGGATATATTTTTTGAATTTCAAACGAAATAGCGACCTTTCATTGGCCGAAAAAATAGGGCGATCGGTAAAGACGCTTATAATATTAAATATGTCAGAAAAATTGCGAACTTTTCAGGCTTTATTTATTTTGTTTTTTTTTTTTTTTTTTTTGAATATGGTTGTTGATCGTATCTTTTTTTAAGAGATCTGTAGCGTTTTGAATGGTTTGAGAGAGTGTTTGGAATGAATAAATGGTGCGCTGAGTCGGTGCTTTAGAATGGATTTGATTGGGATGGGTGTCAATTTCATGACGTAACTAGCTGAATGATTTCAATCATGCAGACAATATGATAGGTACAATGTGCATCAAATGTTGTTGTTTTTTTCTTCCTTTTTTATTTTTACTCGCAATGTATTACTATCTTTTATAAAGAAACAAAGTTCCACTTTAGATTTTACTGCAAAACAACAACATAAACAACAAAACAACTTGTTGTTATGAATTGTGAATCAAAGTATCATTTTGAAATTGAAATAAAAGTAGCCGTTGCTTCTGTCATAGTAAAATTTATTTGAACTTTCTTTAAAAAAATGTTTACCATCTTTGACATAGGGCTTGATGATTGATATACATGTACTATTAAGCTAAAGTAAGCCGTTTTATCACACGCGACAAAAAAGAGGCGTTTTGTCGCTTTGTTAAGAACCGAACACGGAAAGAACATTTATCGTAATGTTTTCAAAAATACCAATGTATTACAATCATATTTTAAGTATTACCATCAATGTAACCATAAACTATATAATACAGTTGGTAACAGCGTAGATTTGCCAATGTTGATAATTTGGGGATGAAATTGAATGAATGCAATAAGTGAGTTTTGAGTAAAATTTAAGGGGGGTAAAACAAAGGGACGAGATAAGCTATATTTTTACCTCCCTTTATAAAAATAAACGTTATTTTTGTTTGTGTGTTTTCACGGGCCATTCAAACGCTTTAAACTCCACACCATATAATAAAATAGCCAAATTATTTAAGCGACATGGCTAGAATCTAAATCGTTTTAGATCATTTCGAAGCGTTTTTGAACAAAATCGGAGTGTGTTTTAGTTGTTGGCAATAGTAGTTTGAATGCCACAAATGGGGCGCTGAGCGAGTGATAAATTTTGATCGAAATGATTGTCAATTTCACGATGTTGTTAACTGTAGCAAATAATGATGATGAGAAGGAGGGTGATGATAATGGTTGTACTAATCGTAGTAATTGAAGTGCTATCAATTTAGTTATCGTCATAATAATACTTCTAAATATTAATACAAAAAGCAATAACAAAAGCAAAAAATAAGTAAAAAAAGGGTCTTAATTCCGTCTCACGAAGTATGACATGCTTGCTTTGAGATAGAGAATAAAAACGGCAGCATCATTCTTAAAGTTAGTTACTTCGCGAAATTGACATTCATCTCAACCAAGACCATTCTAAATTGATCACTTAGCGCTCCATTCATTAATTCCAAGCACTCACTCAAATCGATCGAAAACGCTACAAAATGACTAAAAAATATACAATTAACATCTACATTAAAAACTAAATAAATAGAAAAAAAAACGCGATATTATTTACATAACTAAAATTGTAAGCGTCTTATTGTTCCTTGAAGAAAAAGAAGTTATTTATAGAACGCGTATTAATATTTTATTAAAGGGAGGTAATAAATTTCGCTAATTTCGTTCATCCTGATCAAAATTTGCGATATTGGATTACCCCCCTTTAACGTCACTGAAAACTCTCTCATAGCACTCATTCAATTTCATTCAAAAACCATTCTAATATAATTCACCTAGTCAAATTCACGATGTTCCGAACTATAGTGTAGACATTCACCCCGACATCCTTTCCACCTGTGATCAAGTTTAAGGGAAAATAGAAATCCTATTTAAGAGAAATCGCATTTAGTTGCCTGTAAAGCTTAGAAAGAGAAGAAGTAGTTACCGGTACATATTATGATGATGTTGTTTTTTTCAATTCGTCAGAAATGTTTTATATTATACTTTTCGCCAAAATTGATTAATTCGATATGAAATGAATTGTATTTAAAGCAAGGGGACCATGTCGGCCCTATATCGCTCATCTGAGTCTTCTTGTCCATTGGGCATCTTATGAGATTGGCAGATGTTTTCTTGTAAGGAGATGAATTGTATCTTTTCTGGGCTGATTTCAGAGGCTATTGTTGAAATATTTCTTACTTTGTTTCAATGTAAAAGTTGGATTCACATGGGCTGAGCCTAAATATGTTACTCAAGGAGCATGATATGAAGAATCTTTATATTGGTTAATTTAATGCTTCACTCATACTTTTCAGACTTTCTACGTTCTGTACCAAATATGAAAGCTGTCTGCCTTATGGTTTCAAAGAAAAATATTTTTGAAAATGTTCTCACCTTGTTTCTATGTTTAACAGACAGAACCTAAGCAGAGACCAGGTATTGCCCCAATGGCATGATATGAACATACTTAGTAGAGATCAACTACATGATGTTACATGCCAAATATGAACGCTGTCTGTCGTCCTAAGGCGTGTGATGTGCTGCAAAATTACATAAAAAAATATTTGTCCAATAAAAAAATAATTATGATGTAAAAGTTATATATACATGTATATGGACTATAATAAGATAATTATGTTCTAAATAGTATTTTATGTGGTAGAAATTTACATGTATTTGTGCTATAAAAAATATTTGTAGTGTAAAAAAGAAAATATATCTATTCAATAAACAAAAAAAAGTATATTTATGAGATATAAAATAAATATATATATATTGTAAAAAAAATATTTATGTCGTTAGAAAAATATATATATATTGAAAATAATTAGAATTGTGAGATAGCAAGATTGGTTAGTAACAACGATTTTCATTGGTTCCTTTATTCAAATATGTAAGCCCGCTTAGGTTGAGTAATAAATAGTCTCACCTTACGTCATCGGGTATCCTTTACCGCTAGCTGTTTCAGCCACGAACGCAATCACAGGAAATACTGGTGTAGTTTCACGTCACTTTTAACAAAATTTATGCGTTAATGCGACAAATGGAGAACAATGGAATCCCGGAATCTCACACACTAGATGAACCACTATATATTTCCCGAGCTACCAGCCACTCACCAACTTAAGTCTATGAGTACCAACGGTGACGAAAGTCGTAAAAGATATATGACGTGATCGGGAATCGAAACTTTGTTCAAAATCACAAAGGTTATGAATGATCATTAGATTAGAGGACAGGGCATTTCTTCTTTTCCCATAATATTCTTATTTGAATTATTTATAGCATCGTGTACATTCAATACCGATTTTTTAAAGCACACATTTTTCAAGAACGTGACTTCCTTCCATTACATTTATCCAAATAGGCGGCGAGTTGATACGAGAGAAGCGCAAGGATGCAGGACGAAACTTCGACTAAGATCCGCCGGTTTCTTTAACTTGCTCGTAGGTAGGAAATGATAAACAGGGCCTCTTTTTAACGTCTCACCCTAAGATAAATAGTTAGCTTTAGTGCAAATCCGGGGATTCTTTCAAAGCGGGATCCGCTTTCGAATAATTTAACCTAGGATCTTTGAGGCCGGAGCTATGTATTGGAGTTGATACTTTTTGAATATGGTATATAATGTCACTTTTTAAAGTTTGTCA
Organism: Fragum whitleyi; assembly: GCA_948146395.1. Classification (NCBI taxonomy): domain Eukaryota; kingdom Metazoa; phylum Mollusca; class Bivalvia; order Cardiida; family Cardiidae; genus Fragum; species Fragum whitleyi. The sequence goes on along the minus strand of OX411543.1, from coordinate 10,932,311 downwards.
TCATACAACATAGACTGGGACACAAAACCATGGGGCCCTTGTATTTTTTTCACCAGTTGTACCAGTAATTTATATGCCGATAACTTTCGTGTGTAGTGTCCCTTGCGGAAATAAAAATGACGATGACGTATCTCTATAGGTTGAGAATGACAATCACGTCTTTTACAAACTGCAATGTATAACGGCCTGGTCCAAGAGTATGTTTAAATATTTACAAATTAAAAATATCAGATTCGTTAAGCCAGTCAACTAAACGTTGGAAAAAAGAGAAAAGATTACATGTGCTTACTTAAATTGTAGATCTGCAGTGTGTAAAGATTACTTTATTGGCCAAATTTTAAGAGAAGATAAATTTGACTTCGCAGTTCTTACTGAAACTCAGATATCAAACAATATCATTATGAAACTTCTGACCTAAACCAATCGGGATATAAACTCAGTGTCCTTAATCATAAAGATAGTATAGGCGGTGGTATTGTATTGTGCTACAGAAACGTATATAACATTCAAAAAAGAAAATTCCTGTCAAGACGAAACAGGGCTTTGAATGTGGGATATGGAAACTCGATTTACAAAACATTACAGTCCATGTCATTGGTTTTTACAAGCCACCATCATCCAACAGACAGTTTGTAAAAGAAATTTTAGAGTTCATGGAAGAAATTTTACCATATTTTCCAAATTTTTTAGTAATGGGGGATTTCATCATCCATGTTAATGATGACAATGCTATTTCATCAGATTTTAAAAATCCACTTTAAGCAATGGGTCTTATTCGACACGTTGATTTTAGTATACACATATGTGGCAATACCCTTAATTTAGTTATTACAGAAGCAACAAACGGTATAGAAGTCTTGTCTTGTAAACCGGGTTCGCTGGTATCAGACCACCATCTTGTTAAGACGGGATTGACTGTCAGAAAGGAGAGATTTACTAGCAAAACTATTAGATCACGGCCTTGGAGTAAAACTGATCAGACTGCTCCAGCCAAAGAGTTTGACAATCTTGATATTAGGATTAATGATGTTGGTGAATATGTTGATCAACTTGAGTCTAAAATGGATTCCATTTTTAATAAACATGTACCCCATATTGAAAAAACTAAAACCTGTAGAGCACCAAAACCTTGGTTTACTGACAAAAATGTTGTACTGAAACGCTCACTTCGACGGGCGGAGCGACTGTTTAAAAAAATACAAACAAGCCGACCAGCTAAAAGAATATTAACAACTGCGCAACTAATGCTCACATGCCATAGAACGAGAAAAATCTCATGTCTAAGTGAAATGGTGTCAAATGCAAAAGATGATTCCAAACAATTATATTCCCTGGTATCTGAAATCACGGGAACACGAGTCCAAAATCCAATGCCAGACGGAGTCAGCGGCAAGACTCTTGCTCGGGATTTTGCTGATTTTTTTCTTGAGCAAAATGTTCAAATTTAGAGACTCCTTAAAAGAATATAAAAAGTTTGGTCCCAAAATGAAACTAGTCCCTAATCTTAAACAGTTTGATGAGTTGACAGAAGATGAAGTAAGAATATTAACCGATGAGCTGAACACTAAGTCATGTGAATTAGATATGCTTCCCACTCATATATCAAAATCCTATCTGAATCAATTGCTTCCAACGATTACAAAACTAATCAATCTTTCATTACGACAAGGTATATTTCCTAATAAATGGTAAGAGGTTACAGTGAGACCACTTATCAAGAAATGTGGTCTAGAACTTGTCTATAGTAATTGCAGACCCGAAAATAACCTTGGTTTTCTTTCTTAACTTATTGAGAAAGCGGTGCTCTTTCGGCTGAATGCACACGCAACCCATTATAACCTTCTCCCAAAAATATAATCTTCATAGAGACGGTTCCACCCCTGCGAATCTGCACTACTTAGACTTGTAAATGACATACTTAACTCCATGGAACATCAAACGTTACAGCTCTCATTGCAATTGATCTCAGTGCAGCAGTCGACACAGTCGACCATGATTTACTTTTGAACGTCGTTCATAATTAATTAGGTATCCGAGATGAGGAATTACCCTGAATTGGTTCTTATCTCAGTAAGCGCACATGTAGAGTCAGCGTAAATTCTTCTTTGTCAACCCCACAGTCATTGGAGAGTAGCGTTCTACAGGGCAGTTGTTTGGGACCATAGATTTATATTGCATACGCTGGTACCCTGTTTGATGTTATTCCACCATCTCTCTCGGTATATGGTTTTGCTGATGACCATATTGCACATATTTAATTCAACCCAGGCTCTCGCGCAAGTGAATCTAAAGCCATAGAAGAAATCGAAGCATGTTATATAATTATTTATAACTGGATGAATCAAAATAATTAAAAATGAACATCTCGAAAACAGACTGTATAATGTTTGGAAGTAAGCAGCAATTAGAAAAATGTAGCACTTCTGACATAAATTAAGCTTGAGACATAATTAAGTCCGTAAAGTGTATTATCGAAACGCTTATTCTAAAAGAACATATTAAAACCAAATGTAGAACTGTTTTGCTTAACTTCCTCAGAATTAAGAGCATACGCAAATATCTTACAGACAAAGCTAAAGATTCTTGTCCCAAGTCTTGTCATTTCCCATCTAGATTATTGTAATGTTATTCTATTTGGTATTGCGGAGGAAGACCTTTGTAAGTTTCAGCGACTACAGAATATGTGTGCAAAATTGGTACTTATCGAAAACGGTAAGAAAGTTCTAAGCAGGCTCTCTTTGATTTACACTGGTTACCCATCAAGCGGCATGAATAAATCACAAAGTTCTCATATTCATGTACCAATGTTCTGTAGGATCTGCTCCATCTTACCTAACAGAATTTTTGTTTCCCCAGGTCCCAAAAAGGCAAGGGTTAGATCAGCTGATTCAACTACCCCAGAATTCATAATCCCATTCAACAAGAGAAAAACATTCGGAAACAGAAGTTTTAGTACTATTGGTTCTAAAGTATGGAATCAACTGTTTTATCTGGTTTACATATGTATTATATTTTTTTTATTTTTTCAATTTAATAAGCTATTATGACTTTTATTCATAATTGTAAAACGTCATTGAATACATGTCAATGTAAAAATAGGTGTTTGATTAAATATATCAGTTTCAAGTTTCAAGTCTAAGTTTTAAGTCCTTTATGGACATATATTTATTTCAGGGTAATAATTTCAATCATTTTTGCAGAAAGCACATACCATTGATGTGGCGGAAAATTAAAGTATCAGCTAGTCTAACTGTTCGAGAGTAAAATGTTTTGTTCACAGGAAGGATCCAAAAATCACGTGCGTCATTTTGAGCAAAAGCAATTTACAGTTTTCAGTTGGGGACAGATGGAAAGTCTCTAAAAATACTAAAAGAAGTAAGCCTTTTTGTTTTGAAAGAGTTTATTGCCGGTGCCTTCTTATACATTTTTATCTGAAACCCAGGACCCGACAAATCTTCAAGTTTACACACTTATTTGACTTTTTTTCTGCTAAATGATCTTAGGGTTTCTGCCAAATATACTGAGCGCAAAAAGTTTAGTCGTTTTCTTTTCGATGGGATATATTTTAAGACGTGATTCAACTTTCACAAAAATAATCCCATTACTTATAATTCTGTCCAATTTCCTTCCAGAATTCAATAAATTTTGTTATGTTAGACGAAACTGGTCAACCGTAACGACATGATTTTGAACAGAACGGTAGAATGGAAAAGTCACACCGTTTAATTAAGGGACGTGTCAATATGTTTTTACATGAACCATATGACAATAAAAACAATAGTCGCAGAGGCTTAAGTCAAATTCATTATCTCCCAGATATGCACACTTTATTCGTTATGGCGATGTGGTATCAGTTTAGTTTACGTCATGTCAAAACTTCGTTCTTTTTGGAAGGATGCGATGCATTAAAGTGTTTAATGTTTACTCGGATGAGAGAAATCCAATAAGACAAAAAATGAAAATTAAGTCATTTTGTTGCATCCAGCTATCGACCAAGTACGTAAAATCCACATTAACGTCACTTCAGACGTATGACTGCGAGTTAAAATAAAAAAAGTTATAACAAAAAGAAAGCCAATAGGATGGCAAATATATTTCAAATTGAAACTTTCGTTTAGTTATATTAGTTGACTTCTTTGTGACGTTATATGAAGTGCGACTAAACTTTTTGCGTTCAGTATATAAGTTACCAGTTCTAAAATAAATTGTTTGGTAAGGAAAGATGACTAAAGATTTTGTTCCTTTTTTCTAAGTAAAATATGGAATTCCAAAGCATACGACTATTATTTACGCAATAATTTGAAGTTTTCTTGTAAATGAGCATTCTGACCCATTTCAAGTTGATTGGGCCACTCACGCATCTGCAAGCGTTTCTAAGAATGAATCTTAGGCAGATTCTTTTTGCCCACGTGACCACATTACTTACATCTCCCATATTTCATCAAGACAGTCGTTCAGGACAAATTATATTTTAAGTCTGTGAAAGTAATTGCAGGAATAGCTTACACTTTTATTCTTAATTAAACGTGTCTTCATGAATAAGCTTTTAAACCCAGTAACCAATTTAATCGGATGAAATGGACAAGAAACCTGGCCCACTATAGCTTCTACAAGGGTTTTGCTAGGATTTGAATCTACGACCTTTTTGAAATAATGTGAACTTATTTTGAGGCAGTCGAAGATGTCGTCATTTCTTTATAATTTTAATGGTGAATGTCTAATTAAGATGGTACATAGAATATAGAACCTAGATTTAATTAATGGTCAATGGACGAAGAACAGTCACTAAAATGCGTTTTGTTGAAAGACAGACTGTTTAAGCAGACACTAATAAACATTTTCCCATTTTATTCAAAGGAACAAGATTTATTCATTTGTGTCGCACTCACATATAAAATGCAATAACTTGTAGCTGGTATATGAAGAACGGGTCTCTTAATTGACAGAAAATGCCTTGTTAAGATGGACTTAAAGCCAAAAGAATACATTGATGTCGCGACTTGTAAAATTATTTTGTTAATAGAATATATGTTAGACAATTATTACTTCCTGAAATAAAAGTGAATATCAAAATGAACTCCTCAAAACTTCCATGTGGTCGTTTGCTTTTGGTCAAAGGTAATAAATGCCGAATGATATCAAACCGTTATTACATGAACCCTGAAGCCAAATTATATAGTTCTATAGTATGATCTCAAAAAAGAAAAAAAAGAAGAAAAAAGAAGAAAAGAAAAAAAATGGACAAGATGATGAAAATATGACTGCATTTTCGAAAGGAACTGAAAATTCGATTTTTGACATGAAATTGAAAATGTCTTAAAATAAAAGAAATGTAGGGAGAATGCTTAGAACTTTTGAGTACATGGTTACATTTGTTCTGTTTGTTTGTTTTTTGTTTGTTTAATGGTGTTTTAAGCTGCTTTCAACAATCTTTCACTTATATCGCGGCGACAGGAACATCTAACAATGTATTCCTCGTATTTCTCACACGAGTACTACAATTACATCCTTTCCCAGCCTCCAGCTGCTATCCCACATAGGTATACGATTATTGACCCATTGGTGGGAGACAAATAGTCGGAATGAATGAATGCCGCCGTTGAGGATCGATCAATGTACAAAATGTACTATCGGCATTCAGCCAGCGGTGCTAAACATTTGCAAAACTCGGGGTATCAATTTAGAATTATTTAGAAAAGAAGGGTTCGCTTGTAAAGGATTTTACATTAAACAAGAATTAAAAAGAGATTGAAAAATATGTATTTTTTGTTTTGTTTCTGCATGTGCTTTAGTGTGATTAAGCTTGCATTTAAATTAAAGTCATGTGTAGTCTCATTTGAAACGTATTACAATGCAATTGGGTACTTAAAGAATATCCATCATTTCAAGATTCAGCGCGCATCAAAGAAAACGTGTGAAAAGTAATTTCTTTCGTATCTTAGGTAATAAAACGAACAGTAAAATGATTTCTAACATATCAAGGGCATTGCGTAGTTGATAAGTACGGTGTGAAGTTTTGTTATTCTGCGATATTATTGAACTGGTAGGGAGTGGCGAAGCCGTAACGTAATTTGACGAGCTTGCTTTTCAATATTTTGACATCTTACAGAAGATAGTTGGCAATTACCGCTAACGTGTGAAAGTAGCTGTATCCAAGAACCAAAAGGATAAACGAACTATCCTCGCAACTTCAGCAACTTATGAAACGAATCGTATTTAAAACAAGAGGACCATGTCGGACCTATATCGCACATCTGAGTCTTCTTGTCCATTGGACATCACGTGAGCAGATGTTTTCTTGTAAATAGATGAAATGTATCTTTTCCAATGGCTGGGATTTGAGAGAATGTCATTGTTGAAATATTTCTTACTTTGTTTCGGTGTTAATTTGGATTCACGAGGGCTAAGCCTAAATATATTACCTTAGGAGAATGATATGAAGAATCTTTATATTGGCAAATTTAATGCTTCACACATAATTTTCAGGCTTTCTACGTTCTGTACCAAATATGAAAGCTGTCTGCCATATGGTTTCAAAGAATTTTTTTTGAAAATATTCGCACCTTGTTTCTATGTTTAACAGGAAGAACCTAAGCAGAGACCAAGTATGACCACAAGGACATGATATGAACATACTTGGTAGAGGTCAACTACATGATGCTACATGACAAATATGGACGCTGTCTGCCGTCCTGTATCAGAAAAAATATTTCAAAGATTTTCATATTTTCCCTCTCTAGTTGCCGTGGTATTTTGAATTAAGGATGACTTCAGTTAATTGAACAACTGGGGTAGAGCTTCACCCAAGGAACATTCCTGCCAAAATTCATCAAGATTAATATACCGGCTTAGGAGGAGAAGATGTTAAAAGAAATAGTGGATGACGGACTATGAATGACGCATATCGCACGATACACTTTGGTGCTCGTGTGAGCTAACAAACGCCAGATCTGCTGCTATTAGTATTTTTAACGAACAATTGCTGTTGTACCCATTTACAAAAGACAGCAATGATCTACCAATACTTAAATGACTCCAAATATAACATGACGAAAATGGACAGTCTGCTGTAAATTTGTGATGTACAACTACCTCATCTTTTTACTTTCCGTCAAGTTGCTAGACTTTCTTTTATTTTCAAGCCAAAAGTCCATATTTTATTTCCAAGCCGCTTGACCGCTAGACTGTTGGTATTACCTGTCATCCTTTAAGTTTTAGGCCACTAGGCCGCCAGGGTGGTGGTTTTATCTGCCCATAAATTTGGTTTAAAGCCGCTATGCTGTTGGTTTTACCCGACATCATTTTCTATCAGGGCGCCAGACCGCTGGGCCACTAGAACGCCAACTTCACGCAGCCAGGTCGCTAGGCTGTCAGCCTCGGAGAGATACAACTACGCTTTATGTATTTTTAAAATGTTTTTGGTAGATTTTATAGAAAAATGGTTTATCGTTTGATAAACCAACCGCCTTACCAGTAAAATTATCCAAAAGGAAAAAAATGTATACCGAGCATTAATTCGTTTCACCATTTCTGAAATCATCATGAACGTTGCAAAGCAGTTACATACCAAATAACGCGATTAAAGAAAATGTGTCCTAAAAAATTAAGCTTAACTTACAAGGGACGTAACTCTTAGCGACGTCAAAAACGTCAATTTAGGTTGGGTTTGTATAGTTCAATTAGATGTTTTTTTCCTTTTGTTTTCTGGCGCTGATTCTGTCTGTCATCATTTTGAATACTGGGTATACTTTGAAGTATGGTTCTGTGGAGCAGTCTACTAGATGTTCACTTACTTTTAATATCCGAACATTTGGGTCCCGTATATGTTGTCGGTGAACAGACATGCGTTTTCTTAAGTCAATAGTTTCGCCGATGTATTCTTCTTTACATGTTTTACAGACTATTACATGGATAAAATTCTTCACATCGCAGCTGATGTTTCCCTTCACTTTTAATGTTTTCCCGCATTTACAAGAATAGCATTCTCCCTCTATTAAATGGATACAAAGTCCACAGTTGGGTCGGTGACATCTTCTTACTTTTGGTGTTGTATATGTCTCTAAAAATATTGCTTTTGTAAGGATCCTTTTTAGATTTTGTGGTTGTCTTTTACTTTTGATAATTGTTAGCTTTTCGATAATCCGTCCCATGTATTGATCTCGTTTAAGCAAATTCAAATCATTTTGTAGTTCATTGAAAGCTTCTAGGTTACGGGGATTGAATGTGCTGACGTATGCTATATCTCCAGTATTTGTTTGGTTTGCTTTTGGTTGTTGATTAATCAGCTGTAAGCGGTTCAATGATTTATATATGTTATAGTAGGAATCTCTGGACGATCTGAACAATTTGAATATCGCTTTGGAGCCTACATACCGCTGAGCAGCAACAGTATGACTTGTACAAGAGGGACAGGATGGTCCTATACCGCTCACCCGAGTATGTGAGTTCCAAGCTTTAAAGTCTTTCTTGAATTTCCCTATGAAATATGTGATATCAAACATCAAAGGTCTATAACTCACAACCTTGCCAGTAAAGTAAGAAAGAAAGTTATTTTGAATTATTTTGGTAGATAATTGTGAAACAATCCCACAAATTTGGAAACCGTATCTCTATAGGTTGAGAATGACAATCGTGTCTAAGTTTAAAGTCCTTCATCATAGGGCTTATTTTGACTTTTGGGTAAAAATTTCAACCATGTTTGCAGAAAGCACAGAACAATGGTGTAGCGGAAAGTATCGGCTAGTTTATTTGTTTGAGTGGAAAATATATTATTCAAAGAAAAGATAAAAAAAAAAATAAAAAAAAAATAAAAAATCACGTGCGTAATTTTGAGCAAAAGCAATTTACAGTTTTCAGATGGGGACAGATGAAGAGTCTCTAAGAAGTAAGCCCTTTTGTTTTGAAAGAGTATATTGTCGGTGGCTGACAATAAACCGCTTTAACACTTGTCATGCTGAACCCGGAATATTCCTGCTTTGGCAGGAGAAAAGACAAAGATTACTCTGCACACATGTGCAGTCTGATCTTAGTCCATACCACCTGATTTTCCTTTTTAAATCAGAAGAGTTTAAATACTATATTTTACAAAATAATGAGTTATATATGACTCAACATTAATGCACCCAGTGCACTTGTCACTTTAATTTAAATGTAATTTTGTAAAGGTTTTTATTCAGCATGACAAGGGTTAAAATCCACACCAGCCAAAAAAAAAGGTGGAATATCGGATCGGTTTGAATAAATCAAAGGCCTGAAAGGCCTAAATTGAAGACAGGACTGAATATTAACAATTGGGATGAAAATTGTGGCGTTTTGAGAAGATCTCTTGAGTGGGAATCAAAAATTTAAAACAATCATTGATGGTAACATATGGAAACTGCACCTTCCTAAAAAATGAATATGATTTACTTTGAAGACTCATCACTTCCAGATAAACCTATCCCTCTAGCCATTTCAAGCTTAACAAGAGGGTAACTGCCTTCATAATCGCTATTCATCCCCAAGTGTAAGTTTTCAATATCCTAAATGAAAAATATTCATTTAACCAACAGAAATATGGTGGCAATTCCTGTATTCTAAAAACTCATATGAATTATTGCAACCCTGTTTTATAAAATTGTATAGATTATCCCCAGCAATCCATTATGATCCAAATCCGATATTATTCCAGTCAAACTTATTAAGTGGATGTGTAAAAATCTTAAATAAAATGTTAATCCACATGACACACATTGCTTACCCCTTGATGAAGAGCTGAACATTTCATTGCCATGGTGAATATTGCCCTGAATTGGAAATTTGTTCAAATTTCTTTTACATTTATTATCTGATCCAGGATTTGACTAATTATCTCCACATAGAAGAAGCAATGAAAGTAATACCAATATTCTTATACTTTTACTAGTCAAAGTCAATACCAAGAAGAAGTATTTTCCCGTACAATAGCTGTAGCTTTTTTATGAATACCGTTTAAGTTTCTTCCAGGAGTGAAACATTCTATTTCTATTTTTCCATTAAGATATTTCGATCTCCATTTCAGGTTATTCTCCTTGCATATGGTCTTACTTAGTAGAATTTTTTTTTACTATAAAATAATATATAAACCTGTTAAGACAACCAACCTTTCAGGCCTTTTCAACGGGACTGCTTTTCTAGATCGAGATTCGGATTAAACTATCCGGTTAACTATCAATTTTGACAAATCTGCCAAAATGACTGATCGTTAAATGAAATTCCGAGCTACAGCATTTATAACCTTGAGTAGAATTCTTTCAAAGTCCACTCCAGAATGTTACAAATAAATCCATTCCAGTTTCCAAAACAGTTTTTGTTATTGTCAGAAAATTGTCGAAAACAAAAGCGGAAACTCAAAACAGGGGTCGCGCATGCGTGGTACTACTGTATAGGCCATTCGGAACACCACTCGGCCAATCTAACGCATTCGTCACAACTCGGCCGATTCCGTAACCTACATTTAGATAGATCTGAGACTTCGGAGATCGCCCGATAATTGCCGAGTGAATATCACGAGCACGATCTGTTGCCGTTTACGGAAATGACCGAGTGATGTTCCGAATGCTGTACAATATGGATAGACAAAACAAGCCTAATTATAAAGTAATTTGATAAGCCATCGAAATTTCTCCGTAAATCCAAGTAAAAAATTCAAACCTAGGAAATTCCAAGGGTTTACGAGTTTATTCAAATAGCCTTGTGCTATTTTAATTTTTATCCATTTACACTACGACAGGCCCGGGAGACGGATAAATAAAGCAACCTTAAGGACACACAAACACACGATTTTACGAGAAATAGGGAGTCTAAAATGGGGAATTGAAAATAGCTTGCCAATGCTATGCATAAAAACAGTTGTAGGATGCAATTGAAAATTTGGAGCAAATGCAAAAGATTGCAGCCGAAAACGCCCTAAAACAGCACCACTTACGAATGTAAAACACGTTTCTGCAGGCAACTTCTGCATAGATCACGTGTTCACTCCCCTGAGGTCCCGGCCAGAATTTAGGTCAGCACCAAAAATTTAAGGTATATTGCTACACTATTGATTATTTTTGCCGCGTTTATTTCTATGAATGGGTCTACTTTTTTGAGCGTAATGACACATGTAGGTTTGTTATCAAAATCCGATGGCGACGATCCCTATATTGAAAGACAGGTAAACCTGTCTTCAATAAAAATTGATCCAATAATGAACCACCTCGAAGTGTTTTCATCGGTGTTTGTGTGTTTTTAAATAGTGTAAGCGAGTGTTTTGAATTTGCGAATGATGCGCTGGGTGAGTGATTTAGAATGGTTTAATAGAGATGAGCGTGAATTTCACAATGTTACTTACTGTACCTACTGTTTCTTTACGCTGAAATCAGCACGCATTAAGATCCGAAAAAGAGTTTTTTAATCAAATAAAGGAAAGCAAATCGATGGCTCAGCCCGAAACAGTTGTAACTCCCTATAAACATATTAGGAGTTACAACTTTTTCGCGCTGAGTCATCGAAATGTTAAATTTTAATTTGTGTTCTGGAATCGAAAATCAGAGAGTGTAAAAGAGATAAGGATTTAAATTCGTCTGTTGTATTGAATATTTATTGAGGAGATCATTTGCAGATATGGATGAATTCTGCCTATCAAAGTTATTTATCTGATTAGTTCTGAACTCTGTGAATGAGAACAGTTTATTGTTATTTCTGTACATCGTCGTTGTGATCTCAAAATATCATATAACAAGTCATAGTTACAAGACTTAGTTATGACATGGACGCCGAGTCCATTCGCATAGGATATATAGTACTTCGAGTACGTTTAAGACGATATAAAGCAAAAAAAGTTAATAGGCAACGTCTAGCTTCGCATGGAAAACTGTTATCTGACATGACCTTTGACCTATTATATCAAATTGTTTCAATCTTTGCTTCCCCTCTTTCTGTAACATCTTATTTTGACATACTATTATAATTCTAGCTTAACATTTTTCTATAAAACGATCTTAATCAAAAACATAGAAAAAGTAGTACCATTTAGCAATACGGAGCAAAAAGGCAATAACTTTGTCATGTAGACAACCCATGCTTCAGAATGTCACGTGATTTTGTTGTGTGACCTAAGAAGGTCTAAAATGTGAGCAATAAATTACAACTAAAATTCACTGGCTTTGTCTGAGATTTTATTTAATTGAATGTATATTTTACAAAGTATCTTCGATTTTCCTCGTTACCAGCCGGTTTTCGGTTTCAACAGACTGTCATATCTTGTTTCGCATTATTTTACAGCTGACAAACTGAATCCGTCTCCTGGAGTTATATTAAATACTTTAACAGCGGTATTATTTAAAATGAGATAGTATACTGCTGCCGGGTTAGTACAAAGGGAATGAATCTTCGGGGTTAATATCATATAATAATGAGAACATATTCAAAAATAAGTCTATCATATGCTGCTTGGTGAAGTTGTAATACAGATTTGAAAAAAAAAAGAAAAATAAATCAGTACTTTGAAAATCTATAGTTAATCTTGATCCAGTTCTTATCGAGTAAAAGCTACGATGCATTTAATCCCATATACTGGTATTGTCACATTCAATCATAAATCAACGCATGACGGTTCCTGTAAATGAACAAGTGCGCTTTAAAACGCCAGATATGCGCCTGCCAACACGTGACCACTAGAGTGCAGTCAAAAAAAGATATACAAGTACTTAAACAGTGGTTACATGGTCCCTAGGCTTTCATTACACCTTAAATACAACTTTTAAGCTGTATTAATAATGCTTATCAAGACACAAGATTGAAGTCCTGAAGAATTTATTGGTGTCGTTAAGACGATTCTTCTTTGTTCCTTTAGGTGGCTATCCAAAGAGAAAAATAACAATGGAGCTAGATGGATAATCGCAAACCCCATTGCAATTAGCAGGAGCCGGAGGCTCGGAAAGATTGTTCCGGTAGACCTGGTGTCGAAAATACCAGGACTCTATAGTAAGGTGCTTTAGACGCAATATGAATGGGATAGTGATATAATGTCATACAAGTATTTGAATATTCAAGTTATTTCAATTTCCATGCAACGGTTGTCCAAAATCGCTCATCTGAGTCTCTTATTTGTTTCTATGTAAAATGGTTGCAATTGCACGGCGCGTACAAAAAAAGACAACGACAAAAACAAAAACAACATTGCATTAAGTTTACCACCAAATGTACTATGCCACAAAAAACTACACGGCCAAAGAATCTTAAAAAGAACCCCTTCACTCTGAGATAGCACAGTAAATCCAAACTGTGACAGAAACGCAAACAAGTCATATGATAAGGAATCTTCTGTAAAAAAAATGCGTGCAAATCAATTCATATTCAATTTAGAGGAATGGTGTAAACACCGTTTTCTTCCTTTTTTGAATGTACAATATAAAATAGATAAAATGTTTTACTACCATAGCACAAAAGTTAGTGTCGGTGTTCACTGTTGAATTCTTTCAACCATTTTGAACCTTTGATTCCGTTTTATCTTGATTGGCCAGTTTGTTTAAGAGGAAATGATCTCTATAAACATTGTGGACGTACAGGCGAAAATCGACTTATCTCGATCTTTCTGCTCATATACTAGTCAAAACTTCTAACCGGCCACTTTAAAAACAAAGCTATTTTTTCTGTGGTGTTTGGATTTTCGTGAATTTGCTATGTGATTTTCTAAGCAACTTTCCAGATGATTTTGGCGAAAAGTTACCGATATTTCATTGAATTTCAAGCGCAACACGAGAAAAGCTAAAAAGCTCTAAATTCACACAGAGCTCAAAATATTGTCATTGTAGCGTTTTTTGTCTCATGGGTCGTTAGCTGCAACATAGACTAGGAAAAGAATTGAAAATGTTCGACAATTGTGCGCGGCATATGGCCCTAGAAGAAAGTGATAGAGCTTACGTATGCAGAAAAACGGTTCCTAGAACCAACACCTAAAACACGTTTTTCTTCAAAAAATGCATAAAATATAAACTGATGATTTCCATTGAACTACAAAATGTAGGATATGTGAAAAAAATCAGTTTGATACAACGTTTTTTTTTCACACCACCCCATATTTGAGCATATTCGCTAGATAAAATGATTTTCCGGTTGAATTTAAACACCATTATACCATGCCTCCTATTTTTTCTTTTACACAAAATTGACAATGTTTTCCAATTTTTTTTCTTGGTCTTGGTTCCAGCTAACGATTTGCGGACTTTGATTTGTCGAAAGTGTAATATGCCGAGCTCTATTAAGATTTAGAGCTTTTCCTTTTTACACATCCAAATTTGATAACTATTGGTAGATCATTATTCAAATCCACGTACATTATGCTTAAGAATTCACACATCAAATGTCATTTAAATGTTATAATTTTTTTTTAAAAAAAAGTTATCGTCATTCTTAAAGTGGCCGGTTAGGACCTTTGGCCATTATTTAAGCTAAGATTAATACGGCTAAAACTTCGAACTTGATATCAAACTTAGCTCTTCAAAAATATGTAAGATCCGTTCTCCAGGAAAAACCTACCTTAATACCAATAACTTCGACAATAGGCTGCTAGACTGCAAACTTCACATTTCAAGCAGTCTAGCAGCGTAGCAATCCAAAATATCCACTTTCGTTTTCCCCCAAATATTAAAGTTCTCATATTTGAAAGGGCCAGATTGATATGTTGTGGGCATTTTCGGGACATTTTGGTTGGAAAGGTTTAAATAAAATGAGATATTCGGAATTAATCTACCTTCACTAGAATTTCAGTGTTTACGGTTTGAGGTGACTTCTTGTGATTATACTAGTGTCAGATATCAATAATCTTTATAGAAAAATTTCAGTCTGCTAGGCTGCTAGGCTGCCAGACTGCTAACTTCACCTTTCCAGCAGTCTAGCAGCGTAGCAACCATAAATGACCACTATCGTTTTTTCCTTCAAATATGAAAGTTCTCATATTTGTAAGGGCCAGATTGATATGTTGCGGGCAATTTTCGTGACGTTTTGGTTGGAAAAGTTGAATAAATTGAGATATCCGGAACAAATCTACCTTCACTAGAATTTCAGTGTTTACGGTTTGAAGTGACTTCTAGTGTATAACACTAGTGTCCGATATCAATAATTTTTATAAAAAGTTTTTTCAGTCTGCTAGGCTGCCAACTTCACTCTGCTAGGCTGATAGGCTGCCAGTCCGCCAACTTCACATTTCCAGCAGTCTAGCAGCATAGCATCATAAAATGACCACTATCGTTTTTTTTCCAAAAAATTAAAGTTCTCATATTTGTTAGGGCCAGACTGATATGTTACAGGCAATTTTCGGGACATTTTGGTCAGAAAAGTCGAATAAAGTGAGATATCTAGATCAAATCTTCATTCACTAGAATTTCAGTGTTTACGGTTTGAAGTGACTTCTGGTGTGTTATTTTAGTGTTAGATATCAATAATTTTGATAAAAAGTTTTTTTCAGTCTGTTACACAAACACAGAACTAAATACCAAATACGATTCTCCGAATACTCAGCCCATTCAGGCAAATTATTTTACGTCTGATAAAAGGCCAATGAACATGTTTATTGCCTGAAACATGTGTTTGAGCTCGACCTCCTGAAGAAACGATTCGCAATCTAACGCCTGTGTGTTTTCGCTTCGCGGACAAAATTGTTATTTTTTTAGTACAAAGAACATATTTCGTAATGTAATCTGTAATTTTAACTGTTTTTCATCTTGAATCCTTGAAATAAGACCATTTGGTTGGAGTACATGGGTAAGACGAGCAACCCTGGAGAAGCATCGATGGAGTTTTCTTTTAATTGTATTGATATCTGACAATTACTAGTCTATTTTTCCACAATGCTTCTCGAAAGACAACATATTGCCTATAAAACTTCCCCACTGAAACAAAAATTCAGGCTGCACGATAGTCATTGCTGTCTTCAAGCTACTCTGTCAAATCAACCGAATAAAACACTTTTACTCGATGCGATGTACATTTTGAAATACTCTAAAGTTGGTAGGACGTTAGATAAAGTTTCCATGAAATCAGGTGATACATGTAAGAATATTCCGGATTTAAAAACGGAGTACTTATAACTTTGGCTGAATGTACTTTCGTACTTTCGCACAGCGATTTTGTCGTTTAGACAGCCTTTCAAATTATATGTGCTTAAAAAGCCAGATATTGGCCAACACGCCATCTTATTAGTTCTAAAAGTCTATGAATTAAATTCAAGCTGGAATTAAAACAATTTAGAAGAGGATTTGCTTTCAGTAAAACGAATGTATGCTCTTTAGTTCTGACAAATATTTTGGATGCTTATATTGAATAAATAATAGTTTGAATCCGATAATGATAAATACAATGTATAATTAAGCGAACATATATTCTACTGTAAGCTTTTGGTTAGGTTTAGAAATATCTTTTTCTGTAATGCTTTCGGTGGATAATCGAGAAATAACTGTAGAATAACAATCGATAAACTCATCGCCTATCCAATATAATTATCAAAACTTTTTACCCTACTCTCGTTCATCTAACCCTCTTTGACTTAATATAAGCGGAGCCTAATGAATGGCGTCATGATGAACGTTGCGTAGCAATCGCGTGCAAATTGATGCTGTAAGAAATTATTTCCTAAAATATTCACATTTTGTCTCACTTTTGCATTAAATGAATAGAATCTTATTATTTTCGTTCATTGATCGTCGCTTTCGGAGCATATGCCTTTATGAGCGACAGCCCCCCCCCCCTCCCAGAAGACGATTAGTTGTTACGTTGGATACATGACGAAACTACTGCCGAGATCCGCCGTGGTTCATTAACGTGCTCGGTGTAGCCCCGTCCCACTGGACCTCGGTTTAACATCTCATTCGCAAGACAATAAGTTGTTGAGTATGTCAACCCGGGAATCGTACATGAATGGTTATTGAACGGGAATGGTTACATAAACAGGTATCAAGTATCTATTATTTATCTAAAATGACCTGGCACTCATTAACTTCCGTCAGTGCTCGAGTTTATCCGTAGCGAAAATTACGTTTTACCGATTTATGCATACTATCTCACTTTACCTAAATAAGTCTCTGTAGTACATTGGTTACAGACGCCTTCCCGAGACGCGTTCACTTGTCAGGTCGAGTTCGATACCCGACACTAATACATTTTTTTTCATCCTTATGATTATTATTAATTAATATATTTATACATTTATTTTTTACATTAACCCTTTCAATTATTCCTTTGTAATTTTTTTTGTCAGTTGCAATGATTATTATTATTATTTTTACTCTCATATAATTCAATTTTGGTTGTTGCACAAACCAAGACTATTGTATTCTGATCGCCAGAGAGAAAGATTTTCATACCCCAATGAAAATAAATTTAGTATTCAGAACACTTGCACTAAAAGTTAGTCGAATATAGAAATCTCGTTTGCTTTATGATATTTTTTATATGTTTTTTTGACATTCATAACGTAATCACGCTTAAAAGAGTTTCGATTAACGCAATCAAACCAAGTATAGGCTTTATTTCATATTTTTTCATATCGTCATAAATTGTAAAATGAACAAGGAAAAAAATATACTTTTCAATTGTTCAGTTTGGCTTACGATGTATTTTGAACTACAAAACGAGATAAATAATTGTTATTGTTTCCATTTTTCTCTATCACTATTTACAGTGATGAATGGACAGCATTTTGCAATGAACAAATCTTTAAAAAAAGTCTGACTGTCAGAATACAGAAAGCCTAATGCTACAATATTGTAAACAGTGTTACCGTAAAAAATGGAATCATAATTGATCATGTCCGGGCTAGAACTCATGGCATTTCGGTTTTGGGACAACAGCCGTACCACCTGCGCTAAATTTCCGTATACGTGATGAGATGTAAAACATTTTATTGGACCTAAACTTCGCAACTTTAAGTCTATATTAAGAAACATAACATCCGACTATCAATAGGGGTCAAAAGGAATATTTAATGAGTGCCAGGTCATTGTAGATCAGTTCTATTCAGAAATAGCATATTTTTCTTGTACATGTCTTATGAATTAGTTATTTTGCATTTTTTAGAATTTGAATTGAAGTCTATCATTCAATTTTATTGTCATTTAGGAAGTGTTTTTTTTCTGGTTAACAGATAAAAAAAGAGGTTTCTCTATCTATTCATTCAAAACGACTTTATTTTACAACGATTAGGATACTAGATCGTTCAAATTATATTAATCCCTCTCGGTTCTGCTTCCTCGAATATTTACCGGTACTCGCACCGTAAGTGTTGGCAAAGAAGCAGGTTCAATAGCAACTCCATGGAATCAATCTCGGGACATCTTGATTAAGAGCGCGACGCTTTACCTCTAGACCACGGACACCA
Source organism: Fragum whitleyi (assembly GCA_948146395.1). Classification (NCBI taxonomy): domain Eukaryota; kingdom Metazoa; phylum Mollusca; class Bivalvia; order Cardiida; family Cardiidae; genus Fragum; species Fragum whitleyi. The sequence continues at coordinate 10,913,938 of OX411543.1, read as the reverse complement.
CATATAAGTATTTGTTTATCATAAAAAAAGACTAATATTTTTGAGTTCGCGATATCAAACAGTTGCGGATATTAGATTTTTTCGCAAATAATTCCCTTCTTACAAAAGATTTCGACAAGTATACGGTGTAATATATAGGTCCCTATGCCTTATATCTTAAATAACAAAACAGTTCATGTAATTTCCTTTTATTCATGTAGACTTGAATAATTACATGGAAAACAGAAACATTGCGCATGAAGTGAATCTTTGACATCGTCTTTACACGCTCTCGTATGGCTGTATCAAACAACCTCTTTTATGGTTGTCGAGGGAGGTGAAAAATGGTTAAAAATGTGTTAGTTTTAATTCCTGGATTATTTATTATTAGCGATCGACATTTCGTATCGGCTCACCGGAAACAAATTCTCAAAGCATTCTCACGCATGCTCATAAACAGCTGAAACAGCCCTGTGTTCAGGATTTAAAAACGATTTGCGAAAGTTTTAAGATGAATCCCCGCTTTGCACGTGTACATACGTGCAAAGCGGGGTTTCAATTCGAGAACGCTTCGCTAACATTTTCATTATGAACGCAGGACAGATGACTATCGATATATCGTAGAGACAGGTAACTCATCCCATCATCTATACAGTTAACAACATTGTGAAATTGACAAGATGAATAATATCGGATTTTTTTTTTTTTTTTTTTTTTTTTTATTTTAATGAAACTGAACGAAAGCGATAAGTGAGTTTTGGGTGAAAATTAAAGGGAGGTAATCCAAATAACATAATTAGCGCTACTTATTACCCCCTTAAATAGAATATGCATATACGTTCTACAAATAGCTTCCCATTTCTCCAAGATCCAAAAAGACGCTCAAAATACTAATCATGTCAGTAAAAATGCGATTTTTCAATAGCATTATTTTTTTAATATAGTTTTGATCGTATCTTTTAATATGATTTGGAGCGTTTTTGAATGGTTTGAGTGAGGGTTTGGAATGAATGGAGCGCTTAGTGAGCGGTTAAAAATGGTTCCGATTGAGAAGAATGTCAATTTCACGCCGTTCCTAACTGTAACGGGCTATATTCAGAATGGTCCACCTCTTGAGTTGGAGAATTATTTTCGACACAATTTGGCTTGTATTATTGACTAGTTCAAAAAAAAAGAAGGATGGTCTAACTGTTCAGATACACAGGATGGCTAGAAGATTTTTAATTGGAATTGTCGGAAATGCCAAGCACATACTCGGCTCATTTGAGACACAACTATCTATTGTTACAATTTAACATTACTTTCACATATCAATCAATATTTTTGTTTTCAGAAGAACCTCAGTACAAATTCATTGCCCATTTTGTTGCTTAACAATTGGTAAAATAAAAGTTCTTTCATCCGAAAAATAACAATAGAATAGCATTGTTTATGTAAAATTACAAATATTTATACATGTATCATAGTGAAATATGTGACATTGAATTGTTGGGTGAACACATATCCAATCATGCAGACAAATCAAACATAATAAAATCAAAGTGCTGTCAGCACTGTAAATCGGACATCATTGAGAGGCTGGGATAGTGCAATAGTTCGCCAATCAAAAGGGCTCAAATTTGGACAATAAAAGTTGGTAAAATCTTTGCCCAATTTGTGAGTTTTTTGTCTTAACACTCCATCTTTTCGCCAGCTCATCCAACCCCGTGGGTCCGATATTGAAAGTTTGCTGATTCGATAGCCCTCTGTTAGTCTAAATTATTTCTTAGCAGATTTTTTACGTTGTTATAATGAGCACGCGCCAAGATAAAAGCTTGTCTGTTAATATTATTCCTCTCTCTATAGAGTTTAAAAGCCTGTTTAGCAACAAACATTTTCCATTAAACTATTTACAATTTTGATTACCAACATGTTTGTATTTCAAGCATTGGGTTTTCCCAAATACTGTAAATGCATTTTCCCTCAAGAAACACGTGAAATCGCCAATTATGCTATTTATATCTCTGGTTTCTGACCAATCGATTAAATCTAGCAGCACTCTATGATTATTCATGAGTTGTTCTAGAAAAAGTTCTCTCTTACTGCTATCCTATATCAGTTTATCGTATGTCTTTGTCGGTTTATTTGTTGTTAAATAATTTTTCTTCATACTCAAATTTGATTTATTGAAAATAGGATTGGAGCGTGATCAGAGTGCTCATTGAAATCAAATATTTCAAAATTACAAAGTTATTTCTATTTCTTAACACATAGTCAACAGTACTCATTCCACCATGCGAACAAAAAGTAAACGTCCCACGCTCCCTGTTTGAGTGCAGACGACTATTGACAAATGACAAACAACTTCATTCGAGCAAACGATGTCCATTTGCATCTACCACGTGGTCTGAATTTACGCGTGGGTTTTGACCGAGTGATAATCATAACAGAATTTGATTGTTTGTCAGCCCTACAACTGGTTAAATAACCGTTCGAGAAAAACATCAGAGCAGTAATATTGTAAGTGCTACAAATTTATTATACAGTTAACCTAGTGTACGTTTCAACTTCTTAACTCAACCGAAAATCTTGTTATAAACACTGAAAATACTAACTGGTAATTACTAAAAGCGAAAATTACATCAAATTTTGTATTAGCCTCTTCTCTATTTGTCGAAAAGTAAATAAGATAAAAACAAAGTTTGTAGATTGTGACTGAAAAGGCCGTTTCTTCGGTGTTTGAAAACACATACTTTGGTTTGAACACATTGCTAAGAAGATAATGGTAAAAATGTAGTGGGTCAAACAGACTGGATTTCTGGAAAACGGTATATATAAATCGACTGCTTCGACTCCGAGTTAAAAATCACCATGACGATCATGGCATTGTCCATATCAATTAAAAGTATTCAATATCCATCGATGTTTAATTATCTAATTGGCTTATCCGCACTCACGTATTTACATGTAGTAGGAATACGAACTTAATCGCATTTTAATCATAACCATTCCATATTGTTTCTATCTTTTTATCTCGTCATATACAATGCAAATTGTTTCCCTGACAAATGAGTTGCCTCGACAATTTCGTGTGACCACGATTATGCTTTACGCAAATATATTCCGACGGGCGTCATGACCGAACACATTCGGAACATCGCTCGGACTTTTCCGTAAACTGGAAAGTACCTCGGAGGTGAGTGTAGTAAATTTTGGTCAATTTTTAGGTAATTCGGCTCTTGGTGGTACTTTGGTTTATACGCTTGAAGAAAAGCAAATTCCTTTAATGCTTTCAGATCGTCTATGGAGATCCGCATTTGCAAATTATGATTTGAAAGCAAAACGTGTTAAATTTGTTTTCAAATCATAAAATACCCAATTTTTACCTTACGTTGATTTTGCTTTTCGCAGCGTCATTCTCAATTGTGTTTTTGACGTCATATAAACCCACGTACGAAATGACGCGCTTACACGGCGGTGCCCGTATTATTCCCGAGGTCTATTCCGTACAATCGCCGAGGGTTCCCGAATGGAGCGAACATTCACTCCAATCCTCGGAATGTCTCACTACTATAGAATGAGTCCAGTTTGGTTGTCTCTGATCGATACACTTTACTTCTATTTCTCTTCGATCCCCGACATCTAATAGTGTTGATAACTTCCCTACGAAAACGTTCTCCAGCGAGGAGATAAATATAAAAGTTCATGAAGAAATGCGTCAACCCAATGTTATATATGATTGTTCGCGCCCTGTAATAACGGAAATGTGCCTGCCAAGTTTCGTTCTCGTCTATAGACTGGAGGTCTGTCCCTGGCGGGAAGCTGTCACCGAGAGCATACGCGATACTCACGGGAAGGGTGGTCAGGATTAGAAACGTGGACACTGCCAACAGCATCGTGGTAGTGGCGTTCGTCTTGAACAAGATTCTGTTGAGTTTCAGAGCAATTTTCCTGGATTTTCGTATCTCGACAATGACGAGTATATTGAGTGTGAGGATCATGAGTGGCACACAAAGGAACATGATCATCTCCGTGCACCAGGTCCAGGTTTCCCATAGTTGCCCCAGTGTCAGCAAACATTCCTTCTGTTCACTGTCATAATTCCAGAAATATCCTTGAATACCACACAGTCCTAACGACAACACGGCGATACAGCAACTCGTACAGATAGCGCGATTAACCGTGCAATAAATCCGTCGCTTTAATGGAAATTTTATGGCGATGTAGCGTTCCGTCGTAAAAGCGAGAGTCAACAACGGAGAAGTGTATTGTGCTGTGAGATAAACTATTGTAAAACCTTCACAAATTACTGGTGCGTTCAGAACATTTATACCCCAATCAGTTTGAAGACTATACGGTAGATCAAGAATGAGGAATAACAAGTCTGATAATGCTAGCGTCGCCAAATAACATCCCGAGCTCTGTAACATTGGTTTACGTATCCAGACAAGAAATGCCAGAATGTTTCCTGGGTAACCGAACACATACATGATAATTCTCATATATTTAGAGGAGGAGTTTATACCGGGTAGGTACTTCTCGTAGATAAAACTTTCTCCGGCGTTGATAGACTCGGTGGTCGCGTTGGGCGCCTCGGTGTACTCCGTGTATAGGGTACTCAACTCCATCTGAAAATATATAAATGTCGATTTTTAAGAAATGTGTGACGCCGAGGGACTACATTGGAACTGTGTGAAATAAAAAAAAATATAACATAGAATGTACGTTTTTGGGTCGTTATAGGCATACATTAACGAACAAAACCCGGACGTTAACGGGAGTAAACGTAGATTATCAAGTAAATTCACGTTCCGCCAACGCCTGGCTATTTTTTTTTCTTAAATATCCTCGGCCTGGCCCTATACACTCTATCAGTTTCTATCTCTAAATTTAGTATAAAGCTCAAATAAAATCATATTCCGGCGTTAAATTTAATGACCATAACTTTACCAATTAACGTCGGTATAAAAAAAATAAAGTGGCGGTGCAATGCATAACTTATTTTTCCAGCACATTTGTGGGTTTGGAGCAAGTTTTAAAGCATTCCAATTATTAATTTGAAATTTCTGTTTGTATTAATACCATAGTCTTTCTTTTTCTGCAATATAACGTCAATTCACTTTTTCTAGGAGTAAACATTGGAGAGACCCTCAAAATTCTTGAACACCCTTTTGCTTCGCACCCGAGCGTTAAACCATCTTTTCGGACCTACAAATGTTAACATCCTCCAAAACGTAAATTAACCTTATAAAAGACATTGATTCGGTTTGAAGTCAACCTTATGTCGTGCTTCGAAGATTCTTATGTAGGAAGATTGAATAATTACTCTGTATTCAGAAAACCTCGGATAAGCCTGCAGAGTCGACCTGATCAGCCAGCACAAGCCTACAGACTGATAAGAGTCAACACTCTACACACAACTAAAATGGTCCCATTTCGTCTGACGGATCACTTAGTTAAATATGCAGTCAATCTTGCTCGAACGACCACGTCTATTAAGCGATCATTTCTCATTAAGCGACCGCTCTAACAATTCCCTTCTTTAAATCAAAATATTGTAAAAAGTAGGAATTTTGGTCTTTAAATTATTGAAAATGAATCCTTTGTTGTTAAACTCAACAGAATCGTCTGATTGAGACGATTCTATTAAGTTATAACAACAAAACATGTTTCTTGTTTGTAAACGAAACGTGTATAAAGCGGCCATTTTTATAAACGACCGCTTTAAGATGGTCCCTGTTGTGGTCGCTTAAAACAAAATTGACTGTAAAAAAACGTTGAAAATGTAAACAAGACAGACGTACGTCCTTTCGGATTAAATGTCCAACACGTATTACGTGTAGCTTTCGAACATAAAATAACCAAACAACAAACTTTACGTATAAATATTTATGTAAGTAATATGAATTATAATCGAATGTATATAAGAACTTCATAATCTGATGAAAAAACATATCTCCTAGAAAAACAAGAACATTAAATGTAATTTGATACAAAAATAAAAATAGTTTTACTTCGACCATATTATTCAATATCATTTTTTTTTTCTCAAAATACATTTTGGATAATTCATAGACATTTTGTACATATCCGTTTTCTGTAGGAAATATGATTTTCCAGTTAGGAGAACCCATTAGATTTAAATTACCAGCTACATTCAGGAAACATGGGATTTCTATCGAATTATTCTAATCTGGGGATTGACATGTCAAGATTTACCCCCGACTTTGAAGTAATTTATAATCGCCGTGGTAGATGTACGCATTGATCATTCGTGGAGCCTATACTTTATATTTAATATTAGATTTGTGATTACTCAACGGACACGAAAAATGATATGTATTTCCTAAATCTAAGAAATGTTTTTGAAATGTATCAAAAACAGCGGAACAATTGACCTTAGTAACATTTTTCGCCATTTCTTTGAATTATTTCTACTTTCTAGTAATATTTGTTCATTTTGAGACTAAATTTGATATTGACTTTCGCAAATAACTTAACAGTCCAGGGAATAAAATATACAAATATTGATAAACGTTAAGATGATAAATCCGTCAACGGTATTAAGGTAGATAGATATTCTTTATTACCTCCAAAATGGAGAGAATACAACTTTTTACACTTACAAACAAACAATTAACATAAGCAGAGATATACACGCACAAACAATTAACATATAAACAGAGAACATAAATGTACAGATACCTGGTGAAAGGAGTGATTGATTGATTGATGGATTGATTGATGGAAATGTTGCGGAAATATAACGGTTCCATTCCCATAAAGCCTAAATAGATTGAAGTTCCTGTGAATCTTTTAGTTTTCTGGTTAGGTATTAAGCAGATAAACTGGCGAAGAGAAAGGCGTAAAGGCGGACAGACGACGATACGGCAGGTAAGACACCATCGATAATTTCGTCAGATCGGACTAAATTAGCGATATTTTTTTTATCTCCCTTTAAAACAATCTACGAACTTTTTAAGCTCACTTTAGCACATCGTGCTCAAGTTGAGCTTTTGTGATCATTGAATGTCCGTCGTCAGTCGTGTGTCGTGCGTCGTCCGTCGTCTAAAGTCCGTCGTCCATCGTCCGTCGTAAGGCGTCAACAATTTAAGTGTTTACACTCTATAGGCCACAAATATAGACCAATCATCATGAAACTTAGTCAGAATATTTGTCAAGTCACAAGGATGAACCCTATTGAAAATGGGAAGGATCTGTGTCATATCATGGGAAAAGGGGCCTAAATGACAATTTTCTTGTTTACACTCTAGAGGTCTCAAATATTGTCCAATCTTTATGAAACTTTGTCATTATATTTGTCAAGTCACGAGAATGAAGCCTATTGAAAATGGGAAGGATCCGTGTCAAATCAAGGGAAAAGGGGACCTAAAGACAATTTTCTTGTTTACACTCAAGTGGCCACAAATATCTTCCAATCTTCATGAAACCTGGTCAGAATATTTGTCAAGCCACAAGGATTTACCCTATTGAAAATGGGAAGGATCCCTGTCATATCAAGGGAAAAGGAGCCTTAATGACAATGTTCTTGTGTTTGCTCTAGAGGCAACAAATATGGTTTTATCTTCATGAACCTTGGTCAGAATATTTGTCAAATCACAAGGATGAACCCTATTGAAAATGGGACGGTCACAAATATTGCCCAATCTTCATGAAACTTGGTCAGAATGTTGGCAAGGTCACAAGGATGAAACCTATTGAAAATGCGAAGGATCTGTGTCATATCACAGGAAAAGGCGCCTTAATGATAATTTTCTTGTTTACGATCTAGAGGCCACAAATATGGTCTAATCTTCATGAAACTTGGTCAGAATATTTGTCAAGTCATAAGGATGGACCCTATTGAAAATGGAAAGGATCCGTGTCAAATCAAGGGAAAGGGGTACTTAAATACAATTTTCTTGTTTACACTCTAGAGACCACAAGTCTTAAAAGTACAATTATGACTTTTGCTGGAAAATTTGATAATATTTAATTTAGACATAGGTGCACAGATGAGCGATATAGGGCCATCATGGTTCTCTTGTCTTATTTAGTGTTCTCACGGACAATTCACACGCTTTAAAAATAACAACAGCCAAGAAAATTATGCTATTATTGGATAGATTTTATTGAAATGTTGACCCTTTTGAACGATTTCGAAACGTATTTGGTCAATTTCGGAGCTTTTTTGAGTGATTGGAGTGAGCGTTTGAAAATAATGGAATGAGCGCTGAGCGAACGATTTCGAATAGTTTTAATCGAGATTAGTGTCGATTTCACGATGTCATTAACTGTAATAGTTAGTTATCATTTTCTTGACATACTTTCCGATTTAGACATCGGTGATCAACAAATTCAACAAATAGTCTAACTTATTTCAGTTTAACACCAAGCTTTATAGACCAGTATAGGCCGAATGCCTGTCCCATATCCTTCAGATATAGTCCAGAATAATTCCTCTTTAAGACAATCAAAATGACTTCTCTAATACGGTCCATTCTTTTAAAATGGTTATTGAGATGGCTGTACCTTTTTATGATGAAGCTTAATGTTTCAAACAGACAGGATTTATAAAATTTATGTAAAAATGCGTAAATTAGTACGCAATATTGCATTATTTATCAAAAATCATTTGTGAAGACCAGAATCCAAGCATGTTACCACAAACAATTCTACTAACTTCGGAACGTGAAGGATTTCGCGATTATCACCCAAAATGCAAGTAAAGTTTCGAAATGGCAGCCAGAAGATTTGCACGACAACTAATAAATATGATGAGTTTTATATAAGAATAGAATAATATTCTATATTTAGATAAAACTCGTCATATTCATTGTCAACTTTATCAGCAGGATGAAATTAGTGGATAACATAAATTTCATCCTGTTGACATACTAAGAATTCGTCTCTGTGATTTAGTCTATTCGAGTGATACTTACATTGTCGGCCATAACTATCCCTGTAATTAACTGCCTCTAGTTATCTTGTAAATGTTTTGTCTACCATTTCTGAAATAGATAGAATTACACCTTTGAATATGTACGGTTTTTGGAATACAATAAGATCTGCTTTAAACTTCTTGTAGGGCGAGTTTTGAATGAAATTAACGTTTAGAGCGAATAAACGATTTATATATGATATAATCGTTGATGTCATGCTATGAGATAGCTCTCAAACACACGTATTTCAATGGGTGAAAAGTAATTTCTAGTATGTTCTATTTTCGTATGAATCTCCATATAACATGCGTTGGCCGAGTCATTTCATTCCAAATTTACTTCATTGTATGGAGAATTCAATCGAACATTATCATCATCCAGTGATATTCGCTTGCTTAATCATTTGCATGAATTTTTAAAAGTTTACAAAATATCTGCAAATGATATGAAAAAAATAAATTTCATGACAAGTAACAGATCCAAACTCTGTGGAAATCAGTATTGGTGGGACAGAGAATGCAGTCTTTTAAAGGGACGTAAGGATACAACATTACGCAAATTTAGAGTTACGGGAAGTGATTTTGACCTAACAACATACAAGCAAACAAAACATCAATTTAAAACATTATGCAAAAGTAAGAAAATAGCATATACAACAGTTAAAAGGACAGAACTTATGAATTGTCGAAACGATCCTAGGAAATACTGGTCACTTCTTAAATCCGCAAATATATGTAAATCGTCGACCTTATCTCTTGAACCTTTAGTCTTTTTCAACCATTTGAAAGACCTCTTGTCCACAAATTTACCTAATCAAACACACAATTTAAATTTTCTTGAAACAATCACCATAGATACCGATTGCCGTGTATTAAACCTGCCAATCACAAGAGACGAGATAGTCAAAAGTGTCAAATCGTTACAAACTGGTAAATCACCAGGACCAGACGGCATTCCCGTAGAATTTTACCTACATACCCTCCCATCTATCCTCCCTTTCTTAGAAGGACTATTTAATGAAATTTTCGATTTATCTGATTTTCCTTCGTCTTGGAGCCAGAGTATTATTACACCAATACATAAAAAAGGTAGTTACCTTGACCCAAATAATTATCGCGGAATTTCATTAATTGATTCAATTTGTAAAATTTTTGTTCAAATTCTTAATAAGCGATTGTCTGATTGGTGTGAAATAGACGAGGTATTAGATGAATCGCAGGCAGGTTTTCGCAAAAACTATTCTACAATCGACAACATATTTGTACTAATGGCTATGAGCCAAAAATATCTTTCTAAAAGGAGAGGCCGTTTTTACTGTATTTTCATTGACTTTGCTAAAGCCTTTGATAGCATTAATCACGACAAAACTATGGGATTCTTTAAGAAGAAAAGGCATAAATGGAAAATTTTTATCCATTTTACAATCAATGTAATGGTAAATTGAAGTCTTGTAAAAAGGTAGATAATCTACTTTCTGAGTATTTCGACTGTATTGTAGGTACGCGCCAAGGCTGTATAGGATCGCCGAAAATATTTTCACTTTTTATAAATGATTTAGTATCTTTTATGAACAAAACACATAGAAACGGAATTTTCATCACTGATATGATTCAAGAATTAAACTCATTGTTGTTCGCGGACGATGTTTCTAGCTTTGCGGAAACAATTATTCAATTACAACGCCAAATTAACACGATCCAACAATTCACAGATGGCGTTGGGTTGAACATAAATATTGATAAAACTAAAATAGTCGTGTTTAGAAACGGGGGTATTACAAAACAAACAGAAAAATGGTTCTACGATGGCAACCCAATCGAAGTGGTATCAAGTTATAGATACTTAGGGGTCCACTTTACTAGTAGAATGTGTTGGTCAAAAACCCACAGTAACCTGTCTTTACAAGCGTCAAAAGCTATGCATTACATACTAAGGCTCCGTAAGCAATTTCGCTTAGTAGATATAAAAGATCTATTTAAACTCTTTGACACAACAGTAAAACCCATATTATGCTATGCTTCTCAGATCTGGGGGTATAATTATGTTGAAAAAATAGAAAAAGTACACTCTCAGTTCTGCAAAAAAGTGTGTTATCTCCCTCCAAAAACAAGTGATTTTCTAGCTCTAGGCGAATGCGGTAGGCTTCCACTGTGTATTACGTACATCCCAAATTGTATCAAATACTGGTTGAAAATTCTACGTATGGAACAAAAACGTTATCCAAAGCAATGTTATTTTTTACTTTTTCAATTAGACGAATCCGGAAGAACGACTTGGGCGACTCAAATTAAAAATTTGTTATATACCCATGGCTTTGGACATGTTTGGATTTTTCAAACCGTCGGGAATGATAACCAATTCCTCAAAACTTTTACCCAAAGAGTTAAAGTTTGTTACACACAAAAATGGTTTTCTGAAATTAATGATTCTCCTAAAGCTTATCATTACAAGTTTTTAAAATCCTTGTTAACACCTGAACTATACTTAAACTCGGACATCAGCTATAAACAAAAAAAAACACTCTCAAATTTTCGATGCTCAGTCCACGATCTTATGATTGAAAAAGGAAGACATCTTGGCATAGACAGGAATTTAAGATATTGCAAAATTTGTGAAAATAGAAATATATTGGTCGTAGAAGATGAATTTCATTTCTTTTATGAATGCAGTGCCTATGAACATTTAAGAATACGACATTTTGACAAATTTTGGCTTGAAATTAATCACAGAAATCAAGGATATTTTCACAGAATATTAGAAAGTACGAATAGGCTAGACATTATAAGAATTGCTAAGTTTTTGGTTAATGCATTTACCCTAAGAAAAGAAATAATCGATGAGCTTTGCTAGTGCTTTAACATTATTTACTACGTACTTATTTTCTGTAAATTGGGTATTCTCGTGTCTTATCCTTTATATAAAAATACACATGTAGTTTATCTGATCCTAATTATCGCAATTGAATATGTTTTTTGATAACATAGAAAATCGTACATTTGATTATCATTAGCCATAATGCATGTAGTCGGTGGGCGCTCGGGGCCTCGTAACTCCAGCCTATTCAGGCTGAATTTGCGAGGTTTTGGTTACCCACTAACAATATGTCCAATACGTTTATCAATCTTATAAACAGCAGTGGTGGAGAGAATTTGAAATAAATTGACGAAATTTACAGTTGGCTTGCTCCGGGAGTTCGTAACTTTATCTTGAAACAGGATGCGGTTATGAATTTTAGAAGACAGTTGACAAAACCATATTTTGGTCCTGTGGTAATTAGTTATATAGTGGAAATAATATTGTTGATAATTTTGGACGTCACTATGTAGATGTAATTATATGTATACATTGTACATGGGCCGGTGGCCTAAATACTTCATTAAAGAATTGAATTGAATTGCTTTAATATTTCACATAAAAAATCACAGGTGAACCGACTTTAACGAGACGAGCATTTTCAAACGAATTTCATTTTCCAGCATATTATCATTTTATTGAAATTTAGACAAGTAACATATTTGAAATAAAATTTTTGATTTAAACCTTTTTTTTTATTTTCCACGAATTTCGTACTATTTACTTGTCCATTGTAATTCCTATAGTAATATTCTGTACTCGCGCCAAATATGTGGGCCAATAAAAGGCCAAGTTCGATAACCTCTTCCGGGAGTCGAACTCGGGACCTCTCGATCAAGAGACCGACGCTCTGTTTCCATATACCTCAATCAGAAATAATACGGGTGCAGCCATGAAAGCGCGTCACTTCGCACATGGGTTTTTATTATACTGCAAAGAAAATTCTAGCATTTTCATTGGTTAATGCTGACCTGACAAACATTGATAGCTACGGCCGCTCCGGTATTACCTCTAATGTTTCCTTAAAGCGCCTCGACATGAACATAGAAAAAAATCGAAAGGGACGGTAATGGCAGCCATGTTTCTCTCGCTTCGCTGATAAAACAACCCGAATATACACACTAGGATACAGTTGAAAAGGATGTCAGTTAATAATGTGCAAATAAAAAAAGATATAGATGTCAATAAATACCTTAAATCTGTACAAATCTGTCCATTTAAAGTGCCATGTTTCTCGCTGTTTCAGCCAACATACGCTTCCATATTACAATAACGCAGAGTGTAGTAGTGTGACGTCACAACTATATATGACGTCACTTTGTACATGTTTACTTTTCATAGGGGCGCATTAAGGGATATTGGTGGTTTAAAAGAAATCGGTTTATACGAACGCCTAAAATAGGCAAAAGACAGATATTTAGCCCTAAAACTTTGAAGTATAATAAATTCGTAATACGGTTTCTTGTCTGGGTATATGACGATTTATTCCCGGCAGTAAAAATGATGTCAACCCTCGCCTTCGGCTCGGGTGACATCATTTTTCCAGCCGGGAATAAATCGTCATATACCCCGGCAAGAAACCGTATAACTAATAATATGACGTCACAAACATAATTGAGGATGACGTCGCGAAAAATAAAGTCAACGTAAGGTTAAAATTGGACATATTATGATTTGAAAACAAAACGCAGTGGCTTACTGCGTTTTGATTTCAAATTATAACATGCTAAAATGATCTTCACAGACGCTAGGAATACTTTAAAGGAATATACTTTCCTTCAAGCGTATAAACCGAATTACCACCAGGAACCGAATTACTGAAAAATGACCAAAAATCACTACACTTACGTCCGAGGTACTTTCCAGTTTACGGAAAAGTCCGAGCGATGTCCCGAATGCCATGTACCTCTGAAACAACAACAGTGATGTAATTTTTTGACGTTTTCCCTTTTAAAGTCATCGATGGTTTATAAGTAATATTTATTGTTCGTTTCTGTCAATTTATGCGATATAACCTGAGCAGAGCCTCTTTACGTTTTTTTTAGGTCTATCAAGACAAACTATGAAATGTCACCTTATTTAAAATCATTAGACGATAGATTAAGTAGAACATATATAAGCAAACTACGCCTGTATTCTCACGTTCTAAGAATCGAGAAAAGGTCATTATAAAGACATACTGAGAAACGAAAGGTACGAAAAAGGTAAGAAAAAGCGAAAATATAGTTTGATGAATAGGAAAAAAAGAGAAACGAAAGGTACTGCCAAATACGCACTCTGCAAGACGTCGAAGATGAATTTCATTTTTCTCTGTTGTCCATATTATTTCGAAATTCGATAAAAACTTATTTCAAAATATTATTCTTGTCAACCAAACATGCAAAGCTTCTGAATACATCGAATAAAGCATTACTAAATAGACTGTCCTCTTCTTTGAAAAAATGCTTTCCTTATCAGAAAAAACTAAACACATTGATTGTCATTTTCTTAAAGCCACAGTCTGCGTTTAGAGTAAAACAAATAGCTCTTTCGTGAATATTCTTAGAATATGTTTTTCTTGATTTAGTGTTATGAAAGATGAGTTACATAGAAATACAAATCATCGACAAACGACGGCTTTTTTCTTGAATAGCATGATATACTGTATAAATGAAATATGTAGATGAGATTTTGGTCATGTGAAATATGCCCACGTGCAATAGTAGTATATGAGCGGTATTCAAATTGGAGTCCTACATGTTGCAAGTCATTTATATTCATCAAGTTAGGACAATATTTAGATCATCGCGTCATAATCATTTGCATTACCGAATATTGGTATGACAAATTCAAGCTTATCTTTGAAAATAAAAGTATAGTTTTTGTGTATATATCATTGTCTTGCGTTTCGGAAATGTTAACAACACAGAAGGGGACTTAAACATGCTACATTTGTATTACTTCGTGTTGTAACTATGAGCCTTTAAGATTAATGTCAAAATAAAGATATGTTATGTAATATTATACGCATAAATTGCCAGAATATGAACTATAATGCTTTTACAATATGACCTAGACCACAGGGGTGACATAACCATCTTCGATATTTTTGACATTTCAAGAGTATTATAACACTAGTGGAAATGGGTTTAGAGCGAACAATGATGTCATTTGTAACCGTGAAAAAAAGTCATTATGCATTTCATGACAGCATTTTACAAACGTCGTTTTACGTCGTTAGACTTTATCGGCGAATGTCAAAAATTTAGTCGTTATATTTACAAACGCCTACGTCATATTACGAATTGAATATTTTTTTTCCACAGAATACTGAAGTTATTACAATACCCGTCTAAAATAGGTTTAAAAAAAAACACACAAAAAAAACTCGACAGAGTCTCGTTTTTATCTGTTTATAGATGACTCGTTAAATAGACTTAAATATGGTATTTCATACTTACATTTTCAACATCCTCAATATTTATATTTTATATAATAGCTATTATAATACTTTGCTTGTTGCACCCTTATAAATTGTAAAGGAAACACATTTGGATAGCGTGAAACGTTTTGTTTGTTTGAGCGGGTTTTACGCCACTTTCAACAATCTTTCAACAATATAGGGGCGGCTGGAGTACCTAACACTGGATTCCTGGTATTTCTCTCACCAGTACTACCATTTCACCATTTCCTAGCCTCCAGCTTCTATCTCACATAGGTCAACGATTATTAACCCATTGGTGAGAGACAAATAGTCGGAAAGAATGGTTGCCTTCATAAATCAAATCTAATTATAAAATCTTGAATGAATCTTTATATGTGTAGCAAGAATATTTTCAGCAACATATCTTACAGCTTTTCATGGGATACATTACCTAAAAATTATATTTTCTATATAGAATATAGCTTTATACAGGTTGCTCATAAAGGCGACAAAAAGAGAAAATTGTTCTAAAGATAGTTTTTAAATAGCAGAAAAGGTAACTTTTTTTCTCGAAAAATATGCAATGCCTATATGGTTCTATTTCAAAAGAAAATACACACCGGTTCAAACAAACTTTTAGTTTATTGGTTTTGTAACATGGTAATTTCATCAGAAATAAAAGTACACGATTGTAAAGCAAATAAACAAATTGTGCAGACACAGACAGGAAGACCATTATGCAAATAGCTTGATGCAGAACTCTCCTTGTCTCGTTAAACATGTCTTTAAGCAGACGACAACCCACGTCATTGTCTCAGACGACAATTAGAAATCATCCATGCCCTTTCATTATACTATTTTTAAGACAAATTACAGTTTTTGATATTTATTTCGAAATATATCTACTCTTTTCCTTGCGATAGTGGATCCATAATAGTTCCGCAACATTTTGGAACGCATTATCTTTCACAATGTTAACCGAAGTTTCCTAATGAGATCATTAGGAAACCTTGGTTAACACTGTAAAAGTCCATTACTTCCGAAACGTTGCGGAACTATTACGGGTCCATTACCCTTAAAACGATTTGACCAATGTTTGATTCTATGATGACTTTTGCAGCCAAGAATACTTTATATGGAAGTTGGAATTGGATTAAGATCGCTATCCTGGGAAAGAAGAAATCCTCTACAGTCGGATGCAGTGTATAAATAACACTGTGCCATTGGAAACGAGCTCTAAAAAACGACTAATTCATGTCGGAACAAAAACTTAATTCAGCAGGAAAACGGTTCACAACAAAATATGACAAAGTATAGACGATCGATTCAATTGAATGCAACTATTGGATTTTATATCTAATAAAGAACATACAGAGCAATTGACAAAGAAAAGTTACATCGTAACAGATAAGAATACATGTATATGATATTTATAATATGACTTACGTCACGGGGTGCTTTTACACTAGTGGAATAAGTATGCAAATGACTTAAGAGCGGATACAAAGGTTTTATTTTCGTTGTGAGAATGACGTCATTATGTATTTGCTAACGCCATTTCGAAAACGGCGTGAGATATTTCGCGGAATAACTTGAATCTATAAATATCTAAAATTTCCTCGTTCATCGGAAAAAAATCCGGTCATATTATAAATGAAATATCAAGTATGTGCTCATTAAGTACCGAAATCATTAATCCTGTCATCTAAAACCGATAAAAACTCGGCGCAGCCTCGTTTTTATCTGTTTATAGATGACTCTTTTAATAAACTCGGTATTCAATGACCACTCATTCAATAACCTCTAAATATTACAAAATCTACGTTTTCTTATTGTTGAAGTTAATGAGTACTTACAACACAGAAGAAACATGAAACATTCAACGTACTGTTTATGTCTACAGTTAAGAACATTGTGAAATTGACAAGGTGAATGATTTTGGAATGGTTTTGGAATGAAATTGAATGAGTGTGTAGATCGAGTTTTGAGTGAAATTAAAGGGAGGTAACCGATATTGCTAATTTTGTTCATCATGAACAAAATTAGCGATATTGATTACCTCCCTTTAATAAAATATACGTATTTTCTGAATATACGTCATCATGGACCAATCATGCACTTTAAATCAACACCAGATAATAAAATCGTAGAAAAGATAGATCGATTTGAATTTTTTGTTGAAAGTCTTGAATGGTTTCTAAATTTTTTCTAATGATTTCGGAGCGTTTTTGATCGATTTAATTGAGTGTTTGGAATGAATGAATGGAGCGCTGAGTGAATGATTAGGAATGATTTTGATCGGAATGAGTGTCAATTTTACGATGTTTTTAACTGTATCTATTTTTCTATATGCCCAATATCAGCTGAGGTAATTTTGATCTATAATCGATTATCAATGGACATGAGACCATAAGGTTCCTCCCACCTTCGCGTGATAATGGCTAATTGATAACTGCGACCATGGTAAAGTTTAAGTAACATTTCTACGATTAAATAATTTAGACGTTCCTAAGTGAATTGAAATGGTTAATGTTTTTGACGTCACCCGTTTTTATATGCAATTTCAATTAGCAACAATCCGGCAAAGTGTCAGTGAAGCATAATGAATGTAACCAAAAGCAGCAAATTTGCAGATTTGTTTATGCAGATTTTATTGTCTTGCATAAATGGTTGATTAGTTGTCTGTCGTAAACGATTTCATCAATGATAGATGATATGCCGCAAGCTCGTTATTAAAATTGTATTTTGTGAATATGTGTACAAAATTCATAACATTTTTCCATTGCATGCATGGCCTCTTTCAAGCAATCCTTCATCTGCACTGGAACAGTCGCTTTTTGTGTGTTTTTTTTGTTTGTTTGTTTTGTTTTGTTTTTTGATAAACAAGAAGGATGCCAATAAACAATTGAATTTATGGGGATTTTATTTTTGAAAAAAACAATAGATGAATACATATTTAGCCCACTTAGTTCCATTTATTCCAAACAACTGCCGAAGCAATGATCTAACTTATTTGGTTATTTCTAAACCACTCGCTCTACCAACGGGAAGCTGACGTTAGGTCAGTATTCGGACCAATTAGAAATAATAAATTAACAAATTCTTTCTCATGTTATTGGTTTTTTTAATATACACCAGCTTCAATCTCATGATAGTTTTACCCCTAATAGTCTGGCATTTCGCATTTTCACGCCATGGTATGATAGATTGAATACTGAGAAATTGGTCCAAAAGCAAACCTGAAGACCTGTGCCAAAAGAAAGGACGAGATACAATATGAAATACTGAAAGACTGAGAGACCGCTTGGTTCTGACGGAATGCAGTCTTTTTGCACCCGCATCGATTAGTGCGGAATTATTGTTTGACTGTTTGTCCGTCCTTCCATCTGACTGTTAAATTTAACTTAGAACAATGCATTGTTTTGGGCAGGGCAGGGGATGGGTGGTTATTGAGTTTTACAAATAATTCTGATTTAACTTCGTTTTTGGATCATAAATGTGTCAAACAATGAAAGAACATTGGATTACAGATAACTTCTAACAAGAATCGTAAGGAATTTGTTGAGGGAAAATTCAATAGACGTATTTTTAATGACATCCAAAGTTTCGAAACTAACCTTTACGGATGGTGTGAATAGTTTGAGTCTGTGCCTGACATTTACAACAATTTGATGTGTGCGTTAAGTACAAGTATTAACCAGCCTAGATAACTACATAGTTTAATTAGAAGATAACCTGACTGTCTATAGACACTTTGAGACATGTTCTATCTGCGAATCGAAAAGTAAAGACTCTGGTCAGACTATGAAGATGCAAAGGCTGGCCAGAGTATTTGCTTGGCGCGCATTTGATATTGTAAGAAATGTCACGCACAGGCTCATTTTCTACTCTTTGTGCATGGAAATTTTGAGGAAGGGGACATCGGAATCTCATTTTCTTCATACACGAACATAGGCATTGAAACGTGTCGTTTGTCACAGCTCGTTTTAAGAAGTGTAATTGATAACTTCAATTCGTAGCTATTTTCCTAGCACTACTGGCTTATTTGAATGGCCGCAGCAAATAATTTGCTTCAATGATCTGATCTTTCTCTCTCCTGTTTTACTATATTATTACTAGAACATTTTATTGGTGCAATATCATTGTCTTTGTACAGTGTTCCAAAGCTCGAATACAAAACATTCCTTGAATAGCTTCAACGATATATAACATTTGTTCGTTTTATTGAAAAAGTGGTTATACTTTCACATATTTCGTAACAAAATAACATATCGGTTTTTATAACTGTTCCGAAATGTAGAAAATTTACCCTTTTCATCTCACGCATTGTTGAAAAAAACAAAACAGAAAAGATCTGTTCAATCTTTCAATTTGATGAATCTTTCCATTTAAAATCTATTTTGACATTTCCTTCAGGTATTGTAATTTAATACTGAAGTCTTATTAATACCTTCGATTATTTTCAATTCCACGCGCGGCATTATATCACTTATGACGCAATATTTCCTAATGCTCTTACTTATTCAAAACAGTGTCTTATCTGAAAGCAACATTTGATATAAAGCGAATTATTTCAATATTTTGAGCTACCGATTTTTCCCCTGGTATTAGTATATTTATAATCACCTCGAAAATGCCCATTTTGTACATTTAACTTATAGTCGCTTCATATATTCAATCAATTGACTTTTTACTTAAAGGTTTAATGTACCTCACTTTAAGATAAGGAATTATCTTCACAACTCGGCAAAAAACGATTAAAAATGAAAAGAAAAGAAATTAAACGATCAAATTATAGGAACATCAGTCTTCAACTGAATTATGATAATTGATAAAGAGGCCTATTAAGCCAATAAAATAAAAGCATTTTAAATATTTTTTTTTCACTTTTTGGTGGTTTTAAAGTTGAACATTTTAGAAAAAGTTCAAATAATCACGATATTCTGTTTAAAATTCGAATTAGCTCTCTGGTTGTTAAACTGTTATAGCTAACCAACACTTCAATTCTAAATCAGTGATGCTTTGGTAAAACGTAATTAGTTTTATTAAACTATGGTTACTTAAATAAAATATTATAAAATAATTTTATCTCTTTCACATTGGATTGAAAAACAGGAGTTATTTAACATACAGTTGATTAGCATATGGGTAATCTCGAGTGTAAAAAGGTATTATTAATTAATATTAATCTATAGAATTTAAGGAAACAAATAAAAGTGAACGTCAAAAGAAAGCTCTTTTGGCACCGGACTCTTTCTGGAAGTAATAAGTATGATACAAAATACCCCCTCGAGTACCCTATGCTAATGTTAACCACAATGGTGCATCAACAAATATTACAAAACAGCTAACAGCTACAATACCGGAACGGAGGATTAATTATACTGTTTTCCTGAAAATATTCCCAGAGGGGTAAATATTTCAAGTTGAATGACATATCAGATCTTGGGGCGTGTCCTCAAAAGATTTTTATATGATTATTTTTCTTCTAATCGCTCAAATATTTTAGCCCAGAAAAAATGGTAGTTAGAAAAAATAAGAATTAATTGGGTAACGCAGAAATGCGTTTTGAAACATTCTAGTGTATACTATACATGCATCGTGAAAGTGGCACTCACCGCGATCAAAACCATTCTAATTCGCTCCCTCAGCGCTCGGTTCCATTATTTCAAAGACGCACTCATACTATTAAAACCGGTCCAAAATCAATAAAAATAATAGCAAACAACTATATATTTGTTTGTATTAAGAATAAAAATCGCAAAAATAAAAATCAACGATATGACGATCATAAATGAATTTGGAAGCGTTTGATTGATTCGTAAAGACATAGAAAGATATTTTTAGAACTTGTATGTATATTTTGTTCAATGGAGGCAATAAGAGTCGATTACTTTATTCATGTTGAACAAAAATTGTGATTTTGTATTACCTCCCTTTAACTTCATTCATAACTCGCTCATCGTATTCATTGAAGTTCATTCCGAAATCATTCTGAAATGATTTACCTTGTCAATTTCACGATGTTATCAACCGTGTAACGATATGTCCTTCATGACATCGCGATGTTTTCACGAAAAAACACCATTCAAGTTTCAACGTTGAAGTTAGCTACAGCTAAGGGTTCATATGTAAACGTGTTGTGTATTTTTCTCGCAATGTTTAGCGTTCAACCTAAAATGCGATGCCTTACAAACCAAACCAAAATTTTAGCAAATTAAACGTTAAAAAGAAGTTGTTGATTGTTTGAACAACTCAGCCGAGTTGTTAGAAACGTTAATTAGGTTAGAATCAGCGTCAATTTTAATTTTCTTAAATGTAAATAAAAAATCGAGAATATGTCTGTATTTTTACTCAAATTTCTGTTAGGAAAAAGTATGAAGTCCTGAGTAAAACTAGGCAACGCAATATAAATATAATACGTACTTAGTGTTTCGTATGAAATAAATATCTAACGAGGTTGGGAGAATTGATATTGTCGAGGCTCAGCCGAGACAATTGTCAATTCTCACAACCGAGTTAGAAATTTTTTCATACAATACACTAAGTACGTTTTTTATTTATCTTAAGAACTCGATTTGTCTTATTTTCGTCGATGTTTCTAACTGAAATGCAAGTTTCTAAAAATAACCGCATTATTTTATTTTTCTAAAAATAACTATGTGATATCATAAAAAATATCACATGGGATGTAATCACATGGATATTTGTATAGTTATAAGATAAAAGTACATAACTGTCACAAAAGAAGACGTTGCTTGGAAGTCTCATCTCAGTACCATTTTGGCTGACAGCGTGTATGCAAAATGTGATCGAATTCTACTTTAGGACCTTATATCTATATCGTATTATTTAAAGAATGGTATTAATATGAGTAAGGACATTTTCATGACCGTTGTAAAAAGGGGAAATACAAAAGCCGAATGTGCAAACTTTCCTTTGGAACTCAGTTTATTTAATCCTATACAAATTTGAGTGAATTCTCAGTCGAGTGCAAAAAGGTTTTAAAATCTAGGACAGATGTCCTATAAAATCATTGAAGACGGAAGCATATCGTCTTATTTTCATTTGAACAACAAGAATGATGTTCTGTAATGGAAACTCTAGTAAGGCAATGGCACGCTTACGTAACCAACCTTACTTGTTATTCATAAGGTTCCAAGCTTCTGTAATACAAACCTAGATATTTGTTTAGTCCGGTAATCCTTCCCTATATGTGAGACATTACATGTAAATACACGTGATTTTTCACATGTTTGACCGATGGTGACATATATAGACATAGGGTCAACTGATTTCTGGCCCGGATCCGAGCGGAGAGCAAGCTGCCTGCTATATGTTTATCAGATTAGACCACGCTTGAAGCGAATCGGCCAATCAGAAAACAGTATTTCAAAAGTATAAATCACAGATACAACTCCGAGCGTTGTATTTACAGATATACGATGGTATTATGTCCTGCACGTGAATCCCGACAGGTTTTGTGCGTCGCGTCATTTCAAAAAGATTACAAGCATTATAAGGGCGCTGTTCTCCAAAAGACATCTATAGTAGCAAAAATTCAGAAGATCTGCAATAAGTAACGGAAACAGTCATTAATTTCAGTAAAATTACACATTTAACAGTTAAAACTCAGTGGTTTTTACTTTCTTTCATTGTTAACTTGGTGTTAATAAAGCGTGGTCTAAGTCAGATAGAAAATCTCGTGCCGCGGTATATGTGAAATAGACACTCGCTAACGTTCGTGCCTATTTCCCATATACCACGGCTCTCGTTTTCTATCCTATACGCATCTCTTACACAGCGGGCTATTAGATTACACCCGGAGTAGATTGGTCGCAATGTCAACTATCAAAATAGCCTAGAATATACTATTCTGATAGTTGACAGTGGGCCATAAATCAGTTGGTCCTTGGATAGACAGATACTTTGTACCCGAACAAATGAAAAGAGAGTAAGACTTGCAAGAGATTCGCAAATATTATAGACAGATAAAGATTTTTAATATTGAGAATAACTAAACAAAAGGTGAGACAAAAAAAAAAAAAAAAAAAGAAGAAGGTGGCAATGGACAGCGGCCTCCCGACTCTATAAACCGGAAGTGGGTTTTCGTTTATTTTAAGACTCTTTTTGTGCTGTTTAATAAGACCGGGTTTCATAAGGTTTTGCCTATGGAAAAAAAAACAAAGAATGATGATGGCCAAATTTCATTACTTAGCTTGTCTTCGCAATATTTGATATCAATTGAATGACTTAACTGGCATTTGGATTGGCTAAATATCGCGCCTGTTTTTCAGACGGAAGATATCCTAGATAGTGTTGTTCGGATGTAGGACACTTTGCTTTAGGCGGATTGATTGTCTTGATCATAAGGTGACATTCTACATCATCAACTATTGGTCCGCCTGGAGCAAGTCTAGGAATCTAAATCAATTTACGAAAACGGAATATTTTGTCATTGCACTACATCAATGTTATTCGTTTGAAAAAGTGTTCGCTGCATGTTGGAACAAAGAAATGTTCTCATTACACATGAATACAAATAATAATATTGAATCTTAAACGGATATTTACATCGTGAAATTGACCCCCATTCTGATCAAAACCATTCTAAGTCGCTCTCTCAGCGCTCAATTCATTCATTCCAAAAAATCACTCAAACCATTCACAAACGCACAAAAATCGCTTAAAAAGATCATATCAATTACTACATACAATACAAAAATAACTTGAAAAAAATCACGTTTTTACTGGCATGATTGAAATTGTAAGCGTCTGATTTGTTCTTGAAGAAATAGGGAGCTATTTATAGAACTTGTATGCATATCATTCACCTTGTCAATTTCTCGATGTTGCAAACTGTACAGGATAATTCGCAGAATGTAAGTTTTTCGATGGGTTTATTTCGACAGCGATGCATCTTCAGAGATTGTGACTTTTCTAGATACGAGTAAATTATAAGGTATTCAAAACATTACAAACGTCGGTGAGTGACAGATCAGGAATAATAAAGCTAAGATGGAGTAATAATATTTTATGATTATTTTCTAATGAACCTTTTTTTAACATAACCATTACAACAGTCATCGAACAAAGATATAAGGGCACTGCTGACAAAATATTGTAATTTCGTTGATTACGAATTCAAATTGTAGAGACGCTTGAGTACCTGAAAATGTTTTCCAAAGTTTGTACTTTAAATCATAATATCTGTCCTTATTCTGAACCATTACGGTTCTGATATAACTTATCAGATAACTCGTGTGAATATTCATCTATTTTACAAAAATGATAAAATTTTGAATGAAATATAATTTGTTTTGGTATCTTTAATACTGTCCACCCTGTTTGACGTCAATCTTTTTCGGGATTTTCAACATGACGTCGATTTTCGGCTATGACGACGCCATTTCTTTATCTTGAATTATCAATAACATTCATAAGTCTCCTTGCAAACGGAGTGGCTCGGTCTTTCTCTCTCCTGGTGACCTTTTTAAGTTTGTATGTATTTGCTGGCGAATGATCGTATACCATGAATTCTTGAAAGTTACCCAAAAAGAAAAGGCCAAAATAGACTCGGATCAGAAAATTGTGACGAACGCGTCCATTTAGTCTTCGGACTTAAAAGTCTAATGCGCATGCATGAACATATTGAGATCAAACACCATTAGCGCTACTAGTATCTTATTACTTATAAACTATGTGATTTCACTATTACATAATATGTATATTGTTTCAGCAAGAAGAGTTACTTCACATAACAATGTGGCTTTTTAAGACGGACTTATAAGCTTTAGAAATTTCATTTCTCTTAAGACTAAATAGCAAAGGCCGCCACAAATGTCTGGTCTGAGTTTTTTGGCCTGTTTACCGGTGGTAATTTTCTAGAACGATATGTGATAATACCATTGTCGATCAAAAGTGGAAGAATTTAAGAGTGTTATCAAGACAGAGAAATTCAATGTAGGCATTCATTCTGTTTGATGACAATATGAATTGATAATTCAAGTAAAGACCTGGCGTCAGTATTGCTTAGAATTGACGTCATGCTGAACATTTCTCACAAAGTTTGGCATCAAATAGGGCTGAAACAATTATAAACACTACAACAAATCATATATCAATCAAAATTTAATTCTGTCAGAGCTTTAAACAGATGAATTCTTACACAAACACTCTGAATAGTACTGCAAGAACCATAATGGTTTAGAAAAAGGACACATATTACGAAACACCCTGTATATATATTTATACAAGATAAATTGTATTCAAACGGTAAGTAGTTTGGATCATTATTTAAGGCATAAATAACCCTAGCGCTTTCGAAACTGTAATGTTTCTTCATCAGGGGTTTCGTAAAGAACGGTTTGATGGTCGTACAATAATTTTAGTAAAAATCGTCATTAAGTTCCTAGGAAAAGTCTCTTTCGATATTTTTTCTTTCCAAAGTGACCACGATTATTATAACTCCAAAATATCGTTTTTTGAAATACAATATATCACACATACGAGGGTTGTCCGGAAAGTTCGTAGACAGTCTGAAATTCTCATTAATTCCTTCCTTTTTATTCATAATTCTTACGTTAATCACTTCTCTAATTTTAACTGACTTCAGTGCCGAAGAAAAATATTAAATTTTCCATTGACATGTGTATGGCTGTTGCTGTAGCAACCCCATCTAGAGGTAACCGGAGCACGTCGAATTTATAAACGTTAATCGATAGGATTGAATACTTAAACAAAGGTTACATCTTAATTAAGATGTATTTATTGTGTCAAATTCATGAAAGTTATCTTGTTAAATTTTCAAGGTGATCGCTTCATAAATACTCGAATGAATGAGGAATATTATAGCAAACTGTGCGCGAAATAAAATCGAAAATGACGCCGTCAGACGTTGCGGCGGAGCAGCGTCTAATCTGCGTTTTTCTTAAAATTCCGGGAAACGCGAATAAATATACCTCTGAACCTTTTATAACAACTACAGGAACAAATTGCAAATCTTTCTCAACACATGGTATTTTTGAATTGAAAATTTCCATTAACTAGTAACAAATAGTTTTTAGCAAAGCTGCTTTAATGCGAAGTCTGCGTTTTAGCTGGGAACGTCATTATGTCGAAAGAACGAAGTTTGAAAGTGGTTGAAGAGTCGTTCTTCGATGATAAGTGGACAGTTGAAATAGATGATGGTCAATAAACACTTTATGAATTTATTTTTTCATTTATTTTTTTATTTGTTTATTTTTTTATTTATGTTTTTAATTTCTTTTTTCTTTTGGAAAAAAATCATTTAGATAATTAAACAATACAGACAAATGAGTTTTGTGCGGTTTGGTATGGCTTTTAAGAAAACGAAAGTTACAAGACTACCGGAATCCGGAATACACATGACCTTTATTTTCCTCAGCTACCAGCATTGGTTAAACATTTATAGTTAATTTGCGGTATCTTGAAATTCAGACGAATTTCTTTAATCTTGGATTAAGTTGCAAAACAAAGCGGCAAAATTTGGTGTCCGTTCTTTGCATTGGTTATAAGCAATACACATTTTTTTCTAAAAGTGGACAAGGCTTGCTCTTTTACAATCATGACATAATACAACGAGAAGGTTGAAATATAAAACATCGATAAATAACTGTAATTGGTACTTTAATAGATTCGACTAAAAGTAGCGGTATTTTTACGTCGACGTATGACTGTGTGTTACCTCATTTTGTGCTCTGCGTTAACTTATAAGCCTTAACTAAATTCCATGTAATTTCATTATTTTTTTAGAGAATCTCCTTGAAAATGTGCATAACGGCTCTTTGAATAATATTGAGAATTGACATTCAATGTTAAAAAACCCTAGATAAACAGTTTTTATTTAATAGACGATGTCTACGAATGTTCTGGACAAACCCTCGTAATTTTCAATTTCCTACGTATATGAAAATTTAAGAACTACCGTCTCTTGTACTTGGAAGAATGAAAACAACATCCATTTTTTTCACCTTGAACTTATTCTACCTATTCCCCATTGTCATCTTATTATCTTATATAATTATTACATCAAAACCAAGTAAGACAAATAGATCTTCCTTCAGGCTTTATAATTCTTTTAGTGTTCATATCAAAGGTAATTTACTTCATGTTGGGATCAAACAAGTTCTTTTGTAAAAGAAATGCTATTTCAGTGGGGAATCTGACCATCCCAGGATATTCATCGAATGGAACGCAATAATTAAAACAACCGATTTTGGTCGAGGCACCTTTCAGTTTGAACGTGATTAAATATATGAAATTTACTCAATTCAAACGCTGTTGAAAAAAAACCTAAAACCCCCAAAACATACGATATGATAATTCTACAGTTGAGAACATCGTAAAGTTGACAAGCTGATTGATATTGGAATGTTTTTGGAATAAAACTGAACGAGTGCGATGAGTGAGTTTTGAGTAAAATGAAAGGGAGGTTATCTAATATCGCTAATGTTGTTCGATGGGATGGTTTGAGTGATTGTTTGGAATGAATGGATGGAACGCCGAGTGAGCGATTTAGAATGGTTTTGATTGAGATGAATGTCAGTTTCACGACGTAACTAACAGAAGGCCGAAACACTCGTCGGGCGATAACAGTTCCAAAACTCAACAAGGGCAGTTTCAGTGAATTGCAAAATTTCACTTCAAGATAGCAGATGTTCACTTAATCTAAAGATATCGATACAGTCAAACTTTGAAAGAAAAAAATAATCGGATTTCTCGAAACTTTCACTAGATGTTTGAAGGGACACAAAGAAGGTTCCTTTTGTAAAATGGGTCAGACCTGTTGGCAAACAAAGGAAATGGTCTTATGGGTTTGCGCTCAAAATATTTTCATTTACGCTATAAAGTCCACAAATATCTTTGGGTTTGCTTGGAACTTTCACTGGACATTTGTAGGACCACATTGAAGGTTGATTTCGAAAAAGTTTTTTCATAGATATGGAACTAGAATTAATTCTTTTTTAATTGTTTAATATACTCCAATTGTAAATATAATGCTCTGTTATGACGTTCCTGTCAACCATAAAGTACCATCTGGGTAGTGCATAAAGTATCGGCTCTTGGCAGGCTGTGCGAATCGCACAGACTGACAAGGGTCGAACTTTTTGCACTTTCTCCTCGGTTTTCCTCAAGCAGGAAGTAATGTGCTGAAAAAAAGTTGGATTGACGTGAATACATTGAATCATCTCCTTACCTCGACCCACACAACTGTTATCTTACGTGTACAACTTTGTTTGACTCGTTAGCCAATTGTAAAGCGCGCCCACCTTGATAACGGGTTAGAGTCCAAACGGAGGCGGGTGGTGTCTAGTAGGAGTTGGGACCACGATGAATAAATAAAGAGTTCGTCATTTCATTGTGTCATCCTCAGTGAATTAATTAATTCAAAACAGAATACTTAATTTAAAGATATTGATGAAAGTATAAATAAGGAGGTTGCCTAGCAACCCAATTATACTACATGAAGTAATAAAATGTCACAGGATTGAACACAGAGAATTTATTTACGTAAATCTTTTGTTGACGATTGAAATGCCCATAAATACAATCCTTAATATTCCGTTTCTCATTTTTGTTGTCGAAGAAAAATGATTTGCCTTTCAAAGCAAAAAGAAATCACGATTCATGTTTCTATGGAAACGAGCACTTTGAATTGAACAGGCTTGGTCCATGACAACATCAAATTAAAATAATAAGTCTCGCACGCAATTCTTGTATGCCGTAAAAAAATTAACAGAAATCAAATTGGAGTGAAGAAGAAAAGTACATGTGTATTTTTACATAAGACACGTTGTTTTCTTTGCTTGAGTTGGTTGTTGTTGTTGTTGTTGTTGTTGTTGTAGTTGAAGGAAGTATGGTTTCGACATTCCCCAATCCATATTAATGAGTCTATCATATTTGGGCCCTTGCGTGACATTTCCAACAATTTTACATGTGCGTGATGGGCCAAAATTAAGCATCCTAGACAGCCACACGGTGCGAATAGAAGATTGCTTCGAGTCCTTATCTATCTACAAAGTGCGAAGTGAAGACTCTGGTCAGATTGTGCAGATGCAGAGGATGTCATGAGTCTTTGCATGACGCACGATTGAATTTATTGGAAATGCGACGCACAGGCTCATTTGTTTTCTACGATGCTTTAAACACTATTCGTCTGTGCTTAATGAATGGGCCTACATATTAGTGAAATAGGAAAACCACGCAGATCGTTAATTACAGTCTAATTTTGAAACATTGGGTACGGGTCCATAGCTATGAACAGGGCGCATTATGAAGACTCAAATAGGTCTGTGCACTTGCACAGACCTATTCGAGTCTTATTTTTGCGCACAAGTGAAACGCAAGAGCTAACGAGTTTTTGTTACTTATGCGTAAACGTCATACTTTTAGGAAATGTGAACTTATAAATTTATGGTATCCTTGAGGGCCATTTGGTCATATTGAAAATTCGTTACCTTAAAATCATAGTATGCCCACAGCCTTTTGTTGAATCATGTTTACCCTGAATCTGAACTATCCTTGAAGATTCTTCGAATTCCAAAATTGTTTTAATCAATTAATAAAATGTATGAACTTCCGTTATTTAGGTATGGAATGTATAAAAAGTTTAGGGATTGGGCTAGAAAATTTACATTTTAGCCGAACCACAAAGAGAAAAATTAATCCCTGCATGTGTATTGAGAACGGTTATTGGTTTATTTATTGAAGAACTAACAAAAATAACCATGTCTTATTTTCATAACCTCGGGTGCTTGGCTTACTCAAATTCCGACATTATGTCGATAGCAGGTGAATAGTACTGTGTGTAGTGCCAACATGGTCAATATATATTTGGTATAATAAAACATTAGCCTGGCTCCCAGGCTGTCAGTTAGTTTTAAAATCATTAAGGGAGACCACTCATGTTTAACTATTTTATTATAAATTACCTCCCATATTCTCAAAAACTGATCGGCTAGACCACAGAGAATATAAGCTGATAAGAAATTATCTTTCTCTAGTTGAATTTTGCTTATTTTTTCACAATACTTCAGATCAGTCTAAATAAAAAATATGTATCGTCAATTTCTGATAGATGTATTGTTCAGATCAAAATTACAACATTCAATTAATCTTATCAAAAAGAGCTCTCCGTGGACACGATAACTTGCCATAAATGGGGCTTGCCACAAAAGTACATGACCAAAGATAAAGAAAATCGTCCATTTATTAACGCCAGGCCAACGGATCCTTTTTTTTTTACGTGCGTGTCCAAGCTCACTTGCATTCGTCTTTAATAGAACACTTAACTTGAAACTATTGCTGACTCAGTTCAAGTCAGAGTGATGATTTTAAAGAACATAGTAGATATTAACAAACAATGTCAGACTGGACTAAAGGTATACATAAATTATTTTCCGTTTCAAAGCTGTCAAGTTTAAGTCAGTATGTTGCTTTTTGTAAAAGCATATCAAATATATACAAACAATATTAGACTGGACTAAAGGTATACACATATTATTTTCAAAGCTGTCAACTTCAAGTCAGAATGAATGTTGCTTTTTTAAACAGCATATTAAATATATACAACAATATTGGACTGGAATAAGGTATACAAATGATATTTTCCTTTTCAAGACTGATGCGTTATTGTTAATATCCATTTACTCGTCTAGGAAAAGGATCATTTAAAGATTATAATCGAATGTTACCACATAACTAACCGTGCAGCGTCTGTGGGATGATAACGTAAATATATGAGAGCGTGTTACGGGGCAATATCAACTAATGAGATATCTAGTTCTTATCAAACCTAATCAATATAGACAAAAAGGTAGTTCAATATATACAAACGATCAAATGTACTTTCAGACCTTTGAAGACCACAATTGCGCTGAGAAAACAGGGCTTGTAAACAACATCCCTGTATAATAGAAGATAGTATTTGTGACCCGTCACGCGAAAAGGATCCTTCTGGAAAATTATAATTCTAATTCAAATCAATCATTAACTATGTTCAATTATAAGAAGGCTACAATTTTTATTGAAATTGTTATCTATAAAGGTTTTTTTTTTGTTCCAAGATCAATATTGAGACGCAGTGCCCCCGACTCAAATTTAATACGTATTTTTATGATGTCACAATAAATGACGACAAAAGTAATTAAATACTCAAACAACCTATATATTGCCATATTAGAATTCTCTTTTGAATTAACCGGTTAAAGAAGCTGCATCTAAGTTTTAATAGCTAATGGCAATCTTCCTACCACTGGACAGATAATTATTAGCTGTTTCGGCAACCATTCTAAATAATGTACAGTTAGTAACATCGTAAAATTGGCATTAATCTCAATCAAAACCATCCTAATTCGCTCCAAAACGCACCAAATCACTTGAAAAGATGCGATCGACAACAATTTTCGAAATGAATAAAGCTAGAAATAAAATCGCAATTTTACTGACATAATTAATATTATAAACGTCTGATTGGTTGGAAAGCTATTCATAGAACAAGAAAGCCTATTTTACACATGGGAGGTAATAAGTATCGTTAATTTTGTTCATCCTGAACAAAATTTGCGATATTGATTTATCTCCCTTTAATTTTAATCAAAATTCACTGATCGCATCCATTCAATTTTATTTCAAAATCACTCCAAAATCAATTTCTTGGTAAATTTCACGATATTGTTAACTGCATACCGAAATTCTCCTAATCTGAGTTTTTGTTTACGTAAACTAGAGATCATCTTTTTGCTTCATCGCAAAGAGAAAAATAAGGAAACTTTAATGTACGGGTTATAAAACAGGCCAAAATTTACTAATCCGTAATGAAGTGCCTCATAAAGCTAAACGAAGTTTTGGCCAGTCTCAAATTACACGAAGTGGCATCCAGGTACATGTAGTTCGTATTTTTTTTTTCCTAACGGTACTCAATGAAATACTGAACCACAAAAGAAACGTAGCATATGACCATTTTATTTATACAACCATTCCTTCGTTGGAAATTTGAGCTCAATAAAATTTGTTGCGTCAAAAGAAATTGTTCGTGTTGCTCTGCTCATTTACCGATTGACACCATACAGTTTTTGTACAGTTATATACCATTCTTCCTTAATTTCTCCATACATTTTGCTGATTTGGAGATCCTTTTTATGCGCTGTTTGATTCCCCAAGATAACAATGATTTTTTCTTCCATTAAAATTGCTATCGTATGAACATTTATTATATAACTGGAACAACGATGTCTTTTACATTATTCAATCAATTGGCATACTAGTATTAAAGACCTAATTAGTATGAAGACTAAAGAGTACGTAGGTAGAATGAATGGAATATACAATAATAATAATAATAATAATAATTATAATAACAAAAATAACTTTATTTAAAGAAGGTAACATGTTAAGACAACAAGGCTTATTTTCAACATGGCCTTCTAACAAATTAATGTGCAAAATCTTAGTTGGAAGAACTTGTGAACTTTTGCTCATTTTTTTTTGTAAAACTATGTATCATGTACAATGTAGTAATGATAGCAATAAAATATGTTTAAACTAACCTATGAGCTTTTTGTTACAGTTAATGGTTCTGGGGCTATTGGTGAATAAATGCTATCCGTAACAAAAAAAGATGGTTGATTCCAGTGCAAGAAATCTTCAAAACTTTTTTTTTCTCTGATTTGGTAAGGAATCTCGCTCACAGGCTTTTTGATGAAATTTGACACCAATTACCAATACTTTTTTGGCTGATTTAACACCATTACATACCCAGGGAAAAAAAGAAACATTGTTGCAAAATTCCTCGAACAAAATCTTTCCATCTTATGTAGAGAGTCCCAATGCTATGCACAACTCAATAACAAAGAAAAAAATAACCAAAAGGGTATTTTTTCTTTAACTTTGCGGCCAGTTTGATTGTCACCAAAGAACATAAATGTATCCAAATTTTCTTTCTTTTTATCAACAGGTCTAAATAATGTGACGTTTCTTTTGCGGTTAAGTTTATACACTTACAAATTTTGAAAAGGATAAGCCGGAGGTTGAAAAGTTGCAAGGTAGGTTGTATTATTTTTCAAATGACCCTCATTAAATCTCAGGCTAAATGAACGTTTTTCCCTGGTTACTATTCAATTATTAGACTTGGTGAAACTAGAGGAAGAGGATAATCTTTATTATTTCACACCTAAACAATTAAGACCAATGACATCGCTTATTTTGCATCACGTGAGAGTGAAATATCTAGATCCATATTGTACAACCAGAACGAGGCTACTGTGCAATACGGATTTTTTTCCAAAACGAGACAACCTATATTGTACGATGAAAGTGAGGCAAACTATATTGTACGATGAAAGCGAGGCTGCAGTCCCGAATATAGATATCACCACTTTTCGCAGCCACTTCGATGTATCAAACCCTCCGTTCGGAGGTATTTAAATAAGTTTGATCTTGAGAAGATTCTTGATTTCTTCATTTGTTACATTGTTTATCATTTGTTCACATGAAAATGTATGTTCCAAGAGACGACGGGTATCAACCTGTTTTATGTTCATTACATATTATAATCAGTAAGCACTCGTCGACTTGACACATGAAATAAACATTTCAAGTGGAATTCTATTTTTAGAACAAATGTTTGTTTCAATTTCAACATGTCCATAGTGACTTGCACTTTACGCGCTTATCCGGATCATTTTGGATCTATTACACTTGTCTCTCTCAGATGTCGCGAATCGTTAATTGTAGAACTTTAAGTGTATGGTGTGAAATAAAGATGTCATTTAACATGATCGTGTACAATACTGAATTCATTGGATTCGTACCCTGCAGAACCAGTCTATATTTTGACTCGGCTATCGCCTCGTCAAATATAGACTGGTTCTGCAGGGTACTCATCCAATAGAATTCAGTATTGTACACGATCATGTTAAATAACCTCTTAATATCTCTCTATAGGTGGAATTCCACCCTCCATAATTACCTAATGAGCATGATTACCTTGGTCCAGGTCTGGTCAGCAACTTTAGAAATATCAGGGCTTGTGCTAGATTTTAAAAAAAAACATTAACAAATTAAGGTAATGGACCCGTAATAGTTCCGCAATATTTCGGAACTCATGATCTTACACAATGTTGAACGAGGATTCCTAATGAAATCATAAAGGAACCTCGGTTAATACTGTTAAAATTCATTAGAGGTCCATTCCCTTAAAGCGTTGAACAGTTAATCTTCATAAATGAATCAGTTACATTTATGGTTGAATGGTTCATTTACAAATGTCCTTATAACAATTTGTGGGATGTAGAAGATTTGAAAAAAAAAAGATAGTGTATAAATTACGTCAAGAAAAAAACAAGTGGTTGAAATGAATCACTTCCAGCAGAGGGCCATCGATATAGAAATATTCGCAAGGAATGGAAGTCAGATAATCGATCGAGTTTGATCGTTTATCCGGGTTAGCTTAAATTCTACTGTTAGACTAACATAGTCCAATACAAATAGTTATGTTGATTGATTGATTGGTTGAATGAAGTCTAACACCGCTTTCAACATTTTTTCAGTTATATTTCGGCGACTGGAGCACCTAACAATGGTTTCCTGGTATTTCTCTCAACCAGTGTAATCACCACATCATTTCCTAGCCTCCAGCTGCTATTTCACATAGGTCTACGATTATCAACCCATCGGTGAGAGACAAAAGTCGGAGAGAATGAGTGCCGCCGTCGGGGATCGAACCCGGGATCTCTAGATTTAAAGTCCGACGCGCTATCAACTGCGCTATGAGGGCGACTCCAATAGTTATGTTGAGGATGATACTTACAGCCAAGATTGAAATACTAATAATATTACTAAATGAAAATATTCATTATTATCATTTTTTTTTAACTTTGATAACATAAATAAAAACATCTTTATGAGAGGCACACTATCCGATAATTAGTACAGTAAATATGAACAATTAAGTGAAATCAGAAATTGATAAGGAGAATGATTTTGGAATGATTGAGGAATGAAATTGAATGATTGGGAGGGGCGACTTTGGAATGAAATTAAGGGAAGGTAATATAATATCGGCCAATCAGAGACTAGTCAATCATCTTAAAATCCACGCCAGTCAATTAAATGATGGACTGATTTGGTCAATTTGAAAGAAATGATTATTTGAACTATTTCGGAGCATTTTGACTGATTTTGGAGCGTTTTTGGGTTGATATGAATGAGTGTTTGGGATAAATGAATGGGCTGATTTAGTGAATTAGAATGGTTTTGATCGGAGTGAGTGTCCATTTTACGATGTAACTAACTGTGCATGCAGTTCAATTGAATCTTATATAATATGTACATTTATAACTGATTACGGGTAAAGCTTAAATCTATTACCTTACTCCCTACTTAAACCGTAATTGTTCCTTGAGAACAAAAATGATAACATTATTATACCACAAGAAATCCTTTATATACCTTTTTTTCATACTAAGCGACTCTTCATTTTCGTCTTAGTATAGTTTGAAAGTATTAGCAAGTATTAGCAAGTAGATTGATGTTGAGCAAAAGGAAGACCAAGAAACTTTTCCTTTTGTATCATTTCTTTCTTGTCTACCTATTATTTCAATATCCGTGGTTTTTCAGGTCCAATACAATGAATTAAAACAACTGCACCTGTATATTAATTTCCTGATCCTTTTTCTAATTTCGAAAATTCAGATAATATTTTTGCTACTGAATCAAATCGTCTGAAAAAGCAAAGTCCGGCCAAGATTGACCGGTCCTTGACCAGGCAGGTATTGGTATGATTAATATTCTTGTATATTTACTATCTCTTCGTCTGGTGATCAGAACCTGGTAAATACAGCTTAAATTTGAAGTGCAAAATTGCAAACATTTGGAAGTTCTTTATTTTTAGACATGATATCTTTATACTTTTAAAATTAGAATTAATCTAGATAGAAATTAACTAAGTTTTGTCGGGACAAAGAAAAAATGAAAAACGCAAGATTTAATTTTATTATAATTAGAATCGATCAATATTTTTGGAAAACACCGGGAAAGCATTGACTCACTTGCATTCTCCTTTCTTGATTAATCTTACCAGGAGGTTTTTTTATACATAAACAAATTCGAAATCAAATATCTTAATTAGTTTAAAAAATTAAGTGATAGGGTTGTCACCAAGAGCATACATACAACAAACATACAAGACAGAACTTATTAAGAGGGTATATATCACATGCACTTATAATACGTGTACCATTATGTTGATAGTCCTAGGGCCTGTTTTACTAAACTTCTTAAGAAAAAACATAATCGTAAGTCAAAATCACAAACCTTAGGTTTTCATACCTTGTTAGATTCTGCCTTGCAATATCTCATTGGAATCGGCTTTATAAGACGATTCCAATGAGATGATGCACGGCAGAATTCCATAATTAATTTCTACTGTAGAAGCAACTTTAATTTTTGACTAGCGCAAAAAATGATCGTAAGATGTTTAGTAAAACAGGCTCCTCCGGGGTGTACATCATGATCCTTATTATTATCCCCCTCCCATGCGAAAAGGAGGGTGTATATTGCTTTGCACATGTCGAACGGTGTGTAGGTCCGTCGGTCCGTCTATGGACCTTTTTTGTCCTGGAGCGTGTAAATTTATGGTTCTAATATGAATTGCATGGATCTAGACCAATACTTAAAGATTTTCGTCGTAGCGTTCAGGATGAAAACGTTCGTGAAACGTTTTAGAAATGATACTCTGCTTTGCACGTATACTCACGTGAAAAACAGGGATATCATTTAATAACGTTGGCAAACGTTTTGTCATCCTGAACGCAGTGAATATATTTCTAGAA
Organism: Fragum whitleyi; assembly: GCA_948146395.1. Classification (NCBI taxonomy): domain Eukaryota; kingdom Metazoa; phylum Mollusca; class Bivalvia; order Cardiida; family Cardiidae; genus Fragum; species Fragum whitleyi. Next base: position 10,876,928 of record OX411543.1, on the reverse strand, counting down.
ACACTCGAACATGAACTGAGATAGGATGTTAAGATGGTTGGAAGGTAATTGATAGGTTTACGCGTTTGCTTATTGATAGGATCGACCCCATATTGATTTAGATAAGTACGTTTTCTATCTGTGGTACGATCAAAGCTAACAAGATCAAAAAACGTTTAGTTCATAAGTCTGACTTTCTCAAATGATTAAAGGAGGGCCTTTCTTCTGTTTAGAAATTGTAAGATTCCATTTAAACACTTGTCATTCAATTATTTTTTAATAAAATAGATAATGTTACAAAAAATTTACAAAATTTCACCAGATTTTATTTAAATCCAATATAGTTGCCGCAATACTGAGACTCTGGGATGTTCCTTGATCGCCAATCCTTTTAAAACATACGTACATGTACTCACTTCAAAAAGGGCTGACGATTACAGAGGTAGATCTAAACAAAACACGTTTAATAGATCAAAACTGTGATTAATTACACATCGAATAGCATTCTCCGATTTTTAATACACGCAATTTTAGCCAGATCAAACCAGCATATAGATTTCCACACAAAAGCAGTTAATCTAATACATTGTAGGCTACATAGCATATTGTAATGAACGAAATGGATTGGTGGCCATGAGAACCGAGAGAATGAAATTATTGATTTTTTTTTTTTTTTTTTTTTTTTTTTTTTTTAAGATTTAAGCAATTTCGAAAAAGATTAAATACCTAGCAGTTTCTTTTTTTTATCAGTACCTTTACCATTTGTGTCGCAACTCACCATTCCGCAAATCTCTTGTTAAAGTTTGACGCATTCTGGTTTGTTGTTGTTGTTTGACTGTGGTTTCAATTAAACGTCCCATTTTCCCTTTTAATTTGTAACAAGATATAAGCAATGTGAGCTGTAAAACGCATCTGGACGCCACCACATCAACCATATGTTAGACGGCCCATTTGGGATAATCTTACTGGACAAGTCTAGTTTAATTATGACATAAATTCATTTAGTACAGACCATCTTGTTTTCTTTTCAAAAATAAGTTGTAAGCAGCTGTTATTTTATTTTGTTTTATAATATGACCTACGCCGCGGGAGTGAAATAACCCCATTGTATATTTTTGATATTAAACGGGTGTTATTACACTAGTGAAATTACTATGCAAATGAGCTAAGAGCGGATATCAACGTTATATTTTTTCTATGTGAAAATGACGTCACAATAGATTCGATGACGTCATTTCGTAAACGGCGTTTTATGTTTCGCGGAAATACCTGAATCGATAAATATATCGAATTTCTTCGTTTTATCACAAAAATCAACGTCATATTATGAATAGTTTATCAAATTTGTGCTCATAAAATACCGAATTTATTAAACTCGTCATCTAACACAGATAAAAACTCGGCGGAGCCTCGTTTTATCTGTTTACAGATGACTCGTTTAATAATATCGGTATTCGATGACCACTCATTCAATATCCTCTAAATATATTTTTCTACATTAATGTGACGAGCCGAGAGAAATGAACCACCTGACTGCGCAGTCTGACTATAGGGTCGACATCTTTCGTAATAAGCTGATTTTTAGAATCAAGCTTAATCATTCTATCCTTCTGTATAAGACGTTTCTAAATGCGATGCGACCCCCCCCCCCCCCCAATTTGCCTTAACTTGAATCGATGTTTTGTTAAAATTTCATTTTACGGAGTTCGCAGATGATCCCATTTTAAAACAACTTGTCACATAAATATTTTGAACGTGTTTGCCTCAAAACCGCCTTTTTGAGGTCATTATTATACGAATTTGTAAGTATGAACTTTCAAGTTTATTTCTTTTGTTCAATACATTAAAAAATCTGATAATGTGTTTTTCAAACATTTAGGACGCCGACTGACGGCATACGGTTTCATTTCCTGAAAAGCCCTTTATTTTTTTTAGACCTTTATCTCTAAAAAAACAAACGTCACAGGGTTAGAACGCGTGAATGAAATTGTATAACTCTGGGATGTTCAGTGCTTTGATTTATACCGAAATATTTAAGCCATTTAATTTTCGCCGGATCATTAAAAATCATGATTTTGCTACCACGGGTTAAGTGCCCATTATACTAAAATCCAGACTCGCAGAGCTTAAATCTGGCGAAGTTAATGCGAAATTTCTATACCAGACTAATATTCATTAGGGGATTGAAAATCAAATTAATGTATTTACGTTTGCGACAAGGATTTTACGATCATCCTCATAATTCAATACAGCCACAGACAACAGGTCTTCTATCTTGTAACGTTTTATTCCCCCTCCTTTGCTGAGCTTAATTACTTTATGCATTGACTTCAGATAAATTCTTTGATGGGTCTCTTTCGGAAATCTGATGATGGCGTTAGGGGCAACACAATCTCATTGAAATCATCTTTATGCAACCACTACGTTACCCCTTCGTTACAAGCGAAGTGGTGGGTAAGCTTGGGTAAATTCTCAGTAATGCAAAAACATGCTTAATTTTTCGGACACTAATTTTAATCAGACTGTTAGTATGATGAGTTCGAGCAGTACAATTGATATCGAGACTCGACAGAAAATTAACGAGATTACGAAACTATAATTTGAGAGATAATAGTTTGATTTCTTTAATGCTTTTCGTTGGTTTATCGAGAAATAACGGTAGAGCTCTGCTACTCGTAAAAATATAGCTTTTGTCGTTCACTCAATGAAATATAAATCGATCTTACACTTAAAAAAACGATTATCCTCTATTTAAATGACAGGACAAAGGCGTTGTAAAAGGATGAAATACTTGAAACAAGGAAACTCTCATTTCCATAAAAACAACCTCATTTTTCCATTTTTGAATAGGATAATAATATCGGTAAATTAAAAACTCTCGGTGCTACAGCACTCGAAAATCTACAAATAATACATTTCCGCAATTTTTTATCAAGTACAAGGTGAATGATCTTTGAATGATTTTGGAACGATATTGAATGAGAATGATGAGTGAGTTTTAAATGAGATTAAAAGGGAGGTAATCAAATACACTTATCTTGTTCAGGATGAACTAAACTAGCGATGTTTATTACTTCCCTTTAGTAACATATGCATACATATTTTATAAATAGCTTCCAATTTCTCCATGATCCAATCTTGTGCTTATAATTACAATTATGTCAGTGAAATCGTGTTTTTTTCTATCTATACTTATTAATTGATCTTATCTTAGTTATTGCAGCGTTTTTGAATGGTTCGAGTTGGTTTTTGGAATGAATGAATGGAGTGCTGAATGAATAATGTCGAATAATTTGATCGGAACGAGTGTTCATTTCACGATGTTTCTATATGGACATGTATACGTAAGTAAACGTAACCATTCTCCTATTCACGGCAGTTGCCCCTTCTAACCAAACCTTTAGTAGACAATACAGACTAAGATCAGCCTGCATAGACATGCAGTCTGATCTTGCCTTCATTTTATGCCTCCTATTCAATAATTATTGAAAACATTGAGTAAGACTCTTCAAATTCAGTGAAATTGCAGATTTGTTTAAACGGTGATTCGAAATCAACAGGATAAGTGTTAAACGTTAGAAAATAATTTCCAGTCTACGATTACCTTGTGACCTTTGATGTTCCATATTTCATTAATAGAGATGATCACTTGATTCAACAAAGCTTTCCAGTAATTTAGAACACACGGAATATTTAACTAGAATCCTTGTTACTTACTGCTCTATAGACCATATGTAACTAACTTTCATTGGATATATAAGACACCGAATTCAAGATGAAAGTTGCATTATGATTTCAATTCTTTATGCATAAGCTATTTACATTTGAGATTGATCACAAAAAACAATAACGATTATATTCTGTTTTGAAGTTTTATAGATACACAAAATAAAGTGAGTTGTCAAAAAAAGTAAATTTCATCAATTTTGAGGTATGACAAAATTTACCTTTGATCACTGACTTAAACTTGTGTAACTATACATACAAAAATGTTACATACGAGGGTTGTTTGTTATATTCGTAGATTCTTCTGTTTGTATTTTTATTTCTTAATTGAACGCATAATTACTGTAAAAAATAACGGTTGCTTTCGAAACTGACTTCATCATGAAGAAACTAACCTTGTTACGACAATAAGCAATGGATATCGATAAGGAGAAAAAAGAAATTTGCGTGATGAGTTTCTTTACTTTATCAGTATTCATGTGATTTTATCTCACGCGTTCAGTCCAATCCTACCCCTATCCATACCACATTTTCTCGCGATTTTAAATGCCAAGGTTTGACTATACGTAGCACATGCAAACAGGGTTACTCATTCCAAACGTTCTCAAATGTTTCTACAACCTGAACGCAGGGAGGGGTTCCTTGTATTGAGAGCATGAATACGTGACTAATTAATCATCTTCTTATTTTTATCATAGTTTCCGTAGGACTTAAAAACTTCTGCAGTTTAAGTCAATAAATTATATATTTCGGGTAACCTTATAGTTCCAAGCAAGTTCGTTTTATTTAGAAGGTATTGAGAAGAAAAGTGAAGCAGTTTTACAATGACTTATTTTGTACACCATCACAGTTACAGTTCGGAACATCGAGAAATTGACAAGTTGAATGATTTTGGAATGATTTAGGAATGAAATCGAACGAGTGTGGAAAGCAAGTTATTTTAATTTTTTTTTCAATTATCGATTCATTTTTACATCCCCTTAAAAAAGCTACACATTTTCTGATTGTGTGTCTTCACGATTAAATCAGACGCTTAAACAACACCAGCCAATGAAATCATGCAACTGTCTGATCGATTTGATTGAAATATTGACCATTTTGATCTATTTCAAAGCGTTTTCAAACTAGTTAGAAGCATTATTAAGTGATTCGATTGATTGTTTACAAGATTGATTAAAGCGCTATGTCGAGCGAGTGACTTTGAATGGTTTGGATCGAGATGAGTGTCAATTTCACAATGTGAGTTACTGTACATGAATCGTAGAAACTGGCTTGTTTGTTATGTTAAATGGGTTTTAACGCCGTGTTTAACCATTTTTCTGTCATATCGTGACGTCTGGATCACCTAACCACTAATTTCTTGTATTGGTCTTACCAGTACTACCATGATCAAGGGCGTAACTCCCTTTATGCAATTTACGCAAATGCGTAAAAGAAAAAAACCTTATGTTGAAAAATATCGTTGATGAATGATCATAGCATCGAAACTGCAGCTTATTCAAGCTGTAGTTACGATGCTTTGACTATTCACCAACGCTCAAATCATGAAAAGGGAGCGGACGGAGGACATTCATCTTTGGTCAAAGTTCTCATATTCCCTTTATCCTATATATTCATTGGTTGTCACCTACTAAGTGCGTATAAATTTCAAAGTTCTAGATACGCCTATGATGATAGCCGTTCAGTGCCCCAAGCTAATAATCCCACATAGCTCTATACGATTAGCAACCAATTGCTAGGAGGCAATCGAAACAAGAGGCCCGTTTTAACTAAACTTCTTTCGAAAAAAAAAGTCAAAATCACAAGTCGAACCTGGTGTTTTCATTCATTGTAAGATTCGTCTTTGCAATATCTCATTGGAATCGTCTTTAGAAGATTATTCCAATGAGATGATGCATGGCAGAATTATATAATTTCTTACTACTGTAGAAGCAACTATATTTTTACTTACGATAAAAATAATCGTAAAATATTAAGTAAAACATGCCCAGACCCCTGAGATTTGAAGTTCAATGCGCCACTTACTTTGCTCTAGGACAGTGGTTATAGAAATTTGAAAAAGTACCTGTGATGTTTTAATATATGACTGTTTTCCCAAAACGGACCATCTGACAATCCAGTAAAATAGACACTGGAAAAAGATATTGGCACCTTTACAGCTGAATCTAATGTCGCGTTTCATGCTGTTATATACAGGAAGGTAGAATTCATTCAAACATTTTATATTCAACAAAAAAGTACGAAAAGAGTGTCACACAATGTCTGAATACGCCGTTCGCGCAGTTTGACTAGGTTGGGCACTTTACGCACTATCCAGATGATTTCCTTTCGCCTTTTCAGGCCATATACAGTTAGTTACATCGTGAAATTGACATTCGCCTAACTCAAAACCATTCTGAATCGCTTACTCAGCACTCCATTCAATCATTTCAAACACTCACCCAAACCATTCAAAAAAGCCCAAACCCACTGAAAAATATAGAATCAACAACGTCATTCAAAATAAATTTGGATAGAGAAAAAATCCGATTTCTCTGACATAATTCAAATTGTAAGCGTCTAATTGGTTCCTGAAGAAATATGAAGCGATCTATAGAACTTGTATGCATCTTTTATTAAAGGGAGATAATCAATATAGCTCATTTTGTTCACCCTGAACAAAATTTACGATATTGGATTACCTCCCATTAAATTCACTCAGAACTCGCTCCACACACTCATTCAATTTCGTTCCTTTATCATTCCAAAATCATTCACCTTGTTATTTTTACGATGTTGTTAACTGTATCCATTTAAAGTTACATATGTGTCTCCGCGTGACATTTCCAACCATTTCACATGTGCTCAAAGCAATGTCTCTGGCCAGCCTGTGAAGCCGCAATGTCTGACCAAAGCATTTGCTTTAAATTAGGTAGATAGATAAGGTGTGAAACCCTCTGAAGGCAATCAACAAACATTCTAATTGCATTGTATGGTTGTCTAGAATGTGCATTGTGTGGGTGTCTATCACACACATAAAATTGTTGAAAATGTCGCGTGCAGGCTCATATGTAAATGAATTGAATTTCTACAATATGACTCTAGTAAGGGCTATTTTCATATAAACTTAAGGCATGCTGATGGTAGGGAACACGATTACAAGGAATATTCGAGGGTACAGTTAAAAACATCGTGAAATTGACACTCATTCCGATCAAAAGCATTCTTAATCATTCACTCAGCGCTCCATTCATTCATTCCAAATACTCAAATACTCAAATTGATCAAAAACGCCCCGAAATCATTAGAAAACATTTAAAAATCGTTCATGACTTTCAACAATTAATTAAAATCTATCTATTTATTCTACGATTTTAATAGGTGGTGTGGAATTTCAAGTGTTGGTGATTGGTCCACGAAGACGTACAAATAGAAATGTACGTATGTTTTATCAAGGGGGGGGGGGGGTCGCTTATTTTGTTCATCATATTGGATTACCTACCTTTAATTTCACTCAAAACTCGCTCCACACTCTCATTCAATTTTATTCCGAAATCACTCAAAAAGTATTCACCTTGTCAATTTTACGATGTTCTTAACTGTTCTCATACAGAGTTAATAATGGTTGTATCTGGGACCTTAATGCACGAACATTTCAGGGAGAAAATATCAACGATAGAAAACGGAAACTATGTCCAAAAAGAGACTTTGCCAATCGCTAAAAGATCTTTTTTATGTGGACTATGCAGACAGAATGCAATTTACAAATGGAATATTCAAATTATAACAGAACATTCAATATTTTCATTTTTTAAACAGAAACCTAACAATGCTGGCTATTATAGCAATTACAAGACAAATATAGCAGAATTGTTTTTAACGTATACATGTAATTAAGCGCATTTCACTTTCTGAACACTATGCAAACATTTAAGGAATTTTAGTTCATCGTGTACATGTAGTTCTATGTAGTTGAAGACATTTTTGAGAAAAAAAACTATTTCAATGTCGCGAAATAGCAGTTCATTAAAAAAAAAAAAAAAAAAAAAAACTAAAACACCAGTACCATACCAATTTGTATCTTAATTTTCAAAGATAATAGGTTATTATTACCACTGTGCTTATAAATAAGAAATCTACACATTTTTAAGGTTAATTACAAAGCAGCCTATTCGTTTTCAATCAAATCTATATGTCGGCGTCCATACGGAAGCCCTTCGACGAGGTCCTGACTGTGACCATGCACACAGTGACAGAGGCAATGGATTCGTACCACATCTGGATGGACTGTCTATGCTCTGTGCACTGCCCAAAATACATTCACTATCAGTCTCTTATGGGACTTGAACCCAAAATTATCAAATTACTAGTCGAGTACGATAACTACTCGCAATCGGATGGTTGCGGGTAAATGAAAGGCCAAAATTTTAGCCTGCATTTTCTGTTTTAATTCGATCGCTCTGGGTTTATGTTAATTGACATTGAAATAGTGTTAAGCGAGAAAGGACAATTTGAGAAAACTTGTCGCCTATTAGATATTCTTTTCGAAATCTAAATAGATAAGTTTTTCAAATGTTCAAATGATAACTAAAATTAATAAACATGTTTTCGAAAGCAAGATTGTGTTTCTTTACAGGCGCAACTTACACAGTGGTAGTCACCGAAGAAAGATTATAAAATCGAGCATCTGTGACCATTGCGAAGGGGAACCATCTAGTAAGAACAAAAAGTACCAACTGTTTGCAAGTGATACCCGCTTTGCCAGTGCAAAGCACGCTATTTTTGCGAACAGTTTGCATTTTTGCCGTCCTATGGACAGGGCTGTGTGAAAATTTACGCGTATGCTGACCTGATATCTTTCTTTTTTTTTTACAATGTCTCAATCTAGAATTATAATATTCTTCTTTTCATCCCCTGATTGACTCCCGCTAGACTCATTATTTTTTTTAAAAAAATGTTGCGGAGTACCAATATGGCCCTTTTTCGCGTAAAGTGTCATATCGGCATTTAATTACTACCATAACCATGTTGACGATGATTGTATATATCTTTTGAATAAAACATGGAAAATTAAAATGATTTTCTACGTTTAATTTAAACTTGGTATTTCTGTGTAAGAAACATTCTATGTCTGTTTGAAATCTTTACACAAACCCGCTGCTTAAATACCGTTATGATTCTTTAGAATGCTCATTAGCAAATGTATGTACAGTTAACAACTTCTTGAAATTGACAATGGGAATTATTTTGGAATGAAATCGAATGAGTGCGATGAAAGAGTTTTGTGTGAAATCAAAGGGAGGAAAACCAAAATGACTAATTTTGTTCATGATGAGCAATATTAGCGATATTTATTACCTCCCTTTAATGTGACATTCATATATATTCTATACATAGCTACCCATTTTCTCAAGAATCAATTTTGTGCTTAAACCTTCAATTATGTCAGTGAAATCGCGATTTTTTCTATCTATATTTATTTTTAATATAATCGATGACCTTATCTCTTAGGTGATTTGGAGGCGTTTTTGAATGGTTTGAATGACTATTTGGCATGAATGAATGGAGTGCGCTGAGTGACTGATTTAGAATGATTTTGATCGGAGTGTGAATTTCACAATGTTTTTAACTGTACGTGAGCATACACATGTATTTTGAACCCAGAATATATTTTTATACTTTATGTATCTACATGTATATATGTAAGATAGGTTAAATTCAAAATTACATGTACTGGTATAATTTTGAGTCAGTCACGATCATCTTTAAATGCATTTCTGAATTCATATTCGTTTACATATAAGTGAAAAAGACTGAATTAAAGAACATGTGCACAGTGTGTCCGCTAATACGCTCGTTAATAATGTTGCAAACGCAATCATGTGAAAACAAACGACAGATAAAGATAAACAGTTTGAATAAAAAAAGGTTGAATAAAGAATATTACTCGTACTTTTTATATCTATTCATCTTTATTTCTTTTTCTTTATTTATCAATTTAATTTACTTTTTTCTGAAAAAGTATATGCTCGTTCCTTCCTTAATTTAATTCAAGATATTCATTGTTACTGATTGAACTATTATTATTATTATTATCAATATCATTATCTTATTATTATCATCATTATTACTACCATTACAATTATTGTTGATTTGATGTTTATGTTTGAATTTGTTTGTTTGTTTTTTGTTTTTTTAAAGCAGGAATACATTTAGATTTTATGTATAGAAATATACATGTAGCACTTTACATGTATCTATCATTTGTCTTAGAAGTAAAAGAATTTACCTCATACTCCAATATCCTTGCTCAATAGCGTAAGGAATTATCCAATATTAATTACTAATATACAGCAGGTGTTTGATTATTGACACGTAATTGACAATATTACCTGTACGGTACGGCTATCTGTCCTCTTCAATAATCCACAATTCCAGTAGAATACGCGATCCAGTAGTTTTACACGGCTCTGCCTACTGCCGTATTACCGGCATGTGTCCGATACTAGAGATATTCTGTATCAATCACCACTAACCTGTTTGATAGACTCAATGTTATTATTGGCCACAGTAGAGATGCACGAAGCCTTTCTCTATACTTGAATCCAAGTAGAGAGTCAGAAAATTAAGTATTCCCAACCGAGAAATGGAGGACTGTTGTTTTAATGTTGTCCACCCGTCCGTCTGTTATTCCGTCCTCAAATCCATCCGAGCTTGGCCGACCATGATGTGCGCCATTGTGGTTGTATAACTGTTGAGAAAATACCAATAGAAAATCAAATTTTCGACTAATTTATTAAAAACCGTCCATTTCTATTCATCTTGATCAAATCTTAAATCCGTGTAAATTCTAAGAAGATAAATCTTGTGGTTCTATTTAAATATCGACGTTCAAGGATGATCAAAAGTAGAAAGGGTTTCTCAACTCAAAATGAAGCGGCTCTGTTCATTTTTACAGCAATTAACCACCGTCAAATATGTGTGTTTTATAGTCATGTCTTTCCAACGCAAGTCGACAGTTGAATCTAAATTACTTGACACCCGTTTTCGTGCTTTAGCCCTAAAACCATTTTCACAGGACATTGAACCTGTGCACAAATACACTTTAAGACTTGAACAAAAGAGTTGCGCTGTAATAATTTTTTGTAAGACGTGTGCAAGTAACCGTACACTCACTGTCAAGGACATGCAATCGAACATCGCAGTAGAACCTTTTTCTCTCTTTTCAGATTGTCTAACAGCGCTATGAAAAAAATATACATGTATCTCTTAATAAAGGGGCTATTTTCAAGTGTCAGTTTGACCTATACGTTTACATCTATATTGGTGTAAGTTAACAAAAAATGATTTCATAAAATGTATCATGACCTTTCACTAAAAGTGTTGGCAACTCACCTGCAATCATTTGAGGTGTAAATGAACACGCTTTTATAGTGAATGGCGATGTAAATTGAATGCAAAGTAGGGGATATATATATATATATATCTTAAAGATTTAGAAACATTTTTTGTGGTGTTTTATCAAATCAAATCGATCAAATAGCTAAAGAAAACCGATAAAGTGCCATGGCTGAACATCATTTCAGCGAGACCAAAGATAGTCATGTAACGTCACCTGCTTGCAAAGTTGTTTAAAATATACTTAAATAGTCTTTATTGCCGTATCATCTTACAGTCTAGTCTATGCTTCGAAATCTATCTTGTTTTAGTTTTGAGTTCATCCATTTAGACTTGTGAAACTTGTTGGCTGAAAATTGGCTTCAATGAAAACAAACTTGAAAATGAAGGGTTTTTTTTTATACTTGTACATAAAGTAATTTTGATTTAAAGTCTTATCATAGTAAAATCTTTACTTAGTTATACAGAATAAGATATGATAATGATACTTTTGGATTCGTGGAGTTATCAAAAATTAAATTATAACCCACCACGCTTCGTGTATTCATACAGTGTTTCTAGAATATTATGTCAAAGAAAACGTTCTAGGACATCTTTACTTTGGCAAATGAATAGAATAAATGACCTTATATCGAAGTAAAGTTCGTCCAGTGACATAGTTATTATGGGTCTATCAACCTTTCCTTTAAAATATTCACACGAATTTGCATATGTTCGACGAATTTTACATATCCATACATTAGAACTGCATCCGACTTTGTTATTAGCCTTCGTTAATTCATTACTTTTAGTCGTTCATTTAATCTAATATTTTTAAACGTGTCTCTAGAAAAGAGTAACATCAAGAAATATTCTTAAACTTATGAAGCATTTACCTTTTGGCATGAAGGAATTGAAACATGAATATCTTTTTTATAGAAGCATGGAACAAAAAATAAATTCCCACTTTGTGATAAGCGTTTTTTACTTAAAACCTTGATGAAAACAAAGATGTTCCATATACATGTATTCCTAAATGAGAAATGATGTTGATGATGATAATGATGATGATAATGATTATGGTGATTATGATGATGATGATGATGGTGATGATGGTGATGGTGATGATAAACGACTCATTGAAAAGCTTGATGACGCCAATAGAATATGACTCACAGAAAAAACCTAAATGCGACCTTGGCAAACTTTTTCAGAAAAATCTCACACGGGGGGATGTTCAAACATTAAATCAAAGTACTGAAAGTACTGATAAGTTGGAATGCGTTCAAGAGATGGTGACCTCAAGCCACTTACGAAGCTCACGCCTCCCGCACACCACAGGTGATCACATAATACGTCTCGTCTTTTGACGGGCGTAAATAAATCAATGTATTTTAACAACGAGAGACGCTTAAACCCCTGATTCGCTATACAGGCCTTCAATTGATGCAATAAAAATGATAACAAGAGGGCCAAAATGGTCCTTATCCGCTGTCCTGAATCCGATTTGTCCAGTGGATCCCATCCAAGAAACTTTCTGGCAAAGTTTCATTCAAATTTGCCTAATGGCTAATTGTTGAAAGAAATTTCAATTTACAGAGGAGAGTGAAAATTAGCCCTGCCCTGTCACGCACATATTTATGGGCTAATCAAAACTTTGCAAACAAATTTTAAAGATGGTCTCCAAAGGAACGTTCTGGTAAAGTTTTATTGAAATCGGCCCAGTGGTTCAGGAGGAGATTTCGCTCAAAGGTCCTGAGCTTAAATAAGTCCCGCCCTGCGACTCAAATATTTATGGGCCAATCAAAATTTTGAAAACAATTTTTAAAAAGGGTCACCATAGGAACATTCTGGAAAAGTTTCATTGAAATAGGCCCAGTGGTTCAGGAAGAGATGCTGTACAAAGATTTCAGGATTAAAGTAAGCCCCGCTTTGCCATGCCCATATTTATGGGCCATTCTCAATTTCTCGAACAATTATTAAAAAGGGTCACCCCAGAAATACTCTGGTAAAGTTTCATTGAAATCGCCCCAGTGGTTCAGGAGGAGATGTCGTTCAAAGATTTCTGGCTCAAAATAAGCACCGCCCTACCACGCCCATATTTGTGGATTGTCAGAATTTAGCGAAGAATTTTTGAAGAAGGTCACCCAGGGAACATTCTGTCAAAATTTTATTGAAATCGGCCCAGCGATTTAGGAGAAGAAGAAGTTTTAAGAAAGTTGACGACACACGACGGACGTCGGAGTCGGGATGATCCATTAAGCTCCCCTTGAGCATGTAGTAATCAGGTGAGCTAAAAAGGAAGAAAATGATATGGACCATATAGCCGAGTAATGGACGCAGAGGCGGACACTTATACACTCAAAACAGTTTCTATGTTATTTTTCAAATGACTTCTGCTCCATTTCAGTTATCAATTACATTTTAAATTACAATTGTCGCAAAGTGAACCTCAACAAGCGCTTTGTCAATGCTATACGAGAAACCTATTTCGCGCAAAGATGGAAAAACTCTTTACCTACGAAACAAACATTTTACAATATAATGAGTTCGAGTTCTAAGAATGACGTATTTTCCCTCTCATGTTTTTTAATATATGCATTTAAGGAGAGAGATTCATTCCTTGAAACCCAATAAGTAAGACGACACAGAACGCAATGCCCAGTGTAAAGCCTTTCAATTTTCGTTCCTTGAAAGGAATTACACAACCGGGCATTGGAATTACTTTCTAGATACAACAACAACAACAATAGAAAAATATGCATTTGCCTTTGTCGTTTTAGCACGTCAACCACAGTGAGGCTTTTCATTTTCAATTTCTGGAAAAGAATCACGTGTGGTTTGTCATGCTGTTCGGATTTGAAAACGAATATTATTATTTAATTCGAAATTCAAACTTCATTTCAAAATGCTTTCCTGTTGTTAATAGAACGAAATATTAGCATGTATCTCTACGATAACAATTGTTGTGTATTTTTCTTCTTCTGAAATGGAACTTTAATTGTTATTATATATGCCATCTTCTATACAATTTTTTAAATGAAACTGTTCAACAAAATCAAAGTTACTCTTCTACTGGTATTGTTAAATATATTTGTGTTTTGTATTATGGGCCAGTGGCCTAGAAATATATATGTCAATAAAATTGGTAATTGGTAATTGGTAATTGGTAATTGTCCTTGATGAAAAGCTTTTTTCGCAGGGAAATCTTTTACATCATGAGTTGGAATCGCAAGACAATTCTTGGACGAAGTTCTATTGTAACTTTGACCTTCGTGACTCCAAAATTTTGCACTTTCTTGTGTCATTGACAACATTTGTTTCAAGGTTTATGATTTGGGTCAATTGGTTGTTCAGTTAGAGTGGAAACTGTTAACAGTTCAAGGTAACTTATGACCGTGACATGTATGCCCCGAATCAATAGGTATTTCTTTGGGTCATGGGCATATTTGTGTAAAGTTTCGTTATTGCAGGTCAATTGATTCTCCGTTTAGCTAGCGGAAAGCAAAAGGCCAATGGACTGACAGACAGACATGGTGAAATCAATAAGTGCTCCTCTACTCCTGAGTTGGGGGTATAGTTAATATGATCGTAAAATTGATAAGTTGAACGATTTTGGAATGATTTAGGAATGATGTTGAATGAGTGAGCGGAGCGAGTTTTGAGTGAAATTTAAGAAAGGGAATCCAATGTCGCTTATTTTATTCAGGATTAACAAAATTAGCGATATGTAAAACCTCCATTTAATAAAAAAGGCATGAAAGTTACACCAATAGCTTTATATTTCACCAAGAACCAATCAGACGCTTTAAATTTCAATTATGTCAGTGAAATCGCGATTTGGTTCTAAAATGCTTTAATCATTTTGAATGTACAAGTTGATCTTATTTATTGAGTAATTTTGAGAGTTTTGAATGGTTTGAGTGAGTGTTTGAAATGAATGAATGGAGCGCTTGGTGAGCGAATAAGATTTTTTTTGATTGAGATGAATGTCAATTTCACGATATAACTAACTGTATGATGGTACTCTTAAACGTGTTGATGTGCGAGAATGTGAAGAAAACAAGTTGAACTTTCAAATGGCAAGTTATTTTGGTGATGGAATGCAATTGGGCAAAGATATTCATAATTCCATTAAAGATGTGTCGGCCAGGATTTTATTTGATGAAATTTGGGCTTTGACAATGAAACATTCATGTAGATATGACGGAAAACAAACGACAATATGTTGCAAAAATATTTATTAACTTTAAAAGTGTACCTTCACTGAAAAACTAAAGATTTTTATTTCGTAACTGTAGACAGAAATGTACAATATAACAATTTGTCATAAGTTAAATGTGTCATAAGGTCGTTCAGAAAGAGAAACCATACCTTTAAAAGAAGCTATAACATAATTCTACGAAAATAGGTCGCGACATTACCAAATAAGCAGATCACGTGATTGGCCTGTGCTATTGCCACAATACTGAGAAACCAGATCGCGACATTTCCAAATAAGCAGATCACGTGATTGGCTAGTGCTATTTTCAATAGCTGACCTTATTTAACTTGACTCATCACATGATTTCCAAATATAGTAATGTAAACATGTGATACTAGTAAATTCGTACGCAAATTTCAATAAATATCGTTTAAATCATGAATTAGCGTGTTAATAATAAACATGAAGTGATAGTTGTGTAATTGTACAGGATTATTTCCCTTTGATGAAATAAACTGTATGTCTTTGTCAAGTTGAGATATACAAAATAGGCCGAAGTGTATTCACATCCTGTTCACGTGATGTGTGTTCTCAAAAAACCCGAAATGAATTTATCTTGGGTTCATTTTGCGGTTTTGTTAAATCTAAGTTGGAATTGCTCCGCATTCCAACTTAAAAAACGAAGATACTTCAGGAGTGAAAACGGTATAAAACATGTTTCGGATGGCGTTGTAAGATTGAAAAGAGTCTGTCTGAATAAGATCCATGGTGCTTCAGACAAAATCCCTGTCGTACAATATACGAAAGGGAGTTTGCCTGAATCACTTCGGACATGTGACATTTGCAGAAAAAGATAATAGCATCCGTTCATGTCTCTATCGAAATTTCATTATTATAGATATGGTTATCGTGAAAGGCATTCAAGTCTTGATATAGAGAATAGAAACATGTTAGTGTCTAAAAATGACAATGTTATCTAGTCGAGGTTGGGAGAAAATATCATGACGAGGCTTTGCCGAGTCATGATAATTTCTCACAGCCGAGACCTGATAACATTGATATTTTAAGACACTTACATGTTATTCTATTTATCATGCAATCATTTTTCACCACCGCATCATAGAAAATCCTTACAAATCAAAGAAAGTCATGTGGAAGTTTATGCAAATTGTTTCTAAAAATAGACTGCTTGATAACATGTCATGTTATCAGATAGGCGATATCAGGTCAATACAGGCTTCGTTGCATGATAAAAACACTTCAGGGGTGTAGGCAGTGGCAAAAACTGACACATATACAGTTTATAGGCCTTAAAGATACTCGTGATTACAAAAATGTACTTTTGTCAAAATGTCTAGGTGTGATATCTTACCCTACTTTCTTATGGCGTGTCCTTTGATAGCGTTCAGATATATACCCAAACAGTTCTAGGATTAGAGCGGACGATAGTACCAAAATCTTAAGAACTAAGTTCATGGTATATTTGAATTATGCATTTGAACCACTGTCTGCAGATACTTAAGCTTTATTCAAATCTTTCAACTTTTGTTATTATTTAAGGGTTACAGTTTTAAACGTTTTGAAATTGACAAGGTGAATGATATTGGAATGCTTTTGAAAAGAACTTGAAGGAGCAGGGACGAGAGGGATTAATATAAATTGAAAGATCTTGTTTCTCAATCTTTGTAAAATAAAATTGTTTAAACCAATAAATGGAGTGAATTCGTCTTGAATGATGTCAAATGGGGGGGGGGGGGGGGAGAGGGGGAAAGATACAATACTGCGGTTTGAATGTAGTTGTTGAGCATATTAGAGAGTGGGAGTCTTCTTGAATGGTTTGAGTGAATGTTTGGAATGAATGAATGGATTGCTGAGAGAGTGATTTAGAATGTTTATGATTGGAGTGAAAGTTAATTGTATGATTTTCTTTACTGTATGTAGGTTCGTTCTCGTGCATGTGCTCTTAGCTAGTTAATAGATAAATGTATTGTAACATAGGAATACATTAACTTCAAAATAAATCTACATATTTGCTTTTTGCAAACTTAAACATCCTATACATATGGAGCCAAGAATATTTAACCTAATTAATTTAAATACTAAAGTTCGAATTCCTTTTAGCCTGGGTTGACGGCTTTTACTGTTGCAAAAGGGGGCGTGAAACATGAAATGATAGTGTCATTTATTTCAAAAAGACTAAACATTCGGTGTGTGCGCTTTCAATAAATGTATCATACGCCCATTGTAATAGCATATGCTTAAAACTTATCGATTCGTTCAAGATAATTTAGAATAGATCAGTTTAAGATACATGTACAGTAAACGAACAGTCTTAATTTTTACAATTTTACAATCATACAAGTACGCATTCATACAGTGTGATTAGATTTTTAGTTTCACACCTCCGTGAAATCAATAAATACTCCCCCTCCTTTAATTTAACAAGAATATTTTAGTCATGGTCTGATAATTAAAGGAAAAGAACGATAGTAAAACTTGGTTCTTGTAACAAACTAACACATCGGGTTTTAAGAAGTTTTTTCGTCCAGTAAAGAAAATCTAATCTAGCTTGCAGTAAAACGCTTTTAGACGCTAATAAAGTTACTAAAAGATCTTTCCCCTAGCAATTCATGTCAAATACACTGGAAAACAAAACTCAAATAGTCCCAGAGATTAATTAAGCGCCGTGAAATATTTGGGTTTGACAACCATATTTGGAAACAGGAATTAGTGTGGCCTTGATTCTTTTCTCAATCATAGCACTTGAAAATTGCTGGAATCTCGGAATTCCTACCTTGTTTCGTTATTTGTTTTGATTTATTTCTTTTTGAAGAAATCCTGATAAAATACTGAATCAGTTTTTTCATTTTATTGTAATATTGTCGTAGGACGACTAAAACTACTTATCTCCAGCCAATACAAGTTGTGGGTAAGAGGTTTCTTTTAAAAGCGTATTGAATAAAAACGATGTTTCGTTGTTTGAAATTTTGACGAGTATACATGAACGCAAACCTTATATTTTCTCAAATACATGTTTTCTTGAAAATCATCACTTTTCTTAAAAAGTGAGAGTTATGTATATCCGATGTGGCTTTTTTTTTTCTATTATTATTATCATTTTTATTGATTCATTTTTTTTTTTCTTTTTTATGATTATGATTTTTAAGACTCTAATTGATATCTTTAAGATGATGCGTTTGATGATTAAGTGCTTAAGCCGATAAATAATAGTCTTAAGAGATTTTTATGGCGATACGACGTTTGTCTTTGGCTTGAAGTAAGTAGCCTCGACGACGTTGAATTTTTTCACCCAAAATGATTAAAATCGTTTATAACATGACCTTCGTCGCGGGAGTGAAATAACCCCATTGAATATTTTTGATATTTACACTAGTGGAATAACAATGCAAATGAGCTAAAAACGTACAGCAAAACTATATTTTCGTTATGAATGTGGCGTCATTTTGAATTTGCTGACGTCATCTTAGTAGTAATGGACGATAGTTTGGCACCCTGGTGCCAAACTATCGTCCAGATTTTTGGTAGGCTATTTGTGCATTTGGACTTAGTCTTTTCACAGAAATGTAAACTTAGGCTTGTTGGGAATATGCGTGTGGACTTAGTATTTTACGAAACATGCGGGTTGGGTTGTGAGTAATGTGCATGTGGACTTAGTAATTTTAGGAGAAATGCGGGTTGGTTTGTGAGTAATGTGGATGTGGACTTAGTCCCTATCTTACTGTCTGACGCCGGGAAGATAGGGGACTTGGTATAGGGATTTGGTCTTTAAAATAAGTGCTTGAATGTATTGTGAAAGTGAGGAATGCAAAGGGGCTTTGACAATTTGCGAAAGAAAATGAATTCTTTCTTGGTGTTGGGTGGTCCTGAAAAGGACCGTTTTTGTTGATTGATGGTTCTGCTATTCATCTCAGCACTTCTTTTTGGTCTTTGGTTTCTTGAAGTTATCGATGTTCTTGCCGTAGGCACCCATCCCTGTCATTGTAGGAATTTTGTATCCCCTCTCTTTTTCTGAACAATGTCTTTTACTTGGACGAACTGTTTCTGTTGAAGATGATGATCTCTTGGTGGATGAAGTGTGTGACGATTGCTTCTTTTTCATCACAGTCATAATACTGTCTACGAGTTTGTGAAAGTTCGTTTGTTCAAAGTCAAATTCAACTGGAATCTTCAGCGGTGTTGGTCTGAATGTGACTGGAGATGATGATTGTTGACACAATTTTTGAACATTTTGGTTGAGAATTTGTATCCTCTCCGTCAGTGTCTTGAAATCCAAAAACGATTTGTTGAAGGTATTCAGCTCCGCAATGATTTTTATCATGATAGCTTCTTGTCGCGAATTCATGGTTTTCAATTCAGCGAGGATGTTTTGAAGAACAACATCATTTGTACTCACTGGTTGGAAATTCTGTTGGATTGATGATAAATTCTCCTGAGGTCCAAGTATCTGACAACTCTGCGATCCAAATGTTGAATCCATGGCTGATGCTAGCAAATCATCGTGTGTGATATTTGCCTGAGACATGATTTCTTGTAAATTGAAATCTGAATTCATTTTTGCGTGTGTTCGCTTCGGAGGTTGACGAACGACTGATGAAGTTTTATACTCTTAGCCTACAGTGTAGGGCGCGCGGACCTTGGCGAAAGCACCTTTACTTTGACAAGTAAAATGGACGTCGAGATGGGAATTTGTGTTTTCTCAGTGATGATTTTTCTCAAATTTCTTTTTTATGATGAAGAAAATGTAAATATTTTCTATCTCAAACGTTTTGTCAACCTATTCTTTTATCATTTCCATTAAGTTCTTCGCATAGTTATTGAACGTGAGGAATAAATTCGCAAAAACTTTTGAAATTGACGATGAATTTCTGCTGTAGATCCAATGTTTTTTCCTTTGTTTTCTACTTGAAACTGGTTTTATTTTTATTTTGATGACTGGTAATGTTAGCTGAGATGTATTACTTGTCATTTTTATCATTTTCGACTGAAAAAGAGTTGAAATCTTATCATTATTCACTCTTAACGCGACTTTTTGTAACACGCTGATTTAAAACCGGTTGGCTATCGCTTTAAAATGTAAAACTCCGATATGAAACGGGTATCGGTGTACATGTCAGATAAAAATCGATATTTAATGTAGAAATCAAATCAAATCAAATCAATTTTAATTGGTATAAGAGTCCAGTCACAGGACTGTCACCATTGACATACATTTTGATAGTAACAACAAGTACACACAGACAAATTCAAATAACATGTAGGTACGCTATCCAATGAATTATGACATCTAGCAATTATATATAGTTAATTCATAATAACAGTAATAATAACTATAATGGCAATATTGCTTTCATTGACACCCTTCAACTTCGAGGCCATGTCAGTTAAGGCAGAGGAGCCGCAACAGTTCCGCAAATTTTGGACCATATGATCCCCCACAATGCCAACCAAGGCTTCCCAATGAACATCATTAGGAAACCTTTGTCAACACTGCTAAAGTTCACTACTCCTGATACATCGCAAAACTATTGCGGGTCCACTACCTTAGTATAGAGTAAAGGAACCACACAAACAATAAGTCCGTGGGGCACCATCACTCTATCTAAAAGGATAAAAGAAAGGGCGAGCCATGGAGGGATGGCGTCTAAGTTAAAGAGATGTCAATATCTATTGCAAAAAGCCACAAAATACCTTTAAGTAATACTGTTGCTTTTTATCAACGTTTCTCTAACTTTAAACATTTTACAAATATTCTTAATACATGTACTAGCAATGTCATAATCTTTACATTCCATTATAAAAGCAAACTTCTCTTCAGTCGTTTTGAGATCGAAAGATGGGACAATTTGATTCAATTCACTAAAAAAAGTAGTTCTCTGTGTCGAAAGTGAAACACACTCCATCACAAAATGCCTCTCATCCTCGACACACAAATTGCACAAGTTGCACTTACGGTCAATCAATGGAGTCCTAGTATGCCTGCCCTTTTCAATTTGAAGATCGTGGGAGCTTATTCGTAGCTTTGCAAAAGTGGAAATTTCATTTTTAGGCAATTCGTTGACAAAAAGATATGTTTCTTTTTCATATAATGATTTAAATATTCTATAGTTTCTTAATTTATTGCCATTGGGTAGGCTTTTACCGTCATCATGTAATTTATTTAACCAGGAGTGAACATAGGAGTCTCTAAGTTTAGATTTAATTGCATGTAACAATCTACTTTTCGAAATGGTATTCTGGTTATCCCAGAGATGAGAAAATTGAATGTTCTGCAGAAAGATTCTAAACTTTTGGGCAAAGCCTTTTTTAAAAGTCATGCTTTCCCTGTAGGCCAGATAGGCAAGAAAATTTTCTTTCAAATTCACTAGATGAACCCAAAAGTTAGTTGATGCCTGCAGACCATATATTGCTAAAGGTAGTATACCAAACTCTGCCCTGACTGCATCATTCACTGAATATTTGTTGACACCCAAAACATGTTTAAAATATCTTAATTGTATTTTCTCAGATATTAAAGAGTCGTACTTATTCTCCATTTGGTCAACTCCTGGTTTATTTATTAGAAAATCAATAGACCAAACTTCACTGCCATATAAAAGAATTGGTTTCACACAATGGTTATACAACGTCATGTAAAGTCCAGTGTTCATACTATCTGACAACAGGGCTTTTCTTATACAAAAGATAGCTTTAAGTGCCTTATTGCAAAGGTATTTAATGCCTTGTGTGAACACACCAGATGACCTAAAATATATTCCAAGATATTTATATTCATTAACAATTTCTAGGGAATTGTGTCCATATAAAAAATCATAGCCCTTTAGGACTCTACCGGATTTATTAAAAATAATTACTTTTGTTTTGGCTATATTAACTTTAAGGTTCCACTGGTTGCAAAAATCTTCCAATTTGTTAAGAAGATTTTGCAACCCACTGGCAGTTTGAGATAAGAGGACTATGTCATCTGCGTACATCAGGCAAGAAATTTGCAAACCGGCAAGTGTTACCGGGTCACAATTTTCGCCAAATCCTTTCTTTAAATCATTAAGATATAAGGAAAAGAGAGTTGGGCTTAAAACACATCCCTGTTTGACTCCGATCCTAGTTTTAAAGGAGCTGCTTAGACCATTTTCTGTCTTTATACAAAACAATAAATCTTTGTACATATCTTGAATTATATTCAGAAATGGGCCTTGGATGTTGTATTTTTCCATTTTATGAAAAAGGGCAAGTCTATTTATAGTATCAAAAGCTTTACTGAGGTCCACAAAACAAGAGTATAGACGAGAGGATGATTTAAAAGCTTTGTCTATTAGTGTTTTCAGTGTTAAAATGTGGTCAGTCGTGCGACAGTGCTTCCGAAAACCAATTTGTTCCACACCAATTATATCATTATATTCTAAGTATTTGTCTAGCCTGTTAAACAGAACTTCACTAAATAATTTTGAAAAACAACTCGAGATTGCTATACCCCTGTAGTTATTCACATCAGAGGTACCACCACCCTTATAAATGGGTTTAATAATATTTTCTCGCCATTGAGAAGGATAGGTCCCATGCTTAAGTATCTGCGAAAATAGGTATGCATACTCATTTGCTAAATGTGGGACTGATAGTCGGAGCATTTCGTTACAAATTTCATCTGTGCCACACGACTTTCCACCCTTTAACCCCTTAGCACCAAACACAACCTCTTCAGAAGTAACATCCTTATTCAGTATTGAATTATCCGGATCAGTAAAGTATTCTTCTGTAGAGGATTTAGAAAAGTTGTTTGGATAGTCGATGTTCATCAAAGATTTAAAATGTTCCACCCATTTTTCAGTGGAGATATCTGCTGAAGGATCAGATTTTTGTTTCTCCATCACCATTTTATCAATATTACTTTGTGTACATGATAAAGGCCTTTCATTTGAAAATTCAATTAGAGATTCTTTGAATCTACATTTGTTTACCATATTAATGTTGTTTAAAAAGCTTATCTTCATTTCATCATTCCACTTAACATTCTTAGGTGACTTCCTTTGTCTACCATTCTCAACATTATGTTCGAAACCACCCAATGACTGGACACTAACCAAAATTGGACAATGATCTGAATAAGTAACATCAAAATCAAGAACTTTAAAGTATCTAACCGAGCTCATGAAGTCTGCACTACAAATACAGTAGTCATCAATAGAAGATCCATTATAGCCATGATATGTAGGTTTACCCAGTGTATCACCAATAGTACGGCCGTTTAGAATTCTT
The DNA here is from genome assembly GCA_948146395.1 of Fragum whitleyi. Taxonomy (NCBI): domain Eukaryota; kingdom Metazoa; phylum Mollusca; class Bivalvia; order Cardiida; family Cardiidae; genus Fragum; species Fragum whitleyi. Next base: position 10,853,392 of record OX411543.1, on the reverse strand, counting down.
AATTGTGACCCAATACATAGGTCTAACACCTTGGTTCCATATTCATTAGTAACTTGTTGGATTGCTGTATTTCTCATTAAATGAGTATTGTCAATTAAATAGCTAGTAGGTAGAGACTCCTCCATTACATCTGATTCCTCACTAATGATGAAGTCCGGATCATTACAGTTTATGTGGGCATTAATATCTCCCATGATCATAGTATAACTGTCAGACGAGCATTTGATAATATCAGATTCCAACCTTTGAAATAGAATATTATCAATGCCTGTTCTCTTAGTATAAGCTGAATAAGCTGGCGGTATATAGATACCACAGATGTACAAGTCTTTTTTAAACTTGAAGAAATTCTTACAGAGTTTGATCCAAATCATATCCGTTTGTGAGTTATCAATTACTTTAATGCCTGTCCTAATATTCTTTTTCATGAAAATGGCTACTCCTCCTCTTAACCTACTAGGCTCATCTGAACGACAATTTGATATACAAAAGTAACCTTCAATATTCAACATGTCTTTTTTACAAGCATGTGTTTCTGTTAAAATGATTACTTCACTCTTTAAGTTTTGTAGAAAACGAGGATCATCTAATTTGTTAGTGCGCACTCCATTTACTCGGTTAAATAAACCATTAACATTCCAACAACAAACATTTAAGGATTTCGATACCATTATAACAAATATCTACTATAGATATAAAACCGGCAAAAACCAAGATCAACCATAAACATAGGGGAAATTTTCATAATAAAGTTTAACATGTGAGTAAACCCCATTTCTCCAGAGTTCTTTATTATTTATTCAAGCATATGCCAGGATGTTATACTCAAGCATAGGCCCTTTCAATCGATAAAACATGAACTATCAAAAGATATTATAGACTACATTTAGTAGGACATATCCAGTTATAGTTCATATATGTATACATGCAAAGCAAAACATATCCATCATATTGTTAGCTTAACTAAGAATACATGCATATCCATAGTCTATATATGATAGATGCCTGCTTCAACTCCTTACCAAAAGCGGTAAAACCTATTCTAAGGGGGGGGAGCTATTTATAAATTTAGATAGCCATTTATTTGTAGATGGGTGGATTAAACTCGCAAGTGAAGCATTGTTTTACTTGACTTAGCGTATTGTTGAATTTATTTGAAAATGCGATATTGGGTCTATGAAATCTTGTAACTACATTCTGAATACTTTATACGGGTTATGTTCGGTGTATTTTAAATGTGACAATTTGAGAAATGGATGCATTCTTGCAATATGGTTGGCCCTGAAAAGGGCCGTTTATTCTAGAGGAAAGAGATTCTAATCCCAGTATTCTTCCCTGTAAATATCAGGAATGTTTGGGTGAACTCTCTCTCTCCTTGGCTGTCCAATGGGTGCCATAAATTCATTCCACACCCAGTCATCTGTCATCTTCGGCGTGCAAGCACATGGTCCCTTCCTAGCGGTATACCGGATTTGCTCAAGAAGCAAAACCTGCGAGGGTGGTGGGTGCCTGATGTAGATCACGGCAAATGATCGGATGTTTTCAGAGTCCATGTTTGAGTTCCAGAGAATGAATTTCTTATGGAACTGACGTCTTTTTATACCCTAAAGAGAGCGCGTACCCGGGAGGAAGCACTTGAATTCTCTCAAAGTCATATGAAGGTTATTATGTTCGTTTTATCTATATAGGTCAGTGGGTCAGTAGGTTAGTAGGTCATCTCAAACAGTATTTAAATGCAGTTTTCCATACATTTTTTTCATCTTGTGAGATGAATTCTGTATTTGATTTCTTTCGACGCATCTTTAAGAAAATGAAGAAAGAGAAAGTCGATGATGAACTGAAGCAAAGAAACCAGGCTTTGTATGAATTTATGTTGCGGCGTGGATATAATTTCTATACGAAGAAGAAGTTAGTGAAGACGGGAAATTTATATCCTGATCTTTCAACCTTCAAACCACCAACTGAACATTCCGGGTGGAAAGAAAGAATGATGGAGTTGTACCCAGGCATGCCTTCCTTTCATGAGAAAGATAGGAATATGTACCCTGATCTTTCAGAGTTCATGCCACCAACTGAATGTAGTGAATGGAAAAGGGGGATGGTACAATTATATCCAAGTTTAACTTCTTTTCATTGAAATGATGTTGAACTTGGAGAAATCAAAAGGTCCTTTTAAGGACCATCCAATTGTCTTGAAAGTTTTTAACTTTTCTGCAAATCGGGATGGATGGTGAAAAATAAAAAAAAGACAATGTTTTTTAAAAATTTATTCAAATACAAAATAAATGAAACATGAATGAAACATGAATTGAAAATATGACAAACAATCATTATTTAATAATTACAAGAACAAAAATGTCTATGTACATTTAAATGTCTCTACTTAACAATGTCTTTAAAATGTCTATTTGTTTAAGTTACTTAGTTTTGTTTCCTTTTCTTCTTTGGGATGCCAGATTCAGTCTTTGTCTTTCTCTTTCTTGATTTCTTTGTTTCGTCAATCACTAGTGTAGGACAAATGTCTTTCTCCGGGTGATCGCTGGTCTTACAGAAGAAACAGTTTTGATTCTCCTCGTCCATGATGACAGTGTCCGATTTGATATCTTTTAGGATTGATGTCTCTTCACTTGTCACTTTTTCCTGAGAACAGATTTTCTCAGTCTGACTCTCTGTTTCGTTTTTCACATTGTCTATAGTCTGGCCGTCATTTTCCTGAGTATCATTTACTTCATGGTTATTAATGTCCTGTTGAACATGAGTAGTTTGAGTTTCCACTGAACATTTGTTTTTTAGTGTATTTGTTGGGCCGAACTTCTGCACTGTGTTTTTTCTATCAACCCTTAAACAGTATCTGTTGTGTTCATTACAGTGTGATAGGAATGCGCCAACGTATTCCATATTGTCCAAATCTGGTGTTCGATCGTTTCTTCTTGAGATCATGACATCGTGGGTTATTGGATTCACATAAACGAAAGCATAGTAAGACTCCTTTCTCGTCTTCTCAGGACAATCTTTCGCAAAGTGACCCTTCTCGTGACAGATGAAACAAAATTCAGGTCTTTTCATCCCCGGAGCATATATCTCATCTATGGTAAGTGTATCAAATACATTCTGTTTTGTAATCCGATATTCATCATTGCTGAACTGATAAGACATGAACATACCAACGTATGGTCCAATATGCTGAATTTGGTAGTCTGCTGGTATGTTGGTTATTTCGTATTCATGGGTGTATGGGTTAACGTACACCTGCATACGTTTTCTGTTCTTTATCTTTTTCACAACTTCTGACACAATGTCATAACAATTCATGTTCTTAGCTAATTCAGACATGTCTTCTCTCTACAAAGATTTGTGAGTGAATGATGAAATACCATGAAAGCTACGTGGTATTTATACAGTTACGAACTGGTGAGTCATGAATACCCTATAAAAGCTGTGGTTTGTTTCATTTCGATATTAGTTCTTTGTGAACACCCGAAAGAGAAATCATGTCAAAACGAAAAAGGGAAGATGATAATGATGAATGGATTCCACTTCATAAACGTAAGTGGAAAAGAATTAAACTTTTGGACTACAGTGACTCAGAGTCTAATGAGTCAAACGAATCAAGTGAGTCGGAAAAAGATGTTCCGATGCAAGATGATACTGATTCATCTGATGATGAATTTTGGATACCAAAAAAGAAAAAGGTGAAACCTATTGAATCGGAAGATGAAGTAGAAGAAGAAAAAACGCCTGGATCTATGAGAGAAAAGTACAAGCTGTCCAAAGTAATGAATAAGAAGTCCAGGTTATTTAGAACTGACTCACATGTTGTGTCAGTGACATTTAAAGAATTTGATAAAATTTCACCTCAACAACTTGAAACCTTGTTTGATGATATTACAACCCAACTCAGCGAGACACTTAATACTGAACCAGATGACAAAATAAGAGTTACCATTAACCACCCCGCTTTAGATATGGGGATACATATACCTTTCATGGATGTGCGTGATTTAAATGGTGAAATATTCTTAAGTGAAATTGAAAAAGTCATACAGTCAAATACTGAATTCAAGGTAGATGATGGTGAGATGAAATTAGATGTTACACACACACGATTACCAAGTGGCGGAGAAAAAAGAAATGTAGTTGAACTTGATACGAAAGTTTTTGCAAAGAAGAAAAAATCAATTGTTGAAATTAAAAATGCAGAAGACAGTATGTGTTTTGCAAGGGCAGTTGTCGTTGGAAAACATTATGTTAACCGAGATGATAGTGATGAATGGAAAAGAAAATGGCACCTTATTAGACAATCAAACAAGACGATGCAAAAGGATGAAGCTGAACGTTTACTGATGGAAGTAGGAATTTCTCCTAACAAACGATGTGGAGTTGATGAGTACAAACTGGTCCAGACCTATTTGTACGAGCAGAACTATGTGATCAAAGTCCATCAACAACATTCTAAAGTGGAAATGACATTTCAACATCCAGTAGTGCACCAGGATAGCAAAGTGATACATTTGTATTACCATCAAGGACATTATGACTTTATCACAAGTATGACAGGGTTTCTATCCTGTGGCTATTATTGTGAATTTTGTGATGTTGGATATGATCATAGAGAGTCGCATTACTGTGAGTACATTTGTTCAGCTTGTTTCACATCCCCTCGTTGTGATATTTACAACATAGAATTTTACTGTCATGGTTGCAAAAGAAAGTTTTTTGGACAAGAATGTTTTGATAATCATAGAAGAATTGGAGGTAAAAAGAAGAAATCCATATGTAATCTGGTAAAACTTTGCAGTAAATGCAAGCAACAATACAATGTTAGAACAAATAATCATGTTTGCAAAGGTATGAAAAGGTGTCGTTACTGCAAAAAGGTTACTAATTCTGATCATCGTTGTCATATTCAGCCTTACGAAAGTAAGATACAGAAAGGCGAGAATGGTGATAGAGAATTTAGAAAAGAAAAAAAGTCTTGCAAGGATGGTCAAAGTGATGATGATGTGGATGATGATGTGGTTGATACAAAGAATAAACCATTGTTTATTTTCTATGATTTTGAATGCAAACAAGATACTGGTCTACGTATTCCAAATTATTGCATTGCACAGAGAGCTTGTGATGAATGCATAGATAAGTCACTTGATTATCACTGTTTAACATGCAGTGAGTTTGGCGAAGGAAGGGAGGTTATATATCAAGGTGATAGCACTCTGACTGATTTTTGTAAATGGCTTTTCTCCAAGCAGCATAAGGGTATGACTGCTATAGCTCACAATGCAAAAGGATACGATGCCCAATTTATCTTAAATGAAATAATAAGAATTGGGAATCAACCCCCATCTCTGATCATGAATGGTAACAGTATCATGAAATTGGAGTTGAATGGAGTTCGTTTGATCGACTCCTATAACTTCATGAACTTTCGTCTTGGTAAATTCCCTGATACGTTTGGTCTGGAAGAAATGAAAAAGGGGTTCTTTCCTCATCTTGCCAACACTGATCAGTTTTGGGACTATGATGGTCCATATCTTGATGCCTCCTTTTACATGTGTGACTCTATGTCCCCAGAATTAAGAAAAGAGTTCATGAAATGGTATAATGAAAAGGTTACAAACAAAGAAAAGTTCAATTTTCAAAAAGAAATGGAATCATATTGTCGTTCAGATGTTGATATCCTCAGAAGGGGGTGTGGTCATTTCAGGAAAGTGTTTATTGAGTACGGAGGTATTGATCCATTACTGGAAGCTATAACAATAGCTGATGCATGCAACAAGGTCTGGAGAAGTAGATATTTGCCTAAAGGTCAAATTGCAATTATTTCAAGTAAGGATTCCTCCAGACGTCGTTTCTCTATGAAAGCCATTCGTTGGCTCCATAGTATTGCAAATGAAAAGGGCATCTTTATCCAGCATGCGCGGAATTTGGGAGAATTTGAGATCAAGTCTTTATCTGTTGATGGATTTCATGCAGAAACCAACACAGTGTACGAATTTCTTGGTGATCTATGGCACGGTTGTCCAGTCTGCTACCCAAACCGTTTACAAACCAACCCAATTAATGGTTTTACAATGCAAACTTTGTATAACGATACAATGGTCCGTCTACAATATCTAAAGAGGTTAGGCTATAAAGTTGAATACATTTGGGAACATGAGTTCGATGCAAGAGTTAAAAAAGACAAAGATTATCGTGAAGTAATCAATGGTATTCCCATACTCTGACCCAATAGATCCAAGGGACGGACTGTATGGCGGGCGTTGTAATGCAGTCAAGATTGCTCATGAGATAGACGAATCAAGTGAAAAAGAAATTAAGTACATTGACATTTGCTCTTTGTATCCTTATGTATGCAAGTATAAATCCTACCCTGTTGGCCACCCAAAAGTCCTGACAAGCGAAAGCATTGACATTCAGAATATAAGGCAGTATGAAGGTCTTGTCAAATGTAAGGTGTTGCCACCTGATGATTTGCTTCACCCTATTTTACCCGTACATTGTAATAACAAAATGATGTTTCCACTATGTAGAACATGTGCAGAAGAAAGTTCACAGACTTGCTCTCACAATGAAAACGAGAGAGCGTTGATAGGAACATGGGTCACAGTTGAATTGTTCAAGGCTTTGGACTGTGGTTACAGATTACTTCATGTCTTTGAAGTTTGGCACTTTGAATCTATCTCAAATAATTTCTTTAGGGGGTATGTTGACAACTTTTTGAAAATCAAACAAGAAGCCAGTGGTTATCCTGAATGGTGTAAAACCCAAGCTGACAAAGATACATTTATTCAGGAATATGAATCAGATGAAGGAATCAGCCTGGATCCTTCAATGATTAAAAAGAACAAAGGAAGAAGGGCATTTGCAAAGATAATGTTAAATTGTCTATGGGGAAAACTTGCCCAAAGAGAGGTGTTGACCCAATCAGAATATATATCAAAACCATCAAAATACTTTGAACTGGTCAACAACCCTAACTACATTATTAAACATGTAGAAATATTCAATGAAGAATGTCCATTCATTCTGGTCAACTATGAATCAAAGCTGGATCATGTTGAGACCCATGGAACAGCCAATGTCATTGTCGGATCATATGTTACGGCCTATGCTAGACTTGAATTGTACAGCATCCTAGAAAAACTGAATGATAGAGTGTTGTACTTTGACACTGATAGTTGCATGTACATTCATGACCCACAGTTATGGAATCCACCTATTATCAATAGTAGATTGGGGAAATGGACCGCTGAGGAACCCAACTCAAAAATTGTTAAGTTCAGAGGGTTGGGTCCAAAAAACTATGCATATCAATTGGTTACCAAAGATGGTGATATTGAAAGTAAATGTAAAGTCAAGGGTATAACCTTAGACTACAAAACTTGCAAGTTGGTCAATTTTGATGCATTCACAAAATGTATGCAGGATCGAAGTACTGAAATTAAGATAACCTATGACTGCAGAATCAGGAGACATAGAGATAGAAAAGTCACTAGTGAAGCACAAACAAAAACATTTAGATCAGTATATACAAAGAGAGTAATGGTCAATGATATAGATACTGTCCCGTTTGGACATGAAAGTATTAGGGTATAAAAACAATAAAAACTTTTAGAGGGGTATCATTTCTTGTGAACAAGCTGAACACTGTACATTAAGATATTGATTCTGTCTCTTAGAAAACAATGTTTGTTTTAGTTCATTTGGTATTGTACTTAACACATGATTTTGTAAGACAAAAACTGATTAGGAATGAACTAGAAAAAGAGATTTCACGATTATTACATCTTATAGACAATTCTATCAATGAGGAAATGATTAAAGAACTGTAAGATGATAACATTTCTGGCATCTATTATTTACTACTTGTGGAAGCTAAATTTCAAAATGTTGCCTTATCAACTTCCACTGCCAATTGAGTTACGTGAAAAGATCTACAAGATATTCATCAGATATCATACAATGGATAAAGATATACAAGAAAGAATGAAAGTTGTTTGTATATCAATGTGGATTCGAAAGATGAAAAATGGAATCACTAGAGGACAGCCTGCAATAGAATTGTTTAAAATGAGAGAATATATATAGGAGATGATAAACGATACACAGTTCGACGATAGTGAAATAAAAGTGTTGACAAGTGTCTTACTTAATAACTTCTACTTTTGGAGGGATAGAGATACATATCAGTGGACATTTAAAACACCAATGCTGAATGGGAGAACATGTAGTGATTTCGTTGAGAAACTTAAAAGAAAAGCTAAGCAATTTAACTTTTACATGATGTATAGAAAGACATGGATTGATCATGTGAATTATCGAACTACTCCAACTACTGTTGAAGAAGTTGAAGCAATAGAGGGTTTCATCATATTTGACAGAGATGTTAGCAAAGAAATAGTGTCCTCCACAGTTTCATCCTGTATAGTGCTTCCTGTCAATGAAGTGGATTACAAACCGGATAGTGACACATTTTATTTTCCATTTGAATTAGGAAATCGTGAAGTAGGAAAGACAAGTATTATAGTATCCGAATCAATATTGAATCATTATTGGACATGGATAAGTGGACTTAAAGGTGGATTTAATCATGACTAACGAACTGATAAAAACTTGTTGATGATTTTGTTTTTTAAAAAAATGTAAGTTGTGAATTTTTCAAAAAAACTTTTTTGAAAATATTTTGAAAAATATTTTTAAAAAAATATTTTTAAAAATATTTTTTTTAAAAGATATTTTAAAAAATATTTTTTAAAAAATGTTTTTTTAAAAATAAAAAATGAAATTGTAAATATGTTATTGTAAAAAATGTTGTAAAAGAATGTTTTATGATGTTTCAAAAATGTTAAAGAATAAAAGTTATAAAATGAATATATCTTTGTCATTTTATTTCTATCCATTGAATGGTAAGGACATAAGAAATGGATGTAGATATTCTCTCCCTCTTGTTTAACCATCCTTGTAATATTTTCATTTCTGGTCCAAGTGGATGTGGTAAAACAGAATTCGTTCACAAATTGATAGATTATCGTGAAGACTTATTTGACATTGCACCAAAAAGAATTACTTGGTGTTATAAAGAATGGCAAAATGCATACAGTATCATGAAAGAAAAATTTGATTTCATTACTTTCATTGACGGAATACCTGAAGATGAAAATGAAATTGTGAGTGATGCATCTATACCACATTTAGTAATATTTGATGATATGTTAGGTGAAAAAGATGAAGAGAAAATTAAATTATGGTTTACTAGAAAAGGTCATCATCGTAATGCAAGTGTCATCTATATAACACAAAACATGTTTTCACAGTCAAAATCAAGTAGAATCATTAGTTTGAATTCAAGATACATGATACTTTTTCGCAATGAACGTGATAATAACCAAATAAAGACTCTAGCAAATCAAATGCAAGCCCCACACTTGATTTCTGCGTACAATGATGCAACATCCTTGCCTCATGGTTATTTGGTCATTGATTTTCATTCTCGAACTCAAAAAGTATTGAGATTAAGAACTGATATATTTCATAGATGGTATACAAAGAATGAAGATCAAGGTCCAATTATTTATTCACCTGTATAAATGGGTGAACTTGTGATCATTCAAGTCCAGTCTTTTGATCTAAGTCATTGAGTGAACATGGCCTTACCAAGAACATCTACATCAGTGATTCATGCTTTACAGAACTTAAGTCGACAGACAAACAAGTATGAAAGAGAAGCGTTATTGAATGCTGGTTTAAAGGAAATATTGAAATGGTTTTCTTTGGCAGCACAAAATATCATTGAAAATAGAATCAAGCTACCAAAGCAAACTGTTACATATATGAATAAACATAGAGATGATGTAGCTAAGCTTGCAGATCCAAACATTAATGAACAAGTAAAACGTAAAATCATATTGAAACCAGGTGGTGGTGGTTTTCTTGGTGGTGTAATAATTAGAAGTCTCCTTAGATGGGATGGAGAAAGAACTGCAAGAAAATTTGGTCATGATAAAAAATCTGTTAAAAGAAAATCTCCTAAGAAAAATTCTGTTAAAAGAAAATCTCCAAAGAAAAAAGTTGTAAAAAGAAAATCTCCTAAGAAAAAATCTGTGAAAAGAAAATCTCCAAAGAAAAAAGTTGTGAATAGAAAAAAGAAAAATTCTCCAAAGAAATCAAAAAACAAATTCTCGATTGATGAAAGGTTCATTACAATGAGAAGATCACATAGACCTTTTTCAAAAATGTCATCAACAAATGTTACACCAAATGTTTCCCCCATTTCATCAATTCATTCACCACGAACACCGATACATATGTCTCCACCTTCATTCTTATCAAGTTCTATGTCTCCGAATTCATCTGCCCGTTTTTCAACCCCGATCTCAAGTTCAACCTCTGATTCAAGTTATGGCAGTGATTTCATTACACCACAACGTATGGCAAAATCAAGTCAGCAGAAACTTAAAAAAAGAAAATATGGAATTGCACCCTTTTCACCCTTAACAACTTTGGATATGAGAACTGTATCTTCTCCAGCTAGAATAGCTCTTACAGCATTACGAGAAAAATTTTCTACCTAATAAATACTTTTGATATTCCACGTTCTTTATCATTTTTTATTTATCTGAAGAAGTGATAACATGGTGAAAAAAATAAGAAAGGTTCCTTTAATTAGGAAACATGGTCATATGGTTATGGCATTAATGAAATCTTCACCGAAGCTAAGAAAAAAATTAGTTAAAGAATTATCATCTCCAGTGATAAGATGTATATCAGAATGTTGTCACAATGTTTTAAAAGGCAATGTACACCTAACAGATGCTCAGAAGAAGAAGTTGTATTCAAACCGTCAACATCTTCGAAATCTTGCTTCAAAATCAGTGTCTGTAAAAAAGAAGAAACGCATTTTGAATCAGAAGGGTGGATTTCTCCCATTGTTAGGGTCTGCATTAATACCATTATTAGGTAAAGCTGTCATAGGAGGGATTGGTGGTGCAATTAAAGCTTTATAATCTAATGAACCTGTGATTTCTGTAAAGAAGTACCTTTACAAAAAAAATGTCAGTAAGAAAAATGGTCATTGTTCCTTTCCAAGTACTTAATGATTTGAAGCAATGGAGAGATGAACAAAGTCAAAAACCTATTTTACCACAAAATCCACAAGTAACCAATGTTTCCCACCTTTATAAGGATATGAAAAATACATTAGAAAGAACTGATATTTCTGAAACAGACAAAGCACAAACGTATGGAGAAACATTGTTCAAACTACAAAATTCATTTGAAAAAGTGAAAAATCCAACATTACCCCAATCTTCAAAAAATCAAGAAGCGGATCCAAGAACAGAATCAATAAATGTTTCATTACATGATCGTATCTTAGAAAGTGTACCTAAAACCATGCAGAGAAAAGCTAAGCTTCTGTTAAATATTCTTAGAGATAATGATAACATATCATGGGATAATCAAGGTATGGTAACATATAAAGGAAAACCTATCCCAGGTTCAAATATCATTGATCTCATAAATGATTCATTACGTAAGAGAAAAGGAATTGAACCTAAAGGTTGGGAAGTATTCTCTAAAGCTTTACATGAAAGCAATGTTCCACAAGAAGTAGTCGGAAACATGTCAAGATGGCAATGGATGCAAAAATATCAGCCTGAAAGTGAATCTAGTGAATCAGAAATAAGTTTTAGTACACCCTTTAAAACCCCCGCCAGAAGTTTAGTAAGATCTCCAACCAAAATGAAAACCATAAAGAAGAGAACCTTAAGCCACTTAAGAAAAATGTCACCATATGCCACGACTCATGAAAAAGAAAAAAGAAAAGATCTTTACACTCAACAACTTTTAAGTCCTATAAAAAAAATTTTAATTTCTAAAAGTCTTCAGTCATGGGAGGCATACTGAAGCGTAAGTCCAAAGATGCGCTGTTGAGAAAATTATATTATGGATTAAATAAAAATAAAGTTGCATATTCAAGCATAAAAGAATTATACAAAGCAGCGAAGTCCATTTTGAAAACCATATCATATCAAGATGTTAAAAAATGGTTACAAGGGGAATCAACATACACCTTACATAAACCTATTCGAAGAAAATTTCAAAGACGTAAAACTATTGTTGCAGGAATCGATCACCAATGGCAAGCTGATTTAGCAGACATGCAACAATTTTCAAATCAAAATAATGGGTTTAGATATTTACTTTGTGTTATTGATGTCTTTTCAAAATTTGCATGGGTTGTACCTATCAAGAATAAGATGGGAAAAACATTGATAAATGCATTTCAGTCCATCCTTAAATCACGAAAACCTCTATCATTACAAACAGATAAAGGAAGTGAGTTCAAAAACAAAGACTTTCAAACGTTTTTGAAAAAGAAAAAGATCCATTATTTCACTACAGATAATCCAGAGACTAAAGCAAGTATTGTGGAAAGATTTCAACGTACGTTGAAAACTAGAATGTGGAAATATTTCACTCATGAAAAAACACGAAGATACATTGATGTTCTTCAAAACTTTGTGAATAATTATAACAATACTTTTCACCGGAGCATTAAAGCAAACCCATCAGATGTTAATCATTCTAATGAAGCAAAAATTTCAGAGAACTTATATGCAAAAAGTGAAACAAAAGTGATTAAGAAGATAAAAAAGAAACCAAAATTAAAGAAAGGTGAACGTGTTCGTATCAATAAAACAAAACATACATTTGAGAAAGGATATCTTCCAAATTGGACACAAGAATTATTTGAAATCACTCATGTAAATTCAAAAACATCTCCAATCACATATAAAATTAAAGATTTAGCAAATGAACCTATCCTTGGGTCATTTTATGAACAAGAATTGCAACTTATAAAAGATGATGAAGTTTATGAAATAGATTCAGTTCTTGATAAGCGAACAAGACGTGAAGGTAAAAAAATAATCAAAGAAATTAAAGTGAATTGGAAAGGTTATCCTAAAAAATTTCAGAGTTGGATACCAGAATCATACTTAACGTGATTTTGAAAAAACTTATAAAAACATAAGTAATTATCATGCAATCTCAGTTGGAATCTGGAGGTGACAGTGTCAGTCAGTCAACTCCTTTCACATGTTTTGGAAATCGTGTCCCTAAAAATCAGTTCACTTATGTATCACAAATAATAGTCATTTATGCCATTATTGCTACATCTATAGTACATCTTAGTATTCAAAGTGATAATCGTGAATTGTGGTTAATTCTTCTCAGTAGTTCTTTAGGCTACATTCTACCATCACCCGGATTAAAATTCACAAAACAGAATAAACATTCAGCATTTGATTTCATTGATGGTAAAAAATGAATTCCTTCTACATAACTTTGCCTAGTGATAGTTCTTTGAACTATTTTCCTTCAAACACACAATGTTGTTTTAAAGTGAAATTACCTAAAACTGTTCATATTGATAAAGAAGATTGGGAAGTTGGACTTGCACAATTGATAACACCAAGTCAATTTCTAAATATAAGTGAAGAAGAAGCCAGGTTTGATATCATCACGGCAGATACTGGTATTTACAAAAAAATATCTGAAGAAAATAAAAGAAAACCCAATCCATTAGAAATTACTGTCCTTAAAACTAATTCAACAGGACATGCTGCAAAATGGGGAATCAAATTTCGTTTCACACCTGGGTCTTACATCTCGCCATCTCATGTGTTAGATGTAGTCAATGAATGCATTGATGATGAAATTGGAAAAGTGCTTCATGATAGTAATGCAACTATTCACGTTGGATATTCTGAATCATCAAAACGTCCAAAGTTTGAATTCAGAAATATTAACAAAACAGGAATTAAATTCAATAAATCCTTATTTCAAAAACTTGGTGGTGATCCTTTGTTTGATGGAAAAACAATTTACAAAGGTCGAAGTGTTTTTGAAATGTTTAAATATTCACCAAACATTGATGCAGGATATAATCATTTATTTGTATATTCAGACATTGTTGAATATTCCATTGTTGGTGATACATTAGTTCCAATACTTCGAGTTGTACCATTTAAAACATCTAACTCCATTGAAAATGATAATGGAAGTCAACATATTAATCATGAAATTATTGCTCCACATTATTTCCCAGTTTCAAAATCAGATTTTGATTCCATTCACATTAATATAACAGGTGATTCTGGTCATCCTATTCAGTTTGTCATTGGCAAGACAATAGTAAAGTTGCATTTTCGTAAGCGCAAAGAAAATCAAAAATAAAAAACATGGTGCCTGTTTATAGAGGTGTTCAACATCAATATGGTTTTGGCTTAGGGTCTTTGTTTAAATCTGAATTAAGATCAGTAACACCACTAATAAAACCTATGGTGAAATCAGGACTACATGCAATAAAAGATGAAGGTATTAAACAAGGATTAGGAATAGCACAAGACATTTTAGTACATCGTAAAAAGCCCAAGAAAGTTCTCATGTCACGAGGAAAACAATCCTTGAAACATTTGACTAACAAGTTGTTATCGAGTATAAATGAAAAGAAATCAAGCAATGCACATCATTCTCATTCTCGATCTCGTCGTGGTAAGATCACGTCAAAGAAACATCGAACTAACAAAAGGTCAGCCAGACCATTAGACATTTTTGATTAACATTATTGTTTGAATCCAAAAAGAAAAAAAAGATGATGCAAAGTGGATCATGTGAGTGTAGTAAAACTGAGTTAGATGTATTATCAGTACCTCCTACCATGACAAGCATGCAGGAATCTCAGTGGGTTGAACATTTTCCTGTTGCATCAATTGCAAATGATTCACCAATAGAATTTATGATACCACCTCAAACAGAGTTTTGGACGGATTTATCACAGTCCTTTCTGTATGTAAAATTTAAAATTATCCAAGCAGCAGATGATTCAGCTTTAGCAAATGATGCTAACATTGCACCAGTGAATAATTTCTTACATAGTATGTTCAGTAACATAGTTCTATACCTGAATAACAAACTGATAACCAGTGGATCAAATAATTATCCATACAGAGCCTACATTGAAAACCTTTTGTCATATAGTCCAGAAAGTAAGAAAACTCATTTGAGAGCAGGAGAACTCTGGATTAAAGACACAGCAGGACATATGAACGATGCTCAAACCGCCGGAAATAACGAAGGGCTTAAACAACGAATAGCGGCTATTGCACAAGGTAAGACAGTGGAATTATTTGGACGTCTTCATCTAGATGTTTTTCTCCAGGAAAAATATCTTCCCAATGGAGTGGAAATCAGACTAAGATTAAATAAGTCACGTCCAGAATTTTGCATAATGCAGCATACAGGTGAACCAAAAGTCAAAATTCAGTTTGAATCAGTAAGTTTCCATGTTAGAAATGTTGAATTGTCTCCAGTAGTTGCAAATAATCTGAACCAACTCATTGCACAGAATAATATGAAAATCCCTATTCGTAGAGTAGAAGTCAAAACATTTTCAATCACTAACGGTACTCTATCAAAAGTGGAAGATCATTTGTTCCAAGGGCAGTTACCAAAACGTGTTTTTATTGGAATGGTAACAAATGGAGCTTTCAATGGGACTTATACATCAAACCCATTCAACTTTTCTCATTTCAACGTAAGAAAAATAGCCGTATCATGCAATGGACACAGTATTCATGGTAAACCATTTGAACCTGACTTCACAAATGGACTAACACTGAAATCATATCTGTCTTTGTTCAATGCCACAAAATCCATTGGTGCTGACAAATCATTTGGTATAACAAAAGAAGAATATGATGCTGGTTTCGCTCTTTGGGGTTTTGATCTCACACCAGATCAAGGCAGTGAAGAAGGGCAGTTGCATCCTATAAAAACTGGAGGTTTGAGAATAGAACTTCAGTTTGGATCTAACCTTGCTAGAGTCATCAACGTTATTGTTTTCGCTGAATTCGATAATCAAATCGAAATCAACAGTCTTAGAGAAGTTATAACTGATTACTAAAAATCATGCTTGGATACCAGTACGCCATAAAACTGAGAGAAGAAGCAGAGAAAGTGAAATATTCATCAAACATTGAATCAGTTCGTAAAAATGACATTCACAACAGTTTTCAAAAGTGCATGGTGGATCAACTGCAAGAACTTATCAATGAAGAAGTTCATAACAATTGTAACGGGTGTCAAATAGATCATCCGAGTCAGATAGAACACCCTGTTTGCTTATTCATGAGTAGAGAAGAACATACAGACTTGTTCATTGAGCAAGCAATGCTTAAAGTAAATCCATACAAAATAATGCAGGCATGGTATCCACAACTTGAAGAATTAAAACTAAACGAACAAGAATCAGTAGAAGCCTATCGACTATGGCAAAGTATAAAAAAGAACATTTTGTGCGGATTCACAGATATTTGGCTAGAACGTTGGAGTGAGAAAGTAAAGCAGTCTTGGGATCAATAATGTACACCAGTGAAATTCAACATATCTTGGATCGTGGAGTGTGGATTAAAAATCTCAATGGAAGAGTGTGTGCAAAGGATTTATTACCAAAGCGAAAACCTTCACATGTGAAGGCTTATATCATCAATACAGCAGATTCATACAACTCAGGAGAACATTGGGTAGCAGTTATATTCTATCCAAATGGTAAAGCAATGTACTTTGACTCATACGGTCTTCCACCACTTCATAGGGAAATATCTCATTTTATCCAAAATAATTCACGTTCATGGATTTATAATAACCAACCTATTCAAAGCATCCTTGGAAAAGTTTGTGGACACTATTGTATTTTTGCCTTGGATGGGGTAGCAAGAGGATACAACTTAAAAAAACTTCTAAGAAAGACATTCAGCACAAGGAACTTACACAAAAATGACAGAGTAGTCACATCGTGGTTCATACAGACATTTAGCAGAATTGTATAGACAATTTGTAATATAAAATTGATTGTAAATATGTTCATGATTGTTCATTTTTGTTCTTAGTTCACAGTTCATTGTTCAATAAAATATAGAAAATGTAAATATTTGTGTTTTGTTGTCGTTTAATATTCCATCCTTCTCATGATTGTTCATGATAAAGGTAAAAGAATCGGATTCATGATAAAGAATAATGAGTAATATCGTATTTTCATGCTTGGAGAAAACACAAATTTCAATCTCGGCATCCATTTCTTCAATTCAAAGTAGAGGTGCTTCCAGCAAGGTACGCGTCGTCAATATAAATACATAGCAGATTTTCCACTCTTTAACATTCTAGATCATGGAACCGATTCGTAGAGAACTCACCGATATAGCAAAGGAATTGTTGAACATTGCCGAGCGACTGTATCGCGTGCAGGGAATGATTAGAGATACTCAAATCATTTCTCCACAAGAAAATGCCATTGAGCAGACACCAACGAATAATCTGCAAGATGTCATTTACTTGGATAGACCCATCTTGGGTAGGACAACAGAACAACTAAACAGAGGACTACCTGATGTCATCTACATGGGTACTCAATTTAGGAGAAGAGTGGTATGGAATGGAGAATCATTGGTCATAAAGAAAAGAATGAGGAGACATTGTCCAATTTGCAATGCACGATTTGGATGCAGCCACTACTAAAGAGATCATAACTATATACCAACAAAAACGGTCCTTTTCAGGACCACCCAACACCAAGAAAGAATTAATTTTCTTTCGCAAATTGTCAAAGCCCCTTTGCATTCCTCACTTTCACAATACATTCAAGCACTTATTTTAAAGACCAAATCCCTATACCAAGTCCCCTATCTTCCCGGCGTCAGACAGTAAGATAGGGACTAAGTCCACATCCACATTACTCACAAACCAACCCGCATTTCTCCTAAAATTACTAAGTCCACATGCACATTACTCACAACCCAACCCGCATGTTTCGTAAAATACTAAGTCCACACGCATATTCCCAACAAGCCTAAGTTTACATTTCTGTGAAAAGACTAAGTCCAAATGCACAAATAGCCTACCAAAAATCTGGACGATAGTTTGGCACCAGGG
Organism: Fragum whitleyi; assembly: GCA_948146395.1. NCBI lineage: Eukaryota > Metazoa > Mollusca > Bivalvia > Cardiida > Cardiidae > Fragum > Fragum whitleyi. The sequence goes on along the minus strand of OX411543.1, from coordinate 10,835,401 downwards.
TGCCAAACTATCGTCCATTACTACTCATCTTACAAACGGCGTTTATATGTTTCGCGGAATAACTTGACTTGATGAATTTCTCGAGCTTGCTCGATTTATCTAAAAAATCATATTAAAATAAGAATTTCACATTTGTGCTCATAGAATTCCAAATCTATTAAACCCGTCATCTATTACAGATAAAAACTCGGCATGTATTAACATAAAGATATTTTACAAAATAAGAATAAAGAATTCAAAGGGTTTTTTTTTTGTCTTTTTTTTTAACCCTATCCTTTGATGCATCTGGGTTACTTGTAGATTTACCTTTCAACCGAATATTGTATTTCAAATAAAGCCACCTGTATGTAAGACCAATCGTGCGTTCATGATGACAAAACGGTGCATTCATTTTGCAAATTTAACCCCGCTTTGCACGTGCACTTACGTGTAAAGTGGGGTATTATAAAGCACCGTTTGTACCATTTTGTTATCCTGAACGCTGGGCTAAGCTCATTATACGTACAGAATACGCCAGACTACCGGGTAAACACAACCAGAGAATTAGTTTGTCCGGGTTTGTTTGGTCAGTACGGAACTTCTGATGGTTATCACACTCAGCAGACAAAACACCTGCCCTCTTTGATTGAATGACTGTTTATTGATACCATCAAATATATACATCCAGCGTTATGAGGAAAAACGGTGAAAGTATACCACTAGATATGTCATCAGTGTTAAGGTATTTTCTACAGTAAAAGCAGTAGCGACAGTTATGGGGCAAATTATTTCTCATCCGGTCGGGTTCCGTTGTTGGTTGTGTTTTTTCAGTCGGGCCACTATAGGAAACCAGCCCTGTGTTCAGAAAGACAAACCGGTGCAAACTCTTCGCCCATATTACCCCGCTTTGCACGTGCATTTGCGGGCAAAGCGGGATATAATTAGCAAACAGTTTACACCGCTTTGTTATCCTAGACACAGGGCAGACCTGTGGCCAGACTGACATGATGTTGAAAACCGTTTTAAAGTTATACCCCGCTTTGCACGCAAGTTGACGTGAAAAGTGGGGTGTAATTTGAAAAAGGGTTGTCAGCTTGAACACAGGGCTGCCCTGTGTTCAGGGTGTAAAAACATTGCACGAGCACTTTGAGATGATACCCCGCTTTGCACGTGCACATGTATACGTGCAAAGCGAGGTTTCATTTCGAAAGCGCTTCGCTAACGCTTTCCTCCTGAACGCAGGGCTGGTTTCTAATTGTGGTCGAACTGAAAAACAACAACGGTACCCGCATAAGTCAGAAATAAGTTGGCCTATATGATGATTACAACATCTCTTTAATAGATATTCAGAATTCCAAACGACGGGCTAAAAATGAAGTGTGACAACATATTCTTAAAGATTTCTAATGGCTTGTTTCGATATGTCTAAAACATGCATTGGGGGTAAAATGAATAATATTTTTTTTTTTTTTAATAATTTTATGTGTTAGGTGGAACAAAGTTGTATCATAACCGAATGAAAATTTACCATGAGCTGGTACATCTATTGGTTTCCAAGCGAACACCAAATAAAAAAGAAAATTTGCAGCATTTCGTGATTTCCCTGAGTTATTGCTCAATAGAAACAGATCGAGTCGATCACTATTGAACCCCATTTAGCTTTAGGGATATCCTGGCTGCCAGGCTATCAGTTAGTGTTAAAATAAAGTAAGGTATACCACTCATGTTTTACTATTTCAAATTACCTCCCATATTCTCAAAAACTGACATAACTGATCGGCCAGTGAGATAAATATAAGCTGAAAAGAAATGACATTTTCTCTAGTTGAACTGCTCATTTCATAATACTTAAGATCAGTGGGACGGGAGCCAGTCTACTTTAGGGACAAAGATAATTTTTTCATTGCGCTTTAGCTGGTCCGCTTGTCTACAAATTCTGGTCGGTTTTCCGCCGCATTTCAAATACACATTATCTGTTACAGAAAAAAACATCGTGAAATTTACAAGATGCGTAATTGTGTAAAGAATTTTTAATGAAATTTAATGTGTGGGATTAGCGAGATATAAAAGCACTAAAGGGAAGTTACATAATACGGCTCATTTTGATCAACGTGTACGAACTTGGCGATATATTGCTTAATCCCTTTAATAACAGCCTGTTGAACTGTTGATAGATTTTTGTGTCTTAATCGTATCGCTAAACAAACGCTTCCGAATCCATGCGAGCTAATAAAATCGTGAAATCATCTTCTCGATTTGAATGAAGTTGTGAATCGTGTCGATCGATTCGGAGTATTTTGTGCAATTTGAATGGTTTGAGCGACTATTTTAAACAAATAGATGGAGCGCTCTGCGCGCGCTTAAGATTTTTTTCAAGTTGAGTGTGAGCATCAATTTCTCGATTGTTTAATCAATAAAGTAACTCAAGACGAATAGATATACAGTAAAAAACCTCGTGAAATCGACAAAGGAAATGAACTTGGAACGATTTTGGAAAGAAAATGAACAAGTGCGATGAGTGAGTTGTTGGTGGTATTAAATGGAGGTAATCCAATATCGCTGATTTTGTTCAGAATGAACAAAATGGCGATGCTTATTCCCTCCCTTTAATGAAATATGCATAGAAGTTCTATAAATAGCTTCCGATTTTACCAAGAACCAACCAGTCGTTTTAAATATCAATTAAATTAGTAAAATTGCGATTTTCCTACCTTTATTCATTTTAAATATAGTTGCTGGTCGTATTTTTTAAGTGATTTGGGGCACTTCTGAATGATTTGAGTGAGCATTTGGAATGAATGAATGGATCACTGAGTGAGCTATCTCAAACAGTTCCGATTGAGACGAAGGTCAATTTCATGACGCTACTACCTATATATGGCCCTATTTTTATTGATATAGAAAAATAACAATTACACACTTTGATTTGTTCACTCTTTCAATAAATAAGGTTGGGTAGAAAATGTATCTGACGGTGATGTGTTTATATGATAGGCCACTTGAAGATGATAAATGGTCGATGATCGATAGCAGGTTAAGTACAGAAGTTTCTGTCCAGACCTCCATAACATAAATATAAACTAACAGATGCTCAATCTTCCTGACCGCTGAACCTGTAAATACGACTGATAATACAGTAACCCTTGCTTTCCACAGAGTCGGGTGCTAAGCGATGAATTTGTTCTAGAAATATTGAAAATATCAATCGAGTATAGTTTCAGATTTTAATGTAATCAGAAACTAGAGTGCGATAATGGTCTCCTGAATAATATAAGATGAACCAGAAAATCAAAAAAGAGAGAAATTGGCATAAGGGTCAAAATAAGCCTCATCCTTCCCTGCCCATATATCTTAGTTTATCATAATTTCATCAACAAGATTCATAAAAGGGCTCACAAAAGGAATATTACGACTAAGTTTGATTATTAAAAGAATTATTGCATAAAATGTACTTTTTCGGGTCGTCAAAGACAAGCGTTAACGGACAAAGTCCGGGCGTTAACGGGAGAAAACGTGAATTAATCAGTAATTTCACGTGCCGTTAACTCCCTGCCTTTTTTACTTAAATATCCGCGATTTGGGATTATACAGTTGAATCAATTTCAATTTTCTTATATTTTCTCTTCAATATTTGTTCGTCCGAAAAGGATATTTTATGCATTCTGTTTTAAAAAAAAACTACAAAGGTTAGATCTAGACCACCGTATGCATTGATTAGTAAAATGCGTGAAAATTATTCATGTCCAACATTATAATTAATCTTACCTAAAGACTTTTCTCTAAATCCAGCGTTAAATTGTGTGACGCCATAAATTTATCGGGCAACGTCGGTATAAACAAAATGGACGATGTACTACAATAACGTAATTGTTCCGGCATATAAGTAGGTTTTCTAGCATTTCCTATGAAATTATTTCGCAATTTTCTGTTTGAACTTATACTTTAATCTACCTTTTAATGCAATAATAGCGCCAATTCACGTTTTCTGATGGCGTTAACATTTGCAGAGACCCTCAACTTCGCACTCGGGCGTTAAACCATTTATCGGGACTCTGCAAATGTTAACGCCCTCGACAACGTGAACTAACTAAAACGATAAGATCAACAGCTACATTCAAAATAAACATAAATAGAAAAAAATCGTGATTTAACCGACATTATTGAATTTATAACCACACAGTTTGTTCTTGAAAAAATAGTATTAAGCTATTTATAGAATTTGCATGCATATTTCATTAAAGAAAGGGTAAAAAATATCGCTTTTTTGTTCATCCTGGACAAAAATAGCGATATTGGATTACCTCCATTTAATTTCACTCAAAACTCACTAAACACTCATTCAATTTCATTCCAAAATCAAATTCACGACGTTCTTAACTGTAACGGATGAAACTACAATTAAAAATTAAAAGAATCTATAAACTTTGAAATCTAGATGACTGAATTTCATATCGGAGACGCTGTTGCTTGTGAATCTGCCCTGTGTCCAGGATGTAAAAGCGTTTCGCGAGCGCTTTGAGATTATACCCCGCTTTGCACGTGCACATACGTGCAAAGCGAGGTATCATTTCGAAAGCGCTTCGCTAACGTTTTCATCCTAAACGGAAGGCAGAAGGACGGTCATTAAGTTATAATTGGCGTGGTATAAACGGAGCACACAAATGAGTCGTAAAATTGCATTGCAAGACATTATGGACAAGAAGATCAATGGATATAATAATACATCTCATGTATAAATGCATGATGATAAATAAGGATCTGTAATACAATTGTGAGGATTTATAAGAAATAAACACATATTGATTCTGTTTCGGTTGCTCAACCATAGTAAAATGTTTGTTTTGTCAATTGAGCAGATTTAGATATTTCTACTTGCCATTCATTTGTCGTTGACGTATTGAAGACATAAAACATGCACCTACAAAAATCAAAATAAAATAGATAAATAGATAAAAGCAAATCTTGAAAACGTCAGTTGAATAAAGGATGGTAATTGTCTTTATTGCTCAACAGTATCAGTTCGCTAATGAACGTCTTTTGGGTATATAATCAACGCCAAGGAAATTATAATTCCCCACTATAAACTTTTCCTGTTTTACAAAATTTTGGACCTGTCCAAATTCAAAGGTTTTGCAGACGAAAATTTCAAGTGGATTTAATTTGACAAACAACCATTCAGTGGGGTAAAAAAATAGCGTGGAAAAAGAAGAAATTGCTTGTCAGAAGCAATTTCTTCCTTTTTCACAATGTTTTCTCAATCGTAAAATCACAGGCACGTAAAAAGCAGGGATTAGACAGCAAAGGGTTAAATAAACACTTTTTATTACTTTTCTATAATGTGTCCTCCGATAAGACATTCCTAACAAGAATATTTGTTAATGAAATCAAGTGAGTTTGTATTATTAACGAATTAAACTTGGTGGTGAATCAAGATCATGATATATTAAATTACAATATAGACAGACATTCGTCGAGATAGGATATTTATTTCTAATTCCCTTCTTAGTTACTCACTGAAAAATATTACATAATTAGTCCAATGTTATAGAGAACGCACTGCTTTCAAGATGAAAACATTCGCGTAACGTTTGAGAAACGATTCCCCTCTTTTAACGTGTATTCTGCGTAATTAATGAACTGGCAGGGCGGGGCTTAACCGTGACGTAAATTGGCGAGTTTACTTTTCAATACTTTGTTCTTTCAAATTTTAGTCGGTAATCATCGTTAACGCGTGCAAATAACTGTATCCTAAAACCTTAAGGATTCGCATGCTTTGAGAGAGTGAACACATTTCATCGTTTGGTTACCAAGGCTTCGTAACTTCAGCTTGATTAAGCTGAAGTTACGAGGATTTGGTTTCCAATCTACGATTTAAGGTCTCGAGTTATTTTAGATAAAAGCTGATTTCCCTTAACCTTAAATGCAACGACCTGTTACTGAGGCTCCGTCCTGCCAGGGCATTAATCATGGATAATACGTATTCTCAAAACGGTGTTAAACTTGTAAAACTTTTCAAAGGTTTTTGTATCCTGAACGCTAGGCTTGAGAAAACGACTCTTATCTCTAAAATACATTGTAGGGAAAGAAAAGTTGCTATGAAGCTATTTCTTCTTTTCCTGCATTGGTTTCCAAAACGATTATGAGGAAAGTGAATACCAGTAGATATACAGGACAGGGTATGATATAGTCTAACAGACTCACTACGAGTTAATATATCGCCAGGGAAATTATAATTCCGAGTTTTTATGTTTCTCCCGTGGTTATACAGTAGATTTGCATTATCTTTGAAAGGTTTTATTATCTTTTTGTAACTGATATCATGTATGATTATTATCAGGTAATGTTCCAAACAAAAACCTATCAGTACGGAGTTATCTGCTAAAAGTTCGGGTCAATTTGCCACTAATGGTATATAGATACTAAAAGAGGTTCTTGAACTAATTCTTTTTCGAATTCCCTCTGCGTATTTTAATTCAAGACTCGTTTCTTATATCTCTGAAGAAGAAAGAAATGCCTCGCAATGCGAAAATTTATATTTGTTGGCTTTTATCATTGTTGGTTATACAGTTAAGAACATCGTAAAATTGACAATGTGAATGATTTTAGAATGATTTCAGAATGAAATTGAATGAGTGTGTGATGCGAGTTTTGGGTGACCTTAAAGGGAACTTATCCAATATTGCTAAATTGTTCGTGATGCACAAAATTAGCGATATAAATTACCCCCCTTTAATGAAATATACGCTCTTTTCTGAATGTACGTCTTCGTAGACTAATCCGACACTTTAGAGTCGATACTAGCTAATAAACTCATAGAATAAATAGATCGATTTGAATTTATTGTTGAAAGTCTTAAACGATTTCTGAATGTTTTCTGGTGATTTTTGGGCGTTTTTGATCGATTTGAATGTGTTCGTAATAAAAATCAAGGACATTTCCACGAGTTTTGACGGGTCATTTTTAGGTTTAACTGTCGATTTTAACAACTGCCTGTGCCATACTTTAGAGGCTAAAATGATGGGGAGGCTTCATTTCAATGTGATAAGAGCGGATTTTTTTCTTTACTTTCTAGATCACCGTTTCTTTAGGACGTTGACCGTTGACGAGTAATGAGAGGCAACCACAAAGAAACAGTCAATAACATTGTGAAATTGACAAGGTGAATGATTTTGGAATTATTTAGGAAAGAAATTGATTGAGTGTGTGGAGCGAATTTTGAGTGAATTTAATGGGAGGTAATCCAATATCGCAAATTTTGTTCAGGATGAACAAAATAAGCGATATTGATTTCCTCCCTTTAATAAAACATGCATACAAGTTCTATAGATAGCTTCCTATATCTTCAAGAACCTGTTAGACGCTTACATATTGAGTTATGTCAGTGAAATCGCGATTTTTCTCTATACAAATATATTTTGAATTACGTTGTTGATTCTCTGTTTTTCGATGGGTTTGAGCGTTTTTGAATGGTATGAGTGACTGTTTTGGAATGAATGAAAGGAGCGCCGAGTAAGCGATTTAGAATGGTTTTGATTGAGGTGAATGTAAATTTCACGATGTAACTAACTGTAGGTATCTGATTTGAGTATCAAACCCTTAATAAGCAATAGCCATAGGGTAATCCCCTGTAAGCAAGTCGATGGTTTGGCCAATTTTATTTGATGTCATTATGAATTTTCTTCGGGCACGGCATTTAAAAGATATGCTTAAGCAATCTCTTTCATCTACCACAATTATCCAAAATCGAGCATATCAGAAACGAGCTTACAATGAGAGACCGAAAAGGGACACGAAAATAGAAGGTTTTGTGTCAGATTGAGGCAACTTGCAGAGCGAATGGGTATCCGTGCTTGGAGTTACTTTTAGTAAAATTTCGAAATCGATGCTTGATAGTAATATCGCACATGGCTATTGACTTTTACTGAGTAATGAAAAGTGTCTCTGATTTCGAAATTCTGATTTTAGGGGTTGCTGTAACTGCGCGTTATCTCTTTTCACGGTCTCATCTTTTTAGCTATCAATCAATATTTTGTTAATATCTCTTTTTGGTGTAAACTTTCTTCCAAAATTTAGATTTTTGGAAAAATTATGTTTAAAATTTCAGTGAGGCGTTATTTTCGTTGTTGAGTATATACATGCAAATGTACAAGGTATTAAGATAGGTGTTTATGTCTCCACGAAACAATCAAACAATTCTAAATTTCAAACGGGTGAATCAGTAAAATCATCGAATTTCTAGAGCAACTTTAATGTTGTTGTTGAACTTTTGGGTGATTTTGGAGCGTTTTTGAATGGTTTTAAAGAGTGTTTTGATCGAAGGAATTGTGCGCTAAGTGCCTGGTTTAAAATAATTTTGATCGGATCTAGTGTCAATTTCATGATTTTCTTAACTATAAAGGGTTTGTCTAAGTTTTAAATGCATAATGTCTTGATCGTGTTTAAGCTATTACTATCTGCACTGAATTTTTGGATAAGTCTATATGTCGTGACGAACTAGTTCACCCATTGAAATGACAGAACTCTGTAAAACCATAAAGAAATAATGGAGGATATCTCTCAATTACAACATATCTCTGATTTCCGGTTTGTTTTCCGTTTCTTACTGCGCAGTCGTGAAGGATCACGTGATTGGAATTTGAATTTCAAATTAATGTCAATCATTCTATTTCACACGACATTGTGCAGATTTCGACTGTGATCAAGTGCCGGAAAATCTCAACAATGACACGTAGTAAATTGCAACAAGAAAATATGTCATTTATTCCATTTCTCTCTTCAATTATTTTACAGATCATTCATTTTTTACAGAATTCCTTGACAAACTAAGACAGAAGAATTCCAATGGTCATGAAATCTATTGACACAATATAATATTGTTTGTTTGAATGGGGTTTAACGCCGCTTTGAGCAATCTTTCGGTTTTATCGCGGCGGCTGAACCCATGGGTTCCTAGTATTTCTCACATCAGTACTACCATCACATCCTTTCCTAGGCCCCCACCCCACCCCCAGCAGCTATCCCACATAGGTCTACGATTATTGACCCATTGGTGAGAGACAAAGAGTCAGAAAGGATGATAGGATGAGTGTCGCCGTCGAGGATCGAACCTGGGACCTAAAGATTGACAGTCCGAGGCGCATATAGCATATAGACACAAATTGGTGACAAGTTAAGTCATCAAATTTGTGTCCGACATAAAACTTTTTGTTACGTTATTGTTGTCCGCTGTTTGGTTTGTCTAGAAATAGGTTTTACGCTATCTAATACAAAAATTCTACATTTATTTTTGCGTTAAAATTACATTGATCAATGATTAAAATCAAGATTAGTCAGCTATACAGGAACATGATTTACGAAACAAGAGCATCATTTATGTGACACCATTGGTTGACTATTACTTTGAAAGGATTCTGAATCAACCCCCGCCCCCTCTGAATTGACAGCATTATCAAAACACTATACCACGATCTACCACGAAAATGAATGTCTAAATACGTGAATCCGTATTTTGCATAAAGGTCGGGAAAGCAAAATAAACTAATGTAACATTTTTATAACATTTATTGTCGAGGTAGGTTTCAATAATTTTGCATCCAAGTAAAAACCAAGCTCCATCTAGCCCAACTTTTTTACAATGCAAAGAAATTTGCATGAAAACAACTTGTGGAATTACATTTCTCCTGGTTGAATATTTTGTTAACAGTGAAGTTTGGTACTTTTTAGGGTTATTTCATTGCCCTTTCAGGAATCATACATTCGTTGTTCGTGTCATTTGAATAATTCGTTGCTGAGAAAATATCTTAATTCTATTGTCACTGTTCCTCACGTTCTTCTATCTCTGACAGAAATCAAGATGTGTTCGTTAAAAGCTATCGGTAATGCACCCCGAAACGGCCATTAAAAAAAATTTTGACCATGGTAATTGATCTTGACCTTAAGGAATGAACTTGGCCGCTTTGAAGGGGGGTAGTTGAGAGCTACCTTTATGCCAGGAATGTTGAGTTTCGTTGAGAGAAGTCTTTATACCAAGAATGTTGAGTTTCGTCGAGAGAAACCTTTATGCCAAGAATGTCGAGTTTCGTCGAGAGAAACCTTTATGCCAAGAATGATGAGTTTCGTTTAGAGCTACCTTTATGTCAAGAACGTCGAGTTTCGTTGAGAGAAACCTTTACGCCAAGAATGTTGAATTTCGTTAGGAGAAATCCTAATGCCAAGAATGTTGAGGTTCGTTGAGAGTAACATTTATGCCAAGAATGTTGAGTTTCGTCGAGAAAAAAATTTATGCCAGGAATGATGAGTTTCGTTGAGAGAAGTCTTTATACCAAGAATGTTCAGTTTCGTTGAGAGAAATCTTTATGCCAAAAATGTTGAGTTCCAATGAGAGAAACCTTAGCCAAGAATGGTGAGTTTCGCTGAGAGAAACCTTTACGTCAAGAATGTTGCCAAACAAAAGTTTTGTAACTTGAATAGAATTGAAGTACAGTCAACAACATCGTGAAATGGACACGACGAATGTGTTTGGAACGATTTTAGAGTGGAATTGAATAAGAATGGTGAGCGAGTTTTGAGGGAATTTAATGGAAGGTAAACATCCCTAGTTACGTGTTGTTGAAAACTGGTGCATACCAAATATCAGAATCAATGCTTAAATGTAGTTGAAATTACAGGGAAGTGTTTAGTTCGCAAGTTAAGTTTCGAGGTTAATTTTAAGGAACAAACTTTCTAATTTTGAACTTGATGGAACAACCCTCTATATTTTTTTGTTGTTAAAAAGTAGAGAGACAGACATACGTACAGGACAGTAAACAATATGACCCCGATCTAATGTTACGTGGGCATAAAAAGTCAGCAGTTTCAGTTTAAATATCTGACATTTTACCATCTACGACGTTTAACAACAAAACAATGTAAACACGCAGTAATGTGCATTCTTCTTGGTAATTTGTGCACATCAAGGCTCTTGTTTGAGCGCATTTAGGTTAAAGACCGCTTTCTGTGTGAATTTATGAGTGTAATTATCCACTAAGAAACAAGTATTTATACGCACGTTTGAAGTGCCATACACATGCTTTCGATGGGCTTTTCTACTAATCCCGTCTTCGATACTTTTCGGCACCTATATTGAATGATTTGTGGGTAGATTTTTTTACGTTTGCGTACTAGTATTGTTTAAAAAGGGAGTTGTATGATTATTAAGAAAATAAGAAAAATCCATTAGTTATTGAATAAAAAAATCGAATAGTACTTATTAACGTAGTCAGGCCAAGCTGGATAAAGTAAGTTTAAAAGGAATTTTATACCATTTTCAGCAATCTTTCAGTTATGTGGCGACGGCTGAAGCATCTAACAATGTATTTCTAGCATTTCTCACACAAGTACTACCATAAAATACCTTCGTAGCCTGCATCTACTATCCCACATAGGTATATGATTATCAACCCAATTGGTGGGAGAGGAGTATTCGGAAAGGATGAGTGCCGCAGCTGGGGATGGAACCGGGGACCTTTACATTGGCAGTTCAACGGATAAAGTACGCACGCTCTTATTTAAGCTAGATTAGATTATAATTCATAATATCAACTTTTTGGATAGTTAATCACAATAAGAAATACATGATTTCGTCTTAGCTCTTATAAGATGCGCATTAGCACATCCCAAAAGAGACCACAAGATTATAATTATGACATCTTTTGAACAGGTTCCAACAATTCCATCATATCAGAGGCAAAATTTATAACCCCTTGAACCTTGTGGTTCTTCTAAAGGGGTTCTAGTTATAAGCTTAGAAATGATAAACAATGAAAGATTTGCCTGATATTAGAGCGGAAACGTTTAAATGTATAGCACGCGTAATTCTAAGCTATTACTGTCCCATTATACTTCTTAAGTCGCAATTAAAGGTTGTTGTGATATATCTTTGCCTAATTTGTGCAGTTGTAACGTGCAATTACTGATTCATTTATTTCCATAATATAACGTCATTCAGGTTTTGGTAAGATGGCAATTCAAACTTCATCAAAATTGACATCTGTTTGAAAAGAAAAAAAATAGCACAAAATAGTTATTACCAGATGAGAGAGCGAAACATTCGGAGCATCTATCGGACTACCGTAATCTAAAATGTACCTCGAACGAAAGTGAAGTAATTTTTGGTCATATTTAACCCTTTCCTATTTTACAAAATTTTGAACCTGTCCAAATTCAAAGGTTTTGCAGACGAAAATTTGAAGTGGATTTAATTAGAAAAATAACCATTCAGTAGGGTAGAAAATAGTGTGGAAAAAGAAGAAATTGCTTGTCAGAAGCAATTTCTTATTTTTTCACAATGTTTTCTAAGTCATAAAATCACCATCTTCGCAAGCCAAGGGTTCTACTTCCACTATGTTCCTTACGTTCGTAAGGAACATAGTGGAGTTAGAACCCTTTGCTTGCGAAGATGTAAAATTACAGGCACGTAAAAAGCAGGGATTAAACAGCAAAGGATTATCGTTATTCGGCTTCTGGTAGTACTTCGACTATGGATTTATTTAGGGAATGCTATAATCTCTGATGACAAGACGTAGTAAACACTGCGTTAAGGTATAAAATGCCCGGTTTTGATCTTTTTAGTTGACTTTGTTTTATTCAACGTCATCTTTAGCGGAGAGTTGATGCTTTTTACGTCCCAGAGTCAACGTGCGAAACGGCGCATTTAATGACTGCGCTAGTTTTAATCCCGACTTCTATTCAGAAGAATCACAGAGGGTCCCCTATTGAGAGTACTTAAATATAGTACTTAAACATGCTACTATAAAAAACGGCTTTTCATACTATAAAACTTCAAACGAGTGTTTGTCTTCTCCTTTCTTCACAGTGTTTACGTTATTTTACGATCTACACTTAAATAAATATATGAATGATAGCCGAAATTCATAGCTCAATGAAAAGCGGCTAAACAAAAAACTGAAAGAAAGGTACATGTGTGTTTAATATATTGAATGTATAGATAACGGTACTTTGGCTATTGATTGACACTTCTAAATGAACCATTGCAAGAAATTTACCTTTGAATGATTGAAAGCATTGTCCGGGGTCAAACAAGGGTCATGCTGCATTGTTGTTTTTGATGTGAAAGTAGACACTCCTTATCCCATCTCACAAGCGATTGAAAGTTCTTTTAATCTACGTATGAATGCCTATAAATGAGGTTCCTCTTAACCGAATTTTTAGTTGTTTGAGTAAATCGGGGTTCTCATGGTATGTTAAAGCTTGAAACTTTTATTTAAATCTTTATTCTATATAATACAACAAGAAAACTACCCCCATGCCTGTTTACTGCTTACTGTTTTTGTGAATACATTTAATAACATCGCGAATTGACAAGATGAATGCTTTTGGAATAATTTTGGAATGAATGAAATTGAATGAGTATATAGAGTGGTTATTGAATGAATTTAAAGGGAGATAATCCAATATCGCTAATTTTGTTCAAGATGAACAAAATTAGCGACATGTACAGTTAACAATATCGTGAAATTGACAAGGTGAATGATTTTGGAATGATGTTGGGAAGGAATTGAATGAGTGGGTGGAGCGAGTTTTGAGTGCATTTAATGGGACCTTATCCAATATCGCAAATTTTGTTCAGGATGAACAAAATTAGCGATATTGATTACCTCCCTTTAATAAAATATACATACAAGATCTATAGATAGCTTCCTATTTATTCAAGAACATATAACCAACATTACTTATAATAATATTGCAAATTTGAATTATGACAGTGAAATCGCGATTTTTCTCTATCCAAATTTATTTTGATTGGCGTTGTTGATTCTTTATATTTCAATAGGTTTGAGCGTTTTTGAATGGTATGAGTGAGTGTTTGGAATTAATAAATGGAGCTCTGAGTGAGCGATTTATAATGGTTTTGATTGCGGTGAATGTCAATTTCACGATGTAACTAACTGTATTATCTTCCTTTAATAAAATATACCTTCAATTCTGTTTATGTGTCTTCGTGGACCAATCATACACAAGCCAACTAAATCGTTTAATAAGTGAATGGATTTTGATTAAATTTTTATAGTCTTGAATTATTTCGAATTATTTTTTAAATGATTTTGGAGCGTTTTAATCGATCTGAGTAAGTGTTTTGAATGAATGAATGAATGAATGAATGAATGAATGAATGAATGAATGAATGAATGAATGAATGAATGAATGAATGAATGAATGAATAAATGAATGAATGAATCGCTGAGTGGATGATTTTGAACGATTTCGAACGGAATGATTTTCAATTTTATTAATTTTTAAACTGTACTTCTTCTGTAAGAGTGGTTTTCGTTTGGAAAGTTGTTACTTCGAAATCGCTTTGTCATGTGTACTTCCGTCTGGTCCCGTGTCACCAAAAAATGGTCACTAGGGTGAAATATAAAGAAAAGTCTCCTTTTCTGAAACTACTGATCAGAATTAAAACAAACGTCACCGAAATGGTCCTACTACAATTAAGTGTTGGCATATGATTGTCTTTAATTCTGGTATCCAGTGAACCATTGACCCTGGCCGTTGACATTCTTTATTAAAAGTCTAGGACATTGACTCCAACTTTGACCTTTGACCTACTTTGAATAATATTGAATTATGTGATCTTTAATTATTTTATGAAACCAATTTTATGTTGGTAGGTGAATGGTTTTGATTCTGGCACCAAAATGGACTTTGAGCTTGGCCTTTGAACTACATTCTAAAATATTGATAAATCAGGTCATAAACTGAATTATGGCAAGGTTAGTAGATAATTGTCTTTAATTCTTACATAATTTTGAAAATCTTTCCCAAATCTTGACCTTTGGCATATTTTCTTTCACATTCGATTATAGGGTTAAAATAATATTGTATCAAATATAAGCGTTGACAGATAATTGTCGTTATTTTTGGAATCCTTTTGTACTCTTGCTTCGGATCATGACCTTCGACCTGCCTTCTTAATTTGGAATTTTAGGGTCTAAAACTGTATATTCTGTGTTAATACTATATGTTTGTAGATGAATGTCTTCGATTCTGGCATCCTGCTGAACCCTTGACCGTGACCTTTGACTAAAATCCTTCAAATTAGGATAATAGAGTCTAGGACTGTATTAGGTCAATACAAAAGGTTAGTGGATGATTATATTTGATTCTTGCATTATGTTGAATGCTTGCGCATGGCCTTCACCTTTGACCTTCTTTCTTAAATTTTGAATTATTAGGGCTGGAACTATAATATGCTAATAAAATGTATTGGTAGATAATCATCTTTGACTCTGGCTTCGTGTTGAATGATTGATCCTGACCTTTGACATAATTTCTTAAATTCAAAAACAATGGGTCAAGATTTATAATATGTTTCCAACTTATGTTGTAAGAATTTTGTATTTGATTCTGACATTTTGTCTGACTTATCAAACTGACCATGATATTTTACCTTCTTTAGTCAAAGATGTAGAAATTGGTTTTATGTTGTAAGGAAACTTGTTTTAGAGTTAGATTGTGCAGAATTCTAGTCAATAGATACTGTTCACAATAAAACAAAGATGTTCGGTCTATTGAAAGAAAAATTAACTCAAAATTTTATTGCAGAATGGAACTTATCTCTTACATGACAAACTGGAAGAAATAATATTGGTAGAAATAAATTAACCTATGCACTTTTTAAAACTAATTTCGAAACTGAAGAATATTGTAGAATAAATTTACCTTTTAAACATCGCTCAGCTATGAGTAAGTTTAGATGTGGTGTGGCTCCTATAAGAATTGAAACAGGAAGGTATGAAAATATTGAATTGTTAGACCGGAAGTGTCCGTTTTGTAACACTTTGAAAGATGAATGTCATGTTTTGTTTCATTGTAAAAATTATGAAGAATTCCGTCAGATCTTTACAATAAAGCATCTTCTGAACATCAAAATTTCAAGAACATGAACGATATAGAGAAGATAAGAATATCATTTACCAACCATAATTTGATTAGACCTGCTTTTCAATTTTAAATAAAAGATCTTTGCTTATGTGTAAATAACTTTTATTTTTAACAAGTTCCCAAGTGATATATATTTTAACGTATATTACCGAGAACCAGGTGCTAATTATGTACACTGTCAGTGTGAAAGGGTTAATTGCCTTTTTCTTTTTCATTTAATTTAAACAAACCACAAATTTCCCGTCACTGTAGAAAAACAGATACTCGAAAGAATATAAACGTATTTTCTCCATTTATTAAATAAGACGAAAACAACTGTACTATTAGCAGCTGGTTCTTACTCTATCTTCTTTTGTGTAGCAACTGTTTTACGGTTAGTATTGTTTTAATCATGTAAGTCTCTTTTAATTCTTTATGTGAATGGTCATGTACTTTTTAATGTTTGTATAAATGTTTGTAAATGATGTACATGAATGATACTACAATAAAGATATATATATATATATACTTTCTAAGATAATAATATTTGATTCTGTTATCTATTTAGTGCATATGCTCCGACCTCGACCTGATTTCTAAATTATTAATTAACTTAAATTTTACTTATAGCAAAAGGGTTTCTACTGGTTTCAAATTCCAGTGGGCGTTACTTGGCCCTCTTGGGCTTCAAGTATTATTTGTTATTGTAATGGAAAGCTTACAATTCCAACTGTTCTGAATGACATTTCTATATTGAATTATACAATCAAGTTGTATGATATATTAAAACTGAATTAAGTCAATAAATTCTTACTTCTATGAAATTTATCCTTAAAAGGCTAGATGACAGAGACAACATTGGAGTAATAAGTTATGGAATAATGGACTCTTCACTCATATCTTCGTACCTGAAAATTATTGTACGATCATTTTACCAATCAGACATCGTTCAGCGTAAATTTCGGCCTGGCGATGTACCTATAAGAATATAAATAGGAAGATGTGAATACCTTAACTCAATTGATTGAAAGTGTTACTGTGATATCTTAGAGGATGAGTATTATGGCCTATTTCATCGTAACACCTATTTAGAATTTAGACAATATGAATATCTTTTTTTCAAACTTGACCGACATAAAAGAATTAAAAGAACTCTCAACCGACCTAAAATTGATAGAAATATCTACAAAGTCTGCTACCTAAATTAGCAAAAGACTTGTGTAAATAAAGAAAATTTTGGTAATATTTGTATCCAATACTGGCAATCTCTGTGTATAATTTTCGTGTCAAAGTTTACACGAAAGAATCAGTTCTTAATTGATAATAAATAGTTTTGAATCAAACTTATTATCAAAGGAAAATCCTCAGTTCAAGCTGGAGTAGGGCGGATCCTAAGTAACAGGTCATTTCACTTAAGGTAAAGGTATATCAGCTTTTATTTACAACTACTTACCTCTAAAACTGGTCGACATAAATAACTTGAACCCTTTATTCATAGGTTGGTTACAAAACCCTCGTAACTTCAGATTGTCTAAGCTGAATTTACGAGGCTTTGGTAACCAAACGATGAAATGTGCTCTCTCTGAGCACGTAAACCCTTTTGGTTTCAGGGTACAAATATTTGCACGTGTTAAGAACCTTAAATATTGAAAAATTTACTGGACAAATTACGTTGAGGCTAAGCCACACCCTGTCAGTTGAATAACAATGCAGAATACACATGTATATTATTTGGCTATTTTCGCCTGAGACTCTGTGCATATTCCGTATTTCTTCGGAAGATCTCCGAGTTCTTATTCCATAAGCCGTTAGTAACACATTTATAAATACGGAATTAAACCATACATTGAAAGTAAGAAAAAATAGCCCAGTTGGTTAATTTGTATCGCTCTCAATCACGTATCTGTGGGTTCGAGTCTCCGTGGTGTGTTTTTTTTTTTTTTTTTTTTTTTTTTTTTTCTTTTTTTTTAAATCCTTTTTACAAGTTCACACTAAGCGATTATTTTAAATTCTTTTTTGGTGAATTATTAAACGACCACTTTCTGCTGATTCATATCGCGACATCTAAGATGAAAAGCATCTTTTACTGCCGTATCATAGTGAAATATACACTGCACGTATTTTCCTTAAACCAAGAGGAAAAGATGTGTCCCAATTTTCAGAAAACAGCAAATTTTCCAATCAAGCCTAGCTTTGAACTTGTTTCGAAACCGTTGCCAAAGTTACCACAAAGGCTTCCTGTATCAACATTTCCACCTTTGTTGTTGTTATTGTATATATAAAATTTAAACTAAACTAAATATATGAAAAAGTATGTCTTCGAAATTAAAAGAAAATCGATAAACCCAAATACACCCTCTGTCTAAAAAATAACTGAGTGAATGTGTGAATGTAAGACAGAAAAAAGGAAAATTTGAGTGAGAAAAAATATACTTCCCATTCCTCGGTTTGACCTCAGGTTCTCTTGAATCAGAGGCGGGTGTCTTAACCTCTACACCACAAGTATGATTAGAATGTACGTTTCCAGTAAACAGTTAAATCTTAAATCTAATTAGCGGAATTCGTCGATCATCGGTGATTTTCCGATTTCACTCACGGAAAATAAACAGAGTCTCAGTTGAAATTAGCCAAGGAATACAATTGCCGTCACAGTAAATTGCCTTTCAACTCTCAGTTGAACTCAATTCAAAATCATTAGCAAATTCCTTACCTAACTTCTTTTTACATAGGGATTGGAGAGCAATTCATTCCAGTAACATTCGCAATATGCAGAGGTACAGATTAAAGGGGGTAAAGTCAGTCTGTAATCTTAATTCCTAAATAAATCCTTTGTTGTGTGCACTAATTTAAATTGTCTCGGTAAGACAATTCCAAGTAGTATCAACATCATAGGGTTTGTACTATAATTATTGAAACACTTTAATCTAAAATCCATAATACACAATCTTTTCGTAGCTTTGATATGCACTTTTCGAGAAGTATGCAACAATCAAAAAATATTTTGCTGATAAAATGATATTTTAAAAAAAAGATTAGACCTTCTGTGACAAAAAATTAGGCTTCTGGAAAAAAATAATCTGTACTCTGTGTTGATATTTTTTCGTTCTGCTCAATTTCCACCAAGATATCTTTTTACTATTGATTTACGGGCTACTTATTCAATAAAGAAAGAGCAATTTACTAGAATATTTTTATGATGTTTTAAAAGCGGTGGAATTTTTCGGTATTACAATGCACTCATAACCACAATAAACACATAATTCCTTCCGTGACTTTTTTACTATTTCGGGTCATCAAGTTCTTAAGATCTTGAGAGGTCATTAACCTTATTATTTGGAGAGAGAAAAAAAAACAGACCGATGTTTCTTTAGATGTCAATTCATGTAAATTTTACCATTATTGATGCTTGAAAACAGAAAAGTCGAGTCACTTTAATAAAATAAAACTTCACTTCTAGAACTTTCCCTGCGGTCATGATTACAAAAACGGTGCAAACAGTTTTCCAAATATACCCCGCTTTGCACGTACACTTGCGTGCAAAGCGGGGAATAATTGGAAAACTATTTGCACCGTTTTGTCATCCTGAACGTAGGGCTATTCTATTACAGACAAGCATATACAAAATGTTCGATTCTATTGTTACAAAAACGGTTCATGGGCCGCTGTCATATCGCAGCCGTAGCGCGTCGGACTATCATTCAAAAAGGGTTCGATTCTCAATATCATTTCCAATTATTTGTAGTCTACCAATGGGTCTACCAATGGGTTGACAATCGTAGACCAATGTGGGATGGCAATTGGAGGTTAGGAAAGGATGTTACAATGGTACTGGTGTGAGAAATACCAGGGATCTATTGAAAGGTGCTCAAGCCGCCGTGATATTACTGAAGGATTGTTGAAGCGGCGTAAAACCCAGTTCAAAAAAAAAAAAAAAAACAAAAAGCGACTCGACAAGAGATGAACGAAAACTTATTTTCAACATGTTGTAGTCTAGGTTGAAAATTATATTACGAACGGACTGCGTTTTTCTGAACGCTCTTAAAGTAGAGTTTTCGACACATATTGAGGGTTATTTCACTCGACGGAAGAGAAAGGCTCCACAAATTGACAATAATTCTGCAATGAAAACACGAAGACATGAGAAACAATTCATTTGCATATTCGAGGGCCTACTCTTTCAATATCTATCATGAAATAACAACCTTATAATTTAATATTAGTTGATTGCATCTCATTTCGTACATAACTGATTGGCTGAAAAATTAGTTTCAATCCCCAATAACATTAATTTTTGAGTACGCACCATAGCGTAAGCTTCCGCAGAAAGTAGTCCCGAAAGAAATCTGCCCCATTTTCAGAAATACTTAAAATTTTGCTTCATTATATAAAATCATAAGATATGAAGAAAGCATTTATTGTCTTCATGGAGGTATGAAGCTAAAAACCAAATCACATTCATGAATGAATCCCTTTCGCGTATACATACAGTGTATTTGAGTTTTTGAAATCATGAAATCAATATTTCTTAAATAAACTTACTCTGCGTTCGAGACGAAAACGTTTGATAAATAATAGCCGATTTGAACATGTACTTGTGTGCAAAGCGGTGTATCATCAACGCTGGGTCGCTGTAACTCTGCCGAAATGAAACTACCCTACATTCAAGATGAAAACGTAAGAAAACATTCGAGAAATGGTACCCTGCTTTGCACATGTTCGCATGTACAAAACGGGATACAATTTCTTAACGTTCCAATACAATTTAGGATCCTGAACGCAGGCCAGTGTAAATGACTGTTTCTTAGCTATTTTTCTTGTTTTCCTGAGAGACTTGTAAACTCTGAAAGTAAAGAGACAAAGGGTTTATACGAAAAAGTTCAATATATTTTTAAATTAAGCTTATGCATAAAGTTTCGGGTAAAATCATGCAGACAAAAACAGATGTACTCTTCCCCTCCCCATTCCGTCTCTCTCTCTGACATTACGTATATCAAGATAGGCTGTTGTTATTAGATACTGCCACATCTCTCTCTCTTTCTCTCTCTCTCTCTCTCTCTCTCTCTCTCTCTCTCTCTCTCTCTCTCTCTCTCTCTCTCTCTCTCTCTCTCTCTCTCTCTCTCTCTCTCTCTCTCTCTCTCTCTCTCTCTCTCTCTCTCTCTCTCTCTCTCTCTCTCACTCTCATCGCTTGCATTCTAATAAACTGTATGATAAAACAATTAAGGAGCATGTTACATACCTTGGGGTACGAATGGACTTCTCGTTAATCATTGGCTTATTAACAAGATGTTAAAATCGCATTTCTGTAATATCTATCGTTTTCCAGATGTTTTGTAGACCCCACAGGTAATACTAGATACATTTGCCAATCTAGAATCTGATTGTAAATCACCGAGTTTTGTTGTGTTGGTAGTTCTACACAAGATAATTTTTTCCGAAATAAGGAGATTTAAACAACTTTTCACCGTTGATTTTTTATTTTTTATGAGAAGGGCTATTATTTGGCTAATTTATAAAAGTATAAAAGGGAATAATACATTGAGCTTATTTCTCTTAGACCACGAGGAAAAGATATTTCCTTTTTTTTTCAGAAAACAGCATTATTTTCCATTTAAGCCTAGTTTCGAGTCCGTTACAAACTGAAAAAAACACCGTTGTCAAAGTCAAGTTGCCACAAAGGCACCCGGTATCAGCAGAGCCAACTTTGTTCAAAGAAAACCCTCAATATTTGAAAAAAAATGTCTACAAAATTACAAGAAAGTGGATAAACCCCAATACACTTTATGAAAATGTTCGAATAATAAACCAATACCATTTTGAAAACGCGTTAGAAAATTGTCGTGCATTCTCGTGAACAAATATAGAATGAAATTATTACGATATTAAAAGGCAACTTTGGACTCGTCCTTTCAATCCTATAAACTGTTAAGAATATCATGAAATTGACAAGGAGGATGACTTGTTTGTGTTTCTTCGAGAATAAATAAGACGCTCTAAAATCTACATCAGCAAATTAAATCGTCCATTGGTTGGGTCGAATGGTATAAAATTTCGATCATTTTAACCGTTTTTTGAACAATTTCGTAGCGTCTTTTTACGGTTTGAATGAGTGTTTTGAATGCAATGAATGGAGCGCTGAGTGGACGATTTAGAATGTTGTTTTTTTTCTGAGGTAAATGCCCATTTCACGATGTTACTAACTGTAATCATATTTTCGCAAACGTCACAGGGGACAAAGTGGCCATGACCATTATATCACATCTTTGTTGTTTCATAGCTGACAGAATCTTCTTGAATCGGATAATTATTCATATTCTAAATCATTGATTTGATAAATAAAGCCATCCAGGGAAGATCGTGTCTAACGAAGGGAAGTAGGACAAAAACTGAAATTGTGACCCGTTGCGCGAATAGGAACCATCTACGTAGTGCGTAAAGTGTCGACCCTTGTCAGACTGTGCGGATTGCGCTGACTGACTAAGATCGAAACTTTTCTACATTTGCTTATCTTCTGAATCTAGAGCGAAAATCTAATCTCTTTTTCAAAAAAATGTTTTAAAGATTTCCCAGATTGCCCCTTTTCGCCTGACGGTCACAATTATTGTCATACCAGAACACAGTATATTTTGTTTTTATAGTTAGTCTCCGGAAAAACGGTATGAAAAGCAAGATTTTATATTTATTTTTTTGTACGTCATAAACGTATTAGAAACATTATCTTGGCGTCAAATGTTTCGGCGTAGTGATACTTTTTCAACGGTCCTAAATCGCTGCGTATCGTAAGGCATCGCAACCCAATGCCAAGTGATGCCCTTTGATTATTTTCTAAATTATACATTCTCAACATTTAACATCCATGATAAATGGATGTGTCTGGAACATGACTTAATTTAACAATTTCTTTTGATCCTTACTTGTGTGCCGTTGTACTTATACACAACCTGGTTTTGAGGCACCTTAATTATTATTATTGTTATTTAATCCGGTGGGGACATGTACTTGTTCTTTCTGGGTGCCTTTGCAATTGGTCTGTTTACTTATAATTGTGATAATATATTGTGTGGTTTTTCTTTTTCAATTTTTCAAAGCAATCTTGTTGATTGATAAACTCATAACTGTCGTCAATATGTAGACCAATGTTTCTGAAATACGTAGGAATGCATACCACTACAAAAATTCCTTACAAAAGCCATGTTTTTTTTATACCAACGTGCGACGTCTTGGGTTCTCCTGGAATCGACTTTTTACTTATTTTCAATTTGAGACCGGTCTGTTTCGTTCCTTAATAACATCATATATGTTGCACCATCCAATCAAACATTTCAGTAGCCATAGTTTGATTTGCATGTCATGTAAAATAGGCATGACGTTGACACATAAAAACGATTTGGCTGTTATACTTGCCTGACTATATCGACATAATTGTTGGAACAAACTATATGTATGAAAATTATGTTTCTAGAGTGTATCATTTAACACCATTGATGCAAGTTTCATTGGATACTGTAGACCTTAAAGCTCTTGCTAGTTTTCTCTCTATTCAAGAACACCCTTTGATGTCAACCCAATAAGAATGACAACTGATTGTAATGCTTATGTAAACTTTCACGTAGATATTGCAAAGGCAACTGAAGGGGACATTGAGACATTGATAAGATGTAACAGCGCAGAAGATTTAGAAAAGGGTCCAAGCAGTTTTCCAGGACTGTCGCAAATGTGGATTATGACTGTTAAAGGAAGCTTTTCGCTGGAAAATATTACCCCACTACTGAAAAACTAAATTTCTTTTCGAAAGAAGTTGCGTCTACTCGAGTATCTCTCTTTCCATATGTATTTGACCGTATTTGACTGATAACCAAAATCGCTCTAGTTAATCTCGATGGATTCTGCAAGAAATTATTTCAAGAATTGGCGTGGCAAAGTGCCCTCAAAATCGCAAATCAATTCGATACCGACTCTTTTTGAAATAAAAACCCATTTTGAACATGTTTTTATTTATGAAGTGATTTAATAATTAAATGCACGACTTTTGTCTCAATTTTGTGGGCCATTTCTCACATTTTGTTTCGTGAAATACCTACTCCTTTACAGGACTAATAAGATTTTGCATCCAGAAATACAGCATTGGAAACAGCAAAGTTCGTAAATAAACGAACTTTGCCATTTCCAATACTGTATTTCTTATATACTCCTTCTTTTTAAATGAGTTATATTTCTGAGAATAATTGTTTGTGTATCATATATGTATTAATAAAAGTAAATTTACGAACTTTGCCATTTCCAATACTGTTTTTCTTCTGTACTCCTTAACTTTTAAATGAGTTAAATTCTGAGAAAAATTGCACATGTAATTTATATATATATGAATAAATGTGGTAAAAATAACGAATTTTGTTGGTCCTGTCAATTTGAAGGTTTTCATGCAGCAAAATGGGAGTAACGACCAACAAAAGTGAGACAAAACAAATGCATTTCATGATAAAATCACTACATAAATAAAAACGTGTTAAAAAAATAAAGTAAAAATTCAAAACGTGTATCTGGTTTTTAAAACGGATTGTTACAGATCTCAACGTAAAGAAGAGAACATGCATTAAATATGATTTTGACAGTACTTTTATGGGGAAAACATGACGGATGTATTCCAAATGATTTCCTGTAACGAAGTTGACCATTATTTATGACTTCAAGGTTGAAATATCAACATGTCTTTATCATATTACAGGATGATTTTTCGTAAATGAATGGAAATTTATTGCTTTCATTTCTCTGAAATTTCAGATTAACTTAAAGGATGAATATCATTAAAGCAGACAGTTCTTTGAAATTCATGATTGAGAACGAACGAATTTATCAAAATGAATCGTCGTTTTTGAGTGTTTTCACATATTGGCCTTAGTTTGCTTTTAGATTTTAGACTGCTCTAATGCCCCTGAGGCTCTGAGGTGAGTTAGATTTTTTGAAAGGGGGTAACAAAGTTATAGCTAGCATATATATTCAGCTTCGTAGTAAACGTAAAACATTAAACCAACTTTTAACTGTATATTATTGACGAACCAACGCTGAAATGTAAAATATAGCCTAAGCTTAGGAAACATTAATTTTAGCTTGGCTGTTTTAGAATAGTTAATATAGTTCGTTTCCGTTACAAACAGCCGAGCGGTGATCTTGTAATGCCATGAGATGATATTTTCAAAGTAATAAAATTCATTTACTAGAAAGTATCATAAAAATTTCTCAACTCTTTGTTGTTCAGCCAATGAAATATAAATCTTTCTACCCTGAAACACACGATAAATCTCCATGTCAGTGGCCTGGGACCCGTTTTACTAAACATCTTACGATAAATTTTTGCGTAAGTCACAAAATAAAATTGTCTCTTAAGTAGTAACTAAACGTGGAATTCTGCCATGCATCATTCCATTGGAATCGTTCCAACGGGATATTGCAAGGCAGAATCTAAAAATGAATGTAATTACTATGTACGATTTGTGATTTTGACTTGCGATTATTTTTTTCGTAAGAAGTTTAGTAAAACTGGCCCCTAGATTTTTGGCCGTTATTATGTTTCCAAAGAGAAAGAGCGTGTGTTTCATGACATTAAAGAGACATTCTCATGATTTCACTCGAAATGAAAAGTTATTGCAGGGGTTTAAAACTTCCCAATAATTGAGATCGGAATTTGATGGTCTGCTTCGCTTGTTAATTGCTTCTTTAATTTTACCAGGAATGTGCCTGTCATTTTAATGTATTTGGTTTACATGTCATGTTATTCTGTGTAATGATTCGAGCATCCTATCAGTAGACGTTCTAAATATACTTAGTTCAAAAAGAAAATAGATCTTTTTATTTCACACCTAAACAATCTAGACCAATGACATCTTTTAATTCGCATCGCATCTAGATCAATATTGTACGACAAGAACGAGGCTGCAGTGCAATACAGATTTTTTTTCAAAACGAGACAATCTATATTGTACGATAAAAGCAAGGCAAGCTATATTGTACGATGAGAGTGTGGCTGCAGTCCTGGATATTGATAACACCAAGTTTCGTGGCTCTTAATTTGATCTCGATAAGATACTTGATTTCTGCATTTGTTACATTGTTTAGTAAATAAAGGAAGAATGCACGTGACATCGAGAGTCACACAACTGGTGGTTCTTAATTTTATTATATCGTTTGTTCACATGAAAATCAATATGTCAAGCGACGGCGGGTAGTCAATCCGTTTTATGTCAATTACATACATATATTACAATTATTAAGTACAAACCGACTTGACACTTGAAATAAACATTTCACGTTGATTCCTATTTTTAGAACAAATGTTTGTTTCAATTTTATCATGTTCCTAGTGACTTGCATTTGGCGCCCTTTGGTCATTTTGGATCAATACCTTTTGTCTCTCTCAAATGTCGTAAATCATTAATTGTGGAACTTTCAGTATATGGTGTGAAATAGAGATATCATTTAACATGATCGAGTACGATACTGAATTCATTGGATTCGTACCCTGCACAACCAGTCTATATTTTGACTCGGCTGTCGCCTCGTCAAATATAGACTGGTTCTGCAGGGTACTCATCCAACAGAATTCAGTATTGTACTCGACAATGTTCAATAACCTCTTAATATCATTCAAAGATAATAGCATACATTGTGATTCATTCGCCAAATAGTTGTTGGAGTGTTTTCTGCAAAGTATCTCTTTTGTGTCGGTGTCTGTTGTAAGTTTTAATAAATTTGACATTCAAAGAGCATACTTTCTTTTGGAACTAAGTACAATAACATCAAGTTTCGTGTAATGTCCAAAAGAGCTTCTTTGATGCCTTTCGGTGGTTTATCAAGGAATAACGGTAGATTATCATTTTGATAAATTCACCGTCTTACCAGAAAAGTTATCAAAAACTTAATCCCAGTTTCATTCATTTCACCCTATCCGACGTCATCTTAGCGGAGCCAAAACAGTGACGTCTTTACAAACGTCGCAAAGAAATCATTAGCGAAATGACGCACTTAAAGGAAATTTTCTTAAGATTATAACATTTTTTCCTACTAAAGAAATCGAATAATCGTTTGATTATTTGATTTTGGTGATTTTTCATTTCGTGAACAACAAAAGCTATATTTCACTCGTAGCTCCGCCCCTTGTGAAAATACAGCTTTTGTTCACTCAATGACATATAAATCGTTCTTACATCGAAACAAACGAGCATCCTTTATATATTCTAGCGTATAGAGGAGTTTGCGTTTGAGCTTCATATACAGTTTAGGCTCGATTATATTGACCCAGAGACTTCAATAGTATGAATAACGCCAAAATATAATTTGATAAAAGGCAAACATTACTTTGTAACATTGACACTCTCCATGATATTGGGGTTTTTATGTTTCATATTAAATTTTTTATAAAAAAAAAAATGGTTGCCTGCTTTACATGGGAATATGTAGTTAATTCGAGAGCCTAGGGTTTTTTTCGTCGTCGTCATCTATTTTGATAAAACTCAAATTAATTTTAAAATACTTAATTAAAGTAATGTATCATTTTTTGGTTACTGGACATATTTCGCTAGAAAATAGAGAGCCAAGGTGTCTGTTGTATGAACTTAAAGAGTAAGGTGAAGTATATTTTGGGAAAATAAAATACATTCTTGAATGAAAAGTTAAACATTACTGGAGACTAGACCATAAATTCTTGTAAATATTGATTAAATAATTTCCGACGTCTTCTTCCAACCAAATAACATCAAAGCCTCATCAATTTGGAGTAAAACAGTACATTTCAACACAGGGACTAATCAAGTTGTCTTGTTTTAGATTTAATTGGATCTCGAAATTGCTCTGATAAATCCTAGTTTAAATAACTTTGATACTTACAAAACAACAAAAGAAACAAAGAAACAAGAATTATTCTCAAAGCTGAAACCTAAGAAAAAATAACATTACGTATTTCAAGATAGGTTGTTGTTATTAGATAGTGCCACAAATCTCTCTCTCTCTCTCTCTCTCTCTCTCTCTCTCTCTCTCTCTCTCTCTCTCTCTCTCTCTCTCTCTCTCTTCTCTCTCTCTCTCTCTCTCTCTCTCTCTCTCTCTCTCTCTCTCACTCTCTCTCCCTCCCTCTCTCTCTCTCCTCTCTCTCTCTCTCTCTCTCTCTCTCTCTCTCTCTCTCTCTCTCTCTCTCTCCCTCTCTCTCTTTTTCTCTCTCTCTCTCTCTTGGGTGAAATTAAAGGGAGGTAACACAATAGCGCAAATTTTGTTCATAATGAACTTCCCTTTAATAAAATATACATAGAAGTTCTATGAGTAGCTTCCTTTTTCTTCAAGAAATAAATGGACGCTTACAATTTCACTGTTATCAATGAAATCGCAATTTTTTAAGCTATATTCATGTTAGTGTGCTTGTTGACCTGATCTTTTTAGTCACTTTGGAGCGTTTTTTAATGGTTTGAGTGAGTGTAAGGAATAAATGGATGGAACGCTAAGTGATCGATTTATAATGGTTTTGATTGAGATGAATGCCAATTACATTAAATTTCTAACTGTAAAGGCCCAGATCAGCCGGATCAAAATCATCACTTTGCGTTTTATGGATAGCTCCTAGTACACAGTGTCTGCAAACAATTAGAGAATATCTTAAATGGACTGTCCAGGATGCTTGTGAGGTGTTCATCACGCACATGTAAAATTGTTTGAAATGTTACGCAAAATTTAAAATGCTTACAAGCTTGGGTATCCAAATATCTATAAAAGGATGCCTACGTACCTACGTACCTACGCGCCTACTATTATTCGTAACTACAGAGATGATTTGCCGTTTAAATAAATAGCAAGTGACCCAAACAAAAAGGTGACCAGCATTTGGAAAAGCACTGCGTCTTTAAAGCAGTTCCACAAAAAGTGTGTACTTTTAGATTTCGAGTATCCCAGAATCTGGAAGACGTTACGTGACAAAACTTCTTCTGATATTCCTCAAAACGATGGACCACCGACCTTTTTAAAATAATTCTCTCCGCACTATAAAAAATTGCATGTACAAACTAGAGTATAAAAACAAACAGTTTGCATCATTTTGTCATCCCCTTCTTTATACATAATCTACTCGTTTGATCATTAAACGACCTTACATTTAAGAACATCGTGAAATTGACAAGGTGGTTGATTTTTGGAATGATTTTGGAATGAGTGTAGTGCGAGTTTTGTTTGAAATTAAAGGGAGGTAAGCCAATGTCACTAATTTTGTTCAGGATTAACAAAATTATCGACATTAATTACTCCTTTAATAAAATATGCATACACGTTCAAAATATAGCTATTTGTGTTTTTCCGAACCGATCAGACACTTCAAAAATCAATAAAGTCATGAAATCGTGGAATTCTTCTAGCAATTTTCGTTTTGCATTCAGTTGTTGATCTAGTACATTTAGTAATTTTGGAGCGTTTTTGAATGGTTTGAGTTAGTGCTTGGAATGAATGAATGGAGAGGTGAGTGAGCGACTATGAATAGTTTTGATCGGAATGACAATCAATTTCACGATGTCACCATTTTCTGGTTTCGTGTCTTCAAACAAGTTGTCAACTAGAGATAAAATATTTCTCAATCTGTCACACTGGCTTTGTAAATAATACAAGTCTGTCTGAAGAAATGTAAATATTCACACTATTTTGTCGAAAAGAACAAAACTTGATCCTCTCATGCATAAAGCCTTTTTAAAATTTGGCTTAAGACATTCAGAGACCATGCCTCAAATATATAAATCGTTAAAAATTTAAACATACAAAGATGTGCGAATTGTTTGCTAATATTCTGACTTGCATACTCTGATGCATTTGATTTATGACTCTCGTTTGCGAAATAATCCCGAAGTCATTTATTAATACATAGTATAAGATGAATTAATAGATATGATTCTGTTATTTAAAGAACATCAAAATTTGTATTTTACGTTCTTTTTATTTATTAATTGCGTCGTTCGTATAAATGTTGTTGTTGGCCTAGGCGTTGGTGTTGGAATATGCGCTGGTGTTGACGTGATACACTATGGCCACATCTCTGTTGTTATTTCAGGTATATTCATCTATAAAGGCGTGTGTGATCACCATCACAAGAGCTATCCGGAATATCAAGGGGAATAACTCCAAATCATTTTGGTTAAAGTTATACCTTTTTTCTCTTTTCGATGTTCGATTTTTAGTATAATGCGCATCTTCAGTCGATCATTGGCATCCGTAGGCGGTGCTCTTGCTGAAGTTTTCACTTGTGAAAGAAGTCTAAATCTACCATAATCTTGTCAGTGATTATCAATATGAGAGGTGGTCAATAAATACGCGGAAAAGTTTAGCAACTTTTTAGTGACACAGTTGGGTCGATTTGACAAAATACCTCGAGAATAATGTTATTTCTTCGCTAAATTAACTCAGATTGTGTGGAAACTTGTATATATGCTCACATTTTGTTCGGTGATAACGGTGATAACGCATTTCGAGTCTTTAAATTAGAATGAAAAGAATGGCAGCCCTTTAACGCGAATATATTGAACACCCCTCGTAGATAGAATAATATGTAGTTTGGGCATTAATAAACTTCAACAAGTTGTTAAAAAAAACAAATATTATACGAAGCTGGCACCTTCTTCTGGTGAAAACAAGAAACGTTTTGGAAAACCGCGATATTTCTATCACGAAATTTGTCATGAACGCGAACAAGATTAAAGGAACTTTTAACTTATGTAATATATAGTTTTGTATTTGAAAAAAGCATTTAACATCCCGGAGTTCCTGGCAAAAACATCTTATCAAAGTATACCACTATAATTAGCCTGAGAGCTAAATTAAATAGAGGACAATCGATTGTTTCAGTGAAAGATCGAGTTATATTTTATTGAGTGAATAGCAAAAGCTATTTTTAAGGAGGGGCAGATACGGGTGAAAATATAGCTTTTGCTGTTCACGAAATGAAATATTAATCGGCTTACTCGCATATCAAAGGATATGAGACCTAATGCAGGGGATTTAAGACACATTTATTTAAGACTCACCAAATCGCACGTGATTGCTATGCAACGTTCATGATGACGTCACTTATTGGGCTCCGCTTAGATAACGTCAGATAGGATGAAGTTCGCGAAAGCGGGGTATAAGTTTTTTATTATTTCACTTGTTGAGCGATGAGTTTATCAAATTATAATCTACCGCCTTTTTTTCGAAAAAAAAAATACCGAAAAGCATGAAAAATATCACTATAATGTATGACGTTCATTCACACTCGATGAGAGTTAATGTAACATTCCAAAAATGCCACAGATATAACTAAATCCCTACAAAGTATTATGTAAGCCCTAAAGCCGACCATATTCCATTTACAGGGAAGCAATAGTTCTAATAACTGCCTTATTCCTCATCAACATTTGATAGTCCTGAAAGTAATTTAACAAAGCGAAGTCAGTCGTGAACTCTCGTCAAATTCCAGTTTACGGAAAAGTCCGAGCGATGTTCCAAATACAATAATGTTTAAAGATTATATGAGTAACTTATAATAATTATGATTCGGTTCCCAAAGAGTAATAATTCACTTCGTCGTAATTTTTCGAATTGAGCCTATGCGTGACATTTCCAACGATTTCACACGTATGCAGTATGACGACTCAGATCAGCCTGTGCAGTCGCACAGTCTGACTAGAGTCTTCAATACGCATTCGATAGATAGCTATGGACCAATAAATGCTCTTCTTCTTCTTCTCCCCGAAAAGTGCAGGGCTCCTCTGGAGCATCGACGCACTGTGAAACTGTACAAGGTCGGCGTGAGGCAAAACAAAGTGCAGTTAAAACGGATAAAAACAGTGTCTGTACATTAACTTGATGTCAGGCCAGCCTTGAACAGTTCCAGGGTCCCGGCTGCGATGGTCTGGGCTGGGAGCTTGTTCTATAGGCGAATGGCTACTGGGAAGAAGGTGTTCCTATACAGGTCTGTGCGGCAGAATGGTATGAGGTAGCTCACATTTCTACCTCGCTGTAGGGTGACTGCAGCTGGATGTAGGTACTGGTCTGCTGGTATATCTATTAGGTGGTAGACAATCCTATACATCATTACTAGTCTAGCGTCAGTACGTCGCTGTTGGAGAGAAGGCCAGCCTAGAGTGGCAATCATCTGACTAGTACTGCTAGTTGTCCTGTAATCACCTTTCACGAACCTGGCTGCTCTTCTCTGTACTGCCTCAAGCTTGGCAATGTTGGACTCAGTGTACGGGTCCCAGACAGGTGCAGCGTATTCTAGGATTGGACGTACTAGCGTCTTGTAGCATTGGGCCTTTACATCCTGGGGGCAGCTAGAGATGTTCCTCCTCAGAAATGCGAGAGAGTTGTTGGCTTTTTTAGTTATGTTGTCTACATGTTTGTTCCAGAGAAGCTTCTCATGTAGGGTAACCCCAAGGTATTTTCCATCTGTAGCATTTTTAAGCTGATGGCCATGCAACAAGTATGTTCGTTTGATGGGGTTGCGCTTCCTGGAAAAGTGGATGGTCTCACATTTTGATGGATTAAACTGCATCTGCCAGTCTCTTTCCCATTGTTCTAGTTTGGTAAGGTCTTCTTGCAGGATGTCTGTATCCTGGATCTGGCGGATTTTTCTGTAGAGCAAGCTGTCATCGGCGAAAAGGCGAGTTGTGGAGGCTACTCTTCCTGGCATGTCATTGATGTAAAGCAGGAAGAGTAGAGGGCCGAGGACAGAGCCCTGGGGGACGCCAGATGTGACAGGGACGGAATCGGATTTGTGACCCTCGACAACCACCTCTTGGCTGCGGTTACTAAGGAAGCTCTCTATCCATGAGAGGAGGCTGCTTCGTATGCCATAATGGTCCAGTTTGACAGAGAGTCGTTTATGTGGGACCTTGTCGAAGGCTTTGCTAAAGTCCAGGAGCACAGCATCTATCTGGTCTCCATCATCCATACTGGAGGCGATGTCTTGGATGGTAAGGAGCAGCTGACTTTCGCAAGATCGTCGTTTTCTAAAGCCATGTTGACTGTCAGTTAGAATCTTATGCTCATCGAGGTGTTTCATAACTTGGCTGTGGACAATATGCTCAAGTGTTTTGCAGCAAATGGATGTAAGAGATATCGGTCTGTAGTTTGCAGGTGAAGTTCGATCTCCCTTCTTAAATATGGGGCTGACGAGTGCATGTTTCCAGTCATCTGGGACTTTACCTTGGGCTAGGGATGCTTGGAACAGAAGGGTTAGGGCTGGCGAGATCTCATTTGCAAAGTCTCTGAGAAATCTTGGTGGCAGGCCGTCTGATCCTTGGGCTTTATGAGGGTTCAGCTTCAAAAGTAACTTCTTAACACCCTCTAAGGTGACATCAAAATGGTCCATTGTTGGATATTTGTCTGTACCCATGGACGGAATGTTTGATAAGTCTTCTTCTGTGAAGACATCAGCAAATTGTCTGTTGAGGATCTCTGCCTTCCTTTTGGGATCACTATGCCCAACTCCATTCTCCTTGAGGATTTGAACACCAGAACTTTCTTGTTTCTTGCTGTTGATGAAGGAGTAAAGCTTCTTAGGGTTTTTGTCACCACGGACAAGATCTTTCACATATGTGTTGTAGGCAGATTTGCAAGCATGCTGAGAGTCTTTCTGTAGTTTCTTGTATTTCGCAATATTGTCAGGATTGCTGTTACACTTGGCCTGTTTATAAGCTTTTTTCTTTCTCCTTGACAGGCGCTTCACCTTTCTATTTATCCAGGGTTGGTTAAATCTGCTGGAAGTAAGCTTGGTTGGTATTTTATCTCTCATGATAGTTGTACACTGATCCTTGAAGTTAGTCCAGAGAGAATTGACATCTGAGTCAATTGAGTTTTCGCTAGTAAAAGTGGAGCTAAAGGTGGTGATTGCTGATCTGATATCTTCTGTGTCCATTTCGTTCCAGAGCATGATCTTGCGCTTGGGAAGGCGCTTCCTAATTGCCTTGGTTGCCACCTCCAGAAAGACTATGTCATGGTCACTTACTCCTGGCAATGGTTTGCTTCTTGTCACAAGTGATGGTCTGTTTGTTACAAATAAGTCCAATATGTTATTTTGTCTCGTTGGGAATCTGATCATCTGCTCTGAGCCAGTGTCGTAAAGAAGGTCAAGGAAGTTTTGATTTATACTGCGACTGTAGGCATTTGAAGATATGGAATTGTTTTCCCAGTCAATATCAGGGAGGTTAGCATCCCCTGCTATCCATACAGTCGCCTTTTGGTGTTGGGCATGTAGGTTCTGAAGTGAATCTCTCATATTATGCATGTATTCTAGGCTGCTGTTTGGGGGCCTGTAAATTGCAGCGATGATAAGCTCATTATTGCCTGGGCACTTGATACTGGCTGCTGTTAATTCAGTTGTTGTCTGTATTTGAAGGTCACATCCAGAGATTTGTTCTTTGGCTGCTATGATGACACCGCCATGGGGATCACGGTTTCTGTCCTTCCTAGAGAGTATGTGATAGCCGGCTGGTATGATTTCTCTTTCAAAGATACCGCTATGGAGCCAGGTCTCACTTCCTATGATGATGTCGGGATCTAACTCAGACAGTAGTAACCAAATGGGTTGCTTCTTAGCCCTGATGCTTTGGAAGTTAACCACCATTACTCTAAATGTAGATTGCTGGGGCTTTGGTTTTTGCATTAGACCTGGTTTGTTTGGTGATGAGCAGAGTAATGGGGAGCCGAATGATGTGTTGATGGATGATAAGCTGCTATCACTTCTGACAGGTGAAGTAATGTGTTCCGGATCGGGTTCTGATTGACTGAGTATACTATAGGAGTTCACTGTGGCAATAGACGTGCTTACTGAGCTAGCCATAGTAGTATCAAAGAGTGTTGTGGAGAAGTTTGGCACTCCACAGGCAAAGCAGATCCAGGACACATTATGTGTTAAACCTTTGTACACTTCTAAGGGCATACTGATACATTTTGTGTGAAACCAGGCATCACAGTTATCACAAGCAAGTCCATGTTGGTTTGATTTCACAGGGAGGGTGCGTATCTTGCATGGAAAACGATAATTTGGTCCAGGGTTGGGATGGCAATCTCCTGAGATTTGTATCCGAAAATATGTCGTGTCCGGGTTTTGGGTTACTATGTTTAGTAGATAAATAAACAATACCAGGGCAAGTTCGATATATACAGGGTCTAGGCAATGAGTTTTCATTTTGGAGTGGTTATAGTATGTGTTACCAGAGTTGTTATATGTGGGTGTCCACAAAGAACTGTTCAGGTTTCATCCTTCTTCTCAGTCTGAATACCGGAAGTAAACAACAGCTGAGATCGGAAGAGGAAGGGGGGGGGGGGAGGTTAGAATTTGTTTTGCCAGATTTGTCAATCAAATGAATCGATCGTGATCTCTTGCTATAGCATTCTGTTCAGGGTGTTATTCTCCGTATCTGTGGTCCGTTTTGTGATACAATCTGAGCTGGATCTTGCAGAACACATTTTTTTTATCGGTCTCGTACTGAAATCAATGTTCGCGCCTCACGACGACCTTGACCTTTTTTGCTGTTCACAATACAAGAATATGTTAATTACACTGCTTGATTGTCCAGGCTACTCAACATTTTTCTATCACACACACATTATATTGTTGGAATTGTCACGCACATGCTCAATTGTAAGCTTCAAAATTGATAAGGTTAAGATCCGCAAAGTGTGGAATTCTAGTCAACCCTTTAAGAATTACCCAAATGGTCCTTCTTAGCCTAAATGGTCACATAAGTAATTAAGATCAAATTTCTGCATTACATAAGCGTATTCAAATGAAAAAAAAAGTGTTTTTGTTTTAATTATCATAGGTGGTCGCATTGAAATATTCTTAAATAGGGTGGTAGAATTCTCTACCTATTTAAGAATATTTCAATGCGACCACCGGTTGACATCTACTCGTGCCAATCCCTTTTTCATATAGTTATGACGATATTTTAGTGGCACATTAACGATTTGAAGCAGTTTGATTCTGTTTTTTTTTTCTCACTTATTTATTAAAACTTTTACACACAGACACATACATTACATAGTGGTTGTACCATTTGTCGATTCGTATTACATAATTAAGATCAAGAATGTGTGGATAAGAAGTCAACGACACATTCTAACGACACTCGAAGACTTTTATGATTTTTGTGACTACAGATTATCTGAGCAAGAGTTATGTAGTTAAACATATTTGTGCCTAAGATTATAAACCTCCTCCCGTACTCAACAGAGAACTGATTCCAACTATTAATTTGAATAAACTATTTTATTTCGGTTTATATAATTAGAACTCGGACATCTTCCGAAGATATACGGAGAATGCAAATAGTCTCAAGCGAAATTAGCCAAATAATGTCATAGTCAATATCGTCGGCCACAGTTTTGTGTACTGCAGTGTAAAGGCAGGAGACGGGTTATGTTTAGACCAATAACAAGCAATTGCTTTACATCAAAATTTCGGCATGGTATGTTGTCTGGATCTCCACTTTATCCTTATTTGCCATGTAATACAAGACAATCGAAGGACAAACAATGGCTGACAGACCAGGCTACAAATGTCATTAGTAAGTAAACTAAGGACGGACAATGAGGGTTTTTTCTTGGCATCATCCGTGTTTGGGTACCATCCAAATTAATTATGGGTTTCTTTGTAAGAAAAAGTACATGGAAGACCATTGACCGCCAGAGAAAGATATGGCCTTTCAGCTCTAAAGTGATGACGGCTTTATAAAGTGTGGCTGGTCATTTGGTTAGGCTATACGACGAAACCCATGATTTTGAAAATACCCTTACAGTTAAAACATCTTGAAATTGATAAGGGATTGATTTTGGAGTAAAACTGAATCAGTGGGGGGAGATTTGAATCAAGGGGGTGATATACATGTAATATCACTCATTTCGTCCCATTATTGACTTGCCAGCCTGTGAAGAAGTGTTCCTATCTAGTCGAAAAAATGATGACAAGACTATTAATAATTTCGGAAATAAATTAATTAACATATGTAAAGAATCAGGTTTACTTATAGCTAATGGGCGGTTAGAGAGGGGAGATAATACTTACCACGGTTTACGTAAAAACAGCCGGTTAGTAGTACCGTAGACTATCTATTAACGCATCAGCGTAATTTTAAAAATATTAACAACTTTTCAATTAACGGTATTAATGAATTTTCAGACCATTGTTCAGTTACATTTCAGTTAGAT
The DNA here is from genome assembly GCA_948146395.1 of Fragum whitleyi. Lineage (NCBI taxonomy): Eukaryota > Metazoa > Mollusca > Bivalvia > Cardiida > Cardiidae > Fragum > Fragum whitleyi. Next base: position 10,798,300 of record OX411543.1, on the reverse strand, counting down.
TCTTTTTTTAATTGTTTTAATAATTCAAACAATCCTAAATTAATCGATAAGATTGTCTGGGATTGTTTAAAAAAGAATGATATGTTACAAAAATTGTATGATAATTCTCATGTATTTGAATCACTTACACAGCGCCTAACAACGAATGAAATAGATATTTATCAATGTATGTCGGACTTTTCTCAAATGATCTATGATGTTTCATACACCTTTTGTGGAAAATCTGTATATACTGGTAAACATATTGCATCTCATCGAAAAAATGCAGCATGGTTTAATGACGACTGCAAATTAGCAAAATCAAATTTCTATGAGTCTAAAGTCGAAAATTTAAAGAGGATCCGTCCATAGAAAACAAGACTTTATTTATTCAAAGTAAATCGAATTATAATAATGTTAAAAGGTGTGCCAAGCGTAGTTTTCACCAAAAGGAAAAGCACACTTTGAGTAATTTAAGTAAAGAGTCGCCACGCAAATTTTGGAAATATATAAATAAGTTTAGATCTGGTTCAAACAATGACAACACTATATCAGTTGAAGAATTTGCTGAATATTTTTCTAATCTATCAAACATTAGTAACAGTAATAATTCATTTGAAAACATTTATCAAAATGAAATACAGATCAATGAATTAGATAAGCAAATAAGTATAGATGAAATAGAAAGAGTAATTGCAGCGTTGAATAGGAATAAAAGCTCCGATTTAGAAAATAATGTTGCAGATTTCTTCATTGAATGTAAAACTTTCATTTCACCATATCTTTGCACGATATTCAATCACATTTATGACACTTTAACTTATCCAGAGGCATGGACTAAGGGCGTAATCGTGCCTTTATTCAAAAAAGGCGATCGAAACAATCCTGAGAATTATAGAGGAATAACCTTAGTTAATATAACAGCAAAAATCTTTTCTTTAGTTCTCCGAATTCGTATAAACACATGGTGTGAAGAAAACAAGGTATTCTCCGAAAGTCAATTTGGATTTAGAGACGGACATTCAACATGTGATGCCATTTTTATTTTGCATACGATAATCCAAAAAGTCCTTGACAAAAACAAAAAGCTATGGTGTATATTTATCGATTACAAACGTGCGTTTGACTCAGTTGATAGAGATTCACTCTGGCACAAACTGATAAACACTGGTATAAGTAGTAAAATGGTTAACATGGTTAAATGTATATATAGAAAAGTCCAGTCATGTATCAAATTATCTAGTAACACAGAAATGTCCCAGTTTTTTGATATATCGATAGGTTTGAAGCAAGATGAGCCGTTATCGCCGCTTCTCTTTATCCTTTTTATAAATGATATTACCGGTAATTTAGATCTCAATGCATTATCCGACAGCGATCTCGAGTTGTTGTCTAAATATCTCATCTTATTTGCCGATGATCTTGTTGTGTTTACAACGAATCCCGATAGTTTACAGTCACAAATTGAAAGTATTTATAGATATTCCGAAAAATGGGGTCTCGAAATCAATGTTGCTAAAACCAAAGTCTGCATTTTTGAAAAGCGAAAATCTAATCACAATGCAACGTTTACAATAAATGGGGAACAAGTTGAAATAGACGAGAACTTTACGTATCTCGGTATAAAATTTCACTATACAGGTACGCTTAAAACAGCAACCCGTACTTTGTTTGACCAGGCTTTGAGGGCGTACCACAATTTATTAAAGCTATTTGAAAGAATACCATTAGATGTCCAAATTAAACTTTCTCTCTTTGATTCACTTGTGGTACTTATCCTATTATATGGATCCGAAGTTTGGGTGTATATAATTTCAAAGACGTTGATAAGCTTCACTACAGATTTTTGCGAAGATTATTGGGAGTAAAAATGCAAACCCCAAATTATGCTTTATTGGGCGAATTTGGAAGGTTTCCGCTATCAATTATTTTTAAACAACGATCTTTGAAGTTTTGGTGTAAGCTTATGAAAAACGATAGCTCGTTTATGTACGAAATGTATACGTACCAGTGTAATTCCGTGCACAGAAATTGTTGGGCAAACAGAATTAATTCAATTATAGACCATTTGGGATTAACAAATATTCGAACACACTTTAACACAGAACGCAATAATTTCTTCTTATTGAAAACTCGATCGAACGACCAATTCATTCAAGAATGGTCCACAGTTATAAATAATCTTCCAAAATTGTCATATTATCGCCTTTTTAAGACTAAATTTTGTTTCGAACCTTATCTGTATAAAATACAAAAAAAATAATTTATTGAAAAGCTTTGCAAAATTCGGACTAAGTTCGCATAAATTATTAATAGAAACGGGGCGATATACTAATATTCCAAGAAATGAACGGTTTTGTACTATTTGTAATAAAATATTTATAGAGTCTGAGTATCACTTTTTGATGGTTTGTCAAAAAAAAATCACATCAAAGGAAAACATATTTAGGTAATATATCCTTTCCGACGATTGATAAATTTGCTACTTTAATGACAAATATTAACAAAAAATCAATTCTTAATATCTGCAAATATCTTAATAGTAGTTTTGAAATACGTGAAAAATTTATTACTGTTAATTCTTAACATGTATTTATTCATTTTTTCTTCTTTTGTCAATGTTCATAAACTTAAACACTCCCGAAAGTGATCTGTTATACATGCATTTTGTATTTTTCATATTTGTATCTTCGTTTGTCTTTGCCATATTTTCTGTGTTATATTTGTAAATGGCCAAAGACATGTTATGATGTCGATATGCCAATAAATGAAATGAAAAAATCGATATTTTATTTCCTCTATTAGATAAAACCTGCGTCCTTTTTTGATTGATTTATGTGTCTTGAAAGACCAACCAAACGCTTTAAAATCTTACAAATTGACGAGATGAATGCTTTTGGAATTATTTTGGAATGAAATTGGATGAGTATGTGGAGTGAGTTTTGATTGAAACCAGAGGAAGGTAATCCCATATCGCTAATTTTGTTTAAGATAAACAAAATTAGCGTTATAAGTTATCCCCCCCTTTAATAAATATAAGTATTTTTCTGTTTATGTGTCCTCGTGGACCAATCATACACTTTAAAATCCACACAAGCCAATAAAATCGTAGAATAATTTGATCGATTTGAACTAAATGTTGATTGTTTTTAACAATTTCGAAGCGTTTTTGAACGATATCGGAGCTTTTGAATGCTTTGAGTTGGTGTTTTGATCGCATTCAATGGAGCGCTGAGTGAGCGGTTTTGAATCCTTCCGAACTAGACGTATGTCAAATTCACTATATTCCTAACTGTATTTGATCGCAATACGGCTTCGGTAAGAGTGATTGGTAGAAACACAGTTTCGTTTGTTTTGTTTAGTTCGCAATTTCTTTTGTGATTTTGGTGAAAACGGAAGACCCAACCGTTAAAATAAATGTTGTTATTTCAACAAGATATGGAAATGATTGACTTGCAGATTGAAAATAATTTTACCAAAATCTATCGATGTTGTAAATTTGATATTATAACGAAGAAATCAACACGATAAAATGGAAAATGTTTATAACAAGTTATTTCTTCTTTTTACATGTTGTTTTTATCAAGGAAGAGCGATTTTAAGGTTCGTGTAAAGAGTTTTTAACCCAACTTAGTGCTGACCTTCTACTTACAAAAAGGATAGTTTGTCCAGCTAACTTATATATCAAATCGAAGCTGTAGATGAACACAAGCAGCTGCACATCATTAGAGGTCCCACCTCATATCATCATAGCCAAACCAATTTGGAAAAGTAACATTTTGTTCACAACCAACAACTTAATTCCTGTTGAATAAAATTTGCCTCAATTTGAACAGAATGTAGACAATAGTACTTACTAGGAAATACTACAACCATAGATGTAAAACTCAGACTCAAAAGTTTCTTTTGCAAACAATCAATTACCATATTTTTTGGTCAACAAACAAATCAAAACCGACTTTGTCTGTTTTAAAATGGATGTTAGGAATGGTGCAACGTCTCACCATAATTGTAACATTTTTTTTCCGAGTTTTATTTCAAATCATAATTATTCGAAGTCCATGTAAAATTACAAAGAATAATATATTCATCCTTTTGTGAGATAGAAAGGGGTATATTGCTAAATAGCCAAACAGGTATAAACTATATCACTCAAAGTTTGCTAAGCACCAAAACTTTTTATACTATAATTTCAGGAAAAAAGAAATTTGATTATAAGAACGTTGGAAAAATGGTCGATTGTTATTAGCTTATCAAACTTTAAGAAGAAAATAAAGCTTTATAATGATAAGAAGACTTTAAATGTAGACCAAACAGGGAAACCCTAGAAATTGGTCTGTTTTCTTGAAAATTGAAAAAATCGAATTTGACTAAATGAATGAATCCATCCCCAATAGCACCAGCGTAAAATCTTAGGTGTCTATTGGGGATTTCATAAAAAAAAGATCTTCTGTGACGGAGGTAGCTCTACTCCTACCTCCACCATGTCTCCTTACCGGTGTACCATACTGTTGGCATCGTGCCCAAGCTCTGGGTACAACAGTATAGTGTACCCCCAATACCATGTCAACATCACGATGGGAAGCCCCTTGCTCCACCATACCTACAGCACGCCACAATTGTTCGCCAGATAAATGTCGTATGTCATTTGGATTAGCCATGAGTAACGAATTAAAAGTCAATAAAGTACTGAAAACAGATACTAAGCATTTACACGAAACCTGTACATGTAGAAATGTGAAAGGACAGGTATGAATCCGGGGTTCCTCCTTTTGCACGAGTCAAATTTGGTAAATGTAAACATTAGATTTCTTTTCAATACATAATTGTACAATTTTAAACACGAACACGAATGTTTTTTTTTTTTTTTTTGATTTTTTTTAAATCAGCTCCTGTAGGACAGCGAAAAGGTTTGGTGCGTAGCAAACTTTGAGTAGTGTACAAATGTCGATTTATGTTTTTATAATACGCCATACTTTAAATAGATCTCGCGTTTACCAAATTAGAATGACACATGTGACATATATGTATATATATGTTTATAAACTAAACCAAAATTAACTGAATGCATAACTGCGTTTTGGAATCGAGTTTTTTTTTTTTTTAACCAGCGGTTGTAGAAGTACCTGGTTAGCACTTTGAACTGTATGTTGTTAAGATATTGGTCATTTTAATCCAACCGGCACCCAGTTGCTTCTTCTGTACAAAATAACTCTTTTCCGCAATTTTTTGGCTATATCAGTATAGCTAGGGTTGTGTTATATCAAGTTTAAGGCATTAAGGCTTGAAACCTTTTACAGGGACAGCACAAAATCCATTGCCTTACTAAATTCCTTCGCGGAAATTCTTTCTATTTCCTTTCCGGTTGAAATTTTGACCGCAGCAAGTCGGTAATATTTATCCAGCTGATAAAAAAGGCATCCGACCTCGTAAATCCCTCCCACATCCACCCTTTGATTCAAGTTGAACATTCTAAGGTTGTTTTTTCACAGATTTTAGTAAAGTTTTTGTTGCCTCCTTTTATAAAATTTCTTTTGATGAAATATTTAATCCGATCAATTATCTAAATCTGTGTAAAGCAACTTAAATTGTCGTTGTTTCTTTAAATTTATTTCAGCTGTGTAACTTTAGTCTCTAGCCAAACATATATATTCTGGTTCGTAACAGTTTCTTCTCTTTTAGTTATTCTTGTTTGTACATGTAACAGTTGCTTCTCTTTTAGTTAGTTTCGTTTCAGAGTACCAATACCGGAGAGAGTAGAAAGCCTTCCAAGTCGCAGTACCCTCGGATTGTGTGTTCCTACCAGGCGGATTGTACCTTCACCAGCATCAATTGTTTGGTTTTATTACGGACATTCTTGTGTATATTTGGAAAAGTTCATGAACTTTACGTTGGGTCTCTGGTGCCAGGGCTCATTTGATTAAGCTGATTCCGCGAGGGACTGCGGCAAGATTCTGCCAACCTTTAATCAATTCAAATAGTGGAAATGATTAGTTCAAATAATTGATTACAATTTCAATTTTAGTTATTGTGTTTGTCCTCTGTAATGCTTAACTGCTCGTGCTAATCTACAGCTTCATATGATATACATTGTACTTGAACATACTGTTATTTGTTGCAAAATGAAATGCCTATGAAATGTGGTCTAAAACACTTTACATGAACCTTAGATTGATATTGTGATTTTTCAAGTAACCCTTTTACTCTTTATCGGAACAATATTTGTGAATAAAAAGAAAAAGATTTATCTTGCAGCTTCAACAATATACCGCAAAATGTTTAGTCGGATAAAGAATTCGACCCTAAAGTTAGGACAACGGAGCACATGCGAGCACGCAAAGCTAGAAACTCGCATTAGATACACTTCACTGCGGAAACGTTCCATTTCTGGGGAGCGCTTTACTTTACTTTATTCTGAATGAATGACAATTGTATAGAAACAGACCTATTTTTTTCGAAATTAAGGACTGTCACTTAAATGTACTTTTCGGAGAAAATGTCTATGGATAATCCAATCCTGAAGATCGGTGTCGCTAGACTAATTCTTTAAATGTAAAAGCTTTTAACACGCGCTACTCAGTTCTTAGACTTGGAGAAAGGCAATTTCTAGAATTTAAGATAACCACTGTATTGCAGAAACCTAAACTCGGTGGCTCAGCAAGAAACAGTTGTAACTGCCTATATGTTTATAGGGAGTTGATTTTTTTCCACGCAGAGTCATCGAACTTTCGTCACACCAATTTCCCTGTCTTAGCTCTACTGTTTGGAAACAAACAATTGCGTAAATGTCGCCACTCTGTCGTCGATAGTGTCTACAAGCGTATATGCATAAGAGTAGGCGTTGGTGGTTTGGCCAATTTGGACTTTGGCCATGTCTACGTTATTATAAAAAATATTTGTTTGAAACTTGACATGCATATTATCGATCACTAGAGCAACATAGCCATAGACGTATTTAGGCCAATGGCCCATGATACAAAATACAATATAAACATGACCACATGAGTGACATAACAAAGATAATTCTGCAGTGTAATGGTTAATAAATATAATTATTTTTCTACCAATAACACAATTTTATATCGATAGATAAAGGGAAAAAGATTTTTAAAGGGTACATAATATTGTACGACACAGTTATAATTTTTTTTAAGTGAAAATATTTTGAATAGACGACATTGGATTAACTCATCCAATAATTCCTTTCGCAAGGAAAATGCTTCTAAAAATATTTTGAATGATTGTAAATCATAAATTTGTCATTTTGTTTTAATATTGCATAGAATTTATAGATATTTCTATCTCTTAACCTGAACGGCTCAAAATGCGCCAATCTAAGTTGCTCATAAATACTGCACTCGAAGAAAAAATGATACTAGTCCTCAATAACAGAAATATTTTGAGATTTACATATTGGGCAAAAACGTAATTCTTTATCAATACCAAGATGTCTTCCTTTCTCGATGCAACCAATACTATCAAGGAGAATAATTTTAATTGAAGAATTATACCCCTTTAACTGAGAAATTCCCACTATATTAAAGACCTTGGGCCCGTTTTAATATATATCTAGAGAGAAAAAATTAATCGTTGGTCAACTTCACAGTTTGTACCTGGTGTTTTCATTCATTATTAGATTCTGCCTTGCAATATCTCATTGGAATCGACTTTAAAAGAATATTCCAATTAGATGATGCATGGCATAATTCCACATTTAGCCACTTCTATAAAAGCAACTCTGATATTTGACTTACGCAAAATATTATCGTAAGAGATTCAGTAAAAACTGGCACATGCTGCCTACCGTGGCATCACCTTGCAGTTCTCTTGTTATTGACAACGTTGTTTTATTTTTTTTTTTTTTCAAGGAAATGTGAGAGATGCATTCCAAATGGCTTCTTCTAATGATGTTGACTATTATTTATGACTTGAGGCTGAAATAGCAACACGCTTTTATCATTTTACAGGATGTTTCTTCTAGAATTAATGGAAATTTATTTCCTGCATTCCTTTGTAATTTGAAAGAACGTTGGGGATGGCGGAGAATGTCATTTCACTGTACCGCTATCAATTCACATTTTAAGTCCCATTGTAGCCTGAGCCTTATATTTCCACCAATATCTCATGCTTACAAAGTAAGGACTCCGGTCGGTCTATACATACAGACAGTGCGATAGGAGCTTTCACTTTGCGCTCTTATGGTGGCTACAGACTCAGAATTTTGCAATTGAAAATGGAACAACTTAATTTTCTAATTAAATGTCAATTATTCACTCACAAGCTAAGTTTTTGAAAACAACCCACACATTCACAGTAAGTTGAAATAAATGGCCATGCAAAAGGTGAACGGTGACCTTACTATTTCTGGTTTCGTGTCTTCAAAGAAGTTGTCAAATAGTGATACAACATTTCTCAACCCGTCACACTGGCTTTGTAAATAGTACAAGTCTGTCTGAACAAATATGAAATATATTCATACTATTGTTTCGAAAAGAACATAACTTGGTCCTCTCGCGCAAAAAGCCTGTTTAAAATCTGACTTAAGAGACCATGCCTCAAATATATTTACACTTCAAATCTCAAACATAAAAATATGTGCGAATTGTTTGCTTAAATTCTGACTTGCATATTCTGATACATTTGATTTATGACTCTCATTTGCAAAATGATCCTGAAGTCATTTATTAATACATAGTATAAAAGAATAAATAGATATGACTCTATATTTAAAGAATATCAAAATTTGTATTTTACAGTTTTTTGTTTTTTTGTTTTTTTTTTTATTATTATTATCATCATTATTTACGAATTGTGGCGTTCGTATAAGGGTTGTTGTTAACGTAGGCGTTGGTGTTGGAATGTTCGCTAGTGTTGGCGTGATATACTTGAACCATGGCCACATCTCTGTTGTTGTTTCTGGTATCTTCATCTTAGTAGGCATGTGTGTTCACAATCACAAGAGCTATCCGGACTATCAAGGGGAATAACTCAAAAGTATTTTGGTTAAAGTTATACCTTCTTCTCTAACTTTCGATTTTTTATTATCCGCACCTTGATTCGAGCGTTTGGTGCTCTTGTTGAAGTTTTCAATCGTGAAAGAAGTCGAAATCTACCATAAATCTTGTCAGTGATAATCTGTATGAGGGGTGGTCAATGAATACGCGGAAAAGAATAGCATTTTTTATCACGCAGTTGGGTCGATTTGACAAAAATACCTCGAGAATAAAAATGTTATTTTTTCGCTAAATTAAATCAGTTTTAATGGATAATTTGGGTATGTGTTCACATTTCGTTCGGTAATAAAGTAGTTTGGGTCTATAAATTAGTATGATAAGAAATGGCAGCCCATTAACGCGAATATATTGAACACCCCTCGTAGATACAATAATATAGGTGGTTTTGGCATTTATTGTTTAAAAACAAATTTTCAACGACGAAGGAGCCTTCTGCTGGTGAAAATAAGAAAACTGGCAGGAAAACCGCAATATTTCTTTCGCGTAATTTGGCATCAATGCGAAAAAATCAAGGAACCTTTTAACTTGTATAATAGTTTTTGTACTTGAAATTAAATAGAGAATAATCGATTGTTTCAGTGTAGACTCGATTTATATTTCATTGAGTAGGCTAAAAAGCAAAACCCATATTCGAATGAGTGACAGAGCCACGAGTGTAAATATAGCTTTTGTTGTTCATGAAATGAAATATTAATCGGTCTTACTCGAATATAAAACGATTATCTATTTCTTCATTGCAAAAATGAGACAAAATGAAGGGGTTTTAGGATACAATTTTAAAGCTCGTAAAATTGCACGTGATTGCTATGCAACATGATGACGTAGCTTATTGGGCTCCGCTTAGATAACGTCAGAAAGGATGAAGTTCGCAAAAGCGGGCTATAAGTCTTTGATTATTTCACTGGTTAAGCGATGAGTTTATCAAATGAAAATCTACCGCTATTTTTCGATAAACCACCGAAAAGCTTGAAAGAAATATCACTATATGTGTGACGTTCATTCACACACGATGAGAGTTAATGTAACAGTCCTAAAAAACCCACAGATATGGCTTAATCCTTACAAAGTATTATGTAAGCCCTAAAGCCGACCAATACCATTTTCAGGGAAAGCAATAATTCTAATTACTGTCTTATCTCTCATCAAAATTTGTGGGCTTGAAAGCAATTTACCAACAGTGAATTCAGTCGGGAACCTTCGTCAAATTCCAGTTTACGGAAAAGTGTGAGCGATGATCCGAATGCAATAACGTATGAAGAACTTATGGCTTACTAATAAGAAATATGGTTCGGTTCCGTAAGAATAATACATCACTTCATCGTAGTATTTCAATTGAGACTATGCGTGACATTTCAAACGAATTCACACGTATGCAATTGTAAGACTCAGATCAGCCTGTGCAGCCGCACAGTCTGGCCAGAGACTTCAAAACGTATTCGACAGATGGCTATGGACCAATGGTTTCTGTTCACAAGTACACCGCGTGATTGTACAGGCTACTCAACATAGTTCTATTATGCACACATGAAATCGTTGGAATTGTCACACACATGCTCAATTGTAAGCTTTAAAATTGATAAGGTTAAGATCCGAGTTAAACTTTGTCACATTTACTATTCACTAATGAAATTTGGATGTGATGCGTGCTTTGTCGATTTTTAGAGATCAATTTAATTTATTCCACAATAGAATCATTTATCATTATCCTACTGCATTTATTTACTTTTTTGTCGTCATTTATTTTTTCACTCACCGCTTTAGCTTACATATCATAAGATCCCTATGACAATTAAAACAAAAACACTTTTTTTTCATTTGAGTACGCTTATGTAATGCAGAAATTTGATCTTAATAACTTATGTGACCATTTAGGCTAAAAAGGACCATTTGGGTAATTCTTAGAAGGTTGACTAGAATCCAACTTTTCCACACTTTGCTGATTTTCTGAAAATCGAATGAGAATTCTACCATCCTATTTAAGAATATTTCAATGCGACCACCGGTCGACAACTACTCGTGCCAATTCCTTTTTAAGTTGGAATGCGAAGCAATTCCAACTTAGATTTAACAAAACCGCAAAATGAACACAAGATAATTTCATTTCGGGTGTTTTGATAACACATATCACGTGAACAGGATGTGAATACACTCCGGCCTATTTTGTATATCTCAACATGACATACACATACAATTTATTTCATCAAGAAGTAATAATGTTGAACAATTACACAACTATCACTTCATGTAAATTATTAACACGCTAATTTATGTTTTAAACGAAATTTATTGAAACTTGCGTACGAATTTACTAGTAGCAAATGTTTGCATTACTATATTTGGAAATCAGGTGATAAGTCAAGTCCAATAAAGTAAGCTATTGACAACAGCTCTGTCCAATCACGTGATCTGCTTATTTGATAATACGCGACCTTTTTTTCGTAGAATTGTGGCAATAGCACAAGTTAATCACGTGATCTGCTTATTTGGTAACGTCGCGACCTGTTTTTCGTAGAATTATGTTATAGCTTCTTTTAGAGGTCTAGTTTCTCTTTCTGAACGAACTTTTTATACACTTCAACAAAATACCGTAGTTAAAATGTTGTTGTTTTTTATCTAATTGTTTCGTAAACCATTATTAGAAACGCGCAAAATCTGCAGATCATTTATCACAACCCGATCCAGCAAATGTTCTCTTTTTATTACTTCTCTTTAAAAAATGGAACCCCATTTCCAAATCGAGCGACAATTTAACTTGATGGTGGAAGCAGCAAGGATCGATGAAGGTATAGATCCACAAGTTTAAGTGATAGATCAAAGGTCAATTTTGTCTAAACCTGTATAGACAAAATTTACCTTTGATCACTCACTCTAAATTGCGGGTCTATAGGCAAACATTTATCTTCTCTTTCTGCTTTTGTCCATTTTCTTTAAAATTGCTTAGACATAAATTCACTTGTGCATTAATACGCACGTGCGCAATCCGTTAAAAATTATTGAAGATTATCACAAGTTAACTACAGCCTTTGTTTTTATCAAATATCTGAACGAGTTTACCAACCCAACGTGTTTTGCCTTCAGAGGCCACGTTCAAGAAAGGTCCTACGACCGAAATTTGATCGTATCGCAATCGTACGATTAAAATTGGCTTTCAAGAAACATTTTTGGCTTTCAAAAAACATGTATCGTTTAATTTACGCATACATTTGCGTTACCCAAAGGCTAGTCTTGAATTTTGCGATTTTGACTGTGCAAGCATAGTATTTTCTCGGATTTCATTTTTATACGCAGCTGGAGGCGGTCGTATATTGGCGTCAACTTCTCCGTCTGTCCGTCCGTACGTACGTCCACTTTTCTTGCAAGCACAACTCCTCAAAATTTCTGGTTGGATTTGGATGAAACTTTCACAGAATGTTTCTTATCACCTGACCTTGCGCATAAAGTCACGGTTTGGTGAATTTCAGCCGCGTCATGGAAAAAGAGCCTTCATGTAAAAAAACACAACTTCTTCATTTATGGACCGATTTGGATGAAACTTTCACAGAAAGTTCCCAGTCACCTGACCTAATGCCTATTGTCACGGTTTGGAGAATATTAGCAGTGTCATGGAAAAAGAGGCCTTCATTTTTAAAATCTTGTGAACGCAACTCCTCCCCCATTTATGGACCGATTTTGGATGAAACTTTTACAAAATGTTCCTAGTCATCTGACCTAGCGCATATTTTAACGCGGTTTGGTGAATTTTCTAGGCAAAAGTCGAACCATATTATGTGATTACCTAGGCGGGAGGCGTCAGCTTCGTTAGTGGATGAATGTCATAGTCGTTTGAAGGCATTCCAACTTATCAGTACTTTCAGTACTTTGATTCATTTATGGCGATATTTTAGTGGCACATTAACGATTTCAAGCAGTTTGATTCTTTTTTTCCTTTTTTACACTTTATTTATAATAACCGTTACACACAGACACATACATTACATAGTGGTTGTACCATTTGTCGATTCGTATTACATAATAAAGATTAAGAATGTGTGGATAAGGAGTCAACGACACATTCTAACGACATTCGAAGATTATTTTTTATTTATTTTTGTGACTACAGGTTATCTAAGTACTTAAACAAAGTTGTGCCTAAGATTATAAACCTCCTCCCGTACTCAACAGAGAACTCATTTCAACATCAAATTTGATTAAAATATTTTATTTCGGTTTATATAATTAGAACTCGGATATCATCCGAAGATATACGTAGTATGCAAAGAGTCTCAGGCAAAATTAGCTAAATAATGTCCTAGTCATTTTCGTCGGCAAAAGTTTTATTCACAACGGTGAAGAGCAGGATATGGGTTAAGTATAAGCCAACAACAGACGGTTGCCTTACATCGAAATTTTGACATGGTATATTGTCTGGAACTCCATTTTATCCTTATTTGCCATGTAATACAAGAAAATCGAAGGACAAACAATGGCTGACAGACCAGGCTACAAATGTCATTAGTAAGTAAACTAAGGACGGACAATGAGACTTTATCTTGTCATCATCCGTGTTTGGGTACCATCCAAATTAATTATGGTTTTCTTTGTAAGAAAAATTACGTGGAAGACCACTGACCGCCAGAGAAAGATATGGGATTTGCAGCTCTAAAGTGATGACGGCTTTATAAAGTATGGCTGGTCATTGGGTTAGGCTATACGACGAAACCCCTGACTAAAAATTAATAATATCCTGAAATTGATAAGGGAATGATTTTAGAATATATTGAATTAGTGCGAGGAGTTTTGAATCAAGGGGTGGGATATAATATCACTCATTTCGTCCAATTGTCGATATTTTATTTCCTCCGTTTAATAAAACATGCGTCCTTTTTTGTTTTCTTTAGACCAAACAAAAAACCACCAATCTAACGCTTTAAAGTCTTACCATCCAATAAAATCATAGAATGATTCGATCCAATCGTATAAAATGTCGATCGTTTTGAACAATTTCGAAAAGTTTTTGAACGATATCGGAGCTTTTGAATGCTTTGAGTTGGTGTTTTGAACGCATTCAATGGAGCGCTGAGTGAGCGGTCTTGAATCCTTCCGAAATAGACGAATTTCAAATTCACTATATTTCTAACTGTATTCGATTGTAATACGGCTTCGGTAAGAGTGTTGGTAGAAACACCGTTCTATTTGTTTTGTTTAGTTTGCATTTTTTGTGATTTGGGTGAAAACGGTAGACCCAACCACTAAAATGAATGTTGTTATTTCAATAAGATATGGAGAGGATTGACTTTCAGATTGAAAAATAAATTTACCAAAATCTATCGATGTTGTAAAGTTGATATTATAACGCAGAAATCAACATGATAAAAGGGAGAATGTTTATAACAAGTGATTTCTTCTTTTTACCTGTTGTTTTTACCAAGGAAGAGCAATCTTTTTAGGGTTCGTATAAAGAGATTTTGACCCAACTTAGTGCTGATCTTCTATTTACAAAAAAGGATAGTTTGCCCAGGTAACCAATATATCAAATTGAAGCTCAAGATGAGCACAAGCAGTTGCGCATCATTAGAGGTCCAATCTCATATCATTATAGCCAAACCAATGTGGAAAAGGAACATTTTGTTCAAAACCAACAGCTTCATTACTGCTGGATAAAATGCCTCATTTTGAATAGAATGTAGACAATAGTACTTACTAGGTACTACTACAACCATATTTTTGTCTGTTTTAAAATTTGTGTAAGGTATGCTGCAACGTCACACCATAAATGTAACATATTTTTCCGAGTTTCATTTCAAAACATCAAAACATAATTTTTCGAAGTCCATGTTCAATTACAAAAAAAAATAAAAAAAAAATATTTTCATCCTTTTGTGAGATAGAAAGGGGTATATTGCTAAATAGCCTAACAGGTATACAAACTATGAATGTACATTTATGTTTTGATAATACGCCATACTTTACATTGATCTTCGCGTTTACCAATTAAGAATAGCACATATGACGTATGTGTTTATAAAATAAATATTAATCAAATGATTGCATAACTACGTTTTGGATCCGAGTTTTTTTTTTTACCAGCGGTTGTAGAAATTCCTAGTCAGCACTTTGAACTGTATGCTGTTAAGATCTAGGTTAATTTTATCCTACCGTTATCCAGTTGCTACTTCTGTACAAAATAACCATTTTCCGCAATATTTTGGCTATATCAGTATAGCTAGGGTTGTGTTATGTTGCCTTACTGCTCGTGCTCATCGAGAGGCTCATTTTGATATGATATACCTGAACACACTGTTATTTGTTGGCAAATGCAATGCCTATAATGTGTGGCCAAAAACACTTTACATGAAACTTAGATTGATATTGTGATTTATCAAGTGACCCCTTTACTCTTTTTCGGAATAATATTTGTGAATAAATAAAGGCTTATATTGCAGCTTCCACAATATCCCGCGACTATGTTTTGTCGGATAAAGAATTCGACCCTGAATTTAGGACAACGGAGCACAGGCGAGCACGCAAAGCTAGAAACTCGCATTAGATACACTTCACTGCGGGAACGTTCCATTTCTGGGGGGGCGCGCACTTGTACTACTTTATTCTGAATGCAGGACAATTGTATAGAAACAGACCTATTTTTTCGAAATTAAGGACTGTCACTTAAATGTACTTTTCGGAGAAAATGTCTATGGGTAATCCTATCATGAGGATCGGTGTCGCTAGACTACTTCTTTAAATGTAAAAGCTTTTAACACGGGCTACTCAGTTCTTAGACTTGGAGAAAGGCAATATCTAGGAGTAAATATAACCACTGTATTGCAGAAACTGAAACTCGGTGGCTCAGCAAGAAACAGTTGTAACTGCCTATATGTTTATAGGCAGTTACATTTGTTCCACGCACAGTCATCGGACTTTCGTCAAACCTATTTTCCTGTCTTAGTTCTACTGTTTGGGAACAAACAATTGAGTAAATGTCGCCACTATGTCGTCGATAGTGTCTACAGGCGTAAATGCGTAAGAGTAGGCGTTGGTGGTTTGGCAAATTTGGACTTTTGTCATGTCTACGTTATCATAGAACATATTTGTTTGAAACTTGACATGCATATTCTCGATCACCAGAGCAACCAATACTATCACGGAGAAAAATTTTAAATTCGTATTTGAAATAATTATACCCCCTTTAACTAAGAAATTTCCACTATATTAAGGACCTTGGGCCCGTTTTACTAAACTTCTTAAGAAAAAAATCATCGCTAGTCAAAAATCGCAAATCGTACCTGGTGTTATCATTCATTGTTTGATTCTGCCTTGCGATTTCTCATTACAATCGTCTTTAAAAGACTATTCTAATGAGATGATGCATGGCAGAATTCCGTATTTAGTCACTACTGTAAAAGCAACTCTGATATTTGACTTACGCAAAATATTATCGTAAGGGATTCAGTAAAACAGGCACATGCTAACTACCGTGGCATCACCTTGCTGTGCTCTTATTATTGATAATGTTGTTTGAATTTTTTTAAGGAAATATGACAGATGCATTCCAAATGGCTTCTTCTAATGATGTTGACTATTATTTATGACTTGAGGCTGAAATAGCAACGTGCTTTTATGATTTTACAGGATGTTTCTTCTAGAATTAATGGAAATTTATTTCCTGCATTCCTTTGTAATTTGGAATAACGTTGCTGATGGCGGACAATATCATTTCAATGTACCGCTATCAATTCGCATTTTAAGTCACGTTTTAGCCCGAGTCTTATATATCCACCAATATCGCAAGTTTACAAAGTAAAGATTTACATCCACACAGTGCGATCGCAGCCTTCACTTGGCGCTCTTATTATGGCTACAGACTCAGAGTTTTGTAAATGAAAAGAGAACATCTTAATTTGCTAATTAAATGTCAGTTATTCACGTACACACTCATTCTCAGTAAGTTGAAAGAAATGGCCACGCAAAAGATAAAGGGGAGCTAACATGTGTACATTGTAGTTAGTTACATCGTGAACTTTGACTTTCACCTATATCAAAACCGATCTGAATCGTTCACTCAGCACTCCATGCAATGTATTTCAAAACTCACTCAAGCACTCCGACATTGTCCAAAACATCGATTGGAAACTTTCTCGTTGCTTTCATCGAATTATAGAATTGTGTGCCAATCAGCAGTATCGAGTAAGCCATTTAAATTTTACAGTTAGAAACTTCGTAAAATTGATTCTCATTCCGATCAAAACTGTTCTAAGTCGCTCATTCAAAAGTCCATTCAATTATTCCAATTACTCATTCAAACCCTTCAAAAACGTGACAAATTCACAAAAAAAGACTAGACTTACATTAAAATTCAAATTAGTAGAATAAAAATCACGATTTCAATGCCCTTAATGAATAGAATTTGGACTCGTCTGGCTGCTTCGTAAAGACATAAAAGGGCTATTTATAGAACTACTATGCATTTCATTATTAAAGGGAGGTAATAAATATTGCTTATTTTGTTCAATATGAACAAAATTAGCGATATTCGATAACCTCCCTAAAATCATATTCAAAACTCACTCCTCTCGCTTGTTCGCCCATTCACTTTCATTCCAAACTCATTCCAATATCTTTCAGCAAGTCAATTTCACTATGTTCTCTACTGTAATATCTTATGTTGACTGTTGTAATTGATAAGTATTTTGATGTATACTTATATATACAATTATTAACTAATTAATATACATATTTAATGAGGCCAATAGGGAAAACTGGGTAAATTACCCAACTGTGTTGCCTCTTGAAAAAAAGATTTTTTTTATTATTATCATTATTATTATTAAAATTACCAATGTGGTAACTAGAAAACAAAAGAATCTTTGAACATGGCAACAATGTTCGATTTAAGGTTATTTATCATGGTAACACAACAGCAATTTAGTCCCAGTTTTGTGCTTTGATATTTCCATTTTAGCAAGGTTATAGGTATTTGGGTTTTAAAGTCTCTCAGTTTATATACAGCATGGAACTTGATATTAAATGTTTTGGTTATTATTTGGACTGGATTTTTGATAAACACTGTGTTGAAAACGAAAATTTCTCATTCATCATTTAGGCATATCAATGGAAAAATCTCAATGCTAATTATGAAGTTTTCCGATTAGTCAGCGCAGCCAATGACGAATTTGCATATGTGACCCGCCATGGAAAAAAGGACCATGTGGAGACGCCGCAAAATTAAATATTTAAAAAGAAATTGGTTACAGTAGAGGTCAACTGTCAATTGAATTTCAATGAGGGCACCGCCTACGCTTGGCTGTTGGATAATGGACAGTGGATAAAACATCTACGGTTAAAAAGGTGCATTAATGCGTCTAAAGTTATCCCCGTTGATAGTATTCGTTCCTCTTTTGATAGTGAACATATGTGCCAAGAGTCAAAATAATGTTTTCAGTAGAACCAAAGACGTCACATAATGTCAAAGTCTTCGCACGACGACGACAATAACGACGACGACACCATATCTATAATATGTCGGGTATTCTCCGAAAACAACCGGGCTAAAAGTTCTTATTCACTTAGGTAGAATGATCATTCAAGGTCTCGGAAAAATGTGTCAAAAGCGACAAGTTCCGACACTAACCAGACTGCGCATTCCACGCAGTCTGACTAGGATCGACACTTTACGCAATGCCAAAATTGTACTTTTTCGCCTGAAAGGTCAAATATATTGAATTTTTGCTAAATTTGATTTGTGGTCGTCCAAATGTATTGCCGCGAAATTTCAAGATAGGTCACATATGTGAGATTGGGTCGTTCTATGGTTAAATTTTGGTGAAATTTGAAAATTAATACTCAGAAAAAATAAGACGAATATGACATTTTCTATTATGTAAACAATTAAGCTATAAGGTTAAGCTATATCATTAAAATACCATATATATCCGTAGGATCGCGAGAATGTATCTGTTGAACGGGGTTTTAACTGCTAGCGTATATAATTTTGAATTTATCTACGGTGTTTAAGAAACTTAGTAATATACATGATTGTTTATGCTGAGATTCTTGGTATGAAACAAAAGGTTACGCTTAGAAATTTTACATTTTCTCCTCAAACTTTGATTTTAAGTTGGGAAAACAATACCACCTACATTCTAAATAAGATATCGTGGGGTCCAAACTACAATTTAGGGTTGCGCTTATAGTTTAATCATACATCATTTTTCCTTTGTAATTTATTTGCAAGAATTTGTACATTTACAAAAGGTAACTAACTCCAATATCCCATGCATATGTCGAGAACTAGATTGATTTTTTTTTAAATGGCCATGTGTTTACATATGTTAATATCAAATGATATCAAATGATTACTCCGTTTGTTTGAATGGGATTAACGCCGCTTTCAACAGCCTTTCTGCTACATTGCTGAAGCTAGAGCACCTAACGATGCATTCCTGGTATTTCTCGCACCAGTACTACCATAACAACCTTTCTTAGCCTCTAGCTGTTATCCTACATACGTCTACGATAATCAAACAATCGATTGGACACAAAGTGCCGGAAAGGATGAGTGCTGCAGTAGGGTATCAGACCCGTGCACCAAAATTGATAATAATTGAATTTCTATCGCGTGGGTTTGATTCCCGGACTGCCATACTCACATTATTTGCTTCGGGTGAGATGTTAAACCAAGGTCTAGTTTGGGGCTGCTTTACACCGAGTACGTCAACGAATCATGGCTGATCTCAGCAGATGTTTCGTAATGTATCCTTGCACTATCCCCCGTAACAACTAACCGTCTTCTGGGGTGTCTCTCATATGAGCATATGCCTCGATATCGGCGGTAAACAAGAGTACTGCCCATTGGTGCAACGCTAGGCTGCAGGTGCTGGAAAGTGCAAAAATATAAGTCGAAAAAGAGGCATTACTCTTACAAAAATGACAAGTAAATTCTGTTGCGAATTAGGTACTATATAGGGTTTATTCAAGTTTTTAAAAAACGTGAATTGAAGCTATAATTGAATAAAAAAAAGGCTATAGTATTTTTTTGAAACAGATATTCCAAAAAGATTCGATGGAACGCTTTAAAACTAACCCCAAACTCTCTAATGTACCTGAAAAAATGCGTTGTGCATTGCATCGTTACTTTTGTAATTACGACTTTAATTGGCAAATTTATGACGTCGTAAAATTTAACGAGTGAATAAGATCAACGTCTTTATTCATGATCTTTATAGAAACAAATAAAGTATGTATAGGCTCTGACCGAGGATATTAAAGTAAAAAATGCCGGGCGTTAACGGCACGTGAATTTACTTATCAATCCACGTTTTCCTCCGTTAAGGCCCGGATTTTGCCCGTTAACGCATGATGCCTATAACGACCCGAAAACGTACATTTTATGCAATAATGAAACATATTTCATATATGCGTTTTACGCCATCGCGATAAAATAATGGGTTATAACTAGTCTGTAGCACAGCTATGATCATATTTACTTTATGAAAACAGCGAATAGACTGACAAATACGGACTGAAAGAAGTCTATAAATGTCATTAGTAAGAAAAATACAGGCGGACAAAGAAAACCTTTGTTCATGTTATATCGAATAATAACATAACCGAGTTTGGGCATTTTCCAAATTAATAAAGGAAAGTTTCCTAGGTATTCACAATAAGCCTGTTATCGACAATGGGGTAAACGAGATGACGTAGCAATCTAAACAAGAGGGTCATTATGGTCCTTAATCGCTCACAAAGTTACGAGGAGGAATCCATTCGGATTAAATATTATTTCACCTAAGTAGAACATGAGTTGACTTATCTATGTACTTGACTTGAGTACTTAGAACTGCAAATGATGACCTGTACTGCCTTCGGGAACGAAAAGATTTTTAAAGAAAAAACCAAAAAGCTCATATATCATCCCTCCAATTTATTAAGTGATAAATATATCAAGTACTGTTTGACATGCTGTTAACCCATTCTTAAAAATAAGAATTGTAAAAATTCAATGTCGCACATAAAATAAACGCTTATTAAAATTTGAAGTGTAATAATCGTTTGCAGTAGAAAATATTGTGGGAAAGAAGAAATATCTTTATTCCCATGATATTTTACTGAAGTATAAAAGACGTCCAAGGTTTCTACAGGAAATGGTAAATCCGATAACAATGCTTATAAAATCATGCCAAATGCAACTGTGCATGCACACATAACAAGGTGGCAAATTGTCCTAGGATACACCTGTTACACCGTTGGATGTCCAAGTATGAAAAACAACAAAGGGAAAAAACTAAAAACATAAGCAAGGTAGAGTAACGGTCCATGTATGCTGCACTGTAATCTGATGAGTGTACACTGTAATTCTGAGAGGAACATAACTGCCAAGTTTTAAGTCAATTGGACAAAAGGTGACAGAGATATGCTCCAGACAATTTAGTGGAAACCAGATTCCTAGACACCACGGGTGATCACATAATATGTCCTGTTTTTCAATGGTTGATAAAAACCAGAGCCAGTAGCAAGGTAACACTAACTTCCATTGTATAAAAACTTTAAAAGGATTCTGCAACATGCATATACAGTATCATTCAATATACCAATTATGTGTTGATGCTAATGATAAATAATTCTATGACAACACTGTGCAAGGTTTTCAAAAGGAGCATAAAATATTTTTATATAAATGATCCTTATGACTCTATAAACATCATGTTTTCAAGTTATTGTATAACCTCTTAACTACACCTTAAATTAAGCTGTGGTTACCAAGTTTAAGAATTTAACCAGCAAAATGAAAACATTCCCAACAATCAAATAATAATTTAAGACTTTGACAAATAAACAAGAAATGTGACAAGTGGACAAAAATGTTAACAAATTATTATACATTACACATAGTTACAGACAAGAATCATGCTAGCAATATATCTATCTTTTAATTTGTTTTTAACCTGTTGTGCACAGCTTTGCTAATTGTACTACAGTTATACAAAACAAAGAGGCAAGTAAATTGTTTTCAGCAGTAAGACTTCAAGTCTATTCTCAAATAAGAGAAGCAACTTCAGCCACAAGGTTACTGTTACAAAATGATTATCTCTCTTGGAATAAGTTAATGTCATGAAGCCTAACGCCTGTCCATTAAACTAAAAGCAATATAATTTTCAACTAAACAAACATACTGTTTATAAAGAAGTTTTATTAAAGAACATGTTTCTATATCAAGAAGAAATAAACACAGACTTAAAAATTCTGAGTTTTGAAACTATCAATATTCTTCAAAGAATTTTGAAGGTTTAATGTAATAGGATTGAAATTATTATTTCAGTTTTTGCCCCCCTCTCCACATCATAAAAAGTTAACAGACACAGGGAAAGACATATCCGATAAACAAACAAATAGCACAACATTGTGACAATAGCAATCTAGTCTTTTGGCCAATGAAGCCAAGAACAAACTCACATAAAGAAAGCAATAACAATTCCCAACCTCTTTTTTCCTGAACAAAAAAAGGTTCAATTTTTGTGATCATCTTTCCTCTACTAACACACACAAAACCAATTGTATCAAAACATGCACATGTGAGCTGGGCACACTCTAAGACTTCTCATAATTCAATCTGAAATTTCAGAGACTTTATTTCTCAATGAAGAATGCATCAAATAATAATAATAATCACAAAGTGGACTTTATACGCCTTAACAAGGAAAGTTTAGTAGGGCTCATTAATATGTTTTCAGCACATCTAATCCATTTTCAAAAGGAATCTTACTTAAGAGCCATCATTTATCCTGTGTATTTTCAAGAGAATTGATAAATATTTGGGGTCTAAAGTGCACAAAAGAGAATATTTTTGAGTGAAAATCTGTGAGGGCCTTTTACCTATGTTTCCCAGCATATCTACTCCAGGAACCATCCTTATGACCATTCAATCAGAATCTACAATTAAAAGTTCCTAACCCTTGTCATGCTGCATAAAAAATCTTGGAAAATTTGCAACAAAATCTATGTGTTCAAAGCGCTGAATGCACTGAATTTGATAGGAAATTCATTGTGAAAATTAATATTATGAGCTTTTCTTGTTTCAAAAAGTAAAAACAGGTGCTATAGACAAAGATCAGACTGCACATTATGTGCAGGCTGATGTTTGTCTATAGCTCCTGCAAAAGCAGGAATATTCCGGGGTTCAGCATGATAAGGGTTAAGAATCTGATAATATTTGTGGATCACATAAAAGAGAGAAAATCAGTAAGGCTCATTCAAATAATAATCTGATGAAGTTATCATATTCACTTAATATTCCAAATAAACCTTCCTTATAAGCCTACAACCATCCTGTGAAAATTTAGAGAGAAATGGACACTATTTATGAACTTTATGCCCCAAAAAAGAATTGTTAATGGATGGACAGTTGGACAGACAGAACTATGCCAATGCAATATCATTTCTGACTTAAAAATGGTGTAAATAATACTGGAGCAAGCACAATAGTGCAAATAAGAATGGTGCAAAATCAATATAACATGAAAACCATTTTGCATACATCTAAGAATCATTATATGAGGCAAACTTTTTTCTCACAAAGTCAGCGTTGTCATCTACAACGAAAAGCCATCAGAGATATCTTTGTCATACACATGTGTAAGATCACATTTTAAATTACATCATCTAATACACCTTTTCGCAGTATTTCTGTCATAAGAGTGCTTGAAAAGTTGAAATTTAAAGAACAAAATGTTGTAAATGTGAGAAAAGGAATCTGTTAATTGGTTCCATTTGAGATAAACTGATCTTAACCTAGTCTAGAATTGATTGATTGAATGGAGTTTTACACCGCTTTCAACATTTTTTCAGTTATACCATGCGTTGGAGCTTCTAACAATGCATTCCTGGTATTCATTTCTCACCAGCACAACCATCACATCCTTTCCTAGCCTCCAGCTGCTATCTCACATAGGGCCACTATTGTCAACCCATTAGTGAAAGACAATAGTCTAGAATAGAATAGTTGTTAAGGAAGCCTTTGCTGGCCAAGGCTGGCTTAATAACATTTCAATTCTAGACTCATTTAAAATCAGCTCATCTCAAAATATCATGACAGATCCTTTATATACAACTTTTACTCAATAAATTATCAAACAGTTATATAGAGAATAACATGTTTATGTCTTGAAATATCAATGTTATCTGATCGAGATTGGGAGAATTTATCATGGCGAGGCTTTGCTGAGTCATGATAATTTCTTACAGCCGAGACCAGATATCATTGATAATATAAGACCACTACATGTTATTCTATTTATCATGCAATCTTTGTTTTTTCGCTAAAAAAAAGATAACCCTTTAAAATCAAAGAAGTTCAGGTGAAGGTGTCTGCAAATTGTTTCTAAAAATAGACTGCCTGATATCCTGCTATGTTATCAGACAGGTGATATCAGGTCCATATAGGCTTCGTTGCATGATAAAAAGTTTATAACAAATTAATTAACAGGTTACTTCTGTCAATCGAAAAATTGATTGAACAATCACAATACTCATTCATAATCAGATGACTGTTGATCTCCAGCCATTTTATTTGGATATTTCTACACACTATGGAACTTTTAAAAGCGTCATGACTAAAGGCTTATTGAGCTGTAGCTACCAAGTTTAGATCACCCTCTAGCAATTTGCTATTTTATGGCATTGACCATACATTTTGAAGATAAATGAACATCTTTTTTTTAATCTCGTCATGCTGAATAAAAAACCTGATCATAATTGCATTTATGTCAAAGAGATGGAAACACTGCATGTACTTTTTTAGAGTAATTTTTTTTTAAAAGAGATGAAGAGAGTATTTATTGATTGAATGAAGGTACAAACTAAAAACCTCACACACTGTATGACTACGCAAAAAAGATTCATGCACAAGTAGGGTTAGGTTTTTAGTTTCATACTTCAATGAAAGCAAGAAATTCTCTCTTCATATCGTTTAATTTAATATAAGGAGGCAAAATTTTAAATATGTATCCAAATAGGACAGATTTCTTTTGGGACTACTTTGTGCAGAAGCTTACAATTTAACTGTATACTAAAAAATAATTTCATTGGGGAATGAAACTTATTTCTCAGCAAATCAGAATGCATAAAAATTGCTTGATCAACTGAAATCAAATTATTTTGAATTTATTTTGAATAAACATGTAATTTTTAACTTTTCTTGTTAAAGAATAGAAGACAGGTGGTATAAACTAAGATCAGTCTGCACTCTTGTGCAGGCTGGGTCAGCTGTACGTCCAGGCAAAACAGAAATACTCTGGGTTCAGCATGACAAAGGTTAAGTATTATACACTTTGTTGAATAAGAACACCATTTTTACAGATGATAGACAGCACAAACTTCAATTTGAAACACTGTGAATGTAGGGTTCAATTCAAGGGCTTAAAAATAAACAGATTAGAATTATCTATCTTTCTACTTAAGAGATGAAGAGAGTATTTGTTGGTTTCATGGAGGTATGAAACTTAAAACCTAATAACATTGTATGAATATACAAAGCAGATTCATAATTGAGTGTGATTAGGTTCTTAGTTTCCTACATCCATGACATCAACAAATATTCTCTTAATATCATGGAGCAAAAATGTTAAGATGTATCTATAAGTATACATATTTTGTATGGGACTTCTTTGTGGGAAATTGTTTTATTGAGGAATAAAAGCAATTTTTCTTCAAATCAGAATGCACAAATTCTCAAGGACACAACTTATATTAGATTATTGAGATGTGAATTTAATTTGAATTCTAATTCCGCAGGATAAGGGTTATAGAACAAAGCAGATCTCATTAGTAGTTTTTACCATCATTGCACTAGTTTGCTTGTATTTCAGTTTATTTGTTGTCACTACTGTTGCACACGCCCATATGAACAATGCCCCAAAAAGATGGTTAGTTTGGTTGTATAAGGATACATGATGAGACTACTGCTGAGTTCTGCCATGGTTCTTTAACAAGTTGCTTGTAGAGCACAGTTACACAGGGTCTCGGTTCATTTGACAGGTGTATATAAAAAGTGAAACCTTGTGGAAATGGGTTTTCATAAAAGTGGTGGCATTACACAGGTGGTCACCTAGAACTGATAATATTGACTGTAAAGAGAGACCCTCCTTATGTTGATGCCTAACTGTACACCATGGTTCAGCCAGATTTCTTCTCCTTCTCTTTGTAATGTACATCAGGTAGATTGATTAGCTTCTCTGCTGCCTGTAAGCATATAGTATTGCATGTTTTTTCAGGATATACCATATTCTTTTAGAAGACGCCAAAATGAGAAACTGGCCCAAATTCAAAGGTAATGCAAATTACATTTGCAAGTTGATGAAATTT
This sequence comes from Fragum whitleyi, assembly GCA_948146395.1. Taxonomy (NCBI): domain Eukaryota; kingdom Metazoa; phylum Mollusca; class Bivalvia; order Cardiida; family Cardiidae; genus Fragum; species Fragum whitleyi. Next base: position 10,771,973 of record OX411543.1, on the reverse strand, counting down.
TCAAAATCTTTTTATAGCTGGGTAAAAGCCAAAGTAATATTTTGTAATGAGCAATGTACTCGAGGACCCTGGTAGGGTAACATTCCTACCTGGGTCCTGAACCAATAGCTGTTAACTATTTTATAAGTACTATGTACCTCTGGAAATCAACTTTAAAACAGTATTCAATATTTTCGAGAGTTGATTCCCAGAGGCTCCTACGGACTTGCATCAGATAGTTTTGAGAGTCCTGGCTACTTATTTGCAAGTCATAGGCTCACTACACCTGTGTCCCTTAAAATCATGTCTAAATTTGTATGTAAGAACCCCCATTACAGAATTTCTTTTACCGGCCTTCATATTAGTTGATTAAATAAATTAATAGACAGTAATCATCGGGTGCTCGAGTACCCACAGATAACTAGATCTCGGGTACCTGGGTACAAAATTTCTACCTGTCCCAGCTCTACTGAGTAAGATACATCTATAATGTACCCATAACCTTATATCTACTCTATCAAAATGCAGGTATTTGTCCATTGCTTGATTACCAGCTGTTCTGCTGCTGTTACTTATTTGATGTGCAGAATAGAGTAATTGTTTTGGAGAACAAGATAACTTTGTAGTATGGCAATTTCATCATATCCAAACATTCTTATATAGACTAGAACACCTTACCTAAAGTTTGATCACTTATTACACTTGCTATAAATTGATATCTATCCATAGACATTCTTACATAGACTAGTGTACCTGTCTCTGGTAAGATCCTGTTATACTGTTGCCACATTAGAGCATATGAACCTATTTAGATTTTAATTTAGACAAGAGTACCTGTTCAGGATTTAGGTCCCTTAGTACTTTTGACGTATCAGTTCAAAACCAACCATTACCGTTTTATATAGACTACTGTACCTGTTCTGGAGTAAGATCCCTTTGAACAGTTGCCATTAATTCATATCCAACCATAAACTTCCTCACAGTGGCTGACCTTAATAAAGGGGGGAAATACAGGGCATGTAACTGCCAATGTGAACAATCATCCTTTAAATACTTCCCTGTTGGAGCCCCTTAAATGTAAAAAAGAAACACAACCATTTTAAACAAGAGATGTTTGTAATGCCCCCCATAAGAGCAGGTTGATGTAATATTCTTTGTCAATGAACAAAGGGCAACTCAAATATTATGACAAGTAGAGTTACAGTTCTTGTGCACTGCACTTTTCCTCAATGAGATCTATCCACATTTGAAGTTTCGTGATTCTAGCTTGCTTAGTTTTTGAAATATACTCCCAATCAAGTTATGAATTTAACAAAGAGATATAACTTAAAAAATGATGAGTAGAGTTATGATTCTTATGCACTGTACTTCTCCTTAATGAGATCTATCCACATGAGGAGTTTCATGATTCTGGCTAGTAAACTTTTTTAAATATGCTTTGGACAGAAATGGTCTATAGACAGACTGATACACCGACCTAATGACCAACATGTGCAAAGCAATATATCCCTTTTTGGAAGGGGGGTATAATAATGAATGGCTGATATTGCCTATCAGTATAAAGACTTAAGCACTCAATTTGCCCTCAAGCTTCCAGACACCTTGATAGAGTTTAAGTGTACACTCGGTTCATATTCTGAGATATCCATATCTTATTCAAATTTTGATAAGTTTTAAAATTAGTTTTTCTAATATAAGAATATGATGAACATATAAAATAGAGGTACAGATAAGAGGGGGTAAAGCCAGTCAAAAGTCTGTATTTCTCAATGAAAACCTATGGTGTTGGTACTTATTGGAATTGTCTTGATAAGGCAATTCCAATGAGTACCAACAACATAGGATTTATTTATGTAATTATTATTTAAAAATATTTTCATCTTAAATCCAGAATATCCCCACTAAGCCCGAGGTTACAAAATTTCTAATTCTCAAGTCAAAATTTTCCCAAACTTCAATTTGAGATTAAAAGCTGTAATTCTGTTTTGAATACTGGTACTCATTTAAATGTATTTACAAAAAAAATACTTATTACTATTATCTTTTATTTTCATACATTTATTTAAATTTAAAATTTGAAAAAGTTCTCAGTTGAGCCAAAGAAAAGTTTTATAACGTCGGGCCCTGTAGCTTTGTATAATTATGCATTTATAGCACTAGGATGTTTCATAACTCACTGACAAGTATAAAATGAAGAACCTTACCACACCAGCCCATTGAGTATGGAAATGAAATTTCAAACAGATTGTCATATCTAGTGAGCAACTTCTTCATTATATCTGCTAGCGCTGAAAAATAGAACTTTATTCCTTTGATCTCTTATCAAAAAGTAAACAGGTAATATATAATAATAATAATAATATAAGGACAAATTGCACTAAGCAAGCATTTGACCTTTAAGAGTACCCTTGAATTTTATAAAGACATGTTCAAAAGTTTGGTTTTTCATGTTGAAGTCTAATGACTTTTTTGTTTTTAACCATTTATAGTTTAGAAGAAACTAGATCTCTAAAATACCTAGATCTATCTCAGACCAGTACTCCCAGTTTGTCCCAATTCTGTAATTGGTTTTGGACACAGTTCAATTGTGACCTTGACATTTGACCTTCATGACCAAAAACCAAAATATGCTATCTCCTTGGGTCATGGACAACAACTGTATAAAGTTTCATGATTCTAGGTCACTTTGTTCTTGAGTTAGAGTCTGGAAACAAAAAGGGTCTACAATGGCTGGACAGACAGACAGACAGACAGACAGACAGGGTGAAACCAATATACTCCCTCTACTTTGTAGGTAAGGGGGTATAATGATTTAAGTAAGTTTATCATTTGAGCATGACCTTGAAGCCTTGAAGCTTACAAAATATTTCTATGAAATGAGCCTGTGCATGAGATTTCCATCAATTTCAAATATGTGCAATGCAAAGTCTCTGACCAGCCTGTGCATCCACACAGTCTTCACTATGCATTTAGTAGATAAATATAAATAAGGTCTCAAAGTATATGTAGACCACCAGGTAACTTTATGTTAACAGTATGTGGCTGTCTACACTACTTAATGTTTGCACCACATGAATTTTCAAATTGTTGGAAATGTCACGCAAAGGCTGAAATAGTGAATTTCACTGTGATTTGGAACAGATATGATGTGCTACATTATTTTGCAACATATTCATTAATAAGGATTTGATTACAAAAGAAATGAAATATAGCTGATTTTTAGATCATAGCCAACCGCTTGTTTTTAGTTGTTTATTATTAAACGCTTTTGAAACTAGAATGGTTTTTTTTAAGACATCTTGTGCCAAAAGCAGCAGGATTTTCTTTTTTACTTTTGATTTGATTAATTAATTGAATGGATTTTAACATTACTTTGAATATCCATTTTGGTCATAGTGTGGCAGCTGGAGCACTAAAAATTCCTAGTATTGCTCTCACAAGTGCTACCATTACATTCTTTCAAAACCTCCTGTTGCTAACCATTTTATGTTTATATTTACCTTCGACCTTGCAGCTACAAGAGTATTACTTTTGTAGTATTTCTTTTGAGTATGGCAAATTTACTCACAGTGGAGAACAAGTATGACAAGCTTTTTTGAAATCCATTCATCCACTATAAATTGAACCTATGTGTGACATTGAGTAGCCTAGAAAGCCACATACTGTAGATATAAAGTTACCTCACTGTCTACAGATACTTTAAGACCTTATCTATTTACTAGAGGCACAGTGAAGACTCTGCTCAGACTGTGCAGATGCACAGACTGGCAGAGTCTTTTCTCTGCGCATATTTGAAATTGTTGGAAATCTCAAGCACAGGCTCAATTCTAATATTTGATTATGACCTGTGTGACCATGAAGCTCTCAAAATATTCAAATTTAAGATAGGCATATTTACTGAAAAAGGAGATCAAAAGTTTATAATAATTTTGAAATAAATCTGTAAATGTGGGAGTTATGCTCGGTGCAGTCAAAGTTTAAACATTTGACCTTAACTTCTGACCAAGACTTTGGAGTGGTGACTTTGTTGTTGTTGATGTTATTTTCAAATTGCACATTGACTCATAACGGGGAACAATAGTAGCAAATATTTTGGTTTTGATATCCTTCAGCTAATATAGGTGCTATGGACAAATTTGGACAGATGGATAGAAGGAATGACAGAAGGATACAAGGAATGAATGAAGGAAAGGAACAAGGATATGGATTAAGATGCTTCTTTAATGCTTTTCTGTGGTTTATCGAGAAATAACTGTTGATTATCACTTGATAATCTCACCACAAAAGCAGTGAAATTATCAAAAACTTATACCCTACCTTTGTGCATTTCATCCAATCTGACGTCATGTATGGGAGCGAAATAAGTGAAGTCACAATGAACGTTGCATAGCAATCACACACAAAATGACACGCTTTACGAAAATATGTCCTAGAAATTTCACATTTCGTCTCATTTTTGCAATAAAGAAATAGAATAATAGCTTGTTTTTGGGGTAAGATGGATTAATATTTCATTTTGTGAACAACAAAAGCTATAATAAATTAAGCAGGATAAGGGTTGATTCTTGAATAAATTGTCTATGTATATTTTCTCTGGCCCATAGTTCTTACATTGTCTTTGAGGTTCAGTAAGGTCCTCCATCCTGAGTACATGTGTTTTGGGTACCAGCATTGTTTCATACGGCCATACAGCCCAGTAAGGAACCAGCCAAACCCAGTCTGTATTCTCTAATATAATACGTTCCTGCAAATAAACAAGTCAACGGTTTAGCGCAAGAGTGTACTAAGTGTATATACATTTTATAAACACTTAGTACATTCTTGCGCTAAACTCTTGAAGAATAGATTTTTTTATAATACTGGTGATTGTTCTTTAACTTACAAACAGAATAAAAACTCCTCCACAAAATTTAACAAGATTATAATTTTTCATACATTTTTCTCTGTGTGCCTAATCAAGCAAATAAAGTCAATAAATAAATTAATACAATTGCAATCCAACAGAATTTTGAGTGGTTTTAATCGCATCAGGTAGGGAAATTCCCTACGGGCGTTAGTTTCCATGTGTTAAGGCAGATGCACTTTATACTCCAACAAGGGCTGTCGGAGGACAGCAAAGCTCAACTATTCCCAGTGTTGGATAGTAACAGCAAATCAATATCGGCATTGTTCCATTTAATGAAAGTCAAGAGAAAAGAATCTTTGTCTAGAGACTGATATTATGGTCACAGAAGCATGTGCAAAGTTTCAAAGCAATAGCTTAAGTAGAAATAGATTTATAACTGGTATACAACATTTGCACACAAAAACTTGACCAAGAATTTCTAAGTAGGAAAAGGGTGAAAATTCCATTAAGTTCAATTTAAGAGTAATGAACCTTTGTCTAGAGGCTGATATTTTGGTCACAGAAGCATGTGCTAGTTTTTCACTGGCAATAGCTTAAGTTGAAATAAAGAATGAGATATAACTTATATATACCATTTGCACATAAAAACTTAATTTCTTAGTCAAAAAGGGTTAAAATTCCATTAAATTCAATATCAGAGTAATGAATCTTTGTCTAGAGGCTGATATTATGGTCACAGAAACGTGTGCTAGGTTTCCAAGCAATAGCTTAAGTAGAAATAGAGATATATAACTTATAAATAACATTTGCATGTAAAAACTTAACCAGGAATTTCTTAGTCTGAAAAGGGTAAAATTTCCATTAAAATTAATATCAGAGTAGTGAATCTTTGTCAAGAAGCTGATATTGCTCCCTGGATTAGCAAATATTTCATATGATCTTGACCTTGTCACATGACTTTGAAAATGGTACCAGCAGATGTGATCTATTGGTTCTGAAATAAATAGGAAGTTATTTAAAATTGATGAATGCATATTCTATCAAAGGGAGGTAATAAATATTGATAATTTTGATCATCCCGAACAAAATTAGCGGCATTGGTTTGCCTTCCTTTAATATCACTCAAAACCCATTCATTGTACTCATTCAATTTCATTCAAAAAATTGTTCCAAAATCATTCACCTTGTCAATTTCACAGTGTTGTTTACAGTACATATATATTTTGTAAACTTGCACTCAATTAGTATAATACAATAAAGCAAATTTTATGGAGGTATAAAAAATTAAATCCTGAGTAAAGTGTGATAAAGTTAAGCTTTTGCCTCATTTCTCTATGGAAACAATAACAATTATTTTTCTCTTTCAAATGATTTTGGTTTGTGAGGGGGGTGGGTTAAAGTTAAACACTTGTAACAGCTTGTTTGTATCATAAATCTAATCAAAAGCAAGATGTTCAATATCGATTGTACATGTGACAGTCTGTTTTAAATGGCTTTTTAACAGCTGTATTCTCACATAGCTCACTCCTCGAGGGTTTAGCACAAGACTGTACTAAGTGTAAATATATTGTACATACACTTATTACAGTCTTGCACTAAACACTTGTCCTGTTTTCTACAACAAAAAGCCATTGTCTTATCTTACCTTCTCATGCTTTTCACAGGATATTACTGCTATACAACAAGTTTTGACATACAGTATAGACTAAGATCAACCTGCAAAGCTGTTCATTCCTACCTTTTTATGTAATTCTCTCTTCACATAATCACACAACATAGGGGAATTATATTTTTGATAATACTGTTTTTGATTTCTATCTTTGATTGTCGGATCATTTGGTAAATAGGAACTGGCCCAAATCTGACAGTGTGGATGGGGGTTAGACGCACCCATAATAGCACCACGATTCTCGAATATCTGAAAAATAGTGGAAAATAGTGCAAAAATAATGGAAAAATAATTGATAATTGAATAAAGTAAGCTGAAACCTTATGTTTTAATAACTGATGAAACAAAAATTATGTATAGATGAACCTTCAAAGGTGTGGAATGATGAGATGAACATTTTGGCCAAATTATTCATTTTATGATGCAATGAAGCCTGTAATGACCTGATATCACCTGCAAGATGACATGATATCAGACAGTCTATTTTTAGAAACAATTTACATACATTTTCACCTGAATTTCATTGATTATTAAGGGTTTATTATAATCAAGCCCTGAAAAATGATTGAATGATGAATAGAATAACACGTAATTGTCTGAAAATATCAATGTTATCTTGTCTCAGATGCGAGAAATTATCATGACTCGGCCTCATGATAAATTCTCTGAACCTTGACCAGATAACATTTATATTATAAGACACTAACATGTTATTCTCTATATGTCTTAAATAGTGTTGAAGTTATCAGAACATGTATAATTGACAGATTTAGTTTTGCTGAGAGACAAACAGATGGAGACTGGTAAATGAATATGCCCTAAATCTACCAATGCCATGGCATTAAAAAATTGAAATAATTTGCACAGAAGAATCAAGACTCATCCCCTAAAGAATAGATACCTTTTTAACACTGAACATGTGTGCCAAGTTTAGAGTGAATGCCTTTAGTAATACAAGAATTTACATTGTGCTGAGGTTTTTGCACAAAGAAGAGGACCATGACAATAATAACAGTACCAAAGCAAAAGTAATATTTTGGATTTTCTATGATAAAAGTAGAGCAACAAACTATGATTATTTGTGCAAGTCAGAAATCTTCACATCCACTAAAAAAGTTATTTTACCTGAACCCAAGTATATTTCTGACCGAGATCAACAGCAATCTCCGCCCACTTGTCAATCACAGTTTTAATTTCTGTCAGTGACATTAGAGGTAGTGTTATATCTGACCGGGGATGGAAACACATCACTTTACACGTGCCCTTAGCTTCTGCACAGCGGAATAAGGGATCGTCGCTCTCCTCTGGAATGTAGAAAATGATACATGTCTGTTAATGTCATTGATTGTTTGAATGGGGTTTTACGCCGCTATCAACATTATTTCAGTGGCTGGAGCACGGCACCCAACAATGGATTCCTGGTATTTCTCTCACCAGTACCACTATTCACATCAAACACAAATGCCCCCATAAAGCATTTTTTCAAATAATTGAGCTTGACAGATGACCCTGACCTTGTAGTATGACCTTGATACTTACAGATGCACATCTCTGAGATCTTTCATCATGCCAATTATGAGAAAGGATTTAAAATATTCTTGAATAAACTAAAAATGTTAAGTTTTTTGGCTAAGTTTTTAAGAAGTTTGACCTTGTCATATGACCTTGATCTGGGTATCTACAGGTGAACATTGTTGAGATCTATCATCATGCCAAATATTAGGCTTGTACATTAATTAGACTTTATGATATTGGCAATGTTCAGTTTTTTAATCTTGATAGATAACCTTGACCTTGTCACATGACCTTAACTTTGGTCAGCAGATGCATATTATTTTGATCTATCACCATGCCAAATATGAGGCTTGTATCTTGAATACACTTGAAGATATTTGCAATATTAAGTTTTTTGGTTAAGTCTTTCAAATGACAGACAGAAAGACAGACAGACATACAGACAGACAACATAATAACATTATTCCCCTGATCGTTCGATGTGTGAGCATAAAAATCACTAATTATATTGTAAAATAGAGGTTGAAAAATCTGTACCTGGAGTGGGTCCTTCTTCCAACAAAGCAGAAAAGTCATTTGTGAACATGAAAGTGCTGTCATAATCTGGGTTAACCTTAAACAAAAACAATTACATTTACGAGTTCTACTAACAATCAAATCCTTCCCAGTTTATTCAAAAGGATTCAAATAATAGGATGTTATAAGCAAGAACACCATATATCAAAGCTATGCTGGCCTGTTAGGTGCTGAATTGTGGAAAAAATATCTAAATCGCAAAAATTTATGATTTATTCATGCTGCTCTTTTAAATGAGAAGATGCATTCCAAGTTACAAAAGAATGTTTTAGGGTTTTTCCCACACCACTCAGGGTTCTTGTTTGACCATTAAACCAGGGTTTTGACCCTCAAAAATCTGAATATATCCTATTTTGACCTTAGAAATTACTTCCTAGGGTGTCATTTTGACCCCCATGTGAGAAAATTCTAAGGATCAAAACTGGGTTTTATCACTTAAATTTTCAATGATGTATCTTGTATTCTACTGATTATTTTTTTCCCTTTACATTATAACAAAAAGAGTTGTCAGCTGACAACGTAGCTCTCCGAAACTGCTGCTTGTCACAAACAGCACTTGACCAAAGATCTAAGTTCAAGGTCAACATTTTTGTTTAAGTCCATGATTTAATCTATATCAGTCTGATTTTGAAATAAGAAACAAATAAAGGTAAAATGACCATAGGTATAAGCACTCAGAAAATATAAGCAAGGTTAAAGTTTTTTTGTTAAAGTTTTTTTAAGTACATAAAAGGTCAAGGTCAAATTATAAAGGACCTTGGTTACTGGTGAAAGCCTCACACCTGGTGAGTTTGTGTATGAGGTTATGATGTCCCTTGGAAAAAGTACTCAGAAAATATAAGCAAGGCTAAAGTTTTTAGTAAATGTTTTTCTAAGTCCAAAAAAGTCAAGGTCAAAATGTTAAGGAGCTTGGTCTCTGGTAAAACCCTTTTGTGAAGTAATGTTGTCCCTAGATAAAACAATCAGAAAATATAAGCAAGGAAAACAGTTTTTGGTTAAAGTTTTTTGTTAAAGGTTTTTTAAGTCCATAGAATGTCAAGGTCAATGTCAATGACCTTGGTAACCAGTAAAAACCTAGCGACTGTGTATATGTAGTTGTGATCTCCCTAGGTCAAATAATCAGAAAATATAAGCAAGGTTAAAGTTTTTTGGTTCAAGTCCATAAAAGGTCAAGGTCAAAATGTCAAGGCACTTGGTTCCTGGTCTAAGCATATCACTTGGTGAGTGTGTTTATGAAGTAATGATTCCCTAGGTAAAGCATTCAGAAAATATAAGCCAAGTTAAAGTTTTTTGGTTAAAGATTTTCCGGTTAAAGTTTTTGGTAAATGTTTTTCTAAAAGGGTCAAGGTCACTGTCTCAAGCCTATTTTGGCATGGGTACTTGTGTTAAATGAAAGCCTATACCCTTATGAGTGTTTATGTAAAATATAAAGCCTCTAGGATAAATATTGATAGAAATAAAAAAAACTTTAAACTAATAGGGATGCTGACACCGACACAAGATTATGAGAGTATGACAATAGCTCTTCCGAGACTTTTGTCCCTGGCAAGCTAACAAAAGGTCAATTCACATCGAAACCTGTAAAATTCTACATACAAATTGCCTTTCTCTGTCGTTCTGACACCTAAAGAATGAGTTTCGACCCCCCCCCCCCCCAATTATCATGGTTTAGGAGAAATCGACTCAATTTCAAACACAAGCACAAGCCCAGCAACTTCTGCTGTCTATTACTCTAAGGCCATGGCAATTCATTAGAGTTCTTCAAAAAGAGCCAAGTCTTAATTACAAAATACATGTACCATATTCATCCTAATAAACGCTCTCAGGAGCTATACATAATATTGTCAAGGAGCTTTTATTAAGTATGCATTTTCTGATTTAAATAATCATCGAAATGGATGTCTGTAGGCCCTTTTCCCTTTAATTCGAGCCTTTCGAGGTGAACTTCCTTTAAACAATCATATGAATGATCATTTAAGGGAAATTAATCTCAAAGTACAGAAGAAGGCATTTAGGCATTTAAAGTGGGTTTTCTTAGTAAAAAATGTAGGGGTGCTACGAGTAGGGAGGGTGCTAACATTAGAGGAAATATGGTAGTTAAAGAATTTAAACAAAGACACTGTTTTGTTCAGTTGTATCCTTTATCAAAGGCCCTCAAGATCAGATTCAATATTTAATTTTCATTTTAGTTAAAACCAGAATGTGTCTGTTCAAATGTTCAACTCGTGTCTGAGATTTACATTAACCATTGACTCTTTGCTTTCATCTGGAAACCTTAAGAACAGAAAACAAACTAAAAGATTACAAACTCTTGTATTCATCATGTCAGTCAAATCTTAGAAGCTAGTCAAGCTTACTAAAAATTTAGGTATATATGCATTAAAATCAACGTGCTGAAATCACTAGATGCACTACAAACTACAAACATTTTATTGCATAATCAGGCCACCAGCCCATACACAAAATACATCACAAAAGTATACAGACAAAAACACTCTGGTGAAGTGTCAAAAGTAAAATGTACATAAATTTTATCCTTTCCCAGAAAACAATATTTAGCTTGTCACAAAACAAAAGTGATACCTCTAACAACACTGCTGTTGTCAAAGGTCTAATATTCAATTAATGAAGTAGTTAAAATATATATATGAATAAGAGAAAATAATATATGAATAGAAAAACATTATTATTATATCACTTTTCTCAAGGGTTCTATGGTTGTCTGGGGAAGGGTGCATAGAGTTCATTAAATAGGCATACAGATTCTATCAAAAAACATGTATTTTATACCTGCCTGATCAGTCATAAATTCTTTTCTTTTTTCAAATGCATAGTAGATAAACATAGCTAGGTTCCATAAAGTTTTGCAAGACATTAAGTGTATAAACAACTGCAGAGTTTTGCAAGTCATTAAGTTTATAAACAACTGCAGAGGACTAACAACACTCGAAAAGTGAGCTGGATTATCATTTTTAAAACATATTCAAACATTTTTGTTTTCAGAGAAAAATCAGTTTGCAAAGACTAGGATTAGACAGCTTTCAATTATGTGCAGACTGATCTTTACCTGTAACTCTTATCAATGCAGGAATATTCCTGGTTCAGCTGAGTGGGACAAGGGTTAATATATTATGAATTGATGGGAAAAATTAATAGAAAAAGCCCATTCTATTTACCTGTCCATTTGATCTAGTTACACCTGGACAGAGAGGGTTCTTTGGATCATGTCTCGGAATCTCTTTCTCTTCCGGCTTTTCCACTTGTCCTGCCCAAGGTCGCTTTGCACGATGAGGACAAACCAATACCCAGTCATCTCGGAGTGGATTGTATCGTAAATGTTGGTGGTCTGAAATTCAAACAAGAGGCCCTTATGTGCCTGATTTGCTTTCAGGCCTGAATTCACTGGGCCAACTTATTTCTGACCCGAATCCTACCCGGGTGCAGACTGGTCCTATTTTCAACTATCAGAATAGCCTACTTAAGGCTATTCTAATAGTCGATATTAGGACCAGTCTAGAGCTGGTAGCCAGCTGTCTGAAAGATACTCTGATAGAGCGGGCAACAATACCCCTCTTAGTAAATGCTAAAAAAAAAAATTAACCATGTTATAAGTTTTGAAAACATGAAGAGTTCTGATAATTATTATTAATGATTGATCTCAATTTCCTTGTACATTTGCTTTCCTCTTAAATATTCAGACTACAAACAAAGGAATTATCACATGCTTGAGTATTTGCATATTCTAGAATACAAATTTGCGAAATGCTTAATAGTCCCTGACTCACTTTGACTATTTCAAAAATGGGTAGCATTGGTGAAAACCAAGACAGAGACCCCATAGTCTGAGTAAAAAGAGAAGGGGATTGGGCATGGAAATTCCACAACCCTGGATTGTGTTTGACTGTTTCATTTTCTCTGTGCTGGTACTACTTGCATTAACTTCATTTTAATTTATAATTCAATTTAATATACCCGTAAAGAGATCCCAGCTGTGAGACAATGGATTCTTATTTCCTTGTTTTACTTCTAATCTACTAAAATTGGTCTGAATATAAAAAGATTGTGACATCTGTTTTTATCAGGATTCGACTCTAAGGGGAGTCCAGAAGTCCGAGACTCCTAATTTGTGGACAGGACTCTTTTACTTTACAAGTTAGGAGTCCTATATATCAACTCCTTAGTCAAAGAATATTTCCTTAATCAAACAATCAGATAAATGTTGTAAGTTTCGACCTATAAACACTATGTGTCATAGTCTCAGATCTTTTTATACAAAAGTTGTTGCATAAAACATTTGGTTGAATCATTTTTATATAAAACTATTCATGATTCTGGGAGAAATATTGTGGAAAAAGAATAAATTACTTATTACAAGCAATATTTTTTTTCCACATATTCACCCCAGAATATGAAAATTTGGACTCCCTAATATGAGCTTGGACTCCTTTATTTGATAAGTAGGGAGTATGTTTGACTCCTTTTTCCTAGAAGTTAGTGTCGAACCCTGTTTATTAACCATACCCCATGCATTTTGCCATTTCTTTCTTGCAATTTGTCCCTCAATTTTAATGATCCTAATTTTTTCCATTTTTTTCAGGCATAGTTCTAAGTCTGCCTGGCTGTTAGGACATTGTAAACATAAACCCTTTTTCCTAGGCCATGTTATGATATTCCTGATATTGAAATCATATCCACACTTTGGATGTACATTTTCCCAATGATGATATTTTTCCATTAATCTCTTCTGTTCCTAAAAATAACCCAAAAATATATTTTGCTGCATTGGTTTCAATGTGATTTTGAATATGATTTGATTGACTCACTGCCAAGTCCTCTCTTCCCACCCCTGGCATCTAACACCAATCCTTCTAATCACTCAGTTCGAAAAACTCTCAAACATTTTACTAAAACCTTATAATGCACATAAAAATATATATATAGTCAGGGGAGTGGAATTCCCATGCTCAACATGTCTGCATGCATGTGCTTTAATCCAACCTGTGGACAAATACATTTTCAAGGCAACTTGTCCATGGACAAGTAAATACCAGGGCAAATATTTGAATGATACAAAATAGATCCAAGAGATCAATTAGCAACATGCTTGTATCAAAAGGAAGAAAACATAGTTTGCATGAAGAAAAAAGCTGGGTTCCAGCATTTTCTTCTTTAAAATAAGCTTTTCTAAAAGATCATTCTATCTATTCTCTTCATACGGACATGTTCATTTTGATTATCTATCTATACATACTGCCTGACTCCCCTTTCGGGTATTACTGGCAGGTGCGCGTCTGTGCTGGAATAAGTAGAAAAAATATTTTTTACTTATCAGGGGACAAGTGGATAAAATGCGTATTTCCACATCCCTGGTTATAACTGTGGGAACGCCAGAACCTTGTAAAGCCTAACATAAGTAACAGCTGATCATTTTAATCAGAAAGTCAGTTCACTTTAATTTAAAATTGGTAAATTAAATAATCATTGGTTGACAATCAAATCCACTATATCAAGATAGTGCAGCATGATTTTGTCATTTCAATTAAATGAACTGTCTATTTGATTTCATATAATAAACGCGAATAAAACTTAATTCTTTACGTACCACTTGGGTCAAATTTTGCCATGTCAAAACAAGCTGGTTTCACTTGCAAGTTGGAAGCCGGGAACCGTCTTGAAAAAAGGAAACCGGAAACCATGTCTCCAACTTTAGATTAGACTGGTTAACCAGTCTATCTCTATCCCTTTGACTGGTGAGCCTGTCTCAATCTGTCGATATTGAGACAGGTAAAACCTAATGTTAGCATGGATATCATTGGTTTGTTGTATCCTTTCGTTTCATTGGCCAAAATGCATTGATGATTCTGATTGGTCGTATTATGTATGGGCGTGGCGTGTCGACAAAGGCCGTGTACAAAACGATATAATAAAGCAGACAGAATTAAGGGTTAATTACAGTTAAATTCCCGATTTCAATAGGTAGATGAAAGAGAACGCGGTCTTGGAATCGCGTGTCATGTATATTCAGATTTGAAACATCTGGGCTCCCTTCTTTCCGAAACATGTATGATATTTCTTATCCTCTCTTTCCTTTAACTCTATTTGATTAAAATGATTCCCCAGATTTTTTCTACGCTTATTAAATTTTCGATGGGCCACTAAAATCACGCAAGTACAGGTATAATAAAACTGTGGTTATGCGGCTTTGGTAGCACATCGACGATTATTTTTTTTCAAATTCTTTTCTTATGAAAACTGAGCGTTATTTGCACAAGAGAAATTTTCACTACTTTAGTTATCTAAATATCTATTTTAATGTTTTTGCATTAAAAAAAATTGGAACCTGAACCTTATGACAGAATAATACTTTAATTGCATGTTTAAAGGAACATAAAGATTTTTTTGTGTAAATAAAAAGTGTTGACTCGTTTCACTTAGTCATTCGCGTCTCGCGCTGCCTGATAAGTGTTTTTTGAATTCACGAGTAACAGAACAGAAAACTTGTAGAATATTGTCGAAAATTCTCATTGTCCATTAATTTTCCGGTTCTATACTACTCTCATTTTTCGGCAGTCAGTGAAAAACCCTCTGATGTCACGATGCATCTGAAATATGTTGTTATTTCGATATATATTATTAATTGAAAAAGAAAAAAAAATACATACATGTAGAGAAAATAAACAATTTCATGCCGTATAAAAAGTAGATAACGTGTTTGTCGGTTGAAAATACAAGAAAAAGACTTTGGTTTATTTGTAAAAATTTTTAATGGCGAAGCTTGATAAAGTTTTGTATTTATGAAACTTTTATGCTTTCCATGCAAAATGGATTTCTCATCTTTTGGTGCTTATTAACTAAAATATTACAATCGAAAAAAGAACAAAAAACTCTTTCAGGTAACCGAATGCGGGTAACAAAAATTATTCAATCAGTGGTCTAAACGTTTTCCGTTGCAAACGAATGCTAATGTCGCAATATAAAGAAATTGTTTAAATAGAAGATTTTTCTGAGCATCAACTTTATCATATTTAAATTTCTTTCCCGTCGATGATGAAATAAGATTGATCATCAAAATAAAAAGGTCTATAAGTTAAGAAATAGCTGTAGAGTATTATATAATAAATTAATTTCATCCCATCTTCACGAGTCAAGGGATATCGAATCAATAGGAAGTAAACGTTCATAACCCTCGGTTCGACAAGATGACTCCTCCCATCATTGCGCATGCGCAATTGTTACCATGCAGAAACCTGCATGGTAAAAATTAGGTTTTTCCTGTCCCAGTATCGGAGGGTAGCGTAGATTGGGACAGGTTAACCAGTCTATCTCTCTCCCTTTGACTGGCGAGCCTGTCTCAATCTGTCGATATTGAGACAGGTAAAACCTAATGTTAGCATGGATATCATTGGTTTGTTGTATCCTTTCGTTTCATTGGCCAAAATGCATTGATGATTCTGATTGGTCGTATTATGTATGGGCGTGGCGTGTCGACAAAGGCCGTGTACAAAACGATATAATAAAGCAGACAGAATTAAGGGTTAATTACAGTTAAATTCCCGATTTCAATAGGTAGATGAAAGAGAACGCGGTCTTGGAATCGCGTGTCATGTATATTCAGATTTGAAACATCTGGGCTCCCTTCTTTCCGAAACATGTATGATATTTCTTATCCTCTCTTTCCTTTAACTCTATTTGATTAAAATGATTCCCCAGATTTTTTCTACGCTTATTAAATTTTCGATGGGCCACTAAAATCACGCAAGTACAGGTATAATAAAACTGTGGTTATGCGGCTTTGGTAGCACATCGACGATTATTTTTTCAAATTCTTTTCTTATGAAAACTGAGCGTTATTTGCACAAGAGAAATTTTCACTACTTTAGTAATCTAAATATCTATTTTAATGTTTTTGCATTAAAAAAAATTGGAACCTGAACCTTATGACAGAATAATACTTTAATTGCATGTTTAAAGGAACATGAAGATTTTTTTGTGTAAATAAAAAGTGTTGACTCGTTTCACTTAGTCATTCGCGGCTCGCGCTGCCTGATAAGTGTTTTTTGAATTCACGAGTAACAGAACAGAAAACTTGTAGAATATTGTCGAAAATTCTCATTGTCCATTAATTTTCCGGTTCTATACTACTCTCATTTTTCGGCAGTCAGTGAAAAACCCTCTGATGTCACGATGCATCTGAAATATGTTGTTATTTCGATATATATTATTAATTGAAAAAGAAAAAAAATACATACATGTAGAGAAAATAAACAATTTCATGCCGTATAAAAAGTAGATAACGTGTTTGTCGGTTGAAAATACAAGAAAAAGACTTTGGTTTATTTGTAAAAATTTTTAATGGCGAAGCTTGATAAAGTTTTGTATTTATGAAACTTTTATGCTTTCCATGCAAAATGGATTTCTCATCTTTTGGTGCTTATTAACTAAAATATTACAATCGAAAAAAGAACAAAAAACTCTTTCAGGTAACCGAATGCGGGTAACAAAAATTATTCAATCAGTGGTCTAAACGTTTTCCGTTGCAAACGAATGCTAATGTCGCAATATAAAGAAATTGTTTAAATAGAAGATTTTTCTGAGCATCAACTTTATCATATTTAAATTTCTTTCCCGTCGATGATGAAATAAGATTGATCATCAAAATAAAAAGGTCTATAAGTTAAGAAATAGCTGTAGAGTATTATATAATAAATTAATTTCATCCCATCTTCACGAGTCAAGGGATATCGAATCAATAGGAAGTAAACGTTCATAACCCTCGGTTCGACAAGATGACTCCTCCCATCATTGCGCATGCGCAATTGTTACCATGCAGAAACCTGCATGGTAAAAATTAGGTTTTTCCTGTCCCAGTATCGGAGGGTAGCGTAGATTGGGACAGGTTAACCAGTCTATCTCTCCCTCTGCTTCATACATGAGTCGACAGCAGAACTAGTCTAACTTTAGATAGACTGGGAATTTTAGAAAGAAAATAGTCGATTAGACTGGTTCTACTGTCGACTAATGTATGAAGCATAGAACGAAAGAGTTTTAACTGCCTATCTTATTTCAAAGGTTAAACGTTTTTAAAGAAGATATATCTTAATTTCAAATTACCCTTGAATGCCACCTAAAATTAGTTATTATACCATTAGAGAAATTCACAATCTCTCTCTCTCTCTATTGCTATCTCCGCTCTCTCTCTCTCTCTCTCTCTCTCTCTCTCTCTCTCTCTCTCTCTCTCTCTCTCTCTCTCTCTCTCTCTCTCTCTCTCTCTCTCTCTCTCTCTCTCTCTCTCTTTCTCTCTCTCTCTCCCCCTCTCTCTCTCCCTCTCTCTCTAAAGTTATTTCGCTCACTCTGAACTGAAATTGTTCGCTAAAGCCAAGTCTCAATATTGGTCGTTACATATTTCATTGTAATCGGACGGACCGGACCAAAAATGGTATCGCATCCTGAGGATCGAAATCTGTACTAGCTAAAGCCCGGTTTACATTTACTATGACGGCCGCGGGCGTCGTACATAAGCGAAGCCTTTCATTTTCGACGATAATTTTTCTAACATTGTACATGATATTTCCTACGACTAAACCCATGTAAATTAAAACCATTTTAACATGTTGTTTTAACCTGCTTTATGTAGTTCAAAAAAGTGGATGGGAATCTATAAATTGAAGAAAAAGAAAAAAAAATTCACGGCTCACCGCGCAAAATTTACCCACAGAATGTTCACCGAATTTGTTCGGTACGTCAACCTCTCATGAGTTTACATATAAAAAGGGCTCCACTCCCTTTAAAACAACAACAAAAAAAACATTAGAAAAAATAACAGATATGGTAAGAATCGAACTCAAGTCATCTGATCCAAAGACAGGCGGCTATGCCACTCGGCCATCGAAAGTGATTTTATTTAGAATTAATATTGTGTACCCATTTAAACTAGAAATGCAGAGTTGTTCTTTGTTAGGACACGTGGCGATGAAGCAAAGGAAATTAGTTAAAATGTCATGCAACGAAGCCTTTATTGACATTATTACACCTACCTATATCAGATAGGTCAATCTATTTTTTTGAGAAACAATTTACATATGCCTTTTACCTGAACTACTTTTTTTTCTACCAGTGCAAAAACTCCTTAAAATGCGAATAGCTTGGAACCAATTACGGGAGTTAATAATCTTCTTCGTTTACACTAAGTTTGCCGCCTATTATAGAATGTTGAAAATGAAACCAAAACGTCAGGAATGATCATGATGTCATTGGTCCTAGAAACCGGCACCATTCCCGATAAATCGTGTAAGCAATGAGAACGATTTCGTCGAGAAGGTGAGAATAATCATAGCGGTCTGTGGCAAAAAGTGTTCTCTGCAATAAAACGGATTTCGTGTGGCATACATTCATTCCATGAAATTAGGATTTTAAATGTTTCAGATTATTTTTCAAAGGTTTAAACATGTCAATTTTCTTTTATGTTTAAAGTGTATAGTTTTAATAGCGAGATCCTGAGCAGCAACGATGATTAGGTCAATCTATTTTTTTGATTTTTACAAAACTGCTACATCAGTATTTTGAAAAAGTTCTTATTTTGTCAAAAATTTGTCTGTGAACTACTACTGTCATGCTAGAGAGACATAATTTCAACTTTGAAAATCTGACAGAGCAATTATTTACCCACGGAAACCTATACCCAGTTCTTAGTTATAAATGACAATCGCCTACAGAACCAATTATACCCGATTTGCCTTAAAGCTGCTCTTTCACATTTCTTCATGGAAAAAATACAAAACTGGTTCTTAGATTCAGACATTTGTGCATTTTCCAATGTTTAAGAATCGCAAATGAGTATGGCACTAGCAACATCGCATTTTGAAAAAAAAAAAGGTAGCTTGAATGTTCGAAGCGGCAAGATTGGTGACAGAACTAGTCTATTCATATCCAGTCTATAAATTACGAAATAGTTATTTTTCATGAATAATCTTTTATTTTTTGCATGTACAAATGTATTGATATGAAGTTTCCCAATTGACAAGTACTTCAACCTTGACTTAGATAAAATAGAACAAACAGGCGAAATTGCATGCTTAAATAGTTGGCTCAAATTTTAAGAATAAGCTTTTAGGCGTTAGTAGTTGCTTTATTTTTTTCAGAATGGATTTCGGCTAAATTCAGGAATATTTGTCTTTTTTCCTTGTCTTACCAGATCGAATCTTATTATTATACAGTTTTCTACACGATGAAGTCAAAATTTCCGATAATTTTTACACAAAATTTCAAAAATTGCATTTTCTCAATCTGTGAAAGAGCAGCTTTAATATTGAATAATCAACAATGAAATACATATTTGTTTGATATCGATCTTCTTTTGTTTACCCTCCGAGTATTTATATCCTCCGAACTCGGTTTATCGGGATACGCCGGGTGAGCCAAACCTTAACACGTGGAAGACGCTGGTATGCATTCAAAGAGAAATGGGGTCCACGTTATTCCACGTACTTCTCACACATTGTCCTCGCGGCGCAGCAATGGCATTTTTTCGAATCGTTTAAAGTTGGAAACATCAGGAATTGGACAGTGTACTCGTCACAGACGCGTTCCGGATCACTCCGTCCGAGTGAGCTTTTTGACACACGCGTCCAGGGGCCCGTTTTACTAAACTTCTTACGACAAAAATGATCGTAAGTCAAAATCACAAATCGTACCTGGTGTTTTCATTTATTGTTACATTCTGCCTCGCAATATCTCATTGGAATCGTCTTTTGAAGATCTTTTTAAAATTCCATATTTAGTAACTACTGTAGAAGCAACTTTAATTTTTGACTTATACGCAAAAAATGATCGTAAGATGTTTAGTAAAACGGGCCCCAGAATTATCATTTATACGTGTAACCAGAGGTTCATTTGCGAATATTCATCATTGTACAGACATCTGTAAATTTGTACACTTTACTAACTGTAACTATAACATATGTCATTTCATAGTGTGTGTGTATTCCGTGAGTTGTAATCACCGTGCGTATGTGAGCGAGAGAGTACTGATCGGCGTGCACGTGTGCAAATCTGTTCCCGCCTATTCTGAACCTTCCCTCTCTTTGGATCACTCCGCCATTAGCTCTCGTTAGAGAAGTTTCTGATTAATGATTTATATGGACTTGTCTCTCTAAACTGCAAAGTTTAGAGCTGCTTACTACTGCTTCGGTAAGAATTGTTTCTTAAGATCTTTTTATGCAAGATAATTTATGTTAAGTGCAATAAGAATAGTTTTATATGTTTTGTATTTATCTTGCAGGTTTTTCTTACAACATATTCAGAATCACATTAAATATCATCGACCCTACAGAATCTTCTGTCTTACTAAACCCCGGTTGACATTGGCTCCCCGACGAATTGAATTCAAGAAGCCGGAGCAGCAGAATCCACTATCGCGCAAAGAATGAGGTCTCAGGCAGCTTTTTCCATAGAGGAGCGCTCCTGAATTCTACATTTCTTTGGACGCGAGTGAAAGCTAGCTAGTGTATTATTTTTTCTTTTCCACCAGTGTTCTACTGTGTTTAACGCGTACGTAGGTACCATGGCTTATTAGTGCTGTATAGTACTATATGAATTTTCTACTCTTCAAGCAGTCTTCATCGACATGCGCTTGTCTTGGTTTGTGAAACCAAAACTCTTCCATTCTACTGAAGCAGCCTGATCATCGTTGGAAACTTATGTTTATGAATTTGTGTACTTGTGTGTTTTAAATGTGTTATTTAAGGATTGAATATTTTAGGATCATGTAAGTCATTTCATTTCATTATTTTCATTTGTCTTGTTCGGCAAGTGCCCTTTTGCCTTGATATAATATCTAAAGATCAGTTTCATTTAGATATATTTCAGAAATAAACATCTAGTAATAGATTTATTTTCCAGTTATAGACCTTTTTCAAGTCTGACTTGGCATAGAATTTCTAGGTACGTTTTTGCAAAATGATTTAAACAGTCATTATTTCGAAATTTCCATTTAACCCACTATTGCACTGAATTTATCTGTTCAGGATTAGTCTGATATGATTGTTTTGACTGCATTCCATAGCTACTCGACTGGAAAATCGAACTATTTACCTATCTGTTGACCGATTTGTCGTCTGCTTTCCACGTGCAAATCGTGACAAGTAAAGTTTATATTTATTCATTTTGTTTGTAAACATTAGCGACCTTTATATAGAAATCTGAGCTTGTCCATCTATTTAATTTACCTATTTCAATAATAGAAACAATGGATTACATTATGTTCTACATTATTTCTTTTTGTCTTGGATAGATTATTGCTTTAATCAATTTAAAACCCTTTCCTTGCCTAAAAGCATTGGTTTGTTAAACAGGTTAAAAAGTAGCAGACTGATCCGCGTGTATAAGTTTTACATAAGGTCAGAAAATAATGCTCATAATCTTGTTCAATTGTTGCATTAACTGAATAGTATTGAAATTTGTAATAGTTAAACAGGTGATTGCACCCAATCAGATTATCTATAGAATTTTTTTTTTTTCTGAAACATCGTAAATACAGCGCAGATTTTTGTAGTGCTTGTTTACAGTGTATATCAGAGTGATTTCATTTATTTTGAAATTTGGCATGCCTTACGAGTATTGTTGAGAACATTTGGAAAAAAAATATATAAATTTATTTCCTTGAAATACTGATGTAAAAGAACAAAACTTTTCATTTCCAACAATGTTGTGATAAACGTGAAAATACAGCTTCTGTTGTACATTGACATTTATCACTTGTCTTGAACGAATAATTATTAGTGGAAATTATCTTGTGTCTTTACGAGGTTTATCCATTTTGAAATTATCATTGGAAATAGCAAAAAACATTTAATTTAAGTATTTAGTTTCGCAATGTACATGTAATTAGACAATAGTTCATAGTTAGCTGAACGATACGCCTGTATTTTTTGTATTGTTCATTAGTATTTAGTTTAAGCATTTTGTGTCATAAGTTGTTCATCCTTTGATTTTTCTGTCTATCCGGAACAGCGTAAAAGATTGTTCATAGGATAAACACATTAATTTTTGAGTTAAAAATCGACTGCATTCTCATTTCATCATTTTTATCATTTGTTCTCTTTCACTTTCATTTTTAAACACTACCCTTTCTTGTGAGTTTGTGAAATGTGAGAGAATGCGGTATTTATCCGTTAACCTATTATTCTTCCTGTCTTTCTTTTGTGTATGCTAACACTAACATCACAGTTCAACTTAATCGTAGCAGTACTGCGAGCGTACCTACAACATACGAAGCTAGGAAGGATAGGTATTAATTTAGTTGGTTATTCACATTTCAGGTGTTACCCCTATTCATCCAGCTTAACCTTTGATTGAACTTAGGCTTTCAACTTTAACCCTTTGCCACATACTTAGGATCACCGATTCGTGTCTGCACCCGATCTCAATCTATTTAAAGAATAAAACCCATTTCCCTTTGAACACATTTGAAATCAATTTTCACCAGGACACTTTGACCGTGAATTGTTTGCCGATCGCAAGTATATTTTCGCATTTCCTGGTAATTAACTTGTGTTTACTTTGGTTGAAATATTCATTGGGTGTATATGTGTATTCTATTTTTAGAATAGGGTTTTCCACTTTTGGATTGCATTTCTCGTGCAGCTGTTCTATTTCAAGCGTACGGTTCTGTATCAACACTTTGTTTATGAATTTAAGTGTTTACTATTTTGTTTTATTTTTGTGTTTGAGCTTTTGCTTTCCCACTTTTGATAGTCACATTATGTCGACTTCTAATTCGCCATCACCGGATGCCAAGGCTATGTTGCCGTTGACGGAAGAGGAGATGCTGGATATTCTGAAGGATAAATTTGTTATTATTCCTAAGGTTGCAACCCCTTCATCCTCTAAGCTTTTGACAGATCTAGGTACGAAACCTAAAACTCCGATTAAGAGTTTAAATTTTTCTGGCACTGCTGATGCAACTGCGAGCCCGCATTCACATCACTCTTACCCACCCTTCATTCCTAAATTGCCTTTGTTTTCGGGACACGATCCTATTCCCAAGGGTGAAGTTTCATACGCAGAGTGGAGGTATGAGGTTCGATGCTTGGTTTCCGGTAATGATCTCCCGACTGTTCATGTGTTACAGATGGCGCGTAGCTCGTTGAGGGGAACAGCTAGAAGGCTGTTGATTCCTTTAGGGGATGGTCTTACTATAACTACACTTCTTGAGAAACTTGATTCCACTTTTAGTGATCTTTCTCCCAGAAATGTCACGATGCAAGAGTTCTTTGCAGTTCAACAAGCTAATGAAAGCGTTATCGACTATTCTTGTCGACTTGAATCTCTTCTATACTCTGCCATGGATGGTTCTTCAATGAGTCCTTCAGTACGTAATGACATGCTACGTCATCGTTTCTGGACTGGGTTGTCTTCTTCAGTCCTTAGGGATAAAACCCGAGTTGATTATGAAACATGTACAGAGTATGGGGACTTGTTGCGCAAAGTAAGATTAAAGGAGAAGGAACTAAGTGCTTCGTCCTCTAAGAAAATCCATCACAATCCCATGCAATCAAACACAGAATCCCTTTCTCTTGAAACTAAGTTAAAAGACCTTGAGTCCCGTTTAGATGCAAAATTTACCACCCAACTGACTTCTATGCAGTCACAATTGAATGCAATTGATTCCAAGTTTGATCAAATCATGAAAAAACTTGGTGATGACGAGCCGGCTAAGCAGGATCGAAACCAAAGTGGGAATGGTAATTGGAGAGGCCGTCGTAAAAATAAGAATTGGAAGCAGCAGCCCAACACTCAGCAATCTCAATCCAATTACGACACACACTCTCAGTCAAAAGAGTAACCGCCTCCGTTGAGGGTCAAACCGAGGCTGGTGAAACCAATGACCCTGATAATAATCTTGTCCATAGATTGGTTGGTCATGCTAATGTTACCTCAGTTATCATTGATGGCAAACCATTCAAGTCGTTAGTTGATAGTGGATCCATGGTAACGACTATGTCCCATTCGGCTTTTCAATCTTTGTCATCCCAACCATCTTTAATGGATCTTGATTCATTAGGACTTTCGTTGTCCATTGCCGATGGAACCTCGATGAAGTACCTTGGCTATATTGAAGCTTCCGTTTCTATTCCATCTATTGACAACTTTGTTCTAGATGTTCCTATCCTAGTGATACCGGACAATCAGTTTAATTCATCCTGTCCCGTAATAGTAGGAACTAATGTTTTACGTCGTTGTAAAGATGTTTTAGAGGAGTATTCATCATCGGTTGATGATGCTTGGATGTCAGCAGTCAGTATGTTAGACAGCAACACGTTTTCTGTGCGCTGCTTAGCGCGGAAACCCTTTACTGTTGGTCCTTTTCAAACAACAACCATTAATGGAATTGTTCGTAATTTGCCCTCAGATGTTGTCAACGTTGTCACAGAGACTCCTGATAACACCAATGTTTCATACACTGTCTGTCCACGCCTTGTCGCAATAGACCCGAATACTTCTAGTTGTAAAATCCCTGTTCGGATTTGCAACATCACGGCTAAACCTTTATCGTTTAAGCCTAAAGCATTGCTTTGTGATGTAACCAAGGCTGGTGTCATTGAAGATCTTGTGTCGGATATCACACCAAATGCTATCCCTAATTGTAAGAAACCTGATGTTAATTTTGAAACATCCAACCTTACTTCCGAACAAGTCGGTAGGTTTAAGGATGTACTTTGCAAATGGAATCACATATTTTGCACAAGTACTAAGGACATAGGGAAAACCGACTTGGTTAAACACAAAATAGTTCTTGAGGATTCTACCCCCTTTAAAGAACCATACCGTCGTATCCCTCCAGCTATGTTTGAGGAAGTCAGGCATCATGTTAAGGAAATGCTTGATGCTGGAGTGATTAGAGAGTCTGAATCTCCTTATTCAAGTAATATAGTCCTCATAAGAAAATCAGATGGCAGTATTCGTTTTTGCATTGACTGGAGAAAGCTGAATAACAGGACTAGAAAGGATGCTTACATGCTTCCAAGATTCGATGACACCATAGATGTTTTGTCCTCTGCTAAATTCTTCAGTAAAATTGACCTTCATTCTGCATATTGGCAAGTCGAAATCGAAGGGGAAGACAAGCCTAAGACAGCTTTTTCAGTAGGACCGCTCGGCTTCTACGAGTGGAACAAAATGGGTTTCGGCTTGACTAATGCCCCTGCGACGTTCCAGCGTCTTATGGAGAAATGCATGGGGGATATGCATCTGAAAGAATGTCTTATCTTTCTTGATGACATTCTTATCTTTTCTAGTACCTTTGAAGAACATATTCAGAGAGTCGAGTCCGTATTTAAACGCCTCGATGAACACAATCTTCGTCTTAAACCTTCTAAATGTGAATTCTTTCAGACAAAGGTAAAATATCTCGGCCATATTGTATCAGAGGACGGAATTCAGACCGATCCAGATAAGACATCTGCTGTAAACACTTGGCCCATCCCCAAAAATGTCAAGGAGTTGCGCCAATTTTTAGGGTTTACTGGCTATTATCGCCGTTTCATCCACAACTACGCCCAAATCGCCCAGCCCTTAAACTCTCTCCTTGAAGGCCACCTTCAAGTAAACAGGCCAAAACTTCGAATTCGAAGAAGAGGTGCGCACCTTGGGTGTGGGGAGATGCACAGCAGAATGCTTTTAACACTGTTAAACAAAAGTTAACATCTCCACCCATTTTAGCTTACGCTAATTATTCTTTGCCTTTTGAACTCCATGTTGATGCTAGCTCTCTTGGTCTTGGAGCCGTTCTTTACCAGACTCAAGATGGAGTTAAGAAAGTTATTGCTTATGCCAGTAGAGGTTTAAGATCTCCAGAACGCCGATATCCAGCCCATAAGTTGGAGTTTCTTGCCTTGAAATGGTCAGTCACTGACAAATTTAAGGAGTATCTCTACGGTTCTTCATTCAAGGTTGTGACTGATAACAATCCTTTAACTTATGTGCTTACTTCTGCCAAAGTTGACGCTACAGGTCACCGTTGGTTAGCAGAGTTAGCCAATTATGACTTCACTATTGAGTATCGTAGTGGTAAGCTTAACTCTGGTGCTGATGGCCTTTCCCGCAGATACGTCTTTAATGACGAACTCAAAGCTGTCTTCCAGGCTGCAATGATTTCTACACCTTTGGTTGACTGTGTGTCTAATACTGTTGCTCCTCATGTCGCGAGTGCGGAGGTTCAGTACTCTGCCGATTTCAGTTCAATTAATTGGGTGTTAGAACAGTCCAAAGATCCAGTGATTGCTCGTGTTTTGTCCCTCTTAAGTACCGGTTTTCGACCCAGGGGGGAAGGTATTAAGTCAGAATCCGTTCAGGTCCAACGATACTTCCGTGAATGGAACAGACTTGTTATCGACCACGAAGTTCTGTTTAGAACCGCTACTTTGGACGGCCTACCCGTTCAACAGCTGGTTTTGCCTGAATCCTACAGAGATTTAGCTCTGAGGGGTGTTCATGACTCTGCTGGACACCAAGGGAAAGAGAAAACCCTGTGGTTGGCTAGGCAACGCTTTTACTGGCCAGGCATGGAAAAGACTGTGAATGAATGGATTGAGAGCTGTCAGCGATGTGTTGCCCGGAAAACCCCTGCTCGTCCATTCGCCGAGCTTGTCCCTATTCTTACAACAAGACCTATGGAGCTTGTCTGCATGGACTTTCTTTCTTTGGAACCTAGCAAGGGGGGAATAGAAAACATTCTAGTGATTACGGACCATTTCACCCGTTTTGCCCAAGCAGTTCCGTGTCGTAATCAGACTGCCCAAACTACTGCAAAGGCTCTTTATAACGGATTCTTTCAGTATTATGGCTTTCCCGAACGTCTTCATAGCGATCAGGGCCGTAATTTTGAAGGTAAAGTTATAAAGGAACTTTGTAAGGTTTCGGGGATCAGGAAGTCTAGGACAACTCCATATCACCCGATGGGGAATGGCTCGGCGGAGAGGTTTAACCAGACTCTTTTAAAGATGCTGGGTACCCTTTCGAGCGAGCAGAAGGTGGACTGGAAAGCCTACGTTGCACCTCTTGTCCAGGCCTATAACAGTACTAGGCATGACTCTACCGGTTTCTCGCCCCATTACCTTATGTTCGGATGGCACCCCAGGATCCCCGTAGACACTTTTCTTGGGACTTTCCAACGGGATCACCCGACATCCGATCATGGGACTTATGCGACGAGATTGCGGGAGAGGCTGGAGTATGCTTACCGATCTGCAGCAGCAGAGGCTAGAAAGCAGTCTTCTAAGAATGAAGACAACTATAACAGGCGAGTTCGAGACTCTAGGTTGGAGATAGGCGACACTGTCCTCGTCCGAAATGTTGGGCTCCAGGGCAAGCACAAGCTTGCAGAACGTTGGGACTCTAACCCTTACGTTGTTCTGGAGATGCCTAATCCGGATATCCCTGTCTACAAGGTCAGGCGCCGTGATAAGGTCGGATCCATTCGATGTCTTCATCGAAATTTGCTGTTACCCTTCAACAGTCTTCCTCTGGAACAAACGGGATTAGTCCGCAATGACAACCCACGTCACTGTGAAGGAACGCAATCCGAGTCCTCGCACACAGATTCCGAGTCTGATTCTGATGTACCACGTTATGTCATTCCACAGCGGAGAATCACTCGGTCAGCCCAAAACACCAGCCCGACACGAGTTTCAACCCCACCTGTTAGTCCCAGAAGTCCTGTTGTTACTCAAAACAATCGCCCTATTTCACCCGGTCCTGATCTCATTATCCAAAATCAGCCAGCGGTTGCTAGTCCGGCGAGGCCAGCCCGACCCATCCGCAATCGTCGTCCGCCAGATCGATATGGTGAATGGGTGATGCCCATCATGACCTCTTTGGATGATGTTGAAATTTTTGTGTAAATATTTTTCTGTTCTGCGTTTACTGCAATTTCAGTGCTTTTATCGTACTGCGCATTCGGAAGGTTAATATCTAGGGGCCATTTGACTAATTTAACCGGTTCATCATTTCCTTTACAGGTCATGGTTGTATGTAACAGGGAAAATTATTCTTTTTTTACAGCAGTAATGTTAAGCCCAATGGAGATTTTCCTTGTCCTAGGACGTTCTACTGGTTGCTTTTCCCTTATGTTTCTTGCACTAACAGTTTTAAATGTTGTCATCATTTTAAACACAGTTTTCTTTCCAGTTTTTCTAGGAAATGTCGGTGCCATTTCAACAAACGGGGGGAATATGTAACCAGAGGTTCATTTGCGAATATTCATCATTGTACAGACATCTGTAAATTTGTACACTTTACTAACTGTAACTATAACATATGTCATTTCATAGTGTGTGTGTATTCCGTGAGTTGTAATCACCGTGCGTATGTGAGCGAGAGAGTACTGATCGGCGTGCACGTGTGCAAATCTGTTCCCGCCTATTCTGAACCTTCCCTCTCTTTGGATCACTCCGCCATTAGCTCTCGTTAGAGAAGTTTCTGATTAATGATTTATATGGACTTGTCTCTCTAAACTGCAAAGTTTAGAGCTGCTTACTTCGGTAAGAATTGTTTCTTAAGATCTTTTTATGCAAGATAATTTATGTTAAGTGCAATAAGAATAGTTTTATATGTTTTGTATTTATCTTGCAGGTTTTTCTTACAACATATTCAGAATCACATTAAATATCATCGACCCTACAGAATCTTCTGTCTTACTAAACCCCGGTTGACATACGAAAATGGCACTATCAAGGTATGTGTTAGCTTTCATTCATCACTAGAAAAATAATAACTGGTCTACTGTATCGTCACAGAGGAAAACTCAAGCCCCGGTCGCTGTTACAGAGATTAAAGTCACTCCGGTCACCTGGTCTACTGTATCGTCACAGAGGAAAACCCAAGCCCCGGTCGCATGATACAGGGATTAAAGTCACTCCGGTCACCTGGTCTACTGTATCGTCACAGAGGAAAACCCAAGCCCCGGTCGCTGATACAGAGATTAAAGTCACTCCGGTCACACTTCAGAGTTGACTTGTCGAGTTTCTTTAAATATTATAGTAATTACTTAGATACATATTCGACATGTCTGGGCATTTACGAAGGCGCTATTAAAATGGATTTTTATGCCCCCGATAGGGAGGCATAATAAATTTGACTTGTCCGTCCGTCCGTCCGTCTGTCCGTCCGTCTGTCCGTCCGTCCGTCCGTCCGTCATTCCGTCCAAAAACTTTAACATTGGCCATAACTTCCTTATTACTATCAAAGCGGTGTCGGGGGCATTGTCATCTTACAGTGACAGCTCTTGTTCAAATTCAGTTGGCGTCATGACGTTATTTAGAGGTTACCCCTTTGAAATAGGTCCAATTCCGTATTTGCAAATATTTCCTGATTTAATATTTAGACCAATTTTCGAGAAAGCCTCATTTAGCTCGAGAAAGAATGACCCTCTTATTAGTTTTTCATTGTCATATTCAAACCGAATAACCGGCCTTAACAGGTGCAGATTTCATGATTTTAAATCTTAAAATTTTTGACGTTCCTGTTTTGTTATTTCTTTAGATTTATTTTTCTTCTTTTTTATTATTTGTTGTTTTTAGTGTTTTTTGTTAATAAATACAATTTTCTCCGAAATTTGTTCGATGACCTTTTCTATTTTTCAATTGTTGTAGCGAAACTAGTTTGATTCACATGTTTTGTTTGTTTTGTTTTGTTTTTGTTTTGCCTTTTTTATACGCCCGAAGGGTCGTATTATGTTATGGCCTCGATCGTCCGTCCGTCCGTCTGTCCGTCCGTCCTTCTGTCCGTCCGTCTGTCCGTCCGTTAGCAATTTTTTGTGTGCGCGACTCCTCCTAAACTATCAATGGGAATAAGCTGAAACTACACACAATTACTCCCTATGATGTCTAGTTGTGTATAAGACCTTTGAAATTCAAATCGCTCCCGTCATTCCTGAGAAATCTTGAATTATCTGCCCTTTAATATAACCAAAATCACTGTTTTTTGTGTGCGCAACTCCTCCTTAACTATGAATGGGAATAAGCTGAAACTACTCACAATTACCCCCTATGATGTCTAAGTGTGCATAAGACCTTTGAAATTCAAATCGCTCCAGTCATTCTTGAGAAATCTTGAATTATCTGCCCTTGAATATAGCAAAAATCACTGTATTTTGTGTGGGCAACTCCTCCTAAACTATCAATGGGAATAAGCTAAAACTACTCACAATTACTCCCTATGATGTCTAGTTGTGCATTGGACCTTTGAAGTTCAAATTGCTCCTGTCATTCCTGAGAAATCTTGAATTATCTGCCCTTGAATTTAATGAAAATCACTATTTCTTTGTGCGCAACTCCTCCTAAACTATCAATGGGAATGAGATGAAACTAGACACATTTACTCCCTATGATGTCTAATTGTGCATTAGACCTTTGAAATTCAAATCGCTCCAGTCATTCCTGAGAAATCTTGATTTATCTGCCCTTGAATTAAACGAAAACCACTGTATTTTGTATGCAACTCCTCCCTAACTATCAATTGAAATGAGCTGAAACTAGACACAATTACTCTCTATGATGATTAGTTTTGCATAAGACTTTTCAATTCAAAATGCTCCAGTTATTCTAGAGTTATTTTGGATTATCTGCCCTTGAGTTGATGAAAAACAAAATTTCTTGTCAGCTAATTTTCTCCTACATTATGGATGGGAATGAAAGGAAACTTGCCATAATGACTCTGTAGGTTGTCTTTTTGTGCTTAGGACTAAATATATTTTCATATTTAAATGTTATGGCACAAGTTGTCTGTCTGTCTGTTTGCAATATTTTTAGCTATCATTCAAGCTCACGTTACTGACAAGCCAAGGTTACTGACAAGCCCCTTCGGGCGTATATGCGCCGCTCTGCGAAGCTCTTGTTTAAATATGCTTCGAGTTATGTTGTGTTGTTTTTTTTTTTAAATTGACCGTAGATCTGTGGCAACAATTATGGTCGATTTTGTGTCTCACTACGCTTATCTGACTACAATATTCGTTATTTGATGTTCAAATTATGAACTTTTGTTTACAAGATATAGATTTCACGAGTCCTAAATCTTAATTGTAAAAATGAAAAAAAAAAAATAATAATAATAACTCATTTACATTTTTATCCATTTAAACAAGAGGACCATGGTGGTCCTATATCGCTCAACCATGTTATAAATACCAGAGATTGTTTGATGTACTTTTAGGGTGTTTTTGAAAGAAACAGACTTTAATTTCTTTAAACAGCATTTTGATTTTTAAAGAATTTCGTAAATATTCAACCATTCTGTTACAATAGCAAACAAAGTTATTGATTGATTGAATTCTTTAAACAACTTAAGTATACATACACCTTAAAACATACCTGCCAAGTTTGAAATTGGTTGGCCCAATTGTTTAGGAGAATATTAGCCTTTTCATGTTTTTTGATTGTATTAAATTCTTTTAACAAGTTTGGTAGAGATTCACCCAAGAAACATCGCTACCAAGATTCAGCTTAATTGGCCCTGTGGTTTTAAAGAAAATGAATTTGTCCTAAGATTTTCGGCAATTTTCAGCCTTTCCGTTACCATGGAAACGAGAGTTTTCGATAAAATTAAATTTTTTTAACAACTTTTGAAAAGCTTCACCAAGGAACATCCCTGCCAATTTTCAGCTTGATTGGCGTAGTGGCTTAGGAGGAAATATTTTTCTAAGATTTTCGGGAAATTTCGGCCATTTTTTTCAACCATTACCATGGAAATCAGAGTTTTTGATAAAATTAAATTCTTCTTACAACTTTCGAAGAGCTAAATCTAAAGAACATCCCTGCCAAGTTTCAGATTGATTGGCCAAATGGTTAAGTAGAGGAAGATTTTTTTCTTACATTCTCGGCATTTTTCGGCCTTTAAGTTACCATGGCAACCAGAGTTTTTTTTTATAGAATTAAACTCTTTTAACAACTTTTTCAAGCGCTTCACTCAAGGAACACTCCTGCTAGGCTTCAGCTTGATTGGCCCAGTGATTTGGGAGGAGACGATTTTAAAAGAAATTGTTTACGGACGGACGGACAGACAGACGGACGATAGACGGACAATGGACGGTGAGCGATCACAATAGCTTACCTTGAGCACTTTGTGCTCAGGTGAGCTAAAAAAAGATTTTTTAAAAAAACTGGTTTGGTAACAACTTATCTTAAATCCAACAAAAGTTACCGTACAAATGATCAAGAATATTTTCGATAATTGCAGAAACTGGACAACAAAAAATATCTGGACGCCAATTTTTGAAAAGGGTCACTCAAGGAACATTCTGGTAAATTTTCATTGAAATCGTCCCTGGTGAAGATGTCGTTCAAAGATTTCGGGCGCAAAATAAGCACCGCCCCGCCACGCCAATATTTATGAACCAATCAGAATTTCGCGAACATTTTTTAAAAACGGTCACCAAAGAACATTCTGGTAAAGTTTATATGATTGAAATCGGCCCAGTGGTTCAGGAGATGTCGTCCAAAGATTTCGGGCTCAAAAGAAGCCCCGTCATGCCACACCCACGTTTATGGGCAAATCAAAATTTCGCGAACAATTATTGAAAAGGGTCACCCAATAACCATCCTGGTAAAGTTTCATTGAAATCCGCCCTGTGATTCAGAAGAAGATATTGTTAAAAGATTTCAAAGTGAAAAAATGCCAACCCTGCAACGCCCATATTTATGGGCCAATAAAAATTTCGCGAACAATTTCTGCAAAGGGTCACCCAAGGACCATTCTGGTAAATTTTCATTTAAATCGGCCCAGTGGTTCAGGAGGAGATGTCATTCAAAGATTTCAAGGTGCAAAAATGCCCCGCCCTGCCACGCCAACTTTAATCGGCCAATCAAAATTTCGCGAATAACTTTTGAAAGGGCCACCCAAGGAACATTCTGGTAAAGTTTCATTGAAATCGGTCAAGTGGTTCAAAGTCGATCAAAGATTTCGGGCTCAAAATAAGCACCACCCTGTCACGCCCATATTTATGAACCGATCAGAAATCGCGAACAATTTTTTAAAACGGTCACCAAAGAACATTCTGGTAAAGTTTAATTTAAATCGGCCCATTGGTTCAGGAGATGTCGTCCAAAGATTTCGGGCTCAAAAGAAGCCCCGTCATGCCACGCCCGCATTTATGGGCCAATCAAAATTTCGCAAACAATTTTTGAAAAGGGTTACCAAAGGAACGTTCTGGTAAAGTTTCATTTAAATCGGCCCAGTGGTTCAGGAGGAGATGTCATTCAAAGATTTCAAGGTGCAAAAATGCCCCGCCCTGCCACGCCCACTTTTATCGGCCAATCAAAATTTCGCAAATAATTTTTGAAAAATGTCACCTCAGGAACATTCTGGTAAAGTTTCACTGAAATCGGTGTAGTTGTTAAGAATACGTCAAACTCATATTTATGGGCCAATCAAAATTTAGCGACATTCTGGTAAATTTTCATTGAAATCGGACCAGTGGTTCAGGAGAAGAAGAAGTTTTTAAAATTGTTGACGACGGACGACTAATTTTTGTCCCTGAAAAGTAGCACAGGGCAAGATATTGAGACATTTTGAAGTTTTGATCTACCATAATCTACCATGGGTTAGGAGTTACCTCGATCTGCATCGCCCTTGATAATTCCTTAAGTATTTTTTTTATACAGACCTAGATTTGCGCACCTTTTACTTGATTTTATAGCGTGACCCGTCGCGCGAAAAGGTACGATTAAGGTAGTGCGCATAGAGTCACCCTAGGCAGACTGCGCGAACTGGGCAAACTGAATAGGGTAGAAACTCTTCGCTTTTTGCTAATTTTTTGAATCTAGAATGGTCAATCTACTTTCCTATGAAAGGATTTTTTGAAATACTACCTTTGCTTTGTTTGTACTAGAACCAATCTTTTTTATAAATATCTATTTTAGAGAATTCTTAGATTGTCCCTTTTCGCATGACGGGCAACATTTAAGTAAATGCTGCGGAAAATAACCAAGCAATTTCATCCCTTGTATTTGAAATAAATTTGGATTAGTCACTTACTACGGAAAACGGGACAGTGTGACGAAACATGGCTGTTGGTGCTATTCATTCGGAACAGCACTCGGCCATTTCCGTAAACTGCATCAGGCCTCGGATGTATGAAAGGCGGATGGGTATGTAACAAAATCGTGCATTTTGTTAGGCGGTTACAGTTTAAGAAACACCAGCAATATAGATTTATATCTTTTACAGTAAATAACGGCTGAAAAATCTCAATATTTGAGAATGACTCGTCATTCTCAAAAATTAAGATTTTTCAGCCGTTATTTAATATTCTAAAGATATTTATATTAGGATTCGATGGTTTCACGTCAGTGACTTAAACGAGTAGCGTTTGCGACGTCGAATGTTTTCACTCACAGTTTCGAGGGTTAACGCCATTTTCACTGACGTCATAGAGTTTTTCGAAGGTTTTCCCGTTATTTTTAAAGATAGCCCGTCTATGTACATCCAAGATTGATCGTGAGATTGGCCGAGTGGTGTTCCGAATGGGTGCTACTCTCTTCGGTGATAACGCGATCCCTCATCTCGAAAGGGTTGTTCAAGATATTTTATGGCATTATGTTACGTAAAAACTGTCCTCAAACGAAGCATAGCTGAAAATACCCGACGCGAGCCGGCGTCGAACCCACGCGGACAACAATATTCAAACAATTGGTTAACAAGTCAAATGCGTTTACCACTGTACCAAAGAAGATTTTTGCTGGCGCAGGTGTCAGACATTGTTTTTAAACCAAAGAAGCTATGCAGGACAGTGGTAAGAATGGTCTCCCATAACAATCAACATATATCAGCGCGAGACTCATTTTTTGAATTTTCTAGCCCGACAATCTTACTAGTCTTAATAGAAAACTTCTGGGTCATTCTTGTGTCCCAGATAAGGAAAAAGAGTTTCGTGAGGGCCCGGGGCGCTATACTGACTATCAAGTTTTTCCTGATTTTAATCTGAAATTTAAGAAACATTATTGTTTATAGAAAAAGATGTAAAGGGACAATAACTTAGCACATTTCTCCAGTTCAATTTGCTTTTAGCAACAATTCTAAAAGGGTTCCTTTTTCTGTGCACATGTTTACATCAAAATTTCAGAGAGAACCCTCCCATCCTCTGAAAGATTAAAAAAAACAGTACCATGATGGTCCTAGATCGCTCACCTAAGTCTCTTTGACCCCTGGGACATCACATCGATATAAAAAGCAGATGTCAACAAGAAGACAATTTCTAATGTTTTTTGCTCTTTGATTCTATGCAAAAAGGAATATGCCCGGGTGGAGCCCAAATGTGACTCCAGGGTCTTGATATGAACAAACTTGGTAGAGATCCAAAAGATGATGCTTCATAATATATGTGAAAGCTGTGGTGCTTTCTGGTTTCGAAGAAGAAGATTTTTGAAGCTTTTCCTATTTTCATCCTTCGTGCTCAGGTGAGCTAAAAAAGGATCCACCCGGATGGTGCACAAAATGCCCAAAAGTATTTTATATCAACAAACTTGGTAAAGGTCCACTAGATTATGCTACATACTAAATATAAAAGCTACCTGCCTTCTGGTATCAGAGAAGAAGATTTTTTGAGATTTTGCTCTATGATTCTATGTAAAAAGGGTTGTTCCCCATCGGAGCAAAAATACGATCCCAGGTTCTAGATATGAACAAACTTGGTAGAGGCCCACTAGATATTGCTTCAAACCAAATATGATAGCTGTCTGCTTTCTGGTTTCAGAGAAGATTTTTGAAGATTTTCTTACTTTCACCCTTTTTGTTAAGGGTAAAGGGAGAGTTAAGGGTGGATTTGATTTATTTGAACAATTTTGGTAGAGCTTGACCAAAGGGACATCTACAAGTTTCATCCACCGCTTTAGGAGGAGATGATGTTTTAAGAAATTGTGGACGACGGACGACAGACGACGCACGACTGACGGCGGACGACGGACATTTGACGATCACAATAGCTCACCTTGGGCACTTCGTGCTCTGGTGAGCTGAAAACGGTTTTTTACGAACGTTATTGCGTAAACAAGAATTTTCTGAGCAAAGATATATAATGCACCTTTCCCCGTGTTTTCAAACAGATAAGTCTCATTTTCAAAAGAAACCTTTGTAATAGCCCTACAAATATTCAGTGAAAGTTTCAAGGAAATCCAAAAATAATTGTGAATTTTATAGCGAAAACTAGAACATTTTGAGAAAAAAATCATGAGGTCCCTTTCTCGTGTTTTATGACGGACCAGTTCCTTATTCAAAAGAAACATTACTTTAAAACCTACAATGATTCTGTAAAGGTTTCAAGTAAATCCAATAATATTCGTGTTTTTTTATCGCATAAACAAGAATTTTGTTTGGACAGACAGACCGACTGGAAACAAGCCATTCCTATAGTTCTTCTGACCATTGGTCAGTATAGCTTAACCCTTTCCTGTTTTACAAAATTTTGGACCTGTCCAAATTCAAAAGTTTTGCAGACGAAAATTTAAAGTGGATTTAATTTGAAAAATAACCATTCAGTAGGGTAGAAAATAGTGTGGAAGAAGAAGAAATTGCTTGTCATGAGCAATTTCTTCTTTTTTCACAATGTTTTCTCAATCATAAAATCACAGGCACGTAAAAAGCAGGGGTTAAACAGCAAAGGGTTTAAACTATTCCCCAACTGAAGGTGATGACTAACTGGTTCGTTTCTACAGCAGCAGGTGTTGCTTTTTCTTCATCATGTTAACTCAATCCGATCTCGGACCGGTAAATGTCTTGCAGCCCAGGGCTTACACTAATGGTACTTATCAAGAGTTTTAGAACTGTTTATCTATCCCCACTAGTGTTGGGCAATCGGTTTCAAATCACAAAAGATAACCGGTTTTAAGTTGGAAGGGTAAATGATCGATTGTACAATCGCTATCTTAGAAATTAATACTCCCAGTATCAGCCTTTGAAGAATATGATGTGAAACTTTAGTTAAAACTCATTACCTGAAGACTCTTTCTGTAGATTTTTCTACCAACTTCATCACTCAGCATGAAACAGTTGTAACTGCCTATTAACATATTGACAGTTACAACTGTTACATGCTGAACCATCAAACTGATGTCAGTTTCAAAAACAAAGTATAATGGAACTGATGAATCGATTATGAAATTTCTTAATCGATTATCACAATCAGAAGCCCAAACCAACTGATTTTTTATTATGATCGATTAATCTGCCCATCACCAATCCCCACCCTTGAACAAATATGGCAAGGATCCCCAAAGAAGTGATAATAAACTATGGTAACATAATTTGGTTCATATAGCCAAATGTCAAAATACGAATTATTTAGTTGGCATAGAACTGCTTTTTCTATCTACATAAATAGACACGAAGTGAATTATGAATATCACCGTTATTTATCACAAAACTTCATTTTTTAAGATACCTCATAATTAAGTAAACATGTGTTTGTAAAGTTAGCGCTCTTGAACTGCCACCAGTGTCTCATAGTTAACAAGACATAGAGGATAATCGTTTGTTTCAGTGTAAGATCGATTTACATTCATTGAGTGAACAACAAAAGCTATATTTTACAGAGTGAAAATATAGCTTTTTTATCACGAAATGAAATATAAATCGATTTTACTCGAAAAACAAACGATAATTCTATTTCTTTATTGAAAAAATGAGACAAAATGTGAAATTTCTAGGACATATTTTCGTAAAGCGCGTCATTTTGCACGTGATTGCTATGTAACGTTTATTGTGACGTCACTTATTTCGTCCCGCATAGATGACGTCAGATTGGATGAAATGCACAAAAGCAGGGTATAAGTTTTTGATAATTGCACTGATTTTGCGGTGAATTATCAAGTGATAATCTACCGTTATTTCTCAATAAACCACCGAGAAGCGACAAAGAAAAATTGATCATGCCCCCTTTTTTTCATGATGCAATTTATCTAATTTAACGTAAATTCTGCATTGTTAATGCTCTGGCACTTGTATAACTAGCTAGATATCTTATATCATTAGGAAATGAGAGTGGGATTCGAAATATCGGACAGGTAAATATAAAAAAGTTTTCACGAATTTGAAGGATAAATGCGGTATACGGCATTATTGTCACGTTAAGTATCTGGGGCCCGTTTTACTAAATTTCTTACGAAAAAATTAATCGTAAGTCAAATTCACAAATCATAACTGGTGTTTTCATTCATTTTTAGATTCTGCCTTGCAACATCTCATTGAAATCGCCTTTAGAAGACGATTCCAATAAATGTTGCATGGCAGAATTAATTCCATATTTAGTTTCTACTGTAGAAACAACTTTAATTTTTTGACTTACGCAAAATTGATTGTAAGATGCTTAGTAAAACAGACCCTTGGTACCTAGTGGTTGTTCCAGAGAACTAACACAACAAAATTTGTGTTAACTGAATCATGCGTTTCCTTGACAGATTAAAAATTTCAACGATAATCATCAGACAGACAGACAGACAGAAAATTTTATTTTTGACTTGTACAAAGTACATCGTCACACAAAGTCAATTCACAAATGATATATACAACAATAGGTCACAAACATGGGTTACCATATAAATTATATCACGTTAAGTTTGCTTTTATTTTCCTTTGGCTCAGTAAAAAAAAAAACACACACAATAACCAAATTGTCTCATATTCCTGTCTCAAAAAACGAAAGCCGCATACTAACCATCTAGGTAAAAATAATCGGGTCCCTTTTTGTCTTCTTTTCTCGATTTCTAGGTCATGTGACGATAATCTGAATTTTGTTAATGCAACTCGAAATTTGTTAATTTTTTTTGTAAACAATAAAAACTACTAAGTGTTTTGTATGAAAAGAATATCTAACGAGGATGGGAAAAGAGATATTTGTCTAGGCTCTGCCGAGACAATTATCAATTCCCACAACTGAGTTAGATATTTTTCCACAATACACTACGTACGTACCATATTTATCTTATAACATCTATTTGCCTTGTTTTCGTGGAAGTTATTAACAGAAATGCAAGTTTCAAAAAATAACCGCATTAAGTCATTGTTCTAAAAATATCCATATGGTATCATGAAAATATCATATGAGATGTTATCACACAGATATTTGTATAGTTTTAAGATAACATCTGATAGGACACTAATAAGAGGTCATTTATCATAATTGAGTACAATACTGAATTCTATTGGACGGATCGCCGAGTCAAATTATAGACGGGTTCTGAAGGGTACGACGGGCTCTGAAGGCCGCCACCATAGCGCAGTTGGTAGGTCATAAGACTTCCAATCTGGAAGTCGTGGGTTCGATCCCCGGTGGCGGCAAATATCCTTTCCGACGTTTGTCTCTCACCAATGGGTAGATAATCGTAAACCTATGTGAGATACCAGTCTGATGCTAGGAAAGGGTGTAATAGTAGTACAGGTGAAATAAATACCATGAATCAATTGTTAGGTGCTCCGGCCACCGCGATATAACTGCAAAATTGTTGAAAGCGGAGTAAAAACCATTCGAACAAACAAACAAACGACGGGTTCTTAAGGGTACGAATCGAATGAATTCCGTATAGTACTCGACCATGTTAAATGACATCTTTATTTCACACGATGCACTGAAAAATTCACAAAAAGTACGGCATTTGAGAGATTAGAAAAATTGATCCAAAAAAAGGGTGTCAGGTGCAAGTCACGAAAAAAATGACTAACAATTCTTCTAAAAATAGAATTCTATGTAAAATGGTTTTGTAAAATGTCAAGTCGATTAGTGCTAATTGATTTAATAAACATATATTAGAATGACTTATCGTTATCGTTGAAATAAAGAATTAATTTGAATGCATGTGCAGCGAGTAACGGCACGTCAAAATTTCCAACGACGTCACGACGTTGTAATTACAAAAAAATGTTTTTCTCGGAGCGACGCTCGGTTGGAAACTATTGGCTTGTGATAGTAATAATTCATTATTCTTATGCGATGGTTGAGGACTGAAAAAATCAAGTTATCCACGTATTTATTGAACAAACCTCGTACACTCATTGAACAGTCGCGTGGACTTGGTGGATGTTACGACTCATTTTGAGTTGACGGTACCCACCACAATAATTATTTCAATAAACTTCACATTATGATATTCGAGAACAAACAAAGACATAAACAGAGTAACGGAAATCGCCACTCTCCATTTGGCTATTTATATACTCAGTTCCAAAAGAAAGTGTGCACTTTTAAAATTCGAATATCTCAGAAGTTACACCATTTACCGTCGCAAAATTTTGCATCACAAATCTCGAAACTATTGACCATCGATTCTTATAAAACGCAAGCACACGGCACACAATGCTCTTTGGCTAGAAAAGAATCTATGTTTTGCGCAATTTGCTTGTACATCCTACAGTTGATGAATAATTATTCTGGGATCACATTTAGTTCACTTGTTGTGTCCTGCCTTGCATTAAATTAATTTATGAATGCCAATTGTACGCCATGCAACAGCGTAGTTTGACCAGCAAATTTTGTGGTTGGGCAAAATTAAACCCCTTGCGAAGGAAACTCCCAAAACAAGAGGCCCAAGAGGGCCTGTATCGCTCCACTGGCTTTAACATCATTAGATTTGCACTAAATGAATCTTTCTTTGAATGAAAACAACACTTTGAAATCCCTTAAGACCTTTTTTATATTAATTAACCGGCAATGGCTCACATTGCACCAAAATTCTCAAGTTGCATTGAAATTGGCCCAACCTTCATCAGGAGATGTAGTTCAAAGATTTCGGGCTCAAAATAAGCCACACCCTGACATGCCAATATTTTAGGGCTAATTAATATTTCGCATACAATTTTTGAAAAGGGTCACAGAAGGAACATTCTGGTAAAATTTCATTGAAATCAGCCCAGTGATTCAGGAGATGTCCTTCAAAGAATTCGGGCTCAAAATAAGCCCCACCCTGCCAAACTCACATTTATGGGCCAATCAAAATTTTGAGAGCAACTTTTAGAAAGGGTCTCCCAAAGAACATTTTGGTTGAAATCGGCCCAATGGTTCAGGAGGAAATGTCGTTCAATGATTTCGGGCTCAGATAAGCCCAGCCCTGCCACGCCCATATTTAGGGGCCACTCAAAATTTCAGGAACAATTTTTGAAAAGGGTTACCCCAGGAACATTTTGGTAAAGTTTGGTTGAAATCGGCCCAGTGGTTCAGGAGGAGATGTCATTCAAAGATTTCTGGCTCAAAATAAGCCCCGCCCTGCCACGCCCATATTTGGGGGTCAATCAAAATTTCTTGAACAATTTAGGTAAAGGGTCACCCCAGGAACATTTTGGTAAAGTTTGGTTGAAATCGGTCCTATGGTTCAGGAGGAGATGTCATTCAAAGATTTTGGGCTCAAAATAAGCCCCGCCCTGCCACGCCCATATTTGGGGGTCAATCAAAGTTTCTTGAACAATTTACGTAAAGGGTCACCCAAGGAACATCCATGCCAAGTTTCATTGAAATTGGCCCAACGGTTTGGGAGAAGAAGATTTTTAAAGATTTCAAAGTGAAAAAATGCCACGCCCGGCCACGCCTATATTTGGGGGTCAATCAAAATTTCTTTAACAATTTTAGAAGAGGGTCACCCAAGGAACATTTCTACCTAGTTTCATCAAAATCCGCCCATAGGTTTTGGAGGAGAAGATGTTTAAAGAAAAAGTTTACGCACGGACGCACGGACGCACTGACGCACGGACGGACGCACGCACGACGGACACACCGCCATGACAATAGCTCGCTGGCCTTCGGCCAGTGGAGCTAAAAATGAAATAAGCAATCATGTTCCAATAGAAATTTTATGTATCAACTTATAAGTACTCTTTTATAAACGCCATTGCACTGTTTAATATGATGTTACTGGTCAATCAGCGTAGAGATGTCTAAGGCTAATGTAATTGTAATGTCTATATGTAAAACCAAACTCATGTTTGGAACAGTTAGGGAGTCTCTAGTCAAACTCGGAAATGCTATTTGGGCAAATATCTATTGGTATAGAAAGAAAATTTCAGATGGGCAAAACTGAACATCGTATGTGCTTACCAAAAAACCGCGCAGTTTCGGAACTTATCGAGATCGGATTTCATGCCTTGTTTCAGAACGGTCATACCTAAAATATGAAAATTATTTTACAAGCAAGCGTCCCTTCAAATTCGTAAAAAAAATGGGAAAACTCAAAAAGTAGAAGTGCACACTTTCTTATGAAACTAAGTATAGATTTGTAACGGTTTTCCATCACAAGTTTCGGCATTTTTGATAATTTCGGATACTTTATAAAACCGTGATTAGCTTTTAAAAATCATGTCACTTAACTCAAAAACATTTTATGGATTTTGTATCAGGTATTGGTTGTTTATCTTATCATATACATGTAGTAATAATTATTGAAATGTCGTCTAAGAAAAGTGTTTGGTCCATTATGGAGACCATTTTCATTACATCCGATGAATAAAAATACTCCAGTTGTATAGGTGTCTTTTCAAATCTGATCTTAGAAATCTATAAATAATTGTAGTATTTACGGCTCACCGCACAAAATCTACCTTTAAAGATGATCATAGCGCTTTTCGTAAATAACAATACGACGTGATCCACGGAGTTTAGGGGGTAAAATCACTGATATTTGGCATGTGATTTTCAAGCCCTGAAAACAAGAATCTATTTTTGAAGAAAAAATAATGTATAAGTATATACCACATTTTTTTACAAAAATATTTTTAGGGCTAAATCATCATGTGGGTAAAGTTGCTGTTGTCGGAAAAATAACCTCACGACGCACTATCATTACAACAGAAGGTGATGGTTTGTCAACAGATACTCGAATGGTCAATACATCAGACTAGTTTCATCCAAACATATAATGCTACTACGGGAACAAATTTGAATTTAGACTGCATGGTTCCCGTCCCACTTACCACCTTAACATAATCAGAATCACTGAGACAAACCCTGATACGCCTGGGGCCAACATCATCAAAAAGTAATGTGAACTGATTTGGATATAGAAACCTTTCTTGTTTTGTTAGGTATAGTGCTCCATGATGGTGCTTCAGGTAGTATTCATCCGGTCGTAGTTCTATTTGCTCGCACAGGTACGTGCGGTCATAGTATACAGCAGGGTGCAGGACTAAACCGGCGTCATACAGGTTTGTCCAGTGGGGCTCGGTTAGATTAACTTTAATCGACAGATCCCACGTGAAAGGTGGCCATCTTGCAGTCACGTCCATGTTGAAATTGTCTAAAAATGTAATCCCATGTTTTGTGATACTCTGCTCGAAATAAACTTTTGGAGAAAGGTTAATTTCCCAGGTTTGAGATAACTTTGTTTTTATATCTGTGTTCAATGTTTCCAGATTTATTTGATTGGTCTTCAACTTTAAGCATACCAGAAATTCTGACCCTCTCGGTTTTCCGTCTAGTCTCGCTGATATGGAAAATATAAGCCATTCTTTCGTCCACGGGGAATTTTCTTCAAATAATTCATGGATCCGATGTCTTGGAATCTGCACAGTAAAATTATCTCGGCCGTTGTCAGTGGATACATTCAAGCACAGAATGAAATTTTCGATTGTTGCAAACTTGGCGGCAAATCCACAATTACCAGATTTAAGGCGAGTCTGCAATGAGGGGCAGTATAGCGTCTCACAGACGGATTTATTCTGAAATAACAAATGAACCTGTGCATGACATTTCCAACAATTTCAAATGTTCATGATGGGCAAAAATTTAGTAGCGTCAACAGCCATATTCTGTATATATAAGGTTACCTGATTGTCTAGACCTTATCTATCTACCAAGTGCATAGTGAAGAGTCTGGTCAGACTGTGCGGATGCACAGGCTGGTCAGAGTCTTTACTGTGCGCATTTTTAAAATTGTTGGCAATCTTACGCACAGGCTCAAATAGTTTGAAATATAAGCATTTTAAGTAGGCAATGGACATCCGTCTTAGGATTTGTTTATTTTTCGGCTTTTTTCAGCGCTGTTTAAATAGATCGTTTATCATATAATCTTGCTGAAGTTTGATTGGGGTTTTGCGCCGCTTTCAACAATCTTACAGCAATATCGCGAAGTCAGGAGCATCTAAAGGATTCCTGGTATTTCTCACACCAGTACAATCATTATATCCTTTCTAAACCTCCAGCTACTATCCCACATAGGTCTACCATTATCAACCAATTGGTAGAAGATAAATAGTCGGAAAGAATAGATCCCGGGCCCCTTTGGATGATATTTTGATGGTCCGACGAGCTATGACGGCGGCTCTGCTGAAGGAAATAATGGAATAATGATAAATTTCATAATCTAGCTTCTTTTCAATATTAGACATTAGTCAAATTATTGGACCATGAATTTAACTATGAAATATTGTTCAA
The DNA here is from genome assembly GCA_948146395.1 of Fragum whitleyi. Lineage (NCBI taxonomy): Eukaryota > Metazoa > Mollusca > Bivalvia > Cardiida > Cardiidae > Fragum > Fragum whitleyi. The sequence continues at coordinate 10,726,994 of OX411543.1, read as the reverse complement.
TTAGGGGGCACACTTGTAAAATAACCGGGCACCATTATAAAATAACCAAACACTTTCTAATTTTCATGAAAAGCTAGATCTATGTTGTTGTTTTAACAAATGAAATAATATCATTTTCAAGCATATCGGAAAATGAAATCAAAGGCCCACAAGATCTGAAATGAAGTCAGGTCTGAACAAATATTAAGGGAATTGAAATATTTTAGATTTTGAACAAATGCTCCTTTAGATATTTATGATGACCCGTCTCTAGGGAAAAGGGACCATATGGGTGGTGCGTAAAGTGTCGCAGACTGAATAGGATCGAAATCTCTCGCAATGGCCTTATTTTCAGAATCTAGAATGTTCAATTTTCCCTGCCAATGAAAGAATTTTTGAAATGCGACCTCTGGTTGACCTGTTCTAGAACGAACCAATCTCTTTATCAAATATTTATTTTACAAAGTTCCCAGATGGTCCTTTTTCGTGTGACGGGTCACATTTTAAGCAAAATATCCTTTACATTATGGGCCATCTACTCTGACCAAGACCTGTGGGGTAGAAGCCTGACTTATTCTTTGAGCACTTTTTTTTGTTTTTTAACAATCAAGCGTATCTAAGATTGTGAAAATCTGCTTCTAGGTCTCACCCCTTGTGATGCTGAAAGACAACTTCGACAAAATCCTATTAAATGAAATTGCTGTAAAATTCTACAATTGCTTTTAGAAGAAGTTATTGGAAATATGAAAATATTACCTTTGACCTTGTGACCACAACCTTGAATGTATTTGAAACCCGTGAAATGATCAATTTCGACAAATGTGAACAATAAAAAAATTAAAACTGGACAAATCATTCAAGAGACATTTTTAGGCCATGGGTGGACTGGGTTTACTTTTCCCTGAGGTAGAATTCATAAACAGGGTGTTAGTAGTCCCCTGTAGTAAAATCCAGGGAAGTACTATAAGCAAGTCAGGCCTTGCAAGACTGCTTAAAAAATAATTAGGTAAATTTTAAACAAACATATATTTGTGGCATTTTCCCTTTAAAATTACCAAAATTAGTGGATTTCTAACTTTTTAAGGCATATTAAGCAAATGTTATGATCAAAGAGGAATTTTATTGTCAACAGTCATTGTGTATAAGTGCTAGGTCTAACACCGGGTATTGTAGCTATCAGATGGCAATAAGCTTGTAAAAGACCTAAAGTGATTATAAACATTACTGAAAAGTGATTAGTGTCATTCAAGGGAAGATAACTCGTCCATGAATACGATGATGGATATGTACCTTCAATTTTGATAGAATGACAAAATAATGTTAATCTAAAACATATGTGAACAAGAAAAAAAAATCAAAGGTACGGAGCCTTGTATGACATGATCTACACATTTTTACCTCGTTAAAACGAAATACTCATTCGTTTTAACATATTACTAAATCGTTAAAACGAAATATTGATTCGTTATTACGAAATACTAATCCGTTTTAACAAATAACTTAACCGTTAAAACGAATTATTAATTCGTAAAAACGAAAAACAAATTCGTGATAATGAAATCCTATTCGTTTTAACGAAATGATGTTTCGTGAAATGATATTTCGACAAAACAAAATACTAATTCGTTGAAACGAAATTTTAATTCGTTTAAACAAATTACTCATTCGTTAAAACGAAATAGTATTTCGAGAAAACGATATACAAATGTATACTTAAGATAAGTAATCGTTCGTAACCCCTGGCTCGACAAGATGCATAGACAGCTTTACAGGACAATTATAAAATTGATTAACTACGGTTTAAAACAAAATCGTGAATGTGACACTCGTCACGATCAAAATAATTCAAAATCATCATCTCAGCGCTCTAATCATTCATTCCAAACACTCACTCCAAACACTAGAAAACGCTCTGAAATTGTTCAAAATCGCTTCGAAATAATTCAAAATGATTAATATTTCACACAAATCGACCAAATATTTGCATGATGTTTTCGCTTGTATTGATTTTTAAGAGCATAATTTTTCCGTCACAAATCAGAAAGGGAGGTAAAACTTATCGCTAATTTCATTCACTTGTACAAAATCTTCGCAAATGTTTATCTCCATTGAAAATGATTCAAAACTCGCTTCACACACTCATTCGATTTCACTTCATAATCATTCAAAAGCTACTCAACATATCAATTTCACAATGTTCCTTACTGTTTCTAGAGATCTTTTGAGACTTTATTTATATACAAAAGTATGATGAACTCTCTGTTAAGACCGTGTGAGTGCACAGATTGGTCAGATTTGTCAGATTCTTTGCCTCGAGCAGATTTGAAATTGTTGAAATGTCACGCACAAACAAGTTTATTTTCAGATTCTTTTGCAAAATGTCAACGCTCTAACTGTTTCCATACACCCAATCATAGGGTCCCGGAGCCTATTTTTCTAAACTTCTTAAGATCATTTTTGTCGTAGTTAAAAATATAAAGTTGCTTCTACAGTAGTAACTTATTATGCAATCCTACCATGCATCATCTCATCGGAATCGTCTTCTAGAGACGATTCCATTCAGATACTACAAGGCAGAATCTAACAATGAATGAAAACAACAGGTACGATTTGTGATTTTGACTTACGATAAATTTCATTAGTAAAACAGGCCCCTGGGCTCGATCCCCGACGGAAAAACATTTTTCCGACATTTATGTCCAAGCGAAGGGTCGATAATCGTAAACCTATGAAGGGTGTCGGATGATGCTCGGGAAGGATGTCATAATAGCACAGTACTAATTAGAAAAAAATATCAGGGGACCATAGTTAGATGCTACAGCCGTGGCGATATGACATAAAGCAACGTTAAAACGACGTAAAACTATTCAAACAAACCAACCTTTTTCAGTGCAAACCACTACCAAATTTAAAAAAAAAAATGATAATTTTATCAACGCCTGCAAAATAGTGTATATAAACAATCGGTAAATTCATTATGTTATTGAAAACACTTTTCATGCAAATTGGTCATGTTCTTATACTATAAACCTACAATATACATACAATAAAGTATCTCAGGTGCAAACATGAGTGCAGATTGGGACGAAAGAATTCCGATTAAGCAAATTAAGTTCGATCAAGTTATACGACATTTTTGGGATTTTTTATGGTTTATTTCCCAAAAACTTATGCATTTTATGGCAAATATTTTGAAGTTATGTTAATAAGCTGTGGTTAGATTTTAGATAGATAAATTTTATATATTTCTTTTAAATCTTTACTGATTGAAACACGGTTGTTTTTCATCTGCATGTGGTATAATATATATAAGTCCCTCTTTATATAACACAGTCGTATACCTGGTACAGTGTAGTAAAAAGTGCCCAGTGTAGAAGCATGCAAGATGGCGAACGTAAACAACGATAAAAAGTAAGTACATTTTCAATCGCAAAAATACAGGTTAATTTCACTGATGGTGTTTAATAATAGACATTGTGACAAACATGAAATGTCCGATTTTCTTATTTTCCCTTGATTTCTCGTGATGCCTACTACACAACTTGGATTCAATAGATAAAGTTGGGTAATAAGCAAAAACCGAGATTGAAGAGGTGATCGCAAGATTCATTCCAGAATATTGGATTCATTACAAATAAATCACCAAAGTAAAACGACCTATCGTAAGACCAAACCCCTACAAACCATCCCGATTTTTGACAGCCCTGAAAAAAACATTGTGGAAAGTGATATTTTTAGTTTTTGTAAATGGACAACGGTCCAGTGCAGTAACGGGCCGTTTTTTTTCATTGGTACATTGGAGATACAAGGTTTTGAGGGGATTTTGAACCAGTGAAGATACATTTTTTGAAACTGTGTAGACACATTGTTTGTCTATCAGCAATCAGTTTCGCGTATATCTACATTAACAAAAAAATAAATGTGTAATTAAGATATCTATCGTTAGAGGTTTAATAGTATAAAAGATAAATATCCAAAACCTTAATTCTCTCAAAGCAACTGCAACAACAACAATAATGGTGCTGACATGATACGAACCGGAACAGTTTGGTACCAACCAGTCGAAAATGGTGCCAACACAACACATTCTCACATTCTCAAGGCCTCGAATCCCTGAATTTCAGGGGCCTGTGTTACTAAACATCTTACGATAATTTCTTGCCTCAGTCAAAAATCAAACTTACTTCAGTAGTTATTAAAAGTGGAATTCTACCATTTATCATCTCATTGGAATCGTCTTCTAAAGACGATTCAAATGAGATAATGCGGGACAGAATCTAACAATGAATGAAGACACCAGATACGATTTGTGAATTTGACTTAAAATTACTTTTTCGTAAGAAGATGAGCAAAACGGGCCCCTGGTCTAGAGACCAGTGCTGTTCATTAAGCTATCAAGGCGGACACCATAGTTATGCGCGTACGTCAAGGTATTATAATCCCTTTATAAAAGGTTATGTGTAGGAAGTTGACCTATCTGACTTATTTGATAAGTAACCTATGCTACATAAAGAAATGGTATATCACTTTGAATTGTTTCTTACGTGCTCACTTCCCAAATTATTTGGCGAATTTCAGCGAAACTTTGCCGGAAATTTTCTGTACACATACTGCATAAAATCGTTTGACCAAAAAGTGAATACGTGTATGTGGCAGTTTAAGGCTTGTTCGTTAGTATTTATCTCCTCATAAATCACTTGGCAAATTCCAACCAAACTTGTCAGGAATCTGTTTTATTGTTCCTTTTCGAAATATTGATAGGCCTTTAAATACAAAATATGCTAATTTCACTTTGGAATCTTCCATATCTGACCTACTTAGCCTAAAAGGCATCTTTTTTAAGATCCCGCACTCTATTAGTGACTTACAAAGAACTATTAAAGAAGGTTTATTCTGCCTCACCTAAAACAAGAGCTTGTCACATAATTTGTGGAAGTAGTTGTATCAAAGTTACTGTTAGATTAATATGTTGTATGGCGAAGATTATAGCGAAGCTACGGTTAGTGATTTTCAAAGAATGATTAAAGAAGGTTTATTCTGCTTCACCTAAAACTAGAGATTGTCACATAATGTGTAGAAGCAGTTGTACCAAAGTTCATGTTAGATTAATCTGTTGTATAGCGAATATTATAGCGAAGCTATTTTTATAGGTGTTTACAGGCTTGAACATGCTTCATTGCGACTGGAAAAGAAATATTTAACAGAATTACCTTTGAGTATTTTGGTCGGTAGCAATCGCCTTTAACTTTCTGTTGGATATCAAACTCCCGTTTGTTTTTTTGGTAATCATCAATTGAAACTCTAACATAAGCGGGTACAATTCCATTGCCATCTAATGTGTGTCTACATCTTAGGCCTTTAACATATTCAACCCAAAGCCCATTGCACAAAGCACAGAAAACGTTTCTCAATACTTTCCCACGTTTCCAAAAGTATTTTGCGACAGGACCATGTTTGCATGCTTTTATGATAGATTCTCTGTCCATATTTATGTCCTTTGGAATAAAGAATGTCTCCATTATTTCTTCAGGACATGTGTCACTTGGCTCGAAACAAAGTTTCTCAGATGTTTTGCTCTCCATGTTTGGCGGGTTAAAGACAATATAACTGTAGAGAAGAATGTTTTCCTCGTATAAATTAGCGAGAGCCAAAACTAAATCTGAATTAAATGTATACAACACGGCTTTCCATTCCTCGATATCATCAGCACCGTGGCATCTAGCACAGGCTTCATTTTTGAAGTTCTTGTCAAGTGACCTAGAGTAAACAGGCGGGAAGCTTTTCCAAGAATCGACAATCACACCAGGACTGCAAGTCGCGTTCCTTTCATAACCTTGACCTATATTTTGACCTTTAAGTAATCTACATCCCTCTACCGGTGGTTTGGTAATAAAGGAATACGTATTCATCTCCAATTCTTGTTCTGTTGAAGGTTTCAAGCATTCTGATAGAGCAGCAATATCTCCTTCACCGTCACAACAATCACGTGATTTACTACAGTTAACATCGCATGAGCATCCTATAACAAAAACTAGAAAGCCTTGAAAGGCTTGTGTCGCTCCACAGGCTTGAATTTCTTGTAATAGCAAATCTAAGTTCTGACTGGATTTTTAGATATTTTGGGTTCTACTGATATTGAAATGTTTTTCAAAGTTTCCAATATTATAACATATAGAGAAATGACCTCCGTCCAAAAAATACATATTTTTCATTGGATCACAATAATTTTTTGTACACTGATAAAGGGTCACCCAAGGATCATTCATGTAAAATTTGGTTGATATCTATCAGTTAGATTCTAAGAAAATAATTTTCAAACTTTCCACTATATAACATATAGAGAAATGACCTCCGTCCATAAAATACATATTTTTCATCCGATCACAATAACTTTTGGTAGACTGATAAAGGGTTACACAAGGATCATTCATGTAAAATTTGGTTGATATCTATCAGTTAGATTCTGAGAAAATGATTATCAAAGTTTCCACTATATAACATATAGAGAAATGACCTCCGTCCATAAAATACATATTTTTCATCCGATCACAATAATTTTTGGTAGACTGATAAAGGGTCACCCAAGGATCATTTATGTAAAATTTAATTGGTATCCATCAATTAGAACCTGAGAAAACTCACTTTTTACCATATTTGGAAATAAGCCACACCCATTAAATCCATGTTTTTCATTGGATCAAAATTTCTTGAACAACTTTGAAAGAGGGTCACCCAAGGATCATTCCTGTGAAGTTTGGTTGAAATCCATCCAGTAGTTTCTGAGGAGAAGATTTTTAAAGAAAAAGTTAACGACCGGACGCACGGACGCACGGACGCACGTACGGACGGACGCACGACGGACACAACGCCATGACAATAGCCCCAGTGGCTTTCAGCCAGTGGAGCTAACAAAAGGTCCGAGGGGGCATGCATCGCTCTACTGGCTTTAACATCTCTACACCTTCATTTAACAAGTCTTCCTTTGACTAAACTAGAGGCGCTTGAGCGCCTGATTCGCTCCACAGGCCTGAATATCCTGATAATGATTATTAGAGGGTGATAAGGCTGTTAAAAATAAGGATCATTCCAGTGCAATTTGTAAGTAATCCAGAAATAAAAAAATCAACACTAACAGAATGTTACTGCATGATATACTGGTATTTTGATTGTAGATCTTACCGCTTTTCATTAGACACCATTATAAGGGTGTTACTTCACAATAATTGTTAGTCACCAAAACAAATTTCTATCTAATGCTAATATGAAGTAAAATATTAAATCCAATATTTTTATTCTGCCCAATGCCTTAGAGTGCAGTCAACTCAGCTTTTTCTTCCCCACTCTGAACATCAGTTGGCCACTTACACCACTTGACCTCTTTGTGCAGAGTCACCCTTCATTCAACTAAACTGACCAATCTAATGGGGCATCTCAGGCTGCCTATTTCACCTAATGTTTCTACACATTTGGATTCTAACAAAGCTTATGTTCCATCTAACCTACAATCTTTACACCCATTAAATTTAATGAGTCTAAAAAAATTCATCATTTATGTGATACCAAAAGGGTGGTCAAAGATTCACTTTATATGTTGAAATGTCCTCTGCCAATATAGAGCATGCTGTTCATCTAATCAAATATTTTTTGCAGCCTGACACAACTTCACAGAAATAAAATTCCTATGATATTTGCTTGAAATCCATCTGTTTGAACTTTGAAAAAAGTTTGTTTTCGCCCATATTGGGTATTACACCATATAACATATCAAAAGAAATGACCTCTGACAATAAAATACATATTTTGCATCTGATCACAGTAATTTTTTGCAGACTGATAAAGAATCACTAAAGAATCGTTCCAGTGAAATTCGGTCGATATCCATCAATAAGATTCCGAGAAAATGATTTTCAAAGTTTTCACTATATGACATATAGAGATGATCTCCGCCCATAAAACACTTATTTTTCATCTGATCACAATACAGATTTACAGACTTGTAAAGGATCATTAAAGAATCATTCAAATGAAATTTGGTTGTTATCCATTAGTTAGGTTCTGAGAAAATGATTTTCAAAGTTTCCACTATATAACATATAGAGAAATGACCTCCGCCCATAAGATACACATTTTTCATCTGATCACAGTAGTTTTTGGTAGACTGATAAAGGGTCACTCAAGGATCATTCCAGTGAAATTTGGTTGATATCCATCAATTACATTCTGAGAAATTAATTTTCAAAGTTTCCACTATATAACAAATAGAGAAATGACCTCCGCCCATAAAATACATATTTTCCATCCGATCACAATAATTTTTGGTTGACTGATAAAGGGTCACTCAAGGAACAATCATGTAAAATTTAATTGGTATCCATCAATTAGAAACTGAGAAAACTCACCTATTACCATATATGGAAATTAGCCACGCCCACTACAGCCATGATTTTCAACCGATTAGAATTCTTTGAAAGAATCTGATAGAGGGTCACCCAAGGAACATTCCTGTGAAATTTGATTGAAATCCATCAAGTAGTTTCTGAGGAGAAGATTTTTAAAGTAAAAGTTTACGGACGGACGGACGGACGCACGCACGGACGCACGGACACCTTGCCATGACAATAGCCCGCTGGTCTTTCGGCCAGTGGAGCTAAAAACAATACTGTGAAGTCTCTTTAGAACTAAGTTGTAATGATTTACTGAGTCTTGCCAGTATTTCACCAAAATACTCAATCACCATTAACTTACATACCCTTTATCCATCTTATGTAACCAATATTAAGGTGATTGCAACAAGTAGACCATTCTAAACACATTGTCAGGTATAAAGACCAATTTAGAAAGAGGATAAGATTATTTTGAGATTTCAAAATATGGCCAATTAAAGTACAGGTTCATCTAAGGAATTTTCATGCAAAGTTTCATTGAAATCGGCCAAATTGTTTGGGAGAAGATCTTTATAGATAGAAAGGTGAAAATAAACCCGCCCTGTGACACCTATATTTGGGGCCAATAAAAAATTCTTGAACAATCTTAGCAAAGGGTCACTGAAGTAACATTCATATACAAATTTCATAAATCAATTTCAATAATGTAGGTGACCCAAGGAACATCCATGCCAAGTAACATTGAAATCAGACCAACAGTTTGGATCAATCATTTTTTCAACAATTTAAGTAAAGGGTCACCCAAGGAACATCCATGCCAAGTGCCATTAAAATCGGCCAAATAATTTGGAAGGAGAAGATTTTCAAAGATTTTAAAGTGAAAATAAACCCCGACGTACCACGCCCGTACTTTTGGGTCAATCAAGATTTCTTGAAAAATTTAAGTAGAGGGTCACACAAGGAACATACATGCCAAGTTTCATTGAAAACGGCCCATTTTTTTATCTTTTTTTTTTCGGGGGGGGGGGGGGGGGAGGGGGGCAGATTCATAACGCCAATATTTTTTTAACAGTTTAAGAAGAGGGTCACCAAAGGATGATTTCTACCATGTTTCGTTAAAATCCACCAAATTGTTTTGGGGGGAGATGTTTAAAGAAAAGATTTACACTAGGACGCACGACGGACACTCCGCCATGACAATAGATCGCTGGCCTTCGGCCAGTGGAGCTTATACACACATGATATTTGCAAAGAAAGGTATCTTAGAATGTATATATTTGGACAAAGTTATGTTTGTATAAATGAATGTATGTATGAATGTATGAATGTATGTATGTATGTATGTATGTATGTGTGTGTGTATGTATGTATGTATGTATGTATGTATGTATGTATGTATGTATGTATGTATGTATGTATGTATGTATGTATGTATGTATGTATGTATGTATGTATGTATGTATGTATGCAGGTAGGTAGGTAGGTAGGTAGGTAGGTAGGTAGGTAGGTAGGTAGGTAGGAATGTATGTATGTATGTATGTATGTATGTATGTATGTATGTATGTATGTATGTATGTATGCATGCATGCATGCAATGCATGCTGTATGGATGGATGGATGGATGGATGGATGGATGGATGGATGGATGGATGGATGGATGGATGGATTGATGGATGGATGGATGGATGGATGGATGGATGGATGGATGGATGGATGGATGGATATAAATTTAATAGAATAAAATAATTAAATTTAATTAAGCCTTCGTTGTGTGAAATAATTTTCAACGAAAAATATATGAAGGGCGTGATTTTTCCCAAAGCTAAACACTTCCGCCAAAGAATAAAACTCGCTCTGTAATGACTATAAACTGTGCAGAATTTACTTATGAATCTGTCTCCGTAACTTATTACAGATCTTGTTGCATTTTTGCGACAAAAGAAGGATATTTGAAAAAAGAGTATATTTTAAGTGATGAATGATCGTGCGTGCATTCCTATGTATGTACACGTATATACGTAAACTTGCAATTATGTGAACAAGTTAAGTAATCCCTAAAATGAATGTAATAGTTTTTTCCTTAAATTGACGAGGAATGAAGCAAAAACCTCATCACTTATTGTGTAAATATGCGAACGTTTTACTTGCATATAGCGGTATGAGCTTTCCGGCATAAAATACCTTTCCCACAACTAAGTTAATGTTTCGTTTCTTACTTTAAGAACGATGAAAGTACGTTACTTTATTAAAACTCTGAACCAAAAACTAAATACACAATGACAAACTTTTAAATCTCTTGATCAACAACGACATAGACAATCACGAAGTCGGCAGTTTAACAGAGTTGCATTCCTAAACAAGACTGAACGAAGGTCACTGGGGCTATTGGCAAGGCTGTATCTGTCGTGCGTCCGTCAGACCGTCCATGCCTCCGGTCGTAAACCTTTATTTAAAAATATTCTCCTGAGAAACTTCTAGGGAAATTTTTACAAAACCTCACGAGAATGTTCCTTGGATGACCCTTTTTCAAAGTTGTTCAAGGATTTTTGATCTAATGAAAACAGGATTTAGAATTCTCAAAATCTTACTATTGGATACCAGCCAATTATCCTTGAATGACCCTTTATCAGTCTACAAAAAATATTGTGAACTTAAATGTGCGAAGGTCATTTTCCTGTATGTTATATAATGGAAACTTCGAAAATCATTTTCTCAGAACCTAACAGATGGATATCAATCAAACACTAAGATGAACCTTGGATGTATCTGTATCTTCCCTGTATCAGACTAAAAAAATAGATATTGTGGTTAGATGAAAAATACGTCTTTTGTGGACTGAGTTCATTTTTTCTCAATGTTCTATAATAAAACTTTGAAAATTTCTTTTTCAAAATTTAACTGATGGATTTAAAGCACTATTTCATTTTACTGTAATGATCATTTAGTGAACCTTTATCAGTCTACAAAAAATATTGTGATCAGATAAAAAATATGTCTTTTTTTGGCTAAGGTCATTTCTCTATAACTTATATATCAGAACCTAACTGATGCAAGTTTCGCCGGAATGATCAATTATTGACCCTTTTTCAGGCTAGAAAAACTATTGTGATCAAATGAAAAATGTTTTTTTATGGGAGGATGTCATTTTCTACGTATATATAGTGAAAACTTTGAAAAAAACGTTTTCTCAGAACCTAACGAATGGATATCAAACAAATTTCACCTATGCCATCCGAGGGTGACCTAATATCAGACTTCAAAAAAATTTTTTTTGGGCGGAGGTCATTTTTTTATATGTCATATACAGTGGAAGCTCTAAAAATCATTTTCAGCGTTTCTAATCGATGGATATCAACCATTTCAAATGTTCTTTTGATTACCCTTTCATCAGACTGCACCCAATTATTGTGATCAGATGATGGCCCTAGATCGTTCACCTGAGCCTCTTTGAACCCTGGGACATCACATTAATAAAATAGGCTGCTGTCAACAAGGAGATAATTACTACATTAGATCAATACCATGGAATTTTTTCAGCCAAGAGCAAAAAGGATATGCCTTTTTGCCATTTGATTCTATGTAAAAAAGAAAACACCCGGGTGGAGCCCACATGTGACCACAGGGTCTTGATATGAACAAACTTGGAAGAGGTCCACTAGATGAAGCTACATACTAAAAATGGAAGCTGTCTGTCTTCTGGTTTCAGAGAAGAAGATTTTTTAAAATTTCCCTATCTTCACCAAACGTGCTCAGAGCTAAAAGGGATGCGCCCAAGTGGAGCCCAAATTTGACCCCAGGGAATTGATATGAACGAACTTGGTAGGGGCCCACTAGATGATACTACATACCAAATATGAAAGCTGTCTGCCATCTGGTTTCAGAGAAGAAGATTTTTTAAAGATTTCGCTTTTTGATTCTATGTCAAAAGGGTTGAGCCCAGCAGAATCCCAAATGTGACCCCAGGGTCTTGATATGAACAAACATGGTAGAAGTCCACTAGATGATGCTGCCTACCAAATATGAAAGCTGTCTGCCATCTGGTTTTAGAGACTAAGATTTTTGCAGCTTTTCCTCTTTTTAACCCTTCGTGTTCAGAAGAATTAAAAGGGATGCTCCCCGGCAAAGCCCAAATATGACCCAAGGGTCTTGATATGAACTAACTTGGTAGGGGCCCTCTAGATGATGCTACATACCAAATATGAAAGCTGTCTGCCTTCTGGTTTCAGAGATTTTTTTTAAAGATTGTCCTTCTTTAATTCTGTGTAAAAAGGTTTGCGCCCGGGTGGAGCCCAAATATGATCTCAGGGTCTTGATATGAACAAACTTGGTAGAGATCCACGAGATGTGTGTGTATTTCCGTTTATTCATCGTCGCTACCGTAGCACATGCCCATATGAGCGACGCCTCCAGAAGACGGCTAGTTGTTACGTGGGATAGTGCAAGGATTCATGACGAAACTTTTGCTGAGATCCGCCATGGTTCTTTAACGTACTCGGTGTAAAGCACCGTCTCACGGGGCCTCGGTTTTAACGTCCCATCCGAACCAACGACGTCGAACTTCAATGGTTTTGACGTCCGGTGCTCTACCAACTGAGCTTATCGGGCTGGTGATCCACGAGATGATGCTACATACCAAATATGAAAGCTCTCTGCCTTCTGGTTTCAGAGAAGAACGTTTTTGAAAATTTTCCTATATCATCCTTTTTGTTAAGGGTGTTGGGAAAGTTAAGGGTGAATTTCATTTATTTGAACAACTTTGGTAGAGCTTGACCCAAGTTTCGTCAAGATTGGCCAACCGGTTTAGGAGGAGAAGATGTTTAATTAAATTATGGACGTCGCACGACGGACGACTGACGACAGACGACGAACATTGCACGATCACAATAGCTCACCTTGAGCATTTCGTTCTCAGGTGTAGAGACCTCATAATAACCTTGACTTTGGTTTAAACATAATTTATTTGCATAGTAAACAATTGTAAATAATAAATTGACAAATCTCAACATAAACATGCAAAAAGGATTAGAACGAAAGCGGAGCTTATAAAGTTCTTTTCCTTGTTGATGGCTTAATATGTATACACATTTATAGATGTTTTTAGAAAAAAGGTAGCTTGCTTTCATTTATTATTTTAACGTATAGAGAATAGTTAATTAGGGTTAAATAAGATAGTATGTGTAATGAAATAAAGTGGGCATAGGGGTATATTGTGTTATTCTTAACCTTGACTTTGAACGACGACCTTGACTTCAGTATTCATAGAAAGGTTTATCACAAGCAATACACATGTGAAATATCAAACCTCTATCACTCTCTATTAACCTATACACAGTCTCTCAAATAATGTATAGAATATTTTCCAAAACCACACAGTCTCCTTACAAAAAGCCAATAATGTAGCCTAAATCAACAAAAAAAAGGTTTTAAGTTACAAATAAATATGACGCTCCTCTCGCCACACCTCCATATTTTGAACAAGTGAACAAGAAAAGTTCGATTTTACAGGGTCAATTTCTAATGTGAACATCATCCTTTGATCTTGAAAAATGATCTTGATCTTGACACATGACCTTGAACTTCGTACCAGCAGAAAGGTCTTGTCACAATCAATGCACATGTAAAAGATCAAGGCTCTATCACTTATCAATCAAGAATTATGGCGAATGTTAAATGTTTTTTAATCATAAATAGTCACCTTGAAAAAATAGCATTGACCTTGACAGAAGGCCTTGCCTTGAGAATTAGCCGAAAGGTCTTGCCACAAGCAATACACATGTGAAATATCAAACCTCTATCACTCTCTATTAACCTATACACAGTCTCTCAAATAATGTATAGAATATTTTCCAAAACCACACAGTCTCCTTACAAAAAGCCAATAATGTAGCCTAAATCAACAAAAAAAAGGTTTTAAGTTACAAATAAATATGACGCTCCTCTCGCCACACCTCCATATTTTGAACAAGTGAACAAGAAAAGTTCGATTTTACAGGGTCAATTTCTAATGTGAACATCATCCTTTGATCTTGAAAAATGATCTTGATCTTGACACATGACCTTGAACTTCGTACCAGCAGAAAGGTCTTGTCACAATCAATGCACATGTAAAAGATCAAGGCTCTATCACTTATCAATCAAGAATTATGGCGAATGTTAAATGTTTTTTAATCATAAATAGTCACCTTGAAAAAATAGCATTGACCTTGACAGAAGGCCTTGCCTTGAGAATTAGCCGAAAGGTCTTGCCACAAGCAATACACATGTGAAATATCAAACCTCTATCACTCTCTATTAACCTATACACAGTCTCTCAAATAATGTATAGAATATTTTCCAAAACCACACAGTCTCCTTACAAAAAGCCAATAATGTAGCCTAAATCAACAAAAAAAAGGTTTTAAGTTACAAATAAATATGACGCTCCTCTCGCCACACCTCCATATTTTGAACAAGTAAACAAGAAAAGTTCGATTTTACAGGGTCAATTTCTAATGTGAACATCATCCTTTGATCTTGAAAAATGATCTTGATCTTGACACATGACCTTGAACTTCGTACCAGCAGAAAGGTCTTGTCACAATCAATGCACATGTAAAAGATCAAGGCTCTATCACTTATCAATTAAGAATTATGGCGAATGTTAAATGTTTTTTAATCATAAATAGTCACCTTGAAAAAATAGCATTGACCTTGACAGAAGGCCTTGCCTTGAGAATTAGCCGAAAGGTCTTGCCACAAGCAATGCACATGTGAAATATCAAGGCTCTTTCACTTACCAATCAAAATGTTCGGTCAATGTAAAGCGTAAACTTTCCTTTTTAAAAAAAAATAACTTGAAGATGACCTTGACCTTGGCACATGACCATGAGCTTGAAATCAACAGAAAGGTCTTGTCACAATCAAAACACATGTGAAATATCAAGTCTCTATCGTTTACCAAACAGAGGTTATGGCAATGTTAAAGTTTTAGTGTTAAAAAATAGTGATTTTGATAATGACATTGATTTGATATTCACAGAAAGCTCTTGCCGCAAGCAATGTACATGTGAAATTTCTGGGCTCTATCACTTACTTATAAAAAGTTATGGCCAATGTTAACATTTAATTTTTTTTTACAATTTTGACCTTGAAATATGACTTTGAGCTTGGTACCAACAGAAAGGCCTTGTCCTAAGCAGAAAACTGAGGAATGTCAAGGCTTTATCACTTACAAAGTTATGGCCAATGTTTAAGTTTTACTTCGGACAAACCGACAAATAGATCAACTGTCAGCTTACGGTCATTCTACTGAACACGGGCTCTTTCACTTACCAATCAAAATGTTCGGTCAATGTAAAGAGTAAACTTTCCTTTTTAAGAAAAAATAACTTGAAGATGACCTTGACCTTGGCACATGACCATGAGCTTGAAATCAACAGAAAGGTCTTGTCACAATCAAAACACATGTGAAATATCAAGTCTCTATCGTTTACCAAACAGAGGTTATGGCAATGTTAAAGTTTTAGTGTTAAAAAATAGTGATTTTGATAATGACCTTGATTTTGATATTCACAGAAAGCTCTTGCCGCAAGCAATGTACATGTGAAATTTCTGGGCTCTATCACTTACTTATAAAAAGTTACGGCCAATGTTAACATTTAATTTTTTTTTACAATTTTGACCTTGAAATATGACTTTGAGCTTGGTACCAGCAGAAAGGCCTTGTCCTAAGCAGAAAACTGAGGAATGTCAAGGCTTTATCACTTACAAAGTTATGGCCAATGTTTAAGTTTTACTTCGGACAAACCGACAAATAGATCAACTGTCAGCTTACGGTCATTCTACTGAACACATTTCAGAATTCATTGACCTCCATAGAAACAGAACCCATTCCAAAGCAAACGTTATTTGTCTCAATTGACGTGACATCACTCTACACCAATATACCACACGAAGATTGCATTACAGCCTGCAAATAAATTTGAAGCAAAAGGGATGTCAAAGATCCGCAAACATACACTTTTGGAGAGTCTACACACAAATATCACTGCAAGAGCTTCGAGTTCATTGGCAAATACAACCTTCAAATTCAATTCAGTACCAACAGACAAACAGAAAATACGTGCTCCTAACTAGACGCCACCCGTCACATTTTTGAAGCAACATCGCTTACAAACTGGTCATTCGGATTCGTAGAATCTGTATACAAAAGAGTGCCCTTGAACAACGTTCGTACAAATGAGCTGTCCATAACCGAAGCATAGCTGAAAGAAGAAATGCGGGACAGTGGTAAGGGTGGTCTTCCGAAACACACCCCTCTTAAGAGATATCATAAATTGATGACGATAAGCCTTTATAGGCAATAATGTTCTTCATGTACTAACAAAGTCGATACAATGCCGACATAAATAGCTCACAGGCCTTATCTCGAACGAGCCCCGATATTACAAACAATCTGTCCGCACTGGACTTGAAAACCAATTAATAAAATATTACTTGTCCGCGTGGGTTCGACATCGGCTTTCGTCAATAATTTTCAGCTATGCTTTAGTTTGTTGCGGACAGTTCGTTTGTAATAACGCTCCAAAGAGTTATCACAGAACTAACAAAGCAGAGGTTACCTAAAGCAAGTCATGTCCATCTCGATCGCAAGAGCTGGTGATACAAAACGAATTGATCTCTTGTTAAGTTTTAAAGTTCTACAGCTATCAAACACAATTTCTTTCGTTTTGACAAACCATCCTGACCTGCCAAACGTAAACGCAATTAAAGACAAACACTGGTCAAAGCACCCTTTACACTCAGCAATATCTATCCCGTGAAACCAGTTGTCGTATACTGGATACTCCGAGACATTCTTGTGAGAGCCAAAATAACCAACGACTCTCTCAAAAATTCTGGACTGAGTAAAACACCAAGGTGTCAAATATGTATAATCATGCAGGACACACAGACTTTCAAGTCGCATCTTGGCGCTGTTTCTGCAATTACAGGCCACCCAATTGCAAAACTTCAAATGATGTGTACCGTATTACATGTACGATACATGTACAATATGTTGGTTAAACCAATCAGCAGATCAACAAGCGAATAAATTTGCACCAACTTGACTGGAAAACCATAGATTCATCAAGTCTCTAGCTGCAGAACATTTTATCAAAGCCGGCCACTCTTTCAACGACGTTGTCGTGTATTGGAGCAAACAACAAATGCTGCTTATATCAGTGCCACAATTAACCCATCTTTGCAAATTAAACTTTCGCAGGGCGGCGACCTCCGAATAGTGTCCTAAATGACCGAACATACAAGCTTGGATTTAGTTTTTATCATTTTACCCCCACATAAAAAAAATATGTACCGCTGATGCAAGGACTAGTTTTTTGAATTCTATATCGCATAATTCCAATTCCTAATATATATATCATACTCCATTGCCTATTAAATTTCACGACCTCGTCATTCTGAGTGCTAGCTGATGGCAGGTCAGTTTTATTTTTATTATCTAAAAATACTTAATTAGATTTCACATACAAGTTTATCAGAGATTGTATAACGAAAGTAAACTTTGATCTGATTGGTTGATCGGTAACTAAGCGATACTTGATATACAAGCTAATTTGATTGTTTTGATTGGTTATCGATTTTTGCGCAATTTAGCTCCTTCGTGCATATGTCACAGTTTGAAAAGTTGTCGATGAGTGAGGAAGTCTTTTCGAAAAGTAGAAATTTTTTCATCGATAAAATCGGACTTTTGTGAAGTGTCCAACAGTCGTTGATCTTTACTGTGGTCAATAGGTACGTAACAAGTCATGAGCGTGTCACCCAGAAGATTGAGGGAAGACACGAGGAAGGACTACAAACAAATGGCTCAAGGAGGTGATTTAGATATGCTGGAAGTGGGTAAACGACAAAGACAGGGGGAAGAACCGTATAAAATACATTCCGTATCATTAGATACTGGGGCGAAACCTAAGGCGGGTATTGAACAACAACAACCATCTCTTCTTCCGGTTGATGTCAAGACGATTTCATAAACGCCACAGATGCGAGGTAAAAGACCAATCAGTCAAGATTTCGACGAAGAACACGTTTTTACGAACGATGAGATTATGTCGATGAAGAAAGAGCTAGAGGTTCTCAGAAAGGAGGAGACGAGAATTGAGAGACAATTAGAACGAGAAGTTAAAGGAAGAGTTACTGGCTCAGAGACAAAAACTCAAAAGTTTACGAGGTAATCAATCAGAGCAGAAACATTTTTTTAAACAACAAATTAAGCAGAATGATAAACAAAAAGAAAATGTGACAATAGATGATTTAAGAAATGACGACACGCTAACAAAACTAGTTCAGAAAGAGATAATGAAGCTAGGTCTTGGTCAATTTTTGGATCGAGATGATAATGATTCTTCGTCTGGGGAGCTATCTTCAGAAGAAGAGGAAGTATCAGATGGATTCAAAACACATAATAGAAAGAAATTGAAAGTTAAAAAAGGCAAATCTGAATTGAAATCGGGGATAAATGCCAAAGCTTCCGATAGGGTGAAATATCCACAAGCATGGCCCCATGCACAACTGAAATTTGAATATGTAGATAAGCAGTTATCATTTGAAGAGTTAGATTTCAAGATGTTCATAGCGGGTGAACTATAAATAATCACATTGGATGATTTAACCATATCGGAAAGAATTGGTAGGTTAGAGATGTTAAAGAAAATTGTATACTATATGAATACATATGAGTTTGTAGGTCTTAAATCCTTTTATGCAGCATGGTTGAGAGAGGTTGAGTTGGGTAAGGAGAGTTGGGAGGATGATCCCCAACAAATAGAATCTGCTATTCTTTCTAAGTATTTGCTGAAGAATAATAGAATTGTTTCCAACAACAAAGGTAATCAGAATAAAAATGGGTCAGATGAACGCATATGGTTTTGTTCCGATTAGCAACGCAAAAAATGTATGCATCATTTAACAGTAATTAAAGGGAAGCAGAGACTCGCTATGCATATATGCGCATCATGCTGGCTTAAGGACAAGAAAAAATTGGATCATCCAGAAAGCTCGACTTGTTGTCCGCACATGTCTATGTGACTGAAAAATAGAGTTTACATGTCAAAAGTAGTAGACGATAGTAGTAAAAAGCAAATGTTAGTTGATCTATTTTTACCTAAATATATATTGGAAATAGAAGATAATAAACAAGAGGTAATAAATGGCAATGATATGGAAAAAGGATGTAACCATATATTAAAAAAGATAGAAAAAGAGGAAGATCAAAATGTAAATTCACAAATATTTGCAAAACATCTATGTAAACATTCAAATAAGTGTGAGATTTGCAAAGTCACAAAGAAGAATTTACCTATAGCTGACATACAATTTCTATTAGAAGTGCATCATAAAGTTAAAAAGTCAGGAAAGTTTAATTTTGAGGGCTGTAGAATACCAGTAAATAATAGACTAAATATGACTTACATAAGGTCTTTATTAAAAGATAATAATATCCAAAGATATGTGATCTTTTGGAATTCGGTTTTCCCATTGAATACAAAGGCAATTTGAAACAAAACAATTTTTCATTAGAAGATTCAAAAATTAAAAACCATAAAGGGGCAACAGAGAATGAAGAAAGTATGATACAGTACTTAGAAAAGGAAAGTTAGAACAGAGCAATTAATGGTCCATTTTCAACAAATCCATTTTATTCAGAAATAAAAATCTCTCCTCTAAACTCTTTACCAAAGAAAGACACAACTGAAAGAAGAGTAATTTTAGATTTGAATTTTCCTAAGGGAGAATCAATTAATGATTTTATGTCAAAAGATTATTATTTGAATGAGAAAGTAGAGTCGGTGTATCCAAAGGTGGATGATTTCATACAAATAATCAAACAAAAAGGAAAGGGATGCTTGTTATTTAAAACAGATTTAAGGAGAGCATACCGACAATTACATATTTGGCCATCATCAAATAATTTAGTCGGGTTTAAATGGAAAAAAACACGTATATGTAGATTGCGTGCTTAGTATGGGATCGCGACAATCAGCGTTATGCTGTCAGCGATTCACGAACGCATTAGCATTTATAATGTTTAAATTCGGCATGTCCATTTTGAATTACTTAGACGATTTGGCCTCTGTAGAAAGAAAAATGAATGCCGAGTTTGCATTTAAACTTTTACAAAATGTATTACAGAAATGTGGGGTGGAGGAGGCTGTGAATAAAGCAAGCCCTCCGTCAACCATAATGTTATTTTTAGGAGTGCTATTTAATACAGAGAAAATGACCATTGAAGTTACCCCAGAAAGGCTTAATGAAATTAGAAATATTCTTTTGAGCTGGTTAAATAGAGAAAAGGCTACATTGAAGCAAGTACAATCACTTGTTGGGAAATTAAATTTCATTTCAGCATGTGTCAGGCCCGGAAGAATTTTTATTTCCCGGCTATTAAAATGGATGAAGGTACTGTACAAAGCAGAGTCAAATGTTCATGAGATACCAAAATATGTAAAAAAAGATATTTTGTGGTGGTATAAATTTCTTCCTTTATATAATGGTATTTCAATGATGATTTACGAAGAATGGTCACAGCCTGATGAAATATTTAGTTCAGACGCTTGCTTTAGGGGATGTGGAGGATTTTGGGATGGAAAGTTTTTTCATGCTTCTTTTCCTCCAAGTCTTTTGGATCAGACTATTAATGTCTTAGAAATGGTGTCCATAATGATTTGTGTTAAGTTGTGGGGTACTGAATTTGTTGGAAAAAGAATACAAATATATTGTGATAATGAGGCTGTTTGTCAAGTTTTTAATTCAGGACGAACACAAAATGAAATGATGCAATCATATTTAAGGGAATTATCTTTCATTGCAGCAAGATATGAATTTCAATTACGTGCTATTCATGTAAGTGGAAAATCAAACCGAATTCCAGATAATTTATCAAGGTGGGATGATAATGAATGCCATAAGAAAAATTTCTTTGAAATGACTAAGAATTATAATTTGCAAGAACAGAAAGTTGGTAAAAGGGATTTCTCCTTTTGTCATGATTGGTGATAGGCATTTTACTTATATATTGCAGGATGGATTTGAATGAATCAAGAAAGTCAGCCTATGCTGTTGGTACTTTGAGAAATCTTAGGACTCAATGGGAATCTTATTTATTGTTTTGTTTATATTTCAAACTTCAAGTTTTACCATCAAATTCAGAAACTATTAGTTTGTACGCACAATTTTTAAGTCGTACTTTTAAATCAATACAATCTATCAAGAATTATATAAGTGCAATTAAAACTATGCACATCATTTTACAGTTTCCTGTAGATGAAATTAATAATTTTTTAGTGAATTTAAGTATAAAGGAATCGCTCGAAGGAATCCCCATGAAGTTAAACAGGCAGCTCCAATAATACCTAATTTGTTATTGAAATTAGCGTCTATAATGGATTTGACAAAAGAAAAGGATGTAGCGTATTGGTGTCTATTTCTTTTTGCATTTTTTTCTTTTCGCTAGAAAATCTAATCTCGTACCCAGTTCACACACAGATATTGCAAAAGGGAAATGTTTATTAAGAAAACATGCATCAATTAATCATGGTATATTAGTAATTTCTATGGACTGGACTAAAACAATTCAATTTGGAGAAAGAAAATTAGTAACTCCAATATTACCAATCAAAGACTCTATTTTATGTCCCTTTCGGGCTTATTTAAATATGTGTATATTGGTAAAAGCCAATTCTAATCAACCTTTATTTAGCTATGGAAAAAATAAGTGGATAACTTATAGAAAATTTCAAGTCTATTTGAGACAGTTACTTGATAGATTAGGTTTAGATTCTAAATTATTTCCGTCACAAAGTTTTAGAAGAGGAGGTGCAACATTTGCCTTCGAATCAGGGGTTCCTTCAGAATTAATTCATTTACAAGGTGATTGGCAATCAGATGCTTACAAAAATTATTTAAATTTTTCTTTGGAAGATAAAGTAAGAGTTGCAGATTTCATGATAAAACATATAGAGGATTGTTCTAATCAAGGGAAATAAATGTGTAAGAAATTCAATGTATAAAATAAGAGTTGTCCTTCTTTGCAGGTGCCCTCATTTGTTGATCCTAGGATTGGGAGGATTATTACTTTAAAAAATGTGTGTTTGCAACTAAGTGGTTGATTGGTTGGGCACACAACAGTAAAATAAACAGATAGGGGTACTTGTTTAGTTGGCCATATTAGTAGGATTTATTTTTATATTTCTATACATGTATAGATGAAAGAATTTCATTGTATTTTCAGAGAAACCGATAGTCTATTTGCCTGATGTGATATAGATTCTAGTTTTCATTAAAGTGTTTGATTTAATGGACTTGAAATTCGGTGATTTGATAAATGCAGCTGAAAGGTAATTATTTTCATTTGTTCACATTTGTTTTCAATTTATATTTGCAGAAAAACGAAAAGTCATAATTGTTTCTGACTCTATGGCCAAATATGTTACGGGAATAGATGGATGCATGGTACAGTCATTTCGAGGTGACACAATCTCCAAATTGACAAACCGTATCAAATCCAATATTGTTAATTTAGGGGATTTTATCTGTGTTATCCTGCATGTAGGAACGAATGATATTGGCCGTAGGGCAGAAGTGAAACATATTTTGTCAGATTATACAAATTTGATTGCAGTATGCAGAAAATCAAATCCAAACTTGAAAATAGTTGTATCAGCTATCATTCCTAGGCCAGTGGACCATATGGTAACTGATGCAGTTATTAAGGAAGTCAATGGGTATATGAATAAGTTTATGAGTAAAGATTTAGGCTTTAAATTCGTTTGTACGAATAAACCATTTAAACATTGTGGAAAAGTGAAACAAGAATTGTTCGCAAAAAATGATGGAGGATTACATTGAATTTGGAAGGAGTGAATCGTCTTAAACAATTTTTTATTAATGGAATTACTCATCTTTAAGTGAGGTAAAAAGGAAAATGTTAACAGAATAATAACAAGAATATTGGTTCTTATTGTAGTTAAATATAAAGAGATGTTAAGAAAAGAGGAATTTGTTAGAAAATGAGCCTGTCCAGTTGCCTTTGCATGAAACTTGCTTTTGCGATTCGAATTTTGTTTAGCATGTTTTGATTTGCTTGTACTTTTATTTGCCTTTATTTCGCTTTTATTTTTGGCCGTTGGGTTGGCGGGTAGAAAGAATATCAAACATTTGTGATGTTTGATGATTACTTCTCTCAACTTATTATATAATCTTTGATAGTTATGGTATTATATATAATAATCTTAAGTTTATTTTGATGAAATTTGTATGTATTATAATGTTGAAGTTATTTTGAAGACTTCCTTGCTTGAATGATGTCATTAACCTAATTATATGATCATAATATGATTTTGGTGTTTGTCAAGTTATACGCTTTCGTATCATTAGGTTCGAAAGTGTTTTTTGGTTTTTCCTCTGTCCGTCCTAAAATGTATACGTCGGTCTGTCTGTCTGTCCCTTCATTTGAGATAAATAAAACTATTTGCACGCAAACACTTCAAAAGTGATTTTTCGTACACTAGCATTATTTGTTATGAAAGCTCAAGGTTGTTCATGAATATTACTGGAATTTATTATGGACATGGGAAAAGATAATTCCAATTCCTAATATATCTATCATAATCCATTGCCTATTAAATTTCACGACCTCGTCATTCTGAGTGCTAGCCGATGGCAGGTCAGTTTTTCCATCACATGATGGATCTGTCCAACCACATGCAAGCCAACCATTATTACTTTTTTCTCGGAATGAAGCACTAGGTGATTTTTACTGTGTTTGCTTATTCCTCCTCCACCCCTTCAAAATACACCCTTCATTCATTCGGAACACCATTCGGCTTATCTCACGATCAACCTCAGATGTACATAGACAGACTATTTTTAAAAATTACGGGAAAACCTTGGAAAAACTCGATGACGTTAGTTTAAATGGCGTTAGCCATCGAAACTTTCACTAATATTGACTGCCTCGGTGGCCTAGTGGTAAATGCACTCGACCCGTGACCTGGAGGTCCGTGGTTCGAGCCCCACTGTCGCCGGGGTGTGTTTATGGGCAAAACACTTAATAGCCAGCCCCAGTTCACCCAGCTGTAAAAATGGGTAGCAGTGGGTTTAAACCACTGCCTCTCTCTCAGGGACGTGAAAAAATCAGGATTGAGTGTTCGAGAACGATTCTATAAGCTTGAGCTTTCGTCGCAATCGAACTAAAATAAATTAGTATAAACTATAATATTGTCTACCCTTTCTGCTTCAAATTTTACTTATTTGCCCACAAATTGTATGTTATCTGCAACCCTGTACAATTTGGACCTGTCTAAACATTTGTTGTCTAATAATGGATTTAATAAATTAGAAAAAAAATAAAAGCCTTGTCCAATCCTTAAACCCTTTAACACACAACAAAATTTTAGACGGGCCAACTCGGAACAGGTTGAAGACAATAAATCAACATGGGTGTAATTTGATATATTATCTAGAGTAGAAATTAAAAATATAATGGGATATGAGTATAGGGCGACCATATTGTGGGAACGGGAGAAATTGACTCAATTTCTTGTGTTCCCTAAATAGAATACAACTTCTTTATTGGAATTAAATTCAATGTAAAAGAAAGAGCCGACAAGCTCATGTCCCTAGAAAATCAGCATTACTACGATTGTTAAACGGAATAATCGAATGGATAAATTGACTGACTAGTAGCAAACCAATCAGCTCAACTTAGATTATAAAAACGCGAGTTGCGCCTGTCTGCAAAGCGGTATCGGGCGTAGTAATCTATATACCTTGGGAATTAGTTGTTTCTTGCGGACTCAGCGCTATAGAATGAGCATACCGTTCGACATTTTTCCTTTGAAGTGATTGTGGCTTGCGATCCCTATAGGTATATGGAACCTTTGGTTTCCCTCGCCTAAGAAAGCCTTGCTTAAAAGATTTTAAAAAAAATGGAGTGCATTCCTTCAAATGTCACCTTGCCTCTTTATAAACCAGGCCTTCAACTATAATGTTAGTTTCGTTATTCAACTGCTTACAGTTCACGGTTTTGATCGACTAATAGACCAAGGGGACAGCCACATATACAATTTATTTGAGTGTTGAACATAACTATGTTATATGTTTCACATGGATGAATCATTATTTGAAAGTAATATTATATGTTGCTTTAAACAAGCATTTTCCTTTTACAACTGCAGTTCTTTTTGTACTCTGATTATAATTTGACATAAATGCTGCCATATTTCAAGATCTTTTTACTTTTTTCACTCTATGACCTTTGACATCTGTACTGACCTACAGAACAGACTGCGAGTCTGCGATGTTCATCAGATATCGAGCAAGCAAAATATCATTGTCCGCATCCATTACAAAGCCGACCTTCCTGGTCTCCAAATTTTAGATTGGATTACTAGTCTTGTACTCTTTTGTAGACTGACCAAAGGTCAATCAATGATTATTCAAGTGAAATATGATTGATATCCATCAGTAAGAGATTTGAGAAAAGTCAAATATTACCATATATGGAAATTGTCGACGCCAATTAAAGCCTTATTTTTAACTGGAACAAAATCCATGAACAACTTTGAAAAGGGTCACACAGGGATCATTCCTGAAAACTTTGGTCTAAATTCATTTAGTTGTTTCTGAGGAGAAGATTTTCAAAGTGAAAATTCACGATCGGACGTACGGACGTACGACTGACTCAGCGCCATGACAATAGCACAAGTGGCCTTTGGCCAAGGGAGCTAAAATGATTTGAACGTTTTGAAACCTTTGGAAGTTGAAAGAGAACGACTACTTTTTCTATGAATAAATAAAACTATGGATATTCTTTATGACCAGGAAAAGGCCTTAGTAGATCTTAGTAGGTTTGGGAGTGATTGTGCCAAAATTGTGACCTCTAGAATGGTATAACTAAATTGTTGACGACGGGCAACGCACGACGGACACGTGACGGCGCGCTATCAAGTCTCACAAAAGTTTACCGTGGGCAGGATGTGCTCAAGAGAGCTGAAAGGATAAGTGTTCCCGCTCATCTCATAATAATAAATATGACAATTCTCAATTTACTAAAAAGTCGAAAATTAAATGAAAGTGTTTTTGCTAAGTATACTATTGTAAATGTTCATTCGATACATACATGTAGTGTAAATCTTGAAGTCCGGATACAGTAATCCAGCTCAATTTACTGATTAACAAAGCACTATTAACTGATTAACAAAGCATATTTTACCAAGCTACCAGTATGATAGCAGTATTTTTCTTATTGTACCATCAAAGACTTTTTCCACTAATAGAATTCTTGTTTCCTTCAACGTGGAATCCCTCTACTTTAACATTCCTCGTTGAATAGGTTTTAATGCTTACGTTTATGGATAGACAGACTTAAAGATGACCATCGTCTTTATTTTTTAAAGGATTCCTTCTTGACGCTATTAAATTCATCTTAGAAAACAACACGTTTTCCTTTGCGTTAAAAATTCTTGATCATTACAAAAATAGAAACAGTAATTCTTTTCAATTCAAAGTAGTGCTAAATCTAACACTGTTTCTACGCGAATTTACCCTTGACATTTCGCTTACCCCCGAAGACCATATTTTCTCACATGGCCCCGATTGTCTTTTATATTTTTTACATAGGATTTGTAATGAGATTATATTTGAGACAAGCTATCTTGAACGAGTCTAGTAGTGATACGTTATAAAACGTGCTTTGGCGAGCTTAATAAAACTTTTCTATTCTAGACTCGATTTTGGTCAGTATTTTTCAAATATAATCGAGTGACCGGTTCTTTTTCTCACATCATCATCAGCCTGTACGCTATAAACTATTTTTTCTGAAACTCACTTATAACAGAGAAACTGTAAAACGTGACTAAGATTATGACATGAAGACGTCATTTAGAATGTGATCCTACATATGTGTAAGACAAGGATATCTCTGATGGCAAATCGTTAAAGAAAACAATAGAAGTTGCGTGAGAAATCCTTGCCTTACGCATGTACAAGATCACATTATGAATCATGTTATCTCGACGTTATCTACCATACTACGTTCTCGCGTTATTTCCTTCATATTTGCGTTCCGGAAATTAGGTTTGTACTATACAAAACTGGTATTTGTGTGAGAAGAGGAATTTGCTTCTCGAATTTATTTAAGTCAATCTGGTCTCAAACTCTTCTAGAATAGAAAAGGTTATTGAATTGAAAGCCTCTGAAGACAAAATGTTTTACCTCTACAGCACGAATTATGTACTGTGTTAGCCTCGGGTCCTCCAACTATTGGGGGTGATAGATTGTTTCCACAAACATCGACATTCGGGCACAGTGTGGTCATATCAGGTAACAGGTTGACCCAGTCTTCATTCTTCAATGCTAAGGTCGAACTCCATATCAGTAGAGACCAGGTAATAAGATGAACTCCAATACACATGATTTAGCTTGCGAGTCTACAATGGAATATTTATTTTTACCAGTATACATTTATCTTATTCTGAGCTGGTGCCGTTAGGTCGAGGGTTAACATTTCAGAATGTCATCCCCGATACAGAGGGCAATAGTTTTTCACTGTTGCATGAATCACCGTGATATAAATTTCTTTTCGCCTGTTCAAAATTAAATATTTACTTAGTAAAAAAAAGTTTAGCAACACTTGATATTTTATGCTAAATATTTTTCTGTAGCAGAAATATTGTACTCAAATGAAGAAAAAGATTGACTGCAATCTCTGAGCAATATATTCATGCTTTTCTTTTGTTCCAATGTTGACTCTACAGTCACAAAACATAGGCAACATTTTATCGTATTGCCCCATAAACTCTTACTTTTTGCAACACTATTCCTACTTTGCGCAAGGACTTCGTCAGGTGAAAAATAGATAAAAAATCCCCTTGCGCGATTTTTAGAAATGTCCGGTTCGATTTCTACTTTGCGCAGGGCGATTCCTGAATCGTACCGATTCTTACTTTGCGCAGAACATATACAAAGAAAATTAGAGGAAAAAGATGTCCTGAAACGCTCTGGCTTTAATATACCAAGATTTGAAAAGAGGATATTCAAAAAGGAAACAAACAACTCCGTGTCATAGTCACCCAAGGAACATTCATGCCAGGATTTATTAAAATTGGCACAATGGTTCTTAAGGGAGAAGATTTTAAAGATATTAAGGTCACAGTAAGCCACGCCATATCACGCCTACATTAAGGGGTCAATCGAATTTTTTTTAACACATTTGGAAACGATGAGGTGCACGATGAGATTGAATTTGCCATGGAGAGCATTTCCGCAGTTGCATATTTTCTTAATAGATATATCCAAGGAACAGTAATTGGAAAACAATTCGGCTCAAAGGTTCGTCACATACGATTTTGAAACAATTTAATGCAAGTAAATTTCAAGAACCGAAAAAAATCCCCACAACTCGGGGTGGGGGGTGGGTGGGGAGGGGGGTTGTTATGTGTTTTACCCAATTTTTCAATTCGACCCCTTTGTCCTTTGATCATCAATTAAATTTTCATTTTACAGACATCCAGTATTGACCGGTCCGTTAACGGACGGATATTGTTCAAAGTTTCTTGTAATGTATAGTTGTATGTTCTATATTGTTCAAGAAATACTTTTTTTCATTGCAAAGTATTGATAAATGTAATGATATAATTTTAAATGCGATAACATATAGATCCTTCTTTGATAATCTGATGTGGGAGGGATATGACCTCGCCCCTCTTTATTCTTTAATGCATCACCCGGAATGATTCACTTAGGGCAATTCTAGGTCACTCATTGGAACATGTGCTTTTGCTAAAAAACACCATTTAACCTACATCGGACGTTTAATTACAAGTCCCAATGTAACTTTTTCAGCAAAATATATATATCCAAAGAATTTCATTCAAATGTCTCAAAATCGGACTTTTTCCTTCAAAGTCAGCCATTTTGGTTTCTCGCGATTCCCACCAAAATTCACCAAATGAAAAGTCAGGTAGCCATATTTGAGGGCCATATTATTTTTTGAAAACAAACTTGCTTTTATCATAATTAAAGATGAAACTTGAATGAAAAAATTGTAAAGTCACTTAAATGTGTAAGGTAGTAGATAGATACAGACTGCTAATTACTTCTTATTTACGAAGTTTTTGAAAGAAAGGTAAAAAAAAAACTACTATGACTTTTACCCAGGACCTGCCCTTTGTTCAGGATACAAGATTAATTGACCAAATAAAGGGAAATCACGACATTTTCGAGAAAATAGATAAAGTTTCGCTAGGCTAGTCACTTCATGAATATAAGAAAACATATTTACATTTATACAATGAAATAAAAAAAATATCAATAGACCCCCCCCCCCTTGTTGATTCAATGACCAAAAACAATGGAAAATCACGAGATTTTCGAGAAAATCGATAAAGTTTCGCTAGGCTAGTCACTTCATGAAGCTGCCAGCCGATTATCGCAAGCGCCCCCAGCAAGCGCACACCGCTCAGGACAGGAAACGCTTGCTAACGTCCGTCCTCCTTAACCACTGTATGGAAACACTGTACGGTAGTTTGCAACGGTATATTCAAAATGGCGGATAGGCGTTCGTGAAAAAGTAAGTGTTCTTTATTTGTGTTCGATATTACTATAATATATCATCCTGTAAAATAATGACAACATTTACGTAATCAGCTTTGAAAACAATATCCATCGTACCTAATGATTAAACGTCCTATAGCATCGTCTGTGTGTAATAGAGCTTCAAACATTGTGTTTTGATGACATTTAAAATTGAAGCGCAAAACGAAAATAGAAATGGCCATATTTTCCCTTAAATGACCGCACCAGCAAAATTAAATGTGGCGGTGGATGGGGACAAGATATCTCCCTAAATATGACCCAAAATGTATTGGATCTAGCCCCTTGTCTAGGAAATATAGACACTTGAAAAATTCGATGGTATACGCTACAGTTAAAACCGAAACTAAATCACTGAACAGTGCGGTAAATGGATATATTTGTACTCACCTGTTTAAATTTCGAATAAGAAATCTGTACGCAACGGTTTATATAAATTATTATGTGAAAATCTTTCAATGGATTCAATAGCACTCAAAGGTGAAAGGTGACTTTGATACTTTTTAATCTTGCTTATAACTGTAGAAAGACGAATATGTTCTTTTTCTTATTTTATTTTGTTTTGCCTTGAAATGAAGAAAACCGTCGAAAGAGTATCATTAAACACAGTTTTAAATCTACTTTAATGTTTCTACTTAATTCTTCTGTCCTTCCTCAATAATCTTGTAAGACCCTGTACAAATCGTTAAGACTAAGGCGCTTAACAAAGGCATAAAACTTATAAATTGTCGGAGCATATTTCAGACATTCTTCTCGATGATTTACTACTAATTTATGATTTTTGTTGTTGTTGTTTTTGTTTGTTTTGCATTTGAAATATATTTGAAAAATATTTGAGAGAGTATCATTAAACACCATTTTAAATCTAATGTTATGTATCTACTTAATTCTATGTCTTAGAAAGTTTCAGTTTATTAATCAAAACAGTTTTATAGGTTTGAACTTAGATTGTTGTTTCTGATATCATACGAAATGCTTTCGTTTTTTAACTTTCAGCTTTAGAAGCTTACAGTTAGAAGAAATCTTATCAAAATAAATGATTTAATTCTCAATAGTTCTGATACACATATGAAAATAGTTTTATTTCTTTTATTTATCTCTTTAGGACAAATACCTTGTAATTTTCTTCCGCAACATCTTTAATTAAAAAGAAATTTCAAATGTTTAGAGAAAATTCATGGAAGCATATAGTTGCCAAGCTGCGTGTCTTTACGTCCTTCCAATCTTCCAAAGTTATTGCTAGATAGCCCTTGCCCTTGCCTTAAATTCCTTGATAAATTCCTTCAAAGGAATCTAGTATACATTTTCACCGTTCCAGAAACAAAGTTATTGAAAAGATGTTTTGGGTTTGAAAATAAGTTTTATTCGAGTTCCTTATACCGTTATTGTTAAACACAACGGACGTTTTTAAAAAGTGTTCTATTAAAAAAAGGAATTGGTTTATGTAATTTGGACAATTGATTTATCGCACACATAGGGGAGACTAGCATTTCGTCAAATTGTTGTGCATCGGCTTTTTTTTCAAATTGAATTAATACAGTTAAAAGCGCAACTATTTCTTTCATAAAGTAGTTCGAAAGCACAATTAACAACGATCGACTTCACATGCCTTACCCGCGCTATTGACTGTCACGTGACATCGTTAAAAGCACCCCCGTTGAAGCAAAAGATAGCTCCTAATATCTCCCATAAAAATATGGAATTTTAAAACAAGCAGCTTTCGTCCGAACCACTAAGCCAAAGAAAACTTTATAGCCTAACAATAAGAGATTTTGTTTCATATTTCATTTTCTTTTCATTTAAAAAAGGTAAACGCCGACATATCACATTTTTAAGTCTTATTACATCATCGGGAAGAATGTCTTAATATTGATAAGTTTTATGCCTTTGTTAAGCGCTTTAATCCTAACGATGTGTACAGGGTCTTAAAAATTATTGAGAAAGGACAGAAGAATTCAGTGGAAACATTAAATTAGATTTAAAACTGTGTTTAATGATACTCTTTCGACGGTTTTCTTCATTTTTTTTTTTCAAGGCAAAACAAAATAAAATAAGAAACAGAACATATTCGTCTTACTACAGTATTTACCAAGATTAAATTGTATCAAAGTCACCTTTCACCTTTTCGTGCTATTCCATCCGTTGAAATATTTTCACATGATAATTTATATAAACCGTCGCGTACAGATTTTCATTTGAAATTTAAACCGGTGAGTACAAATATATCCATATACCGCACTGTACAGCGATTTAGTTTCGGTTTTAACTGAAGCGTACAGCATCGAATTTTTCAAGTGTCTATATTTCCTAGACAAGGGGCTAGATCCAATACATTTTGGGTCAATTTTAAATGTCATCAAAACACATTGTTTGAAGCTCTATTATTATTTATCTAAAATGAACTTGCACTCATTAACTTCCGTTATTGCTCGAGTATTCCCGTAGCGTAACTCAATTTCGTTTCACCTTTTTACTTATATTATTTCACATACTCTTATAAAGGCGCGAAAGAACAGTGGTTACAGACGCATTCCCGGACATCGATAACTTGTTGGATCGAGTTCAATTCCAAACAGAGACACATATTAAAATCATTTTGATTATCACCAACAATGATTTTTTTCGTTTTTTTGTTGTTGTTGTATTTTATAAAGAAATACATTTTTTTGTTATTTTGTCATTAGTTCTTTGTCAGTTACCATGAATATTTTTTATTCTTACATTATTCATTTTTGGTTGTTTGCACTGACCAAGATTACTGTAATCTGATCGGGACAAAGATTTGTTTCATACCTCAATGAAAAAAACCCATAATAAGTTGTAGGTAAGCTTGTACCAAAAAGCAGTCCCATCAAAGATCTCATTTGCTTTATGATATTGAATTATAAGATATCATCGGAGAAGAATAGGGTTAAACAGAAATTCGATTGACCTGTTCAAACCCAGTATATGTTTTTAATTTCATATCGTAATAAACTTTTTTTTTAAAAAAAATGCCTCTTCATCTCTTAAATATAGATCCAGATACATTTCAAAATCTAAAATTATTCTCAGTAATAATAGTTTCCGTGATTTATGGACAGGACTTTGCAATGGTCAAATTGAGGCTGGCGGAAAGACTGTGCCGAATACCAATAGTCTTATGCAACACTGTTCAAAAAAAAAAATAAAAAAAAATCAGTACTCAAAAAAGTGTAAACCTAAAAAGAAATAGAAATATTTCTGGTCATGGTCCGACTTGAACTCGTGACCTCCCGATTATGGAAACGCACCCTAACCACCACCGCTAAATTTCCGTATGTACTATGAGCTGTGATACATATTCTTAGCTCTTAACCTCGCAAGTATAAGTCTATATTAAGAAACATATTTACCGACTATCAATAGGGGTCAAAAGGAATATTTAATGAGTGCCAGGTCATTGTAGATAAATAATACACACAGACGGTGCTATAGGACGTTTAATCATTAGGTCCGATGGATAAAGTATTCAAAGCTGATTACGTAATTGCTGTCATTATTTTACAGGATGATAGATTATAGTAATATCGAACAAAAAAAAGAACACTTACTTTTTCACAATCGCCTATCCGCCATTTTGAATATACCGTTGCAAACTACCGTACAGTGTTTCCATACAGTGTTAACGCAGGCAGCATGAAAGTAATAAACAAAGTGACGTCACAATAAATCTCAAGATCAACATAGCTGTCAACCTCGAAACTTCAAAAATTTGAACAATTGAAATAGAAAAAGACTTATAAAAGAACAATACGAGTGATGTTTTGGTTCCTTTAGCATTATTTGTTTTCAAAACTAAGGTTTGTCTGAAATGGGTTCTTAGATGTTCTCTCAGTTTAGAATACAGAAAGTTGATAACTGCAACAAAGCACAAAAAGGTGGATATTATAGCCCTCGACCGTCAGCATATTAGAAAGGGGTGATTCTAATTTATGCAAAACATAATTATGTGACTGATATAGGAATATAATATCATAGATTACATACAACTTAAAAAAATTGAATCGAAAATGGTATTCAAGAAGTAAAAAAGAGGCCAAAAAAATGCAATTAGAAGATTCGTTTGTTTTGTTTGAATGGGTTTTACGCCGCTTTCAACAATTTCGCAGTTATATCACGGCGGCCGGAGCAGCTAACAATGTATTCAAGGTATTTCTTTCACCTGTACTACCATTACACACTTTCCTAGCCTCCGACTGCTATCTCACATAGGTTTACGATTATCTACCCATTGGTGAGAGACAAACGCCGGAAAGGATATTTGCCGCCACCGGGGATCGAACCCACGACTTCCAGATTGGAAGTTTCAAGCCTAACTAACTGCGCTATGGTGGCGCAATTAGAAGAGAAAGGGATGTAAAGTAGATTTAGTTTGTACTTGTCTAACGTGTACGTTTCGTTGACGCCCCCGAAAACTCAATTCCAATGTATTACAGGTATCAGAAGCAATGCATAAAACCAACCAAAACCAACTTGAGTGTTCGTCTGTAAACAGACCCTAGTGTTTGGTCTTGAACCTTTCAATATTTGGTCGAGCACCTAACTATTATCTCAGTCACCGTTTGGCTCACAGTAACACAAACACTTGCTTTAAATAGAAAGCTCTTGACTGCATGGTAGTAACGACGAATGTTACAGAATTCATCATGAGCGATCACTTCTTTTATATCTCTTTTTGGAAGAAACGGCATTGAATCGACCATTTCATAGAAATCTCGTAGAATTCAAATTGCTGCATACATAATTGTAATGAATTGTTAATGAATAACACGTCGTTGGTGGAGATCATCCTACAAAGGGTTAGTTATTCCTATAAGTTTATTCTCAAAATTGAGCTCTGACGTAGGCGCTGAGTCCATTACCATAGGTAAATCGGGTATAATTAAAAGCAATTTATAGGTATTTAACCTGATTCTTTCACTGCAATTACGAAAGTACGTGTTTGAGTGAACCTTACGTTTTAAGACAAGCAATAACGTTGGTTTAAAAGGTAAATTTTAAACTTTCTTGGTGCACTATTTAAAGATGTTTTATCTTTTTCTAACGAATGGCACGAGAATCTAACAGTAAAAAGTTGATTTCACGGCTCACCGCGCAAAATCTACCTATATACACTTACTCCTTACAATAACAAGATGATTTTGTTACACCAATGCCCAGACACAGTTATTTTCAGAAATTTTTGACATGAACAAATGACCATGCCCTTCACAAACTACCTTGAACGTGTTATTAACTGAAAGGTCATTTTAGAAGCAACAAGCATGTGACATATGAAGGCTCAAACCCCTACCAATCAAAAGTTATGACCAATTCCAAAGTTTTAGGGTACAATTGGCCAGACTGATAGACGATCAAACAGATCAAAAACAATATGCCACCTGATCTATCGATGCAGGGGATGGGTGGGTAGGGGGGAATACATATATTTAAAACAAAAACACTTACGGAATTTCGTTCGTGGTAAACTGTAATCCCTCCGCAATATTCTACATGTCCACGTGCGTGGTAAATTCCAATACGTAAGATAACTGAAGCCACTTGATTTGCTGTTTGTAAATGTTAACTTGGCAGTACCGATATGCTGAATGTCTTGTAGACTGCTTCCTCTGTCAGCAAAAGTTGACTCACACTATGCATGAGAACCCTTATCTGTGATATTACAGAAGATAAAATGACGCTTTCTACGGCTAAATTATGCTCTATTTTTTCTCTTTTTTTTTCCTAGTGGATATTTGTTTTTGTTTTTTTAAAGTCCGCTGGTGTATGGCTTGAAATTATTTAAATGACTGACCGTAACCGCTATTAGTATAAATTTCACGCTTGACTGAAGGTCATAAGCTCTTGCGAACCCTCTGGAGTTTCTACGGAATTTATAATTCAAGCGTATTTACCAAAGTACCACCAGAAGCCGATTTACCGAGAAAAAAATTGATCCAGAATTACTATACTTACGTCCAAGGTACTTTCCAGTTTACAGAAAAGTACGAGTGATATTCCGAATGGGTCATAAGGTATCTCCGTTAGGTCTCGTTTAGTCCATGAACCAGGATTAATATATTTCAACAATATCACAACATATAGAACAATCAATCACTTTCTTCAGATTCCATATCATCCCTCAAATCTGTTAAAAATGAGTATATGTGTTCATCTATGAAGATATCGCTGGCTTTGCATTTCTCGTATCCACGTGTCAACATACAGATCTCCACCTCTCTGTGCCTATATCACTCATCTCCTTAGTACGAAGAACGCCATCGTATCTGAAAATATAATAAAAGGTATAAGACATGAAACTTAATTTTCGCGATAAAAATAAAAGCAAGTATTTTCCGCTGATAATGTACAAAGCAACTTACTTAAAAAGGACATTTCTGCTTCGAACCGAAAATTTAAGCTGGCTCCATATCATCTCTATCGTGGTAAATTCAGTGGGTAGTGGGTAGTCGCTGCACATTATGTCCATAATATCTGATCAGGTTGCCAACTGTATATTCCGGGGTCTTCTTGTTTAAATTAACGAGCTGAAGCAACAGTATTCTGGAAATCGATTCCTGTCAAGAAGCAAAAAACAGCACTATTAAGCATGAAATACTGCTGATTTCAAGCCATGTACAGTACAATATGAAATGTAAAGAAATATTAAATTTTTAATGACCAAATTCTATATTAAGTTTATAAATTAGAACTATTTTATTTTATTACCTTAATTGGGCTTTCCCTCGAAGCCTGTTTTGTTTTAGCTAAATTTCAACTGGCCCAGTGCGATACAATTGTAACTGCCTATATTTTTATAATTAGTTACAATTGTTTGGCACTGAAGCATGTATTTGGGTTAGATAAATAAAATGATGAAATTAAAATTGTCTAAATTGAACAAAATATTGAACCTGAATATAAGCTTTCCGAGTATTAGATGTTGGATATTTTTGGCTTTCATGGAATTTTAATACGCATGGTCCATGACGATTACACTTGGCTCATCCAATTTCTGAAGTAGTCTTTCACAAGCACCTAGTAAAGTTGGTACCGTCATTCTCGCTGTGGTAATCGCCTGTCTTTGACTTTGCCTTGTGCATAAGACTGGCCCTGGGAACAAATCCGTGTTAAGAACCGGTGTATACGACAATAATGCGTTGGCCTCGGTTACATGTTTACGGTGAAATGGCACCAGGTTTGTCGGGGCCTTGCACTTAAAGCGCTGTCAATCCAAGTTTCGTCAATGTAGACATGTTGTAAATTTCCTTCTTTAAATACCTTGTTCCGTCTATAAAATATAATCTTTTGCCCACTATGTTTGTTTTTTTCTATCAAAACTTTTTTCTACTTTTTTATGTTTTTGTCCACATATATCCCATATCCCTCATTATTTTCCTGATTGTGATCACGCTTCTAGCAATTCACATGCGATTTTCAGAGATTTTTGCAGCATTTGGCAACTGTTTCCTTACTTCCTTATAACTCTGTGGTCTTTTTTCGAAAAAGCAGTTTTATCAAAGACATCTACTTGTAGGGACCTCGCTGATCCTGGCGTTGTTGAGAAAGCAGTTGTCCTGTCTGTTGTATTTCTCTGCGAATCCTAGTAACAGTGCTATCACTAATCTCTGTTGCGTTGGCAGTTGATTGGACAAAACTTGAAGATCATTCAATACTCAAAAAACTTTCCAACACGATATAAATTATTTGTTTAGCCGGCGAGCCCATTTGTCTCTTACTTGTATCTTCCTTATATGAGTACATGTGATCGGAAATAGGCCTTGTTCTAAATTTCTATAAATACTGTACTGGTCAGACAAATCTGACAAATCAGAACCCATACAGATAGGGGTGGAAGGGCTTAACCAGCCACTTTGAATCAGTTCAACTAAAAATGAATTGAGAATTGCGGTCAAGAAATTATGTGTGGACGGACGGACGGACGGACACGTGTACGGACGGGTACCATTACCCCAACGATGCCTTTAGGTGAAGATAATTAAATGGTAAGTATACCTTTGTTGGTTTAGAGTAAGATTATGGGTGTGTATGTAGGGGAAGTCGTTATTCTTTGGGGGTCACAATTTCAAGTGAGGGGTCACCATTCTACGTGTGGGGAGGTCATTATACTTTGAACCCCCCCCCCCCCTCGGTCATAATATAATGACCGGGAGGTCACTTGACAACGTTACACCGGCGTCCGGGCGATATCTACTTCTTCGTCCGCAGAATAACTATGTTACTTAAAACTCGGCATCTATGTTCCTCTCATGTTTACGAAATGCAGTGCACAAGAGCCATGACATTCCACCTAGCTTATATTTTTCTAGGCGTACCTTATTCTTAAAACACAAATTCGTTTAATACCTTCGTACAAACGGTTATTCTTAGAGCTGTTATGAAATTCAACATCCAAATTGGTTCTTCCAGGTTGAGGGGTTACAGGCTGTAGGGAAATTTGTCTCTAGAGTCAGTTGAAGAAGGTAAAGACGTTTCGTGTTCATGAACACTAATCAGCTAACTGCTTGGTTGATTTTTTTATTTTTACTTTAAATTTATTAAAAATGCAAAATGTTTGTGAACAATTTTTGAAAAAAAAATGTAAATCATTTGACCCATATTTGGGCGAGTCTATCTAGGGCCGTGTTGGAAGATGTTGTCTACGAGTTGTTACGAATGTCTTTGTTGGTCTTGCTTAGAAAAGATTTACGTCTTTTTTTTCATGTCTCCGAAATTATAAGCCGTGGTGAATTGTTTTTAAGGAATTTGGTCATATTTTAAAGTATATAATAATAAATAACAGCTAACAGCATTGTTACAAACAGTTGAGATGGTCAAGTGGTAAACAAGCTCGCCTTTCAGGCAAGCGTCCCGGGTTAATATCCCGTGTTAAGTGCTATCTTTTTTTCTTTGTTTTCGTCTTTAATAAGTATGAATATTTAGTACAGTAACTTAAGAAAACAATTATGTCTCATATTGCTCAGTTCGTTCGTATATGCTATATGGGGATTATCAGAGCGGGTTGATGCTAATTTTGGATGATATGACGTAGGTCCCAAGTTGTATTGATAAACAGGGAATCAGATGGTACTTTAATCGTAAGCTAAAATACAATTAAATATAATTGGAACTTTAAAGAGGACTCGTTGAATAATCCGCACTCTGTTTTCGAATTTAAAGGCGTTTCTTGCACGTGAATTTTGCTGAAATTTTGCGAACTATTTTGTTTATTGGGGTTAGGACGGCATATTTTCCGCCATATGTCACGTGTCCACCACAGCTCGTTGGATGGCTAAAAAGAACTTAGGGTTTCTCTTTCAAACACGTTATGATTTCTTGATGAATTTTTTTTAATTTTGGACCATGTGAAATTATTCTTGATATTGTATGCAGATGACCAAGTGTTATTCGCGAAATCTCCAACTTCTTTACAATCCATGTTGAATGATTTACAAGCATATTGTACTTTATCTGGCAAAAAATAACACATCTAAGACTAAAGCAATGATTTTTGAGAAGGGAAGACATACTAGTTATACATTCCACATTAATAATGTCGCCATTAAAACTGTTAAATATTCTAAATATTTAGGGATTAAACTTTAACGGATTATGATCTCGTACACAAAAAGATATTGCCAAACAAGCATTTTTTTCTCTTCATAACATCAGCAGAATTTCAGTTAATTTAGAATTACCCATGTCGCAACAATGTAAGCTATTTGATAGTCTGGTTGGTTCCATCCTTCAATTTGGTTCACTTTTGTGGGGTTATCACACTTCAAAAGATATTGAAAACATTCATAATAAGTTTTTACGTCTCGCGCTTCGCGTCAAAAAATCGACCCCGTTAGCCACACTATATGTAGAAAGAGGTAGGACACCACAAAGCGTTTCAAATCAATTCAATATGATTAAATATTGGACGCACATAATCACCCAAAATGAAAACAGCATTCTCAAATCAACCTACAATATGTTAAAATCGGACTGTGAAAATTGAAATACATACAGGGGAAATAACTGGGCTTTCCAAGTTAAAAGTATACTGCAGGATAATGGGTTATCTTTCTTATGAATTAATCAAAGAATGTCCTACATAAATCTCGCATGTATCTAACAACGACTATTTGATAATAATGTTAAGTTATGGTCCTCAGAAATTACTAATACGTCTAAATTGGCCTGCTACAATCTATTTAAGGAATCCCTTGTACCTGAAATGTATCTAGATATTGAATATGACGTAAATATTAAGACAGCATTAACAAAATTTAGAACCTCATCACATGATCTTAACATCGAAAAGGTAGATATACAAACATCCCTCGTGAAAATATATTATGCTTAAACTGCAATATGAGTTGTATTGTAAACGAGTATCACTTTCGATTGGTTTGCCCAAAATACTCAGAATTAAGTAAAAGGCACATGAAGTAATATTTTTACACTTGGCCATATTTATACAAATTTAAAACACTTTTAACATCAAGCTCTAAAAAGGAAATTATTCACACATCTAAATATATTTATTTCGCAAACAAAATGAGAAACCAAAAAAAAAGAAACAAACAAAACTTTATTTAATCCTAATATTGAAGCCACCGTATCCTGTGACTGTTGTTTTACATATGTATAGATCTTTGTTAACCTGTGTGTTTTGTACTATGTATTGTAATCTGTAGCTAGAAACACGGTAAGTATTTAAAGCTTTTTTTGGAATATAATGGTAATGGTAATGGCTTACTGAGGCTGGACACTTACATTTTGCGTGTTATCCACGGAGCTATTTGTTCAAAACAAACAGCGCAGAAACGGCCTTTTTAGTTACAATCTACATTTTTTTTTT
This sequence comes from Fragum whitleyi, assembly GCA_948146395.1. Classification (NCBI taxonomy): domain Eukaryota; kingdom Metazoa; phylum Mollusca; class Bivalvia; order Cardiida; family Cardiidae; genus Fragum; species Fragum whitleyi. The sequence goes on along the minus strand of OX411543.1, from coordinate 10,686,149 downwards.
TTATCTCTTTTACTTTTGCGACAAAAAAGGAAGAGGCTTATACATAATTTGATGTAATTTCCGTTTTAATTAATTACCAATAAGTATTTTCAGCGTTTTTTTACAAGCTTTTCGGTTAAGTAAAGGAATTGAAATTATCTTCGTGCTGTTCTAATTTATTGTTCTAAAACCTGTTTAATGTGATCAATGTCTATCCCTGCGGAGGGGAAACATTGTGAAAAAAGGGGAAACAACTTCTTATATTTCATAAAAGAACAACAACAACAATTCCTTGCTCCTCCTTCCTCTCCGTTTTTCCTTCGTCTCGAGTTCTTTCTTCATTTTGTCGTCTGTTGGAATCGTCTGCTTCTATAGTTGACATGGTTTAATCCTAGTCTATTTTTAGCACAGATTTCTTTGCCATTGCGTTTGATTTTGATCGGTTTATTACGGTTTACACCGTTTTCGACTGATGTGGTCATATTGAGCGACTGAAGCACCTAACCATGGATTCCTATTGCTTCTTATACCAGTATTACCACAACACCCTTACCAAGCCTCCAGCTGCTCCATCACATAGGTTCGCGATATCAAACCATTGATGGACGACATTTTTGTCTGAAAGGGTATTTGCCGCGGCCGACTATCGAACCCGGGACCTCTCGAACGAGAGGCAGGTGCGTTAAAAACTGCGCTAAGGCCTAGGATTGCCGTTACGTTTTAATAAACCGTCGGTGCTGATATAAAATGTCGTAATTACGGCTTTACTGAAGCCGTTGTTACGAGATTTATTACAACACCCACGAAATATTGTTTGTCCGATATTGCGTCATTGTTAACTGGATAAAATCGTTCCCCATTGTGTTCTGACTTTTATCTCTCTGCGCGAAAAAGGCATTTTCCAGTCCACTGGACCAAGGCTAAATAACTTTATCGAAATTTCATGTGCAATTTTGGCATCTCTACCAAATCTGCCGTTATTTGCCTCTATATAAATGCTACCATCAGGCATCAAATTGATGCCGGTTCTACCTCCTTGACGTTTGACCGTAGAGCGCAGTTGGTAGCATGTTGGATAATCAATCTTAGATGAACTGGGTTCAGTCCCAGGTTGAATGGAAAATGTTTTGTGACATATCTCTCAAGTTGGGTGGATACAATTCTGCAAACTCCAGTTGGAGGAGCTGGCGATGTCCTCGAAAAGATGGAGTTTTAAGACAAATTAAAACTCACAAATTGGGCAAATATTTTACCAACTTTTATTGTCCAAATTTGAGCCCTTTTGATTGGCGAACTATTGCACTATCCTAGCCTCTCAATGATGCCCGATTTACAGTTCTGACAGCACTTTGATTAAGGTTTTTTATATGGGGCGAGGGTAGAGGTCGTGGCATTTCTGCAGATAACATTTGAAAGGTGAAAGCGGTGTTGTTTGAAAAGTAAAGTCTGTTGGTGCTTTCGTATGTTTTGTTTTTATTTTTATTTTTTTTTCTGTGTAAAACGTTATTTTGTCAGAAAATAAACAATCCCATGCAACTGGCATTTTAGAAGCAATTATTTCTTCAACCTGAAATCTTGACCTTAAAAAAGTAAACGTAATTGAAAAATTGCTATAATAATGGTCGCATAAAGTTTCATTATAATATGGAAGACGTACAAAAGACATGCTGAATTCAGTTAGTTGACCTTAAAACATTGGCCTCAATGCAGAGTCCAAATATTTCACTCTTCACACAGCCTCGTCAAGCTGAAGAAAAGTGCCAATTTAAAAATTAAAAAAAAGTCCAAATATTGAAGACATGCTCTGCAAAAGGTAGTTGGGTCATGTGTTCTTCAAAAGTAGTGTTGGGCAATCGGTTTCAATCACAACCGATAATCGGTTAGTCGGAATAGTAAATCAAATAGTAAATCAAATAATGATCTATTGTTCAATCGTTTTCTTCAAATATTAGTACAGCACTCATTTGAAGAATAGAATGTGAAAGTTTAGTTCAAACTGATGACCTGAAGACTCTTTCTACAGATTTTGCTACCAACTTCATGGCTAAGTCTGAAACAGTTGTATCTGCCTATAAACATATAGGCAGTTACAACTGTTTCATGCTGAGCCATCAAACTGATGTCAGTTCTGAAAACTATAATGAAATTTCTTAGTCAATTATCACATTCAGAAGCTCAAACCAATTGATTATCGATTAAAATCGACTAATCTGACTATCACAATTCAAAACTTACCTTGGTCTTGATGATCAGTCACCGAATGTTTCACATAAACAACTCTATTGAAGTTGCAAAATCATGTAAAGTTATTATGAAATCACTCCAAAAATATTTAAGATGCGCATGTCAAGTTGAATTTGATTATTTGACCTTGAACTGTGACCTCGAAGGAAGGTCACATTTTTTGTTTTGTTTCGTTTTGTTTGTCTTGCAAACAACTTAACAAAGTTGAACAAACAAGTGATAGAAATTTTGAAATCCATACATAAATATAAAAGAAATGCTCCCGAAAAGGTCTTTCCGGTCATTTTACCTTGAGCTGTGACCTTGAATTAAGATCGCCAAACCTTGCGTTGTGCACATCATTGAATTCAAGATACACATCTATGCCAAAATATCAAGCCCCATTCACTTTGAAAGAAGACTGCTTTAAAGACACTCTTCTTAATTTCTATGAGTTTAAGTATCCACAACATAAGGCCAATGAATAGGCTATTTTTAGAGTTTTTTTTTTAAAGAGTACCATTTGCTGAAACTATAAGCTATAAATATCAAGGCTCTAGGCCTCGTGGTTGGGTCATACGGAATTACATCAGATAGTATAGGGAGTCCTGGCTTCTAATTTGCGCTATTGTGTTTAGTTGAAATTCGAAAAAAAACTCATTACAAAATAGTATTCGTGTAAACCAAACATGCCAAAATTTGTGGAGCTACTGAATACGTCGAATAAAACATTACTCAATAGACTGTCTTCTTATTTGAGAAAGGCTTTCCTTATGAGAAAACCCTATTCTTTTATTATATGATGTTATAATATCATAAAGATTAATACTCTCACGATACGGTATTTCATTTATATGTGTTAAAACATCTAAACTGTTATATGTATAATTTCTTACACATTGATTGTCATTTCCTTAACATGCTATATCTGTTTTATTTCATGTTGTGACTATGAGCCTATGAGCTTAATGTCAAAATACAGATATGTTATGTTATGTGTTTAGTTGATATAATGAACATATGGACAGTAATCATCGGGTACTCGAGTACCCGCAAGTAACGAGATCTCTGGTTTCCGGGTGCAAAAAACACGACCCAGGTCTAGTTAAAACCAGCCATCATCATGGTCATCATGCGTTTCAGCTAAGTGGTCTATTATAGTTGATAGACTAAAACATTCGCTCCAACTCATTCACTCTATATCTATACTAGTTCGCTTGCGACGAAAGCTTTTAAAGGCTTTCAGAGTCGCCCTCGAACATTCTCGAACATTCAATGCAGATGAACACGTCCCGGAGAATCAGACAGGGGTTTAAACCAACTGTTTCCATATTCTACAGCCGGGTGAACTTGGGCTTGGTATTAGGTGTCAAGTTCTGACGATAAACACACCTCGGCGACAGTGGGGATCGAACCACGGACCTCCATATCACGAGTCGATAACCTATAACCCTAGGCCGCTGAGGCAGCCAGTTCCATCTCTTAAAAGCGTCTGAAAAAATCCTTGAATACAGCTTAACTTACAAAAGACAATTGAAAAGATAAAGCAATAGAAGAGTAAGTGCCATGTCAAAAATTGTTTAAGGGGTGGGGGTATTTTGCTTGCAATAGGGGGTGTCACGCTTGGAAAAAGGTCCAATATAATAAAACATTGAAGAAAAATCTTTTCTAAAACTGTAAGGCAGAATTTAACCACTTACACAGATTGAATGAATGTAAAAGCATTCTAAGATTCCTTCCCGAAATGCTTATTCAGCCGAAAACTTAGGTACTTTTGGTCGTCGAGTTGGCTAAAAAAGGGACCACATACAGTGAAATACAAAAAATCTCAGAAAAAAATCGTTGAATTTTGATAATGTTTGTAAGGAAATTTCCTTAGATAGGGCCCTCTCAAAATTTCATATTTTTACAATATGATGGTGTGTCATTGAAAAGGAGGCCTCTGTGACATACAACTTATTGAAAACACATCTTTGCCCACATTCAAGGAAGGGTTTACATAAAACTTCTACTGAATATTATAACATAAAATGTTAATGAGCATATTGTGGTTGTGTAGCAATGTTATTCTCGGAAAAGGGGCTTTTAGTGTTGAATTCCAGCTCAACATATCTGACATTTTGCATCGATTTTCATGAAGCAGTCACAGCATGTTCCTTCATCCTTATTATTTGATCATTAACACAGTGGCCTATGTCTGATCACCCCTGGTTATGTTGTGCCATGAAATTATTGTAGGTCATTTTAATTTTGGTTTCCACAATTTTCACATTACACATATCTAGGTATGACAATGAAATGGAATAGAAATTTTATTTTGGCCATCAACACCATGCTAGATAAAGCAAGAAAGGCAAACTTCAAAATTAAGAAGACTATTGGCTTAAACAACCCTCGCAGAAAAGGTGTTTGACCTTCTAACTAGTAGTTCCAATCCTTTTGTATTGTAGCGAGGTTTGGCGTGCAGAATCATTATTCAAAAAATCTTCTAACTTAATTGAAAATTTTCATATGAAATTTATTAAAGAAATTCTTGGTGTACACTGTAAATACTCGAACGAAGCTTGCAGAGCTGAATTAGACAGACTACCTATAAAAGGGAAAATAAAATTATTAGTTTCTACAACCAAATTATTTCAGATGAAAATACGCAAATAAAATCTTTAACCTGGCTAAACCTCCAACTCGTGGTTTGATCAGGAAAAAAAACCTCCTGAATTTCCTTGGTTTTAGCTACCTGATCAATATTCAACTCTTACTTAAAACAAACTTTTAAGTGTGCTTTTTTCTAAGATGAATTTAATAGCGACAAGAAGGAATCCTTTATAAAATAAAGACGATGATCCATATCCATATCCTATCCATATACGTAAGCATTAAAACCGTTTCCACGAGGAATGTTAAAGTAGAGGGATTCCACGTTGAAGGAAACCAGAATTGTTTAAGTGGAAATAGTCTTTGAAAGTCACTGCTATAATGCAGGTAGCTTTCGACGTATTTTGTACATGGTCTAAGAAGAATATCAAAAACGTTGCAAAGACAATGCATTTAGCAATTTGGAACATGTGCGACAGGCCGAAGCTTTAAGTCACAAAAGCTTCGCGAGATATTTAAATGATATATATGATTAGATGTCCATCCTAAGGAGAAGAATACATCGGAGACATAAGCGACCACGATCACGGTCCACAACAACAAGACGGAGACCCCAATTTGAGAATACTCAAAATGAGTGAGCAAATTGCTGATTGTGCTGGATTAGTGTATCCGGACTTCAAGATTTATACTATGTATAGAATGAACATTTACAGAAGTATACTTAAAAAAGTCAATATCATTTAATTTACGAACTTTGAATAAATAAAGAATTGTCATATTAATTATCATAAGATAAGCGAGAACACTTATCCTTTTCAGCTCTCTTGAGCACATCCTGCCCATGCTGAACTTTTGCGGGGCCTGATAGCGCGTCGTCGCGTGTCCGTCGTACGTTGCCCGTCGTCAACAATTTAGTTATACCATTCTATAGGTCACACTTTTGGCACAATCATTCCCAAATCTACTAAGATCTTCTACTTAACGAGCATAAAACAACGAATTACTGATATATGCATCCAAGTACAAAATGCCTCCAAAAAAAACCCTCAAAACTAGAATTCTACTTAGGAGTCTTCAAGACTGACACTAGACCAAATTACGTTGACAAACTACCATATTTTTCTGATAGATCCAAGGTTGAAGAATGAAAATAAGCTCTCATCAATTAATGTTTGAAAAGGGGAGACATCTTCAGCTTCCCAAAGTCGAAAGAATCTGTCCATGTTTTAATATGAAGAACAGCCAAAACCTATACTTTTTTAGTGATTTAAATTAAGATTCACATGTTGCAAATTTTTACTGAAGAGTATTAATATGAAACTCATTTTTTGTTGTAAAGTGTTAATAATAATGAATTGCGAATTCATTTTGAGAATAAGATAAGTTCAATTTGGAAAACTTTTATATATGGATAACATCCGCAAAATAAATGCACTTCTAGACAGTGGTCATGTCTCCATCTTGAAGATGTCTTCAAAGCTTATATCATATTGCCTAGATATTAAAAAATATAAATTGTCTTGACTCAAATTAATATTGTAGCTGTACGAACATCAGCTATGCTACTTGAATTTGGGGTTAATTCGGGAAATTAAACGGTGTCTGAATCAGATGGCTTTTCTTGTACTGAGTTATCCTTCTCGTCACCAATATCTGTTTTCTTAATAAACCATATTTATATTTATATTTGTATTGAAAAATATACATGTGGTTGTTCAATATATATGAAAGTAACTTAATGGCCCTAGGCAGAAAAAATAAAGAATTAAAATTTGTAGAACATAATCAGGCAAATTATTTTTCTTGCAAATAAGATCTGTTCTTCATAAATGATTGACAAACCTACTGTCTTGAAAGACAATGAAAGCGCATTACAGTTTGCCAAAATTTATAATTTAATAAAGACGTTTGACTTCATTAAGGGCAATTCCTTGTGATAATAGAGTTTAATATCATCCAGGAATGGGATGGGTTGGGGATCTTACACTTTATTTTGCTCTTTAATGAAATGATATCTCATCCAGCTAGGACTTTTATATAAATACTCACTTTATTGGAATTTCAAATTTAATGTTTTAAGGACTTAATTATTTAATTAATTTAATTTTAGCTCAACTGTTATGTAAAAACTTTAGTCAAAGTGGTTATATTACATTAATGCAAAATATAAATAATATTTCAACTCTGATTTATTAATTGTGATAGCATCTTTTATAAAATATTTAATATACAGATCATTTTATTTATTTTATTATTTTTTTTAGAAAATTTATTTGTCAGTATGATAAAGACTGTGAACAAGCAAACCTGTGATCATCAAACTTAGATACGGTGGAAATTATAACTTCAACCTTTATAACATTTGATGGTGCTCAAGCTTAGGTTTTCATTGTGATTTTCTTGATGTGTTGATATGTACTTTGATTATTTGTAATTATCTCATTAAGTTGTATGTCTGTCGGTAAATAGCGATACATCGCTAGTGTTATGTTGTTATATAGATACCGACTGTAAATAAAATTTGTATTTGTATTTATTAAGTTAAGATAAGATAAGATAAGATTTGCTTAAAGTTGGCAAGACTGCATAACTAACAAACATAAGCTAACATAAGCTTTTGAACCGACTAACTTATAAAGCATTCTAAGGTTAACATAATATATTAAACATACGTGGGTTAGAACATACATATAAGACAATTTCAACTTACAAAAAGGTAATGAAGTTTACACGTGTAGAAAGTAGGTTATAAATATTGAATACGCACAATTAAGTGTACTAGTAAAATGGAGATATATGATACATTATAAATCACCTGAGATTTAAAAGTGTTAGATAAATAAATGAATGAGTTTTTCCATCCCTTCCCCTTTCCTGGGTAGTATCAAGTACTACTACAAGCAGGAAACAAACCCTCGATGAAATAATACAGAGCTGTACTTTCATCAAGAGGGACCCATCCCCATTTCTGCTAAGATCTTAAAGATAGACTTTATCTAATTAAAAAACTATGAAGGATGATGCAAAACTATGTAAATTCACTTTCTAAAATATATTAGTTTCAGGACATTTCTGTATTAAGGACATTGTTATAAAGCATTAGTATAAGTTTTACACCAATAAAAGAGATGGTTATCACTAAAATTATAAAATTAAAAGAATTATTCAGATTTGATTTATAGAATTGATTAGTATCTCAATGCGGAGACCTTTGTAACCACGGGTATAGAACACGAATTATCGAAATTCCAAGAATGTTACTACAAATCTGCTTTGCGAATGAAACAAACAATAAGGCCAATTAACCCAAATTACGATACAAATTCTGGTTGGTGGAATAGTGATTGTCAAAGGTTGAAAATATTGAAATTGCAGTCATTAAACAAATTTAGAACTACAAATAAAAACATCGATTTTTTACATTTCAAAGTTTCTAGAAACCGATTTAAAGCTAAATGCAGACAGAGTCGTTTAAGTTTTGAACGCGACAATAGACTGAAGTTAGTTGAATCAAGGAAAAATGCCAAATCGTTTTGGAGTTTAATACGACTTTCAAAAAAGAGGGAAAATAAATCATCCTCAGTTGATAGCGGAGATTGGATAGATCATTTTACTGATTTATACAAAGTTTCGGATATCATATCAGAAAACAATTTGCTTAATAACATTGTCCATAATTGTAATGATGATTATCTGAATGAAACTATTACATCGGATGAAATAGTTCAAAGTATTAGAAAGGTAAAATCGAATCGGTCTGTAGGTCCAGATGGGCTTTGTATTGAATTTTTCAAGTGTACGAGTGATTTAATACTGCCATTTTTAACGAATATGTTCAATAAAATTTTTGAAACTGGACAATTCCCTACAGATTGGTGCACTAGTATAATTATTCCACTTCATAAAAGCGGACCTACAAATAATCCAAATAATTATAGAGGTGTGTCTTTAATAAGTAGTTTATGTAAAGTTTTCATGAATATATTAACGTCAAGATTATCAACATGGGTTGAAAATAATGAGATTTTAGATGAGGCCCAAGCGGGTTTTAGAAAAGGTTACAGTATAACTGACAACATATTTACATTACAGTCCCTCGTTCAAAAATATCTATCAAAGAAAAAAGGCAGATTTTATTGTTTATTCATCGATTTCAAAAAAGCTTTTGATTGTATCGATCACGAAAAACTATTAAACTCTTTGGAAAGAAAAGGAATAGGTGGAAAATTTCTTACTATTCTGAAAAATATGTACCAAAATCTCAATTGTCGAGTTAAGATTAATGATATATTGTTGAGCCCAATACAATGTAAAAGGGGAACCAGACAAGGCTGTGTTAGCTCACCGATAATTTTTGATATTTTCATAAATGACTTAATCGAATATATGAGGCTTGAGTGCAACCGCGGAATTTTTGTTTCGAGCGATATTGAAAATATTTTAGCTCTGCTTTTTGCCGATGATGTAGCCTGCATGGCCGATACCGTGCTTAATCTACAAAAACAATTGAATTATATCAACAATTTTTGTAAATCCGTTGGAATGAGTCTAAATATCGATAAAACAAAAATCATTGTTTTCAGACGAGGTGGAATTTTAAAAAAGAATGAAAAATGGTTTTATGAGGGTAAGCGGGTCGAAACTGTATCAATTTATAAATATTTAGGTGCTCTTCTTACACCAAGTTTATGTTGGACAAGTCAAAAATAATCAAGCTTTCCAAGCTAAAAAGGTTTGCTTTAGTATTTACAGATCACAAAAGAAATTTGGTTATTTGTACCCAACGGACTACTTCAAAATCTTCGATGCAATGATCAAGCCGATTCTTTGTTTTGCTTCTGACATATGGGGGTATGAACACTGTCATTCTATTGAAAAAATCCAAACTGAATTTTGCAAACGTATATGCTGTCTTAATAAGAACAGTGCAGATTTTTTGCCTTGGTTGAATGTGGGCGATATCCTATAGCAGTTACTTACATATCTAAATGCATTAAATATTTGATTAAAATCACTGAAATGACTCAAAACAGGTACCCAAAACAATGTTATGAAATGTTGAAAAAATTAGACGAAAACGGTAGAATCACGTGGGTTACAAAAATCAAGCGCATTTTATTTCAGTACGGATTCGGATTTGTATGGATATCTAATGGTGTAGGCGATTCGCAACAATTTATCAAAAATTTTAAACAACGCTTAATTGACTGCTCCTATCAAATGTTTCAAGACAAAATCAATAATTCGTCCAAAGCAAAATACTTTAAACATTTTTATTCAATGCTCGACGTAGAAAAATATCTTTTGATTGACATGCCATTTCTATATCGTCGTACACTATCTAATTTTAGATGCTCAAGTCATACACTTAACGTAGAAAAAGGCAGACATAATAACATTGACTACAATTTTAGATTTTGTGAGTGGTGTTTGAAACGAAATGTATTTACAATCGAAGATGAATTTCATTTTCTACTTACATGCCCTCTTTACGAAGAGCTTAGACGTTTTTATTTTGCTAATGAATGGAAGAATTCATATCCAACAAAATCTTTATTCTGTAGAATCTTATCAGACTCTAAAGAAGGCAATATCAAACGACTCGCTAAATATCTAATTGAAGCATTCAAACTTAAGAAAATCCACGAAAATGTGATATGATGAAAAATATAAAGTAATAGTGTATAGATGCATTGAAAAAAGGATTGATTGATAATTTTATAGATATTATTAGGATTATTTATGTAACCCAATTTGTCACTCTTAAAATGTATTTCTAAATGTCATGTATGTATAATGGGCCAGAGGCCTAAATTACTGAATAAATATATGTTATGTTATGTTATGTTATAAGCTTAAATGATAAATAAAAACTGAAACTACAAAGCCCACCCATCCCCTTTCCTGAGTAGTATTGGAATCCTTCTACCACAAGGAAAGAAACCCTCAATGAAGTAATATATTCAGAGTCTATTTTCATTAGGAGGGGCCAAACCCAATCAAAAATTAACATGCCCGGTAGTAAGAATAGCAAATAAAAGGAGCTATTTTAATATAGGATTCTAAGATTCAGTTAATATATCCGATATAAAAGGATCATGCTGAGCATGCATACACTGAGACAGCTAAAGACATAAATTTCAGTTTTAAAAGCAGTAACGAAAAGTCATTGATGAATATAATATCCAGTGGAGCGACACATGCCCCCTAGGACCTCTTGTTTCCTAATCGATTCAAGTTTTTTGCCGGCAGGTTTAGATATTCCAGTCTAGAGATGTGAAAGAGTCTTGCGCATGCGCACGTCTTGGCTTCCTATGTTTCAAAATGGCCGCGATCAAATTTTATCGCTGCTAAGGAAAACAGAATGTGCTCATCAGTAGTTTAAATGAAAAAGCTTCTTGTTAAAAGAATGTCAAGCTTTATTTTGACTACATTTGTAAAGAAAGTTATCTTGTTTTTCGTTAAATCAACCAGATATGTTCAAAAACCCATGCAATAAGATTTCAGAACAGAATAAAGAGGTGAGTGCTGCATTGTTTGAACACTTTAGTAGTTGAAGGAATTTACCTACTGGTTAGAGACAGTTTCTCGCTGAGTATCAGTTCTGGCTTACTTGACCAGTTCATGGTAAAGATAGAAATGAAACCCTTCTAAATTGGTTGGCCTAGAAATACGAAATGGACCAGTCACCACGAAATGGAGCGAAATGGACCTTCTCACGGCGAAATTGACTTTTACATATGTAATAAACTCAAAATATGGACAATAATTTGGTGATTTTTTCCTGCTCTACATAAACGACTTACCACATAACATTAAATCTCAGGTAAGACTATTCGCAGACGACACGGCCGTTTACCTAACAGTTGGGTCCTCGGACGATGGTGACACCCTCCAAGCTGACCTAGATACTTTGCAGACTTGGGAACCAGCCTGGGACATGGAGTTTAATCCTAGTAAATGCCAGGTACTGCATATTACTAGAGCCAAAAAACCACTTGATACTCGGTTTACTCTCCATGGCCAGATACTCGGGTCCACAAACTCTGCGAAGTATCTTGGTGTCACCATCTCTGATGACCTTAGCTGGAATGAGCACATCAACAGCATAACCTCCAAAGCAAGCTGAACATTAGGATTCGTCAAAAGGAATGTCAAAACCAAAAATGAAAAAGTCAAAGAACTGGCATATAGATCCCTGGTACGGCCACAAGTCGAGTATTGCTCATCCATCTGGTCCCCCCACACTAAAACAAACATAAATCAAATAGAAATGGTACAGCGAAGATCTGCCAGATGGGTCAAAGGTAAATATTCTCCCTACGATAGTGTCTGTGACATACTGAGTGAGCTTGGTTGGAGGTCCCTAGCGAATAGACGAATCGATGCTCGTATAATCATGTTCTGCAAAATTATAAACGGCCATGTTGCTATTGAACTACCTTCATATTTTGAGAAGCTCTTGAGATTTACTCGTCACATGCACCCCCTCTCATATAGACAAATCCACACTCCATCTACCTACTACCAAAACTCCTTCTACCCTGCACTGTGGAACAGACTCCCCTCCCACCTAGTATTACTGGAAAATCTCCTCTCCTTCAGAAAAGGAGTCTGTGAGATAAACCATCTATCCCCTTAAGTAAATACACTGTTTTTAACCTCCTTTACTTTTCACTTCCCCTGCACTAACATTACTTTTTACACTTTTATCCTTTTATCAGCTTCACTTTCACTTTTTATCTCTTTCCCCCCTTTCACTTTGGCACTGACAGCGCAACTGCACGTTATACTCGAAAGAGGGTGATGCAGGATGTATAGATAGATAGATAAAATTATTCATTCGATCATTTTATTGATTGATTTATTAATTATTAACCAGATTGTAGTAATTCGGTCAAATGTTGGAGCCCTTTTCGTCTAATTCATGTCCATTTCGCTGTTATTCTTTGGCTAAAAGCTTTGGCATTAAAGAAAATTAAACTTTTTTATGATTAAATTCTTAAATGCAAGTGTTGTTAAATGAGGCTACTTTCCTTCAAGATAAAGTAAGTTACATGCTATTAACCTAACATTTTTAGTTCAAATTGAACTTCATTTCAACATCTGAAATGTCCATTTTGCACTCGCGCTATTATTTGGCTATTATTATGAAGGAACTTATCATGAATGTGTCTTCTATTTTTGTCAGAATATTATCTTATGAATGTATTGAAATATCATGATAATATAAAACCAAGCTATATGAGGTTGATGAAATTGTTCGAAGGAATCTGGATGGTTTAATCATTGCTAATAATCATTGCTGTTTCGTTGATGAGTTATTTAATCTGGGGCAAATCAATGTCAGTCTTTCAATGATATCAAAATGCATCTTTTTTTTTAATTTCTTATTGTAATAAATGAAATAATCTAAAAAGCATTCAATCAATTGTCTCATAAAAAGTAGAAATTTAATCATTAAATGTCGCATACAGTCGATATTGCTCGAGCGACCACGTCTATTAAGCGACCGTTTGTATTAAGCGACCGCTTTCAAAATCCCCTTCTTTAAATTGAAATATCTTCAGAATAAGAAGTAATTTGTCTAAAAATTATTGTAAATGAATCATGTGTTGTTAAAACTCAATAGAATCGTCACCATGACGATTCTATTGACTTTTACCAACAAAGGATAATTGAGAAATTCGCACTCAGTACATACATATTCAATTGTATTATGTTTAAGCGACCATTCTCTTTAATGACCGCTATTTGATGGTTCCGTATGTGGTCACTTAATACAATGTTTACTGTATGTCCATTTGGCCATCAGAAGGTCCATTTCGCCCCATTTCGTGCAATGCAGTCCATTTCGTAATTTAGGCCAACCCCTTCTAAATTACCAGTATATGTTGACAAAAATATCTTTTGTTCAGAAACTAATTTGTTGTATCCCCAAGAAACCGGTTTTGATGCCCATAAGCAATGAATAAGAAATTCTCATCAGGAAAAAGAAAATATATTAATACTCTTCAGTAAAAATTTGCAACATGTGAATATCAATTTAAATCACTAAAAAAGTATAGGTTTTGTCTGTTCTTCTTTTAGAAATCAAATCTAAAAATACACATCCCTTTGGCATGGACTTTATTTGAAAGACACCTATTTTGATGCCCTAGATAAAACAGCTCTATATTGTGAATGAAATACCAAGCTGAAAATATTATCTTTTGATATTTTCACTTTTATATGTATACAAATTTCTTTGCTTAAGTAAAGGTAAAAAGATTTTTGTTTTTTATTGCCAATTTTCTTATTGATAGGGGGGGGGGGGATGTTGGGAAGGATACTAATTCACTAGCTAATTTTTAGAAATGACAAATAAATATATCTTAACACATTATTTTGATCTTCTGTTGATTGAAATATGCAAAGAAATTTTTATACCTTTTTCTTCGTGATAGAAGTAAAATTACTCATCACAGATGATTATTTCACAGGTCATATAAAGTTACTAATATGTAAGTATCATGTGTACGGTGTACTGTATATAACCAGTGTTTGTTTCTTGTTTATTCACAACTATTCAGTTTAGGGTATGCATTGTTTATCAATTTCTGTGTAGTTTTGTTGCACAAGACAAAGTTTGTTTTTCCCAGACATAAGTGTAACTAGGATTTTGAAATTTGTACGCACTCAGAGGGCAACTAACATAAAATATATAGCAGAAAGGTGATATGTGGACTGTGACAAAAGATGTATGTCCTTCATCTGCTCGCCTTTTTTAGCTCACTTGAGCATGAAGTGTTCATGGGAGCTATTGTGATCAATCAATGTCTGGCGTCCATCTGTCCATCACGCGTGAACTTTTTCTTTAAACGACATCTCCTCCTAAACTTATGGGCCATAATCAACCAAACTTGGCAGAAATATTCCTTGGGTGGTCCCTTGTAAGTGGAAAGGATCCGTGCCATATCACAAAACAGGGGCCTTAATGACAATTTTCTTGTTTACACTCTAGAAGCCACAAATATGGTCCAATCTTCATGAAACTTGATCAAAATGTTTGTTAGGTCATGAAGATGAACTCTTTTGAAAATGGGAAGGATCCATGCCATATCACAGGAAAAGGGGCCTTAATGGGATCTGTGCCATATCACAGGAAAAGGGGCCTTAATGACAATTTTGTCAACAATTTCTTTAAACAACATCTCCTTCATAACTTATGAGTAAGAATCAACCAAATTTGGCAGATATATTCCTTGGCAGGTCCCTTGTAAAAATCACTAAAATGGAAAGGATCCGTGCTATATCACAGGAAAAGGGGCCTTAATGACAATTTTCTTGTTTACACTCTAGAAGCCACAAATATGGGGACAATCTTTATGAAACTTGGTCAGAATGTTTGTTAGGTCATGAGGATAAAGTCTATTGAAAATGGGAAGGATCCGTGCCATATCACGGGAAAAGGGGCCTTAATGACAATTTTTTTGTTTACACTCTAGAAGCCACAAATATGGTCCAATCATTAGAAACTTTGTCAGAATGTTTGTTAGGTCATGAGGATGAATACTTTTGAAAATGGGAAATATTTGTGCCATATCACTGGAAAAGGGACCTTAATGATAATTTTCTCGTAAGAGCTCCAGATGCCACAAATATGGTCCAATCTTCATGAAACTTGATCAAAATCTTTGCCAGGTCACAAGAATGAACTCTGTTGAAAATGGGAAGGTTCATGCCATACCATAGGAAAAGGAATCTTAATGATTATTTATTTGAAATATCAGGTGAGCGATTTAGAGCCCTCAGGGTCCTCTTGTTTATGATTTGAGCGTTGGTGAATAATCAAAATATTGTAACTACAGCTTGAATAAGCTGTAGTGTCAATGTTATGATCATTCATCAAAAACATTTTTTCGAAAGAAGAATTTTTTCTTTTTCACACTTGCGTAATGTATGTAATGTTTGTTACGCCCTTGCCTGATGACCCAATCAGTATAAATCTGATAAACAGGGGGTAAGGGCTATAATTTTGCTGAAGTTGACTACCTTTCTTTGACATTTTGGGATATCTTGGCTAATGATGGATATCCACTTGAAACATAGAATAGATCTTCATATTTTGCCAGGGATCAAAATGAAAGCATGTGTGTTTTCCTTCAGAAATACATTCCTAGAAAAACAAATTATATCTATTCTTTTTATGCCCCTGCATAGATAGATCAGTGGCATATTGTTTTTGTCCTGTCCTTCTGTCTATTTGTCTGTTTATCAATTTGAAGAAAAAACAAAAAAACAAACAAACAAACTTAATATTTGTGATAACTTTTTGTCTGGTTAGTGGTCTTCATATTTCACATGGATATTGCTTATGACCGGACCTTTCTTTGGTACCAACTTCAAGGACATCAGTCACAGTCAAGGTTGTTCTCTTTCAAGATCAAATACTTGAAAATATAAGACTTCACTTTTACTTGTGTATTGCCATCAATTACAGAATTGAGTAAAGGTTTGCTGTTGATGACTGTACAATAAAACTTGTTTTAAGCAACAACTGATAGGACCACCAAAGAGCTGTTGTTAAAGAAAAGGGCTGCTTTATACATGTTAAAGTTTACAAATAAGAAAAATACATTTTGATTGAAAATGTATTTAATTGCAAAATTCTCTATAGTCCTATGTTGTTAAAACTCAAAAGAATTGTCTCATTGAGACGATTCTGGTGGATTTAAACAACATAGGGTTAATTTTGAATAATTTTTAGACCAACAATACCGACCAACAATACCGACTTTTTAAGGCATTTTGATTAAAAAAAGGGGACTTTGAAAATGGTCGCTTAATAAAAATGGTCACTTAATAGACGTGGTCACTCGAGCAAGATTGACTGTATTGTATCAAAAAACTACATGTTTATTTGGGCCTGAGGTTATAAATTTTTTTCTCAGGCCAAATTCAAAATATTCTCAAATTTCAATTTGAGATTAAAGCCGTAATTCTGTTTATTACTCATTTTAATCAATTGACATAACAGATTATTTGAATAAGTTGTTTTAAGTAACAACTTATTAATATTATTTTTTATTTTCATACATTTATTTTAAAATTTGAGCCTAAGCATTAGAAAAGTTTTATAACCTTGGGCCCTGAACATTAGCAGGGGCATTGGGGTTGCACAAACATAACTTGTTCCCAATATGATGATGAACACACCTGAAAAATATCTTCAATAACAACAGAGATGATTATGTCCATGGTTTGATTTCACTATGCAAATGCCAATGTCAACACTTGTTTTTATTTCTAGGGAAACAAAATACATTCTTTCAGTTTTGATCCCTGACACCTAAAGTAGTTAGTGTCAAACTCTGAAAAAGATCTATCCTTTAAGTTTTATATCCACAGAGCTAAAGATAGAGAGGGTATTTTGGATTTTAGATCAAAGTATTTTGATAATGATAGCACAAACCCTATGAATACCCACAGCTTAGGAACTATGGAGATATAAATATTATAGACTTGCTTAACCACCTTTTACCTTTAACTCTGTGGAATGCAGCTCTCAAAGCCTTTCAGCAACAGGCACCAAGTACTATGGACAATTTTCCTTATCTAGTCATATTTTTTTTTTCACTAAGAAATTTGGGCTTATAAAGGTTCCTTCCCCCCAGAAAGTTATTTTCCTAAAAATGCCTTTTCCCCTAATTTTCCCCTGCCGCTGAAACAAGGTCATGTAGAAAAATGTACTTTTTTCTTTCTTAGAATTGGCCATGTTTTCTTTTTTAGCTCACCTAAACACAAAGTTCATAGGTGACGATTTTGTGGTCCCATGATGTCCATTGTCCGTCATGTGTTGTGTGTTGTCAATATTTACCTTGTGGACACTCTGGAGGCCATGTTTTTTGATCAATTAACCTGAAAACTTGTCAGGATTATTATCTTGATAAAATCTAGGTCAAGTTTGGAATTTGGTCAAGTGGGGTCAAAAATGAGATCAAGAGGTCAAATATTAGAAAAACCTTGTAGACACTCCAATGGCCACTTTTACTCAATCAACCTGAAAAATGGTCACATTGATTGTCTTGATGAAATCTAGGTCAAGTTCAAAATTGGGACAGCTGGGGTATAAAATGAGGTCAAGATGTCAAATATTGGGAAAGCCTTGTAGAGTCTCTAGAGGCAATGCTTTTTTGCTAAATCAACCTAAAATTTTGCCTGAATGTTTATCTTGATGAAATCTTGGTCAAGTCTGGAATTGGGTCAAATGGGTAAAAAATGAGGACAAGATATTAAAATCCAGAAAAATCTTTTAACACTCTAGAGGCCATATTGTTTGCTCAATCAATCTGAAATTTGGTCAGATTGGTTGTGTTGATGAAATCTAGGTCAAAATCGAAAGTGGGTCAAGTGGGGTCCAAACTTAAGTCAAGGGGAGAAAATTAAGAAAAACATTGTAGATATTCTAGAGGCCATATTTTTTGCTCAATAAACCTGAAAAAAAAATTGGTCAGAATGATTGCCTTGATAAAATATTGGTCAATTTTGAAATTGGGTCAAATGGGTTCTAAAATGAGGTCAAGGGGTCAAATCTTAGAAAAACCTTGAATACACTCTAGAGGCCATAAATCACCTGAAAATTGGTTAGATTGAATGTCTTGATGCAATCTAGGTCAATTTCTAAAATGGGTCAAGTGGGGTCAAAAATGAGGTCAAGGGGTCATACATAAGCAAAAACTTGTACACACTAGCAGTCAAAAATGAGGTCAATGGATAATATATTAGAAAGCCTTTTAGACACTCAAGAGGTCATATTTTTGCTCACTTAATCTGATAATTGGCCAGTATGATTGTCTTGAAAAAATTAATCATGTTGGAAATTGGTTTAAGTGGGGTCAAAAATGAAGTCAAGGGGTCAAATCTTTTGAAGACTAGAGGACCTTAATTTTGGCTCAATCAACCTGAAAATTGATCAGAATGATTGAATTGATAGAATCTTGGCTAAGTTCAAATATTGCCCAAATAGGTCAAGTGTAATAAAAACTAGGTTAAGAGATCAGATCTGAAGACAGTTACATCGGGTGAACAATTAGGGCCACCATGGCCCTTTTGTTTCCCATTAGTTCATCGGCTTGATTTCAAAACCTTGTAACTACAGCTTGGTTAAATCTGTAGTTATAAGGTTTGTGAATTAAACCAATTACATTCTAAAGTAATGACTTGAATTTTAGTTCTATATTTCTAAATTAGTGACTATTATGTCAAAAGAGGCTTTCTTCCAAAATACAGGCAGTCAACTTTACCCTACTGATGTATTTTCCCACAAATTAAGGGCCACAGGCCCCTTCCCCCAACCTTATAAAACCCCTGCTAGTACCGGAATGATAGCCAGTCAACGAATATTCACAAGTGGTGCTCTTGTTATTCTCTATTCCCAATTACAGGGATCATTTTTGGGCGAGATCTGTGTAAATCCTCTCATTTTTCTGCCAGAAATCTCATTCAAATTAACTAAATGAGAGAAAAATCTCACAGCAAAATATCTTTTTTACAAAGGATTTGGTTAAATTTGCCATTGAAAACTCAGTATTTCTCATAAGTTCCAAATGAATGAGATTTATTGCACATAAAATTCTGCGCCAGAATTATCCCTGCAATTATGTAGAGTATGCGGTCTAGTGGTTAGGATGGTGGCTTTGGGATCGAAAGGGCCTGGGATCAAATCCAGTCCTGTCCATGGAAATTTTTCTGATCAAAAAATTAATTCCATGTTGCTCCTCTCCACCCAAGTGTTAAAATGGGTTCCTGTGAGAATGTAAGTCTCAGTTCTGTAGCTGCCAGAGTGTGTAGTATGGAAACAGTTGACTTGAAATTCGATGATCAGGTTAAAGTGTGAAGTTGGTTGAAATTCCTGGCTGCTGTGATAGAAACAGACTCTAAACCTAACTTTAATTTAATTTAATTAGTGATTGTAACTTAAAATTTAGTGAATATGTAAATGCAAGTTAAATTTTATTTGTAAGCTATAATCCATATGTACAATAATTTTTTCTACTAACTTTGTACCATGTGACATTGTTTGAAATTATAGTCTCTTTCTAATCATGTAGGGAGATATTTTCAAAAAAAATATGGTGCTATTCAAAATTGCTGTATTTATAACCTTTTAGTAGCCCATTGATGAGATACTGTACATTAATACCTTCATAATTTGTTCACTTTTTTCAGCAGATAGGAAGGGAAGAAGTTGTGTTTAGAAGCACCAACGTATCCGGAGAATTGCCCATGAAGCGATTTAATCAACCAACCCCAGATTTTCCCGTCAATCACCTTGCTGGTAAGAATGATAACTTTTTTTCACCAGGGCTGATGAGTATTTGAAAATTGTTTTTTTAGGAAAATCTCGAAAGGCAATTAGGTACATAAAAGTAGGTAGTATGGGTTAAAGTAAGAAGATTTAAAGTAAAGAAAGCTAATAATAAGGGTCAGTACAAAACTATTGTAAGTGCCTATGATAATATAGGCACTTACAATAGTGTTGTTCAGACCCATCAAATTATCATATACATATGGTTGAAATAGAAAGATACATTTAACCCTTGTTAGCTGAAAGTACTTGTTTTGCTAGGAGAAATAGACAAAGATCAGTCTGAGTGCATGTAGAGTCTGCATCATCTTAGTTTACACCACCTATTTGTGTCGATGGGAAAAGCAATGTGACTTGATCTTCAAAAAATAATATTGGCATTTAATTTCTTTTTCAGGCTTCCGTTTGATTTGAGTATACTTTTGAAAAGAATTTTATACAGCATAAGAAGGGTTAATTTCTGTGTGCAAACTCATGCTTAGCAACAATATTTCAAAAAATAAACATTATGGGAAAATAAGAAATGCTTGCTTGTTAAACACTTTGATTTGTCTTTTAAACATGAGTCCAAAGACATATCATGGGGTAATGCTACAAAAAGAAAAAAAAAACTTACAAAGGAATGTGATCAGAGTTTGTAATT
Organism: Fragum whitleyi; assembly: GCA_948146395.1. Classification (NCBI taxonomy): domain Eukaryota; kingdom Metazoa; phylum Mollusca; class Bivalvia; order Cardiida; family Cardiidae; genus Fragum; species Fragum whitleyi. Next base: position 10,665,357 of record OX411543.1, on the reverse strand, counting down.
AAAATTTCAGTTATGGTGCAATTCTACATAATAAACCATTGAAATGCATATTGATTTCAGATTTCAAATATGTATTTTTGTCAAAGAACCAAAAGTTTTACCCTTTCATTGCATGATTCAATAATATCTATAAAACACTTTTCCTGATTATGAATCATTTACATTAATAATAGGTTTAATTTTTTGTACACAGGTAATAAATATGTTTTCTTTAATGCTTTTCGGTTGATTATGGAAAAGTAACAGTAGATTATCACTTGATAGACCCACTGCCTAACCAGTAGATTATCAAAAATTTATACCCCACTTTCATTCATTTCACTGTATCTGACATATCTAAATAGAGCCCAATAATTGACGACATCGTGAATGTTGCATAGCTATCACATGCAAAATTATGCGCTTTAAAATTATATGTCTTGAAAATTTATTTTTTTGTCTCATTTTTGCATTAAAGAAAAGGGAATAATCATTTGTTTTTTGAAGATTGATTATATTTCATTTCATGAACAACAAAAGCTATATTTTCCACCACTTGTGAAAATATAGCCTTTGTTGTTCACTCAATGAAATATAAATCTATCTTACTCTGAAACAAAAGATCATCCTCTATTTCTTTCACTATCAAGCAGTGTTCCATTAATATTATCAGCTAACATTATGCACAAAATGAAAAAAAAGGGAATGGTGGAAAGGTTCTCCTAATGTTCCAAGTTGTTTGCATTTCATGAATTTTTAGCTCACCTGAGCACGAAGCACGAGGTGAGCTATTGTGATTGTACAATGTCTGTTGTCTATTGTCAGTCGTGTGTCGTCTGTCGTCCACAAATTCTTGAAACATCTTCTCCTCCTAAACCGGTGGACCAATCTTGATGAAACTTGGCAGGAATGTTCCTTTGGTCAAGCTCTACCAAAGCTTTTCAAACAAATGAAATCCATCCTTAACTTTCCCTTAACCCTTAACAAAAAGGGTGAAAATAGTAAAATCTTCAAAAAACTTCTTCTCTGAAACCAGAAGGCAGACAGCTTTCATATTTGGTATGTAGCATCATCTAGTGGACCTCTACTAATTTTTTCATATCAAGACCCTGGGATTATATTTGGGCTCCACCTGGGCGCAACCCTTTTTACATAGAATAAAAGAGCGAAAAATCTTAAAAAATCTTCTTCTCTGAAACCAGATGGCAGACAGCTTTCACATTTGGTATGAAGCATCACATAGTGGGCCTCTACCAAGTTTGTTCACTTTAAGACCCTGGTGGCATATTTTGGGCTTTGCCTGGGCATATCCCTTTTAGTTCTTCTGAGAATGAAGGGTATAGGAAAAATAGGAAAATAGGAAAATCTTCAAAAGTCTTCTTCTCTGAAACCAGAAGGTAGACAGCATTCATATTTAGTTTGTAGCATCATCTAATGGACCTCTACCAAGTTTGTTCATATCAAGACACTGTGGTAACATTTGGGCTCCACCCGGGTGCAACCTGTTTTACATAGAATCAAAGAGTGAAAAGGCATATTTGTCTTGCTCTTTGCTGAAAACATTCCATGGTATCGATCTTATGTAGAAATGATCTCCTTTTTGACATCTGCCTATTTAATTAATGTGTCCCAGGGGTCAAAGAGACTCAGGTGAACGATCTAGGACCATCTTGGTCCTCTTGTTTTGTCTAGTAGATAATGTCCTTTAACCTTTCACATGCAACATTTTTTGCTATTCACAACTGTTTGTCATACTGTATAGACATGCAGTCTAACTTTAACAGACACGCTCCCTTTTGACTCAATAACCGTAAAAGATCTAAATGAACCTTGGTGTTCAATAAGGATCATCATATTTCTATAATGTCTCAGTGGCCCTTTTAAACGACCAAATTGTGTGGATATTGAGCTTTATTAGAGGCTTCAAAATGTTGTAAAATCGCATAAAAAATAGATGATTTAAACCTCTGAAAAGTGGGATGGAGTTTTATTACAGCATGGGGCTCTATTAGAATTTTATGGTATCTTGGGAAAACTTGAACCGGACTGTATGAAATGTCTCCAAAATTGGCAATTTGCTTGAACCAAAATTTAAAATTCAGCAGGAAAAGAGTTAAAGTGCAGACTTTAGGACACGATTGATTGAATAGAAAGGGTTTGAAGTCTTCGACACAATAGTTAGACATGTCAATGAAGTTCATGTCTGGATTATATTAGAAGGGTGTTAATGAATGGTTCAATTAAATCTTTAATGAAATAAGAGAGGATTTTAAATTGATTTTCAAGATGCAGTGTTCTATCATTTATTCTATTTACCAGTGTTTGTTTGTTTCATGGGGTTTGATGCCCCTTACAACATTCTTTCAGTTATATCCTGGAGTACCTTACAATGGATTCCTGGTGTTTCTTACACCAGCACACTTTTGCTACCATTTAATCCTTTCCCAGCTTCCAGCTGCTATACCTCATAGGTCTAAGATTATCAACACATTGGGAGGACAAATATCTGAAAGGATGAATGCCGCTTTCATGAATTGAATCTTGTGCCTTTTGACTGAAAGTCTGATGCACTACCACTGCTCTATGACTTTGGCCACTATATACCAGTGTTTATAACATCTGTCAGAGTTACTAATAAAAGGGGTACTTTGATTTTCAAATTTGAATATTTCATTATTCCTTTTGAGATTCTTCAAATGAGTACCCACAATATAAGGTTTCAATGGAAAATAAAGATTCACGACTAGATTTATCCCCTCTTAACTATACCTCTGTCAGTGACTTCATACCTTTGCCGCACAGATGCTGGATTTTCAAATACCAGATCTGCCTAGAATCGAGGGGGAGCAGGGGGGGGGGGGGGATGTGTTATGTGTTTCCAATCCCCTGGTCCCCATCACTTGATCCACGCAAAAGTTGTTAATTTGAACTATGTTTTAGATAGCTTTCATCACCATTCAGAACACAACTTGGCCAATTTCACGATCAACATAGACATGTACATAGACAGACTATTTTTAAAGATTACGGGAAAACCTTGGAAAAACTCAATGACATCAGTTCAAATGGTGTTAGCCCTCGAACTGTAAGTGAAAAAATTCGACGAAGCCAACGCTTCTTGTTTAAGTCACTGAAGTGAAACTATAGTATCCTAATATAAATATCTTTTGATAATGGCTGATTTATCATTCTCAAAAATTAAGATTTTTCATCGGTTATTTACAGTAATAGATATGCATTTACAGTGCTAGTTTTTCTTGCACTGTTTCTGCCTAACAAAATGCACGGTTTTGTTACATACCCATTCTCCTTACATACATCAGAGGTCTGTAGCAGTTTACGGAAATGGCTGAGTGATGTTCCGAAAGGGGGAGCGGTGTGTGTGTATGTTTCTGGTCCCCATCACTGCATAAGTTGTTTATTTAAACTATGTTGCAGATAGCTTTCATCACATCCCCCCCCCCCCATCTAACAGTGGCGCTCATCATTTCTAACTATTTGTCTTCGACCCATTGGTTGATAATCATTGACCTATGTTGGATAGCATCTGGAGGCTAGGAAAGGATGTGATGGTAGTACTGGAATCCATTGTTAGATGCTCTAGCGGCTTTGGTATGACTGAAAGATTGTTGAAAGCAGCGTAAAACCTCATTTCAACAAAAGCAAGTCATTCTTCTCACTATTCTCTTTATTTTCTTTTGGCAAACATATGAAACTTCTGTCAATTTTGTGTTGACAGTCTTGACACAAGTCAACCTTCACAGTCAGTGCAGTCTGGTTTAGTATCGGCTGTTATGCTGATTTTCAAAATACTCTTTTTGAAGAAGACAAGTCATATAGCAGTGAATGGCATGTAGAACTAATAAAAAACAAGTGTGAATTTAGAAATTAGATTGATGAAATGAAAAGAATATCAAATTTTTCACTCAGTTCAAAACATTTTCTATTGAACATGTTGGTGAGATTACCTGATCAGGAGATATTTTCAGAGGAGACAATCTCACAAACCTGTTGAAGTCATTTGTGTGCGAGAAAAATAGCTGAGGGATCAAAACTTTGTTCATTGAGGAATGGATGATATATTTAGCCAATGGGAATGTTCATATCTTATTCTCTAAGCACTCTTCAATGAGAGCGATTGAATGAATTTGAAGATTTGTAAATCCCCCAAAATAATATTTTCATAAATTTACACCATAAATCTGGTTTAAATTCTGTTTTGCTACAAACATGATAAACTGAAATATTGTACCTTTTTTAAGTGAATTGTAGCTTTAACATAAAGAATATAAAGTTGATGGGATACCTGAAAGTGGTGAAGATAGCTTGAAATAAATGTGTAAATTTATGAGGTTTTTGTCACCCACTGATAATCATTTGCTGCAAAATTCATGGAATGAATATATAGGAGACCATAAAACAGTAGACTTTAAGTGTTAATGTTTTTGATTATTATCAAAGTATGACAAAATGAAGTACTAGTACTTTTCCAAGTGTATGTGGTCAAATGTGCAAGCCATTAGCTATTAATGGAAATGAATGGATAAGAGATGGCAACCAGATAGGAGATGGTTGCCAAATATGAGATGGTTATAACAACTGTTGTCCCCTTACCATTTGGTAAACAGGCGCTTTCTTTGGGATCAGGTATGGGAGTAATTACCTTTGTCCTTGTAAATATATTATGTAATGTTGCCTGTAGTAATCATGTGAAATATGACATGCTTTAAGATATTTTACAAGTTTCCCCTTGTGGTCTCGCAATTTATGAAAATATAGCTTTTGTTGTTCACTCAATGAAGATTAATCTCACATAAAAAACAAGCATTAACATCTTGATGTAAAAGTAGAATAGAATAAGATCATTTTGCAATTATTTTAAGGTTTTGAGGTAGTACTGTTCAATGCTACCTAACCACACCCTTTTATTTTCCCTGGGTATAAAAAAGAGGTATATTGTTTTGGAGTTGTTGGTTTGGCCGTTCTGTCAATTCATCCAGATTTTTTTCTAGCTTGCTCAGACCATGTACCCTTCATTTAAGGTAGTGGAGCCTTAATAGTTCTGCAATATTTCGGAAGTTATGAACTCTTACAGTCGTTAACTGAGGTTTCCTAATGATTTTATTAGGAAACCTCAGTTATCATTGTAAAAGATCATGTTTCTGGAAATGTTGCGGAACTACATGTATTACGGGTCCACTACCTTAAGAATCAATTTATTGATAGTTTGATGTTGTTGTCCTCATATGAGTGGTCAAAAATGAACAGAATATAATCATGTTTAGTTCCTAAACTAGATGTGGCAATTAATGTCACATGCAGAGCTACAGAAAGACAGAATATTTTGGATTTCAAATTAATTGAATTCAACATTATTACATGAAATGTGTGTTTTTGGGTCATTATAGGCATATGTTAGCAGACTAAACATGTGTGTTAAACTAGAGAAAACTTGGAATAATAAGGAAATTCACATACCGTCAACACCTGGCCTTTTTCAATTAAATATCCTTAGAAAGGGCCTATAAACTGTATCAGTTTCTTTGTTTAACATAAATATAGAACATAAATAAAGACGTTGATCCTATTTCTGCGTTAAATTTTGTGATATCATAAAATTACCAAGCAACGCATAATGCCATTTTCTGGCACATTAGATGGTTTAGAGCTAGTTTTACAGCGTTCCTATAAATTATTTTGCAACCTCTGTTTGAATAAATAGTTCTTAATTTTATGCAATAATAGCCTCAATTCAGGTTTTTTCGAGCGTTAACAATTGCAGAGACTCACGAAATGCTTTAACGACCTCGTGCTTTGCACTTGGGCATTAAACCATTTTTCGGGTCTCTGCAGATGTTAATGCCCTATAATACTTATACAAATCCTATATTGTGGATATTCATTGCAAAATAAAGATTTTAGACTTGAAAAAAACCCTCTTATCTGTACCTAAGGTCACATGTCAAGTTCAAAATTTGGGCTTGTCAGGGGAGGGGGGTCTTCATTAAAGTTGAAAGACTTAAACATTAAAAGTTCAAGTGCCAGTGGAAAATATCAGTAAGCTCTTGTGCATCATGCATTTTCTTCAATTATCAATTTTTGTTTTGTTGGTTCTTCTAATGTAGCAAATAAGGCTTGTTGCTTCAACTGAGGCAAAATTCTACACATATCAAGCTATCTTTAATTAATATACTGAATACTGAATTTAAGTTCATTTTGGTTCTTTTTATCATGGCCGATAACAGGTGTAACTATTTACTTACATCACCACAATTATGTGAAAAGGGGTCTACCTGAGTTGGATATCATGCAGCCACAGGTTTCATTTTGAAAATTAAAAGTATCAGGAGATGACCTTTGGGGGTATGGAAATACCCATTTTCTCTACTTGTCTCTGGACAAGTAAAATATGATTTTCTACTTGTCTAGGATCAACATGAACTTGTCTGCTAAAAAGAGAATAGATAAACTAGAGAAATTATTGTTTCCAAAGAAGAAAATGATAAAACCTAACATTTTCTTCATTGAAAATTGTACTTTCTACCTTTTGATACAAACATTTGGCTATTTAATATCTTACCTCTACTAAGTAATTCCAAGATTTGTCCTCGATTTACTTGTCCATTGCCTATTAATTGGCAAAGAAAAATGTACTTGTCTGCAGGTACAAAAACCCATTTTAAACAAATTGTGCATGTGAATTCCATACCCCTGGTTTGCCCTTTTTATACTGTGAATTGCTTTAAGTGGCAAGGAAGCAATTTTTGCTAATATATTTACAATTGATTCAAAGGCAATTAAGAATACTATCTCTTAATTATTTTTGTAAATAAGAATAAAGAACAATTTGGCAGATAAGTACCATACAGGTACTTTTATTACTCACGCTAAAATATGTACTTGCTGATATGTCTGTCAGATCTTATGCAAAAAATTTTGCTGATTTACAAAATTGAAAAAAATATTGCAATAATTTAAAGGTTGTTTGCCCCTCGTGAAAAATTTTGAAATAGGCTCAATGTCAAAATCATTGTTATATACCAGTTTAACCAAAGATTTTCCGTTTTATATTGTCATAGTTGGAGGAGTACTAAAACGTCATACATGCCTTTATGATATATATGCTTATTCAACATTTAAGAACTACAATGACATAATTAATGACAAAATTATTACACCATTATCTTCCAGTGGCAATTTGAAAGGGAAAAGACATATTGTATTTCCTCTAATAAAAGTGCCCTCCCTTATAGAAGCACCTCTACATCTTTAACATAGAAAACCCATTTCAAATGCCTAAACTTCAGGAACTTTTAAAGACTTCTTCTCTAATTCGAGATGAATTTCCTCTAAACAATCATTTAAATGATTGTTGAGAGGAAATTCACCTCAAATTAAAGGCCGGAAAAGGGCCTAAAAGACATCAATTTAATGTGGTTTTTTTTTATGCATACTATTTAAAAGTTCCCTGTCCATGGTAGCCATGTTATGTATAGCTCCCGGGAGCATTTATAAGGAGAAATATGGTACACCATTATCTTCCAGTGGCAATTTGAAATGAAAAAGACAAAAAAGAAAGCACAAGTCATGTGGATTTGAACCTTTTTCTTTAGGGGTGGACTTAAAATTAATGCTTGCCCAGTCAGTTCTGACCATTACTTTTCACATTTATCTCAGAATTTCGATTGCTTGGCGCGAAACAGTTGTAACTGCCTATAAACATATAGGCAGTTACAACTGTTTCAAGCTGAGCCATTGAGATGGTCCCTTTCTGCTAGACATATTATATATGAAAGCGCTGAGTATTAATCGTTAGTTACACAATGTTGAAGAGTTAGCAAACACTGTAGCTATTGAACTGTTTGTCAGAACAAATCTCCTGTGAATGTGGAGTGTCTCTTTAAAACATGATAAATATGTATACTTTATGATAGACAGCCTTCAATGGATATGATTTAAACAGATTTGAAATGATTGGTCAGAAAGTTTGGCTTTGTTCTTTAAGCTTTTGAGTAGGGTGATTTTCTGACTCAGAATATGGCTTTTCACTACGCTCCCCTTGTATTCTATTATAAAATTAATACGAGACCTTCACAAATATTCTTGCCATTAACATGACTGTGTAAGATCACTCATTTAATTATGTCATCAAAATGTCTTTTAAATGAATGTTTACATGTCATTTCTTTGGTAATTTTGCGAGTTTTCTTTTTAATAATCTGGGTTCTTTCAAAGATTTGTCAGCAATTATCATTAGTAACACATGTAATTAAGGGTATCCTAAAACCAGAAGCATTAATGCGCTGAGCAAAAGTGAACACATTTCATCATTGGTTACAAAAACTTTGTAACTTCAGTTTTTTCTAAGCTGGAACTATGAGGCTTTGGTTAACCAGCGACAATTTATGGTTTATAGTTTAAATTGTCTCCTATCCATAAAAGTGAGTTTATATAAAAAAAAAAAAAATAGATCTACCCTAACCTTAAATGCAAAGACTTGTTTCTTAGGCTCCACCCTGCCAGGGCAAAAATCTTGAATTATATGCCAAGCAATAAAAATGTTTTATTGGACCATCAAATTTATACATGTTTATAATTGTGGGGTTGTCTAATAATTCCTTTCACATGAAGAAAACCAATTAATACTTAAGAAATCTTGCTTAATAAATTTTGTACTAAACTTTTAATGTGAGGATTAATTTGTTACTGAATAACTGGTGAAAAAAAGGTCAGTTTCTGCAAAGGTCAGATCGAGGGGTCAATGCAACACTATTGTAAGTGCCTATACATTAAAAGGCACTTACAATAGTGTTGCATTGACTCCTCGAATCTGATGGGAAATGAGAAAAAAGTAGTTAGGAAGGATGTATACTGCTAAAATCATATTTTCTTACAATTAGTTATAGCTGTACTAGGAAAAAGGGTTTAACAAAAAAGATAAAGTGATTAAATATTTGGATATTTATTTAAGTCATAATTTTACTGGATACTGCATGTTGTATTTTTTGTGCTTGAAAGAACAAAAATAATTGTGTCTTTATATGGGAATTCGCATATAAAGACAAAATTATTTTTGTTCTTTCCTGGAATACAGTGATTGGGATATAGTGTATCATGTTCTGTAACAAAAAGGACTTATTATCAATAAAACTTTAATGAATGCAGCTACATTAATAAAATTCATTAAAAAGATAATTTTGACAAAACAGTAGAGAAAACTAATGATGTCCTAAATATGCCATTCTATTTGTTATAATAGATATTTAATATCATGTAGTACTAAGATTTAATATAAAAAAGGGGAATTCAATAAGGAACTGTTAAAGAAAGTGTTTTATTAAACAGATTAAGTATAATATTACTTCATGTTGCAGTGCACATAACATTTTAATCTGATTATGATTGACTCTCAATTCACGTCAGAAATTCTGACACTTGTGTTTTGCCTGACCAATTACCAGATAATGTTTTGAATAATTTCATTACAAATTGAAAAATTTAAATTAATCCATTCTACAAAATGACATAAAATTTAGAAAATATAAAATCTTAAGATCCCGTGAAGAAATTAATGCAAAAATATTTATTGATATGAAAATGGTCAAAGTGTTTGTTACTGGTTTTGAAGATGTACCTAAAGGAAAATGGAAATGTTCAACAAAAACAGCTTTAATGAAAAAGTTTATATTTGATGTTTTTAATCCAATTTAAATGATAAGCAACCAAGTGCCATTTTGACCTTATTGTTTAAAATTGTCTTTCTATAGAGGTCAATGGTTGTACTATTTAAGCTGCTTTAAGTTTTCATTTAAGCATTACCAATTAGAAAGTGATCTTGAAAGTTCATTTCCAATCAAGTATATTTCATGGACAGTCTAAAAGGAATAATGTCAAGTGGTTTGAATGACAAAATCTTAAAGTTTGAATATGTGAACAATGCTTGCAAAGGGAGATAATTTATCAAAGAAACTTCCCAGACGCCCATCTACAGCACCAACCAGAGTTATCCCTCTTGGAAGAGATCAGATTTCTCCATCGTCCCCATTTTATGTGGTTTGGGTGAAGGGCCTTGGTAAGACTGGTAGGCAAATTTTCATAATCGTGTATTTTGGTTAATATGATGCATAAGTTTTCGAAGTGCGAAACGGTTGTAACTGCCAATAAACATATTGGCAGTTACAACTGTTTCTCGCTGAGCCATTGATATGGTTTGAGATTTTCTTTGAGATATGCTGATCTTAACCATTGACATTCTGAACTTGGAATTGTCCTGCATTGGCAAGAGGTATAGACCATGATCAGGCAGCATATATGTGCAGTCTGATCATGGTCTATACCACCTGAATTTCCTAATTTAAACCAGAAAAGTTTGAACAATTTTATTTTCAAAGTAAAAATCTATGCCCAGTCAATGCATCCAGTACCTTTAGCACTTTGATTTTGATGCTGTTTTGCAGAAGTTTTTATTTAGCATGACAAGAGTTAAGTGAGTCTTGAATTGAAACATTATTAAGCTCATCAAGGCTTGCTTAATAAATTTTCTGTTCTAGACTTTGTGAAATCCAAGTAAATCAAGTTTCTGAGTATTTTTCACACAAAAACATACCAAAGGCTTTTGTGTTTTGAAATACTTTTTTAGCTGAGCCGTTTTTGAAGAAAACCCAGGGTAATGTTATCAACTTCGGGTCATTTAATTATGTTGGTTTTTGCATTGGTGTGTCAAACTTTAACCTTGGTCATATCTCTGTTGATATTGAAGACATCCCCATGAAACTTGCCATGTGTGATCACCATCACAAGAGATATCGAGATTCAAGGGCTATAACTCTGAAGTAATATTTGTTGGAGCGTTACCCATTTTTTACTAAGATTTTTTCATTATCCAGCACCAGCAGCTGAATGTAGGCACCAGGATTTGCTCTTGTTTTATCATGGAAGCTATGAAAATTCTGCGCTGACTTTTGGTTAGATGACATCATATTATGCACCAACTTGTCAGTCTGTCAGATTTTGTCAAAACAATTGCTCCTATAATGAATAGATATTGAATAGATATTTACACAATTGGACACAATTATTCTCCATTATTAGCTGATTTGCTATGTGTAAGAAACTTTCAGATAGCTCTAAGGTCAAGGTCACGGCCTATGGTCAAAGATTAGATTGAGTTTATATTTTGTAAAGATTTTAAAGTAAGTAGTAACAGTTGTTTTCCACCATGAGTAGATATGTCATTTGAAACAATTTCAGATAATCAGAAGGAAGTTGATAAAAAATGGTCAAATGTAAAATTTTGATTTTGCAGGCATGAAAATAGAAGACCTTGGACAACCGGTCTAGGTTGAATGTGTTGACTGATTTGACTGAAATACATGTATAGGTGTATTTTCAAAAGTGAGCCCTGACCTAGGCATTGAGTCCTGGTGATTACCAAAGGTCTATGAGTAAACCTTCAAATCTATGACTTGCACTAAGTTTCATTTTAAAGGTAATTTGTATCTTTGTTATGTCTGTTCTATCTATATTGAAAGAATAGCACGGAAATTTAACCATTAAAAGTAGATTTCACGGCTCACCGCACGAAATCTACCTATACTGAAACGTCTCAAGAATAACAAACTATCTCCCCTTTGTATATTTAGTCATGATCTGTGACAAACACTTATAATTCACAATTCTTTAACTTATGTCTAAATGCTTATAAGTGTATGTTACATGGTGTAAGGAGGTCTCTTGTAAAGGACCTTTCTACTTGCCTTTTTTTACAGGGTGTTTCATTTTAAATGGAAGTTGTTTTCTTTTATTGAAATCTAGAGATACTTAGATATTTGTTTTACTTTGTTTCATATTTGCATGGTTTAGGATGCTCACCGTAATACACAGCATGCAAAGATTGCGAGGCGTTGGTGCGTTTACACTTTTTTCACCCTCATCACCAGTACAAAGTACAACCACATAACCATGTAGTCATCCGTCACTCAACAATCACAACCAAAAGCAAAGGCTTCAACCTGATAGGGAGTCAGTACTAAACTATTGTTAAGTGCCTATAAAACATAGGCACTTAAGATAGTTTTGCACTGATCCCTTGAATTTTGAGCTGTACTGGCCAAAGGCCAGTATGGTTATTATCATGGCAGTGTGTCTTTTGGTGAGTCTGTACATCTGTATGACCGCAAAGCTTTTTCTTAGTCAATGACTCCTTTTGAGGCTTGTCTCAACCAAAAGGAATAATCTTCTATGGTCCTCTTAAAATTTTCTTTAACAGAATTGTTTCCTGCCATACCTCGGCCTAAGTAGTTAGGATGTCTTTGTTTGAGGTTATTGGTTCAAAGTTCTGATTCTGGCTTTAACTGGCTTAACCTCACTCGGCTAGTTCTATGACATGTTATTTTGACAAATGGTTACTTTAGGCCAACCCCTGTGGGGCTTGTCAAAATGGAAAAGGGATTTTTTATATGCCAGTTCTTAAAGACAAAGAGTATTGGAATTTAAAATTGACTGGCCCTAGCTTTTAAAAGGGTTGACACTACTTAAGTTAAACTGCACAATCCTTTTAATACTGCTTCTCTGAAATTGTACTTGAACAACATTACTTACATAACTCTTTGTTTCTTAAAAATAATTTTATTTAAAATCTTTCTATGGATTACATTATAAAAGAAAACCTGGTCCTTTTATGGTCAACATATTTATTTTCTGTAGCCTGTTGGCAAGTTAATTATACCTATAAGTAAGTAAGCTTAAATTGTTAATTTGTCCTTATTTGATAAAAAACACAAAACCTATGGAGTGATGCAGGCCCCCAATGGGCTTCTTGTTTTGAACAGTTGATGGAATCTGACAAGTCCTATCTGGCATAATTCAGGATATTCATCAATTTGAAGACTATGATTTGCTTCTCTTGGTTGTAATGTCTTAGGGAAAATAACATTGTAGATCCTCTTTCATTTGCAGCTTTAGAAAAAAATACCATATTAACCCTAAGTTTTCGGACAGGCAGGTGCAAACAAGCATTTTAGATCCAGATTAAAATGGCTTGTGTTTGACCCTTAAACCAGGGATTTGACCCTTAAATTTTGTTAATGGGTCATTTTGACCCTTTAATTTTGTTTTTCATTGCATCTTGATACTGCTGCAAATTTCAAATAAATTGTATCTAAATTTCTCCTTCATACCTTTATAAGAGATTCACATTTCATATGAATCTCTGATAAAGATATGAAGGAGACAATTAAAGAAGTCAATCAGTATAACACAGAAATTATGACTTGTTTCCACTCATTTTATTGTTTTGATCCCTTTTAAAGCAGGTATGACCCTTAGAAAATTCATAGTCAAGGGGTAAATGACTCCTGAATTTGAAAAACTAGCACAAACCCTTGATTAAACTGATCCTCAAGTAGCAGTTTGCCTTTCACTTAGCCTCATTTTCAGACAATTTCATGTTTGGATTCAATTACATGTTTGGATTCAATTACATATTCAATAGCACTTTCTTGAGGAATAATAATTGCCCATTTTTTGGATGTCTAATTTCTTAGGGAAATTATGGTAATTGCTGACTTGAAATTACTTTTACAAGATATGGTTCCCTAGTCTTGGGTTTGTCTTTGCCATCCTTTCACTTATTTAAGATAAGCAGAAGAAATTGTGGGAACGGAAATATACAAAGGTATAATGATTTTGATCATGGAATAAGATTTTGTATTTACTTTTTTGAATTTCATTTTTGAAATAAGATCAAAACTCTAATATATCTTTGAAAAAAATTCAACCTAGGCCTGAAGGATTGAAAACTAGAAAAAAAAAATGAATAGGTTGACTTGAGGTTTAGGTTTGGCTGCCAGCATTTTAAGTGAAAGTCAAGGTCACAAATTATTTTATGTATTTTTATTATTATTTATTTGTTTTATGTTTCAAACACTTTCTTCACTGAAATCACTTAAAGTACGAGCACTTGTACAAAAATGCTGATGTGGGGATAATTGCGACAATTCTCATTATTATCAGCTGATGGTTGATTTTATGCATGGCATTTATTGAGTTTAGCATGTAACTGCACCACAGTGTTTCTGTCACATTTTACTTGCAGAGAAAATTCCCATTCATTATCGAAGTAGCTCAAAGAAACAACAACAACAAATTGTGCCAGTGTCCGCTGCCAATGTACATGATCTCTCCCATGTACCAGCTGACCTCATTACGGGTGACGAGGATCAAGATGGCCGACATTCTCGAAACTCTCTCTTTTCACCAAAGCAACATAAAACACCTGCATTTCTACCAGGTCGGTGACGGGTTTTCTAACTGTCTTACTTCTAACTTTCCAGGGCTTGTATTCATCAATCATTACTACCTTTGAGGGGGTAGAACAAAAGTATCGTAAGTGCCTATTAATATATAGGCACTTAGGATATTTTTACACTGACAACTCAATTTTCAGAATCATCCTAGATAAAGAGAGCTTTAGCTATCAGGTGATTGTGCTTCAAATTGCAATTAGATTAAGTACATCATAAAATTGATCCACAAGGTTAAAGATTTTTGAATGAAATTGAATGAATGGTTTGGGCAAGTTTTGAAAGAAATTAAAAGGAGGTAATATTATTTGATCTATTTTGGTCAAAGTGAATGAAATTAGCAATATTCTAGTACTCCCCTTTTATACATTTTCTTTCTGATCTAAAATTGATTTGTGAGCCTTCTAGGATCAATCACAACTAACTTCAAAATCGGGGCAGGTCTTCAAAAATATGACATGCATGTATTGGCTGGAATTAAGCTATGTAACATTTTGATGGATTTCAGAGCAATTTTGAAAGATTTCAGAGCATTTTGAACGAATGGAGCGAGTGATTTGAATGGAGAGCTGAGCAAATGATTTAGAATGGTTTTGACTGAGATTCCTTACAATTTTACGATGTACTTGGTCTTTATAGGCTTTTTCCTAACTTGGTTGATGGATATTGGGCCTGACATTTTGCACCTTCCTCTGGTAGTATCAGATCAACATGTTGCGGTGACTATAACCTTATTGTCAGGGTTGATAATTTCTCTATCTCCTTACTTTACCATGTGATTCAGATATAACATTTTAGTATATTATCATATTATAAAATGATTTCAATGCTAATCTTCATAAGATATCTTAATAAATATGAGTGTAATTTGTTATATTAATCATATTGTGTGATTTATATCGTTATTTACTAATATACACTAATAAAAACTACTTTTAATATATTGGAACTTTCAAATGTATATGCAAAATTTAAGTGAAATTGGTCTTATTATTACAAATATCACAAATAGTCAGATGACTTGGAACAAGAATGTAATTTTTTTTTTAGATGGATTGTATTTTGATATCTAATTTAGAAATTCATCAATACTACAGTAAAAAACATTTAAAATCTAGTCAAATGAATATTTTTGTGACTAAGTCTAATGACTTCTTGAATCATTCTATGTATCACTTTCTTCTAAAGATTTTTATTAGTCAGACTTCAAAGTGAGACAGTGCAAGAGCTAAGTGGACTTCATTGACCAGCTGGATGCTGTGATAGTGCTGGTTTGCGAAATTCCAGCTCTCCTATGTTGGGTGCTCCATATGAATGGAAAATTGCGATATAACTGAGAGATTGTTGAAAGCGACGTAAAACCCCAATTCAAATCAAATCAAATCCATATGAATGGAAAATTAGCCTGTGCATGACATTTCCAACAATTTGCACAGTCTGGCAAGGGTCTTCAGTTTGCACTTTGTAGAAAGATTAGGTCCAATAGTGGCTTTAGAAAGTCAGACAAGCATCTATTTATACTACGAGGCAGCCAAAATTGTTGGAAATGTCACACACAGGCTCAAATCCTGTTGCTAGTGGCATAATGAACAAAATAGAAAAGAGGGAGCTCCATGTACATTTTTTGAAAATTTCATATTGTGACAATTCCATTTAATGTTTCCATGGCTGCTTTGCAATAAATGAATGGCTTATGTTAAAATAAATAACTGTTGTGGTGTCAATAATAGCTTTTAACCTGCCCTGTGTTCAGGATGACAAAACATTGCAAACAGTTTTCCAATTATTCCCCGCTTTGCATGTAATTGCATGTGCAAAGCGGGGTATAATTGGATGACTTTTTGCACTGTTATGTCTTCCTGAATGCAGGATTGTTTGTGATTTGAAGTGTGCTTACTATTTTGTTTACCAGAGAAAGCTGTGGTAGCAGAAAAGTCATATAGACATGCTTTCTTAGTGTGTGAAGGAAGAGGCAATGTTGGTAAGGCTAGTGTAGGCCTCTAGATCTCTAAACCAACATAGAATGTAGTTTAGTTATGAGTGAAAACAATAAACAGAGGTAGTTGTTAGTTAGTGAGAAACATCTACCATTACATTATATATTGTAGATGACAAAATGAAATAAACTTTAACATTATATACGGAAACACATCAAATTAGGTATAATTTATGTCTGTCTTGTTCATTGATATTTCGGCAATAAAATTTCTGAAATAATATTGATTAAATTGCATTTTATCAGGAATAATCGTCATTTTTGTCTGGAAATTAAAGTGAAATGCAAATTATAAAGGCTTTATGTTACACAGTTAATCTTTCTGTAGTGACTACGTGTTCATAAATGATAAACTCACCACTATCGTTTGACCATTAAGTGACATTAATGAAGGTTCATCAACTAAATGAGCCTGTATGTGACATTTCCAGCAATGTCACATGTGGGCAAATCAAAGCCTCTGGCTAGCCAGTGCAATCACTCAGTCTGACTAGAGTAGATAGATAAGGTATGATTGCCTTCTTCAGGCAGTCAGTGAACATCCTCATTCTAATTACATTATGTGTTTGTCTAGGCTGCACAGAGTGCATCCATTACACACACATTAAATTGTTGGAAATGTCGCCCACAGGCTCAAATCTAAAACCTATAAAAAGGTGTTTGTATTAAGAAATATTCTATCTAAATCATAAAGTCTCGTAGCAAGATTTCAAGAATAGCCTAAATAAGATGACTTTGATAACCTCAAACATAGTGAGATACAGTTAGAAAGTGCTAATATTTCATAGCATAGAAAATGTAGGTATATAGTTACTATAGAATTAATTGTTATAGAGACTGACATGCCTGAAACTTTCAAAAAGTATGTACTGCTGGCTATAAATAGAACTGGGACGAGTAAAAGTTTTGTACTCGGGTGTCCGAAATCTCTTTACCCAGGGGTACTTGAGTACCCGATGATTACTGTCTTTATATAAATTTTATCAATTAATAACAAAGGTGCATCCTGAATTACTGTAAGTGATTCAAACATACAATTTCCGACATTACTTTAACCCTTTGCTGTTTAAATCCCTGCTTTTTACGTTCTTGTCTTTTATGATTGAGAAAACATCGTGAAAAAAGAAGAAATTGCTTCCCACAAGCAAATTGGTCGTCTGCAAAACCTTTGAATTTGGACAGGTCCAAAATTTTGTGAAACAGGAAAGGGTTAAACCAGGCCAAAACTACCTGATGTTAGTCTGTGTTACCATCTGGAAATCAACTTCAGTAAAATATAAAATATTGAAGACTGTTTTGAACAGTCTTCAATTCTTTTCTGAAGTTGACCCTGAAAGGTACATAGTTATACTTATACAATCGTTGGGAAACAGGTATTGGCTCAGGACCCAGGTAGGAACCTTTTCCCTACCTGATACACATGTACTCGAGTACTGGACCCAGCTCCTACTTTAACCTTGAGAAACCCCTTGCTGAATTATTTTTGGTAGTTTTGAGTTCAAGGTAACATCAAGGTCAAATATCAACAATAGGCTAAGTTGTATGAAACATTGCTCCTTCATTTATGGATGGTTTTCAAAACAATTGGGCAATGATGTAAATCATGTGTAGATGTGTACTGTCAATCTTGCTCAAGCAACCATGTCTATTAAGCGACCACTTTTATTAAGCAACCATCGTAAAAAGTCCCTTCGCCATAAGTAAATTTCCGAAAAAGTCGACTTTCCTTAAAGAAAAATGTTTTTCGTTCAATCTTATGACGTTAGAACCCATTAGAATCATCTCATTGAGACGATTCTGATGGGTTCGAACATCCTGAAATTCAGTCAGAATTATGTGACAATCTGTATATTCTATAAACAATACGTCTTTTTATCATTAATTATTGTATTAAGCGACCATTTCCATAAGCGACTGCTTTTTAATGGTCCCCTTAGTGGTCGCTTAACGCAAGTTTTACTGTATACAGAAAGAATGTCTGAGGTAGATCCAAGTTTGTAACTATCACAGGTCAAGGTCAAATGTCAAAATTAGGCTTCTCCAGAGCCTTTCTCTGCCTTTGAGGATGAACTTCAAAATAACATGGTACAATTTTTCTTAAGTATGTAGATTGAGATGGAAATTTCCTAACGTAAGCTGTCTGGCATGAATTCATGAATTCTTAAAACATTGTACTGAGAGCGATTTCTGAAAAAAAAATCATTCAAGGGCTTTGTGATTAACAAGTTTTCTAATAAGATAATAAAGGGTGTAACAATATTCTCACTCAGGGGTTTTTCTTTCTCTCACTAATGAATAATGTTAGAGCTTTTGTACTCACTTGAGCAAATAGAATTATCAGATGAGCATAATTATCAGATCGTAATTTAGCTTTAATGCAGTAATGGCAGATCTAATGTTTAGCTTTGGCATTCTATAAAATTGCCATAGATAAGATGATTTAAAAAATGCCTAAACCTTACATGTCTATTTCCAACCACAACAAGTTTTTGGGCAAGCTCACTTTCTTTCTGTCAAGAAATAGACTCCATGTAACTCATTCAGAACGTCATTCAGACTTTGCGGTAAACTGAAACTGGTGGTTCTTTGGTTAATACACTTGAAGAATAATAAATTCCTTTAATGCTTGCAAATCGTCTTTGGAGATCTTTTTGGCATGTTATGATTTGAAAACAGAACGCAGTAAAACACTGTTTTTTTTTTCTTTCAAATTATGAAATGCCCAACTTGACCTCATGTTGATTTTGTTTTTTTGCAACGTCATCTTCAGTAATGTTTATGACTTCATAATAAACCCATGTGAAAAATAACACACTTTCATGGCAGCGCCCCTATTTTTCCCATGGTCTATTCCGTAGAATTGCCAAGGGTTCCCGAGAGCAGATAATTTAAAGATAGACTATTGTAGGATGAGCCTCCAATTTTCTGTATCTTTTGTAGATAGGACATTTTTGTCACCAAATGATATTTCACAAATACCTACCACAAGCATCCAAAATTGTGCAATACATACAATAGTTATTATACCCCCCTTTGAAGAGGGGGTATATTGCTTTGCACTTGATGGTCAGTTAATTGGTCATACCTTCCATAGACTGTTTTTTTTTACTGGAGCATAAGTCAAAAGTAATGCAAGCTAGAATCATGAAACTTAGGTCAATAGATCTCATTGAGAAGTGCAGGGCACAACAACCATAACTCTACTTTTCAAATTTTGTGAGTTATTTCCCTTTGTTGATTGAAGAACAGGCTATTGACCTGCTTTTATTGGGAGGCATAAATGTTGTACAAACATCCCTTGTTTGTTATGATTTAACATTCTATTCTATTGCTCTAGATTTGTTCATGTACAACGTATTTAGCTGGCTCATACAACCATTTAACAAAATCTGTTGAAATAAATGAAAACTCAAAAATTCATCCACCAAGAGTCAAAAATCTTTAATTAATCCCAAGAGCCCATCTATTAGATTGTGAACAAAATGGCCTTCATCTGACCAATACTTTGACAAATAATTACAACTGGATGATTTAAAATGTTATCTTGCCTTTGCATCTGAATTGTAGCTAACTTGAACATTTATCATATCTTTGATGTCACTTGAGAAATTAATCTAAACTTGACACATATATTTACTATCATGAATGCAATCCATACTGTCTAGTGGATATATATTCAGGATAATTTTTGCCTTTTACTTTGTTAAGTGCCAATATAACAAGAACAAAGAAGCCAGCATCAAACTTAACAATTAACAATATTTAGTGACAATAATAACAGAATTATTGACAATATAAAATTAATACAAAAAACAAATTACAATACCTTGAATGTTTAATCCTAAAGTTTTAATTTTGAGATACAATAAAATTAAGTTCCTGGTCCACAAATAATAAGTCCAATAATATCCAAATTTAAGATTAAACACACTTTTAAACACACTTTTAAGATAACGAGAAATCCCCTTTTAGTTTAACTCAGTACTACTAAATGAATCCATTAGTCTAAACCAAATGAACCAAGAATGCTGTAGGAATCCCTTTATATAGTACCATAGAACAATCTAGAATAGCATAGAACATTAGAAGATTTTAGAGTTTGAATCACTTTCTAAAAAGTCCTTTCTAGAAAGATCTAAAATATTCTACATACATGTTTACCTAACAGTCAAGGGATTGGAAATTTCCAGACTAATTCTAAAAATAGACACGGGAAAAATCATAAGGACGCATTTGAATATGCATTTATACATAACAACTTTTTTTTTTACAGTTTTACATACCAATTCGGCTATGGCTTTGGCTTTTAGAAACAAAAGTGATATCTAAAAGTCAAGGTCACAGTACAAGGTCAGATGTCTTAATTCAGTCTGTAATTATTGTTCAGATAAAATCTTGATATGTTAAATCTTATGAAGTTTAATAACTCTTGATTATTTCCAAATTGAAGGTTGCAGCACAATGTTGAATATCAGTATTTGACTTTAGCTAAACCTTTTCTTTAACCACTGACTATTTTTCTGTAGCTTCTGCCAAAGAAACGAAAAAAAAAAAATGATATCATTAACCCTAAATTTAAGATCACAACTGACCATCAGAGGTCATTTCCATTATACTTTTATTTCTTTAAAAAGGGGTGACATGTTTCTTACAAAATACAGGGCTATCATGATCAACCCTTTCCTACCTGATTTATCACCATATACTTGTTCCTGATAGAGAATATTATTTCACCAACTATCAATTCAAGGGCATCAACTCCAATGCATTGTTACAGAAATGATAAATTATCTAATTTGTTTTGTATGTTTCAGGGGACAGGGTGATATTTGCTGAGAGCCCCTCAGCCCCAGGTATCCCTGTGGTGTACAGGACCCCTGAAGAAAGAGCCTCAAACCCAGACAGATTAAACTTGGACAGGTATTATAACAACATGACTGCGGCCACCATAACATTGGGGCTAATTAAAAATGTGTTTAAAATTATCATTCTGAATGAGGCCAATACACAGCTTTTAGCTCACCTGAGCACAACGTGCTCAAGTGAGCTATTGTGATCACCTTTTGTCCGGCGTCCGTGCGTCGTCTGTCATGCGTCATCCGTCGTGCGTCGTGCGTCGTCCGTCAACAATTTATTTAAATGACATCTCCTCCTAAACAACTAGGCCAATTTAAACCAAACTTGGCAGAAATGTTCCTTAGGTGGCCCCCTTTAAGAATTGCTAAAAGAATTGAAATCGGTGAAAAAGTCTGGTTGCTATGGCAACCAAAGTTAAAAATTTAAGAAAATCTTTAAAATTCTTCTTCTTCTGAACCAGCAGCCCTACAGCCTTGAAATTTGGCATGGATGATCAGCTCATAGACCTTAATGAAAATAGCTAAAATCATATCTGTTCGGCCACCAGGTGCGGAGCACCAGGGGGGAGGGGGTAGTACTTTGGGTAAATTTTGTAATCTTTAACCTTCTTTTTCTTCTGAACCACAAGCCCTACAGACTTGAAAATTGGCATGGAGGATCAGCTCATAGACCTTAATATAAATAGCTAAAATCTTATTTGTAGGGCCACCAGGTGCGGAGCACCAAGGGGGAGGGGGTAGTACTTTGATAAAAATTTTGAAATCTTTAATCTTTTTCTTCTTTTGAACCAGGAGTCCTACAGATTTGAATATTGGCATGGATGATCAGCATATGGACCTTTATTAAAATAGCTTAAATCACGACTGTAGATTCACCAGGTGCGGAGCACCAAGGGGGAGAGGGTAGTACTTTTGTGAAAATTTTGTAAATTTTAACCTTCTTCTTCTTCTGAACCACAAGCCCTACAGACTTGAAAATTTGCATGGAGGATCAGCTCATAGACCTTAATAAAAATAGCTAAAATCATGACTGTAAAGCCACCAGGTGCGGAGCACCAGGGGGGAGGGGGTAGTACTTTTGTGAAAATTTTGTAACTTTAATCTTCATCTTCTAATGAACCAGGAGCCCTACAGACTTCAATATTGGCATGGATGATAAGCATATGGATCTAAAATAAGATAGCTAAAATCATGAATGTAGGGCCACCAGATGCGGAGCATTAGGGGGCAGGGGGGTAGTACTTTGGATCAATTTTGAAATCTTTAACCTTATTCTTCTCCTGGATCAGGAACCCTACAGACTTGAAAATTGTCATGGGTGATCAATATATTGACATTAATAAAAATAGCTAAAATCATGACTGTAGGGTCACCAGGTGCTGAGTGTCTTGGGGAGGGGGTAGTACTTTGGATCATTTTCGAAATCTTTAAACTTCTTCTAATGAGCCAGGAGTCCTACAGACTTGAAAATTGGTATGGATGACCAGCATATGGACATATATTGAATTAGCTAAAATCATGACTGTAGATTCACCAGGTGCAGAGCATCTTGGGGGAGGGGGGTGTGCTTTGTTGAGCATTTTGAATCCCTACAGCCTTTATATTTGTCATGTATTGATCAACTCATTAAAGAAAACTTAAAAAGTCTCAGACTCAGCCTGTATATTTGGCATAGATTAGCTGATCACAGACCTTTTATGGAAAAAGCTTAAATAAATAATGTCCAGGGGAGGAGCAGAGGGGGGGGGGGATGATTATTTCAAATGTTATCTGATTGAATAAGTGAAAATCTCTTTTTCTGTGGTTGCATGGACATACCTAGGTAATGAAGCTTTTTTCTCAGGTGAGCGACCCAGGGCCAACGGCCCTCTTGTTTATTTTGCATGGATCATCAAATTGTTGGCTTTTATGAATATAGCTGAAATCATTACTGTTGGACCACCATGGGTAGAGTACTGGGAGAGGGAAGTAGGACTTGGGGTCAATATAGAAATGTTTGAAGTTCTTTTGAACCTGAAGGCTGACAAGCAGTGAAATAAACTGGAAAGATTATCAGTTTATAGACCTTCCAATTTTAATCTAGA
Organism: Fragum whitleyi; assembly: GCA_948146395.1. NCBI lineage: Eukaryota > Metazoa > Mollusca > Bivalvia > Cardiida > Cardiidae > Fragum > Fragum whitleyi. The sequence continues at coordinate 10,642,139 of OX411543.1, read as the reverse complement.
TTTTCAGTTTTCATGATTTCAATTAATTATTGTTTCTTTACATTTCAGACGGAAATTGTCAGTATGTCCAATCTTGGAAGGAGAGGAGCAACTACGATTATTAAACTACCAGCACAATCTAATCTGTAAGATTCAACATTTAGGCAGTCTAAAACGACTGATATTTCTCGATCTGTATGACAACCAAATAGAGGAAATATCTGGACTTAACTCACTCCGATCACTCAGGGTTCTTATGTTGGGAAAAAATAAGTAAGTTTTATTACAGTCTAGTACCTGGTATTAAATTATCAAATGTGTATCATCAAAGAAAAAAAATAATGCACCGAACATATCATATTTGTGCCTTGAAGTGTTAATTCCAACAATAAGATTTGCACAAAGCAAAGATTGGCCAGCCTGTGTGTCCACCCAGCCTGACTAGAGTCTTAACTGTGTCATGCTGAACCCGGAATATTCCTGCTTTGGCAGGAGCTATAGAAAAACATCAGCCTGCACATATGTGCATTCTGATGCCAGTCTACACCACCTGTTTCTGACTTTCAAACCAGAATTGTCAATAGATTTAGTTTTTCAAATAAAAATTGACCTACAGTTGGTACTTTCAGTGCTTTTTACCCTTTGATTTTGATGAAAATTTTAAGCCAAAATTTGTTCAACATGATAAGGCTTAACTGTGTCAGCAAATATTCTTATTGTGTTGTTGGGATGTCCATGCTACTCAATGCTTATAGATGTCATGAAATTGTTGTAAATCTGGCACACAACCTTATCTGTAAGATTCAACATTTTGGCAGTCTAAAACAACTGATATTCTTGGATGTAAATGACAACCAAATAAAAGAAATAATGGTAATAAAAATCACTCAGAGTTGAGAAAAAATAAGAATGTTGTGTATGAATCTAGTATATCATGCATAGAGGACTTAAAATGAAGCAATGATAGGTGTTGCTGTGTTTGTGTGTCACAAACTTAAGTCTAGGTCACAAACCTTTTATCAATGCATTTTTTCATTGCAATTAAGACTTGGCATAATTATACCCCCCACCTACGAAAAAGAGGGGGGTATATTGGTTTCACCATATCTGTTTGTATGTCCATCCGTCTATTGATCCATCCATCTGTCCGTCTATAGACATTTTCGTTTCCGGACTCTAACTCAAGAACCAAATGACCTACAATCATGAAACTTTATACAAATGTTCCTTATGACTGAAGGAAGTGCCCTATTGTTTTTGGATCACATAGGACAAAGATCAAGGTCACAGTCAGCCTTTGTTCAATTTTAGTTTCTTGACTCTAACTCAAGAACCAAGTGGCCTACAATCATGAAACATTATACAAATGTTCGTTATGACCCAAGGAAGTGCCCTATCATTTTTGGGTTACGTAGATCAAAGGTCAAGGGCACAGTCAGCCTTTGTTCAATTTTCGTTTCCGGACTTTAACTCGAGAACCAAGTGACCAACAAGCATGAAACTTTATACAAATGTTCCTTATGATCCAAGGAAGTGCCCTATTGTTTTTGGGTCATATTGGTCAAAGGTCAAGGTCACAGTCAATTTTTTGTTCAAATTTCATTTCTGGACTCTAACTCAAAAACCAAGTGACCTAGAATCATGAAACTTCATACAAATTTTGCATATGACCTTAATATTTGTTACAAACACATCCTGTACTAATAGCACTTGCATTCTGACAAGGTGTTTCTGGGGGGTATTAGTCCGCTCTGCGACAGTTCTAAATTTGTTACTTATTTAGAAGAATTTGGAAATTGGCGATGATGTCAAAAATGCAAAATAAAAAAAAAAATAAATAAATAGCAAAAAAAATAAACAAGCATTAAAATTGGTCTTTAGTGACATGGAGAAAAGTTATTAGTATTTATAATTCTATGTTCAGTCATATGTACATGCAGTCTAGACGTAAAAAAGGATATTGAATGAGTGGTCATAAATTACAAAATTTATTAAATGTGTTAACTATAAACAGATAAAAGCCAGGCTGTGCCGAGTTTTGATCTGTTTTAGATGACGAGTTTGATAAATTTTGTATTTTATAAAAACAAATATGATATTCTATGTATAATATGACACCAATTTTTTCTATGAATCATCAAAATTCTCGAATTCATGGATATTTTTATCTGCGTAAAATGTATTGCAGTTAACAACAAAACAGTGTTCCTTTTTCTCTGAGTTCATTTGCATAGATGTATCACTAGTGTAATAACTCATGTCATATCAAAAGTATTAAGCACCATTATTTCATTCCGGCGACGTATGTCATTCTATAATATCAAGGTCCTAAATTTTGTTGTTTTTAGCTCACCTGAGCACAACGTGCTCAAGTGAGCTATTGTGATCACCTTTTGTCCGGCGTCCGTGCGTCGTCCGTCGTGCGTCGTGCGTCGTCCGTCAACAATTTCTTTAAATGACACCTCCTCCTAAACTACTTGGCCAATTTTAACCAAACTTGGCAGAAATGTTCCTTAGGTGGTCCCCTTTAAGAATTGCTAAAAGAATTGAAATCGGTGAAAAACTCTGGTTGCTATGGTAACCAAAGTTAAAAATTTAAGAAAATCTTTAAAATTCTTCTTCTTCTGAACCAGCAGCCCTACAGCCTTGAAATTTGGTATGGATGATCAGCTCATAGACCTTAATAAAAATAGCTAAAATCATATCTGTTTGGCCACCAGGTGCGGAGCACCAGGGGGGAGGGGGTAGTACTTTGGGTAAATTTTGTAATCTTTAACCTTCTTCTTCTTCTGATCATGAAGGCCTACAACCTTAAAATTTTGCATGTATCATCACCTCATAGACCTTAATAAAAATAGCTAAAATCATATCTGTAGGGCCACCAGGTGCGGAGCACCAGGGGGGAGGGGGTAGTACTTTGATGACAATTTTGTAATCTTTAACCGTTTTCTTCTTCTAAACCAGGAGACCTACAGATTTGAATAATGGCATGGATGATCAGCATATGGACCTTTATAAAAATACCTAAAATCATGACTGTAGATTCACCAGGTGCATAGCACCAGGGGGGAGAGGGTTGTACTTTTGTGAAAATTTTGTAATCTTTAACCTTCTTCTTCTTCTGAACCACAAGCCCTACAGACTTGAAAATTGGCATGGAGGATCAGCTCATAGACCTTAATATAAATAGCTAAAATCATGACTGTAAAGCCACCAGGTGCAGAGCACCAGGGGGGAGGGGGGAGTACTTTTGTGAAAATTTTGTAACTTTAATCTTCATCTTCTAATGAACCAGGAGCCCTACAGACTTCAATACAGGCATGGATGATAAGCATAATTATGGATCTAAAATAAAATAGCTAAAATCATGAATGTAGGGCCACCAGATGCGGAGCATTAGGGGGCAGGGGGTAGTACTTTGGATCAATTTTGAAATCTTTAACTTTATTCTTCTCCTGGATCAGGAACCCTACAGACTTGAAAATTGTCATGGGTGATCAATATATTGACATTAATAATAGCTAAAATCATGACTGTAGGGTCACCAGGTGCTGAGTGTCTTGGGGAGGGGGTAGTACTTTTGATCATTTTTGAAATCTTTAAACTTCTTCTAATGAGCCAGGAGTCCTACAGACTTGAAAATTGGTATGGATGATCAGCATATAGACATATATTGAATTAGCTAAAATCATGACTGTAGATTCACCAGGTGCAGGGCATTTTGGGGGAGGGGGGAGTGCTTTGTTGAGAATTTTGAATCCCTACAGCCTTTATATTTGACATGGATTGATCAACTCATTAAAGAAAACTTTAAAAGTCTCAAACTCAGCCTGTATATCTGGCATAGATTAGCTGATCACAGACCTTTTATGGAAAAAGCTGAAATAAATAATGTCCAGGGGAGGAGCAGAGGGGGGGGAATGATTATTTCAAATGTTACCTGATTGAATAAGTGAAAATCTCTTTTTCTGTGGTTGCATGGACATACCTAGGTAATGAAGCTTTTTTCTCAGGTGAGCGACCCAGGGCCAACGGCCCTCTTGTTTTTCTAAATTCGTTAAGTTTTACATGACATTTATGCAAGAGAAAGACCTATCTAAATGGCCATAATGCCAAATCTTGCATGATTTGGCCATTCTTCATTAATAATGTATATGCTCTTTCAGATTAAGAAAGATAGAAAATTTAGACTCTCTGGTGAAGCTAGATGTGCTGGATCTACATGGAAATCAGGTATGCACCCTTTTTATACGCTCGAAGGGTCGTATTATTTTATTGTCTGCATCGTCTGTCTGTCTGTCTCCTTGTCTGTCTGTCCGTTACCAAATTTGTGTCCGGTCCATAACTTTCAAACTATCAGGCCTATGGTCTTGAAACTTCACAGGTGTATAGATCTCATAGCTAGGGTGTGCAGAGGGCAAGAACCCCAACTCTACCATTTGTAATTTTTAGCTCCACTGGCTGAAAGCCACTGGGGCTATTGTCATGGCATCCGGTCGTAAACTTTTTTAGCTCACCTGAGCACATCGTGCTCAAGGTGAGCTTTTGTGATCATTGAATGTCCATCGTCTGTCGTGCGTCGTCCGTCGTCCGGGCGTCAACAATTTAAGTGTTTACACTCTAGAGGCCACAAATATGATCCAACCTTCATGAAACTTGGTCAGAATGTTCCCCAGGTCACAAGGATGAACCCTATTGAAAATGGGAAGGATCCATGCGAAATCAAGGGAAAAGGAGCATTGACAATTTTCTTGTTTACACTCTAGAGGCCACAAATATGTTCAAATCTTTTTGAAACTTGGTCAGAATGTTCCCCAGGTCACAAGGATGAAGCCTATTGAAAATGGGAAGGATCCATGCGAAATCAAGGGAAAAGGAGCCTTATTGACAATTTTCTTGTTTACACTCTAGAGGCCACAAATATGGCCCAATCTTCATGAAACTTGGTCAGAATGTTGGCCAGGTCACAAGGATGAACCCTATTGAAAATGGGAAGGATCCGTGCCATATCACGGGAAAAGGGGCCTTAATGACAATTTTCTTGTTTACACTCTAGAGGCCACAAATATGATCCAATCTTCATGAAACTTGGTCAGAATTGTCCCCAGGTCACAAGGATGAACCCTTTTGAAAATGGGAAGGATCCATGCGAAATCAAGGGAAAAGGAGCCTTATTGACAATTTTCTTGTTTACACTCTAGAGGCCACAAATATGGCCCAATCTTTATGAAATTTGGTCAGAAGGTTGGCCAAGCCACAAGGATGATCCCTATCGAAAATGGGAAGGATCTGTGCCATATCACGGGAAAAGGGACCTTAATGACAATTTTTTTGTTTACACTCTAGAAGGCCACAAATATGGCCCAATCTTCATGAAACTTGGTCAGAATGTTGGCCAGGTCACAAGGATGAACCCTTTTGAAAATGTGAAGGATCTGTGCCATATTAAGGAAAAAGGCGCTTTAATGACAATTTTTTTGTTTACAATCTAGAGACCACAAATATGGCCCAATCTTCATGAAACTTGGTCAGAATGTTGGGCAGGTCACAAAGATGAACCCTATTGAAAATGGGAAGGATCCATGCGAAATCAAGGGAAAAGGAGCCTTATTGACAATTTTCTTGTTTACGCTCTAGAAGCCACAAATACAATTCAATTTTCATGAAACATGATCAGAATAATGGCTAGGTCACAAGGATGAACCCTATATAAAATGGGAACGATCCATGGCATATCACGGGAAAAGGGGCATAAATGACTATTTTCTTTTTTGAGGCCACAAATATTGCCCAATCTTTATGAAACTTGGTCAGAATGTTGGCCAGGTCACATGAAACTTGTTGAGAAAAGGATAGAAATTTATGCAGCGATCATAGAAATAGAGTTATGTTTTTCTTTGAAAAATTTAATGATCATTTAATAATCTTTCAAGTGTTTAATTTTGCTAAGGGAGAAGTCAAAGAGACGAAGGTGAGCAATCTAGGACCATCATGGTCCTCTTGTCTTTAAAAATCTTCTCCTCAGAAACTACTGGATGAATTTCAAACAAACTTCACAGGAATGATCCTTGGGTGACCCTCTTTGAAAGTTGTTCAAGAAATTTTGATCCAATGAAAAACATGGATTTAATGGGCGTGGCTTATTTCCAAATATGGTAAAAAGTGAGTTTCCTCAGATTCTAATAGATGGATACCAATCAACTTTTACATGAATGATCCTTGGGTGACCCTTTATCAGACTACCAAAAATTATTTTGATCGGATGGAAAATATGCATTTTATGGGCGGAGGTCATTTCTCTATATGTTATATTGTGGAAACTTTGCAAATCATTATACCCCCCACCTACGAAGTAGAGGGGGGTATATTGGTTTCAACATGTCTGTCTGTCCGTCCGTCCGTCCATCCGTCCGTCCGTCCGTCTGTAGACCTTTTCGTTTCTGGACTCTAACTCAAGAACCAAATGACCTACAATCATGAAACTTTATACAAATGTTCCTTATGACCCAAGGAAGTGCCCTATTGTTTTTGGTTCATGTAGGTCAAAGGTCAAGGTCACAGTCAGCCTTCGTTCAATTTTCGTTTCAGGACTCTAACTCAAGAACTAAGTGGCCTACAATCATGAAACTTTATACAAATGTTCCTAATGACCCAAGGAAGTCCCCTTTTGTTTTTGGGTTACATAGGTCAAAGGTCAAGGTCACAGTCAATTTTTGTTCATTTTTTGTTTCCGGACTCTAACTCAGGAACCAAGTGACCTACAAGCATGAAACTTTATACAAATGTTGCTTATGATCCAAGGAAGTGCCCTATTGTTTTTGAGTCATATAGGTCAAAGGTCAAGGTCACAGTCAATTTTTGTTCAATTTTCATTTCTGGACTCTTAACTTAAAAACCAAGCGACCTAGAATCATGAAATTTCATGCAAATTCTACATATGACCTCAATATTAGTTACAAACATATCATGCTCTAATAGCACTTGCATTCTGACAAAGCGCTTGTGGGGGGTATTAGTCCGCTCTGCGACAGTTCTAGTTTTCTCAGAATGTAATCGATGGATATCAACCAAATTTCACTGGAATGATCCTTGAGTGAACTTTTATAAGTCTACCAAAAATTATTGAGATTGGATGAAAAATATGTATTTTATGGGCGGAGGTCATTTCTCTATATGTTATATAGTGGAAACTTTGCAAATCATTTTCTCAGAATGTAATTGATGTATAATAACCAAACTTCACAGGAATGATCCTTTAGTGATTCTTTATCAGTCTACCAAAAATTATTGTGATTTGATTAAAAATATGTATTTTATGGGCGGAGGTCATTTCTTTTTATGATATATAGTGGAAACTTTAAAAATCATTTTCTCAGAATGTAATTGATTGATATCAACCAAATTTCACTGGAATGATAATTGAGAGAACCTTTATCATGCAGCAAAAAATTAATGTCATTGGATGAAAAATATGTCTTTAATGGGCAGAGGTCATTTCTCTATGTGTTATATAATGGAATCTTTGAAATTCATTTCAACATCAGTAGAACCCAAAATATCTTAAAATCTAGGCAAACCTTGAATTTCTTATTTCAAGAATTTCAAGCCTGTGGAGCGACTCAAGCCATTCATGGCTTTCTAGTTGAGTTATTGCCCTTTGTTTGATTCAGTTAGCAAATTTGTGTCCGGTCCATAACTTTGAAATTATAAGGCCTATGGTCTTGAAACGTCACAGGTGTATAGATCTCAAAGCTAGGGTGTGCAGAGCGCAAGAACCACATCTCTACCATTTGTAATTTTTGAGTTATTGCCCTTTGTTTGATTCAGATAGCAAATTCATGTTATACGCCAGAAGGGTCGTATTATGTAATCATCTGCATTGTCAGTCTGTCCATCTGTATAGATCTCATAGCTAGGGTGTTCAGAGCTCAAGAACCACAACTCTACCATTTGAAAATTTTTGAGTTAATGCCCTTTGTTTGATTCAGTTAGCAAATTTGTGTCCGGTCCATAACTTTTAAACTATAAGGCTAATAGTCTTGAAACTTCATAGGTGTATAGATCTCATAGCTAGGGTGTGCAGAGCGCAAGAATCACAACTCTACCGTTTGTAATTTTTGAGTTATTGCCCTTTGTTTGATTCATAATAAATACAATATACTATAGTGCTAGAAAATACATCCTAAAGATCAATAAAAAGTTCAAAACATCACCCAATTATTTCTGAGTTTTGGGCGTATAATTCCAGCCCAGCATTGCTCTTGTTAGTTTCTATATATAGGATATTGAATGAGTGGTCACTGAATAATGAATTTATTGAATGAGTCATCTATAAACAGATAAAAATGAGGCTGCGCCGAGTTTTTATCTGTTTTAGATGACGAGTTTAATGAATTAGATATTTTATGAGCACAAATTTTATATTCTATTTATAATATGACCCGAATTTTTTCAAAAAGGATTGACAAAATTCTTGAAATTCAGCATTTCAATTTTCTGCGAAACTTATAACAAAGTTTAAAACTGTCGTCACAATATTTACATTATGACTTCATTTTCGTGGTTACAAAATAGCGTTGCTATTGGCTCTGGGCTCATTTGCATAGTTATTCCACTAGTGTAATAACACCTGTGTAATATCAAAAATATTTAACGGGGTTATTTCACTCCCACGATGTAGGTCATATTATTAACAGTGTTTGACACTAAGTACTTTTGCCATCAGCCTGAAGGACCTGTTAGCCAAAATATTACAGGTCCCCCCTGATAACAACAGGTCCTGCATGAATACTGTGATTGAATTTAGCAAATTAAGGGATAAATTGCAAGGAAAACATTGTTGGAAAAGAAGAAATTGCTTTTGACAAGCAAGGAAGAACTATTGCCATACCCTTGGATGTTGGCATCAGCGTCGGTGTCGACGTCCACATATGGTCAAAGTTTTTTATTTCTGTTAATGTTTATCCTAGGGGCTTAATATTTTTACAGAAAAACTTATTAGGGTATAGGCTTCCATTTGAGACAAGCACCCATGTCAAAATGACCTTGGGACAGTGACCATTACCTTTTAAAAAAACTTTAACCAAAAACTTTAACCTTAAACTTAAACAAAAACTTAAACCAAAAAATTTAAACTTTGCTTGTATTTTATGAATGTTTTACCTAGGGATCTTCTTCTTTTCTTTTCTTTTCTTCTTCTTCTCGGCTGTTTTCGAAGAAAACTAGAGGTATTATGATCACCTAGGTGTCGTTGGCGTTGGCGTGGTCGTGGTCGAGACAAAATTTAACCTTGGTCATGACTTTTGAATCATTAGTGACAGAGCCTTCATATTTCACATGATGGTTGTTTGGAACACGGCCTTTCTGTAGGTACCAAGTTCAAGGTCATCAGACAAGGTCAAGGTCATTTTTCAACATTGGCCATAACTTTTGAATGGAATGTGGTAATGCCTTCATATTTCACACAATGATTGCTTGGGGCAAGAACTTTCTGTTGTTATCAAGTTCAAGGTCATCAGTCAAGATCAAAGTCATTTTCAAGGTCAAATTTGTTTTAAAAAAGTTAACTTTGGTCATAACTTTTGAATGTTAAGTCATAGAGCCTTCATATTTCACATGATCATTGCATGGGAAAAGATCTTTCATAGATTTGCATTTGCCTACTTGGGGTGCTCTCGTTCTCCAGTGTGTCTATCAAACAATATGAAATTTGCGACTTTCAAGCATAGAAGTTAAACAAGTATGCTCCAGGACAGAAACTATTTCAAAACACTTATTAAAAGTTTTCTAACATTCTATTTCCAGATATTATGTATAGAAAACCTGAATCATCTGACTGAGTTACGTGTCCTAAACCTGGCTGGGAACCAGATCTCTCATGTCAGTGGTCTGACAGGCATGGACTCGCTGGCGGAGCTCAATTTACGCAGAAACAAGATTCGAACTGTTATGGAGGTGGATACCTTGCCTAGTTTACAGAGACTCTTCCTCAGTTACAATGAGATTTCTAGGTACTGTATTTCATCTATTTAGAGTGATCTCCTCAATGGATGTCTCCCCATTACACTTCTTAAGTTGATTTGACTAATCTATTTTTTATATGCCCTTCAAAATACAGGACATATTTGATCACCTGTGGGGTTCGGTGGGCTGGCAGTATCTTCTTCTTTGTCCGGAGCTCACTTTGTCAGTTTATATCTGATTGACTTGAAACTTGGCAGTTATGTTCCTCTAATGATTATTGAGTGAGTGGGCAATAAATGTAACTCTACCAAGCGTAATTTTGTAGTTATTTTCCCTTGAAGCTTTTCATAATTGGACATCCACCAGTGTAACAATTTGCTCCCATGTTTCAGAATTTTGTGAACTCATGTATTTAGTTTGAGGTTAACTTTTTAGCTCACCTGAGCACAACGTGCTCAAGTGAGCTATTGTGATCACCTTTTGTCCAGCGTCCGTCCGGCTTCCGGCGTCCGTCGTCAGTCGTCCGTCGTCCGTCAACAATTTCTTTAAATGACATCTCCTCCTAAACTACTGGGCCAATTTTAACCAAACTTGGCAGAAATGTTCCTTAGGTGATCCCCTTTAAGAATTGCTAAAAGAATTGAAATCGGTGAAAAACTCTGGTTGCTATGGCAACCAAAGTAAAAAATTAAAGAAAATCTTTAAAATTCTTCTTCTTCTGAACAAGCAGCCCTACAGCCTTGAAATTTGGCATTGATGATCAGCTCATAGACCTTAATAAAAAAAGCTAAAATCATATCTGTTGGGCCACCAGGTGCGGAGCACCAGGGGGGAGGGGGTAGTACTTTGGGTAAATTTTGTAATCTTTAACCTTTTTTAGCTCCACTGGCTGAAAGCCACTGGGGCTATTGTCATGGCGTTGTGTCCGTCGTGCGTCCGTCCGTCCGTCCGTGTGTCAGGTCGTAAACTTTTTCTTTAAAAATCTTCTCCTCAGAAACTACTGGATGGATTTCAACCAAACTTCACAGGAATGATCCTTGGGTGACCCTCTTTCAAAGTTGTTCAAGAAATTTTGATCCAATGAAAAACATGGATTTTATGGGCGTGGCTAATTTCCAAATATGGTAAAAAGTGACTTTTCTCAGGTTCTAATTGATGGATACCAATTAAATTTTACATGAATGATGCTTCGGTGACCCTTTATCAGTCTACAAAAAATTATTATGATCAGATGAAAAATATGTATTTTATGGGCGGAGGTCATTTCACTATATGTTATATAGTGGAAACTTTGATAACCATTTTCTCAGAATCTAATTGATAGATATCAACCAAATTTTACATGAATGATCCTTGGGTGACCCTTTATCAGTCTACCAACAATTATTGTGATCAGATGGAAAATATGTATTTTATGGGCGGAGGTCATTTCTCTATATGTTATATAGTGGAAACTTTGATAATCATTTTCTCAGAATCTAACCGATAGATATCAACCAAATTTCATATGAATGATCCTTTGGTGACCTTTTAACAGTCTACCAACAATAATTGTGATCGGATGAAAAATATGTATTTTATGGACGGAGGTCATTTCTCTATATGTTATATAGTGGAAACTTTGAAAATCATTTCAACATCAGTATAACCCAAAATATCTAAAAATCTAGTCAAAACTTAGATTTGCTACTACAAGAAATTCAAGCCTGTGGAGCGACACAAGCCATTCCTGGCTTTCTAGTCTTCTTCTGAACATGAAGCCCTACAGCCTTGAAATTTGGCATGGATGATCAGCTCATAAACCTTAATAAAAATAGCTAAAATCATACCTGTAGGACCACCAGGTGCGGAGCAGCAGGGGGGAGGGGGTAGTACTTTTGTGAAAATTTTGTAATCTTTAACCTTCTTCTTCTTCTGAACCAGGAGCCCGACAAATTTGAATATTGGCATGGATGATCAGCATTTGGACCTTTATAAAAATAACTAAAATCATGACTGTAGATTTACCAGGTGCGGAGCACCAGGGGGGAGAGGGTAGTACTTTTGTGAAAAATTTGTAATCTTTAACCTTCTTCTTCTTCTGAACCACAAGCCCTACAGACTTGAAAATTGGCATGGAGGATCAGCTGATAGACCTTAATAAAAATAGCTAAAATCATGACTGTAGATTTACCAGGTGCGGAGCACCAGGGGGGGGGTAGTACTTTTGTGAAAATTTTGTAACTTTAACCTTCATCTTCTAAGGAACCAGGAGCCCTAGAATATTCAATATTTGCATGGATGATAAGCATATGGATCTAAAATAAAATAGCTAAAATCATGAATGTAGGGCCACCAGATGCTGAGCATTAGGGGGAGGGGGTAGTACTTTGGATCAATTTTGAAATCTTTAACCTTATTCTTCTCCTGGATCAGGAACCCTAGACTTGAAAATTGTCATTGGTGATCAATATATTGACATAAATGAAAATAGCTAAAATCATGACTGTAGGGTTACCAGGTGCTGAGTGTCTTGGGGAGGGGGTAGTACTTTGGATCATTTTTGAAATCTTTAAACTCTTTCTAATGAACCAGAAGTCCTACAGACTTGAAAATTGGTATGGATGATCAGCATATGGACATTAATTGAATTAGCTAAAATCATGACTGTAGATTCACCAGGTGCAGAGCATCTTGGGGGAGGGGGGAGTGCTTTGACATGGATTGATCAACTCATTAAAGAAAACTTTAAAAGTCTCGGACTCAGCCTGTATATCTGGCATAGAATAGCTGATCACAGACCTTTTATGAAAAAAGCTTAAATAAATAATGACCAGGGGAGGAGCAGAGGGGGGTGGGGGAGGATTCTTTCAAATGTTATCTGATTGGATAAGTGAAAATCTCTTTTTCTGTGGTTGCATGGACATACCTAGGTAATGAAGCTTTTTTCTCAGGTGAGCGGACCCAGGGCCAAAGAGAGACTTTTCTATTTGCATGTGTCGCTCATTTCGACTTATGTAATACTTTTTAAACTGAATAATCTGATAAAATGAGTATTTCAGTAAGCAAATTGTATATTAAGATTTGTTTTACTTTTGTTTGTCTGTCATAAAAAAGGAAAGAATAAATCAAAACTTTTGAAAATGGTTAATTATATCAAATTATTTAGTAGAACTTTAATAGTTTTTAAAGAAAAAAATAATGGATTATTGGAGGTTGCTTTACAAGTACACAGGGATAATTCTGGCTCAGAATTTCATGTACAAAAAATCTCATTCACTCGGAACTTATGAGAAATACCGAGTTTTCAATGGCAAATTGAACCAAATCCTTTGTTGAAAATAAATTTGCTGTGAGAAATTTTCTCTCATTTAGCCAATTTGAATGAGATTTCTGGCAGAAAAATGAGAGAATTTGCACAGATCTCACCCAAAAATGATCCCTGAGTACATGAATATTGTTTGTGACAAACCAAATGAAATCATCTGAAATTTGCTTGAGTGGGTATAGAAAGACTTGTATAATAGGGCCAAGATGTGTATCTCTTGATACAAAATTTGATATTGGATGAAATTTAACCCTTTCCTGTTTTTAGCTCACCTGAGCACGAAGTGCTCATGGAGAGCTATTGTGGTTAGGTGGATGTCCGTCGTCTGTCGTGCGTCGTGCGATGTCCGTCGTCAACATTTGCCTTGTATGCACTCTAGAGGCCACATTTTTTGCCGGATCAACCTGAATTTTGGTCAGAATGATTGTCTTGATGAAATCTCGGACGAGTTTGAAATTGGGTCACTGGGGTCTAAAACTAGGTCACGGGGTCAAATCTAAGAAAAACCTTGTATGCACTCTAGAGGCCACATTTTTTGCCGGATCAACCTGAATTTTGGTCAGAATGATTGTCTTGATGAAATCTCGGACGAGTTTGAAATTGGGTCAACTGGGGTCTAAAACTAGGTCACAGGGTCAAATCTAAGAAAAACCTTGTATGCACTCTAGAGGCCACATTTTTTGCCGGATCAACCTAAATTTTGGTCAGAATGATTGTCCTCATGAAATCTTGGACAAGTTCGAAATTGGGTCAACTGGGGTCAAAAACTAGGTCACGGGGTCAAATCTAAGAAAAACCTTGTAGGCACTCTAGAGGCCACATTTTTTGCCAGATCAACCTGAAATTTGGTCAGAATGATTGTCTTGATGAAATCTCGGACGAGTTCAAAAGTGGGTCAACTGGGGTCAAAAACTAGGTCATGGGGTCAAATCTAAGAAAAACCTTGTAGGCACTCTAGAGGCCACATTTTTTGCCAGATCAACCTGAAATTTGGTCAGAATAATCATCTTGATGAAATCTCAGATGAGTTCGAAATTGGGTCATTTGGGGTCAAAAACTAGGTCACAGGGTCAAATCTAAGAAAAACCTTGTATGCACTCTAGAGGCCACATTTTTTGCCTGATCAACCTGAAATTTTGTCAAAATGATTGTCCTCATGAAATCTTGGACAAGTTCGAAATTGGGTCAACTCGGGTCAAAAACTAGGTCACGGGGTCAAATCTAAGAAAAACCGTGTATGCACTCTTGTGGCCACGTTTATTGCCCGATCAACCTGAATTTTGATCAGAATGATTGTCTTGATGAAATCTTAAATGAGTTCTAAATTGGGTCAACCGGGGTCAAAAACTTGGTCACAGGGTCAAATCTAAAAAAAAACTTGTAGGCACTCTAGAGGCCACATTTTTTGCCGGATCAACCTGAATTTTGGTCATAATGATTGTCTTGATGAAATCTTGAATGAGTTCGAAATTGGGTCAACCGGGGTCAAAAACTAGGTCACAAGGTCAAATCTAAGAAAAACCTTGTATGTACTCTAGAGGCCACAATCTTTGCTCGTTCAACTTGAATTTTTGTCAGAATAATTGTCTTCATGAAATCTTGAATGAGTGCGAAATTGGGTCAACTGGGGTCAAAAACTAGGTCACAGGGTCAAATCTAGGAAAAAACCTGGTAGGCACTCTTGTGGCTGCGTTTATTGCCCGATCAAGCTGAATTTTGGTCAGAATGATTGTCTTGATGAAATCTTGATTGAGTTCGAAATTAGGTCAACCGGGGTCAAGAACTAGGTCACAGGGTCAAATCTAAGAAAAACCTTGTAGGCACTCTAGTGGCCACGTTTATTGCCAGATCAACTTGAAATTTGGTCAGAATGATTGTTTTGATGAAATCTTGGACAAGTTCGAAATTGGGTCAACTGGGGTCAAAAACTAGGTCACTGGGTCAAATCTATGATAAACCTTGTATGCACTCTAGAGGCCACAATTTTTGGCCAATCAACTTGAAATCAACTTGAAATTTGGTCAGAATGATTGTCTAGATGAAATCTCGGATGAGATCAAAATTGGGTCATCTGGGAATAAAAAATAGGTCACGAAATCATAAAAAATCAAAAAATATCATTATAAAAATCCTTGTTAGTCAACCTAAAAATTGTAAAAAAGGGATTCTCAAGTTTTATAGAAGCAACAGCTTTGTTTAGCTCAGTCATTCATCATTCTATTTCTCATTCTTCTTTTGAAAATTTTAGACAGTTCATTCAGGTGAGCGATTCAGGGCCACTATGGCCCTCTTGTTCTAAATTATTGTTTAACTGATTGTTGAGAGGAAATCAACCCAGAAAGAGGGCAAAGCAACAGATACAAATTTGAAAGATAGTTTTGCCTCTGTACATGCTTTGCATACCTTTTTTTGAGCATGTATTTGTTATACAAAAATAATGGAGGAATGGTGTAATCTATATTTGTAGAAGATATACTGTTTATTGAAAAGGGTTAAGTGGTGGAAATTTGAGAACAAGTTTAACAAAACTAAATTTTGAAAGAGTTATTCCAGAAGCACTTGAGAAAAATAGCCTTGGAGAATTTTTCCAGAAAAGGAAGTAACTAGTGGAGAGTGTGATCTAGCCTTATGGATGGATGTTTTTGTATCAAAAGGTCCCGAGATTGAATCATTAACCCCATGTTGCTCCTTTCCACCCTAGTAAGTTGGTGCACATGATGATAACCCAAAGGTTTGAAGAGGGACAGGTTTTGTGAATCTGAGACTCTCTAGTAAAAAGCTAGGACTCTCAATACTATTTGGTTTGAGTCCCTAGGACCCTCTGTAGATCGACTTCAGAAAAGAAATGAAGACTGTCTTCATCAGTCTTCAATTCTTTCCTGAAGCCAGTCACAAAAGGAATATATCTACTCAATAACTTTTGTAGCTTAGTTCAGAGAATATTTCAATATCTACATAAGTAATGGGATATGAGGATAATTACAAGAAATAGTCTAGATTTAAATCAGGGACTTCCAAACCTTTAGCCAGGATCCCTATTAGACTTAATTTTAAGTCCTTGGGACCCCATTTTGAAGAAGTCATACTATAACCTTATAAACCCAATGTTCTGTGGCTGCATAGGCATTGACTTTGAACTCTGTGTTCATGGATTAAGCCTTGTGATGTCCTGTACTCTTTTGGATAGAAGAAATTTTCAATTAAGACAATTTTACAGCTTTAATGCAACTTCTTGGCACAATTTTATAAAATAAAATTTGTTCTAAACTGTGAATGTTCTCAAATTTAGAATTTGAATAAATGTAAATGTGACCTAAAAGATAATATTAAAAAATTGTTAATTGTAACAACTTATTGAAATTATCTTTCATTTTCAGACATTCACTATAGTATTACAAAAGAATTAAAGCTTTAATCTAAAGTTTAAATCTGAGAATTTCCTCAGTTGAGCATGAGAAGAAAAGTTTTATGATCTTGGGCTTGGTACTTTGAGTATAGTGAAGACCTGGACGTATTATATAGTTAAGATTTCCTTTCAAGAATGGGGAATACTATATTGACCCTAAATTTAAAGACGAACGGGTCAAAACAAACATTTATAAACATAATCATTGAAATTCTCAAGGAGCAGATTGATAAGGCACTACAGCGTTAGCCTCATTGGGCAGCATAAACATGTTTTAGTTCCACTATTACCTGTAGGTCGAAGCTGATCTTTTTGATTGTAGTTGGGTGAAAAAACTTTCGGACTTGTTCAAGTAGCCCTTTGCACACATATCCAAAAGGAGAAATAGATAATTATGTACTGAACAAAATTCTGTGAACTCTTATGTTACTGGTACCATTTTGATTAAATATGGGCCCGAGGTTATAAAACTTTTCTCATTCTCATTTCAATTTGATATTAAAGCTGTAATTCTGTTTTAATACCAAGTTTTATGTATTAACATAAAAGATAATATTAATAAGTTGTTATAAATAACAACTTATAAATATTATCTTTTATTTTCATACATTTATTTAAATCTAACATTTGAGAAAATTCTCAGTTGAGCCTGAGAAAAGATTTATAACCTCATGCCCAGGTTTCTAATGGATTATGCTCAAGCATCAGAAGTGAGGCTAAGTAAGGGAATTAACCAAAGAATTTTGTATACCTTATAATCTGAATGATCTCCCTTACGATAAAACAGACAAAAAAGGTTTTGAAGGTTGATCAGTGCCTTAGAATTCTCCAAATCTAGTGTAGGCACAGATCTATTGTAAGTGCCTTTAGATTTACAGGCATATACATTATTTTTTCATATAGCCTACAAAATGCTGTTTAGGACAAAAACTCGGGTGATTGACATCACCCTGTCATTATTAATGTACATAAGCATTGTATTTTTTAAGAATTTCTAAGCCATCTGTTTTGAAACAAAAAGTTGAGCTATTATCATTACCTTAGGCTTATTGGTTCTAGACTTTGGCGTTGGCATTGGTAATGGTCTAGATGTGTTCATGACAAACTTTAATCTTGTCTATATCTTGCTGTATATAATTGATCTCATAATATTTCATGAAGTCCTACATTTTGATAAAGGAAGTATTCTTTGCAGGATTTAAGAAGCTGTCTTAAAGGTAGAGGTCTCAGTACACAGTCAAAACTCCAATTTGACCGTGTCTATCTCATTCCCCTCTAAGTTTTGATTTTCATTATATTTCATGGCTGTGCTGCATTTTATTGAGAGTCCTCTTCCAAAGGTCAAGGTCACAGCAGAAAGTCAAAGGTTAAAAATTTTACCCTGTCTATATTCTCTTGATTTTATGGTCAGATTTTCATATTATTTCACAATGTACATCTTGATAAAAGCAGTGTTCTCTGCTTGATTCAGGTACCTTCTCTGCAGTTCAAAGCCAAAAGTGAAAAGTAAAAATTCAAATTTTGATCTAGCCCATATCTCTTGATCAAATAATCTCATTTTCATAATATTTCACACTCTTATACATCTTTATAAGAGTAATTGTGTTCCATTGGATTCTAGCTCATACTTAGCCAATATTAGTATCACCCACAGTTGAACATTTGTAACCACTTGTTAAGTCATTTCATAATGGCTGGAGCACCTTACCATGTATTTCTGGAATTTCTCTGTTAACACAATATCCTTTTCAAGCCTAAGGCCCCTCATCCTATATGGGTTAACGATTATCAGACCATTGTAGGGAGACAAATGTGTGCTGCTGCTTTGGATCAATTCTTGGACTTGCAAGTCTGATGTGCTACCAGATGCACTTTCATGGAGACACCTTTCATGTTTGAAATCTATATTCATATTGTATATCCCAGAGCTACAGATAATTTTTAGTCTTAAAGGGTTTTTACCCCCTAATTATTTCTGTAATGCTGATTTTTAATGCAGCAATATTGAAAAAATATTTAAGGGTTAATATGAGTTGTTCTCATCTTTAACTGTTTAAAAAAAAATAGCTTTTAAAATCCTGAATAATAATAATAATAATGGACATTCATAATAATAATATCATTGAGAGATATTTTACAATTGCCCTATTAAATACCTGTGATGGTGTCACAACTCAAATTCTATATTTAATGGATGTCCTGTTAAGATGTTGCCAGTCTGAAGTTGCCTTCACAGAAAGAGCATCAATGTTTCCTTGCCAATAATTTGCTGGGGGGAGGGATTAATTTATTATTTTGACCAATATACAATGAAAAATAGCATGCCATAAGGCCCATTACCCTTTGATATTTTGAAAAAAAATCTAATTGGCAGATGATGACGAATGACCCAGAAAAACTGTCAGAGAGTTGGCCTGACAATCTTTTGTGGTCTATAAACTGTCAGACAAAAGCCAAGCCTGTCAAACTGAACATTTTATTGGGCAAATAATATCATCCATAATATAATTATCTTTCCTCCTCGAGAGAGAAAACTTCTGAAATTAATAGAAATAACATAACAAGGTTGTCAAAATCCTCTCAATCTGTCAGTGCTTTCAGTGCTTTGATTTAAGACTGATGAATCCAAGGTTAAGAGGGTTAAAAAATAGAACTGTCTTTGTAAGTCACAATGTTACAATCACTTGTGGTTTTCATTGAAAATAAAAACGGACATAATTTGGTGGGTCGAACATTCTTGGGTACGAATAAGCGGAAAATCAAATTAGTCTTTGTGCTTTTAAAACTGGAAAAATTCGAAAAATTCAGGTAGAATAAGATTAGCTACCAATAATTCGTTCTAAAATTGATCCCCAAATCATGTTTTCTTCCTCTTTATTGATACGATTTGTAGAAGAGAATTTGCACTCTAGCGGTTCCGAAAGTCGTAAAGAACTGTTAATATAGATGAAATCTAGACCCATGTTATGTTGAAGATTAATGTTTGTTTCCATGAGAAAGTAATTCAGATTACTATTTTCAAAGGTGAAAGAAATTTTTCACGGTTAAAACATATTGTTTGCAAAGAAAACAGTATTGGACATTCGTAACGGAATGGTACAATTTAAGGGATTCGTTTTTCACCATTACTGAAAGGGTTGTGTACTTCTGTGCCAACTTTTGCTTTAAACTCGCCAATGTTTAGATGCCATTCCCCATATTTTGTATGGGAATATTTAGTCCAGCTTTTTCATTATTCGATTATAAAAATTATAGAAATCAGAGACCAACGGTACTGGACACGCTCGATAAGTGTCATCTGTAGGAAAAGTGTATTATGTTAAGGCGTCGTACGTTCGGGAATACGCATTTAGAACCATTGGTAATGCTGATCGGCGATTTGAAATGCGTTTTTGTACCCCCTTAAATATCTTCAAATGCGTTTTTGTTTATTTTAAATGCGTTTTCACGCAAAAACGCATCTTATCTGTAGCTCTGATATCCTTAAGCTTAGGATTATTTATAAAATGGTTTAAAGAAAAACTTTTATCTTTACTTGATTAAGATTCCCCCCAGAATAAATTGTGTTTTGATATTAAATGATTTATTTTAAACTTTGACATATTTTATCTTCAAGCAATTTTGAGCTAAGCCTTTTGTTTTCATAATTTCAATAATATATCAAGAAGGAAAGTGCCCTTTCTAAAAAGTCTCATGAAATTTCAAAGGACTGTCATCTTGAATGTGCCAAAAAAAGTTGTCATAAGTCAAATGAAAATTGGCGTAGCCTTCCTGTGGGTGATTCCTATTTTTAGTCAGCTTATCAATCAATTTCCAACAGAAATGAAAATGTTAGAAAAAGATTGAAAAAAGTAGCAGATGTATACAAAATTGGCCTGTGCCTGTCAAATGATTATCAATAGCCTAACCAGTGTTGATTGATTGAATTGAGTTTTCGCCGCTTTCAACAATTTTTAGCTCATCTAAGCACAACATGCTCAAGGTGTGCTTTAGTGAACACCTTTTGTCCATCTTGCGTCGGTTGGGGATGGAACCCGGGACCTCTAGATTGACAGTCTGACGCGCTACCAACTGTGTGATGACATCAGCTCAATAGCCTAACCAGTTGCCAGCAGTATGTTACTTTGCTTTAACTCACATGTATAAAGTTTACAAACACATAGCCAATCTGATTAAAACCTGCTATCTAACTGGCTGGTGCATGATCAGTCACCATTTAATTGCCAATTTCATTACCAATTCCATAAAAAAGAATGGCAATAATGCATTGTCTACTGTCAGAACATTATACGGTATGCATAGTATTTTTTGGATTACCTAGAAACTTTCACTGGATTATTGTAGGGTTATTAAAGTAGTTTGGTTATTAAAATGCGATGGTTTCCTCAGAAATTCAAGAAAGAAGGGCTTAATGGATTACTATTCAAGATGTTCTAGTTTCAGTAGTAGGTCCTTGTTTGCTTTCACAAGCCCAATCCATTCAATCAAGATAGATGTTGAAATGCTTGTATGGAATTCTAATATTATCTTTTTTGACACGAAAAGACGCTTACCATGTTACTATATGTAGTAGCCAGTTTATATTCAAATATTGCTAATTTTGTTCAAGATGAAAAAAATAAGCGATATTTATTATTTCCCTTTAATGAAATATACATACTTTTCTGTTTAAGTGTCTTCATGAACCAAACCAGCCAATAATAAAATAGAATAATTTGATCAATTTGAATTATACATTGATCCTAATATATGATTTCCAAATATTTTTAATGAATGAAATAGAGTGATTGTTTTGAATGAATGAATGTCGAGTGAATGATTTAGATTGATTTTGATTGGAATGAGTGTCAATTTCGCGATGTTTTTAACTGTGGATTTGTCATCAAATTTAACTTTCAAATGAAATAATAGACCAACAATATGTACTAATAATTTCTTTCAGCCCTTTGATTTTGATGCAGTTCTCATGAATTCTATTCAGCATGACAAGGGTTAAGACTTTACTTTGATTGGTAAGGAGACAAAATAATACCTTGATGCAAAAGTGTTTGATAAAACTTTGTTCACCCAAAGGAACTAGAAATTACAGTGTAGGAATAATAATTTTCTGCTTTAGCCATGTTTATATTGGGGATTTAGGAATTAATGATTTAATACAAAGAATTACTGTGAAAAGAGTCAAAATGTAACAGTTTAAGCTGGTTTTCTATTACAGAAATAATTACAAATAAATGTGAGAGTGTGAAAGTTTGATGTATATTAAGAGGTTGAAATTTAACGGAGTTATAACAGTTTTAAAGTTGCTTTGGTTATTTTAGTTATTTTATCAGAGGTGACTAAAACTTGTGAGCTACTTCAAGCAAACCAAACATGTGCATCTACAAAAATATAGACAAGGATCATTAGTACAGCAATTAAGCATGTGATCAGTACCACTGTTTTGACTTGCCAGATTCAAATTAAAGGGTCAGGGCAATACTATTGTAAGTGCCTATATATTTATAGGCACTTACAATGGTATTGCACTGAAAGGTCCCGGGTTCAATTCCTGATGGCGACACTTATTCTTTCAGACTATTCATTTTTCATCAATGGGTTGATGATTGTAGACCTATATGGGATAGCAGCTGTAGGCTAGGAAAGGATGTTATAGTGGTTCTGGTGTGAGAAATACCAGGAATCCATTGTAACAAGATTTTTTAAAAGCAGCATAACACATCATTAATGCAAAAATCTGAATTAGTTTGTATTTAAATAGTAAAAATATAAACTCAAAATTCATGGGAAATAATAGTTATTGTGATGATATTTATGTACTTTAATTGACAGCAATCTTATTTGACAATATTAGTTTAACACAATGTAAATAGGAATTTTTAAAGAACCCCAAGCCATTCATGTATCAAAAGATATTTGTTTTGTGAAGTAGGTTTAGAGAGTTTAATTCTCATTTTATATTGTGAAGTAACAAAATTTGTTGCACTAGAAAAATGAGTGTAAATGTAAAATTATAATAATCCATGGCTCAGCGTATAACAGTTGTCACTGCCTATATGTTTATAGGCAGTTATAACTGTTTCATGCCTGGCCTTTGTATTACATGTATCAGTTTCGAATTTAGTAATGGTTCAACTTTTTGTTGGCATCCCCCCTGGTGCCATTCGTATTGAAGTTGATGTTGCTTTTTGATTTTGGAATTGTTGTGAAATATTTCAAGCAATGTCATATGTCAAATGTGTCTTGAAACTTGACATTTGTATTAATTATCTCAAGAACTTCTGATATCATCTAAGAAGATAAATCTAGAAGTATTTTTTGATGAGTTATTTATCAGTGTTTTCCTTTTTGCTCTCTTTTTTGGACCTTAACTAAAGTTTCTTTTTGTGAAATTGATACATATTAATGGCTAAGGGCAAAACAATTGTAACTGCCTATAAATATATAGGCAGTTACAACTGTTTTGTGCTGATCCAATTCTCACATTATACAAGGTTATGTGATTATTGCCAATTAAGGTTGCAGGTGGAATCAGATAATTAAAGAATGGTGACCCAAGTGCTCTATTATGATTGGGAATTGATCTTCTCTTTACTCCTTTATTAAATCATTTTATGGGCTATAACAAGCATTCTGTCCCAAAAAAAAAAAAAAAAAAAAAAGACAAATTGCATTAATTTACTTGTAATCAATGAGAAGTTAGCGGTTGCAGGTTTGGGTCCTTAATGCAGGTACATTGGCTATAATATTATGCAAAGTCAGTACCTCGGCAAACTACTGGTAATACCAAAGAATGGCTTGAATAAGTGCATTTTTGCTGTATAACTGAAAGATTATTCAATTTCATTAAAAAGAGGCTTCTGTTTAAAAAAAAGTCAACCTATGATCAAAAACAGTATCATACCATTGTTCTATTAATTGACACACAAAAAAGGTATGTTTAAGTGAGTTGACTGGGGCATGACAGACTGTGGAGGAAACTTAAGATCCTAAAATTTGAATAGCAGACAACCAGAAATAACATTGGACTTACGCAATTAAATAATTAACCCCTGATAATAACAAGGGTTGTATCTATGACCAATATGAATTTCTTTCAAAATCAATCAGTTATAGATCTTAAAACTCTTCACTCAGCATGTAGATAAATTGATGTTTTATCTTATCAAAGCCAGAGCTAATTTGATAATTGATTGAAATAAAATTTAGTATGTTTCACAATAACGGGATTTATTCCAACAAAGCTCAAGTAGCAGGTTGTTTTCAATCTAGGACTGGTAAAGGCCATAGCATTCATACAAGAATTGGATTTGTCTGCAGCATCCGATATGTGTTAAAGGTTGAAAAGATCAGTCAATATAATCTGTATTTAATGGAGCAAAATTGATTTGGTGGTGGCAATTTGAACAGTAATTGTATGTTGTATACAAATTAATTTTTACAACTTTGATCATAAAAGAAATATATTTGTAAACAGTGCCTTGAAATGGAATGGGTGTATTTTACCTGGACTTCTGTTTGTTTGATTTTAGGTGACAGTGCAAAAGATTGTAAGTGCCTATATATTTATAGGCACTTACAATAGTTTTGCGCTGATCCCTTGCAGTGTTTTATGGCTGATAACTGAAGTAAAGACCCTTTTTGTGCATACATGTTTTCCTTAATTTAAGGGATAAGGAAATAGTGAATGAGGTTTATTTTGTAGCAATGGAATTTGAGTAATTTTGCTTTGGTGCAAATGAACCTATATTCAGGCTGCTTGGATTTTGTGTTAAAGCAATTTTGTTTTAGTGCTGAGGAGATTAAAGCCAATTGTAAGATCAGAGTCTTGTCTTCTTTATTGCCTTTTGTAAAATTATAGGAGGTAGCCACTCAGAACTTCTGCTGTATAGGTAACAATTACCGTTAAAAGATGCAATCCATACTTGCAAGGGATGGAACTCTTAAAGAAAATTTTTCCATGAATGAGTAAATTGAATTATGACTCTTTTTTGATAGGTTTTAGCTTTTTAGCTCCGCTGTTTTGGAAGAAAACCAGAGGTGTTTACTATAGCCTTGGTGTTGTTGTCATTGTTGTTGTTGTTGTTGTCATGCAAAAAAATCTGACATTTTGTCATATCTCTGGTATTACTGAAGGCATTCACTTGAAACTTGAAATATGATCACTATCAAAAGAGCAAGCAATTTGTACCTGGGGATAAAAATCTTATTTTGATATCCTTTATCAAGCATCCAACAGCTAAGTTACTTGGAACCCTTGGCTGTGCTCAGTTATAAAAGACTGTGGAAATTAACACCTTTATTGTGAGCCATCATCATGACATGTCAAGGAAATCTATCCTCATTGTTTTGTAAATCACTGTAAGGGCCTGATAAAATTCAGATACAATAACATGCCTTTCTACAAAGGTTGTATCTTAGTTTCTTCAATGATCTCATGGTATGGCTAAAAATATATGCTCCAAGCAAGTAACAAAATTTGATATAACAATTGAATTGATAAAAACAATTTGTTAAAATTGATAACAACAATTTATTACATTTGAGAGATTAGCGCAGCACTATTGTAAGTGCCAAAAAAAATTATAGGCACTTTCAATAGTGTTGCACTGACCCCTCAATTCAATTTTAGAACTGTAAAATGGTTTGCATAAAATTCCTACAAATAAGTATGCATGGTAAGACACAATGCCATGCCCATCAATTTAATTTTAGTACTGTAAAATGGTTCACATAATACCTCTACAAATAAGTATGCATGGTAAGACACAATGCAATGTTTCCTAACATATTCCAAGAGTATACAATTGCAAAACCTAATTTTGTTTTTGGCATTGGAGTTTGATATGCATCCATAATGATGTTGACTAAAGGACCTAATGTCAAGTTCATAAGTTTATGATTACCTTCATTGTTCAAAAATAAAAATACTCAGTGTTATGCATGCATATAAGTGGAATAAAATAAAAATCTTATTGATTTCCTTAAGGTCTAGCATTTATGTTTTACCATAGTCCTTGACAATGAATTTAGAGTAATTAATCAAGAGTAATTAAGAGTAATCTAAATAAGAATTATCAGTAATTCAGAAAACCTTGGCTAAAACAATGCCACTTTGTAATTTCAGCTTTCTGATATTATGATAGGAATTCCAGACTGATCCAAATTCAAAGAATTTCAAGTCATCAAATTTAATGTATGTTGAAATAGAAAAGAAACTGAAAAGAAATGTAGAAAAAAACTGATACAAGCAATCTCTTTTTCCCTCAATGTTTTCTCACTTTTTATCTTCAATTTGTAGAAGATCAGTTAATATAATATACATAAACAGGTACAATGCACCTATTTTTTTTTATCTTTTTCTTTCTATTTTTTTTTTGGGGGGGGGGGGGGGAAGAATCTTTCATTGTTTTATGATGATTTTTTTTTAAATTTTGGAAGAACTAAAAGTAAAGTCAATTGTTAAATTCATTGTCATTCAGGCAGGTTTTGCTAGATAAAGGGATCAAATGTTACATTTGATATTCTATTATCAAATATATTCACAGACAAAAAGAGGAAAGTATAATAATATTTGTACATTGTATTTTATCCTCGATGTTTCTTACCATTTAATTTATATCAGAATAATATATGGAATATCATTTTAATGAGTTGGTGATCCGTAGATGTAATTTTTAATCTTACATGAATATATGAGGACGGCTAATCTGGAATGGAATTCCTTTGATCAAAATAGAAAAAAAGCTGGTTTTAAATTTTATACCCTTAATTTATCACCTTTGTTTGATTGTGCATTATATCTGATGATTTACAGTTTGGGATATAAGCAGAAAATTATTCCTGCTGCTTTAAAATTCAAAAGCTCCATTTAATGATTTTGCACTGATCTCTTTTGATAATGAAATTGTTTAATTTCCAAGGATCAATTTCCAGGATGAAATTGTAAGTGTTTTGCACTTAGCCATTGGAATGTTCTAGTTCGTAATTCATAAGGATGCTTTTTTGATACTTTGTTAAAAGAAATAAAGAGAATTAAATGGGATGTGTTATATTGCACAACATTTAAAGCGAGATAAGTCTGTGCTCTTACAAAGTGTTGTGGATATTACAAGTGTCAAGATGAATATGTACCGATGTAGAACGGAGGTGGATTTTTATCTCCATGGTAACACTAGTTTCCATGGTAACACTGGTCAGGACAAGGAGGATGAAGATAGTAAACGACCAAAAGTTGTTCAAAATGATCTCAAAAAAGGCAGGGTTAAAAAAGTGGGTTCAAGACATAGACCAAGGCGGCCCAAAACACATTTACCTATAACAAGGGGAGCTACCATGCTTGTTGGGTAAGAAATTTATTTTGATTTTTGATGAAAAATATTGAAGAAAAAAGAGGTACTGGATCCTATTTAGCTCAGCCATGCACAATGTGCTCAACTTGAGCTTTTGTGATTGTATTTGTCCTTTGTGTGTCTTCCATTGTGTATCTTACTTCTTCATTTGAAAGTCTTTATTGAATCTTGAAAAAATCTTCTCTTTAGTGTCCATTATGTGCTTAAGACAAATTTCAGTTTAATCTCAAATATGTGTGTGGAAGGACAGGACTGTTTTTGACTTTGAAATCATTAAACATCTTCTCCTCAAAAAGCAGTTAGCCAATTCTGACCAAACTTGGCATGAATCTTCCAAAAATTGTCTTATGCCCCCGTATCAAAGATCGGGGGCATATTGTTTTACCGTTGTCTGTCTGTCTGTCTGTCCGTCTGTCTGCAAAAGTTAACCAAAAACCTTAACATTGCCAATATCTTCAAGCCTATTCAAGATACAAGGCTAATATTTGGCATGATGATAGAGCTCAATGATCTGCATCCGCTGGTACCAAAGTCAAGGTCATGTGACAAGGTCAAGGTCATCTATCAAGGTCAAATAACTCAAAAACTTAACCAAAAACCTTAACATTGCCAATATCTTCAAGCCTTTTCAAGATACAAGGCTCATATTTGGCATGATGATAGATCTCAATGATCCGCATCTGCTGGTTCTAAAGTCAAGGTCATATGACATGGTCAAGGTCATCTGTCAAGGTCAAATAACTCAAAAACTTAACCAAAAATCTTAAATTGTTCAATTTATCCAAGCTTATTATAGATACCCTGTCACATAATTGGCATGATGAAAGATATGAGTGATGTACATCTGTAGGTATTAAGGTCAAGGTCATGCTTAAAGGTCAAGGTCATCTGTCAAGGTCAAACTTTTAAAAAAAAATGCTGTTACGGGGGCATTTGTGTTTCACAAACACATATTGTCCTATATTATAGTGGAAACTTTGAAAATCATTTTCTCAGAATGTCACTGTTGGATATCAATCAAACTTCATTGTTATGATTCTTTGGTGACCCATTATCATGCAGCCAGAAATCATTGTCATTGGATGAAAAATATGTATTTTATGGGCAGAGGTCATTTATATATATGTTATATAGTGGAAACTTTGAAAATCATTTCAACATCAGTAGAACCCAAAATAAGATTTGCTATTACAAGAATTTCAAGCGTGCGGAGCGACTCAAGCTATCCATGGCTTTCTAGTTAAGCATTGAAACAACACAAAAACTTTAAATTTGGTCTAGAAAATGTATGCTAGCTGACTCACCATTGAAATTATCTTAGTACTGATCTGGTAGGGATGGAGGTTCATTAAAAAATGGTTGATTTTTATGTCATTAGAGGGAGCCGGGTTATATTAGAGCATGGGGCTCTATTAGAATATTTACAGTTTATTGTGTGTGATCTTTCCGTGCTGCCCATAAATGATGAAATATTTAAGGATGAGCAGAACATTAAGTGTTGAATCATAATGATCTCTGCTGCAAATCGGTTATAACTTGATTGCTGCTGTTAATCAAGATATTGATTGACCAATCAAAACACTAATTTTCAGCCATTTTGATTCCTTCATTTTTGTGAATGGATAATTAAAACTTAACTACAGCTTGATCAAGCTGTAATTACAATGTTAAGGTCATTCTACAATGATTTTCCCTTCGTATCATGTCCATTATTAAACACACTGAATTTGGAGAACTTTAAACACTTAAATTTTTCACTTTCAAATATTTGAGGGGTTCAAATGATGGAGGTCCGGGGGGACTGTTAGTCCTTCTGCCTGTACATTCCCATCCAGTTAGTAAGACAGTTGTCTGTCCTTACTTACATCCAGAGCTACAGATGGAGTTTTTAGCTCACCTGAGCACAAAGTGCTCAAGGTGAGCTATTGTGATCACTCACTGTCCGTCCGTCGTCTGTCCATCTGTCAACAATTTCTTTAAACATCTTCTCCTCCTAAACCACTGGGCCAATCAAGCTTAAATTCGGCAGGGATGCTCCTTGGGTGAAGCTCTTTAAAAGTTGTTAAAAGAATTTAATTTCATCAAAAACTCTGGTTGCCATGGTTACATAATAGCCCAAAATGGCTGAAAATCTTAGAAAAAATTCTTCTCCTTCTATACCACTGGGCCAATCAAGTTGAAACTTTGCAGGAATGTTCCTTGGGTGAAGGTCTTCAAAACGTTTGTAAAAGAATTTAATTTCATCAAAAACTCTAGTTGCCATGGTAATGGAAAGTCTGAAAAATGGCCGAAAATGGCTGAAAATATTAGAAAAAAATCTTCTCCCCCTAAACTACTGGGCCTATCAAGCTGAAACTTGGCAGGGATGTGCCTTGGGTGAAGGTCCTCAAAAGTTGTTAAAAGAATTTAATTTCATCATAAACTCTAGTTACCATGGTAACGGAAAATCTGAAAAATGGCCGAAAATGGCTGAAAATATTAGAAAAAATTCTTCGCCTCCTAAACCACTGGGCCAATCAAGCTGAAACTTGGCAGGGATGTGCCTTGGGTGAAGGTCTTCAAAAGTTGTTAAAAGAATTTAATTTCATCAAAAGCTCTAGTTTAACATGGTTATGGAAAGTCTGAAAAATGGCCAAAAATGGCTGAAAATATTAGAAAAAAATCTTCTCCTCCTAAACCACTGGGCCAATCAAGCTGTAACTTGGCAGGGATGTTCCTTGGGTGAAGGTCCTCAAAAGTTGTTAAAAGAATTTAATTTCATCAAAAGCTCTAGTTTAACGTGGTTACGGAAAGTCTGAAAAATGGCTGAAAATGTTCCTTGGTCGAAGGTCTTCAAAAGTTGTTAAAGAATACGCCATGATAAGAGAAAAGTTGAAAATTTACAAAACTTAAAAAAAATCAAGTTGCAATAGGACGAATATTAACCAGCCATTATGTACATCAAACAAATTCTGGTTTTCATAACATGGTTGACAAGTTATGAGTGACATACTCAGGTGAGCGATATAGGACCATCATGGTCCTCTTGTTTGGGTTTTTTTGTTTTATCATTTTAAATTGAATTATTTCAATAGTTCTTCCACAAATCCAATATTGTAGGTGCTCATTAGAATTGTATTGCCAAGATGATTCAAATGAGTACCCACAACATAGGGTTTCAAAGAGAAATAACGATTTTAGACTGACTTTATCCCCTCCTATCTTTACTTGTGATCCATCAGCAACATGGTGTGATTAGATGGCAATTGCTCATGTGAAAAGGGAAAGTACTCAAATGAAGATATATATATATATAATACATACTTAGTGTATTATATGAAAAAAAATATCTAACGAGGTTGGGAGAATTG
Organism: Fragum whitleyi; assembly: GCA_948146395.1. Classification (NCBI taxonomy): domain Eukaryota; kingdom Metazoa; phylum Mollusca; class Bivalvia; order Cardiida; family Cardiidae; genus Fragum; species Fragum whitleyi. The sequence goes on along the minus strand of OX411543.1, from coordinate 10,611,785 downwards.
ATAATTGTCGAGGCTCTGCCGAGACATTTATCAATTATCACAACCGAGTTAGATATTTTTTCATATAATACACTTAGTATGTATTATATTTATCTTATAACCTCTTTTTGTCTTGTTTTTGTCAATGTTTCTAACTGAAATGCATGTTTCTAAAAATAACTGCATGATATTATTGTTCTAAAAATAACTATGTGATATCAAAAAAAATATCATACAGGATGATATCATACGGGTATTTGTATAGTTATAAGATAAAATACATACTTAGTGTATTATATGAAAAAAAATATCTAACGAGGTTGGGAGAATTGATCATTGTCGAGGCTCTGCCGAGACAATTGTCAATTCTCACAACCGAGTTTGATATTTTTTTCATACAATACACTAAGAATGTATTATATTTATCTTATAACCTCTTTTTGTCTTGTTTTCGTCGATGTTTCTTACCGAAATGCAAGTTTCTAAAAATAACTGTATGATATTATTGTTCTAAAAATAACTATGTGATATCATAAAAAATATCATACGGGTTGTTATCACACAGATATTTGTATAGTTATAAGATAAATCTAATTATAGGGTAGTTGTCTTTCTTTGGTTGGTATCAAATGCAGGCTTTGAAGTATAGGTATGGAAACTTTCTACTAAAGCATCTATGAAATGCAGTCACAAGGACATGAATGTGCTTAAATTGTATATGAATAATATGAATATGGCCTTTTTCAAGTATCAGTAGGCCTTGAGATTAAGAATAAACAACTTGATAAATTGTTTATTCGTTGGATTCTTGAATAATATTGTGACATCTTGGCCATGTGTTGAAAATTAGATATTATTATATTATGGTGGATGGCAGGCAAAATCTTGTAACAACAGCTTTAGCAAAGCTAAAGTTACAATATTTATGCTGGCAATTCACTATATTTTAAACATCTGCTTAGGAAAAAAAAGATTATTTTCTAATCCTTGTGTTAGGATTTCAGGTAATCTGTCTAAAGTCAGTATTAAAAGGAACAGTGAACAGTATATGTTTTAGTATTGTTTATACTTTTAAAGTTATTGCGAAAAACCTTATAGGAAAATGTACATCAGGAAAGTTGAATTGATAAATCTACAAGGTTATAAAGGAAGAGAAAATACAAAAGCAAAGGACCCAGCAGAGTATGTGTGTGTGTTTTTTTTCATTACCATGTTTTTTCCTACTTATGAATGATTGATTGATTGATTGAATGGGGTTTTACGCCACTTTCAACATTATTTCAGTTATATCATTGCAGCTGGAGCACTTTACAATGGATTCCTGGTATTTGTCACACCAATACTACCATTAAATCCTTTCCTAGGCTCCAACTGCTATCCCACATAGGTTTACAATAATCGACCCATTGCTTGGAGACTAATAGTCAGAAAGAACCTACTAATTACTTCCTCCTGCTGTTCAGGGCTTTTTCCAAAGCTTTGGTGGACTGTATAGACTAAGATCAGCCTGCACAAATGTGCTGTCTAATCTTAGTCTACACCCCCTGATTTCTACTAAATCATTGTGGGGAAAACCTTGTGTCAGATTGGTTGAAATGTAGTCAAAAGTTGAAATTTGTGTTATTTGTGTTACAGTATTTAAGCAAAATAATCTACTTCTTCTGCTGTTTCTTTTCTTGGACCCCACCCACAGCGTTATAACAGATTTGCAGTGTACCCACAATATAGGTTTTTTTTAAGAGTAATAAATAATAAGAACTTGCAATACCCCCTCTTATTGGTACCTCTGATCATTGTAATACTATGAGGGATAGCAGCTGGAGGCTAGGAGAGGATATAATGGTAGAAACACCAGGAATCCATTGTCAGATGCTTTAGCCGACATGATCTGATCAATGTGTAGGATAAGAACTGGAATTAGTTAGGACCACGATGGAAATAAGAGTCATTAGACCCTTTATTGTGTTATCCTCTAGAGAAGAAAAAAAAATCTGACTTAAAAATTGGTTAAAGCAGCATTTATCACCATACATACAACCTCTTTCAATTATAGGCAATCACTTTACTTTTTCTGAAGAATACAATTTTGATGTTAAAGTAAACATCACAAAATAGGTAATAAAAGAGTTAATAATATGAGTTTATTAATTAGTTGATAAAATTATAGCACCTTTTGTATAAGGCTATCTATAAATCATGCTAACTCATTAAGCAATGCATAATTAGTTATTTCTGGTGGGAAGAAAGACAAAAATAGTCTTCATTGGTTTGATTCTCATGTACTGAATGTTCTTTCATATTTCGTCGTTGTTATGTGCATACAAAATGTCATGTTGGATTATGAAACATAAATGGATCTTATTCATTCATCATTTTCCGAAAGTTTTGTGAATTTTAGTTCTTGAAACAATTTATAAAATCCTGTATATATCATACTTTTTGATGATCTTTATGACAAAAAAAAACATGAGAAAGAAGAAACCGATTGCATCTCGATGGCTCAGTGGAAAACTGTTGTAACTGCCTATTAACATATAGGCAGTTACAACTGTTTCACACTGAGCCATTGATCTGTTTTCATATAAAATCTAAGATTTTTTCTACAGCCTTGCTGTCATAATTGAAAGCATCAAGATTGTTGCTATGGTCATTGTGCAAAAATACGACATTTTATGAGAATTCAGGTATTTTTTTCTTGGAATATTATGTGACATGGCAACCTATGTATTCAAAGGATAGAATTGTATTTAAATGTAATTTAATGATAATTATGCCCTTTTTATACATCTGTCAAAGACATGGCTTATGATGAGATCTCCTGTATGGTCTGGGCATCTGGCGGGCAGGATGCATCCACATCTATGTCTGGAGCAGAAAACTTTGTCACCTAATGACAAGCACCAAATCTCTACCTTGCTTAATTTATGAGTTATTTCCCTTTTTTTGTTTTTTATACTTAAACATCCATCTGTGAAATGGGGTATCTTGTGACAATTAGCCCCCTTGAAGTACAAGTTTATATTTTCTATCACTATCCAGATCTAAACAGCTGAATCTCAAGACAACAATAAGTGATCCTCTAATGTAAGAACCTCTTGTCAAATCCAGAAGGACTTTTCAATTGCAATGGCACTGTGTGAGCAGTGTGTTTTAATTCTTTTCATCTATGAACTTTCATCTAAAAATCTTCTCAGAAACTTCATGCATTTCAATGAAATTCTCTGAAAGTTTTTCTGATATCCAGGTGCCTGTTTTACTAAACATCTTACAATAATTTTTTGCACAAGTCAAAAACTGCCATGCATTATCTCATTGGAATTGTCTTCTACAGACAATTCCAATGAGATATTGCAAGGAAAAATCTAATGAAGAAAGAAAACCCCATGTATGATTTGTGATTTGACTTTCTATTAATTCTTTAGTGGAAAGTTTAGTAAAATGGGCCCCAGGTCAACCAAGTTTCATTCATTTAATGGTTGCATTAAATGGCATTGTATTGCTTCAGTTCTAGAATAGTTAAAAGTGCCAGTTTAGATAAGATAACTGAATCAGTATTGGTAATAAATGATAAAAGCAGGTTGGTTATTGGAAATAGTCCGGCAGATATTGGGACGAACCTGGATTTGGAGTACATAGAAAATGTTTTTACACATTCTGAAAGCTGAGGCTTTCTACTTTAAGAATCCGTCGGATGACACCTTGTCATCCTTGAGCAATTCGAGAAATTCAAGATGGCGTCCAAGATGGCCGCCAGATATAGAAAAATGTCGAATTCCTCGTAACTATATATTTTTCGCAGTAAAATGAAGCATAAAACATATGCATTCTGATAATCAATGAAAGTCACGTTGATCTGAGTGGTCATCATGCAAGAAAAGCAAAGATGGCAGCCAAGATGGCAGCCAGTTTGAGAAAAAATCACTTTTTTTCGAAAGTTTTCTTTATATTGGATCTTATTTCAATATTAATAAAATGGAATAAAATTATTTATAAAATTATTTTATACTTAACCATTTTTTCTTTAATTTTCTGTATTTTGACTTTATTTTCTTTATCAATATAACAAATTTCATCAAGAGAATGACTTGATAAACATGCCGACGAGAATACTTTTGGTGGATTCAAGTAGACATGAGAATGAAGCTTCTTGTAGATTTGGAGCACATTAAAAATGTATTCTTAAACAATGGCTCTCTACTTTAAGAACCCATCGAAGGAACCTTGTGACCCTTGAGCATTTGACAATTTAGAGATGGCGTCCAAGATGGCCGCCAGAGATAAAAATGCCAGATTCCTGGTACGTGAATAGTTTTTGCAGTAAAATGATTCATAAGACATCGACATTTTAATAAAAGATGGGGGACGTTTGGCTTTGAGTGAACATCATGCAAATAAAACCAAGATAGCAGCTAAGTTGGCAGCCAAAATGAGTAAAGGTCACATATTTTTCCAAAGTTTTCTTCAATTCAGATCTAATTTCAGTTTCAATCATGGGAACAACAATTATTCTCTCTCTCTCTATCTCTCTCTCTCCCTTTTCCCTCTTTCTCTCTCTCTCTCTCTATCTCTCTCTCCCTTTCTCCCTCTTTCTCTATCTTTCTCCCTCTCTCTCTCACTCTCTCTCTCTCTCCCTCTACCCCTCTCTCTCTCTCTCTCTCTCTCTCTCTCTCTCTCTCTCTCTCTCTCTCTCTCTCTCTCTCTCTCTCTCTCTCTCTCTCTCTCTCTCTCTCTCTCTCTCTCTACCCCTCTCTCTCTCACACTCTCTCTACCTCTACCTCTACCCCTCTCTCTCTCTCTCCACTTCTCTTTCGCTTATCTTTTCTATTTCTTAAAACTTTTAAACATTTTTTTATTCTACAATAATCGATATTAGCTTTTTGTTTGATCAATGCAGCATATGGCTGATCCTTGACAGGAGCAAAATATTGTACAACAGAATCTAGCTTTATTGCAAGTACATCGTAATTAAACACTCAGTGAATGACTTTCACGAGATTATTTTATCAGTTTCAATCCATTCTCAGGAGCAAGTGACACTTTTTTGGGAGCTTCAAAGGGACAAGCTTCTTTTGCTCTGCATTTTTCTCCAGCCAAACCGTTCTGGGTCTAAGCAAGGCGGATTTGCATCAGCAGCGTGTCTCTATGTGCTTGCCTGTAGAAGAGCCCTTTTTACCTGCTCCTTAAAAGATTCAGATATCGGAGGCAAGGAACAAAGCTTTGGTGAACAAGATGGTACCTTTCCAACCCTAGAAGCCCAAACCCTTTGTCTCACAGACGATATATCTGAGCCATCATTTCATTTATTACATAAGGTTATAAAATCTGTTGCTTGCTTCAGATCATCTTCAAATCGAGATGATGTATAACCAACCAAAGACAGTGATACTGACTGTGTTCTAAGGATACCTACAATAGACGTTTTGCCTATGCCATAGAGACATGATGTTGTATCAGATCCAGACAGTACATGTGCTGCCGGCAGGTCACTGATAATATCCTTATTTTCATTAACAGTCAGCCTTATGTCAATAGTCTTTCTGTCTTTGACAGGTGACTCCATAATCGCAGCTCCATTAAGATTGTGCTTATTATATAAGTATAGCAGCAATACAAAGACATCAGTATCATTCGATATGACGACCACGCCTTTATCAGACTGAGATACATTGAGAACCATTTGCTGTGCTAAGATATTTTCTGCTTCCTCTTGAGATGTTTTCATATCCTAACGGCGAATGGTAAAACTGGTGTTATTTCTATAGGAACTGGGTCATCTCCAGTTACAACAATTCGACGAATATGATTCTCGCTCCCGAACTTTGGGAAAGCAACATTTTTACATAATCGTCCACAATTAGAGCCAGTAATTGCCTCTAGTTCTAAATGTCAGTGAGAATAACTTCCTTGGGTGGAATAGGCACTGCTGATGTGAGCTGATGAACACGGGTTGGTTTTGCACCTCTTTAGGCGCGAGTCACACTCTTAGTACTAAACTCCCTTAAAACAAGATAAGCATCATGCGTTTCGAGGTGTTTCGCTATGTAATCACGATACTTTTTAACAAAATCACCAACAGTACCAGAACTATAAGGCCATAGAACATAGAAAATTGCCTTGTCAACGTCAACGCTTTTGACCTACTTTATGATTTGATTGGACACCGTATTTATAGCTGAATCTAGCAACAACTCTGAATTATGAGTATCATTTACCAATTTCAACATCACAGGTGCTTTATGTCAAAAAACAATGATACTAGCCACTCCAGGAGCTGATAAAACTAATAATTTGTTGCCAAAATTATAAATCAACGATTGAATCAATAATCTTCTAGTAAGGATACTGCCCCCTTCAGCTACGTACACCTGAAATAACTCAACGGAATTCCAAATTTTACTCTCATTTTCTGACAGTAGCTCAACAAGGTGATCAAAAGCAGCATCTGATTTGGATTTTCAGAAGTATGTGATGTACATGCAACAGCTGCATGGATATTCTTCGAAGACATGAAATATAGTTTAAAGTCTGCGTGGTATCTAGCATCAGCTGCATGCAAGTCACTTACTGCTCCTAGTAACCGAAGTCGGACTTCTGTAGACCATTTATCAGCTCCTCGAGCGTCTCAAGTATTCAGGACCTCTTGTTTAACATCAACCTGTCCACTCGAACTCTCCCCAATAGTTCGGCATAAATAGGCTCCACGCCACCGCTCTGGATTCTTAGGATCTTTTTCAAGATTACATGTTTCACCACAAAACAAACAGTGTTTGTAAAAACCAAAATCTTGAGCATAGGAGCGTCTAGCATTTTTTCTGTGATAGAAATGAAGTATCAATTTCAGATTGTTGCTTTCTTTTCAAAAAGCGAGAAATATCTTTTTGGATGTATATGTTGAAACACATGCCCTTTGTGTGTAAACAAAATAATTAATATCATTTTGGAGATGTTCCTCTAATTCTTGATATAAATTGTCGCCATTTTTTTTTTGCTATAATCTATAATTGAAGCTATTCTCTGTGGACCAGACTTTACACAAGAGTCAGAACACGAACATTTACCAATCTTAGAAAAATAGCTCGACTTCATACCTATGAGTTATGTAATATTACACAATCTCAACCAAATACTGGTGAACTGAAATGTTACTGGCGGAAAAAAAATCCACTGGCATATTTTCTGAACTTGGCTACAGAATAATACTTTCGATTCCAATTATACGACAACTAGTAAAATGGACTTTCGCGACATATAATCGGGATTATGGACGTTATGGTCCGTATTTCATAAAGAAACCATTCAACCGAATCGGAAAAAAATACTGAAACAATGTAGGGGTTTATTTTATTTTATTTATTTTTACTCGATGATAACACGATAAATGGTCGAATGACTCTTATTTCCATCGTGGTCCTAACTCATTCCAGATATTATCGTACTCATTGAAAGAGAGGCAATGGGTTCTAACCACTGCCACCCACTTTTACAGCTGGGTGGACTGGGGCCCCGTCTGTGAAGTGTCCTACCCAAATACACTACTCGCCTCCGGTGGGACTCGAACCCTAAACCACCAGGTTAAGAGTCGAGCGCGTTAACCACTCGGCCAACGAGCCAGACAAGTTTAAGTAGAAAGAATCGGAAAAGGATATAAAAATGGTCTGACAGATGGACACATAAAAGGGCACAAATGCATGAAATATAAAGACAAAAGACGGTTGGGCAATTTAAGAGCTGTTTTATCGGATTTACCTATTCAGAAGAAAAAAAAAGATGACAATTTAAGATGTTTCATGAAATTAAGGACATTTTAACATTTTGGCTGTCATTTTGGCTGCCATTTTGGCTTTCATTTGGCTGGTATCTTGATACTGTGAACAAAATATCAAAACTGTCTGCGATAGAATGTATTTTGAAAAGCTACTGGTTAAGCCTTATGTTGCCTGAAATACTTTCAAATAAAGAAATGGCATTTTTAAATTTTCCGGCTGCCATCTTGGATGCCATTTTGAAGTTCTCAAAATGCATAAGGGTGACAAGATGTAATTATGGGAATTCTAAAAGAAATAAGCCCCAGTTTTAAGACTATATTAAACATTTTCTATGTTCATTAAATCCAGCTTCACCCCTATTCTGTCGGACTAGGAAGTAGCAACCAGGAGTATTCTAGCCACGTTACTTTATCAATGAATTTCTTTAAATGAAATTGGTTCTATTCATAAGACAATATAATGAAATCACAGAAAAAAACATAAAATCCGTATAAAAAACATAGAATCCGTTTTAAAACAGTTTTTCCCCAGGATTGATATTAAATAAGATCCAAAATAAAAAAAAAAACTTCAAAAAAGTGATTTTTTGACCAATCTGGCTGTCATCTTGGCAGCCATCTCGGCTTTTCTCGCATGATGACCACTCAGATCAACATGACTTTCATCTATTATGTGAATGCATATGCTTTATGATTTATTTTACTTCAAAAGATTTATAAATACGAGGAATTTGACATTTTCCTATTTCTGGCGGCCATCTTGGACGCCATCTTGAATTTCTCGATTTGCTCAAGGATGACAAGGTGTCATCCGACGGATTCTTAAAGTAGAAAGCCTCAGCTTTCAGAATGTGTAAAAACATTTTCTATGTACTTCAAATCCAGGTCCAGCTTAAAATCCCCAAATATCTGCCGGACTAAAAGTAAATTGGCGTTGAAGTGTCCTCATATAAAATTTAGAATTATTGACAAGTGATATTTATTGTAGATAAAGTTGACAAAGATATTGATAGTTTTCAGTGTTTCTACTGGAATCTCTTGATTTAGTGATTTGTTAAGGTGTTCTTATTGTTTTCACCAATTTTATGTGGGATTTTCATAGCTTAATATAACTATTTGGAAATTGGAAATGTTTGTGTTGGATTTCCAAAAATACCATAAGAGTGTTGATTATATATCTCTAATTTATCATGCTGGAGGCTCTCAGCCTTTTCAGCTCGGAGGAGCCGTCATAGGGCAGTTGTTAGTGGGCCAAACTGTTAATCTTGAGGTCCTAAGTTCAAACCCTTATAGTGGCATTCACCTTCCCAAATATTTGTTTCTCACCAATGGGTAGTTAAATCATAGACCTATGTGAGATAGGAGCTGGAGGCTTGGAAAGGATTTAATGGTAGTATGGTTGTGAGAAATACCAAGAATCCATTGTTAAGTGCTCCATCTACTGCAATATTACTGAAAGATTGAAAGAGGGGTAAAACAAATAGACCTATTCAACTTAAACATTATTTTCTATTCAGCAACTGTTTGTGATTAAATCGGAACTAACTCTATGCAGTAATTTGGCTACTTTACTTTGAACACAAGATACTTTCACAGTTACAAGTGCTCTTTTTGTGCATAATTAGTTGAAAAAAAAAAATAAATAAACAAAACACACATGCTTTTTGAATAAATTTTCACCAATTTGAGATACTTACGGGTATTTATAAACTATAATAAAATTATGTTTATCATAACATTGGTTCTGTTTAAATCATTATTGTGCTTGTACAAGGAGCGCAATATCATTTTATAAACAACAGCAGATTGCAATCACTGTGCATCTTCATAAAAGCACCGTTTTTCGTAAGGTACCTTTGATTCCTGTGCTGTATGTAAGATACAGCATCATTGTGATGTGGCTTATTGCACATTCAATTGCTTAGAGCAAAATAGTTGTAACTGCCTATAAATATATAGGCAGTTACCATTGCTTTGCCTTGTGTCAACAAATTGATGGAGGTGTAGGTTCACAGCTACCCAGTGATGTAAGAAACATCTTCAAATTAAACCAAAAGATCAATCTATATTCCGTCTTAAAGTATCGATCGTGGATAAAGTTTTAGGGCTATGCTAATCCATAGGATAACATTATTAGGTGAGGGTAAGGTCTTGGTGACAATGAAATTTATGGACTGATTTTGTTTACATTGAAGATTTTAAATTAAATTTGGCTACACACAAATCACTCATCAATATGTCAAGACAATTCAAACAACTACCCACAACATATGAATTTGCTTATAAATAGAGATTTTAGAAAGGTCCCATTCTAAGACCCTTGTTCATTATTCAACTCAAATAAATCCCCCTCCAAAAAAACCCAAAAAACTCTGTGAAGGGGATATAATTATAAGCAGTCAGCTTTTTGGTTGGCTGTAGCTTTTTTGTGTCTGCTCAATTTCTCAGCAACTTATTGAATAATTTCATTTGAACTTCACAGAATATGATCTGTATCAAGCAGAGATGTGCATGTCCGATATTTTGGTTATGTTCGATTGACTTTTGACAGAGATGTAGCCTCAATCCTACCATGCCAAAAAACATTGATTATATTGATAAAACTTAAGGGCAATATATTACATATTTTTGTTGGAATATTTTTGCAATTTCCTGATATTGTAACTTAAAAGTTCATATTGAAGTCTGATTTACTTAACAAAGATGCCAACTATGTGTTAAATGTCATGTCAATAGTGGTAAATGCTTTGAACTCTCTATGAAAGAGAGGTAAACAAAACTGTTAAAAGGATCAATTTATATAGTATTGATATTTCTTTGGATATTGATATCAGTCCAGAAGTTATTTGTCTATGCAAAGAAATAAAGATGTGACAAAAAGGGACCATCTGGGTAGTGCAAAAAGAGCCAACCCTATTCAGACTGTGCATGCTGACTAGGGTTAATTTTTTCGGACTTAACCTTTGTCATGCTGAATAAGTTTTGACTAAAAATTTTCATCAAAATCAAAGGGCAAAAAGCACTGAAAGTACGTACTGTAAATCAATTTTTATTTTAAAAACTAAATCTTTTGGCAATTCTGGTTTGAAAGTGAGAAACAGGTGGTGTAGACTAACATCAGACTGCACATAGGTGCAGGCTGATGTTTGTCTATAGCTCCTGCCAAAGCAGGAATATTCGGGGTTCAGCATGACAAGGGTTAACTTATTATCTAAATCTAGAATGATTATTCTACCTTTCTGTTTAAGAATTTTTGAAATCGATGGCTTTGCACGAAAACAGTTGTAACTGCCTATAAACATATAGGCAGTTACAACTGTTTCATGCTGAGCCATTGAAATGGGATCTCAGGTTGACCTATGCTGGATCTGATCTCTCATTCAAATATCTTTTTCTGAGTTCCCAGATTGTCCTTTTTTTGTGTGACGGGTCTCAAATGTGATCATGGACAGGGGATGGGATTGGTCGCCAGAAACACACGCACCCCCGGGAGTTTTGACAAAAATAAGGTTATCTGTAACTGAAAATCTTGAAATCAAAGTATCACTATGGCCAATGGGCATGAAAAAAAATAAACATAACTACAGCTGAAAACCACAGGCAATCAAAGGATATTATTTTGTTGTTGTCTGTTCTTCTGTGTGGTTGTTGTCTATTGTTTTGTTGACTGTTCTTCTGTGTGGATAGCCGTCAAAGCACAGTTGGTAGCCCGTCGGACAGTCAGTCTAGAGGTCCCGGGTTTTGAATCCAGGCAATGGCACTCATTCTTTCTGACTTTTTGTCTCTCATCAATGGGTTGATAATTGTAGACCTATGTGAGATAGCATCTGGAGGCTAGGAAAGGATTTGATGGATGCACTGGTGAGAGAAATACCAGGAATCCATTGTTATGTGCTCCCATCACTGCAATATAACTGAAAAAATGTTGAAAGTGGTGTAAAACTCCATTCAATCAATCAGTCTTCTATGTGGTCTTTGTCTGAACTTCTCCATAGTATTTATCCATCAATTATGAATTGACTCCAAAATATTCTGGCACAGATATTCTACATTGTTAATATTGAGCATGTGGGAATAAAGTTTTGGATAGTTTCAAGGTCACGGTCAAAACTGAAACAAACCTCCTGCAAAGCATGTCTCCTACAATAATGGATTGATTTGTATAATTGTATAATTTGACAGAATCATTTTCCATCATTTGCTGTTATATGCAGTAACAGAATTTTAGGATAGCTTCATTTTCATAGGTCATTGCATCACATTTCCTCTCAATTATGGATGGATTTCAAAGTAAGGGACACAACATTTTTCTTTCTCCATTATCTTTAGATGAGCACTGCAAAAGAATTTTTGGAATTATGTCTAGGTCATGGTAAAATGTTAAAAAAAGGCTCCTCTGGAGCATTTCTCCTTCATTTTCTGATGGTCTCCGTCCCTGAATAAGTGCATGATGCTTGAGCCTTGCCTTACCACGAATGGACAGATTTCTTTGTAAAATCTCCCTTGTTGATGTGCAGGCTTAACTCAGTGTTTACTTTATTTGATTCAACTTGGAAGGACTCTCATGGTAAAGTGAGTGTTGGTATCTAGATGAATGATCTAAAGTCTGTTATAGCCTGGTTAATTTGACCCGACTTTGACCTCTGTAGAAAATATGCTTAAATAACAATTACCGACATATTTTATCAATAAACAAAATGTATAATACATTCAATATCGTTTGTTTTTCATTCCTATGAAAGCACGTGCAAAGCCAAGTAGGAATAATCATATTTTTATTCATCTAAATTGCAGGGGTCAGATTTAAGTTAATAAAACCACACTATAGATAGAATTAAATATGGATGCCATTGATTACTTAATGACCAATGGTACTTTGATGCAGACAGGATTATCACTATTGTCATGCAAACGTCTTTAAATTCTTGAAATCCTTGATCTCACTCTTATTTAGTATGAATCTGTGTTAATCATCCTAAAGTTATTAGAATCCTTTGGAAAGGTTAAAGCCCCAGTCTGTGTTTAGAGTAAAAAAAATCGCTCTTTCATGAATATTCTTTAAATATTTTTCTTGATTTAGTCTTGTGAAAAGTTAAATAAAAACAAAAATCAATCGAGAAACGGCGTCTTTGTCGTGAAATGCATGATCTGCAGTATAAAGTAAATTATGTAAATGAGATTTTGGTAACGTGAAATACGCCCACATGCTGGAGAGGTATTCAAATTGGAGTCCAAAATATTGCGGGTCATAAATATTCATCAAGTTAGTCCTATATTTAGATCATTGCATCATAATCATTTGCATTTCCGGATTTTTGTCCAGTTCAAGCTTATCTTTGAAAATAAAAGTTTATATTTTGTGTTCATAGTCGTCTAAGACTTTGTGGTCGAAGATCATTGTCTTGCGTTTTAGAAATGTTCACTAACACAGACGGGGACTTTAAAGATGCTTGTTCTATGTGATTTATCATTTTCCAAGATGTTCTCTTCTCATTGAGATGCCTTATTTTCATTTTACAACAATCTCATTGTTACATTTGCAAACATTTTATCATATCACACTTGATTTTGACAGTTTTGCATAGAATTATATATGTGTAATGAACTATGATGATTGTGTAATTATTGTTGATTTGGGAAATATTGTTCAAGAATATTAATTTGGACAAGAACATGATATAAACTTTGAAGAAATAGTTCAAGAAACATTTGATATTAATTTGGAAGATATGGTTCAAGAACATTTGACATGAGCAATTATTGTATAAACGGGGAGGATATAGTTCAAGATTATTTGACATGGATATGATATAGATATAATAATGGATAACAGGGAGGACATCAGGTTTGGTATAGGAATATTTCCTTTATCTAAACTATTACAAGGAAGCATCAGACCTGATTACCACAGGTAAACATTGTGTGTTGTATGTTACTATTAGTTGAGCCTCCTATGGAAACAACCACAAGGCTGGGTCATAGCATATGCAAATGAACTGGGTTGTTTATACTTATGAACATAAAGGATATTATTTGAGTGGTCGTTGAATACAGAATTTATTAGACGAGTCATCTACGCCTCATTTTTAGCTCACCTGAGCACGAAGTGCTCAAGGTGAGCTATTGGGATCGTAGGATGTCCGTCGTCCATCGTCAGTCGTGCGTCGTCCGTCATGCGTCGTCCACAATTTCTTTAAACATCTTCTCCTCCTAAACCAGTGGGCCAATCTTGATGAAACTTGGCAGGGATGTTCCTTGGGTCAAGCTCTACCAAAGTTGTTCAAATAAATGAAATCCACCTTTAACTTTCCCTTTACCCTTGACAAAAAGGGTGAAAATATGAAAATTCTTTAATAATCTTCTTCTCTGAAACCAGAAGGCAGACAGCTTTCATATTTTGTATGTAGCATCATCTAGTGGCCCTCTACCAAGTTTGTTCATATCAAGACCCTGGGGTCATATTTGGGCTTTGCCCAGGCCAACCCTTTTTACATAGAATCAAAGAGCGAAAATCTTTAAAAATCTTCTTCTCTGAAACCAGATGGCAGACAGCTTTCATATTTTGTATATAGCATCACCTAGGGGGCCTCTACCAAGTTTGTTCATATCAAGACCCTTGGGTCATATTTGGGCTTTGCACGGGTGCATCCCTTTATCTCTTATGAGCACGAAGGGTAAAAAAACGAAAATCTTCAAAAATCTTCTTCTATGAAACCAGAAGGCAGACAGCTTTCACATTTGGTATGTAGCATCATCTAGTGGACCTCTACCAAGTTTGTTCATATCAAGACCCTAGGATCATATTTGGGCGCAACCCTTTTTTACATAGAATCAAAGAGCAAAAATCTTTTAAAATCTTCTTTAATCCAAACCAGAGGACACACTGCCTTCATTTTTGGTATGTAGCATCATCTAGTGGGCCCCTATCAAGTTTGTTAATATCAAGACCCTTGGGTCATATTTGTTAAAAAATAATAATAAATAAATAAACAAAACACACATGCTTTTTGAATAAATTTTCACCAATTTGAGATACTAATGGGTATTTATAAACTATAATGAAATTATGTTTATCATAACATTGGTTCTGTTTATATCATTATAGTGCTTGTACAAGGAGGGCAATATAATTTTATAAACAACAGAACATATTGCAATCACTGTGCACATTCATAAAAGCACAATTTTTCGTGCAGTACCTTTGATTCCTGTGCTGTATGTAAGATGCAGCATCATTGTGATGTGGCTCTTTGTGCAATTCAATGGCTCAGTGCAAAATAGTTGTAACTGCCTATAATGGGTTGATAATCGTAGAACTATGTGAGATAGCAGCTGGAGGCTAGGAAAGGATGTAATGGTTGTACCGGTGAGAGAAAAACCAGGAAACCATTGTTAGGTGCTCCAGCCGCCGCGATATAACTGTAATAAGGTTGAAAGCGGTGTTAAACTCCATTCAATCAATCAATGTAACTGCCTATAACTTTATAGGCAGTTACAACTGCTTTGCCTTAAGCCAACAAATTGATGGAGATACAGGTTTACAGCTACCCAGTATTGTAAGAAACATCTTCAAAAGATCAATCGTTATTCCTCCTTAAAGTATCGATCTTGGATAAAGTTTTAGGGCTATGCTAATCCATAGGATAACATTATTAGGTGAGGGTAAGGTCTTGGTGACAATGAAATTTATGGACTGATTTTGTTTACATTGAAGATTTTAAATTAAATTTGGCTACACACAAATTACTCATCAATATGTGAAGACAATTCAAACGACTACCAACAACATATGAATTTGCTTACAAATCGATGGCTCAGCACGAAACAGTTGTAACTCCCTATATGTTTATAGGGAGTTACAACTGTTTTGAGCTGAGACATCTAAATAGAGATTTTAGAAAGGTCCCATTCTAAGACCCTTGTTCATTTTCTAACTCAAATTAATCCCCCTCCAAAAAAAAAAAAAAAACCTCTGTCAAGGGGCTTTAATTGTAAGCAGTCAGCTTGTTGGTTGGTCAAAGCTTTTTTGTGTCTGCTCAATTTTTCAGCACCTTATGGAAAAATTTCATTTCAGCTTCACATAATAATTATGATCTTTATCAAGCAGAGATGTGCATGTCCTATATTTTGGTTATGTTCGATTGACTTTTGACAGACTTGTGGCCCCCATCCTGCCATGCCAAAAAACATTGATTATATTGATAAATTTAAGGCCAATATATGACATATTTTTGTTGGAATATTTTTGCAATTACTTGATGTTGTTACTGAAAGTTCATAATGAAGACTGATTTGATTAACAAAGATGCCAACTATGTGTTAAGGTTCATGTAAAGAGTTTGAGACCCAATATTTAGGGCACTTCATTAGCCAAGAAAAAGCACTATGTCCAGTATATTATATATCAAAATGAAGCTATTCGTGAGCACAAGCAGTTAGGCATCATAAGACCGCCATAGCTATATCGGTTTAGCCAAAACATTGTGGAAAGGGGTCATTTTGTACAGAACAAGCAACTGCATGACGGTTGCATAAGATTGCCCCGTATTTTAACAAAGTACAGTCCGAAGTACCATCCAGGTAGTGCTACAACCTTAGATATAAAACTCAGTCTCAAAAGGCTACTTTGAAACAATCAATTTCCATTTATTTAGTCAACATTCATGTCAAACCGGTTTGGTCTGTTTTCAAAATAGATGTAAGGTATGGTACAACATCACACCATAATATTGTGAAATATTTTCTGCGATTTATTTCAAATTATAGTTTTTTATAATTAAAAGATCTACAATATTACTATATATTTATCATTCTGTGAAATAGAAATTGATATATTGCTAAACAACCTTACATGTATATAAACAATAAATGTCTATTTATGTTATGATAACACACCATACCCTAAAAAGATCTACACGTTTACAAAATTAGAATGACATATATGACATATGTGTTTATAAAATAAGTCAAAATAAATTGCTTGCATAACTACTTTTTGGGGCTGAGTTTTATACCAATTGTTGTAGCACTACCTGGATGGTACTTTAGGCTAGACTTTGTTAAAATATGAGCCAATTCTATCCAACAGTCATGCAGTTGCTTGTTCTGTACAAAATGACCCTTTTCCACAATGTTTTGGCTATACCGCTATAGTTATAACAGTCTTATGTTTTTCAACTGCTTGTGCTCATAAATAGCTTCATTTTGATATATAATATTCCTGGACTTACTGCTTAATCTTGGCAAATGAATGCCCTTAAAATTGGGTCTCAAACTCTTTACATGAACCTTAAATGTCATGTCAATAGTGGTAAATGCTTTGAACTCTCTATGAAAGAAAGGTAAACAAAACTGTTAAAAGGATCAATTTATATAATATTGATATTTCTATGGATATTGATATCAGTCCAGAATTTATTTGTCTATGCAAGAAACAAAGATGTGACCAGTCCGACAAAAAGGGACCATAATAATAATAATAATATTAAAGTCTTAATTTAATGAGGCAGCACAGTTGGGTTAACCCAGTCTTCTCTGTGGGCCTCTACAAATATGTACATACAATTTTTACATGAAACAATAAAATTAATCATCCAGATTTGCAAACAATCAAATGAGAAGAAAGTAATAATATTCACAAACATATATGATGTTAGTTGTAATCATCATCAATTTAATCAGTCAAAAATCAGTTGTAAACTTTATCTTGCTGAATCTAGATTTTGTTTAAAACAGTTTTCAATATTCAGGACTTTTCAACCAATCTAGGTTTACTTGCCCTTAATATTAAGGAAAATAGCAGGCAGTGGAGCCATAGATCAGACAGAATATGTTTGCTGGCTGATCTCAGTCTAAATTGTCTGCTAAAAGTTTGCTTTTAGTAAGAACAAGCTGTATATAGGATGAGAAGGGATAAAGATCGAAACAATTTATGTTAAAAGTATAAATATTTAAGGAATATTTCCCACCTGAGAGTTCCACCAACTCAGAAAGGATGTTTTAAATTTTTTGTACACTGTCAGAATTCTTGATATTTAGAGGAATCTGATTCGAAATCTTAGGACTCAAGTAAGCCATTGACTTTCTGTAGAATTCAATTCTTGGCTTTGGAATGTTAAGAGCAAAATTAGTAGTGCGAAAAGAGCCAATCCTATTCAGACTGCGCAAGCTGACTAGGATTAATTTTTGGCTTACTATCTAAATCTAGAATGATAATTCTACTTTTTAACTGCCAATAAACATATAGAGAGTTACAACTGTTTCACCCTGAGCCATTGAAATGGGATCTCAGGTTGACCTATGCTGGATCTGATCTCTCATTCAAACACCTCTTTTACTATGATTTTCTGAAAGGTACATGTATAAGAAACATTTTAAGACATGTTAGCACTCTGGCGAGTGGGGCTTTTGTAAGATACGTTACTTTGAAATCACCCACCCTAGATCCTTATTAAATGCTATATTTTGCTACCATTTTGTAAAATTCTTTCGCCAGATTGCGATTTTTAGTACTATCTCATACACGATTCTTGAGTATGAGTGATGAAACATCCACAGAATCCTGTATGATTCAAGAAAACACGTGAAATATACGTTACAATTACAATATTGCTTCTCAATATTCGCCTATATAAAGATAGTGGCATTTGGGTGCCAAAAATATTCAAAGTCAACACTTGTTGGCAAAATTCACAAAAAAATATGATGAATTCATATTTAAATAGTTTATTTTGGCCTGCATATTACGTGTTGTATACGTAGAAATGACAAGATTTGAGCACATGTCCTTTCAAACCTTTTATACGATGTAATTTCATATGCCGTTCATAAACAGAAAGAAGGAGAATGGCAGCTGCAATTCACTACTCTGATCATGCATAATAAAACAAGAATATCATTTATAACTGATATCCCTATAACAACAAATGCTTTATGTCTCTGGTGGAATGTTGTAAGATACGTTACCTCAAAATATTTTACCAAAACCCGTTAAAACTGTTTTATTTTTTATTATTAAGTGTTACAATTCTTTGAATTTATAGCTCCCAGTTTTGTTTCTTAGAAAATGCATCGGTACTGAAGGCAAATGCGTGACCAACAAAAGTTCAAAGATCCCCAAGCACTAATGGTATTATTTTATAAAATTTAGACCTTGATTGAGAGGTCAATTTTATATCTTTGAACAGCCAAGAAGGAAATTCTTGTTAAATGCTAGTTTTTACATATTGTCTTTTAGTATAAAGTGGTGAATCACACAAATTGAAGTTAGTATCATTTGCAGTATCCCATCCCACACAGTTAAAAAATTTGATAACAAGATTTGAGATCATAATTTTGAAATAGCCAAATCATTTTTACATGTGTATCGAATTGCTGAAATCGAAATACGTACACCCTTGATAATCATTTTAAATTAGAAATTACGAATATTTTAAATATTCAATAAAAAATACTGGCTTTTTGATAGATATGGATATGTACTTTGTGTTCTACTATACCTTCTGTTGAATTTCATCATAGGGAAATATCTGTTCAGTGCAATTACATATTTATCAATCACACAATGCGGCATGAACGCTAAAAGAATTTAATTAATTGAGACTTTTTCCAAAATTACTTAGTTACTTAAGCATGTATATCATTTATCTCTAATTTCGCGCATTGGTTTATTTGTTGCCTATAAATGTTTTGAAACAGATTAGCGTTGGCCATAATCTAGTAACGTATGTTACCATTAGTATAAAACAAGTCGCAATTAACTTATATGCACTTCAGTGTCAATACTGTAGCCATTCAAATCAAAATCATTGTTTCTCTTTGAATAAGATGGATTTTTTGGCTTTACTGCATGTTTTTCCAATGTTTGTCAGGAATGTTGGCCAAGTAGTAAGAATTAAATTTAATGGTTAGTAGAAGAGTCTTGTACTTGAGCACATGAGAAAAATATGAGAGTTATGCCCAAGAAACACGAGTATATTAATTAGAATGGGCATTCTTCAATTCTTTTCTCTACTTTAACACAAATTGCATGTACATATGTATTGAAAATCATCCAGCATGTCAAACGGGAATGCAAATAGAATGTTAAATCATCAGCCATTTACATATAAACACCTATAAAGCCCTTATAAGCATGTGACTTACAGACCCATTGTGCAATTTTCTTATTCTTATGAATCAAGTCTTGGGTTGTATTTGAATGGGGGCTTGTTATTGATGAAATCCTTTTGCTTCAGCAATTTATCATAATTCTTTTATTGTTTCAGAATGCTAGATATAAAAGAAGCGCTAATTCTATCTAAGATATACTTCTTTCTGCATAAAAAAGTACTTGTAGTTTGTACATGTATCTAGTTCAAAGTTAAAGCATTTTTTAAGCATTTTTATTTTACTAAAATCTTTACTTTTGTAAGAAATAATCTTGTTCAAGAGAATTACAATTGGTGTGCATCTAATTGTCCTTTGGAAGCAGCAATTATGTTTGATTTTCTAAAAAAGGGTATTTTAAATGTAACATATATTACTCTCTTTGATAGCTAAATCAAAATGTATATGGCATTGTTCTATTCATTTGAACATGATATGGTCACTCATGTTAATTTCCAGTATTGAACTGAATTGCGCAGTTTCTTGGCAAAACTAGGATTTCATGCAATGTATTTTGCATTCAATTGGAAACAA
The DNA here is from genome assembly GCA_948146395.1 of Fragum whitleyi. Classification (NCBI taxonomy): domain Eukaryota; kingdom Metazoa; phylum Mollusca; class Bivalvia; order Cardiida; family Cardiidae; genus Fragum; species Fragum whitleyi. Next base: position 10,591,360 of record OX411543.1, on the reverse strand, counting down.
TAGAGAGCTAAATGCTTTAAGGAATTTTCAGACCATTTTAACAGTATAACAATCTTATCAAGGTAGCTTATCCACCTAACCCCGAATTCCTTTTAATTACCGTACACATCATTCCATTCATCACATCATCCTTTTAAAGCCTCTAGCTGCTTATACAACAAAGATGAATGATTATCAACTTGTTTGTACTGGCTGATAAAACCTAGTACCTATGATATGGAGTCAAATGCGCTACCAAATTCAATGTGCTACCAACTGGGCTACAATCGTGATCAACTCTAAGAAATAATCTTAACTTTTCTGTACTAAATGGATAGAAATATTGCTTAAAAATATTGTAGGAACGGCTTTTTAAGTTATCATTTTTTCACAATAAAAACTGTTTCTTATCATCAGAAGTAACGTATTTAACCTGTGTTTTTAATTCTAAAAATGTGAAAAAAGTCTCAAACATAGCAGAAACCATAAACTGCCTCAACATTGTGTTTGGAAGCTGCCTCAACATTGTGTTTGGTGCATTTCCTTAAACTATGATAGCGGCTCAATAATAATTATACCTTTAAATAAGTGGTAACGTATTTTTCACGCTTTAAAAACCACAATGATTCTTGAAATGATTAAAATTTATATTGATACCTAAAAAATACTTTAAACAGTTATGGTTTATAGTTGATTTATACTATGAGGGATTTTACAACAATTGCAATCAGATGAGATATGAAAAAGCCTATGATAAATTATTGGTAAATTGGTTACTTTAGAGTAACATATTTTGCAAATAGGTTGATGGCCAGATGCATAAAAAAAATCTCCCAAAGACCAGAAGCTTATAGTAAAACACAGTAAACAAAACATTCAGCAGAGGAATGATGAATATAACATTTCTTCTGAATACATTAAATTGAAATTTAAATGTAACATATTTTACTCCCATGCATTGCTTGTATGGGTTATATTTTCAAGTCATAATATCAATGGGCTTCGAATACCTTCAGAATCACAAATATCATTAACAAAACACAATATCATTTAATTTTTTTACTAAATTACAGGTAATTTTTATATTAAAACATACAACTAAAATTGTTGTATGAAAAATGTATGGGTTGTTTTCTTTAAAGTAACGTATCTCGCATTTGCCCCAGTGGCCAGACTGCTAACAAGTTTCAAAATGTTCAATATTGCATAGGCTTCTAGAAAAGCAATGTTAACAATCTTCCCAATGGGGCAGATATGGATAAATCATTTCTATCTATGTGCCTTTCTTTGAAATTCAAAAGTAACATATTTTACTTCCATATCATATCTTCAAGGGGGATTTATTTACAAAGTATTACTATGAATTTGCTCTACATACATTCAGCAACATAAATTTTGGTATTAAAAGATCACTTCTGCTCATTTTGACTCATCTTTTCACTATACAAACCTAAAATCTTGTCTTGAAAATTTGATGGGTAATTAACTTTGAGGTAACGTATCTCACTAAAGCCCCACCTGTCAGAGTGCTAACAAGTCTCAAAATGTTCTATATACCATTGGCTATCAAATAGACACTGTTAACAAAATTCCCAGTGAGGTAGGGAGAGACAATTTATTTCTATATTAATAGTTTTCTATGAAATTTAAGGGTAACGTATTTTACTGCAATATCACAACTCTTTAGATGATCAGATATTTCAAAAAATTCCAGAAATGGACCCTACAGTTAATCAGCAACACAAATATATGTATAAGAAGTCAACTCTTTGCCATTTTGACTTCAATTTTTTGGGTACTCTTTTAAAATTTATTTTCAAAATTTTGTGGGGTGTGCTACTTTAAAGTAACGTATCTTACAAAAGCCCCACTCGCCAGAGTGCTAACATGTCTCAAAATGTTCTACATACCATGGGCTTTCAGAAAAATATGGTCTATAAAATTCCCCCTGGGGGGGGAACAAAACCCATTCTGGCTCATGGACTAAAAGTATCACTAAGACAAATTGGCATAAAAAGAAATAAAACATAACTACAGCTGAAAACCACAGGCAATCAAAGGACATTATTTTGTTGTTGTCTGTTCTTCTGTGTGGATAGCTGTCATAGCGCAGTTGGTAGCGCATCTGACAGTCAGTCTTGAGGTCCCGGGTTTTGATCCCTGGCGATGGCACTCTTTATTTCCGACTATTTGTCTCTCATCAATGGGTTAATGCTTATAGACCTATGTGAGATAGTGTCAGGAGGCTAGGAAAGGATTTGATGGATGCACTGGTTAGAGAAATACCAGGAATCCATTGTTATGTGCTCCAGCCACCAAAATATAACTGAAAAAATGTTGAAAGTGGCGTAAAATTCAATTCAATTAATCAGTCTTCTGTGTGGTCTTTGTCTGAACTCCTCCATAAAATTTATCCATCAATTATGAATCGACTCCAAAATATTCTGGCACAGATATTCTACATTGTGAATATTGAGCATGTTGGAATAATCTTTTGGATAGTTTCAAGGTCACAGTCAAAAATGAATAAAAAGCCTTCTGCAAAGCATTTCTCCTACAATAATGATTCATTTCTATATAATTTGACACAATCATTTTCCATCATTTGCTGTTATATACAGTAACAGAATTTAAGGATAGCTTCAATGTCATGGGTCATTGCATCACATTTACTCTCAATTATGGATGGATTTCAAAGTAAGGGACACAAAATGTTTATTTCTCCATTATCTGTAGATGAGCACTGCAAAAGAATTTTTGGAGTTAAGTCTAGGTCATGGTAAAATGTTAAAAATAGGCTCCTCTGGAGCATTTCTCCTTCATTTTCTGACGGTCTCCATCCCTGAATAAGGGCATGATGCTTGAGACTTGCCTTATCACTAATGGACAGAATGATTTCTTTTGTAAAATCTCCTGTGTTGATGTGCAGGCTGACCAGAGTGTTTCCTTTATTTGAAACATGTTAGAAGGACTCTCATGGTTAAGTGAGTGTTGGTATCTAAATGAATGATCTAAAGTCTGTTAGACAGAATTAAATATGGATGCCATTGATTACTTAATGACCAATGGTACTTTGATGCAGACAGGTTTATCACTATTGTCATGCAAACGTCTTTAAATTCTTGAAATCCTTGATCTCACTCTTATTAAGTATGATTCTGTGTTAATCATCCTAAAAAAACTGAGCCTGTGTGTGACATTTCCAACAATTTCACATGTGGGCTAAGCAAAGACTCTGGCCAGCCTGTGCATCTGACAGTCTGACCAGGGTCTTCACTTTTGCGCTTTGTGTAAAGATAGGGTCCAAAAGTGTCTTTAGAAAGTCAGGCAAACTTCTAATTATACTATATGGCAGTCAAGGTTGGTTCATGTTGGCCCTCCACGCACATGTCAAATTGTTGGTAATGTCACACAGAGGCTCAGTAAGTATTCTTTTGGAAAGGTAAAAGATTCTCAAATCTTGTGATTTCTCCTTATCCAAGATGTGTTCTGCCCATTGAGATGCCTTCTTTTCATTTAACAGTAACAATCTCATATTTATGTTTGCAATATAATAATGGTGATGATTGTATCGTGTCTAATTCCTGAATAAGCTACCATCATCTTGTAGCTGATCTTCTCCTTGAAAAGATGACTGACTTTAAAGAAAAACTGACTTAAAAGCAGAAGTGGATAAAAAGGAAAAAAAAAGTTATTGTTTTAAAAAAGAAAATGGATGTTCATGTTGTCAACCAGCTTGTTTATGAACTATCTGTTTATGATTATGTTACTTGAACATTGCTAATCAAAAGGTAATTGATCAATGTGATAATGAGATGGAAAGCTAATGGTCTTGTTTTGGTTATAAAAATAATTGTACACAATGCCATTATTTTAGGTTACACTAGATTTTGACAGTTTTGCATGGAATTATTTAGATGTAATGATCTGTAGTGATGATAGTGATTATTGTTTCAATCGAGAGATATAGTTCGAGAATATTGATGTTGACATAAATATGGTTTAAATATGGTAGATATGGTTCAAGAAACATTTGACACGAACAATCATGGTATTGATATGGAAGACATAATTCAAAATCCTTTTATTTAGTTTAAATAAATTATGGAAGATGTCATTCAAGAACATTTTGCATGAGCATGGTATTGATATGGTAAAATTAGTTCAAGAACATTTGACATGAACAATGTTGGTATAAACCAGGAAGATATAGTTCAAGAACATTTGACATGAATGTGATATAGATATACTAATGGATAACAGGGAGGACATCAGGTTTGGTATAGGAATATTTCCTTTATCCAAACTTTTACAAGGAAGCATCAGACCTGATTACCACAGGTAAACATTGTGTGTTGTACGTTAAAAATATCTTTCATTAGAAATCTTAGTTGAGCCTCCTATGGAAACAACCACAAGACTAGGTCATATGCAAATGAACTGGGTTGTTTATACTTATGGACAAAGTGGATATTATATGTCAGTGGTCATTGAATACCGAATTTATTAGACAAGTAAGCTGTAAACAGATAAAAACAAGGCTATGCCTAGTTTTTATCTGTTTTAGATGACGAGTTTAATACATTCAGTATTTTGTGAGCTCAAATTTGATATTATATTTATAATTTGACCCGAAGTTTTGTGAAAAATCATCAAAATTCTTGAAAGCCAACATTTCAATTTTCTGTGAAACTTATAACACCGTGTTAAACTGACGTCACAATATATAGATTATGATATCATTTTCGCGGTTACAAAATAGCGTTCCTCTCCGCTCTGAGCTTATTTGCATAGTTATTCCACTAGTGTAATAACACCCGTGTAATATCAAAAATATTCAATGGCGTAATTTCACTCCTGCAACGTACCTCATGTTATGAAATACTTTATATAATAAAACTTTTATCTCGGCTATTTTCCAAGAAAACCCTAGGTATTGTGATAACCTTGGCGTCATTCACTTTGGGGAAGGTGTTGTTGTTGGCGTTGGCAAAGATATAAGGGTGACAAACTATAACCTTGGTCATCGTGAATGAAAATATCTTCATGTAACGTAGCATGTGTGTTCACCATCATAAGAGTTATCCAGACTATCAAGGGAGATAACTGAAAGGTTTGTAGTAAGAGTTAAGCCTCTTTCTCTACTTAGAATTTTTGCATTATCCAGTACTTGCAGTGGAGTGTTGAACCCAGAGGTGGTGCTCTTGATGTTATGACATATTCAATGAATTTTCAACAGTTGATCTCTTTTATTTCTAAGCTTCATTCCTACTTCTACATAATTAAATAGACTCACAATAATTTGACATCCCTGGGGTGCTGCAAGGTTGTAAGAGCCTATATCGTGTCTGGAAAATCAAAACCTCATAACTACAGCTTGAATAAGCTGTAGTTACGTGGTTTTGATTGCCCATCAATGATATGTTTATGTTAATATTATACAAGCCCAATCATATATGTATATTATTCTCAATTTCGATATGTTGTATATTTTCAGTTTTGAAGACATATCATGTTTAGGGGACTCTACGAGCCTGTCAGAGATCTCCCTAGATGGGAACCCCCTGACCCAGGAACAATATTACAAACAGATTGTACTCCGACACATGCAACAACTCAAACAGTTAGATATGAAACGAATCACGGTCAGTTGGATACATACTGCTTCTATTAAGTAAATTCTTTAGATGAAAAGGATGATTGTATTGTCATCAAACTCATTTGTTTGTTTGATAGAATGGGGTTTTATGCTGCTTTCAACAATCTTTTAGTTATATCTCAATAGCTGGAGCACCTAACAATGAATTCCTTGTTTTTCTAAAACCAGTACCACCATTACATCCTTTCCTAGCCACCAGCTGCTATCCCACATTATCAACTCCTTTGCTGGAAGTTAAATAGACAGCAAGAATGATTGTCACCGTTGGGAATTGAACTTGGGACCTTTTTTGTTGATTTCAGGGAGGAATGAAACTAAAAATCTAATCACACTGTATGAATATGCGAAGTGGATTCATGCATGAGTGTGGTTAGGTTTTTAGTTTCATTCTTCCATGAATGTAACAAGTGCTCTCTTCATATCTAATACATTTGTAATTTAATTTCTTGAAGCAAAAGCTTAAAGGTTTATAAGTAAGAAATAGTTTTCTCACAGGACTACATTATTTGGAAGCTTACAAAATTGTTGCATACTAAAAATTATTTTCATTGGGGAATAAAATCAATTTTTCAGCCAATCAGACAGCACAAATCTCGATGGACACAACTAAGATTAAACTATATAGTAATAAAGCTATTCTTTTGCTTTTCACCACTGATCCTTGGTGGAAGTATAGGGTCGTATCCTAACGTGTTATATGCTGGAATTTGGAAATGTGGCTTTTAGCTAATGGAAATTCTAGAATGTAGATAAATTTCAAATTCCTTTTCTATTGAACTTATGGAGATGTATACTACGCATAGATATAGAAGCCTTCTCTGAAAAAGAAAGCTGAAAACAAAAGTCTTACTTGGGTCAAAAAGTTAATATAGCCCATAAAGGCCACATGTAATGTCTGTAGTTGTGTTTTGGATGACCTCAATCTGGCACCTGCCCATGTTATCATCTCATCATTCTGTCTATATAATAGTTTAAATTGCCCATTATTATTGGTATTGATTTAACTCTTAAAGACAGCCTAATAACTTTGAATGTTATACTTGATTACTCTGGGGAAACTGTAGATGGAAAGAATGTACCAGAAATTATCATAATACATAATGTGTATTTGACATTTGCAAGAATCGTAGAGAAACAAGTTTTTCATTGGAATTGGCAATGAAGTATAAACTAAATTACTGAAGCTGATCAATCCAATTAGAATATGTTTGTCATAGTTTCTATTAAAGAAAATTCTATATTTTCTAATAATTTTCATTTGCTTGTTGCTGCAGTTTGAATATGACTTTAACTCTTGTTCTTTAACATTTCTTCTTTGGCTATTAGTTTATTTTGATCACGCTTTTGTATGAATGTTGGATAAAGAACTCAGCCTTTAAAGACTAAAGGGTGATAACAATACTTTATACTTCATGTAACATTAGACTAATTAGTGATTCAACTTGAAGAAATACATCTTAATGTGCCATGCTATGCTTACATTAAATTTCAAGTGGAAGACTTAAATGTTTTGAATCATTAACTGATACTTACTGACATGGTTTATTGAAATCTAAGGAATATTATAGATTTAATAAATATGTTGTGTGAAATCATCATGATAATGACATATGAAAGCTATAATTTGAAAAGCTGGTTTTGAAAGATGAAAAAGTGCTAAAAGAAAGTGCTCAGGTGCCAATATTAATTCTTGTCATGCTGATCTCGGATTATTCCTGCTTTGGCAGGAGGTATGGAAAAAGATCAGTCTGCACATATGTGCAGTCTGATCTTAGTCCATACCATCTGATTTTGCTTTTTAAACCAGAAAAGTTTCAAAAGTTGTATATTCAAAATCAAATATAGACTCTCAATGAGGAAATACAGAGCTTTCAGCACCATGACTTATACATAATTTTGTCAAGATTTTTTATTCAGCATGACAAGGGTTAAAATGAGGATGCATTAAACTTTCTTGATAGGCTATAAGATTAACCTGACTATAGCTGTGAGAATCAAAAGATGCTAGATATCAGTGTAAACAATGGCGTTCTCATATTGGAACTGTGTTTTACATTATCAGGAGGAGGAGAGGAGGATCGCACTCGTTATGGCGCGCAAGGAGGAGGAGAAGAAGAAAGAAATGAACAAAATGTCCGTTATGAAGGTGAGCAATTCAGGACATTTAATGGACCATCTGCCCTGTGTTCAGGATGTAAAAACGTTAGGCGAGCGCTTTGAGATGATACACACCGCTTTGCATGTGCACATATGTGCAAAGCGAGGTATCATTTGGAAACGCTTCGCAAATGCTTTCATTCTGAACACAGGGCGTCTCATAGACCTTTATTGAAATAGCTAAAATCATGACTGTCAGACTAGCAGGGGCATAGCACCAGAGAGGGGGGAGTAGGGGAGTCTTTAATCAATTTAGAAACCATTAAAATCTCTTCTTCTAATGAACCATAAACAGCCTTGAAATTTGGCATGGATCATCAGCTCATAGACCTTTATTAAAATAGCTGAAATTATTTCTGTTGAACACGCAGTGGCACAGTACCAGGGATGGGGAGTAGGACTTCATCAATTTAGAAATCACTTCTTCTGAACCAGGAGCCTTACAGTCTTAAATTTTGTTGTGAATTATCAGCTCATAGATATTTATTAAAATAGTTAAAAACATGACTGGGTGGCCCACAGAGCAACAGGGTGAGGAGGGGGATGTGTAGTACTCAGGCGTCAATTTAGAAATCTTTAAAATTTCTTCTTCATCTTAACCACAAATCCAACAGCTTTTTTGATATTTGGTATAGATTATGAGATCTATGGCTGTTGGGCTACCAGGGGCAGAGCACCAAAGGGAGGGTGTAGGTCTCGGGCTATGTAAAGTCTTGATAATTACTTTGTCAAAACCAGAAGGCTGACAGCCTTTATATTTCACTTGAATTGTCAGTTCTTATATACCTTTTATGAAAAAACATCAAACTCACTAGGGGTGGGGGTAGGTCTCAGATTAATGTAGAAGCCATAAAAAATTGTGAAACCTTATTGCCTATTGCAACCATATTAGAAAGGAAGAGTTTCAGTTTACGGACCTGAAATGATTGAATATGTGAAAATCTCTTTTTCTGGGGTTACCAAGACAGATCTATGTAATAGAGCTATTTCCTCAAGTGAGTGACACAGGGCCAAATGCCCTCTTGTTAATTTTGTTGAGAAGTTCAAGAAGCTTCTGTTGTTTATAAAAAAAAACAAACCAAAAACACATATTTTTCTCTGTTAATTATCTATCAGGAGATTCAAAGTGCCTCTACTTTTTGCTTTATTATGAAATGATTTTGTCTCAAGGATCAAGTTCTCAGAATTAAATAATTTGACCATAGTGTTATTCTTACACTTAAGGTATACATGCAGCCATTTCTGGGTAAAAGTTTAGGACAACAGGTATCTGACTAATGCTGCTACTACTACTGATGCTGCATTCATCAGCTTTCATTTGTATCTGCATTTTAGAAGCATTTATATTAAAGTAGCCAATTCTTGTTGGAAGGTGATTCATATTTACAAAATCTTATAATCCTATAGAAGCTTTAAATTGTGGGCCGTCCAAAATATTTCTATTTAAACTAAACTGTACAAACTCTTAGAATTATTTTTGCCTTTATTTGCTTGATTAGGTGAAAGATAATGAATAACAAACATTGAGACACATGTGTATATTGATGGCTCTACGCAAAACAGTTGTAACTGTCTATATGTTTATAGGCAGTTACAACTGTTTTGCCTTGAGCCATTGGTATGTGCCCAATACAGTTGTAACTGCCTATATGTTTATAGGCAGTTACAACTGTTTCACCCTGAGCCATCGATATGTGCCCAATATTATCTAGATCAATTAAAAGATAAATTTCTGTTACCAAAAGCTACAAACTATCTATAGAGGCTTCTATCTATAGAGATTTCATTTTTAGCTTTCAAAAGAAAAATAACTCAAGAATAAATCAACTTAAAGAAACTGTGGAATTTATAGTGGTTTAAACAATATGGAAAGTTGAACATACTCTAGGTTCCACAATGTTTTGACTTGTGTCAATGGCATGAACATCAATCAATTTCTTTAGAACTAGGTATAATCAGAAAAGATTGACAATTATTTTCTTAATGATTGTTGCATTTTATGTTTTATACATGAATTGTGCTTTAGCAGATTAAGATTGGTACATGATTTTGTGTGATTTGGATTTGAGTATAACAGCTGTATTGGTGAAGGTGCGCTTTAATCATTGAAAAATAGATAGAAAAAGATAAATATGCTCATGACATTCTGAGCCTTTGGAGGGACAAACATTCCATGCTCACACTTGACCTGCCATGGAATCTTTAAAACTTGATAGCAATATTAACTCCCACACAGTTGGTTTATCTATCAAACAATCTGAAAAAATGGTAAACTTGAGTTGCTGAAGAGTTGTAGGTTTATACAAAGACATTTGTTTGAAATATGAATTCAAGAATGTCCTTTGCCAGGTGACAAACATGTCATAAACCATCAGTGTTTAAATGCGTACTGAGAGTTAATTAATTTTGTCTTGCTTTGCAAAGTATTCTGACTGTACACATGTAACATGTTATTGTATTTTACCAATTTGCTTTAAGGAACTGTATTTCCCTGCAACAATAACACTTCATTTGGTAAGGGTATGGTTAGTAGTAGCAGCATTAGTATTTATAATGGAATCTCTAATTACATTAAATTTGACTATCATTTAAAAATATTTCTTTCTTTCAGAGCCACAGTACTGGTAATATCCAGGAAGCACACAAACAATTATTGAACTTTATGATAGTGCTACAGAAATAGTGTTCAAATGGGCAAACAAAAACATCATGGAAATAAAACCCAATGCTGTCAAAATTGACGATAATCTCTACCACTTTGTCTTTGCACATAAAGAATTTGATGGTAACAGGTAAAAACTATATCTATGGGTTTAACCTTCTAAATCTTGCCATAAATATATAGGTGTTATGATATATTTGTCTTGACACCGAGGTAAACGAATCAATATACATTACTTTGGGTTAGAAAGCAAGGCCTTTTGGTCCACAGTCTTAAAGGAAATATTTTTTAGGATATAACCTAGTGACCTACTCTAAATTAAAACAAAATTGAAAATTCCATCAAAATTATCTGATACAGTTATTAGTAAAGCTCTATTAATGAAAGAGCGATTACTGTCTATGTTACAAATAAATTATGTCAAAGTTAAAAGCTATTAGAAATGTAAAGACATTTTCATGCATTTAACCTATTTTAGAGACTAATCATACACATTGTTTAGTTTGTAGTACAGCAATCATTTTCAAAATACGACTTTCTATTTTTGATTATCGATAACAATCATTGAACGTCTTTTTTAATTTCGGTTGTTTAATGTTGTATTAAATTTTGTATTATTACTTACAGAATCCTTTTCCATGGGTATGTTAAGCCAAATTAATGTTTTTACTCCCATGTTATGGTGTAGAAATAATTTTTGATGTAAGGACATGTTTTTGCTACATTGTGGGTAGAACATACTAGATAACATATAATGAATGTAGATGCATGCATATTTGGCAACTAATTGGCTGAATAATTTTGATAAAGGGATAACAGTAACTGCCCTGCGTTCAGGGTAACAAAACATGGTAAACCTTTTGCAAATTATACCCAGCTTTGCATGCACACTTTCATGCAAAGTTGGGTATAACTTTCAAACAGTTTGCCACTTTTGATATCCTGAACAATGGCTGGTCATATAAACTTGTAGTAACTCTTCCATAATATTCCCTATAGTCCATGGATATTGTAATAGGATAGCTCAGATCCAAGGTGACAGAACAGATCCTTTCAAACAGTGCCATCCACCAATGGGTTTTATAATTGTAAACCTATGTGGTATAGCAGCTGGAGGCCAGAAAAGGAGTTTATTGTAATACTGGTGTGAGAAATACCTGCAATCAATTGTTAGGTGCTCGAGCTGCGACAATTTTCTGAAAGATTAAAAGAGGCATAAAGCCCCATTCAAAAGTACAAAACAAACAAACAATTGCTCTGCATGAAACAGTTGTAACTGTCTAAAAGAAAATAGGCAGTTAAAACTGTTTTATGATTACCCATCAAGTCACTATGTACATGTGATATTATACCTCAGAAAACATAGTGGGAAAACAAAAAATTATTAGTAACAAGAAAAGATAATAACTATGATGGAATTAATATCTTTTAAGTTGTTGGAACTCTGATAAATTATCATAATTGGATCTATAGCTGACGTTTTCTTAGAATACATATACATGTATACCTAAGGTACTGTAGACATTTAGCAGAGTTGACATAGATAACATTGAGAAAGTTATTCATTAGTGTTTAACAGATTTCAACAGACTGCATGGTAAAAACGCTGTTCAGGCTTGGATGCATAGGTTGATTGGAGTCTTCACTCTGGATGCATACAGAATTTTGGAAATAGCATATTATAGCCCAAATTTGCATGGACCTTTTATTTTTATGCCCCCGATAGGGAGGCATAATAAATTTGACTTGTCCGTCCGTCCGTCCGTCCGTCTGTCCGTCTGTCCGTCTGTCCGTCCGTCCGTCATTCCGTCCAAAAACTTTAACATTGGCCATAACTTCTAAATCAAAGCGGTGTCGGGGGCATTGTCATCTTACAGTGACAGCTCTTGTTTATTTTCCTGAAAAATAGATTGTATTTAAAATCCGTAGTTTAATAATTCTGATTTTCTTTAAATCCTTTAGTTGCATGTTATTGAACAACTTGTGACCATTTATGCGAAAAGGGAACAACAGGAAACTTGATAAAGTAAATATTTAAAATAGAAATTGTATACAGCAGAGGTCAGCAAGAGGTTTTACTTTGAAATATCATATAGGAAGATAGAATGATCATTTGAAATAGAGAAATAAACACCGGAAAGAATTTGACACAGGTCAGTCTGCACAGTCTAACCAAGATAGAGTTTTTTACGATTCAAAGATGGTTCCTTTTTGCATGACAGGTCATTTTTTTATTCACATAATTATAAACCTAACTTGATGGACATACCAAGGGTTAAATGCAAGACTATTTAAGTGTCTATACATTGTATAGACACTTAGTTTATTCTTGCATTAAATGCTTGATATATTTCATTTTTCTGCAAGTGCTGAAATTTAAGGTCATGAAACAAGCCCATATTCAGGGTGGCATGATTTGTACGTAGATGTTAGGTGATGCATCTGAATTCTAATGAATTTGCATGAAATTAAAAAACCCTTGGCTCTAGTGTTTTGCTGCTTTCTTCCTGATTGTCTTTATATATGTCCATCCATATGTCATGTGACAGATTTAAAAAAAAAAAAAAACTATTCAGAGACTAAAATATTCAGGGACTGTTTCTGTTGTATTTGGCAATTAGTTGCATATTCATCAACTCATGTGAAAGCCCATGATTTGTGAATACCAGATAGAACGCAGTTTAAGAACATTTATTAAACTCATAACTCTTCTGGTTCCAGATTAGTACTAATTCTTTTGAGCAATATTCTGGACCTTTATGGCTCAATATGAAAGTTTTTTGAGTAGAATTGCTTGACTGAAAATATTGTCACTAGTATTTCTGATTACTAAGTCTGATGCAAACAACATTTGGATATCCCATTATCAATTGGCAGTCATTGAAGCCAAAGATTGGTCAGCACTGATGTGCAGTTATTAACTTTATCACATTAGTTGTTTGGTTAATTTGATGTATTAGCTTGGCTGTTTTCGGAGAATACCTAAGGTATTGCTATAGCCTTGATATTGTTGTTATCGTTGGAAAAACTTTGACAGTTTGTGCTTTCTCTGGTATTACTACAGGCATTCATTTGAAACTTGGCACACATATTTACTATCAAAACAGTAACCTTTGTCATCAAGGGGTATAACTTTACGGTCGAACCCACCTTAGGGGCCATCTGTATTCACCAAGCAACCTGTATAAAGCAAGTCACCACTGAGTTCTCAAATGGAGGAATTGTGCAGAATTAATCAGCCTAATGTGTTCAGGATGACAATACAGTTTAAACTGTTTGCAAATTATCCCCTGCTTTGTGAACAAGTGCACACTCAAAGCTGGGTATGAGTTGTAAACAGTTTGCACTTATTTGTCATCCTGATTTTACCAGGGCAGAATTATTGCACAGAATAGTGTGATTATTACAAAAACAGCAATAGAAACTCCTCCTCAGAATGCCATGCTATATTAGGTAGGCATATAAGAAAATATGTATCAGTAAAATTAAAACTTGTGTGCTGTAATGTTCTTCTTCAGGAGAAGCGCCGTCTTGCCATCAACAATGCAAAACGACAATGGGAGGTTATGCAGGGGTCCTTAATACAGAAAACATCCAAAATCAGTCATCCGTCGACCGATCTGTACGCGAACCATGTAGCGTCGGTTCCCAACTCAGAGGTCGTGTCACCTGACAATGACGGGGAGGAGAGTAAGGATGAATCAGAGTCATTAAACAGGTAGTTGCCTGCTGCCAGGGTTTTAGTCTGACTTCAACAAAACGGGGTCCAAAGGACTTGATAATTGGAATCTAAGAGCTCATTTCCTAAAGTTAGGGAGACCCTGTTAAGATATTGTCTTTTTAGCGCATCTGATCACAAAGTGCTCAAGGTGAGCTATTGTGATCACTCACTGTCCGTCCATTGTCTGTCTGTCTGTCCGTCCGTCTGACCATCCTTCAACAATTTCTTTAAACATCTTCTTCTCCGAAACAACTACGCCAATCAAGCTGAAACTTGGCAGGGATGTTCCTTGGGTGAAGTTCTTTAAAAGTTGTTAAAAAAATTTAATTCTTTCAAAAACTCTGGTTGCCATGATAACAGAAAGGCCAAAAATAGCCAAAAATCTTAGAAAACATTCTTCTCATAAACCACTGGGCCACTAAGCTGAAACTTGGCAGCGATGTTCCTTGGGTGGAGCACTTTAAAGTTGTAAATAGAATTTAATTTCATCAAAAACTCTGGTTTCTATGGTAATGGAAAGGCTGAAAACTGGCCGATAATTACCGAAAATCTTAGAAAAAATTCTTCTCCTCCCGAACCATAGGGCTAACCAAGCTGAAACTTGGCAGGGATGTTCCTTGGGTGAAGCTCTTAAAAAGTTGTTAAATGAATTTTATTTTATCAAAAACTCTGGTTTTCATTGTAACGGAAAATCTGAAAAATTGCTGAAAATCTTAGAAAAAATTCTTCTCTGCCTAAACCACAGGGCTAATCAAGCTGAAACTTGGTAGGAATATTCCTTGGGTGAAGCTCTTCAAAATTTAATTTTATCAAAAACTCTGGTTTCTAAGGTAATTGAAAGGCCAAAAATTGCCAAAAATCTTAGAACAAATTTATCTTCTTCTAAGCCATTGGGCGAGTCAATTTTAAACTTCTCAGGGATGTTCTTTAGGTGTAGGTCTACCAAAGTTGTTTAAAGAATTCAATTCCATCAATAACTTTGGTTGCCATGGTAAGAGAAAGATAAAAATTTAAAAAAATTAAAGAAAAAAATTGAATTGCAGTAGGACAAAATTAAAGTCTGTTTCTTTCAAAACCATCCTAAATGTACATTAAACAATCTCTTGTATTTATAATATGGTTGACAAGATATGAGTTGACTTACTCAGGTGAGCGATATAGGACCATCATGTTTCTCTTGTTTTTAGCTCCACTGGCCGAAGGCCAGCGAGCTATTGTCATGGCAAGGTGTCCGTCGTGCGTCCGTCCGTCCGTCCGTGCGTGCGTGCATGCGTAAACTTTTTTTTAAACATCTTCTCCTCCTGAACCAATGGGTGGATTTTGATGAAACTTGGCCAGAATGTTCCTTGGGTGACCCTCTTCTAAAGTTGTTCAAGAAATTTGGATTGACCCCCAAATATGGGTGTGGCAGGGCGGGGCATATTTTGACCCCAAAATCTTTGAACGACATCTCCTCCTGAACCATTGAGCCAATTTCAATGAAACTTTACCAGAATGTTCCTTGGGTGACCCTCTTTTAAAGTTGTTCCAGAAATTTGGATTGCCCCCCAAATATGGGCGTGGCAGGGCGGGGCTTATTTTGACCCCGAAATCTTTGAATGACGTCTCCTCCTGAACCATTAGGCCAATTTCAATGAAACTTTACCAAAATGTTCCTTGGGTGACCCTCTTTTAAAGTTATTCAAGAAATTTGGATTGACCCCCAAATATGGGCGTGGCAGAGTGGGTTTTTTTTTTACCCCAAAATCTTTGAACAACATCTCCTCCTGAACCATTTGGCCAATTTCAAAGAAACTTTACCAGAATGTTCCTTGTGTGACCCTCTTCTAAAGTTGTTCAAGAAATTTGGATTGACCCCCAAATATGGGCGTGGCAGGGTGGGGCTTTTTTTGACCCCGAAATCTTTGAACAACATCTCCTCCTGAGCCATTACGCTTATTTCAATGAAACTTTACCAGAATGTTCCTTGGGTGACCCTCTTCTAAAGTTGTTCAAGAAATTTGGATTGGATGAGATCCACTGGATCAATAAAATTCAGGTGAGCAGTTTAGGGCCATTCTGGTCCTCTTGTTTCAAAGTGATATCTACATAGTTTTCTTCCTTTTAATTTTACATATAAGTTAAATAAGTTCATTTATTCATAAGTTAGTTTCAACTTAGAAAAAGTCAGAATTCCTTTTGAATGCTGTTCACTTTCATTACCTTCTATTTTCAATATCTCTCTTTCAAATCTTGAGATTTTTAATCCAGTAGAGCGATACAAGCCCTCTCGGGCCTCTTGTTTAAAGCACTAAACTTGTTTTATTTGAATTTAAAGATATTTCTTGGTTAATAGTGAAGAAAATATTGGATATATATTGACTATTTTGGGCTAAACTTCAGGAAAGAATTGAAGAGTGTTTTAAACTGTCTTCAATTCTTTTCTGAAGCTGATCCCACAGAGGGGATTCATATTAGATAGTTTTAGGGTCTTGACTACTTATTTGAGAGTCTCAGACTTGCAAAACCTGTGTCCCTTCAAACCCTGTATTACCATACAATTCTGTATTTTGATGCAAATTTACAGAGGTAAAATCCTTGTGTAACAAATATCAGATTGCCAGAAGAAATGAGTTGTTAGTAAATATGCCTATGCGGGCATGGTTTAAGTTGTATTTGGTTTAAGCACATAACTTAGAAACCCATTTTTGCCTTGCAGATTTCAATCCAATATTTTTGTAGACTCTTAATCAGAATACCAACTTTTGTGGCAATTCCTTATTAGTCCCCTACCGGCAAAAGCCGAAGGGGACTATAGGTTTGCACTCCGTCCGTCTGTCCGTCTGTCTGTCAGTCCGTCTGTCTGTCCGTCCGTCTGTCTGTCCGTCCGTCCGTCCGTCTGTCAGTCGGGAATTTTAGGTTTCCGGACTTTTTTTCTTAACCCTTGGAGATATTGAGCTGATTTTTGGTATGTGAGTCCGCATCAATGAGTTACAGAACAAGATCGAGTTTGGTTCCGGTCCATTGATTTTGGGGGAAGATACAGATGTTGGACTTAGAAATTACCAGGAAATTTCAGTTTTCCGGACTTTTTTTCTAAACCCTTGGAGATATTGAGCTGATTTTTGGTATGTGAGTCTGCATCAATGAGTTACAAAACAAGTTCGAGTTTGGTTCAAGTCCATTGATTTTTGAGGAAGATACAGATGCTGGACTTAGAAAATTACCAGGAAATTTCAGTTTTCCGGACTTTTTTTCTTAACCCTTGGAGATATTGAGCTGATTTTTGGTATTTGAGTCTGCATCAAGTTACAGAACAAGTTCAAGTTTGGTTCCGGTCCATTGATTTTTGTGGAAGATATGGATGCTGGACTTGGAAAATTACCAGGAAATTTCAGTTTTCGGGACTTTTTCTCTTAACCCTTGAAGATATTGAACTGATTTTTAGTATGTGAGTCCGCATCAATGAGTTACAGAACAAGTTCGAGTTTGGTTCAGGTCCATTGATTTTTGTGGAAGATACGGATGCTGGACTTGGAAAATTACCAGGAAATTTCAGTTTTCCGGACTTTTTCTCTTAACCCTTGGAGATATTGAACTGATTTTTGGTATGTGAGTTTGCATCAATGAGCTACAGAACAAGTTGAAGTTTGGTTCTTGTCCATTGATTTTTGTGGAAGATATGGATGCTGGACTTGGAAAATTACCAGGAAATTTCAGTTTTCCGGACTTTTTTTCTTAACCCTTGGAGATATTGAGCTGATTTTTGGTATTTGAGTCTGCATCAATGAGCTACAGAACAAGTTCGAGTTTGGTTCCGGTCCATTGATTTTTGTGGAAGATATGGATGCTGGACTTAGAAAATTACCAGGAAATTTCAGTTTTCCAGATTTTTTTTCTTAACCCCCAGAGATATTTAGCTTATTTTCGGTATGTGAGTCTGCATTATTGAGTTTCAGAACAAGTCGAGGTTGGTTCCTGTCCATTGATTTTTGAGGAAGATATGGATACTGGACTTATAAAATTACCAGGAAATTTCAGGTTTTTTTGTCTTTTCTTCTTTACTTTCAGCGATATTAAATCTGATACAACTGTAATATTTTGGAGAGGTATTAATACCTTTACCACCAAAAAAGATACCACTCTAGGGATATATATATAAATCCGGTAGGGGACTTGGTATTGCCATGCAATACTTCAATATGCTTGTTTCTATATGGTACCTAGTAGAAATCTTTATGTCAAAATAGCTTGATAGGTTTCAATAAATTTCACAGGAATGATCCTTGAAAGACTCCTATCAGATTCTTTAAACAGAAATATGATTGGTTGAGTAGCTTTGGTTTTAGACAGTAGGTAATTTTTCAAATAGTACAAGGGAGATAATTCATACTTAATGACTGAATTGGTAAGTTAATTTTCTTGCAACAGTTTTAAATATAGAGTAACATTACATGGAAAGGAAAGTTTCTAGACTAATAATTGACATCGATCTTCATTTGTTCTTTTACACCAAAAGTACATCATAAAAAATCTGATGCAAGGTACCTTTAGAGGATTATAATTAATTGAATTTATTTACAAATAAGGTTGTTTGATGTAGCATCTCAGATAGCATTTATTATATCCCCAAAAACTATATTTAGGAAGTATAAAGGAGTCGGCTAGTCATTCAGTTGGTCGGTCTGTACATTGGTCTGTCCATCCGTCTGTGCGTCTGTAGCATGTACGTATTTGATCAATTTCTCGGCAACTAATGGGCTGATTTCATTCAAACTTTACTGATGTGATAAGTATCAATCAGTGATATGCAAGTGCACTTTTAGTTACGATCCATTGACTTTTGACAGAGTTATGGCCCTTTGATGGAAAAAAGCTTTTCATTATTGACAAGCGCTTGTAGGGGGATATTAGTCCTGTTTGTGACTGTCAAGTTTTCTCAGATGATAATAGGGATATATACGATCTGTCAATGGGTTTCATTTGATACAAGCTGATCTTAACCGAGTCTAGAACTGAAATGTTATAAAGCGAGCCTTGCTGCGAGCTTAAAATCTTTTTTTTTTACCAGAAGAGGTCAACATCATCTTGTCTAAACTAAAATCCAGTAAGAGATATTTTTCCTCTTATTAACAACATTTTGCACATTGAGTACCAATTTCTGAAATGCA
The DNA here is from genome assembly GCA_948146395.1 of Fragum whitleyi. Classification (NCBI taxonomy): domain Eukaryota; kingdom Metazoa; phylum Mollusca; class Bivalvia; order Cardiida; family Cardiidae; genus Fragum; species Fragum whitleyi. The sequence goes on along the minus strand of OX411543.1, from coordinate 10,572,032 downwards.
TAGATGACAGAAATACCTCAAAAACATGTGTTAGATGACGCCGTAATGATGTCATTTAGAATCTGACCTTACATATAAGTAAGACAAGGATATCTCTGTTAGCTGTTTGTTAAAGAAGGCAACATTGACAATGTGAGAAAAAAGTTGTCTTCTTGTGTTTCAGTAAACAGAGTAGTCGAGCAAACAGTCGACCCAGTAGTGCCCACAGTTTATATCTAGATGGTGGAGACACAAGGGAGAGACCAAGGACGGCTAGTCTACAGTCAAAACGAGCTGAGGCTAAACCAGGGATATACAAGGAAACTATGATGTTTGGGTAAATGGATTCTATTGGCTATAATTCTTCCAACAAACCTATGGCTCAGTGAGAAACAGTAGTAACTGCCTATATTTATAGGCAGTTACAACTGTTTCATGCTGAGCCATCAATACACAAAAAAGCATTAGAAAATAGTAAAAAAGCTTTCAAGGATAGATGAACAAGGAAATGGTTTTGTGCATTTCTGGTTGGCTTATCTTGTTAAGATAAATTTGCTAACTGTTTATGAAAATGCTTACTGATGTTGCTGTAAATTATTTTCAAAGTATTGTGCTTTGTTTTCCTTTATCTTTGGAATTAGATAAAAGTATAAGTCTGTATGTGAGTTATGACTAAAAGCATAGATTATATATCTAACTGTATAATGTTGATGTATGCAAGTCAAATTTCTGACTGGTATAAACTTTTTACTATGCATTCAAAAGTTAGAAATAAACAGGTACAAAATGCATTTTGCTACCTGTAATATATTGGCAAGGAGTTGAAAACCACTTCAAAATGACTCTGAAACAAGTCAAGGGAAATAACTCCATTGATCTTACTTACAGAACTGATACAAAGGGAAGTAATCTTAACAACCTTGCTGATCTAGAGGGGGACACTCTCACAATGTACGGGGCCCAGTCACTAGAGGCCCTGGACAGAAACTGGGGGATGCAGGCTGCTGGGGCCGTGGGCGTGATAGTGTTTAAATTTATTGACTTTGATGAAATTGTTAAACATTTACATAAAGTACGCACCAGATTTCCTGCCACACAGGTAAGGAGAGATTTGACTTGCCCTGTTAGAAACATCTCGTAGTCTAAATCTGGGCCCGAGGTTATAAGACTTTTCTCCTTCTCAAATCAGAATTTACTCAAATTTCAAATTGGGATTAAAGCTGTAATTCAGAAATAATACTGTAACAAATGTATGAATATGAAATATATTAATAAGTTGTTATAATTAACAACTTAACGGTATTAAGTATATCTTTTATAATCATACAGTTATTTAGATTCCAAGTTAAAAATAAAAATTCAGTTGAGAATGAGAAACTTTTTACATCCCCAGTCCCTATTATGACTCAAACATACCCTATATTACTATTACTCACCTGAATTATCTAAATGGGACAAGAGTGAATAAGTAGTAAAATTTTACATCTCATATTTAAAATCAATCCCTCTATCCCATTTTTATACCCCCCACCTACGAAGTAGAGAGGGTTATATTTGTTTCACCATGTCTGTCTGTCTGTCCATCTGTCTGCCCATTGACCTTTTTGTTTCCAGACTCTAACTTAAGAAATAAGTGATCTAGAATCATGAAACTTCATACAAATGCTGCTTATGACCCAAAGAAGTGCCCTATTGTTTTTGGTTCTCATTGATCGAAGGTCAAGGTCACAGTCAGACTTTGTTCAATTCTCTATAAAGTGTTGGTGGGGATTATTAGTCTGCTTTGCAACAGCTGTAGTTATAAATTGTACTTAGTAAGCACTAGATAAAGTTCTATTTACTGCAAAGAACTCTGTCCTTACACACTTTCTACCTTCAGTCAAACAGAGGTGCTTAAATATACAATTCAGATGATATATAATCATGAAATATTGAAAGTTAAATCTAATTGAGAATGATGGACAAAATGTACATTGATGCCCTTTTAAGCCTTGTCATTCTAAAAAAAAGTCTTGCTTTGTAAAATTGCAATGTATCTTTCTAAAATACAATTTTCAATCTATTCTGGCTTAAAAAGGAAAACAGGTAGTATAGACTAAAACAGACTAGACTGTAAATATGTGCAGGCTGATCTTTGTTTTTACGGTTTATTCCCACTTCGTCTAATCCCATTTCGTCTACACTATAAAATTATTGGTTTAGACCAAAAATTCCCATTTGGTCTAAAACCTTTTGACACCTTAATGTATCAATTTCCCATTTCGTCTACAAAATGGCTTTTGACATGTTATGAGTGTCAAAGAGGTGTTAATGTCATATAGGTGTCATATACAGCCTCCCCCCCCCCCACACACACACAAACATACAAAGTATTTTTTTGATAAATGAATAAAAACAATTTATATTTTTGAAATATAAACTCTTAAGGATTAAAAGTTTGTTATCTTTAATAAATATTGTTTCGGTTCTAATATAAATTTATGAAGGAATAAGTTACAATCAAATTTTTCAAAATCTTTTTGCTATGAATTTGAACATAAAGGTAAATTTATTTTTATGATATTATAAGAAAATATATAATAAACATTAGACAAAGCCTAATTTTTTATACAAATGAGTAAATGAACTTTTAGACCAAATGGGATTTATCAAATTATGGGTTTTAGACGAAATGGGAATTTGACTTTTAGACCAAATGGGATTAGACGAAGTGGGAACAACCTGTTTTTACTGCCTGCCAAAGCAGGTATATTCTAGATTCAGCACGATAAGGGTTTAATGTAGGCACAGCAAAATTGGAAGTCATAATTTCTTTTGAAAAAAGGATGAAAGCCATCTTTTTCCAATATTTTTCAGACATTAGTGTTTAATTCCACCAACATAAAAAGTCTTCATCAGTTAAATGGACTTACAAGTGTTCGAAGACTGGACAATTTAGTGATTGACTTAGATGGGAATCCCGTAACAAAGTTCACATTATGGAGATATTATGTGTTATTTAGACTTGCTCATTTTGCCTTAAAAAAGATAAATAATGCTGAGGTAAGTCGTTTTGCATTTATATTACACACAATAGCAATCCAATAAAATATAGAATATTGATTGGTTTAAATAATCAGATGAAAAAAATCTCTAGGTCTTCATATATGTTTGGATTGCAATATGATGACTCTACACAAAACAGTTGTAACTGCCTATATGTTTATAGGCAGTTACAACTGTTTTATGCTATGCATTCAAATAGTTCTAGATTTTCTCTCGGGGAACCCCCAACCTTCAATCTGAAAGTGCAGTGTTGTTAGGCACTGGAAAAAAAATCCCCAGATCCTTTTCCATTATCACAAACATAGCTGTTTGATCAGTTAACCCTTGTCATGCTGAACCAGGAATATTCCAGCTTTGGCAGGAGCTATAGACAAACATCAGCCTGCACATATTTGCAGTCTGATGTTAGTCTACACCACCTGTTTCTCACTTTCAAACCAGAATTGTCAATAGATAAGTTTTTCAAATAAAAATTGACATACGGTTGGTACTTTCAGTGCTTTTGCCCTTTGAATTTTATGAAAGTTTTTAGCCAAAATTTATTCAACATGACAAGGGTTAAGATTTAAAAATTTAGATCCAATGTTGCCACAAGCATGCAGTTCTAAATGAGCTGTTTTTTGCAGTAAATAGACAATTTTAATTAGTTGCTTAGTATCAGCTATTTATTTAAAACCGTTTAGGAAAACAAGGTTTAAAATTCAAATGAGTATACCTAGATTTTGCTACTGGAGAACATTTCTGTACTTGGTCATAAGATGTGGGTTAATTAAGGACCAAAGATAAATAGCTATGAAACAAATTCAGGAGCATTTTATTGCCAAAGTCTACACACTAGTGATCACCAATGGTTTTCAGAGCACCAGAGAATAAAGCCATGTGACAATAAAATCTTTATCTGTCTATTTGATACAGGTAACAGCAGGGGATGTTTTAACAGCAGAAAAACTATTTGGTGCCATATCTAACGTAACAACATCAGAAATCCCTCAATCCAGACTGTTGTCCCTTCTTGGTGAAACTCGGTATGTATATATATAATTTTATTATACTTAAGTATTTGGTATTTGCTCTTTTCTAGTAGTTGCCTTTTAAACTCACCATGAGATTTAGCATACATGTGATATTTCCATGGGCTCTCATAGGGAGGTTAAGACCTTTTCGTAGGGAGATTGGGTCTCAAATAGGGAGATTTTGCGTAACAAGCATTGTGGCTAAAAAAGGGGGTATCGCAATGCACATATACACCGAAAATTGATTATAATACCTTCCATAAGAGGTTGGTTTTTTTACTAACAGAAGTTTATCATTTAAAGTATTTTGACAGAGGATAGTATTGCAATGCTACAGAATTCTGTCTCATAATTTAAGAGAAATAGATGTTATAAATTCATTTTTTTATTTCTATGCAAAGTTCAGGATCCCACAATAAAGGGTCTTTTTAGTAGATAATCAGTAGAAAATAATATCTTACCAAATTTAAAAGATATAGGCCTTGCAATTTAGGAGGAGATTGTTAAGTTTTTCTTAATTTCTTTGATCAATCTTTAAGCCCAAAACACAAGGCTTATTTTAATTGGGGAGAACTTCAAGTGGTTCTATAGTAAAGAATTAGGTACCGGTAATACTGTATTTATGCAATACAGCTTTTTGTAAAGTATGAAATTTTAGGCCTTGTAATTAGACACGTTTTCACGTCACGGTCATGGTTGCCATGGCAAACAGAGTTCTCCATGATTTACAATATTCTGTGAAATATTTTGAAAGGCCTTGTCCTAAGGATCATCTCTGTTTAGTTTGTGTATGAAATCCGATGACTAGATTAGGTGATTTTCATACTTGTTGACGGATGTCCGATGGATGCATGGATGGACGAAGAGACAGATCAATTAATCGTAATTGGCACTAACTGCTATTGAACTACGCTAAAAATAAATGTTTTTGATAGCAAAATGACGATAAAAGATGAAATTACGGACAGTATATTCCGAGTTCGCGAACGTTAAAGACGAACGTGGTAGAAATAGGAATGTGAAGAGCTACCTCTCGGCAAATTAATCCATGTTGAATAGCTTTATGAGAAGCTCTGTGTTAGCAGTAAATATAGAGCAAGTCCACAATTTTCTATTCTCAAATCTGCAACATTTGTGTTGACAGATGACTTGATTGGACCTTTCGCTTCCATACTCAAAGACGGTCGCAAATTTATGAATTGTGTGTAAACTCTCAAACGACCCGGGCGAGGATCCGGTGAAATCGCCGTGGCATTTAAGAAATGAATGTCCGATGTTTCTTTAATTTCAATATCAAATATTAGATTTGAATGACAATTCGAGAACGAATGAGGCAGTTTTCACTTTTTATTTCTTTAATGAATTGACCATCAAACATACGTAGATTTACTGAATATATATCTGCGTCAAAATTAAAGCATGACCGCTTCTTGTTTTACTCAATCACGCGGTTCGACACGAGGGTTTTTCTGCGATGCCGCCTTATTTTAACAAGGTCGCGTGACGCGTCGCTTTGCATATCATGTTCGACCTTTTCCTTCATGACGCTTATCGCGTACAGTGGAAATTTTTAGCGTCTTTTTTGGAATAGGATATTGAAATACGGCGGAAAATTACTGTGTTTACAGCCATTTTAATTTTTCAAAATAGGTGATAAAAATCTAATCACAGCTTAACTCGCATCCACTCCATTTTTATGATTCAAGTAATATCGGGTCACGACGTTTCACCCGGATTAGACCTTGTTTCAAAGAAAGGCCAATATTGCTGATCGTCATAATTCATTTCGTATACAGTGTGAAGGGTGATAGGTACAGTAGCACCCGTTTGTCGGCAATGGTTGATCTACCCCAAGACGATACACGATGACACTTCCAGACAGATAAACAAAGCTTTAACAGATATTGGATTTCTCACTCGCCATTCGAGCCTTCAGACCGGAGATTTTGCATTTTACGCTCCCCGATTTTTTTTCAGACTCAAATTTCTTCAGGTCGGGAGAATTGGTCTCCCGATCGGGAGAGCGGGAGGAAGGGTAAAATATCGGGAGAATACGCCGAGATCGGGAGATATCACATGTCTGATTTAGTACACTGTACACAATCAAACTAGTAATTTTCATCGAATATGTATCAACTTACAGTGTCTGCAATTTTCATTTGAAGTGTTTTAAACATGAACAGATTGAGTGCATCATTTTTATACCCAACTGGAAAGGTGGAGGGGTAGTGTTTTGGTGATGAATGTCAATTCATCCCTCCATCAAACAGTCCAGAGTCTGGCTGAGACTTTTGTTCAGAGCAGTTCCCATATTGTTTGTGGGGATTCAAAACCTCGTAACTAAAGCTTGAATAAGCTGGAGTTACTAGGTTTTGATCACCCACCGGCAGTATTTTAATGTGTGGATTTCAAAATAATTTGGCAAAATATTCACTGTCTAGTATAGATGTGCACCTAAAAATCTCTTTGGGATAGTTCCAAGTTCAAGGTCACAGCTCAAGGTTAAATATCGACATTAAGCTTGCCTGGAGCACTTCTTATACATTTATGGATTGATACGGAAGTCATCAACAATTCCTTAAACATCTTCTCCTTAGTAACCATTTGGCCGATTTCAATGGCAGAAATATTCAATGGTTGACCCTTCTCAAAACTTGTTCATGAAATTTTGATTGATCCCCAAATATGGGCAAGGCAGGGCCAGGCAGTTTTTGATCCTTAAATCTTTTAAAATCTTTTCCTCAGTAACCATTGTGCTGATTTTAACCAAACTTGGCAGAAATGTTCCTTAAGTTAGCCTTCTCAAAACTTGTTTGAGAAATTTTGATTGACCCCCCCAAATAAGAATGAGAAATGTGTAAGGCGTAAGGTAAGGCATCAGGCTTATCGGCTTATGGCAGAGAGAGTTGATCATAAAATAGATAGCTTTGCATTATACTGAGTGATATCAATACTATAATTCAACTTTCTTTTTGGTCTTCAGGTGGTGGACCCGTAGTGGATCCGCAGCATCTGGGGGGCGGTGGACATGGGTGGTGTTGGGTGGGGTTTCCTAATGATTTTCTTTGGGAAACATTGCCCATGGTCAGCGTTGTGGGGGTTCATTGGTTCCGGGGTGTTGCAGATCTATGGCAGTTCCACTACCTTAACTTCAATTTCTTTACATTTAGATAGCAATTACAAGGAATCTCACTATAAGCAATCAAAAGCAGCACAAAATCAAATTCAACTGTGTGTTTTGTACATATGTATTAATTTCTTTAATTCTTTGTTTTTGACAAGTTAGATGTTTAATTCTTTTGTAACAACATGTACATACATAATTGCAGAGGCTCACAGGGAAGACTGGGTTAACCCAACTGTGTTGCCTCGTAAAATTAAGTCTACATTATTATCATTATTATTATTATTAAACATGGGCATGGCAGGGCGTGGCAGTTTTTTACCCTAAAATCTTTAAACATCTTCTCCTCAGTAAACATTGGGCTGATTTCAACCAAACTTGGCAGAAATGTTTCTTGGGTGACCCTTCTCAAAATTTGTTTGTGAAATTTTGATTGACCCCCAAATATGGGTGTGGCAGGGCAGTTTTTGACCCTGAAATCTTAAAACATCTTTTTCTCATTAACCGTTGATATAATCCAAATTTGGCAGATATGTTCCTTTGGTGACCCTACTCAAAACTTGTTTGTGAAATTTTGATTGACCCCTGAATATGGGCGTGGCAGTTTTTGACCTTGAAATCTTTTAACATCTTCTCAGTAACCATTGGGTTGATTTCAACCAAACTTGATAGACATTTTGTTAGTTTCAAGGTGATGTTGACATACCAAGTTCAAACTTTTTTACCCGAGGATAACACAATTAACGGTTGAAAGACTTTTTTTTGCATCATAGTCCTAAATCATACCAGATCTTATCATGCACAAAATGCTCAAAGAGAAAGAGGCAATGGATTCTAACCCTTGCTAACAACTGGGGCTCTGTCTTTAAAGTCCAGCCAAAATACACTAGCCTCTGGTATGGCTGGAATCTGCAATCATCTAGGCCTGAGGTTATGTAACTTTTCTCAGGCTCAGGCTCAATGTTTCAAATTTTGAATTAAAATAAATGTATTAAAATAAAAGATAATATTAATAAGTTGTTATTTATAACAACTTATTAATATCATCTTTTATGTTAACGCATTAAAATGAGTAATAAAACAGAAATATGGCTGTAATCTCAAATTGAAATTTGAGAAAATTCTGAATTGAGCCTGAGAAAAGTTTTATAACCTCGGGCTCAGATTACAAATAAAGCGTGCTGACCCCTTATCAAATGAGCCAAAGCAAACTATAAAATTGAGAGTGTAGCTCCTACATTGCCCAAAATGAAATGTGTTCTTATTTTTATATCATGATGAAATTTAATTGATATTTTTTTTTTGCAAGTTCATTCAGTCATGAAAAATAGCAGAATTTGAATTCTTGATAATAAAACATATTATATAAAAAAGTCACTAGGAACTGGGATGCACCATATGTGTATTAGAATTTTATGAATTTTCTTTGTATTTAAAGCAGCATTAAGAACTCTACGAGGGTGAATAAAAAATTAGGTAGACTTGCGTTACAAAAAAAAATTATTTCAAAGACTTTGGAAAGAAAACTACACTGTTTTTAAATTTTTCTTTTTGTCATGTAAATTTGGGTGAAATCCAAATAGTTGGTCACCTGTAGCAACCATTCTAAAACATGAAGTCATTTGGTACCGGCGCATGGTAGCTACGTCATTATGACGCTGCGGTATTGTTTACTTCTGTTGAAAGTCAGCACTTGTCAAAATACTCAACTCAACAATAAACACAATTTCTGTATCGCCTATCCATTTGATAAGTAGTATTTTCATATCCATCTGATCCTCAATGATGAACTTAAATTTGTATTGTGTCTTTAAGATACTCAACTGATGTTGATCTGTGACAAATACAGATCAATCGTTGATGAGACGTTTTCCATTCTCCGTGTGTCATCCTTCAGAATCGCTCTCCATTCTAAAACAAACCTTTTAAACCATTAAAAGAGAAGGTTTCTGCTTATATTTGAAGACCTTTTAGCAAATTTTAATATTTTAACCTCTCGATTAGTTTTTCCATTGGTCCAGTAGAACTTTATTGCCCGGTTTTCTATGACTGCTCCGGAGCAGTCATTTCTTAGTTAAAAGAAATGACGCGTTCCCTTAGTTTACTGACTTTGAATTTCAAAATAGCGAATGGATTATTCTTAAATTTTAAATATCCTAACACATTACATCAACATGTAAATAGGCGAAGTTTGGAAGGGTTTGGTCCAAATTGAGGGGACAATTACGGGTTGTAACACTAGGAAGTAACGTTACAAAATGGGTTGCGCCGGTGGCACCTACCAAGGAATATAAAATGTTTGATTTTTTTAAAATTGTAGTCATAGCAGACTCTTGTAAATCTGGTATTATGTCAACATTAAATGGTTTAAGACATGTACAAAATTTCATTTATTTCCGTCAGGAAATTCCAAAGTTATAGTAAAAGTCCATGTACTTTTTGATCCACCCTCGTATATAGACCAAACCAGACCATAAAAGGATTGTAATCTGCTTATTATTTCCAACAAAATCCTGTAATGACTTGTATAAGCCTTCCAGCCTATAGCTTTCTCTTGCTTCATTGATTGTTTCATGAAACCTTCATTATCATACATAGAGGCTGAAAGTATTTTTTACCAGGTTTTCATGAGCTGTCATCATAATACACTTGGTAGCTATTATACACTTTATTATGCTCCTTATGCTCCCCAAAATTTTTTCGGGGAAGCATGTAGTCGTCGGCTTGTGTGCATGTCCATCCTGCCATCTGTTCAACGCCATATCTCGGGAATCCCTGGGCCTAATTGGTTGAAACTTCATATACAATCTACCCGCAAAATTTTCAAGACATCTCTTTTGAATTTTCTTGTTTCAAGGCTGTGTCATGGAAAAAGTGGACCTTAATTTAAAAATAAGTTTTTGCCGATTTCTCCTAGTCTAATTGTCAGAATTTTATGAAAACCTGTATTTGAGTAGCAAATCAGATTCTCTTGACCCTAAATTTTCGATTAAAAACAATTGTTTTGGGAAAAAAGGTCTAAAAATTAATAGCTTTACGTAAACTCTCTTTTTGTCATGCAAAAACTTATATTGGCCATAACTTTTGATTGGTTACAGATATAGTCTTCATATTTCACATGATCATTGCTTGTAACAAACCCTTCTTGTTGCTACTAAGTTCAAGGTCAAGGTCATTTTTCAAGGTCAAATTTATGAAAAAAAAAATAAATAAAAAACTTAAATATTGGCCATAACTTTGGATAAGCAAGTGATCGGGCCTTCATATTTCACATGATGACTGTCTTGGTCATAGCCTTACTGTTGGTACCAGGTTCAAGATTATCAGTCAAGGTCAAGGTCATTTATTGAGGTCATATCTGTTGAAAAAAATCAGTTTAACACTGGACATTACATTTGAATGGTAAGTGAAAGGGCTTTCACATTTCATATGATGATTGCCTGTGAATAGGCTTTTCTGTAGTACCAAGTTCAAGTTCATCAGTCAAGCTCAAGGTCATTTTCAAGGTCAAATTTATGGGAAGAAAATGAAAAAAACAACATTTGCCATAACTTTTAAATGGTAAGTGATTTGGTCTTCATATTTCATATGATGATTGCCTGGGACAAGGCTTTTCTGTTGGTTTCAAGTTCAGAGTCATCAAGGTCAAGGTATTTTTTTAAGGTCAATTTTTGTAATTAAAGCAAATATTAGCTGTAACTTTGGATTGGTAAGTCATAGAGCCTTGAAATTTCACAAGTGCATTGCTTGTGATAAGACTGCACATGCATAAAAATGTCAAGGTCATTGGTCAAGATCATTTGGTGAAAGTCACTCATTTATAACATAAAAATTTCCTAATTTCATTTAACTTTTGATTTGTAAAGACACTAACTGTTGAAAAGTGGTCTCCCTTTTTGACTCGGGTCTTTTCACCATCCAGCACTTGACAGCCGAGCATAGCCTGTGCTTTTTGGCTCACCTGAGCACAAAGTGCTCAAGGTGAGCTATTGTGATCACTCGTCGTCCGTCCATCGTCCGTCCGTCCTTCCGTCAACAATTTCTTTAAACATCTTCTCCTCCTAAACCACTGGGCCAATCAAGCTGAAACTTGGCAGGGATGTTCCTTGGGTGAAGCTCTTCAAAAGTTGTTAAAAGAATTTAATTCTATAAATAACTCTGGTTGCCATGGCAACAGAAAGGCTGAAAATTGCAAAAATCTAAGAAAAATTTCTTCTACTCGTAAACCACTAGGCCAATTAAGCTGAAACTTGGCAGAGATGTTCCTAGGGTGAAGCTCTTCAAAAGTTGTTAAAAAATTTTAATTACATCAAAAACTCTGGTTTCCATGGTAACGGAAAGGTTGAAAAATGGCTGAAAATGGCCCAAAATCTTAGAAAAAATTCTATTTCTCCTAAACCACAAGGCCAATCATGCTGAAACTTCGCAGAGATGTGTCTTGCGTAACCTCTTCTAAAATTGTAAAAAGAATTCAATTTAATCAAAAACTCTGGTTTCCATGGTAACGGAAAGGTTGAAAAATGGCTGAAAATCTTGGAAAAAAATCTTTTCCTCCTAAACCACAAGGCCAATCAAGCTGAAACTTGGCAGAGATGTTTCTTGGGTGAAGCTCTTCTTAAATTGTTAAAAGAATTCAATTTCATCAAAAACTCTGGTTTCCATGGTAACGGAAAGGTTGAAAAGTGGCCGAAAATGGCTGATAATCTTAGAAAAAAATCTTCTCCTCCTAAACTACAAGGCCAATCAAGCTGAAACTTGGCAGAGATGTTTCTTGGGTGAAGCTCTTCTAAAATTGTTAAAAGAATTTAATTTCATCAAAAACTCTGGTTTCCATGGTAATGGGAAGGTTGAAAAATGGCCGAAAATGGCTGAAAATCTTGGAAAAAATTCTTTTCCTCCTAAACCTCAAGGCCAATCAAGCTGAAACTTGGCAGAGATGTTTCTTGTGTGTAGTTCTTCAAAAGTTGTTAAAAGAATTTAATTTCATCAAAAACTCTGGTTTTCATGGTAATGGAAATGTTGAAAAATGGCTGAAAATGGCTGAAAATCTTAGAAAAACTTCTTCTCCTCCTAAACCACTAGGCCAATCAAGCTGAAACTTGGCAGGGATGTTTCTTCGTGAAGTTCTTCAATAGTTGTCAAAAAAAGTTAATTTCATCAAAAACTCTGGTTTTGCATGGTAACAGAAAGGTTAAAAAATGGACGAAAATTGCTGAAAATCTTAGAAAAACTTCTTCTTTTCCTTAACCACTGGGCTAATTTAGCTGAAACATGATAGGGATGTTCTTTGGGTGAAGCTCTACCAAAATTGTAAAAATAATTTTATTCAATCAAAATCTCTGGTTTACATGGTATTGGAAATGTCAAAATATTGCCAAAAATATCAGAGAAGGTTAATCTTTCGCCTTAACTATTTGGCATATCTTAAACATGGCAATGATATTCTTAAGGTCAAGGACCACTAAACTTGAATTAATTCCATCAATAACTTTGTTTGCAATTAAAAAGAAAATTAAATTGCAGTAGGAGGAAATTAAAGTCTGTTTCTTTTAAATCCACCCTAAATGTACATCAGACAATTTCTGGTATTTATAACATTGTTGACAAGTTATGAGTTGACTTACTCAGGTGAGCGATATAGGACCATCATGGTCCTCTTGTTTTTGTTTATCCACCAAAAAGCATTAAAGAAAGTGTTTAATTCGCCTAAGCATGAGCTACTGTTATATTAATTCACTAGTGACAAACACTGGTTTGGAGTATATATGTCTAATAAACATGTCTTTTAAGAGGCACTTGATGTGATATCTTTACATTTCTCCCAGTATCATCGGTCCTTAACTTTTTCTCCACAACCCTGGGAACCCTTCAGCATATGCTATTATAACCTACATACAAAAGATGTCTTGGTAAACTGCTTTAAGTGAATTCTTACAAAAGATGTCATGGTTAACTGTTTTAAGTAAATTTTGACTGTTGATTTAAAGCATACTTAATTATCAAGTACCTTTTTTGGGAGCATAACCTATCACCCTCAGCTCTTGTTCAAAGTGTCCTTGGTTTGATCCCTAATGATGGCACACATCCCTTCTGTTATTTGTTTCCCACCAATACATGGGTGGATCATCAAACCTTTGAAGGATAGCAGCTTGAGGCTATGAAAGGATGAAATGGAAGTACTGATGTGAGGAATTCCAGGAATCCATTATTATGTACCCCTGTTACTGAAATTTGACTTAACGATTGTTGAAAGGGGCATTAATCAAACAAAATGAGGTTATTGTGATCTTTAAAATCTGAATCCCAGACATTTCATTCAAAATAACAAATGAACCTCTAGTTCAAACATGGCAAATATAAAGGTCAAGTATTGAAATGTTTTTAGAACTAGAGTCATAGAACTTCAAGAAAAGTTTTTGAAAAAAAATGTTCGAAGTTCTAGAAAGATGCTAGACATTCAAAGAGAGCGTAGGGATTATGCCTTATTAATGAATCTTCTTATTTAGTGGTATTTTTAAATATCCTTTTGTCTTACATAAAGCTCATTATCATTTAAATCATGATCAATAACCAAAATACCCATGTTATAGAATTATTGGAGTAAACTGTAATACTGGGGCATAATCCACACAAAGTAGATTAAAATCATACTTTATTGTTAAACGCTTTAGAGCCTTAAATATTTGTTTAGGTCAGATTTTTACATTCCTTATCTTTGATATTAAAAGTAATTTGAAACCAAAATAGCAATCTTTGCACAGAGAGGAAGAAAGATTATGTTTATTTTTGTCCATTTTTTCACCATCCTAATGAATATTGATGGCCCAGCGCAAAACAGTTGTAACTATCTTTATGTTCCAACTGTTTTGCACTCAGCCATTTATAAGTAGTGCAGGCTCTAATAAAAGCCCATCCCATTCTAATGGAAATGCGATGATTCTAATAGAACCTGGAGAGCTTTTACGGTTATATTACCTGATACAATGATCTACAACTTGAGCCAAAGAATATTATTACTTTCTAGTTACAATGGTTTTGCCGCAAGCAATCGACAAGTTACCTGTCACACAATAAGGTCTGTCAAACAAACGTTGACAATTGTCAGTTAAGACTATGTTGGTTTTCATTTTTAGATATTTTCTGATTTTGAGAGGTAATTGTACCCTATTTGATGTTTATAACTTGCTTTTGAAATGAGATGTTCGGTTGGTCCCTGATTGGTCAATCTTTAAAATTTGTTATTTACAGAATTCCCAGATGGCCTGATGGGTCACAAATGTTTTGAGGTGTCAGTGCAAAATTGTTGTCAGTGCCTGTATATTGATAGACACTTACAAAAGTTTGGCATTTACCCCTCAAGTTGCAATACCAGATCTAATCCATAAAAGGTCATTCAGAAATAGTTGTTCAAAGTAATCCCTTAGTTTGGAAGGATAACTGTTAAAGATTGAAGCAAATGGTCAATACACTGATCCACCTGCTTGTAATGAGCAAGATAGTTACTTTTCACCCCAGATGGCTCATATTAGTGTGATGGGTCATATATTAACCCTTATCCAGCTGAAACTATATGAACCTGTGCTTGACATTTCCAACAGTTTCACTGGTGCACAAGGTTTAAATGTTGGGTAGTGTAGACAAGAACACAATGCTAGAAGAATATAATCATGCTTACCGCCCGAAGAAGCATAGACACCTTATCTATTTGTACAGTGCATAGTGAAGACTCTGGTCAGACTGTGCAGTAACACAGGCTTGCCAAAAGCTATGCTTTGCACAAATGTGAAATTGTTGGAAATGTCATGCACAGGCTCATATATTGTATCAAGCCAAATTTCAACATTTCAAATAGTCTGGTTCCAGTTTTTTTCAAAAACTAAATCAGGCAGTATAGGCTAAGATCAAACTGAACATCTGTGCAGGCTGATCTTAGTCTATATAGGCTGGCAAAGCTATACAGTAGACATTGATCATGATCAACGGAATAAGGATTAACAAAACTGTATGGTTATAAACGAAACATTTAAACATACTACAATACATGGGCTCAATGTTCTGATACAATAAAGGTTAAGTGCAACTTAATCGGGGATCAGTTCACAGAAAGATCAGTTACAAATTAGACGGTCTTTATGTTCGACGTGAAGAGACACTTTGACACTTTGTTTGTCAACTGTCGCAATCTTAAAAAATACCGATATTTTATCTGTTAGCCAATACAATGAGTAAATTGATTACCGAATTATTGTTGGGTGATTAAAAGCTAGGATTACTGTTAGATATGTGATTACAGTGGAATTAACTTGTGAGATATACTTATAATAGGAAGTATATAAAATATAATGGGAATTTGAGAAAAATGAATTATAATTAAAATTCTCTCTCTTCTAAGTGTTTAATGCCATCATAAGGCAGTTTGTAGCAGGTCAGACTGTCAATCTAGATGTCCCAGGTTTGATCCCAGATGGTGGCACTCATACTTTTCGACTATTTGTCTCACACCATTGAGTTGATAATTGTAGACCTATGTTGGATAGCAGCTGGAGGCTTGGAAAGGATGTAATGGTGGTACTGGTGTGAGGATTACCAGGAATCAATTGTTAGGTGATCCAGTCATCAAAAGATAATTGAAACATTGATGGCGTAAAACCCCATTCAAATAAACAAACTTCTTGTAGTGTTCATGAAATTTTCCTGCTGTACACACATCTTTAGCAGACAGTGAAGACTAAGATCACCCTGCACTGAGATACAGTCTGATCTTAGCCTATTTTAGTGCTTTGCCTTTCTACTATATAATTGTTAGAAAAACTTGAGCCCACTTGTTGAATTTTAAAAACAAATCACATTTTTTTTGCAACAAAATTTCAATTCTGCAGGAAAAGGCTTGATTGATGGATAACCTTAATAACAAGATAAAGGAACACATTAGTTGAATGAAATAATTTGCAACACAGGTGACACTATTAATTGCATGAAGTTGAAATTTTCTACAGAATGAACATTTTTGGGTGGATTTTGTTAAATGAAAATATCGAGAGGGACTTGTTTGGAAATAAGGACTTTAACCCTTTGCTGTTTAATCCCTTTTTACGTGCCTGTGATTTTATTATTGAGAAAACATTGTGAAAAAAGAAGAAATTGCTTCTGACAAGCAATTTCTTCTTTTTCCACACTATTTTCTACCCTACTGAATGGTTATTTTTCAAATTAAATCCACTTTAAATTTTTGTCTGCAAAACCTTTGAATTTGGGCAGGTCCAAAATTTTGTAAAACAGGAAAGGGTTAAAATCACTGTGTAAATTGTAATGGAATACAATCTTAAGTAAATACAATGCAGCTTTCTTTAGTGCTTGCAAACAATTTGTTACCAATGTCCTATTTGATCATTTTATAAACCTCTTTCATTTCTATTTTTGAATAGACTTGTGGTATACTATGAAATTTTGTCCTTATTCTTAAAGAAAATCACAAATCATGGGCTCATAGACTAGCGTCTATACAATTTATGGACACTAAATGCAGTTTTGCGACTGAATCCTTGAAATAGTTTAAGTTTTATGATGCAATGAAGGCTGTATTGACCTGATACCCGCCTGATAATATGACATGATACCAGCTAGTCTATTTTTAGAAATAATTTGCATACATTTTCTCCAGAATTTCTAAGATTGTAAGATATTATTAAAAGAATGATTGCATGATAAATAGAATAACATGTTAGTGTCTTAAAATATTATTGTTATCTAGTCTCAGCTACTGGAAATTATCATGACTCGGCAAAGCCTGATCATGATAAATTCCCCAACCTCGACCCAATAACATAGATTTTTTAAGATACTAACATATTATTCTCTATTTGCCTGTCTGTATGAATGAAAAAATAAGTGTAACAAGCTGGATGTCAAGAAAAGGAAGAGAGTTAGAATTTAATGTTTACTGCTGACCAAGAATACTTGGAATGAGTACTTATGTGGTTAAATTAATTGTAACATGGCCTTAAAATTGGTTGCCTGTCAGACTCTCAACCATTGGGACCTGGGTTTGATCTTTTCTGATTTAAGGCTTCCACAAATAGGTGGATAATCAGAAATTTAAGTGGGATTTAATGTGATAATGATATGTAGTATGATGGGCATCGGATAAAGTATTGTAGTTGTACTGATGTGAAAAATAAAAAGAAGCAATAGGCAGGTGCACCAGCCTACACAATATAACTGCAATAATGTTGAGAACTGTATTAAAACTTATTAAAAAAAAAATTAAGAAGGATTAGTACCTGGTTTCTTAGAAAGGATATAGTGGTACTTCTGGTGTGAGAAATACCAGGAATCAATGCTTCAGCCACAACAATATGCCTCATCCTGCTTAAAGCAGTATTGAACCCAATTCAATATCAATCTTTCAATTGATTTAGTCTCTATTAAGACCATTCCAATATGCAGCCAAAACTTCAGGTTTTAGTCAGAATCTAAAAGTAAGTTAAACATTTTGATGACTGCCTGTCCCAACCAGTGGGTGGAGCTTCACATCTAACATTTACAGTGTCCCATGCAAGCATTATCATCAATACAAGAATGTTTTCAGTGGTTACTGAATGTATTCATAAATGAAATGACGGAAATGATAATACATTTTGTGGAATAAACAGTATTATTGTGATAAACAATGAAGATTTGTGTCAAAACAGTGATGTTTATAACTGTTCATATATTACATGGGTCAATTTCCCACATGATTGAGTTGGAGTGTATTGTATGATACTTGGGGTGCAGAAAACATGCATGGGGTCAGTTCATGGGAAGACTGGACTAGAGGAGATTCACGGCACATATATGGAGAGACCTCCGTCTGTTGTCAATGATATTAAGGGACGGAAAATGGGAAATCGGAGTAGAGCTGGATTTAAGTTTATGACTGTGCCAGCATCTAAGGCCATGGTGGCTGATGCGTAGGTATTTTGTGCTCTTAAAAATGCAATTACATGTCTTTATGTTCACATTTTGATAGCTCAGCAGGAAACTGCTGTATTTGCTTATAAAATTATGTTTATAGGCAGTGACATGTGTTGCATGCTTAGCTGTTATTTTTTTCTTATCTAATTTTGTTTCTTAACTCAATTCAATACCATATTTTGATTAGATTCTTGATAATTTTAAAGTAACTGTGACAGTTTTAGCAGATAAATGAATAATACATCTTATGTATGTTGGTACAAACTAGAAAAAGAAGATGATCTTTTCATTGAAAGGGCTGTAAATCTATTGAAAAAATTGATAAATCTTTGGTGAACGACAATTGCTATAGTTTCATGAGTGGCAGAGATTTATCAATCTTTGATGAAAATTAAAAAAATATATATTTACTTTCAAGTTTTAAAAGGTTTGAAATCTCCTGAAAGTGTGTCATTTTGCATATATGCAATTATTGGATAAGGGGCCTTGTTAAATGGGCCTTTTAATGTCAAATTGAGAGAAATAAATGAAAGGATATGAGCCAGTGTGTGACATTTCCAACAATTTGATATGTGCGCAACATTTTGACACTGACCAGCCTGTGCATCCGCACAGTCTGGTCAGAGTCTAATCTAAGCACTCAATAGATTGCTAGGAACCTATAAGTCTTAGTCCATGCTCACAGAATATTTTCAGTTCACTGTGTAACTTCTCATTCTCATATTCAAGTTATACACAAAGCCTTGGCAGACAGTATAGATGTGCAGTCTGATCTTAGCCTAAACTTCTATCAAATTGTTGTTGCAGACCTTGAGCCAGATGGCAGCACTCATTCTTTCCTACTATTTGTCTCCCACTAATGGAGGCATATTTGTAGACCTATTTTGGATTGAAGCTAGAGGCTAGAAAAGGATGTATTGGTAGAATTGGAGTGAGAAATACCAGGAATCCGTTGTAAAGTGTTCCAGCCCCTGCGTGATAACTTTAAGATAGTTGAAAGGGGCATAAAACCCCATTCAAACAAACAGACAGGGTGAAATGTCCCAAAAAATTGCAACTTGTTTGAAACAAGGGTAAGTGCAGCCAGATAATGTTTGCATCTCTATTTTGCAGGAGGAAACAGTTACTTACTATGAGTGAAGAAAAGTCCAGAAAAATTCTAGATGGTACTTTAAGAATTGACAAATCACAGGGGGAGTTTGTTGGGAGGGCAGGACTAACCTACCAGCCAGAACAAACAAGACAGGTAGAACATTTGGCTATTAAACATTAATTTATGCCCTCGCACTGCATCGATCAGGACATATTATTTCACTGGTGTCCATCTGTCTGTCTGTCTGTCTGCAAAGAACTTTGCATGTCAGCTTAACCTGCAAACTGAACATTTTCTTGTCACTTCAACACTATTTTAGTACTTATATTCGGCATGAAGGTTCCTCTCAACAAAACTTATCATTTGATGTCAAGTTCAACTGCCAAGGTCAGTAATTCAGGTCAAACTTCTGACAAATTGCTATTTAAGGGGTATTAGTGTTTGATGAATACTTACATTGTTGACAATCATACAATGAAATCAATCCTCAATACAGCTCATTTAAGATTTAAAGGATATTGAATGAGTGATCATTGAATGCCAAATCTATTAAACAAGTCATCATTAAACAGATAAAAACAAGGCTTTGACAAGTGTTTATCTGTTTAAGTTGACAAGTATAATAAATTTGGTATTTCATGAGCACAAATTTGATATTTTAAATATATATCGACCTAAACTTTTTGCAAAAAACAAGGAAATTCCAGAAATTTATCAATTTAAGTTGTGTAATTTTACCTGTGTCATATCATATACATTCAACTGAGATATTTCACTCTTGCGACATTGGTCATGTTATAAAAGTGATATTGTCAATACCATTGTGAAAGAGCTATAGGGGTTGTTTAGTAAAAATTGTGGACTTGCTTCTTTGTCTTAGTAATTTATTTTTAGATAATACAAACCACAAGTTTAGGTCTTTTCTTAGTAAAGTAAATTTGAGTATTAATCGACCTTAAATTTATGGATAAAGTTTTATCTCATTGTGTTAATGCCACCTGTGGTATAGATGATGTTTTATCTGTTGTGTACCTGTCAATAGTTTCATCTTTCTTTTTTGAATAAAAGCTTCTTATGTGGTCATTTCTTACAAATTTAATACTTATACCTACAAGGCCTGTTTTATCTTATTGTGTCTAAGGAGAGCATGGTAATATTAATACAGCTTTATATATTTTGATGAAAAATAATTTGTAATTATACCAACCACCTACGAAGTAGAGGGGAGTATATTGCTATCACCCTGTCTCTCTGTAGGTCCATCCATCCGTTTATGGAACTTTTTTTGTTTCTGGTCATTAACTCAAGAACGAAGTGACCTTGAGTCATTAAACTTTGTATAATTGCTGCCCATGACCAAGGGTCACATAGGTCAAAGGTCAAGGTCACAATTCAAATTTGTCCAAAAACTATTTACCGAACTTGGTCAAAGTGCTAGTGGGGATATAAGTATGTGTTGCGCCAGATCTAGTTATGTATTGTTAAATTCCCCCATACTTCTTTCCAATTACCGAACAGTATGACTATAGTATTCAAAGTTTACTTCCTAGAAAGGTAAAGTCTTAAACCATCTTCAGTTGGCAAATGAATTGTTTTTGCTCTGCTTGGTTGTCTCTAGGCTGCTCATGTCTTGTGCCTAGAGTTTATGTGAAATTGCTGGAAATATCATGCAAGGACTCATTTATAATTTGAGCCTGTGCGTGACATTTCCAACAATTTGAAATGTTCGTGAGGTGCAAACATTAGGTAGTATGGACAACCACATACTGTAAATATAAAGTAACCTGATGGCCTACAGATGCCTTTAGACCTTATCAGACTGTCAGACTGTGCACATGCACAGGCTGGTAAGAGTCTTTGTCTGCGCATATTTCGACTTGTTGAAAATCGCATGCACAGGCTCATTTTAAAAGTATATATTTTTCAGGAGAGTACAGGAAAGAAAGGTTTTGCAAGGAGTTATGTGAATGAAATGACAAAGGAGGCAATATTTACAGACAGAAAACGCAACGAACTGAATAAAATATGGCCTCAAATCTTCTATGAAATGGTGTATTCAGCTCTGTCAGATATGGCTGATCCCCAGACTTACATGAAAAAGTGTATGGAGGAAATAGACAAAACTTAGCAAAACTTGAAACCAGTCAGCAAGACAGGTTTAGTGCTATTTATTTATAATGGTTGCTCAAGTGCTGTGATAAGAGATCCAGTCTATGGGCTGGTACCCAGCCAGTGATTGTTGCCATGGACAGAAGGTCTGGTATTACAGAAAATGGAGGGTTAATACTTGACAGTGAGTGAAACCCAGTATGCTCAACTAGATCTTTTGAACTTGTGATATATAACAACATGTTCAGTATGAATAAGAAATAGAATTGATAAAATGTAGGTACATAGTATACATACTGTGTGTTTTACAAAAGCTTTGCATACATCTATTCTTTAAAAACTGCAGCTAGAAATTTTAAGATTGTGTTGTAGAAATCGGGGAAACTTGTTTAAGTCATCATTGACCTGATAAAGTTACATATGTTTAAGGACCATCTAGAAAGAGAGAAAGATCTAACCTAGTTCAGAATCCTCGGACTACATCATTTGACTAGGATCAAAACAGTTCACTTAAGACAGATTAACTGATTTGATGAAAATTGTACTATTATTTTGAAATTCAATCTCTGCAGGATAGCACAATTTTAAAATACCAGTATTTAATTTACTAATTTCCAGTTGGGTCCTGTTTCTTGATGGGTCATATGATCTGTTGAGTTCTTTCTACAGTAAATCTTTAGTGTAGGAGATAGTTCTTAGATTTACTTCAAGTTTATTTTTCAAAGATAAGTCAATTTACATCTTCCATTTAAACTCTTTTTGGTCAATCTTGCTTTAGGGCAAAGGTTATAACCAAGTTTAAACTTTGCTTAGGGTAAGCTAGGGAGCTGTTATTATAAAGAGAGTAAATTTGAAATACAGTAAAATGTGAATTAAGTGACCACTTAGAGGACTACCAAAAATCTGTAAGGAGAATGGTCTCTTAGTACACATTTTGTTTACAAACTAAAAACATAGTTTCGATTGAATGTGCATGTTATTAAGAATTTCTCAATAATCTTATGCTGTTAAAAGTCAATAGAATCGTCTCATTAGATGATTCTGATGAGTTTTAACAACAAGAGATTCATTTATAATGATTCTTAGGGCAATAAAATCTAACTTTTAATATATTTTGATCTAAGGAATATTTTAAAAGTGGTCGCTTAATAAAAATTGTCACTTGATAGAAATGGTTGCTCAAGCAAGATGGATTGTATGTGTGTCTGTTGATCAGGTATGGAGTATAATTCTTTTTTTTGTAATTAAAAGTTTTACGGGTTTAATCATTTCGATTTCAACTATTTTTCATATACAAGCATATAGAATAAATTCAAATATTATCCATAACCCAAGAAATGCCTTTATTCTATAATGTTCAGAATTTCAGAATTTTGCATGTTCAATCACTCATGAAAACTGAGAAAAATAAAATTCTTGATAATAAGACCTAATCAACAGTTCTTTAGATCATTATGTTTAGTAGTATCTCTGACAGAGCTTTAACTTGGAATAACTTGGTTTTACTTGTTATTTCTATAGTGAACGGTTATTTCCTTCATTATGACTCAAATTGCCCTTTCAGAATTCTTTTGAAAATGTTAGTTTGGCAATTTTTGGTCAGTTTATACTGATTTATTTTTATTTTGATTGCAACAAAAGCTTAAGCTAACAGAATTGTCTCATTAACACATAATTCTGATGTTTTCATGTTCCTGAGAAAGAAGCAGTGGTTTTAAATCTGACAATTAATGTTCCTTACAATATCTGTTGTTAAACACCATCAGTGAAAATAAGCTGTATTATTGCAATTGAAAATGTACTTACATTTTATTATTGTCCACAATCTTGCTTGTTTCTACACCATACACCAATTTTCTACACTATACCAAGCATACAACTCTGAGTTTTGGGCATTAGTGTTCAAACAGCACAACTTATTCATTTATCATAAGTGACCCATCACGCAAAAAGGGACCATCTGGGTAGAATGTTAAGTGTCGACCCTAGTCAGACTGCACTTTTTGGGTAGACTGGCTAGGGTCAAAACCTTTTGCAATATGCCTTTTCTCTGAATCTCGGATGATCAATCTACCTTCCAGTGAAAGAATTTTTGAAATGCATCCTCAGGTTGACCTATGCCAGAACCAACCCTTTTTCAAATAATCATTTTGCAGATTAGTTCCCAGATGGTCCCTTTTTGCATGACGGGTCACATTTTGTATACTTAAATGTATTCTAAAAATTGAATGACACTTACGTTACAAGATGGGACCTTTCTACATTTATTGTATCTAGAGATTCAGTGTAAAACTACTGTTGGTACATATTTAGATAAAGCAGTTGTCATAGTGCAGTTGGTAGCGCATTAGACTGTCAATCTAGAGGTCCTGGATTGTATTCGCAACATGTACAACGGCACTTATCCTTTCTGACTATTTGTCTACCACCAATGGATTGATAATCATATACCTATGTGGGGCTGCAGCTGGAGGCAAGGAAAAGATGTGATGGTTGTACTGGTGTGAGAAATACCAGAAAGCAATTGTTAGGTGCTCCAGCCAAAGAGATATAACTGAAAGATTGTTGAAAGCAGCATATAACCCCATTCGAACAAACAAAGCCTATTTAGATAAAAAATACAACAAAATGGGGGTGTACTTTATCTGCATCATAATACAACATACACCAATATTTTATTCAGTATTTGACTTTCATGTAAGTCTTTCATTGTTATGTAAACAGTTTTATTTCATCTTGATCAAGTGATTAAAGAATATTTTGTTTTTATAAGAACTGTTTCTTCATTGCTTTTGGTGGATTACTGAGAAATAATGGTAGTTTATCATTGGATAGACTCAACGCCTAACCATTGAAATTACCAAACACTCATATTCCACTTTTGTTCATTTCCCCTCTCTGACATTTTCTTAGCAGAGCCTAATAAGTGACATGGTAAATGTTGCATAGCTTTAGGAAATTTTGCATCAAAGAAATAGGTATACCGGGATTTTTTTGGGGAGCATGATCGATTGATATTTTTTTCTGTAAACATCAAAAGCTATATTTATGCCCCCCTAAGAGAAGATGAGGTATATTGTTTTGCACTTGTCGGTCGGTCTGTCAGTAGGTCCGCCCATAGACCATTTTTGACAGGAGCATATCTCGAAAAGTATAATAGCTATGGTCATGAAACTTCATGGGTGGATAGATCACATCAAAGGGAAGTGCAGTGCGTATGAAGCCTTACTCTACCTTTATTTTTTGAGTTATAGCCCTTTGTTAATTTTCACATTTGAATTTTGTCTGGAGCATATCTCTTAAAGTATGAAAGCTAGAATCATGAAACTTTACAGGTGGATAGATCTCATTGAGGAGAAGAGCAGTGCACCAGGACCTTAACTCTACTCATCATATTTTGTGATTTATTGCCCTTTGTTGATTGACAAAGAATAGGCTATTGACCTGCTGTTATTTGGGGCATAAATGTTTTACAAACATCTCTTGTTTCATAGGTGGTGGAACCCCTCATGAAAATATAGCTTTTGTTGTTCACTTCCAAAAGTAAATGAAATATGAATTGGTCTTATACTGAAAAAAAGATTAACGTAATTCACCTGTAAGACATGCCTAAGTTTGATGCAAAATATCATGGGGGTGCTATTTCAGACCCATTTTAAGCTCACCTGTGCACAAAGTGCTCAAGGTGAGCTATTGTGATCATACAATGTCCGGCGTCCTTCGTTAGTCGTCCACAATTTCTTTAAGCATCTTCTCCTCCTAAACCAAGGGCCAATCTTGATGAAACTAGGCAGAGATGTTTCTTGGGCCAAGCTCTACCAAAGTTGTTCAAATAAATGAAATTCACCCTTTACTTTCCCTTAACCCTTAACCAAATGGTTGAAATAGGAAAATCTTCAAAAATCTTCTTCTCTGAAACCAGAAGGCAGACAGCTTTTATATTTGGTATGTAGCATCATCTAGTGGACCTCTACCAAGTTTGTTCATATCAATTCCCTAGGGTCATATTTGGGCTTTGCCTGGGCGCAACCCCTTTTACATAGAATCAAAGAGCAAATTTCTTTAAACATCTTCTCCTCCTAGATCAGTGGGCCAAACTTGATGTAACTTGGTAGGGATGTTACTTGGGCCAAGCTCTACCAAAGTTGTTCAAATAAATGAAATCCACCCTTACCAATCCTTTTTACATAGAATCAAAGAGCTAAAATCTTTAAAAATCTTCTTCTCTTAAACCATATGGCAGACAGCTTTCATATTTGGTATGTAGCATGATCTAGTGGACCTCTACCAAGTTTGTTCATATCAATACCCTGGGGTCATATTTGGGCTTAGGTGCTCCAGCCGCGGCGATATAACTGAAATAATGTTGAAAGCGGCGTAAAACTCCATTCGATCAATCACTTTGGGGCTCCACCCGGATGCATCCTTTAAATATAGAATCAAAGAGCAAAAGGCATATTTTTCTCGCTCTTGGCTGAAAACATTCCATAGTATTGACCTTATGTAGAAATTATCTCCTTGTTGACATCTGCCTATTTAATTAATGTGATGTCCCAGGGATCAAAGAGACTCAGGTGAGCGATCTAGGACTATCATGGTCCTTTAGTTCTTAATTCCAAAAACTTAGTACTTCAGGACAATTATGGTACCTTACACAAACAAATGGTCAACCTGTTCATAAATATCAAATAAAATAGTGCTCTCCTGATACACTTTTTGATTAAGTAAGAAAAATCAAACTGTTAGCTAATGAATCGTTATTCTGTCATTTAAAGTCATCTTTCCAAATACAAGTCGCCTTCCAACATTAAATGCAGCTTTCAAAAGCAAGTAACTGTGGTAGTAGAAGGCCGAGATTATTTTTCTATTTTTAGCTCTCCTGAGCACGAAGTGCTCAAGGTGAGCTATTGTGATCATGCAATGTCCAGCGTTCGTCGCCAGTCGTCCACAATTTCTTTAAGCATCTTCTCATCTAAACCAGTGGGCCAATCTTGATGAAACTTGGCAGGGATGTTCCTTGGGTCAAGCTCTACCAAAGTTGTTCATACAATTGAAATCCACACTTAACTTTTCCTTTACCCTTAATGAAAAGAGTGAAAATTGGAAAATCTTCAAATCCCTGGGGTCATATTTGGGCCCCAACCGGGCACAACCCTTTTTATACGCCTGTCAAAGACAGGACGTATTATGGGATCACCCGTGGCGTCCGGTGTCCGGCAGCGTCCACTTCTTTGTCCGGAGCATAACTCTGTCACTTGAAGTCCAATGGACTTCAAACTTGGCAATTGTATTCTTCTCATCATTGCGGAGTGCAGTGCGCTACAACCATAACTCTACCTGGCCTAGTTTTTGAGTTATTGCCCTTTGTTGTTTTTCATACTAGAATCTTGTCCGGAGTATATCTCTAAAAGTATATAAGCTAGGATCATGAAACTGCATGGGTGTATAGATCTCACCAAGGGGGAGTGCAGTGTACAAGAACCATAACTCTACCTGGCCTATTTTTTGAGTAATTGCCCTTTGTTGTTTTTCAGACTTGAATCTTGTCCGGAGTATATCTCTTAAAGTATGATAGCTAGGATCATGAAACTTCATGGGTGTATAGATCTCACCAAGGGGGAGGTGCAGTGCACAAGAACCATAACTCTACCTGGCCTATTTTTAGCTCACCTGAGCACGAAGTGCTCAAGGTGAGCTATTGTGATCGTATAATGTCCGTCGTCCGTCGTCAGTCGTGCGTCGTCCGTCGTGCGACATGCGTCGTGCGTCGTCCACAATTTCTTTAAACATCTTCTCCTCCTAACCCAGTGGGCCAATCTTGATGAAACTTGGCAGGGATGTTCCTTGGGTCAAGCTCTACCAAAGTTGTTCAAATAAATGAAATCTATCCTTAACTTTCCCTTTACCCTTAACAAAAAGGGAAAAAATATGAAAATCTTTAAAAATCTTCTTCTCTGAAACCAGAAGGCAGACAGCTTTCATATTTGGTATGTAGCATCATCTAGTGGACCTCTACCAAGTTTGTTCATATCAAGACCCTGGGGTCATATTTGGGCTTTGCCCAGGCGCAACCCTTTTTACATAGAATCAAAGAGCGAAAATCTTCTTCTCTGAAACCAGAAGGCAGACAGCTTTCATATTTGGTATGTAGCATCATCTAGTGGACCTCTACCAAGTTTGTTCATATCAAGACCCTGGGGTCATATTTGGGCTTTGCCCAGGCGCAACCCTTTTTACATAGAATCAAAGAGCGAAAATCTTTAAAAATCTTCTTCTATGAAACCAGAAGGCAGACAGCTTTCATATTTGGTATGTAGCATCATCTAGTGGACCTCTACCAAGTTTGTTCATCTCAAGACCCTAGGATCATATTTGGGCTCCACCCGGGCGCAACCCTTTTTACATAGAATCAAAGAGCGAAAGTCTTTAAAAATCTTCTACTCTGAAACCAGATGGCAGACAGCTTTCATATTTGGTATGTAGTATCATCTTGTGGGCCCCTACCAAGTTTGTTCATATCAAGACCCTTGGGTCATTTTTGGGCTCCACCCGGGTGCATCCCTTTATCTCTTATGAGAACGAAGGGTAAAAATAGAAAAACCATCAAAAATCTTCTTTTTTCAAAACCAGTAGGTAGACAGCTTTCATATTTAGTATGTAGCATCATCTTATGGACCTCTTCCAAGTTTGTTCATATCAAGACCCATTGGATCACATTTGGGGTCCACCCGGGTGCATCCCTTTTTACATAGAATCAAAGAGAAAAAAAGGCATATCTGTCTTGCTCTTCGCTGAAAACATTCCATGGTATTGATCTTAGGCAATTATCTTCTATTTGACATCCGGCTATCTAATTAATGTGATGTCCCAGGGGTCAAAGAGACTCAGGTGAGCGATCTAGGACCATCTTGGTCCTCTTGTTTGAGTTATTGCCCTTTGTTGTTTTCCAAACTAGAATCTTGTCTGGAGTATATCTCTAAAAGTATAATAGCTAGGATCATGAAACTTTATGGGTGTATAGATCTCACCAAGGGGGAGTTCAATGCACAAGAACCATAACTCTACCTGGCCTATTTTTTGAGTTATTGCCCTTTGTTGTTTTTTAGACTTTAATCTTGTCCGCAGTATATCTCTAAAAGTATATAAGCTAGGATCATGAAACTGCATGGGTGTATAGATCTCACCAAGGGGGAGTGCAGTGTACAATAACCATAGTTCTACCTGACCTATTTTTTGGGTTATTGCCCTTTGTTGTTTTTCTGACTTGAATCTTGTCCAGAGTATATCTGTAAAAGTGTAATAGCTAGGATCATGAAACTTCATGGGTGCAAAAAATATTCATTCAAAATAACCCCAGTTCTATTCAAACCCCCAGTTAATACTCAGCAGTGTGACGGGTGTATCTTGTGACAATTTGGCACCTTGTTACATAGAATCAAAGAGCGAAAAAATTCAAAAATCTTCTTCTCTGAAACCAGATGGCAGACAGCTTTCAAATTTGGTATGTAGCATCACCTAGTGGGCATCTACCAAGTTTGTTCATATTAAGACGAAGGGGTCATATTTGGGCTTTGCCCAGGCGCATCCCTTTTAGCTCTTCTGAGCACGAAGGGTAAAAAAATGAAAACCTTCAAAAATTTTCTTCTTTGAAACCAGAAGGCAGACAGCTTTCATTTTTAGCTCCACTGGCTGAAAGCCACTGGGGCTATTGTCATGGCGTTGTGTCCGTCGTGCAGTTGTCCGTCCGTGCGTGCGTCCGGTCGTAAACTTTTTCTTTAAAAATCTTCTCCTCAGAAACTACTGGATAAATTTCAACCAAACCTCACAGGAATGATCCTTGGGTGACCCTTCTTCAAAGTTGTTCAAGAAATTTTGATCCAATGAAAGACATGGTTTTAATGGGCGTGGCTCATTTATAAATATGGCAAAAAGTGAGTTTTCTCAGATTCTTATTGATGGATACCAATTTAATTTAATATGAATGATTCTTAGGTGACCCTTTATCAGTCTAAAAAAATTATTGTGATAGGATGGAAAAATTTGTTTTATGGGCGGAGGTCATTTCTCTATATGTTATATAGTGGAAACTTTATAAATCATTTTCTCAGAACCTAATTGATGGATATCAACCAAATTTCACTGGAATGATACTTGAGTGACCCTTTATTAGTGTACCAAAAATGTTTGTGATCAGATGAAAAATATGTATTTTATGGGTGGAGGTCATTTCTCTATATGTTATATAGTGGAAATTTTGAAAATCATTTTCTCAGTATATTACTGAGTTTCTCAGAACTCAGTTGAAATTTATCCAGTAGTTTCTGAGGAGAAGATTTTTAAAGAAAAGGTTTACGACCCAGCAAGGACGGACGGATGGATGCACACAACGCCATGACAATTGCCTCAGTGGCCTTCGGCCAGTGGAGCTAATAAATCATAGATGCAATTCTATGTTTTCTATTTTGGATAATCAAGCCTGTGATGTTCAGTTACCATAAGATTGGACTTTGTGTAGGCCCTGGCCTAAAACAGTAGACCATTTCCTGTTTTCATGGCTTTACACTGGTCCCAAATGATAAAGTAATAGTAACAGCCAACAATGAAGTGTGCACAAATTGAAACAGCACAGCAAGCAAATGCTATGCCCAGCCACTTGTACTGGAGAGTGAACAAATTCAAGTATTATGGGCATAATACCTAAAGAAAGTGTATCAAGAGTATCCCTTTTGACAGTGTGACATGCCAAGTTTCAAGCAATTACTTCCAAAGATAAGTGAGATATGCCAACAAATCCTGTACCTACATGAATACCTGTACACTTATTGTCCCAGTTCCTGAAACTGTTTTTGGACAAAGTTCAATTATGACCTTGACCTTTGACCTTTATTACCAATGCTAGCAACTTAAGGATGATGACAACAGCCAAGCAAAAAAAAAAGCTATGAATTTATAAAAATCTGTTTTAATACAAAAATAAATAATTTTCAAAAACTACCTTCATCAAGATAAACAAGAAATCTGGGTTGATTTGACTATACCAAAGTCATTCCCAACTTGTTGGTTTTCCTCTGAAATTCAAACAACCCTTCTACAGTTCATGGTATATTCTGCTTGTACAGACAGCTTTACCAGATGGTGTAGACTAAGATCGGCCTGCACATGCATGCAGTCTGATCTTAACATACACCACTTGCTTGCTACAAAGTTATTGTGATGAAATCTTGAGAAAGTCTGATTTGAATGTCCTAAAGATAGGGAATTTGTTTGAAACTAATTCGTGATTCAGCAGGGATCAACACTAACACCAGACCTTGGGCCTGAGACTTGCCAATTTTAGGGAAGACTGGTAGATGTTACCACACTGCAGGTCCTTCAGGCCTGTAAGTAATGGCAGAACTAAGTATTTCTTATCTGTACTGTTTTCAAAAAAAGTGCACTTTCCAAAACTATTCTAAAATTTGCATTACCTATTGGAAAATATTGTTGAAAAAAGAAATTGCTTATCAAAAGCAATTTCTTCTTTTTCAACAATGTTTTCCTTGTTATTTATCCCTTAAATGCTGAAAATCAAACTAGGCCTTCACTATGCTTTTTAGAAGACACACAAAGGTGTAGAAAGGGGGTTGATGACTGGAAGACACAGCTTGCAGATGGGGTGACAAAGAATTTAGTTACAGTATGGTCTACCAGATTAGCGACATTGGTAGAGTGTTTGCCCCCTTAACCTTAAGATGATGGGTTTGATCCAATGGCTTACCAACTATCAAATATAAGATATTGAATTGTTTTTTTTTGTGATATTCATATAAGATAAAGAAGATATCAGATTGACCTAACTTAGATAAGCTGCTAAAGCAACTTGTGAGATTGCAACTTGATACAACATAATAAGTTTTAAAGTGCTTTGATTCATAGTTGATGAGAAAGA
The DNA here is from genome assembly GCA_948146395.1 of Fragum whitleyi. Lineage (NCBI taxonomy): Eukaryota > Metazoa > Mollusca > Bivalvia > Cardiida > Cardiidae > Fragum > Fragum whitleyi. Next base: position 10,540,785 of record OX411543.1, on the reverse strand, counting down.
TATGATGACTATTTTTAATTTTTAGATTCACCATGTTTAGGATGAAGTAAGTTAGGTCATAAAACACAGAGAAAAGAGAAGAACAGGAAGTGTATATCAGATAGACTTGAATTTGGTAAGCAATGTAAAGGATTTCTATCCGATACACCATGCAAATTTTGAAAATTTGTCAATGATTGTTGGTGAAAAGTGTGTGACTAATATATTGTTTACCTGCTTATGGATGGAAAATGGGAAAAAGATAAAAGTAAGCAATTTTCCTCCCTCAATTCCTCAGAGACAAAATTCCCAAGTAATAGCTACATTTCTGAGGTATGACACAAATAAATTCGGTTTGCAATTATGTTTTCAACACACAGAGTCACAGACCAAGAATGGACATTACGTAAACAAAATACCTGCTGATCTTAAGGTGCAGTATATTAATACAACAGCAATTTAATCTTAGCCTGATATATTTTCAAAGTTATTTGAGTTATTTGTGCATTGAATATATAGCAATTAATCTACTGAGTCAACTTTCCTAAGACCTGAAGGTCACCGTCTTGTAGAGAGTCCTTGTTGAGTTGTACTTCATCTTGTTGTGATAGACTCAGAGTTGTATTGTTATAGTCTTGTATCACAGCATCATCATTGGATTTCCTTCTGTCCCTGTTATAAACCATATTGTCATATCCTTTTCCTGCTACTGTGGGACCCCCTGCCCCTTGGGAACCCCCTGTCACAGTGATCACAGTTTTATTACCTCCTGGCCCTGAAGAGTTTGTCAATTCTGGTTCCCTGTCTTTATCAACCTTGCTTCCAGATGGTTCCTTGTTTAAAGCTCTATTGTGATAGACTGGAACCAAATAATTGTTAGATGTATTTGTTAATCTGTTGTTTTCATTATTTGAACTGTCATGCAAGTTTGAATAACCATAATTATCTTCTCCTCCTGAAGATTTCAATCCACTGTAGAGTCCATTATCATACACAATCTCAGCCTCTGAGTTAACATCGTCTGTATTTCTGTTATACTGAACACGAGGTACTTGTGGAGTGCTAACTAAACCAGACAGACGATTCTCTGCTATGATACTCCCGTCAATATTTTCTGATATAATGGTCCTATCAAAGTTTTGTTTGGATTTCTCGATTTTTTGGCGCCGCCTATATTTCACAACACACACAGCCACAATGATGGCAATCACCAGTAGAACAACAAAGAGAACCACTGCTATGATGATTGGTAAAGGATCAAATTTCTTCTCTTCTTGGCTTGTTGGCTCTGAAAAAACATTGCATAATGGGTCAGTGCAAAACTATTGTAAGTGCCTATGTTTATATAGGCACTTACAATAGTTTTGCACTTACCCCTCAATATAAATGGACTGATGGAGACCAATTCTTGTCGGGTATCAGTTTTCGCCAACTTACCCGTTTCACAGTAAATACTTTGAATATACTTTAAAAAGCATGATTTATCTCTTGAATAAAAGATGTAGATGTCAACATAATACGGTATGTCACTGAAAAGTTGTTTTTTCTCTCATTACCAGTTGTTTGGAGCATGAACAAGAATTGGTCTCTAGCCAATAAAGCAGACAATATTTTACATGTATGTGACCCGTTGAGCGCAAAAAGACCATCTGGTATCTATAAATTAAATATCTGAAAGAGGGATAGGTTCCATTGTAGGTCAATCCCAGGTTGTATTTCAAAAATTCTTTCACAAGAAGATGAAATGATCTAGATTCAGTAAGTCAGTCTAGTGAACAAAGTTTCAGCGGTAGTCTGGCTGCTCAATCAATACATTCTGGCTAGGATCAAACTTTAATGTACTATCAAGATAGCCCTTTTTCACATGACAGGTTATATAACGGTATATCAAATCACAGATGCAGTCAAAAGTACATGGTTATGTATTGAGAGTTAGATATTTCCGCCAAAAATAGTTTATAACTTTATGTATATAAGAAGAAAAACTGGATAATATTTCAATAATTATGAAAAGGAAAACAAAAACAAGGTGTTAAACAAATAATTAGCTTGTTACCTTATTCATAAGACAGATATTTTTGTATATTGTATTATAATACATGTACCTGTAGCCTGTATGAATGCGTAGCACACAACAGCAGCATAGTCATTACTGTTACATCTTTCTGGTACTAAACAGTCTTTTACATCTGTCTCCTCACCACCACAACCAATCTGATAGAATATACACATACATGAACATATTATATACACAAGAGAATATACACCTACAGAAAATGTTATATAACAACAGCAGTATAGTCATGACTATCAAATCTATCTGGGATTAAAATGTCTCTTACATCTGCCTCCTCACCACCACAACTAATCTAATGAATTTACACATACAGAAGATACACAACAGAATATACACTGTCAGAAAAAGCTATCTATCTGGTACTTGATAGTCTCTTACATCTGTCTTCCCGCCAACAGTACCAATATCATTGAACTTACATACATGTATACAGGAAATATTATTTAAAAATCAAAGTATACACATGTATACAAAAAATATTTGACAAAATGTATGCAAATAGTAAATTTTGTTACATTGAATGCATAAGAGCCTGAGACACTCTACAAAATGCTTAAAATTTTGAAAAATGTCTTTTTCAAAACAAATTTTTCCTTTCCTTCCTTATTTATTAGCTGATTTCAAGATATAAAGCACTATTAAATTACTCATAACATGAATTAAAAGTAAATACAGAACAAACCTGATGAGAATCGAGTAGAGGAAATTGTCCTAATTCTCCAAAAGAAGAACATCCCAGTGCCTGTCCATCTCTAAATCCCAACTCTTTACAGACAACCTGGGCAGATGTATCATTAAATCCATCACAACACACCCTGTACCATTGGTCATCCTTATACAATAGCACCGCCCCCTGGTCTGTCTCACGCCCTACACCAGTGGATAACTTAACTGTAACAAAAAAAATAAAATGGTAAATCTTAACCCTTGTCATGCTGAATAAAATTCTTTGCAAAATAAATGTAAAATCAAAGTGCTGAAAGCACTGAAAAATACCAAATGTGAGTGAATATTGATTTCTGAAATGCATTGTTTTACACCTTTCTGGTTTCTCACTTTTTGAGATATGCTCAGGAAAAAAAAAAAAACAGTATTTGGACAGATGAACCAACCAACCTCCGGACTGACTGACCGACAAGTGCAAAGCAATATACCCCCTCTTCATAGAAGGGAGACATGATAAGAGAACACATTGCCAAACTGTTTGAGAATCTATGCATTAATAATGGAGTTATGCATGAACTAATGACAAACCGTTTCTACTTTTCTTGCAATGTACTCTGTATCAGGTGGTTTCAATTCAAATTGCATCCACTTTACCTTTCATTGTTAATTGCAATCTTTATCAATTGGGAAAAGTTTAATTTTGAAAAACAGAAAGTCTTAACCCTTTTCATGCAGTTAATAGTATATTCCTATACAAAGCTTTGGCAGAAAGTAAAGATAAAGATCAGCCATCATAGACATGGAGTCTGATCTTTTCCTTAACTGCCTGCTTTCTTTCTTCTGAATTGTGTGAAAAACTTGAGATCCAGACTCATTTAAATATCCCAGAAATTGAAAATTGATTGAAACAAACTTAAAATTTAGCAAAATAAGTGTCAATTAAAAGATGACCGCTGTCAGGCAAAAGATCGATTGACCAATCAAAACAATCAAATAAGGTGCCTGTTGAAAACTGTCATTTTCATCATTTTAATCTATGTGTTTGTTTATTATCTTTTTTAATTAAGCTACCGTAGCATAGGCTCATATGAGAAGCGCCCCCCAGAAGGCAGTAAGTTGTTGCAGGGGATTATTTAGTGCACAGATACATGAAGAAACTATTGCTGAGATCCGCCATGGTTCTCAGTGTAAAGGACTGTCTCACAGGACCTCAGTTTAAAGTCTCCTCCAAAAGACAAGTGTGCCAGCCTGGGAATATAACCCACTCTATGGACTTTCAAATGTTCTCTACCGACTGAGCTAATTGGGCTGACATGTGTTCTTGTAGATGGGTAACTTAAATCTTGTAACTACAGCTTGAACAAGCTGTAGTTACAACATTAAGGTCACCTTCTGGCAATTTGTTCTATGTTTTAGGTCCATTTCTAAATATTTTGCCAATGAATAACATTCTTATATATACTGATCGCTCAATGTGAAACAGTTGTAACTGCCAAAATGTATATAGGTAGTTACAACTGTTTTGTGCTGAGCCAAAGATACGGTCAATCTTGCTCAAACGACCATATCTTATAAACAACCATTTTTATTAAGCAACTGTTTTTAAAAATCTCCCTCTTTAAATCAAAATATCTCAAAATGTAGGTAAAGTTTGTCTAAATATTATTGAAAATGCATTAGATGCATCACAATCAAAACAAAAGATTTTTGTAAAATGTTTATGGCCCCCATAAAAGCAGGTCAATAGCCTATTCTTTGACAATAAACAAAGGGCAATAACTCACAAAATATGATGAGTAGAGCTATGGTTCTTGTGCATTGCACTTCTCCTAAATGAGATCTATCCACCAAGTTTCATGATTCTAGCTTGCATACTTTTTGAGATATGCTCCGGACAAAAAACGGTCTACAGACCGACCAACAGATCGACATGTGCAAAGCAATATACCCCCTCTTCTTTGAAGGGGAGTATAATGAATATTTCTTATTTGTAAGCAAAACATGTATTAAGCGGCCATTTTCTTTACCGATTGCATTTTGGTGGTCCCGTTATTGGTCACTTAAAACAAATCCTGTCATAAAAGAAGTTAAGGTGCCAGGCCAGGGATCCATCTATGATTGAGTGATGTGTACCTGATTTGTAACAAAATGCTCCAGCGTCGTTTTGATGTTGAGTACAGGTTGGTTGTGTAGAGACCCTCCATCCAGTGGAGACACAGAGGTTCAGGTTTGTTTCTGTCCCGTCACACTGGTAGTTCACCTCCCATACGGGCCCAGACAGACTCCCATTGATGGCCCCATTATATACCTCCCCTGTACTGAACCCTAACATTTTACACAACACATGTGAATCTTCGTTCTCCCAGAATAGATTACAGACAGAACGCCATTCACCATGTATGGAGATTTCTACACGACCATATCGTAGCTCATCTGTGCCACCCAGTCTATAGAAGATGCCTGCAAAAAACAGACATCTAATTAATAAAAAGATGTAGTATTCTAAGTGTAACATATACAACTGATACAAAACTTCATGTAAAAGAAAAATAAGTTAACTAAGCATTTTTCCCTTTTACAGGGAATTTTCTACCCTGTGTGTTGTAATTTCTTTGAATTTTTAACATTGTCACATGATCTTTCTTTGTGGAAAAGAATTAAGAGTAACCCTTCTTTAAAGTTTGCTATAGTCTATACACAACAAGCTACAAGCAAATATCTTTGATATTGACTGATATACAGCTAATATCAAAATTTGTTACAACGTCCCCAACAACAACAGAGTCATCGTATTATCTCACTTTCTTAATCACCAAAACCAGCCTAGCTAAAAGTCCTTCAAAATTACATTTTGACCCTAGTGTCCCTACATAGTCTTAGCAGCCCTGTGTTCATGATGACAAAACTGTGCAAACTGTTTATAATTTACAAACAGTTTGCGCAGTTTTGTCATCATGAACACAGGGCTGCTAAGACTATGTAGGGACAAAAGGGTCAAAATGTGGGGGGGGACCCCATACCTGATTACCCCTAGTTTTAGACAAAATATTACAAAAAGTCAAAGTTATTGTATGAAGATGAATACAAAATCCTACCTTCATTGTCGAAACAGATGACTCCCGCCTGTGTGTTGAGATTTGAACATTGGTCCACCATACCCAGGTCAGTCAGCTGACAGTCAGACAGACGATCTTCGTTCCCCGTACACTGAACATTGGACATCCAGAATGGACCTGGGGACAGGCTGGACCTGTAGAAATGGATTCAAATTAACCCTTTCCTGTTTTACAAAATTTTGGTCCCGTCCAAATTCAAAGGTTTTGCAGACGAAAATTTAAAGTGCATTTAATTGGAAAAATAACCATTCAGTAGGGTAGAAAATAGTGTGGAAAAAGAAGAAATTGCTTGTCAGAAGCAATTTCTTCTTTTATCACAATGTTTTCTCAATCATAAAATCACAGGCATGTGAAAAGCAGGGATTAAACAGTAAAGGGTTAACTATCAAGAGATGGAGAGAGTGTTTGTTGAGTTTGTTGAGGTATGAAACTTAAAATGTAATCTCACTGTATGAATTCATACATGAGTGTTGTAAGATTTTTAGTTTCTCATCTCTATGAAATCAATTAATATTATCTTGATATCTTATAATTTAATGTCATGAAGCAAAAATGTAAAGATTTGTTAGTATAGAAACAGATTTTTACAGGCTTTTTTTGTGTGGAAGCTTACAAATTAAGTGCATACTCAAAATTGTGCAGCATGATCTCAGTCTACATTACTTGCTTTTTGCTCATTCAATGTTGAAGATCTTGAGTAAGACTAGTTGAAATGTCATAAGTCAGAATTTTCCCTGATACAAAATTTAGATTCAGAAGGTTAAGTAATAGATATAATATGGGCTAAGGCCATACCTTAGTTGTTAGCATATCAATCTCTCAATCATAGGGTTCCAGGTTTGATCCCAGACTGAAGAAAATATTTTGTCCAGTATTTATATCCCACAAATGGATGGACAATAATAACCCTAATTTGGATGAGCAACTGGAAGGTTAGAAGGGATATAGTGGCAGTGTTGGTGTGAGAAAAACCAGGGGCCTTTTTTACTAAACTTCTTACGAAAACAAGATGTGTTTGTGAAACACCAATGCCCCCGTAACGGCATTTTTTTTTCAAAGTGTGACATTGACAGATGACCTTGACCTTGTCACATGACCTTGACTTTGGTACCAGCGGATGCGGATCATTGAGATCTATCATCATGCCAAATATTAGCTTTGTATCTTGAATAGGCTTGAAGATATTGGCAAGGTTAAGTTTTTGGGTTAAAGTTTGACCTTGACAGATGACCTTGACCTTGTCACATGACCTTGACTTTGGTACCAGCGGATGCAGATCATTGAGATCTATCAGCATGCCAAATATTAGCTTTGTATCTTGAATAGGCTTGAAGATATTGGCAAGGTTAAGTTTTCGGGTTAAGTTTTCGGACGTTTGACCTTGACAGATGACCTTGACCTTGTCACATGACCTTGACTTTGGTACCAGCGGATGCGGATCATTGAGATCTATCATTATGCCAAATATTAGCTTTGTATCTTGAATAGGCTTGAAGATATTGGCAAGGTTAAGTTTTCGGACAGACGGACGGACAGACGGACGGACGGACAGACAGACGGACAGACAGACAGACGGACACGAGTAAAACAATATGCCCCCGATCTATCGATGCGGGGGCATAAAAAAAACATAAGTCAAAATCACAAATCATAGCTAGTTTTATCATTCATTGTTAGATTCTGCCTCGAAACATCTCATTGAAATTGTCTTTAGGAGACAATTCCAATGAGATGGTTCATTGCAGAATTCCATATTTAGTTACTACTGAAGAAGCCACTTTAATTTTTGACATATGCAAAAAATGATCGTAAGATGTTAAGTAAAACTGGCCCAAGTAGTTCATGACTTTATGGTCCAGCCACTGATTCTGAACAGGCTTCATACTTTGTATATCATAGCCACTTACAGGCTGTTTTAGCACTATTATCACTCCATCAAGCCATATATGTATGAAATTATAACTATCCTTACAGCAATATAAGTCCCATCCCTTATATTTTATAGGTCTTCGAATGATCTGTGCATAACCAATAACTTACAATACAGCAGTAAAAGCCACAACCCTTGTGTATTCTAGGTCTTCCAATGATACAAGCATAAACCAAAAACTAGTCTTGAAACAGTTTAAGCCACACCCCTTGTGAAACTCAGGTCTTCCATCCATACATGTATAAACCAATAACTAGTCTTGTAACAGTTTAAGCCACACCCCTTGTGAAACTTAGTTCTTCCATCCGTACATGTATAAACCAATAACTAGTCTTGCAACAGTTTAAGCCACACCCCTTGTGAAACTTAGTTCTTCCATCCGTACATGTATAAACCAATAACTAGTCTTGCAACAGTTTAAGCCACACCCCTTGTGAAACTCAGTTCTTCCATCCATTCATGTATAAACCAATAACTAGTCTTGCAACAGTTTAAGCCACACCCCTTGTGAAACTCAGTTCTTCTATCAATACATTCATCAACTAATAACTAGCCTTGTGTGAGTATAAGCCCCACCATTTGTGTATCTCAGCTCTTCTATCTATACAAGTATTGACCAATAACTAACCTTGCAGCAGTATAAGCCACACCCCTGGAGTATCCCAGCTCCTTACAAGCTACACTGGCACTATCATCATTCCATCCATCATTACAAATAGAACCGTTAACACCCATATAGGACACAATCACATGACCAGTGTAATCTGTGCTTCCAGATAGGTATAAGCTATAATCTGTAAAGGTAATTTGAAAGTTAGAATACCTTTATTTGATTTTTTCATAAAAATAAGATCTTATACGTAAATCATTTAAATCTTGTTCATAATTTTTGCTTATTTCTAAGCCTACTTTTGTTTGGACTAAACAAAGAAATTATTCTATAACTTTGCAAAGATATATATATATATATATATCAATGTAATTGAAGCATGAAGTCATGATAAAGGAGCATATTCAGTGGACACAAGGGAAATAACATTAAATTTTTACAGTTTGATTATGTGTCTATATCTATATACATGTACAAAATTCTTTGTAAATAATGGAGATATAATATTTTACTTCATGAATCTTCAACCTTGGAAACGAAAATTGAACAAAATAAGAATTCAATGATAAATTATATCAGAACAATGAACCTTTCAAGGTTTTCTCTTACTTCATTTTGCACAAACTTGTATAAATGTATATATTAAAACTGGTCACTTCCTAATAACAGGAAAACATCAAGAGCAACGCCCTTTGTTGCTGGATAATGCAAATAATCTAAGTAAAAAAAGGGGTCATAATAATGACAATACCTGTAAAAATCTGAGCTAATAACCACTCATCTGCTGCTCATAACATTTTCCTGCTGTATACTAACCTTTGATGTTTAGGCTAAGATCAGTCTGCACTGACATACAGTCTGATCTTAGCCTACACTGTCTGCTTTTACTCAATTATAGTGAGGAAAAAATTCACAGACTGTCCCAAAATTGGCAATTAGTTTGAAGCGAAATTCAAATTTGGCATTTTGTGGACTAACAATAGAGTAGATGGTTATAAACATCCTGTATACCTGTAGGTCTAGGGGTATTGTAACATACAACAGCTGCATAGTTTCTCTGACAAGCTTCAACACTAGTAGTAGTAACATCATCATGAACACAATCTGTAAATTGCTTTTCTGTACCTTTAATTATAAGTTGGAATTGCATTATTTGTCTTTAATATATAAATTAAGCCGCATGGTAAAGTACTTGCTTCTGGCCAGAGAGGTTCCTGGTTTGAATCCCAATGAAGCCAAATATTTATCAGCGGTTAAATTAGACACAGACTGTAAAGAACGAATGTGCCAAATGTTATTACTTCAGATTTATAAATCCTTGCTGTCACACCCCATTTAATAAATATAATTTTGCTTTCTATATAACACCAAATGATGAACATCAGAGAACTGGACCATTATTGTAGTTTGAAAGATAACATTTATCTTGAGGTCGTGGACCCGTAATAGTTTCGCATCATTTCGGAACTCATGATCTTTCAAGATGAAATCATTACAGAACCTCGGTAAACACTATTAAAGTATATGACTTCTGAAAAGTTAAGGAACTATTACATGTCCACTACCTTAATAGCTACCTACCATCACATCCCACATTGGTTAATATAGCTGTATCTTCTATAATACCAAATGATGAACAACACAACACTAGTCCAGCATTGTAGTTTAAACTTTTACATGCAACGTCTGAAATAGAATATAAAATACACCCACTGCTTATCTGTACAAAATTTTTCCCTACTTTTTTTGCCTATTTTTCTTTGATGTTTTTAGCATTAAAATTGTCTGGCTAATTATTGTATATTTGTGATACAGTAAATTCGTTAATATAACGGTGGCAGGTGTAGAAATAGTGTCCTAAAAGTGTGGCTAATGAAATAAGGACATTATCAATCTACCATTTCGCCTAATAAACACTCCCAAGTGCTAAACATAACATGGTCAGGGAGCTTTTATTCAGTATGCATTTTCTGATTTAAAAAAACCCATTAAACTTAGGTTGGTTAGGCCCTTTTCCCTTTAATTTGAGGTAACCTCTAAACAATTATATAAATGATTGTTTAGAAGAATGCACATCCAATGCATTAAAGAAGAAGTCTCAACAGGTTCTCAAGATTTAGGCATTTGAAGTGGGTTTTCTAAGTAAAAAATGAAGGGGTACTTCTATTAGGGAGGGCGCAATCATAAGGGAAAATAGGGTATCAACTGAACCAGGAAGAGTGCTGAACATTAATATATATTTCTTTGCTGAAATGGCTGAAAAAAAAGCAGAGTTATGTTTTTTATGTACTACAATTATTCTCTTAAAAAAGATCCATCCATCAATGAAGTTACAAGTTGATAGCATTTATTCTTTAAGAGATATGCTCCAGACAAATTAAATGACAAAAGAATAACCTCAGACTGACAGACAATGACCATAATTACTACATCCCCTTTACTTAAATAGATAGGGATAAATAGAAGTTGACTTACTGGCATCAATTTGATCAAATCCAACAGAGCAGACTGGTCCAGTGTTGACACCTTTAGATGTAAACACAACTCCATAAAATGAAGGATCGCCATAAACCAGTCTAACTGAAACACAAAAAGTTTTAGAAATTTCAATTAGTAGACATATACACATGCATTTGTTAAAAGTATACAAAAGTTTGGCACCAACCCATTAATATACATTCATGCAAGATTTAAGTCACTACTTTAGGTTTTGTGTGGTGTCCATGGTCTAGAGGTAGAGCGATGGCCTCTTGACCCAAAGGTCCTGAGTTTGATTCCCAGGAGCAGCTATCAATCTTTTTTTTTTTTCATTAGTCAACACATTTAGTGCGGGTACTGGTGAATTTTCCAGGAAGCAGAATCCAGAGGGATGACCTAAGTTGTAAGAACTTGTTTCCCAATCGATATAAAATAAATAGGTTTAAAACCCTTTAGGATTGCACATTCATAGTGCGGCTTTCTGGACAGACTGAACTAATTCAAGTCATTTACAGGTAACAAACAGGTTACAGGTAACAAACATTAAACAAAGTTTCACCTATGAGGTACAAATACATGTCTTCACTATTCACTTGCTGTTCATAACATATTCCTGCTGTGCACAAAGCTTTGGCAGAGACTTTAGACTAAGATCAGCTTGCACATCTGTACAGGCTGATCTTAGCCTACACTCCCTGCTTTCTACTTGATTGTTGTGGGAAAAATGTGAGCCAAACAGGTTCAAATTTACTTAAAATTTACAATTTGTTTGTAATACAACTTAAATAAAGCCTGATAAGGTTTAATCTACCTGCTGAATAACAAATCACTCCAGCTAAATCACCCTGTTTGTTTTGGGTACTGCTAGGGTCCCAGGTCCCTGGACAATCAAGAATAGACCCTTCTGTCCCCGCACACCCTATTTGTGTGACACCATATCCTCCTTGAGTAGACCTAGAAAATAAGAGGGTCAGAATGACTCTATTTCAATACCCTTATACACAATGAAAGAGTGATGCAACAAATTTTAAGAAGGATTACCCAAATAACATTCATTCCATGTTTAATCAATTACAAAATGAGTTGGGAGGAGATGTTAAAAGAATTACCAATGCTTCCGGACGTTGATTGCTCATATGACAATGCAAAATAATCATAGGACATAGGGTGGTTGCAAAAGCTTGCCTTAAGCTTGTTGTACCCACGTGACCTAAAAAGTAGCAAATATTTGACAAGTATCATTCAAATTTACTTCTCCATTCTACTCTTTTTCTTCTATGTAGTTTTTTCCTTTTCTTTGCTTTATGAGGAAGTGTCATTTTACTCTTGTTTTTTAAAGTTTGACATAGTACTGCAAAAAGAGGTCAAATGAGGCCTGTATCACCATGATGACACTTTCAACCAATCAAATAAAAATGAAATAAAAGAATTATGGTGAAACCTATAAATAACGTAACCAAAGCATAATGCCAATGCTGATGCCTACGCCATCACCAACGCCAGTTACCACGCCCAGGTGACTGGAATAGCCCCCCTGTCCTAGGGATATTTGAGCTGAAAATTAACATCACTTTAAAATTTAAACCATAGAAAAGATGTTGAATAAATTAAAATATGGTAAAGGATATTATGTAGAGCATCCCCAGGATAATTATTCAAAAGTTCAGAAGTTCTTGATTGTACAGTAACTTGAATTCCAAACATCTACCTATATACTTCCCCACCAGCATAGTTCAATGTCTCACAATACACAGAAGCATCTAATAGTATATCAGTGACCTTTATAGTCAAATCTCAGTATTAAGTTCCCTACCTATATTCTTCTCCACCAGCATAGTTCAATGTCTCTCAATACATTCCAGCATCTATATGTCAGTGAATCCTTTATAGTCAAATCTCAGTATTTAGTTCCCTACCTATACACTTCCCCACCAGCATAGTTCAATGTCTCACAATACACTGCAGCATCTATATCAGTAAATCCTGTATAGTCAAATCTCAGTATCTCAGCATTCAGCTCCAGGCCAGCAATGGTCCTCATTTCTCCTATATCAGTGTTTAGATCTGTGGAACTCAGTCTTAAACCATTTTCTACAAGAAAAACAATTTTGATGCCTAAATAACTGCCAAAATATTCAACTGTGGTGCTGACTTACAAGATAGTCTTTACTAATGAGATGTATCTTCATGCTTATTATAAGCAATGTACCATAAATAGTTGTGGAGCTACAGGAAAAAGTCAAGTTTTAATGTGAAATTAAGTAAAGTTAAGTTGTTGTTTTTTTGATAAGGACTAATAAGATGGTTTGGTTTAAACCTATTTATTTTACATCAATTGGGAAACAAGTTCTTACAACTTAGATTAATCCCTCTCGATTCTGCTTCCTGGAAAATTTACCAGTACTTGCGCCGAATGTGTGGGCCAGTGAAAGAACCAAGATCAATAGCCGCTCCCGGGAATCGAACTCAGGACCTTTGGGTCAAGAGGCCGACGCTCTACCTCTACCATGGACACCACACTAAGAAGATCTTAGTTCATTTTATTTTCATCAGATTGTTTATCCAATGTCTGTTTGTCTGAAATATAAACTATAATCTATAGTTTCTAAACTTTTGAAAGGTAAAGTGTTTATATCTGTTTTGAAGTAATTTAAAAAAAACTTTGCATTTCAAAAGTTTGGAAACTATAATACAATTTAAAATTTAGACATACAGACATTGGATAAACAATCTGATTATATCAATAAGGCGTATGGGGGCATAAACAAACTATAAAACCAAAACTATCTTCAATGTAAAACATCTGGCGTAAAATGAATGGATCTATTACAAACAGGTACTAAGAATACATTTTGAGTATTGCCTTTATTATAATACATGACTCCTGCAAAAATGTTCATATATTGCAAACCCATGATCTAAGATAAATAGATCTATGTTTAGTGTACAGTTCTAGTACTGACCTATATAATAACACATGACTCCAGCCACAGTGTCCTCACTGTAACACCCATGATCTATGATAATGGATCTCTATTACAATCAGATACTTAATTAAGTACACAGATCTAGTACTGACCTATATTATAACACAAGACTCCAGCCACAGTGTCCTCTCTGTAACATACATGATCTATGATAAATGGATCTCTATTACAATCAGGTACTTATTAAGTACACAGATCTAGTACTGACCTATATTATGACACATGACTCCAGCCACAGTGTCCTCACTGTAACACCCATGGTCTAAGATAAATAGATCTCTATTTCAATCAGCTAGGCTTGTCTCTGATCCCATACAGTTAATGTTTCCTTAAATTAAACAATTAAAGAAAACGTAACAAGAATGCTATGTGGTTGATGACAACATTAATTGGTAGATGACAATATCCTAGGAAATTAAAGAATTCTTTTCACAAAAGCCATTAAATGTACATAGATAGAATGAGCCTGTGTGTGACATTTCCAACAATTTCACATGTTCGCAATGTTGAGACTCATATCAGCCTGTGCGGCTGCACAGTCTGATCAGTCTTAACCATGCTCTCAATAGATGGCTACGGACCTTAAATCGCTATTTAAAACCTAAAATTAATTTCAATACACTCAATGCCTTTCCATCATGCACCATGAAATTGTTGGAAATGGCAAGCACAGGCTCAAATATATTTCGCTCTTCTAAACAAAATGAATTGTCCTTTTGATTGTGAACATCTGTTGTCGTAATCAATTGCTGAATCATTTTTTTGCCAAAGTATATCAAAATTCAAGACCAGGCTTGAAAATAGTTTATACCAAGCCTTAGACTAAGATTCTCATGTATTTTGGTTTCTTTGCATGAATGGGGTTTAACACCGCTTTTAACAATCTTTGAGTTATATCACACGGGCTGGAGCACCTAATAATGGCTTCCTAGTATTTATCATGCCAGTACAATTACATCCTTCCTAAGCCCCCGGCTGCTATCCCACATAGGTCTATGATTATCTACCAATTGATGGAAGACAAATAATGAGCCATGGGGGATTGAACCAGGGATATCTAGATTGACAGTCTGAAATTGCAACCAACTGCGCTATGACAACGGCTACATGGAGTCTGGAAAGAATCTTCAAAAAACCTACCAAATGAATGTATCCGTACTACAGATTTATCATGTTGTTAATTTCAACCCTTTTGTCAAGCATTTTATGTATCAAAAGCATGAAAAGTTAAAATCCAACAAAAACAATCAAAATTAAGTCTTTTGCTTTCTGAGTGATGTCACTTTTAACTTTCAATGATTCTGTAGATCCACTTTGGCTAACACCAATATTTTAAGGTAGTGGACCTGTTATAGTTCCACAACATTTCAGAACTCATGATCTTTCACAATGTTGACAGAGGTTTCCTTAAGATTTCATTAGGAAACCTCTTTTTACACTTTTGAAAATCATGACTTCAGAAACATTGTGGAACTATTACAGGTCCACTACCTTAACATTACTTCCTAAATTAATTTGTCTCATGATTAATAAATCATATCATGAATTACTTGCTCAGTGTGCAGCATGGGGATTTGAAGTTCAAGTTTCCAACAAAACAAGAAACAATCTATTTTAATTGGACTCCTTTGTTATGTTATCTATTAACACATTATAGCTAAAATCTAGACTAAACAACTTTTGAATTTCCAGCACAGTGAGTTGTTTATCCTTGATGTTATACATTTAAAGAACACTTAACATTGTTACCTTGAATAATGGGGAATCCCTGTGTTTTGTATGTTTTCACAGCCCTGCCATAACTGTATCCCAATTCTCTACATGCTACAGCAGCATCAACATTGTCAAACCCCAAACTACAAATATGACCCCATAGTCTATATCGCTGTATGGATACAGGACCATAGAAGGTAGTGAGGGGTAAACGAATCATAGCATCTAAAATAGATAATACATTGGTGAGCAAAAAAACCTTCGTAACTGCTTATCAGTTTTTCTCATTCCAAAACTCAAATTTAAAACAGACAACTGGTATATAAAGAATTTTATCAAATCAAAGAGCTATCAATTATTTATTAGTGCTCCTTAACATTAAATGTTAAAAGAAATTTCCCATGATGCGGCCTTAAACTCAGAAAAAACTCTCCAAAGTCTGCAGGAATATATCATTGTTTGGCTACCAAACAATCACAGTTAAAGCTTTAGTTTATACTTATTTATTTTAGTTCGATTGCAACGTAAGCTTAAGCTTAAAGATTTGCATACAAACACTCAATCCTGATGTTTTCACGTCCCTGAGAGAGAGGCAGTGGTTTAAACCAACTGCTACCCAATTTAACAGTTGGGTGAACTGGGGCTGGCTATTAAGTGTTTTTCCCATTAACACATCCTGGCAACAGTGGGGCTTGAACCACTAACGTCCCGGTCAAGGGTCGATTACATTTACCACTAGTTCACTGAGGCAGTCAGTTAAAGCTTTGATAAGCTTAAGTTTCTCAGTTTTGGTTGCCCAACAAAAATAGGTTTGAAGTATGGTTTAGTTGAATACAATGTGCTTGAAGATGGAAATGAAAAGCACAATGTAAGAATGAGCTACTTTCTAATCATGAAATTTATTTTTAAAATAATCAGCATATGTAATTATCTATCAAGAAATAACAAATTGTAGAATAATATTAATAAGAGTCTTACTTTCAGTTGATATAGGACTGGCACTGCAGTATACAGCTGCATAACGGTTGGTAGAACACTCTCCAGTAGTGAAGGCACATTTAGTAATGTTCTCACAGTTCACTCTAGTAACAAGAATTTTAATGCTTGATGGTCCTAATGGTGACCCATACTGTACAAGTCCATCAGAATAACCTAACTGTCCACATAAAAGCTGGGCTTCATTTCTAAATAAACTATTGTCACACACAGCCACCCAATCATTTTCTTCAAAATTGTAAACCTCCAGTCGACCATAGTTTATAGTTGTAGATCCTGCTAAACGTACTGAAAATAGAAATAAAAATAATCAATCTTGAAACAAAGTAATCTGTTTTGACAACTTCTTTTCGTTTCAATTTAACACTTTCCTGCATAGGATAGGATTATCACATTCTTTTAATTTTATGCTCAAGAAAAAAGCATGGAAAAGAAGGAATTGCTTGTAACAAGCAGTTTCTCATTTTCCGAAAAAAGTTCTTCAACAACAGGCAGTTTCTTTGATAGTCAGTGTTTATCATCACTGCCAAACTATTGGTAAAATCTCATAAGTAAAAATCCTGCTTGAAGTAAGCTATAGCAGCCCTGTGTTCAGGATGTCAAAACGGTGCACACAGTTTTACAATCTTTACCTGCTTTGCATGTGCACTTGCATTGTAAAGCATGGTATAATTGGAAATCTGTTTGCACTGTTTTGACTTCCTGAATGCAGGGCTAGTTTCTGATTAAGTTGTCAGTAATTTTCTTCTGATTTGTCCAAATTCCCAGACGGATAATCATGTTCTTACAGCTCATTATTTGGTAAGGCCAGGTATTCTACAATATTATTCACAAGGCAGGGTGGGGCTTAGCCGTGACGTAATTTGGCAAGTTTACTTGTCACAAATTTGTGTTCTTTCAATAGTAAGTCAACAGTTATTGTTGATGCGAGCAATAAGCTGTATCTTAAAACAAATGGATAAGCATGCAAATTGAAAGTGAACACATTTTATCGTTGGGTCACCAAATCTTCAGCTTAACCAAGCTGTAGTTATGAGGGTTTGGTTACCAACCTACGATCTAAAGTATGTCGACTACCTATCAAACTGAGTAATTATGAATAAAAACTGATTTACTTTAACCTGAAATGCAACAATCTGATACTTACTCCACCCTGCTAGGGCAATAATCCATCTTAATGATACATGTATTTTTCCTGCAATATTAGTTTGTCCTTAAAGTGTAAATCATGCATTCTGTTTAAAATACTATAAAGACTCCATACATTGCTTAGTAAAATGCATGAAAATTATTCATGTCCAACATTAACCCTTGTCATGCTGAACCCGGAATATTCCTGCTCTGGCCGGAGCTAAAGTCAAACATCATCTTGCACATATGTGCAATCTGAAGTTAGTCTACACCACCTTTTTCTCATTTTCAAACCAGAACTGTCAATAGATTTAGTTTTTCAAATTAAAATTGACCTACAGTACTTTCAGTGCTTTTTGTCCTTTGATTTTGTTGAAATTTTTAGCCAAAATTTATTCAGCATGACAAGGGTTAATATATAGAGCATAACTAAAGACAATTCTCTATTCCCGCTTTAAAATTTGTGACATCATAGATTTATCAAGCAATATCAGTACATGTATAAACAAAAGTGTGGAAAAAAGTATAGACCAAGACTAGCCTGCACAGAAGTAAACTGATCTTAGTTTAGCCTACCAGTACTGCTTTCGACATAACATGTGAAAAACTTGAACCAGACGAGTTGAAATGTGATTTAATTTGGCTCTTTTATTTGCAGGATAAGGCACAAATTCATTTACTCACAGTTATCAAGGCAGGTAACAGCAGCATCTACAGAGTGTGTACACAGACTACTGACTGCCCTATATCCAGACCATATACAATCAGACAGGCTGACCTCACTACCTAAAATAGGATGAAATATACAACTTCAATTTTCCAACAGCATAATAAATAGTGTATAAACAGACTACTCACTGCTGTATATCCAGATTGACAATATACAATCACTTTGTTCGTGAGTAAGAGTCTGGAAACGTTTAAGGTCTACATATAGCCATTATAAACAAGATGCTTCTGTGAAGCACTTATGATTCCAAAGCGGCTTTTTTTAAAAAAAAATTGACCTTGCTTAATGCTCTTTCAAGATAACCTTGACCTTGACACTCAATGATGTGTGTTAATGAGAAGAACCTTCTTGCCAAATATGAGCATTGCAATTAAGTAGTGTTGGAGTAACAGAAACATGTTAATTTTTTGCTGACAGACAGACAGACAGAAACCAGTAAAACAATATTGTCACTTTCATTAAAAAATATTGTTACTAGAGCTTGATTAAAGCTGTACTTACAAGGTTTTAGAATGAAACTGACGATATGCCCCTATCTATCAGCATTGGGGCATACAATGTAACAAGAGCACCAATAGACTGCTCTGTACTTGGGCTTTCTTATATGGTAAGAGAGTTTTAGCAAAATTCTAGCTTAAAAAATATGCAATAACAATTAAGCTTTATCAAAGTCATCCAATCTATAGACAAACATAATATGCTACCCACAGCAAAACAACATACTACATGTATCAGTTTTCTGCTAAAGTCTCATAACTACAGCATGTTTAAAGCTGGAATTTAAGTTTTTGAAGAAAATTGACAATATTTTTCAAAAGGCTTACCTTGAAAGATGACCATGACCTTAAAGATAATTTGTTTATTACATTTATTTATCATCGCTACCATAGCATATGCTCAAATCAGCAACACCTCAAGAAGACAGTTAGTAGTTACAGGGGTTAGAGCAAAGATACATAATGAAACTACTGCTGAAATCCGCAATGGTTCTTTAATGTGCTAGATGTAAAGCACCATCTCACAGGACCTCGGTTTAACGTCTCATCCAAAAGAAAATGAATTGGTTAGTGTGTCAGCCCTGGTATCAAACCCACACAATCGACCTTAAATTGTTTGAAGTCCAGTGCTTTATCAACTGAGCTAATAAGGCTGACCTTATAAGATAATCATAATTTATATTGATATTTATCTTATAACTATACACATATCTGTATGATAACATCCTGTATGATATTTTTTATGATATCACATAGTTATTTTTAGAACAATGATATAATGTGGTTATTTTTAGAAACTTGTATTTCAGTAAGAAACATTGAGAAAAACAAGACAAATAGACGTTATAAGATAAATATAATACATACTTAGTGTATTGTATGAAAAAATATCTAACTCAGTTGTGAAAATTGATAATTGTCTCGGCAGAGCCTCGACAATTTTCAATTCTCCCAACATCGTTAGATATTTTTTTCCTTACAAATCACTAAGTATGTATTATATTTTTATACCTTGACAACTAACACCAGACAGGTGGATTGGTCCTTGACCTGCTCCATAGTCACCAGGCGCCATGGCAACGCCGTCATGGTAACCAAGTTGTCGACATATCACTGTGGCTTCAGTTTTAGTTAAGTCATTACCACACAATGTTCCCCATTGGTTGTCTATTTTTATCTCTACACGCCCAGAAATATCAGTTCCATCTACAATCCTCAGGTCGAACTGCAGGTCATCTGTTGTATAAGAGTTATATTCAACACAATAACACTCATGAAAAATTTCTATCCCGATGTGTATTTGAAATTAAAGACAGTTAAAAACAAGATGTGTTTGAGAAACATGAATGCACACCTTGACAGATGACCTTGACTTTAACACATGGCCTTGACCTTGGTATCTGTAGATGTGCGTAATCAAGATTTGTCATCATACCAGAAGGAAAGTTTGAAGCAAATAGAATGAAATTTGTGGACATTCTCGTGATAAAGAGGATATTTTTATCAAAATTCTATAAGGCCCTTTTTCCTATGACATTTGACAGACATGTTGCTATTGTTGACATGTTGACATTCAGTCTCTCTTTTGACTGGCGCATAAAAAAAACTCAATAATTGTTGAAAATTTCCCCGTAATTTCTTAAATTTTAAGTTTAGCTACAGCTCACATACTGGCACAATTATTTAGAAAGAAATCAACATGACAATAACATACAATATCTTCAATGATTCTTGAAAATTAAACTGAAGATCACTTTAAAAAGTTGATCTTATTAATATCTCTCGAACCTTCCCAATACTTGTTTCATAATTTTTTACCCTTTTTTTATCAAATTTTTCAGGAAACAAACACAATATACCTGGATTATTTGTACACCTGACAGCAGCCACAGAGTCCCATGAACATAGTCCTATATTCCCCCAATCAAGGTCCCCACAACCTAGGACTGATGATTCATTACCATTACAACCAAACCCTCTCAACCATCGTAAATTGTTGGTGTAGTCTAAAGGTAAAAGAATAAGTAGTGACAGATGTTCAGCAAAATCTAAAATCATGTTCTCATGAGACGAAGAGAGTACATGTAATTGTTGATTTTTAATTAAGGTATGAAATTTACAAATTAATCACACTGTATGAATAAGTAAAGCAGATTCATACATGAGTGTGATTAGGTTTTTTTTTAGTTTCATACCTCCATGAAATCAACAAATGTGCTCTTCATATTATATAATTCGATATCATCAAGCAAAATGGCAGAATCTCACCATAATTTGACATATTTCTTATGGGACTAGTTTGCGCACTAGCTTAAAAATTACCTGCATACTTATAATTGTCTTCAATGAGGAAAAAAACCAATTTGTCAGCCAATCAGAAGGAAACCAATAATATCAAATTATACAACTATATGACAAACTCTTAAAATTATTACTGTGTTTAAGATGAAATGTTCATCACATATTAATGAAAGGGTACCAAACATATTACATGACTGTGTACTCATATGCATAGTATGGTAAACTTTTTTGAAGTTTGGAAATGTTTTAAACATCCTTAATGCAGGGCATATTCAAACATATAGTTAAACTCAAATAATTTATATGCATGTGTAATTATGATAAATGAACAGCTTTCAATGAATGATAATGGGATAAGAAATTGTTGTCTATAAAACCAAGAGGGAATCATCATGACAAGCCTTTGATATTTAACAAGAGAACCTTGATAGTCCTTTATGGCTCACCGAGGTCTCCTCGATTCCTCAGATTTGCAGATGTCAATGAAGAAATGTGAATACACATGCCAGGGCCTGTGTTTGGCCCATAACCCACGGTTTTGAATCCTAAAAATCTGCAAATTTCTTATTTTGACCCTTGCTATATTTTTCCCCTTAAGAGAAATTTCCAAGGGTCAAAATTTGAAAGTATCCCTCTTAATTTCACTGACGTATATCCTATCGTGAGTTTTGTAAACTAGTTGCAAGAAAAGGTAATTTGACCCTTAAATATGCATTATTCTACTCACAATATGCTCTTTTTGCTATTGTGACCCCTTCAAAATCTGTCAAGACTCCAACAATTTCTTGACCCTAGTTATGAGGCTGCTTTAAGAGAAGAGCTTTTTTTATGACTAGACATGTAAAATAGACCCTTTGGAAGTTACATAGGCTTTATTCTTCATAACTGTGACCTGTCACCTAGGAACTTCATGTCATAAATATTTAAAAACGAGATTAGTTTCAGTACAGGTCAACCAGAGGTCACATTTAGAAAAAAAATAATAGGATCGTTGATTGATAATTCAAGATTTGGAAAATGATCAAAGTAAGAAAAGTTTCGATCCTAGTCAGCCTGAGCAATACCTGTAGTTTGACTAGGGGAAAAAAAATTTCCACTACCCTGATGGTTCCTTTTTGCATGATAGGTCACAAATAAAGCTTATGGTATAAAATAACTGTTAAACTTTGTATGACTTTTCCTGACCTTGAGCAGAAGCTTTAAACTTGGCACTGTGACTGTATCCCAGCTGTCTACACACAACTATAGCATCTTTATCTGTAAATCCTTCACTACACACAAAACCAGTCTGTGAAAAATAGGTCACCTCAACTACAGGGTCAGCTTTCAGGTCTAAAATATGGACGGACAAATAATGTGATTTAGACAAAGCTTATAAAAAAAGTATGGAATACTGGTTGTCAGTTGGCCTTATTCAAACTAATTTTACAATACGGCAGAAAGTTACTGATTCACAAATTATGTAACTTACACTAATGTTGTTATTTCCAGGAAAAATCAGGAGACGTAATTGTAAGCATTAACTCTTATAAGACTGTTTTGAGGTAAAATGTTATCATCACAGATTTTTGAAGGTCAAACAGATGAAATAGTGTAATGTAACATGACTATATGAATCAATCACACAGGAGAAAATACACTGAAAATATACAAACATGGATTTTCTTTATATTGGCCTTGATAATGGTATAAGATTTAATGATTATGAAGCTGTTTGATTGGCAATCAGGTTGAAATAACGATGAAAGAAATCAAGGCAATAAAATTGCTGTTAATAAACCTACTTGTATAGCCCAATAAAATGCTGTTAAAAAACCTACTTGAATAGCCCAATAAAATTTCTTTAAAAAAACCTACTTGTATAGCTCAATAAAATTGCTTTAAAAAAACCTACTTGTATAGCTCAATAAAATTCCTGTAAAAAAAACCTCCTTGTATAGCGCAATAAAATTGCTGTTAAAAAATTACTTGTATAGCCCAATTAAATTGCTGTAAAAAAAAAACCTACTTGTATAGCCCAATAAAACTGCTTTAAAAAAAACCTACTTGTATAGCTAAATAAAATTGCTGTAAAAAACTTCTTGTATAGCGCAATTAAATTGCTGTTAAAAAATTACTTGTATAGCCCAATAAAATTGCTGTAAGAAAAAAAACCCTACTTGTAAAGCCCAATAAAACTGCTTTAAAAAAAACTACTTGTATAGCTAAATAAAATTGCTGTAAAAACTTCTTGTATAGCGCAATAAAATTGCTGTGAAAAAATTACTTGTATAGCCCAATAAAATTGCTTTAAAAAACCTACTTGTATAGCTAAATAAAATTGCTGTTAAAAACCTACTTGTATAGCGCAATAAAATTGCTGTGAAAAAAATTACTTGTATAGCGCAATAAAATTAATGTTTAAAAACCTACTTGTATAGCCAATCTGAACTGTTCCACAAGCTACAGCTGCATAATGTCTGCTAGCACAAACTGGATGATCGTCAATATACGAACAATCCCTCAGACTATCTTCACTTCCTGTACATGACACATTGGAAAGTGTAAATGGTTCTGTCCTTGGTCCCAGTGCAGAACAACAAAGAGCAATACCAAATGTAAATTGAACCACTCCCTGATTTCTACAAACCACGGCTGCACTGTTGTCATCGAAACCATCAGCACAAACAAGACCATAATCCTCTTGACCGTGGTATAAAACTACACCATGGGAGAATGCTGGGTCAACTTTTACTGAAATGATAAGATAATATATTTATTCACTAAATACACAGGCAAAACAAACAGTTTGTTTTTTGTATGTATGACATTGATATTCGGTATCTATAGGTACAACAAGAGGACCATGCTGGATCCATGATTGCTCACCTGAGTCTCCTTGACCACTTGGATATCACATGAATGAGATTGGCAGATGTTCATTGCTAACGAGATAAGTTGTGTCTTTTTTCAATGCCCTGAATTGATTTTAGAGAAGATTATTGTTGAAAGATTCCCTACTTTGTTTCTTGTAATTTTAGATGCACATGGATCGAGCCTAAATATACGATCCTAGGAGCATGGTATGAACAAAAAAATCATATAAGTATATTCAATGCTACAAACAATTATGTCTATCTTCTGCTTTCAGTGAAAGTTTCATGATGATTTCATTCTTTCTCCATGCAAAATGGGACACCCCCTAAAAGAGCCCAAATTTGACAGCAGGTATATGATAATGGTCCATTACATCATTATCATACTACATACCTTATACAAAACCTGTGTGCCTTTTGGTTTCAAATGAGATTTTTGAGGATTTTCTTCTTAATTTCTATGTAAATTGGATGTGCCTGAGCATTCCGATGACCCAAGGGGCATGATATGAACAAACTTGATAATTGTTTATTAGATGATGATATGTATCAAATATGAAAGCTGTCTGCCCTTTGGTTTCAGAGAAGAAGAATTTTTAAGTTAGCCCTCTTTGTTTCTATGTTAAACTAGATGTACTTAGACAGAGCCCAAATATGACCCCAGGGGCATGTTATGAACAAACTTGGTAACTAGAGGTCCACTAGATAATTCTACATACAAAATAGTAAAGTTGTCTGCCTTCTGAATTTAGAGAAGAAGGTTTTCACTCTTTGCTTCTACATAAAATAGGATGCACCTGGGAGGAGCCAAAATATGACCCCATGGGCATGATATTGAAAAACTTAGTAGAGAGGTACACTAGATGATGCTACCTACCAAATATGAAAGTTGTCTTCCTTCTGGTTTCAGAGAAGAAGTATTCTGTATGGGGATGATGTTAACAAACTTAGTAGATGTCCACTAGATAATGCTACATATCACATATAAAAGCTGTCTGCCTTCTGATTTCAGGGAAGCAGGTTTTTAAAGAATTTCCTTTTTTCCCCTGTTTAGTTGCCATGACAATCAGAGTTATTCATGGATTTTAATTATTCAAACAATTTTGGTAGTGCTGCATCCAAGAAACATTCCTCTGAAGTTTCATCAAGATTGGCCTTTTTGTTTAGGAGAAAGAGATGTTAAAAGAAATTTTGGACAGCTGACAGCAGACGATGAAGGAAGCAAGACAGACATCTGAAGATCATAATACTTATTATTCACCTTGAGCAGATGCGCTCTAAGTAAGTAATTTGTCTCATCATAAAATTTGATCTTTAAAGAAAGTAAAACTTTCTACATTATGAATTCTTCTTAACTACGTCTCAATTCCAGGTATCATGTCATCAGCAGTTTTGATTGTAATTTGATAGGTAAGCCTAATTATAGGCACATACAATAGTTTTGCACTGTCACATCAATATACACTCATGCCAACTAAAACAATTGGCTCCTGATCTCTTTTATGATCTTGACATACACTGACATAAGACAACAAACTTCTTTTAGTACACTGTAGGATATATATTTATCGCTCACCCCAACTATAGCAATTGACTCCTGCATCCCTGCTATGATCCTGTTCAGCATTACACAGATGTAACTGACTATTAATATATAGGCAGTTACAACTGTTTCTTGCTGAGTCATCAATTGACTCACCCCAACTATAACAATTGACTCCTGCATCCCTGCTATGATCCTGACATACACTAATATTAGATAGCCAGCCACTATTTGTACACTGTAGGATTATATATATTTATGGCTCAGCATGAAACAGTTGTAACTGCCTATAGATATATAGGCAGTTACAAATGTATCTTACCGAGTCATCAATTGACTCACCCCAACTATAACAATTGACCCCTGCATCCCTGCTATGATCCTGACATACACTAATATTAGATAGCCAGCCACTATTTGTACACTGTAGGATTATATATATTTATGGCTCAGCATGAAACAGTTGTAACTGCCTATAGATATATAGGCAGTTACAAATGTATCTTACCGAGTCATCAATTGACTCACCCCAACTATAACAATTGACCCCTGCATCCCTGCTATGATCCTGACATACACTAATATTAGATAGCCAGCCACTATTTGTACACTGTAGGATTATATATATTTATGGCTCAGCATGAAACAGTTGTAACTGCCTATAGATATATAGGCAGTTACAAATGTATCTTACCGAGTCATCAATTGACTCACCCCAACTATAACAATTGACCCCTGCATCCCTGCTATGATCCTGGCATACACTAATGTTAGATAGCCAGCCACTATTTGTACACTGTAGGATTATATATATTTATGGCTCAGCATGAAACAGTTGTAACTGCCTATAGATATATAGGCAGTTACAAATGTATCTTACCGAGTCATCAATTGACTCACCCCAACTATAACAATTGACCCCTGCATCCCTGCTATGATCCTGGCATACACTAATGTTAGACAACCATCCACTATTGGTACACTGTAATATTGAAGTCTCTGTGCCCTCACAATCAACACCAGCCAAAACTATAGATTGACTTGCCTGGCCTTTATTGTAACCAGTACTGCAAAATTGAAATATTGACTGTAATGACATGCTAGACTTTAAAGTACAGTGTCATATTTTTCCTAAAAAAGGCTCCCAGGAGATAGACATAACATGGTCACAGAGCTTTTATTTAGAATGCATTTTCTGACTAAAAAACATTAAAATTAATGTCTTTTAGGCCCTTATCCCTTTAATTTGAGGTGCATTTCCTCTACACTGTTTAGAGGAAATTCATCTCAAATTAGAGAAGAAGTCTCAAAAAGTTCCTAAATTTTAGACATTTGAAGTGGGTTTTCTAAGTAAAAAATGTAGGGGCGCTACTATTAGGGAGGGGGCTATTATTAGAGGAAATACAGTACTTTAAATTTGTAAGGATTTTCTATGTTTGCTTTGAAATGTACCACCAATGTACGCTTGGCAGTTAATTCGGATGATAAAAATATACTTCTTTTAATGAATTTTGGTAGCTAAATTGCTAAGATTTTTTGGTAGCTTGTCACTTGTTAAATTCAATGCATAACCAGCGGAATTACCAAAAGATTAAAGCCTGATTTTGTTCTTTTCATCATTTTTTGATATCATCTAAGTGGGACACATTATAACCATATATAATGTCTTAACATAGGCAATCTTGTGCAAAATGACAGGCTTAAAGAGAATCTATCCTTTAAGTTCCACATCTACTCTAGATTTTGCATTAAAGAAAAAGAATAATTCAAGGGGTCAGCGCAATACTATTGTAAGTGCCTATTTATACATAGGCTCTTACAAAAGTATTGTGCTGACCCCTCGAATTGTTTGGGTTTTTCTCTGTAAGATCCATCAATCTTCTTTATGTGAAGAACAAAAGCTTTCTATTTATCTCCTGCTTCTGCCACTTGTGAAATATAGCTTTTGTTGATCACTTAACAAACATAATACACCTTGCATTGAAAAAAAAACATTATCATCTATTTCTTCAATGCAAAAATGAGACAAAATATCCATCAATGAATTTTTTTGTTTCATGTCTATGTACACATGCTCAGCACATGAATAAAGTTTCATTATCTGAGGGGGAAGGCACTTCACTAATTACCTGGTTGCTTGTCCATAAGGATACCCTAATTCTCTACAGTAAACACGAGCATTAGCATTGGTCCACGATCCATCATTACAAATTGTACCCCAGCCTGTGGCATCATGATAGGTCTCTGCTAGAAAGTTATTTGGGCTTGTAGAACCCCCATCTCTTACCTTGGGATCTGTGAACAGATAACAGAACAGTATTTCATTACATCTACTAATCTTTTGATTGTCAATTAAGCAACTATGAGAAATCAAAATTGCTTTGCATTTGGAAAAATAAATTTTCAGATGAGCTGTGAAGTGACATAGGGGATAATCATTTGTTTTGGTGTAATATGGATATTTCTATTTCTTTAATGCAAAAATCAGACAAAATCTTCAGACATTTTTTTTAATGCATGAATGTGAATGATTTTGCACTTGATTGCTATGCATGATGACCTTTCTTTTTCGGCTTCACCTAGATAACGTCAGATGGGGGGATGAACAAACGAAGGGTATAATTTTTTTGATAATTTAACTGGTAAGCAGTGAGTATATAAAATGATTTTCTCTCATTATTCCCTGATAATTGACCGAAAAACATTAAAGAATACAAGTCTGCTTTCCCAATTGGTATCAGAATCTTTTACTATCTTCTGTAGTTTTATGGCCTAGTTTGTGATGGATAGAATTTTAGTCATTGATTTAAAGAAGCTTGTCACAATTGACTGCATTTCTACAAGTTCTGGCTTATTTTTAACATCATAGAATGATATAAAGAATGTTGTAATCTTAAAAGCCAATTCTTCTTTTTCTACAATGTTTTTACATTAAATAGTTGTTGTTTTTCTTCATTTTAGAGTTACCCAAATTGTAAAGTGCAATTAGTAGAATATATCACCAAAGCAAAGGTATGACAAGGACCATACTTCTATTACATCCCAACACTAACTTTCCACAAATGTCTAAGACTTCTCTGCTCCCATCACTCAACACATATCTCTAACATTAGATCAAAGGGTCAGCACAGTACTATCGCAAGTGCCTATATATTTACAAAGCAGTCCAAATTTCACCCCTTACCACCATATAGACCAATATTGTATTCATAATATTGGTATACCGTATTTCCTCTAATAATAGCACCCTCCCTAATAGTAGTATCCCTACATTTTTTTTTATAAGAAAACTCAATTAAAATGCCTAAATTTTAGGAGATTGTTTAAGACTTCTCTAATTTGAGATGAAATTCCTCTAAACCATCATTTATATGTTTGTCTAGAGAAAATTCACCTCAAATTAAAAGAAAAATGGCCTAAAAGACATCAATTTAATGAATTTTATATCAGAAAATGCATACTTAATATAAGCTCCTTGACCATTTTATGTAAAGCTCCCGGCAGCATTCATAAGGAGAAATACAGTATATGATAGCAGCGGGTTAAATTCAGATCCTTAGGTACATTTATAGACATATCCACTTTTGTGCTAACCTTTCAATACATTGTATGTACAATAACAGTCTACTTACCTGGTGGTTGTCCACTATAACAGAGCACCCCAGCCACAGTATAATCATCAGCACAGGACCAGTCTTCCATCAGATTAGACTGGAATCCACACCCCTCTAGACTAGCCTCCTGACCCCCACACACAAATCCTGTGACCCACACTGGCTTGGTTCTATACAGGTAATCTAGAGACCCCAAAGCAAAACCAGTCACATAGCCCAGAGATCGACAGAAAACTTTGGCATGACTGTCATCCCAATCATCCGGACACACATGACCTTTGACCCCATATCGTTCTGCTATAACATCGCCATGGTAACCCTCAGATAGACTGAAAGTAATTTGTGTTCCTGAAAGACAAAAAGCTTGTCTGTATTTGAAATAGATTTGTATTATATAGTGGAAGCATTGACATGAGAGAGAAAACCACCATTTGAAATATGCCATTTTCATTGACTTTCTTTTTTTATCTCTACCTGATTTTGACACACAAAAATACATACCATAACTGTATAAGGTTTATAATTACTTTCCACTCTTAAAACGAAAATGATAAAATTAGTGAAACAAAGGCTATCATGCTATGATATTTGCAGACATTTGTGGCAGCTTTTGAGGGCTAACTATATTTAACATGCTTTGGATTATGACAAAACTTAGACTTAACAATCTCGTAAAAAAAGTGCAAGATCATTCTAACTTTTTCCAATGCAATAGACAACAATAGTGCTGCTGAAATCCCTTTTTTCTATGACGCACCAGAATATAACCATAACCCGACAATATGCACAATGTCACATGATCAGGAACATTCTGAGATAGTGTCATGCAAATATATGTTCAAATGAGGCGGAGTTGAATTTAAAAAAGGCGGAGACCCATTATGGAGAGACAAACAGATGATGATACAGATTAATATGTTCACCTTCAGCATTATATTATATATTAATGGCTTAGTGCAAAACAGTTGCAACTGCCTATAAACGTATAGGCAGTTACAACGATTTACCACTGAGTCATCAAATTATTATATGAAAATCACAAGAAAATATTATTTCTATCAAGGATTCTGTTAAAAATTATTCATATTTAATTACATTCCATGATTTTTAGTATAAAATCATAAATTGTGTAGGTAAGTCATATAAAATTAATCCTCAAAATGTTAAACAAGAACTTGTAACGAACCTCTGGTTACATCATCCTGTGTACAGATGACAGCAGAATGTTCCCTATATGTATCACAATAACCCACAGTGTAGGTACAGTTAATGAGGCTTGGCTCTGTACCATCACATTCTAGACTCTTTATGGGAAATGTCAAATAACTGAAAAACACCACAAAACATTACTGTACAATCTTCCCGAATGAATGTGACCTTTTAAACAAATTAGGATTTTCTTGGAATTTAACCCTTGTCAAGCTGAATAAAAAAACTTGGCAAAATTATATATAAAACAAAGTTCTGAAAGTTCTGTATTTCCTAATTGTGAGTCAGCATTTGATTTCAAAAATATAATTTCTGAAACTTTTCTGGTTTGAAAAGGCAAATCAGGTTGTATGGACTAAGATCAGACTGCACATATGTGCAGGCTGATGTTTGTCCATACCATTTGCTAAAGCAGGAATATTCCAGGATCAGCATGACAAGGATTAATAAAACAAATTTGCCCCCTCACCAAAATATGAACCACCTGGGAACTCTGTGAAAAATAGATGTTTGATAAATAGATTTATACTAGTACAGGTTAACCAGATGTTGCATTTCAAAAATTCTATCACAGAGAGGTACATTGAACATTCTAGATTCAGAAAATTAGTCTGCACAGTCTAAGGTGGCCAATTTACACAAAAGCAGGATTGCCCCTTTTCAAATGACATGTCACAAATATGAAAATAAATCATATCATTACAGCAGAGGTCAACGAAAAATGATTTATTGAAAAACAGTTAGTGAGAGAGAATGAATATTCTAGAATAAGAAAATCAATAAGAAGCCAGCCTGGACATCTAGCCCATTTAGAAAATCTAATCAGGATCAATTATTCACAAAATTTCAAGATGCATATTTCCAGTGTCTAGGGTCACACTATTCTATACTAGAAATCATTATGACAAATTGTTCAAGAGTAGTAGATTTGTAAGAAAGATTCACATCCATACTTTGCCGATAAATAGAGGATATTGAATAAGTGGTCATGGAATACTGAATTCATTAAACAAGTCATCAATAAACAGATAAAAACAATGCTGTGTCGAGTTTTTATCTGTATTAAGATGATGAGTTTAATAAATTTGGTATTTGTAAGCACAAATTTAATATACTGTTATAGTATGACCCTAAATTTTACGAAAAATGTCAAAATTCTTGATATTCAACATTTCAATTTTCTGAGAAACTTATAACGCCATTTAAAACTGACGTCACAATATATACATTATGATGTCATTTTCCTGTTTACAAAATAGCTTTGAGCTCATTTGCATAGTAATTCCACTAGTGTAATAACACCGTGAAATATCAAAAATATTCAACGGGGTTATTTCACTCTTGCAATGTAGGTCATATTATAAAGCCATTTAATTTAGACTTCATGCAATCTACAAGCTCTCTACAAATCACTCTGGCTGTGGCAAGGGACAAGTTGGGAGTTGGCATAGTTGGAGAAACAGGCTTAAAGACACATTAAATGTTTTTTTTTTTTAAAAAAAGAGCTCATTTTAATGGGTTGTAAATAGAAAATAATTGTTTGTTTTGAGTGTAGGGTTCATTTTTCTTTCAATAGGTAAACAAGAAAAGCAAAATTTTCACTCAATTTTCTTCTAATTTTGCAGCCTAATTTCAAATTAGATGCTCATTGAATCAACAGCTGCAAATTATTTGAAATTGACTTAGTCTTAAATTGTTTGTTTTGTAGTATATCTAGGTTAGACAAATGTGACCCGTTACGCAAAAAGGGACCATCTCAGGACTCTGTTAAATGAAATCGCAAAAAAGAGGTTTGTTCCAGTAGAGGTCAACCAGTGGTCGCATTTCAAAAATTCTTTTTCTGGAAGGTAGATTAATCCTTCTTGGTTCAAAAAATCAGGAAAGTGCAAAAAGGTTCGATCCCAGTCAGCCTCCCCAACCCACGCAGTCTGACTAGGGTTGACACTTTAAGCACTACCCAGATGGTCCCTTTTCCCATGACAGGTCACAAATGAAATTACAAAGTGACATCTTTCAGGCAGGTTTTCCTGCAGATTGCATCAAATATGATAATATAATTGCAAAATAACTTACTATCCATTCCCAAAATTGCCAGGTAGAGATATTTCAGCTTTTGAAAACCCCAGTTCCTGACAAACAATATCTGCGTCAGTTTGGGAAAAGGTATCAGCACAAACTGCCCTCCATCGACCATCATTCAAAATCTCGACGCGACCCATATGGACATCCTCTTGTTCAAATACAGGAGGGAAAGAGGTTAACCTCACTGAAATGAATAAGAGCACACATAAAATAAAGAAATCCCTAAAGTATCATGAAACTGAGGAAATAACCATATGAAAAAGAGAAAATGTGCTCTTAAATTATATATTATTGAATAAAGTAATTGGATGATGTAAAAAATCTAAGGATAAAATGGGCATAACTCTTACAATTATGATTTCATAGGTACCCCTTGATAATCTGGATAGCTCTTGTGAAACACATGCCAAGTTTCATGAAAAAATTTTCAATAACAACAGATATAACCGAGGTTAAAAGCCAAGGAGATAACAATACCTCTGGTTTTCTTGGATAACAGCCAAGGAAATAACAAAAAAGAAAAATCTGTTTACAAATCAATAAGACTTTTTTTCAAGATCTCACTAAATTTGTGATGCCATTAAACCACAGTACCAAAATAAATTTTCTTAATCTTGAACATTTCTTATAACTCCTGACGAAGCAGGAATATTTCAGGTTCAGCATGACAACGGCTATAATGAGTTGAAAGACAAATTTTAAGATTTTAAGTTTGATTACTATGAATCAATCTTGAAGGATATAAACCCTTGTCACGCTGTTCACAACATATTACCTATGTTTAAAAACCTGAGCAGAACTTGTCAACTAAGATCAGCCTGCACTGACATGCAGTCTGATCTTGGCCATCATTGCCTGCTTTCTATTAAATTATTGTGGGGAAAAACTCGAGTAAAACTGGCTAACATATCTCAAAAATTGCCATTTTGTTGACACAAACTTCAAATTCAGCAGGATACGGGTTAAGTTTGTTACCTGAAGTATAACAGTAGACTGCGGCTACGTTATTTAAATCATCACAATCTCCCGCCAAAATTCTCCAGCCAGAATGTCCACATGTATATATGGTGTCATCATCAAAAGAACAGGTGAATCTCTCTATGAACACATCAATGGTACTTGGTAAGGTTAAACTCTGTCTAAAAATGTAAACATAAAATGGTTTGTTGTCCCTCAAACTCAGTTGTTTACCTATGCTAAAAGATTAGGTTAACAAGATGTGTTTGTGAAACACGAATGCCCCCGTAACTGCATTTTTTTCAAAGTTTGACCTTGACAGATGACCTTGACCTTGTCACATGACCTTGACTTTGGTACCAGCGGATGCGGATCATTGAGATCTATCATCATGCCAAATATATAAGCTTTGTATCTTGAATAGGCTTGAAGATATTGGCAAGGTTAAGTTTTCGGGTTAAGTTTTCAAAGTTTGACCTTGACAGATGACCTTGACCTTGTCACATGACCTTGACTTTGGTACCAGCGGATGCGGATCATTGAGATCTATCATCATGCCAAATATTAGCTTTGTATCTTGAATAGGGTTGAAGATATTGGCAAGGTTAAGGTTTCGGACGGACAGACGGACGGACAGACAGACAGACAGACAGACGGACAGACAGACAGACGGACATGAGTAAAACAATATGCCCCCGATCTCTCGATACGGGGGCATAAAAATTGAGGTCTAAAGGCAAAGACTATTACAAGTTGAGGGGTCAGCACCATACTATTGTAAGTGCCTATATATTTATAGGCACTTACAGTAGTGTTGCACTGACCCCTCGAAGGGCCTATAAATACATAGGTATTTTCAATTGTTTTTGTTGAACACTTGAAATTTATCAATTGTTCAAAATATTTGAGCCTGTGCGTGAGATTTCCAACAATTTTAAGTATGCGCATAGCAAAGATTCTGACCAGTCTGTGCATCCGCACAGTCTGTCCAGAGTCTTTGATATGCGTTTATTAGATAGGTAGGGTCTCAGAGTATCTGTAGACCATCAGGTACCTTATATTTACATTATGTGGCTGTCAACACTACTCAATGTTTGGACCTCATGAAAATTTCAAATTGTGAGAAACTTTGCGCACAGTCTCATTTTATATATTTAGGAATTTGAAAGAGAACCCATCTGAAGATCTTATAGATCTAGCCCAAGTTCATTCTTATCAGCCTTACAGTTTGGCAAATGTTTATACAGTAGGAATACATTTAACTTCTTCAAGTTTTTTAAAGGGTAATCTGAAAAACATTCCAATTTTTTGTTCACATTTATTTTCTAACTCTTAGTATCATAGAATCAAGATTATTCTCTGATTAAAACTCTAAAAGGAATTTAAAAAAGATTATCCAGGGTATATTTCTGAAAAATTTAGTTCAAATTTACCCAAGTAATTGAGAGAAGTGTCATTTAGGGTAAATGAAACTCTTTATATTCCAAGCAATGAAATCATTTTTTATTTCAATTAGTTTCACATAACTTTACTTGATTCTTACTTTTCTACCCCAGTTATGGGGAAGCCACTAGTATATCCCAGAGTTTTACACACAGCATAGGTCTCCTCATACCCCCAGGCAGGTGTGGCACCACATATATTACCCTGCCTTCCATCTATAGTCATTGTCACATAACCATAATGGTCTTTCCCTCCTATCAACTCAAGTGTAGGCCCTGTAATGTACAACTATGTATTATAAGCACCACATAATGTGATACATCTGTCCATCTATAGTCATCATCACCATCACCAAGTACATGTACATGTATGTCATTTGACCAATGTAACCAATATATAAATTTGTATATATATAAGAAACAATGTTATGTACTGTACTTACTTTGTGTATTATAGCAGACCACATCAGCCACTTTATCTGTCAAACAATCAACATCAACATTCACACAGTCTGACAGTCCATCTTCAGTACCATTACAACCTGTCTCCATCAGCAATGTAGGTACCGACCAATCAGATTTACTGTACGTGGCCACACCCCCTTGGTATCCCAGCTGTCTACAGGTGACATCAGCATCATTGTCATCCCAGAATTGTCCACAAATATGGCCCCAGGTGTGATTTTTGTAGACCAGGACAGTAGAAAAGTAGCCAGAGTCTGTGGATCCCTCATCAGCAAGTTTTACACTGTAGTCTGGAAACAAACTCAATCAATGACAACTAATATCAACATTTTAGACTGGACTTAACTTGTAAATAAAGAATATCAAATTATCATGAAAATCTATTTAACAAATCTTCTGTACACAGACACCTGAGTCTTTTTGATCCCTGGGACATCACATTAATAAAATAGGCAGATGTCAACAAGGAGACAATTTCTACATAAGATCAATACCATGAAATGTTTTCAGCCAAAAGCAAGACAGACATGCCTTTTCGCGCTTTGATTCTATGTAAAAAGGGTTGCACTCGGGTGGAGCCCAAATGTGACCCCAGGGTCTTGATATGAACAAACTTATTAGAGATCCATTAGATGAGCCTACAAACTAAATATGAAAGCTGTCTGCCTTCTGGTTTCAGAGAAAAAGATTTTTGAAGGTTTTCCTATTTTCACCCATCGTGCTCAGAAGAGCTAAAAGGGATGAGTAGGGTAAAACCCAAATAGGACCCAAGGGTCTTGATATGAACAAACTAGGTAGAGGTCCACTAGATGATGTTACATACCAAATATGAAAGCTATCTGCCTTCCGCTTTCAGAGAAGAAGATTTTTGAAGATTTTCATTTTTTTACCCTTCGTGCTCAGAAGAGCTAAAAGGGATGAGTAGGGTAAAGCCAAAATATGACCCCAGGGTCTTAATATGAACAAACTTGGTAGAGGCCCACTAGGTGATGCTACATACCAAAGATGAAAGCTGTCTGCCATCTTGTTTCAGAGAAGAAGATTTTTTAAGATTTTTGCTCTTTAATTCTATGTTAAAAGGGTTGCGCTTGGATGGAGCCCAAATAAGATCCAAGGGACTTGATATGGACAAACTTGGTACAGGTCTACTAGATGATGCTACTTACCAAATATGAAATTTTCGAAGTTTCCATTATATAACATATAGAGAAATGACCTCTGCCCATAAAATACATATTTTTCATACGATCAGAATAAGTTTTGGTAGATTGATAAAGTGTCACCTAAGGATCATTCCAGTGAAATTTGGTTGATATCCATCGATTACATTCTGAGAAAATAATTTGCAAATTTTCCACTATATAACATATAGAGAAATGACCTCCGCCCATAAAATGTACATTTTTCATCCAATCACAATAATTTTTAGTAGACTGATAAAGGGTTACACAAGGATCATTCATGTAAAATCTAATTGATATCCATCCATATAAATCTGAGAAAACTCACTTTTTACCATATTTGGAAATTAGCCACGTCCATTAAATCCAGGTTTTTCATTGGATCAAAATTTCTTTAACAGCTTTGAAAGAGGGTCACCAAGGGATCATTCCTGTGAAGTTTGGTTGAAATTCATCCAGTAGTTTCTGAGGAGAAGATTTTTAAAGAAAAAGTTTACGACTGGACCCACGGACAGACGGACGACCGCACAACGGACACAACGCCATGACAATAGCCCCAGTGGCTTTCAGCCAGTGGAGCTAAAAAAGGTGTAATTCTTGAGATTCATTGATTAAGATTTTTTGCATAATTTTCTCAATAAGGAAATACTGTACTTTGCTATACACTGGCTTACCTCATTTGTAAACTTATTCCACTAGGGTAATAACATTAAAAAATTTGCTATCTAAATTATTCAACGGAGCTATAACACTCAGCACACTGGCACCATCAAGCTCGAACCCTTCCGTCAAATAAGCTTAAATAAAAATACACAACATAATACCTAATCTGTATGGAAAGAATATAATCTACCTTTGGTAGTGGATGGCTAGGTGTGGAACAGTTGTAACTGCCTATATATTCGCAGTTACAACTTCTCAGGCTGAGTCAATGACTTGCAACATTTTGTGAATTTATTCTCACCTACAGTATTCTCTACAGTATCAAAACAGTTAACACTGGCATATCTCCAGTCTGACTCCGGACAAACAACATCATCCTCATCAAGTTGACATGAAAATATATCTGGTTCTGTCCCTGTCTCACATCCCTG
Source organism: Fragum whitleyi (assembly GCA_948146395.1). Lineage (NCBI taxonomy): Eukaryota > Metazoa > Mollusca > Bivalvia > Cardiida > Cardiidae > Fragum > Fragum whitleyi. The sequence goes on along the minus strand of OX411543.1, from coordinate 10,503,132 downwards.
TGTAGTAAACACATCTGGATAAACTAGCGAGGTATCAGATTGACCGAATGCTGTGTAAGGCAGGGCTGTACCATCTGTGTAGTTGAGAGAACGACACACAACCTGGGCCTCGGTTTGACCAAAATTTGTTCCACACAAGGTCTTCCATGTCCCGGTATCATAAACTTGAACTATACCCGATGATTCAGAACCTCTAAAGAGTTGAATATCCCCTGTTAATGAGGAGAAACATAACTAAGCTTGATAATTTTATAGATACAGACTTTTAAGTTTAGTTTATCAGAAGTTCATATTGAAGAGAATACCAAAAAGCTGACAGAGAGCCAGAATTACTGTGGTGAGGAAATTTCATTGAATATTAATGTTGCGCCTTTACCTGTTGTAATTACTTGATGGACTTCATCCATTTTTTGAGGAACTGATCATTATGAGGGTACACAGACAATCATGCATTCTAACTAAGTTAAAGACAATGCAGTTACATAATATTATTCTTGCACAGGTCAGTATTTCTATAAACACATTTTTTTTACATTTCCTAAGCAGAAATTGCTGGGCCTATTGCATAAAAACTACCATGGTCAATATTTTCTTAAAACTTTGGCCTTGACAGATAACCTCAACCTTGTCACATGACCATGTCTATCAGGTAGGTGTCTATCATCATACCAAATATGAGTATTGTATCTTGAATAGCCTTGGATTAATTGGAAACGTTAAGTTTTTTGGATAAGTTTTGCAGACATACATATAGATGCATGGACATTATGGACAACAGTGAAACAGTGAGCCCCCCAAACTTTTGATATTATAAAAAATGGAGCATAAAAATCATGAAAAGGTTATGGGAAAGGTAGAAACTATGCTTCACAAGCAATTTCTCCTTTTATCACAACATTACGGTACCATGAAATTAACATCAAACTTGTCATGAACAATTCTTTAAAATCAGTCTTGTTTTGGATCAATAATTTGGGTTTTTTTATATTTGTAAACTACAGCCGTTTAAGTCATTGAGTTAAAACTGTCGTCTGCATGCATGGTTAGAAAAGTGTTGATCAAGAAATGTCCTAAACTCACCTTGATTCTGAGCTAGATTTAGATCAAACAGATATATCAAAGCAATGGTAATGGCTCCCTCTAACATTGTCACATAATATCACGAAATATTTCCCATTTTACATAATCAACGCAAATTTGTTCATCAGAGTTGCCACTGTTTGTTGACATTCTCTGATCTATTTTAAGCCCAGCCACTGATTCTCTCAGTATAAACTTGTTATGGTTGGTTTGTTATGTGAAACTCATTGGGACATGAAAGGTAATTTTAAACATGAAACCCTTTATACATTCTCAATAGCTTTTTTAATCAATAATCAATATTGGATGAATTCAGTAGTCTAATGTTACTTTGTCTGTTTATAAGTACTTTTTTTAAAACCATAGATCTATGTCCGAGTCATTTTTTAAAATTTCCTTTCAAAATGAAATGTATAAAAAAAAGAAGAAACAGAGTAAAAACAGCAGAACAGGTGTCAAAGATCAATATAATTGAGGCACCAAATCTCAGTAAATTGAAGAGAGGAAGAGAATATTTCATTGCATTCATAGAGGAATAAAATGAAAAACCTTACCACACTGTAAGCAGATTTGTAAAAAAGTGTGATTAGGTTTAAAGTTCCGTACCTCAGTGAAGTAAAAAGATTGTTTCTTCATGACTTATAATTTAATCCTTGTAATGCTGAACCCCAAATATTCCTGTTTTGGTAAGAGGTATAGACAAAGATCAGCCTGCACCTATGTGATCTTAGTCTACAGCACCTGTTTGTCCCCTTTCAAGGCAGAGTTGTTCATTAGATTAATTTTCGAAAAGAGAAATTGCCTTATACCCTTGGATTTTAGGGCTTTCGGTACTTTGATATGAGTGCAATTTTGAAAGAAGATTTTTATTCAGCATGACAAGGGTTAATATCATTTAGCTTTAAAATAAATTCTTTACTATCACGAGACAGATTCCTTTTGGGACTTTTTTGTGCAAGTAAGAAAAATTAGCTGTGTGCTCAAAACGTTTTCAATGAGGTATGAAAACATTTTTTCAGCCAATCCACCAACAGAAATAGATCAGAATCAATAGAAATTTGAATTATTTCTAGATGAATTTAGCTATAATTCAGAGTTGATAAATATTTGCATGTGTAATTTGATAACCATCAATTTGAATATTTATACTTCAGAATCTAATGTGGGGAAAACAGTGAACCATAAAATTATAGAACACTAAACTAAAGTACATTTCAAGTTAACCCAAGACTGAAAAAATAACTTTTAAGGCGCATTATTCATAGAGGCCCACAAGGAAGACTAGGTTTCACCCATCTGTGCAGCCTCTTTAAATAGAGTCTTTATTATCATTATCATTATTATTATTATCATAATTATGGTTATTTTACTTTTAACTGACATCCTTAATCTATTACCAGGTGACAATTTCTTTTAACCAGAGGTACAGAAAGAGGGGGTAGAGCGAGTCAAAAATAATTATTTTTCTCCCAAACCCTATGTTGTAGGTACTCATTTGAATTGTCTCAGTGAGACAACTCAAATGAGTACCTAATTCAAATGAGTACCCCCACCAGAGGGTTCTTGCAAATATTATTAAAAAAAGTTTTCAAAAAAAAAGTCTATCTATAGCACTGTCAACTGCTCAATTTAAACAAAAATTCTGTGGACACAAAACACACAGCCAAAAAGGAATATCATTGAAATGAAGGCCCCCTTTTCTGTGATGCTGCAATATATGAATGAATGGTGAAAATATGTTCCTGTTCAAAGGTTGCCAAAATATCCTTTGAAAGAATCATCCTCATAAATCCATAAAGGTAAAGGGGTTTCCATTAGAAGAAATTTTAGAGACCGACCCAATTTTCCTTGATGCAGCATTACATTGTCAAACAGTGGTGCTTTATTATTCTCTATGATTGTCACATGTTTAAAAGCAATAGATGAATGTTTCATGAAAATCCATCAAGAAATGTAAAAATTCACAAAAAATTTTACATGAAGGTTCCTATTGCAGTTATCATGACGCAATATGAAAGCTTCAAACTTTCACAACTTTGCATGGTTACATGAGGAACATTTTGTGAAAGTTGTATGCAACTCCATCCAAAAATGTGGGAGTTGTTGTGTTATGAGACTTCTCACTTTAAGGCCCCTTTAACGCTTTCCTGTTTTACAAAATTTTGGACCTGTCCAAATTCAAAGGTTTTGCAGACGAAAATTTAAAGTGGATTTAATTTGAAAAATAACCATTCAGTAGGATAGAAAATAGTGTGGAAAAAGAAGAAATTGCTAGTCAAAAGCAATTTCTTCTTTTTTCACAATGTTTTCTCAATCATAAAATCACAGACACATAAAAATCAGGGATTAAACAGCAAAGGGTTAAGGTCCCTTTTTCCAACGAAGCTGCATGACACCACAAAATCAGGACAATATGAGTATGACCATATGAAAAGGAACATTCTGTTTAATTTAAATCCATCCATAACTTTAGGAGTTGTCTAACAAAAAATTTGCTTTGGGGCCTTTTTTTGTGACTTGGCCAAAACCAAAACCATATTGATGGCTTAGTGCTTAACTGTTTTGCGCTGATCCATCAATTTGCGCATGGTGACACGATGAGGAAGATAACGATTTTAGTTGGTGAAATGTTACATTAAATCTTTGACCATTGGAGAAGAAAACATCAAGAACAATGCAGAAAATTCTTGTCTCAAGTAATTACTTAATTTCCCATAATGTTTTTCAAGCACTTTTTTTTTCTGGGGTGGGGTGGGAGGGGGGGAGTTACATCTTTTTCATCTTTTTGCTCATTGCTTTTTTAATGATACCCCCCAAAAAAGAGAGAAAACCAATTCACACATGCTGATAAGGAGTCTTACAATTGTAAATTATTTCATTAGGTAATGCAGTTTTAAAACATAAGTCTTTATTTCAAAGCATTCTTTTTATTATGGATAATGAAAAAATGTCTTGGCCTCAGATGACACCAAGGTGTATTTACCCTTAAGTCTGTTATTCATAAAATGAATGGGTAATTGAAAAAGACCTAGGTAATCAATTGATAGGTCAGAGTACCGTGTAATTGACCTTCAATAAACTTAAACATGGTAATAATCTGTGTGAAGGACCTTCAATCTTTTGAAAAAATACTTTCTTTCTTAAACTTTACAAAACACCTTTTTTTTCTTCACAAAAAACAGACCATCTTCACACTTTTCTTTTAGCTTTAGCTTTTCTTATATTAGTAAATAGTGATGCCAATCTCATTAACCCCTAGCTTGCTGAAATTAAATCCTGTTTCAAACAAAATGAAAACTTTGAAGACATTTAAAGAAGTCTAAATAAGTTTTATCAGCAAAAACTTAGTTGATAGAAGGTAATTTAGGCTTAGATCCGACAACCTGTCTGTGAAGGCTGATCTTATTCTATGCTCTCCAGACCTGGGGTAATTGAAAAATGTAATTGTAATGAGCTGTAATTAATTACAAATTGTGGAGTAATTGTATGTAATTAGTAATTGAATCTTTTCTTAATTACAAGTATTGTAATTAATTAATTACAAATGAAATCAACTTATAATTTACAATTACTTTCAATTACATTCCAATTACATCTATATTCTTTTATGGAAGTCTAATGATACAGCAATATAACAGTGTCTTACTTCAAAATTGTTAGGCCTCAAATATGATTTTTAAGACATTTAAGTTCTATTTTAGATCAAAGTATTGAGTTTTCTTTGAAATAACAATGAAGTAAAAAAAAAGAAAGAAATAAACCTTGATCCACATATAAGTTCTTTAAATTAGATAAAGTTGAGGAAAATTTGTCTTTCACTAAAGAAGCAGATTCAAAATGAACTACGGATTCACTGGATTAAACTTGCGATCAAAAGTAAACAAAGAGGTATTGATTGTAAAAATCACACATTCCCAGCCATAATTTGGAAACAAATAGGTTGACAAACACTTCCTAAATGGACATGTAAAGTTGTGAAAATCTTGATTGGCTTTGACTAGGTGGCCATTAACACTTTACAGTTAGTTACACTATCATTAAGGCAATGAAATAACAGTTATCCAGTACAAATCTTCTCAGAAATAACAAACAAGAGGGCCATAGTGGCCCTAAATCGCTCACCTGAATGAACTGTCAAAAATTGTTTAAAGTAGGTTTAGAAAGGATGAAGAATTCTGACCAAATTTCAGGTAAATTGGGCAGGAAATGATGCCTCTACACTGCTAACAAGGTTTTCTAAGATTTGATCTCATGACCTATTTTTTTATAGCACTTGACCTAATTTCAAACTTGTCCGAAATTTCATCAAGATGATCATTCTGACCAATTTTCAGGTTGATCAGGCAAAAAATATGGCTTCTAGAGTGCCTACAAGTTTTTTCTAATATTTGACCCCGTGACCTCATTTTTGACCCCACTTGACCCAATTCTAAAATTGACCGAAATTTCATCAAGACAACCATTCTGACCAAATTTCAAGTTGAATGGGCAAAAAATATGGCTTCCAGAGTGTCTACAAGGTTTTTCTAAGATTTGACCCCGTGACCTCATTTTTGACCCCACTTGACCCAATTTCAAACTTGTCCGAGATTTCATCAAGACAATCATTGTGACCAAATTTTAGATTGATTGGGCCAAAAATATGGCTTCTAGAGTGTCTACAAGGTTTTTCTAAGATTTGACCCTGTGACCTCATTTTTGTCCCCACTTGAGCCAATTTCGAACTTGTCCGAGATTTCATCAAGACAATCATTCTGACCAATCATTTCACGTTGATTGGACAAAAAATATGGCTTATAGAGTGTCTACAAGATTTTTAGCTCCACTGGCTGAAAGCCACTGGGGCTATTGTCATGGCGTTGTGTCCGTCGTGCGTCCGTCCGTATGTGCGTCCGTGCGTCCGGTCGTAAACTTTTTCTTTAAAAATCTTCTCCTCAGAAACTACTGGATGAATTTCAAACAAACTTCACAAGAATGATCCTTGGGTGACCCTCTTTCAAAGTTGTTCAAGAAATTTTGATCCAATGAAAAACATGGATTTGATGGGCGTGGCTAATTTCCAAATATGGTAAAAAGTCAGTTTTCACAGATTCTAATTTATGGATATCAACCAAATTTTACATGAATGATCCTTGGGTGACCCTTTATAAGTCTACCAACAAGAGTGCCATCGTCACAAAATACGCCGCCACATTGCTGCTGTTTCACAGAAATAATTGTAGACACTACTTATTTTGACAGAACCAAATTGAAAATGACCAAGTTTCATTTAAATCAAGACAAAAAGTTAGGAGGAGTTGCCTTCACATGGCTGCAATTTCAATAAGCCCCAGGCACTAAGTTTTAAGGGGGCATAATTCAGGGAAATAAATGAGCCATAAAATCCTTGATCCATGTACATCTTCAAATTATGGTGATGACATTGACCAAGTTTCATTTAAATAAAGACAAAAAGTAAGGAGGATTTGTGTTCAAAAGGCTGCAATTTCAATGAGCCCTAGATACTAAGTTTTTAAGGGGCATAACTCAGGCAAAAATCAACAAACCATAAAATCCTTCCTTCATGCACATCTACCAATTGAGGTGATAACATTGACCAAGTTTCAAGAAGATCCAGCCGGAAACTTAGGAGGAGTTGCGTTGACAAGAAAAGTGGACCCAGAGACTAAGTTTTAAGGGGCATAACTTAGGCAAAAATCAATGAACCGTAAAATCCTTCCTTCATGAACATCTACCAATTGAGGTGATTACATAGACCAAGTTTCAAAAAGATCCAGCCAGAAACTTAGGAGGCGTTGCGTTGACAAGAAAAGTGGACCCAGAGACTAAGTTATCAAGGGGCATAACTCAGGCAAAAATTAACGAACCATAAAATCCTTCCTTCATGCACATCTACCAATTGAGGTGATAACATCGACCAAGTTTCAAAAAGATCCAGCCAGAAACTTAGGAGGAGTTGCGTTGACAAGAAAAGTGGACCCAGAGACTAAGTTATCAAGGGGCATAACTCAGGCAAAAATCAATGAACCGTAAAATCCTTCCTTCATGCACATCTACCAATTGAGGTGATTACATTGACCAAGTTTCAAGAAGATCCAGCCAGAAACTTAGGAGGAGTTGCGTTGACAAGAAAAGTGGACCCAGAGACTAAGTTATCAAGGGGCATAACTCAGGCAAAAATCAACGAACCGTAAAATCCTTCCTTCATGCACATCTACCAATTGAGGTGATAATATTGACCAAGTTTCAAGAAGATCCAGCCAGTAGTTTAGGAGGAGTTGCGTTGACAAGAAAAGTGGACGGACGTACGGACGGACGGATGGACGGACGGATGGACGGACGGACGGACGGATGGACGGATGGACGGATGGACAGACGGAGAAGATGACGCCAATATACGTCACGTCCGCCTCCGGCGGCGTATAAAAATTATTGTGATCGGATGAAAAATATGTATTTTATGGATGGAGGTCATTTCTCTATATGATATATAGCAGAAACTTTGAAAATCATTTTCTCAGAATATAATTGATGGATATCAACCAAATTTCACTGGAATGATCCTTGAGTGACCCTTTATCAGTCTACCAAAAATTATTGTGATCGGATGGAAAATATGTATTTTATGGGCGGAGGTCATTTCTCTATATGATAAATATTGGAAACTTTGAAAATCATTTTCTCAGAATGTAATTTCATGGATATCAACCAAATTTCACTGGAATGATCCTTGACAGACCCTTTATCAGTCTGCCAAAAATAATTTTGATCAGATGAAAAATATGTATTTTATGGGCGGATGTCATTTTTCTATATGTTATATAGTGTAAACTTTGAAAATCATTTTTCTCAGAATGTAACTGATGGTTATCAATCAAAATTCATTGGTATGATCCTTGGGTGACCCATTATCATGCAGCAAAAAATTATTGGCATTGAATGAAAAATATGTCATTTATGGGCGGAGGTCATTTCTCTATATGTTATATATTGGAAACTTTGAAAATCATTTTAACATCAATAGTACCCAAACTATTCAATAATTAACTCAAAACTTAGGTTTGCTATTACAAGAATTTCAAGCCTGTGGAGCGACTCAAGCCATTCATGGCTTTCTAGTTCTAAAATTTGACCCTGTGACCTAGTTCTAAAATTTGACCCCGTGACCTCAATTTTGACCCCACTTGACCCAATTTCAACCTTGTCCGAAATTTCATCAAGACAATCATTTTGACCAAATTCCAGGTTGATTGGGCAAAAAATATGGCTTCCAGAGTGTCTACAAGGCTTTTCTAGGATTTGACCCTGTGACCTCATTTTTGACCCCACTTGACCTAATTTCGAACTTGTCCGAGATTTCATAAGGATAATCATTCTGACCAAATTTCAGGTTGATTGGGCAATAAATATGGCTTCCAGAGTGTCTACAAGATTTCTCTAAGATTTGACCCTGTGACCTCATTTTTGACCCCACTTGACCCAATTACGAACTTGTCCGAGATTTCATCAAGCTTATCATTCTGACCAAATTTCAGATTGATAAGGCAAAAAATATGGCTTCTATAGTGTCTACAAGGTTTTTCTAAGATTTGACCCCGTGACCTCATTTTTTACCCCACTTGACCCAATTTCAAACTTGTCCGAGATTTCATCAAGACAATCATTCTGACCAAAATTCAGGTTGATCCAGCAAAAAATGAGGCCTCTAGAGTGCATACAAGGTTTTTCTAAGATTTGACCCTGTGACCTAGTTTTTGACCCCACTTGACCCAATTTCAAACTTGTCTGAGATTTCATCAAGACAATCATTCTGACCAAAATTCAGGTTGATTGGGCAAAAAATGTTGCCCCTAGAGTGCATACAAGGTTTTTCTAAGATTTGACCCTGTGACCTAGTTTTTGACCCCAGTTGACCCAATTTCGAACTCATGCGAGATTTCATCAAGACAATCATTCTGACCAAAATTCAGGTTAATCAGGCAAAAAATGTGGCCTCTAGAGTACATACAAGGTTTTTCTAAGATTTGACCCTGTGACCTAGTTTTTGACCCTAGTTGACCCAATTTTGAACTCGTCCGAGATTTCATCGAGACATTCATTCTGATCAAAATTCAGGTTGATCCAGCAAAATATGTGGCCTCTAGAGTTCATATAAGGTTTTTCTATGATTTAAACCTGTGACCTAGTTTTTGACCCCGGTTGACCCAATTTGGAACTCGTCCGAGATTTCATCAAGACAATCATTCTGACCAAAATTCAGGTTAATCAGGCAAAAAATGTGGCCTCTCGAGTGCATACGAGGTTTTTCTAAGATTTGACCCTGTGACCTAGTTTTTGACCCCACTTGACCCAATTACGAACTTGTCCGAGATTTCATCAAGACAATCATTCTGACCAAATTTCAGATTGATAAGGCAAAAAATATGGCTTCTATAGTGTCTACAAGGTTTTTCTAAGATTTGACCCTGTGACCTAGTTTTTGACCCCAGTTGACTCAATTTCGAACTCGTCCGAGATTTCATCAAGACAATCATTCTGACCAAAATTCAGGTTGATTGGGCAAAAAACGTGGCCTCTAGAGTGCATACAAGGTTTTTCTAAGATTTGACCCTGTGACCTAGTTTTTGACCCCGGTTGACCCAATTTCAAACTCGTTCGAGATTTCATCAAGACAATCATTCTGACCAAAATTCAGGTTAATCAGGCAAAAAATGTGGCCTCTAGAGTGCATACAAGGTTTTTCTAAGATTTGACCCTGTGACCTAGTTTTTGACCCCAGTTGACTCAATTTCGAACTCGTCCGAGATTTCATCAAGACAATCATTCTGACCAAAATTCAGGTTGATTGGGCAAAAAACGTGGCCTCTAGAGTGCATACAAGGTTTTTCTAAGATTTGACCCTGTGACCTAGTTTTTGACCCCGGTTGACCCAATTTCAAACTCGTTCGAGATTTCATCAAGACAATCATTCTGACCAAAATTCAGGTTAATCAGGCAAAAAATGTGGCCTCTAGAGTGCATACAAGGTTTTTCTAAGATTTGACCCTGTGACCTAGTTTTTGACCCCAGTTGACCCAATTTCGAACTCGTCCGAGAATTCATCAAGACAATCATTCTGACCAAAATTCAGGTTGATCGGGCAAAAAATGTGGCCTCTAGAGTGCATACAAGGCAAATGTTGACGACGGACGTCGCACGACGGACGACAGACGACGGACATCCACCTAACCACAATAGCTCACCTTGAGCACTTCGTGCTCAGGTGAGCTAAAAAGGCAGACTTATTTTAATCAAAATATGGTGTATGTTAACAAACCAGCGTAGTTGCTTGGTGCATAAATTGAAATGTGTTTAATCAATCCTAGTCACTTAAGGAGTGTCAAATAAGTTTTATTCATTTCAATTCCAAGACTGGATTGAAAACATGTTCTAAACATTTCTGAATTATAAAGTGTAAGACATTCTTTCAGTGTGGGCTAAATTTCAAAATCAAATTGTTTTCTTTCCCAGCAAGTGTAATTGCCCTCCATAACATGAACAAGTTTAGCCCTTAGTTGAAATGCTTATGATTTCCAATTTGTTTCTATATAGTTTCTTACAATATATCTACAGTTATAATGTGACCATAAAACTGTTTATGTCATATTCCATTTTCTATTGACTGGTTCATCATTTTGACCAAATTCCAGGTTGATTGGGCAATAAATATGGCTTCCAGAGTGTCTACAAGGCTTTTCTAGGATTTGACCCTGTGACCTCATTTTTGACCCCACTTGACCTAATTTCGAACTTGTCCGAGATTTCATAAGGATAATCATTCTGACCAAATTTCAGGTTGATTGGGCAATAAATATGGCTTCCAGAGTGTCTACAAGATTTCTCTAAGATTTGACCCTGTGACCTCATTTTTGACCCCACTTGACCCAATTACGAACTTGTCCGAGATTTCATCAAGCTTATCATTCTGACCAAATTTCAGATTGATAAGGCAAAAAATATGGCTTCTATAGTGTCTACAAGGTTTTTCTAAGATTCGACCCCGTGACCTCATTTTTTACCCCACTTGACCCAATTTCAAACTTGTCCGAGATTTCATCAAGACAATCATTCTGACCAAAATTCAGGTTGATCCAGCAAAAAATGAGGCCTCTAGAGTGCATACAAGGTTTTTCTAAGATTTGACCCTGTGACCTAGTTTTTGACCCCACTTGACCCAATTTCAAACTTGTCTGAGATTTCATCAAGACAATCATTCTGACCAAAATTCAGGTTGATTGGGCAAAAAATGTGGCCCCTAGAGTGCATACAAGGTTTTTCTAAGATTTGACCCTGTGACCTAGTTTTTGACCCCAGTTGACCCAATTTTGAACTCATGCGAGATTTCATCAAGACAATCATTCTGACCAAAATTCAGGTTAATCAGGCAAAAAATGTGGCCTCTAGAGTACATACAAGGTTTTTCTAAGATTTGACCCTGTGACCTAGTTTTTGACCCTAGTTGACCCAATTTTGAACTCGTCCGAGATTTCATCGAGACATTCATTCTGATCAAAATTCAGGTTGATCCAGCAAAATATGTGGCCTCTAGAGTTCATATAAGGTTTTTCTATGATTTAAACCTGTGACCTAGTTTTTGACCCCGGTTGACCCAATTTGGAACTCGTCCGAGATTTCATCAAGACAATCATTCTGACCAAAATTCAGGTTAATCAGGCAAAAAATGTGGCCTCTCGAGTGCATACGAGGTTTTTCTAAGATTTGACCCTGTGACCTAGTTTTTGACCCCACTTGACCCAATTACGAACTTGTCCGAGATTTCATCAATCTTATCATTCTGACCAAATTTCAGATTGATAAGGCAAAAAATATGGCTTCTATAGTGTCTACAAGGTTTTTCTAAGATTTGACCCTGTGACCTAGTTTTTGACCCCAGTTGACTCAATTTCGAACTCGTCCGAGATTTCATCAAGACAATCATTCTGACCAAAATTCAGGTTGATTGGGCAAAAAACGTGGCCTCTAGAGTGCATACAAGGTTTTTCTAAGATTTGACCCTGTGACCTAGTTTTTGACCCCGGTTGACCCAATTTCAAACTCGTTCGAGATTTCATCAAGACAATCATTCTGACCAAAATTCAGGTTAATCAGGCAAAAAATGTGGCCTCTAGAGTGCATACAAGGTTTTTCTAAGATTTGACCCTGTGACCTAGTTTTTGACCCCAGTTGACCCAATTTCGAACTCGTCCGAGAATTCATCAAGACAATCATTCTGACCAAAATTCAGGTTGATCGGGCAAAAAATGTGGCCTCTAGAGTGCATACAAGGCAAATGTTGACGACGGACGTCGCACGACGGACGACAGACGACGGACATCCACCTAACCACAATAGCTCACCTTGAGCACTTCGTGCTCAGGTGAGCTAAAAAGGCAGACTTATTTTAATCAAAATATGGTGTATGTTAACAAACCAGCGTAGTTGCTTGGTGCATAAATTGAAATGTGTTTAACCCTTTACTGTTTAATCCCTGCTTTTTACGCATCTGTGATTTTATGATTGAGAAAACATTGTGAAAAAAGAAGAAATTGCTTCTGACAAGCAATTTCTTCTTTTTCCACACTATTTTCTACCCTACTGAAAGGTTATTTTTCAAATTAAATCCACTTTTAATTTTCGTCTGCAAAACCTTTGGATTTGGACAGGTCCAAAATTTTTTAAAACAGGAAAGGGTTAATCAATCCTAGTCACTTAAGGAGTGTCAAATAAGTTTTATTCATTTCAATTCCAAGACTGGATTGAAAACATGTTCTAAACATTTCTGAATTATAAAGTGTAAGACATTCTTTCAGTGTGGGCTAAATTTCAAAATCAAATTGTTTTCTTTCCCAGCAAGTGTAATTGCCCTCCATAACATGAACAAGTTTAGCCCTTAGTTGAAATGCTTATGATTTCCAATTTGTTTCTATATAGTTTCTTACAATATATCTACAGTTATAATGTGACCATAAAACTGTTTATGTCATATTCCATTTTCTATTGACTGGTTCATCATACGTTAAATGTAATTGGTAATTGTAATTAATTACATTTGAAAAGTAATTGTAATTTAATTAATTACATTGAGATTTTGTTGTAATTATAATTGTATTTGAAATTGAAATATTTCAATGTAATTTGTAATTTAATTAATTACATTGGCATGTAATTGACCCCAGCCCTAATGCTCTCTGCCAAAGCTTTGTTTATAGAAGGTATTTCCTGTGAACAGCAGGAGAAAGGGTAATAAACAGTATTTCAGTAACATTCTGGCAGCTAGATCCCTAAGTATGGATTCCTGGTATTTCTCACACAAGAGGCCCAAGAGGGCCTGTGTTGCCCCACTGGCTTTAACATCTCCAGACTTTCATTAAACAGAGCTTGTTTTGACTTTAAGATCTTTAACATGTTAACATCTCCAGACTTTCATTAAACAGAGCTTATTTTGACTGAAAACAACACTTTAATGTCTCTTTAGAAATATTTTGTAATGATTTAATGGGTCTGGCCCACATTGCATTCAAAAATCTCAATCAACATAAACCTGCATACCCTTTACCTATCTAATTACCAACATAAAGATGATTGCAATAAGTAGACCATTCTAAACACATTTTCAGAAACAATTTAAGTAAAAGGTCATTCATGGAACATTCATACCAAGATTTTATGAGATTTAAAAGTATAAATGGGCCCCATCCTACCACACCCATATTTATGTGAAAATCAAAATTTCATGACCAATTTAAGTAGAGAGGCTCAAAAGAAATATTCATGCCAGGCTTCATTGAAATTGGCCAAAATGATCTGGGAGGGATAGATTTTTTAAGATTTTGACGTGAAAATAAGCCACACCCTGCAATACCCATATTCGGAGGTCAATCAAAATTCCTTAAACAATTTAAGTGAAGGATCATTCAAGGAATATCGATGCCAAGTTTCATTGAAATCTGCAAAATTATTTGGGAGGATTGAGAAGATTTTTAAAGATTTTATAAGCTTTGCCCTGTCACACCCATTTTGGGGTTCAACCAAAATTTTGTTAACAATTTAGGCAAAGGGTTTCCTAAGGAACATCCATGCCAAGTTTCAGTGAAATCAGCCCAGGGGTATGGGAGAAATGAATTTTTAAAGAATTTAAAGTGAAAAAAAGAATTCATACTCATGCATGCACTCACAGACAGACACACACATGACGGACACACCGCAATGACAATAGCTTGCTGTCCTTCGGCAAAGGGGGCTTAAATCAAGAAGAAGGCAGACTGTGTATCCTGAGATCAGACTGCAAAGCTATGCAGGGTGATCTTAGTCTATACTGTCTGCCAAAACTTTGTTCACAACTGGAATATGTTGTGAAGAGCACAAAGGTTAATTGAAATTCTGCATCAAAATGAAAAAATTGGCCTTCAGAGTGGGGGTTGTCTGAACTCTGAATCCACCTCTGTCCACCCATTGGTGAGAGACAAATGTGGGAAAGATTATATGCCACCACCAGGAGTGGAACCTGTGACTCCATAATTTAGAGTCTGATGCGATACCAACCGGGCATGACTGTGGCAAAGACTGAGAAAGAGTGTCAACAGTGATGTTTGTGCCCTTTGCATTATTCTGTCTAAAATTATCATAAACAGTTTTTACTGTAGGGGACATGAAACATTTCTATGTAAATAAATCCAGTTATACAGTATAAAAGGTATAACTCAAGACATTTCAATCAAACTCATGAGACTTTATAAACTGAAAAAATACCTTTTCTTTAACTTTTAATACTTTTTCCTACAACAAATTATCACAATATTTGTTAATATTCAAACCAATAAATGTAGTACACTTTAACAATATAACGGGCTCTCGAACATTTAGACTGATTTTCTTTAAGGTAGTGCACCTGCAATAGCCTTGCAACGTTTCCAAAATGATGAAATTGAACATTGTTAATCGAGGTTTCCTAATGATTTTCATTAGGAAACCTTGGTCAACATTGTGAAAGCTCATGAGTGACGAAATGTTGTGGATCTATTATGGTTCCACTACCTTAATGCTTTGACCTACATTATCCAGAATTATTGTTGGATCACAACTCAGAAATTTCAATGCCAACCAGTGAAATCACCAAGAGCTCATACCCTACTTTCATTCATTGCATCTTGCTATGCATTATCAAATAGGGGTGTATTATAGCTTTGTTGTCATAACGTTGCCTAGTAACCACACACAAAAAGACACAGGTAAAAGGTAAATTGACTTGCATGTTCCACATTTCCTTTCATTTTAGCATAAAATAAATAAAAAAATTGTATATTTTTTGGTAAGATCAATAGATATCTGATTGAGTGAACAACAAGAGCCATATTTTTACTCAAGGGTGTGGAGTTACCATACCCTATTTGTCCGACATAGATCTAGGCTTTACCACTTGCAGATAAGTACATTTTTCTTGGCAATTTGTCCGTGGACAAATGATTACCACAGTCACTCTTGGAATGTTAGGAAATGATCTAAGAGACAATTTTTTTAATGTTTATACTTTAGGGTGGAAAACATTGTTGTAAATGAAGAAAATTCCAGCATTTTCTTCATTTAAAATAATGTTTGAGAAATTTGTCTAATTACTGTTTTTGTGGACAAGTTAATTTTGATCCTGGATCTGTAGAAAAATCAGTTCTTACTTGTCCCTGGAAAAGCAGTGTAAATCTATATTTCTACACCCCTAATTTAACAAATGACCAACTTGTGAAAATACAGCTTTGGTTATTCCCTTGATGGTTAAGATAAATCCATGGTTAAGATAAAGCCATCTTACACTTAGCAAATCATTATACTTTAATTCTTCTTTAATACTTTTTTTGTGGTTTATCGAGGCAATAATGGTAGATTATCACTTGATAATCTCATGGCAAAAGCAGTGAAATTATCTAAAACTTATACCCTGCTTTTGTGCATTTCACCCTATCTGACGTTATCTATGTGGTGCAAAATAAATGACGCCACAATGAATGTTGCATAGCAATCACATTGAAAATGAGGTGCTTTAACGAAAAAATGTCATAGAAATTTCACATTTTGTCTCATTTTTGCATAAAAGAAATAGAAAAATCATTTGTTTTTCAAGTAAGATTGATTAATATTTCATATTATGAACAACAACAGCTATATATTCACTCATGGCTCCGCAACTCATGAAAATATAGCTTTTGTTGTTCACTCAATGAAATACATGTATAAATTGAGCTTACACTAAAACAAACGATTATCCTCTAAAGAATGAGAAGCTACAGAATGCAAGGGGTCAGCGCAATACTATTGTAAGTGCCTATATATTTATAGGCACTTACAATAGTAATGCGCTAACCCCTTATGATGCCTTTTTATATAGATATTTGAAACAAACACACCTATCAGTTAGAATGGAGCCATGACTGCTTCTCTTTTTTTCCCCAATAAACACTACCATATCAAGGACAAATTTAATGCAATGACTATTGAATGATGGTTTTCATTTTTGTTTGTAAGTTCTCAATTAGGTATTAATGAGCAAATATGAAAGCTTCAAGATATAAACAATTATTTTCATGAAGTAGATTAATGACTAACAGGGGCCCATTTGCCCATTACCCCTAGAGTTTTGGAAAAATGCAAGTTTGGTCAGTCTGGAGCCTAAGTCAAAATTGTTAGTCTTTTTCCCTGCATGGGTCATTGGGTCAAACTATCTTGTGTATTAATACAATTTCTGTATATAGAAAGATCATTTAACTTTCATACATGTTTATTTTGTAAAATACAGTCTCTAAATGATCTCTGGTTAATATCAACTTAACCCTAGTCATGCTGAACCCAGAATATTCCTCCTTGGACAGGAGGTACAGACAAACATCAGCCTGCACATATGTGCAGTCTAAACTTAGTCTACATCACCCAATTTTCATTTCCAAACCACAAAAGTTTTACAAGAGCACCAAATACAGGTGGAAAACTCAGCTGCTTAGGCTGGATAATGCGAAAAATCTTAGTAATAAAAAGGCATAACCCTTACAAAAATGCTTCCAGAGTCACCCCCCTTGATCATCTCGATAGCTGTTGTGATGGTGAACACAGATGCCAAGTTTCATGAAGCTATTTTAAATTACAAAAGAGATATGACCAAGGTTAAAGTTTGCACACCAACACTAACACGCCAACACTAATGCCCATGCCACCTCCAACACAAACACCAACGTAAACTATGCTAAGGTGATCATAATACATTCGTTTTTCTCTGAAAACAGTCAAGCTAAAAATTGTATTTTCACAAAAATACATGTATAGACTTACAAAAAGAGCATCCAGTGCTTTCAGCACTAAGATTTTAATGCAAATTTTTCATTCAGCATGACAACAGTATATATATTTTCTCTCTTTCAATATTGTTTTACAGCTTCCAGATGATTCCTCTCAATAGTCACTTTTTACTTGCCATGTCATATATCTTTCTGCTCCTTTAATACAATATTTAATGTCTTTTGCTCTAGGACATCAATTTACTGATTCAGGTAAGAAACTTTGCTTTCTACAACTCTTTGAATTTTGATGTTTGTAGTCTTTCAATGAATTGCATGTATATGAACAGAAAGTACAAGTGCTCGCTGCAATCACTCATATATATTTGTTAGTAAATCAACCATATTCCAAGGTTTTGATCCAAAAAGTTGTCAAAATATGCAGATACCTCAGATTTAAAAAAAAGGATGAGCTACTGGTTTCAGTTTACCCAGTCTAAGATTTTGATGTATGAATTCGGGTTTATATTCAATATCTATTACATAAATTTGAACATATTCTATATACAGTAAAACTTGCATGAAGCGACCACTTAGGGGACCCCCAAAAAGTAGTCGCTATCGGGAATGGTCACTTAATATTACTTAATGATAAAAAAGCTAGGCCATTTTGAAAGCAAAAATCAATTGTCCTTTAAATCTTACTGAATCCTATGATATTCGAACCCATTAGAATCGACTCATTGAGACTATTTTAAGACAGTTTAGACATCACTAGATTCGATAATAAATAATGATTCTTTTAAATGTCCTCTTTTCAGAAGATTTTGCTGATGGTGAAGTGATTTTTTATGGAGGTCGCTTAATAAAAGTGGTTGCTTAATGGACGTGGTCGCTCGAGCAAGATGAACTGTAATTCTAATGTGTAGTTGTGTGCATATTTCTAAGGCTCTTAAATACCTGTTCCTTTGTATCAACTTTTCACTGTTATAAAGCTTTACAATTTGATACCCTTTCAATACTATGTTACATATCTCTAGAACGCCTATTTGAAGTAGTTTTTCTTCCATTAAAATCTGTCGATATCTTATCAAATAAATATTGCACAATTTTGAGTCCAGCTGCGTGTATTGTAAATTGTAAAATGAAAGCACCAAATCCTTGATAAAGCCCTTGAAAGCCCTCCTCCAGTATAATTGTTTTCATACAGTCTATAACACCGTCATACTGTGTTTGAATTCCTGACACTTCCGTTCCTGTGTCCATGTTATCTATGAGCACTCTGGTTCCCTGTACATATAGTCTGTGTAACACAGTTTCAAACGGATATAAAACGAAGTCTGCTAAAAATGTTCCCGTAAATGTGGCCAGCAGCACAGGGAATTGTTGGTCGTAGAATGACACCGTTGATACGTTACTGTCAACTGGTGTAGAATTATCCTGAACATAAAACAAAATAAAGATTGTATACCACAAGTTCAGCTGATATCAGACAACTAAATTTAACACTTGTCAAATCTAAAGAAGCTGTAGATATATAATACGTACTTAGTGATTTGTATGAGAAAAAATATCTATAGGGGTTGGGAGAATTGATCATTGTCGAGGCTCTGTCGAGACAATTATCAATTCCAACAACCGAGTAAAATATTTTTTCATACAATACACTAAATACATATCATATTTATCTTATAACCTCTATTTGTCTTGTTTTTGTCGATATTTCAAACGGAAACTATGTGATATCATAAAAAAATATCATATCGGATGTTATCACACGGATTTTTGTATAGTTATAAGATAAATGACAATTTTAGGCTGATGAACTTCTAGAAATCTTTCTCTTTTGACGAAGGTAACATTGTGAACATCAAAGAAATCCATTGTAAATTGTCCCTATTCCCGTATTTAACTATGGATCAGCCCCATTTTTGAAAGGTACCTTCCTCATAGCCCTACAATCATCCTTCAAAATTTCAAGAAAATCTGCTGAAATTGTCGACTTAATCATGTTAACCAAAAAATTCTCAACCGAATATCATAAGGCTCTTTTTCCTGTATTTTCAAGGGATCAGCCCCATTTCGGAAAGAAAGATTCCTTATGACCTTTCAATCTTCCACTAAAAATTTTAACCGAATCCAATAATACTTATGGACTAAATTGCCGAATAAACCAAAGAATATTTATGGACAGGAGGAAAGACAGATGGGAACATAGCAATCACAATATCTCTTCCAACCTTTAGTCAGTAGAGATAAATCAAGACTAGTTTTATGTGTTTATTCTACTTACAAAAAGACCCAGTTATGAATAGATATTACACCATGTCCTGTATGTTTGTTTGTTTGTTTGAATGGGTTTTTACGCCGCTTACAACAATTTTGCAGTTATATCGTGTCAAAAATGGATTCATGGTATTTCTTTCACCTGTACTACCATTACAACCTTTCCTAGCCTCCGACTGCTATTGTTCTGTATGACTGATGACCCTGAGTAATCAGGAGTGCACTGTATATACTATATACTGTATATACCATATTGAGATAAAATTTCTTACAGAAAGGTGGGACCTGATTAATCTGCTCCTGAAAGAGCTGTCTGATAAGGTCTACAAAAATTGCCTGTTAGTATGACTCTTTTCGACACATTAAATCGATGGCTCAGCGCGAAACTGTTGTAACTCCCTATAGGTTTATAGGGTGTTACAACTGTTTTGCACCGAGCCATCGAAATGTTTCATTCTATTTTCAAAGAATTTCAGAACAATATTGTTTGATTTTTGAGAGTCAGAAATCTTAGGATAATAACAGTATAGTAAGAAAGCCTTACATGTGATTCTTGTTGTTTTTCATTTTTCCTCCTGATGACAGTGTAATAGGCTATAGAAAATATACAGTAGTGTCCCAGTCTAAATATTGCCGTTGGTAACAAGAGTTGATACATAGGAATCATCCATGTTGTGTGGTACATGCCCAGTCCAAACAGACGATTACCTCCCTCTATTAGAAACTCATATACTCGGGGATTGTCATTCGCAAAGTAACTCTGAAACAAGAATTGTGTGTCACAGATGAATTTAAATACAACACTAAACTCTTTTCCAAACATCTTCCATAAAATATGCACACATCCACAAGCATATTGCAAACAGAAATGAAAGCACTGATAAATAAAATTGTAATGATTTTACTTGACAAAAGAATAAATACTAGTAAAAGAAATATAATTATTTGCTATCAAATGTCTATGACTATAAATATAAAGGCAGTTATAACTGTGTCTAGCTGTGCCCTCAATTTTTGTCTTTCAAAAAATTCTTAAACAAAATGTTGTACAAATATTATAGTTAACAAAAGTTTCAAATGTCTTTACATCCATTGAATTTTTGCTGAAAATACTATTCAATGACTGATCATCAACATGGCGTCAAGTCAAGAAACTTTTACAAGACATCCTGACAAAATAATGCATGTAAATAAATGTACTTAACTTCTTTTAGTCAAAAGTTCAAGCAGATGTCATATCAATTACCTGGAAAAATTCAACAAAACTCTTGGAATAGAAATTTGGGCAGGTAATCAGGATTTCAGTTCAAAGAAATTATAGCTTTAACAAAATTTTACAAATTTGATCACACAAAAAGAGGAGTTCATCTGATAAAAAAAATCAACAGAAGTATCTTAATTCTTACCTGCACAGATTCAACAAAACTGCTTACATAGAAGGGGGAGGTAATCAGGAACCCTGATCTGAAAGATAATGTATCATACATAGACATTCTACCAGAGACAAACCCTTATTAGAGCAAAGGACGGGTCTCCATAAGGGCCTTTTCGTGGCTAGAATAGATTTTTTTTCAAACTTTTGCCATACATACTTTGATATAACTTGCGTCTCCTGACAAAATATTGGCATCTCAAACTTATTGGTTCTAGCTGTGCGCTGTGTTAAAAGTGGGTGGGGTAATTTACTACGAACTTGAGTTTCATTTAAAAACTTTTATATCACCCAAATTATTTACTTTTGAGTTTTAGGTTGCCACACAATACAACAATGAACTATTCCTTAATTGATATACGGAATTTATTTTGACATATCATATTTTTCATTGCAATTATCTCCCCTTTTTTGTCTTAAGGGAATTTCTTTGTTTTATTTCCTACCGACTTTGCGGCTTTGCACAACACGTTTACAAATAGCCTTGAATATCAAATTTCTTTAATTGTTTGCAAAGAAAATACAAAACAATTGCCCCAAGTTTTTTTCCGCGGAATTCTATTTATTAATTTTGGAGTTATCTGCCCCTGAATATGAGATATTAGCAAAATATAGCTTTAAACTGGCATTATCAAGCCAAAGTAAGATAGATTTCAATGATATTTGACATATTTGTTCCAACACATGAACTCATTTGTGATTTAAACTGATATTTTTAAAAGGTCAACTTTTAAGGTCATGCACCAAGGTCAAAGGTCAAAATCAGCTCAAATTCAGCTTGTCAAGTGCATAACTAATTTATTTATCCTCAGATTTTAAAGATATTTAGCACATTTGTTACCCTTGATAAACTATAACATATTTTGAAATGAACTTTTTGATAAGTTTGAGTTCAAGGTCAAATTTCAAGGTCAAATGTCAACATAAGAGTAGTATATGCTAATAGGTTTATATCTACCTTATGTTATTGTAGATCCTAAAATTATTATACAAAATTTCCTTCTTTCATCAGCAAAAATGTAATTCAAGAAAAAAATTATATGATATGACTAGGCTCAAGGTCACACATGAAGGTCAAAGGTCAAAATAAGCAGAAATTCATCTTTACAAGTGCATTTTTCCTTAATTTATTGACAGACTTTAACAAAATTTGGCACCGGTATTACCAATCACATGTACACAAATATTTTGAAATGAATTTTGTGATATGTTGATATTCAAGGTCACATATGAAGGTCAAATTTCAAAATAAGTATAAATCTGGCTTCACAAGTGCATTAATCATTCATTTATTGACATACAATCACAATATTTAACAGTGGATACCCACCTCAAGCAAAAAAATATTTCACAATGAATTTAGTGATAACTTGAAGTTGTGGTGGGTATCAGCTGTGTCAAAAAGTGTTGAAATATATCAATAAATGAATGAGTAATGCACTTTTCAAGCCAAATTGGTGCTTATCTTGACATTTGACCTTCATATGTGACCTTGAACTTCAACATATCACTAAATGTATTGCAAAGAATTTTTTGTGCATGTGACTGGTAATATCGGTGCCGAATATTGTTAAAGTCTGTCAATGAATTAATGGAAAATACACTTGTAAAGATGAATTTCTGCTTATTTTGATCTTTGACCTTTATGTGTGACCTTGAGCCTAGACATATACTATATTTTTTTTATTGTATTAAATTTTTGCTGATGTAAGAAGGCACTTTTGTCAAATCATTTTAGGATCTACAAAAACATAAGGTAGATATATACACTGCAACTCCATTAAAACGCTGTGGTCGGGGTCCAAGAAATGAAACAGCGGAAGAAGTGGATGTATCTGCTACAACGCTGTACCCCCCCGCCGCCGATTCCCCCCCCCACTCCCGCGGTGAACAATAACGTACCGCGGAAACGTAACAGACACAGGGTCAATATTGATAACGATATCAGATATCTAAATATACCTGAACAAACGCGGTTTATTACTTTGATTATTTTTTTTAATTTAAGACCGTTTTGTTGTCCCTAAGCTAAACAAAACTATCTTTGATAAAGTAATCTAATTTGTAGGGTTAAACGATCGCAGACTCCGCTTAGTTCTCTGAATCCCGATTTCTCGGGCCTACCCGCCCGGCAGCTGAGAAACACAGATAACGATGATCTCAAAAGGGTTAAGTAAAATATACAAAGTTTCATAAGATCAACGAATTTCATATTTTAAATATTGTTTTCTGGAAAATAGGAGAAAAAATATCTACGCAATCAAAATAAACAATACCCTACGTCCGATCGAAACTACCAAAGTCATCGAATCTCTCGGAGTGCAGGGCCGCATTCTTTAATGAGCGAGAAAAAATGCCGTAAATTCAATTAAATTAATCTGTAGTTACGATATTTGGATCGCCGGTTTGCGAAGATAAGCTAATCCATTCAATACATCATCTTCGCGAGTCAATGGGTATCGAAAGCTTCTTCTCGAAAACCGTATAAGTAAAACGTTCGTAACCCTTGGTTTAACAAGATGATATTTCACGTCTTTGATTTGTAGTTAGTAGATCGTCGGGAAAGAGAGTCCAAACGAATGCGAAGCGACGCGGTCACCATCAGTTTCGCGCCATTTTCAGTTCCTTTGTTTGACGCTTGCAAGCGGGAAATGTAGGTTTATATCTAGCTTCCTATTTTAAACTGAATGAAGTTGTGTATTTAGTGAGAGATAAAAATCAACGATAATTATTCATCTGGTAAAACATGACTATAATATGAATAAGTTTAATGAAAAAAAAACCACAAAATTTTATCATATTTTGACAAAAAACGTAATATTTATTAGAAAATTCAATGGGATTGGCAAAGGGAGGTAATAAACCAATAAATTGGGTAAGGGGCGAGTCGCTTTTTGAAACGTTTGTCAACAGCGGTAAATGTTCAAGATTTGAGAATATAAAACGAGATGAGCTTATTTTGCGAAAACACGGCTACTTTTGAAATTTATTAACTTGGATTTAATCGCATGCGAGCTAGACTTTTCGGTGTCCAATTGCGTCCCTGCCTTCGACAAAGCGCAGTTGGTAGCGCGCCGGACTGTCAATATTGGGATTCCGTGTATATCCGACGGCGAAACTCATTCTTTCTGACTATAGGCCTTAAGTCTCTCACCCATGGGTTAATAATCGTAGACCTATGTGAGATAGCAGTTTGAGTTTAGGAAAGGATGTGATGGTTGTACTCGTGAGTTTGGTAGTCCAGCCGTAGTGATATAGCCTAACTTAGTACAGATTTCTGTCCTCGGCATGCGATGCTATTTCTAGACTGGTCGCATCCGTTACAATGAAATATGTAACGTCCAAAATTGAGACTATGATATAACTATACGTCTGTCAGCAATCAAACTAGCCATTTCTCCCTGACCTGAGGCATTTATCGTCACCACTGCCCCGCGGGAGGTGTGAAAAACAATTGTATTGATTTACCTGGCTTCGCTCAGTATCGATTTTTATCGCGGTGTTTTCACCCTTCGATCTAAAATCGCGATCAAAACAGCGTTAACGGCGGATCGGGTAACATCGCCGCAGCATCCCAAAATGGTCGACCCCCCCAAATTTCGGGAGCCAAGCGGACCCCGCGTTATAATGGATTCAGCGCTCTAACAGATTTCGTTATAATGGAGTTGCAGTGTAGCTATTAGCATGTACTACTCTTATATTGATATTTGACCTTGAAATTTGGCCTTGAACTCGAACTAATCAAAAAGTTCATTTCAAAATATGTAATATCTTATCAAATATAACAACTGTGCTAAATATCTTTAAAATATCATGGGAAATAAATTAGTTATGCACTTGACAAGCTGAATTTGAGCCAATTTTGACCTTTGACTTAGGTGTGTGACCTTGAAAGTTGTTCTTTTACAAACATTAGTTTAAATCACAAATGAGTTCATGTGTTGGAAAAAGTATACCAAATATCATTGAAATCCATCTTACTTTGGCTTGATAATGCTAGTTAAAAGTTAAATTTTACTCATTTCTCATATTCAGGGGCAGATAACTCCAAAATTAATAAATTGATTTTCGCGGAAAAAAACTTGGGGCAATTGCTTTTTATTTTCTTTGCAATCAATAAAAGAAATTTGATATTCAAGGCTATTTGTAAACGTGTTGTGCAAAGCCGCAAAGTCGGTAGGAAATAAAACAAAGAAATTCCCTTAAGACAAAAAAGGGGAGATAATCGCAATGAAAAATATGATATGTCAAAATAAATTCCGTATATCAACTAAGGTAAAGTTCATTGTTGTATTGTGTGGTAGCCTCAATCTCAAAAGTAAATAATTTGGGTGATAAAAAAGTTTAAAAATGAAACTCAAGTTCATATTAAATTACCCCACCCACTTTTAACACAATGCACAGCTAGAACCAATGAGTTTGAGATGCCAATATTTTGTCAGTACAAGCAGATAATATCATAGTATGTATGGCAAAAGTTTAAAAGAAATCTATTCTAGCCACAAAAAGGCTCTTATGGAGACCCGTCCTTTATACTAGAATTGAGAGAATTTTTAATGTTAATATCACATAAATCAATCCAAACGTTTGAAAAGGTCAACCTCATTTGAATATTCAAGATAAGTATAATCATTGAAATATAATGCAGAATGAGGGTTTAAATTAATAAAGATTTATCAATGATTCTCTGACTAAATATCTCTTTTCAAATTGCAAATATTTCAATTACATTTTACAATCAATGAAACACCTTAATAACTTGATTATGTATTGTGTTCTTTAGAATATACCCAAAAATTACATGTTTTTAAATTCTTTTCCTTAGTTTATTGAGAAATAAAGGTAGATTATTATTGATAATCTCACTGTCGAAGAAGTGAAATTATCAAATATTATATCTTACTTTTGTTCATTTCATCCAATTTGACATTAAATGTGCAGAGCCCAATAAACACATTTTTAATGACATCATAATGAAGATAATTTGCAATCATGTACAAAATGACGCCCTTTCAGTAAAATTGTCCCAAAATTTTCACAGCTTGTTCCATTTTTGCATTAATGCAATAGAATAATTGTTTGATTTTTGTCTTTTGTAAAAAAAACTTTCATTTTACAAAGTCTATAAGTTTCACTGGTTGTTGAAACAAATGATAACCCTCTGGGTTACAAAATATTTACAACCATTTGACAATGAGAAAATCAGTCAAAGGTTTTTGTCAAAACAGACACAGATCTCCTATGTATGATCTACGATTTTAGTCCTTGCAGGGCGATCCCTATTACAGTAATGGGTCTTTGCATTTAAGGTTAAGGTTAATCAGTTCTTTTTAAATATTTGCTCATTTTATAGATAGATGATCTAGTCAATATAAATATAACTTAAAACTTTAAATTGCAAGTGGGAAACCAAACCATTGTAACTTCAGTTTGGACAAGTTACACAGATTTGGCTATTAATTGAAGAAAAAAATTTCACTTTCACAAAGCAATTTAATCCTTTTGGTTTAAGGATACAGTTATTTACATGTATAAATGATAATAACTGACTAAATTTTAAAAGAACCAAAGATATTGAAAAGTAAATTCGCCAAATTACGTCATCCCTAAGCCAAGCCCTGCCCATCTTCACGAGTCAAGGGGTATCGAATCGATAAGATCTTCTCGAATACCCCTTGACTGAATGAATAGGTATTTTCTGTACGATTTATTTTTAGCCGGCCAATCAAAAGGTCAAACGCGATTTCTGTGACTGCCAATCAGAGAGCTTCTTACAAACGACATCGGTACCTTTTAATCCCTATGGCAACCTGTTGTATTCCGACGACTGTGTAGATAACCCTTCATTCTTGGATAAAGAAAATGCGTCGCATCGAAGACGCTAACTTTTTAGTACGTTTTTATTCGGTGACAGATAGATTTATAAAATCAACAAAATATAAATCAGTTCCTTTTTATCAGAATGATAGGAATAGTAAGCCGAAAGTTTCCTCATTGTCCACCGCGAATGTTTCCGAAGCTCTCCCCCCTCCTTAAATTACATCATAAATATGAGTTTGGAATTCAGACATTATCTTTCACACGTTTTGTATTTTTGTCGACTAACAAAAATAACATGAAATGATTTTGAGTAAATTTATCCCTCATATTGTCCCATAGAAGAACATTTTGGATAGCCTTCTCTCTTTCCCCCCCCCCCCAACAAAAAATGTATGAAATAAAAATAAATAAAATTGATGGCCAGTTTTTTTTTTTGTTTGTTTGTTTTTTTTTATTGAAAGCAAATATATTTCTATACTACATAGAATATAGTCAACAGGCGGCAAAAATACTTAGTCATAACTTGAATAAGCTGTAGCCACGAGATTTTGGACTACCCCACATTAAAACACGTATATATCATATATATTAGATATAAAAATCAATTAATCCCTTTTTAATTTCAAATACATGTGTAATTCGATTTGGATTGGACATTGCGTGTGATTGCTTTGTTTTAAACGTCGTGAATAAGTTGTTTCATAACAAATCTAAGTTTTAAATTTATCATAACATTGTGACTACCTGCAATATGAGTACTTTTCAAATTAAAATAAATTCAAATAGATAAATAAATAAATAAATAATGAAGACAAATTATAACAATAAACAAATAAATTGATTAATTCTTCGGCTCCCACAATATTCTCACACGAGATTTATTCTACACAGATAGAGGATTTTTACTAAAAATTGTTCTATTACTTTCTTTCTTTATTCATCTATTTTCATATTTTATTCTCTTTATTTCCGCTCTTGTCGTGTAATATGTTTAAAGAAAAGTCCGCTGGAAAAGAAGGAGAAAAGAATAAAAGAATTCATATGAAAATTCAAGTAAATTATCATTTCTAAATTATTTCTATTTATAAGACGGCTTAATTATTGAATTTATTCCAAATTTTAAATTTCGCGTACTTCAATATAGATGCATTCTACTATATTGGAGTATGCCATCGATAAGGTCTAAAACATTGAAAACTAAAACAGGTATTGATTGATTAAATAACTTGAAAATTCAAATAAACATTGAAAAATCGTAATACACTGTCATCGAAGAAGAATTTGAGAACCTTTCAATCTACCATCAAATTATTAAAAAGATATGTTGTCATATGAACAGATATAGGAATTTCGATCAGTTTTTGTGATTGTGTATTTCAGTCTTGCTAGGTGTCACAATTACCTAAAACGAAAGGGGTTAAGCGCAATTCTAAGGGTTAATTTCACATCTGGAAAGTAGCCGCGGGGTATATTGATCTAACATACCTCCCGCTGTCGGACCTTTTTGTAAGAAGGTTACTGATTGGTCCACCTCGTTTTCTGTTCTGTGACGTTGCGCGTACAGAAATTACCCATTCAATCAGCCAAGGGTAAGATAAGTAAAACGTTCGTCACCCTTGGTTCGACAAGATGAGCCCTGCCAGGTGAATAAGAATGCAGAATACTAACTGTATATCTGATAAGTGTCTTTGTGTTGACAGTATAGATCATTCAATCACTTTTTTTCTACACTTATTTCCATGCCACAAACCATCTCCTGTGGTTGTCAAGCCTCATATGATCAGAAACCAAAGCAGAGGTAGAGATAGGAGGGGGTATTTCAAGTCATAAATCTTTACTTCTTATGAAAACCATATAGTGCGAGTACTCATTTGAATTGTCTGGACAAGACAATTCCAAAGAGTATCTACAATTTAGGATTTGTGCAAGTATTATTAAAATAATTTAATTCAAAATCCAAAATATCCCCTCTATCTGTAGCTCTGCAAAGTCTTTTTATTTTAACAGTATACTCACCCTTTCAACAGAAGATGAAAGCAGTGTTTCTTTAAGGTACTGTAGGATGATACTTGTCTGAAATATAATATATATAGAGGATAATTATTTGTTTCAGTGTACGATTGATATATCCTTAAGTAACTGAACAACAAAAGCTATATTTTCACAAGTGGCACAGCCACAAGTGAAAATAAAGCTCTTCCTGAAACAATATAGCCTTTTTTAGAAATAACAACAACATACTCAAAAAAATATTTAGCCTTCTGCAACACTATCACTTTAAAACTATATGCTAAAAACCCATTTCAAATGTAACGCTGCTTGTGATGGGCTGATTAATAGACATAATCAATAATCGGTTGGTTTCACCTTCTGATGACAACTAGCGATTAAGAAAATCTCATAATAGACTAGTCGGTTATTAATGTGTAAAGTTCAGCTGATCAATGTTTTGAAAGATTAATGTCACTAATTAAGTCTGGGTTACTTCTTATTTTCTTGTTACATCCTTTGACTTGAGAAAAACAATCTATTTCAAATCAACCCTGAGAATGGAACTACACTTAACCATTGGTGGTCACTCGCCACAGATGTTCGAGTGTAGGTTCATTCAAGATATATGCTAAGGGATACAAAACATACCACATTCTTTATTATCTTTTTCAAAAAACAAAGATAAGAAGTTTTAAAACATAACTTGGTATGCCATAGTGTACTTTCATTGAGTTTTGCTTTTATTTCTAAGAAACCGATTGTAGTATCGATCATTAGTTGATTGTGCTCTTTCGACTAAAAACCGATAATTAATTGCGAATCGAAACAGACTACCCATTATCAAACACTGCATTTATAATCTGAACTGTTCTTTTAATGGTGCAGTGCAAACTCTGACTCACACAATTATTTAACTGAGCAAGCTCAAGTGGCCCCTTTAAGGGTCACCAAATAAGCAGCAAAGGCAAATTTGAAGACACACAAAGTTGACATGTTCCATTGTTGGTTTAATTACAATAAAGGAAGCATGTAAAAAAACTTATTTAGAACAAAAAGCACAAGTTCAATGAGATGTGCATTTTCTTTCAATGCATATGATCAGAATACATTCATATATAAACTTGAGAGAAACTGTATTCAAGCAAGATGTATTTGTGAAATACAAATACCCCAAAACAGCAACCTTTTCAGAAATTTGACCTTGACAGATGGCTGTGACCTTAGTCACTTGACCTTGACCTTGGTAACTGAGGCTGCCTAAGAAATATATATATGTTAATGTGAAAAAGGAACAATTTATATTGAATATAAATTTTGAACATTGATATTACTATATAACCTTGATCTTATTACATGACCTTTATCATCAGTCGATCTATACCTTTTATTGAGATCTATCATCATGCCAAGTATGAAAATTGTACATGTATTTTGAATATGCTTGAGGTAATAAGCAATGTATTTTGGTTATGTTTTTGAACGTTTGACCTTAGTACATGACCTTGACCTTGGCATCAGATAATGCAAATCATTGAGATCTATCACTATGCCAAATATGAACATTGAATCTTGAATGGCTAAAAGTAATTCTCAATGTTAAGTTTTGAATACAGACAGAAAAAAACATGGCAAAACAGACAGAAAGCAGTTTCAATATGCTCCCGATCTTTTAATGTGGGGCATATAATTGTGCTTATTATGAGTAAGAGCCTGAAAGTTATGCTTTATGATGTAGTTACTAACTTACAGTGGCCAGTTTGTTGCTTCATTCACTACATTTTCACTGATCATGTTTATACCTCGAGACAATAAGTAGCTCGGAAACCCCTTCCATAGAGATATCATTGGCTGAAAAGAAAACAACAATATTTATAGAAAAAAACTTCAATTAACCAGTTTCAAGGAATGAATAGACAGCAAAGCAGAAATGCTTGAAAAAGAGAAAACAAAAACAACCAGATGTGTTTGTGAAAAACGAATGCCCCCTTAACAGCATTTTTTTTCAAAGTTTGACCTTGACAGATGACCTTGCCCTTGTCACATGACCTTGACTTTGGTACCAGCGGATGCGGATCATTGAGATCTATCATCATGCCAAATATTAGCTTTGTATCTTGAATAGGCTTGAAGATATTGGCAAGGTTAAGTTTTTGGCAAGACGGACGGACGGAGGGACGGACGGACAGACAGACGGACATGAGTTAAACAATATGCCCCCAATATCTCGATACGGGGGCATAAAAAGATGTGTAGCTTGAATGGAGTAAAGTTATGGCAAATTTTCTAGAACACAGGTTAAGTTTTTTCTGACAGGTGGACAACTGGATGGACACCTATGAAATACTTTACCCCAAATCCATCAATGTTGGGGCATAAAAATGTGCCTTGTCAGACAATAAGGGACCATCAGGGTAATAAGATAAGTGTTGTCCCTAGCAACACTGGGCATGCTAACTAGACTTGAAACTTTTCAAATTGTGCTGATTTTCTGAGTCTAGAATGACCAATTTACCTTCCTGTAGCAGAATTTTTCAACTGAAACCTTTGGTTGACTTCCATTGGAAATAATATTTTTTTTAAATATTTATTTTATGGAGTTCCCCGATGACCCTTTTTTTGCCTGACAGGCCACAAATAATAGTTGTGACTAACCTTGTTTTTCTTCAAGTTTATCATTATTGGAATAAGTGTGAAAGGTGTGAGGTGTGATCTTCCTGCAGGGTAATAAATCTGAAATAAACATTGACAAAATATTATAGTTAATTCGGGGTGTCAAATGTAATAGACAAAACTATTGCCCCAAGGTGGAGGAAATGACTTTTTGAAACTGTTGCCCAATGCCAAAGCCAGAATGTCATTCCTGACACTGAGGGTAATAGTTTTCATTCTTAAATAAACTGTTTTTACCTGTTCCAAATTGTGCAATTGTATTTTTCAAAAAATATATTCAAAAAGACAAGTAGAGAGAAATAAAGTAGATTTTCAGATAAAATCTATAATAGTGAGTCACTCAGCACATCTGTTTCATGTTCAAGACAATGACGTCATTTTCACTTCCAACAGTTTGGTGTGAAGTGTGCATGGATGAAACAGTTCATGCTGTGCTCAGTAATGTGATGGAAAGATCAATATACTATTAAAAAGTAAACAGTTATTTCATAGTGGTTCATTTACAGTGAAACTATTGTCATAAGGCAGAGAGCAACAGTTTGGAATTTCATCCTTGATATCAAGGGCAATAATTTTTCACTGTAACATGAATCACAATAAAAAATTGTTTTATTACCTGATAATTTTTTAGTGAATTTGTTTTTCATTCAAAATATTATAAATAGAGACATACAGAGAAACAAAAGTCGTTTCAGGGAAAATTTCATAACAGCGCACCACTCTGCATGTTAATTACACATGCAACATAATGACAACATTTTTAAAGCAGGCAACAGTTTAGAGCTTAGTAGGCATGGATAAAACAGTTCATACTGTAGCCCTATAAATGACGGATAGTGCAATAAACTATGGAGCAGTTCAAAGTGGTAAATATACATTAATATAGGAGATTAGGTAATAATTCAAAATAGTTAATTTACAATCATAGAGGAGATCAAGTAATAATACAAAATCTTTCTATTTTCATGTGCAGGCCCTTTTTCATCAGGGTGGACATGTGAAGTTTGGGGCTAATAGGTTCTTCAGCAAACATTACAGGGCTCATGTTTGATCCTTAAACCAGGGTTTTGACTCCCCCAAATCCCAATTTTGACCCTCAAAAAATTTCCTTGAGGGGGTCATTTTGACACACTGAATTTCCAGTAGTGCAACCTAAGCAATATAAAAGATTATATAGATCAATTGTTTTCTTCATACTATTACAAAGATATATATAAATGAAACAACATAAACAATAATGTGTCAAAACTTTATTTTTTATGTTGTTTCAGTTATATAGATTACTTTAAAAACAGATAAGTTCCCATGTTTTGCTCTTTTTTGACCCCTACTAACCAGCTTTGACCCTTAGAATTTTATGTTCAAGGGGTCAATTACTCCCCAATTTTAAAAGCTAGCACAATCCCTGCATTATTTAGCGTCCAACAATACAATATCCTACCTGACATGATCTTCTCATCATTATAAAAGGATAGGAAATAACTTCAAAAGCCCAAATACTGAAATGAAAAAAATATAAACTAGACTGTCACAAAGCAGACGAGTACCCCCTACAAGTACTTGTCAATAATGAGATGCCAATCAATTTTGAGAAAACATTGTTTTTAAAGTAGAACACACTGGAACCCAGCATTAACTTTAATAAAAAAATGTTTTCTACCCAATTTATTCAAATATTAAGTTAATTTATCTCTTAATTCTTTTAAGTACCATGCCAATAGTGCCCTGTCAATCATGTTCCGGATCAAAAATAACATGTCATCAAAAAAGCAAATCAATCAATTTTGAAAAAACATTGTTTTTGAAGAAGAAAATGCTGGACTCCATTATCAAAATCAACTTGTTTACCAAACAAGAGGGCCATTGGCCCTAAAGCGCTCACCTGATGCATGGCTAAACAAAAGTCAAAGAGATCAAGAAGAAAACATTTCAATTAAAAATGTTGCCTCTAAAGTACTAAAAAACGTTTTTGACCCTCTATCAAACTTGTGTAGGATTTCAAGGCAATTTCAAACTTGACCTAGGTTTCATACAAACATATTGACCAAGTTTCAAGATATTTGAGTAAACATGTTTTCTTTTTTTTAAGATTTGACCCCTTGACCTCAATTTTGACCCCACTTGACCCAATTTCAAACCTGGCTGAGATTTGATGGAGACAAACATGTTTCAAGACATTTGGACCAAAGATGTGGCCTCGGCCTCGGGAGTGCACGCAATGTTTTTCTAAGATTTGACCCAGTGACCCAGTTTTTGACCCCACTTGACCCAATTTTGAACATGACCGAGATTTGAAGGAGACAAACATTCTGACCAAGTTTCAAGACATTTGGACCAAAAATATGACCTCTAGAGTACACACAAGGTTTTTCCAAGATTTGAACCCTTGACCCTATTTTTGACCCCACTTGACCCAATTTGAACTTGACTGAGATTTGATGGAGATATACATTCTGACCAAGTTTCAATACATTTGAGCCAAAAATGTGTCCTCTAGAGTGCACACAAGGTTTTTCTAAGATTTGACCCCTTGACCCCATTTTTGACCCAACTTGACCCAATTTCAAACTTGACCGAGATTTGATGGAGACAAATATTGTGACCAAGTTTCAAGACATTTCAGCCACAAATGTGGCCTCTAGAGCAAAACTATGGCCATTAGAGTGCACATAAGGTTTTTCTAAGATTTGACCCCTTGACCCCATTTTTGACCCCACTTGACCCAATTTCAAACTTGACCGAGATTTGATGGAGACAAACATTCTGACCAAGTTTCAAGACATTTGGGCCACAAATATGGGCTCTAGAGTGCACACAAGGTTTTTCTAAAATTTGACCCGTTGACCCCATTTTTGACCCCACTTGACGCAATTTCGAACTTGACCGAGATTTGATGGAGCCAAACATTCTGACCAAGTTTCAAGACATTTGGGCCTAAAATGTGGCCTCTAGAGTGCACACAAGGTAAAGTTTGACGACGGACGATGGACGACGGAAAACGGACGACGGACGCCGGACAGCAGCCCATCACAATAGCTCACCATCACAATAGCTCACCTTGAGCACTTCGTGCTCAGGTGAGCTAAAAAAGAAATTGAGATTTCTTGTAGAAAACATTGATTTTTTAAGTAGAAAACGCTGGAACCCAGCATTTTCTTCAATATTGTTTTCTACCCAATTCATTCAAATATTAAGTTAATTCTTTTAAGTACCATGCCAATATTGCCCTGGTATTTACGTGTCCATGGACAAATGGCTTCGAAAAATGAACTTGTCTTGTCAGCAGGTAGCCCATGTAGTACTTGTAAGCATGCTTGTAAGTCAGGCATGGGAAATCCACACCCCTGATGAGGTTTTTTTTGACTGCATGTATGCACCCTGTGACATTATATCCTTGTGAATTTTGGACTTTTATCAAATCTAATTATTATCCCCCGCCGAAAAAATTTTTCGGGGGGGGGATATTGTTTTTGCCATGTCCGTCCGTCCCCGCCGAAAAAATTTTTCGGGGGGGATATAGTTTTTGCCATGTCCGTCCGTCCGTCCTTCCGTCCGTCCATCTTTCCGTCCGTCCATCCGTCCATCCGACATTCGTTTCCGCGCTATTTCTTGAAAACTATAGACCGGATTTCAATGAAACTTGGCACACAGCTTCAATACAATGAGGTCATGGGCATATCGTCGGGGTTACCCGGTTCGACCGTCGAATTTAGAGTTACTGCCCCTGACTGTTTAAGCCATATACATACATAGTGATATTCGTTTCCGCGCTATTTCTTGAAAACTGTAGGTTGATGTAGATAAAAGATAACCTGTACCTAAGTTTGATACCAAGTCCATTGACAATGAAAATATGTTCGGCGGGGGATATCAATTCAACGAATTTGCTTGTTTGACTTGTTTGCTTATTATCTGATTGATTGAATGAAGTTTAACACCGCTTTCAACATTTTTCAGTTATATCGCCGCAGCTTGGGCACCTCACCTAATGATGGTTTCCTGGTATTTCTCTCACCAGTACAAACACCACATCCTTTCCTAGCCTCAAGCTGTTATCTCACATTGGTTTACAATTATCAACCCATTGTTGAGAATGAGTGCCGCCGTCCGGATCAAACCCAGGACCTCTAGATTGACAGTCTGACGAGCTACCAACTGCGCTACGATGGCGGCCGTTTATTATCTGACTTAAGCATTGATCTTTACTATATTCTCAGTCTCTGACTATGAATTGATTGATTGTAATGATTACTACTAATACTAATCATGAGAAAGGTATTCAATTTTTGATATCAAAATGTATTCAATGCAATTCTTTTCATTTTTATAATAATATAGTGGAATCCTGTTAATTGCAACTCCAATTTGTCAACCCTTTAATTGCTATTAACCAGAAAGTGCTATTAAGTAGGGCCGTATGTTCTTTTAATCGATTGTTTATGCAAAATGTCAGTTGCAATTAAGGAGTGAGTTGCTATCACCAGGGTTACAATTGAGAGGATTCCTCGGTTGTGACTTTCTTAAACTCTGCGTGCATGTTTTGTTTTGTTTTTTCATTTTTTTTTAAAATCAATTTAAGGTTCATGTACTTGCCTGCCTGTTCCGAGAGCTTCTCCAGCTAACTTCTTCACTTGATCTGAAAGGAGAATTTAACAGCTGTAGTTCTATTGTTAAATATTTTTTTACATCTCTATGTTTACCTTTTAATATAAGGCAATATAATGTAAAAAAGCAAACTGAAAATCTCAAAAGCAGAAGTGGAAACACATGTTTTGTTGAGTAACCTTTTTACATGGTCCTCTTTTTTCTCAGAAAATTGACAAATTGTATAATATATATATGTTATTTTTCACAAAACTTCATTCTTGAGGATGATTAACAAGATTATTGTATTTTTTCTGACATTCATTCCTTTCTTAATATGAACATAATATAAGGGAAAAAAAGAGTTGTCCATTGACAATGTTGCTAGCCCAAACTGCTCCTTATCATAAAGTGGACTTAACTAAAGATCAAAGTCATTTTTAGCTCCACTGGCTGAAAGCCACTGGGGCTATTGTCATGGCGTTGTGTCCGTCGTGCGTCCGTCCGTCCATCCGTGCGTGCGTCCGTCCGTAAACTTTTCTTTAAAAATCTTCTCCTCAGAAACTACTGGATGGATTTCAACCAAACTTCACAGGAATGATCCTTGGGTGACCCTCTTTCAAAGTTGTTCAAGAGATTTTGATCCAATGAAAAACATGGATTTAGGGGGCGTGGCTAATTTCCAAATATGGTAAAAAGTGAGTTTTCTCAGATTCTAATCAATAGATACCAATTAAATTTTACATGAATGATCCTTGGGTGACCCTTTATCAGTCTACAAAAAATCATTGTGATCGGATGGAAATTTGCATTTTATGGGCGGAGGTCATTTCTCTATATGTTATATAGTGGAAACTTTGAAAATCATTTTCTCAGAGTGTAATCGATGGATATCAACCAAATTTCATTGGAATGATCCTTGAGTGACCCTTTATCTGTCTACAAAAAATCATTGTGATCAAATGGAAAATATGCATTTTATGGGCAGAGGTCATTTCTCTATATGTTATATAGTGGAAAATTTGAAAATCATTTTCTCAGAATCTGATTTTTGGATATCAACCAAATTTCACTGGAATGATCCTTGAGTGATCCTTTTTCAGTGTACCAAAAATTATTTTGATTGGATGAAAAATATGCATTTTATGGGTGGAGGTCATTTCTCTATATGTTATATAGTGGAAACTATGAAAATCATTTTCTCAGAATGTAACTAATGGATATCAATCAAAAATTTTTGGTATGATCTTTGGGTGACCCATTATCATGCAGCCAAAAATCATTTTGATTTGATGAAAAATATGTCTTTTAGGAGCGGAGGTCATTTCTCTATATGTTATATAGTTCAAACTTTGAAAATCATTTTCAACATCAGTAGAATCCCAAATATCGAAAAATCAAGTCAAAACATTTATTTGCTTTTACAAGAATTTCAAGCCTGTGGAGCGACTCAAGCCATTCATGGCTTTCTAGTTTTTTTTTAAGTTTAAGTCCATGTTCAGGTTGCAGTCAAAACAAATACCAATATCTTTTTCAAAGGTTACATCTTCTGTTGCAGTGTAAGTTCCATCAGATTTCTTCATATTAAAGCTATCAGTTTTTCAACCAATATGTAGCACTCTACGTTAGGATGCATTGAACAAGAGTTTCCATTTATAACCGCAGTTACACAAATTGTCTAGGTCATTTTTTGGCTTTTGCAGTCTTGATCACTTTTTATTAATATATATATGAAATTTATTTTTGTTCACAAATATTTGAACAATATTGGAAGTCACATTGGGCAAGTCATTTATATAACAAAGGAATAAAACAGGTCCATTAACATGATCCTGGGGAACACCACTAACAACATCAGCAAATCATGTTTCTGTTCCAATCCAAGCATGTTAATTCCTAGTCGCAGGGGTGTGGAAAAATAAATTATCCCAACTTGTCCATGGACAGGTAAAAATTAATTTCCTACTTGCCCGAGATCAAAAAGAACTTGTCCACCATAAAAATGGATTGATAAATATTTAGAAAACATTGTTTTTAATGAAGAAAATGCTGTAGCCCAGCATTTTCTCCATTAAAGACAATTTTTCTACCTTTTGATAAAAGTATAAGGATGACTTTTCGCCCAGTTCTTTTTGTTACTGTTCTAAGATTTGCTCTGATATTTACTTGTCCACGGACAAGTGACATAGAAAAATGTTCTTGTCCGCAAGTGAAAAAGCCCGGGTCGGACAAGTCGGGCATAGGAATTCCACACCCCTGCTAGTCGTTTAAAAATTCTTTATCAATTGTTCTCAGATGGTTCCACATCAAATGTCAAAATATTTCAAATGAATCTTATTTCGATCTTGTAGCTCGAGACCAGTCATTCTCCTGGATCTGCTCAATCTGTGAAGCACAGAATTTCTCTAAACATTCAAACCTTTCATTGTCTTCTTTTTCATCGCAGAATAGCTACAGCGCATTGAGTGAGCAGTCTGACTCTTATCATCGAAGTACCACCACAGGAAATCCATCCCAGAGACAGAAATTTAAACAAAATAATAATCCTTTTCAGCTTAAAGTAATTTCAATTAACTGTCAGTCCATTGTCAACAAAAAAGCAGAATTTCTTTGCATGATAGATCAACATAACCCTGATATAGTTGTAGGTACAGAATCCTGGTTAAATAATCAACATGCAGATTGTGAATTTTTTCCGAAATCCTTAGGATATACACCTTTTAGATTAGACAGGTCAACCAAAGGCGGAGGAGTATTCATCCTGGTTAAGGATACTTTCCTTGCAACAGAGCAGAAACAACTAAAGACTGATTGTGAAATAATTTGGATTAAATTACAGGTCAAAACATGTAAACCTCTTTATATCGCAGCATATTACAGACCGAAAGAGTCCGATATCCATAGCTTTAATGAATTTAAAAAATCTCTTGATCTGACAAGAAACCTCAAAGGATCTTTTTGGGTACTAGGTGATTTCAACTTCCCAAAGTTCTCATGGAGTAGTGACCATAGACCAGTCATAAAGTCAGGATGCAGTCATACCAACCTGTATGAAGAATTTAGTGATTTGCTTTCAGATTTCAACCTCACACAGATGGTAACAGAAAGCACCAGAGGAGAAAATATACTTGACCTCTTCTTAACCTCAAATCACACCTTAATAAAAAATGTAAAATGTCTCCCAGGTATATCAGACCATAGTATTGTCTCTATTCTTGCAGATACAAAGCCACAGGTAACCAAACAACAGCCGAGACAGTTTCATCTCTACAAAAAAGCTGACTGGAGTAGTTTCAAAATCTATATGGACCAAATTAAGCATGAAATATTAAAAGATCATCAATCTAAATCTGTTGAAGAAATTTGGCTAAGTTTTTCAGATGCAATCTCCACAGGTATCAAGAAATTTGTTCCAACTAAAAGACTAGGGAATAAGAGATCACTTCCTTGGATTACACAGCCTATAAAACGTCTAATTAGAAAAAGGGATCAAGTTTATTTTAGATTAAAGAAAGATGGAAACAACAAGATGAAAACTGCATTCCTGGCTCTGAAAAGAAACATCAAGAAACAAATAAAAGTCTCTTACAATAACTATATTGAATATATTTTAGGCCTTGATGGAAACACTGAAAACAAGGAAAAAGCCACAAGATTTAATAATAAGAAACTTTTCAGTCTGATAAAAAATGCCAAGCAAGACGCAGCAGGAGTAGCTCCCCTTCTCGATAAAATTTCAGGTACCATCAAATCAGACAACACAGAAAAAGCAGATATATTAAATCGACAGTTTCAATCAGTCTTTACTCCAATGACACCAATTTCTCTGGCTCAGTCCTGCCTTTCATCCATTAGACAAAATATGTTTTCCTCCTCTTTCAGTAAATATCCAGTCATGCCAGACATTACCATCTGCACTGGTGGAGTACAAAAGCTAATATCCAACCTGAAACCAGACAAAGCAGCAGGACCTGACAACATCAAACCTTTAGTACTTAAAAACTTATGTTATCAAATTTCTCCTATTTTGCAAATTCTCTTTCAGAAATCCCTAGATACAGGCACCCTCCCCCAGGTATGGACGAAGGCAAACGTGACACCACTCTTTAAGAAAGGAAACAAAGAAGATCCTGCAAATTACAGGCCTATATCCTTAACATGTATATTGTGTAAAGTTCTTGAACATATTGTAGCATCAAATCTAACTAAACATTTGACAAAAATAATATTCTTTATGATTTACAACATGGCTTCAGAGAACGGCGCTCATGTGAAACACAACTACTGCAACTGACCGACCATCTTGCCAGAAACCTTACTGAAGGAAAACAAACTGATCTAGTTTTGTTAGACTTCAGCAAGGCTTTTGATAAAGTTAGCCACCTTAAACTTTTGTATAAATTGCAGGAACATGGAGTTAACAATGCTACCCTTTTGTGGATTAAATCTTTTCTTATAGGCAGAACACAGAAAGTAGTCTTAGAAGGTGGATGCTCATCGGAAGTACCAGTCACGTCAGGAGTACCTCAGGGATCAGTGCTTGGCCCTCTTCTGTTTCTCTTATATATTAATGACCTTCCTAACACTATCACCTCCCAAGTTCGTTTGTTTGCAGATGACACCGCCGTTTACTTAGCTATAGATAACAAGCAAGACTGTATCACCCTGCAAGAAGATCTAGACAAGCTAATGCAGTGGGAGAAAAAATGGGAAATGGAGTTTAACCCTAGCAAATGCATTGTCCTAAATATTACTAAAAAGAAGAAAAAGATTTCTTTTGATTACAGGCTACACGGACAAGTGCTAGAGACTGTGGACAATGCCAAATACCTAGGTGTTACTATATCTGAAGATCTTTCCTGGAACAAGCATATTGACAATATAACATCTAATGCAAATAAAACTTTAGGTTTTCTCCGCAGAAACATCCAGACCAAAAATAAGAAGATCAGAGAAACAGCATACAAAACACTGGTTAGACCCCAGGTAGAATATGCATCAACTGTTTGGAGCCCTTACACAACATCCTATATCAACAAAGTAGAAAAAGTACAACGTAGAGCAGCAAGATGGGTTCAAAATAATTTTTCTCATTATGACAGTGTCACCTGCATGCAGAAGGATCTTGGCTGGCAAACTCTTCAATATAGACGAGACATCACCAGAGTCACCATGT
This sequence comes from Fragum whitleyi, assembly GCA_948146395.1. Lineage (NCBI taxonomy): Eukaryota > Metazoa > Mollusca > Bivalvia > Cardiida > Cardiidae > Fragum > Fragum whitleyi. The sequence continues at coordinate 10,461,797 of OX411543.1, read as the reverse complement.
TTTATAAAATTGTGAATTGTTTTGTTGCAGTACCCATACCAACTTATCTTGAAAGACCAGTTAGGATCACCCGACATATGCACACAAAATCTTTTAGACAGATCCACACAAATGCTTCCTACTTTAAATATTCTTTTTTTCCTTATACAGTGATACTTTGGAACAGCCTACCAGAAACAATCATACAGCAACCCGATATTGCCGCATTCAAGAAGAGTCTTGATTCTTTTCAGATAGTGAGCCGTCCCTGAATAACAAAAATTGTTTTACCAGATCTTTTAATCTAACACTCACAATACTTTTAAAATTTGGCACCCTAACAAATGACTAACAGTTCTTATTCCAGCACAGACGCGCACCTGCCAGTAATACCCGAAAGGGGAGTCAGGCAGTATATATAGATAGATAGATAGCCTTGTACACCAAAGTGGTAAAATTTGTTAAGAAAACTGACACATTTAACCCTTTCCTGTTTTACAAAGTTTTGGACCCGTCCAAATTCAAAGGTTTTGCAGACTAAAATATAAAGTGGATTTAATTTGAAAAATAACCATTCAGCTGGGTAGAAAATTGTGGGGAAAAAGAAAGAAATTGCTTGTTAGAAGCAATTTCTTCTTTTTTTACAATGTTTTCTCAATCATAAAATTAAAAGCACGTTAAAAGCAGGGATTAAACAGCAGAGGGTTAAGTTAAAGTTGGGTTTATAGTCTATTTCTATGCCAGGCATATTCAACTGGCACCACACTTTAACTCCCGATTATCAAATTGCAATTCAGCTGTTAACATACGGTGCTCATTGGCAGCCACAGCACTTAGACTTACATTCTCACAGGTACCATAAATTTATACACCATAATGGAGAGGAGCAAACATAGAGTTAATTTTTTGCTCAGCATAATTCCTTTAATCTTGCTGGGATTCAATCCCGGGACCTTTCAATCCCAAAGCCACCATCCTAACCACTAGACCACGGACTCCACAAACATTCATGAGGCACATCATCTAATGCCAAACTAAAGTAAAATAGGTCAAAAGAAGAACCCTTGTCAAGCTATTGAGTCCATATGACTATCATCTCCAATGAGTCCATATGACTATCATCTCCAATAGTTATGAGGCGCATAGTTGGAAGCCATACAATAAATCCAAAACCAAGTTATTGTAGCAAAAGAAACCAGATTTATCAGTAACAGAATAATGTGGAAATAACCTTCTTATCACTCAGTCTTAAACCAACTCTTTTGGTTCCTCTACACCCAAAAATATGAAACTATCATACATGTTTATTTAACAAGAGATTAGCTACTATACACTAAAATCACCCAACGCGAAAACTCATAACAGTTTTTGACAGCTGACCTTGAAACGAGTGTACACTAAACAGTACAAAGAGTTTACCTGTCTGCGAGGTATGTACAGTAGCAGAGGTTCTTGAAGATCTAGGTGTATAATCTGCACCGTCATTGTAGCTTACATCTGGTGGAAAAGTCCGAAAATTTTCAAAACGTTCTGTGCGTCCTGGCATTCTGTCACTCATTTTTTATCGACCGAAAACCGTTACAAGGGAGATAACTTTTCCTAGAATGTATAAGAAAGAATGGGAACTGAAATGAAAGGGAAATCCTACAATTTTACATTTTTACCGAATATACAATACTTTTTGTATATTTATCGTTAATTTTCTGATAAAAAGTCAAACTGCTGAGTTTATACACAACAGGATTTTGGAAAAAAATTAAAACATAAAAAGGGGAAGCAACTGAAATCAAACAATACTCAAACAAGGGAAATCACTCCAATGTGATTATTTTTTACTGAAAGATGAGATAAAATTCGTCCGCAATTTAATTTATTCTTAGCGAGTTAAGAATGAGTGACAAAAATTTGACGGCTATCTTATACAAGCAGGGGGACATCAGATTAGTAAGTTATGGTAGTTTTGGAAAATGACAATGGATATTTTAGGTTTACTAGGTGTCAACTCGTTTATCTTAATCTTACATGCTATTTAACAGTTTTAAAAAGCTCACACGTACTGTACACAACATATATCGACGGTAAGGGCCATCGACAGACTGCAATAATAAGTCTCAAAATTTCCATAATCAAACTTACTAATTGTGTGAGTTTGTATGTGGGTTGATCTTATTGTTACCAGCTGTTGATCTAAATATAACTATTTCAGACATGAGCTGTAGTTATGATGTTTAGATTCACAAAAGAAAAATAGATATGCTCATTTACTTTGTGAAATTTATTTTCAATGCTTGTTATGCGATCATGCAATTTGAAACTTAATTAGAATCTCACTAGAAAAATATTGACCACTGTCATGGATGCAATATTGAATTGTAACATCAAATTTTTACAGTAATGCAAAAAATTCCAGTTTGAGAACTTAGTATTAGGTCACATCTTTGTCTATTTTTAGATCATTCATACACCCTCAAACAACCAAAGTCACATTGAATTTATTTTTTCAATGACGAAAATGAGGGTCACAGAGAAAGTGGGAGGTACTCTAAAAGAAGGTTCACAGTCAACTCGGCCTGTGAATAACTCGGCACGTCAACTCGGCCCGTTAACTCGGCCCGTCAACTCGGCCAGTTTATATATTATATAGGTACATGTATGACAATGCAATGTAAATATTTTGGGGACCTTATGTGCTTTTCTAATACTAAATGAATATCAATTAATTAATAATCACTCGTTAAAACGTTTTTAATAATAATAATCTAATTTATTATTATATGGCACTTGTGTAAATATGGGATAAAAGAGATATAATTAAATACTTAATTCACCTTTTATTCAAATTTATTTTTCAAATTTCCCTTTTCTAAGCAATAAGGAAGATGACAAGTTGTATGCGTATTAAATATGAAGATCGAAGATTTTATTCTTCAATTGTGAATTGTGCTGATATATCCGTTTACTAGGCTAAACACTATGTAAGTTAAATACAGGCCGAGTTGACGGGCCGAGTTTTACACAGGCCAAGTTTTACGCGGGCCGAGTTTTTAACAGGCCGAGTTGACAGGACACCTAAAAGAATGGGATGATAAGTTGAATGCAAAAATTTTCATGAATTCCAGGGCAAAAGTTCAGGACATTGTTGATTGACTGTGCTTTATAGATTAGCAAGGAGTGTGTTCACATCTGCAAAAATATGTAGTTAGTTTTGTTTCAAATCAGAAATGGTCATTCAAGCTTAACTGTATGTTTACTCTAACACTTCTCATGCTTAATCCAAAATATTTCAGCTTTAGCAGGAAGTGAAGACAAATAACAATCAGCCTACCAATATGAGCAGTCTGATATTTTAGTCATTACCACCTAAGTTTCCTTTCAAACTAGAAAAGTTTGAAAACTGTATTTTCAGAATAAAAACTCTCAATGAGTGCATCCTGCGCTTTCAGCACTTTGATTTAAATGCAGTTTTATCAAATTTTTTATGCAGCAAGAGAAGGGCAAAAAAGCATGCAGCTATACAGCTCAACTTGATTAGATCTTTTATCTTCTCAGAATATTTGTTCCCTTTTAACATGATTTTAGTCACATTTCTTTTCTAATAGGGGTGATGACCTTGGCTCAATCAGCCAGATAGGTTTATCTCTAGCCATCCTTTACTAAGTGTTGACTCTTCTTACCTGGTAATTAGTAGAAAATGAATGTAGTACGATGTGCTTTAATAAGATATACACACCCTTCCAGGCTCCCTCCCTAAAATGAAAATACAAGAGTAGCCCCCAAAATTATTTTCTAGTAATTTAAGTCAATTTCAGTTGATAGGAATTACCTTGATTTGACCCTGTCTCAGCTGTCTGCCTTGATATTTCACATGTTAATTGGTTGTGACAATGCTTTCCATGCATAACCAAGTCAAGGTCATTGGTGAAGGTCTAGGTTATTTAGTGAAGGTCAAACTTTTTAGAAGTAAAAACCTTATAGTTAGCTTAAACTTTTATTGATTAAGACGCTAACTATTGAAAAATTGAATAAAAGCAGCAGTTTTAGACAATCAAAAGGCTTACATTTTAGGTTAGATTAAATTCATTTCACTACTAATTTCCATATTCATGTATCAAACCACTGTATCGAAAAAATGGCAGTTGTGGGGGATGTTGGTGTTTAATAAACACATTTTGTTTTGTGATATTTTTTCTCTAATTTGAGGTTGATCTTCACTAACCAAACATTTAAATGAAGGTTAGGGATAATCAAACTCAAATTGAAGGTCAAATGCAAAAAAATTGGTACCAGTACTTAATAGAAGCTCCTTACCCAAGTTTTGTATAGCTCCCAAAAGCATTAATAATTAGAAGAAATTTGGTAAATTTTACGATGGCTCAGTGGGAAACAATTGTAAATGCCTATAAACATATAGGCAGTTACAACTGTTTCATGCTAAGCCATCTTAATATGATGACCTGTGGTGTAGATGTACAGTCTGATCATTTTTTCCTTTAAACATCTTCTCCTCCCAAACCAATGGGCGGATTTTACCAAAACTTGGTAAATAATCCTTGGGTGACCCTCTTCTTAAACTGTTAAAGAAATTTTGATTGTCCCCAAAAGATGGGCGTGGCAGAGCATTGCATTTTTTCAAAATAAAATCTTAAAAAATCTTCTCCTCCCAAACCTTCAATGAAATTTGGCATGGGTGTTCCTTGTACAAATTGTTCAAGAAATTTTGATTGTCCCCCAAACATGGGCGTGGCAGGGCAGGGCATTTTTTCAAAATAAAATCTTAAAAAGTCCTTCTTATCCCAAACCATTGGGTGGATTTCACTGAAACTTTCAATGAAAGTATACATGGGTGTTCCTTAGGTAACCCTTTACTTAAATTTCAAGAAATTTTGATTAATACCCAAATATGAGCATGGCGGGGTATTTTTTCACATGGAAATCTTTTAAAATCTTCTCCTCCCAAACCTTTATAGGTAGATTTTTCGCGATGAGCTGTAAAATCCAACATGATCATGTAACTGCAACAATGCAGTAAAGGGGCATTAAAACCTAAAGTAATCAATCAATCTTTTCTTCATCAGTATATTATACCGTAAAAATTAGAGTAAGTAAATGGCTGCATTAATCTAGAAAAGTTAATCTTTGACATGCTGAACCCAGGATATTCCTGTATTTAAAGGTGATAAGACAAAGATCAGCCTGCACATATGTACAGTCTGATCCTAGTCAACATCACCTATCTTTCCCCTTCCAAGACAGAGTTGTTGACAAAATTGAATATAAAAAAAACCATTGCCTGTTACTCTTGGATTCCTGTGTTTTCAGTACTTTGATTTTAGTGCTATTTTGGAAAGGTTTTTATTCAGCATGACAAGGGTTAAGAAGGATGTTTTGGGAAAGAATTAAGGAGTAAACCATTATTACAAGACTATAGATAACCTATATGACTAACATGAAACTGGGTCAATAGCACAAACTAGAAACAAACACTTGTCAAATTTCACATATCAGCAGTTCAATGCAACACTTACAACAGTGTTGCGTTGAACCCTCGATATGGTTGCAATGAAGTGCCTATAATACACAATAGTTTTTCACTTTTTTTCAATCTAGGCCACCATAATTATATAATTTAATATTATTGGTTTTCATCAATTTTCATGTTTTCTGATTGGCTTAAAAATTGGTTTTATTCCTCAATGAAAACAATTTCAGTAAGCAGCTATTTCTTAAGCTTGTGCACAGAATATTTTGAAAGTCAACTTGTCAACAGACAAGTGACAATCACAATCTGGCTTGTCTCTACCAAAACCTTCTTGTCTATTCATTATCATAAGCATGTTTTTTCCAAATAAGTATAGACTTATTTTTTCTGACATTGAAGTTACTTTGGTATTGCTATAAGAAGTACCCATAGAATAATTTCACCTATTGTTGACACAAGAATTATGGTATTAATCTTTGGAAAACAGCTGAAATTTACTATAAGAAAATATTACAGCTTTTCTAGAGATTGATCACTTGTCCGTGGACAACTTAGCAAGGAAAATCTGCTTGTCCATGCAGCTTAATGGACGACTCGGACAACCTGGGCAGCTTATTTCTAAACTACTGCAAAGTAGTCCCACAAGAAATAAGTTTTACAATGGATATTCTTTTGTTTTGCATCCATGAGCTGACTTCATTGCGCAGTTGGTAGCACGTCGGACTGTCAATCTAGAGGTCCCGGCTTGGATCCCTGACGGGCGGCAATCATTTATTCCGACTATTTGTCTATCTCCAATGATAATCCTAGACCTATGTGGGATAACAGCTGGAGGCTAGGAAAGGATGTGATGGTAGTACAGTTGATAGAAATACCAGGAATCCATTGTTAGGTGCTCCAGCCACCGCAATATAACTGAAAAATCATTGAAAGCGATGTTAAACTCCATTCAAACAATCAACCAACAATCCACATAGTCTGACCAGGATTGATACTCCAAACATTCCAGATTATGACAGATGGTCCTTTTTTTGCGTGACAGGTCCCATAAGAGCCTTTTTGTTGCATTTTTGACAAATTCAACTTGTGGGCAATGCAAAGCCTCTGGCCAGCCTATGTATCTTTTATGAGCTTTGTAGATAGATATGGACCCAACCCCTTGTTTGACCTCCTCGTTCAAAAATGTACCATTTGGGAACTTTGATAAATAAATACATGATATTTGGAAATGGGATTGGATCCAGCATAGGTCAACCAGGAAGCAGATTTGTTAGATAATTACATAGAAAGGAAGAATAAATATTCTAGATTCAAAAAAGTTGATACTCACAAAGAGTGTTGATCCTGGTCACTCTGCATGTATCGCACAGTCTGACCAGGGTCAACACTTTCAGCACTTCCCAGATAGTCTCTTTGTAATGGGTCACATATCTATGGCTCAGTGCAAAACAGTTGTAACTGCCTAAAATAGGCAGTTACAACAGTTTCACACTGAGCTGTCCAAATATTCTTATTGAATTGTGGCTTTCAACACAGCTTAGGCTGCTCAATGTATTCCCTCACCCACATGTTGAAATGTTGGAAATGTCAAACACAGGCTCATGAAACTCATTTATTTTGTTTTACAGGAGGATTGTCCAATTCCAGAGCCAGGTCCTGGCCGTAAGTATTCAATGAATTAAAGAAAACCTTGTGTTAAGGTAGCAATGGACACATGGCGTCAATTTTTTCCGCCCAATGAAATTTTTTCTTGGTCACATATGTTGTAGATTAACATTGTGTAGTCATTATATCGAAATTTGAAGGTACCTTTCCATGCTCGTTTTCATACTAGAGTTATCTGCCCTTGAGTGGTATTGGCCATTTTTCAGTAAAACGTTTATATTCGTTTTAGGTCCAATATAAACTCAGTACCAGCCTATAGTTATAAAGCAAATACATTTTGACAGACCTTATACGTGTACACAATGGCTCATGCCTAGAAAATTTCTCTTTGATCAAATGCATTTGCACAATTTGCCTTCAAAAGTTAAAAATGCCCTTATTATTGTAATTTTACGGGGTTAAAATGCCCCAAAAACCTTTTTTTTTTTTAAAGAAATTACCCAATGAATTTTTCTTAGTTTCCGATATGTTTATAACCGTTATTTTGCCTTTATTTGGTAAAAAATTCAGCATACCTTTCCATGCAAATAAGAAAGTTTTTCGTTATTTTACAGCGACCCCTCCTAATTGAATGACGTTTTTAACGCATTTTTATTGTTAGATTTAATAATCTCGTCATTCATTTGACATTAAATGTTGAAAAGAAACGAAGTTGTGAAATTTTACAATCATTATTTTACGTTATTTCCATAAACAGAATCTTACGAAAACCGGTCTTTTTGAACAACGCGCAAAAAGAGCCGTAAAATAAACGAAAACCCACTTCCGGTATATAGAGTCGGGAGGCGGTTGTCCATTGCCACCTTAAGCGACCATTTAGGGGACCACAGAGATACTGTTCCCTATAGGAATGGATGCTAAATTATGCAATCTTTTGTGACAAATAAGGCTGATCAAATTGATAGCATAGCCTGGTCTATAGGTTCTACAATTTCTTACTGAATCCTATGGTGTGGGAACACATTAGAATCGTCTCATTGATATCTGGAACAGTAATTGTGATTGACACCTCATGCACACAGGTGTATGCAGGGATGTGGAAATATCGATTTTCTCCACTTGTCCCTGGACAAGTGGAAGATGATTTTCTACTTGTCCAGGATCAAAACAAACTTGTCTGTAGAATAAGATAGATGAATATTGCAAAAACATTGTCTTTAATGAAGAAAATGCTGAAGCCCAGCATTTTCTTCATTTAAACAAAGTTTTCTACCCTATGATACTAACAAACATGAGGCTTATCATTCTATTAAATCTTTTTAGTACCATTTAACAGGGGTCCTGATAACAGGGGATAAAACCAGTCAAAAATTTTTAATTCAAAATGAAACTCTTTGTTGTGAGTACTCATTTGAATTGTCCCAATGAGATGTTTCTATTGAGTACCAACAACAAATGGTTAAAGGAAGGATTAATAAAATATTTAAATTTGAAAACCAAAATACCCCCTCTATCTGTAGCTCTGATTAAAGACATTTTTGTCATTGTAGAGGTTCAGCTTCAGATGGACCATGTTGGTATCTGTGGTTCAGACGTCCATTATTGGCAACATGGAGCCATTGGAGATTTCGTCCTTCGAGCTCCCATGATCCTCGGACATGAGGCGGCGGGGACAGTGAGTAAAGTTGGGGATGGAGTGAAGGACCTGAAAGTGGGTAGGATTTGAATTGTAATTTCGATAATCTCAATTTTATAACACTTTAACTGTTAAGATTCATGTATTTTAGAGCCAACTCATACCTGGAAGGGTAACATTGTTGTTGCTTTTTAGCCCCACTGGCCAGAGCCAGCGAGCTATTGTCATGGCGGTGTGTCCGTCGTGCGTGAGGCCGTCCGTCCGTCCGTCTGTGCATCCGTGCGTGCGTAAACTTTTTCTTTAAACATCTTCTCCTCCCAAACCAATGGGCAGATTTTGATGAAACTTGGTAGAAATGTTCCTTGGGTAACCCTCTTTTCAAATTGTTAAAGAAATTTTGATTGACCCCCAAAAAAGGGCGTGGCAGGGTGTGGCATTTTTTCACTTTGAAATCTTTAAAAATCTTCTCCTCCCAAACCATTGGGCCAATTATAATGAAACTTGGCATTGATGTTCCTTGGGTGACCCTTTACCTAAATTGTTTAAGAAATTTTGATTGACCCCCAAATATGGGCGTGGCAGGGCGGGGCTTATTTTGAGCCCAAAATCTTTGAATGACATCTCCTCCTGAACCAAAGGACTGATTTCAACCAAACTTTACCAGAATGTATCTGGGGTGACCCTTTTCAAAAATTGTTCCTGAAATTTTGATTGGCCCCCAAATATCGGCGTGGCAGGGCGGGGCTTATTTTGAGCCGAAATCTTTGAATGACATTTCCTCCTGAACCATTGGGCGGAATTCAATGAAACTTTACCAGAAGGTTCCTTCGGTGACCCTCTTCTAAAGTTGTTCAAGAAATTTGGATTGACCCCCAAATATGGGGGTGTCAGGGTGGGGCTTATTTTGAGCCCTAAATCTTTGAACAACTTCTCCTCCTAAACCACTGGGCCAATTTCAATGAAACTTTACCAGAATGTTCCTTGGGAGACCCTTTCCAAAAGTTGCTCTCAAAATTTTGATTGGCCCATAAATATGGGTGTGGCAGGGTGGGACTTATTTTGAGCCCGAATTCTTTGAACGACATCTCCTGAATCACTGGGCTGATTTCAATGAAATTTTACCAGAATGTTCCTTCTGTGACCCTTTTCAAAAATTGTATGCAAATATTATTAAGCCCATAAATATTGGCATGTCAGGGTGTGGCTTATTTTGAGCCCGAAATCTTTGAACTACATCTCCTGATGAAGGCTGGGCCGATTTCAATGAAACTTGAGAATTTTGGTGCAATGTGAGCCATACCCAGTTAATTGATATAAAAAAGGTCTTAAGAGATTTCAAAGTGTTGTTTTCATTCAAAAAGGATTCATTTAATGCAAGTCTAATGATGTTAAAGCCAGTGGAGCGATATAGGCCCTCTTGGGCCTCTTGTTCAGAAAAGTTAAAATTAGAAACCAGCCCTATGTTCAGGCTGACAAGATGTTGCAAGCCCTTTTCAAACTTTCAAAGTGGGGTACATTTTGAAACAAGCTTGCATCTTTTTTGTGACTTAACATCACTTGCTGTTATTTTTAATTAACTGTTTCTTTTGTTTAAAACTTTAATTCTTGTTCAAAATGAAAAATATTGCAGATCATAATGTAAAGTTGGTGCAATTTGAAATGAAATCATTCTACTTGGTTGAAAAAATTGTAGGAAAAGCAGAATAGCTAATTACAAGCAACTTCTTCTTTAGACACTAAAGTTTCTCAAGTATAAAACCATGTGGATGTTGTAAATTCCTTTGAGTGTACATGGAAGGGTTTAATTTCAACGCATTATATGTTGTAGCACTTGAGGATATTCCAAAATAATCCAATATTCAAATGCCCATATAAATCATGAAAAGTAGTTTTACAGTTTGACTCCATTTCCCAGGTGACAGGGTTGCCATAGAGCCTGGAGTCCCATGTAGACAATGTCAAGATTGTAAAAAGGGGCGCTACAATTTGTGTCCAGACATGCAGTTCTGTGCCACACCCCCAGTTCACGGAAACCTAGCCAGATATTACATTCATGATGCAGATTTCTGTTATAAGTAGGTTCTTTATTTTGGTTTTTTGCTCACCTGAGCAGGAAGTGCTCAAGGGAGCTATTGTGATCTATCAATGTCCGTATGTCCATCTGTCCGTCACAGAGTCAGCATTTTCTTTAAACGACATCTCCTCCTAAACTACTGAGTCAAAATCAAACAAACTTGGCAAACATATTCCTTGGGTGGTCCCTTGTAAAAATTGGAAGGATCCGTGCCATATCACGGAAAAAGGGGCCTTAATGACAAATTTTTGGTTTACACTCTAGAAGCTACAAATATGGTCAAACCTTCATGAAACTTTGTCAGAATGTTTGTTAGGTCATGAGGATGAACTCTTTTGAAAATGGGAAGGATCGGTACCATATCACGGGAAAAGGGGCCTTAATGAAATTTTGTTAACAATTTCTTTAAACGACATCTCCTCCTAAACTTATTAGTCAAAATCAACCAAACTTGGCAGAAATATTCCTTCAGTGGTTCCTTGTAAAAATTGCTCAAATGGAAAGGATCTGTTCCATATCACGCGAAAAGGGGTCTTAATGACAAATTTCTTGTTCACACTCTAGATGTCACAAATATGGTCCAATCTTCATAAAACTTTGTCAGAATGTTTGTTAGGTCATGAGGATAAATTCTTTTAAAATGGGAAGGATCTGTACCATATCAGGGGAAAAGGGGCCTTAATGACAATTTTCTTGTTTACACTCTTGTGGCAACAAATATGGTCCAATCTTCATGAAACTTGGTCAGAATCTTTGCCAGGTCACAAGGATGAATCCTATGGAAAATGGGAAGGATTTGTGCCTAATCATGGGAAAAGGGGCCTTAATGACAATTTTCTTGTTTACACTCTAATAGCCACAAATATGGTCCAGTCATCATGAAGCTTGGTCAGAATGTTTGTTAGGTCATGAGGATGAACTCTTTTGAAAATGGGAGGGATCCGTGCCATATCATTGGAAAAGGGGCCTTAATGACAATTTTCTTGTAAGAGCTCCAGGCGCCAGAAATATGGTCCAATCTTCATGAGACTTGGTCAAAATGTTTACCAGGTCACAAGAATGAACTCTGTTGAAAATGGGAAGGTTCATGCCATATCACAGGAAAAGGAGTCTTAATGATAATTTACTTGAAATATCAGGTGAGTGATTAAGGGGCCTCAGGGTCCTCTTGCTTTGAGCACATTACCAGGACCTGAGGTTTTAAAACTTTTCTCTTTCTCAATTCAAAATTTCCTCAAATTCTCAATTAAGCTCAATTTTTTCTTCATAATAATAGACCATGAAGACTTTTTGGAATAGATTTAAAAAATTATACAGACTTCAAGCTTTTTCTGTTTTTCCAATGATGTTTTTTCAATGTGAAATTTGCAATATGCAATTCCTCCTTTTTCTACTAAATTTTGTACCTATAGCATTTTTAGCACCTTCTCCACATTATTGTCTTCAATCAAAAGGCATGAATATTGAATATAGAGGATGATATTGAATGAGTGGTCATTGAATACTGAATTTATTAAACCAGTCATCTATGAACAGATAAAAACGAGGCTGTGCCGAGTTTTTATCTGTTTTAGATGACAAGTTTAATAAATTTAGATTTAAGGAGCACCAATTTGATATTCTATTCATAATATGACCCGAAATTTTTGAAAAATCATCAAAATCCTTGAAATTCAACATTTCAATTTTTCTGCAAAGCCTATAAAGCTGTTTAAAAATGACGTCACAATATTTACATTTTGATGTCATTTTTGTGATTACTAGATAGCATTGCTATTCGCTCTGAGCTCATTTGCATAGCTCATAATTCCACTAGTGAAATAATACCAACGTAATATCAAAAATATTCAACGGGGTTATTTCACTCCTGCGACATAGATAATATTTTAATGTGCTATATTTAACAGATTACCGGACCATGTGAGTACAGAGGAAGGGGCCTTGTTGGAGCCCCTATCAGTGGGTGTTCATGCTTGTAACAGGGCCGGGATAACACTAGGGACCAAAGTGCTCATTTGTGGGGCAGGTAGGTAAAGTTTCCTTCAATATAGGGCCATGCCAGAGCTCCTGCTTAAAGGTTTTGATTTTTAGCTCGACTATTCAAAGAATAGGGGGGCTATTCCAGTCACCCGGGTGTCGGCGTAATGCTTTGGTTAAGTTTTTCTGTTTCTATTAAAGCTATTGCTTTGAAACTTTGCACATGCTTCTGTGACCATAATATCAGCATCTTGTCAAAGATTCATTACTCTGATATTGAATTTAGTGGAATTTTAACCCTTTTCAGACTTAGAAATCTTGGTTAAGTTTTTACGTGCAAATGTTGTTTATCTGTAATATTTCTGTTTCTATAAAAGCAATTGCTTTGAAACTTTACGCATGCTTCTGTGGCCATAATATCAGCCTCTAGACAAAGATTCATTACTCTGATATTGAATTTAGTGGAATTTTAACCCTTTTAGGACTTAGTAATTCTTGGTTAAGTTTCTATGTGCAAATGTTGTATTTCTGTAATATCTCTATTTCTAATAAAGCTATTGCTTTGAAACTTTGTACATGCTTCTGTGACCATAATATCAGCCTTTTGACAAAGACTCAATACTCTGATTTAGAATTTAGTGGAATTTTAACCCTTTTTGGACTTATTAATTCTAGGTTAAGTTTTTACTGTTGACAAAGATTCAATACTCTGATCTTGAATTTAGTTGAATTTTAACCCTTTTCGGACTTAGAAATCTTGGTTAAGTTTTTACGTGCAAATGTGTCATATCAGTTATAGCTCTATTTTCAACCTAGGCTTTTGCTTGAAAACTCTACACTTGCTTCTGTTACCATGATATTAGCCTATTGACAAAGATTTATTACTCTGATATTGAATTTTGTGGAATATTAACCTTTTTCAGACTCAGAAATTCTTAGTTAAGTTTTTACATGCAAATGTTGTACATCAGTTATATCTCTAATTCTATGAAAGCTATTGCTTTCAACTTTGCACATGCTTCAATAATCATAACAACAGCCTCTTGATAAAGATTCAATTCTCTGGTAAAGAATTCAGTGGATTTTTAGCCCTTTTTGGACTTAGAAATTCTTGGTAAAGTTTTTACGTGCAAATGTTGTATTTCTGTATTATCTCTATTTCTACTATAGCTGTTGCTTGGAAACTTAACACATGCTTCTTTGACCATAATATTAGCCCACAGAAAAAGATTCATTACTCTGATATTTAATTTAGTGGAATTTTATCCCTTTTCGGCCTTAAAAATGTTGGTTATGTTTTTATTTGCAACTGTTTTATGTTAGTTGTATCTCTGTTCCTACTCAAGCTTTTGCTTTGAAACTCTGCACATGCTTCTGTGACTATAATATCAGCCTCTAAACAAAGATTCTTTTCTCTTGACTCTCATTTTATTGAAATTCCAATGTCGATATTGATTTGCTGTTACTATCCAGCACTAGGAATAGTCGAGCTTTGCTGTTCTCCGACAGCTCTTGTTTTAAACACTTGCCATACTGAATAAAAACCTTTTCATTTTTATTTGATGCTGAAATCATTTGAGGCACTTATTCTGATTCAAAATTTCTTACACAAAATATTATTTTAAAGTGACCTATGTCTATACCTTCTACCAAAAGAGTTATACTGTTATATTTATACTGTCTGATATGTTATAAGGACTTTCATGAAACTGGTCCCTGGTCTCTGAACGTTCATGTTAAGATGAACTCAAACAAACCATTGGCTATGCGCAAATCAGTTGTAAATCCCTATATGTGTATAGGGAGTTACAACTGTTTCGCACTAAGCCATCAACTGTTGAGGTACATATAAGGTCAAGGTGACAGATCAACAACAAACAACCATTCTTGTTAAGGGAAAGGGTATAATATTTAATTGATTACCTGGTGTCTTATTTCCTGAAAATGGAATAATCTAGCAGTTCTATTTTGTTCTCACAGGTCCTATAGGTTTAGTGAATCTACTGACGGCCAAGGCGTGTGGTGCTTCAACAGTCTGTATTACAGGTCAGTCCTTGAATTCTTTATACCATAACCCTTGATGCCCCCACATCAATAGATAAGGGGCCCGTTTGACTAAAGTTCTTGAGCAAAAATTAATCGTAAGTAAAAATCACTAATCCTATCTGGTGTTTTCATACATTCATTGTAAGACTCTGCCTTGCAAAATCTCACTGGAATCGTCTTTTGAAGACGATTCCAAAGAGATGATGCATGACAGAATTTCATATTTAGTTACTACTGTAAAAGCAACTTTCATTTTGACTCAGGCAAAAAATGACCGTAAGATGTTCAGTGAAATAGGCACCGGGGATAAATTATTGTACCAGTGTCTGTCTGTCAGACTTTATGTCTGTATGAAAAACTAAACCTTTGAACCAAACGTTGGTCCATTACTTTTACACTATTCAAGTTTCCATTCTTATATTTGGCATTAAGGTCCTCTAATTGATCCATATCTTTGAACATCAAGGTAGTTGGACAAGGTCACACTTATAAATAAAGAATCTGTTTCATGAGCATTGATTTTTTATCAAACACATCTAGTCTGTAGACCTAAGATCTAGAATTTGATTTGAAGCTACATCTGCTCATTACATGCAGGTCTAGATTAAGGTCAAAATATATTGAAACTCTCATCCCGCAAACTTAGGGCATAAAGCTGCCCTGCCAATTAAACATTTCAATGTACAATGCTCATATTTGTCTTGAATGCTCTTCACATCCATAAGCATTTGGCAGGGTCAATGTTAAAGGTCAACCAAAAATGACAAGGGCATCTAAGGGCATAACTGTCACACAAACACATCTTATTACACTAGTAAGTTCATGTTTGAACAGAGCTTCCTATTACAGAAAAAATAAATCTATACAATTTATGTGCTGAATCTTTACTGTTTTGTCTGATTCACTTATATTGTATTAGATCTAGATCAGAACAGACTGGATATGGCTATGACCCTTGGTGCTGATTTTGCCCTGAAAGTGGACACCAAAGATCCCAGGGAAATGGCTCAAAAGATTGAAGCTGTCCTTGGAGACAAGCCTGAAGTTGCAATAGAATGCAGTGGAGCACCTCCTAGTGTTAAGACTGCAATCTTTGTAAGATATCAAATTCTCAAACTTGCTAACCTTGTCTAGTACAGTCCCCAAGTTTCGATAAATAACTTGAATCGATAATTTTCTGGAATTTTCTCGATTTATTGAACACATTAAGGTCATATTGTAAATAGAATATCAAATTTGTGCTCACCACATACTAAATTTTTTATACTCCCAATCTAAAATAGATCTGTTTATAGATCTTGTACAATAAATTCGGTATTCAGCTACCACTCATTCACTCTTAGTGGTGGATTATGCTGAAAAACTTTGAACATGCTCAAAATATTTTGGAGGTTATTGTGTCTAAGAAAGTATATTGACATACAACAGCATACCTTAAGACATGAAAGTCTTACATAATACATGTGTACTTCAGTGTATACATTCACACATTTGACCTGTCACATGAAAAGGGACCATCTGGGAAGTCTGTTAAATAAATATTTAAAAAATAGATCGGTTCTAGTACAGAGGTCGCATTTCAGAAATTCTTTCACAGGAATGTACATTGAATATTCTTGATTCATAAAAGAAGAAAAGCGTGAAAAGTTTCAAATCTATTCATTCTGCACAATTCAAGCAGTCTGGCTAGGGTCAACACTTAATACTCTTTCCAGATGGCCCCTTTTCATGTAAAGAGCCACATATTTAAAGCAGTATCAATCCAGAGGGGTTTTGGGGCTCAAAAGAACCCTCCTTTGAGACCTCTTTATTTTATTGCCATGCAAAAAATTCAATCAGAATTGGATAAAAGCAAAGCACCAACAAAAAAAAAGGTTAAAAAAAACACAATAGTAAGGCTCTCAAGGGTACTCTCATAAGGTTTTACAGTCCTGCTTTAAATGTAGTCTTTTTATGCCCCTGTATCGAAAGATCAGGGGCATATTGTTTTACCGTTGTCTGTCTGTCCTTCTGTCCGTCTGTCTGTCTGTCTGCAAAAGTTAACCAAAAAACTTAACATTGCCAATATCTTCAAGTCTATTCAAGATACAAGGCTCATATTTGGCATGATGATAGATCTCAATGGTCCGCATCTGCTGATACCAATGTCTAGGTCATGTGATAAGGTAAAGGTCATCTGTCAAGGTCAAATAACTCAAAAAGTTAACCAAAAAACTTAACATTGCCAATATCTTCAAGCCTATTCAAGATGCAAGGCTCATATTTGGCATGATGATAGATCTCAATGATCCACATCTGCTTATACCAAAGTCAAGGTCATGTGACACATTCAAGGTCATCTGTCAAGGTCAAATAACCCAAAAACTTGACCAAAAACCCAACATTGCCAATATCTTCAAGCCTATTCAAGATACAAGGCTACTATTTGGCATGATGATAGATCTCAATGATCCACATCTGCTTTTACCAAAGTCAAGGTCATGTGATAAGGTCAAGGTCATATGTCAAGGTTAAATAACTCAAAAATTTAATCAAAAAATTTAACATTGCAGATATCTTCAAGCCTATTCAAGATGCAAGGCTAATATTTTACATGCTGATAGATCTGAATGATCAGCATCTGCCGAATAGTCAATGTCATATGACAAGGTCAAGGTCATATGTCAAGGTCAAATAACTCAAAAAAACTTGACATTGCCAATATCTTCAAGCCTATTCAAAATACAAGGCTCATATTTGGCATGATGATAGATCTCAATGATCCACATCTGCTGATACCAAAGTCAAGGTCATGTGACACATTCAAGGTCATCTGTCAAGGTGAAATAACCCAAAAACTTAACCAAAAAAATTAACATTGCCAATATCTTCAAGCCTATTCAAGATACAAGGCTACTATTTGGCATTATGATAGATCTCAATGATCCACATCTGCTTATACCAAAGTCAAGGTCATGTGACAAGGTCAAGGTCATCTCTCAAGGTAAAAGTTCTTAAAAAAATAACCAAAAAACTTTCATTGTTTTGTTTATTCAAGCTTATTATAGATAGCTGTCTCAAAGTTGAGATGATGAAAGATCTCAGTGATGTTCACATATAGGTATCAAGTTCAAGGTCATGCTATAAGGTCAAGGCCATCTGTCAAGGTCAACCTTTTGAAAAAAATGCTGTAACAGGGGCATTGTGTTTCACAAACACATCTTGTTCTTCTTAGTTATCCTCATGTTTTTGTTCAAATATTGAAGTATTCTATGAATTGGCTACACAATTTTTAACCTCAGGGACCAACTTCAGAAAAGAATTAAAGACTGTCTAAAAATTTGTCTTTGTCTTTAATTCTTTTCTGAAGTTGATAGCCAGAGGCTCCTATAGACCATTATCAGATAGTTGATGATATAGAGACCTAATAAACGCTCCCAGGAGCTATACTTAACATGGTCATGGAGCTTTTATTTAGTAGATCTATGCATCTTCTGTTTAAAAAAAACCATTAAACTTATGTCTTTTAGGCATTTTTCCTTTAATTTGAGATGAATTTCTTCTAAATTGTTTTGAGGAAATTTCATCTCAAATTAAAGAAGAAGTTTCAAAAAAGTTTCAAAAATTTAGGCATTTGAAGTTGGTTTTCTTACAAAAAAATGTAGGGGTGCTACTATTAGGGAGTGCCCTATTATTAGAAAAAATATGGTAAGTTATTTGTGTGCCACAGACTTGCAAAAACTGTCTTCTTAAAAACACTGTACGAATTTGTATGTTCTAACCCCCTTTACTGAAACTCTGGATCCACCATTGTTAAGTGCCATACACTGAGACGTGACAGCCCCTTTAGATTCTATGTAAAGAATTTTGTTTTATTAGAACTTGATTTTATTAGAACTTCAGGGCTGTGGAAATATCAATTTTCTCCACTTGTCCCTGGACAAGTTAAAGCCGATTTTCTTCTCGTCCAGGATCAAAATGAACTTGTCCGCTAAAGAGTAAATAGAAAAAAATGAGAAAAACATTGCCTTTTGATGAAGAAAATGCTGATATCCAGCATTTTCTTCATTAAAATTAATGTTTTCTACCGAATGATATGAACATTAGGATGATTTCTCTCTTAATTCTTTTAAGTAACATGCCAAGATTTGCCCTGGTATTTACTTGTCCTTGGACAAGTGGCTTAGAAAAATTTACTTGTCCGCAAGTACAAAAGCCCGAGTCGGACAAGTCGGGCATGGGAATTCCACACCCCTGAACTTTAATCTATCCATCCATGTACACGTATCTCTTAGGTCATATATGCTTACACTTTTAGTATAGCCCTTTTCTTGTGCAACCCATGAATTGTACATTGGACATAATGCTTGATAGAATATTTAGAAAAAAAAGAAATTGTTTGTAACAAGCTATTTCTCTGTTCCCAACAATATATTCTATTGCATAATTTGACTACTTATCAAAATTTCAACCGTTTGTAATTGGACCAGTCTGTTGTCATATCGCTTGTGGTTGACTAAATCATTCTATCTACAGCTTCACTCAACCATGATATTTTGGTTATCATTTCAGTCGACCAGATCAGGAGGCGTTGTTGTGTTGGTGGGGCTGGGCCCTGCTGAAGTGATGTTACCGATTGTTGATGCGGCTGTCAGGGAGGTTGATATTCGGGGAATCTTCCGTTATGTCAACTGCTATCCTACAGCATTGGCTATGATTGCTTCAGGTGAGCGATTGATAACCTTAGATAGAACATTGTAGACAATGGAGAAATTGCTAGTGTTGACACAATTTCTCCTTTTCACACAATGTTCTGTTACATATACTAGTCGCCTACTTGCAACTCATACGCTGAAGCATCCTTATTAAGGTAGTGGACCCGTAATAGTTTCTCAATGTCTCAAAATAATGAACTTTAGCAATGTTAACCAAGGTTTCCTAATGATTTTCATTAGGAAACCGCTGTCAACATTGTGAAAGATCATATGTTCCAAAATGTTGCGGAACTATTATGGGTCCACTACCTTAATTACCCCTGCCCCTGTTCATGACATATTCCTACCGTGCACAAAGCTTTGCTAGAGAATATAGTCAATGATTAGCCTGCATGTATGACATGCAGGCTGATCTCAGCCTATACTCTCAACTCTCATTTTTAACTTTATCATTGTGGGAAAACTTGAGTCAGGCAGTTTGGAAAGTCCCAATGATTAGAAATTTGTTTGAAACAATTTAAATTAAGCAGAATAAGGCTTAAAAGATGACAGTTTTGCAAACCAATGTGCTCAAATGCTTTTTGAGAACAAATTAAAAGAGATGCAGGCAATAATTGCAAAAGGGTAAATTTATTTTGTGTGTGTCTATGTGGACAGACAATGAAGAATTTGTTTTCTCTTAACTCAACTCAACTCAACTATTTTATTGTGAAATATAGGCCACCAGCCCATACACATGTCAAAGTACAACAATACAACAATGCAACAATATAAGGATACATAGTGACACAGGGAACACATGGCTACTTAACTCATCACTAGAATAATCAGTTGTTTGTTAAATGTATACCCAAAACTATGTAGGTTGAAATAAAAATAGGTGTCTTGACTTCAAAAATATCCAATTTGATGTTAACAAAAAAATTAAGTACGAAAATAATTAATCTCCTTTTTTTTTTTATTTTACTGATTTATTTTAGTCCGTTTGACTACTTAGAAATTCAGAGCGAATCTTAAAGGAATAGGACAAAAATGTTGCGAGATTCTTAACAACCCTCTCATTTGAAGAAGCCATTAAAGTATTAATTCTATTACCACGTGGATTATTCAAATAATATGGGCCAATATACTGGCTTCTTACATCTTTATATAGCGGACAAATAAATAAGAAATGGAATTCATCCTCTACCATTCCCTCACAATACGGGCATGTTCGAGTTTCACGAGGAATTTTGTGATAACGACCTGCTTCTATCATAAGATTATGGGAGGACCCTCTAAATGTAGCCATAGCACTTCTAAATTTACGAACATCTAAAATAGAAACGTATGGTTCGAGACCAAAACATAGTTTGAAATTATTATAATAAAAAAGTCTATTGCTATTTTCACAGGTATTCTTCCACGTTTTAAGAAACTGATCCTTTAATCTACTCTCATATTGAATTAGAAAGGAGTTTGTGTTATTGACATGTTGATTTTTCCAAACATATCCAAAGCCGTTACTATTTAATTCATTCTTACTAATGTAGCCCAATTTTTATAACCCAATTTATCATAATGCAACATCATTTTATAGCAAATTTTGACGTGGCGGCTATCCGGAAGACTAAGGATTCTTAACCAGTATTTAATACATCTTTTAGACGACTTTATATACATTGGATATCTTCCCAGATCTCCAAGGACAGCAAAATTTACTGTTCTTATATCAACAGATAGAAATTTTTTACATGCTTTGACAATGTAAAGGTTTAATTCGATAATAGTCTATTTTCCACCCGTATATTTTCAGGTAAAGTAAATGTGAAGCCATTGATTACCCACAGGTATAAACTGGAGGAATCTGTCAAGGCATTTGAGACCACTTTGAGAGGGGAGGGAATTAAAGTCATGATTCAGTGTAACAGGCAGTAAATGTAAACAGTCAGAATTTATACCACATTGACACACCCTAAAACTCCAAAGTGGCTGATACATGACCAGCATTATTGATAATATTGATGCAACCTTGAATTTCGCCCGTAAACAATCTGTAAAACTGTGAAACTTGATTTATGCGACCACTACTGGAAACACCAAAATACAGTTGTTGAAGAAAATGGTCGCTTACTACACTTTTTTAGCTCACCTGAGCACAACATGCTCAAATGAGCTATTGTGATCACCTTTTGTCCTGCATCCGTGCGTCGTCAGTCATCTGTCAACAATTTCTTTAAATATCTCCTCCTTAATTACTTGGCCAATTTTAAGCAAACTTGGCAGAAATGTTCTTTAGGTGGTCGCCTTTTAGAATTGCTAAAAGAATTGAAATCGGTGAAAAACTCTGGTTGCTATGGCAACCAAAGTTAAAAATTTAAGAAAATCTTTAAAATTCTTCTTCTTCTGAACCACAAGCCCTACAGCCTTGAAATTTGGCATGGATGATCAGCTCATAGACCTTAATAAAAATAGCTAAAATCATATCTGTTGGGCCACCAGGTGCGGAGCACCAGGGGGGAGGGGGTAGTACTTTGGGTAAATTTTGTAATCTTGAACCTTCTTCTTCTGAACATGAAGGCCTACAGCCTTTAAATTTTGCATGGATGATCACCTCATAGACCTTAATAAAAATGGCTAAAATCATATCTGTTGGGCCACCAGGTGCGGAGCACCAGGGGGAGGGGGGAGTAGGGCCACCAGATTCGGAGCATTAGGGGGAGGGGGGTAGTACTTTGGATCAATTTTATAATCTTTAACCTTATCCTTCTCCTGGATCAGGAACCCTACAGACTTGAAATTGTCATGGGTGATCAATATATTGACATTAATAAAAATAGCTAAAATCATGACTGTAGGGTCACCAGGTGCTGAGTGTCTTGGGGAGGGGGTAGTACTTTGGATCATTTTTGAAATCTTTAAACTTCTCCTAATGAAGCAGGAGTCCTACAGACTTGAAAATTGTTATGGATGATCAGCATATGGACATTAATTGAATTAGCTAAAATCATGACTGTAGATTCACCAGGTGCAGAGCATCTTGGGGGAGGGGGGAGTGCTTTGTTGAGAATTTTGAATCCCTACAGCCTTTATATTTGACATGGATTGATCAACTCATTAAAGAAAACTTTAAAAATCTCAGACTCAGCCTGTATATCTGGCATAGATTAGCTGATCACAGACTTTTTATGAAAAAAGCTTAAATAAATAATGACCAGGGGAGGAGCAGAGGGGGGAGGGTTATTTCAAATGATATCTGATTGAATAAGTGAAAATCTCTTTTTCTGTGGTTGCGTGGACATACCTAGGTAATGAAGCTTTTTTCTCAGGTGAGCGACCCAGGGCCAACGGCCCTCTTGTCTACAAATAAGAATCATAGTTTTATATTGAATATTCATAATACTGCAAAATTCTCAATAATCCTATATCATTAAAACTCAACAGAATCATCTCATTGAGATGATTCTGTTGAGTTTCAACAAAATAGGATTCATTTTCATTTTTTTTGACCAGCTATACCTACTTTTTTAGATGTTTTGATTTAAAGAAGGGATTATTGAAAATGTTTGCCTAATGAAAATGGTCGCTTTAGATGTGGTCGCTTGAGCAAGATTAATTGTATTATCAATCTTCAGGATTGATTATATTATTGATTGGGTATTGGTGATATAGGAGATTTGTCAGTAAACTTGAAATTTACTTTTATCTTGATCAATACCATTCTAAATTACTCACTAAGCGCTCCGATCATTCTTTTCAAACACTCACTCAAACCATTAAAAACACTCCAATTTCTCTGAAAAAGATAGATTCAACATCATCCTTCAATGTTATATAAAAAAAATGTGATTTCACTGACATAACTGAAATTGCAAGCGTCTGGTAGGTTCTTGAAGAAATAGGCAACTATCTATAGAATGTGTATGCATATTTTATCTAAGGGAGGTAATAAATATCACTAATTTTGTTCATCCTGAACAAAATTAGAGATACTTGGTCACCTCCCTTTTAAATTCACCCAAAACTTAATCAGTGCACTAATTCAATTTTACTCCAAATCATTCACCATGTCAATTTTACAATGATGTTAACTGTACAAGCTATTGTCAATAATGTTGATTGTGTTTGGGCCACTTTAGACAACAGTTTATGATATGACCCACGTCGCCAGAGTGAAATAACCCTGTTGAATAATTTTTGATATTACACGAGTGTTAATACACTAGTTGAATAACTATACAAATGAGCTCAGAGCAAATGGCAACACTATTTTGCAACCTCAAAAATGACGTCATAATATATATTGTGACGTCAGTTTTAAACGGTGTTATTAATTTCGTGGAAAATTGAAATCATGAATTTCAAGAATTTTGGCCATTTTTGGCATAAAAATTCATGTCATATTATAAATGGAAAACAAAATTTGTGCTCATAAAATACAGAATTGATTTAACTCGTCATCTAAAACAGATTAAAACTTGTCGTAGCCTCGTTTTTATCTGTTTATAGATGATTTGTTTGATAAATTTGGTATTGCATGACCACTCATTCAATATCCTCCATATATTTGGACTAGTCAAATTGAAAACGGTTACAGAAAATATTTATGGACCATAACACAACATTATAGGCTTAGTTCCATAATGCCAATGTGTTTTTAGCGATTTTTTGTATGCTGCCAACAATGGCTAGTTATTGGTTTCATCTTTTCAGTCTGTCTGTCAGTTTGTCCTACATTTATGAATAGATTTACTGTAGATGAATTATTCACAAAATGTTCCTTGTCACCTGACCATGTATATTCCTGTAGTTAGGTGATATTCTGCCATGGCACAGAAAAAGGGCTATCCTTTGAATTATTTTCTGTGGCAATGTATATTCTGACTATCACATTCTTGTTCTCTTTTTTATGCCCCTGTATGGAAAGATCAGGGGCATGTTGTTTACCGTTGTCCGTCTGTCCGTCCGTCTGTCTGTAAAAGTAAACAAAAACTTAACATTGCCAATATCTTCAAGCCTAATCAAGATACAAGGCTCATATTTGGCATGATGATAGATCTCAATGATTTGCATCTGCTGGTATTAAAGTCAAGGTCATGTGATGAGGTCAAGGTCATCTGTCAAGGTCAAATTACCCATAAACTTAACCAAAATACTAAACATTGCCAATATCTTCAAGCCTATTCAAGATACAAGGCTTATATTTTGCATGGTGATAGATCTCAATGATCCGCATCTGCTGGTTCTAAAGTCAATGTCATGTTACATGGTCAAGGTCATCTGTCAAGGTCAAACTTGTTAAAAACATAACCAAAAAACTTTCATTGTTCAGTTTATTCAAGCTTATTATAGATACCCTGTCTTATAGTTGGCATGATGAAAGATCTGAATGATGTACATCTGTAAGTATCAAGGTCAAGGTTATGCTTAAAGGTCAAGGGTATCTGTCAAGGTCAAACTTTGAAAAAAAAATGCTGCTAGGGGGGCATTTGTGTTTCACAAACACATCTTGTTATTTGCTAAGAACTGTTACATACACTGCATATCTTTGTGATTAGGCAAATTTTTGGAAAAGGGAATAAAATACATTGGAATTCATTTATATGATTTTAGTATATGGGCTAAGGTGTAATATGATTTTTGTATGATTTATACAATACTTGTATGTTATTAATTTTATCTCAGCCACTTCTACAGATGGGATATAGTAATCGTCTCTGTCCATCCTGCTGTCAGTAAATTTTGTCAGGAGCATATCTCCTATAGTATTGATGCAGGGGTGTGGAACTCCCATGCCTTTATTGTCTAACACAGGCTCTCCTACTTATGAACATGTACATTTTTCTAAGTCACTTGTCTAAGGGATATATTACATGTATCTTTACGTTTATAGCAAAGGAGGGAAAACAATTTTTAGCTCACCTGAGCACGAAGTGCTCAAGGTGAGCTTTTGTGGTTAGGTGGATGTCCGTCGTCCGTCGTTCGTCGTCCGTCGTGTGTCGTGTGTCGTCCGTCGTGTGTCGTCAACATTTACCTTGTATGCACTCTAGAGGCCACATTTTTTGCCCAATCAACCTGAAATTTGGTCGGAATGATTGTCTTGATAAAATCTCGGACAAGTTCGAAATTGGGTCAAGTGGGGTCAAAAACTAGGTCACAGGGTCAAATCTTAGAAAAACCTTGTATGCACTCTAGAGGCCACATTTTTTGCCCAACCAATCTAAAATTTGGTCAGAATGATTGTCTTGATAAAATCTCGGACAAGTTCGAAATTGGGTCAAGTGGGGTCAAAAACTAGGTCACAGGGTCAAATCTTAGAAAAACCTTGTATGCACTCTAGAGGCCATTTTTTTTGCCCGATCAACCTGAAATTTAGTCAGAATGATTGTCTTGATAAAATCTCGGACAAGTTTGAAATAGGGTCAAGTGGGGTCAAAAACTAGGTCACAGGGTCAAATCTTAGAAAAACCTTGTATGCACTCTAGAGGCCATTTTTTTTGCCCAATCAACCTGAAATTTGGACAGAATGATTGTCTTGATGAAATCTTGAACAAGTTCAAAATTGGGTCAAGTGGGGTCAAAAACTAGGTCATGGGGTCAAATCTTAGAAAAACCTTGTATGTACTCTAGAGGCCATATTTTTTGCCCAATCAACCTGAAATTTGGCCTGAATGATTGTCTTGATAAAATCTCGGACAAGTTCAAAATTGGGTCAAGTGAGATCAAAAACTAGGTCACAGGGTCAAATCTTAGAAAAACCTTGTATGCACTCTAGAGGCCATTTTTTTTGCCCGATCAACCTGAAATTTAGTCAGAATGATTGTCTTGATAAAATCTCGGACAAGTTCAAAATTGGGTCAAGTGGGGTCAAAAACTAGGTCACAGGGTCAAATCTTAGAAAAACCTTGTATGCACTCTAGAGGCCATTTTTTTTGCCCAATCAACCTGAAATTTGGTCAGAATGATTGTCTTGATGAAATCTTGAACAAGTTCAAAATTGGGTCAAGTGGGGTCAAAAACTAGGTCATGGGGTCAAATCTTAGAAAAACCTTGTATGTACTCTAGAGGCCATTTTTTTTGCCCAATCAACCTGAAATTTGGCCTGAATGATTGTCTTGATAAAATCTCGGACAAGTTCAAAATTGGGTCAAGTGAGATCAAAAACTAGGTCACAGGGTCAAATCTTAGAAAAACCTTGTATGCACTCTAGAAGCCATATTTATTGCCCAAACAACCTGAAATTTGGTCAGAATGATTGTCTTGAAAAATCTCAGACAAGTTCAAAATTGGGTCAAGTTGGGTCAAAAATGAGGTCAAGGGGTCAAATATTAGAAAAACCTTATAGACACTCTAAAGGCCAAATTTATTGCCCAATCAACCTGAAATTTAGTCATAATGATTGTCTTGATGAAATCTCGGACAAGTTCGAAATAGGGTCAAGTGGGGTCAAATATGAAGTCATAGGGTCAAATATTAGAAAAACCTTGTAGACACTCTAGAAGCCATATTATGTGCCGGATCAACATGAAAATTGGTCAGAATGATCATCTTGATGAAATCTAGGTCAAGTTTGAAATTGGGTCAAGTGGGGTCAAAAATGAGGTCACAGGGTCAAATCTTAGAAAAACTTTGTAATGAGTGTAGAGGCATCATTTTTTGCCCAATCAACCTGAAATTTGGTAAGAATTCATTATCCTTTCTAAATCTACTTTAAACAATTTTTGACAGTTCATTCAGGTGAGCGATTTAGGGCCACTATGGCCCTCTTGTTTAAATGAAGAAAATGCTGGTTATTCATTAAAAACATTTTTACTCAAAATCTATCTATTCTCTCTTTTGCAGACAGGTTCATTTTCTATCTGGACTAATAAAACAATCTGTGTCTTCGCATTCAAGACTTACTTTTTTCCTGTGTATATTTCATGTTCCTGTAGCCTATGCATAGTCTGGTTAGGAGACAGTGATAAATCATAGGAACATTATTTTATTTTTGAATTTTGGAAAGAAAACATCATGTACAATCAAGAAATTTCTTGTCACTAGTAATGTCTTCTTTTTCTACTAAAATGTGAATTTGTTAAAGGTGGTATATTTGAGAGACAATGTTGATAATCAAGTATCAAGGTTATATTGTATATTGAAATTTGTATATAGTACAAATAATATTTTTATGTGGAATATAAGATAAAAAAAAATGAGATGGTCTTTCTCTTCTTAATCTGTCTCCAAGCATTTTTTTTGCTCCACTGGACAAGAGGTAAGTGGGCTATTGGATTGACAATGGGTGTATATTATGCTTCTGCCCGTCTTTTTTATGCCCCCGTATCGAGAGATCGGGGGCATATTGTTTTACTCATGTCCGTCTGTCTGTCTGTCCATCTGTCCGAAAACTTAACCTTTGCCTTTTCTCCAAAAGTATTTGACATACAAAGCTCAAATTTGGCATGATAATAGATCTCAATGATCCGCATCAGCTGACACCAAATTCAAGGTCAAGTGACAAGGTCAAGGTCATCTGTCAAGGTCAAACTTTGAAAAAAAATTGCTGTTACGGGGGCATTAGTGTTTCACAAACACATCTTGTTCTTCCTGCCTTTTCATAAACCTTTTCTTGGACCCTGTCTCATACTGTTCACAGCATAACAAGGGGTCAGCTTATACTATTGTAAGTGCCTATACAGTAAAACTTGTGTTAACAGACTACTTAAGGGACCATCAAAAAGCGGTCGTTTCTGGGAATGGTCGCTTTATACGAAATACTGTGATAAATGTGACAGTTCATTTTGATACCATTTATAGATTGTCGGTCAAGTCGAACTGAATCTCATGATGTTCGAACCCATTAGAATCGTCTTATTTAGACGATTCTAATGGGTTCTAACAACATATGATTCAACAATAACCAATTTATCTATAAGACTGTCCTCTTTTTCAGAGATTTTGATTGCGGTGAAAGGATTTTTATGGTGGTCGCTTAATACAATTGGTCGCTTAATAGACGTGGTGGCTCGAGCAATATCGACTGTATATATAAAGTGTTTGCACTGACCCCCCCTATATACATGAGATGCATTTTTAGCTTACCTGAACATAAAGTGCTCAAGGTAAGCTATTGTAATCACTCATCGCCCATCTGTCTGTCTGTCCATCTGTTCTTCAAAAAATCTTTAAACATCTTCTTAACAACTGGGCCAATCAAGCTGAAATTTAGCTGAGATGTTTTAAATTCCACTGGACGTATTTCAGCGGGCTTTTGTCATTGCCCTGGTGTCCGTCTTGTGTCTGTCTATCCATTAACTTACATCTTCTTCTATGAAACTTTTGTGCAGAATTAAACAAAATTTTACAGATTGTTCCTTATGTCATGCTCTTTAAGATTTCTTTGTTCAATTCTGCTAGGACGGATAAGATGGGTGTTATGGGCTGTAGAGTTGCCCAAAATTGGACCCATTTCATTAAATATGAAATAGAGAATATTGAAAGTGGTCATGGAATACTGAATTTATTAAACGAGTCATCTGTAAACAGATAAAAACGAGGCTGTGCCGTGTTTTTATCTGTTTTAGATGACGAGTTTAATAAATTCTGTATTTCATGAACACAAATTTTATTTTCTATATATAACATGACCCGATTTTTTACAAAAAATCGTCAAAATTCTTTAAATTCAAAATTTCAATTTTCCGCAAAACTTATAACGCAGTTTGAAAATGACATCACAATATATAGATTATGATGCCATATTCGTGGTTATAAAATAGCATTGCTTTTCGCTCTGAGCTCATTTGCATAATTATTCCACTAGTGTAATAACATCTGTGTAATATCAAAAATATTCAACGGGTTTATTTCACACTCGCGATGAAGATCATATTATAAAAGATCTTATTCTCTGAATCTACTGAGCAGACAGAATTAAACCAAACTTTAAAGTAATGGTGTTTAGTGCATGCTCTTTTAGATTCCTCTTTGACATAGACTCTTCATGCTTTTGCTTCTGAAATTTTCTATGAAACAGATCTGAATTCAACTTAATTTCACAAGACTGGTGCTTGAGACATTCTCTTCCAGATGTTTTCCTTTAATTGTGAAAGGGATTTATGACATAAGCTCTATGGGATGTCGAGTCACTGAAAAATGGTCTAAAATTGATGGAATATTACAAAAACCTATGAAGTTTGGTTGACTTCTATGTGTGCATGAGGTTTCTTTTTATTCAAGATTTGACCCATGACCAAGTTTTGACCCCTTTTGACCTGATTTCAAACTTGGAAATTTCATCAAGATAATAATTCTTATCAATTTTCAGGTTAGTCAAGCTAAAAAATATGGCCTCACAATTTGACCCCATGACCTAGTCTTGACACCTCTTGACCCAATGTCAAACGTGTCTGAGAATTCATCAAGACTTTCATTCTGACCAATTTTCAGGTTGATCAGACTGAAAATATTGCCTCTAGAGTGTCCACAAGTTTTTTCCAAGATATGTTCCCATGACCTAATTTTTGACTTCACTTGACCCGATTTCGAAATTCAAGAGTTCATGAAGATAATCAATTATCAATTTTAGGTTGATTGGACTAAAAATGAGGCCTCTAAAGTGTGCACAAGATTTGACCCCTTGACCTAGTTATGACCCCACTTGAATTTTTAACTTGTCCGAGAATTCATCAAGATTTTCATTCTGACCAATTTTCAGGATGATCGGACTAAAAATATTGCCTCTTGAGTGTCCAAATTTTTTCCAAGATTTGACCCCATGACCTAGTTCATAACTCCAGTTGACCCGATTTCGAAAATGTCCGAGAATGCATCAAGATTATCATTCTGACCAATTTATAGGTTGATTGGGCTAAACATATGGCCTCTAGAGTGTCCACAAGTTTTTTCTAAGATTTGGCCATTTAGCAAGGTTTTTGATCCTACTTAGCCCAATTTCAAACTTGTCCGAGATTTCATCAAGACATTCATTCTGACCAATTTTCAGGTTGATTGGGCTAAAGATATGGCCTCTAGCATGTCCACAAAGTTTTAGGCTCTACTGACAGGAGGTTAAAAGAGCTTTTGAGATATAGGTTTTCCCGCCCGTCAGTCCGGCCGTCTGTCCGTTCACTTTTGCATGTTAATGCTCTAGAGTCCACTGTTTTTATCCGTTTGTCTTAGAACTTGGTCAGAATGATTGGTTTCCCTGACCAGTCCAAAACTAAAAATAAACAAGAGCACCGCAAGCGGGTGCCAACGCTCGGCTGTTTAGTATTTCTTAGGCAAATGCAAATATATGAACTTGGTACCTACAGAAAGGTCTTGTCCCAAGCAATGATCATGTGAAATATGAAGGCTCTATGACTTACCATTCAAAAGTTATGACCAAGGTTAAATTTTTAAAAGAAATGTGACCTTAAGAATGACCTTGACCTTGAGTGATGACCTTGAACTTGGTACCTGCAGAAAGGTCTTGTCCCAATCAATGATCATGTGAAATATGAAGGCTCTATGATTTACCATTCAAAAATTATGACCAAGGTTAAATTTTTCAAAGAAATGTGACCTTGAAAAATGGTCTTGACCTTGAGTGATGACCTTGAACTTGGTACCTGCAGAGAGGTCTTGTCCCAAGCAATCATCGTGTGAAATATGAAGGCTCTATGACATACCATTCAAAAGTTATGATCAAGGTTAAAGTTTGTCACGCCAACATCAACGCCAACAACAATGCGAACGACGCCAAGGTGATCATAATACCTCGGGTTTTCTTCGAAAACAGCCGAGCTAAAAACGCGATGACTGAAGTACAAACTCCCACAACTATAGACTGGTGACTACCTCGCTCAACATTTTCATCTTAAAACTCTATATTTTTTGTGGTTATCAAAAATTGTGAATTCTGATTGGATGAAAAATTGGTTTTACTGCATTATGAAAATAAATTTGAGTATCCAGCTTCTTTATGATACCATACAAGGTTGTCCCACAATGTTTGGTTTTGGAAATTCTTTACATGTTTTCTTTTATAGTGAAATTAAATTACAAGAGATATCGAGAGAATTCGTTGATTTCATTGAGTTATGAAACAAAACAACTTATCGCACTCATGTATGGTTCCGCTTCGTATATTCATACAGTGTGATTATGTTTCAAGCTGCATGTCTCAATGAAATAAATAAACACTCTCTTCATCTCTTAGAAAATAGCCCAGCGTACAATGACTAATGAACATACACGTATGTATAATCCATGATTTTTGCCCTGGCAGGATGGAGCTTAGTGACGGGTCGTTTAATTCGAGGTTAAGGTAAATCGGCTTTTATTGATAATCATTTACTTCTATTGATAGACGTCATAAAATACTTTAGATCCTAAATCGTAGGTAAGTAACCAAATCATTGTAACTTCTGTTTGTTCAAGCTTATTTTTCCGGAGGCTTTGGTAACCCAACGATGAAATATGTTCATTTCCTTTAAGCACATTAACCTTTTTAAGGATAGTTATTTGCACGCGTAACAATAATTGTCGATTTACTTTTGAAAGGACCCAAAAATAACATTGAAAAGTAAATTCGCTAAATTACTTCACGGCTAAGTTGAATAAAAACGCAGAATTCTCGTATACACTGGACACGTTGATTTTTCTCTACATCAAAAGATTCACAGATTGATAAAAGCGAAATCACATTAAATGCTGCAATTTTTAGGTAGTGGATAGGTCATAGTTCCACAGCATGTCTGAAGTCATGATCTTTCACAATTTTAACCAAGTTTCCAAATTTTTAATTAAAATCATTAGAAACCTCGGTTAACATCGTTAAGGTTCATGACTTCTGAAACTTTGACGAATTATGACTTTTCATTATCTTAAAAAATTACCTGACCAAGCTAAGAACTGGCTGAGATCTTCGCTGAACGTTTTCACGGAAATTGGGGTCCAAACATCCAAACACTAATGGATTTAAAACATGATTGATGAAATAAAGTCGAAAGAAAAATGTTAGTGTTGTTGTGGTGTTGGGGCAAACTGACCTTAGAGTATCATCAGACAAAAATGTCATACATCTATAGATAAATATTGTAACTACAAACAGAAGCGATACTACACCCATGACTAATGTCTGTTGTTGGAGACCCGTGAGGTCACCACCACGTAAACTTGTATACCCTGCAAGTGGCGTAGAATGGTTACGATTAGTCATCAGTAGACCCTGCTCCTCCTCGTTAGAACTAGATCGTCGTCGACAAATCGTCCGTACGATGGATGTGTACAGAATCAACGTAACGATTATTGGAATGAAGATTATTACTTTATCTAAAACGAAGTACACCAAGTTTATGTATCGTTTATTTTCACCCGGCCGACATATAATGATAGTGAGATTTTCGGCATTACTTATTTCAATAGCCCTTGAATCAATAGCCGGTATTGACAAGTTCAAAATTGGGTCAAGTGGGGTCAAAAACTAGGTCATGGGGTCAAATCTTAGAAAAACCTTGTATGTACTCTAGAGGCCATATTTTTTGCCCAATCAACCTGAAATTTGGCCTGAATGATTGTCTTGATAAAATCTCGGACAAGTTCAAAATTGGGTCAAGTGAGATCAAAAACTAGGTCACAGGGTCAAATCTTAGAAAAACCTTGTATGCACTCTAGAGGCCATTTTTTTTGCCCGATCAACCTGAAATTTAGTCAGAATGATTGTCTTGATAAAATCTCGGACAAGTTTGAAATAGGGTCAAGTGGGGTCAAAAACTAGGTCACAGGGTCAAATCTTAGAAAAACCTTGTATGCACTCTAGAGGCCATTTTTTTTGCCCAATCAACCTGAAATTTGGTCAGAATGATTGTCTTGATAAAATCTTGAACAAGTTCAAAATTGGGTCAAGTGGGGTCAAAAACTAGGTCATGGGGTCAAATCTTAGAAAAACCTTGTATGTACTCTAGAGGCCATTTTTTTTGCCCAATCAACCTGAAATTTGGCCTGAATGATTGTCTTGATAAAATCTCGGACAAGTTCAAAATTGGGTCAAGTGAGATCAAAAACTAGGTCACAGGGTCAAATCTTAGAAAAACCTTGTATGCACTCTAGAAGCCATATTTATTGCCCAAACAACCTGAAATTTGGTCAGAATGATTGTCTTGAAAAATCTCAGACAAGTTCAAAATTGGGTCAAGTTGGGTCAAAAATGAGGTCAAGGGGTCAAATATTAGAAAAACCTTATAGACACTCTAAAGGCCAAATTTATTGCCCAATCAACCTGAAATTTAGTCATAATGATTGTCTTGATGAAATCTCGGACAAGTTCGAAATAGGGTCAAGTGGGGTCAAATATGAAGTCATAGGGTCAAATATTAGAAAAACCTTGTAGACACTCTAGAAGCCATATTATGTGCCGGATCAACATGAAAATTGGTCAGAATGATCATCTTGATGAAATCTAGGTCAAGTTTGAAATTGGGTCAAGTGGGGTCAAAAATGAGGTCACAGGGTCAAATCTTAGAAAAACTTTGTAATGAGTGTAGAGGCATCATTTTTTGCCCAATCAACCTGAAATTTGGTAAGAATTCATTATCCTTTCTAAATCTACTTTAAACAATTTTTGACAGTTCATTCAGGTGAGCGATTTAGGGCCACTATGGCCCTCTTGTTTAAATGAAGAAAATGCTGGTTATTCATTAAAAACATTTTTACTCAAAATCTATCTATTCTCTCTTTTGCAGACAGGTTCATTTTCTATCTGGACTAATAAAACAATCTGTGTCTTCGCATTCAAGACTTACTTTTTTCCTGTGTATATTTCATGTTCCTGTAGCCTATGCATAGTCTGGTTAGGAGACAGTGATAAATCATAGGAACATTATTTTATTTTTGAATTTTGGAAAGAAAACATCATGTACAATCAAGAAATTTCTTGTCACTAGTAATGTCTTCTTTTTCTACTAAAATGTGAATTTGTTAAAGGTGGTATATTTGAGAGACAATGTTGATAATCAAGTATCAAGGTTATATTGTATATTGAAATTTGTATATAGTACAAATAATATTTTTATGTGGAATATAAGATAAAAAAAAATGAGATGGTCTTTCTCTTCTTAATCTGTCTCCAAGCATTTTTTTTGCTCCACTGGACAAGAGGTAAGTGGGCTATTGGATTGACAATGGGTGTATATTATGCTTCTGCCCGTCTTTTTTATGCCCCCGTATCGAGAGATCGGGGGCATATTGTTTTACTCATGTCCGTCTGTCTGTCTGTCCATCTGTCCGAAAACTTAACCTTTGCCTTTTCTCCAAAAGTATTTGACATACAAAGCTCAAATTTGGCATGATAATAGATCTCAATGATCCGCATCAGCTGACACCAAATTCAAGGTCAAGTGACAAGGTCAAGGTCATCTGTCAAGGTCAAACTTTGAAAAAAAATTGCTGTTACGGGGGCATTAGTGTTTCACAAACACATCTTGTTCTTCCTGCCTTTTCATAAACCTTTTCTTGGACCCTGTCTCATACTGTTCACAGCATAACAAGGGGTCAGCTTATACTATTGTAAGTGCCTATACAGTAAAACTTGTGTTAACAGACTACTTAAGGGACCATCAAAAAGCGGTCGTTTCTGGGAATGGTCGCTTTATACGAAATACTGTGATAAATGTGACAGTTCATTTTGATACCATTTATAGATTGTCGGTCAAGTCGAACTGAATCTCATGATGTTCGAACCCATTAGAATCGTCTTATTTAGACGATTCTAATGGGTTCTAACAACATATGATTCAACAATAACCAATTTATCTATAAGACTGTCCTCTTTTTCAGAGATTTTGATTGCGGTGAAAGGATTTTTATGGTGGTCGCTTAATACAATTGGTCGCTTAATAGACGTGGTGGCTCGAGCAATATCGACTGTATATATAAAGTGTTTGCACTGACCCCCCCCTATATACATGAGATGCATTTTTAGCTTACCTGAACATAAAGTGCTCAAGGTAAGCTATTGTAATCACTCATCGCCCATCTGTCTGTCTGTCCATCTGTTCTTCAAAAAATCTTTAAACATCTTCTTAACAACTGGGCCAATCAAGCTGAAATTTAGCTGAGATGTTTTAAATTCCACTGGACGTATTTCAGCGGGCTTTTGTCATTGCCCTGGTGTCCGTCTTGTGTCTGTCTATCCATTAACTTACATCTTCTTCTATGAAACTTTTGTGCAGAATTAAACAAAATTTTACAGATTGTTCCTTATGTCATGCTCTTTAAGATTTCTTTGTTCAATTCTGCTAGGACGGATAAGAAGGGTGTTATGGGCTGTAGAGTTGCCCAAAATTGGACCCATTTCATTAAATATGAAATAGAGAATATTGAAAGTGGTCATGGAATACTGAATTTATTAAACGAGTCATCTGTAAACAGATAAAAACGAGGCTGTGCCGTGTTTTTATCTGTTTTAGATGACGAGTTTAATAAATTCTGTATTTCATGAACACAAATTTTATTTTCTATATATAACATGACCCGATTTTTTACAAAAAATCGTCAAAATTCTTTAAATTCAAAATTTCAATTTTCCGCAAAACTTATAACGCAGTTTGAAAATGACATCACAATATATAGATTATGACGCCATATTCGTGGTTATAAAATAGCATTGCTTTTCGCTCTGAGCTCATTTGCATAATTATTCCACTAGTGTAATAACATCTGTGTAATATCAAAAATATTCAACGGGTTTATTTCACACTCGCGACGAAGATCATATTATAAAAGATCTTATTCTCTGAATCTACTGAGCAGACAGAATTAAACCAAACTTTAAAGTAATGGTGTTTAGTGCATGCTCTTTTAGATTCCTCTTTGACATAGACTCTTCATGCTTTTGCTTCTGAAATTTTCTATGAAACAGATCTGAATTCAACTTAATTTCACAAGACTGGTGCTTGAGACATTCTCTTCCAGATGTTTTCCTTTAATTGTGAAAGGGATTTATGACATAAGCTCTATGGGATGTCGAGTCACTGAAAAATGGTCTAAAATTGATGGAATATTACAAAAACCTATGAAGTTTGGTTGACTTCTATGTGTGCATGAGGTTTCTTTTTATTCAAGATTTGACCCATGACCAAGTTTTGACCCCTTTTGACCTGATTTCAAACTTGGAAATTTCATCAAGATAATAATTCTTATCAATTTTCAGGTTAGTCAAGCTAAAAAATATGGCCTCACAATTTGACCCCATGACCTAGTCTTGACACCTCTTGACCCAATGTCAAACGTGTCTGAGAATTCATCAAGACTTTCATTCTGACCAATTTTCAGGTTGATCAGACTGAAAATATTGCCTCTAGAGTGTCCACAAGTTTTTTCCAAGATATGTTCCCATGACCTAATTTTTGACTTCACTTGACCCGATTTCGAAATTCAAGAGTTCATGAAGATAATCAATTATCAATTTTAGGTTGATTGGACTAAAAATGAGGCCTCTAAAGTGTGCACAAGATTTGACCCCTTGACCTAGTTATGACCCCACTTGAATTTTTAACTTGTCCGAGAATTCATCAAGATTTTCATTCTGACCAATTTTCAGGATGATCGGACTAAAAATATTGCCTCTTGAGTGTCCAAATTTTTTCCAAGATTTGACCCCATGACCTAGTTCATAACTCCAGTTGACCCGATTTCGAAAATGTCCGAGAATGCATCAAGATTATCATTCTGACCAATTTATAGGTTGATTGGGCTAAACATATGGCCTCTAGAGTGTCCACAAGTTTTTTCTAAGATTTGGCCATTTAGCAAGGTTTTTGATCCTACTTAGCCCAATTTCAAACTTGTCCGAGATTTCATCAAGACATTCATTCTGACCAATTTTCAGGTTGATTGGGCTAAAGATATGGCCTCTAGCATGTCCACAAAGTTTTAGGCTCTACTGACAGGAGGTTAAAAGAGCTTTTGAGATATAGGTTTTCCCGCCCGTCAGTCCGGCCGTCTGTCCGTTCACTTTTGCATGTTAATGCTCTAGAGTCCACTGTTTTTATCCGTTTGTCTTAGAACTTGGTCAGAATGATTGGTTTCCCTGACCAGTCCAAAACTAAAAATAAACAAGAGCACCGCAAGCGGGTGCCAACGCTCGGCTGTTTAGTATTTCTTAGGCAAATGCAAATATATGAACTTGGTACCTACAGAAAGGTCTTGTCCCAAGCAATGATCATGTGAAATATGAAGGCTCTATGACTTACCATTCAAAAGTTATGACCAAGGTTAAATTTTTAAAAGAAATGTGACCTTAAGAATGACCTTGACCTTGAGTGATGACCTTGAACTTGGTACCTGCAGAAAGGTCTTGTCCCAATCAATGATCATGTGAAATATGAAGGCTCTATGATTTACCATTCAAAAATTATGACCAAGGTTAAATTTTTCAAAGAAATGTGACCTTGAAAAATGGTCTTGACCTTGAGTGATGACCTTGAACTTGGTACCTGCAGAGAGGTCTTGTCCCAAGCAATCATCGTGTGAAATATGAAGGCTCTATGACATACCATTCAAAAGTTATGATCAAGGTTAAAGTTTGTCACGCCAACATCAACGCCAACAACAATGCGAACGACGCCAAGGTGATCATAATACCTCGGGTTTTCTTCGAAAACAGCCGAGCTAAAAACGCGATGACTGAAGTACAAACTCCCACAACTATAGACTGGTGACTACCTCGCTCAACATTTTCATCTTAAAACTCTATATTTTTTGTGGTTATCAAAAATTGTGAATTCTGATTGGATGAAAAATTGGTTTTACTGCATTATGAAAATAAATTTGAGTATCCAGCTTCTTTATGATACCATACAAGGTTGTCCCACAATGTTTGGTTTTGGAAATTCTTTACATGTTTTCTTTTATAGTGAAATTAAATTACAAGAGATATCGAGAGAATTCGTTGATTTCATTGAGTTATGAAACAAAACAACTTATCGCACTCATGTATGGTTCCGCTTCGTATATTCATACAGTGTGATTATGTTTCAAGCTGCATGTCTCAATGAAATAAATAAACACTCTCTTCATCTCTTAGAAAATAGCCCAGCGTACAATGACTAATGAACATACACGTATGTATAATCCATGATTTTTGCCCTGGCAGGATGGAGCTTAGTGACGGGTCGTTTAATTCGAGGTTAAGGTAAATCGGCTTTTATTGATAATCATTTACTTCTATTGATAGACGTCATAAAATACTTTAGATCCTAAATCGTAGGTAAGTAACCAAATCATTGTAACTTCTGTTTGTTCAAGCTTATTTTTCCGGAGGCTTTGGTAACCCAACGATGAAATATGTTCATTTCCTTTAAGCACATTAACCTTTTTAAGGATAGTTATTTGCACGCGTAACAATAATTGTCGATTTACTTTTGAAAGGACCCAAAAATAACATTGAAAAGTAAATTCGCTAAATTACTTCACGGCTAAGTTGAATAAAAACGCAGAATTCTCGTATACACTGGACACGTTGATTTTTCTCTACATCAAAAGATTCACAGATTGATAAAAGCGAAATCACATTAAATGCTGCAATTTTTAGGTAGTGGATAGGTCATAGTTCCACAGCATGTCTGAAGTCATGATCTTTCACAATTTTAACCAAGTTTCCAAATTTTTAATTAAAATCATTAGAAACCTCGGTTAACATCGTTAAGGTTCATGACTTCTGAAACTTTGACGAATTATGACTTTTCATTATCTTAAAAAATTACCTGACCAAGCTAAGAACTGGCTGAGATCTTCGCTGAACGTTTTCACGGAAATTGGGGTCCAAACATCCAAACACTAATGGATTTAAAACATGATTGATGAAATAAAGTCGAAAGAAAAATGTTAGTGTTGTTGTGGTGTTGGGGCAAACTGACCTTAGAGTATCATCAGACAAAAATGTCATACATCTATAGATAAATATTGTAACTACAAACAGAAGCGATACTACACCCATGACTAATGTCTGTTGTTGGAGACCCGTGAGGTCACCACCACGTAAACTTGTATACCCTGCAAGTGGCGTAGAATGGTTACGATTAGTCATCAGTAGACCCTGCTCCTCCTCGTTAGAACTAGATCGTCGTCGACAAATCGTCCGTACGATGGATGTGTACAGAATCAACGTAACGATTATTGGAATGAAGATTATTACTTTATCTAAAACGAAGTACACCAAGTTTATGTATCGTTTATTTTCACCCGGCCGACATATAATGATAGTGAGATTTTCGGCATTACTTATTTCAATAGCCCTTGAATCAATAGCCGGTATTGACAAAAGTAAACACCAGAATGTAATTCCAACACAGAAAAATTTAGCCACTTCTGGGGTAAGTTGGGTTTGATTGGGTAAGCAGATCTTCTTATATCTTTCTATTGCAATTACGAACAAGCAATAAACATCCGCAAAAACGGTGAACGCATTTGTGAAAGTCTTTGTCTTACAAATGATGTCGCCATTCAAGCTGAATGAGTAACGATTTAGATCGGCCACAATTTCACCAGGCATATTCGTCAAACAGCTCAACAGGTCTACAAATCCAAGGAAGATCACGAATATCCGGTAGGTTGATTGCTCATAACGGAACCCAAACACAAACAGCACTATTGAGTTCCCGATCAACCCTAGTGCAATCTCCACTCCGATGAAAATGATGAGAGGGAACACGTTGTCCCAAAAATCTTCTGGTTTAGTTCTTACATTCTGATATATGACAGAAAGATTCATCTTGAAAAAAATGCAGACACGGCAAACGGTTTATGATTATTATTTTCTTCTTTAAATGTGACACGTCGTTCGAAAAGGGACCATCTGTATAATAAATATTTGAAAAAGACATTGATTGCAGTACATGTCAACCGGTGGTCGCTTTTTAATAGTTCTTATACTGGCATTTAGAATGATGACCATTCTAGATTCAGAAAATCAGCACACTGATAAAAGTTTCGACCCGCGCAGACTGACTAGGATCGAACCTTTACGCACTACTAAGATGGTCCCTTTTCGCGAGTCATGTATAAAAAGTGATGACAAATAATTTATGGTGGTCTATAAGTCCCTAATGACATCTTTAACCTCTTCGCTGTTACGATTGTTTAGCTACAACTCTATGCTTCATGCTATCTTAATCATTACTCACGAAGTAGTTCTTTACAAGACCCTCTTCTTTGTACAGTAAAACACATCGTGAAATTAACAAGATGAATGGTTGTATAATCAATTGGAATTTCGTTCAACATAAAAGGAATAGCGATATTTATTTACAACCTTAAATGAAATAAACACACAAGTTCTATTAAACATTTCATTGGAGAAAGGAGATTTAGGAAGATCTGTGTGAAAAATGTAAACTATGCTTTAATGCTATTGAAGATGAAGAGCATTTTATTTTATCATGTACAACAATAAGCATATAAGAGAGCATTTCTTTTCAAGGCTTGGACATTTACCGTGATTAAATGGGTCTAATACTGAGAAAATGAAGTTTATCCTCAGTAATGATTAATGTTATTTTAATTTGGAAATTTGTTATGTATATCCTAAATTAATAACACGTATAGGGAGAGAATGAGATTTAGAGCTACAATCCATTCTTAACAATTGTATATATATGGTACATGTACTTATAACTACAATGCTATTATTCGGAAACCAAAATATGGAATACAGGTCTCACCAGCACAGCCACACATGACCTCAGACAAGACAGTTGTTTGATTTGAATAATAGTTTTGTAGACAATATATGGTCAAGAAAAAAACGAAGGCAATGTATTAACTGTAACAGTTGTGTCACAATTCAGGTCAGTCATGAAAACATAACACTTTTAAAAATGCCCGGTAAACTCTTAAAATTAGTTATGCTCTGTATTGTAAAGAAATAATTCATAGGATCGGGATTGACAGTCGGTTTTCAGCTAAACATCGGTGATTCATTGATAAATCGATTTCTTTGTCTTCAAGAATCAATCAGACGCCTCCAACGTCAAATAAGGCGTTGAAATCATGAAGTTGGGGACAGTTTGTATGTACATTATGTAGTTTTTGAACTGTTTAGTGAATTTTGGGAGATTTTGAATGGTTTGAGTAAGCGTTTGTTTTGAATGAATCGGGCGCCGAGTGAGTAAACTGAGAATGGTTTTGGAGTCAGTCAATGTCATTTTCATAACTGTACCCCAATCAAGAAGTTAA
Organism: Fragum whitleyi; assembly: GCA_948146395.1. Lineage (NCBI taxonomy): Eukaryota > Metazoa > Mollusca > Bivalvia > Cardiida > Cardiidae > Fragum > Fragum whitleyi. The sequence continues at coordinate 10,420,128 of OX411543.1, read as the reverse complement.
GTCCTACATTGACACATTTGTAGGAATGTTAAATATGAGCATGTTTGTGGCATGTAAAGCAATTTCACTTCTGCGTGATACACAAGCACTTAGCAGCCTGGGCAGACAGGCAGTGAAATAAAAAGAAAATACCGTTTTTAAAAAGATAGTTTGAGACCATACCTAGCTACAGATGGCACGGCGGAGACTTAGATCAGACCTAGGCTTTGCCTGTCACAGATATGAGCCTGTGCGTGACATTTCCAACAATTTGAAATCTTCATGAGGTGCAAACATTGAGTAGCCTTGACACCCACATACTGTAAATATAAAGTTACATGATGGCCTACAGATTCTTTGAGACTTGTCTATCTACTAAACGCACGGTGAAGACTCTGGTCAGACTGTTCGGATGCACAGGCTGGTCAGAGTCTTTGCTTTGCTCATATTTGAAATCGTTGGAAATCTCACGCACATGCTCATATAAAACTGTTGGAAAGATCACACAAAATAGGCTTGGGTATTCTATACTAGCAGGTCTAATCGATATGTGACTGAAATAACGTGGCCTTTATTGATATATGGCATTTCAGCTTCATATCCACAGTCGCTTAAACTTCATGGAGCACAAAATATGGCATCGTTAGTAACCAAGTCATACGGAACATCACTCGGCCAATCTCACGATCAACCTCGGATGTATATAGACGGACTATTTAAAAAATAAATACGCGAAACCCTTGGAAAAACTCGATGAGATCGGTTAAAATGACGTTAACCCTCGAAACTTTGAGTGAAAATGTTCGACGTCGCCAACGCTACTCAAATAACGACTGAAAAATCTTAATTTTTGAGAATGACAAATCATTCTAAAATATTTAGATTTTTTCAGCCGTTTTTGACTGTGAAAGATATTAATCTAAAGATAGCACCGGTTGCTTCCGCGCTAGTTTTTAGTAAACGAAAATTTCGTTCACCAATGTTATACTGTGTGAGGAAAATCCTGAAGGATCTTAATAGATTCGAAATAAAGCAGTACCCCTTTAGAGTCAATTCAGTATACCTAAAGACTTCTCTCCACAAAACCACTCTTTTTTAGTTAACGGCGTGATACTAGAATTCTTCATCAAGTGACGATAATGAAAATTACCATTTAAAAACACAAAATGAAGTTGCAATGTTTAGTGAAGCGTATTGATGATCCGCGTAAGCTTGTCGATGGTTTAGGGCAAAAACAAAGTTTGTGTCTATACTTTGTATAGAAAGATACTATGTTTTTTATTCAAGCCCTCGCGCCGGAAATACGTGTTTATTTATGTCGTGAACTCTTGAACTTCTACACACCCCTGATTGGTCATACCACGCGTGATGACCTACTACGATTTTATCTGCCTTCTTATGAATGAAATCCGTTCTCATGAGTTACGAAAGGTCAAGTTTACAAACGAATGGAATGTTCCCATATTCAGTCCAAATTCTCATTATAAAAACACGCACCACTTGACCGTGACCTACCTTGATATCAAGTAAATTTAACCCATTACCAGACAACTTATGTTCTCAACTACCAAATTTACACCTTATTCCTAAATCCCGTTTATATCTTAAACATTGTTGTTTCATTCTTGTGTAATGTAAATATCTTCGGTTACGGGTATTTATTTTTGTATCATATTCCCCCAAATTCCATTCATTGTTTTTTTTGTGTGTGTGTTTTTTTTTCCGTTTCCAACAAGGACGGAAAACAGGGGATATAGCCATCTCGGTACGATTTACTGTCGATATATGAATGTCGTTGTTGTTTTGAATTAAAAAAATAGATAAATAAATAAAAAAAATAAACAAGTGTCCTAACATAATAGATTTAATTTCAAATTTTGACATCGAATGGAGACTGGAACGTCGTAACTATATAATACTTAACCCGCAGCTGCGATGTTTAAGTTCCCAACGGCCCCTAGTTTTATACTGATAACAAAATATTTTTCTTTAAAGTACTTGACAAAGTAACCACAACTGTATAGTAGCGCTTCTATCCCTCAGATGAGTCTAAAATTTCCTCAATCCAATCATTCATCTATTTGCTTAAATACCGGAAGTTCTTAAAATATAACAAAAAACGAAATTAGAATTGTGAATCAATCGCCTGTTGACTGGAGCACCTAAACATGGAATCTGGTATTTCTCACACCAGAACTATAATTAGCATACATCCGTACATAGTCGCCATCTTCTTCCCTCTTAGGTTTACGATTATCCGCCATATAATTGCAATCTAATAAAATTAAGAATTCTGATTGGTTCAAATCGCATCACGTGGGGAAATCCATTGCACTTTATTTCTGTATAAAATGCAATAGGTCTTTCGGGAAACCCCCGAACTTCGATCTGCAAGTCCTGTGTTGTAGGAACTCGAATTAACCTAGTTCCCGATCATCAACGCAACATTTCTATTCAATCTATTATAAATTAAGATATTTTCGAAAGAATTTACGATAACAAGCATGCAGTTCTGATTCTGTGCCGACGTAAACTTAGAAAACAGCGAGTCGACGAAGGCCGTCAATTAACCCTCTCAACTAAGACCGACCACGCCGTTTTCGTTTAAAAACACAGACTTACTTGGCAGAAACAAGCTTTTTTGTCATAAGTACCTTTACGCATTTTAATGTTGTCGTTTATTTGTGTATCATTTGTTTTACTTTATGACATTTCACTTCGATAGCGAGATAAACAATGCACGATCTAAAAATAGATCGTGTAATTTTTTACGCGGAGAAAGTAGACTTGAAGCTTTAATGTTTGGCCGAGTATTTTAATATTTCTTCGATCTATAGGATTGCAATTATAAGGGACGAGTGTCTTTTTCACTGCGTTTATTGGGGTATTAAGTGCAATTGCCTTAGCACATGGCTTAAACATAACGCCCTACGGGCGTTATTTGCCATGTGATAAGGCAATTGCACTTTATACCCCAATAAACGCAGTGAAAAAGACACTCATCCCTATAGTAATAGGAGCAATAGAATGTAAACAACGACTATATTTGGACAGTTCATTAGCTGTACACATAAATCGAATTGTTTTTCTTTAATCCTTTTTACGAAATGGCATTTGATAATCATTCCTTTCACGAAACAGTTTATTGCATTATCAGGCATCAAACCAATACACAAAATTAAGTAGAAAACAGGGGCAGACCGGGGTTGTATATCGAAGATCGTTAAACAGGAAAATAAGCGACAAAATACAAACAGTTTATTGCATAATAAGGCTACAAACCATTACACAAAATAAAATACATAACAGGGGCAGTTAGAATAAAACATTATTGTGAAGTATCAAGCTAATCAGTATAGTCCGTTTGAATTCAATATGGACCAACATTTCGCATAGAATCTCAGAATTGAATTAATGAAACGTATTTTTTTCTTGTCATATCATATTTTCCATCTAATACCATGACGAATCTTGTTTTTTTAGAATTTTTGAATGAAAAATAATGATTTTGTCCGTCCGTCTACATGTTAACTTCCAGCCTTTCATACCTTCTCGTGTCTGTAATAAACGGAACAGCGACTTGTCCAACCATAAATAGTTCTGATTTGCATAGGGACCGAGTCAAAAGTGTATGATTTTAAGTGGGTCGTTTTGGAATAAAATCGAGTATTTTTATAAAATTAATTTGGTCGAAGATTTTTAATTCCTTGGGATATCAAATCTGAGTGTATTTTCTTTTAGTTTAAAAACCGTTTGGTCAGATAAATTAAAATTGTTGTTATCTATTTTGAGACGAACCCCATATTCACATATTTAGACCAATCAAAAAGCATTATTGAACGGAGTCGTTATGAATTTCACGAGGAAAACTAGATAAGCAGACGAATTATAACGGTACAAATCACGAGATATTTAAGTTTAAAATGACATGCCCGTCGATATGCTAATTAGCACGTCCAAATAAGGAAGAATGGACATTTCTTCTGTCATATGTTTAGTATAAAACCACGTGTTTTTATTATTGTTTACATCTTGTTACAGCCTAAACAGCCTTCTTCACCCCTCGTGTTTAATAGCGGGAAATGTGAAAATATTAACATTAACTAGATAGACAAAATCATTATTTTGAAATCATTTTATTTTCAAAAAATATTTTTTGGAATGGTATAAAGCTGAAATTAAGATTTTACCACATACAAATTGCTAATTCAAACTCGATTTTATGTAATTGATGAAAAGGTCGGTCCATATAGAAGTCAAACGGACTATAAAAAGATTTTTCTTCTATTCCCAAACAACGACATTTTACTTGTCAAAATACAAAAGCGATGTTTCTAGCTGAACTAATGCTTCAAAAGTGTAATACTTTTTCAGATTAGAAAATATGAAAAATGAATAAGAGATTGTATAATATGAACAAGAAAACGTTATCAACAGATTTTTAAACTTTTCATCAATCAATTGTATCATTTTATCTGTTATGGGGTCTAACTTGATAATGGGTTGTCTGGACAAGGGTACATTGACTTTATTTCGAACATATATAGTCTTGCGTTCAGGATGACTAAACGCCGCAAACAGTAAGCCAAACATACCCGGCTTGCACGCAAACTTTTGTACGTGCAAAGCGGGGTAAATTTGGCTAACTGTTTGCACCGTTTAGTCATCCTGAACGCTCTAACATTTCACAACATGATTGTGCGTCATCGGTCATAAATTCTTTAATTTATTTGTTCGGGTTTTTTTTTTCAAATTTATGTAAAATAGATAAAACATCGCCAAGTTCCGTAATCTAATTTAATGTTTGATTGATATAAATTTCATAAACATTTATTTGCAAAGGATTAACAACATCCTAATGCATTATATAAATCCAAAAAAATAATCCTGTTATTTGATCGAAGGAGAGTGGGTTTCGTCTTCTACAATTCCGTCACAATGTATACATGTTCGGCGGAATGTTTGTGTAATATTAAATCAGAAAGGATAGGATGGTTATTGTAGAATCTTAAATTGTCTGCAAGTGGACATTTTCGACACTGGCTAGTCGCGCGGTACACACAATCTAACTAGGGTCGCTAATTTGCGCCTTTCCAAGATCACAACTTTTCGCGTAACGAGTCAAATACGAGGGTTGATCAAGGATTAGTTTACTTTTACAATAACTTTGAAACTTCTTGACGGAATTATATGAAATTTGTACATGTAACAAAACATTTAATGTTGACACAATACTAGATTTACAACAGCTTGCTATTACTGTGATGAAAAAAATAATAAAGTTTGATATTCCTGAGTAGGGGCCACCGGCACAACCCATTTCGTAACGTTACTTCCAAGTGTTATATTTAAAAACATCGTGAAATAGACGATCACTCCGATCATATTCATCCTAAATCAATCACTCGGCGCTCCATTCATGCATTCCAAACACTCACTCAAATCGATCAAAAACGCTCCAAAATCATTTGAAAACGTTCCAAAATCATTCAACATTTTATTCAAATCGATCATTTTTTTCTACGATTTTCTAGGCTTATTTGGATTTAAAAGTGTCTGATTAGTCCACGAAGACACTAAAACAGTAAAGTACGTATATTGTAATAATGGGAGATAATTAAGAGAGATTCCATGTAAAGGCCAGAAAATGTAAAGAAGGGCCCGGCACGCACCGTCTCAGATTTGCCTCATTCTTTCAGAATTTGTTGACTATCACCCAAAAACAAACAAATGATATGACATTCCTTTGTAAAGTCTTCCGTTGCCATGGCAACGGCAAAATTAAGATTTTGGTTAAAAAAGTGACTAATTTAGATGAAAAAATGGCAATCTTCGACTGCTAAATTCTTTGAAAATCTTAGACATATATCTTTTTTTCATTTTAGATGTTGGATTGGCATCATTGTATGAAGAAATGCTGGTATTTTTCGATATGAAGAGTTTATCCTACATGAAATTATAACTTGTAAAATGACAGATGGGTTCCTCATCTTTGAGATTTTTGGAAAATCGTCATTTTTAGCCATTTTAAGAATCAATTATTTCCAAAAGCCAGGTTATCCAATCTTAGCTGTATATATCTTAGGAGACCATATTATCAGTAGGAAAAAACAAAACAAAAATATCGCTTGGCACTCAACAAAAGAAATTTTGACATGCTGTCAAATATGAGTACTGAACCATCTTGTAGAATTTTATTGTGATATTATTTATCCAAGTTATATTATCTTAATTTCATATTTCTTACTTCTAATATCACCAAACTTACATATTTTAAGCCACAGAAAATGATGATGATGGTAAAATACACATTGTCTGGAAAGAAACTTTCTATATGAGAATTAATAAATGTCTTACCCCACCCACTCAAAATACATTGGATATTCATGTCAATTACATGTATATTGTCCATTTTGCCATTATTTTAAAACCTATTCAAGATTAAAGCCTCTTATTTGGCATGATGGTATAACTCAGTGATACACATCCACGGATACCGAAATCAAGGTCATGTGATAGGTCAAGGTCACCTGTCAAGGTCAAAGAATTCAAAAACTTAACCAAAAAACTTAACAATGCCAATATTTTCAGGTCTATACAAGATACAAGCCTCAAATTTGGAATGATGAAAGATTTTAATGATATGCATCTGCTGATACAAAAGTCAAGGCCATTTAACAAGGTAAAGTGACAAGGTCAAGGTCATCGGCCAAGGTCAAATAACCCAAATACTTAACCAACTTAACATTACCAATATCCTCAAGCCTATTCCATGATGCAATCTTCATATGTGGCATGATGATAGATCTTAAGGATGTGAATCTGCTATTATTAAAATCAAGGTCATGAGACAATTTCAAGGTCATATGTCAAGGTCAAATAACTCAAAAAGTTAACAAGAAAATTAAAATTGCCAATATCTTTATGCCTCTTTAAGGTACAAGCCTCATATTTGGCATGATGATAGATCATGATAATGTACATCTGTAGAAATCAAGGTCAATGTCATATGACAATATCAAGGTTATCTACCAAGGTCAATCTTCTTAAACATTTTATGCTTAAACTTAACATGTTCAATTCATTCAAGCCTATTTTAGATATCGTTCACATAATTTGCATGTTGAAAGATGTCACTGATGTACACCCATAGGAATCAGGTTTGAGGTCATGTAACAAGGTCTCACCTCATCTGTAAAGGTCATCATTTTGAAAAAAAAAAAATGTGACCGGGGCATTTGTGTTTCACAAACTTTTTTTTTCATTGTCAAACACCTCAAAATGAGCGCCAATCAAATTTCAGTTTTTCAGTTCAGCATTTCTTTCCATTTGACTATCCAGATTCTGGATCTTAAAGATGTTTCTACTTTTAAAGATGACATTCTTTGTACATTACATCCTGATGAAATCACTGTACAAATTGCTAAAGCATGATAGAAAATGAGGGTGAAAGTAAAACACATATTATTTAACTTAGTACTTGAATCAGCGTTTTCTAACCCAACCCATTCAAAATACAAGGGAAATTTGTACATTGTTAATCTAAAACACATTTTTAACATTATTTAAAAAAATATAACATATGGACCTTTTTAACTGCATTTTCTGATTCTTGTGCCTTAGGAAGAGAAATAATTAAAATAAAGCTGTTTGCTTGTCTATCAATCTGCCTAACTTCGAGTACTTTGAATATTGTCATACTGTCTTGTGGTATCCCTTGTCTAGTGGTAGAGCGTCGGCCTCTTGACCTAAAGGTCCTGGGTTTGATTCCCAGGAGCGGCTATCGATCTTGCTTCTATCATTGGCCCACGAATTCAGCACGAGTACTGGTGAATTTTCCAGGAAGCAGAATCGAGGGGGATTGATCTAAGTTATAAGAACTTATTTCCCAAGTTTATTAAACCAGTACCGTCATAAGGGCCTAAACATGGTTTAATTGCTGTTAGCCGATGCTCCACAGCTCGTTGCATGATATTAAAATAACCCTACCCAAGCATACATAATTATGGCCACAGAAAAAATAGGGATGCAAGTGAAACACGCATGATTGATAAAAACATGCTTTACTTGAATTAGAGCTTTTCTTACCCCACCCACTCAAAAACCATAAGAAATTTGAAACTTTTATTATGTACATCAAAGATAATATTCTAACCAACTTAACAAATACTTTATATTCAAGTATGTTTTGAATTCAGTTTTACAATAATTTTCTATATTCCAAAGATGAATAAGTTTACAATTAGTTGTTTGTCTGTAAACCTTTTCATTGGCGTGAAGTTTCTTACGAGTCACGAAATGGTTTCTTTGGTAAAAGTCTAAAACTTGTTGCATGATGTTGAAATAATTCTACCCATGCACACATCATTTAAAGAAAAGGAGATAATAAATAATTTTCCAGTCTGTATTCTAAAGTACAAAAAGGTCAGATAAGTAGCCAAACAAACTATCAAAGGAAACCTCTTAACTTACATTGAAATCCACCTCTGAATGAAAAAGATATGTCTAGGAAAAGGCAAATTTAATTATACAACATTCATTCATGGTGTTTATCTCAGGCGTTCCCTTATAAACCTTTCACATTACACTTGCATTCACTAATTGAAATCAAAGATGCTCTCGCGACTGAACAGGGTAACTCTTTATTTCAAGGATAAGACTTATCTCACTCACTTCGAGCTAAAAACTGGTAAGTATGGCAATGGTAGAATTTAGAGAAATCTGCGTTATTGCGAATTGTGTAATACATGTACAAGAAGATTAAGGAGATACTTTTACCTTCGTCGAAATGTACATAAATTGTCTATACTCCTTAAAAAAAACAAGAATAAATAGATTTTAGTTAATCTTTCTATGTTTATTAAAGAAGCTTTTGCACCACTTTCAAGTTTGATAAATAGCGTACTAAATGATTAATGACTGTATTGTTAACAATTAGATATTGAACAGTTCCGTCATTATTTTTATTTAGAACTCGCGTCTCTTCAAACTGATATATTAGGATACTAATATTTGAGAAAATTTGATAATGCAATCTAGTTTTTGATGGATCCAGAAATGTATTGAATTCTTATATTTTTCTTATGTGATTTATTTTGATAATACATAACAAGGCGAGAATCGCACATCTTCTCAAAAATAAAGATGACATACGCGAGGAAAATGTATTTTTAATAAGATTGATTTTGACTTCAAACTTCAGCTGTGGGTTTAGCCTTGGAATACAGAGGGTACACGATATCCCAAAAATCACGTACAACGGTCTATCTTAATGTCCAGAAAAGGAAATTGGAGTTTATGAGAGTATGCATGTTTATTAGATTGTTTACAGTTTATGTTATGGAGTTTTTATTACCATGATACCCGATGCGTGTCTTGAATTTGCTTGAAGAAATTAGCAATGCTTAGTTCTTTGAGTAAGACATAAAGACAAGCAGACAAGGATAAAATAAAATACCCCACATCTTTTAATGTTGGGTCCTAATTGAAATGTGACGGGTTTGTGAAAGTCCTCCGAGAACAACACCTTTTTTAGAAATTTGGCTCTGACGGATGCCCGTGACCTCTGTCAATTGACCTTAACCTTTGTTTTCAGTAGCTGAAGACAACAAAAATTATTGCGATTAAATGAGAGAAAAAAATCTTTTATGGGCGGTGGTCATTTCTCTATAATATTAAATAGGGAAATTTTGAAAATCCTTTTTTCAAAACCTTCTAGATGGATATCAACCATTTCACTAAAATCTTCATCTAGTTACCATTTATCAGACTGTACAAGATCATTGTAATTGGATGAAAAGTATATTTTTTCTGGTTAATGTTAATCTTCTACATTTCATCAATCATCAATTTTGCTCTTCACAAAAATTTTACCATGTGACTGATCATTCTTTTAGAAAAGGAAAGGAGGAAAATACTTAAAACGCTTTAATTCAGGCTGGTGGAGCGAATCAGCCGCCAAAGCAGCTCTAGTTTGGTTAATTAAATATTTGACTTTTTAACCTTGGTATATGACATTGACCTTATCACGTGCCCCTAACTTTGATATCAGCAGATTCATGTCATTGATACCTATCATCACGCCAAATGTGAAGATTGTATCTTGAATAAGCTAGAAGTAATAGCTAAATTTGTGTTTTGATTGATAAACCTTGGCGATTGACCTTGACCTAGTCGCAAGACTTTAACCTTGACACAAGTGGTTGTGTATCATTGTACAAATATGAACACTGTATCTTGAAAAGGCTAGATTTTTTCTCCAGTTTTTGAATGCCTGTCCTAGGTACATGACCTTGATATTGTTACATGACATTGACCTTGAGAAGGCAGATGCATATCATTTATTTCTATAACAATGCCAAATATACATTCAATAGGCTGGATATAATTACCAAATTCTGTATTGATTTTTTTTTTTCATCAGGATTTTAAATGTTTGACCTTTGTGAATGACCTTGACCATAATACACAACCTTGACCTAACAGATAGATATCATTGAGATGAATCATCTTGTCAAATATTAACATTGTACCTTGAAAGGGTAGGAAATATTGCCAATGTACAGGTTTTTTGTCAATATTTTGAATATTTAACCTTGGTATTTGACCTTGACCTTTAAAGATAACATTGACCCTGCATCAGCAGTTGCGTATTATGAAGATCTTTCATCATGCCAAATATGAACAATGTACCTTGAATAGGCTTGAAGTTATTTCAATTTTAAGTTTTATAGTCAAGATTTTAAATGTTTGACATTGGAATATGACCTTGACCTTATCATTTGACCTTGAACGTGACATCAGCAGATGCGTATCATTCAGATGTAACATGTCAAATATAAACATTATATCTTGAAAGGGTGGAAATAATAGTCAATTTTGTCAAGGTCAAGTGACAAGGTCAAGGTCATATACCAAGGTCAAACGTTCAAAAAAAGTGTTGTAAACTTGATTAATTAATAGTCTGGTGGTATATGCATTGAAAAAAGACGATAAAATATCAAATAGTTAATACCAATTTACCGTTATTTTTAAGTGGGTGGGGTAATTGGACCCTCACCACTTTTAAATAGATTTTATAATAATGAAAATAAAACAAAAAACTTAAGAATGGTATATTTTCCTTTAAAATACAAATATTATTGTGTTGTTGTGTTTTTTGTTTTAAATATCTAACCTTTTATGGTTTGAGTTGTACAGTAATCAAAGAAGATGAAATTAGAAGAAAAGCTGAAAAAGTGTTTTGTACACATTTTTGGCATGATCCAGAATTTCCATTTGTGGAGTGCCCAGAAATTTCAATGTCTTATTGTCTTCTGCTAGTTTTAAGCTTTAGACAAAAGCATGTGAATACCTTCAAACAGCCTGCCTTTTTAAGAAAATTGATTTTGAAAATAGCAAAAAAATGTCATTCTTTAGAATTTGAAAAATCGAAGACCCCACCTTTATTTAAAGTTATACAAAAATGATATCAAACACTCTGATATATGAAAAATTGTCAATATTTGTTCATCAAGCATAGTACTCTCCACTGATGTCATGAAAGGCAAATTAACCATAGTCATTCTGAAGCTTAAAGACACAAAAAATCAACATTTTTAAGAAAATATATTTATCATTTTAGTACTTTCCAGGCTAAAATCTTAATGAGCGGTTACCATGGCAACGAATAAGAATATAGAAAAATAAACGTCACTTTTCATTTATACTTTTTGGTACTCTATCCAAATATTTCGGTTTTATCAAAATCCATGACTAAGCGCGGCCACGTATTTCTGGTGGTTAGGTGGAATTGCTCTTAATACCACTAATTTTGTTAATCTTGAACAAAATTACTGATACTGGATTACCTCCCTATAATTTCACGCAAAACTCGCTCCACACACTCAATCAAATTATTTCATAAATAATTCCAAAATCATTCATCTCCTCAATTTTGCGATGCTACTAACTGTACCATCAGTAGTTGGTCCCTCAATTTGCACCAAACCATTCCAAACTTCGTCTAATTAGATGTTGACGTAATATGTAAAGATGTTTTAGATTTAAACGTATTCCACTTGGTATTTTCTAATTCCAAGTCCATAAGCTAAGGGCACACGTCAATTTTTGAACTTCGAAATGACGGCTCCTGTGCAGTTATCGCAGGTATAGACCGGGCAACAAAAGCCGGGGGTCTACTGGACCTGTTGAAACCTAACAGAGACGTTAAAATGATGAATTTTGCTTAACAGGTCTTCAAATATATGAAGACATCTTCTTTTTAAATGATTTAAAAATGTTCTCTTTTTTTCCCTTTTTTAATTGAGAGTTTCAAAAGGATGATAATCAGGCGGAGAACTTTCCTCAATCGTTATAGGGTGGACCATATTGTGGGTCGGAAAAGGAGAAATTAACCGGCCTATCAATTTCTTGTGTTCCCACAGTAAAATACAACTTCCTTATGGAATCAAAATCAATGTAAAAGAAAGAGCCGACGAGCTTGCGCCCCTAGAAAAACGGCCGATTGTTTACTTCGATTGTTAGACGGAATGATCGAATGGATAAATTGACTGACTAGTTGCAATCAATCAACTCAACTAAAATGATAGAAATGCGAGTTGCGCCTGTCTGCAAAGCGGTATCGGGCGTAGTAATGTATACCTTGGTAATAAGTTGTTTTGGCGGACTCAGCGCTATAGTGAGAATACCGTTCGACATTTTTCCTTTGAATTGGGTTCGGAATGTGGCTTACGATCCCTATAGGTAGGCTAAATGGAACCCTTGGTTTCCCTCGCATTGAAAAGCCTTGCTAAAAAGAGTATAACATTGGAGTACATGCCTTCAAATACTGATCACATTGTCCTTTATAAACCAGGCCTTCATCGCTTTTAGCGCTTTGATTAAATTCCGGGGTGATCTCCTTTTTCATGGCTTTTGTCTAAGAAAGCCTAACAGTACAGATCTATGGAAATGCCAACTTATAGCTTGGGTCACTGAACTCTTAATATACATTATATTCCAGTCAAACTAACACTAAAACAGGGTCAACCTGGACAAAATTAGAACAGAAATGAAACCTATGCCAAAGTACTCTGGAAGTACCGGTACCCACCTTTCATTAGAAAAAAATATAAAACAATCCTTTCGTTGCGATTTGAGTAATTTTGGGTCAAAAAATTGTTTTTTTTTGATAAAAATGTGGAAAATTGGAATTTTGTAGTTTTTGATTGTTTTTAAACTTAATTTCATATGAACAAATACAAAATGTTGTAGATCTATTAGTTCGTTTATATTTCCTTCATTTGAAGAATACCTTTCATTGATGTTGTGTTCTAATAGGTGCATCATTTACGAATGATTATCATGGGACCAGGAGCTGATGACTCGGAATGGAAATAATTACTGTACAAGTACAAGAAATACCAGGAAGAAATGGTTAGGAGCACCATGATGCTGTATAATTTAAAAAAATGAATTTTCCTGAAAGAAGCATTCAACATTCATCCCATTCAATCAACCTGATTATTCTGAAATAGAATTCATCAATTAACATATTGAATGCTATGATACCAACAATAATACCCCCCCCCCCCCCCCCCCCCCGAAAAATCATGAAAATACTTTTTTGTAGGTTTTCTGCTAAATTTCATATTTCTACCCATCAAATTCGTGTATAGTAACATTTTATCACACTTCGACAACATAAATATCATTATTTTTTCAAAAACTACAAAATTCCAATTTTCCACATATTTCATCAAAAAATGTATTTTTAACGCAAAATTACTCAAATCGCAACGGAGGGATTGTTTTATATTTTTTTCTGTGGAAAGGTGGGTACTTCCTGAGTACAATGGCATGGGTTTCATTTCTGTTCTAATTTTGTCCAGGTCAAATGCTATTTTGACTGGACTCAGAATGATTAGGCTACGTGCGCGGTTGACACTCATCCTAAAGCGCCTCTACGAACAGCTTTCATAGTATTCAGTTTTCAAGCTGTAGGCTATGTCAGATGAATATGGTCATACTTTCCAAGCGATAAGCAACGCCACAAGAACGGAAGAAGCAGAACTTGAAGAAGAGTATTGAAGAATAAGAAGAATATGGAAGAATGAGAAGAATAGAGAAGAAAAAGAAGAATATGGAAGTAGAAGAAGAAGAAGAAAAAGAAGAAGAAGAAGAAGAATGTTGATACTAGAAACTACTAATCTACATAGAGTACCACGGGTCCTTAAGATACATTAAAGTAAATTGGGATTCCCTGGTATACTTCTTCTCCGTTCTTCCTTGGTATGTTCCCCCGTTCTTTTTCGAGGCACCGCACTGTATAGGCGTTGATCAATTTGTCTGACCTGTTTAAAAAAAGACTTTATGCACAACACTAAGTATAATCAACATAAAACATTAAAATATTAAAATATAAGATTATAAAAGATTATAAAGTTTTTTTTTAAAAAGGAGGTTTCTCTGTTAAAATATCGTGTTTTCAGCATACAGAGATTTATCCCAGTCTAACTATTATTAAAAGAAGGTTAGCATGGTATAAAGGGAAGGCTACGAACTATACACAACACCTGAAATTTTAAGAGCAGAACATCCATAAATGGGATTAAAAATAAAAGTAATGATAATAATAATAATAATAAACTGTGCCAATTGCATAAAAATATTTATGATCGATTAAGTAAATTCAGAAGAACATTATTCATGTAATATTTGTCTGCTTTAAACAAACAACTCTAAGCTTTGACTTCCTGTTTCACAATATTTTGACAACTTAAGTCGATTATCCTAAGGCCCCCAAATTATTCTTCGAGAAGACATTTGGTAAGACGGAAGAATGGTATAATAATGTTAAACATAAGGTCAATTAAGTTGGCACTAGTTAAACGCAAAATTGATAACATCCAGATTGAGTAAAAGTCGGTTATCCTCTTTTCTCCTAGATCAGTAGATCTATCTATCTTTGTATACTGCTTCACACCCTTGCGGGTAACTTTGAGCAGCTGCGCGTCTGTGCCAAATTAAAAGAATAAGAAAAGTTTAGAAATAAAAGGTAATAATGATAAATGATTGATGATTTGGTTAAAGGAAGGGTGATAAGATAAAATGATAAAAACACAGGGGCAGCGCTTAGGGCTTTTAGTGTGAGTTGGTGCTGACAGCGGACCTGAACTGGTTCAGGTCTGCTGCCAGCACAACATCTGGTGGCAGTGCATTCCACTGGACGATAGTGATGGGAAAGAATGAATATTGTATAAGTCGACTCCGGTGTGAATCTGTCTTCCGGTGTGAATCTGTCTGAAGCTGACAGGGTGGCCATGTCTGGATGTACGGGTGTTGCTATTAATGTACATTAGCATGGGAACAGCTACCAGACTGTGAACAATGCGGTAAAACATGCACAGCCTGGCATCCGCTCTCCTCTGCTCCAGTGTTCTCCACCCTAATTTATTAAGCATTGAAGTGACGCTTGAGTGTCCGGAATAATCACACAGGGTCCAACGTGCTGCTCGACGCTGTACCATCTCAACTTTGTCTATGTTGGACCTCATGTGAGGATCACAGACACTACCAGCATACTTAAGTTGGGGACGAACAAGACTCTTTGAGGAAGCCAAGCGTCCGATTTGCAGTAGCGGTGATTCGGTCTACATGGGTATTCCACGAATGGTTGCCAGATATATCATTTGTGCATCTTATTAAAAATGACACCCATGTCGTGTGTACATTGATAAAAACTTAAAATCAAAATATTTATTTATTATCTGTTGCAGAATTATGTTATCTAATGAATAATAAACAAAAATTAATCATATAGTCAACAAATTTATTTCAAAATCTTACTCTAAAGTGCACTAGGGAGGACAGTCTAATTTCAAAAAGAGTTTCTCATTGGATTTGTGCATCTGATTGAGGTAGACTGGGTTACTGTCCCTAGATCTATCAATAATAGAGACAGGTATTTTACAAATTTTGGTTGGTCATGTGACCTGATAGTGATGTCATTTGATCAAATTTAAGTGGTGCGCATGCGTTGTGCTTTTTTTTTCCTGTTTCAGATCGCAATAAATCCAAATTAAATCTATTTTTTGGCTTCAGGCAGGGCTTACCCTGCCCTTAGCCAATTTAGCCATTGGCTAAAATTCTGAAAAATTGGCTAAAAGAAAAATCAATTGGCTAAAATGCTGGCAAAGGGTGGTTATCATTTGTAAAGTCCATAGATATATAGAAAAGAGAAATTAAAAGTGTTAAGATCATTGGTTAAACAACAAATTGAAGTGAGAGATAATCCTTCACACCTTTGATTGGCCTGTTGACAGTTAAAAGATAGTTGGTTACTAGGCCATAAGACCATGCATTCTTTTAATTGATCCTCTCTAAAGGCTGTTATATCCAGATTTGATGTGCAAAAGTCTTAAAATTTCAATACTCTTTTGGTATTTTTCACACAAATAAACTCAGAGAAAATTCAAAACTGCAAAGTATTGGCTTTAGTTGCTGTTGTATAAGTGGGTATGATGACACTCCTGTCTGCCTTTTTGCCAAGTGAAAACAATATATTTAATTCAAATGTAATAAATTAAGTTAATGGTTCATGAAAAAATATTACAAAAAAGAATATTGCAAGTTTTTTACGACTTGGGAGAAAAAGATGGCTACCATAAAGTCAATTTGGCTAAAATATTTTCAAATTGGCTAAAAGTTTGGCTAAAAGAAATTTTGACCCAGGGTAAGCCCTGCTTCAGGGATTGTACTTACTGATACAAGAAGATACTTTGACTGTTTTTGGGTGATGTTCCATTGATCAATGTTGATTATACACACTGAAAACAATTTTCAAGTAATTTTCTTTTTCTAGATCCGGTGACCTTGTACCACGAAAACCTGTGACACAAAGTTTGATTTGAAAATGTTTACAGGTTTGTTAGCCCCGATTCTCATTGCAGCTTTCTGGCTCAGTATCCAGATAGGACCAGACCCAGCAATAGAAGATCTACCGGGTTGGCTTAAAATACGAAATGGACCGCCAAGCACGAAATGGGGTGAAATGGACCTTCTACCGACGAAATAGACTTTTTCCATACATTAAAGGTCAACATTTTGATTTTGTAGAGCTGAAATATCATCTCATAGGAATAAAATGAATGTTTTAATATGATTTTACCAGGTAGTATTATAACTGAAGGGATTTTTTTGTCTTTTATCACCATTCTACTTTTACTTATGCGACGAAATGGACATATTGTCGGCCGCGAAACGGACTTCTATATTTGCAATAAATTACTTAGATTATAATATCCACCAAATTGGCTTCATTTGATATCGTTATGGTGTTTCAACGAATTAATACTCAAAAGATATAGACTTCTTAAATCCCCTTTATTAAGACCAACATGGAGTACAGAATGGACATTATGAGCTGGGGGATGTCGAAATAGAGTTCCGGTTATGGACTTGGCACTATTCTATGATATCATCGTATAGATTTTATCCTTTGCTTTAGATGACCATCAGATTAACACAGCAGAGAGTTTTTTTTTCTTTTTTAAGTTATTGAAATAAAATGATAATACCATTCCATTACTCTAGTCTATTTCGTTGTCAATGATCCATTTCGTCAGCAGGCAGACATCGGTCTTAAATCTAACAACTACAATTTAAAATCATGACACCTAACATTTCAATAAGATCACATCATAAAGACATAAGATAATATCATTTGAGACAAACAATCGACTATTTACTATCATTTCATTGCTTTGTTGCATATATAAAAGTCCATTTCGCCATGAGAAGGTCCATTTCGATCCATTTCGTGGTAATGGTCCATTTCGTATTTTAGGCCAACCGAGATCTACCCTTAGATTTTACTAACCCAAGTGTACTAAAACCCAGTAATTCATATGTCTGTTTGCAGAAATCAACTCAGTGGTCCGTTCCGGTTGTAAAATACACAAGCAAATCTTTCCTAACTTATTTATGTCTTCTCTTATTGTCTTTATCTGCAGATGTAGAAACAAATCCTGGCCCTGATTTTCCTTGTGGATCTTGTCAATATGAGGTTTACGACAATGGCAATGCTGTTGAATGTGACACCTGCCATAGATGGTTCCACATCAAATGTCAAGATATTTCAAATGAATTTTATTTTGATCTTAAAGCTCGAGAACAGTCATTCTTCTGGATCTGCTCAATCTGTGAAGCACAGAATTTCTCTAAACATTCAAACCTTTCAATGTCTTTGTTTTCATCGCAGAATAGATACAGTGTATTGACTGAGCAGTCTGACTTTCATCATCAAAGTACCACCATGGGAAATCTATCCCAGAGACAGAAATTTAAACAAAATAAAAAACCTTTTCAGCTTAAAGTAATTTCAGTTAATTGTCAGTCCATTGCCAACAAAAAGCAGAAATTCTTTGCATGATAAATCAAAATAACCCTGATATAGTTGTAGGTACAGAATCCTGGTTAAATAGTCAACATGCAGATTGTGATTTTTTTCTGAAATCCTTAGGATATACACCTTGTAGATTAGACAGGTCAGCCAAATGCGGAGGAGTATTCATTCTGGTTAAAGATACTTTCCTTGCAACAGAGCAGAATAAACCAAAGACTGATTGCGAAATAATTTGGATTAAATTACAGGTCAAAACATGTAAACCTCTTTATATTTCAGCATATTACAGACCGAAAGAGTCTGACATACATAGCTTTAATGAATTAAAAAAATCTCTTGATCTGACAAGAAACCTGAAAGGATCTTTTGGGGTACTAGGTGATTTAAACTTCCCAAAGTTTTCATGGAGTAGTGACCATAGACCAGTCTTAAAGTCAGGATGCAGTCATACCACTTTTATGAAGAATTTAGTGATTTGCTTTCAGATTTTAACCTTAAGCAAATGGTAACAGAAAGAGAAAACACACTGGACTTTTTCTTAACCTCAAATCACACTTTAATTAAAAATGTAAAATGTCTCCCAGGTATATCAGACCATAGTACTGTAGTATTGTCTGTATTCTTGCATATACAAAGCCTCAGATGACCAAACAACAGCGGAGACAGTTTCATCTCTACAAAAAAGCTGGCAGGGGTAATTTCAAAATCTATATGGACCAAATTAAGCGTGAAATATGAATAGATCACCAATCTAAATCTTTAGAAGAAATTTGGCTAAATTTTTCAGATGCAATCTCTACAGGTATCAAGAAATTTGTTCCAACCAAAAGACCAGGGAATAAGAGATCACTTCCATGGATTACACAGCCTATAAAACGTCTAATTAGAAAAAGGATCAAGTCTATTTCAGATTGAAGAAACATGGAAACAACAAGATAAAGACTGCATTTCTGGCTCTGAATAGAAACATCAAGAAACAAATAAAAGTCTCTAACAATAACTATATTGAATATTTTTTTTATCCCTTTGCTGTTTAATCCCTGCTTTTTACGTGCCTGTGATTTTATGATTGAGAAAACATTGTGAAAAAAGAAGACATTGCTTCTGACAAGCAATTTCTTCTTTTTCCACACTATTTTCTACCCTACTGAATGGTTATTTTACAAATTAAACTCACTTTTAATTTTCGTCTGCAAAATCTTAAAATTTGGACAGGTCCAAAATTTTGTAAAACAGGAAAGGGTTAAGCCTTGATGGAAACACCGACAACAAGTAGAAAGCCACAGTCTGATAAAAAATGCCAAGCAAGACGCAGCAGGAGTAGCTCCCCTTCTTGATAAAATTTCAGTTACCATCATATCAGACAACACAGAAAAGGCGGATATTCTAAATCGACAGTTTCAATCAGTCTTTACTCCAATGACACCGATTTCTCTGGCTCAGTCCTGCCTTTCATCCAAACGACAAAATATGTTTTCCTTCTCTTTCCGTAAATATAAAGGCATGCCAGACATTACCATCTGCACTGGTCGAGTTCAAAAACTAATATCCAACTTGAAACCAGACAAAGCAGCAGGACCTGACAACATCAAACCTCTAGTACTAAAAAACTTATGTTATCAAATTTTCCCTATCTTGCAAATTCTCTTTCAGAAATCGCTAGATACAGGCACCCTCCCCCAGGTATGGACAAAGGCAAACATGACACCACTCTTTAAGAAAGGAAACAAAGAAGATCCTGCAAATTACAGGCCTATATCCTTAATATGTATATTTTGTAAAGTTCTTGAACATATTGTAGCATCAAATCTATGGTAACTTAACATTTGACAAAAATAATATTCTGTATGATTTACAGGTCTGTGAATATTGAATTTGATTTCCATTTTCAAAAGGTAGTTGCAGAAATAGAAAGTTGAAGATGCCTAAAAAGTTCAAAGGTGAGAACACAAAGGCCATGCAGGCCCGTGAGAGAAAAGAGGCTCAAAAACAGGAGGTGTTTGAGAAGAAACAAAAGGCCATTGAAGATGCCTACTGGGCAGACGATGATAAACATGTTGCCAGGAAACAGCAACGAAAGGTTTGTTTATTTTGAAAGGGCTTAACACTGCTTTGAACAGTTTTTCAGGGAACTTTGTAAAATTAATATCAATATACATGTAGCTGGAACAGAAAACAATGGATTCCTAGTATTTCTCACTCTAGTACATTGTACTACCTTTCTTAGCCTCCAGCTTCTATACAACAATTATCAATGAAAAGTGATAATTATAATGTCAAATTTTGGTACAGTACATATAGATTGATGCATTTACTGTTGGACCCTAGTCAAATGAATCGGTCTTTTAAATCTTGAGTTGACAATTATGCTTGTAAATCATATGACCCTACACTAGTGATGG
Organism: Fragum whitleyi; assembly: GCA_948146395.1. Taxonomy (NCBI): domain Eukaryota; kingdom Metazoa; phylum Mollusca; class Bivalvia; order Cardiida; family Cardiidae; genus Fragum; species Fragum whitleyi. Next base: position 10,399,362 of record OX411543.1, on the reverse strand, counting down.
GCAGATTAATAGATTATAATCAATAATAATCAGTTGGTTTGGGCTTTTGATTGTGATAATTGACCAAGAAATTTCATAATTGATTAATCAGTTTCTAGCACATAAATGAAAGCCATTATCTATAGTTTTTGAAACCGACATCAGTTTTATGGCTCAGCGAAAACAGTTTCATGCTGATCCATGAAGTTAGTAGAAAAATCTGCAGAAAGGGTCTTTAGGTCATTAGTTTTAAATTAACTTTCACATTCTATTCTTCAAAGGATGATACTGGGAGTGCTGTATTATTTATTTCTAAGAAAGCAATTGTACAATCGATCATTAGTTGATTTACTCTTCAGACTAAAAACCAATCATCGATTGTAATTTAAAACTGATTATCCAACAGTACCCTATATACTGTGTTCACTGTTCACAATATGAAAGGTTAGTTTAAACAATTATAGTAAATGCAAAATTGAGAAGAAATGTGACCCATCACATGAAAAGGAGCCATCTGGGTACTATGTAAAAAAAGATTTAAAAAAGAGATTGTTTCTAGAACAGGCCAACCAGAGGTTGCATGTCAAATTTAAAAAAAAATTCACTGGAAGGTTCGAGATTCAGAAAAATAGTAAATAGCGAACATTTTTAACCCTAGCCAGTCTGCGCAAACCGCACAGTCTGACAAGGGTTTGACACTTTAGCTCTTCCCAGATGGTCCCTTTTCTCTTGACAAGTCAGAAATGTATACTTTTAAGGGCAAATTCTATTTTAGTGCATATTTTTTTGCATATTTTTTTTAACTCACCTGGGCACACATGGCTCAAGGTGAGTTATTGTGATCACTCACCTTCCGTCGTCTGTGCATCGTCCGTACGTCCTTCAACAATTTCTTTAAACATCTTCTCCTCCTAAGCCACTGGACCAATCAAGCTGAAACTTGTTAGGGATGTTCCTTGGGTGAAGCTCTTTAAAAATTGTTAAAGAATTTAATTCTATAAGTTACTCTGGTTTGCGTGGTAACAGACAGGCCAAAAATTGTGAAAATCTTACAAAAAATTATCCTCCTCTTAAACCACTTGGCCAATCTAGCTGAAACTTGGCAGAGATGTTTCTTAGGTTAAGATTTTCAAAAGTTGTTAAAAGAATTTAATTCTTACAAAAACTGTGGTTTCCATGGTAACCAAAAGGTTGAAAAATGGCCGAAAATTGTAGAAAATCTTAGAAAAAATTCTTCTCCTCCTTAACCACTGGACCAATCAAGCTGAAACTTTGCAGGGATGTATCTTGAGTGAAGCTATTTAAAAGTTGTATAAAGAATTTAACTTCATCAAAAACATGTTTCCATGGTAACAGAAAGGTTGAAAAAGACTGAAAATTGCTGAAAATCGCAGAAAAAATTCTTCTCCTCCTAAATCACTAGGCCAATCAAGCTGAAACTTGACAAAAATGTTCCTTAGGTGAAGTTCTTCAACAGTTTGTTAAAAGAATTTAATTTCATCTAAAACTTTTGTTTCCATGGAAACAGAAAGGTTGATAAATGGCCAAAATTTGCTGAAAATCAAAGAAAAAATTCTTCTCCTTCTCAACCACTGGGGAAATTAAGCTGAAACTTATTAGGGATGTTCTTTGGGTGAAGCTCTACCTTAATTGTAAAAATTAATTTTTATCAATCAAATCTCTGGTTTCCATGGTATTGGAAATATCAAAATATAGCCAAAAATTTCATAGAAGGTAAATCTTTGCCTTAACCATTGGGCATATTTTAAACTTGGCAGGGATATTCTGAAGATTTAGATCTATTAAAGTTGTTAAAAGAATTCAATTCCATCAATAACTTTGTGTGCAATATAAAAGAAAATGAAATTGCAGTGGAACAAAATTAAAGTCTGTTTCTTTTAAATCCGCTCTAAATGTACATCAAACAATCTCTGGTATTTATAACATGGTTGACAATTTATGAATTGATTAGGTTAGTGATATAGGACATCATGGTCCTCTCGTTAGATAATGACATTACATCATGTGTTAAATGGGCCCCACTTAGACAAATCAAACAGAGTGAAAATAAAAGCAAGGTACATGTGTCTTAGGGAAATTCTCCGATTTTGCAGTGAGATTACCAAATGATTATCTACTATTATTTATCTCGATACTCTTACTTCAAGCATAAAAGAAATTCCACTACTTAATTAATGAACCCTTCAGGATGACAAAGAACAGAAAAGAATGGAGCAGTTGGAGAGAAAAAAGGAGCTATCCAAGATGGCTGATGAGGAGATGGACTCCCTTAAAGGGGCGAAAGCTAAGACCCAGCCAGCCAAGATGTCTAGAGCTCAGATTCAAGCAGTCCAGGAACACGAGAGGGCACAGGCTGAAGCTGGTAAGGGAATATATAGATATAGAGGATAATTGTTTGCTTCAGTGTAAGATCGACTTATGTTTCATTTCCTGAACAACAAATGCTCTATTTTTCTGTTGTTCAGGAAATGATATACTAATCAATCTTTCATGAAAAACAAACAGTAATACTATTTCTTAAATGCAAAATTGAGACAAAATGTGGATATTTTTTTTTACAATTTTTTAAAGGGCGTCATTTTGCTATGCTTGCAATGCAATGATTCTGATGAGGTCACTTTTTAGGCTCTGCATAGATGACAACAGATAGGATTAAATGAACAAAAGCAGGATTACATTTTTTGATAATTTCAGTGGTAAGGCAGTGATATTATCAAAACGATAATCTACCGTTATTCCTTTGATATACCATTGAAAAGCATTAACAAAACAGGCTATCTTGCTTTAACCCCTCTCATGCTGTTCACAACATGCTCTTGTTATACATAAAGCCTTTGCAAACCTTAAAGGCCAAGTTCTTGATAATTACTTGAGCCTAGGTGGTTGAAGTGTTTCTTAAATAAGCATTTGTAGAAAATTTGTTGAAACAAAATCTGGTCTATACTCCTTGACCCTATTACTGGTGGTCTTAATGCAAATTGTCTATGTTTTAGAATCTCTCTATTTTTAGTTGGCTGTTTTCGGAGAAAACCTGAGGTATTGCTATCGCCTGCGTGTCGTCGTCATTGTCGTTATTGTCGTCGTCATGGGAAAACTTTGACATTTTGTGATATCTCTGGTTCTATCGAAAGCATTTACTTGAAACTTGGCACACATGTTCACCATCAAAAGATCTAGATGCATTTTGAACAAATTGTGCCCCTTTTTTGACTTAGACTTTTTCCCACCATCCAGCACTCAACAGCCGAGCGTAGGCATCCGTAGGCGGTGTTCTTGTTTCTTGAAATATTTGATGTCATTGCGTAGGCAAATCAATCCAGGATTGAATTTACTACAATTAAATATATATATACCCCTGTCATACAACAATAATAGGCTTACATCATTGTGAATAATTAAAAAAACCTAATGAGTTTATACAGTTATTTTGCATGGCAAGTTAAATCATGATATTTGTTGTTTCTGTGTCCAGCTAAACAGCTGCAGTCCCAGTTGAGCCATACAGATCAGCCATTGATGGAGAATGTGAACAGATTAGAGACAGAGGGGGATGAGGCAAGAACAGTGGAGGATGCTATATCAGTATTGAGGTAAAATTGTGTTATCTTGTTCACCAATAATATTTGTATAGAATGTGATCAGATTAGAGACAGAGGGGGATGAGACAAGAACAGTGAAGGATGCCATATCAGTTATCAGTTTTGAGGTAAACTGTGTTATCTTGTTCACCAATAATATTTGTAGAGAATGTGAACAGATTAGAGACAGAGGGGGATAATGCAAGAACAGTGGAGGATGCTATATCAGTATTGAGGTAAAATTGTGTTATCTTGTTCACCAATAATACTTGTATAGAATGTGAACAGATTAGAGACAGAGGGGGATAATGCAAGAACAGTGGAGGATGCTATATCAGTATTGAGGTAAAATTGTGTTATCTTGTTCACCAATAATATTTGTATAGAATGTGAACAGATTAGAGACAGAGGGGGATGAGGCAAGAACAGTGAAGGATGCCATATCAGTTATCAGTTTTGAGGTAAACTGTGTTATCTTGTTCACCAAGATTATTTGTATAGAATGTGAACAGATTAGAGGCAGAGGGGGATGAGACAAGTACAGTGAAGGATGCCATATCAGTATTGAGGTAAACTGTGTTATCTTGTTGACATAGATTCATTATAGAGAAAGTCAACAGACAAGAAAGAGAGGGGAATCTGACAAAAACTGTGTTGTTTCGTTGTTTTTTTTTCACTTAGATAATTGATAACAACAACTAAGTAAGGAAACAAAGTGTTAATGCTAGAATAGTTTAGGATGCCATTTCAGCATCAGCACTGGCTTTTAAATGAATCATGTCTAAGATAAAATTGAAATAAATACTCACCACAGAGGGGGCTGATTAGAGCAGAGTGTAAGATTTTGAAATTGTGTGTTTTCACTATAAAGATAAAAATTATAGTGGATATTGTAAGACCCAATATTCATTGAGTGAACATTTAAAGCTATATTTTCATGAGTGACATAATATCATATGTATACTTAGCAAAAAAGGACACTTTTCATACTTCTTGGACTGTTTATGAATGACTAGCAGTGACCATACACAAATTTTATTGAAATGTGCTAGTCTGGCTAACGACAGAGACTACACATACGCAAGATTGTGCATGATTGAAGCAGGCCCGGGCAAGTAAGTCTGTCACTTCCGGTTTTGGTCACAGTTGAGTTGAGCTACCCAAAGGTCAATTTGGGTGCCTTTTTGTTACTCAGTAACACTCATTCCATAGCATAGGCAACAAAAAAACAAAATGTTTGCACATTTTTATTGAAAATGGTATGCCTTAGAAATAAAAAAAAAAGACTGAAATCAAACTACAGTTATGCATACAGCTCGCATGTCTGCATCTCTTAAGTTTGGCTACTCTGGACAGGCAATTAAAAGTTTAACATCTTTGTTAAGAACTGCCAAACCCAGTTAGGACAGTTAGTAACACATCTGATTTTCAATCATGGGGTCATAGGTTTGATCTCTTGCACAGCCATATTTCATCCCATATTTGAGAAATGTCATTTGAGTCCTGCAGCTTGAAATCCCTTTAGGATTTTGTTCTGCATTCCACTTGTTCTTGGTCAAGCAGTGTTTATTCTAGGCAGGGGGATTGTGGGATTGCCCTACTGTTTTCAAAGATCCCCCATATTTTCTAGATTTGTGGGGGGATATCTTACTATGAACAAAAAGTAATGAATACCAGTTATTTCTCAATTGCTTCATTTTGTGCTAAAATCCCCTACATTTATGAAATCCTAGAATAAACACTGAACAAGTTTCCGTATAAAAAATCAACTGGTTAGGTGGTTTAAAAACCTGAGCTGGACAAGTCTTGCATGAGAGTACTACATCTATGCTTTGGGACTTGACAGATATTCTTCATTATTACCATATATATTCCAAAAAGTAATCTTTTGTTTACCATTGTTAGATGCAATTTCTTTCATATACTTGTTTCTTTGAATTCAAGGGTAAACCCTTTTCTCCTATTTTACATATGAGACTATGCATGACATTTCAAACAATTTCATGCCTGCTTCTGGTTTTGTTCCCTGACGGCGTCACTCATTCTTTCCGAATATTTGTCTCCCACCAATTGTTCAATAATCGTAGATCTATGTGGGATAGCAGCTGGAGGCTAGGAAAGGATTTAATAGTAGTACTGGTGTAAGTAATACCAGGAATCCATTGTTAGGTGCTCCAACATCCATGATATAACTGAGAGATAGTTGAAGGCAGGGTAAAACCACATTCAAACAAACAAACAACTTCATGTGTGTATGATTGACAGGAATTTAGCAGCCCTGACAGCCACACAGTACATTATAAACATTCTACAATTGTTATCAACCTTATGCTGAATTAATACCACAGAAAAATTGAATTTGAAGCTGTTGATGGACCATTTATAGATCAGTGTTTATATTGAAAAAAAAGTCCCTTAACCCTTTTTGGGTTTAAAAAGGAAAAATTAGGTGGTATAGACTAAGATCAGTCTGCACATATGTGCAGCCTGATCTTTGTTTATATCTCCTGTTAAAGCAGGAATATTCAAGGTTCAGCTTAATGGGGGTTAAGGCTATTGTGAAAACTCTGATAAGACTATGTGGATGCACAGCCTGGTCTGAGTCATTTTGTACATGATATATTGTTGGAACTGTCACTGACAGGCTCATTTATTATGATTGTGTTTGATGGACCTACATTGCTCAGCCTAGACAACTCCACAATGCACTAATAATATTCAATGATACTTGAAGAGGGGTTCTGACCTTATTTTTCTACAAAGTGCAAAGTGAAGACCCTGGACAGACTGTGCGGCTGCACAGGCTGGCCAGAGGCTTTGCTTTGCGCACATTTGAAATTGTTGGAACTATCACACACAGGCTCAATTATATTTTTGTTTTCAGTGTTAGTGAACCAGGGGCTGATCGTCATCCTGAGAAGCGTGTGAAAGCTGCGTATCAAAAATTTGAAGACGAGAACTTACCACAGTTAAAACAACAAAATCCAAATATGAGACTTTCACAGTTAAAACAAATGTTGAAAAAAGACTGGATGAAATCCCCAGAAAACCCTCTCAATCAGCGCTTCCAGGCTTATAATGCAAAAAGATAGCTGTCTGTAAACTGTGCTAGTAGATTTAAGATACCTTCAAAGTGCTATAAGATATTTTGGAAACAATCTGTTGACCCTCTCCTGTGTAATCCTTAATCCATAAGAAAAGGTAGTGGAAAAAGGATAAATTTTTAAGTGAGACAATTCTTAGGCCTGAACAGTCTAAAATTGTGATAGATAGATGATAAAACTTTGGATTGGGCCAAATTGGGAGATATTGCAGAATAGAATATCAGGTTGATAAAATTTTGATCTGCAGTGTAGGAAATAATTTTTCAGGTTAAGAAGTTCCTTGTTTTAAGTAGGGTCATTATTTTCCTCAGTTTTTCCCCACATTTTTTCTTGAGGAATGTAAAAAGACTTTATTAAAGAAAAGGTAAGCTTTTGCTTTTATTCAGCCACTGTTTTTCGGGGTGAGAGAAATATTGTAGCAAACTTCATGAAATACTACCTGTCCCACTGACATGGAAGGTATAAATCATGCTGGTCCGGTGCTGGTTAAGTTCTATCATGCAAAGTTACCTGCATTGACCTGATAACACCTGTCTGATAACATAACATGATATCAGGCAGCCTATTTTTAGAAACAATATGCTTACACTATCACCTGAATTTCTTTGATTTTTAAGGGTTTATCATGATAAAGCGAAAAGAAGATTGCATGAAAAATAGAATAACATGTTAAGTTTCTTTAAAAAATCAATTTTATATGGTCTCAGCTGTGAGAAATTATCATGACTTGGCAAAGCCTCATCATGATAATTTCTCCCAACTTTTACCAGATGACATTGATATTTTAAAACAATAACATGTTATTCTATACCTCAACATGATTACAGGACAATCTGTTTGGTAAAATGGAGCCAAATACACAATGTGTTCTTTTCCACCTGGAAGAAATCTTATCACTCTGGTAAAAATTAACCAGACTCTGTGTCCTGTAAAAATTTAGGGTTAATTTTGAAGTCTGCTGATGAATCCTCTTTCTTTAATGCTTTTTGGTGGTTTATCGAGAAATAACGGTAGATTATCACTTGATAATCTACCCCAAAAGCAGTGAAATTATCAAAATTTTATACCCTGCTTTTGTGCATTTCACCCTATCTGATGTCATCTATGAGGGGCGAAATAAGTGACGTCACAATGAACGTTGCATAGTTACACATGGAAAATGACGCGCTTTACCATAATTTATGACATAGGAATTTTACATTTTGTCTCATTTTTGCATTACAGAAATAGAATAATCGTTTGTTTTTCGAGTAAGGTTGATTAATATTTCATTTCGTGAACAACAAAAGCTATAATTTCACTTGAAATATAGCTTTTGTTATTCACTCAATGAAATATTAATCGATCTTACACTGAAACAAATGATTATCCTCTATTTATTGCAATCCTGATAATAGCAACTCACTGCTTAATTGCAACTTACTCTGTGCACAAACAATAGAATTAAAGTTCAAATTGACCCATGAATAGAAACTTCTGGTTAATAGCACCTAAAAATAGTTGACAAATTAAGAGTTGAAAGTATTAGGATTCCTCTGAAGTCTATTTAAAAAAAGATCAGTCCTTCATTCAGGTTGCAATAACTTGCAAATGTTTTGAAATGGTACTCTGCTTTGGTGGTGAGTACACAATGCAAAGCAGGGTACCATTTTTTTAACATTTTCATCTTGAATGCTGGGCTGCTTTCCTCACAATGCTTCTTTCTCAAGGATAAACTTGTACTCAGAAGACAGACTAAAAAAAAATGTTTTGAAATTTGAGCCTTTTTTGATATTTATAAGAATTTCACTTGTGTGCATAGCAAAGCTTCTGGTCAGCCTGTGCATCTGCACTGCCTGACCTGATTCTTGACTATGGGCTCTATAGACAGATAAGGTCTGAGCCCCTTACCCAGACAGACAGCAAATATTCTGATTACATTGCTTTCTTGTCCAGGTTGCTCATGGTTAATGATTCACCCTCGTGTGAAGTTGTTAGAAATGACACACATTGGCTCATGTATTTTCATTGATTTCAGTGTAAAGATAAAAGAGGTTGACCTATTAAAACATTAAGTGCATTGAAAAGCTACAATGACCACCCACGTTTAATGCCATTCATATTGCCTGTTTTATTCTTACAATCTTGTATCTGCAACTTAATTCAACATATTCCAAAGCCAAAGAGGTTTTGAAATTAAACAATGTTTATGTTAGGCAATGCTTAAGTTGAAAGTTATGCAACTAATTGAAGATGAAGTAGCAAAACTTAAGATTCTAATTGATAATTTAGCTCGGCTGTTTTCTGAGAAAACACAAGGTATTGCTTTGATCTTGGCTTTCTTGCCATCCTCATTCGAAAAACTTTGAAATTTTGTGAAATCCCTGGTTCTACTGAAGACATTCACTTGATATACTTAGCTCAACTATTCACTGTCAAAAGAGCAACCTATACTGTCAAGGGGGATATCTCAAGATGCATTTTGTGCAAATTATGGCTCTTTTTCATCTAAGATTTTTAGCTCACTGAGCACAACGTGCTCAAGTGAGCTATTGTGATCGTCTTTTGTCCGTCATCCGTTGTATGTCAACAATTTCTTTAAATGACATCTCCTCCTAAACTACTTGGCCAATTTTAACCAAACTTGGCAGAAATGTTCCTTAGGTGCTCCCCTTTAAGAATTGCTATAAGAATTGAATCGGTGAAAAACTCTGGTTGCTATGGCAACCAAAGTTAAAAATTTAAGAAAATCTTTAAAATTCTTCTTCTTCTGAACAAGCAGCCCTACAGCCTTGAAATTTGGCATGGATGATCAGCTCATAGACGTAATGAAATAGCTAAAATCATATCTGTTGGACCCCCAGGTGCGGAGCACCAGGGGGGAGGGGGTAGTACTTTGGATAAATTTTGTAATCTTTAACCTTCATCTTCTTCTGAACATGAAGCCCTACAGACTTGAAAATTGGCATGGATGATCAGCTCATAAACCTTAATCAAAATAGCTAAAATCATGACTGTAATGCCACCAGATGTGGAGCATTAGGGTGGAGGGGGTAGTACTTTGGATCAATTTTGAAGTCTTTAACCTTATTCTTCTCCTGGATCAGGAACCCTACAAACATGAAAATTGGCATGGTTGATCAATATATTGACATTAATAAAATTAGCTAAAATCATGACTGTAGGGTCACCAGGTGCTGAGTGTCTTGGGGAGGGGGTAGCACTTTGGATCATTTTTGAAATCTTTGAACTTCTTCTAATGAACTAGGAGTCCTACAGACTTGAAAATTGGTATGGATGATCAGCATATGGACATTAATTGAATTAGCTAAAATCATGACTGTAGATTCACCAGGTGCAGAGCATCTTGGGGGAGGGGGAGTGCTTTGTTGAGAATTTTGAATCCCTGCAGCCTTTATATTTGACATGGATTGATCAACTCATTAAAGAAAACTTTAAAAGTCTCAGACTTAGCCTGTATATCTGGCATAGATTAGCTGATCACAGACCTTTTATGAAAAAAGCTTAAATACATAATGAACAGGGGAGGAGCAGAGGGGGGAGGATTATTTCAAATGTTATCTGATTGAATAAGTGAAAATCTCTTTTTCTGTGGTTGCATGGACATGCCTAGGTAATGAAGCTTTTTTCTCAGGTGAGCGACCCAGGGCCAACGGCCCTCTTCTTTATCCACTATACAGCTTTTAACAGTGGATGGTAGTTACCTGTAGGCAGATTGCTTGTTGTCTAATATTGGTGACTTTATGCTTAACAAACTACCTTTCTTTGCTTGAGTTCCGGGGATTAAATATTCAATTATCTGATTCCTTATTGTCACCTGTTGTGAGTGTAGGGTAGAACATCACAAGGCAATATCATCCCCAATATTCACAGTCAATCATAGTCTTTATCTAATATGAGCTTTCCATATCAGAAATAATATAACTGTAAAAATGTTGAAAGCGGAATAAAAATCCATTCAATCAATCAATCAATCGTGTGTCAGATTGAATTGAATCATGACTGTTATATTCATACAGGGTTTTAAGGGACGCAGGTTTTGCGAGTCTGAGACTCCCAAATAAGCAGCCAGGACCCTCAAAACTATCTTATATGAGTCCTATGGACCCTCTGGGGATCAACATCAGAATAGAATTGAAGACTGTTTTAAACAGTCTTCAATTCTTTCCTGAAGTTGAGAGCTAAATAATTATTAGTATCCAACAATTTCTTAACTTTTAAACAGGGAATAGCCTTAGAGGCACAGGAAAACTATATCATTGCTCTAAAATAAGTAGTTTTTATCTAAAGCAGGGACTCCCAAACCGAATGAAGGACCCCTAAGATCCCAATGGTCGAGTCCTTTGGACCCCGTTTTCTTGATATCAGACTAAAACCCTGTTCATAGTATTAGTCTTGGGCCTTTTTGACTTAACATCTTATGATCATTTTTTGTGTAAGTTAAAAATTAAAGTTGATTCTTAAATAGTAAATGAATATGGAATTCTGTCTTGCATCATCTCATTGAAGACGATTCCAATGAGAATTTGCAAGGCGGAATCTAACATAGTATGAAAACACCAGATACAATTTGTGATTTTGACTTACAATTATTTTTTTGTAAGAAGTTTAGTAAAATGGGCCCCTTGACTTACAATTATTTTTTTGTAAGAAGTTTAGTTAAATGGGCCCCTGCAGCATACAAGATCAAAAACTAAATTTAAATTGTTTAAGTACACTTGTCTTAATTTGAGGGCTCTTTGCAACACTCTTGTTATTGCCTACATTCATGAAGGCAATTTCAACATTTTTGAGTTGTGCCAACACAGTTTTTGTTCTTTCAAAATCCTAAAAGAAAAGGAAAATACATGTAAACACAACAAAAGATTATTTTTGTCTTAAGATATATTGTACCATGTGTTGTTTATGTTTTATGACAGAAAAATAAACATTGCTAGAAAAATTGTTTTATTTGAATTATTTCTTATCTGACCAGTATTAAAGCTTAGGTATTTAAGTGTTACTTAGCTACAGATGGAGGGGGTATTTTCAATTTCAAATAAAATTTTTTCAACAACACTTAACACAAATCCAATATTGTAGGTACTCATTTGAATCGTCTCGATGAGACGATTCAAATGAGTACCTACAGCATAGAGATTTAATGAGAAATAAAGATTTGAGACTTGAAATACCCCATCCTATCTGTACCTCTTGTGGAAGTTGTTCCAAAACATCCTTCAAATATTTAAGAGAAAAATAAAACAAGATCATGTGTGATATCGTGCATAACTTTTGGTTGTTGACATTTCCAAATTGCCTTGGAGGAGAAAATGGATCCTGACATCTTGCTTGCCAAGGTAACTAACAACAGATTATATGAGCAGATTGATGGCTCAGTGCAAAACAGTTGTAACTCCCTATGTGTTTATAGGGAGTTCCAACTGTTTTGCGCTGAGCCATCAAATTTTTAATGTGGGACATTTCCAACAATTTCATGTTTGTGTTTTACAGAAACTGGACAACCTGCAATTAGTGCATCAAACATATTTTTAGTTTGTGAATCTATTTTGCACACAGTGAAGACTCTAATCAGACTGGTCTGTGTTTTATTGTTACACACATGACTGTGAAATCATTGCAAATATCACACAGGCTGATAAAATAAAGTGATTGCGTTTTTGGTTGGACCTATGTCATGTCTGAAGACGAACTCCTTAGTGAACCAGTCAGCAGTTTTTATGCCCTAGCATCAATTGCTTTGAGACACATAATTGCTTCACCATCTGTCTATCTGCTCAAGATTGAAAATGTCACTGACTCCATGCAAAACAGTTGTAATTGCCTATAAACATATAGGCAGTTACAACTGTTTTGCGCTGACCCATTGACATTTATCTGTAACTACAACTCTAATGAAGTTAGAAATTATGCTGATATTGGAATGCAGCTGGCTTAAACTGACAAAAGGCGACTGGATTTTTAGCTCACCTGAGCACAACATGCTCAAGCAGAGTATTAGAATCGCCCTGAGTGGGGCGTCTGTTGTCAACAAACTAAAAAAACTTCTTCTTCGGAACCACTCGGCCGATTTCAATGAAACTTTGCTAGTATGTTCCTTGGGTGACCCTCTTTAAAGAGTGTTCACAAAATTCTGATTGGCCCATTAATATGGGTGTGGCAGGGTGTGGCATTTTTTCCCTTTGAAATCTTTGAACGACATCTCCTCCTGAACCACCTGGCCGATTTCAATGAAACTGTACCAGAATGTTCTGTGGGTTACCCTTTTTAAAAAATTATCGAAAAAATTATTCAAAAAATTTTGATTGGCCCATAAATATGGGCGTGGCAGGGCCAGGCTTACCACTAGGCAGGTTTCAATGAAACTTTACCGGAATGTTCTATGGGTGACCCTTTTTGAAGAATTCATCGCAATGGGCAAGGTTGGGCGGTGCTTATTTTGAGCTTGAAATCTTTGAATGACATCACCTGAACTACTGGGCTGATTTCAATGAGACTTTACCAGAATGTTCCATGGGTAATCCTCTTCTAAAATTGTTCCCGAAATTTTGTTTAGCTTATTTTGGGCCCAGTATCTTTGAAAGAGGTCTTATCCTGAACCAATGGGCCCATTTCAATGGAACTTTACCAGAATATTCCTTGGGTGACCCTTTTCAAAAAAATTAAGCAAAATTTTGATGACCCAAACAAATGGGCGTGGCAGGACGGGGCTTATTTTGACCCCATAATTTTGGAAGGACATCTCTTCCCATATCACTAGGCCGATTTCAATGAATCTTTACCGGCATGTTCCTTGTGTGACCCTTTTCAAATAGTGTTCGCAAAATTTTGATGGGCCCATAACAAGGGTGTGACAGGGCAGGGCTTACTTTGAGCCCAAAATCTTTAAACGACATCTCCTGAATCACTGTGCCTATTTCAATCAAACTTTACAAGAATGTTCTTTTGGTGACCCTTTTCAAAAATTGTATGTGAAATTTTGATTGGCCCATTAATAAGGGCTTGGCAGGGCGGGGCTTATTTTGAGTCTGAAATCCTTGGACAACATCTCCGCCTGAACCACAGGGCGGGTTTCAATGAAACTTTATCAGAATGTTCCATGGGTGATCCTTTTCAAAACTTGTTTGCGAAATTTTGATTGGACCATAAATTGGATGTGGCAGAGAGAGGATTATTTTGAGTCTCCTCAGTACTGAATGGTCAGGGCAGCGTCTATTCTCACTTTAAAAATCTTGAAATTGAATCTCCTCTGAAACAATTAGGCATATGTGAATGAAACTTTGCCAGAAAATTACTTGGATGAGTTCCCTTGATCAATAGGTTTCAGGTGAGCGATTTAGGGCCATTCTGGCCCTCTAGTTTTCATTTTATCATGCACATCATTTGAATTTGACTGAGAATGAAATCCACTATGCAAGATTTCAGACACAACATGCTATTAAAGCCAATTTATTTTATGGGCCAATTATTAGAAATTTGCATCCAAGGGTTTTAAAATGTTAAAACATGTATAGAAGTGGAGAGATATGCCAATGTTTTAAAATTGCCACATGAATCTTCCACATGCAAGATTGTCGTTTCGTTCCATTTATATTCATCCAACAGTTTTGTGTCTCCTCAAGGACACCATGATTAAGCCAGAAGGTCTGATATACAGCGTATTTTATATTTCGCTAGTTTAGTCAGAAACTTTTTAGGATGATTGTGTCTCTCACCCCCCTCCCCCCTTTGATAAAAGTATTTTTCACGATGTCTTACTTATACAGATTGGCTGCTACTTTTCGAATGCCTGCTAAGCTGGATTAAAAAAATAACTGAAAATGGCAAACGCTGTCAAAGACAATGTCCAGTCTTGGAAAGAGAAAATAGATGCCAAACTCCACGAGAAAAATGTCGTCACAGATCTTTTGGCTAAGGCTGAAGAAAAGACTGGCGTAAAGCGGCTGTACATAGCTAGTGGTAAGTGATTTAAGGTTGTTTCCACCCGATGAGGAAGCGCCATTTTCGGGTCGGTTTTCATCAAATAACCATTTAAGTAAAAGATGTTTGGTGTTCTCTATTGAATATTTTCAACATTTTAAAACGCTTATCATTAATGGAATTAATGAGGAACCAAGTCTCCAATGAAAACGAAAATTGTAGACGAAATGAGTTCCGCTTGAATGAGTTGGTCATTTACAACTGCAATGTCATGTCTCGAGCACATGATAAAAACGTGTATCCCTTTGATCATTTAGTGATGACTCAGCACACTCATAGCAACAAGATATTTATTGACCTTTGCAATAATTGTTTATAATTTCATTGTTCGCCACTTACTTTTTACTGCAAGGACCTATTACTAATTAACCACAAATCTTTCAGGTCCTCGCAATAATAGTAGGTCCTCCACAAAGCAATACTACTTTTTACCAATTTTAGGAGTAAATTTGTAAAGAAAACAGTTTTGTTGAAGAAGAAATTGCCTGTGACATGCAATTCTCCTTTTTTATTTACAATGCTTGCTTTAGGTTTACAAATATTGAATGCCGCCACCATTGCACAGTTTGTTAGGCATAAGACTTCCAATCTGGAAGTCGTGAGTTTGATCAGCGGTGGCGACATATCGTCGGCTCCGTTCTATAAGGACGTATATGCAAAATTCCATTTTTTCTTTTATTGCGTTTTCGCACACAAATGATATTCCCGCGTCTTTTGCGAAGATGCTGGACCTGATAGCTAATCGTATCCCCCCAAAAAAGCTTCTTGAACTTGTAAGATACGTCATTTTCGCACCGGAAGTGGTCGAAAAGTGTAGTTCGAAAATGACGTATTGACAAATTTGATAATTGTTCATGTTTCCTTATGATAAAAGTTTATTTTTAAAGATCAGTTTGAAAAAGGAGACAACCTTTACCCAGGCCATATAATTCGTGTGTCTCAGTTACATACATAAAAATTGTTATATTCGTTTTTCACCTTTTTTGAGAAACGTCACACTCAACGGATTTCGGGGTCTCGTATGCACCCGAAAAGAATTTTTTTACAAGCGATTTGTCCTATATCTTATATAACATCAAATTTAATTAGTTTTTTTCATACATTTATCTTTTATGCCTTTTTTTGTCTATACGGCATTTTGTTCCGTAAAAATTAAGTGAAAAAATGACGTACTTGACGATTTTTTTGTTGTTTTTCTTAAATAACTCATTATTAGTGTTGGGCAATCGGTTTGAAATCATAATCGATTATCGGTTTTTAGTCAGAAGAATTAACCAACTAATGATCGATTATATAATCGGTTTCATTGATATCAAAACAGTACTGCATCGTCTGTTTGTATCCTTTGGCAAGACTACATTTGAATTTATCTAAAATTGCAATATCTATGCACCATTACTCAATTGATATGATTCAAGGCTTAAGAATTTGTTATTGAAACTGTTTATGTTGTGTAAAGACAATTGAAAAATGTTTATTGTTTTTGCCTACTTTTAGTTTACCAATTTTTACATCTCTCAATCCCTCTCTGAACATGAAGTTGCAGTTATATGTGTATTTGTATAAAATGTGAAACATCAGTCCCAAATAGGGTAATATATATCTTTAGAAAAGAAGAAATGCTTGTTTCTTTTTCCACAATATTATCCAAACAATTTGAAATCAGCACCATACACAGATTGTTATAGATTGGCCAGATGGATGGTTGGTTGGATACTTAGATAGAAAGCTGTAAAGTTTGTAAACCAGTATACCCATATCTTCTTGATTATGGTCATAGAAAGAGGATCATCACTTCTCAATCATTTCTCTATTTCTTGCTTTCACAAAATGTTTCCCCAGTTTTCATTTCTATTTATATTAAAATACAAAAGTGATTATGGATAACCAGGGGTGTGGAATTCCCATGCCCGACTTGTCCGACACGGGCTTTTCAACTTGCGGGCAAGTACATTTTTTTATGCATCTAGTCTGTGGACCAGTAAATACCAGGAAAAATCTTGATACAGTACTAAAAACTAGGAGGAAAGACATCCTTTTGTTTGTATGAAAGGGGAGAAAATGCTGGGTTACAGCATTTTCTTCGTTAAAAACAATGCTTTTCTCAATAATATCATTTCATTTTTTTGTCAGCAAGTTCATTTTGATCCTGGGCAAGTAGAAAATTGAATTTTACTTGTCCATGGACAAGTGGAGAAAAGTCGTATTTCCACACCCCTGATAACAACTTTTTTGTAGAAGCCAAAAAACATTGGCAAACTTTGACGACTTCCAACCACCTGGGTAACAGACATGGCAAGGGTCCAGAAAAAGTGTCAGACAGTTGGTCTAACAAACCTTAATAAACTGACAGACTGAAACAAGACCTGTCAGATCGAATATTTTAGAGGTCAAATTATATTATAACTGTTTTCTTTCCTCATTAAGATTAACTAGCAGTAACATTATAGGCCTAACTGGGTTGTCAAAGGTCCTCCCAGTGTTTTCAGTGCTTTGATTTAAAAGCTGAGATTCGGAGATTAACAGAGTTATTAAAAAAATATTTTTTGAACTATTTTCAAGTCAAAAGGCTACAGTCACTTGTGGTTTTAATTAAAAATAACAAGACATAATTTGATGGGTCGAACATTCTTGGGTACGAATAAGCAGAAAATTATTTTAGTCTGTGTGCTTTTAATACTGGAAAAATACGAAAAATTTAGGTAAAATAAGTCTATCTACCAATAATTCTTTCTAAATTGGATCCTAAAATAACCTCTTCTTCTTCTTAATTGATAAATTTTAGAGAATAAAATTTTCACTTTCTAGGGGTGCCGAAAGTCGTACAGTAGAGGAACTGTTTATGAACGGAATCTAGACCTATGTAAAGTTTAAGAAAAATGTTTGTTTTCGTGAGAAAGATGTCCAGAATAGTGTTTTCTTAAGTGAAAGGCAGGATTTACTGTTAAATTATTTTTTGCCCACAAAATAGTGTCGGACTCGGACATTCAGACCAACAATATGGTAAAATTTACCGGACCAAGGGGATTTTGTTCGGCATATCCGACGGTCCTTCGTCATGAAGGGGGTAAGGAAATATCTCTTGATCCTCGGGAATAGTATTGTTTGCATCCGCTATTTTGTTTCTAGCAGGGATTATGTAAAATGCTAATTGTACTGTGACTGTTATATTCCCGGACCAAATGTCCGGTAAAAAACTCGTTCCGGGCCGACTACAATCGATTGTGAAATTTATTAGTCGATAATCGTAATCGGAAGGCCAAACCAACTGATTTTCGATTATAATCGATCATCGTCCCATCACTACTCATTATTGAGACAAAATTTAATATTTATGACGGCAGATAATATATATAGTGATTCGATTTAAAATGTTTTCGACCAAAATGGTTGTAATAGTGTTTAAAGGTAAAAAGATATTAAGTTTTTTCCTTCTCCTGAAAAGTAGGCTTTTCCCGGGTTCGTCCTTATAGAACGTAGCCGACGATATATCCTTTCTGACGTTTGTCCAATGGGTAGATAATCGTAAACCTATGTGAGACAGCAGTCAGAGGCTAGGAAAGGGTGAAATGATAGTACAGGTGAAAGAAATACCAGGAATCCATTGTTAGGAAGAAATACCAGGAATCCATTGTTAGGTGCTCCGGCCTCCGCTATATAACTGCGAAATTAAATTGTTGAAAGTGGCGGCGTAAAACCCATCCAAACAAAATACAAATATTGAAACAAAGAAATAGTATTGGAGCGGCTACTATTTTCATAACCGGACAGTTGAGGAAATAACATGGCCATCATCAACAGTCCGAAGCACCTACAACATCCACAAGTCTTCTTAAACCACAGGTCTAAGGTCTGAATGCCTATCCCTGAATTTCACTTAATTATCCTTAATTTCTTTGAATTATACTTAATTTGGTCTTTAACATTTGTCTCAAGAAGCATGTTCAATAATCTTGATTTTTACATTTGAACCTGAGGGACTAACCAACATTTTTACAGTGCTCTCAATAAGTGGACGTTGATGTAATATATGTCCAGAATTTAAGAAATTACGTCCGGAAATTCAACCCCTGCCGAATGTAAAAAAAGTCTGAGATTCAAGGAAAATGTCCTGTAATTTTACGAATTTACCTAATAAATGATTCAAAATAAATCCACACATGCAAAAAATCGATAATTAACGTGAGCATAATAGCTGACCAAAACAAGTCATGTGTTATGCGCTATAACAACCAGTCTTTGATTACACAACCTTGTCAGGTAACTGTAAGCGACGCATCATTACTGCATCTGTCATTACCTTTCTTCGTTGGATACAGATAGCAAGGGTCCTTTGATAGGGTTATTGAAACAAACAAAATTCAAATCAGGGGAATATTAGTTACACCAAACGTAATTCATGCAGCTCAGACCGATAAAATTTTGAAATATTGCTTCCTAAAAGTCTTATAATAGATCTACGGTTAATTTATCTGAAGTAAAAATAGTCGCTTCCTAAACATTTCTGAAAGGTCATTTGACTGTCCTCACTTAAAAGTGTTAGAATTGGCATCTTCGGAGAACATGGGGAAATCCCGATGACATCATTTAAGTTGTCTGCAAGAACATGTCTGGCCAGATATTTGAAATGACAAAGTTTTCTTGTCTTCTGTTATTTGGATAATTCTGTGTAAGTTTGAATAATTTTAGAACTCTTAATTGCACACTGACTTGAACGTTTGCCACCTTTGGAACGACAGGCTGAAGAAAATTTAAGCTGCCTTAATTTCTGTAATATCGCCGGATACCAAAACATTGTAACTAAAATATGAGTAAGCAGCATTTCCCAGGCCCAGCCCGCAAAATACATCTTAGGACCGATTTCAAATAAAAACCCTACATTTTCTCATAGTAGTTTCCATAATTTATTCAGTGAAAGTAATAAAAGGTGATTGTGCATCCAAAGCTTGTACCTGGAGCTTGAAGTTAAAGCTACAAGGTTTAAGGCTTGGAAGCCGTTTATTCTTAAAGAACTTACCAGAATGATTGACTTTGGGAGCAAAATTTTTAACTTATAATATTTTTAACAAGAAAACAAGCTTTTATAAAGTGTGCAGAGAAAGAGGGGGGGGGGGGGTAAAAATTCCTTACTTTGTAAAAAAAATCCTGAAATCCCAACATGGAATTACAAAAATTCCTGATTTTGGCCCTTATTGAGAGCACTGTTTTTAACAATGGCCTGCAATGGATTATCTTCAAAAATGCTTCACTTGCTGGCTTGTAAATCATTCGAACCGTTTGTTAATGATAATTGTAACCTGCAAATAGTATTTGATGCTGCCAGGTTTCAAAATAGGGACCTCTTTGTCCCAGAGCCAGTGGTGTATCACATCCCTATAAAAGCTAGCTTGTACTGCAGTTCATTTCAATACTAAACCAGGTTCATAATTTGATATGTATGACAATTGTATTTCAGGGATAGCAGCTGTTCTTGCCTTGTACTTGATGGTTGGGTATGGAGCACAGTTTGTGTGTAACTTTGTAGGCTTTTTGTATCCAGCATATGCATCGTAAGTGATACTTCTTCTGAATATACTATTTTGGCATTGTCATTAGTAGAATATATATTTTGTCAATGATCTAATATTAATATTGTAGAATCTGATTTATCAGTTCCTTTAGGAGCAGTTTAATCGGGGTCTTCAATGTTTGTATGAATCTGTCTGTCCTAATACTGAGGGTCACAGAGCTACAGACAGAGGGGGTATTTTGGAATTAAATTTTAAATATTTCACTATTCCTTGCTTAAACCCTATCTTGTGGGTACTCTTTTGAATTGTCTTGACGAGATAATTCAATTGAGCACCCACAGCACAGGGTTTCATAGAAAAATAAAGAGTTTAGACTCGAGTTACCCCCTCTTATCTGTACCTCTGGGGTCAATATGGTAAATGTATTTTCTTTCAGAGTTAAAGCTATAGAGACTCCAAACAAAGAAGATGATACTCAGTGGTTGATGTACTGGGCAGTGTACAGCTTTTTCTCACTTGTAGAGTTCTTTGCTGATATATTTCTATTCTGGATTCCTTTCTACTGGCTCTTTAAGGTACAGTGAATTTCTTTTTTATACGCCGCCAAAGGTGGTCATATAATTGGTATCATCCTCTCCGTCTGTCTGTGTGTCCATCAGACCATATGTCAAATTCTTGTCAACACAGCCCATTTAAATATTGGTGTATTTGCATGGAAGTTCCATGTAATGTTCCATGTATGATACTATTCTGCATCATGGAAAAACAGGACTTTGTTGAAATTTTTTTCATAGCTGAGTAGATTGTGACCTTGACACTCTTGTGCTTAGTTGTAAAGTTCTTTTCTGACATATTTCTATTCTCGATTCCTTTCTACTGACTCTTTTATGCAGGGGTGTGGAATTTCCATGCCCAACTAGTCCAAAATGAGCTTTTCAACTTCTGGGCAAGTATATTTTTCTAGGCTACTTGCCCGTAGACTAGTAAATAATAGAGCAAATTTTGCAACAGTACTTAAAAGATCTAGGACGTAAGTTCTCCTAATGTTTGTATCAAAGGGTGAAAAACATTGTTTTTGATGAAGAAAATGCTTACTTAATATTAACAATTCCATTTTTTTTGCATACAAGTTCATTTTGGTCTGGGACAAGTGAGAAATCAACTTTTACTTGTCTGTGGACAAGTGGAGAAAATTCATATTTCCACACCCCTGTTTAATGTATAGAAAACCTGGTTCATATTAACCCCTATCCTGTTGCATTGATTTATTTCAAACAATTTGCCATGTTCTTGTACATTTCAACTTCTCAAAGGCGCTGATTTATTGCTGGACAAAGGTCCAATCCCAGGCTTCTCCAATCTTTCGTTACACAAACATTCATCACATGTTGAAGTTTTGTAAGACTCAATTTTGAGGTTCCAATTCCCTCTGGCTCAAGAATTATCTGCCCTTGAACTTCTTTTTGTACACATATATTTGTAATATTTGTCACTTTGTGTTATAAACTCCTGTTAGTTTTCCTTTAATAGCTTTAAAACTTTTTACAAACTTTTATCAAACGTTGAAGTTTTGCAAGAAGCAATTTTGAAGTGTGAACTTCCCCTGGTTCAAGAATTATCTGCCCTTAATCTTAAGACATTTATTTCAATTTTATCTGTCTGTCTGTCAGTGGACACATATACTAGTAATTTTGTGTCGCAAACTTCACCTTCAGTTTTCCTTCTAAAGCTTTGAAATTTTATACATACATTTATCACATGTTGAAGTTTTGAAAAACGCAATTTTGAAGCCTCAACTCCCTCTTGCTCAAGAATTATCTGCCCTTGAACTTAAGTCATTTTTTTCTTTTCAAACACATATACTAGTTTACCAATTTTGTGTTTTTAACTCTTCCTTTAGTTAAGGTTAAATACAAATGAAACTTTGAAACTTTATACAAACATTGATCTCATGACGAAGTTTCACAACACATTATTTTCTTACGTTGATATGTTAATTTCGTAATGGTTAATTTCTTACTGGTATCTTCTGTTGTAGTGTATTTTCCTGATCTGGTGTATGTCCTCAGCCACCTGGAATGGATCTGACATGATCTATAACAGGGTTATCCGCCCCTTTGTACTCAAACATCAGAAGAAGATAGACGCAGCGCTGGATAATGCTGCTGATAAGTTAAAAGATGGTGAGTTGATTATTTATGGTGGATATTTCAACTAAAATACAGGGTTCTCTTGGGCATTCAATGATGAAAGGAACCAAGTTCTCCATTTAGAGTTTACCAAACTATATTTGCTTTTCATATAAACGATGTCAAGGTCATGTGTCCAAGGTAATCATGCAACAATTTAACCCTTGTCATGCTGAATAAATATTGGCTAAAAATTTTCATCTAAATCAAAGAGCAAAAAGCACTGAAAGTCTATTTTTATTTGAAAAACTAAATCTAGTGACAATTCTGGGTTGAATAAGAGAAACAAGTGGTGTAGACTAACATCAGGCTGCACATTTGTGCTGGCTGATGTTTGTCTATAGCTCCTGCCAAAGCAGGAATATTTCGGGTTCAGCATGACAAGGGTTAATAATTCAATTTTCGTCAAGCCTTTTTAAAAAAGTTCAGCATATTTCTATTTTAAGAAAGCTCTAATTGATATGCTTTGTCCATATTAACATCAATGTCTAGTTCAAAGGTCAAGGGCATTTACAAGCTCCGATTTATTGTTTTACTGGACAAATTTTGGTACAATTTATCATTGTTTGCCTATTTGAAGCCCTAGTATGAGGTGTTTACCCATCTTTACATTTTGGATTTATTCACTGCACTTTTAATTTTTGCCTGCTTTATGATACTTGTTAATAGCACATAAGGTAATAATTACACTTTTAGAGTCCTTAATTTGCAAAATTTGAACTTTGTCATTGTTATAATTTTAACTCTTGTCATGCTGAACCCAGAATATTCCTGCTTTGACAGGAGCTATAGACAAACATCAGCCTGCACATATTGTGCAGTCTGATCTTAGTTCATACCACCTGAATTTCATTTTTAAACCAGAAAGGTGTAAAACTATGCATTTCTGAAATCATTACTCACTCACATTGGGTAACATTAAGCACTTTGATTTTACATTTATTTTGCAAAGATTTTTAAAAAGCATGACAAGAGTTAATACAAAATGTACTCAGGGACACATACATGGCATTCTTTACAATTCACTTCCAATTACTGTGAATGATCCAAGCTAAATGACATAATCAAGTGGAAAACAATCAGTCACATGGTAACACATGGTAACACCCTGATTTACGTTAGATAGTCTCTTCATCAATTCATTACATGCATTATTGAAAAAATAATAAATACTTAAGGTGCCTTTTTAGTCAGCATTTTCAAACAGATTGTTTCAATGCTGTTATTATTATCATCACTTCTTATTATGTATAATTTCATTGAAATAACCGTTTGCTGTGGCTTTTGAGTTGCAATATATCCTGCCTTGTAAAACCCACTTTGCATAATAAACACCATTTTCACAATCGGTTTTTCTTCTGTATTACAAAGTTTTTGGAATAGCAAAGCAGAGAGGTGAGTCTTGGTTTACAAAATATTTTAACCTTCATCACATGCTGTTATGGTTATTTTACCCAGTTATCAAACTTTCATTTAGTATTTTTAGATCCCCTGGCCGAAGGCCAGTGGGGCTATTGTCATGGCGTTGTGTCCGTAAGTCCGTCCGTGCGTCCAGTCATAACCTTTTTCTTTAAAAATCTCCTCAGAAACTACTGGATGAATTTCAACCAACCTTCACAAAGATGATCCTTGGGTGACCCTCTTTCAAAGTTGTTCAAGAAATTTTGATCCAATGAAAAACATGGATTTAATGGGCGTGGCTAATTTCAAAATATGGTAAAAAGTGACTTTTCTCAGATTCTAATTGAGTGCTACTAATTAAATTTTACATGAATGATTCTTGGGCGACACTTTATCAGTCTGCCAAAAATTATTGTGATCGGATGAAAAATATGGATTTTATGGGCGGAGGTCATTTCTCTATATGTTCTATACTGGAAAGTTTGAAAATCATTTTCTCAGAATGTAATTGATGGCTATCAATCAAATTTCACTGGAATGATCCTTGAGTGACCCTTTATCAGTCCACCAAAAATTATTGTGATCTTATGAAGAATATAGATTTTATGGGCAGAGGTCATTTCTCTATATGTTATATAGTGGAAACTTTGATAATCATTTTCTCAGAATGTAATTGATGGCTATCAATCAAATTTCACTGGAATGATCCTTGAGTGACCCTTTATCAGTCCACCAAAAATTATTGTGATCTTATGAAGAATATAGATTTTATGGGCAGAGGTCATTTCTCTATATGTTATATAGTGGAAACTTTGATAATCATTTTCTCAGAATGTAATCTGAATCAATAGATATCAACCAAATTTCGCTGGAATGATGCTTGAGTGACCCTTTATCAGTCTACCGAAAATTATTGTGATTGGATGAAAAATATTTATTTTATGGGCGGAGGTCATTTCTCTAAATGTTAGTGGAAATTTTGAAAATCATTTTCTCGGTATATTACTGATGGATATCAATCAAAAATTATTGGTATGATCCTTGGGTGACCCATTATCATGCGGCAAAATATTATTTTGATTGGATGAAGAATAGGAATTTTATGGGCGGTGGTCAGTTCTCTTTATGTTATATAGTGGATATTTTGAAAATCATTTTCAACATCAGTAGAACCCAAAATATCTAAAAATCTAGTCAAAACATTTACTTGCTATTACAAAAATTTCAAGCCTGTGGAGCAACTCAAGCCCATCATGGCTTTCTAGTCATTTGTTATATATAAAAGAAATATGTAAGTCAAATAAGTTGGTGTAAAACACATGTACAATGTATAAAGTCTGTCTGCATGATAAAATCATCTAAACTAAAACATGGGGTAAGATTGTTCTTTTACATTATGTAATTCCCGACAGCGGCACTCATCCTTTCCGATTATTTGTCTCTCACTAATGGGTGATAACCCTAGATATGAAATAGTAACTGGGGGCTTAGAAAGGATGTGATGGTAGTACTGGTGAGAGAAATACCAGGAATCCATTGTAAGGTGCTCCAGCCGAGCTGATATAACTGAATCATTCTTGAAAGTGGCATAAAACCTCTTTCAATCAATCAATCAATTAATTTTTTGTAGCATGGTTGATTTAAAAAACTTTCTACATTTTATGCTGAAGCTCTTTATTAAACTTACCTGATATAATCTGAAAATGTTATAAACTATTTTAATGTTGATTGTTGATGAAGTACCCAATTTTGAAGAGTTGAGACTTCTTAAAGTATTTTGACTGTTTCTCAAAGCATTTCAGCCTGTGAGTGAGTTTCCAACAGTTTTATAGATGTACATAGCAAAGACTCTGACAAGCCTGTGCATAGACACAGTCTGACTAGAGTTTTCACTATGCAAACAGTAGATACTTGTACACCATCAGGTAAAACTACATTAACACTAGGTTGCCATCTACACTGCTCAATGTTTGCACCTCACACGCATTTCAAATTGTTGGAAATATCATACACAGGCTCATTTTTGTTTGGTTTCAACTTTTTTCAAGAGAAAATTTGTTGGTCAAGGTTCCCTTTTATCCATGGAAATATGCACCCTGCACCCACCAGCATTAAAACCATGCTTTGAAAAAAGATACCCCTTTCTAGAATTGATTATGAGTAAATACTTTACTATTTAAAAAGCTTTGAGCCCTGTTTCTGTCTTTGAATTTCGGTTGTTATCCAATTTTGAGAAAATATGAGAATTTCCAAGTGTCAACACTTAACTGTTCTTAAAGCTACTTACTAAAGATTAGAGGAGCTATATCAATTTATGTTTGCAGTCTATCTGTACTTCCATTTTCTTTTTAGACACTACTATTTTCATCCTAGTTGCTATGTCTGTTAAGTATCAGTGCGAAAAGAGCCCTTTAAAAATTTTATTGATAAACTCCTTTTGCAAAAGGGCCATTTCATCTGATTTGCTTCTAACTTGCATAGAATGATTTTGTTAAGTCAGCTTGCTGTGTCCAAGACACAGTTGTTACTATGATAGGTTCCTGAAAGGGGCATTCATCTTTTTCAACAATTTGTCTCCCATCAATGGGTTGATGCCCTATATTGGATAGCAGCTGAAGGCTAGGAAAGATTGTAATAGTAGTACTGGTTGGAGAAATGTATAATACATACTTAGTGTTTTGTATGAACAAAAATATCTAACGAGGTTGGGAGAATTGATCATTGTCGGCTCTGCCGAGACAATTATCAATTCTCACAACCGAGTTAGATATTTTTTCATACAATACACTTAGTATGTATTATATTTATCTTATAACCTCTATTTGTCTTGTTTTCGACGATGCTTCTTACTAAAATGCAAGGTTCTAAAAATAACCGCATTATATCTTTGTTCTAAAAAAAACTATGTGATATCATAAAAAATATCATACGGGATGTTATCATACAGATATTGGTATAGTTATAAGATAAATACCAGGAATCTATTGTTTGGTGCTTCAGCTTCCACAATATAACTGAAAGATTTTTTAAAGTAGTGTTAAATCTCATTCAAATAACCAAACAAAAACTAGTAGGTGTATATGCTTTTGTACATAAGTCTCTTTATATAAATTTTTTCAGGACTCAACTCCTACATTTATCGATGGATTTCCAAATTATTTTACAAAACTGTAATCAACAATGAATAGATGTGCAGTTTAAGGGCATTTTTTATGCCTCTGCCACTGAGTTATCTCTGTGTCCGTGTGTGATCGTGTGTGTGTACGTCCCATTCTTGTCCATAGCAAAACTTCTTCATTTATTGATGAAGTTCAAAATTGTAGTTATTCCCCTGTGTGAGTACCAGTGTGATGCTAAGAGTTGAAGTTCAAATAGGTCAAGGGTAATACAACTTCAGCTGGGGCATCCTTGTATGTGGCAAGTTTCTAGTCTATCTCAAAGGTCAGGGTTACACTGAAGGTCTAGGTCATTGTTTTTGCCAGAGCATATCTTCTACATTAATTTGTGGAAATTAAAATCATTTGGAACAAATGTTCCCCTCAAAATACAGAAGTGCCTTTCAAATTAGTTATGGCTGTAGGTCAAAGGTCAGACATTTGCGTGCTCAACAAGTGTTGCTTCTGGGCGACCATTCTAGTTCTAAGGTTATGATCAAACCACTAACTGGGTCAGGTATATCAAGTATCACAGAAAAAAGGGCTGTTTTAAAAGTTACTCAAAATAACCTTGTTTTTCTGAAAGAATCCAGTCTTCACTAGATTTGCTTCAAACTAGCAAAGAATGATTGTATCATCATAAGGTTCATTCTTTTCACTTTCAAATATTGTATGATTATATCTTATGCCATATGCTTTTCAAGTTAGTCAGTAGAGTATCAAATGCCATAATGTGCCTGTGAAACAATTAATGATATTGAGAGTTTCCTTTCTCTTGATAGTTACTAATTGAAAAAGAAAATTCAAGGAAATGTATAGGCTAGTGATAAGATTACTGTCTGAACATTCTTCAGTTTGTAAAATCTTTAGAAAATAAAATTATCATGGACCATACAAATTTATGAAAAACAGAAAATGTACTTGGAACAAAAAATACAGATCTAGGTCTAAAAGAGGAATGAAAGCACTCAAGCATATTAAAGGCTTGTGACGGAGAGCTGCAACCCCTCCTAAATAAATTACAGGACACTGTTAATGCCAAACATTGGTTGTTGTTTATTTGCATCATTAGATAGTTTATACTAATTAATTTAAGTTTGATTGCAGCAAAAACTTAGCTTATAAACTCACTCTCATAGTCGGACTCCAACCCTGGACCATCAGGTCACATGTTGAGCTTAATCACAAGGCTACAGAAGAAGTCAAAAAGAGTAAAGATTCAATGATAAAAATGAATTTCATGGAATTGCCATTGGCATATTGATTTACTGCTCAATGCTCATGTGTGAGAGTGTGTGTGTGCCCCATTCTTTGACTCATGTATAGCTTCTACATTTATGGACAAATTTCAAAATTGCAGTTATTTCCCTTCGTGAGGTCTAGTGTCATGCAAAAAGTTATGTCCTGCTGACAGTCAAGTGGGTTTTTGGTGAAGGGTCAAGTGACAATTTCGTGTCCAGTGCATATCTTCTACATTAATCAATGAATTTAAAACTAACTGCATTGTTTCGAGCTTAATTAGTACTAGTGACATATGAAGATTATGTTTGGATATGCCAAAGTCCAAGGTCATCCCTCAAGGTCGACTGTAGAATTAGTCTTATCCGTAGCGTATCTTTAACATTTAGCAATGGGTTGCAAAACAACTTGGCAATCTCCTCCTCAATGATTATTAGTGTCATGTGAAGAATTTGTTAGATATTCCTAAGGTCAAGGTTGCAGCTGAAGGTAAATAAAAAAGAGGTCTGAGTCGTAGCATATCTTCTGCATTTATGATTGGATTTCAGCATATTGTTAGACAATTGCTACATATGACTTGTACTAGTGTCATCTAAAAGTTTGTTTTGGTTGGTAAAATTGGTTGTCGATGCAAATGTGTCTGTGACACATTCCTTGTCATAGGTTGAATTTAGTTTTCACCGTCGACAATTGTGTCCATCTTGGGAGAAAAAAAAGATGAAAATGAAATACAAAATAAAACCTCCCCAAAGTATTTGAAAAAATCCTTTGCAGGCTGTTATTAGGGTAATTGTAGAGCATACATTAATTGCACTATCATAAAGTCCAATAGCACCAATTTTTATCTGCACAAAATGTATTACACTAAGGCAAAATGACCCTAAATGGTAAAAATATATCCAATACTTTCTTTACTTTTAACCATGTAATAGCTACAAATTCATATAAAATCAAGTCTATACCATAAGCAGGGACTTCCAAACTCTAAGACAGGACCCCTAAGATACCAATTATCAAGTCCTTATGACCCTGTTTTGTCAGACTAAAACCCAGTGTCATTGAGCGATGCTGTGCAGTGCTGACCAATTAAAATGTAATATTTAATGCAGGTTTTCCACTCATGATGTGTAGATGTACTTAGGCAATTAAAATTCAATCACATCCTTCCTTGATTTTAATCAGCATCTTGTAAAATGTATACATGTATTCATTTTTAAGGAAAATAAACCAGATAATAAGGAAAAATAAAATTATAGCATAAGTAGTTTTCTTGATATGGGATTTTACTAAAATGAGAAATAACAATTAATCAGTCTGAATTAACACTTTACTCTACATTCAAAGGATTGTATCCCCTGTGATTTCATCTTTTAAGGAAATATTGTGGAAAAAAGGGCTTGTAACAAGCAATTTTTCATTTGCCACTATATTTCCTACATTGTTGTATGGTTTCATTTCAAATTTCGCTGACTTTAGATATTTGTTTCAAAGCTCTTTGCAACTCTTTCATTGCGTTCATGACTTTCTTGCCATGGCAGACAGTACTGTTAAGACAAGGGTTTTTCTACATAGGGCCAGAGAAATGCAGTCTTATTAGTCCCCCACCAGTTACCGGTTGGGGGACTATAGGTTTGCTCGATTCCGTCTGTCTGTCCGTCCGTCTGTCTGTCACACTTTGTCCGGGCTATATCTTCTAAACCATATGTGCTAGCAACTTCAAACTTGGTACACTTATAGATCTCATTGAGGAGAAGTGTCACGTTCAAGAACCATTACTCTGCCACGCCCACTTTTTGAGTTATTGCCCTTTATTGTTTTTACCCTTACATTCTTGTCCCGAACATATCTCCTAAACTATGTGTGCTAGCATCTTCAAACTGTGTACACTTATAGATCTCATTGAGGAGAAGTGTCATGTTCAAGATCCATAACTCTGCCACACCCACTTTTTGAGTTATTGCCCTTTGTTGTTTTTATGCCCCCGATAGGGAGGCATCATAAATTTGACTTGTCCGTCCGTCCGTCTGTCCGTCCGTCCGTCCGTCATTCCGTCCAAAAACTTTAACATTGGCCATAACTTCTAAATCAAAGCGGTGTCGGGGGCATTGTCATCTTACAGTGACAGCTCTTGTTAGTCTTACATTCTTGTCCGGATCATATCTCCTAAACTTTAAGTGCTAGCAACTTTAAACTTTGTACACATATAGATCTCATTGAAGACAAGTGTCATGTACAAGAACTGTTACTCTGCCACACCCACTTTTTGAGTTATTGCCCTTTGTTGTTTTTACCTTTACATTTTTGGCCGGAACATATCTTCTAAACCATATGTGCTAGAAACTTCAAACTTGCTACACTTATAGATATCATTGAGGACAAGTGTCATGTACAAGAACTGTCACTCTGCCATGTCCACTTTTTGAATTATTGCCCTTTGTTTTTCTATCCTTACATTTTTGTCCCGTACTTATCTCCTAAACCATAAGCCCTAGCAACTTCAAACTTTGTACGCTGGGAGATCTCATTGAGAAGAAGTGTAATGCACAAGAACTGTTACTCTGCCACACCCACTTTTTGAGTTATTGCCCTTTGTTGTTTTTACCTTTACATTTTTGGCCGGAACATATCTTCTAAACCATATGTGCTAGAAACTTCAAACTTGCTACACTTATAGATATCATTGAGGACAAGTGTCATGTACAAGAACTGTCACTCTGCCATGTCCACTTTTTGAATTATTGCCCTTTGTTGTTTCTATCCTTACATTTTTGTCCCGTACTTATCTCCTAAACCATAAGCCCTAGCAACTTCAAACTTTGTACGCTGGGAGATCTCATTGAGAAGAAGTGTAATGCACAAGAACTGTTACTCTGCCACATCCACTTTTTTAGTTTTTGTCCGTTGTTGTTTTTTATCCTGACATTTTTGTCCGGACCATATCTCCTGAGCAATCAGTGCTTGCAACTTCAAACTTGGTACACTTATAGATCTCATTGAGGACAACTGGCATGTACAAGAATCATTCTTCTCCGCCCACTATTGGAGTTTTGCCATTGGTTTGTTTTTACTCTTATATTTTTGTTTGGGACATTTTGATCAAAACCTGATGTGCTAGCAACTTCATACAGTTATAGATCTAGTAAGTAGGAGATATATAATAAGAAAGGATTTTTTGTTATCCGGTGGGGGACTCCTGTATTGCA
Organism: Fragum whitleyi; assembly: GCA_948146395.1. Classification (NCBI taxonomy): domain Eukaryota; kingdom Metazoa; phylum Mollusca; class Bivalvia; order Cardiida; family Cardiidae; genus Fragum; species Fragum whitleyi. Next base: position 10,368,003 of record OX411543.1, on the reverse strand, counting down.
TCGCAATACGACATGCACTTGTTTTACCTTATGATGCTGCTTTCTTCACGCTATTTTGAAGGAAAACTCCATGGAGCGGGACTGTTATAAATGTCCCCAAATTGGTGATTTGTTTAGACTAAAATTTAAATTAAGTAGATTAAGGTTCAAAATCTATGCACTTCATATTTTCAGAGGTAGAGATAAGGGGGTAATGACATGCCAAAAAATCTTTATTTCTTATTGAAACTCTATTTTGTTGGTACTCATTTGAATAGTCTTGTCAAAACAATTCCAATGAGTGCCCACACCACAGTATTTGCTCAAGTATAGTTGAAATAATTTTATTTGAAATCTGAAATATTCCCTCTATCCATTGCTCTGAATTTTCTCAAAAATGTTTTTAAGATTCCCTTAAGAAGTCCACTTGGGTACTGTCATGGCACCCTGTCCATCATTGATCAATAAGCCGTTTGAATTTTTTATACACCGCCGGAGGCGGACGTATATGGGTGTCATCTTCTCCGTCTGTCCATCCGTCCGTATGTCCGTCCACTTTTTTTGTCAACGCAACTCCTAAGTTTCTGGCTGTATCTTCTTGGAACTTGGTCAATGTTATCACCTCAATTGGTAGATGTGCATGAAGTTCGTTGATTTTTGCCTGAGTTATGCCCCTTAAAAGCTTTGTTTCTGGGGCTTATTGCCTCAGTTATGCCCCCTTAAAATTTAGTCTCTGGGGCTTATTGAAAGTGCAGCCTTGTGAATGCAACTCTTCCTTACTTTTTGTCTTTATTTGTGGATGTTATAACTGAAATTGGTAGATGAGCAGGAAGTATGGATTTTATGGTTCATTAATTTTACCCTAAATTATGCCCCCTTAAAACTTAGTATCTAGGGCTTATTGAAATTGCAGCCTTTTGAACGCAACTCCTCCTTACTTTTTGTCTTTATTTAAATGAAACTTGGTCAATGTCATCACCATAATTTGTAGATGTACACGGATCATGGATTTTATGGCTCATTTATTTCCCTGAATTATGTCCGCTTAAAACTTAGTGTCTGGGGCTTATTGAAATTGTAGCCTTGTGAAGGCAACTCCTCCTAACTTTTTGTCTTGATTTAAATGAAACTTGGTCATTTTGAATTTGGTTCTGTCAGAATAATTAGTGTCTACAATTATTTTTGTGAAACAGCAGCAAAGTGGCGGCGTATTTTGTGACGATGGCACTCTTGTTTTTTAGTGTATCTATAGATCAAGGGCATGTAAATTGTTTTATCAGTTTCTGACTGCCTGTCTGTGAAAATAACTTTTTATGCCCCTGTATCGAAAGATCGGGGGCATATTGTTTTACCGTTGTCCATCTGTCTGTCTGTCCCTCCGTCTGTCGGTCTGTCTGTCTGCAAAAGTTAACCAAAAAACTTAACATTGCCAATATCTTCAAACCTATTCAAGATAAAAGGCTAATATTTGGCACGATGATAGATCTCAATGATCCGCATCTGCTGGTACCAAAGTCAATGTCTTGTGACAAGGTCCAGGTCATCTGTCAAGGTCAAACTTTGAAAATAATGCTGTTACGGGGGCATTCGTGTTTCACAAACACATCTTGTTCATTCTGTATCATAATCAGAAGATTCATACCTTTGGGGAAAATGAGGAGATCAGCTGTCTTTCTAAGTGAATATTTATTCATGGAGCAATAAATATTGACATGTATAACTACTCCAGTGGTTCAAGTCTGAGGCATGTTAAATCTATCTATTTCAAAAGTATCCCATTGGGGTTTACATGTAATCTATGTACCAGATGGGAGAGTTTATATCTTCATTTGTTTATTCCTGAATTGATAGTTGTTATGGTTACATATTGATAAATGCTATACTGTTATAATTTCTTCCTTTTCAATTTGATGTGTTTATTGGGTGAGGGTTGTGGACCTGTAATAGTTACACAACACACCGGGGCTCATGATCTTTCACAATGTTGACCTAGGTTTCCTAATGAAAATCACAAGGAAACCTAGGTTAACACTGTTTAAGGTCATTACTTCCAAAACATGGCAAAACAATTACAGGTCCACTTCCTTTTAATAGCAATCCATCCTACAATATGGACCATTAGTATAAGTACAGACAGGCAGTGTTTATTCTAGGATTTCAAAAATGTGGGGGATTTCAGCAAGAAAATTGATGCAATTGAGAAATCTGGTAATTCATGCTCTTTGTCATAGTTAAAAAAAAAACAACCCACAAATCCAGAAAATATGGGGGATCTTTGCAAATAGTGGGGGAATCCCCCTGCCTAGAATAAACACTGCAGACAGGACCAAACAAATATTGAAGACCGAGATCAAACTGCTCCTGAAGGAGGGGTTTAACCAGGATCTACAATGTTTGTCTTGAAACTTAGCCTCATTTGGGTGCATTAAAATTAAAGTTAAGAACAATAATTTCCTGTCTTTTCAAGTGTCCAAAATTTAATACTATTATGGTATTTATGTAAAAGGCAGAATGTTAATTAGAAAACGATGACTCTTTGTAAAACATTGACTAAGACAAGTTTGTCTCCCTTGAAATGATGAAGTGTCATCAGTGATTACTTTGGGGTTCATCCTTATAAATTTCCTTTGCACATTAAGATTTAAAGATAAGCTCTTAATCAAATATTATACAATTGATACTTTTAATGATAAGTAAATATTTATTTTCTTTTTCACTACTGAAAACTAGTCATAAATGCAAATTGCCTTAATAAGTATTTTGTATTTACAAAAATAAAATTCACTAGTTCTCCAAAGAAACCATGGATAAAAGCAAAGGAAAATTTCTAGAAGGTCTTCCAATGATTTTGGAGCACTTCTGATGTTACCTTCAGAACAAACAATGGAGATATCACACAAAAGTATCCCATTGCCTTCATAGTATTGTTGTTCTGATTGAAAAAAAAAAAGAGAGAAAACTTACCATGGCCATGACAATTTATTTCTGTTTTCCTTTGTAAAGATTTCAAGTAATGCCCTTTAAACTATATTTTGGCTTTTTCTACGACATAAATTGCAAGCTCCACTGGCTGAAAAGTAAGACATAGGGCTATTCCAATGAAATTATGTTTGTCCATAAACTTCTTTCAGAATTCTCTAAGAGAAACAGCTGGGTAAAATGTAACCAAAATATAAAGGAATGAGCAATACTTATTGTGCTCATTTATTAGGAATTTATGAGGGATTTTAAGCAAATGAAAAACTGGTCTAATTTCTGAGGGGAACTAACCCTAATTTTTGTGAGGCTATTTTCCCTATCAGCCTTGCATCAAAGTAGTTGTTATAAAAGTTATTCAAGCTGATATGACATTGGCTATACAACACTGTCATTGGATTGCCTACTGACAATTATAAAGGATGGTGTGAAGTGAAAACTTTTTAAAAATCTTTTGGCTGGATTTTCAACCGATTTTTAAGAATTTTTGGATGAACACAAGATTCCTTATATTTCAGAGGTTACATGAGAAATTCCAAAAAGTTTATAGGCTATGGGCCAGTAGGGTGATTCCTCCCCCCTCAGGGGGAATTTTCGGGACTATGTTTTTTTGAAAGCCCAATGTCTACTGAGTATATTCTGAAAGTCTGCAACTTGGCGGTTGGGGCTTTTAGGAATTATTGAGGTCAAAGGTCACCCAGTGCACACTAATTTAAATCTCAACCTTTGGTCAGAAATTTATATTTATTTTGTTGAATTGATAATTTCTTTGGACCTTTTTCAACATAATTCAATACCCAAAACATTATTACAAAGATTAAACACATTTGTGTGATTTTCAGAGAGGCTTTGGGCAAATCAAAGCACTGAAAGTACCGAAAATCAACAATTTTCTTTGCTAATGAAGATTTTAACAAGATTTAAAAAGATTTTTTCTGTCTTTAATAACATTTTCTTTTATTCTAAGCATGCTAGAGGATACCTTGAAGCCTACAAGCAAAGTTTTTTAGACATTTCCTTTTTGAATTTTGTTCAAAATCTGATTTAAGCCATGGCATGATCAAGCCAAAGCTATAACTATACTATTATTCATATTTCACCAATCGTCCATATATGTTTTTATTTGATGTTAATTATATTTTGAATTATATAATTCTTAAAGGTAAATAAAAAAGAAAAGTTTCAAGGCATTTGAGCACATATCAGGTTTATTCTGAGCAAATCAAAGCACTGAAAGTACTGAAAACCGACGTTTTTTGCTTATATAGATTTTACATGATTTAAAAAGTTTTTCTGCTTCCTTTTCCAATAATTATATTAGTCTGGACATGCTGGAGGATACCTTTAAGCATATGAACAAAGTTTTTTAACATTGCTTGCTTAAATATGCCCAATTTGTGATTACTATAATGGCCTGAGTATGCCAGTGTCATAACTATACTAAAATATAAGTAAAACTTATTGTCATGAGATGCTTATAATTTGGAATGATCATGTTCAGCATGTAATCATTCAATAAAATACACAGTTACGAAAAAGGTTCAAGCCAACTGTAAACATATTGGTTAATTTTAGCTAATTAAAGCACTGAAAGTACCAAAATATGACTTTTATATTATAAAGGTTTTAACACAATATAAACAGGAATTTATTTTCCAGTCCATTCAAATTTACATACAATTGTTATACAATTGAATGATTTGAAACTATCATATGTGAATTTTTTAGTTTTGCTTACCTTAGCTTTTCTCCATAATTGATAAAAAAAATCTGGTAAAGGGGAGCTATTGTGACAAATTCACTACATTTGTTAAGTAATGTCTCACTCTTTTGCCAGTAATATTTGTTATTTGGTTTGTACAATATTCTGAACGTCATGATTCAATTCAATGAACAGGTGATTCAAATTCATAAAAGTTTCATGACATTTTTGAAGATAACAGGCTTATTTGTTGAAATTCAAAGCACTGAAAGTACCGAAACATGATTTGCATATTATAATCTTGAATTTCTTTTTCAATTACTTTTATTTCCTTATATAAAATACCCTAATTACATATCTCATCCCTTTGTCAGTAATGTCAGTTCTGTTGTTTTTTCAATATTCTGAACATCATGATTAAATCTAGTTAAAAAGTTATTCAGATTTGAACTGATTTGTGTATATTTGTTAGATTCATTTTTTACAAAGCAATATACCGGAAGCTTTGAAATCTGGCAAAAAAGTCTTCTACCAAGGATTTTTTTTCCACTATGAAAATATCATACATCAATTAGTGAAACAGATCAAAGAGGATTGACATAATACAATTAGCATTTTATGACTGGTTTTCATACACAAAATGGGCATCATATTTAAATTGATATAGAAATGGGTGCTAAATAGTAAACTATTCAATCTGTTAACATTATAACCTTATAACGATACCAGTTGACATAGCTTAATGCTAATTCAAACTGATGGTCATCACATACTCTTTTATAAGAGTGGTTTGTAAAATGATATTGGAATATGGTCAATGAATTTTCCTTCGTCTTAGAGAAAAGATACATCTAGAGTTTCTGTAAACATCTCTTTTCCAAAGCTTCTCTTTGTTTCCATAAAAAAATTGCATTAGAATTACAAATGAAATGAAATTTAAGTTAAAAATTTTGAAAATGAAAAAAAAAAAAACCTGTGTGAGAGCAATGAGTCAAGCAGGTAAAAAAACAAGAATTCTATTTTATCAAGTATTCCGTTTCATCAGTTTCAAAATATCAACAGTGTTGCAACATAACCTTAGAGAATTTCATCAAAATTTAAGTGATTACTAATTTGCACTCAGTATGATCCATATTTATATATACATTAATGATATTATCAGAATTGGTAAAAAAACAGAGAAAACGAACACTCATGTTAAATTCAAATCATGGTGGACATCCTGGAAGAGAGCTTTATCGTATTTTAATAGACATTTTTACAGTATTTTGCAGTCAAAATCTGGCGAGAAGAGAGTGTGGGGAGGCCAAAAAATTTATATTTGGAGTTTTAGATTTCGCTATAGAATTTTTGAATGAAAAAAAGCCTAAAATATATATCTCTTTCACACTTACCAAACTGAAAATGTTTATGCTCATCTTACAAGATAATTTATTTCAGAAATTAAATAAACATATCTTTGTTAGATTGAAGAGTAAATTGGGGTGATTAGTGTGCAATGTAAGCAAAAAAAAAAAAAAAAACCAAAAAAACTTTATGCTAACAGTGCTTATGTCCACACACAAAGCATATTAAAAGGATTGTAATCTAAAAAATCTTCAAAGAGCCATTGATAAAAAATGATTTCTGCACATACATTTTAAGATAAACATGTGACTTTTTAAAAAAATTGTTTGTGAGCTCTGTAATAAGTATCAATAGTATTAATTTATAGCTGATGTAGTTATCATTTTGATCAGCTTCTATATAAATGATAATTTTTCATGAAAAAGTTTCACAAAAGGATTCATATAAACTTAAATTTGAATACTGATATTCAGTCTAGCTATGCAATTTACTGGACCTACCAGGCCCCTTGCTTTTTATCTGCTGGAAAGGGTGATCATCTTCCAAAAATATTGGCTATATGCCTTAAGACAGAGAAACAAAATATGAATTTTCTGATGAAATGTTTTTACAAAACAAATTTTGAAGAAAAAAATAGCATTCAGTACATCAGAAACAAGTTTGGAAAATGTAACAATGTGAATATCCATTGGAAACATAACTTTTTCCATTAAGGTTTGAATATTGTAAATCAAGTTCACTTAATGGGCGAATAGTTGGTTAGAAATAATTCCATTTTACATTCAAGAAAGCCCATGGCCCCATGGCTCCCTTCTAGACTCACACAATTGTGATAACTGTTGTTGGACTAAAGAAAATGGAATTGACTCTTGAGAGATAAAAATTTGGTCTCTTTTTTATCTTTGACATACAGTGCTTTCAGTACTTTGATCTATGAAAAAAAATTAATAGTTATGTGCTTTAAAGCTTTAACCATTCAATATTTAAATGACAGTGAGTAACTGTTTTAATTATAAGAAACTGTGATTAAGTGCCTATGCAAACAAAAAAAACGCAAAATCTAGCTTTTGTCCCATTTTATCTATACTTTCATTATTATACATACATGTAAATATATAATGATTTTATATCTATACCTAAACTAATATAAAGCACAACTACAGTGGACACAATCTGACACCAACATGAACTTTTACAAGGAACACAAGATATAAAAGAAAGCAAAAGGGATGTTCCACTTTTAAGAATGAAAAAGGGTATTCCCTATGTTTAAACATGTATATACGCAAAGATATACAGTCATTTCAGTTCTTTGATTAAATTTATGAAGATGCAGTTTACTCTCAAAGGTGCCACAGTTGATACTTTCAATAATTTTAAGTTGTTAAAGTTGCCTCAAAATGCATTCTATTCGCAGAAACTTGAAAAAATAAGTTTTCCTTTCATTTTATCTACGTAAATATATGATATTCATTTAAATGCACTGGCTGACTTAAGCTTTAAAACCAACAAATACAATAGAAATCAAATGACAAATGATACAAATTACCTTCAGGCAAATTATTGTTTAAGTTGATGGGAAAATATGACGAAAAAATCCTCCTTTGGTCTGAAATGGCCTATTGTCTATGGTTTAATCTCTCATATATGAACCGATTTCAGTACTTTCAGTACTTTGATTTCATAAAAATTATCATTAAATAACCCTAAAATTAAATTTTCTAGCAGAAAAATATTTAGTGATTCATCTAGAACCATTTCCTGCTCAATTTCATGAAAAGATAGTTGAATATACCATTTCAAATCCAGCTCATTTATTCTTTCAAAGAAAAAGTGCACTTGTTGACCTTTGACCTCAATAACTCCTAAAAGCCCCAACAGCCAAGTTGCAGACTTTCAGAATATACTCGTTAGACATTGGGCTTTCAAAAAAACATAGTCCCGAAAATTCCCCCTGGGGGGGGAGGGGGGGTGTATACTGGCTCATAGTCTATTAGGATAAGCTTCATAAATTCACCATGCTACCAAACGCTGCTGATTTGATGTCAAAACTGTTAAAATAAAACAAATAGATGGCTCAGCACTAAACAGGTGTCACAGCTTATAGATATATAGGCAATTACAACTGTTTTGACTTGAACCACCATGTCTTTTTAATGCAATCGACAGTATTTCTCGTAATAAACGCTCCTGGGAGCTATACATAAAAGGTCCTGGAGCTTTTATTTAGTATGCTTTTCTAATATTAAAAAATCACTGAAACTGATGTCTTTTGGTCCCATTTCCCTTTAATTTGGGATGAATTTCCTCTAAACAATAATTTATATGATTGTTTAGAGGAAAATAATCTCAAAATAGAGTACAAGTATCAAAAAGTTACTAAAATTTAGGTACTTGAAGAGGGTTTTCTTAGTAAAAAATGTAGGGGTGCTACTTTTAGGGGTGCTATTATAAGAAATATGGTACATGGATTTAAGGGCCATTTCCCTTAAAATTGAGATGAATTTCCCTTAAACAATCAGATAAATGATTGTTTAGAGGAAATTAATCTCAAATTAGAGTACAAGTATCAAAAAGTTCCTAAAATTTAGGCTATTGAAGTGGGTTTTCTTAGTAAAAAGTTGTAGGTGTGCTTCTATTAGGGGTGCTTTTATAAGAAATACTGTACAAGGATTTAAGGCCCATTTCCCTTTAAATTTAGGTGATTTTCCTCTAAACAATCATATAAATGATTGTTTAGAGGAAATTCATCTCAAATTAGAGAACAAGTCTCAATTTATGTTGATCATTATAATAGTCGGAGATCTTGTGGTTGCTGGGATTGATGGCGTATAGTTTTTTCCGTTTTGACCTGAGATTGACCTTTAGGGAGTTGTTTGAATACCTTTAACTCAAAAGCATTCATTCAGTAGCAATATTTTTTACATCTGATATTTCGGTAGCATTATGTTCCTACAAAAGCATATGCAATTCTGAGTGCAACCTATTTAATTTAGTTCATCTATACAGCAGAGGTCAATATCAGGTCAACAGACAAACTTATACATGATCGTCTGCGAAGAATTAAAATAACACAAAATCTTCGGAAGCCATTATATATATATATATCTATCAATAGAGTATATGTTACATAATATTTCATAAAACAATCTTTATATACAAAACAATTTAATATAACATTTTGGCCCTAGGGAGTCAACTCTTTCAGATCTAACTCAAACACTTTTAAAGTTTTAGCTCAAGATCTCTCCATCAACCAACAAATATTTGTGAGAACAGGGATGTTCTAAGTAGCAGGGGATGGCGTGATGCCATCAAAAACCGAAGAACGGTTATAGAGGTTGGTAGATGGAAATTGGGCACAGCCCCCTTTTCTCATCTATCAAAGGAGAAAAAACATTCAGAACAGGGATGTTCTATGAAGATGCAGGGGATGGCTGTGCCATCAAAAGCCAAAGAGTGGCTTACAGAGGTTGGTTGATATGAGGGGGAAGGATTTCCTCCTTATATACCAACTAAGAATAAACACTCAGAAACAGGGATGTTCTATGGAAATGCAGGGGACAGCAATGTGCTGTCACTAGCCAAAGAGTGGCTGTTAGATGTTTGTTGATGAGGGGGCTTTGCAGCCTCCCTCATCTACCAACATGGAAGTAACACTCAGAAAAGGGAGAACAGGGATGTTCTTTAGAAATGCAGGGGACAGCAGTATGCCGTCTGATTTAGCCAAAGAGTGGCTAAAAAGGGGTCGGTTGATGAAGCTGATGAATTGTTTGCTAAAATTGTCTTCTTTTTTCAGATAAATAAGAAAAATTGCGCCTCGTCTTAACAAAAGACTGAAAGAGTTGCCTCACCTATATAACTTACATTACGAGACAATAATGTAGGTGAGTGGAGGGGATGGTGGTGGTTAGCGTGATGCTATATTCAGAACTTAATTGATACTAAAGTGCCACGTCGAAATGATGCTGCACTCAGACAAAGAAGTCACGTGATTTTGAGTACGCATCTTCCTAATTGGACTGCAGCATCCTACATGTACTAAATACGTGATAGATTAGAGGAGCTCAAGGGAATATATCAACAATATATACTAATATGCATATAAATCAGTTGAGAGGCTCTAAAGGGAGAAAAAGTTATAGTGCAATATTCAGAATGACTCACGAGTGATAAGAAGCAGCCTTATCATAATCAACATAAACCCAATTATATGTGAATACACACATAATCATCCATTTATGTTGATCATTATAATAGTCGGAGATCTTGTGGTTGCTGGGATTGATGGCGTATAGTTTTTTCCGTTTTGACCTGAGATTGACCTTTAGGGAGTTGTTTGAATACCTTTAACTCAAAAGCATTCATTCAGTAGCAATATTTTTTACATCTGATATTTCGGTAGCATTATGTTCCTACAAAAGCATATGCAATTCTGAGTGCAACCTATTTAATTTAGTTCATCTATACAGCAGAGGTCAATATCAGGTCAACAGACAAACTTATACATGATCGTCTGCGAAGAATTAAAATAACACAAAATCTTCGGAAGCCATTATATATATATATATCTATCAATAGAGTATATGTTACATAATATTTCATAAAACAATCTTTATATACAAAACAATTTAATATAACATTTTGGCCCTAGGGAGTCAACTCTTTCAGATCTAACTCAAACACTTTTAAAGTTTTAGCTCAAGATCTCTCCATCAACCAACAAATATTTGTGAGAACAGGGATGTTCTAAGTAGCAGGGGATGGCGTGATGCCATCAAAAACCGAAGAACGGTTATAGAGGTTGGTAGATGGAAATTGGGCACAGCCCCCTTTTCTCATCTATCAAAGGAGAAAAAACATTCAGAACAGGGATGTTCTATGAAGATGCAGGGGATGGCTGTGCCATCAAAAGCCAAAGAGTGGCTTACAGAGGTTGGTTGATATGAGGGGGAAGGATTTCCTCCTTATATACCAACTAAGAATAAACACTCAGAAACAGGGATGTTCTATGGAAATGCAGGGGACAGCAATGTGCTGTCACTAGCCAAAGAGTGGCTGTTAGATGTTTGTTGATGAGGGGGCTTTGCAGCCTCCCTCATCTACCAACATGGAAGTAACACTCAGAAAAGGGAGAACAGGGATGTTCTTTAGAAATGCAGGGGACAGCAGTATGCCGTCTGATTTAGCCAAAGAGTGGCTAAAAAGGGGTCGGTTGATGAAGCTGATGAATTGTTTGCTAAAATTGTCTTCTTTTTTTTTTTCAGATAAATAAGAAAATTGCCCAAAAATTGGAAAGTCAGGCAATACATGATTGACTGAGTTGACCCCAAAGGGAAATAAAATAACAAAAGAAAAAATATATATATATATATATATATATCAATCAATAAAATTACACAACCCCTATACCATACAAACACACAGGAGGTATTGAAGCATGTTTCAAGTCTAGTCGTTGAAGCTTAATGTAAACTTCAAACCATACCAAGAACATTCTCCACATAATGTGGTACTATTAAAGCAAATATGTCAGCAATCCCCAGATAATCTCATTCAGTCAATAGTTTGAATTTTCTTTACAATGCTAAATATTTTGTTACTTGTGAAAGAGTGTGATTATTGATCAAGGCAACAGTTAAAATTGAAAACACTATAAAATGGAATCATATTAACCCAAGTACTTAATTGTTGAGACAACTGGATGAAGTCAAGATTTAAAATCAAACATGAATGCAGGTGATGTCTATCAAGCTCTCAGTAGGCTACATTACCAGCAGAGTGCTCCACATTACTAGCATGGTAATAAACTAGAAATTATCTAAATCTAAATGTATCATTCTATATACTTGTATCGAAATATTATAAATGTGTATTATAATGTGTATCTTCAAGTATAGGAAGTATCCTGCTATGTTAGGAAGCATAAACAAAGATCAATCTGCACATAATATGTGCTGCCCGATCCCAGTCTACATCGCCTAACTTGTCTCTTAGCATTTAGTTAACATTTATATGAAATAAGTGCCCACAACACATCATGGTTGCTCTGGTGCTTTCAACCTCTTGATCGGAAAGAATTTTGAAATTTTGTAAATCCCACAAGGTTAAAATTACAGACCATGATCTGATGCCAATGTAGACAAATAAGGCAACATACCTTAATTGTCCCCCAGCACAAAACCAAGGTTCAACATTTTATCATATTTCCCAATTTATATTGGGCTTGCTGTATGCTGACATTAGATGTACGGATATATCGACAATAACTATCGGAACTCCAGCGACCTAGGGTTTTGATCATATGGTCTTCAATTCCTTTCTCACCAGCGCTAGTGGCTGCTCCTATTCGAAATGAATGACCGTTATAGTGGTCCGGATTATAACCACAGATCATTAAAACAGTCTTTAAATTTGAAATAAATGTGGCTCTATCAAGAGGAGTAAAATCATCACAAATGAATAGAGGCTCTACAGCACTAGATGTGATTTTGAATTGCTGCCTCCACTGGAGATAAGTTTTTAATGCAAAATGTGGACATAATTCTGAATTAGTACAATGAAGTTGTATAGATATGCCTTTCCTGAAGGGATCAGTCTTAGACTCTTTAAGGTGTAATGTACAAAAGGTAGGAAATATATTTATATCTCCTATGCATAAATTGCGGTTTGGATCGAATTCCTTTTTGTTCAATACTGTAAATTCTCCACAGCGTAGGAAACCAAAATATGCTGTAATACAGGCACATTTCATCAATGCTCTCATGTTGACAGAAAACATACTTTTATTCAGATTTGAGATAATTCTGTGAAGAATTTCTATAGTTATAGGCAGACGTGTTCTAGTTTCAAGATGCTGTGATTTTTTAATTGCCCTCAGAATTAATTCCAGTCGGGGCAATGGATTTTGTTGTAAATTATCAAGCGGAGAGGGTCTGTTCCCTTGAAGGTAGGCAAATCTTATCCCACAAAGATAGAGTTTAATAGTAGAATGTTTTAGTTTTAAGGATTTAAAACAGTAAGCTACAAAATAAACCAATATATTTTCTGTGATAGAAGGTAGGTAGTGTTTGTCACCCTGAAAACCATGTAAGAGAAGGAAACGTTTAAAGTGTGTAAATCCAGTATTGTAAGATGATTTGGTTTTCTTGCCTAGACTAGCAGTCCATAGGTCATTTACAGTTTGTTCTAATTCCAGATTACATTGGAATGGTTTGGGCATCGAGTTGGTTCTCTTTCTGCTTGTGGAGCTAGCCGTCTGAATCGTGAAATCTGTAAACGGGAAAGGGAATCACTAATATTGTTTAGATATCCATTTATAAAAACACTTTTGAAAGTAAAGTTAAAAGTGCAGGCGCACAAAGTTAATCTCCTCATTAGCTGCATAATGTAGAGGCACTTAGAACGTCCTTTATTCAAGATGGCAACAGTAGCTTGATTATCACAACGAAACACTATTCGCTTCTTTGCCCAATGTTTTCCCCAGAGTACTGCAGCTACCACTATCGGATACAATTCCTTGTATGCGATGGACAACATTTTGCCCTTGACAATGGGGAGTTCTTTAGGCCACTCACAGGAAAACCACTTTCCCTGAAAATAGCCTCCAAATCCTAATGTGGCTGATGCATCAGTGAATAATTCTAACTCGTCACTGTAGACTGACTCATTATTGTAAAAGAGAGTTATTCCATTCCATTGTTCTAAGAATTTAAGCCAAAAATATAAGTCTGTTCTACACTCATCATCTAGGTAAACAGTATCATGAAAGCGTTCTACTGTTGTTGATAAGTGTATTAAATATGAAACAAATGAACGTCCTGGAAGTATTACTCTTGTAGCAAAATTAAGGTGTCCCAATAATTGTAGTAACTGTCTTTTTGTACAGGAATTTTTTGTTAACAGAATTTTAATGAATTCACAAATGCGTCCTATTTTGTCCTGAGGAAGCCTGGCTTCCATGCGCTTAGAATCAAGTATCACCCCAAGATACTCCAGGCAATTTGTGGGACCAATTGTCTTCTGTTCCGATAATGGAACATTTAGTTTTTTGAAGATCATTCTCATGATAGCCATGTTACGTTCTCCAATATGGTCAGGGTTGTCAATTGTAATAAAGTCGTCTAGCAGGTGCAGTATGTGTTGAATACCGTAATTTTGTTGAGCAATAAAACAAATAGCTTGAGAAACACTGTCAAATATTTTAGGGCTCGATCTGCACCCAAAACTAAGTCGTGTCCAGAAGTAGTATGAATTATCCCATTTAACACAAAACAAGGGCCACTGACTAGGTTTAATGGGGCATATTTTAAAAGCATCAGCTATATCAAATTTGCACATCCAAGCCCCTTGGCCAAGGTCTAAGATCACTTTAATTGCGTCGTCAATTTTAACGTATGTCATGGCACATGATTCTTTGTCAATCAAGTCATTAACACTAACACTTTGGTCATTGTGAGGGGCAGATAAATCAAGTATAAGACGCTCTTTATTAGAGTATTTACCTATTACTAGTCCTAAGGGGCTTACTCTATAGTGCTCAAAGGGCAAACGTTTGAAAGGACCATACATAAAACCCTTTTCACATTCTTTTTGAATAAGTCGATAAATAACATCTGGATTTCGACGAGCTGATTGATTATTTTTGCATTCTAATGTAGGTAGGTCACTCTTAGTTACTTTTGTGTCAAACCCTTCCTGAAGGCCTTGGCATAAATATTTAACAAATTCTCTGTCAGGGTGAGTTGACAATTCTTGTTCAAATACAGAAACATTTATTGGTGTAGTGGCCTTCCATTCATAAGTTTTACCCCCCAAGCTCCACTGATTCGAGCTCTGTCATTTAGTTTTATTTTGTGTTTGACTGTTAGTCGATGAAAGTTGGTCATTGTTACCTACCAGCTGTCTTTTCTTAGATTGGCACAAATGTAAACCATGAGCAGTGGCCTTACATTTTATACAAACATGTTTCAGGGGACATTGGTTCCTGAAACACCCTTGTTGTCCATTGAAATTATTACAAATTTCCTTTCCTTCCCAGTAATGTCGAGATCGTCCCTGTCTGTCAACTCTTTCTTGGGCTTTGAAACGTTCATTTGAGGTCTTTTCCCCCCGCTGTAATGGGCAAAATTGAGTCTGATGGTCAATCATGTTACATAACTGACATGCTCGGATTTCTACACCAGCACTTACTAAGGCTAACAAATCTCTATCACGCTGTCCCCAGTCTACTTTGATGTGCTTTTCACGCAGAATAGCGGCAGCCTTTGCACTGAACATTTTATGATAGTCATAAAATTTTCTACCATAGAAATTGGCTATTTCTATAATGTCCTCTTGGTAGTGGTCTAGCTCCTCTTTTCTGTCAGGGAAGGCGGTACACATGACCCTTTTATATTTACCAAAGGCACGAATGAATTCTGGTAGTGTCAGCTGTCTGGAAAGTCTTGGGTCAGGTCTCCCCAGAACATTTAACTCAAAATTATTTGCAACTAAAGTATGATTCTGGGGGCAGTCAAAGTTTGGGATGAGAAGAGAAGCTAAGTTAATGTCCCTACCTTCAATAATTTGTTTTTGTAGAGTCGGAGAAACTATGTCTACTGTCGAGATCGAGTCTGCTCTAATTCCTGTCATATTCGTCGAGTCATGAAATCCATGAACTATGTTCGTAGAATCTCGTCTGTACCAACTCCCGAGACTAAATGGCTCCGTCGATTCCAACCTCGGTGAAATAAGCTGTGATACAGTTGATTGCAGCGATGCGAAGCACTGAGTAACATTGCTGAGAGCCGAAAACAGGGAACTTTCGTTGGTATTGTTTGTGTTGTTGTTGTTGTAGCCGTCTGAGTTGTTGTCGTTCTGATCAGGATCAGGGAAACGCTGTTCGGTCACTGGCGCAGGAATACTAGCTCTTGTGGAAATAGTCCCGACTTCTCCCGTTGATTCATTGAGGCGAGTGGACAAAGTAGATCCTCTGTTTTCTTCGTACAATTGCCTCAAGAATGATTTCGAGACGTTTTTGGTAGGAGCACGTATTCCCAAATCTTTCCATAAGCGCTCTTTAAAATCTCGGATGGTCCAGTTAGCGGGATTGTCCCGGTCCCATTTGTCGTAGGGTTGAGCCCTCGAGGAATCCTCCTGGTCAGGATTAATAACGGCCCGTCTGCTTGAACTGTCGTTCGTAGAGCGGTTACGTCTGGAAGCCATCGTTTGAATTGACGATTAAAATGTTAGATAGTGATATACCACTCCGATTTTAAATTCGATGGAGAATTATGTCGATTTTAAATGGAAATTTAGCAGGCAAATGTTCGAGGAATATGCCGTTAGCAAGTCGTTAAAATTAATAATTATTGATCTAAACTAAATCTATGAAAGTCACTTCCCAAAGCAAAAAATTGCGAGAATAAGTCCCGGTAGTTGTTTTGAACAAAGGAAAGTCCAGCGAGAACAAAGAAAGTTCTGTAAAATAGGTTGATAAAGATTTTCGGTCCTTTTGGAATAATCCGAATGCTAGACGGATTAAACTCCCACACTTTATAAGTCCAGATTTTAAACACAAATTTAATAAAAGTCCCGCAAACGTTTGAGAACAAAGAATAACGAAGTGATATATTAGCGTGATGCTATATTCAGAACTTAATTGATACTAAAGTGCCACGTCGAAATGATGCTGCACTCAGACAAAGAAGTCACGTGATTTTGAGTACGCATCTTCCTAATTGGACTGCAGCATCCTACATGTACTAAATACGTGATAGATTAGAGGAGCTCAAGGGAATATATCAACAATATATACTAATATGCATATAAATCAGTTGAGAGGCTCTAAAGGGAGAAAAAGTTATAGTGCAATATTCAGAATGACTCACGAGTGATAAGAAGCAGTCTTATCATAATCAACATAAACCCAATTATATGTGAATACACACATAATCATCCAAAAGTTCAAAGTTTAGGCTTTTTAAGTGGGTTTTCTGAGTAAAAAATTAAGGGCAGCTAATATTAGGGAGGGTGCTATTATTAGAGGAAATATGGTACATGTATTTAACCCTTTTGCTGTTTAATCCCTGCTTTTTACGTGCCTGTGATTTTATGATTGAGAAAACATTGTGAAAAAGAAGAAATTGCTTCTGACAAGCAATTTCTTCTTTTTCAACACTATTTTCTACACTACTGTATGGTTATTTTTATGCCCCCGTATCGAGAGATCGGGGGCATATTGTTTAACTCATGTCCTTCTTTCTGTCTGTCCAAAACCTTAACCCGAAAACTTAACCTTTGCCTTTTCTCCAAAACTATTTGACATACAAAGCTGTACACCAAAGTCAAGGTCATGTGACAAGGTCAAGGTCATCTGTCAAGGTCAAACTTTAAAGAAATGCTGTTCCGGGGGCATTCGTGTTTCACAAACACATCTTGTTCGAATTAAATCCACTTTTAATTTTCGTCTGCAAAACCTTTGAATTTGGACAGGTCCAAAATTTTGCAAAACAGGAAAGGGTTAAGAGGGTCGTTCTATTTTATCATTTCAGTTCAAGAAGTAATCAATGATGAGGCTACGGAGGCGATGGCTGACATGGCTCGTAGGCGTATTGTTGAATCCTCCACAGGAAAGGACGAGTAGATGAAGAGATTTGAACCCGACACCTGATAGTTAAACACAACAAAAACATACAGCTAGACTTGGAGCAATATACTCAATTATGTCAAGAATGTGAAAATGTGTTAACCAAGATTTCCTAATGATTTCATTAGGAAACCTCTGTCAACATTGTGAAAGATCTTTAGTTCCAAAATTTTGTGGCACTATTACCGGTTGACTATCTTAAGTTAGAAAGAGTCAGAGGTAGAACATTCAGATCTGATTCATTGCAGGAAAGTTGCCTCTGTTCAAAGATACTTACGGTACTAAAAAATAAACCAATCTAAAAAGAAAGAAGGTGCAGCCAACAATTAAAATTATATTTATATATGTTGATTAAAAGAGAAAAAGGAATAGAAACTATGAGGTAATGAGAAACTGTTTGTCCAAGTAATTTGCCTCTTACAGTGTTTTACATTGCTGTATTTAAATCAGCTCCAACTTGTCAAAAAATGCCATTACCGGTACAATAGTATTAAAGTAATCTCTTTAAATCATAATTCTTTCATCAGTTGATGAAAACCTTACATGGTATCCAGTCATGCTGCATGTTTTTGTCCAATCAATTATAGAACAATATTTTCCAATTTGCTACATGTTATATAAATACCTGTTTACCTACTCAAATCTGGAAAAAAAATCATTTAAAAAGTGCTTAGTTTATTACATCAGTTGCCTCTTTCTCAATTAAAATTTTTGACAAATTTTGAAACGAGTTTGGTTGTAGTGGACATATCAATTGGTGAGTTGAGGAAAAAAAAAAGACGCAAAAACTAACACACACACATCGGTCAAATGAAAGTATCTGTGGATTAGATATGAACTTATTTTTCAAAGGCAAGTAAATCTTTTTCCATAATGGACTCATTGATATTCATTTGCATTTAAACTATTTTGATATTGTTGCATAAATTTCTATACAATGTACTATATTTTCCAATGTGTTTGTTTTTTGAATTATACAAATAACAACTCTCTTTTATCAGAAATGAAATAATACTACCGTTTATTTCCCAACCAGTTGTTTCAAATTTCTTTTTTCCTACTGAAGAGTCAAAATGATGCAATAAACATCTACTAGTATGTCTTGTCTTTCACTGTTAATGTTGTTAAGGTAGTGGACCCATAATAGATCGGCAATATTTGGATGTCATAAACTTTAACCATGTTAACCGGTTTACATTGTGAAAAAATATGTATTCCAAAATGTTGCGGAACTATTACGGGTCCCCTATCTTAAGTGGTATGGCACAGGGTATATTACTGAATTTTGAATTTTATGACCTGAAATGATTTCAAGACATTTAAGACCATTGGAATTCAGATTTACAATTAGTACCGTTCCTGACATCAAGGTGTTAAACATTTTAGAAGGTTTATTGTTGGTTTAATTCAAAAAGCTTGTAACTGCAGCTCAATGTGATGTACTGTCCATGCACTAAAGATCTGACTGACCGAAATTTGTTCAGAATTTGTTCAAGTTTAAGCAAGTATGAATGTTCAGTGATATACCTTGAAATATACCCTATAACAAGATCTCTTTCTTTGTACATTATGTTATATAATGGATGTTGTCTTGAATGTTGTCATGTACAAGTTCTATATGTAGCAGAAAATAAAGGCAGAGCCTTCAAAAAAGATTGATAGTATACCGGTAATCATCAAATCTATGATTATTTGGTTTGATTGACTTAACTAAATGCAAAACTATTGTGGGGGGGTCATTACAAAACTTTTTATAAGTGCCTACATAGATGCATGTGTAGGTATGAAAAATAACTTTGCAATAAGCCCCAATATAGGCATTTACAATTGCTTTGCTACCAATCCTGGTGACTTTTTAACAATTTTAACCTACAACATTTCAATCCTCAAAGTGCTATCATAAAATACTCTAATTCATGTTAGATGAAATAAAATCTTCCTTATTAATTATTTATGTGAAGTGTTTGTCCGCATGTAGAATATAATGTATTGCTTGATATTTATTTTCTATGAATTTTTATCCATGTTGTTCAATATATCAGGGGATCTAGGTGTTTTGTATAAATTGATTTTTTCCCATATCTTTTTTCAAAATGCATGTGTTAATAGAATAGGTGTTTAAAAAAATTGTTTAATGCCATGCAGCCAATAAGTTATGGACATACTTTTCAAAAAAACAAAAAACAAATATGAACAAATTGAGAGGTCAGTGCAACACTATAGTAAGTGCCTATAAATATATAGGCACTTACAATAGTGTTGCGCTGACCCCTTTGAATGCATTCCATACATCTACTAGTGCATGTACTTCATTCAGAAATCATCAACAGGGAGTACAAATTGACTGCCTTAATGCAAACATGTCAAAGGATCTGGCGCATGCTATACTGTTGTCGAACTGATTATAAAAATCTTAACCCAAATGAAATTTGTTTACTGGATGATTATTTCAGCTTATATACAGAATCTTGTATCTTGCAAAATTATATGTCTATGACTTTGTCAAGGGCACTTAATATCGATGGCTCGGCGCAAAACAATGGGCAGTTACAACTGTTGCACTTAGCCCACGATAATGATCAAGTTTGATTATCAAACTTTAAGAAATAGCTGGAACATGAACAGAAGTCTTCATCTATCTTGAAACATATTTTGAAAATGTTAGATCAAATGTTAAGAAAAACATGGTATTTGTACATTGTAATCTGTATGTTTTGCATAAAAATATGAACTGGAATAACATACATTGTAGTGGCTACTCATTTGATGAAATTGTTCGTAAGAATAGAATTCTGTATTTATCCATTTTTATGTTTGCTCAATGTTTTAAAAGTTTGTATCAGTGGAATTAGGTGCTATTTGACAAGAGAATGTGATTGTTTGAGTATGCATTGTACATTATAAATAATTGGACCTAGAAAAACTGCCTTATTATATAGTCAATCATTGAAATCAAATTATCAGCTTTTCTACAAAGCTAACAAAAATTAATACATTTGTATCTCTGCAAGTCAGTGAAAGGTTCAATGTTATCTTTTTAAATGAAATAGCAATGCAATGTAATGAATTGTCACTAAAAGAATAACATCACTTTCTCTTATTGAGCATGGGCATTTACACTATTATGTGTTCTTTAGGAATTATACATGGTAATTGGTCAATTATAATTTCTGGTATTCAGAGCATTTAAGTTTCAAATTGCTGAAGCGATTTTGATATTGTTATGCAACATTTCATTATTCGTCTGTCAAACCTTATTGGCATCAGAGGGCCAAAGGCCTATAACTACGGTATTTTAGAAGTGTTGGTCGGCCAAACACATTATGTTGTGGTTCCTTATTGGAAACATCTCCAAGATGATTACAATAAGTACACACAATATAGGGTGACATGTAAAAAATGAGATATTTGAATTGTCAATGCTCACTCCAATCTAGAGATGTAATGTGACAAGAAAAATGATTGTCCTTTTTGTTCCCTGCTTGAAACTAACGGTCTATCTGAAATCTATTGAAGGATGTATAAACAAACCACTGCCCACTTTTATCTGTTGAGTTTAAGTTTAGTTTAAAACAACTCTTCTTCAATTCAAATGACTAGATTTCAGTTGAATATTTTTCAATTGGATTTCTTTATTTAATCAGAGCTATGGGGTTATTCAATACATGAAATATTTGTTAATGTAATCTTGAGTTCAGAGAAATAAAATTTTTTTCAAACAGAATTTGTATCATGTTTAT
Source organism: Fragum whitleyi (assembly GCA_948146395.1). NCBI lineage: Eukaryota > Metazoa > Mollusca > Bivalvia > Cardiida > Cardiidae > Fragum > Fragum whitleyi. The sequence continues at coordinate 10,346,630 of OX411543.1, read as the reverse complement.
GTACAGGGTTAATGTTTCAAATTGTTGGAAAATGTAAGGTAAGACAATGTACTAGGCTGCCTTGATCTGATTACTTCAAAATTCTGTCAGGAAGTTTGTTTGATATGTCGTTATGGGATGAAAGAAATACTGCTAATACTGGTACCATTACACCATGAAATGTCTATAAAAATTGTCTCAAAGAAACTGTTATACTGTCATCCCCCAACATGATTTTGATCAAAACAAGAATTATGGTGCAGTTATTGGCTCTTAAGGTAGTGGAACCATTATAGTTCCGCAATAATTTGGACAATATAATCTTTCACAATGTTAATCAAGGTTTCCTAATGAAAATCATTAGGAAACCTTGTTTAACATTGTTTAAGTTCATTACTGCCGAAATGTTGCAGTTCTATTACGGGTCCACTACCTTAACTCTTAAACCTAATTTTCAGGGAATCGGATATGTCCTTTCATAATTATCACCCTGAAAGCATTTCCAGGGGTCAGGGCAACACTATTGTAAGTGCCTATAAATATGTAGGCAATTACAATAGTGTTGCGCTGACCCCTCAATTTGTTGTGGGTACTCATTTGAATTGTCACAGAATGAGAAAGAAAACAAAACAAAATGATTAGAATATGATTCCAAAATCCATACATGAAATTTCATTGACCCCTCTGTTGTTTAGCCACAATCCCGAACACTTAAGTTTACAAGGATGTTAATTGTTTCTAAAGGTTACTAGGGTACCGCTTTATTTTGTAATGTCCCACAATATATCACCACTTTACTAATAACTCACTTCCCCTATTTAATATAGTTCAGTTTTGTAAAATGGTGAAGTTTATTGAATAAACAGTTGCTTCCCTTTATGACTTTCTTTGTTCTTATTTGACTCCAACCAATTAGAAGTCAAGTAATTTTCAGCTCATATGAAAAATGGGCCCAAATGCAGTATTCTGATGAACATAACTCCTACATTTATGCATCAAAGATTTAAGCATGGTTAAAGATTTTACGCCCTCAAATCAATAAGATAGGGGGCATAATGTTTAACTGATTTCTGTTTGTCCATATGTCTGTGAAATCTACTTCCAGCCTATTTATGATGCAATGCTCTCATTAAACATGATGATACATCTCAAAGATATGCATTTCCAGATGCCAAGGTCATTTTACAAGGTCAAAAATTTTCTGATTTAGGGGAACTCATTTTTTATACGCCGCCGGAGGCGGACGTATATTGGCGTCATCTTCTCCGTCTGTCTGTCCGTCCGTCCGTACGTCCGTCCACTTTTCTTGTCAACGCAACTCCTCCTAAACTACTGGCTGGATCTTCTTGAAACTTGGTCAATGTTATCACCTCAATTGGTAGATGTGCATGAAGGAAGGATTTTACGGTTCGTTGATTTTTGCCTGAGTTATGCCCCTTGATAACTTAGTATCTGGGTCCACTTTTCTTGTCAACGCAACTCCTCCTAAGTTTCTGGCTGGATCTTCTTGAAACTTGGTCAATGTAATCACCTCAATTGGTAGATGTGCATGAAGGAAGGATTTTATGGTTCGTTGATTTTTGCCTGAGTTATGCCCCTTGATAACTTAGTATCTGGGTCCACTTTTCTTGTCAACGCAACTCCTCCTAAGTTTCTGGCTAGATCTTCTTGAAACTTGGTCAATGTTATCACCTCAATTGGTAGATGTGCATGAAGGAATGATTTTATGGTTCGTTGATTTTTGCCTGAGTTATGCCCCTTAAAAACTTAGTCTCTGGGTCCACTTTTCTTGTCAACGCAACTCCTCCTAAGTTTCTGGCTGGATCTTCTTGAAACTTGGTCAATGTAATCACCTCAATTGGTAGATGTGCATGAAGGAAGGATTTTACGGTTCCTTGATTTTTGCCTGAGTTATGCCCCTTAAAAACTTAGTCTCTTGGGCTTATTGCCTCAGTTATGCCCCCTTAAAATTTAGTCTCTGGGGCCTAATGAAATTGCAGCCTTGTGAATGCAACTCTTCCTAAGTTTCTGGCTGGATCTAAATGAAACTTGGTGGATGTTATAACTGAAATTGGTAGATGAGCATGAAGTAAGGATTTTATGGTTCATTAATTTTACCCTAAATTATGCCCCCTTAAAACTTAGTATCTAGGGCTTATTGAAATTGCAGCCTTTTGAACACAACTCCTCCTTACTTTTTGTCTTTATTTAAATGAAACTTGGTCAATGCCATCACCATAATTTGTAGATGTACATGGATCAAGGATTTTATGGCTCATTTATTTCCCTGAATTATGCCCCCTTAAAACTTAGTGCCTGGGGCTTATTGAAATTGCAGCCTTGTCTTGATTTAAATGAAACTTGGTCATTTTCAATTTGGTTCTGTCAAAATAAGTAGTGTCTACAATTATTTTCGTGAAACAGCAGCAAAGTGGCGGCGTATTTTGTGACGATGGCACTCTTGTTACAAACACATCTTGGTTTAAGTTTTTGGTAATGTTTTTAGACGGGTCAGGGTCACTATCAAAAAGAAATTTTTGACATTGAATTTGGTCTAAAATGAAAACCTATCAGCTTATAAATTTTTAGATAAAGTATAAAGCCTCTTGGATAAACATTGATAGAAAAAAAAAACAACTTTAACCTAATACAGACACAAATGTCGACGATAGAGGACATGGCAAAAGCACTTGGAAGGCTTTCTTTCTTGGAGAGCCTAAAAATATCTACTCAGGACCAGCATCCTGCTGAGTGCTCTTTTTTTCTAACCAAGTTATATTACTAGAGACATTTTAATGCCCTCGCTATTAAATGGCATAGAACATATTGAGTAACCTCTCTGAGTGAATGTGTTGCTGGGGGAGTGTGTGTGTATCCGACACATTCTTGTCTGGAGCATAACATCTACATAATTAGGTTGAAGAAATTCAAATAACTTAGCATAGTTGCTTCCCTGCATGGGTGAGTACAAGTGTCATGCAAAGAATTTGTTTTGATATAACAAAGGTAAAGTTGCTACTAAATGTCAATTGACAAGTTCTTGTTCAGATCATTTCTTCTACATTTTGAAACTTGTTCCACTTGACAAGTACTTGTTTTATGAGAAGAGTATTTGAATAAGTCTAAGGTTAAGGTCTGATATTAAAATTTGTCTTGTCTGGGCATATCTTCTTTATTTATGAATAAATTCAAAATAAATTTAAGCAGTCATTCCACTTGAAATTACTTGTGTCATTCAAAGAATTTGCCTGTATATTATCAAGGTCACAGCACAAGGTTAAAATTTGTCTAGTTTGAAGTATCTCTTCAAATTATAAATAGATTTCTCTCTCATCAATGGGTTGATAATTGTAGACCAATGTGAGATAGCAGCTTGAGGCTAGGAAAGAATGTGGTGGTTGTACTGGTGAGAGAAATAATAGGAAACCATTGCTAGGTGCTCCAGCCGCCGCAATTTAACTGAAAAAATGTTGAAGGTGTTGTTAAACACCATTCAATCAATATAAATCAAGGAGTGTGTGCAATACTATTGTTAAGTGCCTATAAATTATAAAGGCACTTACAATAGTATTCCACGGACCCCTCAATGGTACAGTTGTTCCTGTTGATGAGTACCAGCTTACAGTAAGTGTTCTAAAAATAGTTTATGTGGTTATGACCCAAGGTCAAGGTAATAGCTGAATGTCAAATGATACAACTGGTCTTGTCCAGAGCAATTCCTTATTTTTGACTGGATTTGGCTCAGGTGTTCCTCTTGATTGGTAAAAGTTTATTTGGGTGGATAACAATATTTGCAGGGGAATCAGTGTCATTTACTCATTCCATTGCAAAAGTCTAAAATAAAAAATAAATAAAGTAAAACATAGCTGGAAAGTAAGGGTCTAATTTCTAAATTAAGAATGAAGCTTGTTTAGCAATGGCTGAAACGAAATATCCTGACAATAAGGATCTAATTTCTATAGCACACATTTTAGTCCTGATCCTGTGGTTACTCATAATAAGAGCTGCCATCATTGGTAGTGCGTTGGACTGTCAATCTAGAGGTCCCGGGTTTGATCCTCGACGGCGGCACTCATTCTTTCCGACTATTTGTCTCTCACCAATGGGTTGATAATCGTAGACCTATGTGAGGTAGCAGTTGGAGGGTAGGAAAGAATGTGATGGTTGTACTAAGAGAAATACCAGGAATCCATTGTTATGTGCTCCAGCCTCCGCAATATAACTGGAAAAATGTTGAAAGCCGCATTAAACTCCATTCAATCAATCAATCATTTGTGTATACACTTGAAAAATTGGCCCAAACTGCTCATACCTTTTCCTAAAGATAGCCCAATCTTCCTTCTTCAATAGGACAACGCCCCCCCCCCCCCCCCCCCCCCCAAATCTGCAATTGTTTCCTGAATATGCCTTAACTGCACTGGCCTTTCAGACCCCCTAATTTATTACCTGTAGAACATCCATGGGATGTCAGTTGGCATCTTTGTGACGAATATCAGAATCAAGCAGCAACTAGTTTTTCTCTTATGATTAAGCTCATTGGCATAGTTGGCAAATTTATCACTACTTGCAAGCATGATAAAAGGTCAAGTAACCTTTGATGATTTTCTCAATATTCCCATGTCAATATAGAACAATCTCATTCAGACAATTCTTATGAGTTTTCATGAGAATTCATTTACAAGAATTTTCAGACCAATAATTTCTACCTCTATGGTTTTTCATTTAAACAAGAGGGCCGGAATGGCCCGAAACTGCTCACCTGAACATAATTGGTCCAGTAGATCTCATCTAAGTAAGTTTCTGGCAAAGTTTCATTCACTTTTGCCTAATTGTGAAGAGGAGATGTTATTACAAGAATTCAAAGGTGAAAATAGACCTGCCCACCCATTCATTTCTAAGGCCACTAAAAATAAGGCCTGCCAAGCCACGCCCATATTTCTGGGTCAATCAAAATTTCATGAACAACTGTAAAGGGTCACAAAAGAAACATTCTGGTAAAGTTTCATTGAAATTGGCCTAGTTGTTCTGGAGGAGAGGTCGTTCAAAGATTTTGTTCTCAAAATAAGCCCCACTCTGCCACGCCCATTTTTATGGGCCAATCATAATAATTATGATTTTGTGAAGAATTTTTGAAAAGTATCACCCATGGAACATTCTGGTAAAGTTTCACTGAAATCAGCCCAGTGGTTCAGGAGAAGATTTTAAGTTTGTTGATGATGGACGATGCAAGATGGACTCGGGGTGATCCTGAAAGCTCCCCTTGAGCACGTTGTACTCAGGTAAGCTAAAAAGGGGATTTTGAAAACAGTCGCTTCATGGAAATGGTTGCTGAATAGACGTGGTATGATGTACAAAGTAAGTACTCAGAACAGACTGCAGATGCACAAACTAGTCCGAGTCTTGATGTTGTGCATGTGTCAAATAGTTGGAAATGTCCCAACACAGGTGTAAATATAAATGCTAAATATCTCTAAACAGAACTAAATTCAAAGCAATTTGGTGTTTAAATAACAATTAAATCTCTATTAAAATTTAAAATAAAATTTATTTAAACATTTGTAATTCTATAATTATCACATTTTAGTTTGATACTGACAACAAAATGATATATAACATTTTTTTCACAAACTTTCTTTACTGCTGTTGAATTATAATATTTTTTTTGTCTACCAACCAAACCAATTTTTCTTATTTCACCTGTTAAAACCATTACATAGGAGCCTAAGAAGTACCATAAATATTATGAGAAAAAGAAAACATTCACAAGAAAATATTCTCTTTACTCAAAATGTTGCTGTTTTTAATCAGTCTTAAATTTTGTCCCGTAAACTTGTAGTGAAAGAATATATTATCAGTTAAAGATAACAAAATTGAAACCATTGTATCATATTTGAGCATGTGTGTGACATTTCCAACAATTTCATATTGGCCTGGTGGACAGACATACACACAGAACATTAGTTAGTCTTTGATTGTGAACACTGACTTTAAGTCTTTAACCATTTATTGAGCACATAGTGAAGACTCTGATCAGACCACATGCATAGGCTGATCTGAGACCACACATTGTGCAAATGTGAAATTGTTGGAAATACCTCACAAAGGCTCATTTTGTTTCCATGAAATCATACAGGTAATCAAGATAATTTGTAGATAGATTTAGTCTCAAAGTGCCTTTAGAAAGTCAGGAAATCTTGTAAATGTACTATGTGACTGTCTAGGCTACTCAATGTTTCCGCTTCACCAACATGTGAAATTGTTGGAAATGTCACACACAGGCTCAAATACATCTAGAAAGCAATCTATAGAAAGCATGTATAGAGTAAAGCCTATAATTAGCAATACTTAAATTAGTTCTAGAATGCTGGTATAGTAATCATGAGGTATACACAGTTATATAATCAATACTATTGGTGTACATATAATACCATTATGGTGAATACGGTATTCTGCATAGAGCATTAATACATCATTTACAAAATCTATATCTATGTTCAATGCTTGAGAACAATTTGTTATATAAGAACATAATAAATATAATGTTTGTACGAGGCTGAGATATGAAATACTGTGTTTCTTTTGTAAGAGATTTTTAAAAATTAATAAGTGAGGTTATCTAATGATTGTACACATGTATTTGATATTTTTTTCTGTGTCAAACTTTTGCTTATAATAAGAAAATACGTTGTAAGTGGGGAGCTAAAACTGTAGTAGCTCAAGCTTATCTCAGCTGCAGTTACAATATCTTTATTGCCCTAACAAACATTAATATATCAATCCAATAATACTGGTATACAGTACAGGTGCACCTTAAATGTAGATATAAAACTGCAATAAATACTGTATGCATAGTCATTACTTCATAAAACATGAAAATAGCATGAAGTAAATCATACATGTTACATAAGTGTTACATAATCTTAATTCTTGAGAGAATATAAAAACTAGATGTGTCTTATTTGTTCTATAACAAAAAAAAGATAAAAAAAAAAAAAATAGCAGAGAATGATGAGAATGCAGGGAAATTATGTACACAGCTATCAATGAAAAAGAGAGCCAACCATGGGGTATAAACTCTAAAATAGGGAGAGAAATAACTTGTTAATCCAGTTTAATATTTTGCAACAAGGCCTTCCTTAATGTTTTGTGGGCATCCTGTAAGATATTTGAAAGTTATGGAATATTACTGCAAGATTTCTGAATGAATTGCAATAACGGTGTCCAAATGCCCGACTAAAGGAAACAAACAAATGTCATCAGCCCTTTAGTTACAATAGACTGTGCACCTTAGTTTTTTATCAAATGAAATCAGTAGCCTGTAGAAGCAGCAACTGTTTAGTAAAGGCACTGCATGACCCTAAATGTTCAGACAAATATATCATTTATTTATAATTTACTGGTTATAAACTCTTTTAGGAACAGTTCAATCAGCGTCTTCAATTTCTGCCTTTTATTTTGAGGCATTTCTTGTTTCCATTTTCTTCTTCAAGAATTTTCAAACAATAACCTTCCCTCTTTTGGGAGTACTAAATCTTAGCAACATTACAGTTATGATTATGTAGTGAAAGGACAGAATATGGGACAAAGACATCCATATTTATATGTTTGATAAACTTTCATTTGTTTTGAATTTTTTAACAAAAGATTAAGTAAATAATTTATAAAATTGCTCACATCACTCGTACCAAACTAAAACAAATGATGTCACTAAAATAATTATGAGGAAGCAGAGTCTTGTGTTGTTGAAGGTGGAGACTGACTTTGAACTGGGTAGATCTCGTCCCCAGGTATACCCATAATGATCATCCAGTGATTTTGTTCCTTTTCTGCTCGGTGTGAATCTAGCATGGTGCATGCTGTGGTTTCATATTCACGTGTTCCAAATGATGTACGGGTCATAATTTCCTCCTCAACACACAAATCTTGATTTGTTACAACATGGTTGATAATTACTTTGTCGTTAGCCTGGAATGAAATTCAAATCATATGTGTGACCTACAGTCCATGATTAAAGATTGGCTACAAACTGTGCTATGACGGTGGCTATTCTTGTCATCTGTTAGTTTGCCGAGTCTAATTACAGTCAGTATTTTGTATGTGAACACTTATGGATAGAATTACTTTTCTAGATTTAGAAAATCTTTCTACCGGTACTTTGAAATACAAAATTTACCAAGACCTAAAAAGTTTCATCATAGCCAACCTGTATAACCAGGGTCACTGCTAAGTGTATGATGTTTTGATGCTTTTTGTAGACAAAATAGGAGACATGATCAACAGAGACAATATGAATAGCTCAGGGCGAAACAGCTGTAACTGCCGACATGTTTATATGCAGTTACAACTGCTTTATACTGAGCCATTAATATAGGGGTTAAAACTATCTTTTGGAAAAAAATTGTGTTATGACGACGTATTATCGTCACAACAGATTGCCATCAGATTCCCTACTGTCAACAGATCAATGGCTCAGCATGAAACAGTTGTAACTGCCTATAAACATATAGGCAGTTACAACAATTTTTTGCTGATCCATCAAGATGGTTTCTTTTCATATGAAGTGTCACATATTACAAATGTATCTTTTTGACTTACCGGTACACAAGAGCCCTCTAGTTCTATTCTTAGTTTTGGGTTTTTCGGTAAGATTTTCCATTCTGTTTTAGAATCGGGCTGTGAGACCAGACATAATGCTTGATGACGAGATTTGTTTGGAGATTTGTGGAGAGATACTCTGTCACTCTGTAATAACAACTGAAACAAAAATATAGAACATGTAACATGAAATTCATCTACATATTTGATTGTGGGATCAATCAATCATTGCTGTTGTTGGGACAATCAAGTTGTTTTTATATACATGAAAATATTTAATTTTGTAAATAAGACAAAATAGCATAAAATGAAGGAGATCAACATCTACTGGTATTTTAGTAAAATTGAGAAACTTGATTTGTCAAATGTGTTATTGATTATGGGGCAATATTTTGTGCTCATTTTTATGGAAACACAAATAGACAATAAATAACAGAATAAATCATCAAACACTGAGGATAATTCAAAATATCATTATAGAGTGAAAATTTTCTTCAAAGTAAACAAGTCAGTAAAAATCAAGTACTTGCAACCAATATTAAACCTGATATGTTAGTGAAAATACTCTCAAAACAGTAATTTTTAAGAAGTTTGACCTTGATAGATAAGACTGTCAGATGACCTTGGAATACAAAGATGTGTGTCAATGTGATCTTACATCATGCCAGACAGACAGACATGTAGAGTGAAAGATTTACAGACAGACATTATGAACATTTTTTCCATTTTTTCAACAAAATTTTCTACCACAAATGATGGTTCCTTTTCAATATAGTCTGAAATTCTTTAAATTTCAACCAGTCTAATATTTTCAGGACTCGAAAGGGTCTAGAACCACAAAGATGGGGAACACAGAAGTACCCCCTTACTTACATTTCCTCCTTCATTATCCATAGTTGATAGATAGAACACTTGACCAAATCTGAGTGGTTCGCCTTCTCTTGTACCATCAGCACTGTAAAGGATGTAACAAACTCTTATAATAATAGTAAAACATAAAATACATGTACATTGTATATCATTTTTCTTTGTACATAGATAAAAGACTTTATTCATTTTTCACAAATTAAGAGAGGCCCAGGACTTACTCCAGAGGAAAGGGATTTCTGAAAGGATTTTTTTTTAGAAATCTAAACCGTTTCCTGAAATGGCAGTTCCATGAAGTTTCATCCTTATGATTTTATATCCAAAGATTGAATTTAAGGAATTATTTTTGAAATAAAAAGGAATCACTTGTAACAAGCAATCTCCTATTTTTCAACAAGACTTCGTACCACATGGGACATTTTAAACTTTCTTTTCAAATTGTATCCATACCCTTTCTTGTCATCTGCATAAGTTGGAAAAGCCTAAAATTAGAAAACCAGCCCTGCATTTAGGATGACAAAACATAGCAAACTGTTTGCAAATCTTACCCCACTTTGCATGTGTGTTTGCATGCAAAGTGGAATATAATTTGCAAACAGTATGCACTGTTTTTGTCCTCCTGAACACAGTGCAGGATTTGATTTTTTTATTTGTAAATCAGATCCAAATAAAAGCTCTAAAGTTTTTGATCACTTTTATTAATTTTTATAAAAGATGTAGGTTAACAATAAAATAACATGTATATTTACCTTTTAATAACAAATGTGCTCCTTAGATTTGGAGAGCAATCTCTGCTTCCAGCTACTGAACATGGCTCCTCAAACTTCTGTGAATACAAGATCTTGTTAATCTGGGGTAACACCGCTAGATTGCAGTCCGCTCGTGGATCAACATGGGCAAAGTATTTGGTTTTATCCAGGGCTCCGGGACATCTCAAGTTAACTTTGTCTCCAAAATGAACCAAGCCATCTCTCGATATACTCAAATCTACCTACAAAAGGTTACAATTCAACCATGTTGTACTGAATACATGTCATGATGAGTACCAGTAATTATAAAAAAAGAGTTCAATAATGAACCTGTGCGTCAGTTTTCCAACAACTTTGAATATGCGCAAAGCAAAGACTCTGACCAGCCTGTGCATCCCCACAGTCTTACCAGAGACTTCACTATACGTTTAGTAGATAGATAAGATCTCAAAGTATCCGTAGACCATCAGGTAACTTTATATTTACAGTATGTGGCTGTCAAGGCTGCTCAATGAGTGCCCCTCATGTACATTTCAATTTGTTGGAAATGTCATGCACAGGCTGATATATGTTTCATCAACAATCAATATTACCTATACTGTTCAATAATATTGTCAATCAAATATAGATTGCTCAGGGCCAAACAGTTGTAACTGCCTATATATTTATAAGCAGTTACAACTGTTTCACACTGAGACATTGAAATGCTTGTACTTTTAATTCTGTGTGGAGAAGATTGAAGATTGATTCATCATTCTTGTCAACAGATAGAATTAACAAGTCTACAGCTCTATCATTCTATACTGAACCACAAAAGAAATGTCACACTAGAACAATTTTATTTGTATAAAATTCTATTGGAGGAAAGGCTTTTTTTAGCTCACCTGAGCACAACGTGCTCAAGTTAGCAATTGTGATAACTTTTGTCCTGCGTCCGTGTGTCGTCCGGCATCCGTCAACAATTTCTTTAAACGACATCTCCTCCTAAACTACTTGGCCAATTTTAACCAAACTTGGCAGAAATGTTCCTTAGGTGATCCCCTTTAAGAATTGCTAAAAGAATTGAAATCGGTGAAAAACTCTGGTTGCTATGGCAACCAAAGTTAAAAATTATAGAAAATCTTTAAAATTCTTCTTCTGATGAACAAGCAGCCCTACAGCCTTGAAATTTGGCATGGATGATCAGCTTATAGACCTTAATAAAAAAGCAAACTAAAATCATGTCTGTTGGGCCACCAGGTGCAGAGCACCAGGGGGAGGGGAGGTACTTTGGGTAAATTTTGTAATCTTTAACCTTCTTCTTCTTCTGAACATGAAGCCTTATAGCGTTAAAATTTTGCATGGATGATCAGCTCATAGACTTCAATAAAAATAGCTAAAATCTTATCTGTAGGGCCACCAGGTGCGGAGCACCAGGGGGAGGAGGTAGTACTTTGATGAAAATTTTGTAATCTTTAACCTTTTTCTTCTTCTGAACCAGGAGTCCTACAGATTTGAATATTGGCATGGATGATCAGCATATAGACCTTTATAAAAATATCTAAAATCATGACTGTAGATTCACCAGGTGCAGAGCACCAGGGGGGAGAGAGTAGTACTTTTGTGAAAATTTTGTAATCTTTAACCTTCTTCTTCTTCTGAACCACAAGCCCTACAGACTTGAAAATTGGTATGGAGGATCAGCTCATAGACCTTAATAAAAATAGCTAAAATCATGAGTGTAATACCACCAGGTGTGGAGCACCAGGGGGGAAGGGGTAGTACTTTTGTGAAAAATTTGTAACATTAACCTTCATCTTCTAATGAACCAGGAGCCCTACAGACTTCAATATTGGCATGGATAAAAAGCATATGGATCTAAAATAAATTAGTTAAAATCATGAATGTAGGGCCCCCAGATGCGGAGCATTAGGGGAGAGGGGGTAGTACTTTGGATCAATTTTGAAATCTTTAAACTTCTTCTAATGAACCAGGAGTCCTACAGACTTGAAAAATTGGTATGGATGATCAGCATATGGACATTAGTTTAATTAGCTAAAATCATGACTGTAGATTCACCAGGTGCAGAGCATCTTGGGGGAGTGCTTTGTTGAGAATTTGAATCCCTACAGCCTTTATATTTGACATGGATTGATCAACTTATTAAAGAAAACTTTAAAAGTCTCAGACTCAGCCTGTATATCTGGCATAGATTAGCTGATCACAGAGCTTTTGTGAAAAAAGCTTAAATAAATAATGACCAGGGGAGGAGCAGAGAGGGGGGGTAAGGATTATTTCAAATGTTATCTGATTGAATAAGTGAAAATCTCTTTTTCTGTGGTTGCATGGACATACCTAGGTAATGAAGCTTTTTTCTCAGGTGATCGACCCAAATCCAACGGCCCTCTTGTTTAAACTTTCAATGATAGTCAATTTCCGAATTGATGTAAAACACGAATGCTATTGTGTCATTCAAATAATCTAAGGCTGTAGGTGAATTACTGATATCCGTATGAGCGCAGAAAAGACTCAATAAGGATGTGGGAACAACGGCATTGACATAGTGCAAACTGGGCATGTGTCTAATATGGTCTTCATCTACTAAGTACAAATCTGGTATGGAAAGAAAAATGCACTGCAATCTAGAAATCTTCAAGAACGAAAGAGAACCGAGAGTGCATGGACTTGAATTCATAATAAGATCACAATATGCACAGCGAATCTAGTAAACATGCAGTAGGTGTGTGGTGCAATCTGAAAGGTCTTAAAATAAGTGTTATAAAAGCTCAAAGGATGTGGTGGGTACTTTATCAAAATGTGCAACACAACTTAGATGGGACGTGTAACAAGCATTGACATCCTGGTAATTGCATAGTAAAGACGTAGAACCAACTTGAAAACTGTATATTTTTTCTGCATTTCATCCTGTTCTCCATGTTCTTAATGTCAAGTTTTAAGAACGCAGTACGTTTTTTGTGATCTTTGTCTGAGTGTGACGGGGGCTTTACTAAAGTGATGAAGTTTTATGAAAGGCATTTTTACTTACTTTTTTGAAAATTGTCTGTTCTAGTTTGGTCCTCTTTTGGTACAACAGCTCTCCGGCCTCACGTTTTTGTAAGAAATCTTTCAGTGTATCCTAAAATTTTAAGGTACATAAGTGACCCGTCACACGAAAAAGGGACCATCTAAGTAGTGCGCAAAGTGTCGACCCTAGTCAGACTGCGCAAACTGCGCAGACTGACTAGGGTCGAAACTTTTTGGATCATGCCTATTTTCTAGAATATAGAATGTTCAATCGTCCTTCCAGTGAAAGAATTTTTGAAATGCGACTTCTGGTTGACCTAAGCTGGATCAAATCTTTTTGTCAATAATTCATTTTACAGAATTGGTCCCTTTTTGCGTGACGGGTCACATATCATAAAGTGGATAAATATTTTTTCAGTACATGTATAGGCTTGAAAAGATTTTTTGAATATGACTGACCAAACAAAGCAAAAATTCTTGAGATGCAAAGAAATTCTTTTGTCTGTTTTTACTTATTGATACTGCAATATATCCAAAAAAAAAACCTATATTGTGATACCATAATAATTCTTATAGAGCCCCATGCTCTAATATAACCCCAACCCCTTCTTCAGACGTCATGAATTGCCATTTTTTGTATGATTTTCAAAAATTTATAGCCTTTTCAAAGGCCCTCCCACCTTCAAATGAATTTTACTTTTCCAAACCAACAATACTGGAGATTTACAATTCAATGGCTCAGTGCCAAACAATTGTCACTGCCTATATGTTTATAGGTAGTTGCAACTGTTTCACACTGAGCCAACAAGTTGTGAAGACGGGAAGGAATGGCAACAAAGATGTGTTTGTGAAACATGAATGCCCCCGTAACAGCATTTTTTTAAAGTTTGACCTTGACAGAAGACCTTGACCTTGTCACATGACCTTGACCTTGTTACATGACCTTGACTTTGGTGTACAGCTTTGTAAGTCAAATACTTTTGGAGAAAAGGCAAAGGTTAAGTTTTCGGGTTAAGTTTTCGGACAGACGGACGGACAGACAGATTGATGGACAGACAGACGGACATGAGTAAAACAATATGCCCCCGATCTCTCGATACGGGGGCATAAAAATGCAGTAGGATTTTTGGCCATTTTCTATGTCTAAACATTTGTAACCTCTTATAAAACCCCAGCCCCTTCAAATAGAAATATGCATGGTGGTTCTAATAAACCCCTGGGGTTGTTTAGGTGCATTAAAAGTACCTCCTGATACAGTAGAATCCTCTTAAATGTATTCTTGAAAATAGTAATTAACTGCAACTGAATTTTTGTACAATTGATATTGATGGTTCAGTTCAAACTGTTTCACACTTAGCCATCGATATATACAAATAACAAAAGATCATTTTAATGCCATATTTTCCAGACAAAAAGCTGCACCAAAATATAAAGCGCAGCTGTATTGCTTTTTTTCATTTTAGGAAATATAATCATATGGGTCAAGACACACTGTCGTATGAGCCGCAACCTAGTTTATGGTATTTTCAATAAGTTTAATCTTTATTGATGTGTGAAGTCTAGGCTTTCAATTTCCAGACTTACATCACATCTGTACTTACAGCCCCATATCAGAATACAATAGACAAAATATCCCATGATCGAGATACATTTTCACATACTTTTCCAATGAATGTTTATCAAAATAGGAGTCAAATGCCACATAACAACCGTGATTTAGCCTCACCATCCATTTATAACAACCCTTATTCATTTTGAACAATAATACCCGACTTAATAAAAACAAAATCTGCATAAGGCCAGACCTGCATGAATAAATGACGCATCCCTGAAAATTTTGACTGTTGAGGCAGAAAAGTTAAAGCTTATTGTCCGGAAAATACTAAAGTAGTAACATCTAGTTAAAAGAAACAAAACAGTGATCAGAAACTTATTTCTGCTGTAAGTTCATGATTACTTGAAAACTTAAAAAGGTCTATCAAAGGTTCCAAATTAAATAAAATCACCTTAAAACAACAGCAAGCCATCAATAAGTCATTGGTCTCAAGAACAGTTCTCTCTCAATCGGTGCCACTTGGCCAATCTAATGTTCATTCTCAGATATCAGTCATTTTTAGATTAAGGAAAAACTTTGGAAAAAATTAAGGATCTGCATCGGATAAATGAAATAAACCATCCAAATATTGAATTAAAATATTTGACGTTGCCAAAGCTACTTGTTTTAAGCATTCTTTTTTCGATAATCATTGTCTTATTCTATTCTATTCCCTGTATATTCTGCCTATGTTTATGAGGCGCACCGACTATTGGCGTTTCAATAGCTTTTTTCATAACCCACCACCAAGGTCACGGTACATGCATTATCCCACCACCATATTTACATATCCAGGGTTCGGTGCAAGACTGTAGTAAGTGTATTTACTACGATCTTGCACCAAACCCAAGATATGCAAAACGGTGACCCTTATACACTTATTTTTACCCAAACCAGATTTTAACATGTGCCAGAGAGAGAGGCAATGGATTCTAACCACTGCTACCCATTTTCTGATGGGTGGACTGAGGCATTGTCCATTCAGTTTCTTGCCCAAGGAAACACCTTGCCTTCACCAGGACTCGAACCATTGAGCTATCGAGGCGGACAATATTTATATCTTGATTAACGTAGTTCATGTTTATTGTGATTTTTTTTTTTTTTTATTAACATTTTTTTTTTTTAAAAGATAAACTGATTTACTCACCTCTTCTAGCTGAATATCTTCATTCCAGTTTCCAACACGTACAGACGGATTGTATGTTCTGACGCTCATCTTTTTGTTGTAAATATGATTTATTTAACGTCGCTCTTGTAAATAATTTACAAAAAAAGATTGCTCCTTTTCTTTTTAATGTTTACCCTGACAACAAGACTGGAACAAAACAATTCCGACTTTATCCAAATCGCAATTTCTCGATTTTCGAATGACATCTAAAATTATTTTTAAAAATTTTGATTTGTGGAAAGATGGCAATAATAGATATCTGCATCGATTTTTACGTGATATTTTATTTCAATTTAGTGGTTTAAAAAATAAAATATTGGAAAAGAACATTAATTTTATCCAATGAAATATCGGGGTTTCTTCAGGAAACGTCATCCACGATTAATCGGCCATCTTGAAAACAAACCTGTGACAGCAAGATTGTTTTCATTAATTTGGCCCATTATAAGAGAGTTAACAGAATGACATCGCTAAGCCAGAGAACTAGTGGCGTAGTCCAAAGAAGGAAGACACAAGCGAAAGAAAATGCTGAAGGAGGAAACGCAGAACCGGACGAAATGTCGAATCGTGACCTGGACGGGTATGAAGAGGACGACGGAGATTCTAAAGAAACTAGACTTACTCTCATGGAAGAAATACTGTTGCTTGGTCTTAAAGACAGAGAGGTATACATTTGAACAAAGTACACCTCAAACCTACTCAACATATATTCTGATATTTTTAATCGAAATCCCTGTAGGTGTTACACTAATTACCAATAGGGGTGTAACATAGATCAAGAGGTCGAAGTATAGGGGTCTTCGGCACAGGTATCGATGACGTCATCAAAATATGAGTGGTTGGCGTTGCCAACCATTTTTACATACACAAAGAGCAAAATATTCAATATTCAAGTAATAAGATTATACATTTCTAACGATATTTTCCAAGTGACAAAGGTGTCAAAGTGTAGACGAATCACCGCTCCGTTTGGTTATGCAGTTGTCATCATGTGTCAATGTCTTTGAAATGAATACTTTACGTCGAAAGATAACCACCCGGAGAGGCTTATGAATCCAAATAAATCGTAGTTGAGCAACCGAATTATCGAATGAAGGAATCTAGTTAAGCTGTATTTACGTCATTTTGGCCACTCAGCAATAAAATATGATGTATCTTACCTATTCCTAGTTGATTTGAATTTCAATGCTGCTTTTTTTCAAGTTATCTCAGTAACGACATTCATCCCATCTCAGATCTTCCAAACATAGATGAAAGATTTGAACTAATCATTAATTATCTTAACAACATTAATTATTTTCCTCGGTAAATATTGAGAAGCAACATAAAACTATTTAAATATTATTTAAAACCAAACTTAACTGTTGAGATGAAAACACACACACATTTATAAATAAAGGTCTTATAAGATAATAAGCGAATGTCGCCAGTCACATTAAATTCGGACGAAACTGCTTTTCGAACACATATTGTAAGGTATAAAAATTCCTAACAGGGAATTTTCAAAATGCGACATGAAAAATTATCAGCTGCGCTAATTACACAAATATGTGTCATATATCCATTTGTTACGCAATGTTCTATACAAAACGGCGAATCTCCTTGATCTGACCATAACCGGATGCCCTAATCAATATCGTCAATATCAAAATACGGTAGCCGCTTATCACACACACGTGCACGTGTCATAAAGATCGCCCATTTCTTATGCAACCGTTTATCGAATTTTCTTTGATCTGGCCGTGACGATGTATCAATCAATTACCCATGTCATACGCCACTGATTGGTGGCTTTCACTTGGACCCTACTAGTCTTTAAACATAATGTGTGAAATCTCGGTTTACACATCAAATATTATCTTTAATCAGGCATAGAAATAACATGCTGTCATACAAAAAGTTCCACATGCTTCAAAACATTGTAACTAAAGATTAGTAACAGAATACAAAGCTCCGAAAGCCATCTCGTTGAAATAATAGATGCAAGAGTCACCCAAATATGCACATTTTTGTAATCTTAGTAAGAAATAGTAAAAATGTAGAATTATTTTAAATCAATCTAATCAATGGCAAATCCAAAGAGGGTTTGCAGGGGTTGGGGCGGGGTGGGAGGGGTTGTCATTTGATTATTATAGTGAAATTCAATCTAAACTGGGCATTAAAAGGAAAAGGCACCCCTATATTATAAGTTCGAAACCACATTACAGTAATCCTGGATCCACCGGAGCAAAAGATATAAATATTTTCGATATGATCAAAATCAATTGAGCCTGTGCATGACATTTCCAACAATTTCAAATACTCGTGAGGTGCAAACACTGAGTAGCGTAGACAGCCACATACCGTAAATATAATGTTACCCGGTTGTCTAATGATAGTTAAAACCTTTTCTAGCTACTAAATGCATAGTGAAGACACGGGTCAGGCTGTGCGGATGCACAAGAGTCTTTGCTTTCCACATATTTGAAATTGTTGGAAATCTCACGTACAGGCTCATTTATAACTTGCTATAGAAAAATGCTTTTCACTCGTTCGTTCATTCATTCGTTCGTTCGTCCATTCGTTCATTCATTCATTCATTCATTCATTCATTCATTCATTCATTCATTCATTCATTCGTGCATGCCTTCATTCATTCATTCCCCATTCATTCATCATATTCATTAATTTGCGTGCTTTTCATTGATTAATCTATCCACCCATTCGTCCATCAATCCGGCTACGCGTCTGTCAGTCCTCCCATCAATCCGTCCGTCTGTCCGTCCGTTTTAAAATCTTTCAAATCATACGTCCGTCGGTCATGGAATATTCTTAGCAAATGAAAGATCTTCAGTTTTGACTCCTTTTATTTGAACGAAGTTTATTAGCGCAATTCAAATACCACCTCACTGTTTTTCACCAACTTGAGATGAAAGGGTTGATAAAAAATCGATAATAACACAACTGGTCATCAAGCAATCTACATACCCTAATTAGGGAATGTCATTAGGCATCTAAGAAGAATTTGTAACGTGCCATATTATTCAAAGTCTTACAGATTTTACTTGGATGTATTTTTAATGGTTAATTTTTGAAAAGGGAAAGACGACCAATGCCGATTTACCAAACGATTTTGTTTGCATAAACAAAATATAAATCTATTTATATAAATTTAAGATATTAAAAGAAGACATTAAATCAGGATTTTATCAAATCAAGATAAATCAGCTGTAAACAAATGATTAATGTGTGCAGATAATCAACCAAATTGATGTTATTCCTTATTGATAGGGGTGATTTCAAAGCAGCGATATTAATTCTAAAATCGTTTAATCTTCTTTAAAAACATGTTTTTTGAAAAGTTCGAATGATAAACTTTTCAAAAATATATAGTTTTGACATCTTTTTTCTCAAATTCAGCGAAAATAGTGATCTAGATTAGGGGATATTTACATTAATTAAATAGAGCGAGGCGATTCAACGCCAACCATTTTTATTGGCTAGTGGGCTGTGACGTCATACCGAAGACCCCTATTGTGATAGTGACAGTGACTGGTACTGGTAATAGTAGATCTTGTGAGTTCTGTAAAACTTGTCTTCTACATCTCTTCTTAGTGTCGACTTGTATTAACAATATCAATTTAGGGATTGCAATTCCATGACATCGATAACTGTCATGATAGTTTGTCCAAATATCAAGTTTCGGTACTAAATATTTAAAGCTTACTTACACAGAATTTTAATGTTTCTTGGTCTCTATTGTTAATAAAAAAGAAAAAGGGAAAGAGAGAGAAAGAGATAATATTAGTTCCAATAATTCAAACCAAGAGGCTTTCTGGCAAATTAACGAGAAATAACCAGTTTACTGTCATACTGAAGCAAAGCATCTGGAGCACTTTATTTTTTGAGGAGGGAGAACAGGTGATTAAAGGAGTCAACACCAGGTGTTCAGTTATTTTGAAATTTCACACCAACCTCTCTTTAATTGAGCGGCCTCAAGTTAGATTTCCCAATAATTTGTGATGAGAGCTTTATTTAGTATCATTATAGGCTTTTGTTTGTACTATTCGTTGATTGATTGCCATAAAGTTTTATCAAGAGTTGGGATAGGCTGCGATGACGATCTTTTAGTGGCAAAGTGGCGACACACGGGACTTATAATCTTCGAAAAAACAAAATTGAATAATAATTGGACCAGGGAATAATTTAATTAACAATTATTTATCAAATAATTCCAGTCTTATTCGAGTGAAATCCCTGTTCAGCAGTCTTAAAAAGAATTGACATTTAAATACTATCGTCTGGCATAAGCTTCTTTCTCAAAATTTAAACACTTAGCAAATCAGTAAGATTGGCAGCTTGGTTACTTATTTAATTCGGCAATGATTCTCCCCTTGACAATGATAATTTATCCATGTTTTCAAACAAGAACTGGATTAATTATCTATAGATGCAAAAAGAAATTATTTTATTATGTCCAGATTAATGGTTGAATTCCTTTGACATGGCTGCAGATTTGGTGATAATGAATAATAGATTTTTAATTTCCCATGGTTGGGACCTTTCAGTTTGTAAAGGAAGGTGAAAGTGAAACAACAATGAAGAGAATCGCTTGTATACTTTGTTACACACTATGTGAACACATCAATTCGGAGAGAACCTGTTGATATTAACATAGAAGTTGGTAGAGGGCCATGTTATTGTTCCGGGGGTTGTGGTACCTGGTTCAAGTCACATGTTTGGCACATTTTTTCTGCCCTAATTAGCTCCACTGGTTGAAGGCCAGTGAGCTATTATCATGGGAGAGTGTCCGTCATGCATACATGCGTCTTTCCGTGCATAAACTTATTCTTTAAACATCTTCTCCTCCCAAACCAATGGGCAGATTTTAACGAAACTTGGTGGAAATGTTCCTTGGATGGCCCTCTTCTTAAATTGTTCAAAGAATTTTGATTGGCCCCCAAATATGGGCGTGGCAGGGCGTGGCATTTTTTCACTTTGAAATCTTTAAAAATCTTCTCGTCCCAAACCATTCGGCAGATTTCAATGAAACTTGGCATGGATGTTCCTTGGGTGACCCTTAATCTAAAATGTTCAAGAAATTTTGATTGGCCCATAAATGTGGGCGTGGCAGGGCGGGGGACCTTTTTTGAGCCCGAAATTTTCGAATGATATTTTCTCCTGAACCACGTGGCTGATTTTGGTCAAACTTTACCAGAAAGTTCCTTGAGTGACTTTTATCAAAAATTACATGCTAAATTTTGATTGGCTTATAAATTTGGGCGTGGCAGGGTGGGGCTTATTTTGAGGCCAAAATCTTTGAACAATATCTCCTCCGGAACCACAGGGCCGATTTCAAATGAAACTTTAACAGAATGTTCCTTGGGTGACCCTTTACCTTAATTGTTCAAGAAATTTTGATTGGTCCATAGATATGAACATAGCAGGCGTGGCCTATTTGGAGCCAAAAATATTTGAACGGCACCTCTTTCTGAACCTTATGTTTTAATAAGATGGGTAAAGGGTTGGAGGTTCATTGTGATTGAGTATTTTGGTGCAATATGGACCAGAACCAGTTAAGCAATATAAAATAGGACTTAGGAGATTTCGGAGTGTTAATGTAGTCATTTAAAGTAAGCTTTATTTACTGAAAGTCTAAAGATTTTAAAGCCAGTGGAGCGATACAGGCCCTCTTGGGCCTCTTGTTTATTTAAATGGTGTCAGAAGTAAATTGAGAATGCTAGGTTTGGCCACTTGGTAGTGGTATGGGACCTGCTCCAATTGATTAAAAGGGGGAGGAATGTAGAGATCGACATAAGGTAGACTCGTGATTAGGTGTCTGGTTAGCTTAGTTGGTCAAGCTCCATGCTAGTTTTCTGGGGGTTGTGGGTTCAAGTATCCCATATTGGAATAGTGCACTTCTCTTCTGCCTTTATTTTCTCAGTGGGTCCGTCAATAGCCCTTTTTTGTGGGGAGGATATCTCAAAAAATATACAAGCAAGAATCATGAAACTTCACGGTGGATAGATCTTATTGGGGAGAAGTGCAGTGCATAAGAACAAGAACTCTACTCACCATATTCTGCAAGATACATGTATTGCCCTTTGTTTATTGACAAATGAATTGACCTGCTTTTATGAGGGGGGGGGGGCATAAATGTTTAAGAGACATCTCTTGTTCCATATATACGGTATATATGTATGATTTATATGCATTTTGATTTATTTTCATGACATAATTTCAATGCTGGCAATGAAATTCTTCCTTTCGTATTGCGTATTGGGTTGGATTTGATTTTTCATGTGTTTTAGTTGTTTAGTCCCACATTAACATACAAACATGAATGGGAATAACTTGAGATTGCATATCAGTACTGTACTAGATTATTCATTGGAAATGTTTTTTGCTACACTGGCTGAAGGCCACTGGGGCTACTGTCATGGTGTTGTGTCTGTCGTGCATCTGTGAGTCGTGCATCAGACTGGGTTACAGGTTGTAACTATTTTCTTTGAAAATCTTCTAAGAAACTACAGTATGAATTTTATCCAAACTTCACAGGAATGATCCTTTTAATTTCTTGGGTGGCCATCTTACAAAGTGTTCAAGGGTTTTTGATCCAATGAAAAACAAGGCTTTATTGGACATGGTTTATTTCCATATTTGGTAATATGTGACCATTCTCAGAATCTACCGGTAACTTATATTAATCAAATTGCATTGGCATGATTCTTGAGTGACTCTTTATCAGTCTATAAAAAGTTATTGTGATCAGATGAAAAATATGTCGTTTAAGGACGGAGGTCATTTCTCTATATGTTAAACAGTAGAAACTTTTTGAAAAACATTTTTAGCTCCAATTGGGGCTTATTTTCACTATAAAAAAACTTAAAAAAACTTCTCCTCCCAAACCATTGGCCCGATTTTAATGAAACTTGGCATGAATGATCCCTAGATGACCCTCTTCATATATTTTTCAAGAAATTTGGATTGACCCACAAATATGGGTGTGGCAGGGCAGGGCTAATTTTCACCATAAAAACTTAAAACTTATCCCAAACCATCGGCCTGATTGCATTTAAACTTGGCATGAATGATCCTTGGGTGACTCTTTTCAAATGTTGTTCAAGAAATATTGGAGTGACCCCAAAATATGGAGTAGTAGGGCAGAGTTATTTTTACACCAAAAAATCTTTAAAAATTGTTCCTCGGGCAAATCTGTTATAGATCCATCACAACATATCTATCCAATAAAAAAGAACTTTTCCTATTTAGAATCAGTAAATTTTGAAAAACTGATTCTCATCTAAGATTTATCTTACACTTTCTGTCCATCTTCACAAATTTTCTTGTAAACTTCCATATCTGACAGAATTTCTTATTGGTAGATATTTGAAAGCCACTGGAGCGATATAGGCCCTCTTGGCCTCTTGTTTTGTGGACAAGTTCATTTTGATCCTGGACAAGTAGGAAATCACTTTTACTTGTGAATTGAGAAATGGCCCCTATTATCAAGGCTCCAGGGCTTGTGCTAGCTTTTTAATTTCAGGAGTCATAGACCCCTTTACCATAGAATTTAGGTCAAACTAGTTTTAAGGGGTCAAAAAGCATGCATACTGATATATATCATCAGCTTAACAGTTTTAAATTATCTACATAAATGTATCAACATAATCAATAAAGTGTCTCAAACACTTTATTGTTTATGCTGACTCATTTATATAATTACCTTTATAATAAAATGAAGAACAAAAAATATGTAATCTTGCACAGATTCACTAGTCCAAAATGACCCCCTACTGGAAATTTTTGAGGGTCAAAATGGAATTATTGGGGTCAAAACCTGGTTTAAAGGTCAAACACAAACCCTGGACTCATTTTCTGTTTCAGGGTTACACATCTTTCTGGAACGACTGTATATCATCAGGCTTACGCGGTTGTATTCTGATAGAGCTGGCTCTGAAAGGACGAGTTGAGGTTGAAAAAGCGGGGATGAGAAGACGGTCCTTGTTAAATCGTAAAGTTTTATGTAAAAACAGCAGTCCTACTGGTGATGTACTACTGGACGAAGCCCTCAAACATATTAAAGAGACGGAACCAGCAGAAACTGTTCAGAGTTGGATTGAATATCTCAGTGGTTTGTCAAGTTTATTTTTTACTTCTGTAGAAGACAGGGTTTAAGTCTGATGTTATTAAAAAGACTTCTAAAGGATTAGGTGATTGGGATATGAGCAGTCCTTCCTGATGGTTTGTGAGTCTCTGCTAGACAATTTATTTCAAAGAATAATGGTGATTTTATGTGAATTAAAAGCCTATCCCTGGTGAGGCATAAAGAAAGTGTTGGATAGATATGATTATTAATGGATCAACTTCAGGAAAGAATGAAGACTGAGAACTGAAGACTGTTTCAAACAGTCTTCAATTCTTTTCTTAAGTTGACCCTGAGATGGTCTAAGCAACTCTTGTCAGAAAGTGTTAAGGGTCCTAGGTACTTATTTGTATCGGACATGCAAAAGCTGCATCCTTTAAAAACCTGTAAGATCAGAGCCAAGAGAAAAATATTCTAATGCCTAACTAAAAGAATAACTTTCATCAGATATATAAAGAAATTTATGTTGGCTTTTGTCAAATCAGAAACAGTTAATTCTCAAGGCTAGTCTTCTATTCACCTTGGCTGTATCTGCTGCGTGCTGTCCGTCGGCAGTGGCGAACAATTCTTTAAACATCTTCTAAACCAATGTGTCATTTTCAACCAAACTTGGTAGAACCTTTTCCAAAATTATTCTTGGAACTTTGGTTGGTCTATGAATATTGTTGTGGCAGGGTTGATTTCACTTCCAAATCTTGAAACATCTTCTTTACCACCTGATTAGGAATTTTCATTTGGTCACCCTTATGAAAATTTGTTTGCAAAATTTTGAATGATCCATTCATATGATTTGGCTTGGTGGGGTTTATTAGCACTTTGCAGTCTTTAAAACCAGCAGGCATTTGAATTAGGTTTGGTAGTAATGTTCCTAGAGAGATTCATATCAATACTTGTTCATGAATTTAATACATGTTACATATTTAAGATATATAAGGCTTGAGAATGTTGACATGGGAGGTAGATTTTTTTACTTTGAAATATAAGGTCTGCATTTTTTCTTTTGAAATCTTTAAACAATAAATTGCACTATCAAAGTCCTTCTGAAAGCCTTTTAGCTCACCCAAAGTTGAAGTGCTTTATGTAAGCTATTGTGATCAATTAATGTATGTCATCTGTGTATCTCACTGTCTGACCTGTCAAAAACTATAAAAGAAATTCTTCTTCTAAAATAGCATTAAGGTTTTAGTTGAACTTTCCCAAAAAATGATCACTTAGTTCAAATCACTTTCAAAATATTTCACAGAATTTGAATCCATTTAGAAGTTTGGTTCTCTGGTAAACAGAGTGAATTTTTTTGTAAAGATAAATTTTCTTCTATGAAACTTAAGGTGCAGGGCTTTCATAATTGTATGTCATGGTTCATAGGCTACTGGCTATGTACCAAAATTCTCAAAAGAGGTGCTCTGCTTTGAAAAGGAGCTAAACATGTCCTCTTGGACATCCTGTGTCAGAAACTAAGCTTTTCATTTTGATGTCAGATATTTTTCATTCCAATTTTATTTTGGGATGAATATGAAAATTTAATCATAAACATTGAGGTGGTATTAAAATTATTCAATTTGAGAAATAATTTGTTAAAGTATTATTTGTGTTATAGGTGAAACATGGAATCCTCTTAAATTGAAATACCAGTTGAGAAATGTACGGGAAAGGCTCGCTAAGAATTTGGTGGAAAAAGGTGTATGTACAACTGAGAAACAGAATTTCCTCTTGTTTGACATGACAACTCATCCACTGGTGGACTCCGGTATAAAATCCAAACTTGTGAAAAAAGTGCAAGATTCTGTGTTAAGTCAGTGGACAAATGATCCTCATAGAATGAATAAGCGGACAATGTCACTTATTTATTTAGCTCACGCCTCTGATGTCCTTGAAAATGCATTTGCGCCATTGTCAGATGACGATTATGACTTGGCAATGAAACGAGTACGTGAACTTTTAGACTTAGAATTTGACACGGAATCCATGAAAGACGGGACAAATGAACTAATGTGGGCAGTTATAGCCGCCTTCAGTAAATGAGGGGGAGGAAACAGCTACTTCGGGACGTGATAAATACGGTGATCATGTATATAGTTATTGGTTTACTCTGTGGAATCCTGGGCTTTTGGAATCTTTTATTATTTTCTTTTCTGTCGAATTTTATCTACAACATACAAAAATGCTGCCATATATTTCTTTCTGGTTACCTGCTTGGATTTTTTGGGACCAAAACAGCGAAGAAGGTCTGGGAATGTTGAGAGAAGGTTTAATTGATATTCAGGGATCGACACTAAGTTCTGTGAGTAGGGAGTCCATCAGTCTCCCAACTTATGAATCCAAGGAGTCTTAGCTCAAAGTAAGGAGTCTGCCTTATTTATAATAGGAGAACATTTAGGAAATGAAGAAATTGCTTGATACAAGCAATTTCTTCTTTTCCACAAGGTTCTCCCCTCAAAGAAGTTCGTTTTCAATAACACTACTACTAGATGCTAGCAAATGTTACCATCAACAACTTTTGTAATGAAAGATCTACAGTTTTGATAAGGGATGAGAAGGAAAGTGCCTTGTGCAATTCTTTATCTAAATATTGTGATGTGACCCTGGGAGTGCATCGGACTCCTTTCTTGCAAAATAAAGGTGTCCAAACCGGTAAACAAGGAGTCTCAGACTCCCGGACTCCCCTAAGTGTCGAACCTTGGTATTTTGCTTCCTGATCAAAACATGTGATGCGTGCCTCCAGGTTTACTGCATTAATGATTTTGACTTGAATTTATATGTTTAGTGTTTGAAAAAGAGGAAATAAGAATTTGAAATTTCTTGTCTTTTTCATGAGAGTTTATAGAAGTGAGATAAAAAGAGGGGAAATATAATTTTAGCTGATACATTATGTGTAACTGACTGATTTGACACATCACTTTCAATTGAAAAAAAACCAAACCTATCCCTAAGTTAATCCAGTCAAGGATTTCAGTCTGTATCAAGCAATTTCTTCCTTTTCCACACTGTTTTCCTCATGTCTGAAATTTTCACATGTAAAGATCCACAAGTTTGAGTGAGTGATCAAAGGTCAATTTTGTCTAAACACTGTATAGACAAAAATGACCTTTGATCACTCACTTGAAATTGTGGATGTATACTACACTATATGTATTATTTGAGTCATGAGTTGAGTTGAAATTGCTCGAGAGCTAAGAAATATCTGGAGGACCTGTACTTGAAATGGAGGACCCATGAAAGTTTGAAACAGCTGGTCCCGAGGGCCTGTGGCAAAATGAAGTTAGTGTCAAACCCTGCCAGACATCGCTTTAGACTGGTCCAAAGTGCCACAGAGATTAGGAATTATTGTTGAAAAAAGAAATAGCAACCTGATGATAAATAATTGACTGCTATAGGGATTTGAACTAGGTACTCCTATATCCTGAAGTGCTCTACTATGTTACTATAAGTTTTTCTTTTTTCCCTGAAATTTAATGCATTAAGATATATGTGTATTTCTTTTTCCCCACATCTATAAGATTGCCCATTTATTGATAAAAATACAGTATTTAGTTACAAAACTTCCTTTAATTTGGATTAACCCTTTGCTGTTTAATCCCTGCTTTTTATGTGCCTGTGATTTTATGATTGAGAAAACATTGTAAAAAAGAAGAAATTGCTTCTGACAAGCAATTTCTTCTTTTTCCACACTATTTTCTACTCTACTGAATGGTTACTTTTCAAATTAAATCCACTTTAAATTTTCGTCTGCAAAACCTTTGAATTTGGACAGGTCCAAAATTTTGTAAAACAGGAAAGGGTTAATGAGATGTTAATAGTCTGTTAAAGAGTAAGTTGTCCCTGTTTAAACTGGTACAATGTATTGAAGTGTAAAGATGTAGTAGTATTGTCTATCAATACTCTTCAATTATTCAAATATAGCAACAGCTTGAAATATATAGTTTACATTCTGTGGTTCTTGGCAAAACAAAGATTAGGTTGATATTACACTGATAACCAGGGCTCGTGTTTGACCCTTAAACCAGGGTTTTGACCACCCAAAATCTGAAAAAATCTGTCTTTGACCCCTAGAAATTTCTCCCACGGGGTCGTTTTGACCCCCTTGAGAGGAATTATTAAGAGTCAAAACATGGTTTTATACCTAATATTTTAAGAAATTACTATCTGAATTGCTACAAATTAATTACTTGTTTCATATCATTACAAGAAACATTTAAAGTGACTCTTAAATTAATTAAACTTATGACTTGCTTTTTCTGTTGTTCTGACCCCTTTAAATTCAGATTTGACCCCCCAGAATTTCTTAAGTGAGGAGTCAATTACTCCCCAATATCAAACACTAATATGAGCCCTGATAACATAAATATTGAATCTAACCCTGTGTTGAGTATGGCAATACAGTGCAAACAGCAAATTATACCCTGCCTTGTACGCAAGTGCACATGCAAAGCAGAGTATAATTTGCAAACAGTTAGCACCATTTTGTCATTCTGATTGCAAGGCAGTGTGCATCGAACACAATTTTATTATTTTGAGATTTAGAAGCTCGAGTGAAAAGATGTTACTTTGAAGGATTAGTGCAACACTATTGTAAGTGCCTATATGATAATAGGCACTTACAATAGTATTACACTGACCCTTCAAGTCATACTGAAAGAGCAGTTATGAAATACCATATAAATTATTGAACACTTTTTATTGTCTGACCTTAAATTTTGTGATCTGCGTAATGTCAAAAATATTCAACAGGGTTATTTAACTCCTGCAAAGAGGTTCATGCTATAAAACCAGGGCTTGTGCTATCTTTTTAAATCAGGGAGTCATTGACCTTTTGACCATAAAATTCTGAGGGTCAAAACAGGTTTTGAAGGGGTCAGAAAAGAGAAAAACATGAAAACTATTAGTAATCTATATAACTGAAACAACACAAACAATAAAGTGTTTATGTTGTATCATTTATATAGATATTTTGTAATAGAATGAAGAAAACAGTTGATCTACAAAATATTTTATATTGCTTAGGTTGCACCACTGGAAATTCAGTTGATCAAAATGACCTGCAGGAAAATTTTAAGGGTCAAAAGTGGATTTAATTTGAAAATAACCATTCAGTAGGGTAGAAAATAGTGTGGAAAAAGAAGAAATTGCTTATCAGAAGCAATTTCTTCTTTTTTCACAATGTTTTCTCAATCATAAAATCACAGGCACGTAAAAAGCAGGGATTTAAACAGCAAAGGGTTATAGTAAAATTAAAGACATTGATCAAAACGTAATGACTGATAGAAGATTTTGTAATTTGAGTTTGTAGAAGGTAAAAATAACCCCCATGCCCCTCCAAAAGTAATTTGTTTTGTTTTTAGCTTGATCTATGAAATGATAGAAATGGCATTAATTTTGTAGTGTTTTACTTTCATGTTATAGAAGACTGCTTTTGATTACTTGTATTTTGGTACTTTATTTCATTCCAATGGTGTAAATGTCATTTATTAAAGAATGCATAATTGTGTGAGATAGCTTTTAGTGTATCCCTCAGTGTTCAATATGGGGATGATCATTGCCAATATTTTGATTGTAAAGTTTAAGTCACTGTTATAGACAATTTTATGCTCAGACTAATGAATATGGGATAACTAAATGATCCCTTTTCTCAGTGCATTGTGTAGACACAGGTATATGTTATAGAAAAAAATATTTTAGTGACTTTTTTCTTTTTTTTTTCCAGGATAGGCCCTTAGTTTTGTATCCCTGTCTTTAAAAGTAAGAAAATATTGTGGAAAAAGGAAAAGTAAATTGCTTGTAAACAAATCACTTTCTCCTTTTCCCACAATATTTTCTACCATTTAGAATAGTTTCCCTTTCAAACAGCGACCACTTTTTAGGTTTGTCTGCATCCTCATTCAATTTTAAATCTTAAATTGAAAAAAAAAAATAAAAAAAATGGAAAGGTTTAAAAGAATAACTTATTTGGAATTATCAAATTTATTGGTCCCGTACTTTCCTGTTTATATAGACATTCAGACCATGTGCAGCCCTGTGTTCAGGATGACAAAAGTGTGTGAACTGTATATGCAAATTATATCCCACTTTGCATGTGCACTTAGCCGCGGCAATAGCGCAGTTGGTAGCGCGTCGGACTTCTAATCCAGAGGTCTATATTCGCACGGGTTCGATCCCCGGTCGCGGCACTTATCCTTTCCGACATTTGTCTTCCACCAATGGGTAGATAATCGTAAGCCTATGTGGAATAGCAACTGGAGGCTAGGAAAGGGATGTGGTGGTGGTACTGGTGTGAGAAATACCAGGAATCCATCGTTAGGTGCTCCAGTCGTCGCGATATAACTGAGAGATTGTTGAAAGCGACGTAAAACCCCAATTCAAATCAAATCAAATCAGGCATGTGCACTTGTGTGCAAAAGCAGTGTATTATTGGCAAACAGGTTAAACTGTTTTCTCATCCTGAACACAGGGCTGGTTTGTTCTCGTGTGATGGTGTAAGGAATAATTTTTCTGAAGATACTTAATAATCCAAAATATAGATTTTGATTCACAAATTTTAAAGATTTATAATTGTCAATATGCTATTTTGTAGATTTCTGATTAGAATTTCTGCTTTTCTGAAAATAATTCAAAATTGAAAACAGAAAACAAATTAATTCATGTTTACGTTCCTATCATATTAATATTATAGATCATTATATAAATAGGATATCTGTAGTGAAAAAATAATGAGCAAGATTCAGTTGTTATAAAACTGTTTTAACTAGTTAGCCCTTGACATGCTCAAACTGGAAAATCTTGCTTTTGTAGAAGGTGTTGACAAAGATAGCCACATAAAAAAAACACATATATGCAGTCTGTTCTTAGTCCATACCAACTGAATTTCCTTGTAAAATCAGGAGATTTTAAAAATTGTATTTTCAATTTATATACAGACTCCCAATAAGTGAGTCCAGTGCCATTAGGGCTTTGATTTAAATGCAATTTTTCTGAGGATTAATTTAGCATGACAAGGATGATAAGAAATCAATTCTGCCTCACAATAGAATCCATATATTTACAAATGATCAGATTTCACATCAAGGGGTCAGGGCAACACTATAGTAAGTGCCTTTAAATATATAGGCACTTACAATGGTGTTGCACTGACCCCTCAACACATCACATTGTCCTAAACAGTTTCTATCTCTCTACTAATATAACAATCTCCCTCACTAACACCCATGTAAGCAGAACTGTACAAATGCCTTATAGCTACTTTATCTCACCTGAGCAGGAAGTGCCAGCCCTAGTTCAGGATGACAAAACCTTGCAAACAGTTTGCCAATTTAACCCTGCTTTGCATGGAAGTGCACGTGCAAAGCAGGGTTAAATTTGAAAACTGCACTGTTTTGTCATCCAGAACACAGGGCAGGTTAGCTGTTGTGACCAATTCTTGTCCATTGCATGTCTGCCAGTCCACAATTTCCTTAAAATTCGGGATTTAAAGGACCTTGCAGACATCTGTCATAGTTCAGTGGAGCGATAGAGGCCATGTTGTCCTCTTGTTATTTGTTAGTGAATAGTAGATTTTTGTATATTTTTGTTTAAAAATGTTTTTTGCTTTGGAAGGAAAGACTGATTGGTTATTGCTTTGTTGTTGTTGGAACAATTACAAAATTAAGAAATATTAGATGGGTGCAGAGAATTTAGAGCTTCAAAGTTTTTTCATACGATTTCACATCAGTGTGTCAAATTATGTTCTTATAAGGTAGTAAAGTCTGTTGCATACAAAAACTGAAACAAATTTTTAAAAACTCCCATGTAAAGCAACTTTAGTCGAGCGTTGGCACTTGAAAGAAGTGCATTTGTTATTTTGTTATAAAATGTACCTATATTTAACATGTCCAATAGATTGCTGTTAGGATTTGCAGGTTTTGTGTTTTTTTTTGTAGAAATAAACTACAAAATTTTAATGTTATTTACGAAAAGACAAACAAAATGTATGTATGATTGTTCACATAGACTAGTTATCTTTAAAAAAATGAACTTGTTAATTGGAATGGGAAGTATGTACTGTGCTTTTGTCTGAACAGTCTAAATCATAAATCTTAAACATTGTGTACTGCAGGATAACTGACGCCAATCAAAGACAGGACATATTATTGGATCACCTGTGGTGTCCAGCTGGTGGATGGCGTCTGCTTCTTTATCCTGAGTATAACTCTGTCACCATGAGTCTAATTGACTTAAAACTTGGCAGTTACGTTCCTCTCATGATTACCGTGTGCAGTGCACAAGAACTGTGACTAGAGCTTCATTGTTTTTCATCCTTTGCCATCAATAAGTTTAACAGGTGCATCTTGTGATAATTTGCCAGCTTGTTTTTTGTTTCGCTCCTTGTGATTTTGTGTGATAGAATCAGTATGTTATCATTTATGCTAAAAGGGACCATCTGAATTTTCTCTCGAACAGAGAGAAAATTGGACATGACCTTGGACAAATTTGTGCAGGCTGATTTTTGTCTATACCTTCTGATAAAGCAGGAATATTCTGGGTTCAGCATGACAATAGTAAATCTGACCAGGGCTGGGATATAACTGAAAGATTGTTGAAAGCAGCGTAAAACTCAATACAAACAAACAATTGATATATTTGCCAACTTTCAGCTGGTCCTTGTCTGTGCGAGATGTATGGATGTTTTTAAATTTAATCCTTTTAATGTATGTACAAATACTATTATTATGTTCACTATTCAAACATTTGTTGTACATTTTTGGGGGTTTCATATTTGTTAAGGCATCACAGACCTATCAAATAGTTTATATCAATGGGTTTTCATCTACTTGTTATATTTTTGGAGTTATATTCTGGTAGTATAAGTTACATTTAGCCCTTGACATGCTGAATTGAAATATCTTTGCAAAAACACAACAAAAAGTGCTCAAAGCATTGGATGCATTTATTGCGAGTAGGTAGTCGTTTTGAAGACAAAACTATTCAGCTTTTATGGATTCAAAATAGGAAAAACAGGTGGTATAGACAAAGGTCAGACTGCACATATGTGCAGGCTGATGTTTGTCTATAGCTCCTGCAAAAGCAGGAATATTCGGGGTACAGTATGGCAAGGGTTAAGATTATTTTGCTTTACCCAAATTTTGCAATTATTCATTGTTATGCTCGTTTTATTATTGCCTATAAGTGAGGTTTAGTGCAAAACTATTGTAAATGCAAATTACGTACATTTACAAGAGCTGGGCATAAACCTTGATATTCATGAACAGTTGAATTCTCTTAATTGCCAACTTATTGTACATTTAGCAATTCACTGCTGAAAAGCAACTTGCTTAATGCACAAAGTTAGTTTCATAGATCAAGTGTTTCTTTTTATGCCCCCGATAGGGAGGCATCATAAATTTGACTTGTCCGTCCGTCCGTCTGTCTGTCCGTCCGTCATTCCGTCCAAAAACTTTAACATTGGCCATAACTTCTAAATCAAAGCGGTGTCGGGGGCATTGTCATCTTACAGTGACAGCTCTTGTTATTAGCAACTTTGTTGTTTGCAAAGAAATGATCACACAAAGGTGTTGTGATTAACAGGATTCCGCTTTACTTGAATAAGACATTGGAATTAATTAGCCTTGTGTTAAGGATGATCAACCATTCACAAACATATAAAAATGGTTCGATGCTTTGTTTGCAATTGAAGTGCATGTGAAATCAGCCCTGCGGTTAGGTTGAAAACGTTAGCGAAGTGCTTTCGAAATGATACCTCGCTTTGCACATTTGTGCATGTGCAAAGCGGGGTATCATCTCAAAGCGCTGGTGAAACATTTTTACATCCTGAACACAGGGCAGGGTACCATTTAAACATTCCCTGAACTTTTTCATCATGAATGCAGGAAACGATAAAATTCTGCTTTGTAGACAAAGGAATTGCAGAAACTACCTGTGTGCTCATTTATCCAGCACAAAATACAGACACAGATCAACTTTTTAAAGCCCTTAAGAAAGAGGCCTAGGGAAAAAGAATGTGGAAGATAAATTGCTTATTACAAGCATTTTTTTCATTTTCCACTCTTATTTTCCTCAAAAGACAAAGATTTTCAAAATGTCATCAACTAAAATTTGTTGCCTGCAACTTTGATTTTGGCACTCTAAAATTTTGTTGTCTGTAATGAAGGGTTAACTTCCTGCATAAGCAATTAATTGTAGAAGTGCTTATATTCTGAAAGGTCAGAGTGAAACAGTTGTAACTGCCAACAGACATAAAAGCAGTTTCAACCTTTTCATGCTAACCCATCAGTAAGGAATTGTCATGATAAAATTAATGTTTATACCATTACACAAATTTTAAAGATGTATGTATTTTCATTTATATTCATGTCTCTTATTGTGGAGACCCTTTAGAATAGATAACTACACAGCTTAATTGAATGAAAATGCATTGATATTTGAGGATAAATAAATTATATAAACACAAAAAATCTTGCCTTTAATCATTTCGCCCCCAGTTGGTCTTTAAGAGTAGAAAGCTAAGTTTGAGAACCACTTTCTGTTCTAGACAAGGCTTAGATTAGTTTGTCCTGTGGAAAACCGAGTGACTGACAAATTCCTTAATCTTGAGCCTGATTGCGGTGATGAAGACGTAGTTGTCACTTTGACATGTCGTTTGTGCTTTCTTGAACTAGAGTATTACAAGGGGTCAAGTGCAATACTATTTTAAGTGCCTATAAATGTATAGGCACTTATAGTCCGTTTGACTTCTATATGGACCAACCTTTTCATCAATTACATAAAATTGCGTTTGAATAAAGAATTTGTATGTAGTAAAATCTTAATTTCAGCTGTATACCATTCCAAAAAATATTTTTTGAAAATAAAATTATTTCAAAATAATGATTTTGTCCATCTAGTTAATGTTAATATTTTCGCATTATCCGTTCTTAAATATGAGGGGTGATGGAGGCTGTTCAATAGTAGTATATAGTAGTAAAAACACGTGGTTTCATACTAAACTTTTGACAGATGAAATGTCCATTATTCCTTATTTGGACATGCTAATGAGCATATCGACGGTCATGTCATCTTAAACTTCAATAGCACGTGATTTTGTCCGTTAGTACTCGCCTTTTCATAAAGTTTTCCTCGTGAAATTCCCAACTACCTTGTTTAATAATGCTTTTTGATTGGTCTTAACATGTAAATATAGGGTTCATCTCAGAATGAATAAAAACAATAATCAATTATCTGGTCAAACAGTTTCTCAAGAAAGAGAGAATATGCACAGATTTGATATCCAACGGTAGCAAAAATTTTAGACAAACTTTATTATCTTGAAAAACTCGATTTTATAGTAATACAATTCACTTAAAATTTTACTCTTTTGACTCGGCCCCTATGCAAATCAGTACTATTTTTGGTTATACAATTCGCTGTTCCGTTTAATACAGTAACACGTAGGTATGAAATGCTGAAAGTTAACATGTAGACGGACGGACAAAATCTTTATTTTACATTCCAAAATTCTGAATAACAGAATTCGTCATGGTATTAGCTGGAAAAAATGATAGAACAAGAAAAATATGCGTTTCATTATTTAATTTCTGAGATTTTCGGCGAAATGTTGGTCCAAACGGACTATACTATAGTATTGCACTAAACCCTCGAAATTAAGTCAGATTGAATTTGACCAGAAAATTACCCCTACATTTTAGGAGGGATTTCAAAATAAAATGGCATATTTATTGCTCTCTCCATCATGAGAAGATGTGCAATTTAAATAAATTTTCAGGGAGCTCTAAGATCATGGTCACGGTTCAAATGAGCCTGCCTGTATTATATGTATGATTGTGAAATGTCTTGTTTAAAGCTCCACTGGCCAAAAGGCCCGCATGCTGTTATTATGGCCACGTTCCAGGAAGAGGGGGTATATTGCTTTCCACTTGACGGTCGGTTGATCTGTCTGTAGACCGTTTTTTGTCCGGAGCATATCTCGAAAAGTAAGCAAGTTAGAAATCCTGTAAGAAACTTCACAGATGAATAGATCTTATTGAGGAGACCCATCATATTTTGCAAGTTATTGTTCTTTGTTGATTGACAAAGAATATGCAATTGACCTGCTTTTATGGGGGCCATAAATGTTTTCAAACATCTCTTGTTATGGCAATGTGTCTGTTATGGCCGATCCTTTCTTCTGTATACCTTTACTTTAAAAACTCTTCAGAATCTAATAGATGGATTTCAACCGAATTTCACAAGAATCTTCCTTGGGTGACCCTTTTTCAGATTTATTCAAAGGATTTTAATCAATTGAAAATCATGTCTTTTAAGTATGTGAGAAACAAAACTATACATTCAGAATGCACAAAATTTGATGGAATCAACTAGAATTAAATCATTGTTAGCCAACTTCAAGATCCAAGCCCAGGATCAATGTATAATGACTACAGTCAATCTTGCCCGAGCGACCACATCTATTAAGCGACCATTTTTATTAAGCGACCCCTTTCAAAATCCCCTTCTTTGAATCAAAATATCTATAGAAATAGATATTTCTGGTATAAAAATTATTGTAAATCAATTCTATGCTGTTAAAACTCACCAGAATTGTCTCAATAAGACGATTCTGTTGAGTTTTTACAGCATATGATTTTTCAGGATTTCTCAATAATATACATATTCGATTTCCTACTTGTAAACAAAATGTGTTTTAAGCGACCATTTCTTTCAACGACCGCTTTTTGGTGGTCCCATTCCTGGTCGCTTAATACAAGTTTTACTGTATGTAGAGCATAGCCACTAAATTAATTGATGGATTCAAAAATAATTTGGTCTTCATGATGAGTAGAATGATGTGCTTTGTGAAATAAATTAATGGATTCTTCAAAGATAAAAGTCAGAGATCAAATGTTGCCCACATTCTGATGGCTCAGTGCGAAACAGTTGTAAGTGCCTATAACTTATCCATAATATTATAACACGATGGGGTAAAACACAATTATGAAAGAAGAATTACATAGAACTTCATTCATAATAGAAAGCATATGTCACGTTTTGCCAAGTACTCGGATAGCTTTGCCCATTTATGAGGTCATACATCATCTTTAGTGGGAACGTTGATGCTTTAAATGTTGTATAACATAGAAAATGACAAGCTTCAATTTCTGTGAAATTCTCGTAATGTCAATATTATTACTTACCAATTATCTAACATTAAGAAAAATGTTATTTTACTATTTTTCACCCACAAAAGGGTAATAGAATAATTTCAGCATAGTGATTGTGTTATAATGGATATAATTTCACTCTTTCATGTTGATGCGTCCATGATTTGACGAGTCATACCCCAAGCTACCAATTAGAGGTAGACATTCTGCTTTCATCAGGTCTCCATAGCATAGGCGTAACTTGGATTTTGAAATTTACACACACTCAAAAGGCGACCAACATAGAATATAAAGGATGAAGGCGATATGTGGACTGAGACAAAAGATAAATGTCCTCCATCCACTCTCCTTTTCTATGATTTGAGCATTAGTGTTTAATCAAAACATTGTATCTACACCTTGAATAAGCTGTAGTTTCGATGTTATGATCTTTCATCAACTGCATTTTTGAAAGAGGATTTATTTCTATTACACACTTGTGTAATGCCCATAATGGTAGTTACGCCCTTGCTTAGTCCTATCCTATCCATGCACTTATTAGATCAATCCTTTCTGTGCACTAACTCGAGAACCAATTGACTTTGAATCATGAAACTTCATACAGTTGTTGCCCATGACCACAAAGAAGTATCCTATTGGTTTTCAGCTCCACTGGCCAAAAGTAGATTCTTAGAGAAGTAGATCTCTACCATAAATGGATATTAGCTACGCCCATTGAAAAGTTATATCTAAAGTTTGGTTTATAGTCTTTTTTATGATATACCTTTAAACATGACTTTTCACTTTAACCCCCAATCACCGAAATTGCAGGTCGGCTGTTAACAACAACTCTCACAGGTACCCATTTATACACTTGGGTACAGAGGAGCAATGTGGAATAAATTCTTTGCACAGAAATATTCCCGTGGTCTGGTTGGGATTCAATCCCGGAACCTTTCAATCCCAGAGTCACCTTCCTAACCGCCTAGGCCAAAACCTACACAGTAAAGCCATGATTTTTCAACTGATTTAAAATCTTTGTAGGAATCTGATTTTTGTCTAAATCTATTTATCTAACATCAATTGGGAAACAAGTTCTTACATGTTAGATTAATCTCTCTTGATTCTGCTTCCTGAACAGATAAAATGACAGACTAAGGCTGGAAATTGACCAATCACATTAGCTCAATTTATGGTCATGTGAACTAAAAATATAAAGAAAAGTTGTACAATTTTCTGAAGGACAATGGTTGGAAAAAGATGAATAACAAACAGCCAACTGATCAGTATTACTCTCTGTTATTAATAAACAATTATATATAGAAATCTTGTACATATATCAACAAATTAAAAAGATAAAGTATTTTAATAATCAGCATTTACATTCATGTACATGTATATAATTAAACTACAATTTTTTATACCCTAATATTGCATTAAATTCATGCCATTTTTTGTCAAAGTTTATTTGAAACACAAGCGCAAAAACCTAATGTTAAACAACTAGTATAAACCCCAAACAGCCCTGTGTTCAGGATGTAAAAGTGTTTTGCGAGCCCTTTGAGATGATACCTTGCTTTGCATGTGCACATACATGCAAAGCAAGGTATCATTTTGAAAGCACTTTGCTAACGTTTTCATCCTGTACGCAGGGCAGGGCTTGACACTTACTCTTTTTCAATTGGGTCCTGCAAAATTCGAGGACCCCCCCCACTCCCGATAATCAGGTATCCCTTTATTGTCAAATGCAAATAATTTAAATTGGATGGATCCCATCAATTTTTGTGCATTCTGATTGGCT
Source organism: Fragum whitleyi (assembly GCA_948146395.1). Lineage (NCBI taxonomy): Eukaryota > Metazoa > Mollusca > Bivalvia > Cardiida > Cardiidae > Fragum > Fragum whitleyi. Next base: position 10,307,646 of record OX411543.1, on the reverse strand, counting down.
GAAAATTAGTTTCATTCCCTAATAAAATTAATTCTGAGTACACAGCTATATTTTAAGCTTACCTACAAAGAAGTCCAAAAATGAATCTTTCCCTTTTGGAGAAATATTTACACTTTTGCTTCAAAATATTAAATCATTAAATATAAAGACATCATTTGTTTATTTCATTGAGGTATGAAACTAAAAACCTAATCACACTCATGTATGAATCTGCTATACAGTGTGATTACCTTTTTAGTTTCATGTCTAAATGATATAAAAAATAATATCTTCATCTCTTAAATAAACTAGGAAAAATCATAGGTATAATTAATGTATATTATATTCAAAAATGATTTTGAAAGTCAAAGATTCTAACTTCACATTATTCATGTAAGGAACAATTAGAAGATAGAATCTTTAGCTTGCAAAGATATGGATATTGATTGAAAGATTTGTTTGTTTGTTTGAATAGGGTTTTATGACGCTTTTGTCATTATTTCAGCTGGAGCACCTAACAAAGGATTCCTGGTATTTCTCACACCAATACTACCATCACATCCTTTCCTAGCCTCCAGCTGCTATCACACATAGCTCTTTGAGTATCATCAACCCATTGGTAGTAGACCTGATTGAAAGAATGACAGATTCTTAATTTGACAGAAATAGAGGGATCCTGATGGAATCCCTTACTATGAATTATGTGATTTTGGTATCCTTGACAGAAATAGAGAAATCCTGATGGAATCTTTTACTATCAATTATAGGATTTTTGGATCCTTGGCAGAAGTAGAGGGATCTTGATGGAAACTTTTACTTGATGGATCCTCCTGATCTTGAAACGCTATTAGTGTCAAAGCCTGCAAACAGGATCAATAATTATTTACAATAATGTTGAATCAATCTGCATTATAAAGCACACACAATAATACCAATTGTTTTTGGATATATTGGAGACAGATTCATTTTCCAATGAGACCTAAATTATTGATGCTTTTCAATGCTGAATTCAAAAAGGCCAGGGGCTAGTTTTATCAAAGGTCTTATGACATATCGCACATAATAAATTCCCGTCCAAATCTGTCTTACGATGCTTGATAAAACAGGACCAAGGTTCTTGTGAAGTAAGTACAACTAAATATAAAATTTTGTTTGTTTGTTCTGTTTCAGTCATATCATGGCTACTGCGACACCATACAATGGTTTCCTGGTATTTCTGTCACCAGTTCTACCAGGAGATCCTGTCAGAGTCTCCAGCTTGTCATCTAACATGGGTTTATGATTATCATCTCAATGGTGGGAGGCAAATATGCAAAAGGATGCTCAATATAAGAGGGCCTTTACTAATATAAGTTAACCTTAAACATTAATCAAAAACTTATTTCAATTGATTTAATAACTGTCATTCTTTTACTTCTTTTAAGCTAAGACAGGTATTTTGCATAAGAGAGTAGTTATAAAATCTTTATGTAAATGTGTAACATAGCTTCGAGGAGTATTGGTAAGCAGAAATATTTTAAACATAATATTATACACATTTTATGCCCCATACCTATAGCGTGTTTGTATTTGTCCGTCTGTCAAAACTTAACATGTGAACTAAACACATCCCTGTAATTAAAATCTATTTAAGTTACAATGCAGATATTTGGTATGAGTGCTGTTGAGAAAAAGAAAACTGCAAGGCCATATAAAAATTCACCCCTTATTCCCAAACATAATTTGAAAATTTGAATTGCAAACTAAGCAATTTCCCTATGACTTCTAAAGTGTTTGACATAATATAATAAAGTCAATCTTGATTGTGCTACCACGTCTATTAAGCAAACCAATTTTATTATATGACTGTTTTATAAAAACCTTCCTAAAATTGAAATATCCTTCAAAGTAGATGGTATTGGTCCAAAAGTTATTGTAAGCTAATCCTTTTCAGTAAAACTCGATAGAATCGTCTCATAAATCCTAAGTGTTAACAACTTAGGATTATTGAGAAATTTTCAATAATATATAACTTTCAGCAGGATAACATGAATACACTCAATGCCATGTCAAGTCTTATTGAGATAAATGCGGCGTCTCGGGGCAAATTAGTGACGTCATGAACATCACACCCACCCTTGATTGTTTTTTCAGCAATATTTCATATGTTTTAAACTGTGAAGTCCTATCAAGTTCTACCAATTAAATGTTTCAAGATAGTCAATGCACATCTTCACAAAAACATCCAGCTTTTTCAAATAAATTTCTTTAATAAGATGGATGTTACGGTATTGCGATAAAGTTTATTACGGACAGCTAGGTTTCTACTCTAAACGCGTTTAACATTTCAAGCAGGAGAAAAAAAATCAACCTTTTATATCAATTACCCAAAAAATGATGTTGAGGAATTTACTTCTAGTCTTTATTGATTAATTTGAGACCCAATGTGAGGACAATAAATTGCGTTTTATTAAGACAATAATCCATATTAACTGTAATTACCATTTCAAGTGCCCCGACGTACGTTATTTCAGAAAAAAGAACATAGTTTTTGGTTGATCAGACCCCTCACAGCGTCAAGCCTATTTAGTAAATCTCGTGGTATGCAGGTTTACTTGTTGTGCATTCAATGCTTATTCGATACAATTTGAATTTTTTAAATATCTTGTGTATTACACGTTTAGTAGGAATTTCTTTCTAAACAGACAATTTAAAACTTTAAGTGCCCCTAAAGCGCATCGGTCGGTTTCCAAAGCGACGGTTCCTTAACAGACGCGTTGTCATATTTGGTTGCTTTTTTGTATGATAAGCACATTCATACATCCGAACAAAAACTCATAGTCTCATCCAAATCCGACAAATGATTAAAAAGTTATTGCAATAGTCTCAGAACTTTTTGATACCCCCTCGTAAACAACCATTCTCCTCTGGATTGCTTTTGGGTGGTCCCGTGAGCTGTCTCTTAATACAAGTTCTACCATATTTGGTATGAAGTTACACATGTAGGTACACACCTTTCAATGCTTTGAATATGATGAAGGCTAAGATCAAATTTGTTTAGCCTTATCCATCAAAACTTATCTTGATTATAAGGGTCCAAATTTACCCCCCTCTTCCACCCTACAGATCAATGTTATTACATTGGTTTGAAGGGTGGTAGGGTGGGGGTAAATTCAGACCCCTCTAATCGAGATAACTTAAGCTGTAAACCTAAACTTTTCCTGTACCTTTAAAAAATTAAACAATCCCAAAGAAAGAAAGAGCATATTCTGCCTATGGTCATGTCAAGGTCGTTTGACTGAATAAAGGTCATGCAGCTATCAAAATATTTCCCTCTAAGGTAACATGGAATCTCAATTCTGTCATCGATCATTACTAAACATCGTTATAAATGTTATGCACCTTTGGTCTTGTTGAACAGAGATAAATGTGAAAACATACTGTAATCAAACAAGTAATATTAATATACAAATATATATCAACAGTTTCTAGGTAAATACTACAGTACATGTATAAGCCAAAAATACACTATATCCAAATATAAATTCATTTGATCTTTAGATAATTATATACAAGCATCATAGTTATCAAATATATTCAACAATTTTCTGCAATAAAAAACAAATTTTGATTATAATCACAGACACAAGATTTGTAATTCAAGTGTTCAAGAAATAAAAAGACCCGTGACCCCAATTTTGATGGCTAAGCGCTAAACAGTTGTAACTGCCTATAAACATATAGGCAGTTACAACTATTTTGCGCTGAGCCATCCATTTGGAACAATGCTGAATTTTTTCCGTAAACTGGAAAGTAACTAGGACGTAAGTGTAGTGCCTTTGGGTCATTTTTTTAGGTACTTTGGTCAATACACTTGATTAAAATGATTTTTCTTTATTCCATTCAAATCTTATACAGACATCTTTAGGAGATTTCATAATTTAATGATAAAAATGCAGTAAAACATTGCGTTTTGTTATCTAATTACATTATGCCCGTTCTTAATCTTTTGTGGATTTATTTCCTCAGTCATCTTGATGCTTAAAACATCATGTAAACCCACATGCGAAATGACACACTTTCATGGCTGAACCATTATAATTCCTAAACTCTATTCCGTAGAATTACTGGTAACTGATTGCCTGTGACCCCATAAATAAAACTAGGGAGCCTGATGCGCTACCAACTATGACACAGTCCAAATATGTTGAAGAGTGGTAATCAGGGCCTGAGGTTATAAAACTTTTCTCAGACTCAACTGAGAAATTTCTCAAATTTTAAATTTAATTAAATATATGAAAATAAAAGATAATATGAATAAGTTGTTATTTATAACAACTTATTAATATTATCTTTTATTTTGATACATTTAACTAAGTATTAAAACAGAATTACGGCTTTAATCTCAAATTGAAATTTGAGAAAATTTTTATTTGAGATTGAGGAAAGTTTGATAAACTCGGACCCAGATTAATTAGGGTTATAGTCCATGGGAGCTGTTTTAAAGCATGACATGCCATTTATATCTATATTTCTGTTTCCTCTGGTTCCCTGTTAAACCTCCTTATCTTCATATCAATGTCACCGCTGGGTAAAAACTTGAGATGGTTCCAGGCCTCACTTCTCCTCATCTGTGAGATGTCATCTCCATTTACCTCGCAGATTTCATCTCCTACTTGTAGATGGTGCTCAGCTGGTCCCCCTGGTAGGGTGAAAAACAACAAGTTGTGTTTGTTAACATTTGTCATGCTGAACCTGGAATATTCCTGGTTTTGTGAGAGGTATAGACAAAGATCAGTCTGCACATATGTGCAAGTTGATCTTTATCTAAACAACCTATTTTTCCTTTTTTGAAAACCAGAAAAGCTTAACAAGAGCACCGCCTTAGGGTGTCTACACCTGGCTGTTAAGAGCTGGATGGTGAAGAAAATCTAAGTCGAAAAAGGGGCATGTTATGCACAAACAGTATCTAGAGTTATCCCCCTTGCTGGAATAGGTCACTCTTTTGATGGTGAAAATGTGTGCCAATTTTCATTTCAAGAGATATCAAAAAATGAAAACAACAGCAAGGATGACAACGACAATGACACCAAGGCAAAAGCAATACCTCAGGTTTTCTCCGAAAACAGCCAAGCTAAAAATTTAAATTTCAAGATGATTACCAACTCATATTTAGTGCATTCAGTACTTTGAGCACTATGAGTTTGTAGCAATTTTGCCAAGATTTTTTATTCAGCATGACAAGGGTTTAACACCATGCCCCTGCCACTGCCTTTTTCAGAAACAGTAGTATGATACAATACAGTAATCAACAACACAAAATATTTAATGAAAAGTTTAGATTGTCCACATATTTGACCTTGAAAAATTATTTTGACATTGACAGATGACTTTAGTAACTACAGAAAGCTCTGGCCACAAGGAATTAAAAAAGGCCTTATCACTTTCCATTTAAAACTTATGGCCAATATTAAAGGTTTTGGCAGACAAATGGACAAAGAAACAAGACGAAAACTATATGCCCCTGATCTATTGATGTGGAGTCATAACAAGAGCTGTCGGAGGACAGCGAAGCTCGACTATTCCTAGTGCTGGATAGTAACAGCAAATCAATATCGACATTGGAAATTCAATAAAATGAAAGTCAAGAGAAAAGAATCTTTGTCTAGAGGTTGATATTATGGTCACAGAAGCATGTGCAGAGTTTCAAAGCAATAGCTTAAGTAGGAACAGAGATACAACTAACATAAAACAGTTGCACATAAAAACATAACCAAGATTTTTAAGGCCAAAAAGGGTTAAAATTCCACTAAATTAAATATCAGAGTAATGAATCTTTTTCTGTGTGCTAATATTATGGTCAAAGAAGCGTGTGTTAAGTATCCAAGCAACAACTATAGTAGAAATAGAGATATTACAGAAATACAACATTTGCATGTAAAAACTTAACCAAGATTTACTAAGTCCAAAAAGGGTTAAAATTCCACTAAATTCTATACCAGAGAATTAAATCTTTATCAAGAGGCTGTTGTTATGATCATTGAAGCATGTGCAAAGTTTGAAAGCAATAGCTTTCATAGAGAATTAGAGGTATAACTGATGTACAACGTTTGCATGTAAAAACTTAACCAAGAATTTCTGAGTCTGAAAAGGGTTAAAATTCCACTAAATTCCATATCAGAGTAATGAATCTTTGTCAAGAGGCTGATATCATGGTAACAGAAGCATGTGTAGAGTTTCCAAGCAAAAGCCTAGGTAGAAATAGAGCTATAACTGATATACAACATTTGCACGTAAAAACTTAACCAAGATTTCTAAGTCCAAAAAGGGTTAAAATTCCACTAAATCCAAAATCAGAGTATTGAATCTTTGTCAAGAGGCTGATATTAAGGTCACAAAAGCATGTGCAAACTTTCAAAGCAATAGCTTTATTAGAAATAGAGATATTACAGAAATACAACATTTGCACATAAAAACTTAACCAAGATTTTCTAAGTCCAAAAAGGGTTAAAATTCCACTAAATTCAATATCAAAGTAATGAATCTTTGTCAAGAGGCTGATATTATGGTCATAGAAGCATGTAAAAAGTTTCAAAGCAATTGCTTTATTAGAAATAGAGATATTACAGAGATACAACATTTGCACGTAAAAACTTAACCAAGATTTCTAAGTCCGAAAAAGGGTTAAAATTCCACTAAATTCAATAACAGAGTAATGAATCTTTGTCTAGATGCCGATATTATGGCCACAGAAACATGTGTAAAGTTTCAAAGCAATTGCTTTTATAGAAACAGAAATATTACAGATAAACAACATTTGCACGTAAAAACTTAACCAAGTTTCTAAGTCCGAAAAGGGTTAAAATTCCACTAAATTCAATATCAGAGTAATGAATCTTTGTCTAGATGCCGATATTATGGCCACAGAAACATGTGTAAAGTTTCAAAGCAATTGCTTTTATAGGAACAGAAATATTACAGATAAACAACATTTGCACGTAAAAACTTAACCAAGTTTCTAAGTCCGAAAAGGGTTAAAATTCCACTAAATTCAATATCAGAGTAATGAATCTTTGTCTAGATGCTGATATTATGGTCACAGAAGCATGTGCAAAGTTTCAAAGCAATAGCTTTTATAGAAACAGAGATTTTAAACACTTGCATGTAAAAACTTAACCAAAGCATTACGCCGACGCTGATGCCGTCGCCCGGGTGACTGGAATAGCCCCCTATTCTTCGAATAGTCGAGCTAAAAAAGTTATGAACCAGTAACTGTAGTCTGACAAATTGATCAAGATTGTTTTATGTTACGTCATATATAACAGTTGTAAGGGATGCAACCTGATTGCAAACTATGTCATTAAGTTACTATTATTTCCCTTGCATCAATTAAACTCCCTTAGCTTGCAAAGAAACAATACTTTAAACTAAGCTTTTCTTCAAAAAATGGGTATGGAACACAGACATCTTTCAAGTTGAATTTCAACAAAATCCTTCCAAGTAATTTCAGAGAAACTGGATTTCTAAGATTTAACCATGAAAATAACAGTGTCACAAGCTTCTCTGATGACCATACTTGTTTAACCTTTTTTGCTGTTCAGGACATATTCCTGTTGTACTCAAAGCCTTGTATAAAGTGAAGACTAAGATCAGCCTGCACAGATGTGCAGTCTGATCTTAGCCTACACAACCTGCTTTCTCCTAAATACTTGAGCAAGACAGGTATTATTTATCTAAAATGACCTGGCACTCATTAACTTCCGTTAGTGCTTGAGTATTCCCTGAGCGTAACTCAATTTCACTTTACTGTTAACTTATTAGTTCACATCTTCTTTCAAAAAGTTGTGGTAGTACAGTGGTTTCAGACACCTTCCCTTACACCTGTAAGGTGCTGGGTCGAGTTCAAGTCCCGACAGAGACATATATTTTGATAATTGTGATTATTAATAAGATAGTGATCTTTTTCTTTTTTTTTTAATTACATTTCTTATTATCATTTTGTTATTATTATTTTTAAGGGTCAGCTATGATTAATATTTTTTATTCTTACATCATTTGTTGTTTGCACCAATCAAGATTATTGTATTCTGATCAAGAGTAAGATTTGTTTCATACCTCAATGCATAAAAGATAATAAGTTGTTAGTAAGCTTGTACCAAAAAGTAGTTCCAATAAAAATCTCATTTGCTTCATGATATTGAATTATAAGACATGAAAAGAATAGAGTTTTTGACGTTAATAACCTAATCACTTCACTTAAACATGAATTTCAGTTAGCGTGTTCAAACCCTGTATATGTTTTTAATTTTATACCGTCAAAAATTAAAAAAAAAAATGCCTCTTCATCTCTTAAATATAGATCTAGATAAATTCCAAAATTTATTACCAGTAGTCTTATGCAACACCGTTCAAAATATCAAAAGTATCAAAATAGGTACTTAAAAAAGTGTTACCCTAAAAAGAAAAAAAAATATTTCTGGTCATGGTCTGGGTTGAACTCTTGACCTCCGGATTATGGGGAATCATCCTTACCACCACCACTAAATTTCTGTATGCACATTGAGTTGTGATACATATTTTTCATCTTAACTTCAAGAGCATAAGTCTATATTAAGTAACATATTTACCAACTATCGATAGGGGTCGAAAGGAATATTTAATGAGTGACAGGTCATTGTAGATAAATAATACTTGAAAGGATATATTTGAAAAAACTTGAGCAAGATAGGTTAAATTGTCCATATTAATGTCAATTTGTTTGAAACAAAATTCAAATTCAGTAGGACAAGAGTTTAAATTACCTTTAAAAATCCTCTTCACAGTGATTGGTTGATCTCCCTTGATTGACATTCTACCGCCCTCTATAACAAAACCAAGGCCAGTCACTCCTTTATTGATTGTAACCATTATTACTTCCCCTTCTCCTTTGTTCTTTGTATCATCTATCTGGGACAATGCTGTGAAATACAAGATTTTAGAACTTTGTAATTAACTCCAGAAATAACTTTATCAAAAACTTAAAAAACTCAGGAAGCTAACATTCACAAAGCATTTTTGAAATGATATGTACCGGCTTTGTTTGTGCACATACATGCAAAATCAGGGTCTCATTTCTAAAATGTTCAAAAAAATGTTTATGCACTCTGAACGCAAGAATAATTTTATGAAACTCTGATATACAATGATAGGACAAGTTCTATAAGTAAGATATTTTTTTTTAATCTAATTTCGACTTTGTCATGCATATGAGTAAGACAAAAGCTTGAAACAGTAATTCTATAACAAATATGAGCATAATAAATTGAATAGATCTGATCTTGTATCCAGGTTAAAGTAATGTATTATAGTTAAGTATATGTAATATTGATATTGGCAGTGTGCTTCATACAATGTATCAACTGCTCATTTCAATATTTTGGGTCATTTTCTTCTATCAAGAAAAATACTTTTCTTGATAAATGAAATTTTGACAGAAATATTTAATGGCCCTGTCACACCTCAACGTTTTAGCCAGCGTGTGCCTAACGCGTTTGAGAAAATGACTAAGTCCGCAAAACGTCGGCAAACGCTGACCTACATTTTCTTTTTGTCAATTCACGACGCGCTTGTAGCGTGTTCATAGCGAGTTTGAACGTGTGAGTAACGCGTGAGAAACGTGTCCAGAACGTGTTGATAGCGTATGTCAGCGTATACCAACGTTCTTGAGCGTGTGTCCAACGTTCTCGTAACATCCTCAGAACGTACTTAGCGTGTTTGTAACGCGCTTCTAGCGTGTTATAACGTGTTCGCAGCGTGTTTTGGATGTAAATATAAATTCTGCAACAAATTACCACTTTAAATTCATTCTTTTAGTATATAAACAGGCCACCGGCCACTACACATATTCAAATTCAAAGTATGTTGGTTCATGTAAAAGAAAAATAGGAAAAGACGAAAAGAAAATACACTGGCACCTTTTACATATGAAAACATGCATATAACAAACTTATGAGATTACAGGCTGATTAAAGCTTTCAGTACTTTTTACTCGAAAAATATTGCAAAGGGTAATGAACTACTTGTCATAATGCACTCCTTTCTTCCTCCATATGCTCTACCATGTAGGATGACTTTCTACAACCTCTCTTAATCTTGAATAGCTAGTCCTATATTAAGGGGGAAAAGGTGTACCAAATATCAAACTTGTAGTACATATAATAGAATCAAATATTCTGAACAGAGCAGAATAGAGTAAAACATGTCTTGTATTATGTCCACTAGGTACAACGATGTACTTGTCTTTTTGGTATATTGATAATGATCAATTGAGACGAATGAATGTTTGTATTTTCGCGAACGTATTGTTATTCTAACCAAAGAGCAGACGCACTTGTAAAGCTATAAACGCAATTTTTAATGCACATTTAGGCTACATTCTCCACCTCGACAATCTAAGGAATTAAGAAAATCCGTAAAGGATTTATATAGAAGAAAAGACAAACAGCTTATAACATAACATAACATAACATAAGTTTTATTTATATGACTTGAACGAAATCGTTCATCGTCAAATATATAGAATGCTTCTTATAATCGAGTTTCCAAGTCATTCTTAGACTGGTCATGAGGAAACTTGCAGATATGAACATGTCAAAAGGGTCATACACACGTACATGCACAAATTTATTTATTTACAAGCTCAAGCTGATGGTAGAAATTCAAGACAAACATGCAGCGGAACTTTTAAATTTTCATTGAAAACTGAAACGTTGTCATACGCCAGAAACACGCTGTGAACTCGCTGGCAACGCGCTAGACACACGTTCAGTACACTGAAGACACGCTATGCACACGTTCCCAGTACGCTGGAGACACGCTCGAAGCACGTTAAACTTTTGGCGAACGTGTTTCTAGCATGTCCGTAGCGTAAGTGAACGAGCTCCTAGCGTGTCTCTAGCGTGCTGAGCGTGTTCGGAACGTGTGCGGAACGTGTGCGGAGCGTGTTCCAACACGTTCGGCACACGCTGAGAAATTTTAAGCATGCACAAAATTTTATGAGATACTCAGCGTATCGCAACGTGTGCCAACGTGTTACAGCGTGCCGATAGCGTGTGCGGAACATGTCCATAGCGTACCCGACGTGTTCGCAGCGTGTTATAAAAAATCCAACACGTTCCGCACACACTGGCTAAAACGTTAAGGTGTGACAGCCCTATTAATAAAGAATGCTTTGATATACTGTATCTACCAGTATTTACATTTCAATAGTTTGATAAAAATTATCATTTTCAAGAAAAATAAAATATTTCTTGACAAGGGCAATTTTAGCCAAAATATTGAAATAAAGAGTATTCTTAATATAATGCATCTACTTACATTTAAGGACTTTATCAACGTCAGGTGTATATCTGTATCGACTGTCGTCATCGCTAGTTACAGAGTCGGCTGTCCTGGGGCTGTATGTGGAGTCTGATCTGGGACTCAAACTTGCACTGCCATCTACGTCTTGTCTTGTATTTACAGGTGATAGAACTGTCTTCTCTAATGGAGACACTACCCTCTCTGTTACATTGTTAGATAGTTCAGAATGGCCATTTAGTCCATTTTCTTTTGTTAATTCTTGGTTGCTAGAGACGTTATTTTGTTCATTATTTACAATAACACTATTTTTTTCATTAACTGAATCTTTAGTATTGTCTAAATTATCAGTATCACTCAACAAATCATCACTACTGCTTACTGACTTGCCTTCTATACTCTCATTTCCATCAATGTCTTTTTCATCTGTTTTCAGTTCAACTGAGTCATTAGCTATATCTGATTTCTTGGTGTCACTATTATTATTTCCGATGTCTGAATATAAGTCAATTACAATATTTACACTAGGGTCTTCCGTTTCTTTCACATTTACAACATCAGTGTGGTCTAACTGACCTTTTGAATAATCTGTAGCCTGTTTAGAAATAGAGTCATTGATATTAGCACCATTATCTAATGTTACATTATTGTGAGAGTAATCTAAATTATTTAGAGGTTTCTGGGCATGCAATTGTGCAGAGTGATACGAGGAAACAACATCTATTACCTCTTTACTGTCATCATCATGGCTTACAATTTCTTCTTTACTTTTAGAACTATCTGGGGTATCTTCAGGATAAAGAGATAAGTCATCTACTTGAGTAACAGCCAGATCAGTCTCATTATACTGGATGTCAATGTCATTGATCAATAGAGGCGGGGCTTGATCAGGAATAGGGGGAGGAGCTCCAGTAGGTAGAGGAGGCGGTTCATCAGGGAGGGCAGGTACACTCTCATCGGATGATTGATATGTCATAACTATTGGAGTCTCTTCATTGACAAGGTCTGCAGGCTCAGACGTGTTATCTTTCAAAACACTCATTTGTTTCACATTAGAGATCACATCTGCCACAATACTTTCTGCAAAACCTTTTAAAGCATCTATGTCCTGAGTTTGTTGAATTACCATTTCATCTGATTTACCTTCAGTCTCATTCTGAAATTCTTCAAAGTCTGACTCATATTCATCTCTAGGTGACTTTGGATCAGACTTGACTTCCATTTCTTCCTCTTCTACAATTTCTGCTGGTACGTCATTTTCCTCTACATTACACTCATTAAACTCAGTGTATGACTCATTGTCACTGCTAGTACTGAAAGACCTGTTACGGTTTGTCAACAGTTTAACATCCACCTCTGGTCTAGAAACATCTTTCACAATATCTTCAAATGATTCTTCTGTCCTTCCAATATCTTTAACTTTTGCATCAGATAGAATTTCAGTCTGATTTTCAGTTTTGATAACATCTAGTGTATCTTTTGATTGATCTTGTTTCTCATCTTGTGACATTGTTTGTACAGCAGGTGAAGACTCAGTGAGTTTAGAAATATTTTGTGAGTTTGTGTCAGTGACAATATCCAGCTTACCTTCTGTGTCATTACCTTGTGATTGAAACGCTGCTGATGAAACTACCCCTCTATTTCCAACCTTGCTTATGGGTTCTATAGTATCATAATTAACAGAACCTGGTAATATATTCCGTCCAGGTTTAATTGATTCAGCTCTAGAATTGTCCATTGAGGCCATTATCACAGTTTCTATTGGTTGACTTGAATCATCCTCCTTCCTTCCTCTCTCTTCTGAAGGTTTATTTTGGTTCCTTGCAGGTTTAGGGGCCACAGGAGGGGGTGGGGATCTCGGGGACATTGATGTCTGTTGTCTAGGAGACAGTGCTGGTGATATTGAAGTGTCTGGCAATGGTGACCTAGGAGATCTAGGTGACATGTCATCTCTAGGTGATACTCTATCCTTTGGTTTAGGCAGTGTGGCTGGCGGCACTTTTGATCTAGGGGATACTTCAGGAGATTTCCCATCACTGGACCTTGGCTTCATGGCTACTGGTAAGGACTTGGTATTGATCACAGGTTTCCTGGTTGAGATAGTAAGAGGTTCTGGATTGGTTGAGACAGTAGGTTTGCGCAGTGATGACAAGGACGCTGACAATGGTGCAGACTGCTGGGGTACCAACTTTGGTTTCTCTGTCTGGGGTTGTGAAACTGAAACAAGAAAAGGAAGATAAACTCATATTATGATAATTCTGTAACAAACAAGCAAGGGTAAACTCCTGGATGACGATGAGTGAATTTAAAGTCCTATCCTAATATTTTGGTTAGGTTTCACAGAAAAAGTTGAATTATAGTCTAACTGTATGTATATTTGAAACTTTGCTATTGTAATTTTCAAAATATGAACTATTCCTACTGCTACCCTTTTTAATCATTGATAGCTATAATTTTTCCTGTACTTGATTCAGCCTATTCTTGATAATTCATTTAAAAGATTCAATGTATTTAGTTCATTTTCGTGTGAAAAGTGACATATTGATACAGGCAATTGTTTGATAATATGATCCTGTCATAATCATAATTATATGAGTGCCAGTGCATATTTACCCTTCTCAAGCGGAATAAAATATTTTGAAAATTGCATTAAAATCAAAGTGTTGTTTACCCTTATTATAAATCAGTATTCATTTGAAAATAGAAATGTTCAACTCTTGTGGTTTGAATAAGATAAAATGGGGTTGTAGAAACAAAGATCAGACAGCACAAAATTTAATGTGCAGGCTGATCTTTGTCAAAACCTCCTGCTAAAGCAGTAATATTCTAGGTTCAGCATAACAAGGGTTAACATTACCTGTGTCGGTGTCAGGTGGTACAGCAGAGGCCACTAGTTTAGACAGTCCACGGGGCAATAATCGTAGAATCTGTTGTACCTTACTGTCGGGTAGTCCTGTCAAGTGTGTACCATTGATGGACAGTAAATAGTCTCCAACCCTGTAATATTTCCAGATATAAGTAGATTCTTATTGTCATGGTGTAAGATTTAAAGGTTCTTATTTCATAAGAAATAAAAATAGAACCTTGATGGCTCAGCATGACACAGTTGTAACTGCCTATACATTTATAGGCAGCTACAACTGATTTTTGCTGAGCCATTGACATGCAAATGTTTCGTAATCCATTTTTGTGTATTAAAAATCATTATATATATAAGAATTGTCATAGAAGTCTTGTATAGTTTCCTATATGACAAAATTTGGATTATGAAACAATCGCCTGTGCAGATAGGCAAAATAAAACTACCTTTATATAATTACGAACTTGTGTGATAGCCTTGACGTTGGTATCAGCAGTTACAAATCAATCAGTCCAAACTATTATCATGATTTATCTTATAACTATACAAATATCTGTGTGATAATATCCCATATGATATTTTTTATGATATCACATAGTTATTTTTAGAACAATGATATTATGCAGTTATTTTTTTGAATTTTGCATTTCAAGTAGAAACATTGATGAATATAGGACAAATAGAGGTTATAAGATAAATATAATACATACTTAGTGTATTGTATGAAAAAAATATCAAACTTGGTTGTGAGAATTGATAATTGTCTCGGCAGAGCCTCGACAATTTTCAATTCTCCCAACCTCAATTGATATTTTTTTTCATATAATACACTAAGCACGTATTATATATATATACATTCTATCATCATGCCAAACTTGAATATTGAATCTTGCAAAGGCTTGAAGACATTGAAAATGCCATTAATTCTATCGGATAAGGCCTACGCCCTGGTGACAAGAAGCGCCCCCCCCCCCCCCTATTCTACGAATAGTTGAGCTAAAAATTAGCAGGATAAGGGATAAGAGATGGCTGCTGTTGCTAGTTATCAATGAAATATCCAAAGAATGACAACTATGTAACCATAAGGATATTAATTTCAATAATGAGATAACTGAATAAGTCACAGGTCAGTTACATATGATACTTTTATCTTTATTTTATCTTAATATCTTTCAAATTATTTTCTTACTAGCCACATCCTTTCCATGACTGAAGGAGGAGTTGTGTTAACAAGGAATTTACATGAAGCCCCCTTTTTCCATGATGCAGCATAATCCATGCATAGCAAAATGTCAACACAATCGCATGGTATGGAACATTCAGCGAAAATTAAGAATTGATTATTATCTTATAACTGTACAAATATCCGTGTGATAACATCCTGTATGATATTTTTTATGTTATCACATATAGTTATTTTTAGAACAATGATATAATGCGGTTATTTTCAGAAACTTGCATTTCTGCCAGAGACACAGACAAAAAGAAGACAAAAAGAGGTTATAAGATAAATATAATATGTACTTAGTGTATTATATGAAAAAAAATATCTAACTCGGTTGTGAGAATTGATAATTGTCTCGGCAGAGCCTCGCCAATAATCAATTCTCCCAACCTCGTTAGATATTTTCTTTTCATATAATACACTAAGTATGTATTATATATATTATATCTTGCCAATACATGGTAAATAATACTGTCAATCTGTGGTATTGACAATACTAGAAAGCCATGAATGGCTTGAGTTGCTCCACAGGCTTGAAATTATTGTAAAAGCAAATCAAAGTTTTGACTAGATTTTTAAATAATTTGGGTTCTTCTGATATTGAAAATGATTTTCAAAGTTTCAACTATATAACATAATTATAGAGTAATGACCTCCATCCATTAAAGACATATTTTCCATCCAATCACAATAATTTTTGGCTGAATGATAATGGGTCACCCAAGGATCATACCAATGAAATTTGATTGATGTCCATCCGTTTCATTCTGAGAAAATGATTTTGACAGTATCCACTATATAACATATGGAGAAATGACCTTTGCCCATAAAATACATATTTTCCTTCAGATCACAATAATTTTTGGTAGACTGATAAAGGGTCACTCAAGGATCATTCCAGTGAAATTTGGTTGATATCCATCCGTTACATTAAGAGAAAATAATTTTCAAAGTTTCTACTATATAACATATAAAGAAATGACCTCCGCCCATGAAATATATATTTTCAACCGATCACAATTATTTTTTGTAGACTGATAAAGGGTCTCTCAAGGATCATTCCAGTGAAATTTGGTTGATAACCATCACTTACATTCTGAGAAAATGATTTTGAAAGTTTCCACTATATAACATATAGAGAAATGACCTCCACCCATAAAAACATACATTTCATCCGATCACAATAATTTTTTGTAGACTGATAAATGTTCACCTTAGGATCATTCATGTAAAATTTAATTGGTATCCTTGTATTAGAATCTGAGAAAACTCACTTTTTACCATACTTGGAAATTAGCCACGCCCATTAAACCCATGTTTTTCATTGGATTAAAATTACAACTTTGAAAGATTGGTCACCCAAGGATCATTTCTATGAAGTCAGGTTGAAATTCATCCAGTAGTTTCTGAGGAGAAGATTTTTAAAGAAAAAGTTTGCGACTGATGCACGGATGGACAGACGTACGACAGACACAACACCATGACAATAGCTATAGTGGCTTTCAGCCAGTGAAGCAAAAAACAAGAACTGACATTGGAGGACAGCTAAACTCCTAGTGCTGTGTAGTAACAGCAAATCAATGTTGATATTAGAAAATTCCATTCAATGAAAGTCAGTGTAATGACTCTTTGTCAAGAGGATGATATAAGGTCATACAAATATTTGCAAAGTTTCCAAGCAATAGTTTCAGTAGAAATACGAGGGTTGTCCCAGAAATTTGTGAACTTTTCCGATTATTAAAAAATCCAGCGTCCGATTAAAGTAAAACTCTTGAGTTGACAACACACGTTAATTTGCAACAGATTGATAATGGTTTTACGGGTTTGATATGTTCATGTTCAGAAATACAGCTATAAAAGACACGCTCGATAGGGGTAGTCGGCGCACTCCAAATTTGTAACTTACGAATTTTATATTGTGGATGTTTGAATGTCATTTATTTCAAAATTCTTGAAAAGTTTGGTATAAAACTAACATTGTTGAACGCTGTCAACTTTCGAGTTGACGCATGTGAATTTTCTTACAAATGTCATTAGGCAGTGCGCAGTTGTGAAGATTTGTTATATCCTAGTTCATGTCAAACGGCGTGAAAATAGCGACGTCAACGGGACGTTCGGCGCACAAAATCACTCATAATGAGGTCTGGATCGCGAAATAAGTCTTATACAGACAATGAGGGCATTCGAAATGAAGAGTGACCATAACTGTCAGTCTGTGTGTGGTGCACACTCATTTATTACGAATAAACAGAAGCTGACTTAAGGATAGTAGACAAAATAGGTCGAGTTAGGAAGATTTTGTTTGAATGGGTTTTACGTCGCTTTCAACAATTTCGCAGTTATATCGCGACGGCCGGAGCACCTAACAATGGATTCCTGGTATTTCTTTCACCTGTACTACCATTACATCCTTTCCTAGCCTCCGACTGCTATCTCACATAGGTTTACGATTATCTACCCATTGGTGAGAGACAAATCGAGTTAGGAAGAACCAATGCGAGTAGCGTCGATAAAGGAATAAATTACGTTTTCGACTTACGTCAATCAAAACGCCTGATTGGATGAACAGAAACTATGAAAGGTAACAGAAACTAAGAAAATGTAGTAGTGTATGGTTAGATATGAATTGATCATGAGTCGCGACAGTCAACGATAGGTATCAAGACTTGAAAGAAATATGCATGCATTTTTGGCATCAAGAGGGATTCGGAAGTGGTACCCGTGAAATCCGATATTTCTTTGGTGGGTCTACCTTGAACAACAGCATTGTAATGTAATATTAACCAAGGTATCTAAAACAAAATATTATGCCTGTGAGTGTAATACAGTAACAGTTCCTTTTTATTAAATTGCTAAAAATATCACGATACGTTTTGTGAAAAAATAACATTTACTTTACTTGGGTTAATAAAGATACGATATTGCGTATCCACGCTAAAAATCGAGAAAATATTCTTAAAGCAAATATCTTATCGAGTGCTAACAAAAGTCTTTATCAATAATGCTTTAAGACATGTTTTGACAAAGTTTTCTTTTCTTCGTAACAAGAGCATATGGCCGGAAAAGGACGTAACTTTGATAATAAGTGATAAGGTTTTGAAACGATGTTTCATGTATTATAAAACGACGTTATTATAGCGTGCGCCGACACCCGTTTCATAGCGTTACGTTTTAATTCATATCTTCGCGACTAATAAAAATAACCCTCTGCAAATACACCAAAATAAAGAAAAATGATTCATCCACATTACATGCAATTTTCAGTTTCATCCCACGTTCGATATCAAAGTTATCGCAAAAGTTCACAAATTCTTGGGACAACCCTCGTAGAGATTAAACTGATATACATGTACAACAGTTGCATGTAAAAACTAAACATAGATTTCTTAGTTTGAAAATGGTTAAAATTTGACTAGCTAAGATATCCAAGATATGAATCTTTGTCTAGAGACTGATACTATGGTCACAAAAGCATGTACAAAGATTCAAAGCAATAGCTTTAGTAGAAACAGAGATCTGAATAGTCAAGCTAATAAATCATGCATCGCCTGCTGTACTTCCCCTCCTTCCATCTTTCCTCACACACACACACGCACTTGCACCCACGCTTGCTCAAGCGCTTACAGAGGTACAGATAAAAGGGGGTTTATGCTAGTCTAAAATATTTATTTCTCATTAAAACCCTATTTTGTGGGTAATCTGAACAAGACAATTCCAATGCATACCCACAATAAAGCATTTGTTTTAGTATAGTTGCAAATAATCTTATTTGAAATCCAAAATCTATAGCTCTGCCCATCGTAGGATATTAAGATTTTGAGCATTTTAGAATATAAAGGGTGATCAAATTCTTCAAAAGGTTAGTTTAGTTAGATTTCAATGTTTTACAAGTGTATGTTGACAAGAACAGGGTAAAGTGGGTTGTAAGATATGTGGTGTAGGATTGTACCAGGTATCTTGTTATCTTGTATGTAAGACAGGTGATTGATACATGTACAAAAAAGGACAGGGACATTGTTTGTTTGAATGGGGTTTAATCTGCTTAGATCATTTTTTTCAGTCATATTGCCATAGTTGGAGCACCTATCAATAGATTCCTTGTATTTTTCTCACCAATATTTCCATTTCATACCTTCCTAGCCACAAGTTGCTATGATCCTTCTTAGGGATTTATAGTTATCAACCCATTGGATTGGAGAAAAATTGTCGGAAAGGATTAGTGCAGCCGTGGAAGATCAAACCCTACACCTTATGATTGACAGTCAGAAGCGCTACAATGACAGCAGCTAGGACAGGGACCAATCAAGGGATCAGCACAAAACTATTTTAAGTGCCTATTGATAAATAGGCACTTAAATAGTTTTCATTGATCCCTTGCAATATCCAAATTCAGTGAATTGTTTCAAACAAAATTACAAGCCTCCCCACTTGAACTTGTAATTGGCTGTTGAGATGCTCAAGTCCAGATTTTTTGTACAACTAAAGATAATTCAGTTGAGGCATGAGAAACATGAGGGTCAGAATGGCCCTAATCACTCACTTGATGTATGGGATATTAGTAGCATGTTTCAGAAAGGTCATAAAAGCAAAATTTTGTGCAATTTTCCCTAAATGGGCCTATTGGTTCAGAGAAGATAAAAATCTCAAACCCAAAATACACCCTGCTCTAACAGGTTTAAATAGGGGACCAATCAAAATTTCAAATACAACTTTTTTAAATAGTAACCACAGGAACATTCCTACCATTAGCTTGGTAAAATTTGATCCTGTGGTTTGGGAGATGTTCAAAGAATTGTTGATTACTTCCAACAAAGGTCACTCATTGGACACAAAAAGCTCCAAGTTACTTTCAGAGATTTCCTCTAGAGTTAAAGGGATTACCCTTACAGTGTAAACAAAAGTTGCTTCAAGCTCAATGGTTCCCCTGTGTTTTCAATGAAACATTCAAATCCTCAATAGGGTTCACCTTTATGACCAGACTCATGCACTCTGATCAAGTTTCATGAAAATCATGGCCCCTAAATTATGCCCCCTAGGGTGTAAACTAAGGAAAATTTCTTTTCAACACTTTTTCTTTGTTTCTGATGGTTCATTCCCATATTCAAAGGGTTCAAGTCCTTATGACCAAATCAGACAGATATTACGACCAAGTTTCATGAAGATTGAGCTAAACTGTGGCCCCTGGAGTGTTAACACTATCATTAATGCCACACAAATTACGAGGGACAACATTCAATAATCCAAAAAGCTCACCATGATCATGTTGTGCTCTGGTGAGCCAAGTGTACTTACTGTTGCATTTAATTGAAAATCTTGATGAAACTTTTAATTTTGAGTCATTTTTATGCTTGTCATGCAGAATAAAAAGCTTTGCAAAATCGCTTTTAAGTCAAAGTGATAAAAGCACTAATTGTGATTTATTTGAAAATATAATTTTTAAAGTTTTGTTTTTTACAAGAAAATCATGTAAACCTGACAAAGATCAGACAGCACATGTGTGCAGGCTGATCTAAGCTGTCCCTTTTGCCAAATAGGAATATTCCATGTTTAGCATGACAAGGGTTAATTGTGTCAAAATGATCACACCAATATGTACCAGTAACACAATCTTTGTAGGATGCTTTTGTAAAATATTTTGTGTCTCAAGGTAGTGGAGTCGTAATAGATCTAGTTCCACAACCTTTCAGAAGTCATGAGCTTTAACAGTGTTAACCGAGGTTTCCTAATGAATTCATTAGGAAACCTTAGTTAATCTTGTGAAAGATCATGTGTTCAATAATCTTGCGGATCTATTATGGGTCCAATACCTAACTATCTACTATTACTATCTACACTACCTAAGCATAAAACTCACTTGATATTGCCTTCCCTTCCCACAGGACCAGATGGTAGAATCTCTGTGATCTGGACATGGCCTTCTGGAGTCATCGATGTTTTAATTCCAATACCCAGAATTCCTTTCAAAATGGACACCTCAAATGGCATAGTTTCCATACGTTTGATTGGATGATCCGATTTCTGTGCTGTTAACAGAGATGATCTACCAAGAGTAGACAAACCACTGGAAGGTTTTGTGCCTACAGTGTTAATTGTAGTTTTATATTGCACAGGTCTTGCTGGGAGAGTCTGAGATAGGGACTTAGGATTAAAACTTAAAGGTTTGATTGCAGACAAAGTTTTAAATTGATGTCCAGTTGCCGTTGGAGCTGTTGCACTGATACTAGATGTCTCTGGTTTATTAGTGTTTGGTTCACCTGTTGGTTTAGTGACACCTATAGTTGTTTTATACACAGATGAAGGAGATAAGTCACTAGATTTTTCACCTTTATGGGATGACAAATCTCCAGCTGAAGTTTCTAGAGATGCCAGGTTAAGTGGGGGTACAACAGGACTTTGTTTCTGCCCTTCAGTACTTCTTGCTTCATTAGGTTTAGGTTTTTCTACTGTAACACTAGTCTTGAGAACAGGAACACTTTTTGCAGTTTCTACAACTTTTCTGCTGATATCATTTTCATTTGTTTTATTCATAACAGTTACAGTTGTTTTGGAATCAGATTTAGGTTTGGAAGTTTTGACTAATTCTTGTTTTTCAGTGACAATAACTTCATGTTTTGGGGGAGATATTTGTCCATTTGAATACTCTAGTGGTCTTTTAGATTTAGGATCTGAGAATGTAATTTCATGTTTAGATGTAACCATAACTTCATCTTTGGGTGGTGATATTTGTCCATTAAC
Source organism: Fragum whitleyi (assembly GCA_948146395.1). Classification (NCBI taxonomy): domain Eukaryota; kingdom Metazoa; phylum Mollusca; class Bivalvia; order Cardiida; family Cardiidae; genus Fragum; species Fragum whitleyi. The sequence goes on along the minus strand of OX411543.1, from coordinate 10,285,531 downwards.
ATTCAAATTAACAACATTATTTTGTTTCTGAATTTCACTCTTGTCTCTATTTTGGTTCATAAATGCACCTACTGATTTGTTTAAAATGTCTTTTTTGTCAACTTTGATCATTTGCTCAATAACTTCCGGTTCTTCATGTGATTTGGGAGTTTTTAAAGCATTGACTACTGATATCACATTGACCAAGTTTTTCTTTCTTTCCTCACTAATATCTGTTGCTGTGAACATATCCTCATTCACAGGTTCCAAATTCATATCTTCCTCAATGGGCTTTGACTTGGAATTACAGTTTTCATCTACAGGACTTCTTGGTGATAAACTTGATTTTACTGGCTTTGGAGCTACTGGTGGTGCTTTTTTAACATTCTTAATTGTTACACTATCAACTGGTGTCTTAACGAAAGTATTTGGAACTGAAAAAATTCTCTCTATTTTCTGAGGAATAACAATATCCTCCTCATTATCTTTAAGACCTATTTCAAGATTATCAATCTGAATGTCAACTTTTCTCTTCACAGTGACAGGTGTTATCAGTTCATTGTCCTCATTTCCTCTATCTGTATCTTTTGATCTAAAGGTCCAGTTTGGATCTATCCTATTTTCCACAGAAACACTATAATCTGAATCAGAACTCACTTGAGGTTGTTCAGTGTCTGTAGATTGTAATTCACTATCTTCTGTGTAAATAGCTTCCCCTATATCATTGGTTGAAGCCATTAAGAATGGAGGTGGAGCGTCAGGTAGTGCAGGTTCAGGTGCGTCCTTACCAGGATATTGATCTGGTTCATCGTCAGATTCCATATAGTAACCATATCCACCACCTTCATTCTGTACCATCTCTTTGGCAACTTTTTCTGCAACAACATTCCTTCCATTAGCAGTCATTTCCTCGGTTTCAGTTTCATATGGTTTCATATCACCTGCTAGTTTAATCCTTGTTTCAAATTTGTTCTCATTGGGTAACTTTTCATACTCCATATCAAGGGCATCTTTTAACATAGCTTCACTATTTATATCCATCTTATTATCAGTTTTGTATTTATCTAAATATGAAGTAGGTGAGTCAGAGCTTTCTCTGTTATCATGTGAATCAAACTGTGAGATAACTATAGATCCATCATCATAGCTCTGGACAACTTGTATGATTTCATTGTCATCTGTATTATCAAACTCTACAGGAGCTATGATACTTTTATCAACACTATCTCCATGCTCTTGTAGAACACTATCAAAAGGAGCTGTAAGCTCTGTATTAAATGCTAATTCTGAATCACTATAATCCCTTGGAATATCTTTCAGTTTATCTGATGAAGCTTCTTCAAGGTCTCTGAAACTTTTCTCTAACTTAACAACAGAATTATTTGGTACTTTATAAGATGGTCTAAATGTTATTTGTTGATGAATTGGTGAAACTTCCACTGAGGTTGAGTTTAAATCATCAATGTTAGTGACAGGTGAGTCCTGATGATCAGAGAACTCAAGTGGTGGAGGTAAAGCTATTTCTTCATGTGATGGACTGTCATCTGGTGATGCTATATAAATATCCTGAGGTGTTTCTGAATCTGTTGCCTCACTAGCATTACTATCATACAGCGGGTTATATCTTACAGTCTCACTATTGTCTGCTGGAATGTCTCTATTAAAGCTATCTGTTGGATAGTTAAATGGAGGTGCTATAGAATCACTATCATCAGCAGGTACTTGCTGTCTTTTTGAATATGATGATCTTACAATAGTATTTGGCTCAGACCGTACAGGGATAACAGGACTTGGTGTCCTAATGGTCAGCTGGTCAAGATCTGTATTTGGAATCTGAGACCTTGGAGTAGTACTGTCTACACTGACAGTGTCAATATCAGTTTGGATAATGTGGGGTGTTTTTGGTGATACTGGAGACCTTGGTGAACTCACAGATATGTTATCAATATCTGTCTTTGGTATTGCACTAGTGTCTTTGGTATTACTGACCGCACTATTTCTAGGTGAACTATTAGTTCTACTTGCAGGTTGTTTAGCAATGTGGTATGGAGAAGTGTCACCTTTATTCAAGTCTATAATATCAATACCTTCTTGTGGTAGAAAACTTCTGGGTGATAAAGCTTCAGGCTCAGTTTCAGTTGCAGTACTTTCTTCTTCAGATTTATTGAATGGCTTTTGAAATGCTAACTTAACACTATTAGAAGCAAAGACTTCATTAGCCTCAACCTCTGGAATATTAGCAAGTCTCCCAGTCCTAGAATACTCGTCCTCACTGACGGTTAGATAATCCTCACTTTCACTAGTGACGATAACGTCCACTTGGCGATCGTAACTTTGAGATTTTAGACTATATTGCTGAGGATCATAGGATTGCACATATGGATTCTTTTGTGAATTTGGATTAACAGTCACTGATATTTCCATGGAAGACCCGCGATAGACGGGTCTGATGACTTCAAAAGTAACATTTCCATGAGAACTGGCTGTTCGTATGATGTTCAAGCAGTGGTTCTGTGTAAGTCCTCGGAGATTTTTACCGTTACAAGTGACAAGTCTATCAGCAACTTGTAACTGGCCAGTCTGGGCTGCTGCTCCACTAGGCAGGATTCTTTTGATCTGAAAATAGAAAAGGACAAATTATATTTCTTTCAACATTCTTCGATACTCCTGAACGAAAGAGGCAAAGAAGACATTGTGAGAAATTGCTTTACTATCCTAAATGTTTTCTTCTTCAAGAGATCTTTAGACCCTTTAGAACCTTCAGAAGTAAAGGAACCATCTGCAGGCTGACTTAGGGTGAAGTCTTTTTTTTTTGGCTGATTTTCTGAATCTATTATGACCTCTCTACCATTCTGTATTCTTGAATTGACCTAATTAGTATGACAGGACACATTTTAAAATTTGGCCTACAAAAAATTGTTGTCTGCAATTTCTTTTGTTTTTGACCAGACTAAAATTTTGTCATCTAGTAATGGGTTAAAGTAAGCTGGATCAGTTTGAGTTCAATTACTTGAGACACTGTAACAAAATAGGTCTTGTTACTGCAATACATTACTATAATGGAAACAGAAATATCGAACAGATAGAATAACAAAATATTGTATAAAAGCAGAAATTTCCTAGCTTGCCCACAAGGATAAACTTGTTTCAAACAGCACCAATTTTTCATTGCCATTAACAACCTTTTTGCTTTGGACCAGTCTTTAGAATTTTTTAAAATAAAAAGTGAATAAATAAACCTGTTTTGTGGCACGATGATTTTATGTACTGTATATAAGCCACCACTAACAGGACTAACAAAATGCAGTCATTAAAGAGAATGGTTGCTTAATGCACGATTTCTTTACAAATAGGAAATATAAATTGGATATCATGTGTTTTTTATTGCAAATTTCTAAAAAATTCTATGTTGTTAAAACTCAATAAAATTGTCTTATTGAGATGATTCTGGTGAGTTTTAACAACATACGGTTCATTTCCAATAATCTTTTCACCAATAATACATACTTTTTAAGATATTTTGATCTAGAGAATGGGATTTTGAAACTGCTTGCTTATAATAAAATAGATTGCTTAATAAATGTGGTCGCTTGAGCAAGATAGACTGTAATGTCTCAACCCAGCAATCTCACTGAAATATGACCAGTCTAAATCATCCCTGGCAGGTAAAAGGTTGAGAGCAATCTATTGTCCATCTGACAGTTACATTGATGATCAAAGGTGATTTAAATACTTGTCACCATTCATCCTCACTTCAATACACATATACCTTGAATTAATTGGTCATGCTACTGTGTGATACACAATCCAAATTAATAAAATATAAACATTCTGTGTTTTTATTCAGCTGGCAGGGTGAGGCATAGCCATGATGAATTTAGGCAGGTTTACTTCTCAATATTTTGGTTCTTTTAAAAGTTAGTCGGCAATTATCATTACCACATGCAAATAACTATATCAAAAATCTAAAAGGATTCACATGCTTAGAGAAAGTGAACACATTTCATCATTGTGTTACCAAACTGTCATAACTTCAAAGCCAAAATAACCAGGGTTTGGTTACCAACATACAACTCAAGATCTTAAGTTCTATATGTCGAATATCTATAAAAGTAAGTAATTATAAATAAAATCTGATTTACTTTAACCTTTAATGCAACTAAGTGTTACCTAGGCACCGCCCTGCCAAGGCAAATATTACGGACTATGCCAGCCCTGCGATACAGATGATAATGTTCATGAAATGTTTATGAAAAGAGCATGTGTGTGACATTTGCAAAAGTTTCAGATGTGGGTCTGGTCAGATATCTGGCTTCCTGTACAGCCACATAGTGCCATTAAAAAAGTCTGCAATTGTGAATAGCGAGAAAGGGTCCCGAGTAACTTATTCCGTGTGTAGTGAAGACTCTGGTCAGACTGTTGGATACACAGGCTAATCTGAGACTTTGCCTTTTTCACATGTGTGATTGTTGGAAATGTCACTCACAGGCTCAAATGGTACCTCACTTTACATGTGAGTAATGATTTTTAAACATTTCATGAACATTTTTGCATACTGAACACAGGGCAGATCACAAAGGTATAAACCTCCTTATATTGAAAAACAGAGATATATTATCCATAATTTAACACTGGCTGGGCGGAGTCTAAGTAATGGATCGTTGCATTAATGGTTAAGGTATATCAGCTTGTTTTGAATACATGTTCTTTTTCATAGTCTATAATATGAACTTGAAATGTTTAAATGTCAGTGGGTTACCAAACCTTGGTAACTTCAGCTTGTCTAAGCAGAAGCTACTAGGTTTTGGTAACCAAGAGAAAAAATGTATTCACTATGCAAGTTATTCCTATTAGTTTTATGAAACAGTTGGTAGCACATGTTAATGATAATTGTCCACAAACTTTTGAATGAACCACAAATATTGAAATGTAAACTTGCCAAATAAAGTCATGGCTAAGCCACGCCTGGCCTAGTGAATAATTACGCAGAATAACAAAAGTTATACTTGAAATCCAAAAGCCCTAAATGGTAATGTTTCAAATATCTTTTCTGTTTTCTTTTACGTTTAGAAATTTGACAGGGCAAGAATGGCCCTAAACCGCTCACCTGAATTTTATTGGTCCAGTGGATCTCATCCAAGTAACTTTCTGGCAAAGTTTCATTCACATTTGCCAACATTGTTCAAGAGGAGATGGTATTCCAAGAATTTAAAGTGATAAAAGACCCTGCACACCCATTCATTACTGAGAGACTAAAATAAGCCCTACCCTGCCACACACATATTCATGGGCCAATCAAAATTTTGCAACAACTTTTGAAGAGGGTCATCAAAGAGACATTTTGGTAAAGTTTTATTGAAATCAACCCAGTGATTCAGGAGGAGATGTTGTTCAGATATCAGGCTCAAAATAAGACCCACCCATATTCATGAGCCATAAATTTTATTTTGAACAACGTTTGAAAAGGGTCACAGGGTACAGTTTCATTGAAATCCGCCAAGTGGTTCAGGAGGAAATGTTGTTCAAAGATTTTAGGCTCAAAATAAGCCCACCCTCCCACGCCCATTTTAATTGGCCAATCAAATTTTTGCAAACAACTTTTGAAAAGGGTCACAGAAGGAACATTCTGGTAAAATTTCATTGAAATTGGCCCAATGGTTCAGAAGAAGATGTAGTTCAAAGATTTTAGGCTCAAAAAAAGAACTGCCCTGCCACGCCCATGTATATGGGCAAATTAATATTTCTTGAACAACTTTTGAAAAGGGTAACCCAAGGAACATTCTGGTAAAGTTTCATTGAAATTGGCCCAATGGTTCTGGAGGGGAGGTTGTTCAAAGATTTCAGGCTCAAAATATGCCCACCCTGTCATGCTCATATTCATGGGCAAATCAAAATTTTGTGAACAATGGTTGAAAACGGCCACCAAGAAACATTCTGGTAAAGTTTTCTTGAAATCGGCCCAGTGGTTCAGGAGGAGATGTCGTTTCAAGATTTCGGGCTCAAAATAAGCCCTGCCCTGCTACGCCCATAGTTATTGGCCAATCAGAATTCCTCAATCAATTTTTGAAATGGGTCACCAAGAACCATTCTTGTAAAGTTTCTTTGAAATCAGCCCAGTGGCTTAGGAGCAGACGTTTTAGAGATTGTTGACAACAGAGGACGCAAGACGGATGACAGATTCAGGGTTATCCTAAAGCTCCCCTTGAGTTATTGTGCTCAGGTAAGCTAATAAATGATTTAACACAAAAAGATGTTCATCTTTGTCATGGCAATTATATCTTCCCCAGGCCTTAGTCAAAGAACAATTAATTTCAAGGTCATCTGACATGAAAACATTGTAAAAGCAGTAATATTTTCTAAATAATTTTGTATTGTATTAATGAAATAACTTTCAAGAACATGTAAAAAGCAAGTCTATATAAGATTATCTATTATTTCCCAAGAACATTGGCAGTAATTATATTTGGAGAAATTAAGTATTTGAAAAAGCAAACTCCAAAACAATTATAATACAGACTTCGGATTTAGACAGTGTTAAATGATTATGAAACATTACCTTAAATCTTCAGTAATTTCCGCACATTTGTGGAATAAACAAAAATCCTTCAAGTGCAAACATACCAGGAAAAACTATTCACTCATACAATTTTGAACCATTCAATCTTCAAAAACATTTATCTAATAGATGTCAAATTAAAACATGATATACATCGAACATCAATCATTTTGTTGACAGTTTCAACCTATGGATGAAACCAATATCATCTGGGCTCGAGGTTATAAAACTTTTCTCAGGCTCGACTGAGAATTTTCTCAAATTTTAAATTTAAATAAATGTATGAAAATAAAATATAATATTAATAAGTTGTTATTTATAACAACTTATCAATATTATCTTTTATTCTAATACATTAAAATGAGAATTGAAACAGAATTGTGGCTTAAATTTTAAATTGAAATTTGGGAAAATTTTTGAATTGAGAATGAGAAAAGCTTTATAACCTCGGGGCCTTGAAGTCTCCACACACTGAAAATTAACCCTTATCTTGCTGAAAATTTTGGCTAAAAATTTGCAACTGTAGGTCAATTTTTATTTGAAAAAAACTAAATCTATTGACAAGTCTGGTTTGAAAGTGAGAAACAGGTGGTGTAAACTAACATCAGACTGCACATATGTGCAGGTTGAAGTTTGTCTATAGCTCCTGCACAAAGGGTTCAGCATGACAAAGGTTAAATACTTGATAGAAGTGGAAAAAATTCTGAAATAAGAGGACCATGTCCGGATTCAGATGGTGGGATGGGTCTTGGAGCAAAGCAATGAAATTAACGAAAGATTTTGCCTTGGTTTCATTCATTTTACATATTTTGTTATCTAAGCAGGTCCTTGTGGCAGATCCAAGATTTCTGTAAAGGAGGTTCAAATTTACAAAATACAGGGTTCATTTTCCTAGCATATCATATTTTTTTATTGGATTTCTGTGTGAAAAATGAAATAATTTGGCTAAATAGGGTAGTGCAATCAATAATAATTTGTTGTGACCCATAAATCTCTCATTTTGTGAACATAAAAGCTGTAGATCTATAACACAAGTGTCTGTGCCTCACATTTTGTTTTTGAAAACATAATGTTGTTCATGTATAGGATAGAAAACGAGTGCCGTGGTATATGGGAAATTGACATGAGCATCAGCGAGTGTCTATTTCCCATATACCGCAGCACAAGATTTTCTATCTGACTTAGACCACGCTTTTCTAACATTGTCCTGAACAATGAAACAATAAAAGAAGAATAAAACTCACTGTGATACTACTGTAAATATGTGTATTATGCTATTATAGTGCGGTTTTATTGACTTGAATCTGACCCCTGCTATTTAGACGAATAAAAATATGATTATTCCTACTTGGCTTTGCACATGCTTTCATAGGAATGAATAACAAACGATATTGAATGTATTATACATTTTGTTTATTGATAAAATACGTCGGTAATTGATATTTAAGCATTTTTTCCATAGAGGTCAAAGTCGGGTCAAATTAATCAGGCTATATCACTTATGAATCTATTGTCGTTACTTATAGCAGATCTTTTGCATTTTTGCAATTGTAGAAAGTCTTTTGGAAAAAGATGCTCATTATATAAAATGCTCGTCATCTTTTGAAAAGTTGCGCCACACAAAACCTGTCGAATTCTTGTGCAAGACATACTACCATCGTATTTCTGTAAATACAAGACTCGGAGGTGCATCTGTGATTTATACTTTTGAAATACTGTTCTCTGATTGGCAAATTTGCTTCAAGCGTGTTCTAATGAATGAATATAAATTAATCTTCATAGTTCAATAATCATCCCCTATATAAATACAAGAGGAACATGGTAACACAGTATATTGAAAAATGAAAACAAGTAAACTTTGCAAAGGGAAAATTATTCAGGAAGTTTCAACACAGGAGAATTAAGTGTATTAAATTGGAATGTGTGAAAAGTAATTTGATGCAAATTTGAAATTTCATAAATCTGAAATAATTTACATAATTTTCACATCCAAGATTTAAATCCTTTTGTTAAGGTTTATAGCCATTGAGTCATACTTTATGACATGTCCTGCCCTGTGTTCAGGATGCAAACATGTTTGCCAAAGTTAAATTTGCATTGCACGTGATTTCATATGGTCCAGCAAAAAAGAATCCTTTATAAATTATTCTCTTCATATTTATCTATCTGTTTATTCATGTACAGTCAAACTTGTGTTAAGCGACCACTTAAGGGACCACCAAAAAGCGGTCGCTCATGGGAATGGTCGCTTAATAGGAAATACCATGATAAATGTGAAAGTTTATTTTGAAAGCATTTATAGATTGTCGTTCAAGTCATACAGAATCTTATGATGATCGAACCCATTAGAATCGTCTTATTGGGACGATTCTAATGGGTTCCAACAACATAAGATATCAACAATAACCAATTTTTGTTTAGAATGTCCTCTTTTTCAGAAAATTTGCTTACGTTGCGGGGACTTTTTATGATGGTCGCTTAATAAAATTGGTCGCTTAATAGACGTGGTCGCTCGAGCAATATCGACTGTATATTCAATTTTTCTTTTTCTATGTTGAATTCAATATTCTCGAAATAGAGGATTGTAAGATATATAAGATCAAGCAAGTAGAGAACAATTGTATTACAATTCACTCAGACTGTTTATGGATTAACTTAATCGGTAAAGGCGATTAAGACAAAATGTTTGCTTAATCTGTGTCCTTAAAACAACTGTGAGTAAAAGTTGTGGAATTTCAATACACATTACTCTGTGGTCCTGATAATTTGAGGGTAGACGGTGGCTCAAGATAGTATAATTTTGACCCTCCTTTTTATTTTCTTAAATGTCTTTATGTATAATCTATGATTTTTCCAATGGCAGTGCAGAGCCTAATTAACGGGTTGTTGCATTAAAGGTTTACATTTAAATACTCACTCAAATTTACAGATGGTCAACTTTATAAACTTGAAACAAAGTCGCTGTAGGGTAGCCAAATCCTCTTATCTTTAGCTTGGACCTTATGAGGTTTTGGCAACCCAATGATGAAATGTGTTCTCTATTGCTAGGAACTTTAACTGTGTATGGTTTTAGGATACAGTTATTTACACTTGTTTATGATAATTACAGACTCTCTGACAAAACTCAAAATATTGAAAAGTAGTGCAAAACAGTTGTAACTGCCTATACACATATAGGCAGTTACAACTGTTTTGCACTTAAGCCACGCCATGACAGGTGAATAAAAATGCAGAATACAGGCTTACAACAGTTTTGCTGTCTTTTTTCCTACATTTTCTATTTTGAAACAAATCATCTACGATTTGTAACATCCAGTCAGTGATCGATTAACCCTTATCCTGCTGAATTCAAATTTTGTTCGAAACAAATTGCCAATTTTCGAAACAGTTCACCCAAGGGTCTGGTTAAAGTTTTCCCACAAAAATTGTAAAGAAAGCAGATGTGTGAGTCAAGATGGGACTGCATGTCTGTGTAGGCTGATCTTTATCTATACTGTCTGCCAAATAAAGCTTTCTGCACAGCCGAAAATTCAGCCATGACCAACATAAGAAAGGTGAAATAAGAAAATACATCCAGCCTTGAAAAATTTGTCAAAATTACCTGACAAAAGGTGTTATAATACAAAACATAATAATCTTAATATCCGTGTCAAACTACACCAATAACAACACCACACCAACCATAACTCGTCAAGATGAAAGACCAGACCAGACAGGGAACATATTACGGGTAATCATTGCACAATTTAGTCGCGACAGTCAACAATGCCCCTCGGGCCCAGGACCTGTCAAAACAGGGGCAAGTGTTATAATCATCTAATCATCACCTGAATTACCCTTTTTCAATTTGACTGATTTAACTTGAAGTGAAATTCAATGAATATGCTAAATCTAATACTGTTTTACCCTACAAACTATCCAAGTTTTTTTTTTACTATTTAATTATAATACAATTGATTCTAACAAAGAATTGTTCAAATTATCTTAACTCATACCCTCCTGAATTTGAAATATGTTTGGAACAATATGGTATTGCCAATATTTTTTGATATTTCATCAAGTATGGCAAGCTTTCCCCGTAATATTAAAGCAAAAAGCGAGTCATGTAGACTAAGATCAGACTACACTGTCAATGCTTTATGTAAAGCCTCTGCTGAAAGTCAAATGTTATCTTTATCACATAAACTTTTTTTTTTTATTCAAGACTATAAACTACTGTCAAATGGATATGAAGGCTTTAAACAGCTTGAGGCCAGCTGCTGTGGAGATAGTCAAAAACCATTTTATACATACAATTACGTCTATATATCCTTATAAGGTAAAATCATTGATGGTATAATGTTTGTAGGGGGATTTTAATTTTGATTTGAATTGGGATTTTATGTCGCTTTCAACAATCTCTCAGTTATATCGCGACGACTGGAGCACCTAACAATGGGTTCCTGGTATTTCTCACACCAGTACTACCACCACATCCCTTTCCTAGCCTCCAGTTGCTATTCCACATAGGTTTACGATTATCTACCCATTGGTGGAAGACAAATGTCGGAAAGGATAAGTGCCGCGGCCGGGGATGGGGATTTTAATCTTCTTCATTGTATTAACAGATATAAAATGTCATTTTAGGATTGTTTGAACACTTTTAGATACATGTGCTTCCTGAAATCAGTTGAGGCCCTCAAAGTGTCCCTTCAATAATGATTTACAGAGAATAACTTACTTGACAAGATTTGCTTTTTACCCACAATGATTTCTGTAACATTCAGAGATTTTTAAAAAAAGCCAGATTACATGGTATTTGTTAACCCTTATTATTCTCAATTTTAATTTGTTTTAACTAAATGCCAATTTAGAGACTTGATTGATTCATTGAATGGAGTTTTATGTTGCTTTCAACATTTTTTCAGTTATATCGCGGTGGCTGGAGCACCTAACGATGAATTCCTGGTGTGTCTCTCACCATATCCTTTCCTAGCCTCCAGCTGCTATCTCACATAGGTCTACGATCATCAACCCATTTGTGACAGACATTTAGTCTGAAAGAATGAGGGCCGCCGTATGGGATCGAACCCGGGCTCTCCAGATTGACAGTCCAACGTGCTTAGTAACCAACTGCCCTATGACGGCAGCAATTTTTTTAGGAGACATTTCACATTTCAACCAGTTTGCAACAAGCCTTTTCCTGTGTGACTATATGATTCATTAGGGAGGGTAGGCTAAGATTAGACTGCATGTCTGTGCAGGCTGATCTTGGTCTACACTGCCTGTAACAACTATGGGTGAAGCAGGAATAATGGTCTTGAACAGTACCAGAAGGGTTAATACTATAACAGCAGAAATTGCAAAATAGTGAAAAAAAAACTTGCAATTGTTGGTTTGTTTGTTTGAGTTGGGTTTTACACTGCTTTCAACAATCTTTCAGTTATAACGTGGAGACTGGAGCACCTAACAATGGATTCCTGGCATTTCTCATACCAGTTCTACCATTACATCCTTTCCTAGCCTCCACGTGCTATCCCACATAGGTCTGAGATTATCAGCTCATTAGTGGAAGACAAATAGTTGGAAAGGAATGAGTGCTGCCATCAGGAATTGAACTTTTTGAATGATAGTCTGATTCACTTTTTTTGCTATGACAGCAGCTACTGCAATTGTTAGAGCCAGTAAATATTTTCTTTCATCTATATAATATATTTCATTTTTCTTAAAAATAATTTAACAGTTTTACCTTAAGAATAAAATCCACTCAGTGAAAATTCAAACTAAGTCTTCACAATACTATTCCTCCAATATCAATGAATGGTTGACTTCCAATGAGATACATAATTAAGTTTACCTTTAATGTTGAACACTTTACCTTTCATGACAAAAACTTCAGTCTACTAAGAATACTGTATTTCCTCTAACAAGAGTCCCATACCTTAAATAATCGCCTCCCCTTTAAGGTAGTGGAACCGTAAAAGATCCGCAACATATCGGCACTAATGAACTTTCTTTATGTTGATCGAGGTTTCCTAATGAAAACATTAGGAAACCTTGGTTAACACTTAAAGTTTATTACTTCTGAAATGTTGTTGAACTATTACGGGTCCACTACCTGAACCATATTTACTGAGAAACAGCCATTGCAGTCCCAGAATTTTAAGAATTATGTGACTTTTTTTTCCTTAACTTGTGGTTTGGATAAAAACTTTAGTCCAGAGGAATTAACCACAAATAAAAGGCAGGGGGGGGGGAACAAAACCATATCAATTTTATATTTTGATTCAGAAAATTTGAAATAAAAGCTTCCTATACCTGTATTGTATCTTGGGAACATTTTTAAGAGAAATATGGTAACTAAGGCAGAAGAATTGTAACAGCTTTATGGTACTTGCATACCAATGCAGGTCTATGGTGTAAGTATGGAACTTAAAACACAGCTGGTTTGGTGTTGTTTGAATGGGGTTTATCACCACTTTCAACAGTTTCAGTTGTGGCAGCTGGGACAGTGATTCCTGGTAATTCTCTCACTAGTAATACCACAGCATTCTTTCTGAGCCTCCGGCCACTTGTCCCGCTAATGCTGGATTCCCACTGCCAATCCAAACAGCTTGATCACCTTAATACCCCAGTCAAAACCTACTAAACTCAACCAAAAGGCATATACCATATGTCCTCTAATAATAGCACCCTTCCTAATAGTAGCACCTCTTTTACTAAGAAACCCACTTCAAGTGCCTAAATTTTAGGAATTTTTTGGGACTTGTACTCTAATTTGAGATGAATTTCAAATTAAAGGGAAATGAGCCTTAAAGACATCAATTTCAATAATTTTTCGAAGCAGAAAATGCATACTAAATAAAAGCTCAAGGACCATGTTATGTATAGCTCCCATGAGCACATATTAGGAGAAATAAGGTAAAGTATATGTATAGGCACTTACAGAGGTTTTGCACTGACCCCCACGAAATGTGAGAAAAAATGCATGCCCCCACCAGGGATCAATGACTTGTTCAGGCTAAATATATATCTGAAATATATCTGAAATTTTGTGATATCAAGTGGTTTTGTTTATCAGATATTGGAATTTAAAAAGTGCAAACTTTCTTTTGGAACTAAGTATACAAAATTGTTTGCTTTTCTAGGCTTTAAACAGTGATATGAAATAAAAGCAATATGCATAGACCAAGAATTAATACTTTACTATAGGAAGAGAAATGTTACTTCTTGGTTTCCTCAAAAGCAATTGATGTCCCAGCACAAATCAGTTGAAACCATCTATAAGTTTATACAAGTGTATAGGAAGTTACAAATGATTTTCAATTAGCAATCACATTTTGGCATAAAATGAGAATTTCAAAGTTCTTACTTTTTCCCCAAGATAATATCCCTACAGAAATGTCACCAATAATTCCATATAAGGTCAACCTGACAATCTAATATAAAATATTTACACCAGGATTGAAAAGTCCACTAACAAAAGGATTTAATACTCTCTTTCAACAATCACAATAGAAATGCAAACAAACATGGCCCCCTAGTTGAAGGCCAGGAACCCTTCTTTTTAAGGATTATAGCACCACCAGGTCTTGAAAATCTTACTGCAGTGCAACCCTGTCATTGTGAGCCCTCTAAAGTCAGATTGTTGAGCAATTTATATCATCTTCAAACTAAATGATTAATGAGTACTGGGAGCCCATTTTATTAAACTTCTTTCCATCTTTTTTTGCGCACAAATATTAAATTTGCTTCTAGATTTGTGACTAAATATGGAATTCTGCCATGCGTCATCTCATTGGAATCGATTCCGACGATGATACCTCTTGCAAGGAAGACTCTATCAATGAATGAAAACACCAGGTATGATTTGTTGTTTTTAACTCACGATTAATTTTTGCGCAAGACGTTTAGTAAAACGGGCTCGAAGATCCCACACCAACAAACTAATTGAGCAGGTGCGTGACATTTCCAACAATTTGATGTGTGCCTGGATGGCAAACAGTGAGCAGAATAGACAGACACAAAATTCAATTCAATGGCTCATCGCAAAACAGTTGTAACTGCCTATGACAAGGGTTTAGTGCAAGACTGTACCAAATGTATATACATTTTATATACACTTGGTGTAGTCTTGCACTCAACCCTAGATATGTTCTAAGGCAGTTACAACTGTTTTGCATTGAGCCATTGAATTAGAAAATTACAAGACTGTCTTAAGGCACTTTGATAATATCTATCTATACAGTGCATTGTGAAAACTCATCAGATTGCGCACTTGCATTGGCTGTCCACAGTCCTTGCTTGGCACACCTTTGAAATTGTTGGAAATGTCACTCACAGACTAAATTGTCTTTGGAATTACTCATTTAAGAGTGGCAAAGTATGTACCTGTAGGTACTTTCATCAAGCATGTTAAAGAACTCTGCAGTTTTGATTTTAGGAAACAGTTATTTACACATGTAGACGAGAATTTCTTACTATCTTGAAAAAAGAAAAGCATTTTGGAAAGTAAAATTAAATAATGGCTCAGCCTCACCCTCTCAGGTAAATAATAATGCAGAATACTAAAAGTGATCAAACTATTGGTATATCACAAACTGACATGCAGAAATATCGCATCCAATCCAATTTTGCATGCAATACAGAAAATTTAGTACTTTATTTTTTGTCTATGAAAAATCAGTTTGATAGTTGTCAGAGTTTTTCACAATTACTAACACAGGACTGATCCAATCATCAAATGAACAGAGTTGTAATAGTAATGTCAGAATATTTATCACAGAATAGGCTGACATGAAAAAACCCTATGATTATCATTTCTGATCTGCTTGAATTTGGACAAATCTGAAATAGAGATTTTTCAGCCTTGAATGACTTAAGAAATAGAACAATTTTTTACAAGTTTGGATTTGATAATTGCCTTTTGTCTTGATGGTTGACTTGGCACTAAAGATTGCATGATGTGTATTGGATGAGAGGACCTTTCAGGCAATATATGAGCAAAGTAACTAATAGTGTTGAAGTTATGTTGAAAATGTTTAGCTTAAAGCCCCTGTATGCATTTAACCCTTTGCTGTTTAATCCCTGCTTTTTACGTGCCTGTTTTTTTATGATTGAGAAAACATTGTGAAAAAAGAAGAAATTGCTTCTGATAAGCAATTTCTTCTTTTTCCACACTATTTTCTACCCTACTGAATGGTTATTTTTCAAAATAAATCCACTTTAAATTTTCGTCTGCAGAACCTTTGAATTTGGACAGGTCCAAAATTTTGTAAAACAGGAAAGGGTTAAAGTAAAAAAACCGCTATTTCGTTAACATTCTTGTGAATAATTATTCTTGATTTAATCTTATGAAAGGTGATTTACATACAAATACAAATCAATCAACAAACGGTGGCTTTTTCCAGAAACACATAATCTGCCATATACAGTAAAATATATGTAAATGAGATTTTAGTCACATGAAATAGGCTCTTGCAAAGGAGCGGTAATGCACTCTATTCAAATTGAAGTCCAAAATGTTGCGGGTCATAAATATTCATCAAGTTAGGCCTATATTTAGATCATCACATCACAATCATTTGCATTACCAGATATTAGAATGACAAATTCAAGCTAATCTTTGAGAATAAAAGTCTAGTTTCTGTGTACCTAGTCGTTTAAGATCATTGTCTCAAGTTTCCAAAATGTTCACGAACACAGTAGGGGACTTTAAAGATTAAGTTTTCACAGTAAGCAGGGCACAAGGACAGACAGACACAGGTAAAAGTATGTCTATCAATTCAAGGGGCATAAAAGCATTTCATTTTTATACATGTGTAACAATGACCTTCGGAGAAAAACAAAAACCATCATCCCTAGTAAAACTGTGTGGATTGCAAAAATTCATGAACTTTGATTGAATGTTAACATATTTTAGGTCAAGTATTTTCTACTTATTTTTCTACTTTTATAATACAATCAGTATGATCATATAAAATAACTTAATTTTCTCCTCAAATAAACCTATGAGTTCATCTTGATAAAACACCAGACATACTGGTGTAGCTACCTGCAAGAGACAAAATATTCTTATCTACAGCGGTCATTAGGCTGCTTGCACAACACCTTGGTTTTACCGAAAAAGCTCTAATAGACTGTGGGGTTTTATTAGAATCATCGCATTTCCATTAGAAAGAGATCAACTTTGATTAGAGGCAATGCTACATATCAATGGCTCAGTGCAAAACAGTTGTAACTGCCTATATTTTTATAGGCAGTTATAACTGCTTCCCGCTGAGCCATTGATATTTGTTAAGATGGTGACAACAATGGCCAAAATATAAACATAATCCGATCAAAATATTATCACTTGATTGCGGAAAAGGTGCATAAAACCCCTGTTGAATTTTTAGTGACCTTGATTTTTTTTGGTATGGGCCTTTATCAAAGGCTTCGAGAGTTTTTTAAAATCACATCAAAATGGTTGATTTGGACATCTGAAAAGGGAGATGGGGTTTTTATTAGAGCTAATAGAGCTTGAGGCTTTTTAAACATGAAAACCTTTTTGGTTTTTGGATACAATTATTAGCATGTGTTTACGATAATTGTCAACTAACTTTTTAAAAGAACCCAAATTATTGAAAAGTAAGATTACCAAATTACATCACTGCTGTGTCACACCCTGCCAGTTGAATAATAACACAGAGTAACCAAACTTATTGTATTATAGCCTTCAGTTTTTTCAATCCTCTACTGAAAACAGTAGGCTAAAAATGGGCAATTTTCTGACTGACATCTTGATTAGCATTTTGTGAAGATTTTTTAGATCAAAGAGATAACAGTGTATTACAGGCATGTTTTTCTCAATCATAAAACTTTTTATTGCAGCACCTAAGGTGTTTTTACCTTTTTTAAAAGTAAATACAGGTAATTCCGTTCATCTCATTACAACCAACCTTAAGTGTCCCTGTACATAACCATACATAGGGATTCTTTTTAAAATGTATTATCAATGATTTTTGACATGGCACTGCACAGCTGGTTAAGTTATGGGCATTTAATTAAAGGTTGAGATAAATCAGATATAAATGAAACTTCATTCACTAATCATTAAGTCAACATACACACATTAAAATCTGCAATTATATATGTGGAGACTAGTGCAACTACCCATGGTTTCTTGTAGTTTCTCATTCCAGTACAACCACAGTATTTTATCTGAGCAACCATCTGCTTGCCCCTTTAAGACATAATACACCCCAATGACTTAAGCCAAAAAACAGGTGAAATTTGGCTGAGCAAGGGGCCAAAATTACAAACCAGGGAGGTTTAACAAACCAACAAACCAACATATAACAGACTGAGCAATCTTGACTCTGCAAAAAGTACATACTGTATTTCCCCTAATAAAAAATACAGTAATAATCTTAAATGTTTCATAAATGCATCATTTGTACCATCATTTTTCAGCTAACCTATTAAGGTAGGTAAGGGTTTAAAATAATTTAATCCCTGGAGCAAACAAGCAATGGACACAAGAAAAGACTTGAGTGGGGTTAGTCAGGGATAATCCCTTGTACTATAAACAGTTAAATTTCAATTAGTTTAAACACCCTCTACCTAACTAAATGTGAAATAAACTCTTGAGTATGATGTTTTTGTTATAAATAGGATTTTATCTCACTTTTGGCATTCTTTCAGTTATATCCCGAAGACTAGAGCACCTACCAATGGATTCCTGGCATTTTTCACACCAGTACATGTACTGCCATATAACATCCATTCCGAACACCACTCGGCCAATCTCACGATCATTCTCGGATGTACGTAGACAGACTATTTTTAAAATGTACAGGAAAACCTTGGAAATACTCGATGACGTCAGTAAAAATGGCGTTATCCTCGAAACTGTGAGTGAAAACAATTGACGTCACCAATGCTACTCGTTTAAGTCACTGACGTGAATACATCAAACCCTAATATTAATATCTTTAGATTCTTAAATAACGGCTGAAAAAACTTTAATTTTTGAGAATGATTCGTCATTCTCAAAAATTAAGATTTTTTCAGCCGGTGTTTACTGCAAGAAATATAAATCTACAGTGCTAGTTTTTCTTACATTGTTTCCGCCTGACAAAATGCATGATTTTGTTACATACCCATCCGCCTTACATACATCCGAGGTCTGTTGCAGTTTACAGAAATGGCCGAGTGATGTTCCGAATGATATAACATCCTTTCCTAGCCTCCTGCCGCTATCCTACATAGGTCTACGATTATCAACCCATTTATGGATGACATAGTTGGAAAGGATGAGTGCTGCTGTTGCCATTTGAACCACAGACCTTTTGAATGAAAAAAAAACAATGAGCTACCAATTGCATTTTGACAGCAGTCCAGTATGATATGAGAAACAAATTAAGTTCAGTAGTAACATATTGGTCCCTAGTTAGATCCCAGACTTCTCCAGTTTTCAGATGAGATTTTTAATTGCCAGTTTTCAGATGAGACTTTTACTGCCAGTTTTCAGATGAGATTTTTAACTGAGGATACATCTATGTATGACCTAAGTTCTTGAGCGGAATGTTAAACCTCATACTATTTCATGAACAATACATGAAAGGGGTTTTCTTAGAGTGAATCCAAGTCATTGTAATCTGCAAATGAATATTCAACTCTGTTGGTATTCAAACCCGGGACTGCTATATCTCAAAGCGAGTGCTCTACCATCCCCAGTGAAAATTGATGTGAAATTTCAGTGAAATTTCACCAAATTTCAGTGAAATTTCAGTGAAATGTTAAAATAACACTGAATCTCAGCAAAATGACTAAATTTCAGTGAAATTTCAGTGAAATTTTGGCAAAAAAATTTGAAATTTCAGTGAAATATTTTTTCTTTATGAGGCTGAAATTTCAGTGAAATTTCAGTAATTTTTTTTTTAACTTATGAAATTTCAGTGAATATGCCAACTTAAAAATGTGTATATAATAAAACTGAATCTTTATAAACCACTAAAAAAAGTAGGAACACAAAAGATTCACAACATAATTGTAGCAAAAGACATGTTTCTTAAGAAGGTCAGAAGCAGAAATATATAGCCTAAAATGAATACACTTTTGTGAACATTGTTGACCATTCCGTTCCTAAGCTTAAAGTAATGAATATGTGTAAAGAAATGCATCATTTCTTCCCTCTTATGAAGCTTTATATTTCTCAAATTGCTTGAAAATGTCAATTAAAAAAAGATACAGACAAAAATAAATAAGAACAAAAAACACTTATATACACTATAAATATTTTTTGTTAACACACCAAATATCTTTTTTTTTTTTATTTATGCAAGGAATTCTGTCATACTACAACCACAATATCTGTTACTTTAGCATAGATATATTTCACGACTCCACCTATTATCTGATAATGGTTGGGACAATTTCAAGTCAAAAGAATCTCTTAAAAGATATTACAGAATAATAAACGATATTATGTGATTTGTTACAAACTATTTCTCATGCAATTAACCATTTTCATTTTTTTGTTTGTCTATTAGTATTATTTTGTTAAATAGCAAATTTAAATGGTAAAATAGAAATTTTCTTAATGCCGTGGAGTAAACAGAAATTTCCAGTTTATAATTTCTAGTCTAGATAAAGTCATGTGATTGATAAGAACCAATGAAAATGTTACACGGCTAAACTTATCACGCGCCATGATGCAAACGACGGAGGTCAGATTGTTGGGTCATTTTGTGTAGTTCTAAATAATAAAAAAAATAACCGTAAGAGATGGCTATGTTATGCCATTGATATGCTGTTAATATCATAATCCAACCGAATGACGAGTTACAAACCGGAACGTGAATAAACACGTAAGTTTTTGAAGTGAAAATAAGCAACTTCCGTTCTCAACTTGACCTTGCTATTTCGCCGATTTGTGCAATATTTGGCTACAGTTTAAATTCTTATTCCGTAACGAAATAAATAAATGAATAAATAAAATGAATAAATTTGATTAAATGAATATTCTTTACTTGTCTTTTCAGCAATGATAAAATCCTCAATCAATGTCATTAAATCGTATTTCAAAATGAAATTCTTTCGTTGGAATGATCATCAAAATGGTGGTCAGGAATTCTCGTAGAACAGTCAACTGATTCTATTTTTAGATTACACGGAATTCCCAAAGCTGTTAAATTTACCTTACCCTTTGGATGTCACATGAAATAAAATAAACATTTCAAAACCTCACAATCGTTATAAACAAGTGAAGACTGTTTTTAAGTGCAGATGATATCAAGGTATTTATGAGTTGTTAGTATTTTACTGGTCATTGGTAGTAATTTTGTGCCTGGAAAACATTCATCTGCACCTTTGTTGTACTCGTTTGTTGTAGAAGAATTTTCATTAAAAAAATGATTGGAAAAGAAAGTGAAGAATGTCTTCTTCCCTCAAACTTAATTATTAACCTCCATAATATTTCCAAAATCACCTAAATACTATCTTAACATGACTTAAATAATTTGTAGCTGACAGGTAAAGTGTAATAGTAACCGGACAAGCCATTTTTCGGATATTTATAAACAAGGAGACATTAACAGCTAAACCAAACAAATGTATTTATACCCATCAGAATTAAGGATTAATACATTAAAATGAAATAGATTTGACAAATAATTTATGAATTACAAAATAGAATATAGATTTTTTTTTTTAAAAAAATCTTTCTTCAATTAAATTTGACAAAAATAACATCAAATATCAATTTCGCATTTTATTTGAGAAATGAAAATCTCCCCTTTTGATAGTTTTATTAGAAAATGTGTTTAGAAATTTGCTGATTGGGAGGCTTTCATATATAGACTCTCAAAACTGAGTAAAATTCACAACAGATTTTCTCTTATTAGTATCAATAAGAATAGATATAGTATTCAGTGATATTTTATAATTTAGACTTGATATTTTATTATTTTGAATAAATACAAAAATATTCATTTCAGATTAATGTCACTCAGACATGTAGGCCTAACAGCATTACTGGTACCATATATACATGCAAGATTGTCACTGTGAAAACAGATATGTTCAAGTAATTTGTAAGTAGAATAACATGACACTGTATTCATTATTTTACTACATGTCCACACATAAAAAGATCAAGGGTGTAATGTTTTATGCTATTTGTCCAACTTTCTGATGAAAACTTGATGCACCAACTAAACATTTTTCTATAACCTGGACACTATTCAAGTTACAATGTTCAACAAAAAAATTGCATAAAAGTTTCTTTCACCATTCCATTCCACATATTTTGATGTCAAGGTCATCTTACTAAGTCAAATTTATTAAAAATAAAAATACTATTTCCAGTCTTATTACATGCCATCAGGGGTGGACACATGTTCATCTTCTATCTCTGTATGTCCATTTGTTAACACATCTCCTCATTCAGTTGTAGACAGATTTTCATGGAACTTTCACAAAATATTCAGCTTCACCGGTGGATAGATCTTAGTGAGGAGAAAGAATTGCAGTATCTAAAGACCCTAATTCTTGCTAGCTTCAGTGTATTGTACCCCAAAAAACTATGTTTTGGGGGGGGGTGTATTAGGAGTTAGCTTGTTGGTCGGTAATCTGTCTGTTCATCGTTTGGTCCATCCATCCATTTGTAGCTTTTATATGTCCATTCAGTTTCTCAGCAACTAATAGGCAGATTTCCATTAAACTTTACAAATATGATCAGTATTAGGTAGAGATGTGCAAGTAATATTTTGGTTATGATCCATTCATTGACTTTTGTGTTTTGACAGAGTTATGGGCTGATGGAAAATGACTTAACATTATTGACAAGCACTTGTTTTTGGGTATTAGTCGACAGACTAGTTTATCAAGCTTTTACAGTTGGGATGGCCATACCCAACATGACTCTTAAAGATCGATTTCAATATGAAGTAGTCACAATTACAACAGTCCTTGTTATCATTAGACCTTGAGCTTTGACCTTTGAGATCTAAGAAAAATTCTTTCAAATGGTAGAATATTTGTAATTGAAATCCATAAATGCAAGCTATTATATATTTACCTGCACATTTTCAGTTTTCTTTTATATTGCAGATACAACTCAAAATATAGTACAGGGATAAACCTTATAGTGTAACTGCTGAATATTTTGGAGTCTTGAGAAAAACATGAGTGAAGAAGATAACATGTAGCCTTGAAAAAACAACAACATTAAGTTAGATCTGGAAAAATGTAGTTGAATGTAGGTAAGTGTATTGAAGTTAAATGCTTTCCAGTAGATCCTCAAAATTTCTTGATGGAGTATCACATTAAAATTCAACTGTCACACCAGTAATATTACATGTATCATAATGGTAAACTCACTGTTTTTAATCACTCTTCTTTTCATTTAATCTCCTGAGGTATAAATGCTATTTACTTGAAACTTTGTAGTTGAATGGATCTTATTGAGGAGATGCACAGTGCACTTTTTTTAAGAGACACCAATCTTGCTTTATTTTACCCCACTACAGGGATCGACACTAACACCTGTGCTCGGGCCTGAGAGCTATGGATTTTAGGGAGGACTGGTAGCTATAATCAAGCTGCAGGTCCTTCAGGCCTGTTGTAAAGGGCACAACTAAGTATTTCAAATCTGTCAAGTTTTGAAAAATAACTGCCTTTCCATTGCTAAAATTTGCATTACCATTTGGTAAACATTGTCGAAAAAGAAGAAATTGCTTGTCAATATGCAGTATAATAAGAATAACTTAGATATTGCCACTTGGTCTTATAAATTTTTTATCCCCACCGTTTTTTGTGAAGGGGATATAGTAATGGTCTCCATCCGTCATTTCGACATTCCGTCACTAAACTCGTCTGGAGCATATCTTCAGAAGCTATCAACTTGAAACTTTATAGATGGATAGATCTCATGGAGAAGTGCAGTACTGCACAAGAACAACAAGTCTCGCTTGCATAATTTTGGAGTAATTGCCCTTTGTTATTTCTTAACTCTTACTCTTTTTTGGGGCATATCTCTTAAAGTAAAATAGCTATCAACTTTAAACTCCATAATAGATTAAGCTTCAGTTTACTATCAAGCTTTCATGATTGGGTATGGTCATGTCTGACATGGCTGTTGTCATTTTTGCCTTTGCTTAACCTTATTTGAGAAAGTTTTCAATATATTGCTCCATACACTTTAACAATTTGTAATATATTTTAAAACCATAATTAATATTTTGGATCTTACCTTTTAACCCCTTATCATGCAGAATAAAAACCATAGAATATTAAATTGAAATCGATATCCTGAATGCACTTATTGTGGGTAAAATTGTGGGTAAAATTAGTTTCATTTCAAAAATATTGTTTTAAAATAAAAATCAAGTGGTCAGGACTAAGATTAAAATGCTCACATATGCAGGCTTATCTTAATCTTTACCTTCTGTCAGAGCAGGAATATTTTAGAATGAGCTTAATAAGGGTCATTTTTTTATATTTTGTTTTTCAATAACTTCAGAAAGTGGAAGAATACAACAGAAGAGGAAAAAAATGTGATCGTTCCTTTGTGTTTCAACTTTACCATTGGCATGCAGTTTCTGGTACCACAATCATCTGTAAGCTATATGGAACCAGCCTAGAGACAGAAGAGACTGCTTCAGAAAACAATTAACCTTGTTACATAAGAAAGCTGTTTTTAAATTTTGAAATGTATTTGGCTGGTTTAAACCGTTTTGTAACTTCACCTTCCTCTCTTGTGTGGCACATTTACTGCAAAAAGTTAAAAAATACCCAGATATCTAAGGGTTAGATCTTTTGGTATTTGAACTTGCTACTACTTGAACTTTCTACTTGACCATGAACAAAATGAACATGTCTGCAAAAAAGTAAATTGATACATTTTGAGAAGATATTGCTTTTAATGATAAAAATGTGGAACCAGCATTTTCATCATTTAAAACAATTTTTTCCATCCTTTTACATGAAAATTAGTGAATAATTTATCACTTAGATCTATTGTGTAACATTCAAAGATTTGCCCTGATATTCACTGGTCCATGGACAAGTAGCCTTGAAAAATGTACTTGTCTGCAAGTACAAAAGCCCATGTGGGACGAGTTAGGACATGCCACACCCTGTGTTTTCATATAATCAAGTGATTCATATCAGGCTTAGTTAGGGAAAACATAGTTGTCAGATTAACAGTTCAGTGTATGTGCCTTACAGTACTGTCTTTTCATCCATTAGTCTATCAATCCATCAATCAGATTTTGTCAAGACAAATACTCCTAAATCAATAGATGAATTTCAAAATAGCTCGTATGTTCTCAATCATGAGTAGATGTGCTTTTAAAAAAATCTTATAGCTCCAATGTCAAGGTCACATCTCAAAGTCATACATCTAGTTTGGAGTCAGTT
Organism: Fragum whitleyi; assembly: GCA_948146395.1. Classification (NCBI taxonomy): domain Eukaryota; kingdom Metazoa; phylum Mollusca; class Bivalvia; order Cardiida; family Cardiidae; genus Fragum; species Fragum whitleyi. The sequence goes on along the minus strand of OX411543.1, from coordinate 10,260,612 downwards.
GTATCTGGACAACCATATAGATACTATGTAATCATATTTCCCTCCTATGGAGTAGAGGGGTATTCCCCTCCTGTCTGTCCAGCTTGATGAAATTCAGTGCTAATTCTTTGAAATTTTCAGTGTAATTCAATGAAATTTTGATGAAAATTCACTGAGATTTTGGTGAAATTCACTGTTAATTCTTTGAAATTATGGTGAAACTTTGGTGAAATTTCACTGATATTTTGGTGAAATTCACTGATATTTTGCCCCTTTCTTTCACTGATATTTTGCTATATTTCACTGAAATTTCACTGAAATTTCACTATATTTCACTGATATTTCACTATATTTCACTGATATTTCACTGAAATTTCAATCCATTATTTCAATTTCAACAGAATCTTGGTGAAATTTTGGTGAGATTTCATCGAAATTTTGATGAAATTCACTGTTAATTCTTTGAAATTTTGGTGAAATTTCAGTGTAATTTCACTGTTATTTTGCCCCTTTCTTTCACTGATATTTCACTGAAATTTCAGTGAAATATCAGTGAAATTTCAATCCATATTTTCACTGGGGATGTCGCTATAAAAGCTAGCTTGTATGTCAAGGCAGTACAAGCACCCCTATTACACAACCCGGCTACATCATGCTGAACCTGGAATATTCCTGCTTTGACAGGAAGTATAGACAAAGATCATACTGCACATATCTTAGTCTATACCGCTTTTACTTCTTTCTAACCAGAAGTGTGAAAAAGGTATTTTTAAATGAATTATTGACTTACAAATAGTGCATCAGGTGTTTTCTGTACTTTGATAGTACAATTTTGGAAGGCTTTTATTAAGCATGACAATTTTAAGGGTTAAAAACAGTTCTTTAAACGGAAAAAAAGCGAAATGGCTTATAAGAAAAAAATGAGATGTCTGTATCACTTGAGCTGAACAGATCCCCCTTCCCACACTTTTTTCAGTTAGCAGACCATACGCATTTCGAGATCGCAATTCATGTTTGGGCAAACTCCTGCAGTTTACATGGTCTAATGGGAAATTATTGTGTTTTACCATACAATTATATGAATCATTAGCAAACACAAAACCAATTAAACATCCCACAGATCTTATCATCTTTCTTTATAAAACCTTAATTAAAACAAATGGGCCATAAAAATATTTTTACTTATTTTTTTCCTTTATGAAGAAAAAAAGTCTGATCTTACAACTGAATAGCTACAAGTCCATGGCTCAGTACAAAAGGACTGTAACTCCCTATAAACATATAGGGAGTTACAACTGTTTTGCGCTGAGCCATCGAAATTTAGTATATGTTAACCCTTCTCATGCTCATCACAGCATATTGTTGGTTTACAAAAAACTTTGGTAGACAGAAAAGATTAAGATAAGTCTGTATATGAAGCCTGAGCTGTGCAGCCTGAGCTTAGCCTACATTTCTTGCTTTCTAGCAAAAATTGTGGAAAAAATTGAGCTAGGGTGGTTGAAATGTCCAAACAAATGCACCGCCTACAGGTGCAATGCAGGTGCTAGATAATGCAAAATATCTAAGTAGAAATGGGGCATAACTCTTATAAAAATGCTTTCAGAGCTTTTCCCCTTGATAGACTGGATAGCTCTTGTGATGGTGAACACACATGCCCAGTTTCATGAAGATATCATCAATAACAACAGAGATATTACCAAGGTTGAATTTTGTCACACCAACGCCTGGAAGCCAACACCAACGTTAACAACACCAAGGTGATCACCATACCTCCGAAAACAGCTGAGCTAAAAAGAATGAAATTGTTTGAAACTAAATTTAGATACCAAGAATTTGTAAGTTTTCTCAAGATCAAAGCTTGATTTTGATTCTGAAAATTTCATCCACACTCCATGACAATACAATATGTAATTATGAGAAGTGAGTTGTCTCAAGAGATCAGTGTTATTGAATTCCAAACAGTAATCCATGCATGTATAATTTGTCCATTAGGTTCATTAAATTTTAATTTTTCTGTTTATCTGATAATGATCAAGTAAAGCTGCAAATCTAAACATTAAAAATTTGGTTTACCACAGAAAGCTGAGCAGCAATTAATTTAAACCTTGTCATGTTGAACCCGGCTCTGGCAGGGGCTTTAGCCAAACATCAGTCTGCACATATGTGCAATCTGATGTTAGTCTACATCACCTTTCAAACCAGGATTGTCAATAGATTTAATTTTTCAAATAAAAATTGACCTACAGTTGGTACTTTCAGTGCTTTTTGCCCTTTGATTTGATGCAAATTTTTAGCCAAAATTTATTCAGCATGACCAGAGTTAACAGGCATTTTCTCATTTTGAGTCAGGGGTGTGGAAATACATCTACTGATTATCTGATTATCTCCACTTCTTAAAATGCTTTTGGTGGTTTATTGAGGAATAATGGTAGATTATTATTTTGATAAACTCACTGCCTTACCATAGAAATTATCAAAAACTTATACCCTCCGTTTTTTTAGTACGATCGATTGATATTTCATTTTGTGAACAACAAAAGGTAAAATTTCACTTGTGGCAAAATATAGCATTTGTTGTTCACTCAAAGAAATATAAATCGATCTTACGCTAGAACAATTTTGATGATTATCATCTATCTATCCCTTGATAAATAAAAGATTATTTTTCTATTTGTCCTGGAACAAAATGAAGTTTTCTGCAAAAAAGAGAATTTTATATCTAAATTTTGAAATCTAGGAAAATGAATATTTTTTAACTTAAGTAAAAATCTACAGAAACAAATATAAGCTACATGTACTTTCAACAGCTCTTACTAAGCTGTCTAATACAGTATCTTTCTTCTCTTAGTAGCCCCCATCATAGCGCAGTTGGTAGAGTGTCAGACTGTCCTGGATTCGTTCCCTGACAGTGGCACTCATTCTTTCCGACTGTTTGTCTCCAACCAATGGGCAGATAATTTTAGGCCTAAGTGAAATAGCAGCTGGAGGCTAGGAAAGGGTGTGATGGTAGCGCTGGTGTGAGAAATACCAGGAGTCCATTGTTAGGTGCTCCATTTACAGTGATATAACTGAAAGATTGTTGTAAAGGCGTAAAACCCCATTCAAACAAATAAACATCTTAGTGGGGATGGCCAGTTATAACAAATCCATATAGTAATATCAAATCATAAAAAGGTTTTGTGTATTGATATTTTACCTTCAAATATTTTCACCTAATCCACCCATAAATCCTCTTTTTTATTTAACCAAGCTCTAAAATATGAATACTTTGTTGACAATTTCAGATGATATAACGCATAATCGATAAATTCTTTAGGTCTTTTCAACAGGCTTTTTATACAAATTTTGTGCACACAAAATAGCTTGTTAATTCAATGAACACCATATGTCATATATAAAAAGAGACTCCATAAGGTATAAAATTTTGAATGTGGTTTAATGCTACTTTTAACCCTTGTCATGCTGAAACCGAACTATTCCTGCTTTGGCAGGAGCTATAGACAAACATCAGCCTGCACATATGTGCAGTCTGCTGTTAGTCTACATCTCCTGTTTCTCACTTTCAAACCGGAATTGTCAATAGATTTAGTTTTTCAAATGAATATTGACTTACAGTTGGTACTTTCAGTGCTTTTTGCCCTTTGATTTTGATGAAAGATTTTAGTCAAAATTTATTCAGCATGACAAGGGTTAAGAGTATTTCAGTCAGGGTACTACTGGAGCATCTAACCATGGGTTCCTGGTGATTCTCAAACAAATAAATACTTGCACACCTTTGCCAAACCTACCGTCTGTTTTTCAAATATCTATTGGTTGGAGATAAATATCAGAGGGCATATTCGTCATTGCAGAAGTTTAATGTTTTATTTAATTTATTACATCTTTTAACTGTTTGTTTGTCATGGTGCAGCGACTACAGTACCTAACAATGGTTTCAAGTTCCAAAATTTAGTTGAGATAGGGGTGGGGGCAGAGCTGCATGCATTGTTAGAACAGAGATTCCAGGGTATAAGAAAGTTTGGTACATGTAGTTGTCTTATGCAGTATCGAAACAGCAGTCTAAGCCAAAGATACTCAACTTTGATATATATGTTTATTTTTTATTTGATTGAGGTTTAACGCCACCTTTAACATTATTGCAGTTTTATCATAGCGGCTGGTGCACCTACCCATGGTATCCTGCTGTTTCTCACACCAGTACAACCACAACATTTCAGCCATGCCACCAGCCATCCATCACAGCTAAGCGAACTATCATCATACACCAATTGGTTGGAAACAAATGATGCTAGTCACAATGATTTTCATAAAATGTCGGATGAAGGTTGGCCGAGCCAGGATCCAAACTCAACCATCCTAAGACTGACAACCTAATGTGTTATAAATTGAGCTAGCCAGACTCTGCCTTTAATAAATTGTTGATGTTATTCTAAAACCTCGTAACTGCAGCTTCATCAAAGCTGTAGTTACGAGGTTTTAGAATAACAATGATGATATGTGACAGTACATTGTGATCAGTTTGAACTTTCTCTACTCTATTAATCATTGTAACAATGTCAACTGTCAGGATGTATCCGTTAGCAAACAGAACTTTAAATATGCCAAACTTGTCTTGGGATTTCAACTCTTTTTTTTCTTACAACTGTGAAAGTTTATGTCTATCATAAACCACTACTATTACTATCTTGAAAATATAAATTTAGATGTAATATCACAAATTTTTTCCGAAGGGAATAGAATAAACATTTAATAAAACACTCTGTATTCAATATTTCGGCAAAAATTGCCTTTTTCAAGAAAACGAAAAATATTCTAACACTACTACATAATAATTCCAACTGATACAGCCATTTTAAATTTATCTCACAAAGGATATCATATCATATTATATTATATCTTTTGTGAGATAAATTTAAAATGGCTGTATCAGTTGAAATTATTATGTAGTAGTGTTAGAATATTTTTCGTTTTCTTGAAAAAGGCAATTTTTGCCGAAATATTGAATACAGAGTGTTTTATTAAATATAAATTTAGACATCCTGAAAGTTTCATGAACAATATAACCAGTACTATAGGTAGATTTTGCGCGGTGAGCCGTGAAATCAGCTGTTTACCGTTAGATTATCTTGCCATTTGTTCAAAATAGAACAAGAGTGCCATCGTCACAAAATACGCCGCCACATTGCTGCTGTTTCACAGAAATAATTGTAGACACTACTTATTTTGACAGAACCAAATTGAAAATGACTAAGTTTCATTTAAATCAAGACAAGGAGGAGTTGCCTTCACAAGGCTGCAATTTCAATAAGCCCCAGGCACTAAGTTTTAAGGGGGCATAATTCAGGGAAATAAATGAGCCATAAAATCCTTGATCCATGTACATCTTCAAATTATGGTGAAGACATTGACCAAGTTTCATTTAAATAAAGACAAAAAGTAAGGAGGATTTGTGTTCAAAAGGCTGCAATTTCAATAAGCCCTAGATACTAAGTTTTTAAGGGGCATAACTCAGGCAAAAATCAACAAACCATAAAATCCTTCCTTCATGCACATCTACCAATTGAGGTGATAACATTGACCAAGTTTCAAGAAGATCCAGCCAGAAACTTAGGAGGAGTTGCGTTGACAAGAAAAGTGGACCCAGAGACTAAGTTATCAAGGGGCATAACTCAGGCAAAAATTAACGAACCATAAAATCCTTCCTTCATGCACATCAACCAATTGAGGTGATAACATTGACCAAGTTTCAAATAAGATCCAGCCAGAAACTTAGGAGTTGCGTTGACAAGAAAAGTGGACCCAGAGACTAAGTTATCAAGGGGCATAACTCAGGCAAAAGTCAATGAACCGTAAAATCCTTCCTTCATGCACATCTACCAATTGAGGTGATAACATTGACCAAGTTTCAAGAAGATCCAGCCAGAAACTTAGGAGGAGTTGCGTTGACAAAGATCCAGCCAGAAACTTAGGAGTTGCGTTGACAAGAAAAGTGGACCCAGAGACTAAGTTATCAAGGGGCATAACTCAGGCAAAAGTCAATGAACCGTAAAATCCTTCCTTCATGCACATCTACCAATTGAGGTGATAACATTGACCAAGTTTCAAGAAGATCCAGCCAGAAACTTAGGAGGAGTTGCGTTGACAAGAAAAGTGGACCCAGAGACTAAGTTATCAAGGGGCATAACTCAGGCAAAAATCAACGAACCGTAAAATCCTTCCTTCATGCACATCTACCAATTGAGGTGATAACATTGACCAAGTTTCAAGAAGATCCAGCCAGAAACTTAGGAGGAGTTGCGTTGACAAGAAAAGTGGACCCAGAGACTAAGTTATCAAGGGGCATAACTCAGGCAAAAATCAACGAACCGTAAAATCCTTCCTTCATGCACATCTACCAATTGAGGTGATAACATTGACCAAGTTTCAAGAAGATCCAGCCAGTAGTTTAGGAGGAGTTGCGTTGACAAGAAAAGTGGACGGACGTACGGACGGACGGATGGACGGACGGATGGACGGATGGACGGACGGACAGACGGAGAAGATGACGCCAATATACGTCCGCCTCCGGCGGCGTATAAAAACCAGGTAAAAATAATGCAGTAAGAAAGTTTAAAATTTACCTTTTAAACCCACATTATTGCTTGTCTTCAACGTTAGGTTCATCCAAACATGTACTTTCACAATTTCAGTGAAGGGACAAGGTTAAATTCCTATCATTTGCTTTTTAATTATACCCGATTTACCTATGGTCATGGACTCGGCACCTACGTCAGAGCTCAGCTTTGAAAATACACCTATATACAAAATGCAATGCATTCAGAGTTGTCAGTGTAAAATTATCATAAGTGCCTATAAATTTATAGGTACTTATGATAGTTTTGTGCTGACCCCTCCAATTAACTTTTATGTACCATATTGGTAGCTGCAATTATCATTCCCAAAAGCTTACTGCATCTGCCAAAATTTTACCTGCTTGAATGGGGTTTAATGCCTGTTTTAATATTTTTTCTTTCATATTGATACAGCTGGAGCCAATTACCTATTGAGAACATACATGTATGTTACAACAATTGCAGACCTCCTGAAATATTGATTGAAGCTCTATTGGCAAATGAGCCTGAAATGATGATGATCAGCTTAAGACAAGATATTTATTCAAAGTCGGCAAGACAAAGTAACCATAGAGTAGAATCCCTTTATTAGCAACTCAGACAATAGGGATTTTAGGTTAATAGCAACTTTTCCTCCAGCACAAAACTATTTCTTCCTAAGCCAAAGTAAAATTCGTCGGATATTTGGAACTCTGATAATAGAAACTCCCGAATAATCAGGAAACATATTTTTTGCACCATGACCCTTTTTAATCGGATATAAGGACAATCGGGAACTTACATCGGGACAAAAGTATTATAAAAATACAAATAAACAAGCTTGACTTGAACAGACTTTTCAGCTTGAAAAAATATTGCATTAGTGAGTGCATATATCTGTTTCACGGCTTTAGCCGCCATCATAGCGCAAGTGGTAGCGCGTCAGACTGTCAATGTAGTGATCCAAGGTTCAATCCCCTAGGGCGGCACTCATTCTTTCCAACTATTTGTCTCTCACCAATGGGTTGATAATCGTAGACCTATGTGAGATAGCAGCTGGAGGCTAGAAAAGGATGTGATGGTTGAAATGGTGAGAGAAATACCAGGAATCCATTGTTAAGTGCTCCAGCTGAATTGCGATAAAACTGAAAAAATGTTGAAAGCGGCATAAAACTCCATTCAGTAAATCAATCTTTTTCACGGTTCTCGTTCTTTTTGGAGGTCTTGGTAAGATTCATATCATTTTTTGAAAAGAACAAGTTTTCCTTTATTTTTTCCCTTTTGAACAATGATCTCCAAGACTTTTTAAAAGCTCAAAAGTTAAAGGACCCCTTACTTTACATAAAGCCCATAACATATTCATGAGAAAAATTATAATTCACTCACCGTTTATAGATTCGGACAGACGACCCCTAACAGTGTTATTGACTTGTAAAATCCGTCTTAATTGAATTCAATAAACAATATTTGTTACATGTTTCACTATGAAATTGCATAAAATATGCTGCTAGAAAAAAACGAGTCCTACAGGTTCGGTTCCGGTCTGATGAACATCTAAAATTGTATAGGTAAAATTCAACAGTAGGTGAAATTGACTGAATCCTTTATAAAACTACATTCCGAAAATGATAAATAATTACGATAAACGCCTTTATCTGTATACACCCTGAAATTGTCATAACTAAAAATAGGCTGGTCCTAACCCATGAGATAACAAGATAAAACAAAATTCCTATCATTTAATTCAATAAGTAAAGCATGTACCATATGACAGAATAAATATTTAAATTACAAAGGCTTTGATCAAAAGGCACTTCAATGTTAAGTCCCTCTTTTTGGTGTCCATGGTCTAGGGGTAAAGCACCTGCCTCTTGACCCAAAGGTCGTGAGTTGGAATTCTGGGAGAAGCTATCGATCTTGGTTCTTTCATTAGCCACACATTCCGAGAGAGTAGCTATGAATTTTCTAGGAATCAGAATCAAGAGGGATTAATCTAAGTTGTAAGAACTTGTTTCCAAATCGATGTGGAATAATAAGGTTTCAACTAACCTCTTTGACATGACATTTCTAAAGCAACTGTCACACACAAACACTCTGATGTTAATCAGCCAGTGCACTTGCTCCATTTGAGGGTCTATTTTGTGTAGAATGTATAGACAAACAATTTAGAGTGAGGCATCAAAGACATTTTACATCAATAATGGTAGGGGATAACTGTTTCTTGATACTAACTTTAGCTTGTCAGTCTAAACTATGCAGCCTCTTTCTAATACATACAAATGGTGGCTTTTCTGATTGCTTCATCAGCAGATTCAATAGTGAGTTTTCTATGATCTGACACGCATATGGACATTCATTTTGAAAAAGCAAGTTTGAAACTTTTCTGGTGTAAAAAGAGACATCATGTGGTATAGACTAAGATCATACTGTACATATGTGCAGGCTGATCTTTTTCCATGCCTAAAATCTGACAATGCAGGAATATTCCGGGTTCAGCATGACAAGGGTTAAACTTGCATTAGCTGATATTGTATGGACAGGCAAGGTTAGGTTCCAGCCTATCATCCCACAGGGCTCTGGTTGATTTTGTTCTCATCTCTCAGACATACCATACTTTTGTCTTTGTCTGACCATTTATCATCCTTTAGAAATGGCCAGGCCAACGTTTTAACCCTTGGCGGATGTCCTACTGAATTTAAATTTTGCTTCAAACAAATTGCAAATTTCTGGGACGCTTAAACCTGTCTAGGTGGAATTTTTCTCATGATTATTAAGTAGAATCAAGGTAGTGTAAGCTAAGATCAGACTGCATGTCTGTGAAGCCTAATCCTAGCACACACTGTCTGCCAAATATGTAATCACAGCATAACAATAGGCTGTGAACAGCTAGAGTAGCCTATTAAACCAAGGGGTGGCTTAGGCATAAGGCAGACAGAAGGATAATGACATAAATGCCCTCCATATTACCATGGACCTAGTTCTGTACTAGTATATGCAAGGGAAATAAGTAGGACCTAAATTTTTAATGCTTCACCAAAGTTAATTCCCTTTTCAAAAGGCATTTTTATCTACCCTTCTCATGCTATTCGCCACATATTTCTGTTGTACACAATGCTTTGGCAAACAGTATAGTGTAAGATCAGCCTGCAGTCTGATCTGGGTCAATAATTACTGCTTATTAAAAAAATCATTATGATTTACTAGATACAGGCTGGTTGGAGTGTCCCAAAAATTAGGTATTGTTTTGAAATAATAAATGTTAAGCACAACTTCAGATCCATGGCAATTTAAAACTGGTTTTTGCACAGACCAATATCAATAAGATATGATAAGACTGTTTTAGTCTAGATCAATATGAATTATTCTGATCTTATTCTTTTAGTTACTCCCACTGATACCAAACCAGACACTTGTCAACTTGGTATAATGCACATTTGCACAAAATGATTTCTTTTTTCCAACAATAATCTTAAGTTCAGACAAGACACTGTTTAGATATTAGACCTGTCATGAGAAAAGGGACTTTCTGGGAACTCTGTAAAATACACATTTGAAAAAGAGATTGGTTCTAATACGGGCAAACCAGAGGTCCCATTTAAATTTTTTTTCCACAGGAAGGTATAATGATTATTCTAGATTCAGAAAATTAGTGAAGCAGTGCAAAAAGTTTTGGCCTTAGTCAGTCTACGCAATGCGCACAGTCTGACTAGGGTTGACACTTTACACACTTCCCAGATGGTCCCTTTTCACATGACCAGTCACATATGTTTGGGAATGAATAACATGCTCCTTGTCTTATCTGACTGGCATTCAAAAAAGTCAAAGATGAGGAACTGGTTCCCTACTAGGTAACCAAAACCTTGTACCTAAATCACAAAGAAAGGGGTTTTACTAGGTATGTGCAGATCCCCTGGTCGGGTGGGAACAAGGGATCTGCAACCCCCTGGAATTTCAGCTAATGTAAGATTATTAAGTTTGAAAATCAAAGTTTCATTTCGAGGGGGTCAGCGCGTCAAAATTGTATGTGCCTATAATAAAGGCACTTACAACAGTGTTGCACTGACCCTTTGATTTGGTCTGTTGGTAAGGAAACTGACAGCTTCAGCAGCTGTTGTTGTAACATTTTACTTGCCCACAGTCATTTGGACTGCCCTAGCTCACATGAGAAGCAGTTCTTGGCACTTGCATGACAGGTATTGTTTGCAAATGATTGATAAATTATTAATTTGTTGCTGAAGTAGAATAAGGGTTAAATTTTAATTAAAACATAAAAGGACTCTCAGTTTTTATGACAAAAGCAAGCTGATAGTATCTTTATGGTGAAAATATTGATGAAGAAAATCAGTCAACCTGATCACAGGCATGTCAAATATTACACCCCCTCATAGTGAAAATAGGACTGTCAAGCAAAAAAGGACATAACCAAAAATAATTTGTTTTCTGTTGTATCCATCAAGATTAATTTTGGTTATATTCGTCAATGAAATCGATTTGTGTATAAAGCTATTTGTAAGCTTTCGCATAAACCAGTAGTCCCATAAGAATATCTGTTTCAGTATGGAAAAATATTTTACATATTTTCTTCATGATGTTGAATTTTAAGATAATATGAGTAGAGTAATTTTTTTATTCATCAGGTCTCATGTTTGACCCTTAAACCAGGGGTTTGACCCCTAAAAATCCCATTTTGACCCTAAAAATTTCCGGCAGAGGGTCATTTTAACCCACTGAATTTACAGTAGTGCAAAGTATAAAAGATTATATTATAGATCAATTGTTTTCTTAATACTAATACAAAAAGTCTATATAAATGAAACAACATAAACAATAAAAAGTGCCTACACTTTATTGTTTATGTTGTTTCAGTTATATAGATTACTTTAAAAACTGACAAGTTCTCATCTTTTGCTCTCTTTTGACCCCTACAAAACCGGTTTTGACCCCTGGAATCTTATGGTCAAGGGGTCAATGACTCCCAAGTTTAAACAGCTAGCACAAAGCCTGATTCATGGAGGTATGAAACTAAAAATCTTACAACATTTATGATGAGGGTTTGGTACAAGACTGTAGTAAGTGTATATACAATGTATATACACTTACTACAGTCTTGCACTAAACCCTCGATGTTTGAATCCACTTCCCACATTCATACAGTTTGATTAGGTTTTCAGTAAAATAACTATGTCTTCAATTCTTTTCTGAAGTCCAGACTCAAGGGTTTGGTACAATTGTCTATAATTTACCCAACCTTTGTTACCAAAGTTTCTCAAATATTACATAGAAAGCTGAAAGACATCATGTCAACATTCTAAGCAAGGACTCCAAAACTTAAAGCAGGAACCTCTAGGACCCTAGGTAGTGATTCTTTAGGACTCTTTATTGTTGGTATCAGACTCCGTTGACTAATTGATTCCAATTCCAACAAAAACATACCAGCTTTTATACACCCCTCAAGAGAAAATGTCAGGAAATACATTATAAATTAAATGATATACAGAAAATCTTGTTCACTTGACCATTTTCATTAGGCAGCCGAATGTAATGGTTTAAAGGGAGGTAAATTGCATTGGATATGCAAATGAGAGAGACCTGCCCTTAGTAAAATGGCTAATTGAAGCCTATATAGACAGAGACGACCCTTTAAGCCATTTAACTAAGGGCGGGTCTCTCTCATTTGCATATCCAAAGCATATTACCTCCCTTTAAACCGTTACACGTTTTCAAAATCCCATTCTTTATTCGAAATATCTTAGAAATAGATTTAATTGTTCTAAAAATTGTTATCAATGAATCCTATTCTGTTTAAACTCATTAGAATTGTCTCAATGAGACAGTTCTATTGAGCTTTGATATTATAGGATTTTTGAGAAATGCACAATTGCATACACATTCAATCAAAATTATGTCACTTATTTTGTAAGCAAAACATGTTCTAAACGACCATTCTCTTTTAACAATCGCTTTTTGGTGGTCCCATAAGTGATCCCTTAATAAATCTTTACTTTAACCCTTGTCATGCTGATCCCGGAACATTGCTACTCTGACAGGAGGTATGGTCAAACATCAGCCTGCACATATGTGCAGTCTGATCTTAGTCCATACAACCTGATATTCCTTTTTAAAACAAGAAAAGTTTCAGAAATCATATTTTTAAAATCAAATGCTGTCTCAAAATTAGGAAATACAGAGCTCTCAGCTCTTTGATTTATAGAGCAACGTCGGGTATTACCGACCGTCGGTAGTTATCCGCATGTTTTTATTTTGACCTCCATTTCTACGAAATATGATCAGTTTTAGTACATATGGCATAAAATATCATCTCAACTTCCAATTAGTGCTGAAAGAGTCACCAAAAAATATCTTCCATGAAAATAAAATGCAAGATAAAATTTTACTCTCTAAATTTTCGCTCCGTTAATTTGATAGACAAGGAGGGTACTATTTTTGTACAACTTCAGTTTGAAATCGTACTTCACTGGAATTATCTATAAATAGATTAAAACACCAAATATGCATTGAAAATTGCCCCACAACCCTAAAGCGAGCGTAAAATGTTTGCCATAATCCCAATTAGCGCGGTGTCGATATCTGGCGACAAAAATTGAAGCGATCGGCATTTATCGACATACCTATAAATAAATCAAAACTATCTGATTTTTGTCAATTAACCTTCATCCGCATAGACGTATCCGATAATTTTATGGTTCGAAATTACCGTAAAAGTACAATTAAAAACCGGAGAGTGTAATACAATAATCACTTGCCCATAAGAAGGCCGGGGTAGGGGTATTTTGTGACATGTTGAAAATGTGAAGAGATGCTTAAATTCGGAAATTTGCCAGTACAAAGTCGACCGTGATCAAAACCACAGGCCATCAAATCGTGAATAAAAACACATTTTCAGACCCGATGCGCAATTATTTGGTAAGTTATTTGTTAGATTGGTTGCTTGGTTATTAGGAAACTAAAATTATTCGAAGATCATTCGATAATAAACAAAGGTTGCTAATTAATCTAGACTTAGTGTTTGCTTTTGATGAACGAGGACAGATATATTCAAAATAAATTACCTGGTAAAAGTTGTGAAGTTACGATTTTTAAATCCATTAATTATTTTATTGAGTAATCCGACAAAGACACACGTGTGAAGCCAGTGTGTTACTATTCCTCACAAAGCCGGGTTGGGTCGACCCGGACAAGCCAAGTTTATGGCGGCTTCTTTGAAGTCCATCGGGAACTTAATTTAAAGAGTCTGAGTGACGTCATATTAAACAGGAGTTACACAAGAAAGTTTATGATATTCTCGTGTCTTTATCGCTTGGATGTTTTGATTAGGATATTGTTTACTATTTAGTGAAGTAAGTTATTCGAGACACGGAAGGGAACACCATAGCTTACGTGGAATTTGATTTTAAAACTTAATGTAAGCCTTGCTTTCCGAAATTTCAGGCATAAAAAATATCAATTCAATGACCTTTTGAAGTTCCGTTTAACGAACATTTCTACGATAAAGAATGCAAACAATTTTCGAAGGGGAGCTGTGTCTCCTCAGGGACTTGCAATATACGTATATTTAGAGTCCGTGGTCTACTCCTTATTCTGAAAAAATGCTATGTACACGAATGGAAAATCAGCCTAATTTACACTCTGAAAATTAAGAAATCGTGATAAGTAATCATTTTTTAGATAGATAAATTGAAATTAGGAAATTTGATTGGTCGCATTCATGTACCGACAAATTGATTTTGACATTGTTTTTGTGGAGAGTGTGCGTTTTTTTTAGACTGATAGAAAACCGAAAATTTCTCCCCAAAATGGCCGATATTAACACCCGAAAGGCAAAATTGGGTATATTCAAGAATTGCAGTTAATCTTTATCTTTAAGGTAATGTCCCTTGGGTGCAAACTCTATATTACATATTCAATTCATCCACCTGTCTGGTTGTCAGTTCGTCCGACTGTAAGCGCGGACGGGTCATCAACTGATGTCTCGCGATGGAGTATGCTGCAGATAGCTGTCACTTTATTTAGATTGGTGCGTAAGTTAAAAGGGAGAAATTCTGAGGGATGTAGGTAAGCGGTCTTGCCAATCTCGTGAATTGTTTACAACCAATTTAGGCGAAGTTGTCTTGAAGTTAGAAAAATAATCGACCTGTCGATAATTGCCGAATCATGTCGATAACACCCGCCACACACCGGCGCGATAAGATAGTTATTATCAGAAGTATGGTATCGGATACCTCTCTCCAATGACGTCACGTTATAGGGTATCCCCGATATAAACTAGTGTAAACTTCCGTTGGTAATTTTATCGGGTATCATCGGCATGGTATCCCCCAGACCGTTAAGCTGTCGATAATACCCGACGTTGCTCTATATAATTTTGCCAAGGTTTTTTTAATACAGCATGGTAAGGGTTAAGAGTGGCTTGAAACAAGTTCTTTTGTTAAATCTGATGAATCCTACCTGATAATACTGTTTTGTAGATCCATAACTAGGCACAATACTGAGGCCAAGGTTTTCAGATGGCTCTTTCTCTATGGTCACATTATAAATGGCAAAACCTGCAAACCCATCCTCGTCACTGTCTGATAACTCTCGAGGACTTATAAACCGGGGAGACGTCGGCGACTTTAAGCATGGAGAGCTTCTTAATTCACCACTGTTTTGTCTCTTCATAATGTCCCCATTATCTGTGGGTAATGGTGAAATGGCCACTGGAGGTATGTCTTTTTGACCTCTACGAATTCCCAGAATTACACGTAATGGCATATCCTTGAACACTTGTACACATTCATCGTGACTAAGAGTATGTAAATCCAATCCATTCACTTCCACAATTTCATCACCAACACACACACCCTTACTTCCTCCTGTTGCTCTATGAGCAGCGCCCCCTAGTGTCACACTTTTAACACAGACAGATGTCACAGTACCATCTCCATCCTTACCACCATCTATCCCGAGGATCATCCCGAGATATTCACCCGGCAGTCTGTGTAACATGAGTCTCTCTTGAGTCCCGTCACTCTCCATCCTGCGTGCCTCATCAATCTGATTCTGTAGTTTATGGTAGCTTCCATACACAGGTTGATGTATTGGAGAACCAGTATTGGACAGTGTACCGTCTGAGTTATCATCATGTGATCCGGAACTGTCTGTCATTGTTGATCCTGTTTCATGTATCGGATACAGAGATCCTCCATAACCACTATCGGCATGCGACGAGTTCATCATCGAATAAATATTATTAACATTCGGAATTTGTCTCCTCATATTTCCAAATTGCTCAGCCCCACTTCCAATCGGAGTATCAAACATGGGTAAAGCACCTATGTAATTCTGATCATAATAAATCCCATTATCATCGGACTCTTCACTGTTTTCTGATGTATTGTATCTGCGTCCCAATTCCCAATCAGATAGGTCAGATTCTGTACCCGTATTGTTATCACTCTCCATTGTGATATGACGTCGCTTATCACTACTCAGTAAATACTTTGTGAAGTCCAGACCCAATATCCGCTCACCAGTCGTTGATATCTCAGGTAGTCGTCTCTGAAATTTTACGAAATTGTCAATGTAAAATCATGTATTCACTCTCGTCCTATTGAATTTGAATTTTGATAAAAAAGACATGCTATTTTTTTTAACATTTTAATCGGTCATGCATAAGCTTACCTAACAGTAATTAAGTAGAACACAGGCAGAACAGATTAAGATCAGACTGCATATCTTTGCTGACTGATCTTAGTCTTAATTGTCTGCAAAAAATGTGTGTATGTCATGAACCATATGAGAAGGTCAAAGACATTTATTATTTTACAAGATAAAGGCACAGGCCCTTTTTAACAGATTGAGATTAAATTAAAGATGTGAAGGATTTCATTTTATTATGAACAGTAAAATGGAATATTTATGATAGTATTTTGTTTTGATTAATATTCACTCACTGTCAATTTTGTTCTTTTCCAAGTAGACAATTAATTGAATTTTCAGAAGTTACTTAATTTGAAGACAATTAATTGAAAACAGTTCATAGGAAACTTTAAGAACCATTTACGGAAGAAACATTGATGGAGACAAATATGTAATAAGTCTCTTATTTATCAAATATAAGAATTAAATCTATACTCAAGTTCAAACTTTTACTTTAAATAAAGCAGATTTTCCTCTCATAAAAATTATAGCCATATTTACCTGAATGACAGCTTTTAATGATAAAAATATTTTACAAAGATATTTCTTATCCTACAACAGAAATCCTTCTTAAACAGTCCAATGTTACAGTCATTGTAGCTGTATGTAGCTGTGATTATTGAATTGATTAATTATTCAAGAACTAATTCTGATTGTCCAATACAAACTAATCAAGTTAGACTTCTGCATCTGCATCTGTCAATAAAACAAACAATATAACTACAGGTATATCACAATTTACTTTTAGTTAATATTCTTAACAAATATATTAGGCTTTAAAACTTCATAGCAATGAAACTCAATGAATCATTTCTTTATTTGTAAAGCTGCAGCAATTTAACTTCATGTTAGCTGAGTCACATGAAAAGGAAATATAAAAGTCTACTAAAGCAAACATAACTACATTAAATATTGTTTGAGCGACCATCTCTATTAGGCGACCACTTGTATTAAGCGTCCAACTTAGAACGTCCCTTTTATCAAAATCTTTGAAAAAGAGGACAATCTTCAACTGAAAGTTGTTTCCAATTGAATCTTATGATGTTGGAACCCATTAGAATCGTCAGAGGACTAACAAATCAAGTTGGAACCTTTATTCTAGTTGAAAGAACAAATAAACATGTGACTTTTATATTTGATAATGTCTACATTTTGTTTAATGAATCATCCTGTGCCATGACAGTGAAATTTGGAGTTATACATTTGTTAAATTTGTAGGGAAAAGCTAAAAACTTGAAGATTGCCTACCCAAATAATAGTATTGTTATCAAATATCAAATTCAATCTATCTAGCGAAGGGAGTCAGGTGAAATTGTTGCAGAATCAATTTGGCCGACCCGACCCGAAGACAGTTTGATAATTAAATTGACGATCAATAATTATTTATCGATGGTTACCAGTCATCCTATTGTATTGGCCGGATTTAACATTGTTGTACCCTTTTAACACGTCATTGTGAAAATGTAGTTTTTATCTTCTATACAATAGACTAACAGTGGGTCAAAACAATGAATTTATCAGTTATTGATAGGATAAAAATTCAGGTGCTCATTTTAACCCTTGTCATGATGATCCCAAAAAATTCCTGCTTTGGCAGGAGTTATAGACAAAGATCAGTAGACACATGTGTGCAGTCTGATCAGAGTCTATATCACCTGATTATTCCTTTAACTACCAAGAAGGTTAAACAATTATACTTTCCAAATAAATACTGACTCACAGTTAGTTCATCCAGTCCTCAATTTAGCAGTTTAATTTTATTAAAAATTTTCCAGGATGTTTATTCAGTATGACAAGGTGAACCTAACCTTGTTTTGCGTGTTAAGGTATTTTGAAATTCATCAATAAATTTAGAAGTTATGCTCAGTACAAGAATTAGATACACACACACAAACTCAGCCTCCTCCCCCTCCCCCCCCTCCCCCCCCCCCCCACACACACATAGGGGAAAACCGTAGAAGTTCAGACAGATGTATAAATTCAGACATACTTTTTAAGAAAATTTTTTAAAAAAGCAATGACAACAGCATTTTTATCAAATATTTCTATACATTCTCAGATATATCTCGCATAAGTCAGTTTAATTTGTGATAAAATGATAGATATGTTGGTGGAAATAAAACTTTTTGAAGTCACAAACCCCTTGCTAATTGAACTGACATTCATACATTGCTGACGAATATAGGCTCAGTCAACGGTTAAGAAATAGGTATGGATTGGCGAGTAATAATAGTAAAACAGTCATTATTTGATAAAAATGTAAAATAGGTATAAATAATTTGAATAAAATAATCAAGAATTATTTGCTTAGAATCGTTATATAAAGCTTTTTTCGAAGTGTCCGAATTTCCACTTTCAAATTTCAAAAGAAGTAAAAATTCGGACTAGACAAATTGTATACTTTGAAAACCAAGTAATATCAATTTATCCCCTTATATCTATTTTTCTTTGAAAAAATCCGAATTTAATACACATTTAGACATTTCATGTTGGTGTCTGTTAATTTACTCATTTGTCTGTATTTTATTCGAAATATTTTCCAATTTTCAGATTCAAAGTTGATGAATAAATATAGTATCTATAGTCAAAGCATTCAAGAATTGAAGTTTTAAAGCTTCCTATTAACAATCTTCATTTAAACTAACAAATCCGTGTCTTTATTCCCCTAATTATTGATATTCCTTAATTGTCCAAATTTCATCTTTTGACGATAAACATGTCCGAGTTTTACCGCTTGCATGTCCGAATTTTTCAAACCCCGTCGGAATTAACCCGTTTCACAGCACTCTCAAACTTCTCATTTTCATAATGTTTTTGGCCATCATTTGCTTCACATTTTTTTGATAAAACGCAAGTTTAATGACCGCTCAAGTGATTAGAATACGGCTAGTGTCTGGGTTTCCACCTATAGCTTCAGAATCAAGCCGGAAATAAGGTTGGTGACAAATGTCTGAATTTACCCAGTTTTTCCCTGCTGACAGAAGTAACTCTATATGCCTGCACCATTTCATGGCAGGGGCATAAAAACGATTTAGATTGAATCAACTTATAACATGCTCTAACATTCAAAGAAGGATACTTTATTAAAAGTTTGCAGCTTATAAGTTTATACATTTTGAAGGCCAAACATTGATTATTAGTATTCCTTGGCTAATTTCGCCTGAGACTCGGTTTATTTTCCGTGAGAGAAATCGGAAAATCATCGATGATTGACGAATTCTGCCAATTAGCATGAAGATTTAACTGTTTACTGGGTGTATGTATTCTAGTCAGACCTGTGGTATAGTGGTTAAGACATCCGCCTCTGATGCAAGAGAACCCAAGTTCAAACCGTGTCAGAGAAAGTATAATCTTCTCCCTCAAATCTTCATTTTTTTAGCTCCACTGGCTGAAAGCCACTGGGGCTATTGTCATGGCGTTGTGTCCGTCGTGCGTCCGTCCGTCCGTCTGTGCGTGCGTGCGTGCGGTCGTAAACTTTTCTTTAAAAATCTTCTCCTCAGAAACTACTGGATGGATTTCAACCAAACTTCACAGAAATGATCCTTTGGTGACCCTCTTTCAAAGTTGTTCAAGAAATTTTGATCCAATGAAAAACATGGATTTAATGGGCGTGGCTTATTTCCAAATATGGTAAAAAGTGAGTTTTCTCAGATTCTAATCTATGGATATAAATGAAATTTTACATGAATGATCCTTGGGTGACCCTTCATCATTCTACAAAAAATCATTGTGATCGGATGGAAAATATGCATTTTATGGGCAGAGGTCATTTCTCTATATGTTATATAGTGGAAACTTTGAAAATCATTTTCTCAGAATCTAACAGATGGATACCAACCAAATTTCACTGGAATGATCCTTGAGTGACCCTTTATCAGTGTACCAAAAAATATTTTGAATGAATGAAAAACAAGCATTTTATTAGCAGAGGTCATTTCTCTATATGTTATATAGTGGAAAATTTGAAAATCATTTTCTCAGAATCTAATTTTTGGATATCAACCAAATTTCACTTGAATGATCCTTGAGTGACCCTTTATCAGTGTACCAAAAATTGTTTTGATTGGATGAAAAAAATGCATTTTATGGGTGGAGGTCATTTCTCAATATGTTAAATAGTGGAAACTATGAAAATCATTTTCTCAGAATGTAACTGATGGATAACAATCAAACATTTTTGATATGATCTTTGGGTGACCCATTATCATGCAGCCAAAAATTATTTTGATTTGATGAAAAATATGTCTTTTAATAGCGGAGGTCATTTCTCTGTCTGTTATTTAGTTGAAACTTTGAAAAGCATTTTCAACATCAGTAGGACCCCAAATATCTAAAAATCTAGTCAAAACATTTATTTGCTTTTGCAAGAATTTCAAGCCTGTGGAGCGACTCAAGCCATTCATGGCTTTCTAGTTTTGTCTAACAATCACATTTATCATTTTTAGACGGAGGTGTATTGGGGTTAATCCACTTTCTTGTAATTTTGAAGACATATTTTTTTCATATATTGCGTTAACATTATATTTATAAAATAACAACAGCAAAGGTTGCTCTGCTGATACAGGGTTCCTTTGTGGTAGCTTAGCAACATTTTTTAACAGGTTCGAAACTAGGCTTAAACGGAAATTTTGCTGTTTTGCTAAAATTGGGGAACATCTTTTCCTCGTTGTTTTAAGACTAATAAGTGTAGTGTATATCTCACTTTTATCCAACAATAAAAGATTAATTTCATTTTAGATATCTCGATAGGAATCAGCAGAAAGCGATCGTTTAGTAATTCAACAAAAATAATGTTACCTTATAATTAACTTGTAATAGGAACGAAAAAAAAAATGAACAAGAAAGAAAAAAATAGCACCTCGGAGACTTGAACCCATACATGTGTGATTGAAAGCGATACACCTTAACCAACTGAGCTATTTTTTTCTTACTCTCACTTGCTGGTTAAATTGCGTATTTATAAATGTGTTACTAACGGTTTATCAAATAAGAACTCGGATTTCTCCCGAAGATATACGAAATATGCACAGAGTCTCAGGCGAAATTAGCCAAATAATACATGTATCTTTAGACTGTTACCTTGAGTAAACATACAGAACTAGAATGCGATATTATGTTATTATAGTAAGTTTTTTAGATTGTTGATGACAGACGGGGGATGACGCACGACGCAGAACAGATGATGGACTCAGGGTGATCCTATTAAAGCTCCCCTTTAGCAGGTTGTGCTCAGGTGAGTTAACAAGAGCTGTCAGAGGACAGCGAAGCTCGACTATTCCTAGTGCTGGATAGTAACAGCAAATCAATATCGACATTGGAAATTCAATACAATTTAATTTGTTTAGAGGCTGATATTATGGTCACAGAAGCGTGTGCAAAAATTCAAAGAAATAGCTTTAGCAGGAGAAGAGATACAACTTACATAAAACAGTTGCACAAGAAAAACATAACCAAAATTTTAAGGCCGAAAAAGGGTTAAAATTCCACTAAATTAAATATCAGAGTAATGAATCTTTTTCTTTGGGCTAATATTATGGTCAAAGAAGCATGTGTAAAGTTCCCAAGCAAGAGCTTTAGTAAATACAGATGTACATCAGTTGCACATAAAAACTTAACCAAGATTTCTAAGTCCGAAAAGGGTTAAAAATCCACTAAATTCAATACCAGAGAATTGAATCTTTGTCAAGAGGCTGTTATTATGATCACAAAAGCATGTGCCAAGTTTCCAAACAATAGCTTTACTAGAATATGAGATATAATTGATGTACAACATTTGCACGTAAAAACTTAACCAAGAATTTCTGAGTCTGAAAAAGGTTAAAATGAAATTCAATATGAGAGTAATTAATCTTTGTTTAGAAGTTGATATCATGGTAACAGAAGCATGTGTGAAGTTTCCAAGCAAAAGCCAAGGTAAAAATAGAGATATTACCGATATACAACATTTGCACGTAAAAACTTAACCAAAAATTTCTAAGACCGAAAAGGGTTACAATTCCACTTAATTCAATATCAAAGTAATGAATCTTTGTCAAGAGGCTGATATTATGGTCACAGAAGCATGTGTAAAGTTTCAAAGCAATAGCTTTTATAAAAACAGAAATATTACAGATAAACAACATTTGCACGTAAAACCTTAACCAGGAATTTCCAAGTCCGAAAAGGGTTAAAATTCCACTAAATTCAATATCAGGGTATTGAATCTTTGTCTAGAGGCTGATATTATGGTCACAGAAGCATGTGTAAAGTTTCAAAGCAATAGCTTTCATAGAAACAGAAATATTACAGATAAACAACATTTGCACGTAAAAACTTTACCAGGAATTTCTAAGTCCGAAAAGGGTTAAAATTCCACTAAATTCAATATCAGGGTATTGAATCTTTGTCTAGAGGTTGATATTATAGTCACAGAAGCATGTGTAAAGTTTCAAAGCAATAGCTTTCATAGAAACAGAAATATTACAGATAAACAACATTTGCACGTAAAAACTTAACCAGGAATTTCTAAGTCCGAAAAGGGTTAAAATTCCACTAAATTCAATATCAGGGTATTGAATCTTTGTCAAGAGGCTGATATTATGGTCACAGAAGCATGTGCAAAGTTTCAAAGCAATAGCTTTTATAGAAACAGAGATTTTAAACATTTGCACGTAAAAACTTAACCAAAGCATTACGCCGACGCTGACGCCGACGCCGACGCCCGGGTGACTGGAATAGCCCCCCTATTCTTCGAATAGTCGAGCTAAAAATTAGTGAAAACTAGACTGACTTTTCAGACAGAATATATAGCTATTTTCATGCACGATGAAGCAAAGAATCAGGTTAGACTAGCTTATAAGAATAGAACATTAAGGCTAGCAAACACAAAATATGTAGTTACATTTCAATGCTACTGGCTTTGCTAGTATAAAAGCTTTTAAAGAGTAAATTATCAAAAATATTTGTAAATGATTAAACAAGAATCACAAGTAAGCCTGTAAGTATTATTAGTATTATTATTTGAGGTTATTGTATAGGAAAGGGGAAACTATATGGTTGTCATAGGATAACTGCTGTCAAGCCTACAAACAAGAGGCCCAAGAGGGCCTGTATCGCTCCACTGGCTTTAAAATCTTTAGACTTTCATTAAATAAAGCTTACTTTAAATGAATACATTAACACTCCAAAATCTCCTAAGACCTATTTAGTGGTCTAAGAAATGGTTCTGGTCCATATTGCACCAAAATACTCAATCACAATGAACCTGCAACCCTTGACAAATCTTATTAAAACATAAGGTTCAGAAGATGTCATTCAAAGATTTCGGGCTCAAAATAGGCCCCACCTGACATGCCCATATTTATGGACCAAACAAAATTTTAAGTAAATAGTCACCCAAGAAACATTCTGGTAAAGTTTCATTGAAATAAGCTGAGTGATTCTGGAGGAGATGTGGTTCAAAGATTTTGGCCTCAAAATAAGCCCCGCCCTGCCACGCCCAAATTTATAGGCCTATCAAAATTTAGCAAATAACTTTTGAAAAGAGACACTCAAGGAACATTCTGGTAAAGTTTCATTGAAATCAGCCAAGTAGTTCAGGAGAAAATGTCATTTGAAAATTTAGGGCTCAAAATAGGCCCCGCCCTGCCACGCCCATATTTTTAGTCCATTCAAAATTTCTTGAATAATTTAAGTAAAGGGTCACCAAAGGAACATTCTGTTAAAGTTTTATTGAAATCGGCCCAGTTGTTCAGGAGGAGATGTGGTTCAAAGATTTCGGGCTCAAAATAGCCCCCCCCCCTGCAACGCCCATATTTATGGACCAATCAAAATTTCTTGAACAATTTAAGTAAAGGGGTTACCCAAGGAACTTTCTGATAAAGTTTCATTGAAATCGGCCCAGTAGTTCAGGAGAAGATGTGGTTCAAAGATTTTGGGCTCAAAATAAGCCCCGCCCTGCCACGCCCATATTTATAGGCCTATCAAAATTTAGCAAATAATTTTTGAAAAGAGACATTCTAGGAACATTCTGGTAAAGTTTCATTGGACACTCCCCCATGACAATAGCTCGCTGGCCTTCGGCCAGTGGAGCTAAAAAAATGGCACTTAACTTGACATTGAGCTTAAAAAAAATGGCTGAGCACTAAACAGTTGTAACTGCCTATACATTTATAGGCAGTTACAACTGTTTTGTGCTAAGCCATGGAAATGCAGGTTGTATGCTTCAGATAAGTGACATTTCAAAATTTGACCTTAGGAGAATTTGAAAACCAATTTCACATATCACATTTACTGATTTTAAAGATTACATTGGCCAAAATATTTTTTTTAAATCCATCCATCAATGTAGTGGCAATGTCTATATAAGTTCTTTTTTTCATTTGGCCTTGATCTGTGACCTTGAAAATGTAGCCACCAGATAAAGAATTCAACATGGCACTGCTACTCAAAATGGCAAACAACTATACCAATTTATTTAACAAATGCATCCATAAATGTAGGAGATATGCTCTTGATAGGCTTAATTTTAACATGTGTGCCTTTGACTCAAGAGCTATCTAACAATTTCTTTCAAATAGGAGACATCTACTCATAGTGAAGAACAATTATGCAACCTTATTTTGTAATCCATGTATAAATATAGGAGTAATGGTCCGGACAAATTCCTGATGGACTTACACACCTTCACCCACTTGACACCTATGTCTTGCCCTCTATAAGCAGGCTCCACGAAAACTACAATAAATATTGTATTCTATCAAACCATGTGTTTCTTAGGTTTCCACGAGAGAACAGCCTCCGAAGGTCATGGTCATTACGGTTTTCGCTTTGGAAGTGGTCATTCGGACTGAGGAATTGTGCATATAAATTATTTAAATTCGAGGGAGATTGTATTTAATTGACGAGTTATAATTGACACACGTATTCTATTAATGGATTATTATGGTTTTTTGTTCGGGTTCGTGAACTTTAACGGGAATTAAGTTGGAAATTTGGAAGTAAACAACGGTGCTTTCTCGGCCTTTGTCTGAGACTATTACGTCATCGCTGTTTTAGTTGGAACTCTGGTAACCCGGAATATTTATGATGGAGCCTACTGACGGCTCGTATCTAGCGACAGTTTTGAAAAGGACAAAGGAGGTTGCTCGACTTAATACTGGGAAAGCCAGTGAAACGCCGGGAAATCCGAACGTTTCGATACCAAAAACAGGGGGAAATCCCTTTCCAGAAATAGCGCATAGCGGGAAACCCGCTGCGCAAAGTGACGCGAATTCTGGCAGTTTAGCGCAGGGCGGAAATGGGACTGATGCATTGTGGACCCATATAAACAAAATGGATGCAAAACGACAACAAACAGAAAGGGAACAAACGGATTTGTTGTCAACGCTAGTTTTAAGTGTTGCGAAATTGCAACAACAAATTGAAAAAAGGACCGACGGCGTGTCTCGGAGAGAGGATGATGATATTTCGTGCATGACATCGTCGGATAAGGACGTTCCGGACGATATTAGTGAGTTTTTATCGGTCACACCTTCAAAAAATTCTGACATGGAAAACTCGTTTTTGCGTGATGTAGAGGACCTATACGAGGAAACTCAAATGTTCGGGGAAAGAATTGATGAACAGTTGGCAGGACTCGTTAATAAAGCAATCGATCGACCATTGAAAGAGGACTCTTTGAAAGAATTGACCTCAAAATACCTCACTCCAGAAAATTGCAAACGGTTAGAAGTTCCAACTGTTAATAAGGAGTTATGGTCGGCACTCAAAGACAAGAGAGAGGGGGATCTTGCATTACAGGCATTACAGAAAAATATGAAATTGGCTATGATACCCACTCTCCAGGCTCTGGAAGTAATGAAAACAGATGGAGATATGCAGAAATTGCAAGGGATAATAAAAGACATTTTTAAGATATTGTCTCACGGCATCTATACCTGTAACAGAAAGAGGAAGACACTAATAAAACCAGGCATACCATCTAAGTACAGGAAGGTTTGTGATATGGACATTCCAGTCACTTCTTTTTTGTTTGGTGACAATTTGGAGGAAAAAGTAGATGAAATAGAGAAACAAGAAAGGCGTGTAAATAAATTGGGTGGTTTTAAGCCTCCTTTTTTATGGGACAAGAGTGCCCCAAGGGGCACTCTACCACGCAAGGACAATCACAGAGTGGGGAAGATGGCGGATTCGGGATCATGGAACAGGGGTCAGAGTTATCGGGGGAAATCCTCGGGACCTCCAATGAAACGGAAGAGAACATACTAAATGTAAGTACTCTTAACACCCCTGATAATTTCAAGGGAGGACAGTTATGTGAATATATAAAAATCTGGAAATCAATTACGTCTGACTCTTGGATATTGAATACTATAACAGGTTATCAGTTAGAAATAGCTGATAAACCATGGCAAGCATTTGTTCCTCAACCAATTAAATTCAGTTCTCAGGAAACGGAATTAATTAATATTGAAGTGCAAAAATTTATGGATAAAGGAATTATTGAAAAAGTAAATTCTGCGGATAAAGACGAATTTTATTCCAATATTTTCATACGCCCCAAAAAGGATGGGTCGGTCAGAGTAATTTTGAATTTGAAAAAATTCAATGATTTTACAGAGAAAATACATTTCAAAATGGAAACATTAAAATCGGCTATCTCAAATATACAGCAAGGGGATTTCTTTGGATCTATAGATTTAAAAGATGCATATTTTAGTATATTAGTGGCTGAAAATGATAGGAAATTTCTTCGATTTATATGGAATGATACGGCATATCAATTTCGAACTTTACCACAAGGTTATAGTGGTAGCCCTAGAGTGTTCACAAAAGTAATGAAACCTGTTTATTCTTTGTTACGGAAGTTAGGTCATTTCAGTGCTCCATACATTGATGACAGTTTATTAAAAGGGCAGACTTTCAATGAATGTTTGGACAATATAAATGATACTGTATATCTGGTTGATAAAGTAGGATTTACAGTTCATCCTGAGAAATCGGTGTTTGTTCCGACTCAAGTAATAGTGTTTTTAGGCTTTATCCTCAATTCCATCGATATGACAGTACGGTTAACTCCAGAACGAATTGCAAATTTGGTGCAGCTTTGTAAAACAATTATTGTATCAGAGAATATTGTAATAAGGGAGTTTTGCACATTAATTGGAAAAATGGTGGCAAGCGAACCAGGTGTCCAACTAGCACCATTATATTACAAAGATCTGGAACACATTAAGGACAAAGAATTGGGAAAAAACAAAGGGAATTTCGATGCTTCCATGCAAGTTACTTGCTCAATTAGAATGAATTTAAATTGGTGGGTAGATAATCTTGCTAGTAGTTATAAGAAAATTCATGTGCCTGATCCTGTGGTGATCTGTCATAGTGATGCAAGTCAGCAAGGTTATGGTGGATTGAATGACATCACAGGGGAAATGGTGAAAGGGCAATGGCAGGGACTAGATAGGGAGGAACATATTAATTTCTTGGAATTGAAAGGGGCTTTTTTAGTACTTCAAACATTAATGGAGAAAATACATGATTGTCATGTAAGAATCTACATGGATAATACAGTGGCAGTGTCGTATATAAATAATTTTGGGGGTCGAATCGAAAAATTACACAATTTAAGTAAGGAATTATGGTTTTGGGCTATTCAAAAGAAATTATGGATAAGTGCTGCTTTTGTTGAAGGTGTCAATAATTACGAGGCAGACAGACTTTCGAGAAGCTTCAATAATGACATGGAATGGAAATTAAAATCTAATGTGTTTAAGGCTATAGAGAATAGGTTGGGTAAACGGGATATTGACTTGTTTGCATCTAGTATGAACCATCAAACTGAGAAATATGTGTCGTTTTACCCAGATAATTCAGCTTTTGCAGTAGATGCATTTACATTAAATTGGGGAAATTATGAAAACATGTATTTATTTCCACCTTTCAGTGTAATAGGGAGAGTAATACAGAAGATAGTGGTCGACAAAGTACAGAGAACACTGTTAGTAGCACCAATATGGCCAACGCAAGTATGGTTCACATCTCTTCTTCATCAAATAGTGGGCCAATCGTTCATTCTACCCAGGCAATGCCTGGAGTTACCGTCCGACGTCAACAGGAAACATCCCATCAAAAATCTAAGGATTGGCGTTTTTCTTCTCTCGGGGATATCCTCAGATGTAAGGGATTATCAGAGAATGTTACGTCCATCATCCTTCAATCTTGGCGTAAATCAACTGGCCAACAATATGGGTCGTATTTCAGAAGATGGGTGTGTTTTTCAGATCAAGAAAGTGTTAATCCCTTTGATCCACCTGTAGCAATAGTGTTAAAATTTCTGAATGAATTATATGAAAGTGGGCTGAGTTATAGTTCTATAAATACGGCAAAATCAGCCATATCATCAGTGTGTAAATTGGTTAAAAATAGTGAACTTGGTGAAAATATCCTAATTCAACGTTACATGCGTGGAATTTTTAACACAAGGCCAGCTTTACCACAGTATGGAATCATCTGGGACGTGAATATGGTTTTTAATTACATATTGACATTGCCTGCAAATGAAAATATAACATTACTTCAGTTATCGGAGAAATTGGTTATACTTTTTATGCTACTTAGTGGGCAAAGGACACAAACTATCCATTTACTTAAATTAAGTGATTTGTGGATAGAAACAGATAAAGTAACAATTTATTTTTCTAGTATACTGAAGCAAACAAAGCCAAATAGACACTTGCAACCTTTGGTCATAAATAATTACCAGATTAATGATAATTTATGCATGGTTAAAACTTTAAAGGCATATATAGAACGAACATCAATCCTAAGGAGTGGTGAGGATAGGTTGTTTATCTCAACAGTTCCTCCACACACAGGGGTTACAAAGAGCACTATAGCTCGGTGGGTGAAGACTATTATGAATAAGTCGGGGATCGATGTAACAGTCTTCAAGCCACATAGCTGTAGGGTGGCTTCAACCTCAGCAGCAAGTGAAAAAGGGGTACAGCTTGCTACCATTCTAAAAGCAGCAGGTTGGAGTACTGCTAAGACTTATTATCAATTTTATAAAAAACTTATTCAGACCGAGTCATATAACTCAAATATAGTTAACCCTTGAGGGAAATAAATGTGATGGCTTGTTTTTAGATTTAAATGGGTTTCATTTCTTTATTGAGATATATATATTATTGATGTGAACGAAAATAGTACATGGATAGAATAAATAGTAGAATAGTTGGATGGAGTTAATTTTTCCTAGTAAATGATGGCTATGAAGCTCTAAAATCTCGTGGAAACCTAAGAAACACATGGTTTGATAGAATAGAAAAATTAATCGAGACTTGATGAAGATTGATTAATATTCTATCAAGCCAGTGTTTCTTAGAGTTTACACGCCCACCCTAGATTGGTAATGCCAAGCACCCACCCGAGTTATGGAAACATATCATAGTCATCATTTACCCTCTAAAGAATGACCATGACCTTCGGAGGCTGTTCTCTCGTGTAAACTCTAAGAAACACTGGCTTGATAGAATATTAATCAATCTTCATCAAGTCTCGATTAATTTTTCTAATATAGTAATAGATATAAAACTATACCTGTTCTCTTGATTATACAAGTCTTGTTTCACCTATAAAACAGAATATTTTTAAATACATAATCATGTAATATTAGCTCTTCATTTATAAATGAATTTGTTCAGTCTGATTTGAGTCTTTAATATGTTCACGACTCCAAGTTTTCTATTGTTTATCTGTGATTGTTCTTATACTATGAGTGTCTTTCCATGTTGTTTATTTCCTTGGTTCATGTGAATCTTGTGAAATTGCTGAAAATGTCACATACAGGTTCATTTTGCATCGTCAATATATTACCTCTAAATCCGACAGGGGTTTGGTTTTTTTGTAATAAAGAATCAGATGGACAATCAAATAAACTTTATCATAATAGATCAATGTAATATTAAAAATGCTTTTTTAATTTTGTCTCTTTATACCTGATTAAGTCTCTTATAAGAATAATAGGTTGCAAGTTAATCTTGAAAATCTTTTGGAATTTAAATAAACTATAATAAAGTCTAAATCTCTTTAAATAAAAAACACCATCACATGTATAAAGTCTAAATCTCTTTGAATTGGAATAAACCTTTAAATAGCCTTAACCATTTTGAATCAAAATAAAATATAATAATGTCTAAAACTTTTTGAATCACAATTAACTAATATATAGTCCAAATCTTTTTTAATCAAAATAACTATTATTTAATCTAAATCTCTTTGAATCAAAATAAACTATTTTACAGTCTCAATTTCTTTTTGAACCAAAACAAAGTATTATATAGTCTAAATTTGTTTGAATCAAAATTAACTATTGTGTAGTCTAAATCTCTTTGACTCAAAATAAACTATTATTATATATACATGTAATAGTCTAAATCTCTTTGAATCAAAATAAACTATTATTAAGTCACCCAAACTCAACCTAAAAACAATAGCATATGCAACATTCCCACATTGTAGCTGTTTTCTTTAGCTGCTATACTGACAGTGCATGTAATTGCAGATGAAATTGAAATTGTCCTCCTAAATTAAATATGATGCATTTTAATACAGAATACTTTGTAAAATGCTCCCAACCCACAATCAACATCAATCAAACACTGTTTTTGTGCTTTAAAAGTTTGACCACCACAAATAATGAAAACCTTACCCGCTCTGCCATGGTTCAGGGAGTATCTGAAACAGGTTCTTGAGTCCGTTGTTCAGCAATCATGGCATCTCTGACAGAGAAAGGTATCTATAATTAATAAAGTTCAAGCAAAAATTAACATTAGTAATTACGTTGATTGATGATTGAACTTTACACCAAACTGAAAGAAGCAGCAGATTATATAGCAATTCCAATCGGGCTATGAAAATAATGCGAGAAACGATAAATAACATGTTTCCAATATAACTCATTACATTTTATTCAGATATACATTTAAATTAAATCCACAACTTCAACATCAAAATGGAGTCTTAAATGATGTGACATCTTGTTTTGATTTTCATTTAAGACTCTATTTTGAATTTGAAGTTATGGATGTAACTTAATTGTATAAGTTCTTGCTGTTTTTCTGAAGAAGGCAATTAAGACGAAAATTAAAATATAATGAGTTATATTGGAATGGTTTCACGCTGAGCAAATGATATGCATCATCTAATGAATGTGTGCAAGTTCATTTTAAATCAAATCAATTACCTTTAAAATTCCTGCCGATCTAGGGTTATTCACTTGTTCAAATAAGTAGAGGTATTAAGTTAATATAATTTTAAACAGGGCTTCTGATGTTCCTCACACCCTTTATCATTTAACCCATCTTGATCAGTGTCCTAACACAGAACACTGTCAGTTTGGATAGGGTCTTGAAATATAGTTGGTTAAGTTTGGTGAACAGTCTGTTTCTGTGCCAGGCTTATTCAACCAACTTGACACACTTAAACAACCAGTCACTAAATTGCAAGTCAGCTGTTTACACATGGAGCTTTCGGCAAACAGAGCACTTAGACTTATTTTCTCACAGATACCCATTTATACACCCGTAGGAGCAGCTTGGAGCTGAAAATTTCCTCAAACTGGTCGGAATTTAATCACGGGACCTTTTGATCCCAAAGCCACCATCCTATCCACTAGACCTTAAACCACAGCCACTGATAATCATGTGTTTTGCAGCTTGTGCACCTAACCATGATTAAGCATTTTTCTTAAACCAATACAACTACAACATTTCATCAGAGTCATCAGCTGCTCACCACACTTAGGCCTTCTTCCTATCAATTGTAGCTGGGTTTAGTATAAGGGGTATTTGTACTACCTTGCCATACAAGCAAGCTTTTAAAGCGACATGGTAGAGCATTCACTTAGGGACAGAGAGGTCCCGGGTTCAAATCCTGACGGAGACTAATATTTATTTCGGGGTACACAATTCTTCATTGAAGGGAGGTGATGATTCCTGTCATGATGTCAAATATAAATACCATCCTGAAAATGATGATGTCCAAGTGAAACTTGGTAACTCCAGCCCTGTTCTCTGTGATATTCTTACATTCGGAACAGGACTGGGCTTTCCTTTACCAACTTATGATAGAAATAAATGAACTACTGTCTTGATACAATGCATAATGATGAAAACAACTGTACCATGTACCATTTATGAATGTTTATCCCCATGTATAATTGAAAAATTACTGGGTGAATAAAGTATATGTCTGTCTGTCTGTCTGTCTGTCTGTCTGTCTGTCTGTCTGTCTGTCTGTCTGTCTGTCTGTCTGTCTGTCTGTCTGAAGTGGGTTGAGTCGTGGATATATGGGACTGACGGCCTCAGGATTTTGGGCCATATGCATTGTTGGCTGAGCTAGCTAGGTTCTCCTACTACATGAAAGAACAGGGCTTTGGCTCAGAGTGAAACAGTTGTAACTGCCTAACAATTTATAGGCAGTTACAATTGTTTTGCACTAAACTATTGTTGGGAAATATAATCCACGATTTTTCCCCTGGCAGGGCGTGGCCTAAGTAACGGATCGATGCACTTAAGGTTAAGGTTAATCAGCCTTTAAATTCTTTATCATTTTCATCTAGAGATAGACAAAATAATTAATTTGAGACAGTGAAGCGTAGGCTGGTACACCAAACCCTCGTAACTTCAGCTTGTCCAAGCTGAAGTTACCAGGCTTTGGTAACCCAACGATGAAATGTGTTCACTTTCTCTAAGCATGTGTATTATTTTGGTTTTAGGATACAGTTACTTGCATGTGTTCACGGTTATACCGACTACCTTTTTAATGAAGCCAAAATATTTATAAGTTAACTTGCCAAATTACGTCGCAGCGAAGCCTGGCCCTGCCAGTTAATTTATAACGCAGAATACCTATAGCTGTTTCACAGCTGCTACTCTGGACAATTGGTCTGAGGTGGGTTCATATTAAAGTCATTGATAATTCAAATGTTTATCAAACGAGCAAAGTGTCAAATAAATATATCCCGTTTAAATTACCACCCATTAACAGGGTTGACTATCAAAGATCAAACAATGTCCAGTGAGCTACAAGTTCTACTATGGAATGCAAGAGTAAACAAACTTACTGAATTTACAATACCAAATCAGGTGCTGACCTGTTTATAACCCATTAATGAAATACCGTATAGATCGAAATATTTAAGCCTTTTTGTTGGTGACAGCTTAAATATTGCAAATGCTTAATGTGCAAACACCGTGCAAACAAATTGTCAAAGTACAATGATAGCTGAAAAAGTTTTCTTGGTTGTATCACAAGCGGGTAATTAACAAGAACTGTTGATTAGTACTGACATTGCTTTTTTTTCAGGTGGCTAAATTCTGCTCCACAGAATTATTCAACCCCTCCACATTTGAGGATTATAGTTTCTTTTTAGGTGATATTATAAGATTTTCAATATTTGCAATTTTTTTTTTTAACTTTGCATAAAGATAACATTCAACTCATTACATTAAACTTATCACATTAAGGATGATTATAATAAGGTTAATTGATATCCAACTAGTTCAAACACACAGACAGACATGATGAACAAAACACCATGACATGTTAGCTTTCAGCCTTTGGGGTGAAATATGGTATTAACCCTTTCCTGTTTTAAATAATTTTGGACCTGTCCAAATTCAAAGATTTGCAGACGAAAATTAAAAGTGGATTTTATTTGAAATATAACCATTCAGTAGGGTAGAAAACAATGTGGAAAAAGAAGAAATTGCTTGTCAGAAGCAATTTCTTCTTTTTTCACAATGTTTTCTCAATCATAAAATTACAGGCACGTAAAAAGCATGGATTAAACAGAAAAGGGTTAATTTTACTTTCATGGAGGAATAGGCATGAGAATTTAAATAGATTTAAAATTATATAAGCTTGACTATTTTTTTTCAAAGAAAACGCTGATACTACTGTAGCAATGTTATTGTTATTGTAACAGAACTATAGGTGTATTTTCAAAACTGAGCTCTGACCTAGACGCTGAATCCATTACCAAAGGTATATCGGGTATATTTAAAAAGCATATGATACATTTGTAAGACAATTTGTAACTTTTTAGGTATTTTGTTTAAACATATTTTATCTATTTTGAAAGAAAAGCACGGGAATTTAACAGTTTAAAGTAGATTTCAAGGCTCACCGCGCAAAATCTACCTATAATATTTTTACCTCAAAAAATACTATGAATGGTAATCAGAATATAGTTATGTTCACTATCCTATCCATAAATTAAAAATACATTAGGAGAATACAAGTATTTCTCTAAAGATTATTCCCCCTTTCTTGTATTTTGTTTGCATTGTAGAGCACCATGCAGGTAGACAGAACTGCCTAGCACTTAACCAAGCCAGTTGTTCTATTAAACGACAAATAGTCTGAAGTGTCAAGCAATCATTGCAAGTGCATATATATATAAAGAGCCACCAGCCTGATTAGCTCAGTTGGTAGAGCACCGGACTTCAAAACCATTGGAGTTCGGCGGCGTGGGTTCGATTCCCGGGCTGGTACACTAATAAAAACTAATTGTCTTTTGGATGAGATGTTAAACCAAGGTCCCGTGAGACGGTGCTTTACACCGAGCACGTTAAAGATCCATGGTGGATCTCAGTAGTAGTTTCGTCATGTATCCTTGCACTATCCCCCGTAACAACTAACAGTCTTCTGGGGGCGTTGCTCATATGGGCATGTGCTACAGTAGCGACGATAAATAAACAGAAATACACACACACACACACAATAGTTCTGAATTAATAGCCCCTTGAAATGTGGGTCTCCAATTTTACTATTCAGTTGACTGTCTTATCTTATTATCATGAAAATGCAATCCAATAAATTTGAATGAAATGTCATCTTTGGAAAACATATTTGTATTACACTGATAAATGAACCAATATATACCCAGTATTTTCTCATATTTGATTTGAGGCATTGACAGAAAACAATAACATTGCTATTTAAACTTGTACAATAATATCTATCTTTTCATTCTCAATTATCATGCAACGAAGTCTGTATTGACCTGATATCACCTGCCTGATAACATAAAATGATCAGGCAGTCAGAGACAATTTGCATACGCTTTCAGCTGAATTTATTCAATTTTTAAGGGTTTATTACAATTCAGTGCTGAAAAATCATTGCATGACAAATGGAATAATATGTTAGCGTCTTATATAAATGTTATCCAGGTCTCAGTTAAGTCAGGCTGCATATCTGTGCACTTATCTTAGTCTATACTGTATGCCAAAATGTGTGTACAGTATCAATATGATGTGAAAAGCATGTGAACAGGGTGACATTGGAAACCTTACTTAAATCAAATTCCAGTGTATTGGAAAAAAAATAATTTTCTATTAAGAGGAAAGACATTAAATACACCTTAAATCTTTTTTTAATTTTAAAAATGTTTAAACTTTGAAACTCGTAAAAGATGGAATTTTCTATCCCCTTAGAAAAAAGTGGTAGTTTGTTCAAATTAATTTTAATTCATTTGGGCACCATTTATGGAAGTAATCTGAGGATTTTGAAAATGATATGCACATGGAAGGCAACCCTGAAAGAGTAAATAGATGGCTCTGCGCAAAATAGTTGTAACTCCCTATATGTTTATAGGGAGTTACAACCATTTCGCCCTGAGCCATTGAAATGAGAGCAGGCTTAGACGAAAGGAATACCTTCAAACCACCCATTTACTTCCCTCGGGGACACTCAAGCTCTCTACAAGATAATCTAGATGCTTTGAACAAATTGGTGAATGAACTTACCAACTTAACTACAGCTTGATGATTACATTTATTAAAGTAACATGATGTGTTTTGTTTGTTAATCACCAATATCCCTGCCTCTACCATTTTCAGAAATTTTCAACATATTTGGCTTTGGAAAATGGCATTGATCTTGACAGATGACCTTGAAAATGGTACCAACAGAAAGATCTTGTTGCAAGCAATACTCATAAGAAATATGAAGGCTTTAACCAATTTTTAGGTTATGGCCAATGTTAACCCTTATCATGCTGAATGAAAGTATCAACGAAATTGTATGAACAGGGTATACTTAGTAATTCAAATTGCGAGAGAGTTCCTATTCTGAAGATATAAGTTGTAAACCTTTCTTTTTATAAAACTTAATCAGGTGGTATAAACTTGTATGATCGACCTAAGCAGGAATATTTTAGGTTCAGCTGGACAAGAGTAAAAGGTTTTTGGGAGACAAATAAACAAATGGACAAACAGAAAGGTCATACAGCAATATGCCCCTGATCAAATGATGCCAGCACATAAGAATATTCAAACATAAACAGAACAAACAAACATCTTAGTAACAAATAGGCATTCATAACTCAAATTCTAAATTGGTTATAATATTTTCAAAGTTAAAGCCACATTTCCCACTGTGAGGCATGTAAATGATGTCTTTTATTCACAGAAGTTGTAATTCCCAACCTATGAGGCATTAGACAGGTAATATGGTCAATATTATATCCCTCATGGAATGTTAAGAAGTCTGTCAATGTCATTATAAGAACACTTCAGCTGACCAAATCAAATGATCATTTCATCAATATTAATGAAGGAAACAAATTTATTCAAATAAGCAATATAGGGAATATGAGTTTCAGTGGAACAAACCCCATCAGGACAAAACTCTGTCAGAAAAAAACTATCACAACAAAATTCCAAAGCCCAATCAGAACTAATCTCCACCAGGACAAAACTGCAACAGGACAAAAACCAACCAGGACAAAATTTCATAAGAACAAAACTGACAAACCTAGGGACAAAACCCCATCAGGACAAACCACAACCAGGATTTAACCTCAATAGTAGGGTATTATCCAGGTAAGGTTTCGTCCTGATGGGGGTCTTGTCATACTCTTTGGTAGGCCAGCTCAGTGGACAAATGAACACATTAATTTCTTTTTGGTGAGAAAAAACAGGTAGATTATCAATTGAAGAATTCATAGCATTAACAACCAAGTTATCAAAAATGTACACCCCGCATTAGTTGATTTAATTCACCCTATCTGACATTTACTAAGTAGAGTCTAAGAAGTGTCTTCGTCATGAATGTCGCATAGCAATCATATGCAAAATTCAAATTTATCAAATAACTTTTTAACATAATGTTGCCACATTTTGCATTATAGAAATAGAATAATTGTTTGACTTTTTAGTAAGATTGATCGATTTTTCATTTCTTGAACAACAAAAGCTAAATTTTCTCTTGTGCAAAGTGGGTCATAATTTGCCAACAGTTTGCACCGTTTTGTCATCTTGAATGCAGGAATGTTCCTGAGCTAGCCAGGGTACACACTTCTTATCTCTTTGACTAATTTAGAGATGAAAAGAGTATTTTTGATTTCATTGAGATATGAAACTTTAAACCTAATCACACTGTATGAATACACGACCTCTTTCAGACAATTTGTCTCCAATTATTAGGTTGATAATCATAAACCTATGTGGGATAGCAGCTGGAGGCTACGTAATGATAAAATGGTAGTACTGGAATTCATTGTTAGGTGCTCCAGCTATCCCAATATAACTGAAGGATTGTTGAAAGCAGCGTGGAACCCTATTCAAACATACAAATCTCCCAAATCATGCATGCAGCTAAATTATCTTTTAATCAAAAATTGAATATGATTAAATATCAAGTTACCAATTTATACCTTTATGTACTCTTTTTTAGACTTGTTTTCAGGGTTTGTGCTTGTTTTTGTAATTAGGGAATCATTGACCCCTTCTGAGGGTCAAAACAGATTTTAAGGTGATTTTTTTAGAGATATGAAATAAGCAATCGATTTTTTTTTTGTAAAATTTTAGATAGTATATCAGATTCATTTTTAAAATTTTGACCCTTGAAATTTCTCGAAAGGGGGTCACAATGACCCAAGCATGACCCCCTTGGAAGAAAATCCTAAAGGTCAAAATAAGATAAAATCAGATTTTTGGGGTCAAAACCCTGGTTTAAGGGTCAAACACAAGCTTTGTGCCTTGGAATACAAACTTCATGTGTCAGTAGAAGGATTTTCATCTTTAGTGGCCTACCAAAACCTCATAACTACAGCTTCAATGACCTGTAGTTAAGAAGTTTTAATAACACAAAGCAGAGGATTATATTACATCATAAACCTGAATGTATGACAATAGGATTTTAGCCTCCAGGCTAAATAAAGCAGAGTGTTTATCCCTGTTATAATCCCATCTTAACTAGACACAATAGTAATCCATGTATGGAATGTTAAAATTTTAATTTCCTTGTTCCATTTAAAAATACCGCATTTCTCCTAATAAATGCTCCCTGGAGCTATACATAGCATGGTCAGGGAGCTTTGATTTAGTATGAATCTTCTTATTTAAACAAGAGGCCCAAGAGGGCATGTATCACTCCACTGGCTTTAACATCTTTAGACTTTCATTAAATAAAGCTTATGTTAATGAATACATTAACACTCTGAAATCTCTTAAGACCTATTTGAAAATGTAAAACTGGCTCTGGTCCACATTGCTCCATAATACTCAATCACAATGAACCTTCATCCCTTTACCCATCTTATTAAAACATAAGGTTCAGAAGGAGATCTCGTTCAAAGATTTCGGGATCAAATAGGCCCCACCCTGCCCCAACCTTATTCATGGGCCAATCAAAATTTGCAATTACAGTAAAGAGTCACCTTAACCCTTTCCTGTTTTACAAAATTTTGGACCTGTCCAAATTCAAAGGTTTTGCAGACGAAAATTTAAAGTGGATTTAATTTGAAAAATAACCATCCAGTAGGATAGAAAATATTGTGGAAAAAGAAGAAATTGCTTGGCAGAAGCAATTTCTTCCTTTTTCACAATGTTTTTCAATCATAAAATCACAGACACGTAAAAAGCAGGGATTAAACAGCAAAGGGTTAAGAATCATTCTGGTAAATTTTCATTGAAATTGGCCCAATGGCAGAGGAGAAGATGTTGTTCAAAGATTTTGGGCTCAAAATATGCCCCCCCCCCCCCCCCCCTGCCATGCCCATATTCATTGGCCAATCAAAATTTTGCAAACAACTTTTGAAAAGAGTCATCCAAGGAACATTCTGGGAAAGTTTCATTGAAATTGGCCCAGTGGTTCAGAAGGAGATGTCGTTCATAGAATTTGGGCTAAAAATAGGCCCCACCCTGCTACTTCCATATTAATGGGCCAATCACAATTTCTTGAACATTTTAAGTAATGGGTCACCCAAGGAACATTCTGGTAAAGTTTTATCGAAATCGGCCGAGTGGTTCAGGCGGAGATGTTGCTCAAAGATCTTGAGCTCAAAATAAGCCCAGACCTACCAGACGCCCATACTTGGGGGTAAATCAATCTTTTTTTAATACTTTTAATAAAGGGTCACTCAAGGAAGATCCATGCCAAGTTTCATTGAAATTTGCCAAAAGGTTTGGGAGGAGA
Organism: Fragum whitleyi; assembly: GCA_948146395.1. NCBI lineage: Eukaryota > Metazoa > Mollusca > Bivalvia > Cardiida > Cardiidae > Fragum > Fragum whitleyi. Next base: position 10,220,875 of record OX411543.1, on the reverse strand, counting down.
AGATTTTTAAAGATTTTAACATGAAAAAATGCCCTGCCCTGCCATGCCCATAATATTTGGGGGTCAATCAATTTTTTTAACAATTTTAAAAGACGGTCACCCAAGAATCATTCTACCAAGTTTCCTTAAAATCCTCCCCATTGGTTTTAGAGGAGAAGATGTTTTAAGAAAAAGTTTACACACTGACACACACACGGACGCACGACGGACACTCCCCAAGACAAAAGCTCGCTGGCCTTCGGCCAGTGGAGCTAAAAATCATTAAAATTGATGTATTTTAGGCCATTTTCCCTTCTAATTTAGGTGAATTTGAAATGATTGTTTAGAGGAAATTCATCTTAAGAGAATAAGAGAAGAAGTATCAAAAAGCTCCTAAAATTTAGGTATTTGAAGTGGGTTTTCTTAGTAAGAAATGTAGGGGTGCCACTATAAGAGAAGGCGCTTTTACATAGGAAATACGGTACTCCTTTAACACTTCTAATAACAGCTCTTAAAAATGCAAAAGGAATCCAGGTAACCTTGTCTCAAATTCTGTTAGACCCTTATTTAAGAGATGAAGGGAGTATTTGTTGATTTCATGGAGGTATGAAATTAAAAACCTAATCACAGTGTGCCCTACGGGCGTTATTTGCCATGTGCTAAGGCAATTGCACTTTATACCCCAATAAACGCAGTGAAAAAGACACTCATCCCTGTAATAAAAATTTTGCCAAAAAATGTAATTAATCGTAAGAGAAATAAAGATGATTCATCATATTAAGCATTGCATAATTATGTGATTGTAGTAGGATTTTAATGTTCATGCTTCTCTTTGCTCATGCCACACATTCTGTACCTGTATCTGTATGTATACATTGTAGAATCCTTAAAATGCTTTTATACAACGGAAGGCTTTTATACAACGGAAAGGCTTTTATACAATGAAAGGCTTTTATACAACAGAAAGGCTTTTATACAACGGAAAGGCTTTCATACAACAAGGCTTTTAACACAACACTTTTCCAAAGCCTTTGATAAAGTGAATCACTCAAAACTCTTACTCAAACTCCACTCATATGGCATCAGGAAAAATAACCTAGAATGGATCAAGGCTTTTCTCAGCAATCGAACACAGAGAGTACTTATTGATGGTGAGGAATCGGATTCGGTCCCAGTCACATCCGGGGTACCCCAAGGGTCTGTACTGGGCCCAATCCTATTCCTGGCCTACATAAATGACCTTCCTGAAAATCTTGTCTCTCAGGCGCGCCTCTTTGCTGATGACACTGCTGTCTACCGCACACTCAACAACATTGGCGACAACGCAATACTGCAAAAAGACCTGGACAGACTACAGGCATGGGAGGCAAAATGGGACATGGAGTTCAACCCTTCCAAGTGCCAGGTGATACGGGTGACATCCTCTAGGACACCTCTCCAAACACAGTACATACTGCATGGTCAGGTCCTGGAGACTGTCACCAGTGCCAGGTACCTGGGGGTTGACATTTCCAACAACCTAAACTGGAACCATCACATAAATCGCATTGCCACAAATGCTAACAAAACATTGGGATTTCTCAAAAGGATCATAAAAACCAAATCTCCTAAAATTAGAGAGGCTGCATACCAGACACTTGTACGCCCACAGCTTGAGTATGCCTCAGCTGTGTGGGATCCCCCCACAAAAGATCAAACCCACACAATAGAAATGGTCCAAAGACGTGCAGCCCGTTGGGCTTTAAATGGCTTTTCGAAATCAACCAGTGTCACCTCTCTACTCTCTCAATTAAAATGGCAGACCCTCCATGAGAGGAGATCAATAGCTAGGCTCTGTCTATTTTACAAAATTGTTAATGACCTGGTAGCGATACACCTCCTAGATTACATCCAACCTACTCGTAGGGTTTCTAGGTACTGCCACTCAATGACCTTTCGCCAAATCCATACTGGCAAAGACTACTACAAACACTCTTTCTACCCAATGGCAATTGTCCAATGGAATGCCCTCCCTGAAAATGTTGAAACTTCACCAAGCCTTGATATCTTTAGGGCATCACTGGGAGAGCTGCAACATTCAAGGCCATAAACAAAATACTGTGCCTTTTACCTTTTATTCTTTTATTTTTTAACACCTCTACTCAATCCTTTGACAGTTGTTTTTAAATACTCCATCTTCATCGATCTACTTTACACTAACCTTCCATCTTTTAGTACACTTGCTATATTCTTTTATCTTTTATTCTTTTTCTTACCCCGACGCCTGCCAGTAATGCTCGCGAGGGCGTAGGCAGTACCAGAAGATATATAGATAGATAGATAGGGTTTTATACAACGGACATTACTGGTAACTTGAATATCACTCAAACCAAAATGTCTGCATGGCTTTCCATTTCTTGAATTACTTTCCAATGTGACCTTCTCTTATTATGTTCTGTATATGTAAATGCATGATTTGAACCAATACATGTACATTTTGTTTAAAAACAAAGATAGAACAAGATAAGCTAAATTTCAACATTTGACCTTGGGCTGTGACCTTGATCTTGGAGCTATTTGAAAATTTCTCTCAAGTAGTTACATCATCTCATGATTGAGAACTATTGTACCTACTTGTTTTGAATCCAGCTATGCACTGTGCATGCTCAGATCAAGATATTTTTTTTAACATTTAACCTTGACCTGTGACCTTAAATCTGAACTGAGCTACCTTAAAACCTGACCTTGACTTTTATAATGGAACAATAAATCAATTTGCTAAGATGTGATTAAGACACATTGATTGACTATTTCCTGTATGAAATTACACTTAAAAATTCAACAGTTAAAAACTACAGTAAATATTTACATACAGTTTTATGATTGACAATCATATATTTGCACATCAATTCATGTAAAAAGGTAACGTTGGCATTTATTACTTTAATTCAAATTAACAAACAAATTATCTTGCTGTAATGTAATACTGTACTATATAACTTAAATCCATAACATTTGGAATTGTTGTGTTCAAAAATTGTCACTTGACACTTTTTTTAAAAGGCCTCAAATTGCTAAAACAAATAATTACGCAATATTAAAATTGCAGCCCAGATAAACCTGACACAGGACATTTAAACCATATAGCAGAATGATCAATTTTTGAAACTGTTATGATTCCATTGTAACTGTCTATTTTGCTCATGGGCCAACTTATTTCTGGCCCAGACAGGTCCCATTGTTGTTCTTTTTGAGTCGTGTCACAATAAGAATAAGCTCTGCTTTCAGACAGACAGACCATTTTCATATTATATCCCGCTTTGCATGTGCACTTGCTTGCAAAGCAGGGTACAATTTGAAAACAATCCTCAACGTCTTGTCAGTCTGAACACAGGACTGGTATCTAATTGTGGCCCGCTGAAAAACAACACTCTGGCTTGTTGGCTGAGTAGTTAGCGCGCTTGACTCATAACCTGGTGGTTCCAGGTTAGAGCCCTACTGGTGGCGGGTAGTGTATTTGGGCAGGAAACTTTACAGACAAGGCCCCAGTCCATCCAGCTGTAAAAGTGGGTAGCAGTGGTTAGAAACCATTGCTTCTCTCTCTCTATGTGCAGGATAAGATCTGGAATGAGTTAGGACCAAGATGGAAATAAGAGACATTCGACCCTTTATCGTGTTATCCTCAAGTTAAAAAATTAAATAACAGCGGGACCCGATCAGCCCTGAAATAAGTTGACCTAATGTAATTTGAATTTTGAAGAAATTGTGTAAAAAGAAGTTGCTTTCAAAAACCATTTTCTTCTTACCCCAACATACATTGCACTTTGCTCTTACTTTTGATAGGTGTCTGAAATACTGTATACCTGATTTTATTTGGACCAGTGAAAAAAATTGAAAAAAATTGGAATGGATAAAACTGCAATCCTCTTAAATTCAGAGATTGAACATAAAGATTGAAAAGAGTAAATAAAATGTTTTACATACTTCAATATAGCTGTGCTATTATCCTTTTAATGGTCTCAAACACAATAAATCCAAACAAATCCAACATTGAAGCAACCAGACCCTAGCTTTATTGTGTGTTTATTTACACAAAACAACCACACTTTGTCACGTTAACTCAAAAAATATCTACTCCAAGATTAATATCTTGTCCAGTAGTAAATTCTGGTTTGTTGCACATGAAAGAATTAAATTGTCGACCCGTATTTTTGAAATTTGAATGTTCATTAGAGCGTGATGGCAGTTAAAAGGGGTGTTGATTACCTTGAGTGATTATTACATATCTTTGATTATTATACTTAATACTTTTTAGGCCCTCTTTAGGTATCCTTCACATGCCTATAATTTAATATTATTGGTTTTCAATTTTTGTGCCTTCTGATTAGCTGAAAAAATTAGCATATTCCTCAATGAAAACAATTTTTAGTGCCCAGCTAATTTTTAAGCTTGCATGTAAAATATTCATGTAACAAACATTAAATTATGGAAAATTATTTCCATTTTGCTTCATAAAATGAAAATTTAAGATATGAAGAGGGTATTTTTATTTAATTCCATAGATGTTTGAGACTCAAAACCTAATCACACTCATGTATGAATCCTCTTTGCGCTTTGCGTATTCAAACAGTGTGATTAGGTTTTTAGTTTCATACCTCAATGAAATTAAAAAAAATCTCTTCATATCTTAAATAATTCAGATTGATAAAGGAACATCATATGAAATCTTTTAAAAGGAAAAAGACTTTTTTCCCAAAATATTATTTTCGAATCAAAATTATACAATAAGGGTACCATACTATCTGTGAGTATTGAAATTCCTTGAAATATTTTCTTATTTCCTTTTGCTTTAATGTTTCAGAGTACTTTTGTCTTAAAGGCTGTTTTGACTTACATCAACTTCAGCCATTTATGTGTTTTGCTTAGGTATAATTTTCCAGCTTTGAAATTATTCTTTACATTCATTTTTTTTCAAAGGGCGATCATTGAATGATATCAGGTCAAATTCCATTGTGAATTTTAATACCTTGTTTATAAGTATCCTTTACAAGGAACCATTCTATTATACAAAGTTTGTAAATCTGATAAGCTGTAGAAAATTTTATTTTTAATCCTTTCCAATTGCAGGTTAGGAAGAATTTTGAAAATGATGTGGACATTTAAATTGTTCTCAAAAAGATAACACAAAATGGAGATTTATTCTTATAAAAGATTTAATAATGAGCACAAGTCAAAGGATTTCAAGTGCACATCCCTACTTATTATAGATGGGTGAGAGTAAGTGCATTTCTGGAAGTATGATCTACATGGCAGAGATTCATAAAATTATGACAAATTCTTTCCTAAATTTTTCAAAATTTCTGTTGATACTTGGCTGATTTGAGAAAAAGTTTGAAGCAGAGAAGGCCAAAATACTCCGGGAATATACTGAATGTGGTATATCTTTTGAAACTATACTAAAAATAAAACAAGAGCCATGTCCGACAAGGCCATCCCCCACCGTGAAAGCTTGATAGTAAACTGAAGCCTAATAGAAAAAGGATTCTTTTGTACTTAAAGAGATATGCCCCTACAAATCTAAGTCTTTAAAATAACAAAGGACAATTACTGGAAAATAGGCAAGCAAGAGTTGTAGTTCTTATGCACTGCACGCCTCTTCAATAAGAACTATCCACCTATGAAGTTTCAAGTTGATAGCTATTATAATTTAAGAGATATGCCCCCGACAAAGAGTGACAGTTTAAAATAACCAAGGGCAATAACTCCAAAACTATGTAAGCAAGAGTTGTTGTTCTTGTGCACTGTACTTCTCATCCATGAGATCTATGGACCTATAAAGTTTCAAGTTGATAGCTTTAATATTCTAGGAGATTTGCTCCAGACAAAATCTAAGTAATAGTATTTAAAATAACAAATTGCAATAACTCCAAAATCATGCAAGCAAGAGTTGTAGTTCTTGTGCACTGCACTTCTCCTCCAAACAAGTTTAGTGATGGAATGACGAACGGAGGCCAATACTATACCCCCTTTGCCCAAAAAGGCGGGGGATAACAAGAGGACCACAATGGCCCTAAACTGCTCACCCGAAATGTATTGGTCCAGTGGATCTCACCCAAGTAACTTTCTAGCAGAGTTTCATTCACATTTGTCTTGTATAGATGTTATTCCAAGAATTCTAAGTTAAAATATGCTTCCCCTTGGTTACTGAGGAGAAGACTTTCAAAATGTTCAGACTCAAAATAAGCCCCACCCTGCCATGCCCATATTTAGGTGTCAATCTAAATACCACAAACAAGGTTTGAGAAGGGTCACCCATGGAACATTTCTACCAATTTGGTTGAAATCTGCCCACTTGTTACTGAAAAGAAGATAAAAAAAGAAGCTTAAAATAAGCCCCGCCCTGCCACACCCATATTTATAGGCCAATCAAAATTTGCATATAATTTTTGAAGAGGGTCACCCAGGGAACTGACAGAATTATTGAAAAGTTTTGACAGACACTATAGACTAAGATCAGCCTGCATGGAAGTGCAGTCTGATCTTAGCCTAAACTGTCCGGAGACAAGAGGGCCATGGTGGCCCTAAATCGCTCACCTGAGTTAACTGTCTTAAATCTGAATTCTTGACCTCATTAATAAAATTACTTCCTTTCAATGTTGTCTGGAATGTCATTAAGACAATCCTTTCGACCAATTTTCAGGTTGATTGACCCACAATTAGGCCTCTAGAGTGTCCACAAGGTTTTTCTAAGATTTGACCCCATGACCTAGTTTTTGACCCCATTTGGCCCAATTTTAAATTTGACCCAGATTTCATTAAGATTAGCATTCTGACTAATTTGCAAGTTGATTTGGCTAAAAATGTGGCTTCTAGAGTGTCCACAAGGTTTTTCAAAGATTTGACCCCATGACCTAGTTTTTGACCCCACTTGACCCTACTTCGAACAGGTCCAAGATTTAATCAAGATAGTTATTCTGACCAAATTCTAGGTTGATTGGGCTAAAAATGTGGCTTCTAGAGTGTCCACAAGATTTTTCTAAGATTTGACCCAGTGACCTAGTTTTTGACCCCACATGACCCAATTTCGAACTTGTCCAAGATTTAATCAAGATAACCATTCTGACTAATTTTCAGGTTGATTGGGCCAAAAATGTGGCTTTTAGAGTGTCCACAAGGGTTTTCAAAGATTTGACCCTGTGACCTAATTTTTGACCCCACTTGACCCGATTTCGAACTTGTCACAGATTTAATCAAGATAATCATTTTGACCAATTTTCTGGTTGATTGGGCTAAAAATGTGGCTTCTAAAGTGTCCACAAGATTTTTCTAAGATTTGACCCTATGACCTAGTTTTTGACCCCACTTGACCCTACTTCAAACTTGTCGGAGATTTCATTAAGATAATCATTCTGACCCAATTTTGAAGTTGTCCAAGATTTCATCGAAATAATTATTCTGACCAAATTCCAGGTTGATTGGGGAAAAAATGTGGCTTCTAGAGTGTCCACAAGGTTTTTCTAAGATTTGACCCTGTGACCTAATTTTTGACCCCACTTGACTCAGTTTCAAACTTGTCCGAGATTTTATCGAGACAATCATTCTGACCAATTTTCAGGTTTTTTGGGCAAAAAATGTGGCTTCTAGAGAGTCCACAAGGTAAATTTTGATGATGCACTGACGCACGACAGACATCACACAACCCCAAAAGCTCACCTTGAGCACTTCGTGCTCAGTTGAGCTAAAAAACATAAGCCAGATTTTTTGTTAAAAATGATGGAAAGATTGGTAATTTGTTTGAAACAAATTTAAATTTAGTAGAATAAGAGTTTATATGTATTTATTATGTTTTGGATGTTCAATGTAAACTGTCTTTATGAATGCATGAAGGGGTTAAAAGTTACTCAACATAATCTTTTATCATTGCGGGACACATACCTATAAAATTTGTCCTAATAGCTACTCCAGTGCAACACTGCAGTTTTCTTTTGCTATTCCATTGAATTTAGGATTCAGGTATAAACAAGAGGATCAAGAGGGCCTATACCCCTCCACTGACACTTTCTGTCAATCAAATTTAAGACCAATCAACATTAAATTTTTGTAAAATCTGTTGATTAATGTAAGATTTGTATGAATAAGGAGTTTTACATGTAAAGACAAACATATTGTGAGAGTTTTAGTACTCAAACAATGTGACTGGGTTTGAAGTTCATGCTTCCATAAAATCAACAAATACTCTCTTGGTTTCATGCCTCCATGAAAACAACAAATATTCTCTTCATTTCTTTAATATTGCTGCATTGTAAGAATGTAAATGATGTAAAAGGAACATTTCCATGTATAACTTCTTAAAGAAGGCATTCACCAAACTATTAAGATAGGGTTTATAATAAATTTAATTTAACAATTTGTGGGCTAAGAATATTTGTTAGGTATTTTCTCTGATGAAAAAGGGACATAACATTGAAATGGTATTTTTGAAAGGCTAAATACCATTGCTTTCCCCTGAAAATAAAATCCTGCCTAAACAACTCTGTCTATAGAAAAGGCAAATTGACTTGAACCTGACCTTAATGCAGAATAAATATTAGGCTCCTGAATATGATTTTGATAATACTTTGGCATGTGACTATCAATCATTGACATTTTGTTATACTGTACAAATTACTGAAGATGTTGGTGTGGCCATTACAGGATAGCACCATATACAGCATTTTGTATAGGATGACAAAACAATGCAAACTGTTAGCCAACTATACCCTGCTTTGAAAATGGACTTGCATGCAAAGCAAGGTATAATTTGCAATTTGCACCATTTTGTCATCCTCAACATAGTGCTGGGCATTTGGCTAAGAAGCAGAAGACTCAATTCATGAAACACATATTTATTCAAGATGCCTTGCTGGACACAACATTAAACTCTTAAAAAAATATAACCTTGTGAAATATCCCTAAATCCAAAGGAAATAATTTACATGACCCTACAAACATTTTGTTTAATTTAATCTAACTTTAGTTTTTTTCCATCCAGATATATGCATTCTGACTGGCTTAAAAATTGGTTTCATTGCTCAATCAAAACAATTTTTGAATACACCCCTATTCTGTCAGCTTCCATGCAAATCAGTTCTATAAGAAACATGTTTCTTACCGGAGAAATTGTTAAATTTTTGCTTCATAATATTGAATTATAAGACATGAAGAGATTATTTGTTGATTTCATGACGATATGAAACTAAAACCCTATTCACACTCATAGATGAATCTGCTTGGCGTATTCATACAGTGTGACAAGGGCAATAACTAAACAATAGCACCCTCTAAGGGTGCAACGCCCAGCTGCAGGCGCTGGATAGTGAAGAAAACTAAGTCATGAAAGGGGCATAACTCTTACAAAAATGCTTCAAGAGTTATTCTTCTTAATAGTTTGGATAGCTCTTGTGATGATGAACACACATGCCAAGTTTCTGGAAGATATCTTCAATACCAACAGAGATATTATCAAGGTTAAACTTTCTCGAGCCAATAACAATGCCAACACCAATGCGAACAGCGCCAAGGTGATCACAATACCTCAGTCTTTCTTCGTAAACAGCGAGCTAAAAATAACCCAGGTAGGTAAGGGTTGTTCTGCACTGCACTCAGTACTCATGAGAGGAATAAGCTGCCAAGTTTCAAATCAATCAGACTTAAGGTGACAGAAGTATGTTCCAGATAAAAAAGAAAATACCTGCTGGATGCTCAGACCACACAGGTGATCACATATTATGTCTTGTATTTCAACAGTCATATAAAAGGAGTATAATTCTACTAAAAATGAATTTAGAGTCATCACATTTTTAGTATACCTTGCTCTTGTGATAGAGAACACAAGTCTGCTAGGTTTCAAGCAAATTGATGGTTCTGTGTGAAACCGTTGTAACTGCCTATTAAGAGATAGGCAGTAACAACTGTTTCACACAGAGCCATCAAAATGCCTTCAAAAGTAGCTGAAGTATGGCCAAGGCTAAAGTTTGTCACATCAAAAACTCCTATGCCTACACCAACAAGGCAATGACATCAACTCAACCCTTTCTTTATAAACAGCCAAGGCAACAAATTTGTTTGAAGAAACAGTTTAATGTTCGTTGGTAATTTTTCAATGAACAGACTGACAGATGATCAGGCCAAATTGTCAGCGCAAAACTATTGAAAGTGCAGTTAAATGTATTTAATCATTTGAATGGGGTTTTATGTTGTTTTTAACAATCTTTCAGTTATATTGTGGTGATTGTAGCACCTAACAATGATTTCTGGTATTTCTCACACTAGTACAACCATAACATTCTTTCCTAGCCTCCAGCTGCTATCCCACAAAGGTCTACGATTATCAACCCATTGGTGGGAGACAAATAGTACATTCTTTCCTAGCCTCTAGCTGCTATCCAACATGGGTCTACGATTATCAACCCATTGGTGGGAGACAAATAGTAGGAAAGGATGTGTGCCCTTATCAGGGATCAAACCAGGAACCTCTAGATTGACAAATCCAAAGCGCTACCAACTGGGCTATGATGGCGGCGCATTTAAATGTAGGCACTTACAACTGTTTTGCAATGACCCCTCCTATCATAAAACAAATGTTACCAAGATGGTCATTTAGGTGCATAAACATGTACAAATAACCAAGTCATTTCTTCAATTATCGTATATTTAATTGATAGTTATTTTAGTTTGAATATTTTAATAACTCATTGAACACAAAATAAGAAATAGTAATGGTCTAGTCTTGGAAATTAAATACTATATTTTAATTTAGCTATTTCTGAAAATAAAAACCTATTAAAAGTTTTATATGATTTTCCAAAATACCTATCAAATTTATAGTAAACATCATTGAAACTGATGAATCATAAGTACATACCCAATCAATTTTGTTGACAATAATATTGAAAATAAAATAAATCAATCTCTAATATCACTAATATAACTAATGGATGGCTCAGTGTGAAACAGTTGTAACCGTCCATAACTATAAAGACAGTTACAACTGTTTCACACTGAGCAATCGTAATATTGTCTAACTGGGGATTTATTTTTTTCTTTAATCAGATATAGAGGATACTTGTTTGTTGACATGTAGGATCAATTTATAATTCATTTATTGAATAACAAAAGCTATATTTCATGTGTGGTAAAGCCACAAATGAAAATTTAGCTTTTGTTGTTTGTAAAATGAAATGTCAATCAATCTTAATAAAAAAAAAAAAACAATAATTCTATTTCTTTAAAGCAAAAATCAAACAAAATGCGATAATATAGGACAAATTTTCTCAAAGCAAGTCATTTTGCTTATAATTGCTATGCATCATACACTTTTTGGGGCTCCACTTCTAAAGATGAGATCAGGAAGGGTAAAATGAACAAAAGCGGGAGTTTTTGATAATTTCACTGGTGAGGCGGTGAGTTTATAAAAACAATAATCTACCTTTACTCTTTGACAAACAACAAAAAAGCATTAAAGAAAACATGATAAAGGGTCCATAGTCTATTATTTTCATCATGTTCCTCACTCATACCAGAACTTGTCATGCACATAGAGCGAGAGAAGCAATGGATATTAACCACTGCTACCCATTTTTTTCAGCTGGGTGGACTGGGGCTCTATCTGTGAAGTGTCCTGCCCAAGTACACTACCCACCTCTGGCTTGGCCCGAACTGGCAACCATCAGGTTATAAGTCAAGCACAGCAACCCCTCGGCCAACAAGCAAGACAAATGACAATATATTGACTGCATTAGGTAATATTCAAGAATGATTGATATTGGGTTAATTCATGTTTTTGAGGGTGCCACATTTGCAGAGACAAGAAAAATGGTTAAACTTTACACTTGGACTTTAAAGCATTTAGAGGGTCTCTGCAAAAATTATTGTCTGAAAAATGTCAATTGATGCTTAAAAAGATAGATAGTATAAATTCAAACAGAAATTGCAAAATAATTTCATAGAAATGATATAAAACCAGTAACAAACTTAGGAATATGCCGGAACATGCATTACACTGTCCATTTTGTTTATACCTACGTTGGCTTGATAAACTAATGACGTAACACAATTCAACGCGTATTAGAGCAACGTCTCTAGGTATGCTCTATTATAACGGACATGATTAATTTTCATGCATTTTACTTTTCAATGCTTTTAGATATCATTTTTGTTGAATTTTGAACAGAATGCATAAAACATCCTTTTAGGACAAACAAATATTGCAGAAAAAATATAAGAATCATTGAAATTGATTGAATTGTATAAGCCCAAATTGCGAATAATTAGGGAAAAAAAGCCGGGTGTTCATGGCACGAGAATTAACTGATTAATCCATGTTTTCTCCTGTTAACACACAGGTTTTTTCTGTTAACATATGCCTTTAATGCCCCGAAAACATACATTTTATGGAATATTCAAGATTGATCAATACGTTGATTCAATATCATTGTCAATAATATTGTGTACGGGTGATAAATGGTTTAGAGTTGATATTAAACAGCTCTAATTCACATTTTTCTCTTCAGCCTTTTGCTTCTACATTGGTCCATTTCCACCAGAGGCTGATATCTAACAAAACTGGTCGACACCTTTAATATGATACTATATACCATTTGTGAATGTATTATCCTATAGTTTAAATGTTGGAGCAGACAATTTATAAAGTTTCTGTAGATAGGTTATAATTCCAAACTTTGGAAGTCTATTAAACAATAGGGCACCTCATTGGGTCATGGGAATAATTGTATTAAGTTTCATAAATCAAGATCACTTTGTTCCTGAGTTAGAGTCTGGAAACAAAAAAAGTCAACAGACGGATAGATGGACAGACAGATGTAGTAAAACCAATATACCCCTCTCTACTTTGTAGGTGGATGTATAATGACTTGGTTTAATACAAGGGTTAATAGAAAAACTTTATACAGTATACTTTCTTTTTCTCAACAGTTTGTGTCTTATGTTTGTGGTAGAGTGTTTGTAAAATAATCAAAGATATGTAGGCATAATTTACCCTGATACTGAGATTAACCCTTGTCATGCTGATTAAAATTTTGGCAAAAAAAAGAAATTGCATTTAAATCAAAGGGCTAAAAGTATTGGAAGTACAAAATGTTGGTTATTTTGATTGGTAAAACTAAATCTTTTGACAATTTTGGTGTGAAGTGACAAACAGGTGGAGTAGGCTAAGATCAGACTGCACATACCTGTAGGCCGATCTTTGTCTATACCTCCTGCCAAAGCAGGAATATTCCAGGTTCAGCATGACATGGGTTAACAGAAAGGCTTTTTTTTAGCAGTTTATGTTCACTGTATATTTCCATTTGTCAATCAAAACCTTATATATTCAAGCAGCAGTTATGTGTTCCAGGGCCAGAGGTAATAAAACTTTTCTCACGCTCAACTGAGAATTTTCTCAAATTTTAAATTCAAATAAAATGTATGAAAATTAAAGATAATACTTATAAGTTATTTATCATATTACTTTTTTCTTTTATGTGAAAACCGTAAAATGAGTATTAAAACAGAATTAGGGCTTAAATCTCAAATTGAAATTTGAGCAAATTTTGAATTGAGAATGCAAAAAGTTTTACAACCTTGGGCCCTGATCACTTATCAATAAAATGATATATAATGTTTGTTTAACAATCAGAGATGTGTAGACATGATCTCCTCTGATACAGTGGAGAGTCTTTTTCTCAACAGTTTGTGTCCATCTGAAGATTCTTCCTCCTCAAGACTTGTACTCACACTCTGATCATCCTCATCCAATGAAATATCAGTATGGTAAGAACTGTCACTCTCACTAACCCTTGGAGAAGGGACATAACTCTGGTGGCCTAAAGTTATTTGTAATGTCTGAAAGAGAGAGAAATCATGATTGAAAAGTGAATACTAAGTCTAAAAAGATTTATCCACTATAGGCTTATCAAATACAGGTAGAAATATTTGTTTTCATTGTGAAATATATTCTCTGATGATGTATATTCACATTAATGATCAATTATAACAAGGCATCATAAATATTATTTTATTTGCAAGCAACAACTAAATACTTTTTAACAACAAATGTATTATATACTTTTTAACCATCTACGAGGGTTTGAAATAAATTATGAGCATTTTGCCTCACAGTATTTTTATTTTAAAGCAATTGACTTTTTGTATCATTTGCTGTCGGAAAGGACATTGGCATTTGCCATACATAATGCCATGTACCCAGCGCAGAAGATAGAATAATTAACCTATTTGGTCTTCCTTTCTGAATATTTTGTCTCCTTTAACAGTTGAAAACTTAAAAATTTTATTGGTGGCAGGAATTAGTATTATGTATGCCTTGTGTCATTTTGAAGCAAATTACCTGTAGAATTTTACATAGACACATTTGAACCCTAAGAATGTTCTAGACTAGGTCAACTGACTTCTAGGAATTTTTGCCAATAATCATTATTTTTGAAATCTAGAAGAAATACGGACATACATGAATAACACATTTGATGAAATTTCAACAACCCTTGTACACAGTACTTGTTTCCAAAATTCGCTAGCATCAACAGTGCTGATTTATAAAATCTACAACCTCATACTATTTATATATCTTGTTAGTCACATCATACAAATTAATTATATGGATTGTTGGCAACCACACTACTTATTTTCAAAAACATTCATTATAAACAAGATGTGTTTGTGAAACACGAATGCCCCCGTAACGGCATTTTTTTTCAAAGTTTGACCTTGACAGATGACCTTGACCTTGTCACATGACCTTGACTTTGGTACCAGAGGATGCGGTTCATTGAGCTCTATCATCATGCCAAAAATTAGCTTTGTATCTTGAATAGGCTTGAAGATATTGGCAAGGTTAAGTTTTCGGGTTAAGTTTGACCTTGACAGATGACCTTGACCTTGTCACATGACCTTGACTTTGGTACCAGCGGACGTGGTTCATTGAGATATATCATCATGCCAAATATTAGCTTTGTATCTTGAATAGGCTTTAAGATATTGGCAAGGTTAAGTTTTCGGGTTAAGTTTTCGGACGTTTGACCTCGACAGATGACCTTGACCTTGTCACATGACCTTGACTTTGGTACCAGCAGATGCAGATCATTGAGATCTATCATCATGCCAAATATTAGCTTTGTATCTTGAATAGGCTTGAAGATATTGGCAAGGTTAAGTTTTCGGACAGACGGACGGACAGACGGATGGACAGACGGACGGACAGACAGACGGACAGACAGACGGACATGAGTAAAACAATATGCCCCCGATCTATCGATGCGGGGGCATAAAAATAGATTGTTAAAAACCATACACTTAATTATTATTTACAAAAGAAGTTAGCATTCACTATTTTTTTTCAATCAAGATTGCAAACACACATATCTTATACACATAGGTTTTCAGCAACCACATACTACTCACTAACATAAATCCTTGGCATACTACTTATTATGCCCCCTTTCCAAGAAGAGGGGGTATATTGCTTTGCACCAGTCCGTTGTTACAATATTATAGTTACAATATTTCTTATCTAGGATATTCAAGACACTTTTAGATTAACACTAAACTTTCTACCCTGCATTGAATTATGGGATTAGCTTTGTTGTGTTTGAATATAAACTGGTAGCCCGCTGTCTGAGTGACAATGGGTAGTGTAAAAATTTCATGGCAATCTAATTGACTGTTGAAATCAAGGCCACTTCTCCGATTCCATGCGCGACAAATAGGAGCAGAAGCAGATAACATAAATACAATCTAGCTTACCCTTTGTTCTTTCACTCAGAATTTATAGAAATAATCAGTAACCAAAATCTAAACACGAAAGTCTGCTGTTTCATATCAAAATTAGATTGATTAGAAATGAAGATGAAATATACAGAACACATCGATAATATGGAAATGCATTTAACTAATCATCATTGAGCTGCTAAACCTTGTAACTACAGCTCCAGCCCATAGGGACATTTATTTTCATTTAAAGATTCTTTCATTCTGATCAAGATCATAAACAAAGTGCTTTTTCATCATACTCGTAATTTTCAATATGAGTCTAAGAAGCAACATTTTTGTTAGTGTATATTATATTGTCTTATCCATTTACATAATTTTGGAGTTTATCAAAGAGAGACTTTACTTCTCACTTAGTGTATATAGGCTTTAAAATTCTTACACTCTTCAAGGAAAAAAACTGCCTTGAAAGTCTGGATTATCAGCTGTTATAGTGAACACACACATAAAGATATTTCAAAAACGACGGAGATGTAGCCCAGGCTAAAGTTTGTCACACAAACACTTACAAGAACAATGTTAAGTTGATGACAGTACCCTGGGTTTTCTCTGGAAACAGCCTAGCCAAATATTTCTTTGTCTTCAAATGATTTCCCCATAATTATTTTCTTCAACATGTAGAATAGTTGTCACAAGTAAATACAAGTTTTACATTACTGCATAATTTCACCTTTTGTTGACCCTGATGAGCTAAAGTTTTAGAAACATTATGGAAAACTAGAACGCCATGAATGGCTTGAGTCACTCCACAGGCTTGAAATTCTTGTAATAGCAAACCAAAGTTTTGACTAGATTTTTAGATATTTTGGTTTCTACTGATGTTGAAAATGATTTAGAAGAATGACCTCTGCCCATAAAAGACATATTTTTCATCCAATGACAATAATTTTTGGCAGCAAGATAATGGGTCACCCAAGGATTATACCAATGAAGTCTGATTGATATCCATCAGTTAGATTCTGAGAAAATGATTTTCAAAGTTTCACCTATATAACATATTGAGAAATGACATCTGCCCATAAAATACATATCTTTCATCTGATCACAATAATTTTTTGGGTAGACTGATAAAGGGCCCCTAAAGGATCATTCCATTGAAATTTGGTTGATATCCATCAGTTAGATTCTGAGAAAATTAATTTTAAAGTTTCCACTATATAACATTTATAGAGAAATGACCTCCGCCCATAAAATAAATATTTTTCATCCGGATAACGATAATCTTTGATAGGCAAAAAAAGGGTCACCCAAGGATCATTCCTTAAAATCTGGTTGATATCCATCAGTTACATTCTGAGAAAACAATTTTCAAAGTTTCCACTATATAACATATTGAGAAATGACCTCCGCCCATAAAATAAATATTTTTCATCTGATCACAATAAATTTTAATAGGCCAATAAAGCATCACCCAAGTATCAATTATCTTAAAGTTGGTTGATATCTATCAGTTACATTCTGAGAAAATGATTTTCAAAGTTTCCACTATATAACATATGGAGAAATGACCTCCGCCCATAAAATACATATTTTTCATCTGATTTCAATAATCTTTTGTAGACTGATAAAGGGTCACCCAAGAATCATTCATGTAAAATTAAATTGGTATCCATTGATTAGAATCTGAGAAAATTCTCTTTTTACAATATTTGGAAATTAGCCACGCCCATTAAATCCATGTTTTTCATTGGATCAAAATTTCTTGAACAACTTTCAAAGAGGGTCACCCAAGGATCATTCGTGAAGTTTGGTTGAAATTCATCCAGTAGTTTCTGAGGAGTAGATTTTTAAAGAGAAAGTTTACGACCGGACACACGCACCCACGGACGGACGCACGACGGACACAACACCATGACAATAGCCCAAGTGGCCTTCGGCCAGTGGAGCAAATGAATAAATTGCTTGAAACAAACAATTTATTCATTTCCACATTGTGATATTCCCCTATGACAGTGATTTGAAAATTTCATCAACTTAAAATTATTTTCTGAATCTTGTTAAGCACGGAACCAGTCCACAATTTTCAGAGCTACAGATAGGAGGAGTAATTTGGATTATAGATCAATGTATTTCAAAATTTTTAGCAAAAACCTTTTGTTGGTACTTATTGGAATTGTCTTTGTGAGACAATTCACAGTGGCGTAGCCATGTTATTTACATTGGTGCGGCAAAACTGAGCTCCGAAGGAGCGAATGCGAGCGCCGAAGGCGCGAAGCCCTTCTAGGGGGGTCCGTGGGCATGCCCCCCCCTGAAAATTTTTGAAAAAATGGTGCGATTTGGTGCATTCTAGACTATACTTGATCACAATTTTTGAGTCATTTTAGAGCAATTTCCAGGCACGTAAAAAGCAGGGATTAAACAGGAAAGGGTTAACCCTATTACGAGGACTAATCGATAATGACATTAACAACTCACCATGTACTCACAGGGAATCGCATGTTTGACATCAACAGAAAACGGAAGTAAACAGAATTACCATTCTACAGACGCTTGGAAGTTTAGATTATTGATGAGTCATCCCAGGATGCTGGCATTTCGTTGTGTATGGTGGATTAAAAGAACTATAAGACATCATGTTTTATAAACGTTTTATTCATCCGTTATATGCTCACATACATTTTCAGTCATTTAGCGGTCAACATAATCCAGTTTTATTGTAGCGGCATGCCGCATCTACGGCAATTATTGGTGCGGCGAATGCCGCACCTGCCGCACCCGTGTCTACGCCCATGATTCAAATGAGTACCCACAATACAGGGATTAAGGTAGTAGCCCAGTAATAGTTCTGCAACATCTCGGAAATAATGAACTTTAACAGTGTTAACCGAGGTTTCCTAATGATTTCATTAGGAAACCTTGGTTAACATTGTGAATGACCATGAGGTCCGAAATGTTGCAGAACTATTACAGGTCCACAACCCTAATTGAGAACTATATACATGTATTTTGAATTGGCTTTACCCCCTCCTATCTACATGTACCTCTGATTTCGGTAATGATTAGTCTTGTCTAGTTGGTAAAACATAAATATCCATGCAGATATATATTACACAATATAGAGGGTGGATAACATACTTACCTAAGTTGTATCTTCTGTCTAGAATATAGTATGAAAGAAACGAAATGAAATAACCGTCACCAGAAACTGAGTAGTTCTTCCAGTCATTAGCCGTGTGACACATGCAGGTGTATGTGGGAGATGTAGATTTAAAGGTTTTTTTTTCAAATAATGAAAACAATTATTACAATTATGTCTTATACGGTTATCATTCCCAAGGTCTGCTATTTAATGTGACTGGGACCCATAACAGTTCCACAACATTTCAGAGTAATGAACTTAAGCAGTGTAATCTGAGGTTTCCTAGCAATTTCATTAAGTAACCTCGGACAACATTGTCAAAGAGCATCAGTTCTTAAATGTTGTGGAACTATTACAGGTCCTCTACCTTAATCTAAAACCATAACCACACTTAAAGTTTGATCTTTGAATCTAGATACAAAACAGCAAAACATGTATGCACAGTAGGAGCTCCGGTAAAAATATTCAAATAAGATTTGGAAAATTGAGAAATAATAGTATCATGTTGTAAATCCTGAACAAAATGTTGGATTTTTAGATTTATTCACGCTGTAAGAAGGAGGGTTTACACATCCACAGATAAATAATATACCGTATTTCCTCTAATAACAGTGCCCTCCCTGATAGTAGCACCCCTACATTTTTTACTTAGAAAACCGACTTCAAATGCCTAAAATTTTATAAACCTTTTGAAGCTTCTTCTTGAATTTGAAATTAATTTCCTCTAAACAATCATTTATATGATTGTTTAGACCAAATTCACCTCAAACTAAAGAGAAAAAGGCCCAAGCGATAATGATCTTTTTAAATCAGAAAATGCATAATAAATAAAAGCTCCCTGGCCATTTTATGCATAGCTCCTGGGAGTGATTATTAGGAGAAAAATGGTAAATTGCGCACAGTTTGACCTCCCCAGAGTGAAACCCCTATGACAGTATCTAGTGAGCTGAATCTTAACCCTTATCATGCTGACCCCGGAATATTCCTGCCTTGGCAAGTGCCTTGCAAGTGCTATAAACAAGGATCAGCCTGCACATATGTGCAGTCTGATCTCTGTTTTTACCACCTGTTTTTCATTTTTAAACGAGTAAAGCTTAAGAATTTAATTTTCAAAATAAATACTGACTCACATTTAGTGTGTACAGTGCTTCAATCACTTTGATTTTGTTGCAATTTAATTATCAAGTATTTTTATTCAGCATGACAAGAGTTAAATTTCTTGTTTCATGACAAGCAATTCAGCTTTTTGATAACAGAATTTAATTTGTACATAGAACACTACTGCACAATTTTATAAACTGAATAAGGTGGCATATTGACACAAAACACAAGATATGCATGTTACACAGCTGGATGTCAAATTATGAAACACAACAATAACAAGAGCCATCAGAGACGGATTATGCTCCCCGAATAAGGCATTGTCACAAAAACAAGAGCCATGTTGGACATGGACATCCCCCGCCAAGAAAGCTTGATAGTAAACTGAAGCCTAATAGATAAACAAGAGGGCCATAGTGGCCCTAAATCGCTCACCTGAATGAACTGTCAAAAATTGTTTAAAGTAGATTTAGAAAGGATAATGAATTCTTACCAAATTTCAGGTTGATTGGGCAAAAAATGATGCCTCTACACTCATTACAAAGTTTTTCTAAGATTTGACCCTGTGACCTCATTTTTGACCCCACTTGACCCAATTTCAAACTTGACCTAGATTTCATCAAGATGATCATTCTGACCAATTTTCATGTTGATCCGGCACATAATATGGCTTCTAGAGTGTCTACAAGGTTTTTCTAATATTTGACCCTATGACTTCATATTTGACCCCACTTGACCCTATTTCGAACTTGTCCGAGATTTCATCAAGACAATCATTATGACTAAATTTCAGGTTGATTGGGCAATAAATTTGGCCTTTAGAGTGTCTATAAGGTTTTTCTAATATTTGACCCCGTGACCTCATTTTTGACCCAACTTGACCCAATTTTGAACTTGTCTGAGATTTTTCAAGACAATCATTCTGACCAAATTTCAGGTTGTTTGGGCAATAAATATGGCTT
This sequence comes from Fragum whitleyi, assembly GCA_948146395.1. Classification (NCBI taxonomy): domain Eukaryota; kingdom Metazoa; phylum Mollusca; class Bivalvia; order Cardiida; family Cardiidae; genus Fragum; species Fragum whitleyi. Next base: position 10,199,956 of record OX411543.1, on the reverse strand, counting down.
CTAGAGTGCATACAAGGTTTTTCTAAGATTTGACCCTGTGACCTAGTTTTTGATCTCACTTGACCCAATTTTGAACTTGTCCGAGATTTTATCAAGACAATCATTCAGGCCAAATTTCAGGTTGATTGGGCAAAAAAAATGGCCTCTAGAGTACATACAAGGTTTTTCTAAGATTTGACCCCATGACCTAGTTTTTGACCCCACTTGACCCAATTTTGAACTTGTTCAAGATTTCATCAAGACAATCATTCTGACCAAATTTCAGGTTGATTGGGCAAAAAAAATGGCCTCTAGAGTGCATACAAGGTTTTTCTAAGATTTGACCCTGTGACCTAGTTTTTGACCCCACTTGACCCTATTTCAAACTTGTCCGAGATTCTATCAAGACAATCATTCTGACTAAATTTCAGGTTGATCGGGCAAAAAAAATGGCCTCTAGAGTGCATACAAGGTTTTTCTAAGATTTGACCCTGTGACCTAGTTTTTGATCTCACTTGACCCAATTTTGAACTTGTCCGAGATTTTATCAAGACAATCATTCAGGCCAAATTTCAGGTTGATTGGGCAAAAAATATGGCCTCTAGAGTACATACAAGGTTTTTCTAAGATTTGACCCCATGACCTAGTTTTTGACCCCACTTGACCCAATTTTGAACTTGTTCAAGATTTCATCAAGACAATCATTCTGACCAAATTTCAGGTTGATTGGGCAAAAAAATGGCCTCTAGAGTGCATACAAGGTTTTTCTAAGATTTGACCCTGTGACCTAGTTTTTGACCCCACTTGACCCTATTTCAAACTTGTCCGAGATTTTATCAAGACAATCGTTCTGACTAAATTTCAGGTTGATCGGGCAAAAAAAATGGCCTCTAGAGTGCATACAAGGTTTTTCTAAGATTTGACCCTGTGACCTAGTTTTTGACCCCACTTGACCCAATTTCGAACTTGTCCGAGATTTTATCAAGACAATCATTCTGACCAAATTTTAGATTGGTTGGGCAAAAAATGTGGCCTCTAGAGTGCATACAAGGTTTTTCTAAGATTTGACCCTGTGACCTAGTTTTTGACCCCACTTGACCCAATTTCGAACTTGTCCGAGATTTTATCAAGACAATCATTCCGACCAAATTTCAGGTTGATTGGGCAAAAAATGTGGCCTCTAGAGTGCATACAAGGTAAATGTTGACGACACACGACGGACGACACACGACACACGACACACGACGGACGACGGACGACGGACATCCACCTAACCACAAAAGCTCACCTTGAGCACTTCGTGCTCAGGTGAGCTAAAAATCCTATGTACTGTCAAAGATTTGCCTCCTATAAAATCTAAGTAATAAAAATAACAAAGGGCAATAACTCCAAAATTATGCAAGCAAGAGTTGTAGTTCAGGTGTATTGCACTTCTCCTCCATGAAATCTATCCACCCATAAAGATTCAAGTTGATAGCTATTATACTTTAGGAGATATGCTCCAGACAAAATCTAAGTATCAACAAGAGGGCCGTTGGCCCTGGGTCGCTCACCTGAGAAAAAAGCTTCATTACCTAGGTATGTCCATGCAACCACAGAAAAAAGAGATTTTCACTTATTCAATCAGATAACATTTGAAATAATCCCCCCTCCCCTGCTCCTCCCCTGGTCATTATTTATTTAAGCTTTTTTCATAGAAGGTCTGTGATCAGCAAATCTATGCCAGATATACAGGCTGAGTCTGAGACTTTTAAAGTTTTCTTTAATGAGTTGAATAATCCATGTCAAATATAAAGGCTGTAGGGATTCAAAATTCTCAACAAAGCACTCCCCCTCCCCCAAGATGCCCTGCACTTGGTGAATCTACAGTCATGATTTTAGCTAATTCAATTAATGTCCATATGCTGATCATCCATACCAATTTTCAAGTTTGTAGGACTCTTGGTTCATTAGAAGAAGTTTAACGATTTCAAAAATGATCCAAAGTACTACCCCCTCCCCAAGACACTCAGCACCTGGTGACCCAACAGTTCTGATTTTAGCTATTTTTATTAATGTCCATATATTGATCACCCATAACAATTTTCAAGTCTGTAGGGTTCCTGATCCAGGAGAAGAATAAGGTTAAAGATTTCAAAATTGACCCAAAGTACTACCCCCCCCCCCCTAATGCTCCGCATCTGGCGACCCTACATTCATGATTTTAGCTATTTTATTTTAGACCCATATGCTTATCATCCATGCCAATATTGAAGTCTATAGGGCTCCTGGTTCATTAGAAGATGAAGGTTAAAGTTACAAAATTTTCACAAAAGTACTCCCCCCTCCCCCCTGCACCTGGTGGCATTACAGTCATGATTTTACCTATTTTCATTAAGGTCTATGAGCTTATCCTCCATGCCAAGTTTCAAGTCTGCACGGCTTGTGGTTCAGAAGAAGAAGAAGGTTAAAGATTACAAAATTTTCACAAAAGTACTACCCTCTCCTCCCTGATGCTCCACACCTGGTGAATCTACAGTCATGATTTTAGCTATTTATATAAAGGTCCATATGCTGATCATCCATGCCAATATTCAAATCTGTCAGGCTCTTGGTTCAGAAGAAGATGAAGGTAAAAGATTACAAAATTTTCACAAAAGTACTACCCCCTCCCCCCTGGTGCTCCGCACCTGGCAGCCCAACAGATATTATTTTAGCTATTTTTATTAAGGTCTATGAGCTGATCCTCCATGCCAAGTTTCAAGTCTGTACGGCTTGTGGTTCAGAAGAAGAAGAAGGTTAAAGATTACAAAATTTTCACAAAAGTACTACCCTCTCCTCCCTGATGCTCCACACCTGGTGAATCTACAGTCATGATTTTAGCTATTTATATAAAGGTCCATATGCTGATCATCCATGCCAATATTCAAATCTGTCAGGCTCTTGGTTCAGAAGAAGATGAAGGTAAAAGATTACAAAATTTTCACAAAAGTACTCCCCCCTCCCCCCTGGTGCTCCGCACCTGGCAGCCCAACAGATATTATTTTAGCTATTTTTATTAAGGTCTATGAGCTGATCCTCCATGCCAAGTTTCAAGTCTGTAGGGCTTGTGGTTCAGAAGAAGAAGAAGGTTAAAGATTACAAAATTTTCACAAAAGTAATACCCTCTCCCCCCTGATGCTCCGCACCTGGTGAATCTACAGTCATGATTTTAGCTATTTATATAAAGGTCCATATGCTGATCATCCATGCCAAGTTTCAAGTCTGTAGGGCTCCTGGTTCCGAAGAAGAAGAAACTTAAAAGATTACAAAATTTACCCAAAGTACTACTCCCTCCCCCTGGTGCTCTGCACCTGGTGGCCCAAAAGTTATAATTTTAGCTATTTTTATTCAGGTCTATGAGCTGATCCTCCATGCCAAGTTTCAAGTCTGTAGGGCTTGTGGTTCAGAAGAAGAAGAAGGTTTAAGATTACAAAATTTTCACAAAAGTACTACCCTCTCCCCCCTGATGCTCTGCACCTGGTCAATCTACAGTCATGATTTTAGCTATTTATATAAAGGTCCATATGCTGATCATCCATGCCAAGTTTCAAGTCTGTAGGGCTTCTGGTTCCGAAGAAGAAGAAACTTAAAGATAACGAAATTTACCCAAAGTACTACCCCCTCCCCCCTGGTGCTCTGCACCTGGTGGCCCAAAAGTTATAATTTTAGCTTTTTTTATTCAGGTCTATGAACTGATCATCCATGCCAAGTTTTAAGTCTGTAGGACTACTGGTTGAGAAGAAGAAGAATTTTTAAGATTTTCTTAAAATTTCACCTTTTTTTGCCATAGAAACCAGAGTTTTTCATGGATTTCAATTCTTTTAGCTATTTTTGAAGGGGACCACCTAAGCAACATTTCTGTAAAATTTGGAGTTAATTGGCCCAGTAGTTTAGGAGGAGATGTCGTTTAAAGAAATTGTTGACGGACGCCAGACGACAGACGACGACCGACGGACGGACGCCGGATGAAAGGTGATCACAATAGCTCACATGAGCACTTTGTGCTCAGGTGAGCTAAAAATAACAAAGGGCAATAACTCCAAAATTATGCAAGCAAGAGTTGCAGTTCTTGTACACTGCACTTCTCTGCCATAAGATCTATCCACCCATAAGGTTTCAAGTTGATAGCTATTATACTTTAGGAGGTATGCTCTGTGGTCAGATTGCAAGGACTCAAATAAGGTGTTATCTTATACAGCAAACATAAAGGTAACAAACATGAAACCCCCTTTTTGCATGACATATTTTTAGACACAAATATCAAATACTTTATGGTAGAGGGTTATCTGATTTGCTACTGAAATGTGAAATTTCATCAAATTCTGAGCATGAGACTAGGAGAAATAAAAGAATTACTGTATTTTACGCGCTAGCGTAAAGGTAACAAACATTTAGCCCCCTTTTTCCATGATATATTTTTTTTACGTTAATTTCAAATTGTTTATAGTAAAGGGCATCTGATTTGCTACACAAATATGAAATTTCACTAGATTCTGTCTGTTAGACTAGGAGAAATTTGGGAATAACTGTTTTTTACCCTAAGGCCCCTTTTCCCGTGACGAGGCCTCAAATCCAAAAACCGTCACTAATGCATCAACACTAAATCATAGGCAGTTCACATGGTAAGTTTCATTTGATTTGGCCCAAGGGTTATGGAGAAATAGGTGGGGATGGATGGACGGACGGACGGATGGATGGACGGACGGAATTACGGACGGACGGACAGACGAAGCGGCGGCTATATGCTCTCCCTTCGGGAAGCATAAAAAATATCCAACAAATTAAGCTAGCAAGAGTAACCTTTCTTGTGAACTGCACTATGTATTCGTGAGAGGATTATAACAGGCAAGTTGCAAGTCAATTAGACATAAGGTGACAGAGTAACATTCCAGACAAAAAAGTGGGTGATGTCGCCAGCCACACACCAAAGGTGATCACATGATATGTCTCATCTTTCAATGGGCATATTAAAAGAGTTTGAAAGAAAACTGTTGCACATTTTCTATGATAAAAAACAATGAAAGGTGAATTAATGGCATGCAAATGAACAAAGCCCTCTGCCAGTTTAAAGAGGTTTTAATGGAGGTTTTTGAAGTGTACAATTAAAGACTTACTTGTAGATTATCTTTCCTTTTGGTTACTATTGACACTGTTCCATTATCTAGGTTTCTAAACAGTTGATATGCATCTAATAAGGTCATATTTGCCATACTCCTTCTGTTGACTTCAACAATAATATCACCCTTTCTGAAAAAATATGTTTGTTCATGTAATTGACATTTTGATAACTATGGTAACAATCAAAGATCATCAATAGAGCTAGAGGAGGTATTTTGGTTTTCAAATTAAAGTATTTCATTATTCTTATCTTAAATCCTATATTGTTGGTACTCATTTGAAACATCTCATCAACATGATTCAAATAAGTATTCACAACATAAGGTTTCATTGGGAAATAAAGATTTTAGACTGGCTTTACCCCCTCTTATCCGGACCCCTGAGAACCATTATGCAGAAATGACAACTTGTCATGCTTGCAAGTTTTTTCTAATTGGGACCTTGAATGTTAACCTGTAGCCATACAAAGTTCAACACGCTGATATATATTCGACTCCATCAGGATTCAAACCACAGACCTCTGTATCAGAAAGCAAATGCTGTACCACGTCGCTATAAAAGCTAGCTTGTAAGGCAAGGCAGTGCAAATACCCCTTATACACAACCCGGCTATATACACCCCCTCCACAATTCAGATTCTTCAACGAATCATCTCAAGTCAACATCATCAACTACCTAATCACACAACCACCACCATGTGTGGGTTATTTACGATGGGCACCAAATGTAAAACGCAAATAGATATTCGACTCAGTTGGGATTTAAACAAGGGACCTCTGTATCCCAAAACCAGTGCTCTATGACGTTGCTATAAAATCTAGCTTGTATGGCAAGGCAGTTCCAACATCCCTTATTCACAGCCCCGCTTTAACTAGTTTAAATGATATTGCTTCACCTTGAGGGGAACATCTGTTCCAAATTATTTTTTATCCACAAATAAATGTAGTACTTTTGTCCTTCAGTTTGACTTCACCTTTTGGAAACAGAATGTTTTTCAATGGACAAAGCTACTCATTGTGGAAAACCATTGTGTTAAGTCATTCTGATATCCATCCATAAATATAAGAGTTATGCTCCAGACAAAATTGGACATACTGATGTACCAATGCATATTCACCACTTCTCTTATTGAGGGGTATGTCCTGCCCACTGCAAGTGGGCTCTACAAATAGTATGGAACTAGTATCAGGTCTGTTTTGTACAAAATAAAACTTTCACAAAAGCATTTGACTCAAGTCAAAAGATCCTTTTTATTTTTATGCGCTTCACTTGCAGCAAGACCTTTGTGCCATAACCAACCTCTAGTTCATCAGTTATCACAGACCTTTTTCAAAGTCATTTTATCAAAATGACAACTGAAGCATTTGTATGACCTTAAGAAGAATAGTTAGAGAAATGGTAAAATATCACTAACATATTTCTTTTAATTGGAATAAATTAATCTATTTTTATTGCCCATCTGCAACTATGGACATGTTTGGGGTAAAGAGAATAAATTCCAATCATCCTAAATTAGTCATTGCCTATAATAAAAGATTCCCATACGAATAAAAAAAGAAATTCTGCAACATTCATTTTATATAAACCTACTTGATTCTACCGTCCCTGTGTGCTGGTGATCCATGGGATACATCCTGTACAATGATCTCACTCACGCCGTCGTATGTCTTACGTATAACAGATATACCTAGACCTACACCACAGTCTGCAGAATCAAAACAAATACATTCAATCAAAAGCTATCATTTGTTACCTATTTTTTTCATTTATCAAAACTTAATTGTTACCAAAACGAACCACCTTTTTTTTAACATTCGATATTTGCTAATGGCTGAAATGTTATTCAAAGTAAGAATGTATAGCTATTGTACATATACATTCCAACAATATTCTTCTTCTATCACAAGTCATAAAAGATTGCTTTTTTAAAAAATGTCTTGAATAAAGATGTTGCCTTAAACAAGAAACTGTTGAAAGTTTTCTGTCCATATGTAGCATTCATTATCCAATTCAAAGTAAAAGACCATTTTCTTTAATGACCGTTTTTGGTGGTCTCGTTCGTGCTTGCTTATAACAAATTTTACTGTAATACCTTTAAAGAGCTGTATTTCCTGTTGACTAGTAGGTTTGGCATCAGGACTGAGTCTCTCCTCTAGAGACACATTACCCTTGGACGTATCTCTGGGTATACTGACTGGTAATGAGAACATAGGACAATCAAGGTCATCTGTACCCAGGTTCTCTATGTACCCAGGGTCAAGGTCATGAAGGTCACTGAGGCTACCATGGGGGGAATGTCCCGGAGTGGAGACTGGGCTTCCATCACAGGATGTAGCTGGGGTCAGGTATGGGGACCTAACAGGGCTAAAATGATAAGAATGTATTAACATTTAATCTTGTATAAGTGACCACTTCTATCAAACGACAACTTGCATTCCCTGACAACTATCTAAAAGTATCTTTATTAAAAACATAAAAAGTGGGTGTATTTACACTAAGAATGCATTATTACCAACTCTTATATTATTTGATACCATAAGAATCATCTCAATGAGACAAATCTAATGAGTTTGATGCGTAAATTAATACAAACTATTATCAAGTCTTCTTATCTGTCACAATAAAATGTACTTAGTGACTATTCACAGTACAAAACAAATTTGACTAATGTTAAATCCTTAACCTTGATTGAAGAAAGCATGGAAACTTCATTGAGTTCATTGCTCAAATTCACAAAATATCATTCGATCATAAGTCTCAATCTGGATAGACAGGCTTTATTCTTTAAGAACACTGAGCTGTTTCTAGAAGATAAAATTTTTGTAAGCATTTATGAATAGCTTGAAAATTGCTTTTTATTTCTATTAATTTCAACCCTTTCCTGTTTTACAAAATTTTGGACATGTCCAAATTCAAAGGTTTTGCAGACGAAAATTTAAAGTGGATTTGATTTGAAAAATAAATATTCTGTATGGTAGAAAATAATGTGGAAAATGAAGAAATTGCTCGTCAGAAGCAATTTCTTCTTAATTCACAATGTTTTCTCAATCATAAAATCACAGGCACGTAAAAAGCAGGGATTAAACAGCAAAGTGTTAAACATCATCTTGACTAGGCTGTGTGGGGACATGTTCAACTCTTGTCATATTGTTTCTTTTGTAAGCTGTGGCTACAATACTTAGGTTGCCCACTAACAATTTGATTATGTTTTATGCCCATGCTTGTACATGTATATTTTGCAGAGAAATCACCTTTTGATGTCCATCCAAGCCATTTGGAAGATCAAAAGGCATTGGCGAGTTAATACATGAGACAAAAATTATGACACTTACCTACACTGATTTGATCTAATACGTTTACGGAATGTTATGGTAACTGGTCCCTTTTTTAGTTGTCGAAACTTTCCAATAGCTTCTTTATGTGTGAGATTAGCAAGTGGTTCTCCATTCAGCTCTAAAATCTCATCCCCTGTAATCAATATCACTTTAATGACATATCGTAGAAGCTCTAATATAATCCCGGGGTACTATTAGATTCATCACATTTCTGTTCGAAGGGGGTGGGGGTTTAAGATTTTAGGACATTAGAAAATGGCTAAAGCACCAAATATCTAACATTTCCATTGGCTGAAAAGTCGAGATCAAAACCAAAGGTGATTTATGAATTAATATACAGTTAAACTTCAGTAGCTCTGACACCTTCGGGACTCGATAATTTGTTCAAGAGATCGGTTGTTCGACCAATCCAAAAATCTATAAAGGTACCAGAAGATGGGAATCTGCCACATCCAGTAATGCATCGTATCACAATATATGTATACTTATTTGGTTCTTCAATTTCACTTTTTAATTCACTGGTTTTTATGTTTCTAACGATTGATCCACGGGATTTGTGTTTGAAAGTGAATAAAGAAAAAAAAGATGAAATAACTTTTGACTAAAGAGTCTTATCGTAGCATTCCCTTTGTTTAAGAAAAAGGCTACCATATTATTATTCCTACGTAATTAGATGCGCGGCATCAATTGCAAGTGAACAATTTATTAAAGTCAAATTTAAACACCGTTCAAAAGTTGAACTCTAAACTTTTGTCGAGTATATAAATTTACGTTAGTCTTTTGGGAAATGTAGATCCATCTAAATTTAAAACCCCAATTTCTACACGATTCACTCGTTCGGACCCTTTTTGTCATACTTTCAAGCTCTGTATGATTTTTGACATTGCAAAGTTAACTAGTCGCCAAAATATCAATAAGAGACAATATAATATAGTAATGAATGTAAACAGCAGATGGCCAAACAACAACTGAATTCAAAAAAATAAAAGTGTATTTTTCATGGAATGGGTAATTATGACGCACAGTGTGTAATTGACAATAAGGTGTCGAAAAAGGATTACGAGTTGAAAAGTGTGAAAATCACCTAAATTTGACGTCCTGTTATTAGCGATAGACCCTTTGTTCGAATTTTTCCAGGTGAAATTTAAAGCATTTTTAACTTCCGGACTGAAGAATGTGTTCGAGAGTTCGACCGTCCTGGTGTACGAGTTTTCCGAGGTAGATCACTATGATTTATGAGTGAAATCTGTTGGGACTGTGATCCTTGTTCGAATTTTCTCTAGTGTTTGAGATTACCCCTGTCCGAGACACCGAAGTTTGACTGTAATTCACAATAGTGAAGAAGTGAGATTTACAAGCCTTTTGAATAATCAATGGTAAAGTACACTTGGAAAATCATCTTCAAGCAAATAATTACTCAACACTAAAGCTTAAAGTTTGGTTGGGAAAAAAGGTACAGTGACCCATTGTTGAAATTATCCTATTTATTTTGTGGGTGGGTGTTTATTAGAAGCTTTAAGTTTTTGAAAAAATCTCGGAAAAATTGGCCGATGTTGACATCAAAAGAGTGGTAGGGGTTAAATTAGAGCATGTGGTTCTATCAGAATTTTAGTGGTAATAGTAATCTTTAGGAAGATACAGCATTCTATTCTTTGCATCATCCTATAATGATTTAGAAACTAGTCAACCAAGAAAATTTAGAATAGCTTGTATTTCAAGGTGTGCATTTTATTTTCAAGGTTTTGATTAAATGCATTTATTTTGTAAAGAATAGTTCACTTCATAATTACATTTTATAATTTGATTCAAACTTAACTTGTCCATCAATTTAATCAACTTATTTAAATACACCTTTTGATCAGAATCATGAGGTCTGTTGTGCCATTTAGTTCATAATTGACCCTAATTGAAAAGATAATAATAAATATTATAAATAGTGACATCATATTGGTTTGGGTGGGGGCTTATTACATGCTTTAAGTTTTCTGAAAATCATACAAAAAATGGTCAATCTTGACGTCTGAAGAAGGGAAAGGGGTTACATTAGATAGAACTTTTATGGTACATGGTTTTGGATAGAACATTACGGTTTACATAAAGTCTCTGATCTTTCATACCAACCTTCTTTAATTCTCCCATCCTCCGCAACAATCCCTCTCTGGAATATTCTCTTGACGATGATACCCATATTTCCTATAGCCGTGTCTGTGCCCCCAACAATCGTGAACCCCAGTCCTTTACCATTGAGACCTTTATTCACCGTCACAACACTAGGAGGGAAATAACGCGGAGATGGACTTCGACCTCGTCGTTTTGTGTATCGATGGTTGTTGGTATTCTGTGCTTGCTCACTGGAATCAGCTTCAGAAAACTTCTAAAAGAACAAAATACCTTCAGTTTTTTTGACATTGGTATAGCCTCATTTCAAATTATATATCCAACTTTTCAATTTATTACTTATCTGGAAAGATTTTAATAGATATACCTGAAAGTATTTAAAACATAATGAAATCATCTTTAGTACCATAATTTTGTGCCCTACATCTATAAATCAGAGGCATATTGTTTTTGCCCTGTCTGTTTGTCTATTTGTCTATTTGTCCAAAAAAACCTTTAACATTGGCCATAACCTTTGAATGGTATGTGATAGTGTGATCATATTTCACATGATGATGATTGCTTGTGACAAGACCTTTCTGTTGGTACCAAGTTCAAGGTCATCAGTCAAGGTCAACTTTTTCAAGATAAATTTGTGGAAATTTTAGGCTGCACATTTAATCAAGTATTGCCATGGACTAAAGATTTAAATTAAGGTTTGTGGTAGATTACCTTTTTTTTTTTATCAACCTACTGTATAGTAGTGGGGGGGGGGGATTAGTGTTTCAAAATCAGTTTTTATTTTTATTATGTTTTATAAGTCTAGTTCAATGTCACTTGAACCAAAGCACAAACACAGCTTTGCATTATCATTAATACAAAGATACATAGCTGAATTGCTCCTATTATTAATTTGATTTGCCATAGTTCTGTGAAAAATAATTCTAGCCAATGGTTATGATTTAACTCTTGTCGTGTTGAACCCAGTATATTTCATCCTTGAAGGGTGTATAGGCAAAGATCAGCCTGCGCGTATGTGCAGACTGATATAAGTTTATACCACCTGAATGTCTTGTATCAATCTAATAAAGTTTAAAAATTATTTCTATCTTCAAAAGAAATACTGACCCACCATTAGTGCATCCAGTGCTTTCTGCACTTTGATTTCATTGTAATTGTATCAAGGCTTTTATTCAGCATGAAAAAGGTTAATATAAATTTTGATAGGCAAGAAGAAATCTGTCTGACCTTTTACTTCTACAGTTAAGAATATTGAGAAACTGATAAAAACGATTGGTTTACGAATGATTTTGGAATGAAATTGAATGAATGAGTGGAGCTAGTTTTGAGTGAAATTTAAGGAAGGTAATCCAGTAGAACAAAATTAGCAATATTTATTACCTTCCTTTATTGAAATCCAAGTACTTTTCAGATTTAATGCAATTGGCCGACAAATCAGACACTTTAAAATCCATAGTCGAATAATTTGATCTATTTGAATAAAACATTGACCGTTTTAAACAATTTTAAAGTAATTTTTTTAAATTTCGGAGCGTTTTTGAGTGATTTGAGTGAGTGTTATGATTGAATGATTGGAGCAGAGGAAGTGAGTTTGAATGGTTTTGAATGTGATGAGTGTCAACTTCATGAGGTGGTTAACTGTATGTTTTCTATGGATAATGTACACTTTTACAAATCTACATTCAAAATTGTGTATCAACTGCTGTCCAGTTTTGGTAATAAGTTTGCTAAAAAGAATTCTTCTCTAATTTTGTAATATGTGTGTGGTATAAAAAAAACCACATTTACTTTGCGGAAATTAATTTACCATTTATTTCTCCTACAAAAAGTTGATTAATGTTTAAGATCCCACAAATTATATTTCAAGGTTTTTTACCTTGGCATTTAACAGATCATTTATTTTCAATTTTCTGGAAAATCGTTATAAAAAAAAAAAGATTGAGCCAAACGCAAAGACATTGCAGATGACATTTCAAAGAGCATTTAAAATCAAAGGCTCAGCATGAAACAGCTGTAACTGCCTATATATTTATAGGCAGTTACAACTGAATTGCACCTAGCCATCAAAATGACGTCATATTTTGATGAAAATAAAATGGCAAATTGTACATGATACTCCTGTTGCAGTGCTGGATGCCAAGGTATGTAAAACAAGAAAGAGAACTTACTTAAAATTATAAATAGAGGATATTGAATGAGTGGTCATTGAATACTGAATTTATTAAAAGAGTCATCTATTAACGCCAAGTTTTTATCTGTTTTAGATGACGAGTTTAATTAATTTGGTATTTCATGAGCACAAATTTGATATTCTATATATAATATTACCCGGATTTTTGCTAAAAATGGTCAAAATTCTTGAAATTCAACATTTCAATTTTCCCTAAAACTTATAACGCCGTTTAAAACTGACATCACAATATATACATTATGAGGTCATTTTCGCGGTGACAAAATAGTGTTGCTATTTGCTCTTTGCATAGTTATTCCACTAGTGTAATAACACCCATGTAATATCAAAAATATTCAACAGGTTTATTTCACTCCCGCGACGTAAGTCAAATTATAAAGATACATACATCATACAGATCATCCCAGTTGACTGTGGACCCTTGAGGTGTCTGAGCTTGTACTTGAGGTAGACGGGATTCATCAAAACGTTCCTGACCCTGATATGATGATGCCGTCATCGACGATGTTTGAGATGCTAGTGATGAGGCTTTCCTGACCTACAACAATACAAGGAATATATAGTTTGAGTATGTTATTATCCCATTTCAAATTTAGGAAACATCAAATTGAAAAAAAGAGCAGAAAATTAACCACATTGACACTCAGGTGATAATTAGGATGCTACAACTGTTACAAATCAAGGTCTAAGGGATCATATGGTTTAACCCTTTGCTGTTTAATCCCAGCTTTTTACGTGCCTGTGATTTTATGATTGAGAAAACATTGTGAAAAAAGAAGAAATTGCTTCCGACAAGCAATTTCTTCTTTTTCCACACTATTTTCTACCCTACTGAATGGTTATTTTTTCAATTTAAATCCACTTTTGATATTCGTCTGCAAAACCTTTGAATTTGGACAGGTCCAAAATTTTGTAAAACAGGAAAGGGTTAATTATAGATAAATGGCTCATCATTAAACAGTTGAAACTACCCATAAGTTTATAGGCTGTTACAACTTTTTGGAGCAGAGCCATCAATTTATTTTCTTATGCTATAGGCCTTTACATAGGCATCAAAATAATTTCTTTATTCCTACAACATTTCCTTAGCAATATATTTTTGAAGTTCAAACATGGGTTGTTTGGAAAATGGAAATGTATTTTTTGTGTACGGTACTTTATCATATGCTTTCCTGCGGAAGGGAAGCTGTTTATTGAAAATGTCTCGTAATCAGAAAAGGGTAAGAAATTAGAAGACAATAAATGTAACATTGTGTGAGTCTAGACATGAAATTACAATAAAAGTTCAGAGCATCATTTTATCTAGGTAAATGTCACTGGCATTATAGACAACCATGAAGCGCCTGACATTAGAACCTGACATTAGATCCAAATCAGAAGAACCGGTAATAAAATTGGCATTTGACCTTTACTTTATGTCACTGAATTCTGACAAAAAAAAGAAGAAAACTTAGGATTTCAGTGACCTTTGGAACAGAAAGAGCTAAATTTGGAGGCGGTTTATTGAAATTTAGATTAAACAAGAGATGTTTGTAAAACGTTTATGCCCCCCATAAGAGCAGGTATATTCTTTGTCAATAAACCAAAACAAGATGTGTTTGTGAAACACAAATGCCCCCGTAACAGCGATCTCTCGATAAGGCAAAGGTTAAGTTTTCGGACAGACGGACGGACAGAACGACGGACAGACAGACGGATGGACAGATAGACATGAGTAAATTAATATGCCCCCGATCTCTCGATACCTCGATACGGGGACATAAAAATATTATGAGTAGAGTTATAGTTCTTATGTACTGCACTTCTCCTCAATGAGATCTTTCACAACTTTCACTTTGATTTCATTGGGAAACCTCTGTTAACACTCAAAAAGTGCATTACTTCCAAAATGTTGTAGAACTATAACAGGTCCACTACCTTAAGTAACACATTAACTGTCTCTGGGTGCTTGAGGACTCTAGATACAGATATTCTTGAAATATGATGAATACCTTTGTTGCTATGCCAAGTTTTACAAGTCTAGGAGCATTACGCAGAACATCTTAGACTAACTGCCTCTGTGTGTGTGAGTCCTATCAAACTTCATATTAAGATGTGCCTTATTAGCCCTAAATTTATACCTTTGTTGCTATGACAAGTTGTACAAGTCTAGAAGCATTACATAGTACATCTACTGCCTCTGTGTGTGTGAGTCCTATCAAACTTCATATTAAGATGTGCCTTATTAGCCCTAAATTTATACCTTAGTTGCTATGACAAGTTGTACGAGTCTAGGAGCATTACGCAGAACATCTACTGCCTCTGTGTGTGTGAGTCCTATCAAACTTTTACCGTTGATCATCAATAACTCATCACCTCTCTTCAAACGGCCATCTCTGAAAGTCACATTTCAAATATCTTTGATTCCTAGCAAATATTTAGTAGATGATTTTTTCAAGGCCTTTGCCACAAAAATCATAATCTTACTCTATCCATAACTTGGCAAAGCATCATGCAACTTGAAGGTAGTGCTCAAAACAAGGTATTTCTTTCTTTTCCATGCTATTTTCTACCTTGAAAGACATGTACATTTGTACAATGAAACTTGTGTTAATTGACTTCTAAGGGGACCACCAAAAAGTAGTCAGTTATGGGAATGGTGGCTTAAAACATTATTTCATGATAAATAAGATAGAATATATAGAATATGTCTCATATTTTTTACTGAATCCAATGATGTTTGAAGCTTTTAGAATCACCTTATTAGGACAATTCAAATTGGTTCTGACAACATAAGATTCAATTACAAACATTTTTGTATAGAAATGTCCTTTTTACAGAGATTTTGCTTACGATAACTGAGTATGTTTTCAATTTTTACCAATTTAAACAAGTCCTCTGTACTATTCTAAATTTAAACCAGTCTAAATATACAGTAAAATCGCAGTCGTTCGCACGCCGGAGGTTCGTAGGTATGTGTTGGTTCATATACATTCTTTGGTCCCGATTTTCTTCCTTCTTTATCTTTGTAAGAAGGCTCCGAGTAATTCGCACGCCGGTGGTTCGTAGTTCGTATCCTGTGTGAAGTCCCGAGAGTTTCCAAATAACACAAATTAATATATTTAATCCGTAGGTGTGAATTGTACGATCAATAGTTGTCCTGGGTGTAACAATAGACATATACCTTGATTTTCACACCTGTTGATTGGTATTAATCGAAGTTATTGTTTTGCATCAATATTTACAGGCATTGTTTGATTTGTAATTTTTAGCGGATTTAATCGAATAAAGGATAAATCAGTGACATTACTTAATGTATTTCATCAGGTATTTCTCATACCGATCATGCATAAATGAAAGTGCAAATCTTCGTAGACTTGATTGTCAACATGTCTTCCACACAGATTCATCGTAATGCCGAGATTTCATCGTCCACTGAAGGAATACTCAGTACTTTGATACAAAGGAAAAACACTCTGATGTTGTTAATAATTTGCATGTAAATAACTGCCGATATTACTTTATTTAGGATTTAAATATGGACGAAACGAAAGATGATCAAAGTTCAAGTGAGATTTGTTGTGTCCTTACTCTCTACAAAAGGGTCTCGCTAGAACTTGATTTAAAACATATTCCATAGAACCTTAGAATAAAGCCACAAATATAGGGTACCTTAAGATCAAGTCCGATCTGAGCCATAAAAAAACTACCGACCGCGTGAAATTGGTTGGTTCGTACTTCGTTTAGTTTGTATAAATTGTCCCGGTCCCTTGAGATACAAATTACCGAGATTTTACTGTAATTGATTTGAAACATGGTCAGTAACATAATGATATCTTTATTGCTAGAATTGTGCTATGAATTAAACAAAAAAAAAATGGTACAAAGAATTGAATTATTGTGATTCTTGGAGAAACTGATCTAAATGATGTTTTCATTGCATTTTTTTAGTGTACTTCAGGGCTAAAGATTGTAAAACTCTTCCCTGAATAACAATTTTTCTCAAATTTCAACTTAAGATTATAACTTTAATTCTGTTGTTTTACCTTTAATACAAAATTTATATGGAAATAATTGCAGTCCAATAAAATAAAGAATTCTGATTGGTTTAAATTGCATCACATGGGGAAATCCATTGCACTTTATATCTGTATAAAATGCAATAGGTCTTTCGGGAAACCTCCGAGCTTCGATCTGCAAGTCCTGTGTTGTAGGAACTCGAATTAACCTAGTTCCCGATCATGAACGTAACATTGCTATTTAATGTATTAAAAATCAAGATATTTTCTAGAGAATTTACGATTACAAGCATGCAGTTCTGATTCTAAGCCAACGTAAACTTAGAAAACAGTGAGTCGACGAAGACCATAGAGCAACCCACACAACTAAGACCGACCACGTTGTTTTCGTTTAAAAATACAGACTAACTAGGCAGAAACAAGTTTTTTGTCATAAGTACCTCTAAGAATCTCAAAGTTGTAGTTTATTTGTGTATCATTTGTTTTACTTTATGACATTTCACTTCGATAGCGAGATGAAAAATACACGATCTAAAAATAGATTGTGTAATCTATACACGCAGAAAGTAGACTTGAAACTTTAGTGTTTTGCCAAGTATCTTAATAGTTTCTTCGATCTACAGGATTGCAATTATAAGGGATGAGTGTCGCTTTCCCTGCGATTATTGGGGTATAAAGTGCAATTGCCTTAGCACATGGCTTAACATAACGCCCTACGGGCGTAATTGCCATGTGCTAAGGCAATTGCACTTTATACCCCAATAAACGCAGTTAAAAAGACACTCATCCCTGTAATAAGATTTGAAATTTATACGTTGCTTTTATAACAGCTTATTGATTTTACCTTTCATGCTCAGCTAATTATTTGAAATTCTTAATTTGAGAAAATTCTTAGTTGAGAATGTAAAAATTTTTATAATCTCAGGCCCTTTTTATGGCAAGTATTTGTTGTTGTATTTTTGTATACATGCAATTCTTACAAGCAGACGGTTTTTCCTATTGACTTCTCTCCATTTTAAACTTCCTCTAAATGGTCTTGTGCAAGTTTTTTTTAAATAGGAAAAAGTCCTATATTTTCTGCCACAGAGTTAAAGGAGAATTAATGGCTGAGTCTGTCTGGATAATAATAACCTGTCTAAATACCCCAGACACTAATTGCCTAAATTTAAGTAGTTTAAACTGAAATGAAAATCCTCTTGACAGCCAAATTAAATGGGATTGGCATCTAGAAAATACAAATTATCTTTGCCAATCTTATTTTTTGCCAAGTGTGTTACTTTAAGATTTCAGCTTAGGTCCAAGATTACAAGACTTTTTTCATCTCAACAGAGATTTTACTCAAACTAAAGCTGCAATTCTGTTAAAACTATTTAATAAATGCATGAACATATAAGATTATGTTAGTTGTTACAATAAACAAGTTATTAACATTTACTCTTGTGATTATACATTTATGTAAATTCATGTTAGTTGTTACAATAAACAAGTTATTAACATTTACTCTTGTGATTATACATTTATGTAAATTCATTGTTTGTGTAAATTCTCTGATGATCATTCATGAGAAAAGTTCTATAATTTCCTGCACAGATCATGCCTTTTTTCTATCTATTATATTAACAATGGCTATGTTAAGTTCTCTCCTTCGCTTTAAACAAAACCTGGGATGTAAAAAGATATGAAACAATTTATGGAGTAGATGCATGCCTATAGATGACATTCTTCTTCATTATTCATCAAATGTTTCATGGAAATATTACCAGAAAGAAAAACAATGTGCCAAGTTTCATAAAGATATCTTCAATTAGAACAGATATACAATGACCATAAGCTTGAAGTTACTCAATACCTACGCCACTAACAACACAAAGTTGATCACAATACCTAGGGTTTTCTCCGAAAACAGTGGGTCTTAGAAATGCTATGACTTTACATATCGATCTTTAGGTTACCTGTAAGCTGGCCCATTTTCTGTGATTCCTGCCACAAATATACCAATGTCTCCACGCTTGGAACCTTTACCACCAGCTATATGAATACCAAAGCTGTTGTTCTCTTTCAATAAGTGCATCTTGGTTATAATACGTCTCTGGCAAAAGATAAGACAAGAGTGACATATTAGTCTATTTAATAAATATTTCAATTGTCACAATTTATTGTATAATTTGTTTACAATATACAAATATAGTATAATAGTGTCAGTGAAAACTGTTATAAGAGTCTGTAAATATGCAATAATATTCTGATAGAAGGACTTTTAGGGGATCATCAGATTTAGTTTACTTTAAATATGATATTTTTGGGATCTGATTGACACATGTTCATGTACTTGCAGATGATATAGATGAAATAGATTTTCAGCTTAATCTGAAGACCTAATTTTTTATTTCAAAATATGCAGAAAAAAAGTTGTAACATCCAATAGAATTGTAATACTTAAACAAGAGTGCCAGACGTGGGCGTCAATGCTTGGCTGCAGGTGCTGAATGATGCAAAATATTGAGAAAGGGGCAAACTACTCTTACGAAAATGCTTTATCCCCTTTGATAGTCTGGATAGGCTTGTGATGGTGAACACACATGCCAAATTTGATGAAAATAAGATTAACAACAGATATATGACCAGGGTTAAAGTTTATCACGCCAATGCCAACGCCAACAATAATACCAATGCGAATGATGCCTCAAGTTGATCACAATACCTCCTTTTTTTCAAAAGCAGTTGAGCTAAAAATAAACTATTTCTAGTAACAACAGGTGTCCCCAGGGAAGGGCAAATCTGGCAGGCCAATTACATGTAATTGAGCATAATAGACCTTGTATTATACATCAAATCACATGCTAAAACATAATCTACAAAATCTGTTCCATGAAGGGAACACTTATTATTGTAAAGAGGGCTTATCAGCTATAAACTTTTTTTAATTATGTATATTAACCCTTTGCTGTTTAATCCCTGTTTATTACATGCCTGTGTTTTCATGATTGAGAAAACATTGTGAAAAAAGAAGAAATTGCTTCTGACAAGCAATAAAAAATTTCTTCTTTTTCCTAACTATTTTCTACCCTACTGAACGGTTATTTTTCAAATGAGATCCACTTTAAATTTTCGTCTGCAAAACCTTTGAATTTGGACAGGTCCAAAATTTTGTAAAACAGGAAAGGGTTAAAGGAGAGTAAGACCATCTTCCTCTGATGCTCTATAAAAGAAGGCCAAAATATCTATGATATAGTTAAGAACATCATGAATTGTCAATTTTATCAATTTCTGAACAATTTCAGAATGAAATTGAATGAATGGGATGAATTGAGCCAGTTTTTCCCACCCTAAGCACTTCCTGTTTAGGCTACCTAAAACTACAATAATAAATACTGAAATTTAATGAAAAAGCACTTTGCAGGCCAGGCAGATAAAGTAGCAAAGTCATTAATATTGCATTTCTTGAACTTTTCCAACACCATCAAACTTTTTCACTACCCTGATGGAAAAAGGTTCGGAAAACATAGTGGTTAATGACGAAATTGCTTGTTACAAGCAATTTCTTCATTGTTCACAAAGTTTTCTAACCTACAGAAAAACAAAGATTTTTGAAAATTAATCAATCAAAAATTGTTTTCTGCAACCATTTGAAATTGGACCAGTTTAAACAAGATGTGTTTGTGAAACACGAATGCCCCCGGAACGGCATTTTTTTTCAAAGTTTGACCTTGACAGATGACCTTGACCTTGTCACATGACCTTGACTTTGGTACCAGCGGATGCGGATCATTGAGATCTATCATCATGCCAAATATTAGCTTTGTATCTTGAATAGGCTTGAAGATATTGGCAAGGTTAAGTTTTCAGGTTAAGTTTTCGGACAGACGGACGGACAGACAGACGGACAGACAGACGGACAGACAGACAGACAGACGGACACGAGTAAAACAATATGCCCCCGATCTCTCGATACGGGGGCATAATAAAATTTGGCTGGTAATGGGTTAAATAGCCAATACCATTTTATTAACTTTATTTCTTTGAACTTTATACCTTTCCAACACCTGGTGAAGAGTGGCAGCTAAAATCATATTCCGACCCCTCTTCAAAGCTACACAGACTGGTTGGTGTTGAGTTATTGATGAGACGGAAAGCGTCAGATGTTTTGGAACCTTTACGTTTTTTATACAACTGTGTACATAACTGGATTTCAGGATCGTAATTATTATTGTAGTTTATTTCAGAATCATTTTGCCCTATATCTGAATAAACACCGTAATTATTTTCCTTTGCTAATTCAACTGTATTCACGTAATCCAAACTGTTCCCAGAATCATAAACTCTGGTTATATCCTCAACCGCTGAAGCACTTTGAGTTCGATGTTTATCTATAAAATGTCTATCATAATTACCTCCCTTTTTATGAAGTAATGAAGGTGTATATTGGTGGTTGCCATGGTGACTATTGAGGTAAGGACGTCTCACATTAGTGTCAAGGTCACATGGTGAATCAGTGAACACATCATCGTTAGAGACAGCGAGACTGTTTTGTGAGCTATTTAACGAGTTCAGATTTAGCGAATTGCTATCATACAAACTTGTTGTTAAGCAAGAGGCAGATTGTGTGTTGGAACTATTTTGATTCACGATGAGTTCGTTGAGAGATTCGTGTAAGTTAGAGGTGGATGATGAGCTTATTTGTGTACTCCGACTGTTTAATGGAGTTGGTGGGACTGGGGTGATGCGTCTTCGCTTTCGCCGTAATGTCAAAGTGACATGGCCACTCTTTTCTGCTTCTCTCAGGATTTGCCTAAAAATGGAAAAATACAGATCAAATTAAGTAATCATAATCAATTGACAGGTACTGGCAATGTTGTTTCTTTTTTTGAAATACATACAATATGCAACCCACAGGCGACAAGGACAATCTGGGTAGTGCTTAAAGTATCAACTGCAGTCAGAATGCATAGACTATGCAGGCTGACTGCAGTTGACACTCTTTAAATCAAGCTTCTTTTATCTTAGGATGCTCATTTTATCTTTCAGTACAAGAATTTAAGAAATGAAATCTATACTGGTTGACCTATGCTGAACCCAATCTCTTTTTCATATATTTATTTTACAGAGTTTCCAGATAATCCCTTTTTGTGTGACAGTTTACATATTGAAGTCTCAGCACAAATCAGTTGTAAATGCCTATAAACATATAGGCAGACTTTTAAAAGTTTTGTGCTGAGCCAATGATATAAGAAATTGCATGGAATATTTCATCAACTCTCTTAGAATTTGTTTCATGATGAGCCACTATCTGTTTGTAAAAGTCTGAACTTACAGATGACCAGAATTTAGACAGCAGCAAGGTTCAAATTCATGGAGGTTTATTCTGTGTCATGCTGCATAAAAATCTGAATAAAATTGCATTTGAACCCCAAATCACTGAATGCACTATTCCTTAGTCAATATTTATTTTCAAAATACAATTTTTCAACTTTTCTGGTTTAAAAAGAAAAAGCAGGTGGTTTACACCAAGATCGGTCTGCACATGCACATATGTGCAGTTAATTTGTTGATTTCTTTGTTGATTTCATTGAGGTATGAAACTAACTAGAAAGCCATGAGTCGCTCCACAGGCTTGAAATTCTTGTAATAGCAAATCTAAGTTTTGACTAGATTTTAAGATATTTTGGTTTCTACTGATGTTGAAATGAGTTTCAAAGTTTTCACTATATAACATATAGAGAAATGATCTCCACCCTTAAAAGACATATTATTCATCCAATGCCAATAATTTTGGCTGCATGATAATGGGTCACCCAAAGATCATACCATTGAAGTTTGATTTATATCCATCAGTTCTATTCTGAGAATATGATTTTCAATGTTTCCGCTATATAACATATAGAGAAATGACCTCCACCCTTAAAAGACATTTTTCATCCGATCATAATTACTTTTGGTAGACTGATAAAGGATCACTCAAGAATCATTCTATGGAAATTTGGATGATATCCATCAATTACATTCTGAGAAAATGATTTTCAAAGTTTCCACTATATATCATATAGAGAAATGACCTCCGCCCATAAAATACATATTTTTCATCCCATCACAATAATTTTTGGTAGACTGATAAAGGGTCACTCAAGAATCATTCCAGTGAAATTTGGTTGATATCCATCAATTACATTCTGAGAAAATGATTTCAAAGTTTCCACTATATTACATTTAGAGAAATGACCTCCGCCCATAAAATTCATATTTTCAATCCCATCACAATAATTTTTGGTAGACTGATTAAGGGTCACTCAAGAATCATTCCAGTGAATTTTGGTTGATATCAATTAAATACATTCTGAGAAAATAATTTTCAAAGTTTCCACTATATAACATATAGAGAAATGACCTCCACCCATAAAATACATATTTTTCATCTGATCACATTAATTTTTGGTTGACTGATATAGGGTCACCCAAGGATCATTCATGTAAAATTCAATTTGTTTTCATCAATTTGAATCTGAGAAAATTAACTTTTTACCATATTTGGAAATTAGCAACGAAATTTAGTTTCATACCTCTATGAAATCAACAAATATTATCTTCATCTCTTTTAATTTAAAATCATGAAGAAAAATGTGAAGATTTATCAATTCAGAAACAGATTAATTATGAGGCTACTTTATTCAAAAGCTGACAAAACAGCTGCTTACTTAAAATCATTTCATTGGTGAATAATATCAACTTTTCAGCTAATCGGAATGTACTACAAATATTGATGGACACAACTATAATCATTTTTTTAAAGTTTACACTGAAAGATAGTCAAATAGAGCAAACAAGAAATATTTTCTTTTCTCTCAACATTTTGCATAGCCACTTATAAGCCACTTATGCAACACCCAAAGTCAATGTGTTGCAGCAATGGGTCAAATTTTCTTCTGATGCTTAGTGATTTTGAACTTGAACCAATCAAGTTGATAGAATTTCCTCTTCTTTAAGCCCAAAAAGACAGAAATCGCAAATGTGCTTTTTGTTACTCAGTTTTAAATGCAATAATTAAGCAGATTTCATTCAGCACAACAAATTTTTTAAGACAAATTTCTCAAAGTTTTCTGTTTGAATGTTTAGTTTATCTGAAGGGTAACAGCTATGAGTACTTTGATCTACTGTTTGAGAAGCCATATAGGCTGATAAGCCAGCAGGTTGCTGATAACGTGGTTCAAGGCACTGATAAACATCTGATTTTGGATGAATTTTTATTCGTGGAAAAATATGGAAACTTGTAAATCAATGTCAACTCATTAACTCTGGTCATACTGAATATAAACCTTAGTAAAATTGGATTAAAATCAAAGTGCTGAAAGCATTGGATGTACTGAGATGGTGTAGAATAAGATCAGACTGCACATGCATATGTACAGGCTGATCTTTGTCTATACCTCCTGACGAAACTTGAGTATTCTGGTTACAGCATGACTGGAGTAAATAAATATAACCTCTAAATCTCATAATTTGAGTTATTAATGAACTTGATAATTTTAGGAGTCAAAATTTTAAAACTTCATATGAAAATGAAGAATTTCAAATCTGGACTTTCAGAAAAATCTGCACATCTGTATAAGTTTAGATCCTGATTGACCTGCAAGTATTGTCTGCATGATCAAGGTCAATATTTTTCAGAATTTCCCACTTTACAGATGGGGTCCTATGTGCATCTGAACATAACTCGGAACATCATAACTCAAAACATCTTTATCAATAACTAAGTTTATAGGGTTATTAAGTCCCTGGTGGTATGCATGGGCAGACACATATTTTCATAATAATCCTCAAAATACCAGTTATTTCACTTAATATTCAGGAATTTGACCTTTACCCATTCCAAACCAATTGCCTAAATAATTGATCCGATAGGAAATGCTATGCTCATTGATACACTGCTAAAATTAGCATCAATTATCACATTTTGTATTTGCAATATAAAGAGGCAAAAATTGGCCTGTGGCAAACAGCATTAAAGAATTTAATTTCTTAAATGCTATTTATTGGATTAACGAGGAATATAGGTAGAATATAATTTAATATCATGAAATAAAGGTAGATTATCATTTGATAAACTTATCCTGTAACCAGTGAAAAAATCAAAAACTTACACCTCACTTCTGTTTATTTTACCAAATCTGACATTATCTTAGCAGAAACCAACAAGTGATGTCGTCATGAATGTTGTATAGCAAACACAGACAAAATATCACACTTTAAGTAATTTTCCCTATAATTTTGTCTCACCCTTGCATTTAAGAAATAGAATAATCATTTTTTTCAAGGAAAATGAATTTATATATAATTTCGAGAACAATAAAGGCTTTATTTTAAGTAGTGGCTCTGCCACTCATGAAAATACAGCTTTTGTTGTTCACTCAATGAACCCCTATGAGGCCTATTAAGTGTTTGATAGTCATGGGGAAATTCGATCAAAATTGGGTACTAGGAAAAGTGAATCTCCAGGTTATTGATTATGTACCTTTAGGGATCAACCCAAAAAAGAGTTGAAGACTATTTAAGACAAATCTTCAAACTTTTTCTGAAGTTGATCTCCAGAGAGTCTTACAGACATACATCAGATAGTTTTGCGAGTCATATTTGTGAGTCCCAGAGCCGCCATCATAGCCCAGTTGGTAGCACATTGGACTGTCAATCTAGAGGTCCTGAGTTTGATCCCCAACAGGCACACTTTTCCTCTCAGACTATTTGTCTTACACCAATGAGATGACAGTCATAGACCTATGTGGGATATATCAATTTGAAGGCTAAGTAAAGGATATAATGGAAGTAATGGTGTGAGAAATACCAGGGATCCATTGTTAGGTGCTCAATCTTCAGTGGTATAACTGAAAGATTGTTGAAAGCGACATAAAGCCCCATTCAAACAAATTGCGATTTTCAGACTAGCAAAATTGGTGTCCCTAATAAACCCTGTCAGCATATGAGTGTTAAAATCCCCTTTACAGAAACCTTTGATCGGCCATTTAGAAGCTCATGCTTGGAGATAGGGGATGTCCCCACTAAATGCATCCTGATCTGATGTATAAAGGGGTTGATTAGTTCACCAGGTTTTGCCTGAGAAGATGAACGCTAAATGTGTAGAGAACACGGAAGGGAAGTACTTCCACATTTATCAATTTCTGCCCCATTAATAAGTTAATGATATACAGCCCATACCTTCATCTTTGACAGTCACTTCAGTATCTAGACTGGGAGGCCTCAGAGGCATGTTTTTTTCTAAACTTCTTACAAAAAAATAAGTCAAGACCTGGTGTTTTAATTCATTGCTAGATTCTGCCTTGCAATATCGCAATGGAATCAAAGACGATGCTGGGTGATGCATTGCAGAATTCCATATCTAGTTACTACTGTGGAGGCAATTTTAAACTTTGACCTACGCAAAAAATTATCTTAAGTTAGTGGAACCGTAATAGTTCCGCAACATTTCAGAACTCATGATCTTTCACAATGTTCACCGAGGATTCCTAATGAAAATCATTAGGAAACCTCGGCTAACATTGTTAAAGTTCATTTCTCCCGAGACATAGTGGAACTATTACAGTTCCACTACCTTAAGCAGGCCCCAGGGTTTAATCTGTCATTTCAGTAGTAACCTCATGGCCTTTGATCTGTGAGTCATGTGTCAATTCCATAGTCTGTGTCTATACATAGTATTTATTTAAACCTACTAATTTTACATTGATTGGGAATCAACTTCTTTCAATCAGATTTATCAGTCTCAATTTTGCTTCTAGGAGAATGAACCAGTACTCTTGCAAATGTGTGGATCAGGGAAAAGAAGTATCTGGTGTTGTATGCAACACATGAAGTCCCCTACCGGCTTCACATTGACTCAATATTGTAATCAATAATAGATTAAGATGAACAAGTCATCAAAATAATTGTCAAACATATGAAATGTTAAGCCCAAAATTTCAGAAATATAATTCAAATGACTTGAATAAAGTTACTAAAAGATCAATGATTTGTAATTGCTACCATAGCAAGTGTAATTTTATAAAATAAGAACAACGGTAATCTAAATGTTTAGTGATATTTTTTGCAAGCAAGTTTTCAGCGATCTTAATAAGTTATAAAGACCTTAAACAAGACTTACATGAGTTGTTGTCTCTGCTGTGCCCACTATACAATTCATGCAAGCAATAGACAGATGCAAGAAATAGTATCAATAACAGTTACCTTGTCTGATCAAAGATGTTTTTCTTCAGTCTTGTTGGTAAGAAATGAGAACTTTCACTGGAGGTGATTAATACTGCTGCATCACCACCCTGACTAACATGGCTTATAAAATTTTACATTTTAAAACAGGTTTCATCAAGTTAGCTTGCTTAGTTATTAAGTTATTGCAGGATCCATTTTTTGCCATATTTTCACTATTTCCGTTACCATAGCAACCGCACTTTTTGTCAAAGAACAAAGATAAAATGATGTGCATAATCTACACATTGCCATCTAGTCATATACCAAGTCTCATCAAATTAGCTTGCTTACTTATTAACTTATCGCAGGATCCAATATTTTTTGCCATATTTTCACTATTTCCGTAACCATAGCAACAACAATTTTAGTCTAAAAACAAAAATAAAATGATGTGCATAATCTACACATTGCCATATAGTCATATACCAAGTCTCATCAAACTAGTTTGCTTAGTTATTATCTTATCGCAGGATCCCATTTTTGGCCAAATTTTCACTATTTCTGTAACCATAGCAACCTCAATTTAAGTCGAAAAACAAAAATAAAATGATGTGCATAATCTACACATTGCCATATAGTCATATACCAACTTTCATCAAAAACGCTTGCTTAGTTATTAAGTTATTGTGGGATCCAGATTTGAGCGGACAGACGGACGGACAGACGGAGGGCAAACCTATAGTTTCTCCGGTGTGAACACCCGTAGGGGACTAAAAACAAATTCAATAGCCGCTCCAAGAAAATTGAACTTGGGCCTGCTTGGTCAAGAAGTCAGCCCTCTACCTCTAGACCATACAATCTTTGTATTGGACTAAATAGCTGAGGTGACAACTTTTAACTTAAAATATTCACCCTTTCAAGTTATAGACACAATACCAGTAAGTATTGTAATTATCTTCATAATGACATCTCCATACAGTAATTATTTATCATTCCAAGACCATTTTTATCTAGTTCAACATGTAAGATTCCAATTTTTCACAGTCAATAGTTCATTTGATCAAGGTCCTCAGACCATCATTAATGGAAATCTTTCTGCACATCAAGTAGCATCATTTCCTTGACCTTACCAATACATAGAGGATATTTAATGAGTAGTCATTGAATACGAGTTTATTAAATGAGTCATCTATAAACAGATTAAAAGGAGGCTGCGATTTATGTTCCAGACAAATAAGTGGACACGGCAGCCACAGGTCCTGTCTGTTGATGGGCGTAAAAAAAGGGGCTTGTACCCAAAGACAATCAGTTCCATCATAATGGACCACAAAAGTAGATGTAATTAAGATTTCTGCATTCAAAAGCAAATTTTGCTGTATTGCTATGACCCTAGGGTTTTTTTCCCCAAGAAAATATTTTAAGGTAATTATGCCGACCATGGACAGATTAAGTCCAGATTGGCTTGCCTTGGAAGAAACCTCTTCAAAAAATCCTGTAATCTATTGTCCATGCCTGTTTAAAGTACAAAATTTTAATGAGAAATTCAAATAAAGCATAATGTCCTTGACCTTACAAATACATAGAGGATATTTAAAGAGTGGTCATTGAATACCGAATTTATTATACGAGTCATCTATGAACAGATAAAAACGAGGCTGTGCTTTTACTAAAGAACTACAAACTGACACACGATGGACAACATAAACAGATGTTACAGAATATGACTCAGTAGTCCTGTGTGTGACAATCAAATGTACAGAAATATGACTACCTGACGTAAGAAAGATTCCCCCTTCAAAGAAAAATAGAAGAGAAGAATGGGAAATAAATATAAAGGGTCTATAGAATTTGAGCAAGTGTGTGACATTTCCAACAATTACACATGTGTGAAATAGACAGACATTCTGGACAACAACACAAAACAATCAGAATATTCTCTGACTCCTTAAAGAGGGGTTAACGCTTGTCATGCTGAATAAATTTTGGCTAAAAATTTTCATCAAAATTAAATGGCAAAAAGCACTGAAAGTACCAACAGTAGGTCAATTTTTATTTGTGAAAACCTAAATCTATCTAAAATTCTGGTTTGAAAATGAGAAACAGGTGGTTAAGACTAACATCAGACTGCACATATGTGCAGGCTGATGTTTGTCTATAGCTCCTGTCAAAGCAGGAATATTCCGGGTTCAGCATGACAAGGATTAAGACCTTATCTGTCTCAAGGGCGGATAGCTAAGACTCTGGTTAGCCTATGTGAATGAACATGCAGACCAGAGGCTTTCCTTTGTGCATTTGTAAAATTGTTGGAAATATCATGCACTCATCATCATACTACTCACAGACTCATTAAATAAACATTTAAAGACCTTCACCTTATCATCTGAGCAGAAACTTGCTGTGAATTTATGTTATAAAAAGAAACAGACTATAGTTATTACTGTCCTATTTCCTTGTATTGCTTAAACTGGGAAAGGAAAGGATTCGAATTAATATATCAATTTTGTCTGTTTTTTTACCTCCAAGCTAATTCCTGATGAGGTTATCGAAAACTTCAGATCTAGGTTATTATAGATAAGTATCTAACCAGCTGTTGCTTCATATCAAAGTGAATATTTTATATATTATCTATAGTTTTATTGATCTTACTATTGCCAGAATTGGCATGCCCGCCACTAGGCAATATACTGCTCCCAAATGACAAACTGATGGCTCAGAGCAAAAACAGTTGTAACTGCCAATATATTTATTGGCAGTTACACCTGTTTTGCGCTGAGCCATCAAAATAACTCATTAATTCATACCAAGACATCCCTCTCTATGACTTACATTGATACCCTTAATTTCCTTATTGTAAATTAGGTACCAAATCATTGTAACTTGATTTTGAATGAAGGTTTAGATATAGGGTTTAGATTTGCCTTTTATGAGTAAAATATACTCTATTTCTACCCAACATATTTCCCAAATGGAAATTACCCTTAATGGTGCTTTTAAATTTTAGTTTGCAACATATTTAAGTTTTGAACATGATATTTCATGCTTTCTAATACCATTACATTTCAAATGATAGAAACAGCATTTAGTCTTCAAAGTAAACAGTCACATGAACAATTTTCATTAAGGCCCCTTATTCTGTGATTCATCAGAATCTCAGCCTACCATTACAATATGTGCAAGGTTAGGTGACAAGAAATATTTTTTTGAAAATGTCATCAAAATCTGTCTATGAAAAGAGGGGATTTACCTTCATAACAGACAACATAAGATACATACATACCATCCATAATTTACATACATACATACCATCCATAATATACAATACATACATACATACATACATACATATATACATACATACATACATACATACATACATACATACATACATACATACATACATACATACATACATACATACATACATACATACATACATACTTGCATTCATGCATGCGTGCGTGTGTACGTACGTACGTACGTACGTACATACATACACACATACATACATACACACATACATACATACACACATACATACATACACACATACATACATACATTCTAAACATAACATAACATAACATACATACATACATAACCAACTTAACATACATAACATATATATCAATGGACAATGAGTCATGACATGGAGAAGACCATATTCATCCACCTTTGTTTGGTATAAAGATTGCACATTATTTGCTTTGTTTTGGTATAAAATAGGAGATTAAAAAGTAATCCCCAGCCTTGAATGCTTATCAGTTTTTGTTGCACATGATATAGTTTCTGATAACCCTCATCAGATTTCTGATCTTATCTTACACATTTTCAGTTTTTTATCAATGAAAATACCTGCCATGAATTGGGCATGCTATTTTTTTCGATTTTTTTTCTAATTTTGACCCTTCTCATGCTGTTCACTACATTGTACATTGGCAGAAGGTACGGACTAAGATCAGCCTGCACAGAAGTGCAACCTGATCATAGCATACACTTTAGTCCGTTTGACTTCTATATGGACCAACCTTTTCATCAATTACATAAAATTGCGTTTGAATAAAGGATTTGTATGTAGTGAAATCTTAATTTCAGCTTAATACCATTCCAAAAAATATTTTTTGAAAATAAAATGATTTCAAAATAATGATTTTGTCTATCTAGTTAATGTTAATATTTTCGCATTATCCGTTCTTAAACACGAGGGGTGATGGAGGCTGTTCAATAGTAAGAAAATGTCAACATATATAGTAAAAACACGTGGTTTTATACTAAACTTTTGACAGATGAAATGCCCATTATTCCTTATTTGGACATGCTAATTAGCATATCGACGGTCATGTCATCCTAAACTTAAATAGCACGTGATTTTTACAGTTAGTTCTCGCCTTTTCATCAAGTTTTCCTCGTGAAATTCCCAACTACTTCGTTTAATAATGCTTTTTGATTGGCCTTAACATGTAAATATATGGTTCATCTCAGAATGAATAAAATCAATAATCAATTATCTGGTCAAACAGTTTCTGAAGAAAGAGAGAATATACACAGATTTGATATCCAACGGAAGCAAAAATCTTAGACAAACTTAATTATATTGAAAAACTCGATTTTATAGTAATACAATTCACTTAAAATCTTACTCTTTTGACTCGGCCCCTATGCAAATCAGTACTATTTTTGGTTATACAATTCGCTGTTCCGTTTAATACAGTAACAAGTAGGTATGAAATGCTGAAAGTTAACATGTAGACGGACGGACAAAATCATTATTTTACATTCAAAAATTCTGAAAAACAAAATTCGTCATGGTATTAGCTGTAAAAAATGATATGACAACAAAAATATGCGTTTCATTAATTAATTTCTGAGATTTTCGGCGAAATGTTGGTCCATATAGAAGTCAAACGGACTATACCTACTTTATACTGAATAATTGTGAGATAACTTGTTTTAGAATAGTTGGAATGTCTTGTAACTTGTTTGATTAATTGAATAAATAAACAAATCCAATTTCTTTTATGCTTTTTTGTGGTTTATCGAGAAATAACAGTAGATTTATCACTTGATAATCTCACCGCAAAGCAGAAAATTATCAAAAACTTATACCCTGCTTTTGTGCATTTCATCCTATCTGATGTCAACTTTGGCGGGCAAAATAAGTGACGTCACAATGAACATTGCATAGAAATCACAAAGTCATGCAAATTGAAGGGCTTTACGAAAATATGTCCTAGAAATTTCACATTTTGTCTCATTTTTGCATAAAAGAAATAGAATAATCCTTTGTTTTCGAGCAAGACAGATTTATATTTCATTTCTTGAACAACAAAAGCTATATTTTCACTCATGGCCCTGCCACTCGTGAAAATATGACTTTTGTTGTTCACTCAATGAAATATAAATTGATCTTACACTGAAACAAACGATTATCCTCTATATATTTATAGACTTATCTAAAACTGAGTTGTCTGGTAATGGGTTAACCATGAATACTGACCAGGCTATTCACATCAAACCTTTGATCATCAGCCAAAATACTTCAAACAAAACTAAGGTAAAACAGACAGGAAATATATTTCTACCACCTGTACTGCAGTCTCTTATTAGCATTTTATTAACAGACTATCAAAGCCTACATCAGAGTGCAATTGGTAGCATGTCAGTCTCCTTGAATCACTGGTTCGATCCCTGACAACAACATCCTTTCTGAAATTTTTCTCTCAGCAATAGTTCGATAATCCTGAACCTATATGGGATGGGCACCTGGAGGCTCAGTAGGAATGTTGTGGTAATACTTGTGAGGGAAATACCAGGAATCTATGGTTAGGTGTTCAAGCTGCTATGACATGACTGAAAAAATGATCAAAGCAGCAATTAACCCCATTAAAAGAAGCATTACTATCCAATAATCAGTTTCAATAAAACAATGGTTGTGCCACATTGGATCATTTGAGTAAAAATTGTAGTCTGTTCAATGGCTGGGTGACCTATTTTAATACCTGTCCCGAGCTGTATTTCAACTTGACCTATATATGCTTGGTGACCATAGGCACTTGATTAGTGGCCTGGTGCCCCTTTTACTGAAATCCTAAGGAAATCAAAGTGCTGTAAGCACTGTAATTGTGCGGTACTGAATGACTGAACTGCTTATTGTTGTTTCAGGAGTTTATGTATATATAGTTTTGAAGAAAAAATAGATAAAAAAATCCAATCCAAGTTATTGTTGCAGAAAGCACTGTAAATAAAACTTTAATAGATAATCAGAGAAAACAAGAAGCTCAATTTATGCCAGTAATTTTCGAAACAAACTGTTTACAAAATGGATATTAGTATGAAAAAAAGGTGATTTTGCACATTTTCATTAGACACAACCTGGGCAGAACCACTCTAATTGTGCTTCCGCACAATTAAAAATAAAACGGAAGTCAAAGTCATATATTGTACCTGGTGTTTCATTTATTGTTAGTTTCTGTCTTACAATATCTCAATAGGAACTGTCTTAAGAAGATGATTCCAATGAGATGATGGATAGTAGAATACCATATCTAGTTACCACTGCAGAAGCAACATGAATTTTTGACTTATGAAAAAAATGATTGAAAGATGTTTAGTGAAATAGACCCATGGAGGTATGTCTATGCCCTATTGTTGCCAGGATGTGTTTGTTTGCAAAACACTTAATTTTACCATTGCCTCTCTCTCATGGATGTGAAAATATCTGGATTGAGTGATCAAAAGTGACTCTTGTAAAAGCGCAAGCTTTCACCATAATCAAACTAGAATAAACTAAACACTCAACTAAGCTTACATTGAACTGGCATTTTTTTGTTTCAAATAGAGTGCTTGGAAATATTTTATGATTCTGAAATGTCATAAAGACTTGCCATAATTAGAGACTATAAAATATTATGTTCACTGTTAGACCATTTTATAAAATGTGTGAACACCATTAAATAAGATCAAGTATCACGCATAAAATCCAAGATAAAATGTTGATAATGAAAATAAAATAGAAGTATAAGTAGCTGCCATACCATCCATGATCATAAAATATAATATGACCTACTTCGCGGGAGTGAAATAACCCCGTTGAATATTTTTCATATTACACGAGTGTTATTACACTAGTGGAATAACGATGCAAATGAGCTCAGAGCGAATAGCAACGCTATTTTGTAACCGCAAAATGTTGTCATAAAGTATATATTGTGACATCAGTTTCAAACGGCGTTATTGGGTTTCGCGGAAATTGAAATGTTGAATTTCAAGAATTTTGACAATTTTTCGCAAAAATTTGGGTCATATTATAGAATATAAAATTTGTGCTCATAAAATATTGAATTTATTTAACTCGTCATCTAAAACAGATAAAAACTCGGCGCAGCCTCGTTTTTATCTGTTTATAGACAACTTGTTTAATAAATTCGGTATTCCATGATCACTCATTCAATATCCTATATATAACAATGAAAAATCTGTGATTTCTCATTTTTTATATTCTAAGCCTTTCCATGCTGTTCATGTCATATTCCTGTTATACACAAATATTTAGCAGAAAGACTAAGATTAGCTGGCACAGACAATTCTGTCTGATGCTAACCCTTGTCATGCTGAACTCGGAATATTCCTGCTCTGGCAGGAGCTATAGCCAAACATCAGCCTGCATATATGTGCAGTCTGATCTTAGTTCATACCATCTGAAATTCATTTTTAAACCAGGAAGGTGTAAAACAATGCATTTCCAAATCAATAGTCATTCCCATTTGATAACTTCCAGTGCTTTTAGCACTTTGATTTTACATTTTTTTGCAAAGATTTTTATTCAGCATGACAAGGGTTAATAAACACTTCTTGCTTTGCACCTTAAAATTATATGAGGAAAACTTGAGCTAGGCTCTTTGAAATGTCCCAAAAATAGCATTTTTTTTTAAAACAAAATTAAAAACAAACAGGATTAGGTTAAAACTTATTTGCCAGAAATTTCTTTGTCTTATTCAGGTACTGTATTCTCCTAATAAACACTCCTGGGAGCTATACAAAACATGGCTGGGGAGCTTTTATATAATGTAGTATTAATTTTATGAGAAAAAAAATCATTCAATTGGTCACTGTCATTTAGGCCCTTTCCCCTTTAATTTGAGTCTGAATTTCCTCTAAACAATCATATAAATGATTGTTTAGAGGAAATTTGACTAAAATTAGAGAAGTCTCAATTTTTTTTCTTTTGAAATTTAGGCATTTGAAGTTGATTTTCCTAGTAATAAATATGTGTGCCACTATTAGGGAGGGCACTATTATTAGAGGAAGTATGGTATAACTCTTACTTGATCTCATCTTATGCAAATTAACTCAAAAATTCATTGGTTCCTAGGACTTGTGCAAAAAAAGCACTGCAAGCAGATGACACCATCAGCTTCTGAAGTCAGATAGAGAAAAATATCTCATTCCAAAATATTTTAAACAGGTTTCTTGTGACATAAGACAAAGGAAACTTTTCATCACTCTGAAGTTTTTCAAAAGTGTATCATATTTTCCTATTACCCTAGCACTACAAAAATCTCCCGTAAGATCTGTGAGTTGAAGGCAGGGCTTATCTTTATTATCAGGAAATATCACAACATGTGTTGGAAAAACTTATTTTATCCTTCTTTAACAAGGTGGTTGGTTTACCCCTGCCAACCTATGAAAATTCACACCACTTTGAAACAAATGCTACCATATTTTAAGGTTGTGGACCATAATGGTTCCACACTGTTTCGGTAGTAATGAACTTTAACAGTGTGAACCTAGGGTTCGTAATGATTTCATTAGGAAACCTCAGTCAACATTTCAAAGATCATGAGTTCCGAAGCGTTGCTGAACTTTTACGGTCCACTACCTTCAAAGATTCTATAAAAGACAGTGAAGAAAAAAGGAACAGGAAAAAGAAACAGATAAAAGTAACAGCTTTAAATGCGGATAATATTCTAAAACAAAATTAATTCATTTTCATGATAATGATTAAAATATTGATTTCAATCATTTATACTCAGTATGTTTTAGATTTAGAAAAGGAATCCACATCAAAGTTTTATTTGGATCAATTAGAATGTTAAAATTTAGCTAAATTCTTGCTCATGTTTAATTATTAGGTGCAAAAAAGTCACTAAAAATGATATGGGACAATCATTAGTTCCATTACACAATGCATTTCTCTTTCTTTGAGTGGAGAATGAAAGCTATATATTTTCACAAATGACATGGCGATAAGTGAAAATTAAAACTTTTCTGTTCATGAATGATTTCTCAATCTAATATTACATGAAAAACAAACAAATATTCTATTTCTTTATATGAGACAGGTATATGAACAAATATAAGAAAATTAAACATATTCTCTTCGAGCTTGTCATCTTGTTTGTGACTACTAGGCAACTTTTTGACGTCATTGGTAAAATGTGCCCTACAAGGGCGTAGCTACCATTACGGACATTACACAAGTGCGTAATAGTAATAAATCCTCTTTAGAAATATAAATCGTTGATGAATGATGATAACATCAAAACTTCAGCTTATTATCCCCTGCCGTTTTCGGCGAGGGGATATAGTAATGCTCTCCGTCCGTCATTCCGGTTCCGTCATTCCTTCTTTCCCTCACTAAACTTGTCCAGAGCATATCTCCTAAAGTATAATAGCTATCAACTTGAAACTTTATGGGTGGATAGATCTCATGGTGGAGAAGTGCAGTGCACAAGAACTACAACTCTTGCTTGCATAATTTTGGAGTTATTGCCCTTTGTTATTTTTAAGACTTAGATTTTGTCCGGAGCATATCTCCTAAAGTATAATAGCTATCAACTTGAAACTTTATGGGAGGATAGATCTCATGGAAGAGAAGTGCAGTGCACAAGAACTATAACTTTGGCTTGTATAATTTTGGAGTTATTGCCCTTTGTTATTTTTAAGCCTTAGATTTTGTCCGGAGCATATCTCCTAAAGTATTTTAGCTATCAACTTGAAACTTTATGGAAGAGGAGTGCAGTGCACAAGAACTATAACTCTGGCTTGCATATTTTTGGAGTTATTGCCCTTTGTTATTTTAAAGACTTAGATTTTGTAGGGGCTTAATTTCTTAAAGTAGAACCTTTAATCTATTAGGCTTCAGTTTACTATCAAGCTTTCTCGGCGGGGGATGGCCATGTACGACATGGCTCTTGTTTAAGTTACAATGTTTTGATTTTCAACAATGCTCAAACCACAACAGGGGAGTTAATGAAGGGCATTCATCTTTAGTCAAAGTCCACATATGGCCTTCATCCTATATATCCTTTGGAAGTCACATTTGAAGAGCGTATAAATTTCAAGATCCTAGTTACGCCTATGTAAGATAACATCCAAAAGGGTAATATGAAGGAAATCAGGCTATAATTGTTGGGTAATTCCACTGGCTTGTTGGTGATAATAAAATGATATTTCCTGATAATCTACCAGAGAGCATTTAAGTATTCATTGTTTATAGCATTTAGAAAAGTTCTAATGCTCTGTTAGGCATATTATATTTCAAGCCTCAAATTTGATGTACCAAAGCCCAGGCTTCCTGTACAGAAACTTAATCTTTTATTGCTTTAGTACATTTCAAACAATATCCTGAACTCTTCTAGTTTCAAAGCTGGCTTCCTGTACAGAAACTCAATCTTTTAATGTTTTAATTTGTTTCCATGAATATCCTGAACTCTTCTAGCTACCGTTTTTGTGAGAAGATAATGGAGAGATAGATATAAATGTCAAATATATCTTTAGAAGGATAAACTATCTCAACAAGGGAGAGCTTTGTATGCAGGTTTTCATCTGGGACTCATTTTAGCTGCCTTTTCATATTTCAATGGATCACATTTATGATCTTGGTTGACCTTTCAGTAATACTTGTACAAGGCAGATGATATTTATATTATTCCTTGACTTTAGTACCATATGAACTAAAGCTTCTGACTATTACAATTTATTAGTTAAGAAATATTCTGATACTTTCATTTCTATATGTTTGGCATTAATTGGACCTGCAGCTTTTGTCTATAATTGATTGCATCAAAAAGTATTCTATCTGAAAAGGTCCAAATTAAACTTTGAATAACTTTGATGTCTGATAATTAATGAGGGGTTTTAGGTACAATACATCACACATCATGAAACAACAGTATTGAAAATGCCTCGGAGGCCAAGTGGTAAATGCACTCTACCCCCAACCTGATGGTCTGCAATTCGAGCCCCACTGTCGCCAACTTGTGTTTTGGGCAAAGCACTTAATAACCAGCCCCAGTTCACCCAATTGGGTAGTAGTGGGTTTAAACTACTGCCTCTCTCTCAGGGTTGTGAAAACATCAGGATTGAGTGTTCGAGAGCGCCTCTGTCAGCTTAAGCTTTTGTCATAATTGAACTAAAACAAATTTAAACAGAGGTATGTATAAAACAAGGTAATGCCAGTTTGAATCCCTATTTCTCAAGTTAACCTTATGTTGAGGGTACTAAGCAATGTAATTGTCTCTTTAAGACAATTTGGATTGTATTAGGGAGACGATTCCAATGAGTACCCTCGATGCAGGGTTTATGCAAGTAAGTTTTAGTTTTAACATAAAATATAATCTAGAATCTAAAATACCGACTCCATCAATATGTTCTGTTCTGATGAAGACAACAAACACATCAACCCTGTTATCACCGTGTTTAATATTTCTTTTTTGTTTTGTTTGTTGTGCAACATCAAAGATTTATAGTCAAATTGAATAATGAACATTCTGTCTGTCTTATCAAGCACAAATTACTGCAGATATACCAACAATGCAGCTTTATGCAAGCATACTGCACAAACTCTGATAAATTTGCCATATAACATGATCCGCTTTCATTATTATCTATGATTTCTTTTCTTTCTCTTTCCAAGGAAAATATCGTTGCTTTGAGTTTGAACTTTATTCAATTTATTAATCAGGTAAGATGGAATAAAAACCTACAAAGAATGTGTCACCTGACCTTCAACATGACCTGACCTTCAACAGTGATATGACCTTGAAAACATCAGGAATCATTACTTTAGTATAAAACAAATCCACATCGAAATGGAAAAAAATAGCAACAATTATTATCGAGGGTTCAGGGCAAGACAGTACAAAGTATCTATTTGTACATTCAAAAATTCTCTTGACATTTGTTAATATTTGTCCTGTAACCTTCAAATGTGCCCTTGACCTTACATAAAGCTCAAAAACCAATCCTTGTGACACAATTACAAAATGAAGCAAATTATTATAAATTTCATCTGAAAATATAGATTATCATTTTAAAATTTGATATGAAGTTTAAAACAATGTATGTGTCACTGACATATCAAAACAAAATTGGTAGGACTCTGGGGCTTGTTTTACTAAACATCTTACGATCATTCTTTGCGTAAGCCAAAAATTATGATTGCTTTTACAGAAGTTACCAAATATGGAATTCTGCCATACACTATCTCATTGGAATCATCTTCTAAAGACGATTCCTAAGAGATATTGCAAGGCAGAATCTAACAAAGAATGAAAACATCAGGCATGGTTTGTGATTTCGACTTATGATTAATTCTTTCGTAATAATTTCAGTAAAACAGGCCCTTGGAAATTACTAATTAAAGAAATAAATTTTCACAAACTAATTGATGTAAAGTAAGCCAAAGAAATATGTTGCTGCACAAGAAGCAAAACATTTACTGTATTTCCTCTAATAATAGTGCCCTCCCTAATAGTAGCACCTCTACATTTTCTTTACTATGAAAACCCACTTCAAATGCCTAAAGGAACTTATTGAGACTTCTTCTCTAGACTAATTCGAGATGAATTTCTTCTAAACAATCATTTATATGATTGTTGAGAGAAAATTCACCTCAAATTAAAGGGAAATAGGTGTAAAAGACATTAATTTTAAAACAGAAAATGCACACTAAATTAAAGCTCCATGACCATGTTATGTATAGCTCCGGGGTGCGTTTATCAGGAGAAATACCGTAACCACATTTTGAACAGTATCAGCTGATAAATTCCATTTAATTTAATTTGGGGGAAGCCTAGCTCTAATGATAAGATGCAGCAATAATAAATTGTCTGATAGAATTAAACTAGATTTGCATCTGATTAACCAGCAGTTCTACTTCTTCTATTTACAGAAGGGTTGTGGCTCTATCAAATGTCAAAATTTGATCATTCCTGTCTGCCTAAAGTTTAGTGTCTGCAAAATATACCATGAAAAACCATGGTCCCTGGACTATGGTCTACCATGGAGTACCATGTTTTGATAAATGGATAAATATGAACTACCATGGAAGATCATGATTTTTAAAAAAAGATTGAATAGATCAAGGAAATGTTCCCTTAATCAAAGGGATACTTAGAAATTAGAATCAATAGCAATTTTCTCACAATACTTCAGAAGAGAGCAGGTAGTGAAGACCAAGATCAGACTGCACATCTTGGTCTATACTGTCTACAAAATCTTTCTGTTGTGAACAGCATAACAAGGGTTAATAAGGAGAAATGTGTTAACATGTTTATGAAGAATATCCTTAGTTTTTGTAGGTTGGTTACAATTGATGTAACATTGTTCACAGGGAAGAATAAATATTTAGAACTCCCCGGTGATGCAACATTCCTTTCATGTTTCCTAACAATATATTAACCAATTCTATTTGTGAACTAATTAAATATCCACTGATATTAATATTAACTTTTGCACATTCATAGTGACAAATGATAAGAACATTTTGACCTTGTAAGATGACCTTGACCTTTCCTATGGTCACCAGATGGATTAAGGAAAAAAGAAGTGCATTGTTTGGCTCAGATTTTATTCAAATTGAACCGATTTATCTTAAACTATGACAGTGGTTTTTCATGGTAGAATATTCTTGAATGAGTACAGGTGAACTTGGGAAAGAGAGTATGTCATACCCTGAGTTTTAGATGAAAATGATCACAAAACCTTTGAAAAAAGTGTTCTGCTTAAAATTTAACCTTTTTTCCAAAGGAATCTAATAAAGGTTCATTCAGGAGGATAATTTCTTTTTACCCCTTGTCATGCTGAATAAATTTTGGCTAAAAATTTTCATAAAAATTAAAGGGCAAAAAGCACTGAAGGTCCCAACTGTAGGTCAATTTTTATTTGAAAGACTAACTCTATTGACAATTTTTGTTTGAAAGTGAGAAACAGGTGGTGTAGACTAACATCAGACTTCACATATGTGCAGGCTGATGTTTATCTATAGCTCCTGCCAAAGCAGGAATATTCTGGGTTCAGCATGACATTGGTTAAATTTGATGGAACCACAACAACTGGATGCTGAAGAGTTTTTTTAAGGAAAAGACAGACAGACAATTCTATAAAGCCTGCAGACCCTTCAGCCAGTGGTACTAAAGAGCGTTGAATTTTCAAGTATAAAATAAAAGACAAATTTGTGCATGTTGTAAAGTGTAAATGTCCCCAGCTGTATCTTGTGACAATATGGAGAGAATCCAATTGTTTATCTGTTAGGGCAAGATGTCTCTATATTAGTCACCTTCCAGTCAACAATCGTCTAGACATTAAGTTAAAGCAGATGTTTTAAGCCAATTTCAACAATTTTGTAACCAGAATGCCTGTGGCTACTTATATTGCTCTTCTCATATAAAAATTAGTGCTACCTTATGGGCTTTTAACAAGAACATCTATATTAGACATTAGATTCTTTGGTCTGAAGAACTTCACAATTTTAACTCGATCAGCACTTAAATAGCAAGTTCTGTAAATCTAGACAGAACTGTTATTTAGTACAAACAATTGTTTTCTCACATAGTTAACATTTCATCTAAAACAAACAGCAATTTAAGATATACTTGTGTCATTCTGAGTAATTAATGAACTGGCAGGGCGAGCTTAACTGTGACGTAATTTGGCGAATTAACTTTTCAATAGTTTGGGTTCTTTCGAATTGAGTCGGTAATCATTGTTAACGCATGCAAATAACTGTATCTTAAAACCTATAGGATTCACATGCTTTGAGAAAGTGAAAAAATTTCATCGTTTGGTTACCAAGACCTTGTAACTTCAGCTTGATTAAGCTGAAGTTACGCGGATTTGGTTACCAATCTACGATTTAAGGTCTCGATGTTCTTTATGTCAACTCTCTTAAGAAGAAGTTTATTTAATATAAAAGCTGATTTCCCCAAACCTTAAGTGCAACGACCCGTTACTTAGGCTCCGCCCTGCCAGGGGAAAGATCGTGGATAATACACATGTGTAAGATGACATTTCAAATGAAGAGATCATCACAACATGAACTTATACATGTTTTCTGTGTATTTCTGTCATCAGGGCATTTCTAAAAATATTCTTTTACATAAAAAAAATTTTTACTTGTTGAGCTAAAAAGTTATTGAGCAAGCCTTAACATTTCAATTCTAGACTTGGTTAAGATCAGTTAGTCTCAAATATAAATAAACCCTTGTCATGCTGAACCTGGAATAGTCCTGCCTTGACATGCTATAGACAAACAGCAGCCTGCACATAATGTGCAGTCTGATCTTTGTCTATAGCACCTGTTTTTACTCTTATGGAACCAGACAGGCTTAAAAAAATAATTTTTGAAATGAATTCCCTCTCACATCAAGTGCATTCGGCACTTTGAGCACTGAGAGTTTGCTGCAAATTTGTTAAGATTTTTCATTCAGCATGACAAGGGTTAAAATCTCATAACTTTAGAGATTTTTATTTACTGATCAGTCTCATACTGCCCCAAGTTCGGGATAACAAAACATGACAACCTTTTGCAAAATAATACCCCACTTTGCATGTGCATTTGCATGCAAAACAGGGTGTTATTTGCAAATAATTGTCATATTTTGTCATCCTGAACACAGAGCTGATTTCATCATTTAATAGCTATTTCAAAAGTAAGAATATTTTGCGTTATTTTGAATGTCTTGTCTCATGCTTTGACAGTGAGTTCTCAGACAAGACAGTGGGTATCTAACAAACTTGTTAGCTTTGTAAATTCTAAATTTCCTGCCTAGATATGGATTCAAACTTGAAAAAAGTGACCACTGAAGTTTTTACCAAATTTGAAGTCCTTTTATAATATACCATATAAGACATTTCCTAATAACTTTGAAATCTATTCATCAAATACATGAGTTCAGGCCCGTAGCTGCCTTTACGTGAATCAACATTACTTTGAAATTCAGCCATGTTCGCCCGATCTGATTATTACCACTCTTAATACTTTATAAATCATATAGCCAAACTTGGCTAGCAAAGACCTCAAGTAAGACTTGCTAAAAAAAAGTAGACTAGTTAAAATAAATGAAAGGAAAGCTATTCATCTCCA
Organism: Fragum whitleyi; assembly: GCA_948146395.1. Lineage (NCBI taxonomy): Eukaryota > Metazoa > Mollusca > Bivalvia > Cardiida > Cardiidae > Fragum > Fragum whitleyi. Next base: position 10,156,648 of record OX411543.1, on the reverse strand, counting down.
AATTTATGCTAAAATAAATGGGATTTTGTTGGTCAGGAAAGCTCTCCGAAAGCCCCAAAACACTCCTAATTGCACCATTTATTTCAAAAATTTCGGAAAGGGGGGGGGCATGCCCCCTGAACCCCCTAGATTATTTTGAATCCACAATCTTTATAGGCTAGCTACACACCTGGAGTTTTATTAATGCTCTACACACTAGGCTCAATTTGAACATTTGACCCTGCTATATGACCTTTGGTAAGATCTAAATACAATTTCAAATTGTACATACATACTGTCAATGGTTGAAGAAAAAAGAGTTGAAGAAATGTTTTTATGTTCAAGAGAGCGATGAGTGAATACAGAAAGAATTTTAGTTTAATTACCTTGCATGTACAGAGGCTTCACTGTAAAAATTCCAAAGATTTTTTTATTTACATTTCTTGTTTCTATAATTACTTCTTCTAATTTAAAATTTACAGACTCTAAGAAAGCCACTTAGATAGGTATTTGCACAATCAAATTGGATTCAATTTATCATTTACTTGATTACTTGAATTACACAGCATATTTTTCACAAGAGTAAAAGATGATATAATTTCAACCCATCAACAACTAATGTTGCTCCATTAAGCAGGAGATCTTCGTTATGATTTATTCGATTCCTCCTCTAAAGATCATTTACTTCAGATAATTTCTACTTTGCATGTGCTTCTAACATACTTAAAAAGTATTTTGAAGTCTGCCCAAGTCTCACAGACTTCAGTAAGTGCAGAAGCCTTAAGGATTCTACATCGATGACTCAGCGTGAAACAGTAGTAACTCCCTATAAACATATAGGGAGTTACAACTGTTTCATGCTGAGCTATCAACATAATTATACAACTGTCACAGCTTACATGGGCTTCTCATGTGATGTTCTTTAACCCTTTCCTGTTTTACAAAATTTTGGACCTGTCCAAATTCAAAGGTTTTGCAGACGCAATTTAAAGTGGATTTAATTTGAAAAATAACCATTATGTAGGGTAGAAAATAGTGTGGAAAAAGAGGAAATTGCTTGTCAGAAGCAATTTCTTCTTTTTTCACGTTTTCTCAATCAAAAAATCACAGGCACGTAAAAAGCAGGGATTAAACAGAAAATGGTTAACAGCTGGAATTTCTAGAAGTATTCAAGGATTAAACTGTACTCCAAAATATTAACTTATCATGATATGTTGGTTCTAGATAGAAACAAATTTATAATTAAGGTTTTGTTGGTACATTTTTTTGTTGCTAAGGCTGGGTTTTAGTCTGACATCAACAATATAGGGTCCTAAGGACTCAATTATTGGAATCTTTGGGGTCCTTCTTAAAGTTTTGAAGTCTCTGCTTTGGGTATGGACTATTTCTTAAATTTATGCTGTATTCTTGTATTTTGTTGATTTAGAGCTATTCCCTGGTTTAAGGTAAAGAAATTTATAAAAGTATATCATTTTTTGAGACTCAACTTTAGGAAACAATTGAAGACTGTTTTTTTTTCTGAAAGTAATCCTCAGAGAGTCTCTGGGACTCACATCACATAGTTTTGAGGGTCCTGGCTACTTATTTTATCGTCTCAGATATGTGAAACCTTCGTCCCTTAAAGCCTAGCTAAGGTTTCCCATCTGCTGGGTTGTGGCACAAGGGGACAGTGTCCACATGGTTTGAAATAACTGGGAAAGTCTCTCTATTTTTTTAGACAAATGTGTAAAAAGGCAGCCTTGGCTTGTCACTAAAAATAAATTAAATTTTTCCATATTTTGATGCTATACAGTCTTATGGAAGATTAAATTTCTTTGAGAAGCATGTCTGGAAAAAAATTCTCACGGTGGCAAAGATTCGGAGATATTTTTGTAAAAAGTTTATAAACCGGAACCATATGGGAATTTGATTTCACAAACAGTTGCCATTACCCTTTGATGAAAAAAATGGAGACTTTAGAACTGAGATTTCATTATCTTTGTGCTACTTGTTAGGCAATGATTCCTCATACAATTTCATTTCAAAATCTTTGTTATCTAAAGCATGGTTTGAAAAGGAGAAACCATTTAAGAAAGGAATTTCTACCTTTCTCACAAAAAAGCTTTTGTCAACTCTTTCAGATTTCACCTCAACAAATTTCGGTTATCAAGTAATGGGCTAAATCTCTACAGTACAGTCTGAGTCCTTGGATTTCATATTCCTGTGACTTTATCATTGTGACCTGTCACACAATAAGGGACCATCTGAGTAGTGTGCAAAGAGTCTGCCCAGGAATTGGCAGGCTGATAAGGGTCATTACTTTTGGCATTTGGCTAATTTTCTGATTTTAGAACAACCATTCTACCTTCATGTAAAAAAAATTAGAAATGAGACTTTAGGTGGACCTATGCTTGTCTTAATCTCTTTTTCAAATATTAAACCAACTTAGCTCCCAGATGATATCCCTTTAAGCACAGCTGGTCACATTTGAGAAAACTTTGAGGAAAAGTAAATTTCTCTTTTCTAACAACATTTTCTACAACATAGCAAGGTAACATTTCAAATTGCACTCATGGATCATGCACATGAATGCAACCGGTTTAACACTTTCCTGTTTTACAAAATTTTGGACCTGTCAAATTCAAAGGTTTTGCAGACGAAAATTTAAAGTGGTTTTAATTTGAAAAATAACCATTCAGTAGGGCAGAAAATAGTGTGGATAAAGAAGAAATTGCTTGTCAGAAGCAATTTCTTCTTTTTTCACAATTTTTTTTTCATCAAAAATAACAGACACATAAGAAGCAGGGATTATACAGCAAAGGGTTAAATTTGGACCCTAACATCTAAAATTTCAAAAATATATTGAGTTTCTCCTAATTACCTAGATCTCTCCACAGTTTCACCCTGTACTGAAGTACCATTGATTTCTAAAACTTCATCTTGAAGATGGACCTGCTGTCCAACCATAGCTCTGCTTCCCTCAGCAATATTAACCACTTTTATTGGCGATATTGTCCTGTAGAAGAGTTCATCATAAGAGTCGTATTTATCCATATTAGTTGATATCGTATTTGTAATCACATCTGGTGGACAGGTGTGATGATCGAGCGATATTCCTAATCTCTCGTCTACGTCCTCAAGATCAAACTCGACACTAAAAACTTGATCCTTCCGCGGTGGTTTAGCTGGCGGCGATCTCCCTAAATCCGGAGTCTCCGACATACCTCTAGCTAACAGGGTACCTGTTTTTGAGTAACTGTTTTCGTCAGCGTAATGTGACTGATCAAAGGTTGCATCGTTCTGTGACTTACTCCGACTGTACTTCTTTTTTCCATGCCCTTTACTCCAGCTACCTTTACGACCTAGCTTCCAGGACCGACCACCTTGACTAGGCAACAACTTCATCTTGGAGAAATAGGACTTTAACGTGTCCATCTTTAATCAGCTCTCAGTTTATAACAACAATCACATGGTTTACTGAAACAAAAAAAAATGTATAATCTCCTTTTTTGCGAACATTCACAATGGTTTAGCATCAGATAGAAAATAGGTAATTGTATTGGAAATTCCATCAAGTTATTTGAATTCTCCCCAAAATAAAATTTTGTCAGTTATCATTAGAATGTAGTCTGAACAAGGTAATTCCATTAAGTACCTACAACATGTTGTTCAGAGGATAAATGAAAATGTCTTTTTTTGATTATTCTATTATCAAAAATATTCATCTCACTAGAATCTGAAGCTCTTGTAGTTTTTAAGAAAATTTTTAGGGTAAGTTAAAAACTATTGTAAGTGCCTATATGCTTATAGGCACTTACAATAGTTTTGCACTTACACCTCTATCTCTCCTATAAAAGAGACAGTTCAGTAAAGGATAAATCCCTCTCATCTTGAGTAAGCCAATTAGGATGACCTTAATAAATGGAAGATTAAAGAACACTGTTCTTTATCATCTTTAAATTCGGTTAAATACAAGATATAGTGTCTTATGTAATACCAGTACCCCTTTTCATGAAATTAAAGAAGTTTAAATTTTTTAACTTTTTCAGATCATGCAATAATATGCAATATCATGTGCTTGATGACACTGAAATTGTGTGGTGTCCATAGTCTAGAGATAGAGCATCGGCCTCTTGACCCAAAGGTCTGAGTTTGATTCCCGGAAGCAGCTATCAATCTTGATTCTTTCACTTGCCCACACATTCTGCACTAGTACTGGTGAATTTTCCAGGAAGCAGAATCAAGAGGGATTTATCTAAGTTGTAAAAACTTGTTTCCCAATTGATGTAAAATTAAAAGATTTAAGCCAAACACTGAAAATGATCTTGAGTTTCTCTTTTTATTATCCATACAACTGTAACTCTGATTTACAGTTTACATATTCATTAAAAGGGTGGTGTCTATGGTCTAGAGGTAGGGTGTCTGAGCCTCTTGACCAAAACACAAAGAAAAAGGGAATGTTTAAGCAAAAGACTTGTACATCCAGAGGAGACTGGGAGTATGATTGCTGCTATAATTTTAATCAAATTTAATGAACATGTATATATTCAATTGTATACATGTTGCTTTGAATTTACAAATGGTAAATATGAAATTTTATTAATGCTTTTTGACTTTGACTACTCAGAAATTACATACACTGTTCTTGCTATGAATAATGTATTGTGAGGGGTCCATGCAATACTATTGTAAGTGCCTAAGATAATAGAATCACTTACAATAGTATTGTGATGATCTAGTCTCAATTATGGACGGTACATATTTCATCGGATACGACCCCGTCCAAAAATAACATTGCATTCTGAGGACAGAAATCTGTACCATGTGCTGGTAAAAGAGGTCTAATATAAAGGGCTAGGGGATATAAAAAGCCATTATAGAATTGTTATATCATAGTACAACCCTACTATGTGGGTATTCCTGATGATGACAGGATTCATAAGAATACCCACAGCATAGAGTAAAAGCAGTTTTGTTAAAATACTTAGATATCTAATCTATTTAAATTCTCTCTTGATCTATAGCTCTGGGCCCGAGGTTATAAAACTATTCTCAGGCTCAATTCAAAATTTTCTCAAATTTCAATTTGAGATTAAAGCCTTAATTCTGTTTTATTACTCATTTTAATTTATTAACATAAAAGATGATATTAATAAGTTGTTATGAATAACAACTTATTAATATCATCTTTTATTTTCATACATCTATTTTAATTTCAAAATTTGAGAAATTTGAGCCTGGGCCTGAGAAAAGTTTTATAACCTCGGGCCCTGATTGGAAAACCTGTTTTATTGATGGGCAACCAAAGCCTTGTAACTACAGCTTATTTAAGATGTAGTTGCAAGGTTTGGCTGCCTGTCGACAAAAAGATGACAGATGAACTTCAAATTTGAAAATTTCGTAAAGATAATGTTATATTTATCTAGACAGGAAATGATAACAAGTTTGGAGGTTATTTTGTAATTTGAAAGGCTCCATAGAAATCTGCCAATTTTATCAGCCTGTTTGAACAATAAAACTGTGAGATAAACTGCCTTATGACCTACAATGTAATGATGATGGATCTATTATGAAATGATGATAAAGTCTTTATACATTCCTTTTGATGTAAATATCTAAAATAAAACCACTGTACCCTACAAAAATTACTGCTTTTTTCACTAAGATTTTTATTGAATTTTGAACTCTTCAACTCAAACCTCATTCCTTTATAGTCCAGTAATTGTACTCCTCTTATTTCATACTTGAGAAAATTGCTTTTAATAAGTAATTTCTCCTTTCTTCACATCATTTTCTACTATTTCAGAAGGTAACTCTTCCAGTTGTGTCCATTTCTAATTTTCATCTGCCACCTCTAAATATTGACAGGTTTTTTTTAAACAAAAAAAATGCAGAAAAGGGATAACACTTTTAAATGCTGTGCAAAATCTAAAAATTAATTCCATACTAAAACATCAATTGCTTGATATGAAGTCAAAAATCATGTACATCATTAACCTTCCTATTTCAGGGCCCGAGGTTGTAAACCTTTTCTCATTCTCAGTTCAAAATTTTCTCAAATTTCAATTTGAGATATAAGCCAAAATTCTGTTTTAATACTCATTTTAATGCATAAACATAAAAGATAATATTAATAAGTTGTTATTAATAACAACCTTTAAATGTAATCTTTTATTTTCATACATTTGAAGCTGTCGGCAAATAGCTTAAAGCTAATGTTTATTGTTTAACCCTGTCCGACGTTAAATAAAGTTTCTTGTATCTTGTATCTTGTATCTTCTTGTACATTTATTTTAATGTAAAATTTGAGAAAATTCTCAGTTGAGCCTAAGAAAAGTTTGATAACCTCGAGCCCTGAAATTAAAGTGGCTATCTTGAGCTTCACTGCCAGCATAACATGTGTTTTCCACATGACAATTTTTAACACAGATGTTTTTTTGTTTTTTTGTTTTTCACTGGCAACTTTGAAAAAATATTGTGATAAACATAAAATAGTTCTAACAATTTCTCTCTCTCTCTCTCTCTCTCTCTCTCTCTCTCTCTCTCTCTCTCTCTCTCTCTCTCTCTCTCTCTCTCTCTCTCTCTCTCTCTTGGTTTTTGGGTGGGGGTATTTTTTTCTATATTACATTGAATTGATTTTCCCAAAAAATCATTCACACTTTGAATTGTCCCCTGCATTATATAAAGTAAGGGCTAGTCTAAAAATGCTGTGCTTATTATAGATCAAAATTATACCCACCTACTTTAATCCTTTCACAATATCGTTCCGTTATTAAAGAATATTCAATCCTTCACTAGCGGTGTCACACATTTTCGAAAACAAAACATTTCTAAACAAGTGCTCAGTCTCCTTTTTCAATTATCCGACATTAAACTCCGAAATGCACGAAAATTAACGGACCTGTCAAATATTAGTGACGCCTCGGGGATGAAATAGACATTATTTCAACAATATTCCAAGCCACTTCCCGTTGAGTATATATATGTATAACTGTTCGTAGATATTTCACAAAACACACCCACCAACTGATCTAGATAGATAATTTCTACACACGATGCTTGCCTCTATAATGTACCAACTGTTATCAGCATCCCGCGTGCAGATACAATAATTATTAGTTTTTTTCGCGGGAAATTTATCACGTGCTCGGTAATTAACACCGTTTAACCCATAATGCAGATCGAATATTTGCGACATTTTCAAATAACCCTTACGGCGATAGAATAAAAATGTATCAAGAAATTAAATTCTGAAAATTAGATTTGATTGGAAGTGACCTTTATTTAAATACTTACATGCTTGACCCGTTTCCACTTATATACTACTCATTTTTTCTAGGGAAACCTTTTCCTCCGCGTAAAATATTTTTGTATCTTTCCCAACTTAAGTGATTTAGGTATTGATAATCAGTGTTTTCTTAAAGATCGATGTTAGTTTGAAGAGGGCGTAACTACCATTACGCACATTACGCACGTGCGTAATTTGATTAATTCCTCTTTCGAAAATACCGCTGATGAATGACCAAAACATCGTAACTACAGCAGTTATCCAAGCTGTAGTAACGATGTTTTGATTATTCACCAACGCTCAAATCATATGATGAAGGGCATTTATCTTTTGTCACAGTCCCCATCTATATTATTCTTTAATGGTCGCCTTCTGAGTGCGTATTGATTTCAAAATCCTAGTTGCGCCTATGTTTAAAGCAAAAAGAATACTTGATCTCTTAGATTGTGCATGTGGTTTGATTGTTCGGGGACAAGTGGCCTTGAAAAAAAGTACTTGTCCGCGTGTAGAAAGTGAAGCCTAGATCTATATGGGACAAGTTTGGAATGTGAATTTCAAACCCCTGCATATGGCACTAGCAACATGTCCGTGGGAAAGCTTAGAATGGATCATCGACGAAATTGTGTATTTCGTCAAAAAAGTTGTCAGAATTTCCCTCTTTAAACGATGACACCACTTTATTTCTTTCTTAAAATCGATATCACATTTCAATCCAAGTTTTCGAACTATGGCGTTGTTCGGCGTCATACCAGACTCGGTTTATACACGTTTGCTTGACGAAACATTTTTTGTGGGGTGTTTTTTTTCATACAAATACTTAATTTGGATACATATTTATTAAATCTGTTGTCGTCGACTTCTCACCAAAATCGGAAAGTTAAACAAGTGTGTATATAGAAAAGGAATCGGTCTTTTTAACGGTTATAGTCTCCTATAATTCTTTATAAGAATGGTCACATATATTATTTTTATATTGTAGTTTTATTCATTTGTATATCTGTAAAAAATGCGTATATGTGAATGAGACTTTAATAAAATATTAAACCTTTTACTAATAGTCTACTACTGCACCCAATGATAATGACGGCGAAGAAAACAATAGCATCCTCATCCTGGTAGATTTGGTCGATAACCGAATTACACGTTTTGATAAATAGCAGATTTGAATGCCCTTTGCGTTTTGTCACAAGCCTTTAGCATTGGTCGTAAACCTGCCAGGGGCCTCTTTCAAGAAAGGTCCTACGATTGAAATTTGGTCGTATCGCAATCGTACGATAAAAATTGGCTTTCAAGAAACATTTTGGCTTTCAAGAAAGGCGTCGTATCGTGAAATCTACGATAAAATATACGACACCTTCAGACGAGTCGTAAATTTTACGATTTTGTCCCTATGAGCCTAAAATTTTCTCGGATAACTTTCTAGCTCTCGAGGATGTTAGAACGATTATTTAGCTATGCACATGCCAAATTTTCAAGAACAATATAGCGTAATAAACGAGATATATTGAAAACCGTCGATGCAACATCATTTCGATGTTTGATTTTACCCTGCGATAATCGTACGATTGTCGTAGAATGTTTACATTGTGGTAAGAAGTTGTTTATTTACCGTAAAAATCGACCCTTTCATGATCATGACTGAAAATGTTTGCTTAACCCTTCCTAGTGACACAGAAAGCGGGAGATACCAAATCAATAGATTTTTACACGTTTATAAATTACTTACTTTTTTTTAAAAAAAACATATTACTCTCACATTATCCAACATGGATTCCTGTGGTTTATGCTTAAAGAACTACATTAATTAAAAGGAAAATTTCGTTACAAAACCAAAATCCATCATTCTATAGTTCGTTTCAATACCTTCCACATAGGCACAGAACTATACAGATTTGAAGAATGACATATCAAATACATATAAGAAAAATGGATGAGCCATTTTTTGCATCTTACCTTTTTAACAATTTTGTATTCTTAAACATACATATACCTCACCAGAAAACAACCAACCAAACAAACAACAATGATAATAAAATGAAATGATAATAAAGTCATACACCGAAAATTGGTGGAGATGATCAATAACTAGAACAAGTGCATATAACCATGCGGTCCAATGTTCGATTGCTCCAAATACGGCGCGACAGTCAATGTACTCCCATTGGAAAGGAAATCGACAGTGTAAGCTAAATAACTATGCAATTATGAGCACTTGTATGATAATCGGCTTGACATAGATATTTAGATATCGATGAGAAATGTGTATGTAGTTCGACGAATTTAGTTTAAAAAACCTCGTTAAATATGCATTGATATACAAGTAAATGGCTTTTCTACGGTCAGTTTGCTGATTTGCCCTTTTTGGTATTGTAAAAAGCGGACAATTTACCCACTAACACGGAAGTTTATATAAGTTGTCATAGATTACGATTAGAGCGTGGAAGATATGTTGGAGAAAAGGTTGAAGATAGAATCTGTATGAGATGTAATTCATTAGAAAATGAAATTCACTTTTTATGTCAATGTAAGAAGTTTGATGAGGAAAGAAAAGTTATGTTTGATAATATAAAGGATGTTTTTGATGCTCACATTTGCGTAGATCCAGTCGTTGCCTTTATAACACTAATGGCTAGTAAAGATTCAAATATTTTAAAGGCTATAGCAAAATTCATCAAAGATTGTAATATCATTTGATTAGAATCAACGTACGTTGCTGCACTCCAAACCATTTGTTTGTTTCATTTACATGACTCGTATTATATTTCTATTCGTAATCATTCTTGTTTGACTTTGTGCGTGTTTTTGTGTTATTGGTTTGATGTATATCTATGTGTGTGTTGGAAAAGGCGTATGATTAATTTCATGTAAGTATGTGTTTATGTGTTTATAAATATTTATATATGATTTGCCTATAACCCAATAGGGTAAATTTGCGCAATAAATGATATTCTATTCTATTCTATTCTATTCTATTCTATTCTATTCTATATGATCAGCACGTGCAGATGTGAAAGATCAACTTTACGATAATCTTATGAGGTCGTATAGTCTGCGATTTTCAACGATATTTTTGTGAAAGCCGTTTACGACCGTCTTAAATATAATCGTACGATAATTATAAGATAAATCGTACGATATTTTTCTTGAAAGAGGCCCCTGGTCAAGGTACCTTGATCATAAAAGCGCATCCGCCGCGGAAAAGTTGATTATTCTTGAGTAATTAAATAACATCCAGTCCGGACAGCTGCACGAGTCAGCTCCACTAAAGCTTAGGAAAATTCGAAAGTTGCCCGTCGGGTTGGTTTTAGAGCTATAAAGTACCAAATATTTAGTGAACTTTCTTTCTGCTCTGCGTTCAGGATGAAAACGTTCGAGAAAAGTTTGAGAAACGCTACCCCGCTTTGCACGTATACTAACTTGCAAAGCGGGTTAAAATTTCCAAACTTTGACACACGTTTAACGATCCTAAACCCAGGGCTGGATTATAATTACATGTATCATTTAAACGGTCCAAACTTTCAACGCTTATTGTCGAGTGAAATCTAACTCTAGGATACTTCAAAAAGACTGTATCCAAGAAAAAGGGATGTAGAAATCCGGTTTAAGAGTTGGCCGACAGCTGGTAATGATCAAGCCAGCCAGCTCATTTCTCATAGCGTGAGAATGATGAATGTCAAATAGTGGGAATCAATGGACCTGTTCCTAAAACTGCCGCTGCATGATAGATAAAACAAGCTTTGCCATTACAGATATTTCAAATTAGGAGCTCAATTTCGTCTGGTCTCTTTTTTCTTTAACATTACATGGTTATTCAATCCAACTCTTTTAGTTAATATAAGGCTAATGCCTTATTCAGAAATGACGCAATATTTCAATACATTTCATATATATATATATATATATATATATATATATATATATATATATATATATATATATATATATATATATATATATATATATATATATATATATATATATATATATATATATATATATATATATATATATATATATATATATTCAAATGGATAAACTTTTATAAATGGAAATTCTAAGGTACAACTATCTGAAACCAACCTTTCGAATACGTAATATACTTAAAATACTCTACAATATGTTGTTGATAAACGAATGCAAATAAAGTCATATCTGCTAACTTTCCAATTGTGTGTATGCATTTAAGCTCACATTACGGTCATATCCGTAAAAAGAAATTAATTCGTAGATCGCCCCACTCCCTCCAAATTAATTTCTTTATTACGATATTTCCTATCTATGTACTGTATAACATGTGCTATTTTTTTTTTTTTTTTTAAATGAAAATAAGGTATCATGGACGTTAAGTCAGATGAAAACCCTTTAAGCGGGCTTCTTCGTGATAACAAACGAGAAAGAATCAAATATTTGCACCAATAAAAAAGAATCCTATCTCTTTTTTGGCGTTATCCCAGGTTTGGATGTGGCAGACCTGGTATGAAAAACGCACTGTCATATATATATATTCATTTTTGATCTAGCTGGTTTAGCAGGCCATAGGAAACAACCCTGTATCATTGAAATTGCCTAGCCGGAAAAAGTTAATCGAGTCATATTCCGAACAACGTGTGTACAACGTAGCTTTTTGTGGTCATGCACGCGCAAAAATAGGTCTAGTATACGTCATCAATTTTTGTGCGACGCGAAGTGCTTTGTGTGTTCAAAGTAGAGCTTGCATATCACAACGCTGTGCTAAAATAAAAGTACTGATAGTGCTGAAGGCGAGGGAACTGAATAAACGAAACAATACACGAGGTCAATTTTCTGGAATATACCCTTGATCACCTTCACCTTGTCCTTCAGATATTTTCGTACTTATCACTGCCAAAATCCCTGCTGTGTTAAAGATACATAGCTTTTAAATTTGATCTTGACGGATGACCTTGCTGATAGCCTGGGGAAAATAAGAAAATGCTGCTGAGTTACACTTTCTCTTTTCTCCCTAATATTCCTTTCTCCCTAATATTATCTACCCTTTCTGCTACAAATTTTACTATTTTGCCCACAAATTGTATGTAATATGCAACCCTTTACATTTTGTACCTCTCTAAACATTTGTTGTCTTGTAATGGATTGATCTAAATAAGAAAAAGATAAAAGCATTGTCCCATCCTTAAACCCTTAAACAAACGACAAAATTTTAAAATGGGCCAATTTGGAACAGGTTGCAGACAATAATCAACGTGATTGTAGTTTGATATATATCTAGGTTAGAAATTTGCTTAAGATATTGGTGATAAAAGAATAAAAATAGATGGACACCATGAAAGTATAGTTAAAAGCAATGAAACTTCAAATATCAAGGAAACACTTTCAGGCCTTCAAACTAATATCGATGGATTTTGTTCTAAAGCAAATAAAAATATGAAAGTAAAAAAAAGCCACTGGAAATGATGGACTTTCTACAAAAAGGTTAAAGATATGCTCTCCAGCAATTGCAAACCCTCTTACAAATCTGATAAATCGTAGCTTTGAAAATTCCATCTTTTCTGTCAAATGAAAATTGCACAAGTTGTACCAGTTCAGAAGAAAAATAGCCTTTTGGATAAAAGCAACTATAGACCAGTTAGCCTTCTACCTGTCATGTCGAGAGTCTATGAAAGAGCCATCTATACACAGATCATGGACCACTTTAAACATCTTTTTTACCCTTATTTGAGTGCTTTTCTGCCTGGATATGGATGCAAGACAGCTCTACTGAAAATTGTTGAAGATCGGAAAATGTGTCTCGATGATAATAAATACCTTGCCGCTATTCTTATAGATCTTTCCAAAGCCTTAGATTGTCTAACACACAATTTATTGTTACTGAAACTTAAACATTATGAGCTATCAAAATCTGCCTCAGATCTAATTCAGAGCTACCTTTCAAACAGAAAACAATTTGTAAAAATTGGAAAGACCTGTAGTACTTTTCAGACTTTGATTAAGGGATTCCCACAGGGGAGTATTTTATGACCTGTACTCTTTAATATCTTTATTAATGACATTTTCACTTTGTATAGAAATCAAAACTCTACAATTATGCAGACGACAACACCATCTCATATGCAAGTTGCTCCATACCAGACCTTGTCAAGACACTGGAACTTCGGAAGAAAGCCTATCTCTAATAAATTGGTTCTCTATAAATCAAATGAAAGCTAACCGGCCAGAGAAGTTTCAAGCAATATCTTTAGGTCAAAAGGCACATAAACAAAATTTCAATTTCCTTTTTAATAACATAACAACTGAAAGTGATGAAGTAGTAAAATTACATGGCGTTAACCTAGACTTTCTCCTGTCATTCAATTCGCATGTTAGTACCATTTGTCGAAAGGCTTCTAAGCAATTAAACGTACATAAACGCATTGGTTAACATCTGAACACATTAGGAAGATTAACCATGTATTACTCATTTATAATGCCTTATTTCAATCACTGCCAATTAACATGCCATTTCACGAATGAAACGAACACAAAAAAGATTGAAAAATCCAAGAACGGGCTCTCAGACTCATTTATCAAGACAATTAAAGTAATTATGAAAACCTTTTATTAAAATCTGGCTTACCATCTCTGAAAGTTAGACGACTGATGTTGCACTAGAAACTTTCAAAATTCTTAACCAGCTAAAACCCATATCTGCCTGATTTAATAAACTACGAATATTCTAAATATCATTTTAGGTACAAGAATACAGCAGAGATCCCTCAACCCAGAACTTAAAGGTATGGTAGAAAATCATCCAGGTACTCAGCAGCTGTCCTATGGAAGTCTCCCCCTACGCACTTCAGAGAAACAGCGTCACTTAATCCGTAAGCGGAGACAATCATTGGTCAAATGCTGGTAATTTGAAACAACATATCTCTCCCTTGCATTACATTTAATTTAAAATATTATTCATATGGCATTCATCTCTTCATGATCTGTTTTTGCTTCTTAATTTTTATTTATTAACTACACAAACTTCTTCTTCTTCTGTATATTGACCGTGGGGGCGTGAGGGCTCCGCTTCATCGGAGTACTATCCTTTGGATATTCGGTGTTGAGTTCTGTTTAAAAACACTGATTGTATTATGGTTTGTATTACTTTTTATGTACTTCAAGTCGGTTTCAAAAGCTCACCAGAGCTTATGTTATATTGTTGTATTGTGCCGACTTCGAAAATAAATTTTACTTGACTTGAGCTCGCTGGCCTTCGGCCAGTGGAGCGAATGATAGTCTTAAATGACTGACTGTCCATTCTAGTTAATATTCTATACAACCGTGTGACTTTCAATCAAGGGTCGATAACCGTTGATATTTTTGAATTCATGTAGATATCAGACTCAAAACCTGACATAATCACTATGATTTTTAATGACACAGTGGGAACTTCCAGGACTGGTGCGTTTGTTTGGTCAATCAGAATATTCTTTTCATCTATACATACTGCCTAACTCCCCTTTCGGGTATTACTGGCAGAATCACTTGGTGGCACTTTAATTTTGTTAACTTTTTCCAAACGTATAACCTACCTTTAAGGTTCATGTAAGGTGTTTGAGGCCCAATTTAAAATACTTCATTTCCCAAGAAAAAGCAGCATGTCCATGGAATATTATATATCAAATTGAAGCTATTCAAGAGCATAAGCAGTTAAGCAAAATAAGACTGTCATAGCTATAGCGGTATAGCCAAAACATTGTGGAAAAGGGTCGTTTTGTACAGAACAAGCAACTGCAAGACTGTTGGATAAAATTGGCCCATATTTGAACAAAGTACAGACTAAAGTTCTACCCAGGTACTACTACAAACGTTGGTATAAAACTCGAGCCCAAAACGTAGTTATACAAGCAATTTATTTGGACTTATTTTATAAACACATATGTCATATATGTCATTCTAATTTTGTAAACGTGTAGATTTTTTAAGGTATGGTGAGCTATCACAACATAAATGGACATTAATAGTTTATATACCTTTAAGGTTGCTTACGACAACAAATCAATTTCTATTTCAATGAATGATCAACATATAGTAATTTATTATAGATCATTGTATGTAAAAAACTATATTTTGAAATAAATCGAACAAAATATTTCACAATATTACGCTGTGATGTTGCACCATACCTAACATCTATTTCAGTGAAAACAGACCAAACCGGTTTGACAAGTATGTTGACAAAATAGATGGAAATTGATTGTTTCAAATGAGCCTTTTGAGACCGAGTTTTATTTCTAAGGTTGTAGTAGTACCTGGATGGTACTTTAGACAGTACTTTGTTAAAATATTAGCCAATTTTATCCAACCGTCATGCAGTTGCTTGTTCTCTACAAAATGACCCCGGCTTTTCCACAATGTTTTGGCTTTACCGCTATAGCTATGTCGACCTTATGTCGCTCAACTGCTTGTGCTCAAAAATAGCTTCATTTTGATATACAATATACCGAGACAAACTGCTTTTTCTTGGCTAATGAAGCGCCCTTAAAATTGGGCCTCAAACACTTTACATGAACCTTAATCAAAATATAATACTGTCTTCTCAGACATGACTACTCGTCTAGCAGCGCCTTTGGGACTTTGAATATTTTTGAGACGACAGCGAAAAAAAGTTGCGTTTTTTTAAAAAAAATATCGCACTAAATACAACGCGGAAGACCCTTGTTAAACAACCGTAAAAGGGCACAATCAGAAAGCCCTTTATCATTACATTTACTAAACTTCTTCTCCTGTGACCTAAAGATGTACTGGCAGGTTTGTTTATTGTGATCCATGTGGTCGATCGATCTCTTGTTCCGAAAAATGCAAAACAAACATTCGTTCTCAGTGCTGATCGTAATCAGTCCTTGTAACTAAAGTATTAATGGCGGATTCAGAGGAGGGTAGGCGAGGATGAGGGTTCAAACGAACCCCCACTGAAGCCCAATTCTAAAGTTACAGTGCTGTCGGCTAATCCTGCGCACTTAAGAAAGTCAAGTACAAAATTGTGTAAAGATATGCATGTACACAAAAAATCAATACACGACTGAGCTCATTTACCATTTTTGCTATGTAAAAGGCATATTATCTAGAACAAAATGTAACTAAGATTAAGTTATCCGGCGATGAACAGAGGCACCGTTGTGTTTTATCAACTCAGTGTTTGTCGGCTAACCCCGCACAGTCAAGGAAAGAACTCACTTTTATGCCCGTAAATCTGTTAGAATTAACATAAAAAACACTGACACAAAAACGGGAATCTTTTTACTTTATTTACACACATGCACTTTTTTGCCCAAATTGATTAAATGATAGAATTTTTTGAATATTAAATGTAGGTTGTTCTGCTTTTATGTTTAGCGGCCATTTTCTTAGTTTACAAACTTGTCTTATACTAAAATCAAGAGTCTTAAAAGGCCTATCAATAACAACACTGGGCTAGGTATAAGACAGGTTTGCTTTATACAAGATCAATAATGTTCCAACCAACCCATGTTGTATTTATCTGGTATAAAACAGGGTCAGTACAGGATGGGGACAATACCTTGTATTATACCAATGACCTTTAACAAGGTGATATAGGCTACTGTTTAAACCAGGATAAGTTGTGGACAAGTATGTGACCCAACAACTTTGAGCATCTCCTGCAACTCTGAGGGTTAGCAAATTATGTCCACTGGGGTATTTCCAGATAAGAACAAACAATGGCTACTGGTATTTCAGTTCCAAGTGCTCACTGTGAAGACAAAACAATTGCTGATAAAATCTGGGGAATTACCTCCTTAGTCATTTAGTCATGTGCAAGACACTCATTTGTGGGCTTGGTGCCATACGTTAATGGTAGTTCCTGCATATATATAAACATAAATGTTAATGAACGTCTACACACAAAGCACAGACTGAACATTGCAAGCAGCTAGATGATAATTACCGCATAAAAGCTGATTTCTCAATAGAAATCATATGAAGAAGGGTAAAACAGTAGAGTTAGGTAATTTCATCTTGGACAAATCAAACAAGGGTATAAACAAAGGCCACACAATCTCCTCACAATTTTCCATAAAAATGATGATCAGTTTAGATTTCTAAGACTAGAAATACTAGACTGGAAGCTTTTCGGTTGTGAACCCCCGTCTTTCCGTCACAGTACCATAACCATTTCGTACCAGGTGTTTCATACCAAAGGAAAAGTCATTTTTTACCATAGGTGAAGATGTTTTGTACCATCACCATTTCATGCCATAGGATAAATCATTTCATATTATTTTAATGCATGATTCGTACCATATCAGTGGTCATTCATAAACTTAAAAAAAAATGTATTAGGGTAATAAACTATTAGTAAAAATAAATATGGTCAGATGGATTTTCATGACTGATTAGAAAAGATCACAACTAGAACATTTTTTATACACACATGTGTTTATTTCAGATGTTTTGAGTTTGTAAGTTATTAGAAAGTTATGTGTCAAAAAAGGTGCCATTACAGTTGCCTTGGAAGATGATAAAAGTAATTTTTTTTTTAAAATTGGGTGCATCACCCTTCCATTAAATTTTGAAGATGAATAAGAATGCCTTTCTACGTGTTGGTGGAAAAAACATGTAAAAACTATTTTTCCCTTTTGTACAAACTAGTCAACGCATGGTGTGAACTGGTATTTGTTTGGTACGAATTGATAATATTTTGGTACGAAATGGTATATATATTTTATGATACGAATTGGTTATGGTACGAAACTTCTGTATACCAACTAAAACAGGTCCCAAAGACTCAATAGTTAGGCTCTTTTGCTTTAATTACCAAAGGTCAGAAGAGCTATTGTGATACTGGTTTTCATGTACAGCATCCATCCAGCTGTATGTCTGGCTGTCTGACCATCCTTTATATTTTGCTTGTTAATGCTCTAGAGTCCACAGTTTTTATCTGATTGTCTTCAAACTTGGTCAGAATTATATAATATGAAAGTTTCTTATTTTCAATGGTGAACATATTTTGAACTGTTAACTACAGCTCTTTCATTTTTGACTTGGTCTATATAGTCTCTACAGTTAGAGAGGGTATTTTGGATTTCAATGAAGGATCTTTTCTACTATACTAGCACAAATCCTATATTGTGGGTACTCTTTGGAACCGTCTTGTTAAGAGAATTCAAATGAGTATGCACAACATAGGGTTTCATTGAGAAATAAAGATTGTACACTTGAAATACCCCTTCTTATCTGTGCCTCTGACAGCTACACAGGGCTTGTGCTAATGTTTGAAATTGAGGAGTCATTGACTCCTAAACCATGAGATTCTGGAGGTCAAAACTCATTCTTAAGGGGTCAAAACAACAGAAAAGGCCAATTGTTAGGAGAATTTTACCATTTTCAGTTTGAATTGACCTTTTCTTGTAATAATATGAAAGGAACAATTGATAAGAAGAATTCTAAATACACGTAGTATACAAATTCATCATTGAAAATTTGAGTGGCAAAACCCAGTTTTAACCCTGAGAATTTTCTAATGACCCCTTTCTTAGGGTCAAAATAGGATAATTTCAGATTTTTTAGGGTCAAAACCCTGGTTTGAGGGTCAAACACCAGCTCTGGCTACAGTATTTCCTAGGTATTTTGAACTTAACCCTTGTCATGCTGAATAAATTTTCGCTAAAAAAAATTCATCAAAATCAAAGGGCAAAGAGCACTGAAAATACCAACTGTAGGTCAAATTTTATTTGGAAAACTAAATCTAATGTCAATTCTGGTTTGAAAATGAGAAACAGGTGGTGTAGACTAACATCAGACTGCACATATGTGCAGGCTGATGATTGTCTATAGCTCCTGGCAAAGCAGGAATATTCCGGGTTCAGCATGACAAGGGTTAAGATTAAAATTTACTTACAATTATACTTGCACAAACCCTATATTGTGTGTATTCAATTAAATTGTCTCATGACTCAAATGAGTACCTATGGCGTATGACTTTGTTTAGAATTATAACATGATCATATAAAATGATCATGCCAAATCCATATGTGACCCGTCATGCGAAAAGGGACCATCTGTGAAGTGCGTAAGTGTTGATCTTCGTCAGACTGTGTGGAATTTGCAGACTGACAAGGGTGGAAACTTTTCACACTTTACTTATCTTCTGAATCTAGTATAATCAATATACCTTCATGTGAAAGAATTATTGAAATGTGACCTCTGGTTAACCTGTTCTTGAATTAATCTCTTTTTCAAAAAATATTTTATTGTTCCCAGAGGGTCCCTTTTTGCATGACTGGTCACTGTGAAATAAGAAGAAATGACATAGAGCTTTATTTGCAATATAATGCATATGTCATGTGTTTTTACAATGAACATAGATAGCTCCACCCATTTACGTTACTAAACCTCATCTTAAGCAGGATGTTTGATGCTTTTGACTTCATACAACCCACATGCTTAATTAGTGGTTCTGAAATAAGCTGCCCGAGTTGCCCGACTTGTCCATAAAGCTACAGGGACAAGCAGATTTTCATGGATAGGTTGTCCATAGACAAGTGAAAAAATTTCTAGAGAAAAAATATTTTCATAAAAACTTAGCAGTTTTCTGATATTCCATGTTATCCCATGTCAAAAGTAAATCTATTTCTAGGATACTGTTAGTTTTTTTTAGCAACATCAATTTTGTTTTCAATATTTTGCAAACTCTTCAAAATTCAATGGACAAGTAGGTTTTAGATATGGACAAGCCAGTTTGTGATTGTTACTTGTCCATATATAAGCAGACTTTCAAAATATTTCAGAACCACTGATGACCCATTTGCTTTCAATGAGATTCTCCCAACGCCAATACCATTGTTTTTATTAATTATGCACCAAGAAAAAGGGCATACAACTATCTTACTCCCAGAAAAAAGGCAAGAAAACAGTTTTCAGAAATTTAATCATGTTTTTAATAGATACAATCAAAATTTTTGCGTTATTGTGTTCATGAAAAAATCCTGAAAGCTCTGCACTCAGATTTTGCTTTTTGCATATTGCTCCTTCTCCATCAGACTTTATTCATGGACACATTGACACTAAAAATGAAAATATTTCATATTTAAGATTTTGAGACTGTCTGAGCTCTGAGTTATATGTAAAACCTTTTAAATGTGATTTCCAGGTTCATATACTTTGTTGTAAGTAATAGATATTTATTTTTATGCCCGTATCGAGAGATCAGGGGCATATTGTTTTACTCATGTCCGTCTGTCTGTCTGTCTGTCCGTCTGTCTGTCTGTCCGTTGGTCTGTCCGAAAACTTAACCCGAAAACTTATTTATTTATCAGGTCTGGAGGATGCGAAGATAAAATTGCACAAGTGAAATGGAAACCAAGAAAAGGAAAGCATCAAAAGAACTTGACAGGGAGACAAATGGTAAACGCCATAGAATTAAATCAAAAGATTCAACATCAGAGAAACGGAAGGTATCATCAAAATCAGAAAATACTGTGAAGAATTGGAAAGGAAGTAAAGAAAATCATGACAGCAAGTTCAAGCCTTCAAATAAAGAGAGTATAGATGATAAAGAAAATATCAGTACCACACCTTCAAGTAAGAATGTGAAAAAGACAAGAGAAGTTGATTCAGATTCAAGTGCTGGAGATACACCCCTTATTAACAAGAAGAGGAAAGGAGAATCTAAGTTAGCAGAGACTGACTCTGATGGCAGCACTGGTAACACACCTCTGATTCAAAAGAAAAATGGGACAACCAAAAAGAGGCTAGATGTTGATTCTGATAGCAGCACTGGAGACACACCACTAATTAAAAAGAAGAAAACAAACAGAAGAAAGGAAGCTGACTCAGATTATAGCACTGGTGACACACCACTTATTAAAAAGAAGAAAGCAAAAGGAAGAGTGGAAGCTGACTCAGATGATAGCACTGGAGATGCACCACTAACTAAAAAGAAGAAAGCAAAAGTAAGAGTGGAAGCTGACTCAGATGATAGCACTGGTGACACACCACTAACTAAAAAGAAGAAAGCAACAAATAGTGAGAGACAAGATTCTGATTCTGATAGCAGCACTGGTGACACACCACTTATTAAAACGAAGAAAACAAAAGGAATAGTAGAAGCTGACTCAGATGATAGCACTGGTGACACACCACTAATTAAAAAGAAGAAAGCAACAAATTGTGAGAGACTAGATTCTGACTCTGATAGCAGCACTGGTGACACACCACTAATTAAGAAGAAGAAAACTGACAAATTTAAAGAGAAGCTAGAGGCTGACTCTGATGAAAGCACTGGTGACACACCACTAATTAAAAAGAAGAAAGCAACAAATAGTAAGAGACTAGATTCTGATTCTGATAGCAGCACTGGTGACACACCACTTATCAAAAAGAAGAAAGCAAGAACAAGAGAGTTGCTAGATTCTGATAGTAGCACGAGCAACACACCTCTTATCAAAAAGAAGAATGAAAAACCAAAAGACACTCTAGAAGCAGACTCAGATGACAGCACTGGAGATACACCTTTGATAAAAAAGAGTAAAAAAGAGAAAATAAGCAAACAACTTGAGACAGATTCGGATGATAGTACTGGAGACACACCTTTGATAAAGAAGAAGAATAGTACAGACAAAGCAAAAAATATTGTAAAGTCTGACTCAGATTGTAGTACTAGGGATACATCCTTGATTAAAAAGAAAGGTAAAGGTAATTCTAGACAAGAAAATACAAAAATGAAAGTGGAGAATCAGAAAAATGAATCCCATAAGAAAACAAGAGAAAAGAAAGCAAGAAAAAAGTTAATTAAAGAGGATTCTGACTTTGACTCTGATGAAATTATGGATGACACTCCGTTGGTGAAGAAAGCAAAAGGAAATAAATCCAAGATCACTTCAGATTCAGGGAAAATCTCTGGTAACAGGCCATTAACAAAGAAAAAGACTACACCCAGGTCAGCCAAGAAATCTGAAGGAAGTGACTCGGAACCAGACAATAATGATTCTGATAGCAGTACAGGTAACACTCCTCTGGTTAATAAAATGAACAAACAAACAATAAAAGGTGAAAGTATTTCAAAGTCTGGTCAGAAAGATAACCAGAATAAGAAGAGCAAAGAATTAGACCATGATTCTGACAGCAGTTCTGGAGACACACCTTTGATAAGGAAAAAGAAATCTAATAAAATGTCAGATTCTGATAATGTTACACCAAAATCTGATAAAAAGAGAAATAGTTACACGGCCGAAGAAGATAAAGACTCTGATAGTAGCACTGGGGATACTCCTCTTATCAAAAAAGTTGTTAAAGGAAAATCTTCATCTGTCAAAAGAACAACTCTGGAGTCAAACAAAGAACAAGTTATTGAAGAAATAGAGAATTCAGATTCTGAAAGTAGTACAGGGAATATCCCTTTGATTGGAAAGAACAGAAACAGATCAAAGATGAGCAAACACAGGGATTATAGAGAAGAAAGTGGTGATAATGATGAAAAGGGGTTGTCAATTGAAAATAAGCAAACTAAGCAGAAAGATGATATATCTGACTCAGAATTGAGTACAGGCAAAACACCTTTGATAAAGAAAAACAGACAAAGTGTAGGAGATACTGTTCAAAGAAATGATAGTGAGAGCAGTACTGGCGACACACCACTAATCCAGAAAAAGTCATCCAACAAACAGAAACAGAAGAAGAGCAGACGGAGTCTGAATGAAGAATTACCAATATCCCATGGAAAGGTAAGTATTATTTTATGTTAAGATATTCTGAGAAATAAATACAACAATAGTAAAAAAAATGGTAGGGTTCTTTTTAAGCTTGCCTGTTTAGGAAGAAAACCTGACTTATTGCAGCTTGTCAGAGATTTTGTTGTCTGTGTGTGAAAACTTTGACATTTTATAATATCTCGAGTACTTAAGGCATCGTCAGGAAACATGGATTATTTTTCACTCGGCAAAGTTATCAATAGAGAAACCTTAAATTTCTATACATTGAAGAATTCTTGTCTTAACTTTAGGTTGTTTGACTAATTTGATTCAATCATGTGTTTTAAACAGCTCCCTTAGAAAATAAAACTTATTGCTTTCGATGTAGCTATGAAGTTAAATAGTTGTGTAGGTAACTATTTCCTGTGCATTCCCTGGATAGGAACAAGCAATTTCTCCTTTCCCAACAATATTTTTAAAATGTATAGGATTTTTTTTCTCAAATTACACCATCTTTTCATTGTTGTCTACAGCCCCTTTCATTTTCACCAGTCTAAGATTTTGTAAAAATGAATGGGTTAGACCACTAAATTTACTGAACTCAGTTACTCTATTGCAATATGATCATTCTGACTTGTGTTCAGGATACAAACAGGTTTGCAAACCCTTAAAATGTACACTGCTTTGCTCATTTGTTTTGCAATTTGAGTACTATTTCCGATATGCTTTGTAAATGTTTTCATTTTGAAGGCAGGGCAGTTAATCAAGGCATGTGGAATTTTACACATGCTAATGCCCACTAGTTGAGGCTACTTCTATATTTCATAGACGGATGTGGTAAAATTAGCAGATAATAACACAGACAAAGGCAAGCAAACAAACAAATCTAAGAAAGCTCCAAAGATGACAGATTCCGATTCATGTAATGAGGAGCCACTAGCAGCTGCCATGAAAAAGCAATCTAGCAGTAAACAGACAGATGATAGAGATGGTAGTGAGTCTGCATATGAAGGTAATGTTGGAGAACAAGACGCTAGAATGAAGCAGAAAGCTGATCTAGAGTCAAGTGATGATGAACCACTTGGAGCAAAGAAATCCAAAACTGGGACCAACCAAAAAACTTTGTCAGACATTGATAGTGCTGGTAGTGAGTCGGAGAAAGAGAAAGATATTGTAAAACGTAGGAAAGTGAAAAAGAAACAGAGATCTAGCAAAGCTTGTTTAGATTCTAGTGATGAAGATCAGCCTTTAGCTGTTGTAAAGAAAAATAAGAATGATTCTTCACAAGATAAAAATTATATTAGTAGTGACAGTGCTTCAGACAAAGAATATGGTGGTAAAACTGGAAATAAGAAACATAAGCTGCTTAAGGTCCAAATACCTTCAGATTCTGACGTAAGTGATGAAGAACCACTGATCTCAAAAAGGAAAAATATAAAAGCAAACTCTGTAAACTCAGATAGTGAATCAGATAAGAACAATTCAGATGAAGATGTAAATGATGAGTCAGCTAGCCAGAAAAATGTTAAACATAGCAGGAAAGTAGGCATCGTAGAACATTCACATTCTA
The DNA here is from genome assembly GCA_948146395.1 of Fragum whitleyi. Classification (NCBI taxonomy): domain Eukaryota; kingdom Metazoa; phylum Mollusca; class Bivalvia; order Cardiida; family Cardiidae; genus Fragum; species Fragum whitleyi. The sequence continues at coordinate 10,132,176 of OX411543.1, read as the reverse complement.
GTGAAAGTAATAGTGAAGATGAACCATTAAGTAAAACGAAAGAAAAATGTGACCCAAAAAATACATTAAAACAGACAGTTTCTGAAACTGATAAGAAAAATGCAAAGTTGTCTAAGAACAAGGAGTTGCCAGTCAGCAATAAAAAAGCACAGAAGAAACCTGATAAGAAAAAAGAGGTCCCAGTTCATACAGATGGCACAGATGGGAGTATGTCTGGGTCGTCAGAAGAGGACAAACCATTAAAGAAATCCAATAAGACAACGATTGAAAATAAGGCTGAAATTGATTACAATGGTTCTGACTCTGATAGCAAACCATTGAAAAAATCTAAGAAACAAACTATTGAAGATGAAAAAGATAATATTGATGGAGAAAGAAATGACTCTAAAACAAAGGTTGCAGACAGCAGCAGTGATTCAGATATATCTAGTATTGATAGTGAGCCAATAGCTGAATCTGTGCCTGAAGGGAAGGAAGAGTCCAAAAAGAGTTCCCAATCATCCAAGTTAAAGGAGAAAAAGGTTAGTTTAGTTGTGGGCATTTAAATTTTGTAAGTGCCTATAAATATATAGGCATTCACAATAATTTTGCATTGACTGGTCAAATTTCAAGGTAAGAGCAGAAGGTTTTAATGTTTCATTTATTCGACCAAAATGTTTCATGTAGGATAAAAAACATTTTGGTTAATTGCTTGCTATATCGATGGCTCAGCGCGAAACAGTTATAACTGCCTATATGTTTTTGGGCAGTTACAACTGTTTTGCGCTGAGCTATCGAAAATTATGCTTTGTGGTCCTTTGAATGATTTTGCCTTAATAATAATTTGAGTCTGTATGTTATGTTTTCAATAATTTCACTGGTACAAGCAGACAAGCATTGAGCAGCCTAGACAATGTTACAATACAATAAGATTATTTTCTAAATTCCAGTAGAAGGGCTGAGGTGTTATCTGTCTATAAAAAGCCTAGCAAAGACTTAGATCAGACTGTGCACACATGTAAAATTGTTGGAAATGTCACACATTAGCTCAAATGATTTATTTAGTTGTGTTTACCAAGATTTGCAATTGACCGAAAAATTGGTTTCCTTTCTGAATGTAAATTTGTCCACAAAGTATTCCCATAAAATAACTGTATCGTTTTAGTAAAATCTTTGTTTTTATTCCCCCACTAATATAGATATACTATAAGGGCATATTACTGTTGTCTGTCTGTCTGTCTGTCTGAACAAACCTTAGAGGTCCCGGGTAGATCCCCGATGACGGCATTCATTCTTTCCGACTATTTGTCTCTCACCAATGGGTTGATAATCGTAGACCTATGTGAGATATTAGCTGGAGGCTAGAAAAGGATGTGGTGATTGTACTGGTGAGAGAAATACCAGGAAACCATTGTTAGGTGCTCCAGTTGCCGCGATATAACTGAAATAATGTTGAAAGTGGCGCGTTAAACTCCATTCAATCAATCAATCACTGAACAAACCATACTTGAAAACGAAACATTTTACCATAACTATAACTCTTATCAGGTTTGGATTCTCTAGGTTCCCTTCATCAATCCATATCTTTTAATGACAAGGTCATTGACAAGATCAGGGTCAATTATAGTGCGATTTGATTGACCCGAATTTGACCCCTGCTTTTAGATGAATAAAAATCTGATTATTCATACTTGTTTTTGCACATGCATTCATAGGAATAAATAACAGAGAGTATTGAACTTAATAGATATTTTGTTAATGGATAAAATATGTCAGTAATTGTTATTTAAGCATTTTTTCACAAAGGTCAAAGTCAGGTCAAAATAACCAAGGTATATGTAAAATTACTGTTTAGGGGCAATAATGCTAACTATGCTTTGAGAATACATTCAGTTGCTTCATGATATTAAATTATAAGATATGAAGAGGGTGAGAGTATTTTTCAATTATTAGAGGTAATAAACTTAAAACTTTATCAAACTTGTGCATGAAAAAGCTTTTCATATATTGTGTTTAAATCAATATTTCCATACCTCCATGAATAACTAAATCTCTTCATCTATTAACAATTAAATTTGACAATTTATTATTTCAGGTTGGGGGTGAGGGGTCAAAGCACCTTTCTCAGTTACGGAAGATCTGTAAGGCATGTGGTATATTTGTGAGGAATGATATCCATCTGAAGGGATGTACCACGGACAAACAGAAAATCAGAGCACTAAAGGAAGTCTTGGTAAATGCTGGAATGAAAGGTATAATAGAACTTTTAACTCTTGTCATGCTGAATAAAAAAACTTGGCAAAATTATATATAAATCAAAGTGCTGAAAGTTCTGTATTTCCTACTTGTGAGTCAGCATTTGATTTTGAAAATATATTTTCTGAAGCTCATCTGGTTTTTAAAGGAAAAACAGGTGGTATAGACAAAGATCAGACTGCACATATGTGCAGGCTGATGTTTGTCTGTAGCTCCTGCCAAGGCATGGATATTCTGGGTTCAGCATGACAGGGATTAGAATAATCTAGATATTATAAATAATACATTTCTAGTTTGTTTTGAAATAAAGAATTGCTGCATTTTTTTTTCAATCATTGATTGATTGACTCTGTGTAATTTTGCTTCCACAATTATTGTTTGACCGATCATTTTCCAAACCATTTTCTTGATAATTCTTGAATCAATAGCTCTGATATATTATTATCATTCATTGCTAAATGAGAAAATATGTTGTTGAACCAGTAAAGATGAGTTTAGCTCACTAGTGGGAGACAAGCTATTGTGATCAATGGTTGTCAATTATCTGTCTAATTGGCTGTGCTAAATTTCTTTTTGGAAATCTTTTCCTTTTGATTTCATGTTGATTGGTCAATCAAGTTAGAACTTGGAAGGGACGTGCCTTGGGTCAAAGTCTACTAAAGGTATCTAAAAATAATTTTGCCATGGCATCGGCAGGACTTACACTGTGATGGTTTTACAAAGAAACATTGCAGGAAATCTTGCAATCTCTTCTCCTTTTGATATCCTCTGAAGACACACTTTTCATCCAATCGACAAGAGAATGATAGAAGGGCTGGTCAAAAGAAAGCATATGGATATGGCATTTGGATATGTGAACATTCTGACTAAAATTGAGAGAAAATAGGCCTAGGGCCAACTTATTTGTCGCTCGAACGGGTCCCGATTTTGTTGTTTTTCAGCTGGGCCACAATTGGAAACCAGCTCCTATGTTCCGGCTGACAAGATGTTGCAAACTGTTTTCAATTTATACTCCGTTTGTGCATGCATATGCGTGCAAAACAGGTTTAATTTGAAATGGTTTGCAGCATCTTGTCAGCCAGTTTCTTATTGTGGACCGACTGAAAAACAGGACCCGTTTCGCGACAAATAAGTTGCTCCAACATTTTCATGTTGCCCTGTTCAAAATCGCATTTAAGGTTTCATTTATCTCAAGTCCTTTATATATTCATGAAGGTCAGCCAAGTTTGAAGAAGGCAGAGGTTATCAAGCTGAAGAAGGAAGCTGCAGAATTAGACACTGGGAACATCATCGAGAATGATACATGTAAGTGTTATTATAACACAGCTTTTTTGCTCAGTTGGTAACACGCTGACCTCCCATGGAGAGCATGGGTTTAATCCCCGGCGTCGTCACCCATCCTGTCCGACATATGATCTCCCATCAATGGGTTGATAATCGTAGACCTATGTGGCATTTCAACATTTTTTCAGTTATATCACAGCAGTGAGAGACAAATAATCAGAAAGAATGAGTGCCGCCATCCGGGATCCAACCTAGGACCTCTAGAATGAGAGTCTGACGCACAACTAAATGCATTGCACATCGATAAAGAGAAAAGAGTGTTTTTCTTCTTGAGTTTCTTTACTCTACCCCCCAAGCCCCCCCCCCCCTTCAGCAGATTAAGCGTTAAGCCATTATTATTGCCATGGCAGGGCAGAGCTTAAGTATTGGGTCGTTGCATTTAAGGTTAAGGTTAAATCAGATTTTATTTATAATTACTCAAATTTATAGATAGTCGACATACTTTAAATCGTAGGTTAGTAACCAAATCCTCATTACTTCAAGTTGGACAAGCTGAAGTTAAGAGGATTTGGTAATGTTCCTTCCTAACATTTGTCACCCGCCAATGGGTGGATAATCGTGGAAAGCTATTTGAAGTCAGGAAAAAGTATTATGGTAGTACTGGTGGAAGAAATACCAGGAATCCATTGATAGGTGCTCCAGCCACTATGTTATTACAAAAAAAAAAATCAAGCTTAAAAAACTGAGTCGCTTTCAACAAACTTGAAAGTGCCATTGGTGAACTTTTTGCTTTTTGCTAGAATTTTGCAATGTCTTATTATAATTTTCATTCTTTTACAGCTTGGGGAAGAAGAAAGACCTTGAGTAAATATTCAAAGAACAAGCGCTCAGAATTTGACCTATTCTGATGAACTTTCAAAGTGACTCAACTTGACAGTTTTTGGAGAAATGTAGATAGACTTTTAAGCCAGTTCTTAAGAGTTTCCTGCTGAAGTTCCCGGAATTAGTTTAAGATTCAGTGCAAAACTAGTGTAAGTGCCTATAATTGATAGGCACTTACAATAGTTCTTAACTGAACTATCAAAACATGTTGTAGCTGCAACCACAGGTCTTTTACAAGGGGCATAGGATTTTAAAGGACAGAAAATTCAGATGGTTATCCTAATCTAGTCATGTCAGTGATCATGAACTGAATCCACCCTCCCCTCCCCTCCCCTTAGAAACAAAAAAATAAAAAAAAAAAAATAAATAAAATTGAAAAAATAAAAAGAAAAAAGAAATTCTAGAATAAATAATCAACTTCTAATCCCCCCACTTCAAAAGATATGGGGCATATTGTTTTACCACTGATTGTCTGTCTGGCTGGCCGTCTCTCTGTCTATCTGCAAAACTTAACCAAATAACTTAACTTTACCAAATACTTCAAGGCTATTCAAGATACAATGCTCATATTTGGTATGATGATAGATCTCGATAGTGTGCATTTACAGATACTAAGGTCAAGGTCATGTGACATAGTCAAGCTCATCTGTCAAGGTCAAAGTTTAAAAAATCAAGAAAATCTGCGAAAGGTACTAAATATTGACCCTGGTCAGTCTTCCAAATCAAAGTAGTCTTAAAAAGTGTTGATACTTTTCTAAGGTCCAGATGGTTCCATATGGAGTGCTGGTCACATATTATAAAAGCAGTAATCAAGGATTCATGCAGGGTCCGAGAAGTTTTCTCTCGGAAAAGGTCCCAAGTGAAAATTATATTTCTTTCTTATACAGTCAAACTTGTCTTAAAGTACTAGTTCAGTCCAAAAAAATATTTTTTGTTTAATACGAATTCACGTTAAAATGTGTTTACACAACACAATGCGCCTATCTGCATAGTCAAATTATTTTCCGCTTGGGAGTAATCCGGCTGTAAAAATCGATTTTTTACCTGTCAAGATACTCGCTTCCGTTATCGTAGCCTGTTAACACACTTTAACCCCGTGACGTCACGACCCGGAGTCTCGATAGAATATCGAATAGAAATGGAGAGTAAATGGAATAGTCTAGACGACATTTTCGATCTTTTTTTCGCCGTGTTCATCCTCGGATGGTTCCCATGTTTAAGGAAGACAAAAGTACATAGACGAGGACATCTAGTCGAATCAATTAGAGCCGTATTTATAGGACCGCAAACAAGAACATTTCGGGAAGAAACTGGTGGCGAAAGGAGGCTGCCTAGAAATTAATTTTATTTGAATGAATTAGTACTTTGAGAAAAAGAAATCATCCAAAAATTCACAAAGTTATTGATGTATATTATAGACTACAACATCAGTTGTATTTACGGCGATTTTACAGTGTTCACGCCGATCTTTTTTATTGAAAGTTAACTATTTTTTTTACTTAAAGAAATACACAAATGCCGTGATCTTTATGACCGAGACAAAATGACTATTTTATTCAAAACACACAATAAAGCATTTATTTAGTAAACTTGTAAGAAGTCGATGCAGAATTCCGTGAAATGCCTTTGTTATGAATTTGAGTTTTCAAACTAAAGCCAACTTTTGCAAAGCGGACTAATTTTCTAAACTAGAGAGTAATGAACACTCCTAAAACTTTGATTTTCTGCCGCGGCTCCGGCCCAAAAGCCCCGTCCCCGCATTTTTTTGCGTAAAAATTCAAGGTTGGGTACGAAACACGCGCAATTCTTCCACGTCGCCTGTAGGAACTACATATAAACACGCAAAAAATCGACAAGAAAAAATATGCGAAGATTCTAATTTACGTAAAAGCAGAAAACCAAGAAAGGGTTCTTGAACATTTTTGCGCATCCGTTAACCCTTCGTATGTGTTTTTGCGTAAACACTAAGAGGATGCATAGAGATTTTACGCAGAAATTCCGAGGGTGGGGCTTTTGCGCTCGAGCACAGAAAATCCAAATCGGGAACAGTTCATTCCTGAACTAGCGCTAACTACAACTGCAGTGGTGTGTCCAGATGGGTTTCGGATCTAAAGAAACTCGATAGCATAATTATTTTATTTTCATGCAAAAATTCAACCGAAATTGTGTTACACAAGGTAAACGAACCTACGCTCAAACTTAAAATCAATTGTGCAGGTCACACTATACGCAGCTACGGGCAATTTTTCAACAAAATTATCTTTTACGAGACGCAGCAGTGAACATGTATCAAAATATCGTTGCGATATGCGCATGATCACTCGATAGGAAACATTCTGTGAACGTTTTATGCAAATCCGTAATTGATTTGTTTGTTTCAATGGGATTTTACGCTGCTTTCAACAATCTATCAGTTACATCAGGACGGCTGGAGTATGGAACAATGGATTTTTGTTAATTCTCACACCAGGTATACCATTACATCCTTTCAAAGCATCCAGCTGCATATCATACATTTGTCTACAATTATCGACCCATTTATGGAAGACAAATAGTCGGAAAAGATGAATGCCGCTGTCGGATATCAACTTGTGACCCGGGACCATTTAAATGATTGTCCGAAAAGCTAAAAACTGCGCTATGACAGCGGTCTGTCCGTAGTTAAAGGAGTTGTGTTAATAAGAATTAGTTGTCCAGATGAACGGACGGAGATGATACCGATGTACGACAACATTCGATGGTGTACAAAAATGAAATCTCACTTTGCATGTGACAATCGTGTCGTATTCTTAAGACTGTTTCACGAACGATTTAATCCTGAACGAAGGGCCGGTGTACTAGTAAATAATGTCGGGAAGTAGAAACAAAAGGAATATGTTTTGAATTTTTTAAGTACGTTGGTGATCTTCGAAATTCTTTCGTGACCTTGATTTTTTTTTCTGCATGAAAGCAATATATCCCTTCTACTTTGTAGCTGGGGTATAAAGACAGATTTAAAACGTCTTTCGAATCAAAGATAGTATTTTTTCAGGTGTAATTGTTTTAATTACAAAGTAAAGTCATCAGTAAGGGAATTCATATCGAGGGTTCAGCGCAAGACTGTACTAAGTGTAAATACAATGGATATACACCTAGTACAGTCTTGCACTAAGCGTCGATACATAATGAAATCGACAGGGACACCAAATAGAAGAATTAGATGTGTCGTAAAGCGGACTAATACCCCCACCCCCTCCCACACACACTCCATAGCGCCAGTTCCATAGGCCGTTTTTCGGACAAAGTTCAATTGCATCCTTGACCTTTGACCTTCATGACCCCAAACAAGAGTGCCGTTGACACAAGATATGCCGCCAAAAGGATTATCATTAAAACGAAAGGCCCATTTACTGTAATTGATTGATTGAATGGAGTTTAACGCCGCTTTCAACATTTTTTCAGTTATATCGCGGCGGCTGGAACACCTTACAATGGTTTCCTGGTATTTCTCTCACCAGTAGAACCATCACATCCTTTCCTAGCCTCCAGCTACTATCTCACATAAGTCTATGATTATCAACCCATTGTTGAGAGACAAATAGTAGGAAAGAATAAATGCCGCCGTCGGGAATCGAACCCGGGACCTCTAGATTGTCAGTCCGTCGCGCTACCAACTGCGCTATGACGGCGGCCCCCTTACTGTGATGGTACATCATAAGATTGAAAGGTGAGATTATGCACATGTTCATTAGATGAAGAATAACCTTTGAAAGTATCAACCATATCAATCCGTAAATGGGGAGTTGTTTACTTTCATCTCAAATGAACAATTTGTATTATAAAGAAAATGACAATAAGGCCGCTTTTTTCGTGAAGAATGAGTTACATTCACGAGAAATTTGACACGAGGGCCCCATTTTCAATGAAGCGGCGGAAATTCACCAAACTGCAACATGCACAAATTCTGGTGACAAAGAACATTTCGTGACAGTTTCTTTAAAATCACTTCATAGATAAATGAATTGCGTTCACAAGAATATCCCCTTTTCTATGACGCAGCTGAAATTCACCAAACCTCAGCAATAGGCAAAGATCAGGTGATTGGAAATATTTGCGGCAGTTTCATCCAAATCAGTCCATAAATGGAGGAGTTGCCTTCACAAGAAATTTTACAAGAAGGTTCCTCTTTCCATGACACGGCTGAAATTTACCAAACAATATGCGCTAGGTCAAGGACAAAAGATTGTAATGTACGGACACACTGATATCGGGACGGACGGACAGACGGAGATGATGATTCCGATATACGACCACCTTCGGCGGCGTATAAAAATAGGGCCCCTCCTTGGGTCATGGGTAACAACTATGCAAAGTTTCATGATTTAAAGTCACTTGAAAATAGAAGCCGGAAACGAAAAAGGACTAAGGACTGATGAGTAGTTAGGTCGGCAGATCGATAGACAGACGGGGTGAAATCATAATACCCCCCCCCCCCCCATCTACTTCGTAGGAGCCATAACAATTTGGCCGGACATGAATGCGTCACAGACCATCAGGGATTAAGGGCTGATAGCTTGAATATTCATGTCATTGAGCGTATCTATAGTATAGGCAGCAGTATGGAGAAAGACCAGAACAAAAAAATGAGTAAGAAAATGTTTAAAGTTTATGTATTCAGTACAAACAAGAAATGATTGTTAAAGACAAATGCTACAAAACAGCAATATTATCAACCTATTGACCTTGATAGGTAACCTTGACGTCACTTGACATGACCTTTGTATCTCAAGATAATTATTGATGAGATCTATCATTCTGCCAAATATGAGTATTGTATCTTCAATTGCCTTGGCTGAAGTAATTTGCAATTTTAAGTTTCGGGTTAAGTTTAGCAGACAGATGGACAACAGTAAAACAACATGCCCCCATCTTAGGATCTTATCATTGCGGGGGGGGGGGGGGGGGGGGGGCATAAAATTTAACATGTTAAACGTCTTTGTATACGCACAGTAATAATGGCTTTCTCTTCGTCGAGAATATAAGTGAATGAATGAATGAATGAATGAATGAATGAATGTTTATTTCAAGTAAATACGAGTTTTTAAGTGTCACCTGCAGAAATATTTCTTCTAAGAAAAAATCACGATTGATGAATATGAGAAAACAGATAGACCCCAGCCTGTTAAATACATATTTTCATTCAACCACAATAATTTTGTTTAGACTGTTGATGAGTCATCCAAGGATCATTCAAGTGAATTTTGTTTAATGCGGTCTCCACCAATAAAATACATACTTTTCATCAAATCACAGATCCAAGAATCACTTAATTGAAATTCGATTGATAATTGATATCCATCATTTGGCTTCTGAGAAAATGATTTTCAAATTTTACACTAAATTACATTTAGAGAAATGACCTCAGCCCATAAAATACATATTTTTCATTTAATCACAAATTTCTTCAAGACTGATAAAGGGTCACACAAGGATCACTTAAATGAAATTTGATTGATATCTATCCATTCGAATCTGAGAAAATGATTTTTAAAGATTTAACTATATAACAAGTTACATATGGAGAAATGACCTCTGCACATTAAACACATACTTTTTCTTTTATCATAATATTTTTTGCAGAGTGATAAAAGGTCACCCAAAGAGCATTTCAGAGAAATTTGGATGATATCCACCAGTAAGATTTTCAAAGCTTAAACGATATAGCATATAGAACAAGATATGTTTGTGAAACAGGAATGCCCCCAAAACAGCATTCTTTTTAGAAATTTGACCTTGACAGATGATCTTGATCTTGTCACATGACCTTGACCTATGTACCAGCAGCTGCCTATCACTGAGATCTATAATCATACCAAATATGAGCATTGTTTCTTGAATGGCCTTGAAAATATGGGCAATGTTAAGTTTTGCAGATAGACAGACAGACAATGGTAAAACAATATTCCCCCAATCTTTCTGTGTGAGTGTGTGTGTGTGTGGGGGGGGGGGGGGGTTTCCTCGCCAAAAATAAACATTCATGTGTACTTTTCTTTTGATCACAATAATTTTTTGTAGACTCAAACTCTAACTGGACATATTGGTGACTTTTAAACAAAACCAAGTTGAAAATTACCATAGAAATAGTTGAAAAGTATAGTTTCATTATTTTTTGCACTTAGTTCTTTTTCTGAATCTAGAATGATAATTGTCATTCTGAATAATAATTTACGAAATGCAAGGTAAGACTGACCAGTGGCAGATCCAGGGGAGGGGGTGCGTGGTTTTAAACGAGCACCCTCTAAACCAAATTATTTTTACATGCAGAATTTCATTTAATCTTCTACGATTCATGACATATTTGTTGTGAACATAAATTTGGTAGACAGTAAAGATCAAGATCAGTCTTCAAAATTGTGCAGTCTGATCTTAGCATACACTGCCTGCCTTCTCCTTTATTTTTTGGAAATTGTTGCATACTCGATATGTCCAGAAGAAAGAAAATTTGTTTAAATAAAATTCAAATTCAGCAAGAAAAGGGTTAAAATTGAAATACTAGCAAAACGAAACTCCCTTTTTACAAATCCTGGATCTGCCACCGTTGATGTCTATTGTCTACTATCTTGTTTTTAAAATGATTATTTCACAGAGTTCAAAGATGCTCCCCTTTTTCATAATGGGTCACATATCGTTTATTTTTCATAGGAGACATTGCTATAAAGCATATAAACATATAGACAGTTTGCAAGATGGTGCTGGCATTTCATAGGAAAAGAAGTGAGTTGTTCTTCCATCAAGTTTAGTCAGTTAGATTAGACAAACTTGTCCAAACTGTAGCCAGCATACACAGGATTCAAGCATGCTTGGACTGGAACGGATTGAATCAGTTACAAAGCTTCCTAACAGTAGTGCTGAATGGGTCTCTCACTTTGACTGCTCACGGGTGGTGGAGCTTAAACCTGTAACTGATAGCCATCCCTGTTCATATGAGCCCTTTCACCAAATTGAAATGTTGTACTCATAGGGACATCAACACAATCTGTAAATTAAAATAACATTTTCATAATCTAACTTTCAATTTACATTTAACAAGAGCACTCCCAGTGGCTTCTGATGTTTTATTTCAGTGAGATATGAAAAATCCAAGTAAAAAAAAAGAGGGATGATTTTTATCTCTGCTGGCCTTCTTGTCATGCTGGTGTGTCTGTAATGTGTCCATCTGTCTGTTGGTGTGTAATTTTTTTCTTTGACAAAGGGCAGATTTTAAATAAAACGGTGTCAAAATGTTTCTTTGATCACCCTTTGCCTAAATTGTTAAAGAAAATTTAATTGAACCCCCCCCCTTCCCCCCCCCCCCCCCCTAAAAAAGGGGGTGTGACAGGATGGGGCATTTTTTCACTTTGAAACCTTTGTCCTCCCAAACCATCAAGCCTTTTTCTTTGAAACTTAGCCTGGATATTTCTCTAGTAACCCTTTATTTAAATTGTAAAAGAAATTTTGATTGATTCCCAAATAATGCCAGGACAGGGCTTATTTTTCTTATAAAATATTTATTGATATTTTCAGTCCAAACAATTGGGCAGATTTCAATGTAACTTTGCATGGATGTTCCTTAGGTGCACCTTTACTTAAATTGGGTATGAAATTTTGATGGGACCAATGGTCCATAAATGTGAGTGTGGCAGGGCAGGGCAAATTTTCACTCTGAAATCTCAAAAAATCTTCTCCTCCCAATCAATGGGACTAATATCCCATTTACTCTTATTTTCCCAAAAATGTTTTAGAATGTTCTACTTATTTCAATCACCTTTATGTGACTTAAAAGATGGGTAAAGGGTATGCAGGTTAATAATGAGTATTGTGAAGCAATGTGGGCCAGACCCAGTACATCAATACAAAATGGTTCTAAAGAAACTTCAAAGTGTTGTATTCAGTCAAAGTAAGCATTGTTTAATGAAAGCCTTGGGATTTTAAAGCCAGTGGACCTCTTGTTACAAAAATGCCTCAAGATTTATCCTTCATAGTCTGGTTAGCTCTTGTGATGGTGTACACATTATGTCAAGTTTCAAGAGGATATCTTCAACATCAGAGATAGGACCAATATTGAAGTTAGTCTCAAACACCATCATTGACACCAAGATTATGGCATTAGACTCGCTTTTTATTTAAAACAGTTGAGCTAAAATTTCTTATATCCTTTGAACCTATATTTGAGTTTACCTTGCTTGTGCAAGCAATTTTTTGAAACTTGATTCATGTGGCAATGTGGTGCATTTCAAAAAACAAAGACATAGATATTAACACAAAACAATATTAAAGTTTTATTTCAGTTTCTATTTAACACTAGTTCATGGTGTATTAAAAACTCACATTGCACCTATAGTGCTCTGATGAAACCTTTAGATTCATCATTTTATATCAATTTTATTTTGAGAAACTATAATTCTTTTGATTGATAAGCACAAAACTGTTGATAAGTAATTTAAAACAATTCCAGAAATGCATTTTATACCGAAAGGTTGAATAATCATTTCAGATCCAGATAATTAACCGTAATCCACCTGCACAATATGCACAGTCAGACTGGGGTTGATGTCCTACGCAGAAAGTCTTTTTATGCGATGGTTCACATATATTTATTTAATTTTTTCATAAGCAGCAGCATTTTTATAGTTTTCCTATAAAGAATTCTCAATTTCACTTCCTTTAAAATAAATTTGAAAGATATCAAAATCACTGATCATCAGCATTTGGTAAAATTCAAGAACATCTTGAATTTAAACTTACTAAGAATACATACCTACTCAACATACCATGATAGGAAAACCTGATCATCTTCAGGGCAAAGTGGTTGATAACTGAATGGTATCCCTCAAAAGGTGACATTTTAAGATGAGAAGACAACTGTGTAGTATCTTTCCTCATGTGTCTACTGTCAACAATACAATCAAGTGTTACCATTGTCTCTGAAACAGAAAATTTAATTAAGAGATGAATATAATATTTTTTCATGTCATAGAGGTATGAAACTAAACCTCCTCATACTGTATGAATACATGAAGCAGATTCATACATGAGTGTGGTGAGATTTTTAGAACTAACTCAATATAATCTATTTATCTTATGTTTGATGCCAAAAATATAAAAAGAAAGTTACAATTTTTACAAAATAGCTGCTTATTGAAAATTGTTTTCATGGGGTTATGAAACCAATTTTTCAACCAATCAGGATATACAAATCTCAACTGAATTAAACCATTATTAAATGCAAGTTTTAGAACTCTTTTCTTCAAAACCATTTACCTTAAAAATTCAAAATGTGTTTTTTTTAAAGGTGAAACAAGAGGCCCTGAGACACCAAACTGGCTACTGAGTTATTCCTCAAATCATTCTGTATTGTGTAAGTGAAAATGAACATGCGGATCAATCCCCTTCAATATGTAGCAGTAATTCATCGGACGTTTCTCTGGTTCATTGAATTTACAGACAAAACCTCCCTAACAGTTAAAAACAGGGTGGGGGTACTTTACCTTATAATTCAGATGAACAGCTTTCGGAATAATCCTATTAATGGCTCTTTATCGAAGAAATTCTTAAAAGGAAACCAATCTCTAGTAAAATGATTGTAACATTACACAGAAAACTCAGTCGGTCAAGTCCCTTCTCGTTACACATGAATTCACAAAATCAGTCCACCCATTTCTCCGTGCTGAATCTTTCGGGAAAATGCATGAAAACTCCGTCTACATGCCGGTTACAACAAATTTCGGCTACACATCGCCTAGCGCCAGAGCTGCTGTTGTCCTTTTTGCTTCCCCCTTTTCGCAGTCTTAAATTTTGAACTTCGTTTTTCCTCTTTTATTTCGAGAGATCCCTCTTGTTTCCCTATTTTACACAATGGCGGATGTAAAGCGTCTACATGTGCTGACGTCACACGGCTTTATCGTCAAAATCGATAGGAGCTCGCTAATTGGATTTTTACGATAACACACCTGTGCGGATTAAAACAAAACTAGAATTTTGTTCGTTTTCGGACCAACGGATTTTTTGATAAAAAAGCATAACTATTGAGGATTTAAACAAAAAAAAACATGAAATTCTGGACTGAACTAGCACTTTAAGCAAGCACCCAAGGGACATACAAAAAGCGCTTGCTTAAGACAGGTGCTTGCTTAATACAGGTCAATTTCAGTGCAATTGGTTGATTTGGGAACTTGGTGACTACTTGCTTAAGAAAGGTTGTTTGCTGAATACAGGTGGCCCCTAAGACAGGTTTGACTGTATGTTCTTATGGGCAAGCAAAATGTTTTAACATACATGCAGTTACAACATTTTGCTTTCCCATAAACCAAAGAATTCTTAGGATTTTCTTATTTTCCAACTTGAAACCATGTCTTTGCTTGTTTCCCTTACCCTGTATCAGCCGCCACCATAGCGCAGTTGGTTAGGCATAAGACTTCCAATCTGGAAGTCATGGGTTCGACCCCCGGTGGCGGCAAATATCCTTTCCGACGTTTATCTCTCACCAATGGGTAGATAATCGTAAACCTATGTGAGATAGCAGTCGGAGGCTAGGAAAGGGTGTAATGGTAGTACAGGTGAAAGAAATACCAGGAATCCATTGTTAGGTGCTCCGGCCGCCGCGATATAACTGCGAAATTGTTTAAAGCGGCGTTAAACCCATTCAAACAAACCTTACCCTGTATCAGCACATCAGGTCCTGATCAGGGCCCGAGGTTATAAAACTACTCTCAGGCTCAATTCAAAATTTTCTCAAATTTCAATTAATGCTGTTTTATAACTCATTTTAATGTATTAACATAAAAGATAATATTAATAAGTTGTTATAAATAACAACTTATTAATATTATCTTTTATGTTAATACATTTATTTCAATTTAAAATGTTAGAAAATTGAGTCTGAGCCTGAGAAAAGTTTTATAACATTGGGCTTTGGTTTGGCCTTCAGCCCCTGCTATATATACACTGAAGGCCTTAGTCTATAGAATGGTTGTTGATCTTCAAAGAACTAGCTTTAAATAATTAATTGTAGATGAATTGTAGACCTACTACCAGTCATTTGAATTCATTTTCATAAAAAGTAATGATTCTAAAGGAACCCTATGTCCTAATATAACCCCACCACTTCTTTGGTTGGCACAATTGACTATTTTTGCATGAATTTCGGAAAACTGGAAGCCTTTAACAAACACCCATTCCCATCAAATCAATGCCAAAATGATTTCAACGGAGGGCCAATACAACTTTTTCCCGCCAAAATGTTAAGGTTTTTTAGCTCCACTGGCTGAAAGCCACTGGGGCTATTGTCATGGCGTTGTGTCCGTCGTGCGTCCGTCCGTGCGTGCGTCCGGTCGTAAACTTATCTTTAAAAATCTTCTCCTCAGAAACTACTGGATGGATTTCAACCAAACTTCACAGAAATGATCCTTGGGTGACCCTCTTTCAAAGATGTTCAAGAAATTTTGATCCAATGAAAAACATGGATTTAATGGGCGTGGCTAATATCCAAATATGGTAAAAAGTGAATTTTCTCAGATTCTAATCAATGGATACCAATCAAATTTTACATGAATGATCCTTGGGTGTGACCCTTTATCAGTCTATAAAAAAACATTGTGATCGGATGGAAAATGTGCATTTTATGGGCGGAGGTCATTTCTCTATATGATATATAGTGGAAACTTTGAAAATCATTTTCTCAGAACGTAACAGATGGATATTAACCAAATTTCACTGGAATGATCCTTGAGTGACCCTTTATCAGTCTACAAAAAATCATTATGATTGGATGAAAAATATGCATTTTATGGGCGGAGGTCATTTCTCTGTATGTTATATAGTGTAAACTTTGAAAATCATTTTCTCAGAATGTAACTGATGGATATCAACCAAATTTCACTGGAATGATTCTTGAGTGACCCTTTATCAGTGTACCAAAAATTATTTTGATTGGATGAAAAATATGCCATTTATGGGCGGAGGTCATTTCTCAATATGTTATATAGTGGAAACTTTGAAAATCATTTTCTCAGAATGTAACCAATGGATATCAACCAAATTTCACTGGAATGATCCTTAAGTGACCCTTTATCAGTCCACCAAAAAATATTGTGATCGGATGAAACATATTAATTTTATGGGTAGAGGTCAATTCTCAATATGTTAAATAGTGGAAACTATGTAAAACATTTTTCTCAGAATGTAACTGATGGATATCAATCAAACATTATTGGTATGATCTTTGGGTGACCCATTATCATGCAGCCAAAAATTATTTCAATTTGATTAAAAATATGTCTTTTAATAGCAGAGGTCATTTCTCTATCTGTTATATAGTTGAAACTTTGGAAATCATTTTCAACATCAGTAGAACCCCCAAATATCTAAAAAATCTAGTCAAAACATTTATTTGCTTTTACAAGAATTTCAAGCCTGTGGAGCGACTCAAGCCATTCATGGCTTTCTAGTTTTTTTTTAATACAGTACATCGCTTCATTATGCCAAAAGGTCAGAATACCTCACTCCTGCACAATTGTAAATTTTAATTTGCTCATGAATCGTTTTTTGTTAGCTCACCTGAGCACAAAGTGCTCAAGGGAGCTATTGTGATCGATCGTTGTCCGGCGTCCGTCTGTCCGTCACGGCGTCAACTTTTTCTTTAAATGACATCTCCTCCTAAACTTATGGGTCAAAATCAACCAAACTTGGCAGAAATATTCCTTGGGTGGTCCCTTATGAAAATTGCTCAAATGGAAAGGATCCGTGCCATATCACGGGAAAAGTGGCCTTAATGACAAATTTCTTGTTTTCACTATAGAAGCCACAGATATGGTCCAATCTTCATGAAACTTGGTCAGAATGTTTGTAAGATCATGAGGATGAAGTCTATTGAAAATGGGAAGGATCTGTGCCATATCACGGAAAAAGGGGCCTTAATGACAATTTTGTCAATAATTTCTTTAAACGACATCTCCTCCTAAACTTATGAGTCAAAATCAAGCAAACTTGGCAGAAATATTCCTTGGATGGTCCCTTATGAAAATTGCTCAAATGGAAAGGATCCATGCCATATCACGGGAAAAGGGGCCTTAAAGACAAATTTCTTGTTTACACTCTAGAAGCCACAAATATGGTCCAATTTTCATGAAACTTGGTCAGAATGTTTGTTAGGTCATGAGGATGAAGTCTATTGAAAATGGGAAGGATCCGTGCCATATCACGGAAAAAGGGGCCTTAATGACAATTTTGTCAATAATTTCTTTAAACGACATCTCCTCCTAAACTTATGAGTCAAAATCAAGCAAACTTGGCAGAAATATTCCTTGGATGGTCCCTTATGAAAATTGCTCAAATGGAAAGGATCCATGCCATATCACGGGAAAAGGGGCCTTAATGACAAATTTCTTGTTTACACTCTAGAAGCCACAAATATGGTCCAATTTTCATGAAACTTGGTCAAAATGTTTGTTAGGTCATGAGGATGAAGTCTTTTGAAAATGGGAAGGATCGGTGCCATATGACAGGAAAAGGCGTCTTAATGACAATTTTTTTGTTTACTCTCTAGAAGCCACAAATATGGTCCAATCATTATGAAACTTTGTTAGAATGTTTGTTAGGTCATGAGGATGAACTCATTTGAAAACGGGAAGTATCCGTGCCATTTCACGGGAAAAGGGGCCTTAATGACAATTTTCTCGTAAGAGCTCCAAACGCCACAAATATAGTCCAATCTTCATGAAACTTGATCAAAATGTTTGCTAGGTCACAAGAATGAACTCTGTTGAAAATGGGATGGTTCATGCCATATCATAGGAAATGGAGTCTTAATGATAATTTACTTGAAATATCAGGTGAGCGATTTAGGGCCCTCAGGGTCCTCTTGTTTGGTGTTGATTTTACAATTATTGTAAATCTCTTGCATTTGGAAATTTTAGTCATTTGTCCTTTTTTTAACACCTGTAGCCTGAAATAAAGCCCTACCTTTTCTAATAGAAATGAACCTGTCTTTGAGATTTCCAACGATTTCAAATATGCACAAAGCAAAGTCTCTGACTAGCCTGTGCATCCCCACAGTCTGAACAGAGTCTTTACTATGTATTTTATAGATAGATAAGGTCTCAAATTATCTGTAGACCATTTGGTTACTCTAAATATACAGTTGTCTACGCTGCTCAATGTTTACACCTCAAGAACATTTCAAAATGTTCGAAAGTTCACGCATAGGCTCAAATGTGATGATTATGATAATACCTTGAGGTTTTATTACAGCTTTATGGTTATCTAATTTTCAGTTCCTTGTATGAATAATATAAACAAGTTTTCTGTTTTACTGAAGAATTGGTATCACACTTAAAAATGAGATTAAGCAACTGAAGCCTTCACCTATTGATTATGGAATTAATAAAATACAGTTATTTGTATTTAAAAATTTCTATAATTTTCTTTCATAAGTCCTATTTCAGCTTGCTATATTCTTCATGTGTTCAAATAATGAATCAACTTGTCGTTTTGAAATGTTTGCCATTATTTTACTTGTTCTGATTTTATCTGTTTAATGTGATTCAATAAATTTTATACATCATTACTTTGATTAATGTTTCATTGTGATTTACATGGAACCTCATAACACGAGAATCACTGTTATTATCTAACAAGAGGTTGGCTATAAATATACATTTTGCAGTCCCTGGTGTAAAATAAAAAAGATTTGATGTTTAAATCGAGCGGCAAGGGCAAAACTTTAGTAAGTGCTTCTTAATTCATAGGCACTTACAATTGAGCCTGGGCTTACCAACAATTTGAAATGTTCGTGAGGTGCAAACATTGAGTAGCATTGAAAGCCACATACTGTAATTATAAAGTTACCTGATGGTCTACGGCTACTTTGAGACCTTATCTATTTACTAGACGCATAGCAAAGACTCTGGTCAGACTGTGCGGATACACAGGCTGGTCAGAATCTTGGCTTTGCGCATATTTGAAATTATTGGAAACTTCAGGCACAGGCTCAATTGTTTTGCGCTGCATTCATTCAAAACATTCACTCAACCATTCAAAATCACTCCAAACTCACTGAAAGAAATAGAATCAACAACTTCATGCAAAATAAATAAAGTTAAAAAAAAATCGCGATTTCATTGAAAAAAATCAAAATGTAAGGTTTGATAGGTTCCTGAAGAAATAGGAAGCTATTTATGGAACTTGTATGCATAAGGGAGGTAATCAATATCGCTAATTTTGTTCATCCTGAACAGAATTTTCGATATTGGATTACCTCCCATTAAATTCACTCAAAACTCGCTCCACACACTCATTCAATTTCACTCAAAATCATTCAAAAAACATTTACCTTGTCTGTTTCACGATGTTGTTAACTGTAGACATAGACATGTCTATGATCGCTCGAAATGTAATACTTTATTATTTGGCATCAATGAGCTTCAAAACATGGTATGGAACCCACATTTTTCATAAGGCCCCCTCTTATCCTCATGACGTCCACATGCCATCCATTTGTGACCAAAGTCAAAACATAGTAATTACAGCTTTAAATACGATGTTTGGTGACGATCGACGCTTTACTGGTTTTTCAATATTTATAGGCACTTACAATAGTAACCACTCGTAATGACATACCGTAATTACTTTTTACTGTTTATCCTAAAGAGACAAAATGCCTAGAGTAAAATAAATTGAAAAGAAAGATAACTTTCTATACATCTACTTGTATGCACTTAACATGGTTAAACCCCTTGGATTATGAGCCGAAAAGTTCAACAAAAATTAGACGACGTTCCTTGAACGAGTTTTTCGACTAAATACATAGCAAATTTTGAATGTTTTGGTTGTAGAATTGAGATCCTTCATTGTTCTAGACATATTTGGACCAAAAGTGAAAAATGATCGGATAGTCATACAAAGGAACCCGGGTTCATATGCTTGTCCCCAAATTGACCTCAATGGATCTATGACTTGCCAAGTGTAAAGCACCGCGATACATTGGAATCTATCCTTGTTTTCTTACCAGTTCAGGATGACAAAAAGGGGTAAAAATTGTTTGCCAATTATACCCCGCTTTGCACGCACAGTTGCGTGCAAAACGGGGTGAAATTGGTAAACAGTATGCGCCGTTTTGTCATGCTAAACGCAGGGCAGTTCTAGTTGGGCGGGCATAGCAAGTATATGTATTCCTGATAAACCCTGTAACATTCGGAAGCGAACCACGGACATTGTGATAGGAAGTCCGGCTTCTTACCAATGCAAAGGAAACATTGTGTTATGATAACTAGATAAAACATTGTAGTCGCTTTGAACTACAGCAAAAATTAATTATGTTTGGCCAGACTGAAGGCTGAACATGAAAAATTATCCTTCGGACCTATTGACAAAATACAAGATGTTGAATCACTATCGTAACTTAGAATTCCGACATTGAATAAATTCATTTAAATTAAATAGCCAGTAGAACTTGGGCGTCACGTGTCTTATGTTTTAGTTAAGTCAATTAAAAGTATTGCAATGATATCGCTTTGGCTGTTTACCAACATTTTGTGTTCTGTTATTTCGCACACCGGTATAATCCATGACATTCGCCCTGGCAGGGCGGGGCCAAAGTAACGGGTGGTTGTATTTAAGGTTAAGGTAGATCGGCTTTTTACCAAATCAACTCACTTTATAGATTGTTTACATGTATAACTTGAAACGTTTAATTGTAGGTGGGTAAAGCCTTGTTTACATTTGGCTTACGGAGCCCGTGGGGCGCCCGTATCTCGCCGTAGCCATAAAATCGTGCGGTGACATACGGTGTCCGTGCGATTATCGCACGGTCTTACGGGCACCGCAGAAACCTGCGATCTCGTTTAAAAAATGTTATACACATTTTTAAAAATCGCAAGCCCATAGCCTTGTGCGGACACCGCACGGACATCGCACAGAAGCCTTGCGATGATCGCGCGGACATCGCACTATATCTCATCTATAAAACATCCAAAATAAAACCCGTAGAATCGTGCGGTGACCGCACGGCATCCTCTCGATATCCGTACGGTGTCCGTACGTTTGAGGCAAAATCGCACGGGCATCTAGCTGACATCGCATGACTACTTTGCGGCAACCTCACAGATAGGATATATAAATTTTAGAAGGTCGATGCCATATTGATGTTTTACATGTACCATCTAATACAATTGCACACATGAGTGTATGGACCGAAGGTTTTGCAAGAATTCTTCAACAAGTCCGTGCAGCCCGTACGGGCGGCCGCAAAGTGTCCGTGGAAAAAAAAATTCCATCTTACGGAACCCGTACGATCTCCGCACGGATATCTCACGATTACCTTGCGATATCGCACGGGACCCGTACGGTCTCATTGAGGTATGTTACCTCAAATATTTTTACAAATCGCACGGTCACCGTGCGGCATTGTGAATACTTACGCCGTAGACCGTAGCTGTCTGCGATGTTCAAAAAATCGCAATAAAAATCGCAAGCTGCGATATCGTACGACCACCGTGGCAAATGTAAACTAGGCTTAACCAAAACCTCGTAACTTCAGCTTGGAAGTTAAGAGGTTTGAGTAACCCAACGATGAAATGTGTTCACTTTTGCCAAGCATGATAATCCTTTTTGTTTTGAGATACCGTTATTTATACGGGTTAACGATAAAGGTCGACTATCTTATGAAAGAACCCAACATATTGAAAAGTAAACTCACCAAATTATGTCACGGTTAAGCCATACCCTGCCAGGTCTTTTATAACGCAGAATACAACCACATAATTTTATCCGAGGCATGACCTGTCCGTTCCATTTAGTCACATTACCTTCCTATTGCCCAGTGATGGGAGACAAAGGACGCTTTTCACAAGCACTTGTCGAATGAATGGAATTATGGTCAAATTAAGGATCGAACTCGCAAATTCTGGTTTGAAAACCCAACGCGTAAACGACTGAGCTAACCGAACTCCGATACATTCAGCCATTGAGAAAGTTGCTTTTTTTACTCGGACAAAACCCCAGGCAATAATACAGCTACGGCGTTGCATTCTTTGTGCGAAAACTATGATACTGTAAAATATCTCTGGAATTACTTTAGTCATTTTGACTAGAAAATTGAAAGAAAAAATATATTCTCTATTAAATGATTTGTTTTGAATATCAAGGAGACGGTGAAGTTATGACTATATGTGAATTTAAAAAGAAGAAAAAAATGCAGCTTTTCAAGTTGTTTTTACACTAGCTAGCACTTAACAATCGAATGTACAGGCACCCGAATACCAAGCTGTAGTTTAGATCTAACCATAGAAAAAAACCGACAGCTTATTTCTCCATGGCTGCATAAAAAATCTCCCTGTTTTATTAGATTGGGTAATGCTATTTAATAGCATCCGGGGAAATATAAAGATAAAATTCAAGCTTTATGTAATCAGACCAGATGGTAGCAATTCATGTAAATGACTTTATTGCGTTTTTATGCACTACAATGTTTCATGAAATAAAATTAAGACATCAAGATAAATAGGTTTTTTTCCACAATAATAGTTTTGTCAATGAAGTATATATGTTTGCCTATCGCATCATTATGGGACTATGCCATCGTTATAATCACAATATCTCTACTGTCTATTAAATCAAAGCACTGAAAGTAATGCGATGTTGGAATGCGTCGAATGTAGTGTTGATTTCAAACAAACGCATTTCTATATTAACAGCTGAGGACTATTCCTCTCCGTGTGGCAAATGAATAATTAAGTTATCCCAAGATAGTGGGGATGCATGTGCCTGTTTGAAATCAACATAATGATATAAGGCCCCTTTTACAACGATGCGGCTAAATACAACAAATCAACCGAACTATCCACAAGGCCAAGTTACTGATAACATTCTATAAATAGTTCAATGAGACCTGACTTTTAATGTAGAAGACTTGAGTTCATAAAATTTTAGCCTTTGGCCCCCTTTTCCGTGACACAGAAAGATATTGTCCAACCCCGACAACATGCGCAAAATGAGAAAGAATTAAGTAGGGACATTCTGAGAAGGTTAAAGACCAATTCAATCATGTATGTAGGAGGACTTGCGTTCAAAAGATAATTGCCCATCTAAAGAGTTGTGTTAACAACTTGTGAATTGAATGTCCCCTTTTCAATGACGCGCCCAAATATTACAAAGACCGTAAAATATACATAATGTCAGTTGACATGGAACATTCTGCGACAATTTTAATGATATCCGACCGGTAATTGAAGATGCGTTGGCAAGAATTTGGGCATACATACTCCTTTCCCCGTGACACGGCAAGAGATATCACAAACCCCGATAATATACAAAAGCTCAGTTGACTCGGATCAGTCTGTGAAAAATCTATCCAAATCCAACCATATGTGTAGGAGTTGCGTTCACAAAATATTTTCAGACGTATGGACGGATTGGCGGACAGACAGAATGATTTCAGTAGACGGCATATAAAAAGGGGCATTATTCTTATCCTGCTGATTTCGAATTTTATTTCAAGCTACTTTCATATTTAGACACATTTCAAGAAGTTTGGCTAAACTTTTCCCCCATTATAATTAAGTACAAAGCAGGCAGTATGCCTTAGATGAGATCGCTCATATGTACAGGCTGATCTTTGTCTATATAGTCTATTAGTCTCAGTTTTGGCCGTTACACAATTCATTGCGTCTAAAAATAGCATCTCATTCCGCGGACAGAACTCTGTAATATACAGTGTATGAGAGATTTAATGAACAGCAAGAAACTAACAAAGGTATTCCGATTCTGAACTTCATGTTTTTGGTTCTTCATGGGTTGAATAGGCAAAGATATCTCACCATATACAGTTAAAATCATCGTGAAATTGACATGCATCTCAATCAAAACCATTCTAAATCGCTCATTCAGCGCTCCAATCATTCATTCCAAACACTCACTCAAACCATTCAAAAACGATCAAACCCATTGAAAACTATAGAATCAACAACGTCATTCAATATAATTTTTGATAGAGAAAAATCGCGATTTCACTGACATAATTCAAATTGTTAACGTCTCATAGGTTCCTGAAGAAATAGGTAGCTACGTATAGAACTTTTATGCATTTTTTATTAAAGGGAGGTAATCAATATTGCTAATTTTGTTCATCCTGAACAAAATTTGCAATATTTGATTACCTCCCATTAAATTCACTCAAAAGTCGCTCCGCACACTCATTCAATTTCATTCCGAAACCATTCCAAAATCATTCACCTTGTCAATTTCACAATGCTGTTAACTGTACTGTACCCCCAACGTTGTGGTTGTTTTAAACCGAATCATCCAAAACCTATATCTGACAGACAAGTCCATGTCGTCATCCACCAACAACTTATAGTCCGGCAGAAATTAAGCTGGACCTAGTAGTGTGGTATAAAGTTTTTTTCTTGATTGATTCTGGTAGCTTAGACATTGCACATCAAGAATCTGAATGATGACATCTTGTCATCATTGAGCATTTTGAGAAAATGGAGATGGCAGCCAGGGTTATCGTGAAATATACAAACTGATCTTTAACTTGCTAAAATTATTTTTCTGAACCTACTTTTTTACTTATTCTGGTCACCAAGATGCTTATTAGAACTCAGAAAATAAGTTTATGTGTGAATTGAAATTTGAATTTGGACTTGTAATCAAGATGGCAGCCAAATGGAATTCGGTATTAGTAAAGAGTGTCAAAAGCCATGTTATGACAGACTTCAACCTCAGAATGATTTCAACCAATTTGTTCAGAGGCTGAAACCATTTTCTTTTTGAGAATGGGTAAAGAGTTCTAGTCATCTGATTTCATATTTTTCGAAAATTGAACTTGGCAGCCAGGAATGCATAAATGCAAATTTGTGCTAAAAATAAATTGTCAATCTGGAAGAATTTTAAGGCCAGTTAAGCTGATTCCTAGATTGATTCTTCTAGCCAAGGCATTCATCAATACATTGTAATAACACTGATGACACAAGATGGTAGCCAAGTCGGCAACATTTAGTTCGTAAGTCATCAGATCAATTTTGAAAAAAGGCTCATAAAACCAACCTCTAATCTAACTTCTTTCCGAAATTTGAAGTCAGTCAGGAAAAAATGAATGTAGATTTCAACCTAAAAACAAATAAACCTTCCACTCGCCATTTTTGCTATTAACATACCTTGCCAAAATAGGTGAGAAAACGACTGTCTTAAACAAAACTCAAACGATTATGGTTATTAGGTTAGTTTTTAGCAAGTTGAGCTCTTTATAAAAGGCAACAGCTCTACATGAATTTTGATAATATAACATGCCATTGAATATTTGTCTAGGTTGAATCTAAATATGAGATTATCCTTACTTGAAACTTGGACGGATGACAGCCTATATTGTGTATATGTTGTAAAACCTAATATAAAAAGCAAAAAAGTGAACAAAAAATGTATTTCTCTAAATGAAACATTTTTTTTTAAAAAATGTCTTTTGCTTTTTGATATTCAACAAAGCAGCCACGAATGAAAGGAATAAAAAAATGTATTGAAATCTTGCTATCATGTTGATTACAGCGCGAGCTATTTTAAGTATAATGACACATCTGAACAGATGAAAAGTTTAAAAAATTTAATGTTTATCACAGTTGACTAAGGACCTAGATCATTGCACAGTGTCAGACTCTCAACCATAGGCACCATGGTTCGATCTCCGGTCGAGGCTTACATTGTATGGATGTGTGTCCACCAGTGCTCTAAGCAATGCAGTTTTGCTGAAATACTGATAAAAGTGGCTGTACACCCGAGTAAAAAAACTCAACTGATTTTGCAGCTTTCCCTTATATAACAATTCTTTGGTCATCAAGCTTTCAAGCTTGGCAGCTCAGACAAACATAAAATTTTAATTCACAATGAACAAATTTTGATAATTGAAAAACGTGGAATGACAGTCAAAAAGGCAATTGATTGAAATGATCATTTGACCTTACTATGTAAGAATCAAGTTGTCAACATTGGATATTTTGGGTTCTACTTGTCGTTCTGAGCGGTCTAAAGATGTCGCAAAAGAATTTAAAAATTGACAGAAAAACACTGTCTACGCTTCTTATTATCTTTTATCTTATTATAGTGGCCCATGCATCTTATTAAGGAATTCAGTATTCATTTCAATCATGAAGTGCTTATTTCAAGATTACAACATTCTCAATGCGAGATGGCAACCAGTTTTAAATACTAAATTAGCTTGTATCCAAATACATGTAAAATAATAAGATCAGAGGGGGCATCATACACTCCTCGATGTGATATTGCATAATATGGCATGGAATTATTCATTTGACGCAGATCCAAGACGTTAATATGCGTTATCTCTGGTCCGACTGGTAAATTAAGGTGAATTTCAAGATGGCAGCTAAAATAACTTTTATGTAAGAAACGCTTTTGTAGATGTCCTTCAACATTTGTATCTGTTTTATGAGTTCTTAATGCCATCCTCATAATCATAGTCAATCAGAAAATCAATAGGTTCTAATTTATAGATGACAGCCAATTTTAAGAACAAACATTGTCCTCTTTTTCTTTTAGTCTGTGGACCAGTAAGAGTCACCTTATAATTACAAATGAATGTCGAAGAGTGATATTTATTTGTTCATTGGACCTCTCTGAGCCTAAATAAGGGTGTTTATATTATGTAATTTTGGGTATGACTTGCTATCAAATTGCAAGATCTAAGGGAAAACAAGTGGAATTCAATAGAGAACCATCAGCATAAAGATAGGGTTAAAGATGCTGTCATCCACATTCCTGGCTGCCATCTCAAACTAAGAAAACAACTCATATGTAGTGAGAGATACAATCCGCTTGATTAAAGGAGGATGGAAAGAGAATAAAATTTTATTAAAATGAAAAAGAATTGAGCAAAACTGTGTAAACTCCTATTCAGCAATGTTGCCAAACAATCAACCGTTCTGTTTGGCAGCCATCTTAACTTATAAACACAATTATGATTATCAATTTGAAAACTAGTATTTGCTTTATCAGAAAACAGCGAGTTAGCCGAATAATAGTAATATTATATAAAAGTATAAAGGACATTTAACATTGTAGCTAATCAAAATGGTATCAAAATTCTCATTTTTGCACTCCTGGCCGCCATCTAGTAAGGAAGTTACTTTACAACCGTTTATGGGGTATCAATCAGATTTTAAGTAGACAGGATTGCAGCTATCATTAAGAGACATAACAGGAATTAAACCAATTCAAAAGTTTGGTTTGTCAAATAGAATCTATTGTTCTCTAAATGCTGCGTAATATTACTGTTTGGCTGCCATGTTGTCTAAAACAGTTATTGTTTCTTTCGTTTTATGGGTTAATTTCCTCATTATACTTAAAAGTATGATTTTTACGACAAAACTAAGGTAAAAAAATGCATAAAAACCTATCATCAAAGCAAGTAAAGTGGTAGCATGTACTTGTTCAAGGGGTCCTGGCTGCCATCTCGATTTTCTCAAAATGCTCAATGATGACAAAGTGTCATCAGGCAGATTCTTGATGAGTAAGACTTGGGCTACAAGAATCAGCCAAGAAAAAAACTTTATACCACACTTCTAGGTTCAAGAAAAATATGCCATTTTTCTGCCGGACTATTACAACTTTTTAATAGGTAATTATCACATATTTCGAGCATTTAACTGCCTCGATAGCTCAGTGGTTAGAGCGTAGGTCTTCTGATCCGAAGGTCAGGGGTTCGAGTCCTGGTGACAGCGAGGTGTTTCCTTGGGCAAGAAACTTAATAGTTACTGCCTCAGTCCACCCAGCGGTAAATGGGTAGAAGTGGATGAAAACCCTTCAAAAAAAAAAAAAAAAAGGATTCCACTGCCTCTCGAATTTCTCATGCAAAATTGATAACATCTAGAATGAGTCACCTGCCAGTAATACCCGAAAGGGGAGTTAGGCAGTATGTATAGATAGATAGATAGATAGATTTAAACAAACGTCTAGAATGTTTGGAGTTGTTCAAATGAATAGTTATATCATTTAAATTTTATGTATGATAATATTATCTTCGATTACAAACTGACTGATTATCCACAACAAATTGAGGTGAGAAATAATCCGGCGAAGAGATCATGTGACAAATCCAGATTGAAATTGTCTTAGGTTCATAATGGGTTTTGGTAAATCTATGATTGAATCTGGATGCCTAGTCGCCATATTGCATTTTTAGCGTTTTACAGGAAAAAAACAAAACATTTATGCTTAAAATACCCTGTGTAATGAGTTGAATGCTGTCACATTATTTCATATTGGGTACGCATGTAGTGGTCAAGTTATATAATTTTTTATTCTTTAAGTTTCTAGAAGGTACATGCAAAATTATGCAATTTAGGTATGGCATATGCTTCTATTTTTATCACTCAATTAACTAGATTAGTCTTGAAGAAGATGGTAGAATATTCCAGAAGTAGTTGACTTTCTATATAAGTACGTAAATTGGTAGAACAGTGAGACAAATTTCTAAGGTGCTGGTTACATGTCTATCATCAGGCTGGGATTTATTTGGATTCATGTGAGTTTGTTAGTAGTGACATGAGTATATCATTGGATTAAAACGCTTAATACTTTGGGATTATTGGATTATTATTATTTATTTTTTTTGAAAGGATATTTGCATACGGACAGAACCTTGGATTTTTAACAGAGATAAGTAGCTATAATATTGTCTTTAAGTTTTTGTTGTTTGGTTTTGTTAATAAAACTATCAAATTGTAAACCTTGTTCGTTTGACTTCTGCTGGCCCATAACAAATTGGGGGCTTCAGTTTTTGTTGTTTGGTTTTGTTAATAAAACTATCAAATTGTAAACCTTGTTCGTTTGACTTCTGCTGGCCCATAACAAATTGGGGGCTTCTCCGTGATAAACCAATTTTATTATTAACTAGTTGAACATCGTTTATACAGAAAGTCTAATTTTTTTCTAATGAAAGTTATACCAGCAGAGGTCATCCATGGTATTTTCGGTCTCAGAATTGGAGTATTTTAATTTCATTAAAATGTTTATTTAACTTTTCGATATGTACACACCAATTCTGCATTTAAGATAAATTTCGTTTCTGATTGGTCGATTGGTAACTACGCAACTAGAAATACACGTCATTGGAATCGATATTTGATTGGTTATCGCTTATAAGGTTGATTTTAAGTGATTCCTTTAGATCACAGTTCGAAAAATTCTCGACGTTTTCGAAAGTCATTGTTAATTTTTAGCTCCACTGGCTGAAAGCCACTGGGGCTATTGTCATGGCGTTGTGTCCGTCGTGCGTCCGTCCGTCCGTGCGTGCGTGCGTCCGGTCGTAAACTTTTCTTTAAAAATCTTCTCCTCAGAAACTACTGGATGAATTTCAACCAAACTTCACAGGAATGATCCTTGGATGAACCTCTTTCAAAGTTGTTCAAGAAATTTTGATCCAATGAAAAACATGGATTTAATGGGCGTGGCTAATTTCCAAATATGGTAAAAAGTGAGTTTTCTCAGATTCTAATCAATGGATACCAATAAAATTTTACATGAATGATCCTTGTGTGGCCCTTTATCAGTCTACAAAAAATCATTGTGATCGGATGGAAAATATGCATTTTATGGGCGGAGGTCAATTCTCTATATGTTATATAGTGGAAACTTTGAAAATCATTTTCTCAGAATGTAACTGATGGATATCAACCAAATTTCATTGGATTGATCCTTGAGTGACCCTTTGTCAGTCTACAAAAAATCATTGTGATCGGGTGGAAAATATGCATTTTATGGGCGGAGGTCAATTCTCTATATGTTATTTAGTGAAAAATTTGAAAATCATTTTCTCAGAATGTAACAGATGGATATCAACCAAATTTCACTGGAATGATTCTTGAACGACCCTTTATCAGTCTACGAAAAAATCATTGTGATCGGATGAAAAATATGCATTTTATGGGCAGAGGTCATTTCTCTATATGTTATATAGTGGAAAATTTTAAAATCATTTTCTCAGAATCTAAATTTTGGATATCAACCAAATTCACTGAAATGATCCTTGAGTGACCCTTTATCAGTGTATCCAAAAATTATTTTGATTGGATGAAAAATATGTATTTTGTGGGCGGAGGTCATTTCTCAATATGTTAAATAGTCGAAACTATGAACATCATTTTCTCAGAATGTAACTGATGGATATCAATCAAACATTTTTGGTACAATCTTTGGGTGACCCATTATCATGCAGCCAAAAATTATTTTGATTTGATGAAAAATATGTCTTTTAAGAGTGGAGGTCATTTCTCTATTTGTTATATATAGTTGAAACTTTGAAAATCATTTTCAACATCAATAAACCCCAAACATCTAAAAATCTAGTCAAAACATTTATTTGTTTTTACAAGAATTTCAAGCCTGTGGAGCGACACAAGCCATTCATGGCTTTCTAGTTTTAAAATACGTCACTTGTTATTTAGGATTTTTGATAGTTATTCGTGTATGATCTCAACTGATGTCATTACGCCGAACGTAATATTTTGATTTTTGGTTTACAAGTCCAATGCGCCAACCACTGAGCCAAAGAAAATCTTCCCTGACGCAAGTGTCAGACATTGTATTTATCCCAAAGAAGCTATACAGGGCAGTGGTGAGAGTGGTTTCCCTAGACACACTTCCCCCTTAAGAGTTGTCATATTTTGATGGCGATTAGCATGTATAGGCATTAAAGTGCTTCATGTATTAACAAAGTCGGTACAATGCCGACTTATGTGGCTCAATGGACTCATCCCGGATTGGATTTATCTTCGCCAGTTTACCAGATATTGCTTCAAAATATGTTCGTTGATTGACGACTTAAACGTTGTACCTACAGCCAGTTTAATCTGAAGTATTCCACGTTTAGCCTCGTCCTTGATTTTTTTTGTTTGTTTAATGTCCACGACCATTCCAATTTCTCAAGAGATCTGCCATGTCGAAGGTCAAAGGACAGGGCCTGCGATGTACCAATTGAAACTGTAGCCATGTAGTTTTTGCTTGTTTGTTTGTCCGAATGGGTTTTACGCAGCTTTCAACAATATTTCAGTTATATTGCGACGGCTTGAGCACCTAACAATGGATTTCTGAAATTTCTCACACCAGCACTTCGATTACATCGGTCAAGCTGCTATCTCACATAGGTTTACGATTATCGACCTATCGATGGAAGATAAATAGTCAGAAAGGATAAGCGCCGCCGTCGGGAATCGAACTCGAGACTGTGTTTTACTACGGTAGCGAGAATACAAGCGAATTTTTGTCAATTGTTATATCCGGTAAACGTCCATACATGCGTGTGCTTAAACACGGACCCTAAAAAATGGGACTTGGCGTAAATTAGTTTTTGGAAATAGGTAATATATAGACCACGTTTGTGCAGGCTGATCATAGTCTTTACATTCTACCAATAATTTATACACAGAAGCCATACGTCGTGAACAGCACCTGAATAGTTGATAGAGAAATTCATTCATGCAATTTGTCCAGTGATTGTTGTTTGACGAGTCACCATGTTTTATGTTGGCGTCATGGCCCCATATTTGATGGATTGCTCTGTCTCTTAACAGACATTTCCTAATAAATGTCCATTAGTCCAGTATTTGTCTCGTAAAAGCATGTGAAGTACAGTTATCATTAATATGTCTGTACGTTTGAACGCTTTAACTGAATCAAATATAAGACTATAAATTCATTTCACAAATTGCTATTAAAACTTCTTAAAAGGGCCTTCTGGGATCTCCACGAAATAAGTATTTTTAAAAAAAGAATCTAATTCCTGTCGCGGTTAATCGTAGATCGCATTTCAAAAATCCAGCAGAAGTGGACATGTTCCGTCGCAAAGTAAGCAAATCATCGTAGCTTTAGCTTTTTTCCAATCTGAAGTTACGAGGTTTGAGTAACAGGAAGATGATTTAAGTTCAATTGGATGTATATCGCCTTTCTATAAAACTGAGTTAAAACCTACAAAAAACT
This sequence comes from Fragum whitleyi, assembly GCA_948146395.1. Lineage (NCBI taxonomy): Eukaryota > Metazoa > Mollusca > Bivalvia > Cardiida > Cardiidae > Fragum > Fragum whitleyi. The sequence continues at coordinate 10,099,776 of OX411543.1, read as the reverse complement.
GCTTTACCTCGATTTCAAATGCAGCGGAAAGTTTTCCAGACTCTGCTTTGCCAGGTCAAAATATTGAGTTATAGTTTTTTTATAAGACCTGTTTCACAGAACGGATTATTTATTATGTGAGAGAAGTGCCGGTAACACTCCTGCTTTGACTGCATATACTGAAACGAATGTTACTTGTCGATTTCGTATCTTTTCTGAATCTAGATCGATCATTCTACCATACTATTTATACATAATCGATATGTGATCCTCTAGTTGATTTTTGCTTTATCCAATATCTTTCTTTATATTTATCTTATGGAGTTTTCTCTCTTTTCTCACAGACGTGTCACCGTCAAATATATTTATATATTACAAATTTAAAAAATCGCAGAACTACTCTATACTAATTATTTCCTACAGTTTTATTGCGTTGCGAAATTGGAGAAATTAAAAAATCAATTGAGAGTGCTATAGAATATTTAAATATTTAATTTGATATTTTGAAATAAAAATTCCTCTGCGATGCGCTAAATAATGTATCGTCGCTCTCAAGTGAAATCATTAAGAAACTTTTCAATTATCTCTAGAAATATTTACAGTGACAGAATAGTTTCCTATTTGAGGCTTTAATTACACAAACTACTTATAATGAAAGAAGTCCCACGGAATTAAACTTAATAAGAAGTCTTCTTTGAGAACGTGCTCGTTTCCCTCAAGTTGAATGACAGATTGTGAAAATAAGGGGTATTTTAGGAATACAAAAATAGTTCAAAATGCTCATTTTGATTGATGTTCTGCAGTTTGCGCTCAGTCGGAAAGTTATACTCTTAGAAGGTAATGCTTCCAACATGTAATTGTGATGAACCAGGCAAAAACGGACCATTTAAACGTTGTGAAAATTATCAACGTAGGTCAGACTGTGAAGACTCATCAGGAGAGATGCTATTCACAACAGATACATATTCTTAATCAAGAATTATCTACCTTAATATTTTATTGTTTCCAAAGAGCCGTCTCTAGATGAGCTGTCGAGCCAAATTACCTATGTCACGAGTTCGAACTCCTAATCGGCCATCTTTTCATTCGACATTTAACATAAGTCAATGTGATAGACGTCATTTGTCTTTAACTATTTTGTGATAAATTCAGATATGTAGGATAGGCATCGGATCGAATATGATTGTACTAGCACAGGAAACGGTTAGATGAATAGAGGCACCAGTCGTTTTGATATAACTGCATTTCTGTTGAAAGCGACATTTAAAAGCATACGAATAAATAATCTGCCTTATTTCTGTTAGATTCTATCTCGTTTTCAAACATTTATTTTCGTTAGTTCCAACTTTACATGACATTTTATAATTCAACACCAGTTGAGTCTGCTAAGATTCCTGGTCTCAGATTGGTTAAACTTCGCTTACAAATAAATGGCTGAAACTACGATTGGACGGAACGGCGATTAATTTATCGAGGATTGAACAGAATTTGGCACGAACGTCTTTTTCCCTTAAATATTGAAATGTTTTCATCACGGCGCTGTCATCTATCTGTTTGGAACACAGCCTAAACCCTCCATTATCCAACAATTTTCAAGATAGGCTTCTTACTGCTCTTTAGTCTTGAAGGACAAACTGTTTAAATGCATAGGTGATATATACTGAAAAAAAATACACGAAAGACACGAAATTGTGTTTTGGTCCAAATTACATTTGTAAATCCCAGTAATTCCAGATATTTAGTTATTGCGACACCAAAAGAAGTTATCAAACATAAACACACATTGCGCGTAAGTGCATTACATGGAAATACAATGGCCGATTCCACGAGAGGCTATAGTTTAGAATCAAAATTTTTAAGATCGCGGAGACAAGACTTTTGAATTCAACAAGCCTATCTTTATTCTACCTCTATCTTTATGCCACCTCAATGCCGTTAACAGGTTTGTACGGGTTTGAGTAATACTATTCTTGTTTTACTCCATCTTAAAACTGTCAAGAGATTCGTAATGACGTAACCACCGTCTGTGAGTGTCAGTTTCTGTCAGCACAATAAATGATTGCCAAAGGTAACCTCTCACATCGACCGTCTAGGGCCAAAGTCTAAATAAAGTACTCAGAACTTTTGTCTTGCTAAAACCCATTTATCTTCCTTAAACAGTATTTGCCACGTCATTTTTTTCAAAATCCTATTATGCTTGAAAGTTACCTCATTCCGTGTAATGATCTAGACCTTATTTCGAGAAAACGTGGTAAACAAAAAGTTTTTTCCAAGCTTAAATTCTTTTTGTACCAATTGAACTTTCTACCGGTGTTTGTTGATATGCATCGTTTGTTAACCATTCATATGGTCATATACATGTATGTTTTTGGAAATATCAGCAAGAGTACCGCCTTCTCAAAGGACTTGGTAAAAAGAGCAAACAGTTAAATTTAGATATATCTCAATACGCACAATTTGGGCTTTACTTTGATTTTCGGTGTCCCTATGCAAAAGCCCCACTTTAGAACTACTTGATTACAAGGAAAGCAGATAAGTGGAATTCCTTTGTAGTTAAGATTTATTAATATCTTTGTTAAGAATCAGAACTTGAAAAACTAGACATTAATTTGATATTATATTTTATACGATATATACCCCATTTTGAGAAATGGCTACCAGTTTGACAATATCCTAGATTAGTTTGTTATCTAGACCAATCTGCCTTTACTGCATAGAGACAGGAAAAATGTTTCTTTCGTTCAGTGGCTACTGCTCTGTGTTTTTTGTTTCCATCGTTTGATAATTTCCTAAATCTCTCGACATCCTTCATGATCGATATCTAGAAGCCGGTTTAATTCTCGTCCATGAAATCACCAGAAGCCCTAGAATTTTTTTTTACTGAAAGCGTACCTACTTTTAATTGTATCTGTAGTGTATAAATGATAAGGCTTTATCATAACATTTGAATGAACATGTAATTTCTATAATTGTTTGTTTCTTCGATCGTGATTTTTGTCATCGTCATTATAAAATAAAATTAATATTTCGTATTTTGTATTGAAAACCAAATCCTCAAAAGTATGATTATTTTATGGAAATAAGATATCAGTATCGTCATACCAACACGTTTGTGAAGTTTAAATGAAAATGAATCTTTAATTATAAAGTTCAGTATCATACAAGGTGTAGTAGAACTTGAAAGGAAATTGAACGTTAAAACGTTAAACAGAAAGTAGATATGGTCCCTTTTATGGTTCCCATTACAAACATAAAGGCTACAAAAAAAAGACATTTTATACAAATGAGCACTGTTATAATTTTCTTTTTAATAAGAATGCAGTTGGTGCAGACATCGTGTCATCATCTGGGTTATCGAGTATTTGTCGATGTCAGATGGTTGTCAGATTACATCGATGCAATATTAGCTATGCTTCTTATGTCCTTTATATAATTTTTTTCTCTTACGAGGGTTGTTTTCTCAATAGCATTCAAATAGTCAAATGGAAATTACTTCCCATCCAAGTGTTCTCCGTGATTTAAAATACACTTCATTTAATGAATCAATTTCAGAATTACATCATGGTACGCTGATTTAGGATAGGAGTCGCTGACTGACGGCTGAGCTAAGAGCCTGCCTGGGCTTGTATCGATACCAGATTAAACTCTAAAATTGTGAAAAAGAAATGCGTCATGGTGCTAGATCCTGAAAGTATGGTGGGTTGAGCAAAACAGTTAACTTGCGAGCAGATTTTAAAAAAAATTGGTTAACAAGCTCAGGTGTATGTGATGGAGCAGTATCATGAAGAAGGCGTAAATGTCCAATTTCCGACACAAGACGTCGTTGCTGACTATATTCTTGGGCTTTTTGCGAACAATATCCTGATAATACCAACCTTTATAGTCCGTTTGACTTCTGTATGGACCAACCTTTTCATCAATTACATAAAATTGCATTTGAATGAAGGGTTTGTATGTGGTAAAATCTTAATTTCAGCTCAATACCATTCCAAAAATATTTTTTGATAACACAACGATTTCAAAATAATGATCTTGTCTGTCTTGATAATATTTTCGCATTTTCCGCTCTTAAACACGAGGGGTGATGGAGGCTGTTTAGTCGTAACGGTTTCAGATTTGATATCCAAAGGTTGTAAAATTCTTCAACAAACTTAATTTTATAAAATACACGATTTTATACTAAAACAACTCACTTAAAATCTTACACTTGTGACTCAGCCCCTATGCAAATCAGTACTATTTTTGGTTACACAATTCGCTGTTCCGTTAAATACAGACACAAGTAGGTATGAAAAGCTGAAAGTTAACATGTAGACAGACGGACAAAATCATTATTTTACATTCAAAAATTCTGAAAAACAAAACTCATCCAGCGAAATGTTGGTCCATATAAAAGTCAAACGGACTTTAACAATTTTGCCCATCTTTATACTTTTGGCAATTGCAGGCTATCTACCGTGTTTGGTTAGCCATATTCTGTTTCCAACTATTCTTCCTGGTTCGAACTAGTCACCAGTAACTTTGTCCTTGATTAAATTTTGATACACTTTTAGCAATAGCTTAACAGTTTGTATTCGTACCTTTTTAAGATATCTGTCATCATTTTAGGTACCCATCAGGTAGAAATAGTTCATACTTTCAAAATTCGCTTGCAAATAAAATGCGGTAGTCATATGCAAACAGCTTTTACAATATCATGAATCGTGTTGTTGCCAACAGTTATATCTTTAACTTATGAGTTACTTGTATTGCCTGATACAGTCACAGGTCGACCACATCTGCTTCATTAGATACCTTATTAGGCCCATAGACTTTACCATTTTCAGAAAAATTCTGCTTTACCGAAAGAATTTTGTAAGAATTTCTTAATAGTCTCCTACTTCTGCTATATTATCAAAATTTTTCCGAGCCATTTTGACAACAGTGATTGACGACAAGCTCAACTTGATTGATGATTCTTATATACTAGGAACACGTCTAACCGGCCACTATAGAAATTTTGAAAAAAAATGCTGAGAAACAATCGAATCTGAAAAAAAGTTTGTTTATGAAGTCACAAGCATGATACCCACCAGATTAGATTAAAACTACTTACTAATTATTGTCATTAATATTGTAATTAATGCTGACAACGTCAAAATGCACGTGCCGCATGAGAAATTGCATTTGATTTAATCTAACTTGAGTTAATCATTAGATGCAATCCACGCAAACAAGAAAAAACGTCCTCATTTGAAAAAAGAATCATTGCACGAATGACTCCATCCGAAGGAGAAAGGGCAATCGGTATGCTGCAACAAGGAGCCGGAGTACGAGAGGTAAACCATTTTTTCTTGAGAATATGCTTAACATGTGGTCATGCATGGTCTAAATGTTCCATTTATGATCTCAGCAGCAAACTTGTAATTTTCAGGTCGCCAGGCATTTTGGTCGGCGCCATTCTACCATAGGAGCTCTTTGGCACAAGTTTCAACAGACTGGTAGCAAAATTGACCGACCAATGCGAGCACTGGAAAGGGTTGTAACGCATCAAGGTGACCGGTACATTCTACTCATGCATTTGAGGGACAGATTTAGGCCGGCAACAGTCACCACTAGGAGCACAACGGGCATCGTGACCAGAAGTTGCGAAACCGGTTGAGGGAATCAGGAATCCGCCCACATCGACCATATGTAGGACCCATTCTGACAGCTAGACATCGACGTGCACGCCTAGCATGGACAAAGGCTCACCTTCGATGGCGACGTGACGACTGGGCGACAGTGCTGTTCAACGATGAATCGAGGTTTAATCTCAGACGTTCGGATGATATTGATAGGGTTTACATGAGGCGAGGTGGGCGTTATCGGGACTCTTGTGTTCTGGAAAATGATCGTTTCTAATCGGTGATGATTGGGGTGGCATTTCACTACAGCACCAAATAGAGGCAAGTGTGATCGACGGTAACCTGAATGCACAGCGATACCAAACTGAAGTTCGCGGCCCGGTTGTTTTGCCTTTTATGTAGGCACACCAAAACACGATTTTAATGCAGGACAACGCTACGAGCCATTCTGTAAGAACCACGAGGCAATATCTGACTGATAACAATGTGCAAGTGATGGACTGACCAGCACGTTCACAAGATTTGAGTCCCATCGAACACATTTGGGATTTGATAGATAGACGCTTACATAACTTAAGAAACCCGCCACAGACAGTTGTGGAACTTCATCAAGAGGTTGTCAGTCAATGGAATTTACTCACTCAGATTGACATTCGACCTTACTTTCATTCAATGAGAAGGAGATGTGAAGCGGTGTTAGCTGCAGAAGGAGGGCATACTCGATGTTAACATTTGTATATTTTGAAAAGGAGGGTAACTGCGATTGCTCAAAGATTTCAAAAGCAAAACGAATTAAATGTTGATTGTTGTTTGACTTTTTTTAATAAATTGTTATTTATTGAGCGTTGCCTATATTTAATATGTGGCCGGTTAGATCTTTTGACAAGTATATAACCAAGTGCACTTGAAGGCTTGTGTTTATACCGTCGCCAATGTATTGAATAGAGGGATCCAGACACTCTTTCAGTCGGTAGAATACCTAACTGCAACATTGGATATCGTGAGTTCGAGTCTGGGCACACTAACAAACTTTTCGTCTTTCGTATGAGACGTTAATGCGAGGTCCCATATGAGGGTACTTTACAAAAACACTCTGGATCATAGCATTAGTTTCATTATAAAATCTTGCACACTCCCCCGGAACAACCGAACGCCCTCCGTGGGCGCCGCTCACATACACAAGCCCATTTGAACAAAATTATGCTGTTTTTACTGGAAAACCATTTTTGGTCACATATTGCTTCTTGGCATTTTAGTATATTTGGCATACTCAATGGAATTTAAAAGAACTGTATAGAAGATGCATTGAATTTCCTTTGTTAAGATATCCCTATTTCTTTGAGTTAATGAGAGTTCAACTCGGTTACTGAAATGACTTCCATATTCTTCAACAAATTACGAGAAGTTTTATTTACATGTGGCCAATATAAAATACAATGCAACGAATGATAAAAAAGGTAATTTCACTAAACATTCGTATTTAATTTGTTTTTCATTCAATACATGATGTAATTCTACGGAACAAAAATCAAAATACATAGAATATTCGAGAGATTAACGTTGGTCGGAAGAACATGTACATATTTCAATCTTTGTATAACATATTTATGGCATATTTTCTCTTATTGTTCAGGTTGAAAAAATATAAGAAAATTCAGAGTACAGTTGTAATTTAGCGTGAAATTGACATTCACCCCGATCAAAGCCATTCAGAAACATTCAATCAGCCCCCAATCAAAGCATTCAAAGCACTCACCCAATTACCTAAAATGCTCAGAATTAAAAAGAAGTAATAAAAAAATCGATTATTGCATCCAATTTAGGCGAATTAAGCAATATTTTATTATATCTCTTGAATTTCCTGCAAAATTTACTTATCGCACTCAATCAAATCCATTCCAAAATCATTCTAAATCATTTTTTCTGGTCAATTTCACGAAGTTTTTATCAGTTTAACAGTATATGGTCGTTGTTCATTACTGCTTCCGTCTGTCAGGAATTCATTTCTCGACAACAATTGAATTAATTTTGCTGAAACATCAGAACTGTCACCCGCCGAACGAATGTCAAATACGTATAATATATTATGGCCTGATTCAATTGTTTATGTCAAGTATAGCAGAGCATTTGTTTTTGAAACTCTGGATAGTGTAAACACACACCAGTCGATTAAAACAAAATTATGCTGTTTTAACTCTGAAAACCCTTCTTGGTCACACATTGCTTCTTGATTTTTGTGATTATGCGCATAGTTCAATTGGAATTAAAAAGAACTATGCGTGTAGTTCTCTGGGTCGCGAAATAAAAGATTGATAACCAGTGTGTTATAGAAAATATTTTGATACAAAAAATAGGTTCTGTAGGAATTTGAAATGGTCATCTTGTGTTTTGGCTCTGAAATGTTTTACCCAAAGAAGAATTCTTTTGAAAAAGTCATTTTAGGAATCCACGAAACAATTTAACATAGGCCCTTGACTATGAAATACTAACAATAACTTAAATGTTATTTTCCGAATAATTTCAAAGAATGTCTAGTTGGATACACGTGTTCTTGTCTGTACAGTAAACGTTTAAATTCTATCAAATTTAAAATTGACACACATATACAATGAATTATTAATTTATCGAAATTGGAACGACTTTTGGACACTTTAAAAAATAATGATAGAATTACAATCGTACTTTTCATATTGAAATATACGTTTAGTCATGCGATGTAACGTTGTCGCTATAGAGCCTCTTTCAAGGAACATTCCTTTCACAATTCATCAAGATTAGCCCATCGATTAAGGAGGAGAAGTGTTTATAGAAATTGGGGACGCCGGACAATGCACATCGCACGAAACACGTCGCACTACACACATTGAACGATCGCAATAGCTGACCTTGTGCTCAGGTGAGCTTAAAAGGGATTTTTTAATCTCGGACTTGAATATTTATATTCGCCGTGAAATCAATCACAAAGTAACGTGTTGTAGTCTATTGAATCTGATGGTTTAACTATGTTCTAACATAAAGTTTGTGTAATACATTAAATTAGCTAATAGGTCTTGTAGTTATTTTTAATCCCGTAATATATTTCTTGGTAAGCGAGGTAGAACATGTTTGAAAGCAAATACAAACCTATCAAATTGACCTTCAGTTAGTGTATCGTTGATGTCCGACAAGAAAAGTATTGACTAAATAATGCAATTACATCAAATACAGAAACAGCAACAACTGTTGTGTTTTGATGGTGCTTGGGTTGTCCGAAAAACTATAAACTATCTTTTTTCCAAAACTTTTTTTTAAATACACTCGCACATGGGACTTAGTAAGGTTATCTTACAATTACTGAGAGTAAATAATATCCTACTCTTTTATCTAATTTTATACATGATTCGAAAACTTGTTGAAAGAAATCTATTCTAAATAGACCTAAGTGATCCCATTTTATTGTATTACTACAGTATCCGATCACAGATTTTTTCATTGTCAATCGGGTAGACGTTCTAAATATGTTTTCAAACCTGTAAACTTTAGGTGAATTGATTTTAACGTTTTGTATAGATGTTCCTCCCTATTTGATCACGCGTATCTTGTCGCAGCTTGGATATGTTATATTGCTTCACGGCAAAAGGGACCTTATTGATGAATTCTTTGTTAACAGAACTTCTCCCTCATCTATGCATGGATCTCCATTCAACTTTTGAAAAAAATCTTCCTTTTCCTATATCGATTTGAATGTTGTTGCAGTTCGGTAAGAAAATGCACTACCGCAGACAGAAAAATTTATGGATGAATTTGTACTCAACTTTCACAGAATGTCCTTCATTATGTAAGTGTTCAAAGATAATCCTCTATGTAGGTATTATGTTGCGTCATGGTAAAGGGGTCTTTCATATAAAACACTAGTCTTTTTGGAATAATTGAAGGATTTTCATGACACCTACATGGGTAAGTTTTGAACAAGTGATAATCTGTCTGCTTATTGTCATCATTTTACAAAGTTATGCTGCATCTTTGAAGAAGGGGCCTTTCCGTTAAATGTCTTTACACGATAATCCTACATTTTGTGGACGGATTTGGATGGCAATTTCAAGACCGTTACATTGACAGATCAGAAGACCGGTCTGACCAGGACTCTATTTTCGCAGGGCGCTGTTTTCGTTCTTCTAATGTGAATGTACTTAAACTATTGTGGTACATAACAATAACTTTGTATATTCCTTTCTAAGCTAAAGGGCTTGTATATCAAAATATACGAACTTATTTCAATGAATCATTATTTACTATATCAACCATGAGATCTTTGTTCCTGCTCCTTTATCCCTGAATATTAGGATAAAGATTTTTTAATGGAATGTCTTGTCTGCACAGTTTGTTCAATAAATGTTCACGTGAACATTCTTGTAAATAACATGCACATGCTAAAATTTTCGTCAAACGAAGGGAGGCTTTACAAAGCTAGGTAACTGTATGTGAACTGACATATGATATAACCCGCAGAGAATCATAAATGAAAATTCACGTAAGAAAATTGAACAATAAATATTTGATGACATCGGAAAATATGTAATAATATAACGTACTTGTCGGTATGTAAAAACGAGTAATTTTGAAAGAAAATTAGATTTACCCTAGTATTTTATCATCTTGAATATTTTTTTTTTTCTTTTCTTTTGGAATTATCCAACGTTGAAATACGTTCAGATTTTTATTTCTAGAATTGTACAGCTCAAAAAGAAACTTTTTTTTTTAAAAAATAAAAAATTCTATAGATATTAGTGCGCTTACAGAAACCAGGTCCAACCGAATCCTTCTCTCTCATATAAATCTGATCCTTTTACAATAGGCGCGATACATTCTTACATAGTGCGGATATTTTTCCTACCATTTGAAATGATGATAAATTTATTTTTGTGGAATGAACGCATTGAGACCCTTAATGAAAATATATTCATGGACGAGTACATTTCTGTATTGCTTTTCTACTTAAACGGTTCAGTACAATGTTTTCATCATATTTTAAAAAAAAAATCGTATCATTTGGCCAGAACAAAGTATAAAAAAGGGACCATGATGATCATAGAACGCTCTGGGTCACTTTGACCCTTGGTACATCACATCAATCAAATAGGAAGATGTCAACAAGGAGATAATTTCTAAATAAGATCAATACCATGGACTGTTTCCAGCCAAGAGTAAAAAGGATATGCCTGGGCACAGCCCTTCATGAACATATGTGTACAAGAACAAGTTTTAAAGATTTCTTCCTTTCTGTCTGAGTAAAAGAGGGTTAGTTCATTCAGAGCCCAAATATGAACCCAGGGTCATGACATGGAAACATGGGTAGAGGTTCACTATGTAATATTACAAACAAATATGGAAGATGTCTGCTCTGCCTTTCGGTTCAGAATAGAAGAATTTTTAATTTTTTGCTTTTTGAATCTATCTGAAAAAGGTTGCACCTGGGTTCTGCCCAAACATGACCCAAAAGTCTTGATATAGACAAACTTGGTACTGGTCCACTAGATGCTGCTATATACAATATTATGAAAGCTGTCTCCTCTCTGGTTTCAGAGAAGAAGATTTTTAAAGATTTTCGCTCTTTGATTCTATGTTAAAATGGTTGCGCCCGGGTGGGGCCAAAATATGACCCCTGGGTCAAGCTATAGACAAACTTGGAACTGGTCCACTAGATGATGCCTCATAAAGAATAGGATAGCTGTCCGCCTTTTGGTTTCAGAGAAGAAGCTTTTTTTTGAAAAATGATTTTTGCTCTTTGATTCTATGAAAAAAGGGTTGCTCCCGGGTGGAGCTCAGATATGACCCCAGGGTCTTAATATGAATAAACTTGGTAGAGGCCTATTAGAAGATGCTACATAACAAAAATGCAAGCTGGTTGCCTTCTGGCTTCAAAGAAGAAGGTTGTTGAAGATTTTCCTATTTTCACCCTTTTTGTTATGGTTTAAGGGAGAGTCAAGGGTGGATTTCATTTATTTGAATAACTTTGGTAGACCTTCCTGGAACATTCCTGTAAAGTGTCATCAAAATTGGCCCATGGTTTTAAGAGGAGAAGATATTTTAAGAAAGTGTGGACGACGCACGACTGACGACGGACATTGGAAGATCACAATAGCTCACCTGAGCACATAGCTCACACAGAGCACTTCGTGCTCATGCCCAGGGCACTTCGTGCTCATGCCCAGGGCACTTCGTGATCATGTGATCTAAAAAGGTGCACCTAATGTCCTTTCAATTAAATAAGTACCTTTATTTCTCCGAGTTACAGGATAATAAAAGAAATCATCAACCTTAATTCAAATTAAACTCGGTTACTGAAATGACTTCCATAGTCTTCAACAAATTACTAGAAGTTTTATTCACTTGTGGCCAATTTAAAATAGAATGCAACTAAAGAAAAGAAGGTCGTTTCACAAATAATTCGTATTTAATTTGTTTTTCATTTAATACATGATGTAATTCTACAAAACAAGAAAGCAAAATACAAAGAATATTCGACCGACTAATGTTGATCGGAAGGAAAACATGTACATAATTCAATCTTTATTTGTATAACATATTTTATAGCATATTTTGTCTCTTTTTGTAGAAAAAAAAAAAAAATAATAGAAAATTCGGAGTACACTGGATACTATCGTGTAATTGATAATCACCTTGATAAGGTAATAACCCGTGATATGTTAGACTTCTCATAATTGAAAGTGTGATCTATTTATTTTCACTACATGTATAATTGACAGAATCGAGCCTGTCTCATCGTCCTTATATCTCCTGAAAAACAACACCGAAATCGTTTCAATAATGATGATAATAACAAAAAAAATAACATTCATGTAATTTCCAAGAAATAACATTAATGTTCAGAGAACTTTAATATTACTTTGATGCCTTAAAATAATAATCGACGCTTTCAATATCAAAAAATAAATTTAAAAATAAAAAAAAAAAAAACAGATTTTTGATGAGAAAGCTGTTCAACTCTCAAATTTCCGCCATTTTTTTTCCTTGGGCTGCGATTTTAGCTAGTAAGTTCTAGACCTACGATATTTATGTTCCCCTTAAACCATTTGCAGTTTGTTTTATGCCCGTGCTCATATGTTTCGCAGATAACAGGAGTGCGAATATTTAATGTAGGGTTTTAATGCGACAGAAGGCAAGGGGCGGACAAGCAATCAATACACTGCTGGAGAGAGAGTAGGACGGAAAAACGAGTTAAAGTGTGGTTAAAAGCGGTGTAAAGAAACATTAAAAAAGGATAGCAAGGTACAATAAGTGTGAAGATAGACCTATATTAGGTGTAGGATACTCAAATTATGATCGGGCCTGGGATCGAACTCGCAATTTCTAGATGAACAGCCCAACGCGTTAACGATTGAGCTTACTGAGTCCCGTATTATTCAGCCAATGAGGGAGTTGATTTATACTCAGCCGTTTTCGGGAAAAACCAGAGGCACAGTCATGGCGATGCCATCGTTGTCATCTTTGCGCGAAAACTTTGTAATATTTCACGTACTACTTCAGACATTCTTTACTCTTTTAATCTTTTGATTGTTTTACACATTATCTAAAAATTGACATCTGAATGTAGGCTCCCACATACCGAGGTTTGTTTAGACATAACCCAGTATTAAGCTTATTTAGTCATGGCTGCATAAAAACCTCCCTGAGTTGCATAGTTCAATGAGACCTGACTTTTAATGTAGAAGACTTGCGTTCACATTATTTTAGCATTTTGGCCCCCTTTTCCGTGACACAGAAAAATATTACACAACCACGCCAACATGCGCAAAATGAGAAAAGCAGGAGGAGTTGCGTTCAAAAGAAAATTGCCCATCTGAAGAGTTGCGTAAACAAGACTTGTGAATTGAAGGTTCCATTTTCAATGACGCGGCCAAATATCACAAAGCCCGTAAAATATGCATAATGTCAGTTGACTTTGAACTTTTGTGACAATTTTGATGATATCCGACCGGTTATTGAAGTTGCGTTGGCAAAAATTTGGGCATAAATACTCCTTTCCGCGTGACACAGCAAGAGATATCACAAACCCCGAACATTCTGTGAAAAATCTATCCAAATTCAACCATATATGTAGAAGGAGTTGCGTTCACGAAATATTTGCAGACCTACTGATGGATTGGCGGACAGTCAATGATTTTAGTAGACGACCACCTTCGATGGCATATAAAAAGGGGCATTATTCTTATCCTGCTGCTTTCGAATTTTATTTCAAACTACTTTCATATTTAGACACATTTCAAGCAGTTCGGCTCAATTTTTCTCCCACAATAATTAAGTAAAAGCAGGCAGTATAGCCTTAGATGAGACTACTCATATGTACAGGCTTATATTTGTCTATATGGTCTATTAGTCTAAGTTTTGGCCGTTACAAATTCCCTTGTGTTGAAAAATAGCATCTTATTCCGCGGACGGAACTCTGTAATATACAGTTTAGGAGAGCTTTAATGAACAGCAAGAAACTGCTAAGGGTATTCCGATTCTGAACTTAATGTTGTGGGTTCTTCATAGGTTGAATAGGCAAGAATATTTCACCATGTACTGTCCCCTTTACATTGTGGTTGGGATAAACCAAATCGTCCAAAACCTTGATCTTACGGAAAAATCAATGTCGTCTTCGTCAAAAAACTTTTAACTTTTAATGCGAGAAAGCGAGATAAGTTGGTAATAGCGGAAATTATGATACTCCCCTGCGATAAGGGTGAAAACATTTGATAAGGGTGAAAACATTCGCAAAACATTTTGAAAATAATACTTAACTTAGCAAATTCAGGTGCATACAATTGAGGAAAACATCTAAAATGTTCGCAGACATATTTTCATCTTGAACGTATAACATGTCTATGAAGCTGGCACTTCAATCGCCAATCGACATATACATAATATATACCTATATACCTAATGTATACCTAAGAAGGTCTCTTTTAGCACTTCAATCAACATTCAGGTCTACATTCAAACTTTTTCAATGAAGAGCTATTCAATCGACATTCAGGTCTACATTCAAACTTTTTCAATGTAGAGCTCTTCAATCGAGATTCAGGTCTACATATAAATTTTCCAATGTAGAGCTACGCAATCGACATTCAGGTCTACATTCAAACTTTTTTAATGTAGAGCTATTCACTCGACATTCAGGTCTACATTCAAACTTAATCAATGTAGAACTATACAATCGACATTCAGGTCTGCATTCAAGCTTATTGAAATGAAGAGCTATTCAATCGACATTCAGGTCTACATTCAAACGTTTTCAATGTAGAGCTATTCCATCGTTTTCAGGTCTACATTCAATTTTTTCAATGTAGAGCTACTCAATCGACATTCAGGTCTACATTCAAACTTTTTCAATGTAGAGATATTCAGTCGACATTCAGGTCTACATTCAAACTTTTCTCAATGTAGAACTATACAATCGATATTCAGGTCAACATTCAATCTTTTCCATGTAGAGCTATTCAATCGACATTAAGCTCTACATTCAAATTTGCCAATGTATAGCTACGCAATCGACATTCAGGTCTACATTCAATTTTCTCAATGTAGAGCTACACAATCGACAATCAGGTCTACATTCAAACTTTTTCAATGTAGAGTTAGGCAATCGACATTCAGGTCTACATTTAAACCTTTATAAATGTAGAGCTATTCAATCGACATTCAGGTCTACATTCAAACTTTTTCAATTTAGAGCTATTCCATCGACATTCAGGTCTACATTAATTTTTTTTTCAATGTAGAGGTATTCAGTCGTCATTCAGGTCTACATTCAAACTTTATCAATGTAGAACTATACAATCGATATTCAGGTCTACATTCAAACTTTTTCAATGTTGAGCTATTCCGTCGGCATTCAGGTCTACATTCGAACTTTTTCAATGTAGTGCTATTCCATCGACATTTAGGTCGCCATTCAATATTTTTCAATGTAGAGCTACGCAATCGACATTAAGATCTACATTTAGATTTTCCAATATAGAGCTATGCAATCGACATTCAGAACTACATTCAAATTTTCTCAATGTATAGCTATGCAAAGGACAAACAGGTCGCCATTCATTTTTTTTTCAATGTAGAGCTACGCAATTGACACTCAGGTCTACATTCCAAACTTTTAATGTACAGGTACGCAGTCGACATCCAGGTATGTGTGTGAAGCTGGCACTTCAAACTTCAAACATTCAAACTCTTTCTATGTAGAGCTACGCAATCGACATTCATGTCTTTCTTCTATTTTCTAAATGTAGAGCAATTCAATCGACATTCATTTTTTTTTCAATATACAGCTACGCAATCAACATTCAGGTCTACATTCTATTTTTATAATGTTGAGCAATTCAATCGACATTCAGATCTACACTCAAGATTTTTCAATGTAAGGCTACGCATTGACATTCACGTCTACAATCAATTTTCCGTGTGAAAGGCTTGGAAATCGACAGTCAGGACTAAATTACTTCCTCTCAATGTAGAGATTTACAATCGAAATTAAGGTCTACATCCAATGTTATCAATGTAACGGCAGCCTACGCAATCGACATTTAGGGGCCGTATTCACCAACGCATTTTGCATCAATTTAGCACACTAATTCCCTAGAATAAAGAATTTAGAATTTAGTACGTATTCACCAACCCATTCTAAATTACGGAATGGACTAAATTCTTAAGAATAAAGTCGTTTTTCCAAGTCTAATACCTACCGTGCTAAATGTAAAAAAATGGCGAATGTCCGCCTCGCTTCGGATGGAAAACATGTTTTTATATCAACGTTATGACAAATACAATGTCAAAATAGATAGAATTTCCCATTAATTTTCCTTTCTGACACATAATTTATGTTTTCGTTCGAATTATTTACCGAATGACGTCAAACCCATTTGTGACGCAATTTAACCTTGAAGTGTATGTTTACATCTCGACAGAATGATAAATTTTACAATATTCTCGGCGAGTTTTCAGGGATTTCACATTGTATTTACATTGCAAGGGAGGAGGATGGTTAAGGAGTAATATATTTTTAAGTGAAGTAAAGTTTTCAGGGTGGTGTATGGATAGGATCAAGACAGATGGAGGAAAGAAGACGAAGGTAGATTGTCATTTCAACTTGAGCAATAGAAAGCTTGGTGCATTTTTACTCAAGATTCTATTTGTTTGGGTGCCGATACTTTCTGCAAAGCAACACCATGAACATGGTACAAGTTAAAGGAGAATCTCAAATCATCGAAATAGACGTGTTTTATCAAAAGTTGGAAAGAAAGCTCTCTCGGTGAAAGATTTAGGTAGGCATCATGTTGACCTCGTTGCCAAGTTTGAGTTGAATTTAGTTGTTGTTTTTTTCTTGTTCAACATTCTATTTCTTATTGCTCTTTTCGGCCCAGTTAAGTCTAATTTTGGCCTTACTACCAATAAATAAACATGGTGTTTACTGGAGAATCAAAATGATACACAGTTTGTCAATCGAAAATTTAAACCCCGTAACTACAGCGAGTAATTTTACGGTTTTTCGACTGCCAAATAAATACAATTGTTTCTGTCAACTGTGATCGAAGATATTATTGCTAATTTAATTAATCTTTGCATTCAGCCGACCAATTGTCTCATCAAAATATTGAATATTGAAATGAAGTAGATATGACGATTCATTTCGACTACAAAAATATATATACATTTAAATATCATTTCTTAGCAAGGAGGGAAATTAAAAGAGTGAAGGGCAGAAACGCAATGGTTACTCTTTTTATTTGCGCCTCGTCAAATTTTGGGAACCATCGTAAGTCTGTGGCCGCTTAAGTGCTGTATAAACCGTTCTAAACTAAGTCTATTCTAAATTGCGTTGGTGAATACGCACTTTAGTCCATTCTTGGGAAAGTCCAGACTTAGCAATTTAGCCTAGACTAAATTCTAAAATTTAGAATATGTTGGTGAATACGACCCCTGGTCTACAATCAATTTCCTCAATGCAGAATAACGTAATCGGCATTCAGCCTTAGATTTAAACTATTTCTATGTAAAGCTATGCAATCAATAAAAGGTCTATACGATCAGTTTTGCAATCGACATTTAGTTCCATTTGATTTTCTCAATTAAGAGCTGCACAAACGGCAGCCGGGTTTATATTCAATTTTCTCAATGTAGAGCTACACAATCGACCTTCAGGTCTACATTCAATTTGCTCAATTTAGACCTTTGCAATCGACATGTAGGTCTACATTCAATTTTCTCAATGTAGAGCTACGCATCGACAGTTAGGTCTAGATTCAAACTATTTCATTGTAGATATATACAATAGATTTTCAGGTCTACATTAAATTTTCTCAATGTAGACTATGCAATCGACATTCAGGTCTACATTTAAACTTGTTCAATGAACTCTGAAACGAACTTCTAAACGACCACTTGGTTTTTGCTATGAATTGATTATTTTCTGTGGTATCTGAAAGTAGTCGAATTTATAAAGAAAAATAAATCGAGGAGAATCATCAATTAACATCAACTGGAAAAAAGGCAACGAATTCAAGGGAATTCAAGGGTACTCCTAATTTCAAAATTAACATTGGTGGTGGTGGGGTCATCTAAGTATTTTATGCTTGTGTGAGAAACACAATAGTATTTTGATATGATGTGATATGATATTTGACACGCAAAAGTTAAAGTTTTTTACGTGAAAATAAGCCCAGCCCTGCGACGCCAATATTCGGGGTCAATCAAAATGTTTTTGACAATTTAAGTAAAGGGTCACACAAGGAACATCCATGCCAAGTTTCATTGAATTCAGCCCGGTGGTTTAAGAGAAGGCTTTTACTGTTAAAAATGCCACACCCATATTTTGGGTTATATCCCAATTTCTGTAACAATTTCAGAAGAGTGTCACCCAAGGAACAATTCTTCATAGTTTCGTTAAACTAAGCGCATTGAGAAGATGACTAAAGAAAAAGTATACGGACGGACGGACTGACGCTCGACGGACACACCGCCCATGACAATATCTCGCTAAAATCTCGCTAGTGGAGCTAAAAACACGATCCGTCAGTGGCGGGTTATACTCCCAGAATAATTGCTTGATATTAAAGTTTTCTTTAAATCAACAGTCAAAACTTATTTAAAACAGTTTACGATGACAACTTTCGTATGTAGGTTAAAATATCATTTGCTGAATGTTTCCCAGGATGTTGGGCTGATTGCTGGGGAAATGCAAAGATCTTACATCAAGCGCCTATTGAAAGACATGTTTATTGGGCATATTTCCAACCAGTGTTTGTCGCTAGTGAATTAATATAGCATTAGCCACGCTTGAAGCTAATCGATTCATATGAACGATTTTTGAAAAAGACTTTCATTGGTCGCAAAAAAAAGAAAAAGATCTGCAATAAGTAACGGAAATAGATTCATAAGTTATTTCAGAATAATTACTCATAATAACAGTAATATAGCGAGTTTTAGTATCTTTTTTGTTTAAATTGTTTACAAGTTCAGTGCCAGAGGTTTTAAAACTTTTCTCATGATCACTTCTAATTTTTCTCAAAATTCAATTTGAGATTAAGACCGTAATTCTGTTTAATTGCTCATTTTAATGTATTTACATAAAAGACGATATTAATAAGTTGTTATAAATAACAACTTATTAATGTTATCTTTTATTTTCATACATTTATTTTAATTCCAAATTTTGTGAAATTTGGGCCTGAGAAAACTTTTTTAACCTTGGGCCCAGGTAAAAAATACAGACAATGTTAGAAAAGTGTGGTCTTAGTCAGATTTAAAATCTCGTGTCAGGGTTAATAGGAAAAAGACACTCGCTGAAGCTCGTGTCTATTTTCCATAAACCACGACACTCCTTTTCTATCCTATACGTAGCCCATGCTTTGGCGAATTGAAC
This sequence comes from Fragum whitleyi, assembly GCA_948146395.1. Classification (NCBI taxonomy): domain Eukaryota; kingdom Metazoa; phylum Mollusca; class Bivalvia; order Cardiida; family Cardiidae; genus Fragum; species Fragum whitleyi. The sequence goes on along the minus strand of OX411543.1, from coordinate 10,080,291 downwards.
ATTTTCTTATCGATTGGGTTCTACTTATGTTGAAAATTATTGTCAAAGTCTACACTATATAACATATTGAAAATGGCTTCCGCCCATAAAAAACATATTTTTCAACCTGGCACAATAATTTTTGGTAGACTGATAAAGGGTCACTCAATGATCATTGCTGTGAAATTTGTTTGATAACCATCAGTTACATTTTGAGAAAATGATTTTGAAAGCTTCCACTATGTAAAATATAGAAAAATGACCTCCGTCCATAAAATACATATTTTTTTATCCGATCACAATATTTTTTGTAGACTGATAAAGGGGCACCTAAAGATCATTCATGTGAAATTTAATTGGTAGCCATCAAAAAAAAAAAAAAAAAAAAAAAAAAAAAAATGTGAGAAAACTCACTTATTACCATATTTGGAAATTAGCCACGCCCATGTTTTTCATTGGATCAAAATTTCTTGAACAACTTCGAAAGAAAGTTACCCAAGAATCATTCCTTTGAATTTTGTTTGAAATTCATCCAATATTTTCTGAGAAGATTTTTAAAGAAAAGGTTTACGACCGGACGCACGACGGACACAACGCCATGACAAAAGTCCCAGTGGGCTTCTGCCAGTGGAGCAAATAATGCTAGATAATCACTTGTTTAACTCTACGCCCAAACAGTGAATTTTCAAGTGCTTTTGATCATTTCATCTTTTTTGGTATAATCTAGGAAGAGCATAGAAATAAACAAGTGATGTTATGCTGTTACATAGCCATCACATACAAAATGAGGGACTTTTAGAAAATGTGTGCCAAAGTTTTTAAAGTTTGTCTCATTATTTTTTAGAAGACAGTTTAATCGTTTGTTTTTCTATTAAGATTGAATATTTAATTTCATGAAAAACAAAATATATTTACTTTTCATGAAAGTATAGCTTATTTTGTTCTCTGAATGAAATATAAATCGATCTTACACAGAAAAAAATGATTATCCTATAAAATTGAAAATAGCTAGAATTAAATTATTTACCATTAAAGAAGACACTGTAGCTTTACACCAATTCATATTGTTTGATGGTCAGAGTTTTTATCATGGACATTTTTTACCTTGTACCTTGTCTTAGATATCTACTGAAAGAACTTGGTACCAACAAATAGGTTCTATCACAATCAAATGACATGTGCAGTATGAAGACCCTATCTCATTCCAATTAAAAGTTATTGTCAACTTAAGAGTTTTTAAAATGGAAATTATTGACCTTGACGTTAGTTTGAATGAAGACTTGAATGTCGATTGAATAGCTCTACATTGAAAAAGTTTGAATGTAGACCTGAATATCGATTGTATAGTTCTACATTGAAAAAAATGGATGTAGACCTGAAGGACGATAGAATAGCTCTACAGTGCAAAAGTTTGAATGTAAACCTGAATGTCGATTGAAAAGCTCTTCATTGATAAAGTTTGAATTTAGACCTGAATGTCGATTGCATAGCCCCACATTGAGAAAAGTTTAAATGAAGACCTGAATGTCGATTGCGTAGCTCTACATTGGACAATTTGAATGTAGATTTAATGTCGATTGAATAGCTCTATATTGAAAAAGTTTCTATGTAGACCTGAATGTCGATTGCGTAGCTGTACATTGAAAAATTTGAATGTAGAGCTTAATGTCGATTGAATTGCTCTTCATTGAAAAGTTTGAGTGTAGACCTGAATGTCGATTGAATAGCCCTACATTGAAAAATTTGAATGTAGACCTGATTGTCGAGTGAATAGCCCTACATTGAAAAAAGTTTTAATGTAGACCTGAATATCGATTGTGTAGTTCTAAATTGAGAAAATCGAATGTAGACCTGAATGTCGAGAGCGTAGCTCTACATTGGAAAATTTGAATGTAGAGCATAATGGCGATTGCGTATCTCTACATTGAAAAATATTGAATGTAGACCTGAATGTCGATTGAGAAGACCTACATTGAAAAAATTGAATGTAGATCCGAATGTCGATGGAATAGCTCTACATTGAAAAAGATTGAATGTAGACCTGAATGTCGACTGAATAGCTCTTCATTTAAAAAAATTTGAATGTAGACCTGAATGTCGATTGTGTTGGTCTACATTGAGAAAATTGAATGTAGAGCTGAATGTCGATTGAAAAGCTCTACATTGAGAAAGTTTGAATGTGGACCTGAATGTCGATTGAATAGCTCTACATTGAAAAAGTTTGAATGTAGACCTGAATATCGATTGTAAAGTTCTACATTAATAAAGTTTGAATGTAGACCTGACTGTCGAGTGAAAAGGTCTACATTGAAACAGTTTGAATGTAGACCTGAATGTCGATTTTATAGCCCGGCATTGAAAAATTTGAACGTAGACCTGAATGTCGATTGCGTAACTCTACATTGAAACCGTTTGAATGTAGACCTGAATGTCGATTTTATAGCCCTGCATTGAAAAATTTGAACGTAGACCTGAATGTCGATTGCGTAACTCTACATTTAAAAAGTTTGAATGTAGACCTGAATGTCGATTGTGTAGCTCTACATTGAGAAAATTGAATGTAGACATGAATGTCGATTGCGTAGTTCTACATTGGAAAATTTAAATGTAGACCTGAATGTCTATTGAATAGCTATACATTGAAAAATGTTGAATGTAGACCTGAATGTCGATTGCGTAGCTCTACATTGAGAAAGTTTGAATGTGGACCTGAATGTCGATTGAATAAGTCCACATTCTTAAAGTTTGAATGTAGACCTGAATATCGATTGTATAGATCTACATTAATAAAGTTTGAATGTAGACCTGAATGTCGATTGTGTAGTCCTACATCTAAAAATTTGAATGAAGACCCGAATGTCGATGAAATAGCTCTTCATTGAAAAAGTTTGAATGTAGACCTGAATGTCGATTGAATAGACCTACATTGAAAAAGTTTGAATGTAGACCTGAATGTCTATTGAATAGCTATTCATTGAAAAATGTTGAATGTAGACCTGAATGTCGATTGCGAATCTCTACATTGAAAAAGTTTGAATGTAGACCTGAATGTCGATTGAATAGCTAAACATCGAAAAAGTTTTAGTTTTGATCTGAATGTCGATTGTGTATCTCTAAGTTGAGAAAACAGACCTGAATGTCGAGAGCGTAGCTCTACATTGGGTAATTTGAATGTAGAGCTTAATGTCGATTGCGTAGCTCTACATTGAAAAATATTTAATGTAGACCTGAATGTCGATTGAGTAGCCCTATATTGAAAAATTTGAATGTAGACCCGAATGTCGATGGAATAGAAAAAAGTTCGAATGTAAACCTGAATGTAGATTGAATAGCTCTTCATTTAAGAAAGTTTGAATGTAGACCTGAATGTCGATTGTGTAGCTCTACATTGAGAAAATTGAATGTAGACCTGAATGTCGATTGCGTAGCTCTACATTGGAAAATTTAAATGCAGCCCTGAATGTCTATTGAATAGCTATACATTGAAAAATGTTGAATGTAGACCTGAATGTCGATTGCGTAGCTCTACATTGAGAAAGTTTGAATGTGGACCTGAATGTCGATTGAATAGCTCTACATTCTTTAAGTTTGAATGTAGACCTGAATATCGATTGTATAGTTCTACATTAATAAAGTTTGAATGTAGACCTGAATGTCGATTGTGTAGCCCTACTTTTAAAAATTTGAATGAAGACCCGAATGTCGATGAAATAGCTATTTATTGAAAAAGTTTGAATGTAGACATGAATGTCGATTGAATAGACCTACATTGAAAAAGTTTGAATGTAGACCTGAATGTCGATTGAATAGCTCTACATTGAAAAAGTTTGAATGTAGACCTGAATGTCGATTGTGTAGCTCTACATTGAAAAAGTTTGAATGTAGACCTGAATGTTGATTGAAGTGCCAAAAGAGACCTTCTTGGGTCTACATTATGTTCTGCGAATGTAGAGATTGTATGGTCTCTTCAGCTCTACATTCAATGAAGACCTGAATGCCGATTGACGATTGAGGTGCCAGCTTCACACACATACGTATAACAGTATCGCGAAAGATTATGGGAAGTATAGATCACATGACCACCACATAGACCACGTGATTACCATTTAAGGAAAACGCGAGGAACAAAACAAATTCATACGCGAGGTATTATCCTATTTTTCGAGCATTCAAATAAACTTTTAGAATGTCTGGAGTTGTTCAAATGAATATCTATATGATTTGAATTTTATGTTATATAATATTATCTTCGATTTCAACTTGATTGATTGTCCACAACTAATTGAGGTATGAAATACTACGGCGTAGAGATCATGTGACATGTGTTATAAAAAAAAAAAAAAAAAAAAAAAAAAAAAAAAAAAAAAAAAAAACAGATTGAAATTGTCTTAGGTTCATTTTGCGGTTTGGTTAAATCTCAGTTGCTCATTCCAAACATAAAAATAGTAATTTATACCTATGTGCCTAATCGCCACAGGGCATTTTTAGCGTTTTACAGGAAAAAAAAACAAAACATGTATGCTTCAAATGCCGTGTTAAATTCATCTTCGCCAGTTTACAATCATTGTTGACTGACGACTTAAACGTTGTAACAGCCTGTACAACCTCCGTAATCTGAAGTATACCACGTTTAGACTCACCATTGAACAATTTGTTGTTTACTTTTTGTTCTCGACAATTTCAATATCTGAAGTGATCCGTCATGACGTAGGTCAAGGGGCGGGGTCAGTGATATACCAATTGAAATCGTAGCCAAGGTGGTTTTACTTGTTAAGTTGTTAAAATGGGTTTTACGTCGCTTTCAACAGTATATCAGTTGAATTGGTCGGCCAAGCTGCTTTCCCGCATAGGTTTACGATTATCGGAAGTCAAATAGTCGGAAAGGATAATAGCCGCCGTCGGAAATCGAACCCTAGACGGTGTTTTACTACGGCGTTGGCAGGCAATTGCAATTTTGTCGATTGTCATATCCGGTGTACATCCATACTCGCGTGTGCGTAAACACGCCCCTTAATATATGGGACTCGGCGTAAATTAGTTTTTGGAAATACCATGCTATATTTCGACCACGTATATGCAGGCTGATCCTAGTCTATATATTCTACCAAAAGTTAATATACAGTATCAATACATCGTGAGAAGCAGGAGAAGAATGGTTGATAGAGAAAATCATGCGTGCAGTCTGTCCTGTGATTGTTGTTTGACGAGTCACCATGTTTTATTTTGGCGTCATGGCCGCCAATTTGATGGATTGTTCTGTCTCTTTACAGACAGTCCTAATAAATGTCCATTAGTCCAGTATTTGTCTCGTAAAAGCATGTGAAGTACAGTTATCATTAATATGTCTGTACATTTGAACGCTTTAAATGAATCAAATATAAGACTATAAATTCATTTGTCAAATTGCTATTAAAACTTCTTAAAAGGGCCTTCTGGGAACTCCACGAAATAAGTATTTTGAAAAGAAAAAGAATTTAATTCCTGTCGATGTTAATCGTAGATCGCATTTCAAAAATCCAGCAGAAGTGGACATGTTCCGTCGCAAAGTAAGCAAATCATCGTAGCTTTAGCTTTTTTACAAACTGAAGGTACGAGGTTTGAGTAACAGGAAGATGATTTAAGTTCAATTGGATGTATATCGCCTTTCTATAAAACTGAGTTAAAACCTACAAAAAGCTGCTTTACCTCGACCTCAAATGCAGCGGAAAGTTTTCCAGACTGCTCTGCCAGGTCAAAATATTGAGTTATATTTTTATTTCTAAGACCTGTTTCACAGAACGGACTACTAGTATTTTTTATGTGAGAGAAGTGCCGGTAACACTCCTGGTTTGACTGCACATACTGAAAAGAATGTTACTTGTCGATTTCGCATCTTTTCTGAATCTAGATCGATCATTCTACCATACTATTTAAACATAGTCGATATGTGATCCTCTAGTTGATTTTTGCCTTTTCCAATATCTTTCTTTACATTTATTTTACGTAGTTTTCTCTCTTTACTCACAGATGTGTCACCGTCAAATATATTTATATATTACAAATTTAAAAAATCGCAGAACTACTCTAAACTAATTATTTCCTACAGTTTTATTGCGTTGCGAAATTGGAGAAATTAAAAAAATCAATTGAGAGCGCTATAGAATATTTAAATATTTAATTTGATATTTTGAAATAAAAATTCCTCTGCGATGCACTAAATAATGTATCGTCGCTCTCAAGTGAAATCATTAAGAAACTTTTCAATTATCTCTAGAAATATTTACAATGACAGAAAAGTTTCCTATTTGAGGCTTTAATTACACAAACTACTTATAATGAAAGAAGACCCGCGGAATTAAACTTAATAAGAAGTCTTCTTTGAGAACGTGCTCGTTTCCCTGAAGTTGAATGACAGATTGTGAAATAAGGGGTATTTTAGGAATACAAAAATAGTTCAAAATGCTCATTTTGATTGATGTTCTGCAGTTTGCGCTCAGTCGGAAAGTTATACTCTTAGAAGGTAATGCTTCCAACATGTAATTGTGATGAACCAAGTAAAAATGGACCATTTAAACGTTGTGAAAATTATCAACGTAGGTCAGACTGTGAAGACTCATCAGGAGAGATGCTATTCACAACAGATACATATTCTTAATCAAGAATTATCTACCTTAATATTTTATTGTTTTCAAAGAGCCATCTCTAGATGAGCTGTCGAGCCAAATTACCTATGTCACGAGTTCGAACTCCTAATCGGTCATCTTTTCATTCGACATTAATCATAAGTCAATGTGATAGACGTCATTTGTCTTTAACTATTTTGTGATAAATTCAGATATGTAGGATAGGCATCGGATCGAATATGATTGTACTAGCACAGGAAACGGTTGGATCAATGGATAGAGGCACCAGTCGTTTTGATATAACTGCTAGCTGTTGAAAGCGGCATTTAAAAGCATACGAATAAATAATCTGCTTTATTTCTGTTCAATTCTATCTCGTTTTCAAACATTTATTTTCGTTAGTTCCAACTTCACATGACAGTTTATAATTCAACACCAGTTGAGTCTGCTATGATTCCTGGTCTCAGATTGGTTAATTTCGCTTACAAATAAATGGCTGAAACTACGATTGGACGGAACGGCGATTAATTTATCGAGGATTGAACAGAATTTGGCACGAACGTCTTTTTTCCTTAAATATTGAAATGATTTCATCACGAGACTGTCATATATCAGTTTGAAACACAGTCTAAAACCCTCCATCATCCAACAACTTTCAAGATTGGTTTCTTACTGCTCTTTAGCCTTGAAGGACAAACTGTTTAAATACGTAGGTGATATATACTGAAAAAAATTCATGAAAGACACGAAATTGTGTTTTGGTCCAAATTACATTTGTAAATCCTAGTAATCCCAGATATTAAGTTATTGCGACACCAAAAGAAGTTATCAAACATAAACACACATTGCGCGTAAGTGCATTACATGGAAATACAATGGCCGATTCCACGAGCGGCTATAGTTTAGAATCAAACTTTTGAAAATCGCGGAGACAATACTTTTGAATTCAACAAGCCTATCTTTATTCCACCTCTATCTTTATTTCAACTCAATGCCGTTAACATGTTTGTACGGGTTTGAGTAATACTATTCTTGGTTTATTCCATCTTAAAACTGTTAAGAGATTCGTAATGGTGTAAGCACCGTCTGTAAGTGTCAGTTTCTATCAGCACAATAAATGATTGCCGAAGGTAACCTCTCACATCGACCGTCTAGGGCCCACGTCTAAAGTACATGGAAATTTTGTCTTGCTAAAACCCATTTTTCTTCCTTAAACAGTATTTGCCACGTCATTTTTTTTTCAAAATCCTATTATGCTTGAAATTTACCTCATTCCGTGTAATGTTCTAGGCTTTATTTCGAGAAAATGTGGTAAACAAAAAGTTTTTTCCAAGCTTAATTTCTTTTTGTACCAATTGAACTTTCTACCGGTGTTTGTTGATATGCATCGTTTGCTAAGCATTCATATTGTCATATATGTTTTTGGAAATATCAGCAAGTGTACCGACTTCTCAAAGGATTTGGTAAAAAGAGCATACAGTTACATTTAGATATATTTCAATACGCATAATTTGGGCTTTACTTTGATTTTCGGTGTCCCTATGCAAAAGCCCCACTTTAGAACTACTTGTTTACAAGGAAAGCAGACAAATGAAATTCCTTTATAGTTAAACTTTATTAATATCTTTGTTAAGAATCAGAACTTGACAAACTAAACATTAATTTGATATTATATTTTATACGATATATACCCCATTTTGAGAAATGGCTACCAGTTTGACAATATCCTAGATTAGTTTGTTATCTAGACCAATCTGCCTTTACTGCATAGAGACGGGGAAAGTTTCTTTCGTTTAGTGGCTACTACTCTGTATTTTTTTTCCATCGTTTGACTATTTCCTAAATCTCTCGGTATCCTTCATGATCAATAGCTAGAAGCCGGTTCAATTCTCGTCCATGAAATCATCAGAAGCCCTAGAATCCTTATTTTTACTGAAAGCGTACCTACTTTTAATTGTATCTGTAGCGTATAAATAATATGAAGAAGGCTTTATCATATCATTTGAATGAACATGCAATTTCTATAATTGTTTGTTTCTTCGATTCGTGATTTTTGTCATCGTCGTTATAATATAGAATTAATATTTCGTATTTTGTATTGAAAACCTAATCCTCGAAAGTATGATTATCTTATGAAAGTAAAATATATAAGTATCGTCATACCAACACACATATGAAGTTTAGATGAAAATGAATCTTTAATTTTAAAGTTCAATATCATACAAGGTGTAGTAGAACTTGAAAGGAAATTGAACGTTAAAACGTTAAACAGAAAGTAGATATGGTCCCTTTTATGGTTCCCATTACAAACATAAAGGCTACAAAAAAAAGACATTTTATACAAATGAGCACTGTTATAATTTTCTTTTTAATAAGAATGCAGTTGGTGCAGACATCGTGTCATCGTCTGGGTTATCGAGTATTTGTCGATGTCAGATGGTTGTCAGATTACATCGATGCAATATTAGCTATGCTTCTTATGTCCTTTATATAATTTTTTTCTCTTACGAGGGTTGTTTTCTCAATAGCATTCAAATAGTCAAATGGAAATTACTTCCCATCCAAGTGTTCTCCGTGATTTAAAATACACTTCATTTAATGAATCAATTTCTGAATTGCAGCATGGTACTGATTTAGGCTAGGAGTCGCTGACAGACGGCTTAGATAAGAGGATGCCTGGGCTTGTATCGAGACCGGATAAAAAAAAATAAATTATGAAAAAGGAATGCGTCACATGGTGCTAGATCCTGATAGTATGGTGAGCTGGGCAAGAGTTACCTTTCGAGCAGACTTCAAAAAATTGCTTTACAAACTCAGATGTATGTGATGGAGCAATATCATGAAGAATGCGAAAATGTCTAATTCCCGAGACAGGACGTCGTTGCTGACTATAATCTTGAGCTTTTTTCTGAACAATATCCTGGTAATACCGACCTATAACAATTTTGCCATTCTTTATACCTTTGGCAATTACAGGACGTATACCGTGTTTGGTTACCCATATTCGTTTCCAACTTTTCTTCCTGGTTCGAACAAGTCGCCAGTAACGATGTCCTTGAATTAAATTTCGAACATCTTTAGCAATAGATTAACAGTTTGTATTCGAACATTTTTTTTGGCATCTTTTATCATTTGAGGTACCAAAAATTTCATACTTTCAAAATACGCTTGCAAATAAAATGCGTCCGCGACAATCATATGCCAACAACTTTGACAATTTCACGAATCGTGCACCTGTCAACAAATACTTCTTTGACTTTTGAGTCACTTGTCTTGTCTGATACAGTCACAGGTCGAACACCTCTACTTCATTAGATACCTTATAAGACCCAAATACTTTACAAGTGTCAGTAAGATTCTGCTTTACCGAAAGACTGAGTTTTGTGCGGTTTTTTAAACAGTCTCCTAATTTACTTTATTCTCAAAACTTTTTCCTGACAACAGTGATTAACCACGAGCTCGTTTTGATTGATGTTTTTTTTATATACATGTATATAACCATGAAAAATTGAAGGCTTGTGTTTATAGCGTTGCCAATGAATTGAATAGATCAATCCCCATTAGATCAGTCGGTAGAGTACGTAACCGCAAAGTTGGATATCGTGAGCTCGAGTCCGGGCTGGCACACTAACAAAACTTTCCGTCTTCCGGATGAGACGTTAAACCGAGGTCCCGTATGAGGGTGCTTTACAAAGAGCATTTAAAAAAGCACGCATGATCTTAGCATTAGTTTCATTATGTATTCTTGAAATATCCCCTCGAAACAACTAACCACCTTCTGCGGGCGCCGCTCATACAGGCATATACCTCGGTAGTGACGTTAAATAAAAGGAAATTCACCCAAGATGTTATAGCGCTGTGGTACAATACACTATACATATCGAACAACCCTCGTATCAACCAAACTTATAAGAGTCAATATGAACAGGCGTGCAGATTTATTTGCTTAGGTAAAATATTGCAGAGCATTTGTTTTTGAAACTCTGAATAGTGCAGACATACATCAGTCTATTTTAACAAAATTATGCTTATCTTACCCCGAAGGACCTTCTTGGTCACACATTGCTTCTTGATACGACTTTTGTGGTAATGCGCTTATTGTAAATGAAATTAAAAAAAAGAACTATACATGTAGTTCTCTGGTTCGCAAAATAAAAGCTTGATAACCAAGTTTATGATACAAAAAGAATGAAGTTTTAAAGGAATTTGAAATGATCATTTGTGTTTTGGCTTTAAAATGTTATTCCTAAAGAAGAATTCTTTTGAAAAAGTCACAATTATGATTAGGAATTGAACATACGTTTTTGACCATGAAATACTAACAATAATTCAAATCTTATATTCCGAATTATTTCAAACAAATGTCTAGTAGGATAAACGTGTTCCTGTCTGTATAGTAAACGTTTTAATTCTATCATATTTAAAATTGGCACACATATACAATAGATTGTTGTTTTAGCGAAGTTGGAACGTTTTTAAACACATTTAAAATAATGATTGAATGTCAAACGTATACTTTCAATATTGAAATATATGTTAAGGTTCATGTAAAGTGTTTGAGACCCAATATTTAGGGCACTTCATTAGCCAAGCAAAAGCAGTATGTCGAGGTATATTATATATCAAAATGAAGCTATTCGTGAGCACAAGCAGTTAGGCAACATAAGACCGTCATAGCTATAGAGGTATAGCCAAAACATTGTGGAAAAGGGTCATTTTGTACAGAACAAGCAACTGCATGACGGTTGCATAAAATTGCCCCGTATTTTAACAAAGTACAGTCTGAAGTACCATCCAGGTAGTGCTACAACCATAGATATAAAACTCAGTCTCAAAGGGCTCTTTTGAAACAATCAATTTCCATTTATTTTGACAACATACATGTCAAACCGGTTTGGTCTGTTTTCAAAATAGATGTAAGGTATGGTGCAACATCACACCATAATATTGTGAAATATTTTCAGCGATTAATTTCAAATTATAGTTTTTTTAATTCAATGATCTACAATATTACTATATATTTAACATCCTGTGAAATAGAAATTGATATATTGATAAACAACCTTACAGGTATATAAACAATTAATGTCTATTTATGTTGTGATAACACACCATACCCTAAAAAGATCTACACGTTTTTAAAATTAGAATGACATATATGACATATGTGTTTATAAAATAAGTCAAAATAAATTGCTTGCATAACAACGTTTTGGGGCTGAGTTGTGGCACTACCTGGATGGTACTTTAGGCTAGACTTTGTTAAAATATGAGCCAGTTTTATCCAACAGTCATGCAGTTGCTTGTTCTGTACAAAATGACCCTTTTCCACAATGTTTTGACTATACCGCTATAGTTATAACAGTTTTATGTTTTTCAACTGCTTGTGCTCATAAATAGCTTCATTTTGATACATAATATTCCTGGACATACTGCTTTTTCTTGGCAAATGAATGCCCTTAAAATTGGGTCTCAAACACTTTACATTAACCTTAAGGCATGCGATGTAACGTTGTCGCTAGATTCCATTATACAGACAGTTGGCTATATGTCTCCCTAGTTCCCATATTAAAAAAGGTCCGCAGACGAATTGCCTCATTGGTGATATATCCGCTATATTAACCACTTTTGCAATCCCTTGTGTGTATAGAACTATGTGAGAATTCCCACAGGACAGAGGTCTATTTAATAAATGTTCACTACCATTACTTCTTTTGAATAATACCCTAGACAAGAACTTTATAACTTCAAAGAAAGGTTAGAATATGTCATTATGGTGTTGTGCTGAGAGTTTCACTTCTCGACTAATAGAGTTAGTTTTAAAAAAAGTATCCCAATTGAAATAAATCATGCATTATAGATTTTTTTTTAAGTTTTAATATAATGCAAAATAGTATACCTCGCTTGTCAATGAGCTTAATTTGCTTGTATCTTATTTTAGCCTCCCAAAAGCTTGTCTATTTTTTAGAGTATACTTTAATGATTAGCTTTCGTTTAATACACAGCCGACTTTCTATAAGTCTTTCTACGAGTCCTCAGGTGCATACATAATTCATGTTAGATACTTTATGTAAGAATGTAAACTAATTCTTACACACGAATTAAACTAACTATCGTTGGTTATCTACAATATTAAGTCCATAGAGATATAGATTCAAATGTCAAGACAGTCGGACGCTTTCAGTACGAGAACATGGGCTAGACATGGCTACTTAAATACTCTGAATTGTTGCCCAAAACACATAATTACATCAATAACATGTCTTGCAATGAACGGTTGTCTGAATTTAATCATAAAATACGTCCTCTTTGCATACTTTATTTACAAATTTATTTTATTCGATAGATTTCAATTAAAGATAATCTGACCTTTCTGATACAGACTGATTAATGTTTAAATTATAATTTCATTCTCGTGTTGATGTGTTCATGAATTAAGTCTGATGAAGAAAGAGTTATATATAAAAGGTGAGGTGAAATCCGAGGGCAGATATGAAATCTGCATGTGTTCTGATTTATTGGAAGAACATTTTTTGAAGATTTTCGTTCTCTGTTTCTATATTTACCGGGCGGAGCCCAATTATGATCGAATGGCCTTCGTATGAACAAACTTAGTAGAAGTCCACAAGATGATGCTTCTTACCAAATAAAAATATGTCTACCTTCTGATTTCAGAAAAGAAGATGTTTAAAGATTTTCCTATTTTCCTCTCTTTAGATTCCGTGGCAATCGGTAAAAGTGTGGATTTCAATTTTTGAACAACCTTGGCAGAGCTTCTTTCAAGGAACATTTCTGTCAAAATTCATCAAGATCGGCCTACCGGTTAAGGAGGAGAAGTGTTTAGAGAAGTTGAGGACGCCGGACGACGCACATCGCACGAAGCACGTCGCAACTCGCACGACACACACTGGGCGATCGCAATAGCTCACCTTGTGTTCAGGTGAGCTTTTTTTTTATCTCGGACTTAGCTATTTCAATTCGCCGTGAAATCAGTTACAGAGTAACGTGTTTTAGTCTATTGAATCTCGTGGTTTATCTATGTTTTTACAAAACGTTTGTGTAATACATTATTAGCTAAATGGTCTTTTAGTTACTTAAAGTCACATGATATATTCATTGGGTAGCGAGGTAGAACAATATTGAAAGCAAAAACAAACCCATTAATTGACCTTCAGTTAATGTAGCATTGATCTCCGACATGAAAAGTATTGACTAAATAATAAGATTACATCAAATACAGAAAGAGCAACAACTGTTGTGTTTTGATGGTGCGTGGGTTGTCCGAGAAACTAGAAACAATCTACTTTCCAAAACTTTTCAAACAGTCCTACATTTAAATTATATACTTGCGCATGGGATTCAGTTAGGTTATCTAAAATATCCTCTTCATGTATCTTATTTAATACATGATTCGAAAATCTTGTAGAAAGAAATCTGTTCTAATTGGATCTAAGTGATCCTCTTTTATTGTATTACTAGGGTATTCGATCACAGCTTTTTCATTGACAATCGGGCAGACGTTCTAAATATGTTTTCAAATCTGTAAACTTTGGGTGAATCGATTTTAACTTTCACTTTTTGTATATATGTTCCTCCCTATTTCATCATGCGTATATTATCGTAGCTTGGATATGTTATATTGCTTCACGACAAAAGGGATCTTATTGGCAAATTCTTTGTTAAAAGAACTACTCCTTCATTTATGCATGGATCTACAGTCAACTTTCGAAACACTTTCCCTTTTCTATGTCCATGAGAATGTTGTTACAGTTTGGTAAGAATATGCAGTACCACAGACAGAAAAATCAGCCTTTAGCTCCTACATTTATGGGTGAATTTGTACTCAACTTTCACAGAATGCCCTTCATTATGTAAGTGTTCAAAGATGATCCACTATGAAGGTATTATGTTGCGTCATGGTAAAGGGGTCTTTCATGTAAAACACAAGTCTTCTTCCAATAATTGAAGGAGTTCCATGACACATACATGGATTGTTCTTGAACATGTGATAATCTGTCTGCTTATTGTCGCCATTTTGCAAAATAATGTTGCGTCATGGAATAAGGGGCCTTTCTGTAAAATTTCTTTAGACGTAAACCCTACATTTTGTGGACGGATTTGGATGGTAATTTCAAAGAATTCCCTCAACTTCTGAGCATGGCTATATGCTCACTGGTCATCTGATATTACGCCGCATTATAGAGGAGAGGCCGTTCATTGTATAGATAGATATTCCCTTATCCCATATCTTGTGGCAACGTTATTGTTTTTTTTTACTTTGGTTATGTGGTGTCAAGACAACCAGATTTGGCAGGCTTTGTTTTAATCCGTTACATTGACAGATCAGAAGACCAGTCTGACCAGGACGCTATTTTCGCAGGACGCCGTTTTCGTTCTTCTGATGAGAATGTACTTAATATATTGTGGTACATAACAATAACTTTGTACATTCCTTTATTAGCTAAAAGGCTTGTATATCAAAATATTCTTATGGGAAATGAATGTCCAATTAAAGAAATTGAGGCCCAAGTTATAAATTGTTATAAATTGGCGGCTAGACACAGTAGCATAATTGACTTGAATTACGAACTTATTTCAAGGAATCATTATTTACTATATCAGCCATTAGATCTTTGTTCCTGCTCCCTCTTCTCTGAATATTAGGATAAAGTCTTTTTATGGAATGTCTAGCCTGCACAGCTTGTTCAATAAATGTTCACGTGAACATTCTTGTAAATAACATGCACATGATAAAATTTAATACAAACGAAGTGAGGCTATATAAAGCTAGATAACTGTATATGAACTGCCAAATGATATATCCCGCAGAGAACCATAAATGAAAATTCAACGTAAGAAAATTGAACAATAAATATTTGATGACATCGGAAAATATGCAGTAATATAACGTACTTTTCAGTATATAAAAACGAGTGATTTTGAAAGAAAATTAGATTTACCCTAGTATTTTATCATCTTGAATATTTTTTTTATTCCTTTTCTTTTGGAAATATACCAACTTTGAAATACGTTCAGATTTTTATTTCTAGAATTGTACAGCTCCAAAAGAAAATAAAAAAAAAAATCTATAGATTTAAGTGCGCTTACAGAAAATAGTCCCTACGAATCCTTCTCTCTCATATAAATCTGATTCTTTTACATTAGGCGCGATACATTCTTACAAAGTGCGGATATTTTTCTTACCATTTGAAATGATGATAAATTTATTTTTGTGGAATGACCGCACTGAGACCGTAAATGAAAATATATTCATGGACGAGTACATTTCTGTATTCCTTTTCTATTAAAACGGTTCCTTACAATGTTTTCATCATGTTTTGAAAATCGTATCATTTGACCAGAACAAAGTATAAAAAAGGGACAATGATGATCATAGAACGCTCTGAGTCTCTTTGACCCTTTGTACATCACATCAATCAAATAGGCACTTGTCAACAAGAAGATAATTTCTAAATAAGATCAATACCATGGACTGTTTCCAGCCAAGAGTATATGCCTGGGCACAGCCCTTTCATGAACATATGTGCATGAAAACAAGTTTTTAAGATTTCCCCTTTCTGTCTAAGTAAAAGAGGGTTGGTAAATTCAGAGCGCAAATATGACCCCAATGTCATGACATGAAAAAATTGGTAGAGGTTCACTATATAATATTACAAACAAGTATGGAAGATGTCTGCTCTGCCTTTTGGTTTCAGAGAAGAAGAATTTTGAAGTTTTTGCTCTTTGAATCTATGTGAAAAAGGTTGCACCTGGGTCGAGCCAAAATATGACCCAATAGTCTTGATATAGACAAACATGGTACTGGTCCACTAGATGCTGCTATAAACAATATTATGAAAGCTGTCTGCTCTCTGGTTAAAGAGAAGAAGATTTTTATAGATTTTCGCTCTTTGATTTTATATTAAAAGGGTTGCGCCCGGGTGAAGCCAAAATATGACCCCTTGGTCTTGATATAGACAAACATGGTACTGGTCCACTATATGATGCTACATACAGATTAGGATAGCTGTCTGCCTTTTGGTTTAAGAGAAGAAACCTTTTCTTAAAAACATTTTCGCTCTTTGATTCTATGTAAAAAGGGTTGCGCCCGGATGGAGCCCAGATATTACCCAAGGGTCTTGATATGAACAAACTTGGTAGAGGCCTACTAGGAGATGCTACATACCAAAAATGAAAGATGTCTGCCTTCTGGTTTCAAAGAAGAAGATTTTTTAATATCTTACTATTTTCATCCTTTTTGTTTTTGGTTAAGAGAGAGTCAAGGGTGGATTTCATTTATTTGAACAACTTTCGTAGAGCTTGACCCAAATAACATTCCTGCCGAGTGTCATCAAGATTGGCCCATTAGTTTAGGAGGAGAAGATGTTTTAAGAAAGTGTGGACGACGCACGACTGACGAGGGATATTGGACGATCACAAAAGCTCACCCTGCGCACTTCGTGCTCAGGTGAGCTTAAAAGGTGCACCTAGTGTCCTTTCAATTATAAAAGTATCTTTATTTCTCAGAGTTACACGATAATAAAAGAAATCATCAACCTTAATTTAAATTAAACTCGGTTACTGACATGACTTCCCTATTCTTCAACAAATTACGAGAAGTTTTAGTCACTTGTGGCCAATTTGAAATAGAATGCAACTAAAGAAAAGAAGGTCGTTTCACAAATCATTCGTATTTAATTTGTTTTTTCATTTAATACATGATGTAATTCTACAAAACAAAAAGCAAACTACAAAGAGTATTCGACCGACTAATGTTGATCGGAAGGAAAACATGTACATAATTCAATCTTTATATGTATAACATTTTTATTGCATTTTTTTTTCTCTTTTTGTGGAAAAAAATATTAGAAAATTCCGAGTACACTGGATGTTATCGTGAAATTGACATTCACCTTGATCAAAGCCATTCTTAAACATTAATCTGCCCCCGGTCAAAGCATTCAAACCACACATCCAAATACCCCCAAAAGACCTATGAAAAAAAAAAGACTGACAAGTACCTATTTTTAATTAAAGGGAGGTAAAAAATATCGATTATTGCGTCCAATTTAGGCGAATTTAGCAATACTGTATTACCTCCCTCCAATTTCCCTCAAAACTTACAAATCACGCTCAATCAATTCTATTCCAAAATTATTCTAGATCATTTTCCTTATCAGTTTCACGATGTTTTTAACTATATATAATCGTTATTCACTTCCGCTTCAGTCTGTCAGGAATTTATTTTTTCGACAACCATTGAGCTAATTTTGCTTAAACTTCAGAACTGTCACCCGTCAAACGAATGCGGGCCATCCGGATACTCCGTCGAAAAACAATCCGAAAAACAAATTCGAACCAGCGGAGGTCTATCGACTGTTGTTTATTAAAATGCTTAGACTTAGAAAATATGCATCACGCGCAGTCTGACAAGGGTCGATGTAATCAAAAATTTAAACAAATCATTTCCACGATTTCGACCGATTAAAGCTTGGCAGAATCTTGCCCCGCCCCTTCACGGAATCAGCCTTAACAAATAAACCCTGGCAACAGAGACCCAACGTAAAGTTTACGAACTTCTCCAAATATACACAAAAATGAGTCATAAATTCAAACAACATATTGATTGCTAGTGAAGGTATTCTGCGTAATTAATGAACTGGCAGGGCGGAGCTTAACCGTGACGTAATTTGGCGAGTTCACTTTTGAATAGTTTGGGTTCTTTCGGTAATCATCGTTAACGCGTGCAAATAACTGAATCCTAAAACCTAAAGGATTCACGTGCTTTGAGAGCGTGAACACAATTCATCGTTTGGTTACTAAAGCCTTGTAACTTCAGCTTGATAAAGCTGAAGTTACGAGGATTTGGTTACCAATCAACGATTTAAGGTCTCGAGTTATTTATGTCGACTCTCTTTAGAAGTAGGTTATTCTAGATAAAAGCTGATTTCCCTTAACCTTAAGTGCAACGACCCGTTACTTAGGCTCCGCCCTGCCAGGGCATTAATCATGGATAATACAACCCGCCACGTGGAAAAGCCAATTAAGACTTGTTTTCTAACGAACAATGTAAGTTTAAAGTTGGACTTTTTTCTCCTCGAAGTTTTGAATCCCAAACTATTTCATATGCTTTTCCACTAGAAAAAAAATCTCTTACTCTAATTTTCTGCTTGATAGTATGAGATATTGGAAGTGAAGAAAATAACCTTTGTTTTCATGGAGGTTTAAACATTGAAAGGTATAGGTGTATTTTCAAAACTGAGCTCTGACGTAGGCGCCTAGTCCATTACCATAGGCAAATCGGGTATAATTAAAAAATAAATGATAGGAACTTAATCTTGTCCCTTCACTGAAATTGTGAAAGTACATGTTTGGGCGAACCTTATATTTCAAGACAAGCAATAACGTTGGTTAAAAAGGTAAATTTTAAACTTTCTTAATGCATAATTACCTGGTTTATCTATATTTCGAACAAATGGCACGAGAATCTAACGGTAAAAAGTCAATTTCACGGCTCACCGCACAAAATCTACCTATAGGCCTAATACTGATGTTCACAGTGTAAACAGCATGTCTTTAAAGCCACAGTCCGCGTTTAGAGTAAAATAATCGCTCTATCGTAAATATTCTTTGAATATTTTTCCTTGATTTTGTCTTATGAAAGATGGGTTACATAAAAATACAAATCAATCGACAAACGGCGGCTTTTCCGTGAAACGTATGATCTGCCGTATATAGTAAATATGTAAATGAGATTTTTGTCACATAAAATACGCCACGTGCAGAAGCGGTATTTGAGTGGTATTCAAATTGGAGTCCGAAATGTTGCGGAATATAAATATTCCGAATATTGGAATGACAAATTCTAGTTTATCTCTGAGAATGAAAGTCTAGTTTTTGTGTACATATTCGTTTAAGATCATTGTCTCGCGTTTCGGAAATGTTCACGAACACAGACGGGGACTTTTATCGTAAGGTTTACTCATACCCGTACTTTCAAAATTGACGTGAATGGATTAAGTTCAATTCCAATCATATGCTTCTTAGATATACCCGATATACCTATGGTAATGGACTCAGTGCCTACACACGAGCTCAGTTTTGAAAATACACATATTACAACAGTATTTGGTAAGAAACACTCGCAGAACTATACGTGTACCATATCAAACTAGACTGCTCACTCGGACTTCAATTAATTCGTGCAAAAAAATCTCACAAACCAATTAAAACTCTCCAAAATCACCAAAAAAGATCAACAACTGTATTCAAATTGCCCCTGAAATACAACGGTTTCACTGACCGCATTTAATTTGGAATTTTTTTATTGGCCCGTGCAGAAATAGAAATCCATTCAAACACTTTGTATGTATATTTCATGAAAGGGAGATAATAAATATCGCTAATAGGCTATGGTTCATTTTGAACGAAATTAATGACAATGTATTATTTGCCTTTAATTCAATTCAAAACTCACCAATCCCACTCATTCAATTTAATTAAAAAATATTTGACAATTTCACGATGCTTTTCATCGTAGCACATATAATATTTTCAAACACAATTTATTATGATAGAGCATATAACTATTCATGTTGCCAATTACGTGTTCAATGCTGTTCATCTTTAAGTTTGCAGGTACTTCTAGAAGTTCTGTAATGTATGATTAATTGTGACACTGAAGTGTTTTAAGAGAAAACAATTAGTTTAGGGAAAATTTACGGGGATAGATGTAACTAGTAATTAGCGAACTTCAAATAATTTGTCACAGCACGAATTTACTGGGTAAAAATCGGGGCATCTTTTATCATCTCATCTCAATTGTAATTGGATTAACACCCACCAATGCTTTGTGTGTTCAATTAAGCTGATTAAAAATCTCTGAAAATGAAGAAAAAAAAGAAAATGTTCCGTTTTGATTTACGCATTAAGGTAATAACCCGTGAAATGCAAGACTTCTCATAATTAAAAGTGTGATCCATTTATTTTCTGTAACTAGCAGATTCGAGCCTGTCTCATCGTCCTTATATCTCCTGAAAAATCCCCGAAATCGCTTTTATAATAATGATAATAATAATAATAATAATAATAAAATATGCATCCATGTAATTTCCAAGGAATTACAATTATGTTCAGAGGATTCTAATATTATTTTGATGCCTAAAAACAATCGACATTGTCAATATCATAAATTAAAATTTACCAATAAAAAAACACATTTTTAAATGTTCATATCTTAAATTTCCGCCATTTTATTTTTCTTAGTCTGCGATTTTAGCTAGTTAGTTCTAGACCTACGGTATTTATGTTCCCCTCAAACCGTTTGCTGCTTGTTTTATGCCCGTGTATATATGTTTTGTAGATTACAGGCGTGCGAATTTTTAATTTAGGGATGTAATGAATGCGACAGAAGGCAAGGGGTGGGACATGCGATGAATACTTTGGTGGAAGGGTTCGAGGGTATGAGGTTGCGAGTAGGAAGAAACGAGTTAAAGAGCGGTTAATATCGGTGATAAAAATATTAAAAAAGGTTGTCAAGGCACAATAAGTGTGAAGATATACCAAAATAAGTGATAGGATACTCAAATTATGATCAGTCCTGAGATCGAATTCGCAATTTCTAGATGAACAGCACAACTCGTTAAAAATTGAGCTTACTGAGTCCCGTATTATTGAGCTATTATTCAGCCGTTTTCGGGCAAAATCAGAAGTACAGTCATGGCGGTGTCATCGTTGTCACCTTGCGCGAAAACTTTGATATTTTGTAACATATTTCGTTCTACTTCAGACATTCTTTACTCGAAAAAAGAAAAGAAAAGATATATATAATACGTACTTAGTGTTTTATATGAGAAAAAAATATCTAACGAGGTTGGGAGAATTGAAAAAATGTCGAGGCTCTGTCGAGACAATTATCAATTCTCACAACCGAGTTAGATATTTTTTCAAACAATACACTAAGTACGTATTATATTTATCTTATAACCACTATTAGTGTTGTTTTCGTCTATATTTCTAGCTGAAATGCAAGGTTCTAAAAAATACCACATTATATCATTGTTCTAAAAATAACCATGTGATATCAATAAAAAATATTATACGGGATGTTATCACTCGGATATTTGTATAGTTAGAAGATAAATATTATTCTGTTCTGTATTATTCTGAAATGTTTTTACTAACAAGGAGAATGCTATGACTAAAGATGCAAATAAGGTCACGCATCCTTTTGATTGTTTTATACACTATCTAAAATTTGAAATCTGAATGTTGGCTCCATCATACCGAGTTTCTGTTTAGACGTAACTCAGTATTAGCTTATTTAGTCATGACTGCATGAAAATCTCCCTCTTTTATTAGATTGGGTAATGACATTTTATAACATCCGGGAAAATATAAAGATAAAATTCAAGCTTTATGTAATCAGAGCAGATGGTAGCAATTCATGCAAATGACTTTATTACTTCTTTCACTTCCATTTTTCATAAAATAAAATTTAGACAACAAGATATATGTATTTTCTACAATAATAGTGATTCGTCCATTGAGCTATAACTCGAATATGATATTGTGACTTTTGATTACAGTACATTTGAATACAATCGACGAGTCGAAATAGAGAATTCTACTTATATCCATGCAGGCCAATCGCATTAGTTTTGGACGAAGACATCGTAATTTCAGCTAAGTAATCAAAACATCTTTGCTGTTCATCAAAATTTCGATTTGGCCAATCAAATCACCTATTTTTACCAGGATGCCTGTTCACCACAGGGCATTTTGAACGTTTTACATGTAAAATATATAAAACGCTGAAAATGCCCTGTGCTGTTCACCTCCGCCTTTTGACCAGTTTTTGTTTCAAAAGATGTTCGTTGATTGACGACTGAACGTTGGAACTACAGCTTGAGTAATCTGAAGTACACAACGATTAGGTCACCCTTCAATAGATTGCCGTCCGTTCATGTCCACGACCGTTTTAATTTCTAAAATTACCGGGTTTATGCCATCCTTCAACAATTTGTCGTCTGTTATTTGCCCACGACCTTTTGCTTAACCTTTACCTCAAACGCAGCGGATAGTTTTCGAGGTTCGACCCTGCCAGATCAAAAATATTGAATTATAGTTACCTTACAGAACAGAATATAAGGTATGTGAATAAGATACGTGTAATAAGATAGATTTAATTACTTTGCGGCCTTTCGCAAACTTTCGCAATGACGGATCGTAATATATCTATATATTTTCCAATTTAAGAAAATCGCAGAACTCTATACTATTTATATCATACAGTTTTATTGCGTTGCGAAATTGGAGAAATTAAAAAATCAATTGTGAGCGCTTTAGAATACTTAAATATATAATTTGATATTTTGAAATAAAAATTCCTCCGCGATGCACTAAATAATGTATCGTTGCTCTCAAGTAAAATCATTAAGAAACTTTTCAATTATCTCTAGAAATATTTACAGTGACAGAATAGTTTCCTATTTGAGGCTTTAATTACACAAACTACTTATAATGAAAGAAGACCCGCGGAATTAAACTTAATAAGACGTCTTGTTTAAGAACGTTCTCGTTTCTTTCGAATTGAATGACAGATTGTGGAATAAGGGGTATTTTAGATTGAAATGTTCATTTTGATTGATGTTCTGATGTTAACGTACAGTCAAAGAGTATACTCTTAGAAGGCAATACTTCCAACATATAATTGTGACGCGTAAAGCAAAGAATGACCATGTGAACAGTGCGATACGTATCATCGTTGGTCTGACTGCTCGAAGTGTGCAAGTGACCAGGATAGTTACCATTCACCGCGGGCAGATTTTTCTTAACACTTTCCTGTTTTACAAAATTTTGGACCGGCCAAATTTAAAGGTTTTGCAGACGAAAATTTAAAGTTGATTTAATTTGAAAAATAACCATTCAGTAGGGTAGAAAATAGTGTGGAAAAAAGAAGAAATTGCTTGTTCTTTTTTCACGTTTTCTCAATCATAAAAATCAAAGGCTCATAAAAAGAAGGGATTAAACAACAAAGGGTTAATCTAGAATTATCATTCTTCTTGTTATTGTTTACTTAAAGCCGCATCTATTTTATCTGCCGAGTCAAGTTAGCTGGGTTGGAATTGAAGTGCCTTCTCAAACCTGAGTACGGGAGTTCGAACTCCGACTCGGCCATCTTTCATTTGATATTTGACAAAAATCATTGTGCCAGGCGTCATTTGTTTTCAACTTGATAGTGACTGATACATATATCTAGGATATTCATGTTGTGCCTCGGATTGAATAAGGTACTAGTGCGAGAAAAGATAGGAGCTATCAATGTTCCGGCCGTCGTATTATAACTGCATTATTACTGAAAGCGGGCTTTAATTCTCATTCAAATAAACAAATCTATTTGTTCCATGCATTTAAGAACAAATTAATTGGGGACTTAATTGATATAAACTGAAAAAGAATATGGAAGATACGAACTTATTTTTTTGGTCCAAATCGCGTTTGGATCTCTTTTTTGAGACTCCGAAAACCACAGATATCATGTAGTTGCGACACCAAGTGGGGTTAAGCGTAAGCGGTATACGTAGCAATGGTCGGGAGGCTATAGTTACAAGTCAAACCCACAGTAGTCGAAAAGGCAATGCTTTTAAATTTACAATTTTTGCGCCCATCTCCAAACTGACAATTGATCTGTAAGGATCTTAGCACCGGCTGTGAGTGCCAATTCCCCTCAGCACAATTAATGCTTTATAAAAGTAACTTCTGTCATCGATCGTCTAGGGCTCCAGTGTAACTAAAGTACACGGAACTTTTGTCTTTTCTAAGGGACATTTATCTTCCTTAAAAAGTTTTTGCCATGTCATTGTTATCAAAATCCTATTATGTTTGAAAAATATCTCCTTCGGTTTAATGATCTAGTTTTTGTTTCGAGAAAATGTGGTAAACAAAACAAAGCCTTTTCAAACCTTAAATTCTTTATGTTCCAATTCACCTTTCTACCCTTGTCTGTCGGTTTGCATCTTTTATCAAAAATACATATAAACAAAAGAGAAATATCTGTAAGTGCACCGGCTTCTCTAATGACTTGGTTAATAAACATAACAGTTGAACACAATATTAATGTGCATTCTTTACCCGGGCGAAATTGGTTTAAATGCTTTACAAAGAAACAATTATCCCCCATCGCATTCGCACGCACATACATATCGCTGAAACAAAAAAATTAATATAAAGTACATGTACATTCAAACGATATTAGAAGCCTAATTCATTGTATTTGTGCGCTAAAGAAACCATTTAAAGTAGGTAAAATAGGAATAAAACGATGATTTTTAGGGCGTCTGATGGTTTCATGGACGAGAATTACACTGCTTTTTTTTATCAAAGATCGCGGAATATCGCTAGGGCGTTAATCGTAGCAACGACAAAGAAGTATAAAAAAAATAAGGCCCAGTGGCGCGTATTCAGAATTATTAATTATCATTTGTCATCCTAATTATAGGATTGAGAAATGTAATATATTGTATTGAAAAACTGGAATTCGAATATATGAATATTCTAAGAATGTAGCATAATATATACGTGAACCGGCAAAATTAATGAAATACATCTTAACTAAAAGTGTAAGATCATACAAGGTGAAGTCGATTTCGAAAAGAAATTGAATGCAGATAAAAGACGTTAACTTTATACTGACAGCTAACATACATAAATGGCTACTACAAGAAGATAGATTGATCTATCACCCAAAAAGCATTCAAAACAAATGAATACTTTGATATTTTTTTTCGATAAGAATGCAGTTGGTGCAGATATCATATTTTCTTCTGGGTTATTGAATTTGTATTAACAGATTACATTGTTGTCATCCATCCTAGCTGTGATACTTATGTTATTTAGCATAGTTTGCTGAATTTGGAGGTGAAGGTGTTCCAAAAGTCATTATCAGTGGCCTAAAGCACTGGTGAAAGATGCAAGAGTGTGTTACCTAACTGCTTTAATGAAGCATTCTTCCTGATAACTTGATGGGTGAGGGGGATCCCTTACTTGTGGGATATTAAGTTGCTTTTTAATAGTTACAGTAAACCAGTATGAAGCACATGTATCTTTACTTTTTTCTTTATCTCTTTTTATTTTGATATTTCCTATTTCGCGACACGATGACACAGAACAGCGTTATTGCATAAAGATTGTTGCACCAGTAAATGTTTATAAGGAAATGTTACTTTATCAAATCATGTGTTAAATGTCAAACAGGCGATAATGTGTTTTGGCTCTTAAATACCACACAGAAAAGAAACTTATTTTTCAACATTATTATTTTTTGTGTATTAATTAATATCAGGAATTAAGCAAAAACACGATTAATTTTCGTTCTGAATTATTTCAAGCGAATGTTAAGTTGGTTAAACGTAATCTTGTTTATATAAGTTTTTAATCTATCGAAATTGAAAGTGTAGTACATGATCTATTAACTTCATACACTGTAATACTGTCTTTGGATTCTATTACAGACAGTCGGAAATATGTCTCCCTGGTTCCCATGTTAACAAAGGTCCGCAGACGAATTGCCTCATTGGTGATATATCCGCTATATTAACTACTTTTGCAATCCCCTGTGTGTATAGAATTATGTGAGAATTCCCGCAGGACAGAGGTCTATTTAATAAATGTTCACTATCATTACTTTCTTTGAATTAAAATACCCTAGACAAGAACCCTATAACTTCAAGAATGGTCCAAATTTGTTTTTGAAGGGTTTATAGTATTCCACTTCTGAAATAAAAAAGCCATTTTAAAATTATGCATCTTAACAAAAAACAAAAAAAACCCCATCAACATGTGAAGTAGATTGTTTTTATTTTAGAATAATGTAAAATGATATACTTAGCTTGTCAGTGAGCTTAATCTATAGCAGATTTTTTTAAGCCTTCCAAATGCTTGTTAATTTGTACGTTTATACTTTACTAGTAATCTTTCGTTTACTATTCAGTCGACCTTCTATAAGTTTTAGTGTAGAATAATGACTGAATGTTACATCAAGATCTCACTTAAGTAAAATTCGACAAAGAATCTTCATGTGTATCCATAATTCATGTATTAAAAACTGAAAGTGAGAACGCAAACTAATGGTAATACAATAGATAAACTAACTTTCGTTGATGATTTAAAATAATACTTCCACAGAGATACAGGATCTTATGTCAAGACAGTCCGACGCTTGAAGTACAAGAACACGGGCTAGACATGGCTATTTAAATAGATCTATATTGTTGGTCAAACTGATTAATTCATCAATAACATGTCTTTCAATGAACGGTATTCTGAAATTAATCTTGAAATACGTCCTCTTTGCAATTTTATTTATAAAGTATGGCTACTTAAATAGATCTGTATTGTTGGTCAAACTGATAGATTCGTCAATAACATGTCTTGCTATGAACGGCAGTCTGAAATTAATCTTGAAATATGTCCTCTTAGCAAATTTAATTTATAAAGAAATGGATAAAATGGAGTTCTATTAAAGGTAAGCTGGGTTTTTAGCTCTCCTGGGCACGAAGTGCTCAAGGTGAGGTATTGTGATCGTCCAATGTCCGTAATGTGTCGTGCGATGTCCGACGTCCACAACTTTTTAAACATGGGTTGATAATCGTAGACCTATGTGAGATAGCAAATGGAGGCTAGGAAAGGATGTAATGGTAGTACTGTTGTGAGTAATACCAGGAATCCATTGTTAGGTACTCCAGTCGCCGCGATATAACTGAAAATGTTGAAAGCGGCGTAAAAACCCACTCAAACAAACAAGCAAATCCTCCTAAACCGGTTTGCCGAGCTTGATGAAACTTGGCAGGAATGTTCCTTAGGTGAAGCTACACATGTACCGAAATTGTTAATACAATTTTAATCAACACTGGTTGCAGAGGCAAAGAAAGGGAAAATAGGAAAATCTTCTTCTCATAAAAAATAGAAGGCTATCAGTTTTCATATTTGGTATATAGCATCATTTATTCGACCTCTTAAAAGACTGTTCATAGCATGCCTCATTGGATCATATTTGGGCCCTTCTGGGTTCATCTGTTTCTATATATAAAAAGTTGAGAACTTCAAAAATCTTCTTCTCTAAAATCAGAAGGTAGAAAGTATTGATATGGTACTAAGCATCATCTTGTGAACCTCTACCAAGTTCATTCACATCATGCCCCCTTCAGTTATATTTGGTCTCTGTCCGGGTGCAACCTTTTTGGAAACAAACACACACAAAAAAAAATAAAAATTCATTGAAACCAGAAGGCAGACAGCTTTCAAATTTGGTACTTACATTATCTATTGGACATCTACCAAGTTTGTTTATATCATGCCGCTTTTGTCATATTTGAGCTTTGACCGGGCGCTTAATCATATCATACACCTAAGGTCATATACTTGTGCTTAGCTCATGTACATCCAATTTTCCATACAAAGTAGGAAATCTTTCAACAATTATCTTCTCTGAAATAAGCCCACTAAATTTTCAGTTGATAAAGAAAAAGGTTTTATAGTCTCGGACGTCGATATTTATATTCGCCGTGAAATCACTCGCAAAGTTATGTTTTTTGGTCTATCGAACCTCATAGTTTACTGATAGTCTTACATAACGCTTGTCTAATACCTTATTTGCTAATAGGTCTTGTAGTTAGTTTGGTTCCGTTATATATTCTATGAGAAGCGAGGTAGAACATGATTGACGACACAGACAAAACAATTAAAAAATTGACTGTCGCAAGCGGACTAATACCTTCCTACACGTGCTTGTCAATAATGAAAGCTATTTTCAATCAAAAGCCATAACTTTGTCAAAATACAACAAATCCTAACTAAAATTTCACTTGCATATCTCTGCCTGAAACTGATCTAATCTGTTTCAATGAAATCCGCCCAATAGTTGCTGAGAAATTGAGCGGATAAGAAAATGATACAGACGGACGGACCGAAAGGACTTACCGACCGACCGACTGACGGGCCGGCCGACCGACATGTCCGACATCCTGACTCCTATATACCCCAAAAATAGTTTAGGGGAGTATAACGACCTTATGTTGTTGTATCGTAGATCTCTAACAAGATAAATACAGAAAGAGCAGCCACTTTTATGCTTAAGGGAGCGAGGGTTGTCCGAGAAATTAGAAGAAAGTATTTTTATGCCCCCATATCGAGAGATCGGGGGCATATTGTTTTACTCATGTCCGTCTGTCTGTCTGTCCGTCCGTCCGTCCGTCCGTCTGTCTGTCTGTCCGTCTGTCTGTCCGTCTGTCCGTCCGTCTGTCCGAAAACTTAACCTTGCCAATATCTTCAAGCCTATTCAAGATACAAAGCTAATATTTGGCATGATGATAGATCTCAATGATCCGCATCGGCTGGTACCAAAGTCAAGGTCATGTGACAAGGTCAAGGTCATCTGTCAAGGTCAAACTTTTATAGGGTGAATTAATTAGAACACTTTAAACTTGCTCCAATACGAATAATGTGCCGAAATAATACGTGAATCTACTAATCGATCCACATTTTCTTTCATTAACGCCCGGGTCTTGTCCGTAAAAATTTGCCTATAAGGACCCGAAAACGTACGTTTTATGCAATAATTGGTCTTAATGTCATGTTTCTTGTAAACATAACTCGTACATTTTAGAGTGGGCTAGCATTCAATTTTCACAAAATGTTTTTCATCATGTAAGTTTTCAAAGCAGACTCATTGCGAAGATATCATGTTGCGTGATGGTAAAAGGGACTTTCAAGTAAAATTTCGTATACATGTATATAAATTCGAGAGCAAAATGGAACAAGATGTGTTTGTGAAACACGAATGCCCCCGACACGGCATTTTTTTTCAAAGTTTGACCTTGACAGATGACCTTGATCTTGTCACATGACCTTGACTTTGGTACCAGCGGATGCGGATCATTGAGATCTATCATCATGCCAAATATTAGCTTTGTATCTTGAATAGGCTTGAAGATATTGGCTGTGGTGCGGCATAATTTCACCGAATTGCTACAACATTCACATGAACATATGATAACGAACATTTTGTGCAAGTGACATGTAAATCCATTCATAAATGTAGGAGGAGTTCTGAAAATAAATAATAGAACAATAATCTCCCCTTTTCCGTGAAGCAGCCTAAAATCTTCAAACTGCGACAATATACATATGATCAAACCGCTCACCTGAATTTCATTGATCCAGTGGATTTCATCAAATCAAAATTTCATGAACAATTTTTGAAGAGGGTCATCCAAGGAACAATCTGGTACGGTCTCATTGAAATCAATTCAAAGGTTCAGGAAGGAATATCGTTCCAAGATTTCAGACTCAAAATAAGCCCCGCACTGCCACGCCAATATGTGAGTGTCAATCCGAATTTCTTGAGCAACTTTGGAAGAGGGTCACTCAAGGAACATTCTTGTAAAGTTTTATTGAAATCAGCCCAATGGTTCAGGAGGAGATGTCGTTCAAAGATTTCGAGGTCAAAATAAGCCCCGCCTTGCCACGCCAATATTTTCGGGTCAACCCAAATTTCTTAAACATCGTTGATAAAAAGTCACGACAGGAACATTCTGGTAAAGTAACATTGAAATCAGCCCAATGGGTCAGGAGGAGATGTCGTTCAAAGATTTCGAGGTCAAAATAAGCCCCACCCTACCATGCCCATATTTCGGGGTATATCCAAATTTCTTGAACAACTTTGGAAAAGAGTCAACACAGGAACATTCTGGTAAAGTAACATTGAAATCCAGCCCATCGGTTCAGGAGGAGATGTCGTTCAAAGATTTCGGGGTCAAAATAAGCCCCGCCCTGCCACGATCATCTTTGGGGGTCAATCCAAATTTCTTGAACAACTTTAGAAAAGGATCACCCAAGGAACATCCTGGTATGGTCTCATTGAAATCAGCCCAATGGTTCAGGAGGAGGTGTCGTTCAAAGATTTCGGGATCCAAAGTAAGCCCCGCCCTGCCATGCCCATATTTGGGGGTTCAATCCAAATTTCTTGAACAGCTTTAGAAGAGGGTCAACCAAGGACAATTCTGGTAGAGTTTTATTGAAATCGACCCAATAGTCCATGAGGAGATGTCGTTCAAAGATTTCGGGGTCAAAATAAGCCCCGCCCTGCCACGCCAATATTAGGGGGTCAATCCAAATTTCTTGAACAACTTTTAAAGAGGGTCACCCAAGGAACATTCTGGCCAAGTTTCGTCAAAATCCATCCATTGGTTTTAGGAGGAGAAGGTGTTTGAAGAAAACTTTGAGTACGCACGGACGCACGCACGTACGCACGGAAGCACGACGGACGACCCGCTATGGCAATAGCTCGCTTGCCTTCGGCCAGTGGAGCTAAAAAACTGCTCAAATTTGCAAATCATGTAATTTAACCGCAGATCATAGTTTTTCAGATTTTTTTTTCTAGAATTGTACAGCCCCAAAGGAAATTTCTTATTTTTATTCTATAGAGTTAAGTGCGCTTATAGAAACCAGTTTCCACTGAATCCTTAAGCTCTCATATAAATTTTATTTTTTCTACAATAGGTGCGATACATTCTTACATCGTGCGGATATTTTTCTCACTTTTTGAAAAGATAAAACACTTTTTTGTGGAATGAACGCATTGAGACCCAAATGAAAACATTTTCATTGACGAGTACATACTGGTATCATTTTTCTACAAAAAAATGATCCGTAGAATGTTTTCATCATATTTTAAAAAATCGTATCATTTGACCTGAACGAAGTATAAATAAAAGGTGCATCGAATTTCGTTTCATATGTTAAAATACCTTTATTTCTCGGTGTAACACGCTCATTAAAGAAATCATCAACCTAAATGGGAATTCAACTCGGTTACTGAAATGACTTCCATATTCTTCAACAAATTACGAGAAGTTTTATTCACATGTGGCCAATTTAAAATACAAGGCAACGAAGATATAAAAGGTCGTTTCAATAAACATTTGTATTTTATTTGTTTTTCTTCAAATACATGATGTAGTTCTACAAAACAAAACAAAAAAAAAAAAAAAAAACCGCAAAGAATGTTCGACTGATTTAATATTTATCGAAATGATGACATGTATATATTTGAATCTTTATTTGTGAAACATTTTTTATATCAATTTCATAGCGTATTTTCTCCTTTAGTGCAGATTAAAAAACGACTAAGGTTTCGTATATCCGCACCAGTGTTTATTGTAATATGGTATATATTTTTTCTATAATTATAATTATTTGAACTTGATACAGATCAGATATATATATATCTATAATTATAATTATTTGAACTTGATACAGATCAGATATAGATATATATATATATATATATATATATATATATATATATATATATATATATATATATATATATATATATATATATATATATATATATAAATTTGAGATAAATTGTATTCAAACAGTGTAAGTAATTTGGATTATTGCTAAAAGCATAAATAACCCTAGCGCTTTCGAAACTCAATGTTTCTTCATCAGGGGTTCAATGCGAACTGACAGTGGAAATGAAAATGCAAATGGACGACCTGATATGAACAGCTGGCGAAAGTTGCTGGTCAGACAAGTGCTTATTATCCGGGTCAAATTTGCCCTTGGTGTTTATATGTCGTTTTTGTTTAATCCAAAGGGCTGGATCGTGTTAAGGCGCCTAATCCAATAGATCTCCCGCGATTTACGTTGTTTGTCTGACCATCTCGGGTTTGCTTCAATGCAACACAGTACAACATCGCTAAACGAGTGGCCGGCTTCGTTAAAATGTTCTGCAACTGGAGACCTATTGAATCTGCGGGTTTTCCAGTCAGATCGGTGCAGATTGATACGCTTGTTGATCTGTTGCTTTGTTTCGTCGACATATTGTTTGTGGCATACCGTACATGTCATGAGGTAAACAGCATTTAAAGTTTTGCAATTGTGTGAACCTCTTATTGCCGAAACAGCACCAAGAAGCGACTTGAAAGTATGCGTTTCGTGCATGATGTTGCACGTTTGACACCTTGGTGTTTTACACGGTCCAGAAATTCCAAGAGAGTCATTGGTTGTTGCAGTACTTATTTTTGCTCTCACCAGAACGTCTCGAAGTGACTTGGGTCTTCGGTATGCGACAACTGGTTTCTCAGGAAACAATCTACTGAGTTTGCTAGAAGACTCAATCTTGGACCAGTGTTTGTCTATTATTGAGTTAATGTTTGGCAGGTCAGGAAGGTATGTCAGAACGAACGGGATTCTATCTGATTGCTGTACAACTTTGGTACCAAACAAGAGGTCATTTCGGTTTGCATCAGCAGCTCTAGCGATCGAGGTAGATATGACCTGCTTTGGATAACCTCTGTTTTGTAAGTGCTGTAGTAGCTCTTTGGAGCGTTGTTCAAAGGTGCTATCTTGTGTACAAATTCTGCGAATCCGAAGGGCCAGGCTGTAAGGGATGTTCCTCCAACAGTGTTTAGGGTGGCAGCTAGTAGGGAGCAAGTATTGATGTTTGTCTGTTGGTTTGGAATAAAGATCAACGTGAAGTTCGTTTCCATCGTGTAAAACACCAAGGTGTCAAACGTGCAACATCATGCACGAAACGCATATTTTCAAGTCGCTTCTTGGTGCTGTTTCGGCAATAAGAGGTTCACACAATTGCAAAACTTTAAATGCTGTTTACCTCATGACATGTACGGTATGCCACAAACAATATGTCGGCGAAACAAAGCAACAGATCAACAAGCGTATCAATCTGCACCGATCTGACTGGAAAACCCGCAGATTCAATAGGTCTCCAGTTGCAGAACATTTTAAGGAAGCCGGCCACTCGTTTAGCGATGTTGTACTGTGTTGCATTGAAGCAAACCCGAGATGGTCAGACAAACAACGTAAATCGCGGGAGACCTATTGGATTAGGCGCCTTAACACGATCCAGCCCTTTGGATTAAACAAAAACGACATATAAACACCAAGGGCAAATTTGACCCGGATAATAAGCACTTGTCTGACCAGCAACTTTCGAAAGCGCTATGGTTATTTATGCCTTTAGCAATAATCCAAATTACTTACACTGTTTGAATACAATTTATCTCAAATTTATTTCAAAATATTCAGTATTCATGCATCCTTAGGGATCCGGTGTGTTAGAAAGTTATTACGTTGGTATTTTCCTCTATCTCGTTATATATATATATATATATATATATATATATATATATATATATATATATATATATATATATATATATATATATATATATATATATATATATATATATATATATATATATATATAAAATACGTACCTAGTGTTTTGTATAAAAAAAACCTAACGAGGATGGGGGAATTGATAATTATCGAGGCTCTGCCGAGACAATTTTCAATTCCCTCAACCGAGTTAGATATTTTAATAAATACAATAAATACACCAAATGCGTATTGCATTGTTCTTATAATTATCTCTTTTAGCCTTGTTTACGTCGATGTTTCTTACAGAAATGCAAGCCCCCCCCACCCCCCCCCCCCCTTAAAAAAAGTACACCAAATACGTATTACATTGTTCTTATACATATCTCTATCAGCCTTGTTTGTCTCGACATTTCTAACAGAAATGCAAGTCCCCCCCCCCCCCCCCCCCCCCCCCAAAAAAAAAAAAAAATAAAATAAATAAATAAATAAAAAAATAAAAAAATAAATCATTGTTCTAAATATATCCATGTGATAACATAAAAAATATCATGTAGGATATTATCATACGGACATTTATATAGTTATGAGATAAATTACAAAATTTGAAATAATGGATTGTCGGCACATTTCGTTTCTCTCAGGGTAATTTTGTTTAAACCTTTTACGTATATTTGTATCCGTTTCTTCTTATTATCTCAAAAATGGATCAACTAAAGTGTTTTGATGATCGATTTTAAAGACTTTTAATCCTTTTTTTCTCGATTTATCAACACAAAATAATTTTGAAGCTCTGAAAAAGTATCTTTAGAATAAGTAATATTGTTCGAGGATCATTGTTAAAATCTAGACTTCCTTTGTTTATTTGAGAAATATTCTTGATTGAATTATATCTTTGCTTCGAATTTCTAACACACCCTGAAATTAAATATCGATATAAGATGCCTTAAAACATTCGATGGTCATTTCATATAACGTGACTATTCCAACAATTTCAAAAGTGCGCCAAGCAAAGACTCTGGCCAGCCTATGCGTATGCAGACTGTCCAAAGTCTTCACTTTACGCTTTTAAGATAGATGGGGTCTCAAAGTGTCTTTAGACGGACAGCACATTTTCTTATTACACTGTGTAACTGTCTGTGCCAAACAATGTATGTGCCTTTCACATGTTTCAAATTGTTGGAAATATCACGCACAGGCTAATAGAAATGATCGTGCGCAATGCTATATCTTGCCAGTCCAAGTCAACCTAGCTTTACAGTTAAAAATATCGTGAATTTGATACACATTCCATCAAAGCCATTCTAAATCGCCCACTCTTTCATTCCAAACACTCACTCAAATCGATCAAAAACACTCCATAATCATAAGAAAATATACGTAAACGTTCAAAACGATCAAAATTTAATTCAAATAGATCAAATTATTATTCGTTTTGATTGGCTGATGTGGATTTCAAAGTGTCTAATTGGTCCACGCAAACACACAAACAGAAAAGCTACGTTTTTTGTATTAAAGGGAGGTAATCAATAGTGGATAATCTCCTTTGAATTTCACTCAAAACTCACTCATCGCACTCATTCAATTTTGTTAAAAAATAATCCCGAAAACATGTTGTCAACTGTATCAGTCGGCAGCAGTGGGTTTAAGCAGCTCTTTCTCTCTAGGAGACGTAAATACATGTGTCATGTGGTCAGGATGACACAACGATGTAAACTTTTAGCAACTTATACTCCGCTTGGCACGCATGTTCACGTGCAATGCGGGGTATAAATTGCAAACAGTGTGTATCGTTTTGGCATCCTGAACACAAGACTGGATTAGTATTCGATAGTTACTCTAAAGCCTTAGGCTTACGTTGCGTGCTAAAATAAAAATATTTATGTTTATAATAGTATTTCATCATTACTTATGTATCACCTAAGATTGCCTCAAAAGTCATTCCTAAGAGTATCGATTTCTTTTAAGCAATACTGCAATTAAGTCGATATTGATCGACCGACCACTTCATTTAAGCGACTGTTTTCACACCTACGGATTTTTTTCACGATTCTTTACGGATCGCAACATTTTTTGCAACTCGAATTCATTTGCAAGCATCCGCAAGTAACCTTAAATAACACGTTCGTGCCGGAAACTACTCTTTCTGATTCGTAGTTATTCGCGAAGGCAGACAAAAACTCGTTTGTCTTTATTTGTGAGTAAGGAAGTCCTTTTATAGCCTTTTAGAATACTAGTTGTAGCAAACCGGCCTTAACCAATCGCAATGACACGTGAATGGCTCGCAAACAATTTCATTTACTAATTTAAAGACTTACTTCAATACGATTTTTGTTACGATTACTATAAGTTTTGTTTATGGAATATTACGAGTGACTTCGTACTACTTCCGATTTGAAAAGTGACCGTTCACGATTTTTGTTAGAAATAACATCATCTCACTGCGAGTATTACACGATTTTCCTAGCATACATATTTGAGGCATCAAGAAATCAAACAAAACGCCAAGACGATGTTCTATAGTGACCAGTCTTGCGTTCATGACAGCAAGCGCTCACGAGCGCACCTATCTTAATGCATGTATAGCACACTATTAATGTGGAGAATCTTTCATCGGGAGCATACGCGTGCTGATCAAATACCAGTAGTGCCCTTGGAATGCAAAGAAAAACCGCTTGCGAAGTTTGCATTTAGTGTCTTGCTTTGCACGGAAACGAATGTGCAAAGAGGGATAGCAATTCTTTCTTCTACCCCTTGATTATATAGCTTCCTCTTTTGATAGTGAATATGAGTGTCAAGTTTTGAACGTATGCCTTCGATATAACAAGAGTTATCACAAAATGTCAACGTTTTCGCACGACGACGGCAATGTCGACAACGACGATGCAAAGGCTATAGCAATACCTCGGGTTTTGTCCGAAGAACAGCCTTGCATAAAAACGTTTATTATTGAAACTTATGTTGTTGGAACTCATTAGAATCGTTTCAATGAGAAGATTCTAAAAGGATCAAACATCATAGGATTCAATAAGAATTTTGGGGCAATATTCACCAGCACTCGCGACCACTGTGTGTCTTGTGTGAGAAACAAGATCGATAGCCGCTCTCGGTAATCGAATATGTGATATCTTGGTCAAGAAGCAGACGTTCAACCTTCAGACCAAGGACACCACACGAATTGAAGTGTTTGATTGGTCCGAGAAGACAGAGAAATCCATTCTTAGACGATGTATTTTCTAATAAAGGGAGATAATGAAGGACGATTATTTCCTTCTGATGGATCGAAATAAACAATATGGTATTATTTCGTAGAATCTCATTCAATACTCCATAATCCCATTATCTCATTTTCATTAAAAGTATTCAACCTGTCAATTTCACGGTGTTCTTAACTGTAGCAGATATATCGATTTTCAAACACACTTTATCATGCAGCATACAACTTTTCGCCTTTCCAAAAACTCGGTAATTAATAATAATAATAATTAATAATACATGTAATTTTATTTCGGCATAATTAGCATATAACTGTTCATGGGATAAAAATCATATAAAAATACAAAATTCGAAATAAGAAATTATGGATTACATAAATTTTAAAGAAGCATGACATGCTTCCTAACACCAAGGATAACGCAAAAAGTAAACCCTTATTTCCATTTGGGTCCTTGCTGTGGGTGGCATGACATAGAGAGGCAATTATAATTTAAATCAGAATTAAGTAACCTATACCAATAAATATCGCAGTACAGAACATAATTTAACAAAAACAAGGTTAGTTTTTTTTAATCACAGATTGCTTGCTGAAAGACAATTTATCACATAAGTATCACAATTATAATTGAAAGACAAACTTTACCATGTTTTAGTAAACAAACATTATGTTTGTGTACCAATTTCCAACTATCGTCTATGGAATATTTATAAAAACAAAGTTTAGGAAGATTCTACATATTGTAAATCATTATGCAACCAATGCCTAAATAAGAATAAGCAGATTATTTAGACAAACACAAAATTAAAAATTAAGATGTCATACTGCATAGAAAATGACCTTTGATGGCAACCTTGAATGACTGATACTTGGTGATGTCAGTAAGGCTGGAGGGCAATTCGTTCCACAAGTTAGCACCTATAAAACTAAAGGACTTAGATCCAGCCCCTTTGACCTGAGGAAGACTAAAACCACCTTTCTGGCTAAGCCTTGTGTTGTATGAGTGAACATTTACCTGTGGCGTAAAAAATTGTCCATATAAACAGGGACAAGGTTATGCTTAACTTTAAAGACATGACACAGCATAATCTGTTCAACTCTTTTGTTAACCGGTAGCCAATTAAGGGTTTCAAACTGCTGTTGACCAACATGAGCTCTTAGATCAAGGTTTAGTATGAATCTGACCAACTTGTTCTGCGTCACCTGTAATTTGTGTTTTAAAGACCGGGTTAGACCACCGTACCAGACAGAGCATGCGTAGTCATAATGACATTGGACTAGGGACATAACAAGTAATTTCTTGGTATGCTGAGTAAGGTTCTCTTTCTTCCGGTACAAAAACTTTAACTTAGCATTAACTTGCTTAATAACTGACTCAGCCAAACATGTAAAAGATAAAAATTGGTCGATGGTTACACCAAGGTATTTGACTGAAGATGTGGACGTAATTTGAGTATCATAACAGGTTATGTTAAGACTAGATTGTGACTTTAGCTTATGTTTTGACCCAAACACTATTGATTCAGTCTTTCCCAAATGAAGGGAGAGCTTGTTGACAACAAGCCAGTGACTGACAGTTTGAAGATCATCTGACAATGCCTTCTCGACAGTGGAAATATCTTTGCCAGAGACTAAAATGGCCGAATCATCAGCATATAAAAGTAACTTATTGTGTATAACACCTGACATGTCATTAACATATGCTAAAAACAGCATAGGGCCAAGGATAGACCCCTGGGGAACCCCGCAGGTCACATTTGCTGTGGAGGAAAAAGTGCCTGAGACATCAAACAGTTGTTGTCTATCAGAAAGGTAAGACCTGAACCATCTTATGATATCCTTACTAAGACCGGACAAATTAAGTTTCATTAAAAGGATTGCATGGTCGACGGTATCAAACGCCTTCTGTAAATCAAACAGGACCATGTCAACCATATTACCTCTATCATTCTCTCTTCTGATGTAATCAGTCAAATGTATCAAGCAAGTATCTGTAGAAAAACCTTTCCTGAAACCGGATTGAAAATCATATATCAAGTTCTTGTCTTTGAAGTAGGACTCGACCTGGTCATACACAACTCGCTCAAGAGTTTTAGATATGATATTAAGAATTGAGACGGGCCTGTAATTGACAACAGTCAACTTATCATTCTTCTTAAAAAGGGGAACAACTCTTGCTGATTTAAGGTCATCAGGTACAATACCTTGTAAAAGTGACAGATTAATGATGTGTGTAAGGGGACCAACAATCACCAGAGACCCATTCTTGACAAACCTAGAAGGTATACCATCTAAGCCAGTTGCCTTATTAATGCCTAATGAATTTATATATTTAAGTACTTTACTCTCAGACACTAGTGAAAAGGAGAAACTGTCAGGATAAATATGTTTTTTCTGTAAAAAGAATCAACAAAATGCCTTCCATATTTGTTGAGACCTACAGGTAACTTTTCAACAAGTTTTACATGCAACAGTTGTATAAGAAATATTAAAAGTTTCAGCAATTAGATTCTTGTCAAAACAGACTTCACCATTAATATTTAAACCAACATTCCCACTAGACATAGACGAACCTTTCTTGGAAGGTAAACCAAGATTTTTCAAAGTTTTCCACAGAGACTTAGAATCATTTTTGTTCTGTTCAATTGTATTTGAAAAATATTCTTTCTTAGCACATTCAACAAGAATCTGAACTTTATTTCTTAATTATTTAAAAGTGTTAAAGTTATCCTCGGATTTTTCATTTCTAAATTTATAAAAAGCTCTGTCTCTTTTCTTCATGGCTTCAAAAAATCAGAGTCCATCCATGGTTCAGTCCTTTGTTTGAATCTGGATTGTTTCAATGGTGCTATATTGTCAATCACAGATAAAAACAAATGTTTCAAACTGTTCCAAGCATCATTCACATTTTCACACAATAAAACATTATTCCAATCAACTGCTAAAAGACTAGCTTGAAAGTTCTCTCTATTGTAGTTTTTAAGGGATCTAAATGTAACTGTATTATGAGAACCAACATAGACTTTAGTAACCTTCCTAGTACAATACATCAAGCTATGATCACTAAAGGATGTATGTAAAACACCTGATTGTGATTTCTTATAACAATCTGATGCTAGGATCAAATCAATGGTGGTACAACTTGTATTAGTAATTCTAGTTGGTCCACATACTAACTGTTAAAAATGAAACATTTCAATAAAACATGTAAAGGACTGTAAAAATGAACAACTTTTTTGACTGGTATCAACTGTATTAAAATCACCCAGCAATATGGTTTCCTTTACTAAAAAGTTACTAGTAGAAGAGCATAAATTATCTAAAACTGTAAAAAAAGTTCTGTTGTGAGGGTGGTCTGTATAAACAGTCACATAAAATTGGTTTAGTTTTTGATAAAAAAAATCTACCCATGTAGCTTCTAGAAATTGCTATTTCTTTTTAAGTTTGCAGGTACTTCTAGATGAACTGAAATATTTCAAATTGTATGATTAATTGTGACACTGAAGTGTTTTAAGAGAAAACAATTAGTTTAGGGAAAATTTACGAGGATAGATGTAACTAGTAATTAGCGAACTTCAAATAATTTGTCACAGCACGAATTTACTGGGTAAAAATCGGGGCATCTTTTATCATCTCCTCTCAGTTGTAATTAGATTAACACCAGTGGTTTGCATGTTCATGTCACCTGATTAGAACACTTTCCTAATGAAAGCGAAAAAAAGTTCCGTTTTAATTTGTGCTTTGTGGTAACTACAACTAGTTATTGTGAAATAAGGGCCACAAGCCCATACATATATCAATGTACAACAATAAAACAATATAAATTATATATGGTGAGGTAATGCCACTGGAATATTAGACTAATCAAAATTGAGCCTGTGCGTGACGTCTCGAACAATTTGAAATGTTGATGGGATTCAAACATTGAGAGGTATAGACAGCCACAAACTCTAAAAAAAAGTTACCTGATTGACTACAGATTCTTTGAGACCTTATCTATCTACAAAACGCAAAGTGGAAATTCGTCAGACTGTGCGGATGCGCAGACTGATCAGATTCTGTAATTTGCGTATACTTGCTTTTGAAATTGT
The DNA here is from genome assembly GCA_948146395.1 of Fragum whitleyi. Classification (NCBI taxonomy): domain Eukaryota; kingdom Metazoa; phylum Mollusca; class Bivalvia; order Cardiida; family Cardiidae; genus Fragum; species Fragum whitleyi. The sequence continues at coordinate 10,039,216 of OX411543.1, read as the reverse complement.
TTGAAATGTCGCGCACAGGCGGATATTAAAAGTATGATCAATTTGTTTTTACTACATGTGTAAGTGACATATTTGAGTCTGTTGCAACGTCCTCTTTAGATCTTCTTCTAGCGCAGTGATAGTGCTCATTTAAAAGGTCCCGGGCTAGAATCCCGACGGCGGCACGCGTCCTTCCCGACTTTTTGTCTTCCACCAATAGATTGATAAACGTAGGCATATGCGGAAAAGCAACTGATGGCTAGAAAAGATTGTAATGGTAGTACTGATGTGAGAAATACCAGGAATCCATTTTATGTACTCTAGCAACCGCTAGACTTGACTCAAAGACTCGAAAGTAAACCCATTTCAAAAATCAAATATATCTTCTAAAAATCTCGAAATTAGTGGTACATAAAACAATAGAAATTTAAGTCGGACTTTCAAGAAATTGAAAACGAATGCCATACATATTCAGCGAGAGAAGACTATTGAACTCCCGAATTTTCTGCCATTTTTGTTTTTGTAAATCTACGATATATATGAATTTGATTGAAGGACGACAAAAACGTGGTTTAAAAATTTACAAGGTACACCTATGAAAAATTGAAGATATATCAAAATTTGTGACAGAATATTCATTGACAGTGTAATGATACACCAAAAATGGTGACAGGACGGTGTGAAGATACACCATTTATGGTGTCCTCTCGGTTACAACCAAAACTGGTGTCAAATTTTCTTCTGTCATTCAGTATTAATGTACATTGCAAACGCATATAATATGCATTATTTGTGTGTATCATTCCTAGATTTAGTCAATTTAGTTTAAAGATACGCTAATATACGTGTAAAATGCAAAATTACTTTTTGCATTTTAAGCTCACCTGAGCACAACGTGCTCAATGTGAGCTTTTTGTGATCACGTTTTGTCCGTCGTCCGTCGGTCGTCGAAGATCGTCAACCATTCTTAAAACATCTCAGCCTCAGTAACCAATGAATGGACGGACTTCAACAAAACTTGGCAGAAATGTTCCTTGGAATACCCTACTGAAAACTTTTTGGTGGATTTTTGATTGACCCCTGGCGTGCCAGGGCGGGGCTTATTTTTTGAGCCCGAAATCTTTAAACATCTTCTCCCCAGTAACCAATGGGCAGACTTTAACCGAACTTAGGAGAAATGTGCCTTGGGTGACCCTTTTCAAAATTGTTTGTGGATTTTTGATTGATCTGCAAATATGGGCGTGGCAGGGCGTTTTTCTGAGCCCGAAATATTTAAACATCTTCTCCTTGTTAACCAATAGGCCGATTTCAACCAAACTTGGCGGAAATGCTCCTTGGGTGACCCTTTTCAATACATGTTTGTGGATTTTTGACGGACCCCCAATATGGGCGTGGCAGGGGGGGGGGGCTTAAATTTGAGCCTGAAACTTTTAAACATCTTCTCCTCAGTAACCAAAGGGCCGATTTCAACCAAATTTGGCAGAAATGTCTCTTGGATGACCCTCACAAAACTTGTTGGTGGAATTCTGATTGATCCCTAATATAGGCGTGGCAGGGGAGGGGGGGCTGATTTTTAGCCTGAAATCTTTAGACATCTTCTCCTCAGTAACCAAAGGGCCGATTTCAACCAAACCTGGCAGAAATGTTCCTTGGGTGACCCTTCTTAAAACGTGTTCGTGCATTTTTGATTGACCCCTTATATGGGTGTGGCACTGGGGGGGCGGGGCTTATTTTTGAGCCCGAAATCTTTAAACATCTTCTCCTTAGTAACCAATGGGCAGAATTCAACCAAACTAAGCAGAAATGTGCCTTTGGTGACCCTTTTCAGAACATGTTTGTGGACTTTTGATTGATCTGCAAATATGGGCGTGACAGGGCGTTTTTTTGAGCCCGAAATATTTAAACATCTTCTCCTTGTTATCAATTAGGCCGATTTCAACCAAACTTGGCGGAAATGCTCCTTGGGTGACCCTTTTCAAAACATGTTTGTGGATTTTTGACGGACCCCCAATATGGGCGTGGCAGGGGGGGGGGGGCTTATTTTGAGCCCGAAATCTTAAAACATCTCCTCAGTAACCAATGGGCAGATTTCACACAAACTTGGCAGATTTGTTTCTTGGATGACCCTTTTCAAAACTTGTTTGTGTTTTTGATTGACCCCCAAATATGGGCGATACAGGGCGGGCTTATTTCGAGCCTGAAATCTTTAAACATCTTCTCCTCAGTAACCAAAAGGAAGTTTTTAACCAAACTTGGTAGAAATATTCCTTATGTGACCTTTTTCAAAACTTATTTGTGGATTTTGATTGATCCCCAAAAATGGGCGTGGCAGGCAGGGGCCTATATTGAGCCTAAAATCTTTAAACCCTTTCTCCTTGTTAACGAATGGGCCAATTTCTACCAAACTTGGCAGAAATATTCATTGGGTGACCCTTCTCAAAATCTTGTTCAGGAATTTTTGATTGCCCTACGCAATTGTGTAGAATAACATCTTCTCAACTACTAGGCAAATGTGAATGAAACTTTGCCAGAAACTTAATCCACGGGACCTATAAAATTCAAGTGAGCGCATTAGGGCCATTCTGGCCCTCTTGTTACCGCGTTTAAACCTGTACTACATCTTAGCCAGTCTTGTGCACCACTGATAACTATTTAGTATTTTATTGTATCAACAAGACCTTTTGTTGAATGGACGATGAAAGAAATGCCGTGTTCCTTTGAAATCGTGGTACTCATGCATCTTCGTTTGGGGTTTGCGTTAGTTTTTGAATTAAATCAATCTAACCCCAAAACAAATGATTTTCTGATCAAGATCTTCGTGCAGAGATTGCCCGAAGCATGGTATTTAGGATTATCGTTTGTAGAAATTTGTGCTTGAATTGGTATTTATGGTGTAATCATTTTCGCATTGTAGATTTATCTTTCTGAAATTTGATTTAAACGCAGCAGTTGAAGCACTGAGTTATTGAAGTGCACAGCGCCGTAAATCTGACTAGATTGTATCATCAACTGAAGCGTGCAGAGAGAAAATGCGAACTTTTGGTCGTTTAATCGCTGGAAATATTTCCTAACGATCTCGAAACGTTCTAAGTTTTTGTAAATTCTTTCCTTTTTTCCTATATCTATGTACACTGTAAAACACATGACATATGAATCCGTGGCGAAAAAAGTTCTTTGTAATTTCTTCTTTTTTTCATATACGAGTTTTTTCGTCATCGTGTTATGCTAATGAATATAACTGATCAAGGAGCAAGCCAATTTTAACATTAGTAAATACTATTGCACTTCAAAATTTGTTCTCTATTTGTCTGTCTTTGTCAGTCCCAGTCTCTGTTTCATAGATCCCAAATAGCGTTGGAATGGAGTATAAAACAAGGAGCTGAGCCAAACTCACAGAAAATTATATCAGCAAAAGAAGATTATTAATGACTGACTTTTTGTCTGTAATGTTGGATGAATAAAAGTATCGAGCTGGTAAAGTACTTATAAATCTTTGTAAGACCAAAATTTGAAAAGCACTTATCAATCTCTGTAACGGGGGAGCATTTTATAAAATGCTTGACTGGTATGTCCGAACTGTTGGACAAGTAGTGCGTTTGGTAACTACCTTAGATGAATTTATATTCAATCCAATAAATTTAATTTCCTTGTCAACATAATAGTCAACGACTATATTTTATCATAAGACTGGAAATTTTAATAAAACAAAATCAAGGTATTAACCATTTACGATTTAAACACACTGCATGACCCAAATTATTAATATTGCCTTTACTGCTGCCTCGATTTGGATAAATTTGAAAGTAACTTCAGCTAGTGTGCTTGGTATTTCTCTCAATTACCTATGTTTCTTCAAAGTATATAAAATTTTATCAAATAAACTAGTTGCCATTCCTTTCTCATATTATTTTATTATTTTTTACTTTATTGAGAAAAATAAATCTTTTACTTTATTGAGAAAAATAAATCTTAAAGAAAACTTATAAATGCAGCTCCCTTTTGCGCCTTTTCCTCTTTCGTGCAAATGACGCGATGATGCATTTGTTGACATCATTTTTCAAACGGCATTATAATTGTTTAAACCTATTTATTCTAAAAGAAAGACACAAGAGGACAGTATTGCCTCACTGGCACAAATGACATTGTGGTTTAATCAGAATTCATCATGTAGCTAAGACATAATCTTTAATCTATTTGAAATAGCATTCCGTAAGTATCAAGGTATATTTTTCGGTGACGCAGCAGCCCATGAAGCCCATCTTATCAATCTGATCTGAATTTAACGAAGAATATTTGTCCTAGGCATCATTTATGAGATGTTATGTTGAATTCTGATAAAACATTTTTTTTTAATTTCAGCCTATGGGACCATTTTACAGTGACGCTGCAGCCCGTAGAACCCATGTTATCAGGCTGAATTCTACGAACAAATCTGAAAGAACATGTCCAAAGCATCATTCCTGTAAAGTTTGGTTGAATTCTGAACTGTAGTTTCAGAGGAGATGATTTCTTTTTATATATCATCATATAGGACTATTTGCCGCCTCAGTGACGATCATTAGCCTGATCAGAGTTGTACGAACGAATCTAAAAGAGCATTTCTCAAGCATGATTCCTGTGAAGTTTGGTTGAATTCTGAACAGTAGTTCCAGAGAAGAAGATTTTCTTTATATTTTGATCATATGGGACCATTTTTCTGTGACGCGGCAGCCCGTAAAACCCATGCTACATTTATCAGCCTGGTCAGATTTTTACGAATGATTTCGTAAAATATGCTATATTTTTTACATCAATTAGGAATTTTTAAAGCGTCGTTGTTAATATATGTTGCAAAGGAGAGAAACATTGAAGTCAAAATTTCTTTTCAAATTGATTAAAACCGCTCATCACGTGATCTTGCGTTAGAGAATAATGTCTGGTATGTGAACAAAGCCATAGAAACAAAGATAAAACAAAGATACTAGGTATACTAGGTTAAGCAAAGAAACGAGTTGTTCACTTAAGAGAGCAATAAATAGTCGTCCTTTGAGACGATAGCTTCTCTTGGTAAGGAACTCCGTGCGAAGCATTTTTCCGACATAGTGCTTAGCGACCCGTTATTGGCGACTTCGCTGTACCTTGTTGGTTCTCTGTGTATGACCCGTTTTCTTCATAATTTTCTTCTGAAAATAAAATTAGAACTCCTGGACTGAGAGTGAATCACTGCATGACGATTGTACTCAAAGTAGTTACTATATGACGAATACATTCCACACTTTATTTGCCGATTTCTAAAGAACCAGGGCCGAGAAATAGAAGGGGCCTTTATCGGAATCAATCAACCACAATGTGTTTATATCAACAATCATTACAGATGACATGATCATTAATCATCTTGTCCAAAACACAATTACCTCATATCATGCAATCGACCTTGTATGGACATTACGTCGATAGACAACAATTTTACAATATAACTTGTGCAAAATTGCAATATATGGTAAAACTTATACACGATATAAAATTGTTGTCTATCGACGTACTGTCCATATGTCGATAGACAACAGTTTTATTTGCTGTTGAACTTGTACCATATATTGCAAAACACATATTTTGCAAATGAAACAAACGGTAATGGTAAGGGAAAACATGTGTATGATGTTCTTCGATTTTGAAAAAGATTGGGTCTATAAGAGCAACTGTAATTTAAAAGCCATGCGCGCCATTTCGATTTAAATCGCTATATTCAACTTACACAGAAATGCAAACCAACATTTGGAATGTCAACAGATTTATTGTATTATGTTAGGAAACTCAATAACTAAAGCATGTCTTCTCATTTTTGTTGGCATTGGTACATTGTATCAAAGTTAAATATTTGTGTCGCCGGGCTTATATCTTAACTTCACTAAAAGAACATTCTCGCCCTTGCCCGTTTTCATAAAGATTGATCACTGGTTAAGATGAAGACAAAATAACTTTTATGTAAACGAAGCACGACTCTCTGTGAGGTTCACATTGGATTGGATTTAAAGTTTGAGGGAGATGAAAAGACTCGCATTGTTAAGAGGCTCATCCGGCCTTTAGACCACTGCTCCTACAATTGTGAATGGACTCGAAAATAATTTGAACAAAAGTTATCCATCATATAGTGATGTGATATGTGAAAGACCTTTTGGATGGATAAATCCAAGCTCGAGTTCAAATGTTTAAACTTAACGTGTCCGGAATTAATCTGCTACGGTTAAGATTGATTTAGCAATCACGTGTTACTATTATTCTTTATTATGAGTAGATGTGAGAAAGAAATTATTCCAAAACTTCAAGGTATAGGTCGCAGTTAAAGTTCATAGGGCTAAATTTTTGTTTGTCCTATAATTATGAACGGATTTCAAACTTATTAGGCACAATTATTTTCCATCATCAAAATATGTAATGTTTGCTTGGGCTAGTGCAGCAACTATGAATGGATTGCAAAGTAACTAGTTTAACTTATACTCCATCATGAGTCAAATTACAGGTTACTTCAAGGGCAAGATCACAGCTCACGGAAGAACATTAAAATTAAATATGTCCGCAGCGTAGCCCCTACGTTAATGGATGGTTTTGAAAATAGTTACAACTACAAGATGAGGAATCACGTGAATGTAGAAGGTTACTCGCACTAAAAAATCTCGGCTGCAAAATCCTTATTCATCCTTTGCATATGATGGGCCATGTATTTAATACCAAATCTTAACATAAGGGAAAATATAGCTGAAAAACTTTCTGAAGTGAGGTGTAGTCGCCAATCTTTAGTACATGTCACCTTCTAAAGTCACGTGAACTTTAAACTAATTGCTTTCATGAGTGAATATGTCAATTGGAATTAATTTTCCTGTAGGCCCAAGTTCAAGGTCACATTTCAAAGTCAAATGTGAAAATCGAGATAATCTGGATCAAAGGTACAACACAAATGGATGGATTCCACAATTTACTGATCAATATAATATCTATATTGAATAAATGTGCTAAATGAAGTAAATTTTCAGATTGAGTTAAAAGTCCAGGTCAAATGTCGAAGTAAGCTGATCCGAAGCATTTTGTACACAATTTAGGACGAATTAAAAAAGGTTCCCCATTATGATAGATTCAAGAACGATGTCAAGTGAATGGTCAGAATTGTTTTTGATCGACAGCATTGTCCTTTGACAACTGCTGAAATTGTTATACATGTGATATGAATAATGACCTCTGAAATTGTAATTGAATCATAAAACAATCATTTCCCTTCAGAAAAAACTCAACCCACCCGCGGAATTATCTCTCAAAGTTTTGAATGTACTTTTTGGTTCCAAATACCTGTTGCTATAATACTGAAGATCACCGACACGAATTTGTACATCTATATTTTTCCATAACCGCCTATATGTACTTCACAACACAAGGACTACAGTAACCTCAAGTATAAGGTTTTCATTTCATAATGTTTCCAATGTGTGGCTGAAAATAAAATGAAGCGATCTTTCAAGAGTCGTCTCCTTCATATACAGGTTTCCTTATAATTTCCTTAAAGGTATTGACTCGATTGAGCGTCGTACGCATAAGTATTACGCCATTCGGAACATGGCTCGGAATTTCCCGGAAACTAGAGAGTGTATCGTAAATGACTTTTGTAGTAATATGGGTCCCTTTTTTTAGGTAATTTGGCTTATTCTAACCTATTTGACCTTTCTGTATACTGTTGATCCCATCTTGAAATTTACAATCATTCAGATCAAAGGAAAAAAAAAAAAAAACTTGCTCAGAGCTCCATTCATTCATAATAAATAAACATCCCAATCACTAAAAAATCTCAGGAATTTTCAAAATCACTTCAAAATCGCCTGAAATGATCATCATTTAAATCAAATATGTGACCCGTCACGCGAAAAGGGACCATCTGGGAACACCGTTAAATGCATTTTTGAAAAAAATTATTTCATAGGAAGGTAGATTGATTATTCTAGATTAAGAAAATTAGCAAAGTGCAAAAAGTTTCGACCGTAGTCAGTCTGCGCAATCCGCGCAGTCTGACAAGGGTCGAGACTTTACGCAATTCCCAGATGGTCCTTTTCCGCGTGACGGGTCACATATATCTAAAAAGTTGCATGATTTTATTGGCTGAAATTGACTTTTTAGCGTCTGTTTTGTCCTTAAACACACATTCAGAAAAATACGTGGTTTTTATTGAAGGAAGGTAAACAAATATTGCTGATTTCATCCAAATGGACGACATTATCATAAATGTTAAACTGCCATTGAAAATAATTTAAAACTCGCTCATCACACTCATTCCAAACCATTTCAAAATCATTCATCTTGTCAGTTTCATGATGTTATTTTATTTTTTAACTTTACATGTAACTATTTTTAGTATCGCACATCTTCTTGACATCTCTTATGTAATAGTTAAACGTTAATAATTGAAAATAAAACGATTTCAACAGCCAAAAGGAGGGCGCGTAGCTACCAAAATCCAGGCTTCTGATTGGATGATAATGTTTGACAAAGACTTATATTGTTTTAAGGCGTCCAAAATATGGTAACGGGTCAAATATAAGTAAAATCATGTAAACATTATCACCAGAAGCTTTATTAATGAGTCAATGTGACGTAATCAAATAAGACGGAGACATGAGCTCGCCTTTAACCATTTAATATCAGCTGTTTCTATAAATAATTGATTAACGTTTCTGTCGATTCGATTATTATACAGGGAGAATATTTAACATGTTCTGTTTTATAAGCATTGGTCGGACATTGACTCGAAAAGGAGGTATTTATACAGTTAACAACATCGTGAAATTGAAAAGGTGAATGATTTTGGAATGATATTGGAATGAAATTGAATGAGCGTGTGGAGCGAGTCTTGAGTGATATGAAAGAGAGGCAATCCAATATCGCTAATTATGTTCAGGATGAACAACATTAGCAATTAGATTACCTCCCTTTAATAAAATAAAGCCTACGTACTTTTATGTCTTTGCCTCTTCATGGACCCAATAAAAAACTTAAAAATCCACACCAGCCATTAAAATCGTAGAATTAATTTCACGATCTGAAATAAAGATTGATCGTCTTGAACGATTTCTATTTTTTTTCTAATGATTTCGGATCGTTTTTGATCAATTTGAGTAAATGTTTGGAATGAATGAATTGAGTGTTAAGTGAATGATTTAGAATGATTATGATGGGAATGAGTGTCAATTTCACGATGTTGTTAACTGTAATACTTTATCAGTCGCACAAAAACAGACATTTCTTCAGGAGGTACTTGTAGAATAAATTACTATCATTTACAAATGAGCCTGTGCGTGACATTTCCAACAATTTGAAATGTGCAGGAGGTGCAAACATTGAGAAGCATGGACAGCCATCTACTGTAAATGTCATATTATCTGATAGTACAAGTACGTTGAGACCTTACCTATCTACTAAACGCATAGTGAAGACTCTGGTGAGACTGTGCGGATGCACAGGCTGGTCAGAGTCTTTGCTACGTTCATATATGAAATTGTTGGAAATCTCACGCAAAGGCTCAAATAGTATCCGTTTTGCGGTCATTTGCAAACGGGCTTCAATTTGTTAAACGTTCTTCAAACGTTTGCTGCCAAAAAAAATTATTGAAATAGTACCCGCTTTGCGTTCTTGTGCAAACTTTGCTAAAACGTCTCTCAAACGTTTTTTAAACCAGAACGCATGGCAGTATATCTTTCTGGGTAAGGAAAAGTCAATATTCAATATTCAATAATTGTTTATTTACTAACGATTTTAACGCCCATTTCAAATAACTAACATCGTCAAGTTTTGATTAACAGGTTTTTTTTCTATGCAATAAAGTTTTGATGGACAAAACTCATTGAATCATAATTTACCGATATGTTAGATCTTACACTTTTGTAGAAGGAAGTGAGGTATGCCCCTGAAGTTGGCAGAATGGCAGAATAGCAGAATGAAGTTAGCAGAATGGCAGAATAGCAGAATGGCAGAATGAAGTTGGCAGAATTGCAGAATAGCAGAATAGCAGAATGAAAAATCGAAAGTCAAAATTGGGTGCATGAAGTTACTTGATTTGTTGTTTAAACGTGTTTTCAACGATTTTCCCGCAAAAAATTCCTTAGGCTATATCATGCTCCTGTTAACATGCCAAGTAACCAAGTCTAAATCCAAACTAATGAAAAAAAAACCCAACAAATTTAAGAAACCTATCTGTCTAAAATCGATTTTAAAATGATATTAGAATGCAATAAAAGTGATTGAGAGTGAAAAAAGTCATATCTCAACAGTTTTCGCGTCTTTGAAATATCATTCTGCCATTCAGCCATTCTGCTATTCTGCTATTCTGCTAGCAGAACGAAATGGCAGAATGGCAGATAACAGAATGAAAAATCGAATGTCAGAATTCGATCAATTTGTGCGTGAAATAACTTGATTTGTTGATTAAACGTGTTTTCAACGATTTTCCCGCAAAAAATCCTTATATTATGCTTCGGTTAACATGCCAAGTAAACAAGTCAAAATTCAAACTAATGAAAAACACATTCATTTTTGAAACCAATTCGTCTAAATTCGATTTAAAAATGATATTAGAACACAACAAAAGTAATTGAACGTGATAAAAATCCTATCTAAACAGTTTTCGCGACTTTGAAATCTCATTCTGCCATTCTAAAATAACGGGATTTGTTGTTTAAACGCGTTTTTAACGATTTTCCCGCAAAAAAATTCCTTACATTATGCTCCGGTTAACATGCCAAGCAAACAAGTCCAAATCCAAACTTATGAAAAAAAAACAAAAAAACAATCAATTTATGAAACCTATCGGTCTATAATCGATTTTAAAATGATATAAGAACGCAATAAAAGTGATTGAGAGTGAAAAATCATATCTCAACAGTTTTCGCGTCTTTGAAATCTTATTCTGCCATTCTGCTATTCTGCTATTCTGCTAGCAGAATGAAGTTGGCAGAATGGCAGAATAGCAGAATGAAAAATCAAAAGTCAGAATTCGATCAATTTGTGCGTGAAATAACTTGATTTGGTGTTTAAACGTGTTTTCAACGATTTTCCCGCGAAAAATTCCTTATATCATGCTTCGGTTAACATGCCAAGCAAGCAAGTCCAAATTCAAACTAATGTAAAAAACAATCATTTTTTTAAAACCTTTTCGTCTAAATTCGATTTAAAAATGATATTAGAACGCAATAAAAGTAATTGAACGTGATAAAAATCATATCTCAACAGTTTTCGCAACTTTGAAATCTCATCCTGCCATTCTGGTATTCTGCTATTCTGCTAGCAGAATGAAGTTGGCAGAATTGCAGAATAGCAGAATGAAAAATCGAAAGTCAAGATTTGATCAAGTTGTGCATGAAATAACTGTATTTGTTGTTTAAACGCGTTTTCAACGATTTTCCCGCAAAAATTCCTTATATCAGGCTCCGGTTAACATGCCAAGCAACCAAGTCCAAATCCAAACTTATGAAAAAAACCAAAATACAATCAATTTATGAATCCTATCGGTCTATAATCGATTTTAAAATGATATTACAACGCAATAAAAGTGATTGAGAGTGAAAAATCATATCTCAACAGTTTTCGCGTCTTTGAAATCTCATTCTGCCATTCTGCTATTCTGCTATTCTGCCAGCAGAATGGAGTTGGCAGAATGGCAGAATAGCAGAATGAAAAATCGAATGTCAGAATTCGATCAATTTGTGCGTGAAATAACTTGATTTGTTGTTTAAACGTGTTTCCATCGTCCTTATATCATGCTCCGGTTAACATGCTATGCAACTAAATCCGAATTACAATTAATGAAGATAGTAATCCAATAATAAAACATATCGGTTTATAAACGATGTTTAAATGATTTTGGATTGTAATATAAGTGATTTTAAGTAAAATATATCATAATCAAATAGTTTTCGTGTCTTTGAAATCTCATTCTGCTATAAGCAGTGCTATTCTGTAGACGGAATGAAATTGGCAGTATTGCTCAATGAAATCTCGATCATGATTTTGTATTGCAATATAAGTGATTGTATGTAAATAATTCCATAATAAAATATTTCAGCGTCTTTGAAAACCCATGCTGACATTCTGCTGACAGAATGGAGTTGGCAGAATTGCAGAATGAAAAAATGAAAATCAAGATTCGATCAATGTGTGCGTGAAATAACCTGATTTGTTTATTAAACGTGTTTTCATACATTTTTCCGAAAAAAAAAACTTCATCTCATGCAACGGTTAACATGTCATGCAACGTATAGCGTATGACTCAACATGCTTGAGCAACTGATTTGCTCCAAGGACATGAATCTAGTGATATGATTAGAAGAATCGAGATGAATTGGGCCATTGATGGCTGAGGTTTATCTTTGAAATGTGGTCATAAACGAAAATGCAATTCAGTTGACGTCATCAAGGGAAGAACCCGCTGGCTTTAAACCCTCCAAAAAAGTTTTAACATATTTTTCTTATTTCGTTTTCATTAATTAAAACCTTATGTTATTAGGAACATTTTCAAGGTGAAAGTTTCATTTTACATGCGAAATTTTATCCCGCAAAAATCAGTAATTGCGAATATTTCCTCAGATAATAGATAGTTTTTCACGAAGATGGCTTCATTTAACCGGAGCCTGATATAAGGAATTTTTTGCGGGAAAATCCTTGAAAACACGTTCAAACAACAAATCAAGTTATTTCATGCAAAAATCGATCAAATCTTGACTTTCGATTTTTCATTCTGCTATTCTGCCATTCTGCCAACTTCATTCTGCTAGCAGAAAAGCAGAATGGCAGAATGAGATTTCAAAGACGCGAAAACTGTTGAGATATGATTTTTCACTCTCAATCACTTTTATTGCGATCTAATATCACTTTTAAATCGATTTAAGACAGATAGGTTTCAAAAAATGATTGTTTTTTTCATTAGTTTGGATTTGGACCTGGTTGCTCGGCATGTTAACCGGAGCATAATATAAGGAATTTTTTGCGGGAAAATCGTTGAAAACACGGTTACACAACAAATCAAGTTATTTCACGCACTTATTGATCGAAAACTGACATTCGAATTTTCATTCTGCTATTCTGCCATTCTGCCAGCTTCATTCTGCTGGCAGTATAGCAGAATGGCAGAATGAGATTTCAAAGACGCGAAAACTGTTGAGATATGATTTTTTTCACTCTCAATCACTTTTATTGCGTTTAATATCATTTTAAATCGATTTTAGACCGATAGGTTTCATAAATTGATTGTTTTTTTCATTAGTTTGGATTTGGACTTGGTTGCTTGGCATGTTAACCGGAGCATAATATAAGGAATTTTTTGCAGGAAAATCGTTGAAACCACGTTTACACAACAAATCCAGTTATTTCACGCACAAATTGATCGAATTCTGACAATCGATTTTTCATTCTGCTATTCTGCCATTCTGCCAACTTCATTCTGCTGGCAGAATAGCAGAATGGCAAAATCAGATAACAAGGACGCGAAAACTGTCTAGATATAATTGTTTTCACTCTCAATCAATTTTATTGCGTTCTAATTATAGCAGAATGTATAGCAGAATGGCAGAATGAGATTTCAAAGACGCGAAAACTGTTGAGATATGATTTTTTTCACTCTCAATCACTTTTATTGCGTTTAATATCATTTTTAAATCGAATTTAGACCGATAGGTTTCATAAATTGATTGTTTTTTTCATAAGTTTGGATTTGGACTTGGTTGCTTGGCATGTTAACCGGAGCATGATATAAGGAATTTTTTGCGGGAAATTCGTTGAAAACACGTTTAAACAACAAATCCAGTTATTTCATGCACCAATTGATTTAATCTTGACTTTCGATTTTTCATTCTGCTATTTTGCCATTCTGCCAACTTCATTCTGCTCTCAGAATAGCAGAATGGCAGGATGAGATTTCAAAGACGCGAAAACTGTTGAGATATGATTTTTCACTCTCAATCACTTTTATTGCGTTCTAATATCATTTCAAATCGATTTTAGACCGATAGGTTTCATAAATTGATTGTTTTTTTTTCATAAGTTTGGATTTGGACTTGGTTGCTTGGCATGTTTACCGGAGCATAATATATAAGGAATTTTTTGCGGGAAATTCGTTGAAAACACGTTTTAACAACAAATCCAGTTATTTCATGCACAACTTGATCAAATCTCGACTTTCTATTTTTCATTCTACTATTCTGCCATTCTGCCAACTTCATTCTGCTAGCAGAAAAGCAGAATGGCAGAATGAGATTTCGAAGACGCGAAAACTATTGAGATATGACTTTTTTCACTCTCAATCAATTTTATTGCGTCCTAATATCATTTTTAAATCGATTTTAGACCGATAGGTTTAAAAAATTAATTGTTTTTTTACATAAGTTTAGATTTGGACTTGGTTGCTTGGCATGTTAACCGGAGCCTGATATAAGGAATTTTTTGCGGGAAAATCGTTGAAAAAACGTTTAAACAACAAATAAAGTTTTTTCCCGCACTAATTGATCGAATTCTGACATTCGATTTTTCATTCTGCTATTCTGCCATTCTGCCATTCTGCCAACTTCATTCTGCTAGCAGAATGGCAGAATGAGATTTCAAAGACGCGAAAACTGTAGAGATATGATTTTTTTTTTCACTCTCAATTACTTTTATTGCGTTCTAATATCATTTTTAAATCGATTTTAGACTGATAGGTTTCAAAAAATTATTGTTTTCTTTTTTTTCATTAGTTTGGATTTGGACTTGGTTGCTCGGCATGTTAACAGGAGCATGATATAGGGAATTTTTGCGGGAAAATCGCTGAAAACACGTTTAAACAACAAATCAAGTTATTTCATGCACCCAAATTTAACTTTTGATTTTTCATTCTGCTATTCTGCTATTCTGCCATTCTGCCAACTTCATTCTGCCATTCTGCTATTCTACCATTATGCTAGCTTCATTCTGCTATTCTGCCATTCTGTCATTCTGCCAATTTCAGGGACATAAGTAAGGTTCCTTTTTTACGTGTAATTTCAATTTAGCAAAGTAAAGGCCCGGTCCCACTGCGAAACGGTCACAAAACGTATGCTAAACGGACACGGCGGAAGAGTGAAATTTCAAGCAGTTCTCATACGCTTGATAAAAACTGATAAAACGGAAAATATCGGACGCTCTCAGGATGTAGCCGGGATGTTAAGTGGATGAACATCGAAAGTCTCGCGGATAAGAGCGGGTGGCAGCTCAGAAGAGGTTACCGTGTGTAATTATACATATTAATATTTTTTTTGTAAAAAAGTCTTAACAGGTTTAGTTCGGAAAAATATATGATAAAAATCGCGAACAAAAATCAGAATACCGATTTTGTCCTACTTTATATATGTTAAATTGGTATGTCTATGGATGTCAAAAAACATCACATTGTTTTGGTTGAAATTTGTTTTGGGTCCTACCATAATTTGACTGGACTAGATACATAAAGCATTGGTCGTTTACACCACGTATGCTGAGCGGAAACAAAATTGATAGAGCGCGGGTCATTAAAATTTACGTGATGCATACGCTAACATGCTTACATATCCGTATTACTCCCCTTTTATAAACCTTTCGTATAACCGATAATTCCGCCCTCTATACGTTTTCAACCAAATCGGATTGAGTATCGAGATGGATTGAGGATACAGCGGATGTATATCGGATAGTATCGGATACGTAGCGTTTGTTCCTCGTATTGTTTAGCATTTACATCGGACATAGCGGAAAGTTTATCCGCTCTACAAGCTTTGTGCAGCTTAAAACTTTTTGCGCGGGTGAAATCACGATGGACGGACGCTCAACGGACAGAGCGTATGCAAAGCGTATGAACAGGGTAAGACACAGAAGCAAAGCGTCTTTTCAATGGATGTGAAGATTTTCATATGTTTTACGTCCTCTATGCATCCGTAAATGCATTTGGACCGGGCCTTTAGGTTTTAGCTATACAAAATTTCACACTGTATCCCTTCGCGTGACTTGTTGTTTCTTTCCATAAGACCACTATCATCGTATCTACCAGAGACAATTTAGATAGATCAGCAGAATTTTATCTTGATAAAGATTCAACAAAATCAATTAATATTGATAATATTGTCGTTATATAAGTCAAAAGCACGTCGAAAACATAACGGTACCAACTTGGATACAAGACCTAAGTCGAAAGTATAGACTAACCAGGAATGAAGCATTTATCTCTTTACAGTTTGGAAGATCGTGAAATTTAAATGTTAAATAAGTTTTGAATGATTTAGAAATGAAATTGAATAAGGGTGTTGACTTTTGAATATTTAATGGAAGTAAAACATAACCGATCATTTCGTACAGTTGGACGAAATGAGCTAAAATTTTAACCCACTTTAAATACAATCTACATTCTTTTTTAAGCTCGGCTGTTTTCGAAGAAAACCCGAGGTATTATGATCACCTTGGCGTCGTTCGCGCTGTTGTTGTCGTTAGCGTTGGCGTGACAAACTTTAACCTTGGTCATAACTTTTGAATGGTTAGTCATAGAGCCTTCACATTTCACATGATTATTGCTTTGGGCAAGACCTTTCTGAAGGAATCAAGTTCAAGGTCATCAGTCAAGGTCAATGTCATTTTCAAGGTCAAATTTCTTTAGAAAATTTAACATTGATCATATCTTTTGAATGCTAAGTCATAGAGCCTTCATATTTCACATGATTTTGCTTTGGACAAGTCCTTTCTGAAGGTACCAAGTTCAAGGTCATCAGTCAAGGTCAATGTCATTTTTCAATGTCAAATTTCTTTAAAAAAATTAAACTTGGTCATAACTTTTGAATGCTAAGTCATAAGAGTCTTTATATTTCACATGAACATTGCTTGGGACAATACCTTTCTGTAGGCACCAGGTTCAAGGTCATCAGTCAAGAAAAAGGTCATTTTTCTTGCATTTGCCTAAGAAATAATAAACAGCCGAGCGTTGGCACCCGCTGGCGGTGCTCTTGTTTGCTTAATGCCTGGACAAATCAGACTCTGAAATAAAATCGCTCAAATCAAAAAGTTGATCATTTCTAACGAAGTTGTTACCCCACATGGAGCTCCTGTCATAAGTACAGTTAAGGACATCGTGATATGTATTTCATGAGCACAAATTTTATATTCTATTTATAATTTGACCCGATTTTTAACGAAAACTCGTCAAAATACTTAAAATTCAACATTTCAATTTTCAACGAAACTTATAACGCCGTTTAAAACTGACGTCACAATATATAGATTATGACGTCATTTTCGCGGTGACAAAATAGCGTTGCTATTCGCTTTGAGCTCATTTACATAGTTATTCCTCTAGTGTAATAACACCCGTGTAATATAAAAAATATTCAACGGGTTTATTTCACTCCCGCGACTTAGGTCATATTATAATAAAGAATACTCAAAGGGCCTGTCCTAGACATTATTTATGTGATGTTTTGGTAAATTCTGACCAGTAGTTTCAGAGAAGAAGATTTCATCCTATGGAACCATTTTTCAGTGACAGGAAGCCTGTAGAGCCAATGTTATCAGCCTGATCAGAATTCCACAAAGCTGAAAGAACATTTTCTAAGCATCATTTCTGTGAAATTTAGTTAATTTCTGAACAGTGGTCACAGAGGAGAATATCTTACAATATTTCACCATAAGGGACCGTTTTCAGTGACATGACAGCCTGCAGAGCCCACGCGTCAGTCTGATCAAAAGTTCACACAAAAACAAATCTGAAAATATTCTAAGCATCATTCCTGTGAAATTTGATTAAATTCTCAACTTAAGTTTCATAGAAGAAGATTTGTTTAATACGGGACTATTTTTAGTTACGCGGCAGTTTGTAGAGCCGATGCTATCACCCTGATCAGAATTTCACGAACAAATCTGAGAGAGCATGTTCTAAGCATCATTCCTGTGAAGTTTCGTTGAATTCTATAGAGTAGTTTCAGAGAAGAATATTCCATTAGATGGGACTATTTTTTAGTGATGCAGCAGCCGTACAGTCCATGGAATTAGCCCAATCAGAATTTTACAGACATATCTGAAAGAGCATATATCCTAAGCACCATTCCTGTGTAGTTTTGTTGACTTCTGAACAGTAGTTTGAGACAACAAGTTCTTTTTTTATAACTCATAATATGGGACCATTTTTTCAGTGACACAGCCGCTCGTAGAGCCCATGTTATCAGCCAGCTCGATCAGAATTTTATGAACAAATATGAAAGAGCATGTTCTAAGCATCATTCCTGTGAAGTTTGGTTGAATTCTGATTTAACAATTAATAGCAATTCTCTGTAACCACTTACACTTTTAAATAGGGGTTGTGGCACGCTATGTCTCAAATATTGATAAAATTTAAACATGAGGCTGGGGCTGACCCAAAAGTAAAAATAAGATGAAAAAATTCTTGATATCACTTCTGGTTGCCATGGAAACAGACATTAAAGATTGAAAAAGTCTCTTTTTGCGAGTTTTTACAGGCAAATATATCAGTTATGCAGCACAAACTAAAATAAAAGCACAAAACATATAAGTTCCCCATCATCGTTCTCTCAAATGAAGAAATAAAATTTTTGGGCCTATGTTGTTAACTTATGTTTCTATGGCAACAATACACATACCCTACTTAAATATTGATTTTTTGCATTTTTTTTTTCAAATTTAATGACAAAATACAGACATTGTTTTCCGTTTAACAAGGAAATACCACATAAACTTTCAAATAAAAATATTTTTGTGTTCGTTGCTATGGCAACGCGGATTCATATCCCTTAAATGAAGGCAACTTCAGAACTCTTTAGAATCCTCAAAAGACTAGACTATTGAACTCAAATTCAATATTTTGATAATTTGTAAAATTGCTCAAATAGACCTTTAAGGGCATATGAGATTTTTTTTCAAAAATTTGCAGGAAATAGCCTGTTGCTATGGGAACAATTACGTTATAATTCACAAAAGCCCATTTTTAGTCCTTGGATACGGGTATCCAACACTAAGCAATCGGAATATTTCTTAATCTTGAATAAAGTTCAAACTTTCCTTTAACTTATATATCAAAATAGTTGTGTTAATCGGTCCAATTTTTTAGGAAAAAGGCTGCAAAATCGCGCCAAAAATGCTTAATTTTGAGTTGTATCGACAAATTACCATGGCAACTATTAAAATTTTTATTCTTTTTTCTTGTATTTTCATAGAGGCTTATTTGGTCTCTTTTCTTATTGCATATAAACTTTCAGGGACTTAGAATAACAGATTTTAGAAAATAATAAAAACGGTGGCCGTGGAAACAAAAAGGCCCAATGATTTATTTGTGGTTTTTGAAAGAGCGCTTTTTGTCAGATATGTTCCAATAATCATCATCAGTTTATCATGCTGCAAAAATTAAAAAAAAAAAAAAAACAAAAAAACTCCAAAGAAACAAAAGCAGCCAAGTTATGAGCTATAGTTACCGTTGTCACCGTAACCAATGTGCACAACAACAAAATTAATTTGAATCTTAGTTGCTCCTTTTATGTAATAAATTCCATTTACATATCAAAAGTCTGTCATAATTGAAGAAAAACTGGAAATTATAAACAATATTCTGAAATCAAATTATCAAAATTAGCCATATTTGTTGTCATGGTAACTAACCTTTTTGACACTAACTGCTACAACAAAAAATCTAGTTCAAAATTTTCGGTCCTAGATTATCGAATACATACAAAATCAACCATCATCTTCATGTAAATACCAAATTATATAGCTTCAAAAAAAGCTTAATATTGCAAAATTCCGTGCTTTGAAGGTCGTTGCCATGGTAACCAGATGATCCAAAAACATTTTTTTTGTCAATTTCTTCTCCTTTCATTATTCCCTCCTTGTATATGAAATTTCACCAAAATCGGACACCATGTGTGCCAAACTAGTTTAAGTCGTTACAGAGAATGGGTATTAAGTAAAAAGGTAAACGGACGCACTGACGCACGGACGCACTAACGACGTACACCAGGTAACGACATAAGCTACTCTGGACTTAGTCCAGCGGAGCTTATAAAATATCAAATACTTCTATTACAAATACCAAATTTATTAAATTTCTCACCTTAAACAAATAAAATCCGACGAAGCATTATTTCCTTTCATTTTCAATTTTCTTTAATTCGCAGTAAGGAACAGGGTGGTGCATTTGATAAATTTGATAAATCTACAATAGGAATATGCAGAATATGTTTGATATATCAACAATAAGAAATTAATAGAAAATATATGTAGGCCTTTTAGCATGAAAGAAAGATTCTTGTACTACAGTGAAGTCGTCAAAGCGGATAGCGGATAGATTTTAGTTTTGCTTGCTCACAAATCAAATTTAAATACAGCTTATGAAAAATAGTTACTTCAATATTTTTAATTGACCATTTGGATATGGACGCGAGAAACAGGTACAGTGAGTAGCATCATGTAAAACAAGTCATTTATTTAAATGTTTTCGAAGAATAGTACCTCATAAAATTATCAGACATTTCAGTCAAGCAAGAAACAAACACGTTTTTCAGTTGCGAACAGCTTGTCATGAGGTTTCCAATAGCGGATAAATGAATTAAACAGCCGACTGATTGGCATTTTGGGGTTTTCTCAAAAAGTATTAGGTCCGTGCAGACGTAATCAAACATAATCAAAATTTAAGAAAAGCCGCAGCCAACAATTAAACGTTGGTGCAGTTAGAGAATATTAGCTTAATTTAACAATTTTGGTATATAGAATTGGGGGAATCGAGCCCATTGTTTTTATACGCAATACTTTCGCCTGCTGTACTGTTCTTCAATAAAAGGGATCTGTTCTGATCTTACATCAATTATGAATTTTTAAAGCGTCGTTGTTAACATGTGTTGCAAAGGAAAGAAACATTGAAGCCAAAGCTTTCTTTTCAAATTTATTCAAACCCCTCGTATAAGAAAAAAAGTATAGTATTGGAGAAAATAGTGTCCTTGTAAACAAAGCAAAAGAAACAAAGATACTACAAAGATACTAGGTATAGTGCAAAATCATTGACATGACTGACCGTAACCTCTATTAGCATACATTACATGCAAGACTGATTGTCACATGATATCTCCGTTAGGTCTCGTTTAACTTCGTGAACCAAGTTTCATAATATATACCTATTAAATGACACTATGATGAGTTGATACTTGTCATTGCACGTGGAAAGATTAAAGAATCAGAAGACGAAAGACAGTGGTTCGAGTCACTTTGACAGCAGGTTTAATTTTCCTATAGAAATCCATTTTATAGATCTTTTTTCTTTTGAATAATGTTTTTTTTTTTTTTGAATAATGTTGAATATCACTCGATCACTCGATTTGCGGTTTGTTATAAACTATTTGTTTTTCCTGTTAGTTTCTTTTTTTCTTTATTTGTTTGAATAGGTTTAACGCCTCTTTTTGTATTTTTTCGGTCATATTGCGGGGGTCGAAACGCTTAACAATGGATGCCTGGTATTTCTCTTAAAAGTTCAACCACGACAACTCTTCAGAGACTCCAGTTGCTAATCCCACATAGGTCTTCGATTTTCAACCAAATTTGCTTTTTAAGCCCTTTACCAGCGTCTTGTGCTTTCCATATTTGAGTTCAGGAGATAGAATACGATAAATGAAACGGGCTCTGTAAAAAAATTATTGTCATTCAAACACAAGATAACTAGTCAAATGGAGGAGGCTAACAGAAAAAAAACAAAAACAAAAACACAAAAAAAAACCACACAAAAAAAACAAACAGTGGGATGAAAGCAAACTCGAACTCGTGATCCCAGCACCTGTAGTCATCAGACCAGACCTCTCGACCATACAGTCAAACAGTGTGTATTGGAACTATTACATTATACAAACATTTTTAAAACCCACACACTACACGGATTTACGATGTTTTTCGAAAGCTTGCTGCTACCCTCGATGATATTATTGATCTACAATGACCTGGCACTCATTACATATTCCTTTTGACCCCTATTGGTAGTCGGTAAATGTTTCTTAATATTGGGCCAACTTATTTCTGACCCTGGGCGGGTACTGTTGCCCGCATTATCAGAGTATCTCTCAGAAAGCGGAATACCAGCTGTAGACTGGTCCACATATCGACTATCAGACTAGCCTAGAATAGGCTATTCTGATATGCGACAGTGAGACCAGTCTACACCCGACCCGAAAGCGAACGAGAAATAAGTAGGCCCATAGACTTTTACTCGCGATGTTAAGATGTAAAAAAATGAATCACTACTCATAGTGTACACGGAAATTTAGCGGCTGTGGTAAGGATGTTTTCCCACAACCCTTGGGTCACGGGTTCAAGCCGTACATTTACCAGACATATTTCTATTTCTTTTCTAGGGTAAAACGTTTTAACTACCTATTTTGATACTTTTGATATTTTGAACAGTGTTGCATAAGGCTTCTTGTATTTGGAACAAATATCTTTCCGCCAGCCTCAATTTGATTTAAGATTTGATAATTGCAAAGTCTTGGCCTTAAAACACTGAAAACAATTTTGAAATATATCTGGATCTATATTAAAGAGATGAAGAGGTACTGTTTAAAAGAAAATTGTGACGGTATGAAATTAAAAATGTAAACAGACTTTGAACACATTACTCGAATTCCTGATTAAGTATGATTTTGTTATTAACATCAAAAACTCGTTTCTCTTCATATCTCATAAATCAATAACATGAAGCGAATGAGATTTTTATTGTGACTACTTTTTTTGTGCAAGCTTACAAAATACTTAATTTTTTTCATTGAGGTATGAAAACCAACAGATTAGTTCACTCGATCAGAATACAATAGTCTTGGTTTGTACAAACTACAAAAAATGGTTGATACAAGAATAAAAATTATTAATCGTAACTCACAAAAAACTAACAACTAAATAATAATAAGAAATGTAATTTGAAAAAAATGAAAAAAAAAGCAACGTTGATTATAATCACAAGGATTAAAATATGTATCAGGAATTGAACTCGATCCGACATTCGACAACATCTCGTTGTTCGGGAAGTCGCCTGTAACCACTGTACTACCACGACTCTTTAATGTAAATGTGAAATAATATAACTTAAACTGAGAAATGAAATTGAGTTACGCTGCGGGAATACTCGAGCACTTACGAAAGTTAATGCGTGCCAGGTCATTTGAGATAAATAATAAATGTATTCATCGGTTAATTTATTCATTGCGTAAAGGTCAAGTCATGTCAATAATTTCACACTATATATGAAAGGTTAATCAAAGAGAGCAATATATAGTCTTCCTTTGAGATTATAGCTTCGCTTGGTAACGCACTTCGAACCAAGTGTTTTTTCCGGCATACTAGTTGTGCTTAGTGATCCGTCATTTGCGACTTCGCTGTACCTTAATGGTCCTCTGTGTATGACCCGTTTTCTTCATAATTTTCTTCTGAAAATGAAATAAGAACTCCTGGACTGAGAGTGAATCACTGCATGACGATTGTACTCAAAGTAGTTACTATATGACGAATACATTCCATACTTTATTTGCGGATATCTAAAGAACCAGGGAGTAAGAACTAGAGGGGGCCTTTATCGGAATCAATCAACCACAATGTGTTTATATCAACAATCATTACAGATGACATGATCATTAATCATCTTATCCCAAACACAATTACCTCATATCATGCAATCGACCTTGTATGGACATTACGTCGATAGACAACTATTTTACAATATAACTTGTGCAAAATTGCAATATATGGTAAAACTTTTACATGATATAAGACTGTTGTCTATCGACGTACTGCCCATATTTCGATAGACAACAGTTTTATTTGATGTAGAACTTGTACCAAATATTGCAAAACACATATATGGCAAATGAAACAAACGGTAATGGTAAGGGAAATACATGTATATGATGTTCTTCGATTTTGAAAAAGATTGGGTTTATAAGAGCAAATGTAATTTAAAAGTCATGCATGCCATTTCGATTTGAATCGCTATATTCAACTTACACAGAACTGCAAACCAACTTTTGGAATGTCAACAGATTTATTGTTTTATGTCGGGAAACTCAAAAACTAAAGACTCTTCTGTCATTTTTAGGCATTGGTACACTGTATCAAAGTTAAATATTTGTGTCGCCGGGCTTTTATTTTAACTTCAGTAAAAGAACATTCTCGCCCTTCTCCGTTTTCATAAAGATTGATCACTGGTTAAGATGAGGACAAAATAACTTTTATGTAAATGAAGCACGACTCTCTGTGAGGTTCACATCGGATTGGATCAAAAGATTGAGCGAGATGTAGGACTCGCATTGTTAAGAGGCTCATCCAACCTTTAGACCATTACTCATACAATTATGAATGAATTCGAAAATAATTTGCACAAAAGCAATCCATAAAGAAATTATGTGATATTTGAAAGACCTTTTGGATAGCCCCAAGCTCGAGGTCAAACGTATAAAGTTAACTTGTCCGGAGTTTATCTTCTGCAATTAAGATTGGATTTAGCAATCACATGGCACTATCATTCTTGATTATGAGTAGATTTGTGAAAGAATATTTTCCAGAACTTCAAGGTAAAGGTCGCAGCTCAAGGTCATAGGGCTAAAATATTGTTTGCCCGAGGCACATCTCTCATAGGTATTATTGGATTTCAAACTTATTAGGCACAATTATTTTTCCATCACTAAAATATATAAAGTCTAATTGGGCTTGTGCGGTGCATTTCTCCAACAACTATTAATGGATTGCAAAGTAACTAGTTAAACTTATGCTCCATCATGAGTAAATGTTCAAATTACAAGTTAGTTTAAGGGCAAGATCACAGCTCATGGAAAATTTTCAAAATAAAACATGTCCGGAGCGTAGCCCCACGTAAATGGGTGGTTTGGAAATAGTTACAAGATGGGGAATCACGTGACTTGAGAAGGTTACTCGTACTAAAAAATGTCGGCTGCAAAATCCTTATTCATCCTTTGCATATGATGGGCCATGTATTTAATACCAAATCTCAACATAAAAGAAAATATAGCTGAAAAACTTTCTGAAGTGAGATGTAGTCGCCAATCTTTAGTACATGTCACCTTCTAAAGTCACGTGAACTTTAAACTATTTGCTTTCATGAGTGAATATGCCAATTGGAATTACTTTTCCTGTAGGTCCAAGTTCAAGGTCACATTTCAAATTCAAATGTGAAAATCGAGATAATCTGGATCAAAGGTACAACATAAATGGATGAATTACAAATTTTACTGATCAACATAATGTCTTTATTGAATAAATGTTCTTTATGAAGTTAATTTTCAGATTGAGTTAAAAGTCCACGACTACAGGGGCGCCACTTTGGAGGCAAAACAGGAAATGACTTAAGTGGTTCTTAAGTGGTTATTGACGTCATCAGCGTCACGTGGTCATGAGTCATTGTTCTTCGATGACGTAGATAATGTATATGTAAGTTGAGAACAATGGCCAAGATCATACGATTCGAGAACAATGCCTTTCGTTTCCGTTATTTTAAAATGTCGACCAATGGCGAATCAACACGCACCATACTAATGAACAATAGACTTTTCCTGTCATTGTTCTTCGATGACGTAGATAATGTATATGTAAGTTGAGAACAATAGACAAGACCATACGATTCGAGAACAATGCCTTTCGTTTCCGTTATTTTAAAATGTTGACCAATGGCGAATCAACACGTGCCATACTAAGAAATGACGTATATATCTACGTCCTAGTACCGACACTACATAAGAGTGAACAATACAAGAAGCCACTCAACGGCAATACATCTAACACAATGTGTGATTATTGGAAACGGAATCAACTGGAGGTAAGATTGTTGAACAGATTACAACACAAGTATACCAATACTTTAAAATATTTATCACTAATTATAACGCACACACAGAATTATCATTGTTCTTCTAAAATTTCTTTTAGTTTTTTTAATTCTTTTTCTACTTTTTTGAGCTGTCTCCTGGCCTGCCTCTGAAATATAAACAAAAATACAAAATAAATCAAAGTGAGGAGATACAGTAAAATTAATAGATACATAAATGGGGGAAAGTAGATTAGCTTTCTAGAATTAAAAAAATATATATATACATCTTTTCTCTAAAATATACCTAAGTAATGATCATATAACATTTAATGTAGGTATAAAAAAAAAAAAAAAAACTCACGAGCTTGTCTTCAGCTTCCCAGAGTATTGTCGTCTCTAAGTTCTCAGGGCTTGAGCCTTCTGAGTCTGATGTCTGGAAAAGAAATGATAAATTCTGACTTCTAGAATACGGTTCTACGCAGCTTCATGAAACTTATGTACATTATAACTTGGGAGTAGACGGGTTCGATGTCAACATGATACACTTTTTTTTTTCCTGGGAGTGTTCTTTGGCAAGCATTTCAGAATGTGATTGAAAGCAACATAAAAAACATTAAATAACTTAGTTCTTTTTTTACGACTATGATTTAAATCTTTTATTACGCGAAAATATTAAAAGCTGCAAAAAAAAAAAAAAAAACATTGAAAGCACTATTGTATAAAAATAGGCAAAGTCTTCGCATTCAGTGTTTTCTTTTTTCATGAAATTATCATAAATTTTGATATATCGTCAGCAGCCGCTTTCGGTTTGGACAGCTGTAATTTTATTCCGTTAGTGCGAAAAACGTTAACACACGTACACACACGCACAAACACACCCCCACACGCACACACCCCCACACACGATGTCTTAAAAGATAAATGGTAACTTACGGCAAAGAGTCTCTTTGGTCGGAGATGTACACCAGTATGCGGTGTATCATCTCCCACTACTTTTTCTGCCGTGTCCGGCGTACAATCAATCACTATTGGTGAGTTCTGGAAAAGAAAATATTCAAACTATACGTTTAAATGAAAATAATTCCTTTATTTGGACAGTAAGGTTTAAAGATAAGACTTTTCATTCTGTGTAATCTGATCCTGATCTACGCCGTACACAGCCTAAGAATTAATAAAAAGAAAAACTGACAAAAGTTTGCCTCGGTTAAAAGATCAGACTCCACATTCTGTGCAATATGATCTCGATCTAAGCTAAAGATCAGACTTGATCTAAGCTAAAGATCAGACTTTACATTCTGTGTAATCTGATCCTGATCTACGCCGTACACAGCCTAAGAATTACTAAAAAAGAAAAACTGACAAAAGTTTGCCTCGGTTAAAAAGATCAGACTCCGCATTCTGTGCAATATGATCTCGATCTAAGCTAAAGATCAGACTTTACATTCTGTGTAATCTGATCCTGATCTACGCCGTACACAGCCTAAGAATTAGTAAAAAAGAAAAACTGACAAAAGTTTGCCCCGTTTTAAAGACCAGACTCCACATTCTGTGCAATATGATCTCGATCTCAGTTAAAGATCAGACTTTACATTCTGTGTAATCTGATCCTGATCTACGCCGTACACAGTCTTAGAATTAGTAAAAAAGAAAAACTGTCAAAAGTTTGTCTCGTTTAAAAAGATCAGACTCCGCATTCTGTGCAATATGATCTCGATCTAAGCTAAAGATCAGACTTGATCTAAGCTAAAGATCAGACTTTACATTCTGTGTAATCTGATCCTGATCTACGCCGTACACAGCCTAAGAATTACTAAAAAAGAAAAACTGACAAAAGTTTGCCTCGGTTAAAAAGATCAGACTCCGCATTCTGTGCAATATGATCTCGATCTCAGCTAAAGATCAGACTTTACATTCTGTGTAATCTGATCCTGATCTACGCCGTACACAGCCTTAGAATTAGTAAAAAGAAAAACTGACAAAAGTTTGCCTCGGTTAAAAAGATCAGACTCCGCATTCTGTCCAATATGATCTCGATCTAAGCTAAAGATCAGACTTTACATTCTGTGTAATCTGATCCTGATCTACGCCGTAAACAGCCTAAGAATTAGTAAAAAAGAAAAACTGACAAAAGTTTGCTTCGGTTAAAAGATCAGACTCCACATTCTGTGCAATATGATCTCGATCTCAGCTAAAGATCAGACTTTACATTCTGTGTAATCTGATCCTGATCTACGCCGTACACAGCCTAAGAATTAGTAAAAAAGAAAAACTGACAAAAGTTTGCTTCGGTTAAAAGATCAGACTTCACATTCTAGCTAAAGATCAGACTTTACATTCTGTGTAATCTGATCCTGATCTACGCCGTACACAGCATAAGAATTACTAAAAAAGAAAAACTGACAAAAGTTTGCTTCGATTAAAAGATCAGACTCCACATTCTGTGCAATATGATCTCGATCTCAGCTAAAGATAAGACTTTACATTCTGTGTAATCTGATCCTGATCTACGCCGTACACAGCCTAAGAATTAGTAAAAAAGAACAACTGACAAAAGTTTGCCTCGGTTAAAAGATCAGACTCCGCATTCTGTGCAATATGATCTCGATCTCAGCTAAAGATCAGACTTTACATTCTGTGTAATCTGATCCTGATCTACGCTGTACATAGCCTTAGAATTGATAAAAAGAAAAAACTGACAAAAGTTTGCCTCGGTTAAAAGATCAGACTCCACATTCTGTGCAATATGATCTCGATCTCAGCTGTTAACCTACTAAGAATTAATGAAAGAAAAAGTTGCAAAAGTTATTTTCTAAAAGTAAGAAAAGCAATTTCTTAAAGTAAGAAAGTAAATTGTGAAAAAAAAAAACAAAGTTATATATTCAAGGAAAAGAACAACTTACACCACTGGCCATTTTTCTTTGTCTTGGAACGCGAAACGTTTGAACCATACAGAAAGCAAAGAGGTACATTGGACCTTTATATAGATTCAATAAATCGAAGACAAGATCGAAGAGTATCCTGGAAGGTTAGTACAATAGAATGAACAATAAAACCGGATTTCATTGTTAGTGGATTAAGATCCTCCTTTCAAAAAGGATTCTGATCTATTGTCAAGCGATGCTGATGGAAAGGAACTTTGAAAAACATTGTGGGAGAAACTGCTGGTAACCGGCATTTTCTTCTTTTCCCACATTATTCTCAACCGTTTCCCAAAACAAATTTTAAGTAATGGGTCACATTTATTTTGCCGTTTGCATAATGCTTCTCTATTTTGACGAGTCTTTAAGTTTTGTCGTTTAGTAAAGGAGTTAATTTTGTCAGGCTTTGTCGAATAAGGGTTAACGCATTCGCAAAATACTTTTCTTTGTTTTTCTCATTTATATTTCGGTCTGTTTGTCTGTTTAGATCAGGGGTTAAAAAAAAGTATCGTAATCCACGGGTCCTCGGTTTGAGCCACACTGAATCCAGTGGGCTTTTTGTGAGAGTGTTCCTAGGCAAGACACTTAAGAGCCCCAGCCCAGAACTGTCTTGTCTCTCGGGGTCCCGCGTGGCTCAGTGGTAAAAAGTATCGTAATCCACGGGTCCTCGGTTTGAGTTGCACTGAATCCAGTGGGTTTTTTCGTGGGGGTGTTCTTGGGCAAGACACTTCAGAGCCCCAGCCTAGTACCGGTGGAACCCTGGAAAGACATGAATAATGTGAGCGGTGGTCGTGATATGGACTGAAATACTGTTGAGAACGATGTAAAACGCCATTCAATCAATTGATGACTTGTCTCTCTATTAACCCTTAAATTCAAAATATACTTTGAAAATAGAAAAACGAATACGTATAGACATACTGCTCGTGATCCAAATGGTAAATAAAACGTAAGACTTGTTAAGGGATTTCCTGAATTGAAGTCAAGAGCTATATATCCGTGATGGTCAGTCAGTTGAAATTTTATTGTTGATGAAAGGGAAGTAATAAGTACTATAAAATCTTGTTTATGATTATATTGTTATTTTCCCATTTCAGAATGTCATTCGAAAACGTAATTGAGGCTTTACTAGAGAGTAACGTCTCTGTCGAAGATTTTCAACGATTTACCGTTGCCTTTGGAATTCAAGAGGATCCATTTTGTATCGACATTCTGCATCATTTAATGGTGCAGGAAGAATCCACCCATACGTCTTTATCTCTTTCCGAATGGATCCAAGAAGATGCTGACAACCTTATTGAATCTTTGAGATCCCCGCCTCGTGGTGAGACCGAGTCTGACTCCGACTTTGAACCTTGGTCTCCCGGTTTTACGGCTACAGCAATGAAACATGAAGACATTGCCTCCGCGTCTCTAGCCTGCCTGAATGACGGAGAATTTAGGTAAGTTCTAGAAAAAAAAGACTGACTGTCTTTTCTTAATATAAAAAGTAATAATGATTGATTGATCGAAGGTATTTAAAGCCATTTTCAACAGTTTTTCAGGTAATATTGTGGTGACCAGAGCACCTATCCCGCTTTTTTCCTGGAGTTCTTTTCACCAGTCCTCCGCACAAGATTCTTTCCAAGCCACTGGCCGCTTTAACACATAACCATCGTCTAAACAAATGACAGCGGTGAGAAAAGGAATGAATCCTGTCGTATTGAAAATCATCAATCCTCGGAAAAAAATATTGGCCAAGCCCGGGGATCGAGCATCATCATATTATTATTATTTTCACAGGACTGGTAAAACCTTTTATTGCTCCCGCTGCAATTTAAGATGCCAAGGCTATGAGACCTTCGCTAGACACCGCGAATCCCACGCCAGGTCTACGTCACCAGTACCCGGTCCATCTGGAAGACAACGTGTGGAAATGCCCGAACCTTCAAACGTCCGGGTCGACCCTGCCCAAGAACAGGTGGGCGGTGCGGACGAGGCTCCTTATCGGATCGAACTGACAGGAACCAGGCGATTCGCCAGGACAACGGCCACAGAATCGACGTACAAAGTACGCTTCAACGACGAATGGCAGGGGAGACGACTAAGTGACATACAGAGGCAATTACGACGTCTTTTCGAAGAACTGTTGGCTCGGGCGAGGGATGATATTAACGATAACGACTTACTGCGGGTCGTTATACGACACGATGCACTCAATCACGCCATTGTGGTCCCGTTACAGGCGGCGGGGAATGTAAATGTGGAGAAGATCCTGTCCAAGGTCGAAGACGTTTTACAAAGCGAAGAGAATCTAGCCATCGACGATTCTTTTCAAGGTAGTGATAATAATAATTTGATTTAAATATTAACGATAAATTGTGATTGAAAAAAAAAAATGCTTATGTTTTTTTTTTAATTATTATTCATTGTGATTATGTTTTTATTGTACGTTTAAACTCGTAACGTTTGCTTTTTTTTCAGTTATGGTAGGAGCGCTGCACATTCCCCAGGGTAGAGGTAGACAGCGAGTGACAAACTTGACGGGACCCGACAATTCCATTCACCGGAAGTCTTCAATGGTCCAGATCGTAAACGACGACCAACTGTGCTTGGCAAGAGCGATCAGCGTAGGTTTGGCCAAACACTGCGTGATCTCCGATGAAGCGTGGGAATTTGTAAAACAGAGCAACAAATTCTTGACAAACGTAGAGATTCTTGCTCGATATCGTCAAATTTCGGCCCTGGGATTCAAAGATATTAAGAACAAAAACCGTCAGGAACAGAAGTATCTCGCTCTCCTTTTATGTAAAACTAGCGGCATCCCTTCCGACCGACCTGGTAATATGAATGACCTTCCAGCCTTCGAAGAGGCGCTTCAAATTCGAATCGCCGTAGTAGCAGCCTCGCTAGGGAATAAATTTATACGAGTACCCTCCAACGACCACGAAGACTGGCCTCTCCTATATCTTTACTTGGTGAACCACGAAGGCATCAGTCATTTCCATATCATCACCAACATCACGGGCTTTTTCTCGGCGAGATATTTCTGCGACCGATGCATCAAACAGTACGACCACAACACAAAACACCGATGCGAGACCACGTGTCTGACCTGCAAGAATCGAAAGTGCCCGGAAACCGACGATATGATGTCGTGCCGGTCCTGCCACATGGTCTGCCGGTCTAAAGAATGTTTCGACAGGCACAAAGTTCAAAAGACGAGAAGAAACGGGGACAAAGGAGAGGTCAGTTTATCCCAGTGTGACGAGTTCTGGCGGTGTACGACCTGCAAAAAGGTGGTTAACCGTTTCAAGCGACCCGTGGAGTTGCACGAATGCGCAGAATGGCTTTGCAAATGCTGCAAGTCCTGGGTCACCGGTAACCACCAGTGCTATTTGTTTCCGGAGGAGCCGAAGAAACCCGTCAGAAAGTTTATTTTTTTCGATTTCGAGGCTACCCAAGACACGATCGCCGAATGTACGGACGGATACTCGCCCAAGAACTGTTGCCAGACCCCTTGCCAGGATTGCACCAAATGTCAGCGCTGCTTCAAGTCCCCAATTTTGTAGTAGCTCAGACGGTGTGCGAGTGTTGTATGGAGGAAGAACTTGTCCCGGGAGCCGTATGCGACAACTGCGGCAGCCGATGCACCGAGTGCGATACGTGGGACAACGAGGCCAAGACCTACGTCAAAGACCCGTGCCCAGAAACCTGTGGCAAGAGGG
Source organism: Fragum whitleyi (assembly GCA_948146395.1). Lineage (NCBI taxonomy): Eukaryota > Metazoa > Mollusca > Bivalvia > Cardiida > Cardiidae > Fragum > Fragum whitleyi. The sequence goes on along the minus strand of OX411543.1, from coordinate 10,006,781 downwards.
AGGTCATCTTTCAAGGGGACCATACTCTCGACGATTTTGGCCGATGGTTGTTTAGCATCCAGCACAAACACAGCACCGTGATGGCTCATAACATGAAGGTATGTATACTAACCGACCACGACTAAGAAGCGAGTTATTTCGAAGAATTTAATACTGAGGAATCTTATAGTAGAGTTAAAATGAAACTTAACAGCATTTTTGTTTTGTAATACTCCTAGGCTTCATATCACTTACGATCCTTGTTGCTGCAAACACGTATTTGAGTGAAATAGATGTTGAACTTTTTAGCAATAAGGCGTATATGCGTAAAAGAATGTGACTTTTAAACCTACGTTTTTATCTTTTTTTTTTTCAGGGCTATGACGGCGTGTTCCTCCTGGAGTACCTTGTAAACCATAGCATTCGGCCTTCTAAAGTGATCTACAACGGCTCCAAGATCATGTACATGGAGGTAGGCAAAGGTCTACAGATTAGAATCCTGGACTCCCTGAATTTTTTACCAATGAAGTTGGCAGCGCTTCCCAAAGCTTTCGGGTTGCAAGAGCTTTGTAAAGGCTACTTCCCCCACTTTTTCAACACCAGGGAGAACCAAAACTACGTAGGACCTTACCCGGAACCGAAGTCGTACGGAGCAGACTACATGTCGACGACCGACCGAGCTTCGTTCCTCCAGTGGCACAAACAGAAGACGGAAAGCGATGCCGTGTTCAATTTCCGCACAGAAATGGAGGACTACTGCCGATCTGACGTCGACATACTGAGACGTGCGTGTCTGCAGTTCCGGAAGCTTATGCTCGATGCCACAGAAGTCGACCCTTTCCAGTACGTCACCATCGCCAGTGTCTGCATGGGCATCTTCAAAACGAGGTAACTAGTGTGTCTTTTTACAACCTAAAAAAAAAAGATACATAAACATCAAATACCATAGTATTTCCTAAAATACAGTGATATCTAAAAATGTTTTTTTTTTTTATATTTGCGCAGGTTCCTGGAAGCCGATTACAAGGCAACGTTTGAATTGCCAAATGGCGCGAGGGATGGTCCTGTCAAAGCAAAAAAAACATCGAAAGGGTGGGTCAAGCTAATCAACAAGAGATTCTGGGTTCAAGCCTGCAAGGAAGCAAAAGTGGTGGAAAAGAAACCCATAGTTTCCCCGATAGCCCAAGTATCCAGCAGCGGCTACACTCAGAGGGATAACTACAGTAGGGCTTCCATTCAATGGCTGGAGTACCAAATGGAACTCGCCCGACAGAATGGGAATCCTTTGACCATTCAACACGCTTTGAACGGGGGAGAAGACACCATTTTTGGTACAAACTACAAGGTGGACGGTCGTGCCGGGAATACAGTGTACGAATATCATGGTAAGTGCATACAACGGACATGTATCCATTTTGAAATTGATGTTTTTTCGTAGACATTTTCTTTTCTCCGCTCCATTTATTAGGAAATAAACAAAGAATACAAATGGCTGTATTTACAGGTTGTTTATGGCACGGCTGCCCGCAGTGTTATCCCGACCGCACCGCCAAGAACCCAAAGACTGGTCAAACCATGGAGCAGTTGTATGCCTTGACTCAAATCAAGAGAAAAAAACTGACCCAGGACCTTCGTTTCAACTACGTGTGCATCTGGGAGCACGAGTGGTTAAAACAGATCCAGGAGGATCCGTCGATCCAAGACTTTGTGGCCAACCTGAATATACAGGACCGACTGAATGCGAGGGATTCCTTCTTCGGGGGCAGAACCAATGCTGCCAAGCTACATTACAAGACGGGGGATGACGAGAAAATCAAATACGTTGACTTTACGAGGTAATATTTTTAAAGCGATTAAACGTTTTCGTACACTTTTGTATTATCGGGAAATAAAAAAAAAATACGCTATAAACTATAGATAATTGAAACTTATAGAAATGTTCTTTTTTTTTCAGTCTTTACCCATACGTCAACAAGTATTGTCGGTATCCCCGCGGTCATCCAAAGATCATCACGAGAGACTTTGAAGACATCCGCAGCTACTTCGGGATTGTCAAAGTAAAGATTCTGCCACCCAGAGGATTATACCACCCTGTGCTACCGTATCGCTCCAATGGTAAACTGAAATTTCCACTCTGCCGTACATGCGCTGATTCGGACTGCCAAACAACTTGCCGTCACACGGACGAACACAGGTCTTTCGTCGGAACGTGGTGTACCCCGGAAATTGAAAGAGCTTTGGACAAGGGATACACTTTACTTAAAATTTACGAGGTATACCACTGGGAAGAATCCATGCAGTACGATCGCAAAACGAAACAAGGGGGACTATTTGACAACTACGTCAACACTTTCCTGAAGTTTAAACAGGAAGCGAGTGGATGGCCTGCCTGGTGCGAGACGGTGGTTGACAAAGAGAAATACGTCTCTGACTATTTCTACAACGAGGGTATCGAGTTGGAGCCAGACAAGATCAAAAAGAATCCCGGACTCCGTGCCCTGGCCAAGCTCTGCCTGAACAGGTAACTGTACTTTTTTATTTGATTTTGAATTGTATCACGTTCAAATGTTTACTGAATTTCTTTTTCTTTTCAGTACAACATAAAAGTAAAACTTTTTTTTTTTTTTTTTTTTTTTTTTTTTTACAGTTTCTGGGGTAAATTTGGTCAGCGACTAAACCAAGGGGTCTGCGAATTTATCCATTCCTCGCAGCTGGATAAATTCTACAAAACGCTGACCGATCGTACTAAGAAGGTGAAGGATTTTCATATCATCAACGAGGACCACCTTCACCTCGAGTACGAACATCAGTCCGGATTCGTACCGGAAGACATGAAGACCAACATCTTCCTGGCCACATTCACCACCTGCTGGGCACGACTCAAGCTGTACGAAATACTGGACCAACTTGGCGATCAAGTGTTGTATTATGACACGGACTCGGTCATCTACGTCAGCAGACCGGGACAATACGATCCACCTTTGGGGGATTACTTGGGTAGGTAACAAAGTAACCTCATATCATACTTGGTTCTTATTTCTTACGTTAAGTATGTGCTTCATAACAGTTTATTTTTTTAAATGTGTTGCCTTCTTTTTCGGTTTTTATTTACATTCTATGGATAACTAAACGCTTTTCTTTTTTTTTTTTTCAGGTGAGCTGACAAACGAATTAGACCGAGGAGATCACATCGTCGAGTTTGTGAGTGGCGGGCCTAAAAACTATGCCTACGAAACCATTGAAGGCAAACAGTCCTGTAAGATACGGGGATTCAGTCTCAACTATACCAACGCTCAACGACTGAATTTCGGCAGTGTCAGAGACATGGTGACTAACATCAACCCAAACAAAACACACACCTACAGGAAAAGAAAATTGGAAGATGGGGAAGTACCTCCATCTAAAGTTATTATCGCTTTGAACCCGAACAAAATATCCAGGGACAAATATAACAACATCTTATACAACAAAGAAGAAAAGAAAGAGTACAGAATAGTGTATGACAAACGGGTGATTTTACAGAACTTCGATACAGTACCATTTGGGTTTTAAAATCATAAGAGGACGGTGTCAAAGAAAATAAAGTCCAACTCTGTAACATATTTCAAAAACCAGAAGAGACCAATATTTCGTGTTACCGATAACACCATGGAAGGATCGAGAGTATTCTTACACTTGAATTTCTTGGTATCCTTGAGAGCGGCGGAAAATCGGCGGTTACTGCTGCAAAACATGACCGAAGCCCAAACTGAGGCAGTGTGCGAAGTCGTCAAGAGGATAGTGGACGGGTCTATTAACCCGCTGAGACGTGACAGTCAAAAATTTACCAGAAACTTGACAGTGTTAAGAACTTTGGCTTCGGACAGAGTTAGTATACGGAGGAAAAAGACGTTGATTAGAGCCTATCATTCTTTAATCGCTATTGTGCTGAGAGACCGATATATAATTCGCACTATCGTAGACGAAATAAGAAGTTCGGAACAGTAATAAGAGACGCAAACGTTCTTTCTTTTCATATCTTTGTGAAAATAAAATGAATGTGTGCCCGGAATGTCGACGAACGTTTTCCAGGAGGGACGTTATGTTACGTCATCTTAGAAATTTACACTACGGAGTTCAAAGAGATGAGTTAAACGTATCACAACCAAAACAAAAACACGAAACAACGTCGTCACCACCGCAAAAGTATATGCGGAACACATCACCACCTATGCGGCGTTATACACAACGGAACCCTCTGCCACCAATGCGGCGTGATACACAGCCGGACACGTCACCACCGCCGCCGCCGCAAAAACCTATGCAAAACACAGACCCGCCGCCAGAATATATGAGGGACACGCCGCCGCCGCCGCCGCCGCCGCCGCGGGAGACAAACCCGTTACCTCTCGAGCCCTGTTCCAGTATCATGATCGCCGGACCGACGGGTTCGGGTAAAACCAGATGGACATTCGACTATCTACAACAGCTGAACTACTTGTACCGCACGCCACCCAGAAAAATTTTGTACTGTTACGGTATCTACCAGGACTTATTCGAAGACATGGAAAGACGAGTCCCGCGTTTAACCCTACATCAGGGGGTACCTACAGAGTCGGAAATAGAAGAATTTGCGGGTGGCGAGCACGATCTCATCGTCTTGGACGACCTCATGCACGAAGTTTTAAATAGCAAGACGACAGAATTACTATTTACGAGAGGGTGTCATCATAGGAAACTTAGTGTCGTTTTTATCAGCCAGAACATTTACGGTCAAGGGAAATCGGCGAGAACCATAGCCCTGAACTGCTGGTACATGGTGCTCTTCAAGAACATACGAGGAACTTCTCAAATTCAGACTTTGGGACGTCAGCTTTTTCCCGGAAAATCCCGATTATTGACGGAAGCGTTCGACGATGCTACCAGGGAGCCATTCGGTTACCTCTTGATTGACCTGACTCCCAGAGGAAAAGACGAGTATCGACTTAGGACACGGGTGTTTCGAGATGAAGATATTATCGTATACAAAAGTTTATAAGAGACAACCCAAAAGCCTCTAGTTCGTGTAATAATGAGTCAATTGGTCAAACGTCAGTGGACCTTTTTTAGACTTTTGTTATCCAAGACGTCGAACAAACAGAGACAAGCTTTACTAAACACGATCACGCGGGATCAGCTGAAAGCGTTGGTTCAGATCGCCATCAACTTTTTGCAGAAAACGTTTACCGTGCCATCGTCCGTGCTTGCAACGTTGGAAAGACACAGAGGCCTGATACGACGACTCGCCGATAAATCCGTGACACTCAGAGACAAAAGGCAAACTTTGAGAAGGAAAACGAAGGCAGTGATTCAGTTTCTCAGAGCCGTGGAACCGGTTTTGATGACTTTCATAAAATGAGTACTTTGCAGAAGTCCGTGTTGCTCCCGTTTCAAAAATACCAACGTTTAATCGCGGCTTCGAACCGCGACATCGAAAGACCATCGGAAGTAGATAAAATCGTAAAAACAGATCGGCCCACGGCTGGGACGACTCGCACTCTTTCAACAGACATTCAGCGACGTGAGGGACCTCCCGGTATCCCAGTGAGAAACGGACGAAAGAAAAAAAAGGAACGGAAAGCTTGGATCGACGATTGAAAAAAAAAATGGCAGAATGGAAAGAGTATTTGTCATCCATTTATTTCGACCCCAATTATCCCGGAAGTTATGCGGGCCCAGACAAATTGTATGAAACCGTAAAGGCGGAGGGAAAATACAACATTGGCAAACACAAGATTTCTAAATGGCTGAGAGACCAAGATGCGTATTCCCTGACCAAAGGGGTGAGGCGCAAGTTTAACCGATCTAGGGTTCTCGTTGAAGGATTAGACAGTCAGTGGGACGTTGATCTGATGGACATGAAAGACGTGGCCGATACTAACGACGGCCATCAATACGTGTTGGTAGCTATCGACGTGTTTAGCAGATTCGCCCGGTGTTGGCCCGTACGAGATAAAACGGCTGGACAGGTGAAATATGCTCTGGAACGTATCTTAAATCGGAGACAACCCGAGACGATACGTACGGACAAAGGAAAAGAGTTCAATAATAAAATAGTGTCAAAGTTTTTCAAAGACAGAAATATACATCATTTTAACAGTCAAAATACGGAAGTGAAAGCGAACTACGCGGAAAGACTTATCAAGACCTTGAAGCAAAGGATTTATCGATATTTCATCGGACGTAGAACCCGGCGTTACATCGACGTGCTACAAGAGATAGTGAGTAGCTACAATCGAACCAAGCATTCCTCCCTCGGAAGACCACCCGACTCAATCAATCAAGACAACGAGGCCGAGAGCAGATACGAACAGTATATTCTGCGAAAAAAACGTGTTAAAGGCAAAAGTACGGAAAAGAAACGGTTTTCCCTCAAAATAGGTCAGGTGGTACGAATTTCTCGCATTAAAAACGTGTTTGACAGAGAATACTCTCAAAAATGGACGGGTGAGCTCTTTAAGGTCAAGCGACGATTTAGAAGAGAAGGAATACCCGTGTATAGGATCGAAGATTGGTCCGGTGAAGAAGTAAAAGGTACCTTTTACGAACAGGAACTGCAATCCGTAAATGTAGATGAAAACAAAGAATACTATGTGGAAAAAATATTGAAGAGAAGGACGAGAAATAACAGAAGGGAGTTATTGGTTCGATGGTTACACTGGCCTACAAAATATGACTCTTGGATACCAGAAACGGATTTAGTCAAATTTAGTTCATAAGAGACCCTTCAACACGAACCATGTTTCGTTGACTTAAGATGAACGGAGGCGACAGTCAGGAGTGGAGATTTTTTGGTGGTAGGGTACCGAAAGCCGAAATTGTTTACATTTGCCAAATTATCATCGTATACGTTATTATCGGAACTTCAATCGCCAACCTGTCTTTCCAGAACGGAAACGCCGAGCTGTGGATAAGCCTTTTGTGCAGTGCGATAGGATACGCTTTACCGGCGCCATCTTTGAACCATGGAAGAACATTACCTGTTTCTGAGCAGTCTTCAGTCCACTGATCAACACCCGAATAACATTCCCTCAGACTTTACTGTCGAGTTACCCTATCCTTATATTTTGGACGGACACTGGGTGTGCGGACTCAAAGAGATAACGCTTCGGATGAAAGACAACGTTTTATTCGTGTGTTCGGACATTTGCGAAGAATCCTACGCGGAAAATACGATGACGACAGTACTACGCCCTTTACAAAAACCTCCTGGAAGGCAATCTAGCGTCTACTTTCTATTCGAAAACCCCGCCTACATGACTGTCAAAGGAAACCATCTCAACCGCATTAGAATCTTCATAAGAGGCGGACAACTAGAACCTGTAGATTTGAAAAATTCTATCGTACGCTGTACCTTACATTTGAAAAGATGGAAGTAGAAAAATGGAAGAAACATTTCGAACGAATGGCAGAAGGAAAAATTGGACCCAATCACGAAGGACGCTATATCGTGGATACCGATCAAAGCGGAAAAGGAGGTCCGGAACCGAAGATTACGTTTGTGACTCCGATTGCTCAAGACATAGAACTGGCCAAATCGGAACTGAAAGAAAAGAAGGAAACCTCTCCGCGGAAACGACGTTATAAGAGGCCGTCGATCGCCAAAAACAAACGATCTAAGAAACCGAGATATACGGATCACGTCTTCAAGCGATGAATATCGACAAACACGATAACGACTTGGCCCTTTTTCGTTGGCCGGAAGTAGAGACAGCCACGCAAAAGAGAGAATGGATTAAAGTTAGACCCATAAATCAACTGACGGAAGGTGCGGCGATCGAATTCAATATTCCCGGAACATCGATGACCTATATCGATCTCAAGAGCTTACTCCTCAGCGTCAAATTGAAAATCCTGAAAGCCGACGGAACCGATTTACCATCGGGCGAAAAAGTCGGACTAACCAACAACGCTTTACACAGTATTTTTTCCCAAGTGGACGTCAACGTGCAACAAGTTCCAACCAGCCAAGTGGGCACGAATTACGCTTTTAAAGCTTATTTAGATACTTTGCTGAACACTAAAAGTCAACACCTATTGAACGGTCAGCTTTTCGCGCAGGACACAAGCGGGACGAAAATGGACATCACCGATCCATCCGGGGGTAATGTGGGATTGTACGAGCGAGCGAAATCTACGTCAGAAAGTAAAGAAGTGGACCTCTCGGGGCGCCTGTACGTCGACCTGTGTCAACAAGAAAGATTGATTTTGAACGGCGTCCCCATCAACCTTAAATTCTGGCAGAATACCGATCGTTTCCGACTATTGGCCGCGTCCGGAACCGAGTCTTACCGATTACGTATTACTGACGCTGCATTGAAAGTGGCCTTGGTGAAAGTACACCCCGATGTGATCTTGGGACAGGCTGACGTCATCAAGAAACACGACGCCATATACCCCTACAGACGTTCCGTCATCAAGACGTATGCGGTACCCAAAGGACAGTTTTCGTTCATCACGGACGACCTTTTTCAAGGAGATGTTCCCCAACAACTGATCGTTGGGTTAGTCCTGTCCGAGGCCGTGCATGGCTCTTACCAAAAGAACCCTTTCAACTTTCAACATTTCGACTGTAACTACGCCGGTTTCTTTGTGGATGGCCAATCGACGCCTTCCGAACCCCTTCAGATGAACTATAAGAGTGACCAGTTTGTCGACGCTTACCAGGCCTTGTATTTGGACGACGAAGACCGGGCTGCGCCTATTACTAGGAAAGATTTCAAAGGAGGATACTGTCTCTACGTATTTAGACCGAGCGGCGATATCAAAAACAGACCGGAGGACAGAGCTCATACCCGACTGGAATTAAAGTTTACTGAAGCCCTACCGGAGACGTGTACCGTCATCGTGTACGCCCATTTCCCCGCCTTACTCAAGATCGATGCTAGTAGAAACGTAACAATGGAATGATGTACGAATCTCAGCTGAACACCATCTTATCTCATGACCCTTCGGTTCGACGACAGTTTGGAGGGGTCTGTGCCGCCGACGAGCTTCCCATCAAGATAAGAAGACGTCCTAACTTGTTCATCGTCAATACCGATCAAAAAGGACAGCCCGGAACTCACTGGACCCTCTTTTACTTTCCGAGACTCGGACCTTGCGAGTTTTTCGATTCTTTGGGACGTGCACCAGATTTTTACCACGGACGATTCAAGACGGTGTTAAAGAGGAATGGACCTCGCTACGTGTACAATGGACTTCGAGTGCAACCTTCTGGTACGACAACTTGCGGGCTTTATTGCGTATACTACGCAAAACTACGGTGTCGTGGATGGACTAAAAACAAAATCGTGTCGTCGTTGAAAAAGACTCATTTTTGATCATAACTCTCTTTTTTTTTTTTTTTTTTTTTTTTAATATATGCATGCTATGTGTAAATAAAATGATAATAAAACAACAACAGAATACGAACAATCAAAAAAATTCTTTTTCTTATTTTATTATGCCCCGCTCAATACAGCGCGCCGGGGATTAGGGCGGTCCCTCCGGTAGCGCTTTACAATAACGTTAATTCGAGTAAAATGGGTATGCATACGGTATAAAATTGACTTTGTCGTTTTATACCCGTCATGAGTACCGTGCCAGACTGAAAACACGTGAAATGTATTCCATCGATTTTAAACATCACTGCTGGAAAGAGTTCCGGTTCGTAACTTCCCGAATAAAAACGACACACTTTGCCCAAATGTATCGCATAGTCCAGTTTGAAAGAAGCAGATATCGTCACAACTCGAATTTTCGAAAGTCGTACTTGCCATCCCAAACGTTGTAGTTGTCTGGCGTATCTTCTCACACGTCGTTTGGCCTCGGAAATAGATGATACTCGTCCGTTTACGGATAGTTTTCCGGACGAAAACACCATACAATGTCCTCCGATCTTAGGATGTTTCCACTGAGCTCCCGAATATCGACTAGGATCGTATATAATATTAACGGTCTTGGTTACCAAGGTTTTGAGGTTAATGTCACAATTTGTGTCGACTGTACACACAATGTTGGTAATCATGATTCGAAACGAATGCCACGTACTTTATCCAGGGTAATTGGGCCGGGTTTTCTGGCTCGATCTCCGTTGTTCAGGATTTTAGCAGCCGTTGAATTGTCTCTGACGCTTTGAAAAGCGTAGGCGAGTAAAGGTTTAGGACGATCACACTGACTCACAACTTTATGCCACTCGTTGATCAACACATACAGTAAAGTTTCTAGTTGCCTCGGATACTGTTCCTTTAAGCTGTCCAGTTGTCGTTTTTCGTATCCCAGATGTACGGCAAAGAGCTCCCAGTTGCGCCCTAGCTCTCTGGCATAATTTAGAATATCCTCTTGCGTTAATATGCTCCTGGAAAAAAACAAAGAGTAAAATGCAGTTTTTTGTTTCCGTATTTCAAACACGTGTCCGTACAAAGTTTTTTTAACGAGTAGTAGCGCTATTCGAGAAAGTCTAAATCCATGGTATCCACTCACCAATTGCCACAGTCATTGGGATTGCACTCGGAACAGCTCAAATACCCCAACTGGTTCATATGATCGCTCTGAAATCGGCAAGGCACGAGGGTAGACAACTCGGGGATCGCTGCTGCTACGTCAGGGAAACTCTCTTGTAGCGTTTCGAATTCTGCTGGTCTCAGGCACAGTCCTTTCTTACAAGGCACGACATCGTCCTGGGGCTTCCAGTATTGTCTCACGTCCACGCAAGGATTGTTCTTCCTGACGGTACAGTACACATTCCCGCCTAAGTGAACCTGGTAATCCTCGTTCTTGCGCAATGCCCCGTTCACGTCGTCGATCGAGTCCACTAGTTCTTTCCAGCGGAACAAGGTTAAACTGATGCCTTTCTTCGTAGGTTTGTCGTTTTCCCACTCTCTGAGATCCACGCGTGTCTCGCCTTTCCACGAGCACACCTTCAGATATCTGTTATTTCCGAGACTGACGTTTGTGCTGTCCATGATGAGAATATCTGAACGAATGTTGATTACCTCTCATAGTTATTGCTTTTATAGAACGGTTGTGACATCATCTGTGCGTGTTGATTCGCCATTGGTCGACATTTTTAAAATAACGGAAACGAAAGGCATTGTTCTCGAATCGTATGGTCTTGTCTATTGTTCTCAACTTACATATACATTATCTACGTCATCGAAGAACAATGACAGGAAAAGTCTATTGTTCATTAGTATGGTGCGTGTTGATTCGCCATTGGTCGACATTTTAAAATAACGGAAACGAAAGGCATTGTTCTCGAATCGTATGATCTTGGCCATTGTTCTCAACTTACATATACATTATCTACGTCATCGAAGAACAATGACTCATGACCACGTGACGCTGATGACGTCAATAACCACTTAAGAACCACTTAAGTCATTTCCTGTTTTGCCTCCAAAGTGGCGCCCCTGTAGTTCCACGTCAAATGTCGAAATAAGCTTATCCGAAGCATTTTGCACACAATTTAGGACGAATTAAAAAAGGTTCCCAATTATGAGAGATTCAAGAGCAATATCAAGTGAATGGTCAGAATTGTTTGTGATCGACAGCATTGCCCTTTGACAACTACTTAATTTGTTATATATGTGATATGAACAATGACCTCTGAAATTGTAATTAAATCATAAAACAATCATTCCCTTGAGAAAAAACGCGACCCACCCGCGGAATCATCTCTCAAAGTTTTGAATGTACTTTTTGGTTCCAAATACCTGTTACTTTAAAATAAAACTGAAGATCACCGACACGAATTAGTTCAGCTATATTTTTACATAACCCCTATATGTACTTTATTACACAAAGACTACAGTAACCTCAAGGTTTTCATTTCATCATGCTTAAAATGTGTGGCTGAAAATAAAATAAAACGATCTTTAAAAAGTCGTCTCCTTCATATACAGGTTTCCTTATAATTTCCTTAAATGTATTTACTCGATTGAGCGTCGTACGCATAAGTATTACAGGAAGCGCCATTCGGAACATGGCTCGGAATTTCCCGTAAATTAGAGAGTGTATAATATATGACTTTTGTAGTAATATGGGTCTTTTTAGGTAATTTGGCTTATTCTAACCTATTTGACCCTTCTGAATAGTGTTGGTGATATCTTGAATTTGAAAATCATTCAGATCAAATAACTCAAAATCACTTGCTCGGCACTCCAATCATCTATTTAAAAATACCCATCCCAATCACTTAAGAACACTCAGAAAGTGTTCAAAAACGCAATCGTTTAAAATGATCACCGCAGTTTCAATCACATATGTGACCCGTCACGCGAAAAGGGACCATCTGGGTAGTGCGCAAAATATCGACCCTTGTCAGACTGCGCGGATTACGCAGACTGATCAGGGTCGAAACTTATCGCACTTTGCTTATTTTCTGAATCTAGAATCATTAATCTTTCCTCTAGAGAAATAGTTTTTGAAATGAACCTCTGGTTGGCTTGTTCTAGAGCCAATCACTTTTTCAAATAATTATTTAACAAACTTCCCAGATGGTCGCTTTTCGAGTGACGGGTCACATATATCTAAAATTGCATGATTTTAGAGGAATGAAGAAAAGAATGAATCGAACTTTGTTCGATTCCTTCGGAACGGAATGTTCTACACCGATAAAACATACTATTTTGCCGGATATAGCCGCGATTTGAGGGCAGACAAATCTAAACGATAAAGTTTAATAAAAGTTACAGAATCGCATAGAGGAGATCTTCATCTAGGTCTACAGCTATTTGGTATGTCTGGAAAAATTCGTATTGAAGAGAAAAGTACGTCTAAATGCGTACATTTTTCATCTTAGCAAGACACTATACTTATGACGTCATGATTGACGTTGCCATGCAAGCTCGTGCAAAATGACGCGCTTTTAAGAAACAATCCTGCAATTTCCGATTTTCGAGTCATTTAGGCCGATGCATCAACGGGGTAGGATAGCCGTTTTAAATTTGCGCGTATCCTTGTTTTATTGAACACTCGTGAAAATACACTCGTGAAAATACAGTTTTTGTTCATTCAATTTAATATAGAGCCTACCGATCTTACACGAAATCTTTATTGGTAAGATCAACCGTAATTTGGACATTTAATTCACCTTCTCTTCATTCCTCTTCTGCGAACCCCTTGAGGTGTCGCCCACCTAGTACTTTTAAGCGTCTGTTTTGTCCTTAAACACAAAATCAGAGGAATACGTGGATTTTATTGAAGGAAGTTAAACAAATATTGCTGATTTAATCCAAATGGACGATATTATCATAAATGTTAAACTGACAATGAAATTAATTCAAAACTCGCTCATCACACTCACTCCAAAACAATTTCAAAATCATTCATCTTGTCAGTTTCAAGATGCTATTAACTGTACATGTACAGTTAACAACATTGTGAAATTGACAAGGTGAATGATTTTGGAATAATTTCTGAATAAAATTGAATGAGTGAGTGGAGCGAGCCTTGATTGAATTTAATTGGAGGTAATCCTTTATCGCAAATTTTGTTCCAGATGAATAAAATTATTGATGACCTCCCTTTTAAAAAATGCCTACAAGTTCTATACAAAGGTTTCTACTTCAAGAACATATGAGACGCTAACAATTTGAATTATGTCAGTGAAATCGCGATTTTTGTCTATCAAAATTTATTTTGAATGACGTTGTTGTGTCTATATCTTTCAATGGGTTTGAGCGTTTTGTAGTGGTTTTAGTGAGTGTTTTGAATGAATGAATGGAGTGCTGAGTAATTTGATTGAGGTGAATGTTTATTACACGATGTAACTAACTGTAACTATTTTTAATATCGGACCGCTTCTTGACATCGCTTATTATTATGTTAAGGCTTCCCAAAATGGTCCATATTCGCGTAAGGGATCAAATATAAGTAAAATCAAGTAAAACATTATCACCAGAAGCTTTATTAATGAATCAATGTGACGTAATCAAATAAGACAAAGACTTAATCTCGCCTTTAACCATTTAATATCAGCTGGTTCTATAAATAATTGATTAACCTTGCTGTCGATTCGATTATTATACAGGGAGAATATTTAACATGTTCTGTATTATAAGGATGGGCCGGACATTGACTCGAAAAGGAGGTATTAATACAGTAAACAACATCGTGAAATTGACAAGATTAAAGATTTTGGAATGAAATTGAATGAGTGTGTGGAGCGAGTCTTGAGTGATATGAAAGAGAGGCAATCCAATATCGCTAATTATGTTCAGGATGAACAAAATTAGCGACATTGATTACCTCCCTTTAATAAAATATACGTACTTTTATGTTTTTGCCTCTTCATGAGATACTTTAAAATCAACGCAGCCATTAAAATCGTAGAATTATTTTCACGATCTGAATTTATGGTTGATCGTCTTGAACGATTTCTAATTTTTTCTAATGATTTCGGCGCGTTTTTGAACGATATGAGTGAGTGTTTGGAATGCATAAATTGAAAGGTAAGTGAATGATTTAGAATGATTTTAATGGGAATGAGTGTCAATTTTTGTTGTTAACTGAAGTACATTTTTTTAATTCGCACACCAAAAAAAACAACAGACCTTTCTTCAGGTGGTACTTGTAAAATGAATTCCAACATTTACAAATATAATTAGTTACATCGTGAAATTGACATTCACCTCTATCAAACCATTCTAAATCGCTAACTCAGCGCTCCATTTAATAATTCAAAACACTCACTCAAACCATTCAAAAATGCTAAAAACTATTGAAAAACATAGAATCAATACCGTCATTCAAAAAGAATTTTGAAAGAGAAAAATCGCGATTTCACTGTTATAATTCAAATTGCAAGCGTCTAATAGGTTCTTGAAGATATAGGAAGCCATCGATAGAACTTGTATGCATATTTTATTAAAGGGAGGTAATCAATATCGCTTATTTTGTTCATTCTGAACAAAATGTGCGATATAGGATTACCTCCCATTAAAATGACTCTAAACTCGTTCCACACACTCAATCAATTTCATGCCTAAATCATTTAAAATCATTTACCATGTCAATTTCACGATGTTGTTAACTGTAGTATCTGTTTTGCGTTCATTTGCAAAGCGGGCTACAGTTTCTTAAACGTTCTTCAAACGCTTGCTGTCAAAATTATTGAAATAGTACCCGCTTTGCGTTAATGTGCAAAGTGGACAACAATTGCTTAAACGTTTCTCAAACGTTTTATCCTGGACGCAATGTAGTACACCTTTCTGGATAAAGAAAGGCCAATATTCAATAATTGTTTTTTTACTTACGATTTTTACGCCCATTTCAAATAACCAACATTGTCCAGTTTTGATTGATAGTTATTTTTTCTGTGCAATATAGTTTTAATGGACAAAACTCATTAATTGATAATTTACCGATATGTTTGATCTTACATCTTTGTAGAAGGAAGTAAGGTTCATTTCTTATGTGTAATTTCAATTTAGCTACATTAGGGTTTTAGCTATACACAATTTCACACTGTATCCCTTTGCGTGACTCGTTGTTTCTTTCCATAAGACCACTATCATCGTATCTACCAGAGACAATTTAGATAGATCAGCAGAATTTTATCTTGATAAAGATTAAACAAGATTGAATTAATATTGATAATACTGTCGTTATAGTCGAAAGCATGACGAAAACATAACGGTACCATCTTGGATACAAGACCCAAGTCGAATGTACAGACTAACCAGGAATGAAGCATTCAACTCTTTACAGTTTGGAAGATCGTGAAATTTACACGTTGAATGATTTTGAGTGATTTAGGCATGAGTCACAAGTAATGCTCATATGAAATATGAAGGCTCTATCCCTACATGTGACCTATGAAAAGCTCCGGTCATGTAAAATCTTTTTGGGGACAAGCGGGACAAAAAACAATATACCCGATTAATCGATGATGAGGGTGTATAAAAAAAAGATGCAAGTGCTGACATCCTTGGTTGCACTTAAAATGAGAAGATATTTCTTTAGTAAATATGTGTTTTTAAAACATAATCTGCTTAAAAAGGTCGATTTGACTAAATTCATACTGCACACATGTACAGGCTGATCATTGTCTCCTGCTCATATTACTGGTACAGCACAAAGAGGGTTATACTAGATCTAACTAAGTTATGCAGGTTTAAAGATTCAAACTTTTCAATCTAGTATTTAATTTGTTTTCTCGCGCGAGTTTAAGATTTCATAATACACGTATTGAACGTATTGATAAACAAACGAAGAAAATAATTTGATGCCGTGACAGTGTCCCAGAAATTATTGTCCTACATTTTAAATAATTGAGTTATATTCCTGTTACTATTCTTAATGCGTGTTTTTGTTCTCAATAAAACTCTAATTACTTTCTGTTTCAATTCGAATTTCACAAAGAAAAATAAAGTATAACCCGGCTTTTCTTTGAGTTGGTTAAATACTGAGGCTCCTCAGTCTTAATGATCTATATTTGATTTTCAAGAAATGACACAGTAAAAAACATCGTGAAATTGACATTAATCTCAATCAAAGCCATTCTAATTCGCTAACTCAACGCTTCATGCATTCATTCATTCATTCATTCGTTTATTCAAATTCATTCCAAACACTCACTCATATCGATCAAAAACGCTTCAAAATCACAAGAAAGCATTTTGAAATCGTTCAAGCCGATCAATTTTTAATTCAAATCGATCAAACTACTCACAATTCAATTGGCTGGTGTATATCCTAAAGTGTCTGACTGGTCCATGTAGACACACAAACAGAAAAGTATGTATATTTTATTAAAGGAGGTAATTTATATCGCTAATTTTGTTCATTTCGAATAAAATTAGCGATATTGGATCTCCTCCCTTGAATTGAATTTCACACATAACTCTTTCCACACACTCATTCAATTTCATTCCAAAATCATTCCAAATTGATTAATCTTGTCAATTTCACGACGTTCTTAACTGCAGCCAGTCCTAGCGACATGAACCTATGGTATGTAATATGTCTCTCTCGTTGTCAGTAGTTCAAGATTTCATCGACAGATCCGTTGATTTGGTACTACTTATCAATAATCATATTACAGAGATTCACAAGATGATTGATTTTGGAATGAAATTTAAATGAATACGTAGAGCGAGTTTTGGGTTAAATTCAAGGAAGGTAAATCAATCTTGCTAATTTTGTTAAAAATGAACAAAATCAGCAATATTTATTACCCTCACCCCTTTAATAAAATATACGTACTTTTTTGTTTGCGTGTCCTCGTGGACCAATCAGACTTATTTTAAAAAAGCTACACCAGCCAATAAATCTTTGAATAATTCGATCGATTTGAATTAAATGTTGATCGCCTTTTACGATTTCGAAATGTTTTCGTATGGTTTTGGAGCGTTTTGGATCTAGCTGAGTGAGTATCTGGCATTAATAAATGGAACGCTGAGTGAATGATTCAGTATGATTTTGATAAAAATGAGTGTCAATTTCACGATATTCTTAAGTGTATAAAACGGGCCACCTCGTCGTAAATGTACCAAGGCTGATAAACGTTCTGATTTTCCTAACAAAAAAGCCCAAAGTCAAAAAATACGCCGCAAAATATTGTCCGACAGAATATCAACTATTCTCTAACCTCGATAATATGCGAAAGGTCAAAAGACAAAGGACAATCTATGCAAATTTTATAACTATGGGAGGATTTGTGTTCACACTATGTGGACGTAAGGCCGATGGTATTGACGTCGGGACGCACAGATGGACGGAGAAGTACCAAGGATACGTCAACATTCGGCGGCGTATAAAACGGTACCCCATCAGAAGCAATCGATACGCATTCACTTGCGAAGATGACAACAGGCATTGGGTTTCTTTTGTATGATGTTTCCAGACTCTCATGGTTTCTTTGCTCATTTTCGGGACAAGTGATTGATGAGAATTTCCGAAGCGGATCATCAGTGGTTTGTTGCATATATCAAGTAACAGGTTAGACTACGACTTTAAAACTTTCATCCGACATCATCAATTGTACAGGGATGTCAATAACGTTTCGGGAAAAAAAGTAAAGATAGCTTAATTCATATTCTATAGACTAAGTGTCGTACATAAATGTCAGAGCGAACTAAGGGCGTCTTTTAAGGTAGAACTCCACATACTTTTAGAAAAAAAAACAACCTATGTATAAAAATAAGATCGCTGTTTTTATTCATTCATATGAATTGTGCTTAAAAAATCTTTGTGCTCAGTTTCAAGAAGGAAGCATCAACAACGACGACATATAATTATCTAATGTGAAATCGATGACTCGGGCAAAGCAGTTGTAACTATCTATAAACATATAGGCATTTACAACTGTATCGCACCGAGCCAACGAATTATTGAGGAGTTGACTAAGCAGATAACGATTTTTAAATCGGGCTGTGAAGCCCGGATTAATAATGTTTTCCAGACATCCAATCTGTTGGACACACTACATTTTTACCTTTATCTTCTGAGCAATGTATTCGAGCCAAACTATGTGTTTATAAACACCGAAGAAACGGCCTTTTCAGTCACAATGTACAAACTTTTTTTTATATCTTATTTACTTTTGCGACAAATAAAGAAGAGGCTAATACAAAATCTGATGTAATTTTCGCTTTTAGTAATTACCAGTTAGTATTTTCAGTGTTTTTAAAAGATTTTTCGGTTGAGTAAAGGAGTTAAACCGTACAACAGGTTAACTGTATGATAAATTTGTAACAGTTACAATATTACTGCTCTGATTTTTTCTCGAACGATCATTTACCAGTTGTATGCTGACAACCAATCAAATTCTGTTATGATTATCACGTGGTGAAAACCCACTCTTACCGAGGCTGGACACTTACATTTTGCGTGTAATCGACTGGGCTATTTGTTCAAGACACGAATTAGAAACGGCCTTTTCAGTTACAATCTACATTTTTTATCTCTTTTATTTTTGCGACAAAAAAAGGAAGAGGCTTATACATAATTTGAAGAAATTTTCGTTTTTAGTAATTACCAATAAGTATTTTCAGCGTTTTTTACAAGCTTTTCGGTTGAGTAAAGGAATTGAAATTATCTTCGTGCTGTTCTAATTTGTTGTTCTAAAAACTGTTTAATGTGATCAACGTCTATCCCTGCGGAATCATTGTGAAAAAAAGTAAACAACTTCTTATATTTCATAAAATAACAACAACAACAATTCCTTACTCCTCCTTCCTCTCCGTTTTCCTTCGTCTCGAGCTCTTTTTTCATTTGTCGTCTGTTGGAATCGTCTGCTTCTATAGTTGACATGGTTTAATCCCAGTCCATTTTTAGCACAGATTTCTTTGCCATTGCATTGATTTTGATCGATTTATTGATTACGGTTTACGACTGATGTGGTCATATTGAGCGGCTGGAGCAACTAACCATGGATTCCTATTGTTTCTTATACCAGTACTACCACAACACCCTTACCCAGCCTCCAGCTGCTCCATCACATAAGTTCGCGATATAAAACCATTGATAGACGACATTTTTGTCTGAAAGGGTATTTGCCGCGGCCGAGTATCGAACCCGGGACCTCTCGAACGAGAGGCAGGTGCGTTACAAACTGCGCTAAGGCCTAGGATTACCGTTACGTTTTGATAAACCATCGGTGCTGTTATGAAATATAGTAACTACGTCTTTACTCAAAGCGCATTTCAAGTCCACTGGACGACCAAGGCTTAAACATTTTGTTGAAATTTCATGTGCAATTTTGGCATCTCTACTGTTACTGTGCCAATACACTGCAGAGACATGACCAGGATTTGCCATTATCTGCCATTATATAAATAATAAATGCTTCCCTCAGGCATCAAATTGATGTCGGTTCTACCCCCTTGACGTCTTACCGTATATCGCAGTTGGTAGCATGTTGGATAATCAATTTTAGTTGAACTGGCTTCAGTCCAAAGATGAATGAAAATGTTTTGAGACATATCTCTCAAGTTGAGCGGATATAATTCTGTTAACTCCAGTTGGATGAGCTGGCGATGTCCTCTAAAAGATGGAGTGTTAAGACAAAAAACTCACAAATTGGGCAAACATTTTACCAACTTTTATTGTCCAAATGTGAGCCCTTTTGATTGACGAACTATTGGACTATCCAAGCCTCTCAATGATGCCCGATTTACAGTGCTGACATCACTTTGATTTTGTAAAGCGTAGTCTTAATTCAAGGACTACACATTTATAAGCCTGAAAGTCATACAAATCCTGCAATCCTGTATTAAACAGCAACTTAGCAAAGACAGACTGTATGGGTCAGCAATAAGAACAAAATTAAAGTGTATGTATCATCCCGAACAAAATTAGCGACATTGTTTTACCACCCTTAAATTTCACTGTTATAGGTGTATTTTCAAAACTGAGCTCTTACGTAGACGCCGAGTCCATTGCTATGGGTATATCGGGTATACTAAAAACCATCTAATAGGATTTGAACCTCGTCATTTCTCATCAGGTACGAACGTACGTGTATGTGTAAACTTTACGATTTGGGACAAGCAATAACTTTTGTTTGCAAGGCAAATCGTAACTTTTTTATTTGTTGTTTTAACCTGCTTTATCTATTTTGGAAAAATGCCATGGAAATCTTACCGTTAAAAGTAGATTTAACGGCTCACTGGCTAAAATCTACCTATACCTGTAGTTTTTGACATGTTAGGAGTTTAATATCCTGTCTCGGCCTAAACGCGACAATAATTATCTTCTGGAATCACCATGTATAACTTATATTGTTGCAATGTTGTATTTTTGTACATTGATATGTGTATGGGCTGGAGGCCTTATATTTCACAATAAATAGTTGAAGTTAAAGCTTACAAAATGTCGCCTGAGGTAGGTACATTAATCTATCATCGTAATTTGCAGTTCTATTTCACCCACCATTTTAAAAGGTCGTCGCACAGTTAAAAGATTGCTACTCTGAATCAAATAATCGATTGGCCATCCAAAACACTCATTTATAATAGGATGACTGTTGAACTCAGTCAATTTCCTCCTTTTTTTCATCGATTGAAGTTGTCGAACTTTCTTCCCAAAACACTCTAAGATGCACTTTTCGATCACAGCTATGTTTTTAAAAAAGGTTTCTTATACAAAAGCATTCGCGATTCGATTTCAAAGTTAAAATTGAATCCAAATTGTGGATGCTTGCATTACACATGTTTCTTTTGGGACTCATTAAGATTATACTATACCTAATCAGTCATGTGCTAATGTTGTAATCAGCTAAAGTGCACACATGCGTATAGTTAATTCTCTAAAATTTTCATTGTGGCATGTGGCAGTAATTACATAAATTGAATTAAATTCTCGTTAAAATATGGTTTTTCGTTTTCGAAATAGTAGGAACGAAAAAAATATCTTAGCATCCAATGTTATTTTCGAAATATTTTTCCTCACAATTGAAAAAAACACTCTTAGTTCAAAAGGTGGGAATAAAACCGCGACACAGCGAAGATAACTCAGATATACATACGCTCTTATGAATGCCATTTTCTTTCCGTATAAAATTTATGCTAAATCAGATTTGCTCGTTGCTTCCGATGCAAATCACTTGTGTAAAACATTCCCAACTCCTTAAGGTAGTCAACCCGCAATAGTTCTACAACATTTGGGAAGTAATGAACTTTCACAATGTTGACCAAGGTTTCATAATGATTTTCAATAGGAAACTTAGGTCAACGTTGTGTAAGTTCATGAGTTCCAAAACGTTGCGAAACTATGACGTGTCCATTACCTTTACCTTGGACGGTTCTATATGTCCTGTATGGTATCCGAGCAATCTCGAGTACAATAAAGTTTTTTTTCTTTAGTTGCCTTCTACTGACCTTCTGGAACAAATTTAGCTTTGTTGCCAGATTGGTAACCTAAGGAAACTCACACTGTCACCGTGAATCAAAGATGGCCGCCAATCGCCATACTCAAATATTAGGTCTCTAAAATATCCATATAAATTGATGTATTTGAAATACATGTACGTATTTGGTGTGGATTTTTTTAAGCTCAAGTACTAAATACCGAGAAAAGAAGCCAGCTTCCATACCAAATAATTCAAAGTTTGGATCATTTTTACACATGTTTCATATCCTTGCTGTTGACTGAGTTTCAGACAGTCAGGTAACTTTTTTTCTCAAAAAAATCATCTTTGTTTCAGAACCAATACTCGAAGAAAATTCACCAATTCGCATTGATCTTAGTTTATCGCCAATAGCTTTTATTAAATAATATGTTGCTTCGATTGTCGCTATATGGTGTCCCATTGATCTAGATAAGGGCTGTCAGTATCAATAATACAAACTTATAACTCTTTATGCTTTTGGATAATTTCCAATATCAAAGCTGAAAGCCGCTGACTGCCTTAAAGGAAAACAATATTGTACGCATCTTCGTAAAGAGGATTTTTTACACCTGTTTTGCAAGTAGATACTATATATTTGTTATTTTTCAGAATACTGTACTTAATTTGTACTTATGCAAGATGGTCGCGCGATGTAATGAATTGTCTACCAGTTGTCATTTCATCTATTTATTTTGAGTGACGAACAGAACAGAATAATGGTTTTTAATGTATTTTTCTGCTGTAGGATAAAATGATTTTGGTACAAAAATTTATCAATACATCTAGTTTGTTTTTGTTTTCGAAGTGCAGATACATAGATTTTGAATCTAGGTGCTTTTTATATATCTATGGGGCTGGTGTACCAAACCATGTAATTTTATTATTTCTTATGTTAGTAAAACTTACAGCATGGAAATTTTACCTCTAGTTGAGCATTGAAATTGTCCATTGTTAATGTTGGTGGACTTGGACAACGTGATAATTCCCATTTTCGTTTTTGTTGTATGTGATTTAGTGCAAATTTAAACGATCTCTCGGTTATATCGCGGTAGATGGAGCACCTAACAATAAATCTCTGGTATTTCTCACACCAGCACTACCACAACATGCTTTCCTAGCGTCTGGCTCCTACCCCACATAGTTATACGATTACCAACCTACAGTTGGTTAAATAGCCGGAAAGAATAAAAGCCGCCGTCGGGAATTGAACCCTTGATGTTTCGAATGATAGTCCGACGCGCTACCACTGCCCTATTATGGCGGCTTATCTTTTATTAATTGTAAATGCTTTCTGAAAAAACAGTTTTCGAAATATGATAAAAATATTTTGGACCTATGTAAAAAGTAGATCTTGCGTCGTTAACTATACATGTACCAATCTCCAATTAGAACTAATGTTGAGAACATCGTATTATTGACAGGATGAATTTTGAATGATTTCGGAATGAAATTGAATGAGTACAATTAACGACTTATGAATAAAATTAAAGGGGGGAATACAATATCTCTAATTTTGTTCTATATAATATCAATTTACATGATATGACTAGCTTTCGTACATTTGCTTTTGCCATTTATAAGAAAATTAATCTGGCTGTACTGCTGATAAAATTAGATATGTTTAAACTTGGAATGAGGATGATAAACGTGGCGTCGTTTCACGAAATTATTTTCTTTCAGACTTCGCCATGGTCTGCTTAAAGTCTAGCCGTTTCTTTATCGGTCTAACTATTCTATTTTTATTACTCAATCGAACTGATATTAAACTCTTGCGATAATAACTTCTGTTTCGCAAAGATCCTTTATAAAGTGAGACGAACTCAATGATCGTTTATTTTTACTTTATTAGCTTGACATAGATGAACTTAAGCCAGTTTTGAGTTCAAGCTTTGTGTTTAGTAGAAATTAGGGCTCACTTGTGCCGTCTTCTTCCAACACGTATTGGATGCGTTTAAAAACGCAACACCATTTCTGGGGTGGCGACGATCGCTTCGTCATCTTGAACGCTTTTCGGAACACTGTTCGGATAAGCGTCTGTCGCGGATGTAATGTTCTTGTTGTATTGGATAGAGAAACGACAGGAAACCAAAGAATAGGTAGACCAATTGCTGCAATACATCTGTAAAAAGTTTAAAAGTAACGTTTAACCCCGTATATAAACAAGCAAACAGATGTGTTCCCAATCACGATAGATGTCCAAGACCACAAGTGGCGTTATGAAGAGATGTAATCGGAATGTTGTGGGTTCGAGCCCCTAGGGGGCGGGTTTTGTCGGTGGGACGGAGCCCCAATCAACCAATGTGTAACTTTAGGTTTAAGTTGTTAGAATCCTTTGCCTCCCTTTCATTAGTACATTAGTACATGATAATATTTGGTATGGATTGAGACCACGATCGAAATATAAGTGTGTCTTTTAATCGTGTTATTCTCGTAAAGAAAAAAATAACAAACAAACAAAATACTCAGACGGATATTGCATTACAATTTCAAATAATACTTGAAAGTGTATTCTATATTTTTTCAATGCGAAACTCAAACTTTTTCTTTTGCAATGCAAAGCTATGATGATTTTAAACGCATTTTGACGAAGTGTTTTGAAAAAAAATGTCTCCTAAAAAACTTAAATGGCCTATACGACTTGTTCTAACTAAACTAAGGTAACCGTATGTGTAGCATATGTTGGTACAAATTTTGTTCCTACTGTCGTTCATTTTGCTTGGCGGTTGACAGCGTTGTTAAACAGTATCATTTCCCTAAATGAGAGTTAATGGATATAAAAAAAAATATTGTGGTAGTACAGTTGGATTAAGTTACATCGCGAAATTGACTGTCATTCCGATTAAAAAACATTCTAAATCGTTCACTCATCGCTCCAATCATTCATTCCAAACACTCACTCAAATCACAGTAAAAAATCTGTCAACTTAAAAGAAAGACGACTTTTGATGTATAAGCTAAATTTTGAGATATAAAACGTTCCTCTTTCTCAGATATAACTTCAAACTCTTTCTGCAACTGTCAATACTTAAAAGCTTCGAAAAAGTATAAATTATATTCACAAAAAGGTATCAAGTGATAGGCTTTTAATTGATTTAGGTAAAATTGTATTTTTTATATTTGTTTTATTTAAATCCTTCTCCTCACCTCCTCGGCTCTGACTTACAACGATTCAACAGCGACGTCACGTCACTAGCTCGAATGCGCTAGATTAAGCGTTTCAGTTATACGGACGGCGAAGAAGGAAATAACAGATGAATAGTAAACGCGGATGTGAATTGCTACTCATATTATACATCAACATTATGTTACACCAGTATTTTGAATTAACGGAATACTAAATGAAGGTATAATTTAAAATCAAATTGTGTTTCCTGACACAAGATCAAAGGAGGAATACTCATTTGTTTCAAGAGAAGTAATTCAATTTAATTCCAACTCTCGTGGAATCAAAATAATGTTAAATTTGTGATGTATTAGAGCGTAAGGTTAGGATAATGGGTTGCACTCCTTTTTAAATGGTTGAGTAATTATCAATTTGTAATGATTTAAAAAAAAACATTAAGAACTTATTCTACAAAGAGTTACGAGTTTGTGTCATGGTTACCGTAAAATATTATATAGGTCGGGTTAAAATGTGTCAGTTATTTAGATTAAAAACAACAACAACAAAACAACACAACAAAACGCTCACCACTGATAAATAATTCTACGGTCGCATATTAAGTAGGTTTCCACATACACTTTTTGCGTGTTTTTTTTTTTTACTTGGAGGGCATAAGATAATTATCGTAGCTCGACATTAAAACACATATTTTAAATCTATCTATAAATCAAGATATATTAACAAATCATAATTATGAAGAAAATCGCAAAAAGAGAGGCTTGAAACCGCCACTACAGTAATATGCGATAATTCCACAAAATACTTTAACAGCTGCTGATTAAGAAAGAGCTTCTGACATCTTAATTATGATATTTATTAATTCAATTTAGAAAATATCATTTCAAGCTGTATAATTATACTGTAAATTAATGAAATCTGACTTTCCTGACTCGTTTACCGTTTTAAAAGTTCTAAATCTATAAGGGCGGATGGATGAATTTTTTTCCTCAGGAAAATGGTTGCATAAACCGAATTCTGAAACTACGCGTGTTTAATAAGGCCCAACGGACAGTTTTGCAAAGGTTTGCTGCCAAAATTATTGAATTAGTACCCGCTTTGTGTTCATGTGCAAAGTGGGCAACAATTGCTTAAACGTTTTTCAAACGTTTTTATCCTGAACGCAGGGCAGTACATCTTTCTGGGTAAGAAAAGGTCGATATTCAATAATTGGTTTTTGTTTCCATAACGATTTTAACGCCCATTTCAATTATCCAACATCGTCCTGTTTGACCAACAGTTATTTTTCTATGCAATATAGATTTAATGGACAAAACACATTGAATGATAAATTACCGATATGATTGATCTTACATCTTTGTAGAATGAAGTAAGGTTCCCTTTTTTACGTGTAATTTCAATTGAGCTTAATAAAGTTTTTAGCTATACACAATTTCACACTATATCCTTTTGCGTGACTCGTTGTTTCTTTCCATAAGACCATTATAGTCATATCTACAAAAGACAATTGAGATAGTTCAGCAGAATCTATCTTAATAAAGGTTCAGCATAATTTAATTAATATTGATAATACTGTCGTAATAGTCAAACGCATGCCGAAAACAGAACGGTACTAACTTGGATACAAGACCCAAGTCGAATGTACAGACTAACCAGGAATGAAGCATTTAACTCTTTACAGTTTGGAAGATCGTGAAATTTAAATGTTGAATGATTTTTGAATGATTTAGGAATGAAATTGAATACGGGTGTGGCCTTTTGAAGGAACTGTACCTGATAGTTTTAAATCAGCTAGTGTTATACCTTTATTTAAGAAAAATGATAAGACTGAAGTAGGTAGGCCTAATTATCGCCCCGTGTCTATCCTAAACATTATTTCTAAACTTTAAGAAAAGGTAGTTTATGACCAACTAAATGAGTATCTTTCATCAAAAGATCTTTTATTTAAGTACAAGTCTGGCTTAGAAGCAAGTTTTCTACAGAGACATGTCTTATCCATCTCACGGATTTTATAAGAACTCATATGGACAAAAAAATTGTCGGAATGATACTACTCGATCTCCAAAAGGTCATTGATACTTTCAACCATTCTATTTTGTTAAAAAAGTTACAAGCAAATGGTCTTTCTGTTTCGGCTGTACATTGGTTTTCTTTCTATCTTTCTAACAGGCAACAATTGGTTGATGCCTCCGGCGTTTTTTCATCTCAATCAATTTAGGCCCCTTCTTTTCTTGATTTATGTTAAAGATATGTCAGCAGTTGTTAAACATAAATTACTGTTATATGCAGATGATTCTGCCATATTCTGTATTCTGTATTCTGTATAATCTTGACCGCCTATTAAGGCGAACCTTTGCTATTGCAAAGTAGAACAATATATTCCTTCACCACTATTTACACTGAACATGCACACAATAAAGTCACTGAATACTGTACATATACATGTGTATTTACGCTCCATGGAATGTTACTGTAGTTGCGCCCTTTAAACTGCTTGTGAGAAAATATCTCACTGTACCCTTGTGCCACTATCACCGACTGATTGAGACCTCTTTGCTGTTTTAACTGTTGATAACATCTGAAAGCGTCCCGTGTGTAGGCAGTAGATAAGTCGACGACAGTGGTACTCAAGTTCATGTAGGTTTTGTTTGTCTTGTATGTTAGTGTGTGTACAGTCTAAGATGATCATGACCTGTTGTACTTCGTTTAGTGTGTATAGTTGTCTCCCAGTAAGTAAGTAGTAGTGATTTTCTATATCGCCTAGTATTGATAGTCTAATTGGTTGAAGTAGTTCACATTTGAGTAGGAAGTGTGCAGTGTCTTCACTTTCTTTTTCACAAAGTTGGCAGATAGGGTTGACTTTATTCTTGTTAAATGCAGCTCTTTGACTTTGTAATATATAGGTACTTGTTAGCAACTTCACTTTAACTGGAAGTCTATTTATTTCCCTTGATGAGCAGCCTTTTGTAGATATGTTCTGTTGTATCCGGCCAGGTGTATAGAGAATATTCATAAATCTTTAAGAGCTGTAGGTTCTTGCTGAGTTTTCAATATTTTCTTTGAATTTTGTAGTCACTGCCTTGAATACTTGCTTTTTCTATTTTTCCTTTTTGCATGGATTTTCTAGAATATCTATGGCTTCGCCGATATTATATCTCCAGAATAGTTTTTTCACTTCAATGAACCAACTATTGCTTTTTCATGCCTTTTACTGTAAGTTGTCGTCTTGCAAGACGTTTTTCAGTGCTATTGTCACCTTGAAGACAGATGTTATTGTAGAATGTCAGAATTTTTATGTGTATTTGATGTTCAACGGGTAGAAATCCAGAAAGTATATATGGAGCTGGGTCCGCAATTGTTGCGGGTAGCGAGAGTAGTTGTTCGAGTAATTTCTTTTGAAAGGACTCCAGTTGCTGGGGAAAGGGGAGTAATAACGGAGGACTTAAACGTACAAAAGACGAAGCATCGCCGGGATCAACGGGTGATCAACCCGCTAAATACCAAATTATGGCTGAATCTTCTTCGACCCCGCCTCCTGTATCATCTATAAGTACATCGCCATCATCTTCTGTACCGTTAACACCTCCGCCCCAGTCTGCTGGGTATATACAGAGTCCAGGCCCTACTCATGGGATGTTTGTCGCCCCACACCTACAATACTTGTCACAGCCTTATCAGCCACAGCCGTATCATTTGGTGCAAACCCAACAAACTATGTCGCCCCAGATCAGTGTACAAGATGATATGCTCTCAAACATCATGAAAAAGTTGTGTTCTTTTGAACAGAGTCAAAGATCAATTCAGGATAAACTATTAAAACTCGACCAAATCGACAGTGAAGTTAAATCAATGTCTGGAAAAATATCGACTGTCGAGGCTAAAGTTGCATCTTTTGAGAAAAAGCTCGGCGACGCCGAATCAAGATTAAAAAACATAGAGGATAGTCGTCAATTTGACAGTGATACATGTGATATCATTAAAAGGAATCATAATGCTTTGAATGATGAACTTAAATCATTAAACAAACAAAATTGTCAACTTAATGAAACTATCATTGATCTCCAATCTAGGTCCATGCGTGACAATCTGTTGTTTTTTAACTTTGAAGAGGAATCTAGCTATGAGACTCGAAATTCTGAAGATTGTATAACAAAAGTTCACACATTTTGTGATAATAATCTTGAAATGACAAACTCATCTCTCGCAATAAAAATTGACAGAGCTCATCGCATCGGTCGATATGAACGTGGAAAAACGAGACCAATTGTAGCTAAATTCAATTATTATGGTGACAAATTAAGTATAAAGAGTGCTGCTCGTGATAAGCTTTCAGGATCGAAGTATCGCATCAGCAATCAGTTTCCCAAACCCATTCAGGATCGACGTAAAAAGTTAATCCCATATCTAGTAGACGCCAAACGTCAGGGAAAAGAAGCATCTTTGAACTATGACACTTTGTTTATTGATCGCGTTAAATATACCCATGACCGTCCACCACCCGGACCTGTTCCGGTGTTACCTGAACGTGATCCACGACGTCAACACAACGGCCTTAATAACGGCGAAACTCCGTCATCATCCTATAGCTAGGGGGACGATCAGAAGCAGCTTTCCATTGTATCATGGAACGTTCATGGACTTATCAGAAAATTAGACGATAATGAGTTCATACCAATATTGCAAAAATATGACATTATAATTTTAACAGAAACATGGCATTCAAATATAACAAATATAAACCTTGAGGACTATGAGTATTTTTCATGTCCACGACCAAAGTACTGTAAAAGAGCCAAACGGCATAGTGGTGGAGTCGTAGTTTATTTTAGAAAAAATATCGTTAACCATATTGAGCTTATCGATTCAGACTGTAAGGGCATTATGGTTTAAGTTAAAAAAATCAGCTTTTGGTTTTGAGAATGATATATATGTATGTTGTTGCTATATTCCGCCTATTGATTCAGCGGTTTATACAAACAATAATTCGCCATTATTTGATTTTGATTTCTTTGAAAAGCTTTCACAGGATGTAAAACACTACAGCCAATACGGCGATATCATATTAAGTGGTGATTTTAATTCAAGAACAGGTTCTAAATCCGATATTATTAGAAATATCAATCTTGATAGATTTTTAGACATTCCAGATTATGATTTTTCTGTCAACTCTATTCCCGATCGTGTCTCTAAAGACAGTCGGGTTAATAGTTTTGGCAATAAATTATTAACACTATGTAAAGAAAACGACATTTTTATTGCCAATGGTCGCTTAGAACCAGGAAATTTTACCTGTTATAGCATGAATCGTAATGTTACTTGCCACAGTACGGTTGACTATTTAATTGTAAATTATAATGTATTTGCACTTATTGACAATTTTCAGGTATGTGAATTCAATGAATTTTCCGATCATTGTCCCTTAGGTTTTAACATAAAATATAGAAATATATTACCGCAAAGTACAAAGGAATATTCAGAAAAATTATTTGGGATGAGTTTGACTCAGAAACTTTTCAAAATCTTCTTGAAAGCAATCGTCAAATCTTTGAGGCTATAACCAGTGATATTATCTCAGAAACTCGCGATCTAGATTCTTGTATGTACGATTTTTCAAACACAGTGTATGATATATCTTTCCAAATCAATGGGAAAATAGTCAGTAACAGAGATTCCAAGAAACGGATTTATTCCAACAGAAAATCAGTCTGGTACACTAGAAAATGTCGAGAATCTAAGAGTATCTTTTATGAGAAAAAAGAGCCTTTAAAAATAATCCCACGGACGAAAATCACTTTAATCTTATGAATGCTGTAAAGCAATTTCGCCGTATTAAAGCTGAGGCGAAACGAAACTATTACTCAAAAGAAAAGTACAATCTTTCAAATTTAAGCAAGAAAAATCCACGTAAATTTTGGCGCTATATCAAAAGATACAAATGTAATAATACAAGTTGTAAAAATGATATAAATTTAAAGGATTTCGTTGATCATTTTCAAAAATGTTCGACTACACCGCATTATAGCGATTTTGATGCTAATGGTTACACTCATAGGGAGGCCCCTCTAAGAATTGATGTATTGGATCAATCCTTCACTGAAGAAGAGATCAAAAATACTATTTCTAGTCTAAAAAGACACAAAAGTTGTGACTTAACTAATAATGTGGCAGATTTCTTTATTGACTCGAAAGATTTTATTAGTCCCTTCTTAACTAAAATTTTTAACCACATTTTTGATAATGCGATATATCCCAATGCATGGCGAAAAGGAATTGTTGTGCCGTTATTCAAAAAAGGTGACCGAAACGACCCTTCTAATTACAGAGGTATAACCCTCATAAACGTTATATCTAAAATATTTTCACTTTGTCTTAGAAATCGTATCGATAAATGGGCAGAAAATGAAAATGTTTACATCCCAAACCAATTTGGATTTAGAAGTAAACGTAGTACCACTGATTGTGTATTCATTCTCCAGAGCCTCATTCAGAATGTCCTGGCACAAAATTCGAAGTTATATTGTTGTTTCATAGACTATGAAAAGGCTTTTGACACCATTCAACATGAAGCTCTTTGGATAAAATTAGTCGAAACGGGAATTAGTTACAAAATTATCAAAATGATGCAAGTTATATACAATAACGTAAAATCTTGTATAAAAAACTCTAATACCTCCTACTCGGATTTTTATGACGTCACGCTAGGTCTTAAGCAAGGTGAGCCACTTTCGCCTTTGCTCTTCCTACTCTTTATTAATGACGTCAGAGATATTGTCGACGTCAACAACTTAGCAGAGTCTGATCTACGACTACTAAATGTGTTCTTATTACTGTTTGCGGATGATATAGCCCTGTTTACGACGAATCCTATTAGCCTTCAAAATCAATTAAATGCTATTCAATCTTATTCTCGGAAATGGGGTCTGAAAATAAACACAAAGAAAACAAAAATTTGTATTTTCGAAAGGTTTAAAAGTCAAAATAACAGAAATTGGACAATAGGTGACGAGATCATAGATGTTGTTGACAATTTTTGTTATCTAGGAGTTAATTTCCACTGTACTGGAATTTTACGAAATGTGGTTAAAACTTTGAATGACCAAGCTTTACGTGCATTGAATGGACTATTATCTATTTTTAGTCGCATACAATTAGATGTTAAAACCAAATTGAAATTGTTTGATTCCCTTGTTGTACCAATTATTTTATATAATTCAGAGGTTTGGGGAGTATATGATACACCAGAGGTTGATAAACTGCACTTTAAATTTTGTAAACAAATTCTCGGGGTAAAGCAACAAACATCCAATGCCGCGGTTTTAGGGGAGCTTGGTCGATTTCCACTCGCAGTTCTATGTAAAATAAGATCAATCAAGTACTGGTTAAAAATGAAACGAAATGCAGGGTCGATGATGCATGGAGTATATCTAGAACAATCCGTGCTATTTGAAAGCAATTCGAACTCTATGAAAAAATCGTATTATGCTTCCGTCAAGAATATTTTAGAAAATCTTGGATTTAATAATGAATTTATTGATCTCAACCCGCTTTCTAATCATTTTCAGATTTTAGAACAAAGAATTAAAGACCAATATCTACAAACATGGAGCGAAAAATTAACAAATCAACCTAAAATGGATTACTATAAACTTTATAAATCAGATTATGAATTTGAAAAATATTTAGGTTTGATTAAAAATGACAAAAAACGACATGAAATGACTAGATTTCGTTTAAGTTCCCACCAGTTAGCAATAGAATCAGGAAGATACACGGGCATCAACAGAAGTGACCGTATTTGTAAATGTTGTTCACAAGGTATGACCGAATCTGAATATCACTTCCTTTTGTGGACCAATATCTACAAACATGGAGCGAAAAATTAACAAATCAACCTAAAATGGATTACTATAAACTTTATAAATCAGATTATGAATTTGAAAAATATTTAGGTTTGATTAAAAATGACAAAAAACGACATGAAATGACTAGATTTCGTTTAAGTTCCCACCAGTTAGCAATAGAATCAGGAAGATACACGGGCATCAACAGAAGTGACCGTATTTGTAAATGTTGTTCACAAGGTATGACCGAATCTGAATATCACTTCCTTTTGTGCTGTCCGGTTTACTCTGATCTCAGATCGAGATTTGGAATCAGAGTAAGCTGGCCGAGCGTAGCTAAGTTTATCTCACTAATGAAATCAAAAAGGACACAAGATATTATACAACTATCTTCATTTATTACACAGGCTTTGAAATTAAGAGACGAAGTTCTAAACACAGTAGCTACTTCTTCCCAGTAGTCTATTTTCAGAATTAACATATTGTTTTCCTTGATATTTAAAATATATTGTAACATTTATTTATGAATTCTGTCTTGACCATACTTCATGTAATTATATATTGTAAATGGTCAAAGGCAACTTGCCGATTTACCAATAAAGTTTAGTAGTAGCTGTATGTGTTTCGCAGATGGTATGATAACTTCAAGCCCGTATGTTAAGATTGGTAAGACATATGTCTTGACTAGATGTAGCGACGTTTCTGGGTTTAGTCCGTTCTCCCCATGTAGACCAGATGACATAAGACTGTAGTTAGTTCTACGAGCTTTTTTTATGTTTTCATTTACAGTTCTGTTTATAGTTTCTGTTGTAGATTTCGATCTTTGGATGCCTAAATGGGTGGCATACTCCTCATATGGTAATTTCACTTCTCCCATGGTTAAAGGTGGTTTTGGAGTTTTTTTTGCTAGTGTCTATAATAGCGCTTTTTGTCGGCTGTAGTAGATATCGCTGCTTGAGGCTGTAGTCATGAGCCATGTCTATTAGAATTTGGGTTTGTTGTTTACATGTACTATTTAGTGTTACGTCGTCTGCACAGGCTGTTGCTGGGCACTCGATATCACCGATTTTCATGCCTAGTTGAGAGTTCTGTAATTGGTGTAGAAGAGGGTCAATGTAAATTTTGTACAGATCCGCACTCAGTACACCTCCTTGTCTTATGCCTTGATGGGTGTCGAATGGGGTCGATATTTGGTCTTTCCATTTGTTTGAAGTCTGAGCGTTTGTGTGCAGACTGTTTATAAGAGTCCAGTGATTGTCTTTCACACCTATCTGGAAAGGTCTTCTCATCAGGATATCATGATTCACTACATCGAAGGCTGATTTGGCGTCTAGCATTACAATGGATATTGGTAGCTTGTTATCTTTCGACTCTCTGTAGCATTCTTCCAGAATAAGGGCAGCATTTAGTGGTGATACACCAGCGGTAAATCCACGTTGAAGTGTGCATTGTGATACATTTATTTTGTCCTGGATTCTTACTTTGATAATAAGTTCAATAATTTTGCATATCACTGGAAGTACAGTTATTCCTCTACAGTTAGCAGAATTATTGTTCTGACCTTTGTTTTTGTAAATTGGTGTCAAAAGTCCTGTTTTTAACGAGTCTGGAATGTTCGCATTGTCAAAAATTGACTGTATGATGTTTTGAATGAGTGCAATTGTTTCTTCACCAGCATAATCAATATGCTCTACAGTTATACCATAAATGTCTTGAGCTTTTCCTCTGTTCAGAGATTTCGTTGCTGTTTGTATCTCTTCTTTTGTTATTGGGGGTATTTCTTTGTTTTTCACTATATTCTTTATGCACTCGATTTCGATTTTTATAAATCTTTCAAATTAAGAGTCGTAGTCCGGGCTTTCCTCAGGATAGGCTAAGGATTCAAAGTGTTTTTTGAATCCATCTATAATTTCATTTTCTACGTAGTGTTTATTACCAACGTAAAGGTCGCAGATCAGGTTGTTTCCTTTTCTTCTTTGTTTGTTAATAAGTTTATAGAACAGATTCATGTCACTTTTCTTTGCTTCTAAAATAATCTCTTTAGCTTTGTTTTCTCTTAAAGCAATTGTTGTTCTAATGTCTCTCCGTAGTTGTTTTTTCAGTAGTTTCCTTTCATTTATTAGGAATTGAGTTTGTTGTTGATCAGTCCCTGATATTTTCTTATTTAGTGCTCTGATGGCTTTCACAGATGCTTTAATTTGAGGGGTCCACGCTTTGAGTTTAGGGTGTGATTTATATTTCTTTTTAGGAGGGGCACTCAGGTTTGCAGCATCTTGCATTATACTGCATAGCTGTGTTACTTGTTGGTTAATAGTCTCTTCGTTCAGCGAGTCTGGTTTTACGAGTTGTTTAACACCATCGTTGACAACTGCTGTGTATAGGTCCTTATCTACTTTGTCCCATTTGGTCCTTCGATTTGGATTACTTGGCTTCAGTTCTTTCTTACAGAATTTTACTGAGACTTCAATAAAGATGGGATAGTGGTCAGAAGTGTTAGTAGCACAATGTATCACTGATTTAGTTGATATATTCACATTGTTTGATTTAGACGTTATAAAGTAGTCTATTTCAGAACAGTCGTTTCCATGTGGGTTTATATATGTTTTTCCACTTGTTGAATACATAAGGTTACATTCCTTAAGAAATTCTTGTATATACTTTAGTCTCTCAGAGTTATGAGTCTTTGAAAGATCTTCGTTAATGTCGCCTCCGATGATGAGAGTATGAGTGTTGCAGTATTTTTGCACAATTTCGTACAGTTGGTCTGTACACTCGAAGAAACTTTGATTTGAGTCTATATAGCCTCTTGATGGCATGTGCACTGATATAAGCAGAATTGGACTTTCGATAGTTTCTATTTCAATACATTGTATTCTTTCACTGCCATCATTAAGTATTTTTATCATGTGATTTATCTTATTTTTCCATATAATGGCGACTCCTCCGTAACCTCTGGGTATTTGAGTAGGTTGTATTGGGTTGTTTTGGTCTACAGCTTTACTACAAGAGTTAATATTGTCACTTAATTCATTAAGAAGATGTAGTTGACAATGAAAGAGCCAATGTTCTTGGAGCAGTATTATATCATGTTTACTTAATAATTCGTTTATTATTGGACCACTTGTCTTGATATTTTTGCAGTTGAATGACACAATTGAGAGTTTATTTTCTGTCACTAAGTTACCTTTTGTGTTTGGTGGCCCGGCCACAAAAAAGACTGATTATGAGTAGGTAGGTTTTCAACACTATTTATGTCGCTTCTGTTGTTTCTTGTTGTTCTGTATTCAGCTTTATCAGGCTGAGAGTACTTTTCTTTCACATTTGTCTGTTTGGTGTGGTTTTTTGTCCTTTCTAGATTATTTTCACCTTTTCTTCTATGTGGGGCACCATCTTTTGTGTTGTTAGTTGTCTGTCTTTTTCTAATGGGAATAGGAATAAATTGTAGAGGTTGTCCAGTTAAAGCTTCCTTAACTTGATCTGGTCTTACATAAATCACGTTTTCTTTATTTCTACACTGTGCTTGTGGTCTGTTGTTATGAATGGGATTTGTATTAGGTGTGGGTCTCTTATTTTCTGGTTCATTTTGGTGTCGAATGTTTGTATCAACGTTTAGATTCTGATCATGTTGGTTGGTAGATTCCGAATTTAATGAATGCCTGTTGGGTATGTTGTTTATAAGGTTGTCTATTTGGTTATCAACCATTTGAAGTATATATTCGGAAACTTTGTTGTGTATTTTATCCAAAAGATCACTATTTTCTTTGTTTTCGGTCCTAGGCAGGTGAGATCTAAATTCAGAATGTTCTAGGAAAGAGTTTCTGTCGTTCAGAGTTCTTATAGATGCTTGTAATTCAGTTTTTTCCTGTTCAAGTTTTTTGATATAAGAGTTCAATCTAGTTACTTCCTTTGTGTTGGTTGTCATTTAATGCCTTTTCTTTAAGTTGTAATTCATGTTCCTTTTTTTTTAGCTTTGCTTCCCATGCGCGCAATTCATAAGTCTTCATTTTTTCTTGAGAAATAGAGTCTGTAGTTGAGGAATGAGTAATAGCAGTTGTGGTATTACAGTTGTTTTCTTTGTTTGTAGTTCATTTGTTTTATCTTCATTAGGGAGGCAATTGTAGCAGACATAGGTGTTATTGTCTTCGTGAATACACGCTTCATGAAATATAATAAGACATATTTCACAGGTTGTTGGGTTTGTCTCAATTTGTATGTTGCATTTTCCACAGGGTATACAGTCATAGTTGGGTTTATCACTTTGATTCGTATTAGTATTGTGGATATCATTGTCCGTTATGCTAATTTCTTCATCGAGTATGCTTCTAGCTATTGAGAAAGAAGGGACGACATCTTGCTGGGAGTTGATAGGTTTCGGAGAGTTTATTTGGTTGCATACTTTACACTAATTATCTAATGTAATTATCTAATGTGTCTTCTTCAATTAGTTTTATTTCATTTTTTGAAAGTTTTTCACAATTGTAGTGAATTCAATGATTACCAAAGTTGCAGTAGGTCGCCTTAGATTTACACTGTTTTTTGCATTTTGGACACTTAGTGTTTTCAGCAATTGTTGTTGTTTTAAGGTCAACCTTGTTGGCTGATGTTTCGCTTAGGAGACATTCAAGTTGTGTTTTCATTAGAGTCTTCAGGGATGAGAGTGATTCCTCCGATCCGATGATAGAGGCTATCAGTTCATGTATTTTAGGAATATCAATCTTCATACATCTCGAGATATTTTTACCGTTTATCAGAAATTTTGACGTTGTGTTGTATAAATTGATAGTATACGACGTGTTGTCTTTGAAGTGAACACGAATAGAGGTTTGAACAGTAGCAATACCAGTGGAGTCTGACATATTAGTAACTTCTGC
The DNA here is from genome assembly GCA_948146395.1 of Fragum whitleyi. Taxonomy (NCBI): domain Eukaryota; kingdom Metazoa; phylum Mollusca; class Bivalvia; order Cardiida; family Cardiidae; genus Fragum; species Fragum whitleyi. The sequence continues at coordinate 9,969,134 of OX411543.1, read as the reverse complement.
TGTTCCTATTAGTGGATCCAGCTCTGAGAAATATTTGTTGATGGCCCATTTGAATAGCTCATAGGTTGCTGTATGGGCTGTGCATACCATTCCACCTTTGGTAGGTTTGTAGGGTAAGCTGTGCAGTCTATTTGCAGCTTTGAGTTTTTTAATCAAGGATTTTTCCATGTTTAATGTGTAGTCAGCTGTCGTGATCTTAGTTGACATACTGTTTGCTTGTCTTTCTTTGTTGTTTCTTGTTTTCAGCATTTTGGAAGTAGAAAGTTAGCAGCCCTGAGGTCAAAGTGGTCAGAGATAGAGCACAACGGTACAGTAAGTGAGAAAATCAGACTTACTCAAGATCTGTGTACTGGTAGGTTGCTAGATTGATTTACAGCTATTTGTTCGACTGCTTGAAAAGTACATAAAGTCTAATTCGGCTATGATAATGTAAATTTAAAATTTCAAATATGCACGTTCGTTCGCGTTACATAGGATTAGTTCCTTAATTCTAAAATATTAAAATGTAATAAAATTCAAGTTATTAGGTTGAAAATCAGTTTCTAAAAATAAAATTTATTTATTTCTTAAATAAAATTAGGCAATTATTTGATTATTCAGTTTAAATAGTAGATAATTTAAACGAAGTTGTTTCCCCACAGAGAGCCCCTGTCACTAGTACAGTTAGTGACATCATGAAATTGACTGTCATTCCAATCAAAACCATTCTTAATCGCTCACTCAACGCTCAATTTATTCATTCCAAACACTCACTCAAACCATTCAAAACCGTTCCAAAATCACTAAATGTACTAGATCAAGAACTAAATGCAAAACAAAAAATTCTAGAAGAATTCCAAGGGTTCATTGACTTATTGATTTTGGAAGTGACTGATTGGCTCGGAAAAACACAATAAAACTATTTGTCGTGTATGCATATTTTATTAAAGGGAGGTAATGAATATTGTTTATTTTGTTTATCCTGAACAAAATTAGCGATATTAGATGACCTCCCTTTAATTTTACTCAAAACTCGCTCATTCAATTGTATTCCACAATCCAATATTAGTCCATGGAAATTTTTTTTAAAAGATATTGAGGCAGCTCTAAGTTTAGAATTAGAAATTGTCAGTGAATGGTTTATATGCAACAAATTATCACTACATGTATGCAAGACAGAGTCCGTATTATTTGGTTCTAAGCTCAAACTCAAGTCACAGCCTAAACTAAATGTTACTTGCAAAGGCAAATCAATCGAAGCTAAAGACTTTGTCAAATGTTTTGGGGCTACTATAGACTATAGACCTTTCATTTCACACAAACAATGCCGGTTATAGCCCCAATACAATAACATCTAGATTACGCAGAAACAATTTGGTACTACTCCCTCACACAGTCTCTAAGAAACAGATTTCATACTTTGTTTATAAATACAGTCACATAACAATCATTATATCATTCTTTTTCAAGTCATCATGTATAATGCTTTTCAATGAAGGTAAATCATAACCGATAAATTCGAAATAAGCTTAAATTTTAACCTACTTTTAATACAATCTACATACATTTTTGCTTTTGTGCCTTCACGGATAAATCAGACTCTTAAATAAAATTAGGCAATTATTTGATTATTCAGTTTGAATAGTAGATAATTTTGAACCAAGTTGTTTCCCCACAGAGAGCTCCTGTCACTAGTACAGCTAGTGACATCGTGAAATTGACTGTCATTCCAATCAAAACCATTCTTAATCGCTCACTCAACGCTCAATTTATTCATTCCAAACACTCACTCAAACCATTCAAAACCCTTCCAAAATCACTAAATGTACTAGATCAAGAACTAAATGCAAAACAAAAAATTCTAGAAGAATTCCACGAGTTCATTGACTTTATTGATTTTTGAAGTGACTGATTGGCTCGGAAAAACACAATAAAACTATTTGTCGTGTATGCATATTTTATTAAAGGGAGGTAATAAATATTGTTTATTTTGTTTATCCTGAACAAAATTAGCGATATTAGATGACCTCCCTTTAATTCTACTCAAAACTCGCTCATCCAATTGTATTCCAAAATCATTCACCTTTTCAATTTCATAATGTTGTTTTTCTGTAATTCTCAAGTGAAATATGAAGGCTCTATCCCTACATGTAACCTATCAAAAGCAACGGTCATGTAAAATCTTTTTTGGGGAAAGGCGGACAAACACAATGTATCCTATCAATCGATGATGGTGCATAAATTTTGCTCTAAAAATCAAAGTGCTGACAGCCTTGGTTGCACTTAAAGCATTTCTGGCTGAAATAGGGTGTCTTGACTAAATTCAGACTGCACTCATGTTTACTTGTTTACTGCTCATATTACCGGTTCAGCACAAAGAGGGTTATACTAAGTTAAGCAGGTTTAACGATTCAAAATTATTAATCTAGTACTTAATATGTTTCTCGCGCAATTTTTAGAGTTAGATTTCATAATTAACGTACTGAACGTATTGATAAACATACGAAGAAAATAATTTGATGTCGTAACAGTGTCCCAGAAATTATTGTCCTACATTTTAAATAATTGAGTTATATTCCTGTTACTATTCTTAACGCGTGTTTTTGTTCTCAATAAAACTCTAATTACTTTCTGTTTCAATTCGAATTTCCCAAAGAAAAATAAAGTATAACCCGGCTTTTCTGTGAGTTGGTTAAATACTGAGACTCCTCAGTCTTTATGATAAATATTTGATTTCTAAGAAATGATGCAGTTGATAATATCGTAAAATTGACATTAATTTCAATCAAAACCATTCTAATTCGCTTACTCAACGCTTCATGCATTCATTCATTCACATTCATTTATTCATTCATTCATAAATTCATTCCAAACACTCACTCAAATCGATCAAAAACGCTCCAAAATCATAAGAAACTATTTTGAAATCGTCCAAGACGATCAACATTGTATTCAAATCGATCAAAGTACTCACAATTTAATTGGCTGGTGTATATTTTAAAGTGTCTGACTGGTCCACGTAGACACACAAACAGAAAAATATGTATATTTTATTAAAAGGGAGGTAATCGATATCGCTAATTTTGTTCATTTTGAACAAAATTAGCGATATTGGATTCCTCCCTTGAATTTCACACAAAATTCACTCCACACACTCATTCAATTTCATTCCAAAATCATTCCAAATTCATTAAATCTTGTCAATTTCACGATGTTTTTAATATGGAAAAGGTCAATTGCGTTTTTTTAGATAAGTGCGCATATATTGGTATCTGTGGAAACGTTGTGTTAGCTCGATCTCAACGGTGTATGTTTTTAACGTTCAATTTAGAATTGACGTTAGCATGACGTCGTTAAAATGACGGTTTCGCGCGTTTTTCACAAATGACCCTATGCGTTCTTAAACGCTTACCGATCGTATTTAAGGTGGTTCAATTCAATGGAATACACCAAAATGAAGTTGAATGCACATTGGCGTGTAATTAGAACATAGTTATATTTAAAGATAGATACACGAGATTGAATTAAAGTTAAATTTTCAATTGTTGGAGGCCTGAACATAGCTTTAAATAAACATATTTTTTTTTAAAAAATTGCCCGATGAATTTTTTTCGAATTTAATATATTTTTGTCCAGCTTCCTTTTCATATGCTCGCATCTTTTTGTGACGTTTTACCGTACGGAATTTCTACAATCGAGGATCAAAGTTTATTACCCTAACGTCAAAAGTTGGTAAAAGACAAACGCAGTGCGTCGATAAATTCGTTAAATTCTTTTGACAGACTTCACAAAAAGTATTCATTTGATTCCTGTTTATAGAAAAATCAAACGTGAAAAAAGATTTTTCGTTTTTCCTAAACACGCATAGAGGTTTTCCCATTTTATTTGAAATCTTATCACTGCATCCTCAAATAGTCTTTGAACGTGCTAATTAATGGTAACGTCTTAACGTCGAGCTTGTGAAATAAACTCACAAAAGTCTATTTTCATTTATAGCGACGTCGACGTAAAACTTATTGAAGTCACCGATCGGCAACACTTGTGTTAGGCGAATTCATGTGTACCGCGAAGTTCTCGGTGTATCGAAATAAAATTTTGAGGGCCCTTTCCTCAAAGACCTTTGAACATGTCTGTGATTTTTTTCGTTTTATTCCAATAGATCGCAAAAGCATTCAAATAGACACAGAAAAATATAAGGTGTAATTCAAGAGACAACGTCGTAGTTTTAACGTCAAAATGACAAGAATTATAAAAAATCAGCACGGTGAAAGCTTTTCAAACTTTTCCTGTTTATCGAACTAGAATTGTAGAAAATAATATAATAGATTGAACAAATTTCATCGGGCCAATTTTATAAAATTTGTTAAAAGTAAGAATTTTGGAAGAGTAAAAATGTGAGTATTGATTTCAAGCAACTCATTTGTCTATGTATTCAGTTACAAAAGTTTTAATATAGCATTTGCGTTTTGACCATTCATTAAGCTTCATTTTGGTACAATTTTCGGAACAAATACGTCTTAAATTGAATCGCACAGCGCATTTAAATGGGGCTGGGGTAGTTTGTAGAAAGCGTGCCAAATCGTCATTTTTGCGACGTCATGGTAACGTAATTTACAAATTGAAAATGAAAAAATATACACCGTTGAGATCACACTAACTAGGAGTTTATATATATATATACCAAAACTTAATCACTTATCTCAAAAAATGCTATTTTCCTCTTCCACCTTAACTGTTAACAGTGGTATGAACTATGGCATGTTATATGTCTCCATCATTGACGGTAGTACGAGAAATCATCGACAAATCCGTTGATTTGGAACTACTTGGCAATAGTCATATCGAAGATAAGAACATCGTGAAATTCACAAGATGGTTGATTTTGGAATGAAATTTAAATGAGTACGTGGAGCGAGTTTGAGATAAATTAAAGGGAGGTAATCCAAGCTCGCTAATTTTGTTAAAAATGGACAAAATTAGCAATATCAATTACCTCCCTTAAATAAAATATACGTACTTTTTTGTTTGCGTGTCCTCGGGGACCAATCAGACTCATTGAAAGCTACACCAGCCAATTAATCTTGGAATAATTTTATCGATTTGAATTAAATGTTGATCGCCTTTAACGATTTCGAAATGTTTTCTGACGATTTTGGAGCGTTTTTGAGTGAGTATTAGGCATGAATGATTGGAATTCTGAATGAATCAATTAGTATGATTTTGATCGGAATGAGTGTCAATTTCACGATGTTCTTAACTGTATAAAACTGGCCACCTCTTCGTGAATGTACCAAGGCTGATAAACGTTCTGATTTTTCTAGCAAAATAGCCTCAAGTTACAAGATACGCAGCAAAATATTGCCCGGCAGAATATCACTTAGCCTCGATAATACGCAAAATGTCAAAAGACAAGCGACATTCTGTGCAAATTTCATAATTATAGGAGGAGTTGTGTTCACAATATGTGGACGTAAGGCCGATGGTGATGACGTCGGGACGCACAGATGGACGGAGAAGTACCACGGATACGTCAACATTCGTATAAAAAGGAACTCCATAAGAAGCAATCGATACCCATTCACTTGCGAAGATGACAACAGGCCATGGGTTTCTATTGTAAGATATTTCTAGACTCTCATGGTTTCTTTGCTCATTTTCGGGACAAGTGATTGATGAGAATTTCCGAAGCAGGTCATCAGTGGTTTGTTACATATATCAAGTAACAGGTTAGACTACGACTTTAAAACTTTCAGCCGACATCATCAATTGTACAAGGGTGTCAACAACGTTTCGGGAAAAAAATGAAGATGGCTTAATTCATATTCTATAGACTAAGTGTCTTACATAAATGTAAGAGTGAAGGACGTCTTTAAAGGAAGTACTCCATACTTTTTAAAATTATTGCTATAAAAAAAAAAAACTAAAAAAAAAAAAAAAAAAAAACAAAAACAAAAAATACAACCCCTCCCAAAACTTAGGTATAAAAAGATGATCGCTGTTTTATTCATGCATATGAATTGTGCATAAAGTATTACTTTGTGCTCAGTCTCAAGAAGGAAGCAAAAATAACGACAGATACTTATCTAATGATGAGAAATCAATGAGTCGGGCAAAGCAGTTGTAACTGCCTATAAACATATAGGCAGTTACAACTGTTTCGCACCGAGCCAACGAATTATTGAGGAGTTGATAAAGCAGATAACGGTATTTTTGTAAAGCGTAGTCTTCATTCCAGGACTACAAATTTACAAGCCTGAAAGTCATATCAATCCTGAAATGTGTCCGAATATTGAACAGCCAAAACACACTGTATGGTGCAGCAATAAGAACAATATTTAAGTGTATGTAACACACACAAATGTATTTTTCTATTCGATTTTTTGTCATATAGGTTATGATAAATGACAAAGAACATTTCTGCTACTCATGTCAAAGAATTACCAGTAGTCATTTGATTACTATTTGTCTTAATGAACAGGATTTTCTTTTCTTATATTAAACAAGTTTAATCGTTTCTGTTTCTCTTTCCTTCATTGATACTTGAAAAAAAAAATAAAATAAAAAAAAAAAAAAAAAAAAAAAAAAAGAAAAATAACTACAGTCGCTCGAGCGACAACGTTTATTAAGCGACAATTTTTAACAAGCGAACATTTTTAAAGTCCCCATCTTTTAATCAAAATATCCTAAAAAGTAGGTATTGTTGGTCCGAAATTTTTGAGGATGTATCCTATCTTGCTAAAACTCAACAGTTCTTATCATCTGAATGAGACGATTCTATTAGGTTATGACATCAGAGGATATTTAGAATATCGCAATGATCTGCATATTCAGTCAAAAAGTATGTTTCTTATTTGTAAACAAAACGTGTATTAAGCGGCCATTCGTTTAAACGACCGCTTTTTTGTGGTCCCTGTAGTGGTCGCTTAAAACAGGTTTGAGTGTACTGTCATAAAATTGGCGATGGATAAATAAGACCTCATACTGGTTTAGCTCTATTTTTTTACGAAACATTAGTTTCTATTTCATTTTGGATACTCACAATTTAAACGTAAGGCCAACCGATTGAATTTTGAAGAAGGGGGTCATTTTGGTTTCAACGAAAAGAACAATAATGTAATAAACGATAAAATGGTAGAAAAAACTATCCAACAGAAAATAATAAAAAAAAACTAAATGAGCCTGTGCGTGACATTTCCAACAATTTGAAATATTCGTAAGGTGAAAACATTGAGTAGCGTAGACAGCCACATACTGTAAATATAAAGTTGCCTGATGATCTACAGATACTTTGGGACCTTGTCTTTCAATTAAACGCATAGTGAAGACTCTGGTTAGACTGTGCGAATGCACTGGCTGTTCAGAGTCTTTGCTTTGCGTATACTTGGAATTGTTGGAAATCTCATAACGTCTTGTGCATGTAGATTTTGACATGATAGGAGTTTAATATCATATCTTGACCTATACGCGAAAATAAAATAATCTTCTTGTCTCACCATGTATAATTCATATTGTTGCATTGTTGTATTGTACATTTATATGTGTATGGGCTGGTGGCCTTATATTTCACAATAAATCGTTGAAGTTAAAGCTTACAAAACAGTCGCCTGAGGTAGGTACATTCATCTACCATCATAATATGCAGTTCTATTTCACCCGCCATTTTATAATGTCACAGTTTTTTAATAAAATAATCGATTAGCCAATCAAAAAACTCATTATAAGAGGACGACTGTTGAACTCAGTCAATTTCCTCCATTTTTTCTTTGATTGAAGTTGTCGAACTTTCTTCCTAAACCACTTTAAGTTGCACTTTTCGATCACAGTTATGTTTTAAAAAGGGTCCCTAATACAAAAGCACTCGCGATTCAATTTCAAAGTTAAAATTGAATCCAAATTGTGGATGCTTGCAATACACATGTTTCTTTTGGGGCTCATTAAGATTATACTATACCTAATCAGTCATGTGCTAATGTTGTAATCAGCTAAAGTGCACACATGCGTAAAGTTAATTCTCTAAAATTTTCAATGTGGCATGTGGCAGTAATTACATAAATTGAATCAAATTCTCGTTAAAATATGGTTCTTCGTATTCGAAATAGTAGAAACGAAAACTATCTAAGCATCCAGTATTATTTTCGAAGTAAATCTCCTCATAATAAAAAAAACCCTCTTCTTTCAAAAGGTGGGAATAAAACCGTGAAACAGCGAAGACAACTCGTATATACATACGCACTTATGAACGCAAGTTTCTTTCCGTATACAAACCTTATGCTAAATCATATTTTACCGTTGCTTCCGATGCAAATCACTTGTGTAACATGCCCAAGTCCTTAAGTCCATTGGACGGTTCTATATGTCCTGTATGGTAACCGAGAACTTTCGAGAAAATAAAGTTTTTTTTTCTTAAGTTGCCTTCTCCTGACCATCTGGAACAAATTTAGCTTTGTTCCCAGATTTGCAACCTTAAGAAACTCACACTGTCACCGTGAATCAAAGATGGCCGCCAATCGCCATGCTCAAATATTAGGTATCTAAAATACCCAGATAAATTGATGTATAAACAATCAGTACATAGGTTTGTCATTATTTGAAATACATATTTGGTGGTTTTTTAGGTCAAGTACCAAAATCGAGATAGAAGCCGGCTTCCATATTGAATTATTCAAAGTTTGGATCATTTTCACTCATCTTTCATATCCTTGCTGTAGAGTGAGTTTCAGACAGCCAGGTAACCTTTTTTCTTAGAAAACTCTATCTTTGTGTCAGAATCACTACTTTAAGAAAATTCACCAATTCGCATTAATCAAAGATTGTCGCATATAGCTTTAATTCTATAATAGGTTGCTTCGATTGTCGTTTTATGGTGTCCGATTGAGCTAATAAGGATTTTCAGTATGAATAATACAAACTTGTATCTCTTTAAGCTTTTGGATAATTTTGAAGATAAAAGCTGAAAGCAGCTGACTGCTTTATATGAGAAATAATAATGTAAGCTTCTTCGAATAAAGGAATGTTTTTACATCTGTTTTGCAAGTAGATACCAGATAATGTTATTTTTCAGACTACTGTTAGTTCGGGTGACTTACGAATGTCGTATTTATGCAAGATGGTCGCGCGATGTCATGAACTTTCTACCAGTTGTCATTTCATCTATTTATTTTGAGTGACGAACAGAATAATGGTTTTAAAAGTAGTTTTTTTCTGTAGAATAAAAGTACAAAAACCGATCATAACATCTTTTTTTGTTTGTTTTCGAAGTACAGAAACATAGATTTTGAATCTAGGTGTTTTTATATATCTATGGGGCTGGTGCACCAAACCATGAAATTTTTATTATTTCTTATGTCAGTAAAACTTACAATATGGAACTTTTACCTCTAGGTGAGCATTGAAATTGTCCTTTGTTAATTTGGTGGACTTTCACTACGTGATAGTTCTCATTATCATGCAGGATTTTTTGTTGTATGGGATTTTTCGCAAATCAAAACAATCTTTCAGTTCACTCGTGGCGAGTGGAGCATCTACACACCAGCACTTCTATAACATCCTTTCTTAGCGTTTGGCTGCTAGCCCACATAGGTATACGAATATCAACCAATAGGTGGATAAATAGTCGGAAAGAATGAATTCCACCGTCGGGAATCGAACCAATGATGTTTTGAATGATAGTCCGACGGGCTACCACTGCCCTATTATGGCGGCTTATCGTTTATTAATTACAAATGATCTCTGAATAACGGTTTTCGAAATATAATGAAAATACATTTGGATCTGTGGAAAAGGTAGATCTTGCGTCGTTAATTTTCCGTGTAATAATCTTCATCTAGTTCTAAAAATGAGAACATCGTGAAATTGACAAGGTGGATGATTCTTGAATGATTTCGGAATAAAATTGAATGAGTGCAATGAACGACTTATGAATGAATTTAAAGGGTGGGAATACAATATCGCTCATTAGGTTCAATTTAAACAAAATTAGCGAAAAATAGATATATTACTTGATTTTAATGAAATATAAATACAAGTTCTTTAAATAGCTTTTTATGTCTTCACACGCCGTTCAAGGACTTCCAAATTGAATCATGTATGTGAAATCATGGATTTTTCCTACCGTTTTTAATCGTGAATATAGTCTTTGATTCATTTTTTGGTGAATTAAGATCGTTTTTGAATAGTGTTAGAGAGGGTTGGGAATGGTATACAAGGCGCTGAGTGAGCGAATAAGAATGGTTTAGATCGAGGTGAATATCAATTTACACGATATGACCAACTTTCGTACATTTGCTTTCGCCATTTATAAGAAAATTAATCTGGCAGTACTGCTGTTAAATTAGATATGTTTAAATTTGGAATGAGGATGATAAACGTGGCGTCGTTTCACGAAATTATTTTCTTTAAGACTTCGCCATGGTCTGCTTAACGTCTAGCCGTTCCTTTATCATTCTTTATTACTCAATTGAACTGATATTAAACACTTGCGATAATAACTTCTGATTTGTGACCCGTCACGCGAAAAGGGACCATCTGGGAAGTGCGTAAAGTGTCGACCCTAGTAAGACTGCGCGGTTTGCGCAGACTGACTAGGGTTGAAACTTTTCGCAATGAGCTTGTTTCTGAATCTAGAATGTTAAATCTACCTCCCAGTGAAAGAATTTTCGAAATGCGACCTCTTGTTGACCATTGCTGGACCAAATCGCTTGTTTAAATATTCATTTTACAAAGTTCCCAGATGGTCCCTTTTTGCGTGACGGGTCATATTTGCAAAGATCCTTTATAAAGTGAGACGAGCTCAACGATCGTTTATTTTTACTTTATTAGCTTCTTATAGATGAACCGAAGCCAGTTTTGAGTTCAAGCTATGTGTTTGGTAGAAATTAGTGCTAACTAGTGCCGTCTACATTCAACACGTATTAGATGCGTTTCAAAATGCAATACCATTTCTGGGATGCCGACAAGCGCTTCGTTTTCTTGAACGATTTTCGGAACATTGTTCGGTTAAGCGTCTGTCTCGGATGTTCTCGTTCTATTTGTTAGAGAAACGACAATGAAGCAAAGAATAGGTAGACCAGCTGCTGCATTACATCTGTAAAAAGTTTGAAAGTTACATTTAAGCCAGTGGATAAACAAGCAAACTTATGGGATCGCAACCACAAGAGAAGTGGGTCGAGATGTCCTAGACCACAATCGGCGTTATATAGAGATGTAATCAGAATGTTGCGGGTTCGAGTCCTCAAATACGACTTGTTCTAAATAAACTACGGTAACCGCAAATTTTGTTCCTATTTTAATACATCAGTATTTTGAATTAACTGAATACCAAATGAAGGCATGATTTAAAATCAATTTGTGTTTCCTGACACAAGATCAAAGGAATGTTAATTGAATTGTGGATTCTTCATTTGTTTCAAGAGAAGTAATTCAATTTAATTCCAACTCTCATGGAATCAAAATGATGTTAAATTTGTAATGTATTAGAGCGTTAGGTTAGGACAACGGGTTGCGCTTCTATTTCAATGGTTGAGCAATTATTAATTTGTAATTATTATAAAATATATAAAAAGAACTTTTCGTTCAAACAGTTACGAGTTTGTGACATTAATTTGTTACATTCCTTTTGACTTCTATATGGACCAACATTTCGCCGAAAATCTTAGAATCGAATTAATGAAGCGTATCTTTTTCTTGTCATATCATATTTTCCATCTAATACCATGAAGAATTTTGTTTTTCAGAATTTTTGAAGGTGTATTAGTGATTTGTCCGTCCGTCTACTTGTTAACTTTCTGCCTTTCATTCCTACTCGTGTCTGTAATAAACGGAACAGCGAATTGTCTATCGAAAATAGCTCTGATTTGCATAGGGACAGAGTCAAAATGTATGAATTTTGGCAAGTCGTTTTAGTATAAAATCGAGTATTTTTGTGAAATTAGTTTTGGAGTTTTTTGGATTTTTTTTTTACTTCCTTGGGATATTAAATCTTATTGTATTCTGTATTTGTTAATAAACCGTTTGACTAGATAATTGATGATAGTTTTTATCCATTCTGAGATGAACCCCATATTCCCTTATTTAGACCAATCAAAAAGGATTATTTTACGAAGTCGTGATTTTCACGAGGAAATCTAGATATAGTCCGTTTGACTTCTATATGGACCAACCTTTTCATCAATTACATAAAATTGCGTTTGAATAAAGGATGTGTATGTAGTAAAATCTTAATTACAGCTTAATATCATTCCAAAAAATGTTTTTTGAAAATAAAATGATTTCAAAATAATGATTTTGTCTATCTAGTTAATGTTTATATTTTCGCATTATCCGTTCTTAAACACGAGGGGTGATGGAGGCTGTTCAATAGTAAGAAAATGTCAACATATATAGTAAAAACACGTGGTTTGATTCTAACTTTTGACAGATGAAATGTCCATTATTCCTTATTTGGACATGCTAATTAGCATATCGACGGTCATGCCATCTTAAAACTTAAACAGCACGTGATTTTTACCGTTAGTACTCGCCTTTTCATCGTGAAATTCCCAACTACTTCGTATAATAATGCTTTTTGATTGGTCTTAACATGTAAATATATGGTTCATCTCAAATTGAATAGAATCAATAATCAATTATCTAGTCAAACAGTTTCTGAAGAAAGAGAGAATATACACAGATTTGATATCCAACGGTAGCAAAAGTCTTAGAAAACTTAATTACATTGAAAAACTCGATTTTATAGTAATACAATTCACTTAAAATCTTACTCTTTTGACTCGGCCCCTATGCAAATAAGTACTATTTTTGGTTATACAATTCGCTGTTCCGTATAATACAGTAACAAGTAGGTATGAAATGCTGGAAGTTGACATGTAGACGGACGGACAAAATTATTATTTTACATTCAAAAATTCTGAAAAACAAAATTCGTCATGGTATTAGCTGGAAAAAATGATATGACAAGAAAAATATGCGTTTCATTAATTCATTTCTGAGATTTTCGGCGAAATGTTGGTCCATATAGAAGTCAAACGGACTATAAGCAGACGAGTAATAAGGGTACAAATCACGGGGTATTAATGTTTAAGATGTCTTGGTCGTCGCTATGCTAATTGGCTTTTCCAAAAATGGAATAATGGACATTTCTTCTGTCAAATGTTTAGTGTAAAACCACGTGTTTTTACAATTTGTTTACATTCATTTACAACTAAACAGCCTTTACCACCCCTCGTGTTTAAGAGCAGAAAAGGCGAAAATATTATCATTAACTAAATAGACAAATTCATTATTTGAAAATCATTTTGTTTCCAAAAAATATTTTTTGGGATGGTATTAAGCTGAAATTAATATTTAACCACATAGAGATCCTTCATTCAAATACAATTTTATGTAATTCATGAAAAGGTTGGTCCATATAGAAGTCAAACGGACTATACCATGAAATATAATACAGGTCGGGTTAAATGCGTCAGTTATTCAGATTAAAACAAACTTATAAAAAACAAAACAACAACAACAACAACAACAACAACAAAACCCCAGCTCACCACTGATAAAAAAGTCTACGGTCGCATAATACCCTTATTGCATGTTCCATGTACTTGGCCGGCATTAAATAATTATCGCAGCTCGACATTTAAACCACTGTTTTAAATCGATCTAAAAATTAACATATGTAAAAAAATCATAATTATTAAAAAATCGCAAATAGAAAGGCTGGAAACCGGTACTGCATGAATGAGTATGCATAAATATGCGATAATTCTGCTAACCACTTTACCAGCTGCTGAATAAAAATGAGCTTTTGACATCTTAATTATGATATTTATTAATTCAATTAAGAAAATATCATTTCAAGCTGTATAATTATTCTGAAAGTTAATGAAATCTGACTTTCTTGACTGGTTTATCGTTTTGAAAGTTCTAAATCTATTAGGGCAAATGGATGAAAATTTCTTTCCTCAGGATTAGTTTATCGTTTTGAAAGTTCTAAATCTATTAGGGCAAATGGATGAAAATTTCTTTCCTCAGGATAATGATTCTATCAACAGAATTCAGGGCCCGAGGTTATAAAACTTTTCTCATTCTTAACTCAATTTTTTTTCAAATTTCAACATAAGATTTTAACTTTGTTCTGTTGTTATACTTATAATAAGACTTGAACATAAAAGATAGTATTGATAAGTTGTTATTTTAGCAACTTATTAATATTGTCTTTTATGTTCAAGTATTATTATAAGTATTGCTGAATGAACATAAACGATAATATAAATAAATTGTTATTTTAACAAGTTATCAATATTATCTTTTATGTTCATTCATTTATTTGAATTTTAAATTTGAGAAAATTCTCAGTTGAGAACGAAAAAAGTTTTTATTACCTTGGGCCCTGAAACTACGCGTCTTTAAGACTTAAAAACAGTGTATATAAACGCCAAAGAATCTTCTCCTGGTTGTTGCATTCATTGTTTGTGCTTATTCGAGAAATTTGAGGCTAATTAAATGTTCGCAAAAAAAACGAGTCTTAAACAATTCATTCTATTGAAATTTGAATACGCTTTTCTATTTTTTGCTTTAATATCGTTTCATGATTTTACCAACGTATTTTATCATGTATCTATATGTATTAAGATACATAAGCAAGTTTCTTTCCGTATACAAACCTTATGCTAAATCATATTTTACCGTTGCTTCCGATGCAAATCACTTGTGTAACATGCCCAAGTCCTTAAGTCCATTGGACGGTTCTATATGTCCTGTATGGTAACCGAGAACTTTCGAGAAAATAAAGTTTTTTTTTTCTTAAGTTGCCTTCTCCTGACCATCTGGAACAAATTTAGCTTTGTTCCCAGATTGGCAACCTTAAGAAACTCACACTGTCACCGTGAATCAAAGATGGCCGCCAATCGCCATGCTCAAATATTAGGTATCTAAAATACCCAGATAAATTGATGTATAAACAATCAGTAAATAGGTTTGTCATTATTTGAAATACATATTTGGTGGTTTTTTAGGTCAAGTACCAAAATCGAGATAGAAGCCGGCTTCCATATTGAATTATTCAAAGTTTGGATCATTTTCACTCATCTTTCATATCCTTGCTGTAGAGTGAGTTTCAGACAGCCAGGTAACCTTTTTTCTTAGAAAACTCTATCTTTGTGTCAGAATCACTACTTTAAGAAAATTCACCAATTCGCATTAATCAAAGATTGTCGCATATAGCTTTAATTCTATAATAGGTTGCTTCGATTGTCGTTTTATGGTGTCCGATTGAGCTAATAAGGATTTTCAGTATGAATAATACAAACTTGTATCTCTTTAAGCTTTTGGATAATTTTGAAGATAAAAGCTGAAAGCAGCTGACTGCTTTATATGAGAAATAATAATGTAAGCTTCTTCGAATAAAGGAATGTTTTTACATCTGTTTTGCAAGTAGATACTAGATAATGTTATTTTTCAGACTACTGTTAGTTCGGGTGACTTACAAATGTCGTATTTATGCAAGATGGTCGCGCGATGTCATGAACTTTCTATTATTTGGCTAATTTCGCTTGAGACTTTGTGCATATTCCGTATATCTTCGGAAGATTTCCGAGTTCTAATTTCACAAACCGTTAGTAACATATCTATAAATCGCAATTTAAACGGTGAGTGAGAGCAAGAAAAAATGGCTCAGTCGGATAAGGTGTATCGCTTCCAATCTCACATCTGTGAATTCAAGTCTCCGAGGCGCTTATTGTTTTATTTTATTCTTTATTTTTTTATTTTTTTTCTCATTCTTTTCTTCATCCCTATTACAAATTTACAGTAAGGGAATATTATTTTTGTTAAAGTATCAAACGATCCCTTTCTGCTGATGCATATCGCGATGTCTGAGATGCAAAGGATATTTTATTGTTATATAAAGTGAAATATACACTGCACTTATTTGTCTTAAACCACGAGGAAAAGACGTTTCTCTATTTCAGAATACGGCAAAATTTCCCCATCAAGCCTAGTTTCGAACCTGTTCCAAAAAGGAAACAAACCTTTGCCAAAGTAACCACAAAGGCACCTTGCTTCGGCAATGCCAACTATATATCAAAAGTAATCTCAATAAATAAAAAAAAATGTTTTCAAAATTAAAAGAAAGTAGATAAACCCCAAAAGACCCTCTTTCTGAAAAGAACATATGTGATTGCAAGACAGAAAAAAAGAAAACTTGAGGCAGAAAATTATACTGTCCTATACTCGGTTTGAACTTGGGTTCTCTTGTATCAGAGGCTGACGACTTAACCTCTACACTATAGGTCGGAGTACAAAGTATACCCCAGTAAACATTTAAATATTAATGCTAATTGGCGGAATTCGTCGATCATCGGTGATTTTCCGATTTCACTCACGGAAAATAAACAGAGTCTCAGGCGAAATAAGCCAAGGAATACCAGTTGTCATTTCATCTATTTATTTTGAGTGACGGACAGAATAATAATTTTAAAAGTAGTTTTTTTCTGTAGAATAAAAGTACAAAAACCGATCATAACATATTTTTTTGTTTGTTTTCGAAGTACAGAAACATAGATTTTGAATCTAGGTGCTTTTATATATCTATGGGGCTAGTGCACCAAACCATGAACAGTATGATCAAAAGTTCACACAAAAACAAATCTGAAAGAAAATATTCTAAGCATCATTCCTGTGAAATTTTATTAAATTCTCAACTTAAGTTTCATAGAAGAAGATTTGTTTAATACGGGACTATTTTTAGTTACGCGGCAGTTTGTAGAGCCGATGCTATCACTCTGATCAGAATTTCACGAACAAATCTGAGAGAGCATGTTCTAAGCATCATTCCTGTGAAGTTTCGTTGAATTCTATAGAGTAGTTTCAGAGAAGAATATTCCATTAGATGGGACTATTTTTTAGTGATGCAGCAGCCGTACAGTCCATGGAATTAGCCTAATCAGAATTTTACAGACATATCTGAAAGAGCATATATCCTAAGCACCATTCCTGTGTAGTTTTGTTGACTTCTGAACAGTAGTTTGAGACAACAAGTTCTTTTTTTATAACTCATAATATGGGACCATTTTTTCAGTGACAATATGGAACTTTTACCTCTAGTTGAGCATTGAAATTGTCCATTGTTAATTTGGTGGACTTTGACTACGGGACGAGCCGCCACCATAGCGCAGTTGGTTAAGCATAAGACTACCAATCTGGAGGTCGTGGGTTCGATCCCCGGTGGCGGCAAATATCCTTTCCGACGTTTGTCTCTCACCAATGAGTAGATAATCGTAAACCTATGTGAGATAGCAGTCGGAGGCTAGGAAAGGATGTAATGGTAGTACAGGTGAGAGAAATACCAGGAATCCATTGTTAGGTGCTCCGGCCGCCGCGATATAACTGAAATAATGTTGAAAGCGGCGTTAAACTCCATTCAATCATTGACTACGTGATAGTTCTCGTTATCATGCAGGATTTTTTGTTGTATGGGATTTATCGCAAATTTAAACGATCTTTCAATTGTATCGTGGCGGATAGAGCACCTACACACCAGCACTTCTATAACATCCTTTCTTAGCGTCTGGCTGCTAGCCCACATAGGTATACGAATATCAACCTATAGGTGGATAAATAGTCGGAAAGAATGAATTCCACCGTCGGGAATTTTGGATCTGTGGAAAAGGTAGATCTTGCGTCGTTAATTTTCCGTGTAAGAATCTCCATCTAGATCTACAGTTGAGAACATCGTGAAATTGACAAGGTGAATGATTCTGGAATGATTTCCGAATAAAATTGAATGAGTGCAATGAACGACTTATGAATGAATTTAAAGGGTGGGAATACAATATCGCTTATTGGGTTCAATATAAACAAAAAAGCAATATATAGATATATTACTTGATTTTAATGAAATATAAATACAAGTTCTTAAAAAAGCTTTTTATGTCTTCAAACACCATTCAAGATCTTCCAAATTGTTGGTTAAAAGGGCGCTGAGTGAGCGAATAAGAATGGTTTAGATCGAGGTGAATATCAATTTACACGATATGACCAACTTTCGTACATTTGCTTTTTCCATTTATAAGAAAATTAATCTGGCTGTACTGCTGTTAAATAAGACATGTTTAAACTTGGAATGAGGATGATAAACGTGGCGTCGTTTCACGAAATTACTTTTTTCAAGATTTCGCCATGGTTTGCTTAACGTATAGCCGTTCCTTTATCAGCTTAACTATTCTATTTTTATCACTCGATTGAACTGATATTAAACTCTTGTGATAATAACTTCTGATCTGCAAAGATCCTTTATAAAGTGAGACGAGCTCAACGATCGTTTATTTTTACTTTATTAGCTTCATATAGATGAACCGAAGCCAGTTTTGAGTTCAAGCTTTGTGTTTGGCAGAAATTAGTGCTAACTAGTGCCGTCTACATTCAATACGTATTAGACGCGTTTCAAAATGCAATACCATTTCTGGGATGCCGACAAGCGCTTTGTTTTCTTGAACGCCTTTCGGAACATTGTTCGGTTAAGCGTCTGTCTCGGATGTTCTGGTTCTATTTGTTAGAGAAACGACAATGAAGCAAAGAATATGTAGACCAGCTGCTGCAATACATCTGTAAAACGTTTGAAAGTTACATTTAAGCCCGTGGATAAACAAGCAAACTTATGGGATCGCAACCACAAGAAAAGTGGGTCGAGATGTCCTAGACCACAAGTGGCGTTATAAAGAGATGTAATCAGAATGTTGCGGGTTCGAGTCCTCAAATACGACTTGCTCTAAATAAACTACGGTAACCGTTCATGTAACATATGTTGCCTTAGTGCAAATTTGTTCCTAGTTTAATACATCAGTATTTTGAATTAACTGAATACCAAATGAAGGCATGATTTAAATCAAATTGTGTTTCCTGACACAAGATCAAAGGAATGTTAATTGAATTGTGGATTCTTCATTTGTTTCAAGAGAAGTAATTCAATTTAATTCCAACTCTCATGGAATCAAAATGATGTTAAATTTGTAATGTATTAGAGCGTTAGGTTAGGACAACGGAATGCACTTCTATTTGAATGGTTGAGCAATTATTAATTTGTAATTATAAGAAAATATATAAAAAGAACTTTTCGTTCAAACAGTTACGAGTTTGTGACATTAATTTGTTACCATGAAATATAATACAGGTCGGGTTAAATGCGTCAGTTATTCAGATTAAAACAAACTTATAAAAAAAACAAAACAACAACTACAACAACAACAACAACAAAACCCCAGCTCACCCAGCTACGGTAGCATACTTTTACACATACTCTTATTGCATGTTCCTTGTACTTGGCCGGCATTAAATAATTATCGCAGCTCGACATCTAAACCACTGTTTTAAATCGATATAAAAATTAACATATGTAAACAATCATAATTATTAAAAAATCGCAAAAAGAAAGGCTGGAAACCGGTACTGCATGAATGAGTATGCATAAATATGCGATAATTCTGCTAACTACTTTATACCAGCTGCCGATTAAAAATGAGCTTTTGACATCTTAATTATGATATTTATTAATTCAATTAAGAAAATATCATTTCAAGCTGTATAATTATACTGAAAGTTAATGAAATCTGACTTTCTTGACTGGTTTATCGTTTTGAAAGTTCTATATTTATTAGAGCAAATGGATGAAAATTTCTTTCCTCAGGATAATGATTCTATCAACAGAATTCAGGGCCCGAGGTTATAAAACTTATCTCATTCTTAACTCAAAATTTTCTCAAATTTCAACATAAGATTTTAACTTAATTCTGTTGTAATACTTATAATAAGACTTGAACATAAAAGATAGTATTGATAAAATGTTATTTTAGCAACTTATTAATATTGTCTTTTATGTTCAAGTATTATTATAAGTATTGCTGAATGAACATAAACGATAATATTAATAAATTGTTATTTAAACATGTTATTAATATTATCTTTTATGTTCATTCCTTTATTTGAATTTCAAATTTTAGAAAATTCTCAGTTGAGAACGAAAAAAGTTTTTATTACTGTTGGCCCTGAAACTACGCGCCTTTAAGGCTTAAAAACAGTGTTTATAAACGCCAAAGAATCTTCTCCTGGTTGTTGCATTCATTTTTTGTGTTTATTCGAGAAATTCGAGGCTATTCAAATGTTCGCAAAAAACCGAGTCTTTAACAATTCATTCCATTGAAATTTGAATACCATTTTCTATTATTTGCTTTAATATTGTTTCATGATTTTACCAACGTATTTTATCATGTGTCAATATTTATTAAGATATTTGTCACTTCGTCTCTGACTTTTTTGATAAGAGTATATTATATTTCCCATAAAAATTGTCATGATATTTATATAGGTTTGGAAAAATACGTTTCCATTGTTAAAAAGAAACGTATACAAAAACATCACAGACAATTTTTGTCGAGTAACATATTGGAATTGTAATACGCGTTGAAATTAACATTGTCAACGGGCAAACTTTTCTTTCATTTTTTTGTACTAGAAACCGCCAACCAGGTGAACTCAAAGCATGACCAGACTAACAATAGTTGGATTGGGTACAGAGATACCGACCTATAATAAAACAAGATGGCCAAAATACGAAACAAAGTATGTATAGCTAGTTAAATGTTAAAACCTGCGTTAACCCATAAGAAGCGATCACTAGACTGATGATACAGTCTGAAATACAGCCATATTAGAATATTTCTCCAGGGAATAATGTTGCATTAAGAACGGGGTTGTTTCCTGTAACAGATTGGTTTTTGATGAACTTTGGCAATATGTCTACCCTCTACAGTAGATATACTGACCCCGTCTTTTTGTCTTACCAAATTGACGAGTTGCACCAAGGGACTCTTGTGTCTAGAAACTAGAGTTGGCATGATATCGAAAATGTGTCGAGGTTCTGTAAATAGAGGTTATTGAATAAGTGGTCATGAAATACCGAATTTATCAAACGAGTCATCTATAAACAGATAAAAACGAGGCTGAGCCGAGTTTTTATCTGTTTTAGATGACGAGTTTAATAAATTGTGTATTTTATGAGCACAAATTCTATATTCTATTTATAATATGACCCGAATCTTTGAGTAAAATCGTCGAAATTCTAGAAATTCAATATTTTAATTTTCCGCGAAACGTATAACGAAAGCTGACGTCACAATATATACATTACGACGTAATTTTCGCGGTTACAAAATAGCGTCGCTTTTCGCTCTGAGCTGATTTGCACATAGTTATTCCACTAGTGTAATAACAGCTGTGTAATGTCAAAAATATTCAACGGGTTTATTTCACTCCCGCGACGTAGGTCATATTATAAAATTGCTTGTGTGTGGTGTATCAGAGCTACAGATTGAGGGGGGTATTTTGGTTTTCAAATTTTAATATTCCATTATACCTAACTTAAACCCTATGTTGATGGTACTCATTTGAAACGTTTCGTCGAAACGATTTACTCATTTGAAACGTTTCGACGAAACGATTCAAATGAGTACTCACAATAAAGGTTTTCATTTGGAAATAAAGATTTTAGGCTGGCTTTACCCCATGGTGTATCGCTAGTTTTAACGCTATTACTATCGCGAGAACACGCGTGCCTTATAGATCTTATGTGTTTTTTTTTTGTATTTCATTCAATAGTTCTAAAACTACCACCGTATTTCCGAATATACATGTTTATCTCATTTAGTTAAAATGTCTAAGTTGATAAGAACTGTCAGAAAGGATGCTGTCAGAGGCAGGGTTTACACTTTATTCCCGGCCGTCACGGCAGTCACGTTTCAAATTACCGTGGTCGAAATGGGGGGCCTGGTCACAACCAAGGGTAACGCGATAGACAAACGTAACAAGTCGTGATTATCAGAGCTGCCTGGCAAATATTTTTACTGTCAAATTATTAACGAAGGCAGCGATGACGCAGATAATCTACCTTATATAGACCGTAGCTAAACGGAACGTCACGGCATATTGCGGCTAATTTCAAGATCCAATTAGGTCTGGCACGGTAAGCGCGATCACGCAAAAGTAATAAAATGCCTAACAAGATAGAAAAGCTTTATATGAGTAGCAAATATTGAGGGTTTACAGATATACCGGTTTAACGTTTGAAAATTGGGGTTCTATCACCAAAGAAAAGACGTTGTTGTAAAGGTTCTTGCCTTATGCAGCTAAAACAACATCGAAAGTTCAGAAAACACTTTTGTCAGCTTCCTAGATTTCACGGTTAAAAGTGGATGGCATTGACAGAACATGATAAACGTGAGAAACCGTGACTGGAACGTAACAGAACGTGACCGGTCCAATCAGAACGTGGCAGACTGGGATGGATCTACAGACCGTGGGTTAAAGCGTAGAGCGCTGTCAGATTACCAGGGTTTATTAATTTGTTTCTACATACAGGCCTCCCAGTAGGCCAAAACAAAAATAAAGGCCTTTATAAAGGCTCAAATGTATGAAAATAAAGGCCTTTTAGTGTAAAATATGAAAAAAATAAAGAGTAAATAAAGGCGTTTTACGTCGAAATTCTCATTTCTTTATAAGACCCACAGCCATACCAAAGTCATTTTTTGATGTTATATACTGCATTCTAAAAATCTCAAGATGAAAGACACAACAGCAGCATTGTTTAACTACTCATAGAAGAAGGGAAAATGCAGAACAAAAGCCATTACTTGCTTTAAGCTAGCACGGTAACCAATCATAGCAAATATAAAGGTTTTGACTGAGAATTACAGGCTATTTTGGCGTTTTAAAGGTTTTCTGGGGAAATGTAAAGGTTTTACAGGTTTGCTATGAAATTAAAGGTTTTTAAAGGTTTTAAAGGTTTCACTAGGAGGCCTGCTACATAGCGTTTGTTACGGTTACCTTGATAGGCCAGACAAAAACGTAACGTGACCTAACATAATTTGAATACCAAGACAAAACCGACCAAACTTCTACGGCGTGATGCTTTTTGGACTACCACGGTTGCCGTGATCACCGGGAACATAGAGGCAAGGTTTTCACTTTGTTCCCGGCCGTCACGGCAGTCACGTTTCAAGCTACCGTGGTCGAAACGGGGTGACCTGGTCAAGAATTACTGAACTCTGGTGATCTGACAGCGCCCGTCAGATCACCAGGGTTTATTAATTTGTTTCTACTTAGCGTTTGTTACGAATACCTTGATAGGCCAGACGATAATTTGAATACCAAGACAAAACCGACCAAATTTTTTACGGCGTCATGCGTTTTGGACTACCATGGTTGCCGTGATCACCGGGAATATAGTGTAAACGTAGGGTAAAAATATCTACCTAGTTAAAATATATGAAACAACTTAAATGCACAGATGAGACGAATTTGCCAATTATTCAAGGACAATATTCTATTCATAAATAATACCTCACTGTTCGCAAGGTAATGATATTTGTTATTAGGTTAATGGCAGGGTACATGGCGATCCATTCCTTGCTGGAACATCGCTCGGATTTTGTCGTAAACTAGACAATACCTCGGACGAAAGTGTAGTAGTTTTTCTGTAATTTTTATTATGTAATTCGACATCTGCTGGTACTTCGGTTATCTTATAGGTCTACGCTCGAACGAAATCGCAGTGTATGAGCTAATGTTTGATAATCTTTATATCAACATTTGACAGTCAGTTGTGACATTGACTTTTTTTCATTTCGAACAAGGCTGGGAAAGAAAGGGGAAACCGCCATAGCACACGAAGATTGTAAGTCTTCTCTATACTTTGCTAAATACCTCGCTCTCTTCTTCCATACCAGAAATTACAACAATCTCTTTTCTATACTTTATTGCCGATTGCGACGCATGCTAGATACACAACGATGGAGTGAAACAGGTACAATACAATGCATTCACAAAAGATCCGCATCATAGCAAGGAACGCGACGTCCAGCCGTAAAAACAGAGAAGATGGCTCTGAAAAAAAAGCTGTATCCCAGAACAATTCAGCGCCCTCCTCAGCGGTATGCGTGGGACTTCGCATAGTCAATACAAAATAACAGTATATTCTACATAAATCTATGGTATTAAATACAATTACACTGAACGTTTATGTATCATTTGACGTGCTCGCTAGAACTGATTTAATCCTGTATTCTCTACCCCTCCACGACTTACATGTGCATTCTGATTGGTCAGAATATCAAAACAACTTCATAACAATTTACCTTTAGCTGAGGCGTAACAAGAAGACAGCCTTTTTCCGCTATACTGGCGTAACGCGGAAAAAATTAAGTCTTCTCTATACTTTGCTAAATACCTCGCTCTCTTCTTCCATACCAGAAATTACAACAATCTCTTTTCTATACTTTATTGCCGATTGCGACGCATGCTAGCTAGAACTCGTTAAAAGATAGAAGTAAGGGAACATCTACATTATTAAGATTTGTGCGACTCTATGAAGTCAAACGGAAAAATAACTTTTATAGCCTTAGCTCCTTCACTCTCAGGATCCTGTTTGATTTCTGAGCTCGATTTAGGATCGATACAAGCAAGAAAACGTTATACAAAATCCTTCAGACCTATTCAAGTTTGACCAAGATTCTAACAATATAACAAGCTTCCATGTATGCTATGAGCCGCACAGAGGCGAATCTGAAGAAGCAATTAGACCCGTACAAGGCTTCTCATTCAAATTTATACTGGTCAAATATACTGTGTACTCTAGCTAATATTACATAAAAAAGTACATGTAGACTATTACACCGCAGAATTTTACAAATTGTAAAACAACGTAAATAAATTTCTTGTAAACAATAAATCGTCTGATGTTTTAACATAGCCCGCAGCCATAAGGTCTCTGCTATCAGAATATCTCTTTATTGTGTTCCCGATGAGAATTCTTCGCTGATCCGAGCGTACTTGTCGTTTGTACCTTGAAGATAACTGTGCTTCTATTCGTAAAAAGCACCATTCTTTCGACTTCACAATAGCACATAAAACAATACTATTTCACTTTAAAACACATAGCTACCACGACAAGCTTTACACGAAGTTTTCACAATTTGATTTACATAACAAGCGAATCTTTATCCATCGTTGAATGCACTCTCGTAGGCAACTGAAATCATAGGAAATCGTAGAAAGTGAACCGGAATATCATGTCAGAACTGTAGATACCATCTGCCTGCCTATAATCTGAAGAAATATAACTAGTGTAAGCATTTGACACTGAACCCTCCTAGAACATAATTCGTGCCCGTCTTTAAACTCATTCAAGCAAGTTCGATAATATTATTAAATTCGACCTTCCAATTTTCCCAAGGTGAAAAAGCTTTTCCGAAGAAATTTCTAGATTTTTAACTCATTTTAAATGAAACGGAATAAATATAAAATACTTGAAGAAAAATTCCTCACTCCAGATTACACGGGATGAAAATCATATAGACATTATGTAACGTTTTTGCGTTCGTCAACCAAACCAAATAACATCCTAGGTGATCAAACCACCGATTCGCCTCTCGGAACCGAAATCGACTCATAGTGATTTCGTCTCAACCTATCGCCTATGATTTCAAAGTTAATTGCAATTTTCCAGTCGGCCCAGATCGAATTTTTGCCAAACAGCTTTCTCATAATCTAATTAGGGAATAGCCTTTTTTTTTATTATTATTATTTTTATTTATTAAACTGAATTATCACATTTTACACGTTTTCAACATTTCTTCTACTCTTTCCGTACTAACTCGGCATTGTCACAATCGCCTGAATGGCTTTTTCTGTAATTGAACTCAATTTGATTACCATTAACCTTCAAAATAAGCACAGTTCACTATAGTCGCTTTTCTCGACTCTTCAGTTTCCTTTTGTGTGTGTATTTAGCGAACTTACAAATCAAACGGTTACATAACCAAGCCTTCAATTAAGGCGCCCGCACCAAGGGTAATACAAACAAGCCTTCAACTAAGGCGCCCGTACAAAGGGCTAGATAACCGCATTACGCGGCGTATACTCAAACAATACAACAGAAAACATATCAAATTAACTGCCCATGAAACATTTCTTTACCGGAAAACAATTTCGATATCTCTCTCAATATATACGCCTGATCCTAGTTTGAACGCGAGTTCATACACTTGTGCCCGCACCGAGGGTAATACAAACAATCCTTCAACTAAGGCGCCCGTACAAAGGGCTAGATAACCGCATTACGCGGCGTATACTCAAACAATACAACAGAAAACATATCAAATTAACTGCCCATGAAACATTTCTTTACCGGAAAACAATTTCGATATCTCTCTCTATATATACGCCTGATCCTAGTTTGAACGCGAGTTCATACACTAGTGACAAACGCTCTAGCCGGCCTAGCAATATCATCGGCAGCAACAAAACTAGAATCATTTGCGCCAGAAAAGTCATGCCCCTCAAGTTCTAAATACGGCATTCGCTCACATTTCAGCCCTTGCTTACCACATTTCTCAGGATACCGGAATAATT
This sequence comes from Fragum whitleyi, assembly GCA_948146395.1. NCBI lineage: Eukaryota > Metazoa > Mollusca > Bivalvia > Cardiida > Cardiidae > Fragum > Fragum whitleyi. Next base: position 9,942,707 of record OX411543.1, on the reverse strand, counting down.
ATAATATTACTTATAACAGCTTATTATTGCTGAAAACTAGATGAAATGAACTGAGGTTGGGTGAAGGTCTCTGTCCATTTCAATTAGTAAATTATACTCAAGTTTTTGTACACATTGTGCTGATAACTAAATGCAAAATGTCATAAATGCCTAACAAATTTTACTTGCTTTTCCGTAACTCATCAAATCTTTACTTGACAGTGCCGTATTCCGCCTCCGACAACGGCTTCCGTTTATATATAGGTTGATCCAAATCCGATCTTAAGAAATATAAGCAATTTACGACTATCTCAGACCTTCGAATTGCACCTTCAATTGCTAATTGATGTCGAATACTTATTCTGAACTACGAGATGGGCTTTCATTACATTGTAGACTAGAAAAACAAAAACCTGCTAGGCTCTTTCGAAGGGAATAAAATGTAAATCGAGATAAGTTAAACAGAAAACATAATATATCTGTGCGAATTTTAATCTCTTAACTAAATCTTATTCAACTTTAATAGAGCGGTTGATCAATCCACGACACTTAAACTGATGTCGATATAGCGTCACTTAATGTTCATGAAAACCGATCTTCTATCTACATCCGCAGTACTAGGTACAAAAAAAAAAAAAAAAAAAAAAAAACAAACTCGTTAATCTCAATGGAATTCAGACCCACATTGCTATCCGTGCCATTTAGGCCACATGTCCAAAAACCATACAACTTTCAGGGTGCTCAATAAGTTTTGTTGAATTCGTCACAAACATGTAAATACAGCCGTACGACTTCACGTCTGTAGCGTTGGGCATCGCAGGATGAAAATGATATTTAATAACAGCCTTTTCACTGGTGCATGTTGATGCATCTATATACGCTCTTATACGATTACCTTTCTTTTATAACTAATGTTCCTATAAGTTATCATAATAAACAGAGACAAAGTTATGAATGAATAATAAGGATATTCTACCTTGCCAGCCCTTTCGTGCAAAATAAATTACGATAAGATATTTGTCCGCAAGTTTAATTTGGTATCGAGAAACAGTTATCGCCGATCAAGTTCAGTGCAATAAGTAATCTTTAAAGGCCCCAGTCTAAATGTAGGTCTATACATGTATGCATTAACTGAGTTCAAGCAATCGACATAAGTCGGTACCCATTAATATGCTATTTTTCCCGCTTTGGTGTATTGCCAAATTACCTTAGTCTAACTTTTCTAAAGAAAAAACATCAAGCTCGCTAGCATTATTTGATTTATACCAGCTTGTATAGACTAATCTGGTCCAATAATGCGACCTTTAAAGGCATGTTAAATGACATGAAGAATCAATTGATCGAATGAATAGATTTTAACGCCGCTTTCAACATGTTTTTTTTTTTTTTTTTTTTTTTTGTAGAATACGGCATCTTGTGGCCTGCTCACATGTACTATCAAAACAAGAAACCCTTTACTTAATAAGCCCTACGTTTAAAACAAAGTTACTTATCTGTTTCTTCACTTCTCTATTTGGTAACAAATCGACATTCATCTGTACAGTGCTATTATCGCCTATGCTCTCGAATTCCTTTTTCCTTTCGTTGAGTCTTGAAAATGGCTACAATATTGGTACTCGCTACGCTGGAAGTTTATTGTGTAGACATGCTCTATTCGACTGTAAGGAATTTAAACCGGCTCGAGGACTCCATCGCGTTATGTATCATTTGACGTGCTCGCTAGAACTGATTTAATCCTGTATTCTCTACCCCTCCACGACTTACATGTGCATTCTGATTGGTCAGAATATCAAAACAACTTCATAACAATTTACCTTTAGCTGAGGCGTAACAAGAAGACAGCCTTTTTCCGCTATACTGGCGTAACGCGGAAAAAATTAAATATACAAAGGTTACACTAGGTACAGTGTTGCTAAAGTCTCGATATTATTAGGGAAAATGGAATCCACACATCAATTTAGACGATATAATGTGACTGGAAGCATAAATGTCAAAATTACAGTTTAAGTACGCCTTTTGAGCTGTAGTTGTGATTCTTTGGTCTTCCTTAGATATAGTAATCAATGACGTCGAAAAATATCAACTATCCCATAATTTGTAAAGACTAATCAATTTCTTACTTTTATCCCTCGAACACAATTATTCCTAAAATTTTGTCATTCTCAAATCTCTATGTGATCTTTTTTTTTGTGAGATTTACCGGAACTTCTTATTCTACTGCCAAATATTCTATCATGTTTTCGTAATCCGTATTGTACTATGTTATACTTGGACGTAATAAGGGATATGTTCTGTTCTGTTCTGGTTATTTCTAGGAAATTGACCTTTAAATTGTACATCTCGACATGATAGGAAATAGTTGTACCTAGTTATTATTACATCAATTCATAATTGTAGGAGATATCTGCAAGAAAGGAAAAAAAATAAACATAGACCTAGAGCTGTGAATCGACTTTGGGCCTCTATAGTTTTTTCCACTGCACAAACTCATAAAAGATACTGGTATTTTAAATTAATTGATTATTATTGAAGATATAGTCCGAACAAGCAAAAATTCATCATTCGACATTGATCCGTGACCTTGACCTATAAGGTTTTGACAATATTTTCAATTGTCACATCTACTTATTATGCAGAACACTTGAGCCAAGTGATTATGGAATTACCCATACACGTACGAGTAATCATTCGGACAAATTCGAACGGACGGTAGCCGCCGTCATAGCGCAGTGGGTAGCGCGACGGACTGTCAATCCAGAGGTCCCGGGTTCGTTCCCCGACGACGGCACTCATTCTTTCCGACTATTTATCTCTCACCAATGGGTTGATAATCGTAGACCTTTGCGAGATAGTAGCTGGAGGCCAGGAATGGATGTGATGGTTGTACTTGTAAGAGAAATACCAGAAATCTATTGTTAGGTACTCAAGCCGCCGCGATATAACTGAAAAATGTTGAAAGCAGCGTTAAACACCTTTCAATCAATCAATCAATCAATCAATCAATCGAACGGAGGTCTTATTTGTATACACCGGCCTGTCACAACTTTATCTCGCTTGCCACAAGCGGGCTCGATGAAAAACATCAATAGTCATATCCGATAATTTGGTTGAGCCAATATCAAAACCTTGATCCATTTACAGTTAAGAACATCTTGAAATCGAGAGGATGATTGACTTTGGAATGATGTCGGAACGAAATAAAAGCGTGTATGGAGCGAGTTTTGATTGAAATTAATGCTAATTTTGTCCAATATAGCTAAGATGATCAAATGAGCGATATTTATTACCCCCCCCCTTTAAAAAAATATACGCGCTTTTCTGTTTGTGCGTCTTCATACACTTCAGAAACTTTACAATCCACACAAGCCAATAAAGACGTAGAATTGTTTGATCGATTTGAAATAATTACCAATCGTCTTGAACGATTTCGAAATCTTTTCTTCTGATTTCGGAGCGTTATTATCATTTTGGTGAGTATTTGAATGAATGAATGGAGAGCTAAGTGAATAATTTAGAATGAATTTGTTCAGAATGAATGTCAATTTCCAGATGTCTTTAACTGAAACACACGATACTTCGTAACATGAAACTGATTGAAACATATTAGGGAAGAGGTCCCAAGGTTAATGAGGGAGTTCAGGAGAATTGGCATTCAATTACAGATGGATTGGTGGAGATTAATGTAACGAATACAACAAACAGGCATCTGACCATTCTATTGAAGATTGTTTGCCTTTTAGATCGAGAAGATATCTCACTGCCTTCCTTCGTAGTAAATCAACTAGGCTGAATGCAAGCTAGATCGGGCAATTATGAGGTTAGCAGGGTTCGACACTAGCAGTGCCATGGGATCCCGAAGAATCAAAAACAAAATGGGGAACCACGTAACTTGAAAAGATACTACGTACTAACGGCAAAGCCTCACTTCAGGATGTTTGTTTAAGTATATTTTCTTTCGTGTAAAGTTTTAGGATTTATTACGTAGCCAATCATATGCACAAGAAAAATAAGTTTCTTCCACCAACAAGGATTTAGCTCAGGTTTTAGCCATTTCGTTGAAATGTAAAGAGCACCTGCTCGTTGTCATATTTTTTTAGAATCGGTAACATGTACCAAATGTACGGTACTTTCCCTTTAGAAACCGTAATAAGCCCTGCTCAATCAAGAAAAGCTCATGGAAAATGAGTCAATAATAAATATCAACTATTGACTCATTTTCTATGTGCTTTATATATATCAAATTCATTCAATCAGAAAACATTTTTTTTCAAGCCAAGGTTTTTACTCCACTGTGTTCCTTACCACAATAAATTCAGAATTCTTGGCTAGCAAAAGTTTTAGAATAGAAAACTAACTTGAAGTTCTACAAAGTTTATAAATGAAGGTAATTTAGAAATCCCTGATAAGAAGAGGGTTCCTCGCGGTTACAAGTTGTAACTCCTTCGCGACCACATTGGAAAAAGTTAGTGTCGACAACTGGGAAAGTACATGTATTTTAAATTCAATGATCAACCGGAGCTTATACATGTATTTGGGACCAGGGGGGATTGTTGAGGAGCACTGGTAGGAGATCATCTAGTGCTGTCACATGACAGACATTAAAGCCTACAGTTTTGCAGAAGATGGAATTTCTCGTTTCTATAAAAGTTTATAAGTTGGATGGAAGTGGTGTACAATTAGATGTTCTTTTGTGTCTCTATTTAAAAATGGGTTTGGATGGATAGAGCCCGAATGGATATTTGTTTGGGCTGAGCTGGCGGAGAGTTTCGTTTTAAAAAAATCTATAAACAGGTTTAAAAGAATTAAAAGCATATCCATTATTACTTAAGGACTTTGTTCAATGTATTATCTAATGTAGTAAACGAGTTAAAAAGATCAGGTGTTTTTGACAACGTACTTCCAGCTCAAATGATCCTCAAAACACTTTCTGCTCAAGTGAACGAAAAAGAACCAACAATCTGTCAATATTTTGAAAACTACTACTTTCCCATATACCAGGCCAACAAAGGGAAACATCCACAAATTAAGCAAGCAAAAGTAAAGACATACGATATAAACTCATATAATGGTAAATACTTAAACAATTGTTTAGAGATTCACATTAGGTCCATATTTTTTTAAACTATTTTCTTTTTTAAAAAATGTTATCAATGTACAAATAACCCAAAGAAGAATTAACTTTAATGTATGGACTGTTGATGCTTATTTTCTCTGCATTATTTTAGAAATATAGATCATGAAAAAATGATGACGGCATTTTTATGGACAATTATACCGAAGAAACACATATCATTTTTTTTTGAAAGGAATATTAACTTTAAAAAAAGACATATGATAAAAATTGAGAAATATTTAACGCTGTGACATGTAATAAAACTATCTTGACAAGAAAACGTTATTGATCAATTGCTAAGTATTTCGTTTGCCATGTATATAATAAGATCATTTTCGCGTTGATGTGCTCATGATTAAAGTCTGATAGAGTAGGAGTTATATGCAAAAGGTAAAATCCAAGAGCGGCGCCTCACCAATATAACTCTTTCCCAATCAGACTTCATGGGTACATCAACGCAAAAATGAAATCACATCTATTATAACTCGATCGCAATTCTGAAATAAGTTTTATTGTCTTTTCTAGATGTAAAATAGTAAAATTACATTTTTTAGAAGGAGAACTAATGGATAAGTAATGATGTTGACGTTGGGAGAATATTACAGAAAACGAAGCGCGTCATTTAGCACGAGGGTTTTATGACATCAGACACATCGAAATTCCAGTTAAAGGTGAAGTATGACGTTATAAATGGGAGGAGCTATCTGTGTACATAGTAAAGCACATGATATATATTTTTTGGCGAAATATTGCTATACAATTCTTCTTATTTCATATATGCGTTTCACGCCATCGTGTTATATTTTTTATTAGATTTTGATGCAGACATAAATTAGTTCCACATTAGTTACACAATAATTGTAGAAACATGTAATCAATTTACTTTCCACTTTATTTTTCACGATTATATCAAAGTGATATGATATATGATGTTTGGCCTGGCAAAAAACGATCCGTTAATCAATTTCAGGGATAGTCGCCTTTGAAAAAAAATCCAATCAATTTTCCAGATTTTCTGTATGAAATGGATCAATTTGTCTAAGTGTATACATTTACAGGGCAGTTAGTCGCATCAAAAAGCTTTCTTTATTCCTTTGTACTACTACATCTGTGCCTTTGTGAGTTTTAGGAACGTTTGACACCACCTTCATCAATCGACCTGCCATAACAAACTGGAGCGTCCTCATTGACTGTGTTTCACGGTAACTGAACATGGATAATTGATCTGTCAGCGTAAACCCTTCAAGATAATTCCAAAATAATATGAATTTGTTCTGAACATGAAATGAATAACAAATGAAAGTCGTCATGTCTGAAAGCTTGAAGGAATAAGTTTAAGATAGAATTTCTTTTTTATCATTAAAAATCAAATGCATATAAGAAACGCAGTGGGAAAACCATTTTGACAAGTGTGTTTAGCTCGTTCCAAATCTTCGAATATCCCTTCAATTTTCGACAGACTATTCTACTGATATTTGCAGACCTTGAAACGGGTTCATGATTGCAAAGATTCAGTTAGATTTCCCAGCATTTATTCTAACATCGTTTTTGAGGATAATTATGTTAAATGCATGAAATCAAACCTAGGTCTTATAGTTTGGAAGGAAAGGAACTTTAAAGATTTTCTTAATTTTAAGCCTCTCAATTATCGTTTCACTCAATGAAATAAATTGATCTTGTACCGAAATAAACGATTGTCCCTATATGTCAAAGTTCATTCACGACGACGATGACGGAATCGACTGAGGAGGTGGCAAGCCAAAAGCTAAATTTCGGGTTTTCTTTGAAAAAAAGCCGAGCTAAACTTGAATTGGGGCCATGGTGGTCCTAAATTGCCCACCTAAGTATTTTTCAAAGGGAAGAGAAAAAAGGAGCCGCAAAGTTTTGAATGCAGTTGATTCCATATACAAAATCTTAAGCCTCACAATCTTACAATTTTGTTTCATGGATTTTTAAAGACCACTTTCTTTGTTTCTACATAAAATAGGATGGAACCCTAATGAAGCACCAGTAGCATTTTTCAACAAAATTTGTTAACTGGCTAAGTGGTTTAAGGGGAAATGTTTATTTTCTAAGATTGTCTTTATCTCTGCACTTTCTGCTACAATTGCAACCGTAGTTCTTGATAGATTTAACACTTTGGTAGAGCTTCACCCAAGGAACAATTCTGATTCAGCTTTATATGCTCAGGGTTTGGTAGATACAAAAAAAGAGGAATATACCTACGGTTTGTCAAGGTGGACTAACAAGAAGAGCTCAAATTCACCAGGAGCCCAAACTCATCAGGGGCCTAAATAAACTGTAAAGATTTGTTTGCGAAGAGACGGCGGAACGGACGAATAAACACCGCAGTAACTAAATGGTTCCGAGAAAATCGTTTGGGGTAATCAAAGTCTTCATAAAAATATAATTTTTCCCCGATGACAACATTGTTAATATAATAGCGATTAACAAACACAACCTAAAACTATAACTTTATATTGTATATATAGTCGGTATAAACAACAAAGGGCCTTGGGAATTCGTCCAGAGTAAGAATGACTACAACTTCAAAAGGCGATCAATCATTTAGTATCAGGTAATGATAAAAACTGAAAACTGAAGAGTAAAAATAAAACACATAAGCCATCTCAACATCGATCAGGTTTCGTACATTTATGAAGACATCTCAAGGCACAAAGCATCACTTGAAAAGGAACAAACCTACCAATTTATGAAAATTAATGATCCAGTCAAACTCATCTCTATATCTTTACATTCAGTCTAGAGCTCCTGTATTATGCAGAAGTATGCATGTATTTTGTAGCATACATGTATCATGTGACATGTTCATCTCAAATTGTACCACTCTTGTCATTTATCCCACATGTGCAAAGTGCTTTGAGAGAGCGGGAGAGAGAAAGAGATGGAGTGCACCTTAAAGTTTAAAAAAGATGAAATTGGAGTCTATTTCTAAACCAGGCATACTCAACCGTCTTCACATCATAAATCCAGATTATCGAATTGCAAGTCGGCTGTTTTCACACGATGCACTCTGGCAACCATTACACTAAGAATTATATTTTAACAGGTACCCATTTATGTACTCGGTTGGAGAGGAGCAACGTCGTGTTATTTACCGGACGATCTCGGGAACCTTTCGATCGCAAAGCCACCGCTCTAACCACTAGACCATAGACACCTAACTAATTATCATTTGTGAAAACAGCTTTTCCGAAACAAGCAAAAAAATTGACACAATGTTTTCTGAAAATATAATTAACATCGTTCTTTTGAGAGCTAAAATTATTTTTTTCTCGCGAAATAGTAGACTTTGGATAAAGTAAAAAGTCCTCTTTTAGATATTATCCTGAAATATATATAAAAAAGAAAATAGCAAACCCTGGATTTTCGTTCTTTGAAATTTAACATACTTTACTCAAGTTTGTTATGTTTGTATATGAACTGTAGATTGGAAATCCCAATTTTGTCGTGCGGAGAAAATGTATCACAGAGATTGTTTAATGTCAACTTCCCACAAAGGCTGACAATATGAAACAGACACTGTCAAATATCCCCTAGATTTCATAATCGAGTCGACACGAGCTTCATAAAATATTTAAAATAATTGCTAATATGGATTGGTTCGAGGCAATTTGGACGTGATTCTCTCCTACATTGATTTTGCTACAGATTAAATACCCCAACTCACCCAAGAAAGTACATTTTTTGTTGCTTAAATACAAAGAGTGTTGTTAAACATTAACACTCTCGAATGATAGACGTATTTGCCTTAGAAAGATTTAAAATAATTGGGATTTCCTTTATCCAAATCAACCTTTCAAAATTTGTCATCATGTTTCTTTAACTCTCTCTATGTCTCTCTGTGTTTCTCTGTTTCTCTCTGCTTCTCTCTTCCTCTCTGTCTCTCCATCTCTGTGTCTCTGTGTCTGTCTCTGCATGTCTGTCTATCTCTCTCTATCCGTCTCTCTCTCTCTCTCTCTCTCTCTCTCTCTCTCTCCCACCCCCTCTCTCTCTCTGTCTCTGTCTCTGTCTCTCTCTCGATCTATTAAAAAATGTAATTATTGGGAAAAACTAAGACAAAGTACGCTCGCAAGAAGGAAACTGCAACAAAATAGAAAACTGTTTTAGACATTTTTTTTTTCAATGACTGTAAAATTCACTTTTCATTTCCAATCTTTTCAAAAATGTTTTTTTGTGTTAAAAACTACTAGACAATAGATAAAAATGTACAAGTTTATTTTGTCCGACTGGACCGATATTTTATTACTTCCCTTTAAAAAAATCTACGTAATTTTCAGTTTTTTGTCTAAACGGGCCAATCTGACGCTATAAAAACAAAACCAGCCAATAAACTCGTGAAATTATTTGATCAATTTGAATGAAATATATATGTATATATCATTTTGATCAATTTCGAAGTGGTTTTATCGAGTTCAGATTGTTGTTTAATGTTGTGAGTCGGTCTTTGGAGTGAACTAATGGAGCGCTGAGCGAGTGAAGTTGATGGTTTTGAACGAGATGAGCCAGAGTCGCAATTTTACAATGTTACTAACTGTATCATTAATTCCAGTATGTGACTTTTTGACTCATGCAGGGCTAGCATAAATATGAGAATCGAATTAATGTGATTCCCTAGGTCAAGACATATTTACAAAACCAGATCTACCTACCACATGTTAAATTGGTCCTGTCACGAAATTGAGAGCGTGTTGGACCACTAACATTAATCTTAGGACGCTATATTGCTGATCAAATACTCTGATATGCATATCTGTTTTTTCCAGGAGAAACCAGCCTCATGACAATTTGTTTCTTATCTTTATATTTAGGTCAATGGTAGCCTGCATACAGTTAGTATTATCGTAAAATTGACATTCATCTCAATCAAAACTATTCTAAATCGCTCACTCAACGCTCCATTCATTCATTCCAAACTTTGACTCAAACCATTAAAAATCGCTCCAAACTAACTGAAAAAGATTGAATCAACGACGTCATTCAAAATAAATAAGGCTAGAAAAAAATACAATTTCAATGACTTAATTCAAATTGTAAGCGTCTGATAGGTTCTTGAAGAAATAGGAAGCTATTTATTTCATTAAAGGGGGGGGGGGGGAGGTTAATCAATAGCGCTTATTTTGTTCATCCTGAAAATCCTGAAGTGTTAACATTTCGAAGATGGTGAGAATTATTGAAGAGTAACTGTCAAAGTAGAAAATCATAAATTCAAATTTCAGAATTCTACATTCTATATTAAGAAAAAACCTATTGTGAAAAATTCGCCCCTAGTAAGTCTGCGCAAACTGCGCAGTCTGACTAGGGTCGACACTTTACGCACTACCATGATGGTCCCTTTTCGTTACCGGTGTGTACTTGAGTATTCGATGATTACTGAACATATATTTATTTTATCAACTAAATACAAAAGGCGATCCCAGAATTTCTGTAGAGGGGGTTCGAACATACAAATTCCGACATGTTTTTAAGGGACACAGGTGTGACTCGCATGTAAGTAGCCAGGACTCTCATAAACTATCTAATATAAGTCCAAAGGACCATCTGGAAATCAATTTCAGAAAAGAATTGAAGACTGTTTCTATTTTGAATTGATTCCCAAAGATACACAATGCTTATACAATAGTTGGGTAACAGGTAATGATTCAGGATCCAGGTAGGAACGTTTCCCTACCTCGATACCCGGGGCTATACTCGAGTACCGCTCCCAGTTCTAATACGGATTGTATAAACACGAATCCGAGAAAGGCTGTTGCGTATCAGAGTAAGAGCTAATACCTCTATAGCCATCGTTGACTCCTTTCTAATGAAAGAAAGTCATACTTTTACATTCTTCTATTGGAAACCACACATTTCCTCCTTAATAAACGAAATGATGAACGGTATTGCCTACATTTTATACAGAAATTGTTTATTTTTGTATCTGACCAATATCGAGTTATTGACATTTGTTCTTGACTTAATAGCCCGTCCATGAAAAGATTACGAGTTTTGTATTGAAAGAAGGGATAAACCTAATTCTAAGGGGAAATTAGGTCTAATCATTTTTAGTGGCAAGATCGGATTGATTCATTAATGGCTTTAGTACGTCTTTTTAAAGTTTTCGAAAGGAGTTGAACTTGTAAATAAGTAAACCGATTGGGAAAAGAGTATTTCAAAAATTCCGGTGCCACCTTTGGTATAACAATTTTAACCTCTAAAGAACATTTTCCTACTTACAAGGTAGATAGTGCATCAAAAATAAGTTTTTTTGACACAATGTATTTCCAGAGAGAAAGGGATAAAGAGCGAGGAAGTAAATCGCGTAAAAAGATTAAGTATCGCGCTAAGGAATGAAAATATTACAGTTAAGAACATCGTGAAATTGACAAGATGATTGATTTTGGAATTAATTTGAATGCGTGTGTTTTGCAAGTTTTGAGTGAAATTAAAGGGAGGTAATCCAATATTGCTAATGTTGTTCATGATGAACAAAATTAGCGATATAAATTACCTCCCTTTAATAAAATATACGTTATTTTCTGTTTGTCTGTTTGTTTAAAAAATCCTCACTAGCCGATAAAATCGTAGAATATTTTGATCGATTTGAATTAAATATCGATCGTTTTGAACAATATCGAAATGTTTTCTAATAATTTTGGAGAGTTTTTGATCGAATTGAGAGAGTGCTTGAATTGAATGAATGGAACGCTGAGTGAATGATTTAGAATGCTTTAGAATGAGTGTCAGTTACACGATGTTTTTAACTGTACTTGATAGATATCCTGGGCGTTAAACAGTGGTTGTAACTTGGTTCACTACACTAATCAAACGTCTTAAGCTGCCACCTTGTATTCCACCTCTTTTTACACAGATTCTGTTTCATATCAATAATCAAAGTCTTGTCATGGTACAATTCGTACAACCTCGACAACATAACATTGATATTTTAATACTTTGACACATATTTTTCTGTATTTGGCGTCCGTGGATGAGAGATAGAGCGTCGGTCTCTTGGCCAAGAGGTCCTGCGTTCAGTTCCAGGGAGCGGCTATCGATCATTGTTCTTTCACTAGCACCCACATTCGGCGTGAGTACTCGTGAATTTTTCAGGAAGCAGGATCGAGAGGGATTAATCTTAGCTGTAAGAACTTGTTTCTTAATTAATGTAAAATATACTGTGCGCAAAATTTTAGTCGTCCCGTCTTTAATTGGATTCATTTCAGGATGTCTTTTCACCTTTCACAAGACAGCTGACATTAGTTATAGTTCTATTTAATTTCCTCCAAATAACTTTGGTTAGTTAGACGAAACTGACCAGTCGTAACAATATGCCCTCTTGCAGAACGGTAGAATGGAAAAGTCACACAGATTAAATAACGGGCGTTCCTTTCGTATTTAACACACAAGAAATATTTCTTGTTTTTTTTTATTATTACTTTTTGGTCTCTCGTCGCAAAACAAAGAAGTTGGTTAGAGTATGGTATTTCTGATGGCCGTACAGAATCATCTTTACAACCTACCCAATTAAAGGACAACATTGTTTAAACATTGACAATTTCGTACAATATTGTTTATCAGGATAGAAAGAGTTTCCCCTCTGATTTTCTTATCCTAAGGTATTCAGTTTTTGTCCAATTATGGTCCAGCGATCACTCACGTTCTGTTGAAGGCCACGGGGATGTTGATTTAAAATGTTTACTTGCTGTTTTTTTTTCAGTTTGTTTCCATTGATAAACAAGAGCAACGCTGGGCGTGGTATTATGCGCCCGAAGCTCAGAAATAAATGGGTAATGTTTTGAACTTTTTATTGATTCTTAGGTTGTCCTTGTATTTTAAAAGTTATGGACCGGACACGAATTTGCTAACTGAATCAAACAAAGGGCAATAACTCAAAAATAACAAATGGTAGAGTTGTGGTTCTTGCGCTCTACACACCCTAGCTATGAGATCTATACACCTGTGAAGTTTGAAGACCATAGGCCTTATAATTGGAATGTTATGGAACGGACACGAATTTGCGAACGGACAGACAGACGGACAGACAGACGATAACATAAAACGACCCTTCGGGCGTATCAAAACTAGACATAAATGGTGCCGAGTGATGTTTTTACCGCTTGCAATCAATAGGGATAATGAAAATTCCGTTTTTAAACGGAACGTCATGGCGTTCTGGTGCATTTTTATTATCGTTTAATGCTATCTGTAAAAGAAAAGAGGGTCATTCTATGTCAATGTATATTTGCAAAAAAGCATATGACAATAAAAACACTAATGTCAGAAGCAAAAGTCAATTTCATCATCTCCCAGATATGCACACCAAATACGAAATGTCCATGCGGCGTCCACCTGATTTAACATCATCTAAAAAGCTCGTTCTTTTTTTTATGGAACTTTGATCACAAGATCTCACATGAGCATTTCTTGCTTCTAAAAGGTGAGCTAAAATGTTAAAGGAAAAAAAATATATATTTCGTTTGATTTCTTTCGTTAGTTTATATATAATTGTAGAATTGGACACAACATTCAATTGATTGAACGATCGCATATAGCTTACAAAGCGTTCAATGCATTCAGAGGAATAAACATTCAGCGGATAATCATGATAGTTCACTAACGTTCGATGAGCGCTCGGCGTTCTATCACGTTCCAATCAGATTGTCAATTCCATGAAGTTCCGTACTGTAGCTTACAGTTAAGAACATTGTGAAATTGACAAGGTGAACGCTTTTGGAGTGATTTCGGAATGAAAAAGAATGAGTGTGTGGAGCGAGTTTTGAGTGAAATTAAAGGGAGATAATTCAATATTGCTAATTTTGTCCAAGATGAACAAAATTAGCGACATTAATTACCTACCTTTAACATAATATACGTACTTTTCTGATTGAACGTCTTCTTGGGCTAATCAGACACTTGAAAGTCCACACCAGCTAATAAAATCGTAGAATAAATAGGTAGAGTTGAATTTATTGTTGAAAGTCATGAACGATTTTTGAATGATTTCTAATGATTTCGGAGCGTTTTTGATCGATTTGAGTGAGTGTTTGTTATTAATTAATGGAGCGTTGAGTGAATGATTTAGAATGCTTTTGATCGGAATGAGTGTCAATTTCACGATGTTTTTAACTGTAGCTGATTTTTTTCATCTCAGATGAGGAACACGGCTTCAATGGCACTTTTTCATTTCTTTACCTGCTTAAGGAGGGACGATGCAGTTTTGGGGAGACAACTGGCATAGAAAAAAATGTGACGGGAAGCCTCTTTAGCGTTTTAGACCCGACCTTATTTATTTTGTTCAGAGTGATCCCCATTTTTGCTCTATAGAAATGGAAAATACGAAAGGTCCAAATGAGTGGCGAAATCGATAGACTGGTTAACCTGTCCCAATCTACGCTACCCTCCGATACGGTATCGATAGATTGAGACATGCTCGCCAGTCAACGAAATCGATCGATTTCAAACAGGTATTGAAGATCGAAATATTTTTAACCGGAAATGACGTCATTTAAAACTTTGAGTAAATGAAAAAGAGTCTTTATCAGTTTGGACGCCAAGTAATGTCAAGCAGTCAAAATAGCAGACCTTCAACGAGTTTTGTCCTAATAATAAAAAAAACTTCATATGAAGTTGCACATGCACAGCGGTATGATATTTTCCAAACAATCGTAAGTTTGCCATCCTGCACGCAGGGTTGCTTTGCATACAAGATAAAAAAACCGTTCGCAAAACATTTCAGAAACGTAATACCGTGTAGCGGGATCACACACTTTCTAAACGTTTGCAAACGTTGTTTGCATCCCGCACTCGGTGATTGGTAATGGTCATGAGGGAGGAATTAAAATCTAGCCATGCATTCAGAATAATGAATCTCAAGCGATGGAACGATAATTGATACCCTGCATTGCCGTGTAAAGCGATTGTAATAAGTGTTTCCAACTTAGGGTGCACACTTGTGTCTCGTTATCCTAACACAGGACAGGCATAACTCATCACCGAAAAGGAATGTTCGAGTCCGAGTTATATCCTTGTAAGTATACAACAATCATATAATTGACACTGATAATAGGGGAACCTTCATTCCGATAGTTGAACATTACTCGAAAAGGAGAAAAATGAAAACAAAAAAACGATTTCTCTCTCTCTTTGCAATGTTTGTTGTCTGTTAGTTTTTCGCTGTTTATTGTAAAACGTTCAAAAATTAGTTTACTCTTTTCTGCAAAGATTCCATTCATTCACAAAATCGATTTTGAAAAAGGAGAATTTCAATTTATCAGAAATTCACTTCTCTTCTCTTTATTTATAATCTATGTATTTGTGAGTTATTGTGTCTGCTCCAGGGCTAAGAAGTCCCTAGTTCGGTTACAGGGACCTTTATCCTTTATTTGGCGAGAGTTTCGCAAACGGCGTTGTATGTTTCGCGGAATAACATGAAGCGGTAAATATCGTAATTTTCTCGAAATTCGGGTCATAGTTTAAATAGAATACCAAATTTGTGCTCATAAAATATCGAATTTATTAAACTCGTCATCTAAAAACAGATAAAATCTCGGCGCAGCCTCGTTTTTATCTATTTATAGATGACGAGTTTAATAAATTCGGTATTCCATGATCACCCATTCAATATCCTCTATTTATATTATTTTCCATGGTACGCTTGTTGCTGAAGTCACGACCATTTGTGACCAAACGACATCATCATAAACAATTGCTAACCATTTTGTCTGTTGACGGTTTTGGCAATGTTAGATAAAACAATGTCTGCAGTGATGATTTACAACTCCAATGCAGACTTCCCCGAATGCACATTACTGGCTATTGGTCATTACATTCTGTCAGAAATCCAGACGAGGTCATAGAAGATGCCACAATAGTGAGACGTCTTGCCAAGAATAATCATAAACTAATTTGTTAAGAAAAGCTTTATGGGACCAATAGACTTTTATTCTAGAGGGATGACTGGGACTGTTTCAAGAAGACAACGATATGTCTATCTCATCAGACAGAATGTAAGAATGTAACCTACCTTTTTGGGCTCGTGCACAAATATCAAACGAGTTTTAATTACCTTTTATAATATGATGTACGTCGTGGGAGTGTAATTGTTCCGTTGAATATTTTTTATATTACACGGGTGTTATCACACTAGTGGAATAACTATGCAAATGAGACATGAACAAAGAGCAATGTTATATTTTTTTGTTAGGAAAATGACGTCATGGAAAATGGATATGCTGACGTCATTTCGCAATTGGCATTGTATGTTTCGGGGAATAACATGAACCGGTAAATATCGTAAATTTCTCCTTTTGTCACCAGAATTCGGGTCATATTATAAATAGAATATCAAATTTGTGCTCATAAAATATCGAATTTTTAAACTCGTCATCTATAAATAGATAAAAACTCGGCGCAGCCTAGTTTTTATCTATTTATAGACGACTCGTTTAATTAATTCGGTATTCCATGATCACTCATTCTATGATATCCTCTATTTATATTATTTGCCATGATACGCTTGTTACTGAAGTCACGACATTTTGTGACCATCCGACATCATCATAAACAATTGCTAACCACTTTGTCTGTTGAAGGTTTTGCCAATGTTAGATAAAACAATGTCTGCAGTGATGATTTACAACTCCTATGCAGACTTCCCCGAATGCACATTACTGGCTATTGGTCATTACATTCTGTCAGAAATCCAGACGAGGTCATAGAAGATGCCACAATAGTGAGACGTCTTGCCAAGAATAATCATAAACTAATTTGTTAAGAAAAGCTTTATGGGAGCAATAGACTTTTATTCTAGAGGGAAGACTGGGACTGTTTCAAGAAGACAACAATATGTCTATCTGATCAGACAGAATGTAAGAATGTAACCGGCCTATTTTTGTGCTCGTGCGAAACAGTAATCCGTTTACTTGACATCTTACGATCATTTTTTTTAAGTCTAATTGAAGTTTCCTCTACAGTAGTAAGTAAATATTGAATTCGTCTAGAGACGTTGCCAATGAGATATTGTATGGCAGAATCTTACAGAACAGAAAACTAAAAGAGAACAACAGCTTCGATATGTGACTTTGACTTAAGGTTATTTATGTTTGGGAGAAGTAAAGTTAAACGTACCATTGCTGAGCCTGAGCATACAATCGAGTTAAAATTTCAGTTTAAAAGTCGATGCAGAGTTGTATTTATTGTTTACAAACACAATTCGAACTAGGGAGGCGCTTGTAACGGAAACACATATCAATGAGACCTTTCCCTGTCTCCAATAGAAGAAAACCACAATCAAATGTCTACTCTAGGCTGTTATGCCTGTTTATTCTAACCAAAAAGGTGGATTTGTTCGTACAGCAGACGTTTTTTTTTTAAATCGAACGATCCTAATCTTAAAAGGCATTATTCATCTGATAATAGAAATAAATGACCAAATGACAATTGTTTTTTCTGAAAGAAACAATGATTTCCTTCGGGTACCTGTTCCAGTCTTTTTGACATAACTTTCTTAATGTCTATCGTTAAAATTATTTGTTTTCAGAAGAAATTGCCATTATGTTGTATACATATTTTCATAAGTAATACTTAACACGAAAGAAGTAGTTTATGGAGTATTGCAATCTTTATGTCAAACGCGGTAGCAATAAGCGGTACATAGTAAAGAAAACAAGGGTGCGATGTGTGCGAGTTTATGCGTCCGTAGTCCATTAGGTTTTGTCCAGGCAACAATCTCCACATCTATTAATCGGTTTCAAAACATTTTGTCACAATTAATCATAAATAATAGAAGATATGCTTCTACTAGAAGACAGTTTTCTTATAGCCTAAAGGTAAAGGGTACAGCCCTTGTTCAAATTATGAACATAGCTTGATAAATAGCAATACAATGTTTGTACAACTGTTGTCTATTATCGGTAGATGTGCCTTTTGAAAAACAAAAGGAAGCTAGCTTCAAGCTCAAGGTCATAGCTCAAGGTCAATAGAGGAAGAAAAGCTTCTATGAAAATGTGTCACGTGGAATAAATACTTCAAATGACAGAAGTCAAGTAAAAGTGTTCAAATCTAGGTTATCCGAAGCAAAAACAAAAACAAAACAAAAATCAAATAATGATTCTCCATCATTAGCGGTTGAAATTCAAGGTCAAGGTAATTACAAGTCAATACTAGTATTTTGCGGGCAAAAAAAGCAGTCGTCCTGTAACTATCGCCTAGTTTTTAGCTTTCATAAGTGCAACTGTTATATTGTCGCCACTACTTATTTCTAAGACTATTCTTCGGTAGCTGTTAGTGGTGGAACAAGGACCGTTGAAAAATAAGTACTTCTATTGCTAAGAGCATAACAATTGTAACTGATTTAATACTAAATACCGATCTTTCTTCTGATCCTTTCATCGCCTACCATTGATGTGTGATGTGACATGTGCACCTGATGCACCCATGAGAGTTGAAAAGCGACCGCAAATTTCTGTCATGTCGTGATAGCGTGCGAACGAGAATTAAATTCAATAACAACATGTCTTGAAACAAATGAAGGATACGCAACCCAATTAACAAATCTTGATCACTGGCTCTATATGAATAATCTTGCCGCTTGGTTTCTGCTTCGTTGTAGTGACAGTTACATTGGCCAATTGCAAGTCTTCTGCGGTTTCTGTGATTGCCTGAAAGTTTGCTGCTTATCAGCATGATTTCAACAGGATTTCTACAATTAACGGACCTAACTCACCAAGTTCGTTGATAAAAAAAATGATGGTAGTGCTGTTATTTTGGCAGACGTCTCAACGATACACTTCCCGTAACAACAACAAAAAAGCATGAAAAATAAAACAAATCAATTAAATGAATAAAAAAACCCAAAATATTCAGCCATTTATCTTAACTCGCTTTATGGAATAGAAAATTGCAATTTTGAAAAAAAAGTTCCTTCTTATCTTATTTGGTCCGTATTTGTGTCAAAGTGACACAAAGTCAATCTCTGGTCGGAATCATATATTCAGGGATTGAGGCTTCGCCATACACAATTCTCACACTAAGTATTAGGTCATTGCTTACATTTTCTTTCCACTTAACAGTTGGCTAAAAGTGCGAACCGCTTTAACCAACATTCTCAAAATGCATATTATTGCTATATTGTTGTGGAAAATTTTGTCTCCTTTGAAATTTATATACTAATAGAAGATTGGTCGTTTTTGTAATAATGAATTATTATGTTAATTCAACGTCCCCGTGGCCGTCAACAGAACGTAAGTGATTGCTGAACCCGGAATGTGCAATGGCCCCATTTCTAGGAATAAAACGAATCAGCGATAACTTTTCTTCTTTCCTGATAGACAAAATTCTACGAATATGTCACTTTTTAACCATTGAACATATATTTTTTTTTATCAACTATATACAAATGCGATTCCAGAATTTCTGTAGAGGGGGTTCGAATATACAAAATCCGACATGGTTTAAGGGATACAGGTGTGGCTCACATATAAGGACTCTCAAAAGTATCTAATGTTTTTTGGAAATCGATTTCAGAAAACAATTGACGATTATTTCTATTTTGAATTAGATCCCCAAAGATAAACAATGCTTATACAATAGTCGGGTATCAGGTAATGATTCGGGATCCAGTTAGGAACATTACCCTACCCGATACCCTGATACTTGAGTATCCGTCCAAGCTCTAATGATTTAAAAAAAAATCGAGTAAGGCAGATGCGTATCAAACCAAAATCTAATACCTCTTTAACCATCGATGACTCCTTTCTAGGGGAAGAAAGTCATACTTTTACTTTCTTCTATTTGAACCACACATTTTCTCCTAAATAAGCGAAATGATGAACGATATTGCCTACAATTTATACACAAATTGTTTATTTTGGGTATCTCACCAATATCGAGTTATTGACATTTGTTATTGCCTTAATAGCCCGTCCATGAAAAGATTACGAGTTTTGTATTGAAAGAAGGGATAAACCTAATTCTAAGGGGAAATTAGGTCTAATCATTCTTAGTGGGCAAGATCGGATTGATTCATTAATGACTTTAGTACGTCTTTTAAAAGTTTTCTACATTGAACTTGTAAACAAATAAACCGATTGGAAAAATAGTATTTTAAAAATCCCGGTGTCACCTTCGCACAATAAGTTTAACCTCTAAAGAACTTTTTCTACTTACAAGGTAGATAGTGAATATTACAGTTAAGAACATCGTAAAATTGACAAGATGATTGATTTTGGAATGATTTTGGAACTAATTTGAATGAGTTTGTTGAGCAAGTTTTGAGTGAAATTAAAGGGAGGTAATCGAATATTGCTAATTTTGTTCAATTAATTATCCGCCTTTAATAAAATATACGTTCTTTTCTGTTGCTGTGTCTTCGTGGACTAACCTGATACTTAAAAATCCACACTAGCCAATAAAATGGTAGAATATTTTGATCGATTTGAATTAAATATCGATCGTCTTGAACAATATCGAAATGTTTTCTAATAATTTCGGAGCGTTTTTGATCGAATTGAGTGAGTGCTTGAAATGAATGAACGGAACGCTGGGTAAATGATCTTGAATGATTTAGAATGAGTGCCAATTACACAATGCAGTACTTGATAGACATCCTGGGGGTTAAACAGTGGTTGTAACTTGGTTCACTACACTTATCAAACGTCTTAAGCTGCCACCTTGTATTCCTCCTCTTTTTACACAGATTCTGTTTCATATCAAAAGTCAAAGTCTTGTCATGGTACAATTCGTACAACCTCGACAACATAACATTGATATTTTAATACTTTGACACATATTTTTCTGTATTTGGCGTCCGTGGATGAGAGATAGAGCGTCGGTCTCTTGGCCAAGAGGTCCTGCGTTCAATTCCAGGGAGCGGCTATCGATCTTTGTTCTTTCACTAGCACCCACATTCGGCGTGTGTACTCGTGAATTTTTCAGGAAGCAGTATCGAGAGGGATTAATCTAAGTTGTAAGAAATTGTTTCTTAATCGATGTAAAATATACTGTGCGCAAATAGTTTAGTCGTCCCGTCTTTAATTGGATATATTTCAGGATGTTTTTCACCTTTCACAAGACAGCTGACATTAGTTATAGTTCTATTTAATTTCCCCCAAATAACTTTGGTTAGTTTGACGAAACTGACCAGTCGTAACAATATACCCTTTTGCAGAACGGTAGAATGCAAAAGTCACACAGATTAATTAACTGGCGTTCCTTTCGTATTTAACACACAAGAGATGTTTCTTCTTTTATTATTATTATTTTTGGGTTTCTCGTCGCAAAAGAAAGAAGTTGGTTAGAGTATGGTATTTCTGATTGCCGTACAGAATCATCTTTACAACATACCCAATAAAAGGCCAACATTATTAAAACATTGACAATTTCGTACAATATTGTTTATCAGTAAAGAAATAGAGGATAATCGTTTGTTTCAGTGTAAGATCGATTTATATTGCAATGAGTGAACAACAAAAGCTATATTTTCACGAGTGGCAGAGCCACGAGTGAAAATATAGTTTTTGTTTTTCACGAAATGAAATGTTAATCGATCTTACCCGAAAAACAAACGATTATTCTATTTCTGTAATGCAAAAATGAGACAAAATGCGAAATTTCTAGGACATATTTTCGTAAAGCGCGTCATTTTGCGCGAGATTGCTATGCAACTTTCATTGTGACGTCACTTATTTCGCCCCACATAGATGACGACAGATAGGATGAAATGCACCAAAGCAGGGTATAAGTTTTTGATAATTTCACTGCTTTTGCGGTGAGTTTATCAAGTGATAATCTACCGTTATTTCTCGATAAACCACCGAAAAACATTAAAGAAAAGAGTTTCCCCTCTGTTTTTCTTCTACTCAGGTATTCAGTTATTGTCCAATTATGGTTCAGCGATCACTCACCTTCTGTTGAAGGTCATGGGGACGTTGATTTAAAATGTTTACTTGCTGGTTATTTTCAGATTGTTTCCATTGATTAAAAAATAGACATAAATGGTGCCCAGTGATGTTTTTACCGCTTGCAATCAATAGGGATATTGAAAAAATCCGTTTTTAAACGTAACATCATGGCGTTCTGGTGCAATTTTATTATCGTTTAATGCTATCTGTAAAAGAAAAGAGGGGCATTCTATGCCTATGTTTATTTGCAAAAAAGCATATGACAATAAAAACACTAGTAGCAGAAGCTAAAGTCAATTTCATCATCTCCCAGATATGCACACCAAACACGAAATGTCCATGCGGCGTCCACCTGATTTAACATCATCTAAAAAGCTCGTTCTTTTTTTATGGAACTTTGATCACAAGATCTCACATGAGCATTTCTTGCTTCTAAAAGGTGAGCTAAAATGTTAAAGGAAAAAAATATATTTCGTTTGATTTCTTTCGTTAGTTTATATATAATTGTATAATTGGACACAACGTTCAAGTGATTGAAAGATCGCATATAGCTTACAAAGCGTTCAATGCATTCAGAGGAATAAACATTCAGCGGATAATCATGATCGTTCACTAACGTTCGGTGAGCGTTCAGCGTTCTATCACGTTCCAATCAGATTGTCAATTCCATGAAGTTCCGGACTGTAGCTTAGCTGATTTTTTTTTATATCTCCGATGAGGAACATGGTTTCAAAGGCCCGCTTTTCATTTATTTACCTTAAAGAATAGTGTAGTTTTTGTCTCTAAATGCATTTTTCTACCAATCTGTCAGGATAAGACCCCGTATTTTAGATTTGTTTGTTTGTTTAAGTGGAGTTTTACGCCGCTTTCAACAATTTTTCAGTTATATCGCGGCGGCTGGAGCACCTAACAATAGATTCCTGGTATTTCTTTCACCAGTTCTACCATCACACCCTTTCCTAGCCTCCAGCTACAAACTCACATAGTTCTACTAATATCAACCCATCGGTGAGAGTCGAATAGTCAGAAATGATGATTACCGCCGACGGGATCAAACTCGGGACATCTAGATTGACAGGTCGACGCGCTACCAACTGCGCTTTGACGGCGACTCTCATATTTTAGAAGCAAAAAAAATCGAGTTTTTATTACCATTTATAATATGACGTACGTCGCGGGAGGGCAGCCTCGTTTTTATCTATTTATAGATGACTCGTTTAATAAATTCGGTATTCCATGATCACTCATTCAATATCCTCTATTTAAATTGTTTGCCATGGTTGCCATTTGCTTGTTGCTGAAGTAACGACATTTTGTGACCAACCGACATCGTCATAAACAATTGCCAACCGCTTTGTCTGTTGAAGGTTTTGGCAATGTTAGATAAAACAATGTCTGCAGTGATGATTTACAACTCCAATGCAGACTTCCCCGAATGCACATTACTGGCTATTGGTCATTACATTCTGTCAGAAATCCAGACGAGGTCATAGAAGATGCCACAATAGTGAGACGTCTTGCCAAGAATAATCATAAACTAATTTGTTAAGAAAAGCTTTATAGGAGCAATAGACTTTTATTCTAGAGGGAAGACTGGGACTTTTTCAAGAAGACAACAGTATGTCTACCTCATCAGACAGAATGTAAGAATGTAACCTGCCTTTTTGTGCTCGTGTGCAACATGGATCCGTTTATGAAACATCTTACAGTTAAAAACAACGTGAAATTGACTTTCGTCTCAATCAAAACCATTCTAAATCGCTCACTCAGCGCTCCAATCATTCATTCCAAACACTCACTCAAACCGTTCAAAAACATTCAAACCCATCGAAAAATAAACAATCAACAACGTCATTCAAAATAAATTTTGATAGTGAAAAATTGCGATGTCACTAACACATTTGAAATTGTTAGCTCCTCATAGGCTCTTGAAGGAATAGGAAGCTCTGCAAAGAACTTGTATGCTTATTTTATTAAAGGGAGGTAATCAATATTGCAAATTTTGTTCGTCCTGAACAAAATTTGCAATGTTGGATTACCTCCCATTATACTCACTCAAAAGTCGCTCCACACACTCATTCAATTTCATTCCTAAATCATTCCATAATCATTCACCTTGTCAATTTCACGATGTTGTTAACTGTACGATCATTTTTTGAGGTCAAAAATTAAAGTTGCCTCTACAGTAGTAACTAAATATTGAATTCGTCCAGAGACGATTCCAATGAGATATGGTAAGGCAGAATCTAACAGAACAAAAAACTAAGAGAACAACAGTTACGATATGTGATTTTGACTTAAGGTTATTTATTTTTGTGAGAGGTTTAGTAAAACGGACCCTTGCTGAGCCTGAGCATACATTCGAGTTAAAATTTCAGTTTCAAAGTCAATGTTGAATTATATATATTGTGTACAAACGGAATTCAAACTAGAGAGGCGCTTGTAACGGGAAACTCGTATCAATGAAACCCGTTTCTTTAAATGGAACGATCCTAATCTCAAAAGGCTTTATTCATGTGATAATACAAATAAATGACCTAGTGGCAATTGTTTTTTCTGAAATGAAACAATAATTACTTTCGGGTACCTGTTCCAGTCTTTTTGACATAACTTTCTTAATTTGTACCACTAGAATTATTTGTTTTCAGAGGAAATTGCCATTATGTGGTATACATAATTTTCATAAATAACACTTAGGACGAAAGAAGTAGTTTCTGGGGTATTGCAATCTTTATGTCAAATACGGTAGCAATAAGCGGTATATAGTTGAGAAAACAACGGTGCGATGGGTGTGAGTTAATGCGTCCATAGTCCATTAGGTTTTGTCCAGGCAACAATCTCAACATCTATTAATCGGTTTCAAAATATATTGTCACAATTAATCATAAACATTAGAAGGTTTGCTTCTACTAGAAGATATTTTTATAGCTAAAAGGTGAAGGGTACAGCCCTTGTTCAAATTATGAACATAGCTTGATAAATGGCAATATAATGTTTGTAAAGCTGTTCTCCATTAAAGGTAGATGTGCCTTTTGAAAAAAAAAAAAAAAAAAAAGGAAGCTAGCTCCAAGTTCAGGGTCATAGCTTAAGGAAAAAAAAAGAAGAAAAGCGTCTATGAAAATGTGCCACGTGGAATAAATTCTTCAAATGTCAGAAGTCAAGTATAAGTGTTCAAATCTAGGTTATCCGAAACAAAAACAAAAATAAAACAAAAACCGAAATAATGATTCTCCATTATGAGCGGTTGAAATTCAAGGTCAAGGTAATTACATTAATCATTGCAATAATTGTTTCGCTTTTATATCGTATATTTGCGGGCCCAAAATGCAGTTGTCCTGTAACTTTCGTCTAATTTTCATTTTTAGCTTTAATTAGTGCAACTGTTATATTGTCGCCCTTACTTATTTCTAACCCTATTCTTCGGTAGCTGTTAGTGGTAGAACAAGGACCGTTGAAAAATAAGTTCTTCTATGGCTAAGCGCATAACAATTGTAACGGATTTTATATTAAATAGCGATCTTTCTTCTGATCCTTTCATCGCCTACCATTGATGTGTGATGTGGCATGTGCACCTGATGCACACATGAGAGTTGAAAAGCGACCGCAAATTTCTGTCATTCCGTGATAGCGTGCGAACGAGAATTAAATTCAATAACAACATGTCTTGAAACAAATGAAGGATACACAATCCAATTAAGGAATCTTGATCACTGGCTCTATATGAATCATCATGTCGCTCGGTTTCTGTTACGTTGTAGTGACAGTTACATTGGTCAATTGCAAGTATGTTTAGGTTTATGCCGTGACCTTAACGTACGCCGCGAATCCGTTGGTTCGATTAAGATGTGTTACGATTAAAAGGTTCTAAAACTAGCGGACTTAATACAACCAGCAACGCTATAAAATTTCGGCAGTGCTGTTCTGTGGGAGGACGTGTCTCTCCGATCCCTCGCCCCCTCCCATCCCCCCCCCCCCCCCCAAAAAAAAAAAAATCAGTTATTTATCTAAAGTCACTTTATGGAATAGAAAAATGCGCTCTTGAAAAATATGTTTAGTATTTGGTTCTCATTTGTTTCAAAAGGACATAAAGTTAAATAACTGGTCGGAATCAAATTGTCAGGGTTTGAGGCTTCACCATGCATAATTTTAACACCGAGTACTAAGTAATTTCCCATATATTATATGTACTTAACAGTTGGCATAAAGTATTTCTATTTTAAGCGACATTTTCAAAACTTACAATTGTTGGTTATGAAAAAATCTAATGAAAAATATTCTGAATTCTTTAAAATTTAAAAATAATAGTACGAGTTCATTTTCATTTTGACCAATTACTTTAAAATGACTTATCAATTTATACTAAATTACTTGTCAATATCAGACCGGATTACAAAGAGGATACTCGTTTGTTTCAGTGTAAGACCAATTTACATTCCAATGAGTTAACAACAACAGCTATATTTTCACATGTGGTACTATTGAAAATATAGCTTTTTTCACGAAATAAGAATTTGAAAAGTACTACTCGAATACCCAAAGATATTTTGTTTTCTTTATATCAAAAACGAACACTTTTAGACAATTTCCTGAAAACGCGTCATTTTGCACGTGATTGCTATGTTACGTTCATGATGATGTCATTTATAAGCCCTGCTTGTGTAACGTCAGATGGGTTGGCATGAACGAAAGTGGGGTTTAAATAATTTCACTGGTTAGGCAGTGAGTTTATCAAATGATATCTACCGTTATTTCTCGATAATCCACTGAAAAGCATTAAAGAAAATATAGTAAATACATTGTTATATGAAAATATATATTTACATTAGAAATTATTTTAGTTCTTCTCTTTTATGCTTTTTTCTAGTTTTATCTGGCTGTCACCCAACAAAATGCCTGAACATTTGTAAGACAAGTAACGTAATATTGCGTCCTCTTTTTTGTCTTTTTAAATTATAAGAACAGAGTACGTCTTGTGGACAGTTAACAACATCGTGAAATTGACACCCGTTCTTAACAAAATAATTCTAAGTCATTCACTCAACACTCCATTCAGTCATTCCAAACACTCACTCAAATCGATCAAAAGCACTCCAAAATCATGAGAAAACATTTAGAAATCGTTCTAGACGATCACCCTTTAATTCAGATCGTGAAAATAATTCTACGATTTTAATTGCTGGTGAAGATTTTGAAGTGTCTCATTGGTCCATGAAGAGGCCAAAACGTAAAAGTACGTATATTTTTTTCATCCCAAACAAAATTAGCGACATTGGATTAGCCCCCTTTAATTTCACTCAAAACTCGCTCCACACGCTCAATCAATTTCATTTCCAAATTCATTCATCTTGTCAATTTTACGATGTTGTTTACTGTAACATAGTCAGAAGTGACTTCTAGGTTGCATGTTAACTTGTGTTCCAGAAACTGCCTCTTGAAAAACATCTGGTACATGTATCAGAAAGGATTTAAATCAAATAACATCCCATTGGAATAAGATGTATTGTGAATCTGAAAACAAATATATTGTATAATATATTACCATCAAAACGGCCAAATTAACTAGTTTAAAGACGCATACAAACGGAGCATACTAGTACAATACTCCCGAATCTTTCTATTCAATGTTAAAAATACACTTTTCTCAAGCTGTGCACGATTTGTTCTTGCTGTACACAAAGTTTTGGCAGACAGCTTAGGCTAGGATCAGTCCGCACAGACGTGCAGTCTGATCTTAGCATACAGTATCTCTATTTCTACTTTATTATCATGTGGGAAAATTCTTCGAGACCGGTTGAAGTTTCATCAAGATGTATTTTTTTATCTAACATAAAAATCGGGATAAAGGCTTAAGGATAAAATTTGTTTGAGGAAGGTGGGTTCTTATGCTATTTGAAAAAAATGTCGCATCCCTCTGGCCTTTATCTCTCATTTAGAGGTTTGCTGAAAAGACTATCTTGAGACAGCTCCAATATAAAATGTTTCGTACGTCTCCTCAAAATGAAAGGAAAGCAAGGGGTTCAGTTAATTTACTTCGTGAAATTGACATTCATCTCTATCAAATCCATTCTAAACCACTCACTAGCGCGCAAGTCATTCAATCAAATCACTCACTTAAATCATTCAAAAACGCTCAAAAATAATCTTTTTCATAAGAAATAATAAGATCAACAGCTACATTCAAAATAAATAAAGTTAGACAAAATGCGATTTCCCTGACATAATTGAAATTATAAGCGTCTGGTTGCTTCTTTAAGAAATAGAAGGTTATTTATAGAGCTATTATGCATATTATATTAAAGGGAGATGATCTATATCGCTTATTTTGTTCATTCTGAACAAAATAAGCGACATTGATTGACCTCTCATTAATTTCACTAAAAGCCAACTCCACATTCAACGACGCCGCCTTGACTGGAACCCGGAATCATCCTTATCAATCACTGGAAAAAAAGGGATCCTTAAACTGAACTGAATATAAATCGAAAAACCAATGATAAATCAATGCGGCACAATTCCAATCAAACAATTTTAAAATTTGAAATAAAGATTGAAGTGATTTAGGTAATTGTTCTTGTCTTAATTTTATGCATTTTATTTCTGGTTACAGTGCAAAGAAATGACCTGTCAGCTGATTTCTCAATTATTTATTATAAATGATGATTGTTCATAACGTATTTATTTTCTCAGGTTGAACGGTAATAAATAAGCAGTGCAACGTGATGTGAAATTAATGAGAATAGCTGACAATGGTTCCATCTTTGAGATGATTGTTTTATGGTTCATGGTATATTAGGGAGCTATTTATGATAAAACTAGTAAACAGTATTCATCTGCATAAGAGTAGACCATAACCATTTAAGCGGAGTGATCTTAGTCCCGAAAAATACTTTATACAGCTGGGAACATCGTGAAATTGACAAGTCGAATGATTTTGGGATGATATAGGAATGAAACTGAATAAGTGCAATGGGTGAGTTTTGAATGAAATTACAGGGAGGTAATTCGATATCGCTAATTTTGTTCAAACTGAACAAAATTAGCGATACTTATTACCTCCCTTTAATGAAATATGCATAGACGTTCTTAAATAGCGTTCTATTTCTTCAAAAACCAATCAGACACTTATGATTTCAAATATGTCGGTGAAATCGCGATTTTTTAGCTTTATGTTTTAATGAAGTTACTGAATTGATTTTTCAGTCAATTTGGAGCGTTTTTGAATGGTTTGAGTAACTGTTCTGACTGAATTAATGAAGCGCTTGGTGAGCGATTTAGAATGGTTTTGATTGAGTTGAAAGGCAATTCTATGATGTAACTTACTGTAATAAAAACACATAGTTTTGTTCATCAATTTATCGCATTTTTGTAATTCTGTCACAATCATATTTTTGCAGCAATCAAACGACATGACATGGACGAACGAATTTGAACAATCGCTAGAATCTGCTCAAGATCTGCGATTTAGAAAGTGTACTGTCCAAGATTATACAACTTGACCTTACCAATGTTAAAGCGTCGCAACAATTAAAATAATACCGCTGACAATAAAGAAACCGTTGTATACTGATCGCAACTAACATGCATTCGGAAAACAAGATATTACAAGAGCAAGTTATACATGTATACGCGCACTCAAAACCAAAACGAGTGTATTATCTTTAAACGTTTGCAAACGTTTTGCACCCTAAACCCAAGACTAGTACATGTACCCTTTCCTAGTTTTATCGAGAATGCAAACTCTCATAAAATAGGAGACCGGTCCGTCAAGGTTTTGATACATAATTGGCACAATTTCGATAACTTGATTAGACCTGTCATTTCTCACCGGCAGACTTTTTGTGTAGACAATTACACAGACTAAACAAATACAGTTATCTTTTAGCATGGATAGACTTGATAATTCAAGTATCGGTAAAACTTTTGCAAAGGTTTGATTTCAAAAAGTGCAGCATTATATGGTCGATAGAATATAATGTTCAGTTTAGATAGGTCAGTCAAGCTCGAGTTTTACGCAAGATTTTCATAGAACTCCTGGTATATATGTGCATTACTGACTGCTGACAATGTCCTGAAATATAAGCCCCTTTCTTTATATTTTAACTACGCTTAGTTTGAATGGGGGTTACGGCGCGTTCAACAATCTTCTAGCTAAATCGCGGCGGCTGGAGCACCTAACAATTGATTGTTGGTATTTTTCACACCAGTTCTACCATCACCTCCTTTCCAAGCCCCCAGCTGCTTTTCCACATTGGGCTACGATTATAAACCCAATGGTAGGAGACAAATAGTCGGAAAGAATGAGTGCCGCTGTCGGGGATCGAACCCGGGACATCTAGAATGATAGTCCGACGCGCTACCAACTGCGCTATGACGGCGGCAGCTCACCAAAGTACGAAGTTCTTTGTGTTTTTTTCCGCTGTGCTTTATCCGTCGTCAGACGTGAAAATTTACCTTATAGACACTCTCAAGGCCATACTTTTTTATTCAAGCAACCTATAACTTGGTCAGAAAGAATGTCTTGATGAAATCTAGGTCTGTTTTGAAATTTTGGTAACGTGTGGTAAAAAGTGATATCAAAAACTAGGTCATTGGTCAGATGATAGAAAAACAAAAACAACATGGTAGACACAAGGTGTGCGCGAATGATTGTCCTGGTGAAATCTCTGCCAGGTGGAAATAGGGTCAAGTGGGGTAAAACATGAAGTCAAGTGGTCTGAAAAAGGAAAATCATTGTAGACACTCTAATTGGCAATATAAAAGAAAATAGGTCAGAACGATTGTCTCTGTGAAAGCTCGGTCTAGATAGCAAGGGGATCAATTGGGATCATAAAGAGGTCAGATTTTAATCAGGTAAATCAGGTGAGCGATTAAGTGCCACTATGATCCTATAGTGAAAAACCGCCAACCATGGTTTATACATTGCAGCATTACAGCTCGCAACTAGAAGACCCTGTTTAATGTCGCATGAGACCCGAGCTTCAAATTTTAGCTCTTCTGACAGAATTGCGATGACGTGATTCCCTTCAGTCTGTCCATCTTTCTGTCTATAAAGAGTTCTCATTTACACGATAAAGTTCATAAATGTTATTGGATTCACAGGCAGCTTTAACATGATGATTGTATGGTCGGTCATATGTAAGGTTCCTTTCGAAAATTGGACTGATCATCCGGAAAACACGGGAAAGGGGCCTTATTGATTTTTAACAAATGTTGTCGAATTGATTTGAAACTTTCCCAGGGTGATTGTATGGTTATAACTTAGGTTCTTTCTAAAACAAACTGAAGGGGAGAAAGAGTGTTTGGGTAATTTTTCCTTTACACATTCTCCGTAAAAACACCTAAGTTCCTGAATATGCGATCAAAATGAGGGGGGGGGGGAAGGGACTTGATAGTCGGTAGAGTGGTCCAGGCCCTTATGGACCTCTTCTTTTAAATGGCATCAATGAATACCATTGTACACGGTTGTTCCTGAGTTTACAAAGAAACAATTTTGCAATGAAAATGTCCGAAGCAGCGAAAGTAGAACTTTAAAAACATAAAACTATTGCTTTCTTATAATGTAATCTTAAGCACTTAGGTAAGCTGTCGTTTTCACATGTAGCAAACATGTTGCAGTTTGTGACCTATATGTAGGTAGGAGTGTACCAAATAGTACTCATTAAAGTTATCTTTCTTGCGGTTGCGATTGCCCATTGCCTTTTATTTTTACTTTATTAATATACATCACACATAGTAAATTGCATGTACGATTTGATAAGATTATAATTATAATTTCCTATAAAGTTTGACGAGCCCATTTAAACAATTGAACATAATGGTTCTCAGTAAAGGGTATTGCGCAATGACTTATATGTACCGTTCTTTCACTTTTTATGACTTCGTTTGAACAATCGATACTTTTTATCACACACATGCCTGTATTATGCCTTATATCAAGTTGCATTTGAAACATTTGATCTTTGACACCGATATTAAGGTTTTGAGCGTCTTTCCATCACTTGCTAATTACCACACGTGAGTATGCAATAAATACCACATCAACCGCAAGTCTTTATTGAAAGAGAGAATTTCAGTAATTCGTTTGTTTGACATGAAATTGGCATATTCTCCGAGTTAGTTCTACTAAGCTCTATCTATGATGATTATCTAGTCCTACAGTTCAAACATGCTAACCATGGTAGTAGGACTGATGCTTATTTTGCTTTTGTTTCGTGTTTCGTTTATTGAAGTTTTAAATCCCATTGACTTTTAAACTTCTTTGTACCCTTTTGCATGTTCTCTTTTGTTTAATTGTGTCTATTAAATAATAAACTTCAACTATGTTTGTAAACTGCCATATGCCATACTAAGTGAAGTTTATACTCAAATAAAATCCAATCACAATTTTACCATACAAATGTTGAAAAGATCAATTAACAATTATTTTTTATTCATATTTTTCCTAACAAAAAATACCGTAGAATAGAACAAATGATGCGGCTAAATATGATATATGGCAACAATGACGGACTGAAGCAACGTGCAGTAAACAACATCGTGAAGTTGACAAGGTGAATGATTTTGGAATGATTATGGAATGAAATTGAATGAGCGGCAGAAGTGAGTTTTGGGTGAAATCAAAGGGGGTTAATCCAACAAAATTAGCGATATTTTTACCTTCCTTTAATAAAATATGTTTACAAACAAATTCTATTAATAGCTTTCCCCTTCTTATTTCCATCGTGGTCCTAATTCATTCCTGATCTTATCCTGCACATAGAGGGAGGAGCAATGGGTTTCAACTGCTACCTACTTCTACAGCTTGGTGGATTTGGGCTCTGTCTGTAACAGCGTCCTGAAAAATACACTACCCGCCTCCGGTGGGGCTCGAACTTGCAACCATCAGCATTTAAATTTATCAAGCACCGTCGGTATAAACAACATGGACGGTGTAATGCGTGACGCAATTTTTCCGTCATATAAGTAGGTTTATAACTTGTTTATATCGTTTCAATGAAATTATTTAGTAATTTCCGTTTGAATTTATATTCTTATCTATCTTTTTTATTCAATAAAAGCGCCAGTTTGAGTTTTGGCGGGCGTTAACATATGCAGAAACCCCTCAAAATGCTTTAAGGCACTCGTGTTTCGCATTCGGACGTTTAACCATTTTTCTATATATAAATTCCTATTATGATCGATCAACAATTATGACCATATTATTTCAATGACTTTTTACGAAAAAAGTTTCATTTAGAAAGTCCAAGAACGCCAGACCTAGTCATTTAATTTCTGTGCACATTCAAACAAAAAAACAGGTGTAAAACGCTATCTATTTCGCGATTTTTAAAATTTGACGTTACATTTTTCATTTTATTTTTTGTAAAGATATAGAAATTTCTCCAAATTTTGTCCGGTGACCTACGCTGATTTTTTGTTATTTTGTAGCGAAACACATACGCTTCACATTTATCAAATAAAAATGATATGTCTTCGGGATAAATTTTTCATAAAATTCGGTTTTGTAAAGTTGTTGCAACATTTTTCGTCAAATTCGACGTCGCACCAAAACCATCGTTACTATGCTTATTTGACTCCAATCTTCATGCAACAAGGTATTCTAAAATATTTGAAATTAAGGTTTTATTGTAAAATATAGGCTTCAGAAGTATTAAATCTAAATTTAATTAAAAAAAAAAATCAATTGATTTTCCATCCGTTTAAAAAGCAGGTTTTCTGAATATTCGACGCGACGTTGAAATCTCCTTTGATTTGCGATATCTTTGCGGAATCGAATTTAATAAAAAGTCGAACCCGAAGACACATGGATTTTATTTGAAAAATCTTCAGTGGAATGGTTTGGCAGCAACATATCTAAATTTCAGCATAGGTCACCGGACAATTTTTCGAGGAAAAAAGTCCATATTTCAGTAACTGTACTCGAGAAAAGCTACGCAGAATGCATTCACATTTAATATGTTACACCTTATTGTACTTCTTTAAATTATATCTTCATATCAATCAAAACAAAACATCTGGCGTCTTTTTACGAATCAAATGGCATATTCGGAATAAAAATCGGTTAATTGTTTCCGAAAAAATCGACAATTTACTGACTTTGGTCCCTAAAAAAGGGGCCGGCCCCTTGATGACGTCATGACGTCATTTCTACGTTATGAAATTCCTTTTTATGACCGACATATGAAAGCGAGTATTTCAAAGTTCAATTTTATCGCATTAGGCAAGATTTGTAGACAATTCAAAATTTGGACCTAAAATGACCCTCTATGTGTCCGCAGTTACCTTAAATAATGCATTTCAAAGCAAATAAATATGTTGTAGTGAATTCACATTATTATATTGAATGCACTATAATGATCTTTGAAAACAAAACCTTATACAGCATATCTTAGCTCATAAACTAAAGCTAATTTATTCTTTGACGCACTTAGTTTTATAGCATGATTTGAAATAATCATAAACTTATTTAAGCCGAATACAGTGTCATATACATACTAACAAATCATTGATGCCTTTTTGCAGATCTCACCGGTTCATCACACATTTTTTCAGTCTTGGCTGTCTCAACATTTGAGCAGTCTTTTTAAAGACAACTGATAAGAGTCTACACTGAATGTTTTGAGTGCCCTACTAAAACCTTGAAAACATTGTTCCAAGATTCACAGACATTATTTGTACGGTGCTGACCTTAAATTGTAGCATCATGGACATCCTCAATTTGAGGTCAAAACCTAAGTTTGGTTCGGATCAATTTTGGAAGTCCAGATGCAGTTGGCACTGACTTACATGGACTAGATATACAATTAGCATCAAAGTATTCTAATAAGTCAAATAACTGATCAGGGACCTTTTGTTTGAGAATTGAAATACCCTCTTTTACACACTGAACAGGCAAAAAAACCCAGTCCATCTATCATACCACAAAAATGTCGTATTTCTGGGTCACTACTGTAGTCACTCTGGAGACCTAACTCTTAAATCTTGCGCCAGGTACTCTGTGTGAGGTGGTAGAAACATCCTTGAATGTTTATTGAGGGGCTAAGGACAGAGCGGCATTATTTATGGCGATTTCGTAGTCTTCTACAATTGTAGATGGACCAGGTCTTAAGTTCTTTCGAAAACAAGTATCTAAGACTGCTGTTAGACACTCTTCATAGTCACTTTGTTGTTTAGATGGGAGGAGAGAATACACTACTGACACATGGGGCTCACTAAGGGGAACACGGATTACAAATAAGTGGTAGAAAATCGATGGACATGTTGAATGGGTACCATCTATGAACCATGTATCAGCATCAGCTCTAAACTGTTGTCACTGGCAAACACTAGGACTCTGTTGGATTCTGTCGAGTTGTCATTAATCAGGAAGTTGTCTCCTGTTGATGTGTTGTTGAGTGCTCTTAGGGTAGTGGAGTTGGTAGTTTCTGGAGAGATTCTGGATTTTTTGGTGCACCACCTTTCTTAATTCTTCTTATTGTTTTCTTCAAACCACCGAGTTCACCAAGGGCTGCTTTAACCAAAAAATAAAGGCCAGATTACTTATTAACATTTAAAGAACGGAACATGTTATCCTGCAATGAAGTATGCTATGATGCCTATACTTATTTAAAATGTAGAGTGCAGAAATTAAAGTATATGACATAAATATCATTGATTTGTAGTATAGTATTTGTAGTTGATGCATAGCTACGACCATCTACGTAATTAACGTAATAATATGTCCGGGGCTCGAAAAGTGGCCATTATATGGAATGTATTTTAATCGTTAAATCTTCTAATGCTTAGATTAAAGAGTTATGATTCATTTTTTTTTGTGATTGCTTAGCGGCAAATAATTGAATCGTTTAAATAACCCACCTACGAATTAGAGGGGGGTATACTGGATTCACCATGTCCGTCCGTTCGTCCGTCTATCCGTCCGTCTGTCCGTAGACACAATTTTGTCCGGAAGTTTTCTCAGAGACTATTATAGCTACAGCTTTGAAATATACAAAAAGTGTGTCTGCATATGAAGTTGTGCACCTGCAATTTTGAATTTTCACTAAAATATTGTTGTCTGTAGCATTTCTCGTACACTATTGCATGTATTGAATTGAAATGTATTCATAACGTGTATCTGCTTATGAAGTTGTGCACCTGCAATTTTGAAGCGATCTTTATCTGCATTTGAAGTTGTGCACCTGTAAATTTGAAGTCCCGACTTTTATTTGTTGCTGAATTATCTTCCCTTGAATTTGTCATTTTCACATATTTTTTCAATTATCCGGAGCTTTTCTCCTAATCTAGTACATTCGCCGAAGTGAAAAACACAATATAGCTTGTAATGTAAGCTTGTGCTTCTTAAGGTTTTAGGACCATGCAAAAATTACTTGCTGAATTATTTCCCCTTGAACTTGTAAAATTTTGATATTTTGTAATTACCTGGAGCATTTTCACCAAATAAGTGCTGCTCATTTGATATTTATAGACAATGTAAATTTCAGTGTAAACTATCTTTCTTTATTTATTTCCCCCGATCATACGGAGATTATTATTTTTTGACAACATATTTATGTACAAAGCATGCTACAAACAACAAAAATATATAACATCAACACAACACGAACAAAGCAAACGTACTTGCACCTGCTCATATATAGTTATAGTCATCCACACGCATGTACACACTCTCTCACACGCTATCACGCACACATACGTCTACACTCACAGATTCGAAGTATACATCCAGCAACTCGCGCTAGATACTTTTTCCAGATTACATTAGTACATGTTTTAGTTCAGTGTTTATCATATTGTTACTAGTTTACGATCAAAGGCGGAGGGTGGACAATGTAATGTTGATTTCAACATTTTGTTCTCCCTTTACCTTGACCGTTTACTTCAATATATTATTGTCGATTTCATAATTGTATTGCTTGGTTATGTCAGAGATAAATGCATGACATATATGAAAGTAGGTTTCAATACTATGAATATATGAATCTGCATATTTTCCAAGTGTTTTTGTAAAAATATTTCATCGTCTTTTTCAGTCATAAGTTCCATAAATATCATAGATCCACAGTTGCGGTTTAAAGAGTCAAAGAATTGAGATCGCAAGGGCCATGTGGCACAGCAGCTAGCAACTATATGAGACGAAAATTCATATTGCATGTTCTTTAGGCATAGATTGCATTTTGTGGCGTTTTGAGTGGGGGGTTTAACCCAGAGTTTAGAAACGGTGCACGCGTTTTGTATATCTCTAGTATTCCTTGCAATTTTCCATACTAGCGCGTTTGTCCTATGCGAGTGTAGGGTACGAAAGCGCGCGTAATCGTTGTCTCGCTCGAAGGTGTTCTGTAGAATTCCGTTTTCAAACGTTTGCATTGCGGTTTTGGTTATCTTTTTCCACTGTTTTTTAGTTGGGAAACTTTTTTCTTTTACGTATGTTTTTAAGTAATCAATTAAGTTATATTTGTCGAGTAATGAATAAGTATCTTTGAAGGAGCCTTGATTTTGCGTACATACATTAATATGAGAGTAAAGGTTGAAAAGAAATATAGATTTTACGATAGATGTTGAATGAAGAGAAATTATCTTTTGCAAAAAAGAAAGTTTCCTCAGATCTATAATGCTGGTTAAGGGGTATAGGCCTAACATAGATTCTGTCACGAGGGATCGAGTTTGTGTTTTTATGATGTTGGATATTATTCACAATAAAATGTTGAAACTTGTTAATTGAGTTATTATCAGACTTGGTTAACTTTGACCATGTTTCACATCCGTACAATACGGTTGGTATAATTACCTTTTTTGTACAGCGAGCATGCCGTTAACGGATTAACTCCCTTGGGTCGCATACCAATACTGTTATATGAGAAATAGGCTGACCTCCCTTTCTTTATTGATTCGTTCACGGTTACCGTATTTTTTCTATTTGACGTGAGGGTGATACCCAAGTGGACAACTTTGTCGAGAATCTGAATATTGTTATTGTTTAATGTATATTTGGGGGGAATATTTCTTTTTATTGGTTTTGAGTTAAAAACGATACCGACAGTTTTTTCGGAGTTAAACTGAAAGCCCCATTTTCTGGCATATTTTTCTGCGATTGATATAAGCTTTTGCATATTGAGTGGATTAAGTGCCGTAAGGGTGATATCATCTGAATTTTTTCCCCTTGAACTTGTAAAATTTTGATATTTTGTAATTACCTGGAGCATTTTCCCCAAATTAGTGCTGCTCATTTGATATTTATAGACAATGTAAATTTCAGTGTAAACCAGTGTTAGTGATTTTTTTACCCTACTTATATTAGACGCTTAATTATTTACCCTTGAACCTGTCAATTTGTAGATTATTTTTATTATTTTGAGCATTTTACCCACAATTCTGCACATAGTAGTTGCCAAATTATCTCCATTAAACTTCTATATTTTACTCAATTTTTTGTCATCATGTCGCAAATAGACCATGTACTGAAAGCACTTATAATAGTGGGAAATAGCCTTGTATGACAAAGCCCCGATGGGGGTATCAGTCAGTTTTGCAACAGTTCTAGTTTTAATTTGCTTCCATTGTGCAACACCGTGGAAATAACATTTATTTTGATTCTAGTCAGAAGTTGGTTACGTACAAAGTTTATCTAAAATATAGCATGTATTCTGAATCCTTCTAATTAAGCAATAAATAAATAAATAAATAAATAAATAAATAAATAAATAAATAAATAAATAAATAAATAAATAAATAAATAAATAAATAAATAAATAAATTAAAAAAAATAAATAAAAAATAAATAAATAAATAAATAAATAAATAAATAAATAAATAAATAAATAAATAAATAAATATAGAGAGAAATAAATAATAACAATAATGAATAAAATGATACTAATTTTGGCGTGTTTTAGCCTCTCAGAATTAATAAGGTATTAGATTATTAAATAATAGTTAAAAAAGGTCTTTGTTCCGCGAATAAATTATGCAAATATTTTGTCTTTTAAAAGAAGCAACAGTCAGAGTTTGTAAAGATTATTTATGGTCGCTTCCGTAAAATTTGTCAATTTGAGCGACGACCAAAACGAAAGTTGGTTATAACAGTTAATAGCATTATAAAATTGACAGGATTAATTATTTTTAATGAATTTGAAATACAACTGAACGATTTGGGTGAATGATTTTTGATGGTAATAAAAGAGAGGTAATAGTCAATTTCGTACAAAACGGACAAAATTTTCGATATTTCATAACCTCCTTAAAACTACTAAATCATTTATAAAAAGATTTGAGCGTCTTCGAGGACACTTCTAAAACTTATAAAAATCAAGTAACTATTTGTTTGATTTAAATGAGACTATAAAGCAATGTGAACGATTCTAGGCCATTTTCAAATGATTTCGAGTTGTTTTTCAATGGTTTCGGTAAGTGAATAATTCCAGCGCTGAGTGAGTGATTTAGAAGGTTTTTGATTGGGATGGGTGTCAATTTCACTATGTTATTAACTGTACGAGTTCAAGGATACAGGGCGAAGCTACTGCTAAGATTCGTCTGATTCTATAACGTGTTCAGGGATTAGCCCTAAATGAAGTAGTTTTCTTGACCGAGAATCGAACCCGAGAACTCTAGGTTTGGAATAGAACGCACTACCGGCTTAACACATGTCATGTGTTCGCTTCCACTATTTATAATCACGTCAAATAATTACCGTTACTTCGAGACCAAGTGCGCTGATAACGCATGTTTCGATCAAGCTTTACGTATAATAATTATGTATTGTTTGATATATAGGTAAAAAAAAGTGTTGTTCTGTTATTTTACTGACTGTCAGTTTGAGCAGACATGTCATGTGTTCATTTCATTCTTGATGGATTTATCAAACCGGTGTAGAATAATTATCCAGAACGTAACATACATACCACCATTTTATCAAAGACGAAATCAGGTCATTATTCAAATAACTGTATATATACAGACGTTGATAAATGATTGTGTCTACAACGAATTGGCAAATATCTTTTGTTTGTTTTAATAATGTACCTTAATAGTTTCTTAAAGCATACATAAAGTCTAGTTTTAAGTTGGATAACAGAGCTTGTGCGGTGCCTATTAATTCGTCATAACCCCCAATTGTGCAGTATGCAGTGGGCTACGATGTCCGTGCGATCAAATCACGGTTTATGGCTGTCGTAGAATTTGCAATTGCGTTAGACACTAATTTAAATATTTAAAGAGGAAATTCGCAAAGATACACGGAGGCAGTAGCCCGTAGCATCAGAAAGGCACCAAAAGGGGGGGGGGGGACATCGCAGATCACCATCCAATGTTTTGCTAACGGAGACCGTGCGGTGACCATGCGGTCTCGCAGAACTATCATTCAGAACATCGCTCGGACTTTTCCGTAAACTGGAATGTACCTCGGACGTAAGTGAAGTCATTTTGTGTCATTCCATAGGTAATTCGGCGTCTGGTGGTTCTTTGGTCATTACGCTTGAATAATTCTTTTTTAACAAAGCTATCAACATACGCTCAGGAAGTATTGAAAAAGTTCCTGAGCGTCTGTTGATATCTTTTTGGCATGTTACAGTTAACAACATTGTAGAATTGACAAGGTGAATGATTTTGGAATGGTTTCGGAATGAAATTGAATGAGTGTGTGGAGCGACTTTTGAGTGAATTTAATGGGAGGTAATCCAGTATTGCAAATTTTGTTCAGGATGAACAAAATTAGCAATATTGATTACCTTTCTTAATAAAGATGCAATAAAAAATATATAAATAGCTTCCTATTTCTTCAAGAACCTATGAGACGTTAACAATTTGAATTATGTCAGTGAAATCGCGATTTTTCTCTCTCAAAATTTATTTTGAATGACGTTGTTGATTCTATAGTTTTCAATGGGTTTGATCGTTTTTGAATGGTTTGAGTGATTGGAATGAATGAATCGGGCGCTGAGTGAGCGATTCAGAATGGTTTTGATTGAGGTGAATGTCAATTTCACGATGTAATTAACTGTATAACGTGAAAATAAAATACGGTACCACTTTATCATCTTGTACAATAGATTGGCATTGCTTTGCAAACACTGGAGTAAAGCATCATTGCTTCTCGGGCCCTCATTCATTGAACGTTTGACGGGAAGAGCCGTAGAATCAGTACTGATGGAGATGATTTTTAGCTTTTTTCACAAACATACATCGATCATACTGAACACGCTTCGACAAGATGTTTAACTAAAGGAGTCTTTGTGGCACGAATTAGAACTGAGAACATTGGTTGCAGAGTAGGTTCTCGGATGTCTTCAATACGGCTATACAGACATATAACTGTGGAGGCGACTTACGATAAGCCACTCTGTCATTTAGCCATAATATGAACCCCTTCAAACAACCTGTACACCCGATAGGAGATCACGTCCCGGAGGTCTCTATCTGTACTGATAGAAGAGTCTTTCTCTGCTTTCAACTCCAGACTCTATGTTACCAATCCATCACCCGTATTTAATTGCCAGTCTGTCTACAGAGCGCTACCAACATCACCATATGTTGCATGACTAAGGTACGTTTTCTTTGATAGGTGGGCCTGCATCAAACTTAATCTATTATTCAAGATCGCTTCAAAAAACGTCTTTTTGGAACCCTATATCACACTTAATTTCTAAATATGATTCTCAGCATAAGCACAATAAAGGTACAGATGAACCCGTGTGTCCCATAAGCTGACTTGTTGCTAAAGATTGATCCCTTGGAAACCCTTCGGTGTCGGATGGGAAGAATGAACTTTCACCAGCTGGTGTCAATCAGTACTTTCATTTTTGCAAATGATGTGGATTACAGCTCAAAAGCAGGGGTTGCAGAACTGTGCTGACTCAATGTTTCCTGATGCCTTTCAGAGGATGATTTACACACCTGGTCCTTTGCTTATCAAAGTGAACAGTTTTTTTCAACTTTACGAAAAGGAGGCTGGGCACTTTTGGGGATTCGACTTCATTTAAAAATGTTTTGTTCGCAATTATGTTTGCAGTTCTAAAAATTCAAAATACTGAAGTCATTCATTGCAAAAATTGTTGCAGTGTATTTTCAATGAACGACAAGTGATTATTTCCCTGGCCCTTAACACAAGTTCTGCAGTATATTTATGATTTTACAATTACATTGCACATGTGCTCAAACAGATAGACCTTTTGAAACAAAAGGTCATGGTCACCCGTCTAGGTCAAACGATAAATTCTTACTTGTTCAAAGCATAACA
This sequence comes from Fragum whitleyi, assembly GCA_948146395.1. Classification (NCBI taxonomy): domain Eukaryota; kingdom Metazoa; phylum Mollusca; class Bivalvia; order Cardiida; family Cardiidae; genus Fragum; species Fragum whitleyi. Next base: position 9,900,487 of record OX411543.1, on the reverse strand, counting down.
TATACAGAAAGGAATGGAGATCGGTTGGTGTTCTTCTTGAAATAAAACTTTGTCGAAAATTTGCTTTCTTTCATTTATTTAGGCATGCTAAAAACTTTCTTCTTGTCTGAATGAAGCTTGAATGAAATCACTACTAGGACGATCTAGTATATTTCTTTCATGTCCTAATTTTGAATGTCTTTTTTAAATTCTTGAGTAATATTTATTTGCTGAGCATTGCTTGTTTACAATAAACTCAGATCAAATGAATCACTCAGAAAAAAGCACAATTACTGTACCAAACGACTCTTCCAATAAATCGACTTTGATAGTTTTTAGATAGAATACTTAACCTGGCATTTGTTGTACGCTTTACTTTGTTTTAGCTCATCTTTTACATACCATGATACATTGCATTGTTACAGTTAACAACATCGTGAAATTGACACCTATTCCCATCAAAATCATTTTAAATCATTCACTTAACACCCAATTCAATCATTCCAAACACTCACTCAAACCAGTCAAAGACGCTCAAACCCATTGAAAAATAAAGAATCGACAACGTCTTTCAAAAAAAATTTTGACCGAGAAAAAATCTCAATTTCACTGATATAAATCAATTTTGTAAGCTTCTCAAAGGTTCTTGAATAAAAATGAAGCTGTGTATAGAACTTTTATGCATATTTAATTAAAGGGAGCCAATCAATATTGCCAATTTTGTTCATCCTGAACGAATTTGCGATGTAGAATTACTAAGTACTTCCCATTACTTTCACTCAAAACTCCCTCCACACACTCATTCAATTTTTTTCCTCAATCATTCCAAAACCATTTACCTTGTAAATTTCATGATGCTGTTAACTGTATCTGCTGCATTTGTATTCGGCAATTGTGTTCAGTATATTCGTGTAATGCACTTTTGGCTTCCGATTCATGAAATATTTCTGTTATCTGAAGAATGTGATCAAATTACAAGACAGTTTCAAATAGAAGTGGCCTAATCTTGAAATTTATTAACAAAGATAATAGTATCGCGTGGATTATTTTAACCCTGAGAAGAAAACAAATCCTTTGGCTGTGTTATCAATATGGCAAAGAGGTTCCCAAATTAGTGGAGGTAAGATCAAGTAATGTACTTACATATCATTTCCATATGCATATTAAGGAACTTTCAGGCTTATGTTATGCATGTCAAACCTGGTACAGAACCTCTTATTCGAGCGACGACCACGTCTTGTATGCGACCATTTTTACTCAGCGACTGTTTTCAAAATCCCATTCGTGAAATCAAAATATCTTGAGAAATTTATATTATAAGCATTATAGTTATTGTAAATGAATCATCCGTGTTAAAACTCGCTAGAATCGGCTCAATGAGACGATTCAATTTGTTTGTAACAAGATATATGACTTGATAAAATCACATTAACACACGTTTTCAATCTAAATTGGGTTTCTTATTTGTAAAAAAAAAGTGTACTGGTCGAACATTCATTTTAACAACCGCTTTTTGGTAAGTGTTTTTTTTAATACAAGTTTTACTGTATTTGAAGGTGCACATTCTCCGATAGGGGGGGGGGGGGGGGGGTTGTACAATTCCATTTACAAAGCGATAAATTGCTGCTATCAAAATGCCAATTTACATCTTATACATGCACATACATGTGTTTCTTTTACAAATCAGCCACAAGAAGTGGCCACGAAGATTTGTACTTTCTACTTGGCAGAAAAAATCATCACAAAAGAGTATAATTTTAATTACTCATTTCATTTTAAGCTTCGCTAAAGCTTAGAAATTCGTCTCATTATAGAGAAATATTTGCGATTTTATCTCGTGTCATTGAGTTTTTCTCCCAGGTTTTATCGTAATTTTCAAAATAGTCCGTTTATTTACATCCGAGGTTGATCGTAAGTTGGACGAGTTGTCTTTGGAATACGTAGACGCGTCGGAAATGCATCAAATGGTCGCATTACGAACATCGTATGGTGACAATGTTTTATTTTTAAAGTCTTAAAGCCTGATAATATTTGCCATGGGCGCTTGAGATATCGAAGCCTGTGATTTGATGTATGATATTTTTGACACCGTATAATGTCAAAAGCTACGATATTTCTGTTCAAAAATAATACATAAGGTGCCTGTACGCTTTAAATTGCATTTACATGTATTAGAATAGTCTGTTTGTGTATATGGTGCTATTGTATACCAATGGTTATTGTACAGCTACCCATATGGAGACAGTGTGGAGATCTCGTATGCCTTTACGACCTGTCTACAGGCTACATGTACATCCCCAATGTTCCATTGCAACTTTCAAACATTTGTTTAACTTCTTTAACAACAGTCCAAATCTACGGCACCCGTTAGAGCTAACGTTTCCTCGCAAGAACTTTGTACACATTCACACAGACATCTTACAATTTTGGGGTTACGAAGCTCATGCTCTGTACGCCAAATGTTTCACGATTTGGCGACGAAAACAAGATATTCAATTTCATGAGCGAAACTAGGATTTTGAAATTCATACGCACTCAGAAGGCGATCAACATAGAATATATAGAATATATAATTGTTTGTATGGCTATGTACTTGTTTGTACTTGTCTATAAATAAAAATTCTGTTCTGTTCTGTTCTGTTCTGATAAAGGCGATATGTGGACTTCGACAAAAGATCAATGTCCTCAATCCGCTCCAATGTTCTGTAATTTAGTGTTGGTAAATAATCAGAACATCGTAACTACAGCTGGAATAACCTTGAGTTTCGATGCTATGATTATTCCTCAACGACAATTTTCGAAGAAGGATTTATTTCTTTTTCGCACTTGCGTAATGTTCGTAATGGTAGTTACGCGCTTGAATTTGTTTGACAACGTCTGGAACGACCCCTGTAGCTCGCACTTCTAAAGCAACCGTTTCACTGACCCTTAGAAGCAAGGGTAATTGGTGCGACAACAGTTTCCGAATAAACAATGTATGTTTGATAGTGAACAATGATTGCGTCTAATACCACAAGGATGTTTATTTCGTATAACTGTCGCTTGAGACATGTCACGTGCCTGTTTTCTACCATGATTGATATACCACACGGATCCAGTACAATCCTATAGAACATTACACGCGTGCCATTGTTTTATCAAAGACGGAATCAAGCCATTACTCAACTCGATATCACGATCAAGTCAACGACTTAAATAAAGTTTGGAATTCTTCTCTAAATCCTGGTTAACATTTGCCATGGACGCCGTGTGATATTGCTAGGTTTGTTATGACACTTTCGACATTGTAAGAACTATTGTAGGCCGTACATCTCCGGTGTGGTCTCTGTGCCATGACCTTATTGTGATGCGCTAAAGAGTCAAATCCGAAACATCGCACGGTGATCCGTACGGTCTCGGTTCGGTTTTTGCATTTCTATTTTAAAAAGAAGAATGCCTAACTTATTGTAACACTAAATCCTAAGGACTAAGGCACCCGTTAAACAGTGCGATGATCGAGCAGACAACGAATGCCGCCACACGGACATCATATGATTTTGGGGTTGCAGCGAGTTTACGGGCTATAGGCTATTTTACACATTTAATCACCTGATCTGTGTACATAGATATAGGAACATACGGATTTAATGTAGTTACAAATCGAAATCTCTCAAGATTAAAGCTATGGCAAACCACCCGATGGAATGATGCAAAGGTTATTTGTGGTACATGCATCTACAGCCGATTTTGCACCGCAAAGTTAGCGATATTATATTACATGTCCTTAAATCATAAAAGACTCACTCTTCTTGGCCATTAAATTTCATTCTGCAATCTTTCCGAAATCTTTCACCCCATCAACTTCAGGATTTTATTAGCTGCACATGTAAAAGTACATGTACAGCTTTTCCGACAAGACTCATACAATGCAAAATTCACCGCAATTCGTGCAAAATGTTTTTCCTTTGCCTAAATCAAACTTTGTGTGCTCTTTGATGATTTCACCTTGAAAGAACCCTATCTACAATAACAAACAGTAGTCAATTAGAACATATACACGCTACTAAACAGAAACAGCAAAAATTAAATATTATTTTTGTAATAATATTATGATAACGGAAAAAAAACTATGCTCAGTTTAGATTGATTGATTGAATGGAGTTTAACGCCGCTTTCAACATTATTTCAGTTATATCGCGGCGGCTGGAGCACCTAACAATGGATTCCTGGTATTTCTATCACCAGTACAACCACCACATTCTTTCCTAGCCTCCAGCCGCTATCTCACATAGGTCTACGATTATCGACCCATTGGTGAGAGACAAATAGTCGGAAAGAATGAGTGCCGCCGTCGGGGATCGAACCCGCGAACTCTAGATTGACAATCCGACTACAGTTTAGAACATCGTAAATTTGACAATATGTATGATATTGAAATGATTAGGGAAAGAAATTGAATGAGCCTGAGAAGTGATTTTTGAGTGAAATTAAAGGAAGGTAAATACATATCGCAAATTTTGTTCAGGGTGAACAAAATTAGCGATATTTATTACCCCTCCCCTTTAATAAAATAAGTATACAGGCTGTATCAATAGCTTTCGTCAAGAACCAATCAAACGCTTAGTATTTAATTATGTCAGTGAACTCGCATTTCATTTCTAGTTACATTTAATTTATTTATTTTGCATGAAGTTATTGATTTTATCCCTTTTTTAGCTCACCTGAGCAAATCGTGCTCAAGGTTAGCTTTTGTGATCGTTGAATGTCCGTCGTCCGTGGTCCGTCGTGCGTCGTCCGTCGTGCGTCGTCCTCCGTCAACAATTGAAGTGTTTACACTCTAGAGGCCACAAATATTATCCAATCTTCATGAAACTTGGTCAGAATGTTTGTCAGGTCACAAGGATGAACCCTATTGAAAATGGAAAGGATCCATGCCATATCACGGGAAAAGGGACCTCAAAGACAATTTTCTTGTTTACGATCTAGAGGCCACAAATATTGTCCAATGTTCATGAAACTTGGTCAGAATGATTGTCAGGTCACAAGGATGAACCCTATCGAAAATTGAAAGGGTCCATGCCATATCACGGGAAAAGGGGCCTTAATGACAATTTTCTTGTTTACACTCTAGAGGCCGCAAATATTGTCCAATCTTCATGAAACTTGGTCAGAATCTTTGTCAGGTCACAAGGATGGACCCTATTGAAAATGGGAAGGATCCATGCCATATCACGGGAAAAGGGGCCTTAATAACAAATTTCTTGTTTTCATTCTAGAGGCCACAAATATGGCTCAATCTTCATGAAACTTGGACAGAATGTTTGTCAGGTCACAAGTATGATCCCTTGTGAAAATGGGAAGGATGCATGCCATATCACGAGAGAATGGGCCTTAATGACAATTTTCTTGTTTACTCTCTGGAGGCCTCAAATACTGTCCAATCTTCATGAAACTTGGTCAGAATGTTTGTCAGGTCAAAAGGATGAACCCTATTGAAAATGGGAAGGATCTGTGCTATGTCACTGGAAAAGGGGCCTTAATTACAAATTTCTTGTTTTCACTCTAGAGGCTACAAATATGGTCCAATCTTCATGGAACTTGGTCAGAATGTTTGTCAGGTCACAATGATGAATCCTATTGAAAATGGGAAGGATCATTGCCATATCACTGAAAAAAAATAATATGACCTTTGCTTGAAATTTGCTTATTAAATGAGACAAAGATACGAAGGTGAGCGATATAGGACCATCATGGTCCTCTTGTTACTGATTTTGGAGCGTTTTTAGCTCACCTGAGCACGAAGTGCTCAAGGTGAGCTTTTGTGGTCGCATGATGTCCGTCGTCCGTCGTCCGTCGTGTGTCGTGTGTCGTGTGTCGTGTGTCGTGTGTCGTCCGTCGTCAACATTTACCTTGTAGACACTCTAGAAGCCATATTTTTTGCTCAATCAACCTGAAAATTGGTCAGAATGATTGTCTTGATAAAATCTTGGACGAGTTCGAAATTGGGTCAAGTGGGGTCAAAAATGAGGTCACAGGGTCAAATTTTGGAAAAACCTTGTAGACACTCTAGAAGCCTTATTTTTTCGTCAATCAACCTGAAAATTGGTCAGAATCAATTTCTTGATAAAATCTAGGTCAAGTTCAAATCTGGGTCAAGTGGGGTCAGAAATGAGGTCACAGGGTCAAATCTAAGATAAACCTTGTAGACACTCTATAAGCCATATTTTTTGCTCAATCAACCTGAAAATTGGTCAGAATGATTGTCTTGATGAAATCTTGGTTGAGTTCGAAATTGGGTCAAGTGGGGTCAAAAATGAGGTCACAGGGTCAAATTTTGAAAAAACCTTGTAGACACTCTAGCAGCCTTATTTTTTCCTTAATCAACCTGAAAATTGGTCAGAATCAATTTCTTGATAAAGTGTAGGTCAAGTTCAAATCTGGGTCAAGTGGGGTCAAAAATGAGGTCACAGGGTCAAATCTTAGATAAACCTTATAGATACTCTAGAAGCCATATTTTTGGCTCAATCAATCTGAAAATTGGTCTTAATGATTGTCTTAATGAAATCTCGGTCAAGTTTGAATCTGGGTCAAGTGGGGTCAAATATGAGGTCAAGGGGTCAAATTTTAGAAAAACCTTGTAGACACTCTAGTAGCCAATATTTTCACCCTATCAACCTGAAAATTGGTCAGAATGAATGTCTTGATAAAATCTAGGTCAATTTCAAATCTGGGTCAAGTGGGGTCAAAAATGAGATCACAGGGTCAAATCTTAGATAAACCTTAAAGATACTCTAGAAGCCATATTTTTTGCCAGATCAACCTGAAAATTGGTCAGAATGATTGTCTTGATAAAATCTTGGACAAGTTCGAAAGTGGGTCAAGTGGGGTCAAAAATGAGGTCACAGGGTCAAATTTTGGAAAAACCTTGTAGACACTGTAGAAGCCTTATTTTTTCCATTATCAACCTGAAAATGGGTCAGAATAAATTTCTTGATAAAATCTAGGTCAAGTTCAATTCTGGGTCAAGTGGGGTCAAAAATGAGGTCACGGGGTCAAATCTTAGATAAACCTAGTAGATACTCTAGAAGCCATATTTTTTGCTCAATCAACCTGAAAATTGGTCTGAATGATTGTCTTGATGAAATCTCGGTCATTTCTGAATCTGGGTCAAGTGGGGTCAAAAATATGGTCAAGGGGTCAAATCTTAGATAAACCTTGTAGACACTCTAGAAGCCATTTTTTTGCTCAATCAACCTGAAATGGTCAGAATGATTGTCTTGATAAAATCTTGGACTAGTTCAAAATTGGGTCAAGTAGGGTCAAAAATGAGGTCACAAGGTCAAATATTAGAAAAACCTTGTAGACACTCTAGAAGCCATATTTTTTGCACAATCAACCTGAAAATCGGTCAGAATGATTGTCTTGATGAAATCTCGGACATGTTCAAAATTGGGTCAAGTGGGGTCAAAAATGAGGTCACGAGGTCAAACATTAGAAAAGTTTTGTAGACAGTCTTAAAGCCATATTTTTTGCTCAATCAATCTGAAAATTGGTCAGAATGATTGTCTTGATGAAATCTCGGACAATTTCATATTTGGGTCAAGTGAGGTCAAAAATGAGGTCACAGGGTTAAATATTAGAAAAACCTTATAGACACTCTTTAAGCCATATTTTTTGCTCAATCAACTTGAAAATTGGTCAGAATGATTGTCTTGATGAAATCTTGGACAAGTTCCAAATTGGGTCAAGTGGGGTCAAAAATGAGGTCACGGGGTCAAATATTAGAAAAACCTTGTAGACACTCTATAAGCCATATTTTTTGCTCAATCAACCTGAAAATTGGTTTGAATGATTGTCTTGATGAAATCTCGGTTAAGTTTCAAATTGGGACAAGTGGGGTCAAAAATGAGGTCACAGGGTCAAATATTGGAATTACCTTGTAGACACTCAAGAAGCCACAGTTTTTGCTCAATCAACCTGAAAATTGGTTGGAATGAATGTTTTCATGAAACCTTAGGTCAAGTTCAAATTTGGGTCAAGTGGAATCAAAATGAGGTCACAGGGTCAAATTTTGGAATCCTTGTAGACACTGTAGAAGCCTTATTTGTTCCTTAATCAACCTGAAAATTGGTCAGAATCAATTTCTTGATAAAATCTAGGTCAAGTTCAAATCTGGGTCAAGTTGGGTCCAAAATGAGGTCACAGGGTCAAATCTTAGATAAACCTTGTAGACACTCTAGAAGCCATATTTTTTGCTCAATCAACCTGAAAGATGGTCAGAATGATTGTCTTGATGAAATCTCGGTTTAGTTTCAAATTGGGTCGAGTGGTGTCAAAAATCAGGACACAGGGTCTAATCTTGGAAAAACCTTGTAGACACTCTATAGGTCATAGTTTTTCCCAATCATCATGAGAATGTGTCAGTTTGATAGTCTTTATAAAATCTCAGTCTGGTTTGAATTTGGGTCTAGTGTGGTTTTAAACTAGGTTAAGAGGTCAGATCTTAAGCCCATTAACTCAGGTGAGCGATTTAGGGCCACTATGGCCCTCTTGTTTGAATTGCTTGAGTGAATGATTAGAATGAATTAATTGAGCACTGATTAAGTGATTTAGAACGGTTTTGTTTGAGATTAATGTCAATTTCACGATGTTGTTAATTGTACCATGGCTGCCGTGATCGACGGGACAAAAGTGTACGAGGGTAGGAACTGAGCGGCGATTATACAGACAAAGTATGCCAACACACGTTTTGGGGTAACAGAGAGATTACCGGCATCGTACCGACTCATTAAAACCCGCCTTTCGTTCAGGATGAAAACAATTGCAAAACATTTTAGAATTGTAAGCTTGCTTTAAGCGCAGAGCTGCCTTACGTTACAAAGATCGATTCGTATCACAGCATGCGTTTGTAAGTGTATCACAGCATGCGTTTGTAAGTGTAGGAGTTTTTTTATGAATTTGAAGATTTTGCCTCTGTTACAACCGATAAGCCCTTGAACTTTTACATGGCTGACCAACTTTTAAAAGTCATTTCTCTTAATATTATTTGGTGGTGGACAAAAAATCGTTAGTGGAACACCGTTTCAAATGAGACCACACAACTACTCAACGGAATAGACCTCGGGAATAATAAGGCCTCGGGAAACGTCGGCAATGCCACGGAATAGACCTCGAGAATAATGAGGGCGCAGCCATGAAATCGCGTCATTTCGCACGTGGATTACTTAACGCCAAAAGTATCAACATGATTTTTTAGAAAACAAAAATCACTGAAATATTTAAAAGGTGCATGATAAAATCTGATCACAAAACGGAGTGCCTTACAACGTATATGAAATATACCAAAACTGGGTTTTCACGGCGTTTTGGTCACTGTCTCAAGTTCATTTGTCCATTTGTCAAGGAGCTTGGTCTCTAGTGAAAAAAAAACCTTTTACCTGGTGAGCGTGTATACGAAGTAATGATGTTCCTAGGTTAAAGGTTGACCGACAATAGAAGTTGGGATTTTCTCCTTTCATAGAACTGAAAATGAACTGTGTTTGACAAGAATTCCTTTTTTAAAACCAACTTCAAGCAAAAATATGTAATTAAATAGTAACAAGAGCCATGTCGGACATGGCCATCCCCCGCCGAGAAAGCTTGATAGTAAACTGAAGCCTAATAGATAAAGGGTTCTACTTAAAGAAATTAAGCCCCTACAAAATCTAAGTCTTTTAAATAACAAAGGACAATAACTCCAAAATTATGCAAGCCAGAGTTATAGTTCTTGTGCACTGTACTCCTCTTCCATGGGATCTATCCACCCATAATGTTTCAAGTTGATAGCTAAAATACTTTAGGAGATATGCTCCGGACAAAATCTAAGTCTTAACAATAACAAAGGGCAATAACTCCAAAATAATACAAGCCAGAGTTATAGTTCTTGTGCACTGCACTTCTCCTCCAAGAGATCTATCCTGCCATAATGTTTCAAGTTGATAGCTATAACAAAGGGCAATAACTCCAAAATTATGCAAGCCAGAGTTACTCCTCTTCCATGAGACTTATCCACCCATAAAGTTTCAAGTTGATAGCTAAAATACTTTAGTAGATATGCTCCGGACATAATCTAAGTCTTAAAAATAACAAAGGGCAATAACTCCAAAATTATTCAAGCAAGAGTTGTAGTTCTTGTTCACTGCACATTTCCTTCTTGAGAACTATCCTGCTATAAAGTTTCAAGTTGATAGCTTAAATACTTTAGGAGATATGCTCCGGACAAAATCTAAATCTTGAAAATAACAAAGGGCAATAACTCCTAAATCATTCAAGCAAGAGTTGTAGTTCTTGTGCACTGTACTTCTCCTCCATGAGATCTATCCACCCATAAAGTTTCAAGTTGAAAGCTAAAATACTTTAGGAGATATGCTCCGGGAAAATCTAAGTCTTAAAAATAACAAAGGGCAATAACTCCAAAATTATTCAAGCAAGAGTTGTAGTTCTTGTGCACTGCACTTCTCCTCTATGAGATCTATCCTCCCATAAAGTTTCAAGTTGATAGCTAAAATACTTTAGGAGATATGCTCTGGACAAAATCTAAGTCTTAAAAATAACAAAGGACAATAACTCCAAATTATACAAGCAAGAGTTGTAGTTCTTGTGCTCTGCTCTTCTCCTCAGTAAGATCTATCCACCCATAAAGTTTCAAGTTGATAGCTATTTTACTTTAAGATATGCTCCGGACATAATCTAAGTCTTAAAAATAACAAAGGGCAATAACTCCAAAATTATGCAAGCAAGAGTTGTAGTTCTTGTGCACTGCACTTCTCCTCCATGAGATCTATCCACCCATAAAGTTTCAAGTTGATAACTATTATACTTTAGGAGATATGCTCCGGACAATATCGAAGTCTTAAAAATAACAAAGGGCAATAACTCCAAACTTATTCAAGCAAGAGTTGTAGTTCTTGTGCACTGTACTTCTCCTCCATGAGATCTATCCACCCATAAAGTTTCAAGTTGAAAGCTAAAATACTTTAGGAGATATGCTCCGGACAAAATCTAAGTCTTTTAAATAACAAAGGACAATAACTCAAAATTATGCAAGCCAGAGTTATAGTTCTTGTGCACTGCACTTCTCCTCTATAAGATCTATCCTCCCATAAAGTTTCAAGTTGATAGCTAAAATACTTTAGGAGATATGCTCCGGACATAATCTAAGTCTTAAAAATAACAAAGGGCAATAACTCCAAAATTATGCAAGCAAGAGTTGTAGTTCTTATGCACTGCACTTCTCCTCCATAAGATCTATCCACCCACAAAGTTTTAAGTTGATAGCTATTATACTTTAGGAGATATGCTCCGGACAAGTTTAGTGACGGAAGGACGGAATGACGGAACCGGAATGACGGAATGACGGAATGACGGACGGAGAGCATTACTATATCCCCGAAAACGGCGGGGGATAACAAGTACACCGTATGATTGTTGTGTGACTGGTGATGTTGAGAAGTATATCCCGTGCTCATCATTTTTCCTTTCTATAATTATTTAGATTACAATAATATTAATCAAATACGGTAGACGAAACCCCTAACTGTTATATTCTATTCACCTACCGATCGATCAATAATCGGGTTAATCAGGCGGTAATTTGATTACTCTGGTGTTAATTGAGTCATACTTTGGTTCCACTTGAACCTCTTTACCTCTCGTTTGATTGTTCAACATCCATATTCTGTGTTTACATGCCAACGCGGTAAATGTTTATCTATATTTTGTCTGCATTATCAGTTCAAGTGCATTATCGTGTTTTTATAGATCAATCATATGCTTATACACCTCGAAATTTCGCAAAATTCAGCCCGATGAGCAGAGTTCGAGATTGCAGTTTCGATCCTCGGAATGGCTGGCTTACGCAGTTATACATACTGACGTCAACCAAAAACTCTTCAGTCATATAGAAAGTGCAATAATTTTCAATTAAACATTCCATGATAAAAAATCCTATTTCATATTCAATACAAATTCATTGCAGTCCGCGTCAATCAAGAACTGTGTTTGGGTGGAAATTTGTATAGGATTCATACAGATTCAAAGATTGGCCACTCCTTTTTTGAGATAATAACAGGGTTGACCATTTTTACAAGATATCAAAATATCAAGTCATCAAACAATGGATGTCTACATACGTCTTGTCCATAAGCCCTTACATACTCCTTTGTCAAAGATTTGGAAATCAAATACTGTTTACGTCAATAACGTTGTCCGATGCAGTTGACTTATCCTTCAGACGTAACAAGTGGCCTAACTTCACTTAGTCTACCAGATTATCTGCTGCTAACGTTCTAACCCAATTTCAGGAGGTAAATATTAGGATGCCAATACTTGTTTTATCGCCTTTTTCATAAAATGGGTTGCGTAAATCACTGGCATATCCAATGCTTAAGGCACAAGCGTAATTTCGTATCACAATGTTAGGAAGACGCACGCTATGCTCGAAAACATAGTGACTGCAACTCTAAAATTCATGAAATCGAAATCTTTCATTTGACACGTGTAGAAGGAGTTTTATCAAAGGTAACCTATTTTTACACGATGTAAGGTGTCATACAGAAAAGAAATTCCAATTTTACACCGGGTCGGTTTTTTTATGCTTGACATGGAGCACGTTACGTCATTTTGCGGAAACTGGTAGAAGTTTTGTACAATGTTCCACTTTTTCCCTAACCAACTCATCGTCGGCGTCGCTTATACATGTATGATGGAGATTATTAATAGACGGATATTCCGTCATCAAAATTAAGCATTCCTTGCTTCAAAGACACCAAGATAAACTGAACAACGGAATCTTGTATGTATCCCCCTGATGAAGACATATACTAGTTTCAAAAGAATTATTGGGCTCTACTAGATGTCAAAATTACGATGACAGTCGATATATATCTCGACATGTTGACCATTTGTGTCTTTCTGCTATCCTACATATAGAAGACTTGACCAAATGAACTTGTGAATCTTTAACGAATAAAATGAATGTCGGTTTTTTTTATGTCGTATTGTAAATCGAAAGAAAAGAAGTCGTCTGATTTTTAACGACAAGTTACAGGACGTCAAAAAGATAACGACACCCTTGTTCTTGGAAATGGCGTATATGTTCATTTAGGCAAGTCTTCCATTTTTATGCCGTAAAGAATACATATATATGGTAAATATGTCGAGGTATATATGGACTTTTCATCGTCGTTTTGACATCTTGCTGAATACGTCTTTGGAGGCTAGTATATGTCTTCACTAGTGGGGGTACATACACGCTTCGGTACTGAACCCGTGCTTCTCATAACCACCATATCGTATGTGCAATAATAAAAAAATAAGGTTCAGGACAATGTTAGCATAAAAGACAAAGATAACCGTTGGCTATGTTTTGACTGGAAGTTGATTTCAGCCATAAGAATCTTTGACTTAATTGCAATGATGTACTTGTTTTTTTATTGTGTGTTTTTTTTAAATCAAACATTACGGGCTTTTTCAACAATTTGCAATATTTTATACAATTGGGGGTAGATATAGAGAAAGGGTCGGTCACATTGTATTGTTGAGAAAATTGAAAAGGCAATAATTCATTTTCTACTTAATTGATGTTGTTTTCACAAAATTATAATAGCTTTAAAATATTCTAAAAGTGCGTGTCTTCTGAGTGAGAGGAGAAAATGCGTTATGACCTTGAAATAAATTGTATTATGTATTGAAATTGTGACTATGTACTACGTACACGTCTATTAAAATGATTGTTCTGTTCTGTTCTTCTGATCACATGCCCTTCCGGACACTAGTGGACGTCCGGTCATATGGAATATAGGCATTTAGATGTGACTGGACGAGTATAAGTTCACAGGTCTTCTTACCATTTCTTCCCAACTTTTGTAAGTATCATTGACTAATTTAGACGATATGCCTAGTGATTTAAAATATAACTGTGATCAAGATGATATTATTCGCTAAATGTTTAAGAAATAATATCCCGCTTTGCACGTTTACATACGTGCAAAGCAGGTTGTAGGTTTTAAACGCCCACATATGCAGGCAAGTTTTCGTTATGTCGGTCAAGCATGATTTATTTGATAATATGTACCTTGCAGTTTTAAAAGACCTTCCTAAATCACTACATGTAAGCTATGCGACGGTTCATTTGCTACTACTTAAAATGTATTTATGATACGAAAGGGTAGGCATTAATATATCGAAAGTTATTAAATACCGAAGGAAGAAACACTCGTCCCGCGGTTAGCTTATTCAGTAAGAATTGTGTTTTACTCGGTGTGCGATCTCTGGCTTAGAAGTGGGGGAGTTGTAGCGAAGTATTGGAATTGTTATTGAAATCGCCGACAATTGCAGAGGAATTCTATTTTATACTTGTTATTGTGGAGTGTTTTCCTTTTAGCATTGTTGCTCTTGGTGGATTTGAAGATTTTTGGATTCCTTACATGATATTACTAGAACAAGGTCAGTGGCTCTTCTATTTACTCGACCAATTTTATATAAGTACGCCAATAACCTATATGTTCAAAAGACTGCCAGTTATTGAAAGTTTCAATTGTAGTTTTTTAAAACCGCGTTATGTTTCAACCTCTTTGTTTTATATCCACTCATTAAAATCGAGAAAACTTAGCAGTAAAGGGAGAATATGATTAATTGTAAAATAAGGACAACATTTTTGTAAATCTTATGATTCCTGGATGACATGTATTTCAGCCGTCGAGGCAAAATTTGAAGCTCTGGACATTTTCATTACCCATTTTAGAATAAAACTTGCAGTTTTGTCCATCACAAATAACTACATTTCATACATCGGGGTTTGAAGCAAATAGAACTTAAAAAAATATTTTTATATACTTTCATGATATCGTATTCTAATATTGCGCGTGTTTACCAATTTCTTGCATTCTGATAAGCGAAAATATATGTGACCCGTCACGCGAAAAAGGACCATCCGAGAATTCTTTAAAATGAATTATTGAAAAAAAGAGATTTGATCCAGCATAGGTCATCCAGAAGTTGAATTTCAAAAATTCTTTTACTGGAGGGTAGTTTGATTATTCTAGATTCAGAAAATAAACACGGTGCAAAAAGTTTCCACCCTAGTCAGCGCAGTCTGACTAGGGTCGACACTTTACGCACTACCCAGATGGTCCATTTTCGAGTGACAGGTTACACGTATTTCATACACATACCTTCAGCCGATATCTTTTTCGTAGATGTATGCTTGTAAATAAAGCATTCCACATGTCTAAAAATTGATAAAATACCTTTTTACTTGATATTTTTTTTTTATTAAATCTTACGGAATGAAGAGAACACGTTTTTTCGCTTTCATTGAGATATAGAATAGAATATAATCATATCTTTAAATTTGTCAAATCATGTCCATATGTACATGTTGCTTGCTTAGACGTTAGTTTCAAATCTCAATAGTTCGCTAACACAAAAACTCGCTATCAACGTTTTACTTTTATCGCATCACAAACAACATCTTTGTTGTTTGAATTAATTTCAAAGGTAACGATATTGATATATAGACATGCATTTATATTTTCAAAATTCTACATATATGCACATAAACGTAGTTGGAATAGAAAAATGTGCGTATGACAAGCGATTTCTCATTTTTACTTGTATAAATACGCAAAGAAGATTCAAACATGCGTATGGTAATGAATTAAGTTTCATATCTCCGTGAAATCGAAATATATTCTCTTTATATCTTATAATATATGTAATATCATGAACGACAAATGCAGAGATTTATAATATATAAAACATATTTCTAATGAAACTACTTCGTGGACAATCAGAGAAATTAGCTGCATAATTATTTTTTTCTTGAAGTATGAAGCCATTTTTTCAGCCAATAAGTATATACAAAAATGATTGAATCAACCAGAATCAATTAAAATTAAAATATTTTCACATATAAAAAAATACGTAATCTAAGCATGACTGAACTTAGGAGAAAGAATTTGCAAGGCGAGTGTTGAAAATGATTATAAAGAACAGCGGCAGCAACAATAAAAATATTTTAAATCGCTTACTCAGCGCTCCGCTCATTCCTTCCAAACACTCTCTCAAACCATTCAAAATCGCCAAAAAAATGGTTAAAAACTACAACTACACTCAAAATAAATGTAGCTACAACAAACAACCCGTGATTTCACTGACAGAATTGAATTTGCACACATATGATTGGTTCTTGAAGAAATGTGAAGCTATGAATAGAGCTTATATATTTTATTAAAGGGAGGTGATAAATGTCGCTAATTAACAAATTTAGCGATATTGGATTATCTCCCTTTAATTTCACTCAAAACTCACTCATTACAATCATTCTATTTCATTCCAAAACTTAATCACCCTATCAATTTATTCGATCTTGTTAACTGTAAAAACGACAAGAGCAGGTTATAGAAATAATTTATCAACGGTAGTAGACCCATTATAGTTTCGCAACATGTTAACCCAGGTTTCCTAATGAAAACTCGTTTAACACTGTTAACGTTCATGACTTCCCTAAACATTGTGAAACTATTACGGATCTACTACCCAACCCTTAGACGATCACGTTAGCGGTATCTATTCTAGGAGTGGGATTGCGCATTTTACCACATACTTTTGAAAAGTCCCCCCTATTTTTGAAGATGGTGTGTGTGTCGGGGGGGGGGGGGGGGGGGGGTACATACAGAAAGAGCAAAATTCCCATTCTTTCTGGTAAATTTGCCGATTTTTAACGACATTTCCCCCTACTTTCTGAATCCAAGAACAGATACTGCCGTCGAAACTAAAGTTATATTCGTCATTTAGTTAGGAAATTGCTGTTGCTTTTTCACAAAATACCTACTTTGGCAACTATTCTATAACCACTTAATCACCCATTTAAGGATAAAAAAAATGATAAAAAAACAGTACTGAGTTTATTTTAGGTGTTGTTGTTTCTCTCTCTTTTTCTGTTCTGTTAATGTATCTTTCAAGAACTCCCCGATCAAGTCGGGAGAGTGGTGTTTCAAGCCATTTTTGTCCTCGTGATTTTAAGATAATAATATGGATTCTTAAAAAATAAATCACAAAACATATTAAAGTGCACAAATGCCTTCTTTTACAATAACTTTAAGATAAACAGGTTGGAAGGAATGTTGTTAGATATACTTCTGCCTAAAAGATACGTCCATAAATGCATATTCTCTAAATAACTTTTAAAACCGTTCATGACTTAAATTGTATTTTCTATTTTTAATTCCTGTCAAAACTAACTGCCTTTTCTAGACCTAACTTTTGACTATTTCGTTCCATGTGCCTTTCCGTATCTAGCAACGCCTGCTCAATATACGTGTCCCCTTCTCTTGCAGGTCTGATGCACAAAGGTTTGTTGAAAATATTCAATGTGCTTTCAAAAACATTTTAGCACATAGCAATAAACCGTTTAAAAAACTTCGCATTTTCGCTGGCGTCAAATATTACGCACGACAGTTATCATCCAAACTTGGGTCTACGGAGACAAGCCGACAAAACTATGCTATACGCTATAATTACGGACTTTAAACTGTTCCTGAAACTTCCTGGATGGTTTTAAAAACGTTCAAAATACATTAAACGATTTTTTTCCAATGGAATTTCAAAGACTGTTGAAACTAAACATGCGTTTTAGTCTTGCTCGTAAATGCGGGAACAAGACACCAACATCAAGCCGTATTGTTAGGATACTGTAGCAGATGAACTGATAATTATTAGTACAATAACGATTAGTAAATCTGGTACGTGACATGATTACTATAACGGTTTATAAGCCAATTTTCTAAAAAAAAAAATGACGGTTTGAAAGCCCGCTTGAAAATTGTCGACTGTTACTCGTCAAGCGTCCATAAATTTTAGTTCCCAATTTTTATCCTCTTATGGACAGGTATTCACAATGAGCACGGGCAAGAAAGCTACTGCATCCACTCTCAAACCATAAAATATGAGTAGAACACGAAAGATCTGTCAGGCAAATTGTAAAGCTTTTAAATACATTTTTATTGTGCAGACATGGCAGTAGCCATTGTAATCCTTGTTATCTTTTTTGGTGGTGTTGTAAAGCCAGGTCATTCTGTTAAACAACGGTCTCGGGTACAGTTAAGAACGTCATGAAATTGACAAGATGAATGATTTTGAAAAAAAAAAAATTGAATGAGTGTATGGAGCGAGTTTTGTGTAAAATTAAAGGGTGGTTATCCAATATCGCTAATTTTGTTCAAGATGAACAAAATTTGCGATATATATTACCTCCCTTTAATGAAATATGTGCCCTTTTCTGTTTGTCTTGGGCCAATCAGCCACTTTAAAATCCATACTGGCCAACATAATCGTAGAATAATTTGATCGAATTGAATTAAATGTTGATCGTCTTTGACGATTTCGAGATGTTTGCTAATGATTTCGGAGCGTTTTTGATCGATTTGAGTAAGTGTTTGGAATGAATAAGTGGAGCGATGCGTGAACGAGTAAGAATGGTTTTGATCGGAATGACAGTCAATTTCACGATGTTGTTAACTGTAGCATCATTATTTCATCCCATACATGCGGCTAAATGGTTGTTCTACAAAAAGTAGCATTTTTTTAAATTCGTAAAAAGGTTTTTAATCATTTCATTTTATATGTTGTGGACGTTTCTTTTGGAGTTCAGAAATATGAAAGAAGTTATAGAAAAAAAACTAGTTAATATTCACGTATGCTCGTACAGTTACATACAGTTATTTAAATTCTAAGTTTCAGAAAATTGTCAGTTGAAAATGAGAAAAGATTTTATAACCTCGGGCCCTGATGGTTAACCGATGTTATTTCTTGTGAAATAAACTCATCAAAATTATTATACTTTAAAGCTGAATATTACTCGCTAATTTTAAGGAACTAGCCTCATGAAAAGTGACCGAAATCTGTCACTGTCCCAGATGATATTTATAGATTTGCGACAGCTTTCCGTCACAAGTTTTGGGGTAACTTTGGGGATACCTTTTCAGACCGTGATCGGTTTTGAAAAAAAAAAGAAAAAAAAAACAAAAAAAACGTGTTAGCTACAATTGACAAGGTGAATGATTTTCAATAATTTCCAAATGCAACGAAATGAGCTTGAGGAGCGAGTTTTAATGAAATTAACAAGAGATAATCCAATATCACTTATTTTGTCAAGTCGAAATAAACGAAATTTCTTAACCACCCCACTCCTTTTTAATAAAAGCTACATATTCTTTTTTTAATTAGTGTAACTACCGAGGTCCTTAATTAAGTGGTGCCCATTTAGGTTCAATTTAGTATTTCTCAAGACTTCTTGGACAAGTTGAAGTTACGACATTTTTGTCGCCAAACTATGATTTCAGCTTTCATGATATTCATGTTCTTCCAGGACAAAGATGATGGGTTATAATAACCGAAAGTTCCGAGTGACCGCTTAAATAACAAATCTCAAATTGAAACACGTAAGGTGAATTATATTAGAAATGCAACTATCGAATAAAAATACTCACTTTCATCTATGTTTTAAATCTATTTACGAAAATGATTCCTGGGTAACCCCGTATCAGTCTCCTAAATATTAGTATGATTACATGCGAATAACATTTGTCTGCCTTTTATGAGCGAAGGTAAATTCCATATAGTTTATTTAGTGAGATACTTTTCTTAGAAGTTAAAGCTTGCATGGATGTCATCAAAATCTCACAAGAATTATCCCAGGGGACCCTTTAACAGAAGGGATATATTCTCTATAATGAAAATCCCCCCGTTTATAAGCAGAGATTGTTGCCATATATGAAATATATTCAATCAACATTTTAAAGAAATGATACGTGTATGGCTTTTAATTTGCGTGGCAAGTTAAAATTGTTTGGTATGATACCTTGATATTACCGATTGGCCACATTTCCATATAATGCATATATTGAGAAGTTTTTAAAATATCTCTATCGCCTTACTATGCGAACAGGGACGTTCATCATCAGCACCTTCAGTGGTTTGATTGTATTTAGTGTCTTGAAGGACTAATAAGACACATTGAAATCCGCACCTGCCAATAAAATATGGAGATACAGTTAGTTACATCATGAAATTTACAAGGTGAATGATTTTGGAATGATTAAGGAATGAAATTGATTGAGTGCGTGGAGCAAGTTTTGAGTGAATTTAATGGGAGGTAATCCAATATCGCAAATTTTGTTCAGGATGAACAAAATTAGCGATATTGATTGCCTCCTTTTAATAATATATGCATAAAAGTTCTAAAGATAGCTTCCTTCAAGAACCTATTAGACGCTTGAAATTTGAATTATGTCGGTGAAATCGCGTTTTTTTCTGTATCCAAATTTATTTTGAATGACGTTGTTTAATCTATATTTTTTCAATGGGTTTGAGCGTCTTGAATGGTTTGAGTGAGTATTTGGAATGAATGAATAGAGCGCTGAGTGAGCGATTAAGAATGGTTATGATTGAGGCGAATGTCAATTACACGATGTTGTTAACTGTAAATTGATCGATGAGAATGAAATGTAGATCGTTTTGAACGCTTTTGAAGTGTTTTTGAAGTGTTTTTGAAAAGTTCGGAAAGCTTTTGAATGGTCTAAGTAACTGTTTGGAATGAATGAATGGAGCGCTGAGCTAGCAATTTAGAATTGTTTTGATCGAGGTAAATGTCAATCAATTTCATTCCAAAATGATTTACCTTGTTAATTTCACGATGTTGACAACTGTAAATACTCGCCAATTGGATTCTGATTATTTTAAAAAATTTCATAACGTTTACGTATTATATCTCGAAAATTTAACTTTAACATTTTTCTGGTACAAATTTCTTAGGATAAGATCTAGTAGTATTTAAAGATCAGATAACAATTTCTCGCGTTGAAAATAATACAATTATAAAAGATTATCACGCTAGTATTTTATGAAAGACGCGACTGTCAAAAAGGGACCAAATTCGATTCATTCTTCTCTAAGAATACGCCAAATCGGAAGTCGTTTCACATAGAAATAGAAGATACTTCACTAAATGACTATGTACACAATTATGATACAATGTGGTAAAGGCAGGGAGGTCGTTTAGAAGTTAATTTCAGTGTAGTTAATAACAGTGGTGTTTAGTTGTCGCTTTAAACAAGTTTTACTGTATTTATTTCACGGGGCTCCCAAGTGACCTTTCTTTGCATGACGTGTTACATTTGATTGTTGCTTTGCACCAGCAACTTTCCAGTTTCTAATTCTAACCTTGAAGAGAATTAACTTGTTTCCTCTGGAGAAGAAGCTCACATGTTTTTTCCCGGTTTTAATAAAGAGGCTTTTGTTAGAAAGGGCCATTATTTAAGTAGTAAAATACCAGGGTGCTCATAAACTATAAAGAGGCAGGAAAATTACTACTTTTAGAGGAGAAATAATGGCGCAAATGAATCCGAATTGTTTAATTATACTTTATTTCAGTCTGAAATCTTTGGGTATTTTATGTGGTTTATACTCTAGACGAAAATTCCTTTGGGCCATAGAAATAAAAGTGTTTTTGTTTCAAAATAGTATTCATGTTAAATTTGTTTTTCGCGAAGAAAGTATGCTGAGTTAGTAATGGTAAATTATGAGGTTATTAAACAGACAATCTAGTGCAGTGCCATTTTCTTTAAATCCTTTTCTCAAAAACAATTTTAATCCTTTCATATACTCTCATGGCGTTACTTTGAAAATGTGTTGAATCCTGACACCTTATAACTGTCCATACTCGGTAACCCAGTGTCGCCCCCATTTCGAACACTTCATTCATCGATCCTGGGACAACTTACTAGCATTTCTTCCTTTTAATGAATAATTCATAAGGCATTCTTATTGGTGATCTCAAGTTTTTGGTGAGAAAAAAAAATGGTCTAATCATAGTCTGAATTGCACTTCATTTCTATTTGAAGCATATCCAAATTTCAAACTGCCCTATCGAGGCTTTCTTTTCTTACAAACATAACAATTACGTCATAACCTACGTCAGCGGACACAAATTTAGCCATTCTATTTTCATAACAAATCCCCCCGAGCTCCAACTGAATTTACATTTAAACATTTCCGACAAATCTAGGCTATCTGGTATCTTGAACCATGTTCGCTGTATCTTGTTGTTTTGTCAAATATCAAAATCAAATAGGCAAACATCCTACAGCCTTGCTATATGAAATATGGTTTAACCCCTCGAGTTTCTAGATTACTTTTAGCATCAGAAATAATCGGTTCAAGCTCTTTGTGGAGGAGAAGTATTAGGTCATCATAGTTTTGATGGTATTTAAAATTATCAAAATTATTCATAGAACAAAATTTCGCTAGCGTATTGTCCCAGGGGGAATGAATGGAATGTAAATAATGATTTACGCGCGGCCTCGGAGATGTCGCAAAGATATTCAATCGTCAGGTATTCGAAGAATCCTTTAGTTTATATTTAGAACGCTGACCAGAACGTTTAAGGGTATGACGACGGTTCAAAGTAGTGGACCCGAAATAGTTCCGCAACATTTCGGAAGTAATGAACTTTCCAATGTTAACCGATGATTCCTAACGAAATCATTAGAAAATTCGTCGACTTTGAGAAAGCCTTTGATAGTGTTATTAGAGATGCATTATGGGTAAAATTAGTAAAATCCGGTTTAAGCTGTAAAATGCTCACGATGCTAAAATCTATTTATAGCTATGTAAAATCATGTGTCAAATTATCAAATAAGGGAGACTACTCGGATGCATTCGATGTTCTAGTTGGAGTAAAACAAGGGGAGCCACTTTCTTCTACGATGTTTGCTCTCTTTGTTAACGACATCTCAGAAATTATTATTCAAGAAAATTTATCAGAAGCTGACATAAATCTCTTATCTATATACATGCTGCTGTTTGCCGATGATATTTGTCTCTTTAGTACAGATTACAAAACACTTCAATGCCATTTAGATGAATTATACCAGTATTCTATGAAATGGGGTTTAAAAATAAACGTTGATAAAACAAAAAATTGTATTTTTGAAAAAAGGAAAACCCACAACCAACCTACATTTGTGATTAACGGTATTGAAATAGAACAGGTGGATAACTTTTGTTATCTAGGAATAACCTTCAATTACACTGGTAGTTTAAAAAAAGCGATTAAGTCCCTTATTGAAAAAGCAAATCGAGCTTATTATTCTTTATTATCTACATTTTCTAGAATTAAACTAGATATCAAGACAAAATTGAAATTATTTGATGCCATGGTCGTACCCATACTAACATATGGGGCACCCGTATGGGGGGCTTATAGCTGCACTGAAATAGATAGAATTCACATCAAGTTTTGCAAGTACCTTTTATCCGTGAATAAACAAACACCAAATTACGCTGTTTTGGGAGAGCTAGGTCGCTACCCGATAACTACTATTTGCAAAGAAAGAGCTTTGAATTACTGGGAAAAAATAATGAAAAATTCTAACACTTTAATTCATAGAGCTTTTAAAAAGCAAATAAATACTACAAATAGTGGTAATTGGGCTAATGCAATTCGTCGTTTGATTGACGATTTAGGGTTTTCTAATTGTTTCTATGATTTTGATTCAAATTTAAATTATTCAAATACTTTCAAAACCAGAATAAGAGATCAATTCGTACAAGAATGGAAATCGAAATTATCAAGTATGTCAAAAATGATTTATTATATTAATTTTAAGGATGTTTTTCAATACGAAAACTACCTTGATCTACCTTTAAGTACAAAATCTAAAAAAGAAGTTACACGCTTTCGACTAGGTTCACACTCGTTAGAAATTGAAGTCGGTAGGCATTTGAATATTAACAGAAATGAAAGAATTTGTAAAAATTGTAATCTTAATTTAGTGGAAACCGAATACCATTTCATTATGATATGTCCGAAATATAGAGAGTTACGACAAAAATATTTTAAAAATACATCGTTTCCTACAATAAACAAATTCTATAATTTAATGAAATTACAAAATAGAAAATCTACTGTTAATTTAGCACTATTCATTAAAGATGCATACAACGTTAGAACGTGAAACACCCAAATCACTCTTCAGCTTAATCGTAATTTACCAGGTTTTCATATGCTCGCAGATATAACTCAAGTAAGTTGTATCTTAGAGGGTTTGAAAGCTTGTTGAAAACTAATTAGTTTTTTTTTTATGGTTGAGCGACCAAAGCATAGTAAATACAGCCTTGATGTAGCTGTGTTTACGTTGGTTTGATTGCTCATCAGGAAAACGAATAAATAATTAAATAATTTTCTACATTGTATTCAAAATCGAACTTTTGATATTGTTTTATTTATTTGTCATCTTTCATTTGTTTATTTGTTTGTCATGTTCCGTATTGTTATTATATTGTGAGACGGCCAAGGGCAATATTGTTGCCGACATGCCGTATTATGAAATAAAAAAAAAAAAAAAATCTATTTGAAGCATATCCAAATCATTAGAAAATTCGGTTAACATAATGAACGTTTATTACTTCCGAAAAAGTTAGGAACTATTACGGGTCCACTACACCAAGGTAGAGGCAGTGTAATATTCAATTTTGAAATCAACCGGTCATACAGATTTCTCAGGTAACTTCGTAACCTTCAGATACCATTGTAATCGACTAGCGAAAGTTAAATACGTAATTATATCATGACGGTGAAACCTAAAAAGGTTAAATTTGCTGCTCCGAAGTGTCACCACGTAGTTCTTGGAATGCTAAAATCGAACCGGTTTAAAAGATTTCAAATGCGCCTTTTCTAAACACAAGTTCTGTACTTTCTTCTCCGACAATTTATTTAGTGATCACCTACGTTAAGTAACGGTCACAAATCTCTTTTCTTACGTTATTCTTTTCAAAGGATTAATACCATCACATATCATTTACTTTCCACAAGTTATCGCCCATGTAACTAGAAAAAACTAGAAAGCCATGAATGGCTTGAGTCGCTCCACAGGCTTGAAATTCTTGTAAAAGTAAATAAATATTTTGACTAGATTTTTAGATATTTGGGGTTATACTGATGTTGAAAATGATTTTCAAAGTTTCAGCTATATAACAAATAGAGAAATGACCTCAGCTCTTAAAAGACATATTGTTGATCAAATCAAAATAGTTTTGGCTGCATGATAATGGGTCACCCAAAGATCATACCAAAAATGTTTGATTGATATCTGAGAAAATGATTTTCATAGTTTCACTATTTAACATATTGAGAAATGACCTCCGCCCATAAAATATATATTTTTCATCCAATCAAAATAATTTTTGGTACACTGATAAAAGGTCATTCAAGGATCATTTCAGTGAAATTTGGTTGATATCCAAAAATTAGATTCTGAGAAAATGATTTTCAAAGTTTCCACTATATAACATATAGAGAAATGACCTCCGCCCATAAAATGCATAAATTCCAACCGATCACAGTGATTTTTTGTAGACTGATAAAGGGTCATTCAAGGATTATTCCAGTGAAATTTTGTTGATATCCATCGGTTACATTCTAGGAAAATGATTTTCAAAGTTTCCACTATATAACATATAGAGAAATGACCTCCGCCCATGAAATGCATAAATTCCAACCGATCACAGCGATGTTTGTAGACTGATAAAGGGTCACCCAAGGATCATTACAGTGAAATTTAATTGGTATCCATCGATAAGAATCTGAGAAAACTCACTTTTTACCATATTTGGAAATTAGCCACGCCCATTAAATCTATGTTTTTCATCGAATCAAAATTTCTTGAACAACTTCGAAAGAGGGCCACCCAAGGATCATTCCTGTGAAGTTTGGTTGAAATTCACCCAGTAGTTTCTGAGGAGAAGATTTTTTAAAGAAAAGTTTACGACAGGACGCACGGACGGACGCACGACGGACACAACGCCACGACAACAGCCCCAGTGGCTTTCAGCCAGTGGAGCTAAAAATCATTAAATATCACACTGCTGTAAAGATGTCTACCTAGGAGTGAATGATGCCATTCTAAATTCATCACTTTATCAGAGAACCGTATGTTGTTGGTGCGTACTGGTGTTGTGCTGACGGATTGCTTCCAATGAGTACCCACCAACATAGAAGTATGACAATCTTATTATATACTTTGATATTGTCTCTATGTATTTGAACGGGAGGAAAGTGTGCAATATTTTTTTATATTGCATACTTTGATATTGCACTAAGATTATTTTCACGTGCACAAGTGGACTGCACTACTTTCTGGCTGCTACCTCGCCATAAGTCAACATAAAATCACATTATCAACGGTTTCTTTTTGCGTTCAATATTCGGGAAATTGCTTCGTCAGAGTCAAGAAATACGTTTCAAGTTCTTTGAATTTTTAAAGGGCAATACATCACTATTTGTTTTCATCCGAGAAATAAACCACTTCATCCCCTCTCCCTCTCCGTCTTTCCTCAGATCCCCCCCCCCTCTCATATCTCTTCCAACTCACTGTTTTTGTTTGCTCACCTGAGCACGAAGTGCTCAAGGTGAGCTATTGGGATCGTAGAATGTCCGTCGTCAGTCGTGCGTCGTCCGTCGTCCACAATTTCTTTAAACATCTTCTCCTCCTAAACCAGTGGGCCAATCTTGATGAAACTTGGCAGGGATGTTCCTTGGGTCAAGCTCTACCAAAGTTGTTCAAATGAATGAAATCCACCCTTAACTTTCCCTTTACCCTTAACAAAAAGGGTGAAAATATGAAAATCTTTCAAAATCTTCTTCTCTGAAACCAGAAGGCAGACAGCTTTCATATTTGGTATGTAGCATCATCTAGTGGACCTCTACCAAGTTTGTTCATATCAAGACCCTGGGGTAATATTTGGGCTTTGCCCGGGCCCAACCCTTTTTACATAGAATCAAAGAGCGAAAATCTTTAAAAATCTTCTTCTCTGAAACCAGATGGCAGACAGCTTTCATATTTGGTATGTAGCATCACCTAGGGGCCTCTACCAAGTTTGTTCGTATCAAGACCCTTGGGTCATATTTGGGCTTTGCACAGGTGCATCCCTTTGTCTCTTATGAGCACGAAGGGTAAAAAAATGAAAATCTTCAAAAATCTTCTTCTATGAAACCAGAAGGCAGACAGCTTTCATATTTAGTATGTAGCATCATCTAGTAGACCTCTACCAAGTTCATATCAAGACCCTAGGATGATATTTGGGCTCCATCTGGGCGCAACCCTTTTTACATAGAATCAAAGAGCGAAAATCTTTTAAAATCTTCTTTAATCGAAACCAGAGGGCACACTGCTTTCATTTTTGGTATGCAGTATCATCTAGTGGGCCCCTACTAAGTTTGTTCATATCAAGACCCTTGGGTCATATTTGGGCTCCACCCGGGCGCATCCCTTTCAGCTCATCTGAGCATGAAGGGTGAAAATATGAAAATCTTTCAAAATCTTCTTTTTTGAAACCAGTGGGCAGACAGCTTTTAACATTTAGTATGTAGCATCATCTTATGGACCTTTTCCAAGTTAGTTCATATCAAGACCCTGGGTTCACATTTGGGGTCCACCCGGGTGCATCCCTTTTTACATAGAATCAAAGAGCAAAAAGGCATATCTGTCTTGCTCTTTGCTGAAAACGTTCCATGGTAGTGATCTTAGGCAATTATCTTCTTTTTGACATCTGCCTATCTAATTAATGTGATGTCCCATGGGTCAAAGAGACTCAGGTGAGCGATCTAGGACCATCTTGGTCCTCTTGTTTATCCTTTAGCTATGTTATTTTATAACTCTTTCAAAACTAATTCAGGCCCATCCCTTTATGTCATTCATAACTCTAGTATCTATCTCTCTTCCTCCCTGTCTTTCTCTTTTATCTCGTCTTTCACTCCGCCCCGTCCTTCGTGACTGTCGCTTGTCTGGTCCGGTATCAAGTACGCCGATTTAGTAAGTTCTGGAACATGTAACTGGTAAGAATAACAAACAAACATGTTTTTATAGATATATTTATTTCATTCTTATTGAAAGTAAGTCGAAATCAACGCGTATTTAAAAATCGAAAATGCGAATCGACACAAAAATGTCCGTCGTCCTTTTTTGTTTACACTGTTACTTCATAGCAACGGATATATTCATCCGAACGTAAAAATATAACGGAAAGGATTTTGCGGGAAAATGTCTATCACGTTACCGTTTTTAAAAAGCGGTTTAAATATAAATAAAAATTCGTTCTAGAAGTATACGTGATGTAAAAAAATAATAAATAAGAGTGAACATCGTCCAACAATATCAAAGTATACAATAAAAAGTTTATTGAATTTAAATGGGGATATATTGTGTCGGACTCGTTCTTTTGGCGTAGTTGCCCTCGCAAGCTCGGGCACTCTGCCAAAAGAACTCGTCCGACACAATATATTCCCATATAAATTCAATAACCTATATTATTGATATAATCAGACAAATATCGAGGGCCTATAGCAAAAATTTAGTGTGTGTCTATACATTCTGTATAGACACATACTATATTTTTTCTCTAGGCCCTCGATAAATCAAGATACCCGCCCCCTTACAATATTCCAACTGCGGATCAAGAGTTTATCCCAGATGGTGTCCAACCGAAAATGTAGTATTGCCTAGTGGGATGCAAAATGCCAAAGCTACAAGTTCAATAACCATATCTTTGCTCTCATTCAAGTAGAGGGGTCCGGAATCCCAGTTGTCACAAGTGAAATCTCGCATGAAGTCAACTGCATTAATGTCTCCAAAGTAGCTCTGCACATCCGCGACGATCGGACATATCTATAAACAGAAAACGCGTAATCGAAGCGTTAGGCCCTTTTCATGTCACCATCAATGACCCTTTTTGCGTGACGTAACACAACTCTAGACGCGTCACCGGTCACATTTCACAGCCTTCACCACCAGACTGTAAAATACGTTTTATTCCGCTCTTGTAATAATTGGAAATCAATTGTCTTAAATATTTCCCATAGAGACATGAATAAATCAGCAGATCGGATAAACGTTCTTGACATTAATTGGTTATGATGCTGATAATAACATAATAAACAATACGGGGTAATAAAGATATTAAATGTATTTCATTACAGAAACACTCAATAAGAAATTCGAAGTAGATATTGATATGTAAATTATAAAATTTACTGCAAATTGGAAGATAATATGGATGCCAGGGAGCCTGATATGTAACGCGATCTCTAATTGGAAAGATATGGAATAATTTTGCGACAGGCATCATATTTTCTAAATACTGTCATTATTAAATATATGCCTTCCTCGAGGTTGTTTTGATAGTTCTTCGAACGTTATTGTCACATAAAATATTGCATTTAGAAAAAAAGTGAAAATGTAGCTTATGTAGTTCAAAAGAGTTTCAAGTTTTAAAAAGTTTCATTGTTAAGACACGAAAAATAAACGATTGATTTATTTCTTGATGCAAATATGAGTCGAAAGGCTTAGAATAAATACATTTCGCTTGCGATTACATGACAACATGATGACGTCATCTATTAAACAGGTCCCTTTTGTTGAAGAAATCAATGGAATCCGGGTTCAATCCAGTGCAAATAACATTGGTTAGACTTTTGCAGTCAACGGTCGATGATATTCCGATAAATCTCGATAATCCGACAGGAAAAAAGCATTTAAGAAATACTGTTACAGTGTTACTTTTTGTAAAACACAAGTCGCCTTCCTTCATTTTGATTTGATTTGATATATAACCTATATTCACTTTAATAGCATTATGCCGAGCTCTTTTGTTTAAGCATCAAATGCTACGTAATCGAACCAATAGAAGCCACGCGTTAACCCAAATTTTCTTAATCGGGAAAATAAGCAACCAAAAGTGCATTCATGAAACAGTTCTTGCCCGGTCACGTGCAGGGTGGACAGTAAACGTCGAATAACTTTCTCAGAAACATATGTGACCCGTCACGCGAAAAGGGACCATCCGGGAACTCCATATAATAACATTCGAAAAAGAGATTGGCTCTAGTACAGGTCAGCCATAAGTCCCATCTTATAAATTCCTTCACTGGAAGGTAGATTGAATATACTAGATTAAGTAAATTAATTAAGTTCGAAAAGTTTCGACCCTAGTCAGTCTGCGCAATCCGCGCAGTCTGACAAGGGTCGACACTTTACGCACTTCACAGACGGCCCCTTTTCGCGTGATGGGCCACATATTAGAAAAAATGTTGCTAATGGTGCATGAACAGTCTACATCATAGGCGGAAGGCTGAGTTGGATTGATGGGATCGGACTGTTATTATTGATATATGTATATCAGTAGTTTTGATGCCAATGATAATTTGCCTTTCATCCATCATTGGATATGTGTCTGGCCAGGGTAATGGACCTCATTCATTGTCATTTAAGGAACCATCAGAATCCCAGAGGTTGTATAAGTAAAACAAGCACGAAAACCTATCTATGAGTGCATCTGGTGCGTCCAAAATGGTCAGATTTTTTCGTATCATATTCACTCGTGGAGGTTTTCTCGTTTTGTATGGTACAATTAAGGTAGTAGAACCGAAATAGTTCAGCAACATTTGGGACCATATGTTCTTTCACAATGTTAACCGAGGTTTCCTAATGAAAATCATTAGGACACCTCGGTTAATACTGTTAAAGTTATTACTTCTGAAACGTTGCAAAACTATTACGGGTCTACTACCTTAAGAACATCGTGATATTGACACGATGAATAATTTTGGAATGAAATTGAATGAGCGTGCAGAGTGATTTTTTAGCGGAATTCAATGGAGGAAGTCCAATAGAGCTAATTCTGTTCATGATGAACAAAACAAGCGATATTTATTGCCTCCCTTTAATAAAGTTATGCATACAGTTTCTATGAAAAGCTTTCTATGTCGTCACAATCTATCATACGCTCACAAAATTAAATCATGTCAGTAAAATCGTGGATTTTTATCTACTTTTTTGTTTTGAATCAGTTGTTGATCTTAGCATTTTTAGTGATTTTGCAGCTTTTTTTAATAGTTTGACCCTGAGGGAGCGATTAAAAATACAGTAAAACTTGTGTTAAGCGACCACTTAAGGGACCACCAAAAATGCGGTCGTTTATGGAAATGGTTGCTTAATACGAAATACCATGATGAAGGTGACAGTTCATTTTGATAGCATTTAAAGATTGTTGGTCAAGTCGTACTGAATCCTATGATGTTCGAACCCATTAGAATCGTTTCATTGAGACGATTCTAATGGGTTCCAACAACATAAGATTCAATAATAGCCAATTTTTTGTTAAGAATGTCCTCTTTTTCGGAGATTTTACTTACGGTGAGGGGACTTTTAATGATGGTCGCTTAATAAAATTGGTCGCTTAATAGACGTGGTCGCTCGAGCAATATCGACTGTACCTTTGATCAGAATGACAGTCAATTTCTTGATGCTGCTTACGGGAAGTGCGAAAAGTGCCCTTCCCTGTCAGACGATACATAATGCGTCGACTATGGAGACTGGGCAGCTTTGACATTTTTCGTATTAAAATCAAGGTCCTTTGGCGCGACATCCAAAATGGATAATCGAACTTTTGAGCTCACCTGGAGAAAACACAAGTTATTGATATAGTGGTAGATGCAATTGCCATTCAGGGCCCGGTCGGCGACTTGTGAGAACATGTATTACTATTTAAATACATTCACTTCACTGTACTTATATTTACCATCAGGGCAGCAACCTGTGCTAGTAAGTTGGTATATCCGATTTTATTTCATACGATTTAAGCCCAATTTCTGAATTTGTATCCACTCCCTAAAAATTGTCAGTCGAGTGCTGACATCAGCCCGCGGCGTTCTTGTTCAAACATCTATTTAAAGGGGTTAATAGATATGACCATTCTCTTCGCTTGTTAGGCCACGGAAATATGAGTGAGAGATTTAGATAGATTTTTTTTATTTCACTGTGAACTTACTAACCTGTATGAAAACGTAAAGTGGGCTCACGTAGAAGTGTGTTGAGGATTTTACATCATTATACTCGATGCAGTTTTCGTTTTATTATATTCTAATGACATCAACCTTTTTAATGTAACTGCTCAAAGTGTTTTTCACGAGGTCATTGATGATATTTTCTAGCCAATCAAAACATTCGTTTTTTATTGACAAACCTATCAACATTTTTTAAAAAAAAACATGAAAACTTATGAATCCATCCGCTTCGCGTATTCATACGGTTTGATCAGGTGTTTAGTTTCATACCTCAATGAAATCAACAAAACCTCTCTTCTTATCTTACAATTTAATATTTCGAAGCAAAAATGTATAGATCCAACTTTTATGAAACTGATTTCTAATGGGAGTTCTTTCTGTAGAGGCTTACAAAACTGATGCGTATTCAAAATTGTTTTCATCTAGGAATAGAACAAATTTTTCAGCCAATCAGAATGCACGAAACTTGATGGACAAAACTAAAATTATTTTTATTTGCAAATAAAACGGACCATTTTATCATTTAAAAGAGCTCAAAAGTATTCAATTTTCCTTCTTTCATTTTGTCGAACCGATAGTCGACCTTGCTAAAGTAATACACCGGGTATAGATCTACATGTTTGATTGAGTGATCAGAGGTCAATTTTGTCTGTACATTGTATAGACAAAATTGACCTTTGATCAGTCACTTGATATTGTGGATGTAAACTAATCTGCAACTCATGCACAGTTGAAGAATGTTATATAAGCGTTTTATTTCGTTTAACGATTTTCCCAATGTTAGCGACCTGCTGGTTTATACCAATTTCAAATATATTGAAGTGTGCAACAAAAACATCAAACAAGATATGATTGAAATGCGATAATCTGATAACAAGATGAAGAAGCTTAATATTTTAAGTTGGTCCCAACGTTGTAAGAGGATAATATTTTCGCCAAAGCTACACGTCATACCTAATGGGTCATCTTCGAAGAATGCGATCTTCAAACCATGAACTATTACACAGACTGACCTTTTCCATAGTTTTACGGTCCTGGGGCCTGTTTTACTAAACAACTTACGAAAAAATTGACCGTAAGCCCAAATCACAAATCATACCTGGTGTATTCATTCATTGTTCGATTCTGCCTTGCGATATCTCATTAGAATCGTCTTTAAGAGACGATTCTAATGAGATAATGCATGGAAGAATTCAATATTGAGTTACTACTGTAAGAGCAACTTTAATTTTTGACTTACGCAAAAAATGATCGTAAGATGTTTAGTGTAACAAGCCCCTAGTGGTTTAACTACATTTCGAATATTATGGGCAACTATGCAAATATTTGTATTGATTTCGACTATTTCTAGTCTTCTGCTGTTTTATTTGAACACTAAAATGCAAATATACGACCCTTCTCAAGAAAAAAGTCTACATGTAAGCTCCGTAGAATTAATACACGAAGAAAAAAAATATTGAACCCAGAATAGGTAAAATAGGAGTGCATTTGAAAATAAAGGAAAGAAAAAAAAAATAATATTCAGAAAATCGTATTTTGACGAAAGATAGCGCAAGTGAAGGATCCACAGTTTTCTCACTTCCCAGATGGCCCCCTTTTATCAGACAAGTGGCATAGGGCCACATCAAAATTTTTGGGCTTACGATGCAACTTGAAGATTTCAGAAAACTGTGTTGTTGATATTTTTGTGTAGATATGATATCTGTTTTATTGTGTGGTTTTTATGACAATGTGTATTATTTTCTAGCGCCATTCCCCGGTCTGGTAGACTTATTAAACTTTTGTAGAGGAAAAATACAATGTGCAGGTCTTATTGTAGAATTTGCATACCGTCCTTGAGGCGTGTTTCTTCATCTTTTTATTGAATTAGTGTTGGAATGTCAGGATTCAAGTACAGTTAAGAACATCATGAAATTGACAAGACGAGTTACTTTGAAATAGTTTTGGATTGAATTTGAATGAGTGCAAGGAGCGAGTTTTGGGTGAAATTCAAGGGAGGTAATCCAATAGCGCTAATTTTGTTCAGGATGAACAAAAAAAGCGATATTTATTACCTACCTTTAATAAAATATGCCCACATGTTCTATTAAAAGCTCCCAATTTCTTCCAAACCTATCGGACGAGCACAATTTGAATTATGAAAGTGAAATTTCGATTTTTTTCTAGCAATATTTATTTTGAATTCAGATGTTGATTTTTTTTCAAGTGATTTTTGGGCATTTTGAGTGCCTTTAGTGAGTGTTCGGGATGAGTGAATGAATGAATAGAGAGCTGATTGAGCGATTGATAACGGGTTTGATTGAGATGAATGTCAATTTCAAGATGTAGCTAACTGTATTCCATATAAAAATATATACTGAGAATATGACTTTATCAATTTCAAATTTCGCTAACATTAGTGACTGAATTACACGCGAAATTTATATAACTCGTATTTATTTTGTGTAAGAATGATTGATATATCGATTTTCAATTGCTATAAGGTCGTAAACATCATTAGTAATTGTATTAAACTATTTTCACTAATTTTGACACTCTAGCTAAAATTTGAGATCGTCAATTCGTCTATCAACTCCGAAGGCGCTAATTTACAGTAGTCCCTTGTTTTACCCTTTTGAATGCTGTAATGGTTGTGTCCATTGATTGTTTATTACAAAAAGAGCTATTAATAGTACTTGCATGTATTTTCTTTTTATGAAAGGGAGGTAATAAATATCGATAATTTTATTCACCACCTCGAAAATTCATTCTGTGTTGTTGATTTATTTTATACTTGTACAATGAGATAAGATTACAAGTTTCCATAAACAGTCTAAATCGCTCACTCAGTGCACTTCATTCAACCAAACACTCAATCAAACCATTCAAAAAAGCTCAAAAATGACATAGTAAGATAAGGCCAAAATCAACATAGCTAGAAAAAAATCGTGATTTAACTGACTAAATTGAAATTGATAGCGTCTGCTCCGTTCTTGAAGAAAAATGATGCTATAGATATTTGTATGCATATTGTATTAAAGGGGGGTAAATGATTATCGCATATAAAGCGATATTGGATTAACTCCCTTTAAATTCACCCAAAGCTTGCTCCACATACTCATTCATTCCATAGTCATTACAAAATCATTCACTTTGTCAATTTGGCGATGTTGTTTAACTGTAACATCCAACGGTTTGCAATTTGATTTGTGCTGAGAGACGTCTAAAGAATATATCATTAAAATTGTCTGTATGAGTTGTAAACAATGAAAAAGGTCATGGCCAATTCTTCACTCACCTTTCTTTTGTTGTGAGTAATATGAACACTATTTTCAAGTCCTTGTTGCGTAACATCAGCTGGAACTCAAGGAAACTCTGTGAGAAAGAGTAATAATTTGGTGATAAAATACCAGGAAACTCATAAACAATAAAGAGGCAGGAATATTACAGCTCTTAGATGAATATTAATCGTGAAAATGAATCCAGATTGTTAAATTATAGTTTATATATCATTTTGAAACCTTAAGGTATTTTCGTACATTGGAATTGTGATCTGTTGAAAGGTGTTTTATTGCCTAATTATTTGAACGCCATTCCAATGCACAGAATAGGCATGAATTTTATCAATGCCACACCTAGAATACAATTAGATACATCGCGAAACTGACATTTATCTCAATCAAAACCATTCTAAATCGCTCACTTAGCGCTCCAATCATTCATTCCAAAAATTCACTCAAACCCGATGATTCAATATCCCTTCAAAATTACTAAATATGATAAGATCAAAAACTTCATTCAAAATAAAATTCGCTAGAAAAATACGCGATTTGACTTACTTTATTAAAGCTTGAAAGCGTCAGATGGGTTCTTGAAGACATGATGCTATTTATAAGACCTGAATAGATACTTTATTAAAGGGGGCTAATAAATATCGCTTATTTTGTTCATCTTAACATTTTACCTTGTTGCGTGACGGGTAAGGAGAAGGATACAGTTCATTAGATGTCCTGTCACTTGGAATTTACTTTTTATGTTTCACCATGCTTACATTTCGTTTTCCCAAATTACTACATTAAATATGATTTAAGATAATGAGGGAATCTTTACATCATTTATTGAGAAACTTTTCCGTTATATCTGATTGAAAGGAAAGACAAATAAGACATATCATGCCTCAAAGGCTTCAAGGAACCACACGAAATCAATTGGTAATCATTTAATGCTTTAATGGCCCAACAGATTGTACATGCGGTCAAAACTGAAAGTAGACAATTGAAATACCTTATTAGCCAAAATATTAGAAATAGACCTTCAAAGTGACCGGACTATATGACATTTCCCTACGGAAAACACCATAAATAAGAATTGCTTAGCAATGAAAAATTAGAAGACAGACGTTCAAAATAGGGTACGAAATACTTTCGAAGTTAAAGAAATCTTTGGAAGTAAAATTACAATAAAATGTTTTTAGAAAACAAAGGTAGGGAGGTCAATGCATCGAATACTTACACTGTTGTGCTCTAAACATTCGGAACAAGACAAATATGTCTGAAAAGACTTGAAACATTGATAAAAGCATTGAGAAATGCTTTAAGTGCGCAGTAGAAAAACACGTGTGCCGGAAACGGCCGTACGGTAACACTCCACTCCAAACGTGCGGTATAACACCATCAAATTAAACAACCAGCACACTCCCCACCTGTTATTTTCCAAAATAACACCTTATCTAACTTTACAAAATTAATGTTACTTAATAACCAAATTTTGACTTAGATGTGAACAATCATAATTGACAAATTTCGACGCTTACAGCAGAGGTCATGATTCAATTTCATATGTGATATGAAGTTGAAAAATATACATTTTAGTATTCTTATGATTCACTTTGTACAAGAAGAACCAGGTCTACAACTGGTCTTGTGTACAATGATTTTTTCCCGTCTTTAGTAACACAAATCTCTACTTTGCGTATGCGACCATCCCTACTAGGGAAAACACGTGTAACTTTTGCCATCGGCCAGAGGTTACGCGCCAATTCCACGTCCTTTAGAAGAACAATGTCGCCCACCTTAAGAGAACGATTTTCTCTAGGCCACAATTTACGGCACTGGAGATTTTGCAAATACTCTTTGCGCCAGCGAATCCAAAATTGATTAGCGAGGTACTGCACCTGCTTCCACTGACTTTTGTACATATCTTTGATCTCTACATTCCCACAGGGGAACCTTTCACACTCTAACTTTTGGGTGAGGAGTGAAGAAGGGCTTAAGATCTCTGGGACTTCAGGGTCATATGAAATAGGGACAATTGGGCGAGAATTGATTACAGCTGATACTTCAGCCATCAAAGTGACAAGAACTTCGTGAGTAAGGGATTTTACATTCAATAACATCGCCTCCAAGATCCTTCGCGAAACCCCTATTAACCTTTCCCATACACCTCCCATGTGTGAACTATGGGGACTGTTGAAAACCCAAACAGAGTCAGATTTCCGGAGAAATTCTTGAACATAGCCATCTTCAATGTTTATGGCTGTGACGCCAATGTTATCAATTGCGCCTACAAAATTTGTACCTCGATCTGATCGATACATCTTGACATTACCTCTTACAGAAACAAACCTACGAAGAGCATTAGTGAATGATGAAGACGACAACTCTTCAATTACCTCAATGTGCACAGCTCTAATTGTCAGGCAAGTAAATAAGACGGCCCAGCGTTTTGAAGCTGCCTGTCCGCCTCTAGTACGCCTTGCTACCACCTCCCAAGGACCAAAAACATCAACCCCTACGTAACTAAAGGGCGAGACCTGTTCGACTCTATCCATCGGTAAATCCGACATTTTCTGATACTCAAAGCGGCCTCTTAGTCTCCGACAAACTACACAAGAGTATATAATTGACGAAACCAAGCGTTTAGACCCCGTAATCCAAAATCCTGCAGATCTCAGCGCACCCTCTGTAAATAATCTCCCTTGATGGTGAACAATATTGTGATAATGTTCTACCAAAAGTCTTGACAAATGATGTTTGCCTGGTAGAATAATAGGATGTCTTTCCAATAAGGGGAGCTTACTTCTACTGAGACGTCCACCAACATGAATCAAACCATCAGTTCCCAATGTTGGGTTCAAAGCTAAAATACTACTATCTCTCTGTGTGGCCTTACCATTTGTAAGCTGCTCGAGTTCCTTGCTATACACTTCTTTCTGTACACTCTGAAATAAAAATTGCTTAACCTCTTTTCTAAATTTTACCCTTTTAGACTCGGAACAAAGATGCCAACCCTTGCATGGTAAATCTTGGTGGAATGAAATTGCAATGTGTTTGAGTGTAGATATAGCTCTAACTAATCTATCAAAGGACGAAAATTTCCCAATAATTCTCATGAATAAGTTTCCATCTGATATGTTTGTTACACTAACCAAAACTTCTGGACGGATCTCCGTATCATCCTCAGGAAGAATGAGGGGAAATGGCCCTGAACTAGAAATTTGTGCTTCGCACAAAAACTGTGGACCCTTTAACCAGCAACTACTTATCAACTGATGGACACTTGCACCCCTACTACCTATATCTGCAGGGTTCAAATGAGATGGGACATACAACCATTGTTCTGACTTGCTACATTGCAAAATTTTCTGAACTCTATTACTTACATACTGGTAAAATCTTCTGGTTTTGTTACATAAGTAGCCTAGCACTACTTTACTATCAGTGTAAAACTTGGTGTTAGAATCCGTAAAATCAAAGTCAATTTGCTCACTTATTGACTGAAAAAGCTGGGAAGCCAAGACAGCGGCACATAATTCTAATCTTGGAACACTATGGCCCTTCTCTGGGGCAAGTTTACTTTTTCCTAAAACGAAACCTACCTGTTTAGCCCCATTTGGATGGCGTCCCAAGACATATGCTACTGAAGAGATTGCTTTGACTGAAGCGTCTGAAAAAATATGCAACTCTAAATCCGACATCACACTCAAAGAACCTTTGAAATAACTTCTACCAACACTAAGATTCTCTACATGAACCAAATTTTGACGCCAATTTTTCCACATATCGGAAATATTTGTCGGAATAGGCTCATCCCAGTCTACCTTACTAGACACTAATTCCCTCAATATCAGTCGACCTTGTAAAACAACCGGTGCTAGAAATCCCAGGGGATCAAACAGGCTATTTATAGCCGACAAAATACCTCTTTTTGTAATCGGCTGAGATAACATATCTACTTTGAACATGAATTTGTCATTTTCTATGTTCCAAACTATACCCAAACTACGTTGATCTGGTAGATGGCCACAGTACAAATCAACGTCTTTTAAACCTTTAGCTAGATCATCCACAGGGAATTGCCTCAAAACTTCAGGATCATTTGAAGCAATCTTATGCAGACGTAATTTACTGGATTTCAAACCTATCTGGGTTCTTTTCAACAAATCCACTGCTTCCTCGACAGATGGTCGAGACGACAACCCATCGTCTACGTAAAAATCCCGCTCGACAAACTTGCGGACATCATGGTCCAAATTCTTGACAGACTTTCTCAGACAATAAGTAGCTATAGTGGGTGATGGGGAATTTCCAAACACATGTCTGCAAATACAATATTCGACTAGCTCCTTACTAGGATCGTTATCTAGAAACCATAGAAACCTGAGAAGATTCCTATCTCTACCTACAACACTGAAGGAATAAAACATTTGTTCGATATCCCCTAATACAGCTATTTGGTCTCTTCTGAACCTCATTAGTACGCCAATCAAATTATTGGTCAAGTCCGGACCTTGAAGAAGGACAGAATTGAGAGATACTCCCTCAAACTTAGCGGACGAATCGAAGACAACCCTTACCTGATTCACTTTCTTTTTGTGATAAACACCAAAAATTGGCAGGTACCAAACTTCTTGACCTGGGCTTAAACTTGGAGCCAATTCTGCGTGACCATTTTTAAGAATTTTTTCCATGAGTTCAAAAAAGTGGGATTTTTTAATCGGGTCCTTATGGAGGCTCCTAAGAAGTGTATTTGTCCGTTTTAAAACCTGAGACCTGTTATTTGGCAACCGGTTTCTTTCAGATCGAAGTGGCAAAGGTGCAACCCAACCCCCATCTGGTTCTTGATAGACCTCTTTATCCATAATGTTAAGAAACTCCCTGTCATCTTGAGAGAGAGCGACCTTATTATCATTCGGAGTTTGGACAAACAAAGGATCTTGTACGGACAAAGATTGACCACAACATGGTTTGAATAATGATGTTCTACCATCATCTAGTACATATGTCTTATTTACATTTACAATGGTAGGTACATGAATTTGACCGAGGCACATTTCACCGACAACGACCCAACCCAGACCTAGTTGCTGGGCAAAGGGCATTCCCGGTGAACCCAATACCTGATCAAACACATGATGCGCTTCAATCACATCACGTCCTAAAAGCAACAAAATATCAGACTGAACATCATACTCTGGTAGCTTATCTGCCACATATTTTAAATGACTATGGTGTCTGGCATTTTCAGGTCTGCATATTTCATTTTTATCATTCGGTATGTATGAGCATTCTAACAGAGTTGGTAAATCATAGGAACATGTGCTATCCAATGATTCGACCACTATGTCAGTCGCTCTTCGACCGCTGACGACTTTGCTACCATTGCATGTTTTTAAGAGATACTCAAACTTTTCACCATTGATTTGAAGTTTTGAAAAGAGCTCTGGCTTAATCAGAGATCTATTACTCTGTTCATCTATTATGCAATAGCATTTGATTCTATTGTGTTTGTTATTTTTACTGAACACATTCACTAGTAAAATTTTTGAGCAAGATTTTACATTTTCAGAATTACACACTTCTGTACACGAAGCTTTGATTGCTGGAATCTTCTGATCTTCACCACTGTCAGGGTTCTGTAACGACGGCATCTTGTCGTTTTCTCCGGTAGATGACTTTGATTGATCATGTACACTATTTGACCCATTTGACCTTTCAACACATTCTCTGGCAATATGTTTACCAGAGTAGCACTTAAAACACAATTTTTTATCACTTAGAAACTTTCTTCTTCCTTCATTTGACATCTCGCGGAACACTCTGCAGTCTTGTAGTCTATGTGGGGTTTTGTGGATGGGACATTTCTCCTCTGGAATATTTGTTTTCTTGACTAATACCGGTTTGTCTGTATTTGAAGTCACAGGCGTAGATTTTGACCCTGGGCTTGGATTCTCGAAGTGAAAACTTGGGTCATTCCGTATTTGACTTTGTTCACGGATGAATTTCGCAAATTCACTAAATGGTGGGAAAGCTAGATTGTGTCTCTGTTTGTATATGGAAGCAGTAGAAGTCCATTTTTCTTGTAAGTAATATGGAAGTTTACAAACTATTGGGTTTATGCCAATGGCTGCGTCAAAGTAAGCTAAAATTGAAGTGAATTTTGGATCACATTTTAGTCCCTCAATTTCTGATAAAATGTCAGAAAGGTCGTATAACTGGACTGGGTTTTTACCTGATATCCTTGGAAATGTTGACAATTTCTGAATAGTAGAATGGTAGACTCTCTCTGGTGTTCCAAACCTTTCTTCAAGTCTCTCCCAAACTTTCGAAAGGCCTAACTCTGGGTTAGATATATAGGCTGTTTTTAGAGATAATGCTTGTCTCCTACTGTTTTGACCTAACCACTTTACAAGTAAGTCAATCTCTTCACTATGGTTAGCCCCTATTTCTGTGACAACCGATTTAAATGTTTCTCTCCAAGAAATGAAGTTTTCTGGCTGGTCATTAAATGGTGCCAGTCTTGACATTAGAAGGTCTTTCTTCATAAGAAATTTTGTTAAGTCAGTCGAATTGGAATATGTAGGTACAAAGGGCGGAGCTCCTACATTTAGTTTCGTTTCCTTTTCAACATAGTCTGCGGTTCTCTTACCCGGATCATCTATTGGGATACCCCCTAAAACTTTATCAGGTACTAGGCTTAAGTCATCTTCTTCTAGTTCTGCCTCTTGAACAGCTAACGCTTCTCTTTCCTTCAATACTTTCAGTTGAATTTCTATTTCTTTTTTCTTACGATCAGCTTCTGCAGCCTCCTTGATCTGCTTCTCCTCCAAGATGATCTTTGACCGTTCTAATTTGGCGACTTCCTCGGCATATGCTGCCTTTGCTCTGGCTGCATTTAACTTTGCCTGCTGTGATCTAGAACTACCTGACCTGATAGTGTTTTGTTCCATTTCAAGTTCCAGATGTTTGACCCTATCTAAGAATTCACCTGTTGCTTTTCTCTTCTCCGACAAGAATGCTGTCAAATTGGTGAGGTCGTTGAAACTATCTTCGGTTCCAGCCCTATGCAGGAATTGACTGAACTCTGTGCCAATACTATCAAATATGGTATAATGCTGCATGACTTGAGTACGAACTGATAACAATGTCAAACGATGGGTAGCTGGACTAATGGACTGATTGTCTTTAAGTAGTGTCTCAAGCAAAGACCACTGTTTATCCAACCTTGATTGGTATTTGTCTCTATTCTCTATATAAGCTTCCATGGCTTTAGGAGTATGCCTTCTCAGTCTGGACATAAATGGATATGATGCTGGAGGTAACAGTTTTTGACTATCATGCCTCAAAGGCTTCAAGGAACCACACGAAATCAATTGGTAATCATTTAATGCTTTAATGGCCCAACAGATTGTACATGCGGTCAAAACTGAAAGTAGACAATTGAAATACCTTATTAGCCAAAATATTAGAAATAGACCTTCAAAGTGACCGGACTATATGACATTTCCCTACGGAAAACACCATAAATAAGAATTGCTTAGCAATGAAAAATTAGAAGACAGACGTTCAAAATAGGGTACGAAATACTTTCGAAGTTAAAGAAATCTTTGGAAGTAAAATTACAATAAAATGTTTTTAGAAAACAAAGGTAGGGAGGTC
This sequence comes from Fragum whitleyi, assembly GCA_948146395.1. Taxonomy (NCBI): domain Eukaryota; kingdom Metazoa; phylum Mollusca; class Bivalvia; order Cardiida; family Cardiidae; genus Fragum; species Fragum whitleyi. The sequence continues at coordinate 9,857,674 of OX411543.1, read as the reverse complement.
AATGCATCGAATACTTACACTGTTGTGCTCTAAACATTCGGAACAAGACAAATATGTCTGAAAAGACTTGAAACATTGATAAAAGCATTGAGAAATGCTGTAAGTGCGCAGTAGAAAAACACGTGTGCCGGAAACGGCCGTACGGTAACACTCCACTCCAAACGTGCGGTATAACACCATCAAATTAAACAACCAGCACAAGACAAAAAGGTCGAAGTTTTCATGTAAACTCGAAAAAAAAGTTTCGATTTTTTTTTTCAAATCGTTAATACATAACGTATGAAACCAAGCAACACCAACAACAGCAACGACAAATCAATTTCATTGACAAATACTTAGGGTTTGCCCAAATATGGCACACTGTGAATTTAAATTTCACTAAGTACAAAATCGTGTCTCAAATATTGAATATAACGACTAAGAGCACGCAAAGTAAAACTTAACGGGTTATATGGTTAAAAACACGTCCGAGGAAGTGTAATGTCATTGAATTTTTTTTATCATTTAGGGCTTTATCATTTAACTTATTTCTGACCCATGGCGGGTACTGTTGCCTGCAACATCAGAGTATCTCTCAGAAAGCGGGCTACAAGCTCTAGACTGGTCCACATATCGAATATCAGAATAGCCTTGAATAGGCTATTCTGATATTCGACAATGAGACCAGTCTACGCCCGACCCGAAAGCGGGCCAGAAATAAGTTGGCCCATTGGCATGTTAAAAATCGAGATACATCTTGACAACAATCTAATTTGAATTACTAGACCACAAAAATGTGTTTTATATGAATTTGAATATCTAATTCTCAGACAGATACAATAAATGCGATTTTAACCTATGCGACATACACTTGCCATTTACAACCTGTATTAGGCATACACCTACATTGTAAGGGGCATTCAAAAAGCGCTCGATAAACAGCTGAGGTGCTGTCGTTAATACAGGTTAATACCTGAACCATTTGGGAACTCGGTGGTCGCTTGCTTAAAACAAGTTGCTTGCTAAATACAGGAGGCTACTAAGACAGGTTTGACTGTAATACATTTCAAATTTGTAGATGCTCTATACGACTTTTACCGGTCTGACTTTGAATAACTTTAGTCTGTCTCATTACCTTACAATTGCACCAAATATAACCTTTTTGATGTAATGGACATAAAACGAACATGGAATCGTCGGAGGATGAAATAAACGTAACATATGGTGTTTACAGCGGGTGTGTGAGAAAAAAAAATCTGTTACTGGATTTTATTTGTAGACAAACTGAATTTAACCTGGTCTAGAATAGAAAAGTTATTAAGTTAGCAACAGTTTTATTCTAGTTTCGGTTAAGATCAGCTTGTATTAAATAAAAGCCCATGGCAGATCTTATTTTTTTTATTCACTTGAAAGTGTTTGAAAACCATAAAACACTTTTCACCATAAACAGTCTAAGCAAGTCAAAGCAAAAGTCAGTTCGCTTTTCTTGTCAATATGTTCACCTGAAAATACCATATATATATTCTGGCGTTACATATGTCCGTAGGTGATAATTTTTTGTACATTTTCTTCGAAAATCCTTTACCTGTGTTGGAAAGCGTAGATATTGAAATAATGAGAAATGACCCTTTGACCTTTGACATGCATTTATGCCATGTGGCGCTTCAAAACGTGTGATTTTAAATTAACGGAAATATGGGCATTGTTAATTACAAAAGGTATTTGGAATTAAAGTAACCCTGTTAGCCACAACTATTTTTTCATACAAATTTAGTTATTGCGTGATATTTTAAAAAAATCAAAAATTAAGACCGGGGTCTCGTCTTGTTTTTTTAAGGATTTCAGTTCTAAATTACATGTTTCAAAAAAAGGTACACGAGACCTGCGTTCAGGATGACAAAAAGGTGAAAACTGTTTGTGAAACTATACCCCGCTTTGCACGCACGAGCACGTGCGAAGCGGGGTATAATTTCCAAAAAGTTTTCATCGTTTTGTCGTCCTGAACACAAGGCAGCAGGATACGTGTATTTTGCATAAGCTTCACAATTATTTTATTGTGCTTTAAGTTATTTGGTAATGAATTTTTGAATAAACTTTGAGTCTAGCAGTAATCGGGTTTGAATTCCAACCTAGTAAAATATCCTTTTCTTTTCTTTTCATTATTAAAATCTATATTAGATAAATCAAATACATAAAGAGGTTTTCTCGTCCGTTTTTTTTTTTGTTATATAAGACCTATGAACTCTACATCAAAACCAGTTGAGAATTTCATTGTATATTATCTTTATCTTCAATTCATGTATAAGATATTTTATTAGAAATAAAGTTCCTGACTTTCGAAAATGTTTTGTCTGTCCCAAGTAAAAGATAGATCAAATATAGAACAGAAAACAATCAACATAGAAAAATAACAATGAACGCAAAAAAATACATACCGAATTAGAGGTATTGAAGTTGTCAAGATTGAAAGCAGAGTAACAACAATTGATACACATATTCTCAGGAGACGCCACTTTATTACCATAAATCTCACCGTATTACGTAACTCGGGATGAATTTTTTGATAGATTCTCACTTTTTTTTATAATGGGATTCTTTTACTTTACACCAGAATTACTATTCTTGAACTCGTCAATCATTTAAATATACAGATCATTTCTTTAGTATATCAAAGCATACGTAAATATATACTTCAGATTTTTAGTTAGCTCTAGATGATACAAACGACTTGAATTATATGCTGGGTCCAGGCCATAAACTGGAAAAGCATTGTATATCAAGTATGGCTTTCGCATCCAACTATGATTTGCTGGAGAAGTTTGTCTACATGTAACAAAGATCTAACTGTATGTTTTTGAATGGGCTGGGCCGTTTGTGTACGTCTTTTGTGCCCGGAACACATCGTCAATATTTATGTGTGGGTCTCAAGTAAAATAGTCCAAGTAACTGTAGACTGGTACCACTGTTGACTATCATAGTAGCCGGCTATTCGAGAGTGGGACTAGTCTACAGTTATTGTTGTTACCATTTATTAGTGCACTGAAATGATAATATTTTTACAGCTTGACGAATTCTGAACAAATTATACTTAATATATGAGCCTGTGCGTGACATTTCAAACAATTTAGCATGAGTGATAGGTGACAAAAATTGAGTAGCCTAGAAACTACCACAGCGCAATTAGAATATTGTCTGACTGTCTAAAGATACTTTGAGACCATGTCTATCTAGCAAGTGCATAGTGAAGTCTTTGGTCAGAATGTGCGAACGCACAGGCTGGCCAGAGTCTTTGTTTTGCACATATTTGAAATAGTTGTAAATCTCACGCACAGGCTCATATTAAATTATGACATCTAAGTCACTAAATATACATTTTTAAGTATTCTGTGTAACAGTTCCCTGTTGTTTTGAGCTTTTGAACGTTTTTTTTTTAATTTTATTTTTTAGCGCTTTTTAATTTTGTAAAAATATTAAATGATATTGAAATTAGTCAAATTTTTACAATTACGTTGAAAAAAATGTATTGGAATAAAAATAATATATTGACCAAAGTTTCATGTCTCAGATTTTACCAATTTTGAATCAACCTTCTCTTCGATCGTCTGGTTTTGAGCAATGATTCTTAATCATTTTTATTTTTGCAATTGGTTAAACCACGTTCTTACGATGATGATAATAAAATAAATGTATACACGCAAGTAAATGCTTACTGAGCTCTTGCTGCAATTTCAATGCTCATGTGTTTGTCACTGCTAAACGACTACTGATCTGGTTTAAATCACAATGATGACCAAATATTTTCAACCGTTCAACGGTCTAATCAGAGATAACGTGGCATGGCCAGGAATGGGTCAATTAAAATAAGAAAAAGGCTTTATTCTTAATTTATTAGCATTTGCAGGGCCCTAATTTCCAATTGTTAGCTCATCTGAGCACAAAGTGCTCAAGGTGAGCTATTGGGATCCTAAAATGTCCGTCGTCCGTCGTCCGTCGTCAGTCGTGCGTCGTGCGTCGTCTGTCGTGCGTCGTGCGTCGCCCGTCGTCCACAATTTCTTTAAACATCTTCTCCTCCTAAACCAGTGGGCCAATCTTGATGAAACTTGGTAGGGATGTTCCTTGGGTCAAGCTCTACCAAAGTTGTTCAAATAAATGAAATCCACCCTTAACTTTCCCTTTACCCTTAACAAAAAGGGTGAAAATATGAAAATCTTTAAAAATCTTCTTATATGAAACCAGAAGGCAGACAGCTTTCATATTTGGTATGTAGCATCATCTAGTGGACCTCTACCAAGTTTGTTCATATCAAGACCCTGGGGTCATATTTGGGCTTTGCCCGTGCCCAACCCTTTTTACATAGAATCAAAGAGTGATAATCTTTAAAAATCTTCTTCTCTGTAACCAGATGGCAGACAGCTTAAATATTTGGTGAGTAGCATCACCTAGTGGGCCTCTACCAAGTTTGTTCATAACAAGACCCTTGGGTCATATTTGGGCTTTGCACGGGTGCATGCCTTTATCTATTATGAGCACGAAGGGTAAAAAAATGAAAATCTTCAAAAATCTTCTTCTCTGAAACCAGAAGGCAGACAGCTTTCATATTTGGTATGTAGCATCATCTAGTGGACCTCTACCAAGTTTGTTCATATCAAGACCCTGGGGTCATGTTTGGGCTTTGCCCGGGCCCAACCCTTTTTACATAGAATCAAAGAGCAAAAATCTTTAAAAATCTTCTTCTCTGTAACCAGATGGCAGACAGCTTTTAATATTTGGTGTGTAGCATCACCAAGTGGGCCTCTACCAAGGTTGTTCATATCAAGAGCACGAAGGGTAAAAAAGTAAAAAACTTCAAAAATCTTCTTCTATGAAACCAGAAGGCAGACAGCTTTCATATTTGGTATGTAGCATCATCTAGTAGACCATTACCAAGTTTGTTCATATCAAGACCCTAGGATCATATTTGGGCTTTGCTCGGGCGCAACCCTTTTTTACATAGAATCAAAGAGCGAAAATCTTTTAAAATCTTCTTTAATTAATCAAAACCAGAGGGCACACTGCTTCCATTTTCGGTATGTAGCATCATCTTGTTGGCCCCTACCAAGTTTGTTCATATCAAGACCCTTTGGTCATATTTGGGCTCCACCCGGGGGCATCCCTTTCAGCTCATCTGAGCACGATGGGTGAAAATAGGAAAACCTTTAAAAATCTTCTTCTCTGAAACCAGAAGGCAGACAGCTTTCATATTTAGAATTTAGCATCATCTTATGGACCTCTTCCAAGTTTGTTCATGTCAAGACCCTGGGGTCACTTTTTGGGTCCACCCGGGTGCATCCTTTTTTACATAGAATCAAAGAGCAAAAAGGCATATCTGTCTTGCTCTTTGCTGAAAACGTTCCATGGTATTGATCTTAGGCAATTATCTTCTTTTTGACATCTGCCTATCTAATTAATGTGTTGTCCCAGGGGTCAAAGAGACTCAGGTGAGCGATCTAGGACCATCTTGGTCCTCTTGTTTTTATACATCAATTTAATTTCTCTCATCCATAAAAAATTGGCGAATGTAAAAAAATAAGTAAAGCAAACAGGTACGACGAAAAACTCCTGTGATTTTTGTTTAAACCTTTAATCTTCGGCAGTGAGGGAAAAAATCTCTCAAAGCTACTGAATATAATCCAGTTAAACATTAAATTTACCACGTATAAAATTTATTGCGTATCTAGCCGTTTTCTAATTCAATTACTTTATCGCCTCTGAAATCCTGCTAGAAATTTTATCACTTTTGAGACAAAAAATGTTGTAAGTAATATTGCAATTTATAAGCCCCTACAGAGCATAGTGCGCTTTAAGAGTATAAATGAACTTTTTATATCACAGCGCACTTGTTGTACAATCAATTATACCATGAAATTTACACTCATCTCGATCAATTCTTTCCAAATCATTCGCTTAGCGTTCCATTCATTTATTCCAAACATTCACCCAAACCAATCGAAATCATTCAAAACCGCTTCGAAGTCGCTCAAAACAATCAACCTTCCATTTAAATCGATGACATTACATTTATTCCATTATTTTAATGACTGGTGTTAATTCTAAAGTGTCTAATTGTCACATAAGAGAGGGAATTAAATTTCGATAAATTCGCCAATTTGGGCGAAATAAGTGACATTGTATTACTACCTTTTCGTCCATTCAAAACTCACTACTCACACTCATTTAATTTCATTCCGAATTCACTCCAAAATCAACAATTTTGTCAATTTCACGGCGTTGTTAACCGTACATATACATCCAGTATAATTATGATGGCCTTCCACCACCCTCCGTTGAAACTATAAGTCGTACAGTTAACTACATCGTGCAATTGACAAAGTGAATGATTTTGGAATGTTTTTTGAACGAAATTGAATGAGTGAGTTGAGTAAGTTTTCAGTGAAATTAAAGGGAAGTAATCACATATTGCAAATTTTGTTCAGGACGAACAAAATGTGCTATATTTATTGCCTCCTTTCACAAAATATGCATACAAGTTCTATTTATAGCTTTCTTTCTCTTCAGGAACCAATCAGACGCTTACAATTTCAATTTTGTCAGTGAATTTTTTTCAAGCTATATATTTGAGTGTTGATGTTTATCTTATTTTTTAAAACATTTTGGAGCGTTTTGAATTGTTTGAGTAAGTATTTGGAATGAATGAATTGAGCGCTGAGTGAGCGATTTAGAAATTATCAACTGTAGCAAAGTATTTTTTCATAAACGATGTTTACACACTTTTACGTCAAATACGTTTCATAGACCTACAAAAAACACTATGCTAAGCTCTCCAATCGGAATGGAATATCATTTTTTTTAAATCATTAGATGCCATTAAGACCGATGTAATGGACCAAACACATTTCGAAAAAATTACTTCGACTTTAATTTACGAAAAATTTATCTAATTCTATTTACCATTCCGACTGCCCATCAAAAGGATGGGTCTAGGTGACAGACGTAGGATGATCGCGTACGGCTAAAGAATTTCTGATAGCGTTGTAAAAAATGTTACATGTACTATGTGCACTCTTAAAACTCTTAATGACAAGATGTTCACGAATCGGTTTGTTTTTTAGTCGATCGCCATCTCAACCGTCCAACAAGTCTCGTTGTGGTGCAGCTAAAAACCCTTCAATCCACTGCCTTCCTAGTAGATCACCACAGAACGGACATCGACTAGGATTAAATGCAATCAATGCTTCAATCTCCCAAATCCTTCCCCACCGATAAAATCCATGATTATTCTATCAAAAGGTTAAAAATTCTGACAGTTTTCGGAGTTTGATGAATACAGACTAAGTCATAATTTGAAAACAATATTACGAAATCAGTCACATAAATTCTTTTTAGAAAAAGTAAACGTTATTACAGTTTTGAATATTTTGCTTCCGTGATTGAACTTTATAGATTTTAAATGCAGCTACAAACCTATAAACCTTAAAAAATCGTCAACAATGTTAATGTAATTCCAACAAATTCTTGTTCAATCTGTGTTTTTTTTATCTGACAGGTACGAGGTGACTGTAATTTGTCAGAGTTATCAAGATAATCACCAGTACAAACATAGGTAACACAAGCAGACAGGTGTCTACAACAGAGATGATACTAAAAACTTTTGGATCAAATTCTTGTCAGTATTTTCTTTTAAATTACATGCCTATATTGCTTTGGCTTTTCTAAACCAGACAGAATTTTGTATATAGTGAACAACATCGAGAAATTCACAATGAAAGAATTTTGGAATGATTTTTTAACTAAATGGAATAAGTTCATTGAGAAAGTTTTGGGTGAAATTAGAATCAAATATCGTAAATTTTGTTCATAATGAACACAATTAGGGATAATCATTATTATCCCTTTTATAAAATATGCATACAATCTTTAAAATAGCTTCCTTTTTTTCTTCAAGAACCAATCAGACGCTTACAATGGCAATTTTGTCAGGGAAATCGCTATTTTTCTAGCTATTTCTATTTCGAGTGTAGTTGTTGAACTTATCTTTTTTAAGTCATTTTGGGGCGTTTTTGAAAGGTTTGAGCGAATGTTTGGAATTAATGAATGGAGTGAGAGATTTAGCATGGTTTTGATTTCGATGATTGTCAATTTCATGATGTAACTATCTGCATTAGTTTGGTCCTGTAAGGAAACAATCAAATGACGTAAATGTAATCGTCATAAATTGTCTACAAGACTTTTCATTTCCGCCACGACGCGCTTTTTAGTTGACCCCAAAAACTTTCACACGAATGGAATACGAGTTGGTCATATGCAGATGCATCTGCTAATGTTTGTTGTGACAAGGAAATGTAAAGCAATGTCATAATGAAATTCAAATGGTAAATATTGACTATCAAAGTAGTTTCTAAATTTTTGTATTCAGTTTGTCCCATAATATATTCGAAAAGTAAGACTTTGTGCTAAACCAGCCAAAATTGTGATAAATAAAGTATTTCAAAATACAAATTCATTTCTCTTTATAAAATGGTGTAAAATATACACATTTCATGATTCGATTTCAAATTCACTGATGATGGGGTTTTAAATTTTTGTGGAGTAAGGGCACGTCTGCATTCCGCTCAGCGTCTCCCAGAACATGTCAAAATTGAAACTAAAGTATCAACGTCTGATGCAAGTTTTCCTCCGAGACATTATTTTATTACCATAAATCTCACAATATAACGTAACCGGAGATGAAACCTTTGATAGCTTCTCACTTTTTGTTTTACAAAACCCTATATGCACACAATCGTACATTCACAAATATGGTAAGCTGGAAAAATTGGAAAGAATTTAGGTCTTTGCTTGTAGTCAAATATAGATTTTATAAAGTGAGGAGATCACTATTTCATATGAATGCGATATGTATAGGATAGACAACGAGTGCCGTGGTATTTGGGAAATAGACACGAGCTTCAGCGAGTGTCTATTTTTCATATACCGTGGCTCGAGATTGTCTATCTGACTTAGACCACGCTGTTCTAAGATTGTCTGTAATTTTAACCCGAATATCTGGACAACGAAAAATTGCAGCTCTTTTGCATGTATAAAACTATAGAAAGTCTTTTGGAAAAAGCGATCATATAATAGGTTCGACACTTTCTTAAAATGACACGGCACACAACATCTGTCAAGATTCACGTGCACGACACTCTTTCATTGTATATCTGTAAATACAATGCTAGGAGTGGTATCTGTGATTTATATTTTTGAATTACTGCTCTCTGATTTGCCGATTCGCTTCAAGCGTGGTCTAATTACTTTTGAACATCGCCCTTTCTTCTCGTGATAAAATAGGATAGTTATGTTTTTATCATGCAATTAAACCTGTATTGAACTAATATCACATGCCTGTGATTATAAAATGAAGTCAGGTAGTCTATTTTAAAGACAAAGAAAAATATATGTGATTTTGACCAGAACCACTTCACTTGAATTTCTTTGTTTTAAAAGCTTTCATAAATGTCTATGGTTATGAAATTAAATCAGGTTGTCCTTTTTTTTTAGAAAAAAAGTAACATACATGTATTTTGGGACTTTAACCAGAACCACTTCACTTGAATTTCTTTGCTTTTAAAAGTTTCATAAAATTTAATCACTGAAAATGATTGATAAATTCTTCCAACCTTGACCAGATTACATTGATACTTTAAGACACTAACATATTATTCTTTATAAGCTTACCCATCATGCTGAGCCGCAATTGTATGTAAAAGCACGTTATTTCATAAAAAAATGTTGATATCTTGTTGAAATCTCTGTCGAATTGAACACTGTCTTTGGTGTTATCACAGCATATCAACAAATAATAGTAAATAATTGACAGTGGGGTATTTTCTATTCTAAAATAGCAGAGAAAATTCCCCATTCCTATAATAATGTAATTCAGACGTTATACATCTTTTTGGTAAAATCAAGTATCTTTTTTCTTTCTGCAAGCAAATGCTAAAAATCCGAATTCTAAGATTTTACATTGGCAATTTGAGATGGTGTTCCCACTTAGAAACTTGTAAAGCAAATGACAAATATCTGACAAAGGGAGGAAATGATGTCACTTTGAGAACATTAGATCTACATGAATAATTTTACAAGTACAATTAGGTAAATATGTATGTGATTGCGTGCAATACGAATCAACGTCTCATACAATTAACAAGTTATCAACCAATGACCTCCTCATTAGTCACTTTAAAAGACCACCACCAACAACACAACAACAAAATATCTAGTCGAATTTTTCCCGCGATTTGCAATGTGTTAATTTGATTCAAAACTCCCGCCTTAGACTCCGATTTCAAACTCATTTACCTTGTCAATTCACTATGTTGTTAACGGTTGACCCAGTCCAATCAAGACTGAGAACATATCTTTTGAATCTTTTGTGAGGTTTTTAAGATTTTTCCCACATATCACAAGTCTAGCAATTGCTTATACTACTACATAAAGGTTTGTCATATTTGGTATTTCCAATAACTCTGTAAGCCATGGTAGAGTTTTACACAAAGTACACTCATTTCTAAATATCTTGATGAAAACAAGTGCATTGATCGTGTAACATGTTCATTCCTACTTTCCATTCAAACGATCTAAATCTAGATTTTTTTTGATGGCATGAAATAATTACTCTCTGACTATTTCTCTTTTACCCGTTATATATGTTCCAAAAACTTGTATATAAATGCAGATGGTGAGTGCGCAGATTGGACTGCATTCAAGTGTGCAGTGTAACCAGCGCCTACACTTCCTGTAACTTATTTAAACTAGGACTATAAAAACCATGCTAATACTGGATCATACCGTCCCTTTGGATTGATGCAAAATTAGCATGTAAAATCAATTTATTAGTCCCCTACCGGCGAAAGCCGAAGGGGACTATAGGTTGGCGCTCCGTCCGTCTGTCCGTCTGTCCGTCCGTCCGTCCATCCGTCTGTCTGTCAGTCCGGATTTCAGTTTTCCGGACTTTTTTTTCTTAACCCTTGGAGATATTGAGCTGATTTTTGGTATGCGAGTCCAGATCAATGAGTTACAGAACGAGTTTGAGTTTGGTTCCGGTCCATTGATTTTTGTGGAAGATACGGATGCTGGACTTAGAAATTACCAGGAAATATCAGTTTTCCGGACTTTTTTTCTTAACCCTTGGAGATATTGAGCTAATTTTTGGTATGTGAGTCCGCATTAATGAGTTACAGAACGAGTTCGAGTTTGGTTCCGGTCCATTGATTTTTAAGGAAGATACGGATGCTGGACTTAGAAAATTACCAGGAAATTTCAGTTTTCGGGCATTCTTTTCTTAACCCTTGGAGATATTGAGCTGATTTTTGGTATGTGAGTCCACGTCAATGAGTTACAGAACGAGTTTGAGTTTGGTTCCGGTCCATTGATTTTTGTGGAAGATACAGATGCTAGACTTAGAAAATTGACAGGAAATTTCAGTTTTCCGGACTTTTTTTCTTAACCTTTGGAGATATTGAGCTGATTCTTGGTATGTGAGTCCGCATCAATGAGTTACAGAACGAGTTTGAGTTTGGTTCCGGTCCATTGATTTTAGTGGAAGATACGGATGCTCGGCTTAGAAATTACCAGGAAATTTCAGTTTTCGGGCATTCTTTTCTTAACCCTTGGAGATATTGAGCTGATTTTTTGGAATGTGAGTCTGCATCAATGAGTTACAGAACAAGTTTGTGTTTGGTTCCGGTCCATTGATTTTTGTGGAAGATACGGATGCTGGACTTAGAAAATTACCAGGAAATTTCAGTTTTCCGGACCTTTTTTCTTAACCCTTGGAGATATTGAGCTGATTTTTGGTATGTGAGTCCGCATCAATGAGTTACAGATCAAGACTGAATTTGGTTCCGGTCCATTAATATTTGTGGAAGATATGGACGCTGGACTAAGAAAATTGCCAGGAAATTTCCGGATTTTTAATTTTATCCTCAGAGATATTGAGCTGATACATAAAATCTGATAGAACCAATATTTTGGAGAGGTAGTTATACCTTTGTCACCAAAAAAGATACTGCTCTAGGGATATATTTATAAATCCGGTAGGGGACTTGGTATTGCCATGCAATACTTCCAAATGCTTGTTTGTATTACTTAACTATCCATTGGTGGCATAATATAGTAGGGGATCCGGGACAAGGTATTGGTCAGTACTCTGCGCCGAGGCCCAAACTGGAATACATATTCGACTCTTGATTTTCACGAAAAAAGAAAAATGTCATCTACAGTCACTAAATGCATAATGCCCTTCTTTCAATTTCAATGAAATTTTCCTTGTAAAGGGTTGACTAATCATTTGTTGATACTACGAGGTAAATACATTTTCCATTCTGTTACCCAATGATGTCTTCAAATTTTGACTGAATACACAATCGAAAAACGAAAATCACAGGAAAAGGCTACACGAACTCAAAAGATAGTAGTTAAAATGGTTTGCGATTCATCTTTTAAAGACCATATTTAAACATGTTATAATATAAGAAAGCTTATTAAAATATCACCTCTTTACAGGCATTTGTTACAATGTTATGAAATACCAGTATTTTCAATTTCCGTGTTTCTTTAGCCTAGTTTAATCTCACATTAAACGATATGTGTCATTTATACCTCGAAAATACAACCGGCCTTCAAATGTATTTTTTAATCTTCAAGATGACAGCATGTTCCGCGAGATTTATATGAGAACCTATCGTATATACCGATCAATGAAAAATGCAAATTCAAATGAGAAATAAGCCGTAGTTTGTATATTTTCTGTGTATTCTTAGATGAAAGAAAAGATAAATCTATTTGAATGAGAAATCGTTCAAAGTGTCACATTTTATACATATAACCTTATGCCCCAAAATAAGTCATCATGCATACATATAGGATTTGTGATATTTTGTTTTGGGTAAGATGATCTTTACCGAGTCTATAAAATAGCACTGTTATTAAGCGAGCCAAGGCGAGTTTAATATTTTTTCTATTCTAGACGAGGTAAAGATCAGCTTGTCTCAAACAAAGACGAATAAAAAATGCTTTCCCTCATTGATTGAATGGGGTTTTACGCCGCTTTCAACATTATTTCAGTTATATCGCGGCGGCTGGAGCACCTAACAATGGATTCCTGGTATTTCTCTCACCAGTACAACCACCACATCCTTTCCTAGCCTCCAGCTGCTATCTCACATAGGTCTACGATCATCAACCCAGTGGTGAGAGACACTTAACTTAAACATCATAATTTGTACGATGACATCCATTTTCTTAACGCCGAAAAATCGCGAAAACGTGCGTTAGATGACGTCATGATAATGTCAAGTAGGATGTGATCGGTGCTCCTACACATGTGTGAAATATATAATACATACTTATGGTATTATATGAAAAAAATATATATCTGCCGAGACAGTTTTCAATTCTCACAAACGAGTTTGATTTTTTTCATACAAAACACTAGGTACGTATCATATTTATCTTATAAACTATATTTGTCTTGTTTTCGTCGATGTTTCTAACTGAAATGCACGTTTCTAAAAATAACCGCATTATTTAATTGTTCCGAAAATAACTGTGTGATTTCACAGAAAAATATCATACGGGTTATTATCACACGGATATTCGTATAGATAAGAGATAAACAAGGTTATCTCTGAGAGCAGTTCGTTATAGAAGACTGAAGTGACTTTGTGATAAATGTATGTACCAAAAAGTCAACCATTCTCCAAAACGATTGTACTCTAACATCATGATTTTTATTGTCAAATTTCTCTTTAATAAAACAATGAACAATTCACATAATTCAATAGAATATCGTCCAAGCAACAGAAATTTGTCTCCGTTCCCTGGACTCATAAATATGCATCTACCATTTTATTGTTTATTCTTTGCGTGATATTAGAAAGTTTTTTTGACAGTCTGACATAATTTCAACAATATTCGGGAAGTAACCTGATTACATCGGGACTCTATTTATATTGAATGACAGATCGGAACCAATTTATGAAGCCAATATCAATTCTCGCTGTCTTCCATAACGTTTATATACATCATGATTGAATCTTCCTTTATGGTATTGCGTTTTTGTTGAGAAGTCCGCTCACTGAAAGTGTTTACTTCTTTAAAAGAAAATACCCAAACATCTTTTTTTTTAAATCTCAGGACAAAGAAAGAACGCTTGTAACTGTTTCATGGTAAACAAAGACTTTTCGACATTTATATGTTTTTGATATATTACATAATTATTCAAGTATGGTGTTGTTGTTGTATATCTCACGAGGTTTTAAATAGATTCTATTAATTTGAAAACATTCAATTTTTTCTGCATGTTTGAAAACATAGCCATTCTTTGCTGAGGGTAACGTAACGACCCTTGTGGTCAATACTAGTTTCTAATAAGCTAAGACGAGTAAAAAGTACCGTAAAAACACATGTGAAAAAGACGTAATGTTCTCCTAGTAATATCTGTTTTCAAGCATTCTAAATGCTATTCAAACATTGCATAAAAAAGAAAATATTATACCCATTTTACTGATAAGTTGTGCGGGTAAGTATCTTATGCAACATTTGACCATATTGTCCTATCAATTCTTACTTTGTCCAATACTATTCGTGATGAAACCTCTCGGGCGATTCTAGAATAGTCCGGCTACAATTCTAGAATTGGCGGACAAAGTAGGATACCCTACTTTGCGCAGGACAATTCCGGAATTATACTGATTCTCGCTTTGCGCCGAACATATAGACTTTAAATATGTCCCAGAAGGTAGAAGTTTTTAGAGTTACAAAGTACAAAACCGTGTATTAATTTTCAAGATAACGACTTTAATCACGCAAACCTAGGTCTTGACAAGTTATAGGGTTTCTAAATGTGTTTTATAAAACTGCAAGTAACATATTGGTTTGTTCAATACACAACACTTAAATTTCCAATGAATATGAAAGATGCAAGTTTTAGGTAGTAAGACATAGTTGAACTTCAAACTATTCCTAATCGCGTTGGTAGTCAAGGATTATGTTTGACGTCACCGTTTGGTAGCATAGGTGAGGTTTCCAAATTGACAAAAGTTTTATATGCAGGTAACTGAAATTTTGCGTACAGGTAACCTTTACAATTGGGTTTCATTTCTATGTACAGTTAGTAACATCATGAAATTGACATTCACCTCGATCAAAACCATTCTAATTCGCACATTCATTCATTCATTCATTCATTCATTCATTCATTCATTCATTCATTCATTCATTCATTCATTCATTCATTCATTCATTCATTCATTCATTCATTCACTCAAATCACTGAAAAACTATCGGGAATTGAAAAAACCCAACACAATTCGAAATCGATTAAAACGATCAACATTTCATTGCAATCTATCAATTTTTTCTACGAAATAAGCGAAATTGGATTACCCCACCCCCCCTTTAAATTTAATTCAAAATTTGCTCCACACACTCATTCAATATAGTTCTAAATTCATTTCAAAATCACTGAACTTGTGAATTTCACGGTGTTTCTAATTGTCTCAATACTCTTGTTACAATACGAATACACTGAATTCATGCTGTCTGTTCCAGGCATCATTTCAACGATTCTTTAAATAATTTTAGCCAGACGATTGAGTATCCAATACACAGGCTTCACTTTGATATACAAAAGCTATCTCAGTAAAATGAAGCAAGGGGTTACGTACAGTTAGTAACTTTGGGAAATTGACAATCATCTTAATCAAAACCATTCTTAACCATTGATTAACGCTCAATTCATTCATTCCAAACACTCGGTCAAACCATTCAAAATCACTGAAAAGGATAGACCAATAAAGTCATTCAAAATAAATAAAGCTAGAAAAAAATCGCGATTTCCCTGACAAAATTCAAATTGTAAGCGTCTGATAGGTTCCTGAAGAAAAATGATCCATTTTATAGAACTTGCATGCATATTTTATTAAAGGGAGGTAATCAATATCGCTAATTTTGTTCATCCTGAACAAAATTTGCGGTATTGGATTACCACCCATTTAATTCACTCAAACCTCGCTCCACACACTCATTCAATTTCATTCCAAGATCATTTCAAAATCATTCATCTTGTCAAATCCATGATGTTGTTAACTGTAGCTATTTTGCATTGATCGACAGGATATCAATGTATCGTTTGTTGTCTACAAATTTATCGATCAAGATTTGAACTTTCAAAAATAATTATCCTGCCAGTGTTATAACAAAACTTTATGTCTTCTATCGCCTTGTTGTCGTCTGGCACACTAATTAAGCTTCACGAAGTTTTTCATCTGGTTTTGAGAATAAACTCTGCCATCGGTATGATGGAGAAATATTTATACTCATGTAACTATTTATTGCGTTTTTATCGGACATGGTAATCAAGATGCTGATTATTTGGCTCTTTGGTCACTATAAGTTTTATTAATGTATTATGAAAATTACTTCCTAATTAGGAAATACTTATGGATTTGGCACTCCGGTCACTGTAAGTTTTATCAATATGAAAATTACCCCCCTTATTAGGAAATTTAAATCCAACTTAATGCCGCAAAGCTTCGGAAGGGATCATTGTCATTTAACGTCATCGTCGGAGCAGTACTGAAATGTGTCGCATGAGCAATTTATATGCTATAGACACTTATATGATATTAAGCACCACAATGACATAACCAATGAACAAATTATTAAGGCATTTCAATACGCTAGGAAACAGAGGGAAAAAAGTGAAAAACGAGAAAACACAAGCCATGTCATTTTCAATAATGTTCGTTAGGGATGAACTAGCTTAAGTCAAGCTTGGTTGCGGAGCGATATTTTCACTGCTTAAGGAGGACGATTTTATATTGAAAACTTAGACTTACACTTTATACATTTTTATGCGATCCGTCACGCAAAAAAAGAAAATTCGGGAACAATAAGGATAAGGATATTTGCTTGAAAAGTAAAATGGATCGAGTAGAGGTCGGTCATGGGTCGCATTTCAAAAAAAAAAGTAATATAGAACTGTAGCATATTATTATGGATTCGGAAAATAACTATAAAGCGAAGTGTTTCCATCTTGGCCAGTCTGCGCAATTGCTGTGCGTCGCGACTGATCAGGATCGACAGTGTTCGCCCTTTCAAGATGGTCTATTTTTGCAAAATGAGCCATATAAACTATTATGTTTTAAAGACAAACATATTTCCTAGAACTGTCTGTGAACTGTTCTTTTGTAAATTCATTAATCCGACACAGACACACATACAGAAAAAAACGTATATTTCATTAAAGGGAGGTAAGTCATATCGCTAATTTTGTTCATCATGAACGAAATTAGCAATATTGGATTACCCCCCCCCCCCTTCAATTTCACTCAAAACTCGCTCAACATACTCATTCAAATTAATTCAAAAATCATTCATCTTGTCAATTTCACGATGTTCTTAGCTGTATTTATAAGCATCTGCAGTGCCCTAACTCCCTTTTGTTTTTTTTAAATATTACTTTATCGCCTCTGAAATCCGGCTAGAAATTTTATCACTTTTAAGACAAAAAATGTGGTAAGTAATATTGCACTTTATAAGACCCCACAGAACATAGTGTGCTTTTAGAGCATAAATGAACTTGTGATATCACAGTACACTTGTTGTATAATCAATAAAACCATAAAATGTACACTCATCTTGATCAAGTCTTTCTAAATCACTAACATAGAGTTCCATTCATTCATTCCAAACACTCAACCGTACAATTCGAAGTCATTCAAAAACGCTTCGAAGTCGCTCAAAACAATCAGCCTTCCATTTAAATCGATGACATTATTCCATTATCTTAATGACTGGTGTTACTTCTAAAGTGTCTAATTGTCAAATAAGAGAGGGAATTAGATTTCGATAATTTCGCCATTTTGGACGAAATTAGCGATATTGTATTACCACCCTTTCATTACATTCAAAACTCACTCCTCCCACTAATTTAATTTCATTCCGAATTCATTCCAAAATCAATCATCCTGTCAATTTCACGACGATGTTAGCCGTACATATACATCCAGTATAATTATAATGGCATGCCACCCTCCGGTCAAACTATAAGACGTTAAGTTAACAACATCGTGAAATTGACAAAGTGAATGATTTTGGAATGTTTTTGAGCGAAATTGAATGGGTGAGTTAAGTTTTGAGTAAAATTAAAGGGAAGTAATCACATATTGAAGATTTTGTCCAGGACGAACAAAATGTGATATATTTATTACTTCCTTTCACAAAATATGCATACAAGTTCTATTTATAGCTAACCTTTTCTTCGGGAACCAATCAGACGCTTACAATTTCAATTTTGTCAGCGATTTTTTTTCAAGCTATATATTTCAGTGTTGTTGGTTATCTTATTGTTTAAATCATTTTGGGCGCTTTTGAATGGTTTGAGTAAGTATTTGGAATGAATGAATTAAGCGCTGAGTGAGCGATTTAGATATTATCAACTGTAGCAAAGTATTTTTTCAAAAACGATGTTTACACCCTTTTTTACTTCAAATACGTTTTATAGGTTTACAAAAAAAAAATATGATAAGCCATCCAATCGGAATGTTTTTTAATCACTAAATGTTATTAAGACCGATGCAATGGACCGAAAATATTTCAAGAAATTTTTCGACATTTATATATGAAGAAAATAAAAAAATAATCTAATCCTATTTACCATATTTCGATATTTATATATGAAAAAATATAAAAAATAATCTAATCCTATTTACCATTCCAACTG
This sequence comes from Fragum whitleyi, assembly GCA_948146395.1. Taxonomy (NCBI): domain Eukaryota; kingdom Metazoa; phylum Mollusca; class Bivalvia; order Cardiida; family Cardiidae; genus Fragum; species Fragum whitleyi. Next base: position 9,838,929 of record OX411543.1, on the reverse strand, counting down.
CCTATCAAAAGGATGAGTATAGGTGACAGACGTAGGATGATCGCTTACGGCTTAAGAATTTCTGATAGCGTAGTAAAAAATGTTACATGTACTTTGTGAACTCTTAAAACTCTTTATGACAAGATATTCAGGAATCGGTTTGTTTTCCTGTCGATCGCCTTCACAACCGTCCAATAAGTTGCGTTATTGGACAGCGGCCACCCGATTCTATAAACCGGAAGTTTGGTTTCGTTTATCTTGCGACTCTTTTGCGCGTTGTTGAATAAGACCGGTTTTAATTAGATTCTGCTTATGGAAATTACATAGAAAAGTGATGGTAAAAAATCACAACTTAGCTTCTTTTCAACATTTGATATCACCTGAGTGAATGTATCATGAATTAAACAATAAAAATACGTTATGAGTGTCATTCAATTAGGAGCGGGCACTATAAAAACGAAGTCTTTATAATATAATATATTATTAAAAATATAAACGTTTTACCGAAAAATGACCAGTACCCCTAAACGGCAGATAACTCTAGCATGAAAACATGGAAAGGTACCATCAAATTTTGATATTATGACTATACAATGTTAAACTACAATATATATAAATAAGAATAAAGTTTATTCGGTGGAAAAAATGACGCCATGTATCAATTGCTACCTTAATGTAGACAGGCTAAGTCATATAAAGTAAACTTGATTATTTTTTTTAATATTCTGCTTACGTAATTGAATAATGTGTGTAACTGTCTACACAGGATTTTAAATGCACCTGAATACAAATATATAAACCTTAAAGAATCCGTCAACAATGCTAATGTAATTCCAACAAATTCTTGTTCAATCTGTGTTTCTATCTGACAGGTACGAGGTGACTGTAATTTGTCAGAGTTATCAAGATAATCACCAATACAAGCATAGGTAGCACAAGCAGACAGGTGTCTCAAATAAAGATGTTTCTAAAAACTTTTGGATCAAATTATTGTCAGTATTTTCTTTTGAATTACATGCTTTATATTGGTTTGGCTTGTCTAAACCAGGAAGAATTTATGATACAGTTAACAACATCGAGAAATTGACAGTATGAATGAATCTTGGAAAGACTTTTTACCGAAATTGAATGAGTTTATTGAGTCAGTTTTGAGTGAAATTAGAATCCAATTTCCCACATAATGTTCATTACGAACAAAATTATGGATACTTATTACTTCCCTTGAATAAAATATGCAAGTTTTAAAAAAAGCTTCCCTTTCTACAAGAACCATTCAGACGCTTACAATTGCAATGTTGTCAGTGAAATCGCTGTTTTTCTAGCTTGTTGTATTTCGAGTGTAGTTGTTGATTTTATCTTTTTCAGTCATTTTGGGCGTTTTTGAATGGTTTGAGAGAGTGTTTGGAATTAACGAATGGAGCGCTGAGTGAGAGATTTAGGATGGTTTTGATTGCGATGATTGTCAATTTCATGATGTTATTAACTGTATTAATTTGTTCCTGTATGAAACATCACATGACGTTAATGTAATCGTCATAAATTGCGTACAACAATCTTCATTACCGCCATGGCGCGCTTTTTTGTTAACCCCAAATACTTTCACACGAATGGAATATGAGTTGATCCCATTCAGATTCATCTGCTAATATTAAAATGACATCAGGAATAATGTTAACCATCACTGCGTTCAGGATCACAAACCGGTGCAAACAGTTTTCCAATTTTACCTCGCTTTTTTACGTGCGCTTGCGTGTGAAGCGGGGTATAATTGGAAAACTGTTTGCACCGTTTGGTGATCCTGAACACAGGACATATCTTGTGACAAGGAAATTGAAAGTAATGTCACATAGAAAACATTTTCAATTTCAAATGGTAAACATTGACTATCAACGTTGTTTTTAGCTCCACTGGCTGAAAGCCACTGGGCTATTGTCATGGCGTTGTGTCCGTCGTGCGTCCGTCCGTCCGGTCGTAAACTTTTCTTTAAAAATCTTCTCCCCAGAAACTACTGGATGAATTTCAACCAAACGTCACAGGAATGATCCTTGGGTGACCCTCTTTCAAAGTTGTTCAAGAAATTTTGATCCAATAAAAACATGGATTTAATGAGCGTGGCTAATTTCCAAATATGGTAAAAAGTGAGTTTTCTCAGATGCTAATCAATAGATACTAATTAAATTTTACATGTATGATCCTTGGGTGACTCTTTTATCAGTCTTCAAAAAATCATTGTGATAGGAAGGAAAATATGCATTTTATGGTTGAAGGTCAATTCTCTATATGTTATATGGTGGAAACTTTGAAAATCATTTTCTCAGAATGTAATTGATGGATATCAACCAAATTTCACTGGAATGATCCTTGAGTGACCCTTTGTCAGTCTACAAAAAATCATTGTGATCAGATGGAAAATATGCATTTGATGGGCGGAGGTCAATTCTCTATATGTTATATAGTGGAAACTTTGAAAATCATTTTCTAAGAATATAACTGATGGATATCAACCAAATTTCACTGGAATGATCCTTGAGTGACCCTTTATCAGTCTACAAAAAAAATCATTGTGATCGGATGAAAAATATGCATTTTATGGGCAGAGGTCAGTTCTCTATATGTTATATAGTGGAAAATTTGAAAATCATTTTCTAAGAATCTAATTTTTGGATATCAACCAAATTTCACTTGAATGATCCCTGAGTGACCCTTTATCAGTGTACCAAAAATTATTTTGATTGGACGAAAAGTATGTATTTTATGGGCGGAGGTCATTTCTCAATATATTAAATAGTGGAAACTATGAAAATCATTTTCTCAGAATGTAACTGATGGATATCAATCAAACATTTTTTGTATGATCTTTGGGTGACCCATTATCATGCAGCCAAAAATTATTTTGATTTGATGAAAAATATGTCTTTTAAGAGTGGAGGTCATTTCTCTATTTGTTATATAGTTGAAACTTTGAAAATCATTTTCAATATCAGTAAACCCCAAATATCTAAAAATCTAGTCAAAATATTTATTTGCTTTTACAAGAATTTCAAGCCTGTGGAGCGACACAAGCCATTCATGGCTTTCTAGTTGAATATTTGTATCCAGTTTGTCCCATAGTGTATTCCAAAAGTAAGACTTATTTGCGCTAAATCAGCCAAAATATGTATGTGATAAATAAAACGGTTGATGAATTTCAAAATACAAATACATATCTCATTGTAAAATGATGTAAAATATATTTATATTATCATTCAATTTCAAAATCGCTGATGATGGGGTTTTAAAATTTTTGTGGAGTAAGGGCACGTCTGCATTCCGCTCAGCGTCTCCCAGAACATGTCAAAATTGAAACTAAAGTATCAACGTCTGATGCAAGTTTTCCTCTGAGACATTATTTTATTACCATAAATCTCACAATTTAACGTAACCGGAGATGAAACCTTTGATAGCTTCTCACTTTTTGTTATACAAAACCCTATATGCACACAATCGTACATTCACAAATATGGTAAGCTGGAAAATTGGAAAGAATTTAGGTCTTTGCTTGTAGTCAAATATAGATTTTACAAAGTGAGGAGATCACTATTTCATATGAATGCGATATTTACTTTTATCTTATAACTATACAAATATCCGTATGATAACATCCCGTATGATATTTTTTACGTTATCACATAGTTATTTTTAGAACAATAATATCATGCAGTTATTTTTAGAAACTTGCATTCTGTTAGAAACATCGACGAAAACAAGACAAAAAGAGGTTATAAGATAAGTATAATACGTACTAAGTGTATTGTATGAAAAAATATCTAACTCGGTTGTAAGAATTGATAATTGTCTCGGCAGAGCCTCGACAATGATCAATTCTCCCAACCTCGTTAGATATTTTTTCTCATACAAAACACTAAGTACGTATTATATATTTACATCGACCTCTCTTCTCGTGATTAAATAGGATAGTTATGTTTTTATCATAGAATTAAACCTGTATTAGACTAATATCACATGCCTGTGATTATGAAATAAAGTCAGGTAGTCTATTTTAAAGAAAAAGGAAAAAAAATGTGATTTTGACCAGAACCACTTCTCTTGTGTTTCTTTGTTTTTAAAGCTTTCATAAATGCCTGTGGTTATGAAATAAAATCAGGTTGTCTTTTCTTTTAGAAAAAAAGTAACATACATGTATTTTGGGACTTTAACCAGAACCACTTCACTTGAATTTCTTTGCTTTTAAAAGTTTCATAAAATTTAATCACTGAAAATGATTGATAAATTCTTCCAACCTTGACCAGATCACATTGATACTTTAAGACACTAACATATTATTCTCTATAAGCTTACCCATCATGCTGAGCCGCAATTGTATGTATAAGCACATTATTTCATCAAAAAATGTTGATATCATGTTGAAATCGCTGTCGAATTTCACCCTGTTTTGGTGTTATCACAGCATATCAACAAATAATAGTAAATAATTGACAGTGAGGTATTTTCTATTCTAAAATAAAGAAAATTCCCCATTCCTATAATCATGTAATGCAGACGTTATACAACCTTTTGGTTAAAATCAAGTATCTTTTTTCTTTCTCCAGCAAAAGTCCGAATTCTAAGATTTTATATTGGCAATTTGAGTTGGTGTTCCCACTTAGAAACTTGTAAAGCAAATGACAAATATCTAACAAAGGGAGGAAATGATATCACTTTGAGAACATAAGATCTACATGAATAATTTTACAAGTACAATTATGTAAATATGTATGTGATTGCATGCAATACGAATCAACGTCTCATACAATTAACAAGTTATCAACCAATGATCTCCTCATTAGTCACTTTAAAAGACCACCACCAACAACACAACAACAAAATATCTAGTCGAATTTTCCCGCGATTTGCAAGGTATTAATTTGATTCAAAACTCCCATTTCAAACTCAGTTACCTTGTCAATTTCACTATGTTGTTAACGGTTGACCCAGTCCAATCAAGACTGAAAAAATATCTTTTGAACCTTTTCTGAGGTTTTTGAGATTTTTCCCACATATCACAAGTCTAGCAATCGCTTAGGCTACTACAATAAAGTTTTGTAATATTTGGTATTTCCAATAACTCTGTAAGCCATAATAGAGTTTTACACAAAGTTCACTTATTTCTAAATAAACAAGTGTATTGATCGTGTAACATGTTCATTCTTTCTTTCCTTTTAAAAGATCTAAATCTGGATTTTTTTTGATGGCATAAAGTAATTACTCTCTGACTATTTCTCTTTTACCCGTTATTTATGTTCCAAAAACTTGTATATAAATGCAGATGGTGAGTGCGCAGATTGGACTGCATTCAAGTGTGCAGTGTAACCAGCGCCTAAACTTCCTGTAACTCATTTAAACTAGGACTATTAAAAAACATGCTAATAATCGGACCATACCGTCCCTTTGGATCGATGCAAAGTAAGCATGTAAAATCAATTTATTTGCATTACTTAGACTATCCATTGTTGGCATAATATAGTAGGGGATCCGGGACAAGGTATTGGTCAGTGCTCTGCGCCGAGGCCCAAACTGGATTACATATTCGACTCTTGATTTTCACGAAAAAGAAATATGTCATCTACAGTCACTAAATGCATAATGGCCTTCTTTCAATTTCAATGAAATTTTCTTTATAAAGGATTGACTAATCATTTGTTGATACTACGAGGTAAATACATTTTCCATTCTGTTACCCAATGATGTCTTCAAATTTTAACTGAAGACACAATCGAAAAACGAAAATCACAGGAAAAGGCTACACGAACTCAAAAGATAGTAGTTAAAATGGTTTGCGATTCATCTTTTAAAGACCATATTTAAACATGTTATAATATAAGAAAGCTTATTGAAATATCACCTCTTTACAGGCATTTGTTACAATGTTATGAAATACCAGTATTTTCAATTCCCGTGTTTCTTTAGCCTAGTTTAATCTCACATTAAACGATATGCGTCATTTATACCTCGAAAATACAACCGGCCTTCAAATGTATTTTTAAATCTTCAAGATGACAGCATGTTCCGCGAGGTTTGTATGAGAACCTACCGTATATACCGATCAACAAAAAATGCAAATTCAAATGAGAAATAAGCCGTAGTTTGTATATTTTCTGTGTATTCTTAGATGAATTCAAAGAAAAGATAAATCTATTTGAATGAGAAATCGTTCAAAGTGTCACATTTTATACATATAACCTTATGCCCCAAAATAAGTCATCATGCATACATATAGGATTTGTGAAAATATTTTGTTTGGGGCAAGATGATCTCTACCGAGTCTATAAAATAGCACTGTTATGAAGCGAGCCAAGTCTATTCTAGACGAAGTAACGCTCTGCTTGCCTCAAACAAAGTCGAATAACAAATGCTTTTCCTCACTTAAACATCATATATTTATACGTTGACATCCATTTTCTGAACGGCGAAAAATCGAACTAACGTGCGTAAGATGACGTCATGATAATGTCAAGTAGGATGTGATCGGTGATCCTACACATGTGTGGATATAATATATATAATACATACTTATTTTATTATATTTAAAAAAAATATCTAACGAGGTTGGGAGAACTGAGCCGAGACAATTTTCAACTCTCACAAACGAGTTTGATTTTTTTATACAAAACACTAAGTACGTATTATATTTATCTTAAAACCTATATTTGTCTTGTTTTCGTCGATGTTTCTAACTGAAATGCAAGTTTCTAAAAAATAACCGCGTTATATAATTGTTCTAAAAATAACTACGTGATTTCATAAAACAAATATCATACGGGTTGTTATCACACGGATATTCGTATAGTTATAAGATAAACAAGGTTATCTCTGAGAGCAGTTCGTTATAGAAGACTGAAGTGACTTTGTGATAAATGTATGTACCAAAAAGTCAACATTTCTCCAAATCGATTATACACTAACATCATGATTTTTTATCAAATTTTCTTCTACTTTATAAAACAATGAACAAATCACATAATTCAATAGAACATTGTCCAAGCAACAGAAATTTGTCTCCGTTCCCTTGACTCATAAATATGCATCTTCCATTTTATTGTTTATTCTTTGCGTGATATTAGAAAGTTTTTTTGACAGTCTGACATAATTTCAACAATATTCGGGAAGTAACCTGATTACATCGGGACTCTATTTATATTGAATGACAGATCGGAACCAATTTATGAAGCCAATATCAATTCTCGCTGTCTTCCATAACGTTTATATACATCATGATTGAATCTTCCTTTATGGTATTGCCTTTTTGTTGAGATGGCCGCTCGCTGAAAGTGTTTATTTCTTTTAAATCAAATTTTTAAACATCTTTTTCGCTTAAAAATATCTGATAATTATTATTATATTAAAAAATTTAAACAAAAAAATCAACGATGAAACGAGGATCTATTTGCCTACAACTTTTGATTCAAACGCATGACCACTCATTGGTAGAAAACACACCATTATTCTAAAAAAATTAAAAGTTATGTTATGAAAAGTTTCGACTCGTCATTTTCATGAAATTATGATTTAGACTATTCATTCTAAGACCCTCAATATCATTAATAAAAACTTTAACTGAAAACTTTTTTTTAATAAAATAAGCTATCTTTTAATCGTCAAAATCGAGATGACATGAAGGAATTTGCTAGATATTAGCTCACATTGCGATATTAGTTTTATGCTAGCCGTGTGAAGAAATAAAATAATCTTTCATGAGATATTTTCGTCTGTACTAGCGCTTGATTGTCCGGACAACAACAATTGTACAACACATGTGAACGGTATAATATGATATATTTTCGCAGGAGCATGTTACGAATAGCCGTAATGAAAATAAATGCCACTGCGAACTCTTAAAAACGATGCTCATAGATGCACATGTAATATATAGACTATCAATAATTCCTAGAATTTAGCAGGTTTTTTTTAGATACACCAAGTATAAAACCGTGTATTAATTTTCAAGATAACGACTTTAATCACGCAAACCTAGGTCTTGAAAAGTTATAGGATTGCCAAATGTTTCTTATAAACTGCAAGTGACATTTTGAATTGTTCAATACACAATCTCCAGTTGTGAATTTGAAAAGTGGAAATCCTACGTAGTAGTTCATTGTTGTATTTGTAAAATACACACCACTGTTGAACATCAAACGATTCCAAATCACGTTCGCTAAAGACTTACATATCTTAGCTCTCCAAGGATTACGTCTGGGCGTCACCCCTTGGTAGCGCAGATGAGGTTTCTAAATTGACAAAAGTGTTAGATGCAGCACTCAATCAAACAATTCATATTCAATGATAATGAAATAACTCAACCGGTTTCACATATATATAATGAAAATAAAAAAAGTTAGATTTCACTTGCCTATAATTATGATATTTAATTGAATTTTCAGCTATACAAACATGTTTCGGCTATATCCTCACATATATATACATATAATTACTCTAGTTACAATAGGAAAACACTGATTTTATGTTGCTTGTTCCACTCATCATTTCAACGGTTCTGTAAAAAGTTATACATATAGCCAAAAGAATGAGTATCCGATACATAGGCTTCATTGTGATATACGAAAAAAACTGTCTCAGTATAATCAAACAAGGGGTTATTTAGCTTTATGATATGACTTACGTCGCAGGAGTGAAATAAAACCGTTGAATATTTTTGATATTACACGGGTATTATTACACAAGTGGAATAAGTAAGCAAATAAGCTTAGAGCGAATAGCAACGCTATTTTGTAATCGCATAAATGACGTCATAATGTATAGATTGTGACTTCAGTTTTAAACGGCGTTAAAAGTTTCGCGGAAATTGAAACATGAATTTCAAGATTTTTGGCGATCTTTCACAAAAATTCGAGTCATATTATAAATAGAATATAAAATTTGTGCTCATACAAAACAGAATTTATTAAATTCGTCATTTATAAACAGATAAAAACTCGGTGCAGCCTCGTTTTTATCTGTTTATAGATGACTCGTTTAATATTTATTTATCGACATGATATCAATGTATCGTTTGTCTACATTTTATCGATCAAGATTTGAACTTTCAAAAAATAATTATCCTGCCAGTGTTATAACAAAACTTTATGTCTTCTATCGCCTTGTTATCGTCTGGCACACTAATTAAGCTTCACGAAGTTTTTCATCTACTGGTTTGGAGAATAAACTCTGCCGTCGATGTGATGGAGAAATATTTACATATATACTCACATAACCATTTAATGCGTTTTTATCGTACATGGTAATTAAGATACTTACGGATTTGACATTTTGGTCACTGCAAGTTGTAAAAATGTACATGGTTTATGAAAATTACTCCCTTATTAGCAAATGCTTATAGATTGGCACTTCGGCCATTGCAAGTTTTATCAATGTTTTAAGAAAATTACTCCCTTACAGTTAAAAACATCGTGAAATTGACATTCATCTCAATTAAAACCATTCTAAATCGGTCACTCAGCGCCCCAATCAATCATTCCAAACACTCACTCAAATCTTTCAATAACGGTCAAACCATTTGAAAAATATTGAATTAAAAATGTGATTCAAAATAAAGTTTGATAGAGAAAAATCGCGATTTTACTGAAATAATTTAACTTGTTAGCGTCTCATAGGTTCTTGAAGAAATAGGAAGCTATGTATAGAACTTTAATGCATTTTTTAATTAAAAGAAAGTAATCAATATCGCAAATTTTGTTCATCCTGAACAAAATTTGCAATAAAGGATTACCTCCCATTAAAATCACCCAAAACTCGCTCCTCACACTGGTTCATTTTCATTCCTATATCATTCCTGAATCATTCACCTTGTCATTTTCACGATGTTGTTAACTGTATTAGGAAATTTAAATCCAACTCAATGCCGCAAAGCTTCGGAAGACATCAATGTCGTTTAACGTCATCGTCAGAGCAGTACTGAAATCTGTCGCATGAGCCTATTATATTGTATGGACACTTATTGCATTAAGGTAGTGGACCCGTAATTGTTTCGCAACGTTTCGGAAGTAATGAACTTTAACAGTGTTGACCGAGGTTTCCTAATGCTTTTCATTAGGAAACCTCGGTCAACATTGTGAAAGATCATGTGTTCCAAAATGTTGCGGAACTAATACGGGTCCACTACCTTAAGCAGCACAATGACGTAACCAACGACCAAATTATTAAGGCATTTTATTCCGCTAGGAAACAAAAGGAAAAAAAAGTGGAACACGAGAAAACAAGAGTCATGTCGTTTACAATATTGTTCGTTAGAGATGAACTGTTACTATAACTTAGTTGCAGAGCGATATTTTCACCGCTTCATGGAGCACGATTTTATATTGAAAACTTAAACTTACACTTTATACATGTTTATGCGACCCGTCAAAGGAACATTCGGGAACAATAAGGATAAGGATATTTGCTTGCAAAGAATAATGGATCCAGTACAGGTCGGTCATGGGTCGCATTTCAAAAAAAGTAATATAGAACTGTAGTATATTATTATGGATTCGGAAAATAACTATTAAACGAAGTGTTTCCATCTTGGCCAGTCTGCGCAATTGCTTTGCGTCGCGACTGATCAGGATCGACACTGTTCGTCCTTTCAAGATGGTCTATTTTTGCTAAATGAGCAATATAAAATATTTTGTTTTAAAGACAAACATAATTACTGGAACTGTCTGTGAAGTGTTCTTTTGTAAATTCATTAATCCGACACAGACTAAAATGGAAAACAAAAGATTATACAAAAATTCCCTAGAGTCACCATTTAAATACCATAAAATACGGCTGTATAACGTAACCCAGGATAAACCCCTGATAGTTTCCCAAAATCGTATAATGATGCTTACGCTTTCTGTCTTGATCTATTTTTTTTCCGTCGAAAGGCGAAGGGGCATTGGCGTTTTTGCCGTCCCAGTCTCCGTCTGAACGCCCGCCCGTCTGTCAAGGCTTGTACAAATAATTACTCAATAATTATGGATAAATTTTATTAAATATTGGTATGATTGCACACCCTCAATAAAATATGCACAACATGTTTGCAGTCTTTCATACGTATCAGCATAGAAAAAAATAGGTTTTAGAAATGATAACCATTCACGTAGCTCCACCGCAATTTACTTTCTCGCCAAAAGATTGTGCTGAGATGAATGGGCATTTTAAGACGTTTGTTTTTAATTGTCTGCGACTCATTGGAAATGAAGCTTAACATTTTTTAGGCCACTTAGTTTTGAAGACACTTCGTACAAAGTATTCGTTTATTCATTAAAAATAATTTTGCATAGATTGATATACCCTACATTTAGCGGCTCTACTCTGTTGCTACTTCAGTCATATTCAAAATAAGAGATCTTTTTCCTACTGGACGATAATCATAAAAACATACTTAGTTAATATCGTACTCACGACTATGTCAGAGAATTAAGTAGCGTCCGATTAACGATTAACTTTTCAAAGTTCCACCGGCGTTTTTAAAGCTGTTTTTACTAAACCGTTTAACTTTGAGTTCTTATTACAACATTCTCTGTGATGATTCTGTTTAACAGATATCAGTTGCATCTTTCTACATTCACGCCAAAGTCATATAAATTGTTGAAAACATTTTTTTTCTATTATACCCCGCTTTGCACACAAGTGCGTGCAAAGCGGGGTATAATAGAAAAACTGTTTTCACCGTTTTGGCATCTGAAATCTTCAAAAATATAGCGGAATAAAAAAGAGTTTTGGCATTGATACATCTTAATACAAACATAACATTGCACTATATTAAACCGGAAAAAATGCGTCAACAATGTTAATGTAATTCCAACAAATTCTTGTTCAATCTGTGTTTTTTTTATCTGACAGGTACGAGGTGACTGTAATTTGTCAGAGTTATCAAGATAATCACCAATACAAACATAGGTAACACAAGCAGACAGGTGTCTCCAACTGAGAACTTCTTGAAACTTTTCTATTCACCATTTCAATTAAGCATGTTTTACCTTTTGGTTAAGATGCTTCAATCTTATTAGCTCACCTTAGCACGAAGTTCTTTAAACTGCATCTCCTCCTAAACTTCTGAGTTAAAATCAACTAAACTTGGCTGAAATTTTCCTTGGATGGTCCCTTGTAAAAATTGTTAAAAAAAATTAAATCCATGCAAAAACTCTGGATGCCGTAGCATCGGGAAATGCGAAATTTCACAAAAGCTCATCAATTTCTTTAAACTACATCTCCTCCTAAAATACTTTGTAGCAATCAATCAAACTTGGCAGAAATGTTCATTGGGTGGTCCTTATAAAATTGCTAAAAAAAATTAAAAATCATGAAAATCTCTGGTTGTCGTACAACGGGAAATGGGATATTGATCTGAATATCAACAATTTCCTTAAGCAATATCCTCTCCTAAACCTCTGGGTTAAAATCAACCAAACTTGGCAGAGATGTTCTTTGGATGGTTCCTTAAATAATTGCTAAAAGAATTGAAATCCATGAGAATTCTGGTTGCCGTGGCATGGAAAAGTGGGAAATTTCACAAAAGCTCAATATTTTTTTTCAACGACATCTCCTCCTAAACTACAGTGAGGAAATCATTCAAACTTTAAACAAATGTTCCCGTGGCAATGGAAAATGGGAAATTTCACAAAAGCTTTAAAATTTCTTTAAACAACATCTCCTCCTAAACTACAGGGTCAAAGTCAACCAAACTTGGTTGAAATGTTCCTTGGCTGGTCTCTTAAACAAATTGCTAAAAAAACCCAAATCCATAGAAAACTCTAGTTGCTGTGTTATCAGCAAACGGGAAATTTCATAAAAGCTCATCAATTTCTTTAAACGACATCTCCTACTAAACTACAGGGTCAAAATGAATCAAACTTGGCAGAAATGTTCCTTGGGTGGTCCCTTAAAAATTGCTAAAATAATTGAAATCCATGAAAAACTCTGGTTGCCGTTGCAGTGGAAAATGAGAATTTCTTTAGATTTCAAAAGCTGCTTTAAACAACATCTCCTCCTAAACTTCTTGGTCTAAATCAACCAAACTTGACAGAAATGTTCCTTTGGAAGTTCCTCACAAATTGCCAAAAGAATTGAAATCCATGAAAAACTTTAGTTGCCGTGGCATCAGGAAATGGGTAATTTCTTTATATCTCAACAATGTCTTTAAATGACACAGATGTTTCACACTCATTGGTGACAGACCAATGACTTTTTTAGTCAAATGTAAGGATAGATATTGGCCTGGCTGGCGTTTGACATTAAGACCCTGGATTGACAGAATGCGACGTTACCGACTGAGCTTTCAGGGCTCGGCAAATAATTGATGTCACAAGAAGAAATGGTTCTGTATATTGAGGAATTCGGGAGGAAGAACATCTGGTTATCAAGAATTTCTTTCTTTTACTAGACTCTAATTGTGTTTCCGAAACTTTTCTTCTACGGTCGTTAAAACAAAATCTTGTTTGTGAAAAGATTAAGAATATAATTGAATCGGGATATGGAGAGAGGGCTCATGTAGAATGTTCAATCTCTGTGGATATTCTACCCAAGTGCAGTCTGATCAGCTACCCATAACGCCCGCTCTCAGTACTTTGATTTATTTTGATGTTTGCAACTCCTTTCAAATTGGACTACCCTGAAATGTTGTTTGGGAAAAGGTTACAAGGCGGGTTCAAAATAGGTCATTTCAAACAAGATTTGATATTCGTTGACTGTACGCTTTTGGATTCAAAGTTTATATTTTGGATATTTTTTCATTTGTGAATTTTTAAACCCAATATAAAGACATAGATCTAGATCTATTTTTTCCAGATAGAGAATAGATCTATGTTAAAAAAGTTAATTTCTCGGCGCATTAACCCTTTCCCAAACACGACACAATATTTGAGGGCTGTCTTATTTAAAATGTTCTTTAGACGACAAAACAAATGATATTAAAATCGGGGTATGTGTTTTTCATAGCATAGAAAACTATTTAGGCAAAAGGAGAAATTTTTTATCATCGGCATTTTCTTCTTTTGGTCTCAATGTTTTCCCAAAGGTTTACTAATAGACACGTCAAAACTAGATATAGGACTTGTTTGGGAAAGGGTCAAGTAGTCTAGTTGCAATAATCTTGAACGAAATTGTCAAAATCCACAAAGCGACAATGCCTTTACATTATCCCATTCAGGGTAGATAACTGCTGAGGAGATTGCGAAATTGTGTGTGCCAGAACCTATTTTTAGAACAGATTAACAAATTAACATATACGTTTCCCGCCTTATTACTCACGTGACTTTGTTTTGGGCGAGTTTATACCACACGATAAATGATCTGGCAGAACTTCTCTGTCGTTTAACATGGGCTGCTTTGCCAGGTCATTTATCGTGAGATTTACTTATTTGCATAAGTTTCCCGCCTAATTTCTCACGTGACTTTGTCTCGGTTCTCTGCGTTATGCGAAGCACAAAACGGAAATATAAATAGAGCCGAGAACCAACTACAATTTTTGTAAATAAACAATATGGCGTCCACTCCGAAAAGGTTGAATACTGAATAAAGCATTAGGTATTTCTTAAATGATCTAATTACTTAGTATTTGACCAAAATTCAGATTCTTGAATGCCATAACCTTTCATTGTTTTCTGACTTTGTACTACTAAATAATTGATTGCATTTGATCTTCTCCGGGACATTTGACATTATTCAAACATTACTCAGGTGAGCGATTTAGGGCCCTCGTGTTCCTCTTGTTTTAAAGAACACTTTTGGTATTTTCTAACTTAATCAAAAAGACATTTTATCAATCTGTGAAATACAAGTACATGTCTTGCTATTCCCATAAACACTGAAAAAGACGTGTTCTCCGAAATTGAATATACAAAATAAAGAAATGTAAAATGTTAATTAAAATTGCGTCACATTAATGCAACCCGAACTAGCAATATCGATTGTTCTTTCTCTTGTTTTCTCCTAGGTAATCTTTAATTTGTCATTCATAATTGCCCGATGTTATAAATTTTTCTCAGGCTCAACTGAGAATTTTCTCAAATTTTAAATTTAAATAATTGTACGAAAATAAAATAAAATTTAATTAGTTAATATTTATAACAACAAGTTGTTATTTAGGAGAACTTATTAAATTTTCTTTTATTTTAATACAGTAAAATTAAAACGGAATTACCGTTTTTAATCTCCAATTGAAATTTGAGAAAATTTGGAATTGAGAATGAGAAAAATTTTATAACCTCGGTGACAAATCTGCATTACGTTAACCCGCTCAGTAATTCCAATAGTTTATCACTAAATCTATGAAAGCACTTCATCGGCATTAATTGAAAAAAGAAAAATAACGATATAAGGAAGCAGTTCCACAGACCACGTTGTATTCGTGTTATATAACCAAGAGAAAACGTTCCTTAGATTTATGTACATATTTGTGCATTCGATAACGAAACATTACTTACCTCTCGATACGAGTTGTTTAGAATCAAATGCTGCAGATACCAAGTATTGTCGTATTGTGAAATAAACTATTTTAGGTTAAATTGCAATATTTGGCCAATCATTCATTCCAGACACGTATTCAAATCACTCAAAAACGAACCGAAATTGTTAAAAACAATTCGAAATCGTTCAAAACGATCGACATTTCATTGATATCGATCAAATTATGTCACAATTGTTGGGTGATATAGAATAAGAGGTAGAGATTAAAGCATGTGGTTGGTACAAGAAGACAAACAATTTGGAAAGTTCGTAGAGTTTTTTTTAAAGGGAGGAAATAAACTTCGTCTAACTTGGACGTAATCATCGATATTAAATCTTCTTCCTTCAAGTCCATTCAAAATGCTGTTAATTGTAGGAGGGTCATAAAAATGGATTCTTGGTATTTGTCATTATTAATAAATATGACATACACTTTCGATGTACGCTTATTCCTAACTTTGTTGACTGTCGTTAAAAGATTGTGCTTAAAGGGTGAAGATCTTATGATCACCTGATTACGTCTTCACATCTCTTTCTGTATATGCTCTTTATCATAATTCTTTATAATGAATTTTAATGAACTCGCCCTATCTCTAAGAAAATCGTCGTTGAGACGTCGGCAGTGCCATCCCTAACAATACGTTGTCATGACATCATTTGCGGTAAACATATTATGATCTCGGAGAGTAGGGTAACAACATTTGTCATATAACTAGAAGTTATTCAGGCTTTTGCATTTTTTTTTACTTTTTAAGGATATATTGGATTTCATAATTGATTATATTACTTTTCTTGAAAACAATGACAGTTTCTTATATTTAAGGATAGAAAGGAAAGTAGATCGAAAGATAGTGAAAAAGGCGGTTCGATTGCGCAGCTAATTCAACGTAAATCCGACGTGTATGTTGTGACATTTACTGGACATTTCTACGTGGTTACCCAATAAAATTGACATGGATTTTGAAAAGTTTCTGTTCTGATTATTTAATTCTTTAGTAGTGTATTGGGATCAGAATTCAGAGAAATATTAAATACATTTGATTAACTCGTGCTTATAATCCAAATAAACATTGACATAGATAAATATCTTCTTGAATTCAGAGATAACTTACCAATTTCTTTCAAGCCAAATAGAAAGTCTTAATAATATTTTTTTTCTCTGGCCGAAAAATTTTCATAATAAAAGATGCGCCGTTTTATCGTTTTTTATCCTTTAGTTTTAGCTAAGATTTCACCGAGTGATATTTAGAGTGAGGTGTGATGGCGAACCAAGTCTTATAATAGTGGAAGTATTTTATTTTCGGCGTTTCTGACGTCCATGCGCCTCTTTTTTCTCTTGTATCATAGTTAGTTGAATTATAATTATATAATGACGTGGATAAAGTATACTTTATATGTGTTAAGCTTTTATATATATTTCTTTTTAAACTACTAATTCCATTCATTTCTTTTATATCTGCACTTGGACTGCCAAGTAGATCGTTTTCTAAAATTGAAGATTAGAATTAGTATGAGGAAATTAAACTCTGATATAGGAAGAGAACGTGTTGATTATCTCTGATGCCGACGTGGGTCAAGGCCAACATAACATCAGACTGCATTTTTTAAAAGATTGGTACTTGAGAAATGCGTAAGAGAAGATCGCAGTTTAGAATGTTGTGGAAATTTTTTGCTTAAGGACATGAATAACTGATAAAGAATAAGATAACATTACGATTCGTTTAGTATACCTTGATTTATTTGACCCGAATTTGACCTCTGTGGAAAAAAATACTCAAATAACAATTACCGACATATTTTATCAATTATTAACACATATATGACATTCAATTCCGTTTGTTATTCATTCCTATGAAAACACGTGCAAAATATAGTAGGAATAATCTGATTTTTATTCATCTAAATAGCAGGGGTCAGATTCGGGTCAATAAAACCGCGCTTTATAACATGTGGTTTACCTCTCTTTTAGCAACGATCATCTTATTTTAATGTTCGTATTACTTAAAAATATTGACACCTAAATATGTGCCGAATATAATTCATACATTGAGAATCTTGTACTAAATTACAAAATTATATTATCAAAGTACACAAAGGCCATCTTATCAAAGGTTGAATCATCCAAAATAAAACCTGAGCTACAGCTAGAAAAATAGGTGATTGTTTTTACAAGTTTTCTTATCAGATAGTTGTAATTGAGGAAATACACAGCACTCAATGCAAAAATAGAAACCATGCTGACATTTATTCTTATCTAAGTACTTTCGGAGACTCTGTGTTCATATAGGTTACCTTTGTTGCCAAAATAAATTTCAGTATGTTGTAACAATTGACGGACTACAATTCCTCCCTTTAACCCATTGCTTTGCAAAGAATTTATAAGCAATGCCAAGCTTATAGCTTATATAAGTGTTAAGAAAAAAAATAAGATGATCCAAAATAAATCTTGGCTTAAACAAGAAGATGCAAATAGCCGTTCCATTGAAATAAGTTTAAAGGTAATATATATATAAAAATATAAATATATATATATAGGTTTATATGGAGACAACGCCCCGATGAGCCAAGCGCGAAAAATTTCAGCATTGTTTCCGCTATTTTTCGTAAATAGTTGAATTTAAGTAAAAAATCTATCTGGTAATTGGAATCAGTTTTTAATATATATATATATATATATATATATATATGTGGGGGGGGGGGGGCTTTAGGTGAATATTTTTAATCAGAAAAATGTGATAAACTCAACAAAATTGTCATCTTAAAAATAGAGATAAGCTATTTTGTTTTCTTATGCACATATGAGTTCAAACAAAAAACTGTCATCAACAGGCCAGTTTTTCACCTGTATAAAATACAGTTTTATATCGTGCTCGTGAATGATGCACATGCATGTCTGAAGAGAAAATGATTCATTCTCAGTTTAGAGGAAACTTTAAATCATAGTTCGTTTATTCCATTTGAGGCTTGCCATTAAATTGCCACTATACCTACCGAGGAAAAATACTTTGAAAAGCCTTAAGACATACTAAGGCAATGACCGTGTTTTGCCAGTAAAATACAATTTCAATGTTGGTTTTTGTTAGTAAGTTATCGATATGTGGCGACGGATGTCAAGACTTATAAATATTAACTTCTTCACTAGAATTAATTTCCATTTGACCAGACACCATCTGTTTTTTTATAAATTATTTTTGTTCAATTATGTCTCCTCAAGATGATCATAATATGAAGAATTGTGTTTGATTGTCTGGTAAACTATACCAGCGGTTTATCAGAAATTCCAAATTTATTACAAACAAAACCTTCTCAATTGCATACTTTGAAACCATGATACACTTTCAACATATATAGAGACGTCGCAGCGAACTGAGGCTATAAAGCGTAACGTAATTTGACGTTATTTTTGCAGCGTAAAATTGGAGAAATAACAAACGCGTTTCATTTGATACAACCATTGGTATATTCTGAAATAAATCAAAAGAGGTGATTAAGAATGTTAAGAACTATCATATTCAGGTTAAAATCAAATATTTTTAGGATTTAGAATCTCTGTAATTACGAAATAAAATCAATTCTGTAACATAAGCATTGGATTTCCGAATAACTAAAAAAGGTATACGGAAAATATATATAAAAAAAACTTGGTATTGGCGGTCTTGCTATTCTATAAACTCAACAAAATCGAGGAGAATTTCTTGTTCAAATTATACCGGGTAGTTTGTCCTTTTTCTGCCAGTAATTTCGAAATAATCGATAAAACGTGAAACGCGGAACGTAAAACGTCATTTAAATGAGAAAGCGTGACATTTTTTCAGACTTTTTTAGCATTCTCGTACTTAGCGTTTTATTCACAAAATATAGATTGTTACATATTTTTGAAAAGAATGGACTGACCATTTTTTCTAGTTTAATTTTTATTAAGTTTTATCGACATTTAAAAAGAGTTCAGTTACTCCTCGCGAAAATTGTGTGATAAAAATGACGTAATTTCAAAAAGCGTGACATTTTTTCAGACTTTTTCTCACGAAAAGGCGCAGATTCAGTAACTATATAATTCCGCCCTATATATAACCGATTTTTTAAGTTGACTAAATTTCCAATTTAAACATATATAATGAACAAGTAGACTTTGTACTCTAATATACATATTCATATTTGTTCAAACACACGTTCCTTCAATCCATTCAAAAACAAAAAATAAGGCTCTAATTACCAGTCTCCTGCAAAATGACGAAAATTACCATGGAAAATTACATTTTTCTCTGTGGCGCCGTGCCTCGACCAACATAAAAATATTTGAAGAACATTCATTGGAAACTAACTAAAACTGGATGGTAAATCTTTTTATGGTCGAGGTTTGGCGCCACTGCTTAATTTCCGAAAATGTATATACCACAGCGAAATCCCGAGAGGCGAAAATTTACCGTATTCGACATCGACTTTTGACCAAAACAACAACAACAAACAAGTTATTGGGTTATTTTGTACTGGAAAAAGATGATGTGTACATATACAAGATTATTTTTCGTGCTTTCCCAACCTTCCTATTGGAAATCACAGATACTCCATCATAATCCTACCAACATTCTTTTATTAAATTTGCCTTATGATCAATGAGTGCGAAAAAAATTCAACATATATCCTCTTTTAGATTAAAACAATGCATTTTTATCAACCGTCAGTGGTTTAATTTTCAAAAAAGTAAAATAGAAAAATTACAGAATAAAAAAAAATCATAAAAAAGTGTTCGGGTTTGTAGATTATTACGAAAATTGCCGAGTACGAAAAGTTCGTCTCCATGGTGCAGTGTAAACAATAAACCGAGCCGCGGTACTTTGAGGTGTTTTAACATCGATTAATTTGGTTTTTTCAATGGAAAAAGAAATGGATCATAAATAAAAGGTATCTTTTTTTCATTTTATAATATTTTATCTCTCAATTTTAGAGTTATTATCATTTTTTATGTCTAATCCATTGGGCAAGATGACTCGACTTTTCGTCTGTAAGCGCACCTCGAAAAATCGTTATTTATTCATCCAAATGGTTTAAGATTATACAAGATAAGTATTTGTTAGGAGATAAGTCACCCTTCAAATGACATTTCAACACTCTGAAATTGAATTTGTATAATTTTTTGGTGAAACTCCGATTCGGCGATTAATTGTTTAGTTTTATATACAAAATTATGACTCAGTAAGTACGGAAGCAGGGATGGCGTAGTTGGCTAGACAGCTCGTACGTAGCCTCTAAAGGCGTGAGTTGGAATCATGTGGATTCCGATTGTTTTTTTTTTTTTTAATTTGAAGTGTTTTCTTGACAGTCAGTTGCATAAGAAAGAAAGGTGTCCGCAAAATCTGCCGAATTGTGCTAAATGTCCGATTTATTTCTAATTCATTTTCAACAATAAAGATCTATTTCTAAAATTATTTGTTGAAACTAGTATTGTATATTTTGGTTAATTCGTTGCTTAAATAAGGCTTCAAGTAATGGTATCACAGATTGGTCAATTATCTGTATATGTAGCCTAAATTATGGGCATATGAAACTTATTTTCATAAAAAATATCGTTTTATTTTTCAGACGGTTTGCTACGAAATCTTTCCTAAAAATGAGGCATTGATTATCCTACTCTATCTATAGGTGAGTTGGGTTTTTTTTAGAAGATAAAGCAGTTTAAGGAGATTTATTGCAGATTTAACATCTTTTAAAAATTATCGAGATATTGAGTCATTGATTAAGAAAGTAACAATTATAAAACTAATAATTAATGATTATAACAAATAAGTGTAACTGTAATAAAAATAATAGTAATAATTACAATAATAATAATAATAATAATAATAATAATAATAATTGAAGAAGAAGAATGGGAAGATCTTTAATGAGGGTAGAAAGATCATCTGGGAAATCAACTTCAATGAAGATTTAAAAACTGTTTCAAACAGTCTTCAATTCATTTCTGATCCCGAAAGGTACATAGAGTACCATAGTACTGTAATAGTTCAGGTCCAGTGTAGGAATGTTACCTTATCTGATACCCGGGTTCTCGAGTACTCGTCCTTGCTGTATTTCTGAGGGGGAAATGAGGATCTGAGTGTGCGTTTATGTGAAAGTGATTTTCGTTTCTAATTTTGAAATCTTTATTTTACAGAATGCCCGGTGTCAAAAATAACTATTTCTCGTGCGTTTTATGCACAAAGAGAACAAAACCAAATGAACGGAGAAAATGCAATGCCAGCATAAAGAAATTTCTACAAAAAACTTTTTTTGTTGAGTGCAACCAAGAATCCATAATATGTAATAAGTGTCGGCATAAATACTACAAAACAGAGATTCTAAACATATCAAAGGGAAAAGATGAATCTGATTCAGACTCTGATTTTGAGCCTCCTCGAGAAAAAAGGCAGAAAATACGTAGCCCACCATCTATATCAGTGCCATTAAAAACATCATTGAGATCTCATGCCTATTGTTTTATATGTAGAAAACCAGGACCAAAGCTTTTAGTGGTATCGGCAGACAATAGAATGAAAGTGCTGATTAAAAAGAACATTTGGGTACCTTTTGGCTCTCGATGTTGTACCTCACATGTTGTAAATGGAGAGTTAGATGATAAATGCTTGGAACGGATCGATGTGTTGTCAGAGCAGTGTCAAATGAACAGAAGTACTTTACTTAGTGTGCTCAATCGACTTCGAGAGATCTGCATTCGCAAAAACAATATTAGGTTGGACTTTGATAGTGCTAGTCATCTAAATGAAGACGATTATGTCCAACTCACAGGCTTATCAAAATCGAACTTCAGTGATTTGTTTGATTGCGTGAAGACCTCTATAAAAGCCACACCAGTTAGAAGCAAGCGAACATCCCTGGCTTTGTTTTTGTGCAAAATGAAAAACGGCATGTCTAACAAGTTACTAGCAACACTTTTCAATATAAACAAGTCAAGCGTTAGAAGAGCCATCCACACTTTACGTGCTTCATTAATGCAAGTATTTGTACCAAATAACATCGGCTTCCAACACGTATCAAGAGAGACTCTTATTGAAAAACATACACGACCATTAGCACAGCGTCTATTCGGAAATGTGGAAAATCCTAGTGTAATTCTTGTGTTAGATGGGACATATATCTATATAGAAAAAAGTAATAATTTCAAGTTCCAGCGAAGGTCATTTAGTATACATAAAGGAAGACCACTCGTAAAACCGATGGTAGTCACATCAACATCGGGGTATTTCGTATCTGTAATTGGACCATACTTTGCTGATTCTAAGAACAATGACGCCTCAATCTTGAATCACATCTTAAAATCAAATGTTGAGGATATTAGACACTGGGTACAAGAAGATGATATCTTCGTGGTCGACCGTGGTTTTAGAGACTCGTTGTCTCTCTTAGAAGATCTTGGTATTATAGCTCAGATGCCTAAATTCATGCCAAGGGGTGAAAAACAGCTCAGCACGGAAGATGCGAACACCAGCAGATTAGTGACAAAAGTAAGCAAATATAGAAAGGGGGGGGGTCTTTCATTAAGTATGAAATACTTATTTTAATTTACAGTTCTGCTATTATCAAATAAACCCGAATAATTTTACCATTTGGGCTTACTTTTTTGTTTGTTGAGAAATACTCGACTAGAAATCCTTGAGACTATTACATAAATGGCAACATAAGCTAGGTTACGACTTAAGATTAATTCCTTTTTATTTTGCTACCTGTAGATCGTATCAATTAATTCCGTATTTGAAAGATTCAAAGACCGATTTCCGCTTGTGGGATTCAAACTAAGATAATTTTTTATCTCGAACTTTTGATATCATTTATTCAGCAAGGTACAGTCAAAAACGTCGTAAAATTAACACTCATTACGATTAAAATGATCTAAATCATTCACCAGCGCTCCATTCATTCATTCAAAATACTTACTTAAATTGATAAAACATTCCGAAATTATTTGAAAACATTTTGAAAGCGTTCAAGGCGTTCATCATTTAATTCAAACTATCAAATTGTTCTACGTATTGACTGGCTGGTATGGATTCTTAAGTGACTGATTGGCCAATGAAGACACGCAAACAAAGAAGTACGTATATTTTGTAGAAGTGAGGTAAAAATATTGATAATTTCGTCTAATTGGACAAAATTAGGGATATTGGATTACCTCACCTTGAAAACCACGCATTCAATTTCATTCCATAATCATTCCATACTCATTCCAAAATCATTCATCTTGCCAATTTCACAATTTTTCTAACTGTAGTCGCATGTAGCTATTTTGATATGGCAAACGTCAATTAAATTATCAAAATATACACAATTTTATAATTATGGCAACATTCTTTGACGTCTCAAAATTATAATTTTTTTAATGCAATTGTTGTAATTAACTACTGGTTAATTACAAAGCACATAATTGTGGTATTCTGAAAATAAATGAATTATTTTACATTATTCCGACCACCACATGATATTTCTTGTTCATAGCCTTGTATAATCTAGTATTTAAGAATCTGTGGTACTTTCTTTTATATTAGGTACGTTGGGTAGTTGAATCAGCTAATTCAAGGATTAAAAGTTGGAAGTATCTCTCAAAAACGCTGCCAACAAACCAGGTATACCATACAGGTGACTATGTGAAAATAGTTTGTGCTATTACCAACAAGTACAGTCCACCTTTAAGTAGCGCCACAGACCCGTCTGCTGATGAAGCCGAGGTACTGAAAATGCTTCATTTATCACAACAAATTAATTCGCTAAAGCTGTACCTAGAAGAAAACAATCTACTAAGGAAAACTTCTCCATGGAAAAGAATTACTGATACCGATTTATTAGACTTTCCTACTTTGAATGACGACCAACTACGTAGTATAACATGCGGTACCTACCAGTTAAAACTTAGTTCAAGTTATATCCAAGAACACATTGATAGTGAGAGTGACTTATTTTTTCATAAAGATGACCCTACTTTACTGCGTATCAGAATACAGAGTCGACTCAAATCATCAAAACAACATAGCCTCTGGATACGTTACAGTACCAATGAAATCATTTCTTGGTACTGTTTATGTCGTGCTGGTGCCAGGGTGGTCGGTGTGTGCTCTCACATTGCAGCTATGCTATGATATTTGGGTGGAGCTAGATCTTCTGGACAGGGTTTCGGTGTTCGAGATCCTGGACAGACCATAGAAGATGCATCAGTTCTTCCCGAGATAATAGATGAATCCGAGAGTGAAAGTGATACAGATGGTCAATATGTTGAAGAATAGCATGTATGCTTCATATTAGAACTTGGAATCTTCTAAAGTTTCAATGAAGTATCTGTACCATGTTAGATGGAGGAAAAATAAGCAGAAAGATGTTTTTACTAAGTTCTATTTTATACTCTAAGATGAAGCTTCTCCAGAATCTATAATTTCAAATATTCAATAGATGAACATGCAATCAATGTATCTACTTACTGATAATGCATTGGTTTTGTTTCCATGACAACCATTTTTTTCATTTTCCATGTATAAAAATAACCACTATCTAAAACCAATAATTGTGACTGTATATTTAACCCCAAAGATCAGAAAATCATTTTCAGCCTGAACAAAGATTCATAAAAGAGGATTAAGCGATTTTGAAATAGTTGTTTTGTTTTTTGAACAAAGTTTAATTTGTAAATGAATTATTTTGATAACTTATCATACTCAATTGTAATGAATGCAGAGTTTTATTCAATTTAAACAAAAGCAGTTGTTTATTTTCATACCAACACATTTCTAGTAAATTATATCACCAAAGAAACCGTAATAACCCATAAAATCATTATTTTCCCGATTTACTACATTTGATTTTGGTTACCATGACAACCAGAACATGAATAGGCTTATTTGAAATGAATCACTGATAAGATGAATTATGAATTATGATGATATTTCAATTCAATCATTTCTTTGTGTCTTCTTTACACGCTTTTTGTCTAAAAATTGGGCTAAAGATATTTTAAGAACAAGCTTGTAAGAATCTGGTTGCCATGACAACCAGAATGCCAAAAGGGCAAAATTTCATTATTTATGTTAACAAGAAAAGCTGGGTGTTTCATCGGTATATATTTTATCTGATTTCAAGATGAGGCCATTTTTGATGGTTGTTGAACCTGCGCCTTTTGTATTTAATTAAGACACACAAATAAACCAAAATCAAACTGAAGAAATAAAAATCTGACCATTTTTCTTAAATGTGTTTATATTTGACAATTTCCTTCATTTTTCAAGGTTATTTTTACGTTGAACTTTTTTGGTCGTCATTTTTTGTTTCATTTTTAGTAGCGTTACACTTTCCGCTATTTTATTTACATGAAGAGATTTTCGGAAAATTTTATTTTAAACTTTCAAAATTCCCACTGCATAAGAACTAGTATTCTAGGTATTTGTGTGTAAAATTTTACGATGATAAGGGGCGTATCCGTGATTTTATGGCATTTTGAACATGTATTAAAAGAGAAGCATGTTACGCGTTACATGCGCGTTTTGGCAAAATTTCTATATCAAGCTGGGTATCATTTTTTATTCACAGCAATGGGTATCAAAATTTAGTGTCTATAAGATAGAGCTGTTCAAAACCTTTAAAATGATGTACAATTATGTGCTGTTTTATTGTGTGCAGCGATTTTATTTTAAATTAAAGCAAAAACTTGACTGATTTTCATAAAATAGCCCGACGTTACTGCGACGTCTCATAGCAATCGAATGCAAATAAATTAAATCATAAAATCAGTTGAGTTACAGTTAACATCTTGAAGTATTCAAGATGAGCGATTTTGGAATGATTTTGGAAAGAAACTGAATGAGTGTGTGGAGCGAGTTTGAGTGACTTTAATGGAAGGTAATCCAATATCGCAAATTTTGTTCAGGATGAACAAAATAAGCGATATTTATAGTTCCACATGAATGAATAGCTTCCTATTACTTCAAGAATATATCAGACGCTTGCAATTTGAACTATGTCGGTGAAATCGCCATTTTTCTAGCTTTATTTATCTTGAATGACTTTGTTGATTCTACCTTTTTCAGTGAGTTTGGAGCGTTTTTGAATGGTTTGAGTGAGTGTTTGGAATGAATGAAAGCGGCACTGAGCGAGTGATTTGGTATGGTTTTGATCAAGATGAATGTCAATTTCACGATGTTGTTAACTGTATAATCATGATGCCGGAGTATTTTTTCATTACCGAACGTCTTTTGTTATAGAAATAGGGTATAAACTTACCGCCATTTACCACACCGTCGAGTCTAACAAGGAAACGGTCCCGCGGATAATAACAGGTAAATTGAAAGTGTACATAAGCATACCGCAATCTCTAGCTCGATAATATCAGATCTGTTCGGGGTGAATATTGCAGTAGGGCTAAATTGCCAAACGATAAATGTAGAGCGTAAAATCGAGGGGTCGGTGCAATACTATTGAAAGTACCTATATATTACAAGTAATGCGCCGACGCCTCGATTTTATGCCCTAAGCCATGAAATTACGTTCCTGATTGGTCCTACTGTTTTTCGTTCAACCAAACCACAGGCCCAAGAACAGTGGAGTGTTGCAAAAACAGGACGTAGCCGATCTCTGAATAATTCAACTAATTGAATCCCGATATCAGGCGACACGGTATCATCCAAAAGCAGAAGGATTTAACGGTTCGTTCGAGTACTTCAACTTTATATTATCAACATATTATCAATATTTTCAACTCTGGGCAACTCTCTTTTTTATGTCCCCGACCTTGTGATTAATTTAAAAATAGTTTAAGATCTACTGTTGATAAACATTATATGAGCCTGTGTGTGATATGTCCAACAATTTCACATGTACCCGTAGCATTAAAGTTTAACAGCCCTGACAACAACACAATTGCAACAATAATATATTTTGAGTGCTCAAAAGGGATGTAATAAGAATACATTTCTATAAATAGTTTAGCTCATGCAGACTCCTGCTTTCTAATTATATCTACCTATATAAGTGGTTTAACTCAACTGAGCAGCACACTCACACTATGGTTTAATGAATTG
The DNA here is from genome assembly GCA_948146395.1 of Fragum whitleyi. NCBI lineage: Eukaryota > Metazoa > Mollusca > Bivalvia > Cardiida > Cardiidae > Fragum > Fragum whitleyi. The sequence goes on along the minus strand of OX411543.1, from coordinate 9,811,435 downwards.
ACACTGGACATTACATCTTGTAAATAAAAATATACATGTTTATACACATCTTGTGTTATTAGTTATTAATCTACCAATATCTTATTGGAACCAAATATTATGTTACAAGATAAACACATAGGACCAGAATATTACAAGGCATTAAGACATTATCCAGTTATATTTTGCATGGTGAGGACTCTGGTCAGACTGTGCGCTTGCACAGGCTAGCCAGAGGCTTTGCTTTGCGCACATGTAAAATTGTTGGAAATGTCACGGACTGGCTCATAAATAGTTTTATTATGCACATGAACCCTTTTTGCTGCCAAAACATATAATCCTTTGGCATTTTTTAGATATAAGTTTCAAGAATATCGTTGAAAAAAAGAGTAACAGAATTGGCATTAATTCAAGAAGATTGAACACTTACTTCTCAAAGTAATGCATAAATGCCTATCAAACCAATATAGAAAATAATATTCGCAGACGCTTCAATGTACACAACACGCAATCAGAACAACATTCAGGATATTTTAGGCATTTTACAAACCCATCTTGGTACTAAAGACATAAGATGATGCCAATAATACGCATTAAACTACCAGTTGGAGCAATAACTTTTCTGAACATGCGCACTTGTGTCATACAAAATTACGAATAACTAGGAGATTAAACTTCAAGTATTTGATGCACAAACACAAACATGCAAACCATTGCTCTGTTACTTCCCACAACATTATGAAGGCAGTTGCAAATCGCCAGATCAATTTTGATTTTTATTCTACAAAGACGAAAACAGTTTCATTTTAAATATGGAATGCAAAATTGAAGAAGAAACGAGAAATATTGAAACCTATATCATACAAATTCACAAATAACAAGAAGAAAAACGCCCGACTTATGTATGACAACCCAAACCCTCCCCTAAAGCGACAAACCGATGAAGGTTCGTTCAAATCACTTCAAATGCCCCACTTATGTTTAAATACTTCATTCGAAGTGCCCCATTTTACTTTTCTATTAATCCATTTCATATGAAAGCATTAGATATTGAATTTAAGATTCTGTCTTCTTTTAGAAGAATGTTTAAAGAGTTTTCCAGGAATAATTTTGTAAAATTTGAACATTGACCCCAGTCAAAAAGACGATGGCAATACCTGTACATACAGTTAGTTACATGGTGAAATTGACATTCACCTCAATCAAAACAATTCTTAATCGCTCACTCAGCGCTCCATTCATTCATTCCAATCACTCACTCAAACCCTTCAAAAACGATCAAACCCATTGAAAACTATAGAATCAACAACGTCATTCAAAATAAAATTTTGATAGAGAAAAATCGCGATTTCACTGACATAATTCTAATTGTTAACGTCTCATAGGTTCTTGAAGAAATAGGAAGCTATTTATATACTTTTTATTGCATTTTGTTTAACGGGAGGTAATCAATATTAATATACTGGATTATCTCCCATTTAAATTCACTCAAAAGTCGCTCCACACACTCGTTCAATTTCATTCCTAAATCATTCCAAAATCATTCACCTTGTCAAATTCATGATGTTGTTAATAGTACATAGTGAAGTAAGTCGCACGTACAGTGCATAGTTAAAACGTTTTACTTAAGAAAATGTTTTAGAATAATCCTCATTTAACAATTCTAATAATCCTGTAAAAGTTGCAATCTGGTTAACTGTGTCCGCATTTTGTTTCTTGCTTAAAAGGATTGTCGTCCAGTACTTGAATGTGTTGACCAGATACAAAAAATCGCTGACATAATTGTACTTATCTGCGTCTGATTGGATCTTGAATGAATAGGAAGCTATTAACAGAATTTGTATGCATATTTTATTGGAAGGGGGAGGGTTAAAAATATCGCTTGTTTTGTTCATCCTGAACACAATTAGCGATATCGGATTACCTCCCTTTAAGTTCACTCAAAACTTACTCATCGCACTCACTAATTTCGATAAAGAAATCTGTCCAAAATCATCCACCTTGTCAATTTCACGATGTTGTTAACTGTATGTTCCTTTCCTCTCAGGAGAAAGACCGCGTATAATATTCGTTGAAAAAAGGGCTTTTAACAAGCAATTCCGTTTTCAACATTTCAACATATTTTCAGAAAACGAATATGTTCTTTCAAAGATTCATTGACTTTAGATATTTGTCTGCACCATCTTTCAATTTGGGCTGATCTCAAATCTTAACGCCTGGTTATAGGCAAAATGGGAACTGATATGACAAGGAAACTATAAGAATTACCAAAAAGATCGAAATCCTATTAGTCTCCGTGTCAAATTTAGCCTTGTTGTCTGTCAGGATGAGGCCTGTTTTCACTCAACCAAATAGTTCGATAATTTCTCCTCTCGTATCCCAGTTTTTGTTTTAGCTTCAGTAAACATCGTCAAATTGACATGCATTCCAGATCACTCTCTTCTCATTCATTTCAAACACTCACTCAAAGCATTCAAAAACGCTCAAACCCGTTGAAAAATATAGAATCAACAACGTTACTCAAAATAAATTTTGATAGAAAAAAAATTCGCGATTTCTCTGACGTAATTCAAATTGTAAGCGTTTAATAGGTTTTTGAAGAAAAAGGAAGCTAACTATAGAACTTTTATGCATATTTTATTAAAGACAGGTAATAAATATCGCTTATTCTGTTCATCCTGAACAAAATTTGCGATATTTGATTACCTCCCATAAATTTCACTCAAAGCTCGCTCCACACACTCATTTAATTTCAATCCAAAATCATTCCAAAATCATTCATCTTGTCAATATCACGAAGTTGTTAAGTACTTACAAGGATATTCAAACGAGAATGAGAATGATTATTGATAATTTGAAGTTTGGCATTATAATTATTACCATACAGTTGAAAGCATTAAAGGCAGAGAGTGACGGCATGTTTAAATGAGACGCATTATTACAGTTAACAACATCGTGAAATTGACAAAGTGAATGATTTTGGAATGAAATTGAATGAGTGTGTGGAGCGAGTTTTGAGTGAATTTAATTGGAGGTAATCCTATATCGCAAATTTTGTTCAGGATGAACAAAATTTGCGATATTGATTACCTCCCTTTAATAAGAAATACATTCAAGTTTTATACATAGCTTCCTATTTCTTCAAGAACCTATAAGACGCTAACAATGTGAATTATGTCAAGGACATCGCGATTTTTCTCATTCAAAATTTATTTTGAATGACGTTGGTTATTCTTTGTTTTTCAATGGGTTTGAGCGTTTTTCAATGGTTTGAGTATGTGTTTGAAATGAATGATTGGAGCGCAGAGTGAGAGATTAAGTATGGCTTTGATTCAGGTGAATGTCAATTTCACGGTGTAACTAACTGTACATAAGAAGTGATTTTATCGTGTAATGCACCACTTTTGTCTCGTTTTCTGGCTTCGTTAGATTGATTGATTGAATTGAGTTTTACGCCTTTTCAACATTATTTCAGTTATATCGCGGCGGCTGGAGCACCTAACAATGGTTTTCTGGTATTTCTGTCACCAGTACAACCACTACATCCTTTCCTCCAGCTGCTATCTCACATAGGTCTACGATTATCAACCCATTGGTGAAAGACAAATAGTCGGAAAGAATGAATGCCGCCGTCGGGGATCGAAACCGGGAATTCTAGATTTACAGTCCGAAGCGCTACCAACTGCGCTATGACGGCGGCCCTCTGGCTTCGTTAGTCTTTCATTTTATTCATATTTAGTAAGACTATTCACAAAATACAACATATTCAAATCAAATGACAACAAAATATTAACGGCAAATTTCTGAGATATGCAATTTTATGCCGTATTTCTGATTTTTCTAGTCCTTTAAATAAATAGGATTTTCTTGTATCAAAATGTGAGTACCAAACTCACGAAAGTGAGCCTAACTTGTACCTTTCATGATGAAAAACACAACTTAAATAATAATGCTTAAACTTGAATTCCCTGACCTGAGTATTTCATAGAAGACTGGCTTACATTACTACAGTTCTGACGGTGTGTGTGCCTTATCTCAATCTATGTCATTTAGTTTGGAACACTCTGTGATGAATGCACTGTTCGAGTCCAAATTGGATGTTCCTTAACAATGTGCCGATCAGATAACGATTTACGTTATATTATACTATGTAAATGTACAGTTAAGAACATCGTGAAATTGATGTCATTCCGCCAGTCTAAATCGCTCACCCAGAGCTCCATTCAATCATTCCAAAAACTCACCCAAACCATTCAAAAACGCTAAAAAATCTCAAAAATGATAAGATCAACAGCTACATTCAAAATAAAAATTGGTATATAAAATCTACGAATCACTGACATAATTGATTTTTGTGAGTTTACGATGGGTTTGTGACGCCATAGAAAGCTATTCACAGAACTGTATGCATATCTTATAAAAGGGAGGTAATAAATACCGCTTATTTTGTTCATCGTGATCAAAATTATCGATATATTATACCCCCTTAAATTTCACTCAAAGCCTTCTCTTCTCACTCATTCAATTTCATTCAAAAATTATTCTAAAACCATTCACCTTCTGCACGATGTTTTTACTGTATGCACTATCAATCAAAGTGTCTGCTTATCCAGTTTTGGAAAAAGCTAGAATTATCGGCTAAATTTTGTTATATGTATATATCTTTAATTCCTCCACATTAGGAGATTTTGTATACAATTAAAACATACAAAATCAGAAAGAAAACAAGACAATACGCAATATAAACATTGAACAAAGTAGACACACACTGGGAATCATAAATAAATAAATATCAATATAAAGTTCATACAGTTAGACGCACGAACATGCGCTCATAAAACACACGCGTACAATCAACCAGCCGCCTCCATACACTAAGCACCCACACTCACTTATACAGAGCCATAGGCACATATGTACGTACATTAACAGACGCAAAAGTAATTTAGTATACCATAATTGTGGCATTAATACCCATCGATGGCCGAGCGCAAGACCGCCACACCTGCCTATAAACATATAGGCAGTTCCAACAGCCACTCGCCGATCCATCTACATGTACATTGAACTAGACATCCCTCACACACCATACGAAAATTTTGTTTGAACAGTCTGTGAATAATGCCAAGCAAGAATGCAAGCCTTCAGGGGTAAATTATTTGTAATTTTAATTAATATTAAATTGTCACAAAATTAGCCATAAAACCCTCGAAATTTTGACATAAGTTACTTCGAGTGAAAATAAATTTCAATTCAGCGACAAGTTTAACAACAACATTACAGAATTGAAATCTTTGGATCGGGTCGTAAAAATGTGAGGTAAATAAGCCAAAATTATGAGAGGGTAGGTTTTTTTCTGTTTTAAAAAGTGTGCATACATTGAGTTTACCTTAATGACTTATACTATCGCCCCCTTTGACTCTTTTACTTGCATCGATATTGCCATTATGATTTAAAAGGAAGGTAATTAGACAGATTAGGGACCAAAATAAAGTTGCGTATGTTATTTTTAAGTAGGCCGATGGGGAAGTTCATACAGTGAAATTTCTCATGTTCACAAAATTTTAATTGGTCTATAAATATTGTAGGGTGTGCATGGTCAATTTCAATTGAAGCATTTCAAAGATATTTTCCTCCCAATCAAAATAACCAATTCCAACCAAATTTTGGAAGTACATCATGTATGTTACTTGTATGACTCTCCTCCGAAGTTGTTCACGAAAATTTGATTGGCCCATAAATTTGGGAACGGATTGTAATGGTTGGGATTTTCAATTGATAATTCTTTAACGATAAGTTTTCTCTTAAACCAATGGACCATTTCAAAGTAACTTATTATGGATGTTCTTTGAGTGACCATCTCCTAGATAGTGGGTGTGCCAGGGCGTGGCCAAATTTCACTTAAACCATTTAGAAGGTCTTATAGGGCTGTCACACCTTAACGTTTTAGCAAGCGTGTGCGGAACGTGTTGGATTTTTTATAACACGTTGCGAACACGTCGGGTACGCTATGGACACGTTCCGCACACGCTATCGGCACGCTGTAACACGTTGGCACACGTTGCGATACGCTGAGTATCTCATAAAATTTTGAGCATGCACAAAATTTCTCAGCGTGTGCCGAACGTGTTGGAACACGCTCCGCACACGTTCCGAACACGCTCAGCACGCTAGAGACACGCTAGGAGCTCGTTCACTTACGCTACGGGCACGCTAGAAACACGCTCGCCAAAAGTTTAACGTGCCTCTAGCGTGTCTCCAGCGCACTGGGAACGTGTGCATAGCGTGTCTTCAGCGTACTGAACGTGTGTCTAGCGCGTTGCCAGCGAGTTCACAGCGTGTTTCTGGCGTATGACAGAGTTTCAGTTTTCGATGAAAATATAAAGTTCCGCTGCATATTTGTCTTGAATTTCTACAATCAGCTTGTCGTAAATAAATTAATTTGTGCATGTGCGTGTGTATGACCCCTTTGGCATGTTCGTATCTGCATGTTTCCTCATGACCAGTCTAAGAATGAGTTGAAAATCGATTAAAAGTAGCATTTTCTATATTTGACAATGAACGATTTCGTTCAAGTCATATAAATAAAACATATGCTATGTTATGTTATGTTATGCTTTGAAATAAGCTGTTTGTCTTTTCTTCCATATAAATCCTTTACGGATTTTCTTAATTCCTCAGATTGTCGAGGTGGAGAGTGTAGCCTAAATGTGTATTAAACATTGCGTTTATAGCTTTACAAGTGCGTCTGCTCTTTGGTCATTTGAACATTCATTCGTCTCATTTGATCATTATCAATATACCAAAGAGACAAGTACATCGTTGTACCTAGTGGACATAATACAAGACGTTTTTTACTCTATCCCGTTCTGTGCGAGAATATTTGGGCCAACTAATTTCTCGCCCGAAAGGGTCCCGATTTTGATGTTTTTCAGCCGGGCCACAATTAGAAACCAGCCCCTGTGTTCCGGCTGACAAGATGATACAAACCGTTTTCAAATCATACCCGTTTTTGCAAGCATGTGCATGCACAAAGCGGGGTATAATTAGAAAACGGTTTGTAGCATCTTGTCAACCGGAACACAGGGGCTGGTTTCTAATTGTGGCCCGGCTGAAAAACAACCAAATCGGGCCCCGCCCGGGGGAGAAATAAGTTGGCCCTTTGATTCTATTATATGTACTACAAGTTTAATATTTGGTACACCTTTTCCCCCTTAATATAAGACTAGCTATTCAAGATTAAGAGAGGTTGTAGAAAGACATCCTACATGGTAGAGCATATGGAGGAAGAAAGGAGTGCATTATGACAAGCAGTTCCTTACCCTTTCGCAATATTTTTCAAATCAGCCTGTAATCTTATAAGTTTGTCATATGCATGCTTTCATAAGTTACAGGTGCCAGTGTATTTTTCTTTTCGTCTTTTCCTATTTTTCTTTTACTTGAACCAACATACTTTGAATTTGAATATGTGTAGTAGCCGGTGGCCTGTTTATTTATATTATAAGAAGAAATATAAAGTGGTAATTTCTAGCAGAATTTATTACATCCAAAACACTCTGCCAACACGTTATAACACGCTAGAAGCGCGTTACAAACACGCTAGAAGCGCGTTACAAACACGCTAAGCACGTTCTGAGGACGTTAAGAGAACGTTGGACACACGCTCAAGAACGTTGATATACGCTGACATACGCTATCAACACGTTCTTGACACGTTACTCACACGTTCAAACTCGCTATGAACACGCTACAAGCGCGTCGTGAATTGACAAAAAGAAAATCTAGGTCAGCGTATGCCGACGTTTTGCGGACTTAGTCGTTTTCTCAAACGCGTTAGGCACACGCTGGCTAAAACGTTGAGGTGTGACAGGGCCATTATCCCCCAAATTTAAAATAAATTTGTCGTCGATGTTTCCTTTGTGAACCATCTAAGTTGTCATGAAATTTTGACCTATACATATATGAGTGTGATAGAGTATCACACAAATGTTTCTTGGGTGACATACCGTGTACGTTGGTTACAAAAAAAACTTATTTACTCATAATAACTTGTATTTTCTACTTTATTTGTTGCGAATTATATCATCTACCTTTTCAAAACTGGATATCTCTAAAGAAGAAGTTTTGTTTATAAGTGAAAACACGAAAATTACTAGGTTAGAAAAAACACTCGCTATTTGAGTGTGTGTGTGTGTTTTTGGTTTTTTTTTTTAATCTGCAACCACTCGTATGTAAAAGGGGCTTTAAAACACATACAAACTATCAAACAACAAATATTCTTAGGAGTAAAGCAAGGTCGCAGTATTTTTTAGTTCTGATAAAGGTAACTAATTAAGATGGGAATAAATAAGTAGAGCTAAATGTTTCAATCGTTAAGGTAATATGCTTCAAATTAAATTTGTAGTAATTTATTTAAGCATTAAACAAGAGTGATGTTTTTCGTTGCTCCCGCTTAAAGTGGTATGTGCATGTCTAAAAGTAGATTTTGTTCCCAAGAGAATAGGGACTTCCATGCACAAACTTGTAAGTAAATTGCATTACAAAATTGTCAGAATACATAAATTCCATGTTCAACTGCATGGTCCTTCGAGGGAAATTGCCAATAAAGATTTTCAAGGTAACATCTCTTGCGGAATTAAATGTGACGTTTACACAACCGACTCGGTCTAAATGAAACACATAAAACGACATATCATGGGAGTGTATTTCGAGGCGAACGCGTATGCCCATACGAGGCTGATTTTACAAATACCCAAGTCTTTTTTCCTGCAAATTATATAACTAGTTCCCAAAACAGATAAGATATTGTTTTAACTAACAGGCAAAATGTGTTATCTACAAGAAAATTAAACGCCAAAGTACGACGCACACTGAAAATAATTTATCAAAGATATATTTAGCCTTGTACGAAGAGCACCTTTAGGTGCAGCGCTATGAAGGCGCTGAATATTGCACACTCCATACAGTTAATGGCAACGTGAAATTGACCATGTGAATGATTTTTTAATGATTTCGGAATGATATTGAATAAGTGTGAGGAGCGAGTTTTGAGTGAAATCAAAGGAAGGTTATCCAATATTTCTAATTTTGTTCAGGATGAATAAAATTAGCGATATGTATTACATTCCTTTAATAAAATATGCATACAAGGACTATAAATAGCTTCCCATTTCTTAAAGAACCAATGAGACGCTTAAGATTTCAATTACGTCAGAGAAATCGTGATCTAGTGCTTGCCTTTTATCATTTTGAAGGTACTTGTTTATCTTTTTTTCCCACTCATTTTGATTTTTGTAATGGTTTGAGTGAGTGTCTGGAGTGAATGAATGGAACGATGAGTGAGCAATTTTAGAATGGTTATGATCGGGATGATTTTCAATTTCACGGTGTTACTAACACCTACGGTCGCGGGCTCGTTATGTCCATGACTTAGGTTTAAGATCGGAGCAAAGACTAGTGTTACAATGTTCAATCCTTTATTTACATCGTCAATCAATCCATTGGTCAACAAAACACTCTGAAAATACAAATTACGTGACAATGTATTAAACATGTAAAACGCATCTTATCTAAAAGCATAAATACTGAATGTACTGACAATGGCAACAATATAATGTGCGATCCGATCTGCGTCAATAAGTAACATATCACAGCGAGCTAATTTGTTTACAATCCTTACCAAATCAATGTGACTGGGTGTATCCAAAAACCAATAACCTCTCGCTCTACTCCATATTCACGTGCAGATGTGTACAAACTGTAAATAAACAAATGTTAATGGTTAGAGAGTGAAGGGGCGAACGGGCAATGGTACAACAGAACGCGAAATCCGACAACAAGCGTCGATGAACACTCGAAACCCAAAGATAGTGGCAATCGAACCGATCTGAAACCGTAGGACGCGATCAGACACTGAAACAAAACAATCGAACCTTCAGAGGACTTACATGACTAAATTCTGGACAAAATCAATCAATAAATAATCAAATGATCTTCTCGACAAAACCATACAACGGTCGATTCAAAATCGTGTCACGTGATCTCAAAAACCGCCTTCAACAACTAGGAATTCAAAATAGACTGGCAACCTTCACAACATGTAAAACATCCCAAAAATCGTCCGGTTACAGTAAAAAGATTAAACAAGGGTTGGGTCAGACGAAATCGACTAGTTGGTGATTCTATTCGGCAATTTAATTTGAGTCATGTCCATTCTATATTCGTGCATTCTGAATGGCTGAAATGTTGCTTTTATTATAATGAGCCAGTGCGTGACATTTCCAACAATTTCGTTGGTGCGTGATGAACATACACTATGAAGCTTAGACAACCAGCAAAAGGAGTTTGAATACTGACTGTATGCCTGAAGAGGGTTTAGTGTCTTATCTAGCTACAGAGTACATAGCAAAGACTCCGGTCAGACTGTGCGGCTGCACAGGCTGGCCAGAGGCTCTGCTTTGCACCAATGTGAAATTGTTGGAAATGTCACGCACATGATCATATAATAAAAACAATATTGAGTACGCAGCTGTTCTGAGAGCTTCAGCAAAAAAGTAGTCCCATGTTAAATTTGTTTGTTAAATGACGATTCTTAACATTTTTGCTTCTTGATAATAAATTATATGATATGAAGATAATAGTTCTTGATTTCATAGAGGTACGAAACTAAAAACCTAATCACGCTCATGAATGAACCCGCTTCGCGTATTTATACAGTGTGATTAGATTTTAGACTCATACCTCAATGAAATAAACAATTACCATCTTCATCTCTTGATTCGATATAAATATTTGCTTTCTATGATAGTAGATGTCGGTCAAATCTAATGTTCAATTATAAGCCGATAAGTTTATATGTGATTCATAACTCGTAGCATTCTTATTCGAAGGCCTTATAATGTTTTATTTGATTTTTAAAGATTTCCGCTCAATGATTCTACGTAAGAAGGGATGCGCCCGATCGAAGCTCAAAAATGGCCTTAGCGTCTTGATTTGAACAAAACACGGTGGAAATTCCACTAGACAATGCTTCATACCAAATATGAATGCTGTCTGAAACCTGGTTTTAGAAAAGAAGATTTTGAAAGATTCTTTAAATGTTCGCTCTTTGATTTTAAGTTAAAAGGGATGCCCCCGGGCGGAGTCCAATTATGACCCCAGGGTCTTTATATGAACAAACTTTATGGAGGTCCACTAGATGGTGCTACATACAAAATATGAATGATGTCTTCCCTTCTGGTTTCAGAGAAGAAGATTTTTGAGGATTTTCCTATGTTCACCCTTTTTGTTACCATAGCAACCTGGGTTTAGGGTGGATTTCAATTCTTTGAACAACTTTGGTAGAGCTTGACCCAAGGAACATCCCTGCAAAGTTACATAACGATTGGCCTCCCGGTTTAAGATGAGAAGATGTTTAAAGAAATTTTGGACGTCGGACGACTGACGAAGGACATTTGACGACCACTATAGCTAACCTTGAGCACTTCGAACTCAGGTGAGCTAGCACCCCCCCCTTTCAATTCCCCCCCCCCCAAAAAAAAAAAAACAAAAACAGACCATATATTGAATATTAACAAATTTGATAATTGTGTTGTTTGGTGTTTCCTTTATTTGCCGTGACATGAAATAATCGGCCCATTGCCCGATTATAAACCAGGAATTTTGTGACAGAGTGCGATTCATTCTGATAAAAAAATTAAATTAAAAAAAATGCATTTTTGATTTTAAGAATCAATATCGACAGCCATTTGAAACATGCTATTTCATTGGTTAAGCAAAATCAGAAATTTACCGATCGATGGATAGTCTGATTTCATAAACCAGAACCGTAAGAATAAAATGATACAAACGATGGTAATATCAACCGAACACAATATGGTCACGGTTTAAATTCTAACAAGAAGCTACAGCATTGATTGTACGGTTGAACTCCATAAATATCCAAACACAGAACTCAAGATAAATCGGAGGTGCGTTTCTTAGATTAATATTCTTAAGAATCTCATTAAGATTTTTAAGATGTAGCGTTTTTAGATTAAGATTTTTAAGCGGCTAAATGAGAATCTTAAGATATCTTAATGAGGAAACGAAGATGCTTTTGCATTGGCTTAAAACGAGTAGCATTGACGACGTCGAATGTTTTCACTCAAAATATCGAAAATCGTTTCTTACGATGTCTTAAAAATCTTATTTAGCGGGATTTTTCCTCTCGCTCTAAAAAACGCACCTCAGGATAAAAGTCTAAAAGACAGTGTATGTTTCCTTGTCATTTAACTAAGTTAATCATTTAATGTGCATGTTTATAAAAAAAAAGAAGAAAAAAGAAAAACACAGGTGTATTTTGATCTATTTCACTAAATATTAGGTTAATAGACAAAAGAAATGAGAAATAAACGTCATTTTCTGTAGAGCTATTTTCCTACGGGAAAAAAAGGTTTGCTTCAAGCAAGTATTTCAATTAGATGGGTTAATATAGAAATGAGAAATTAATGGTAAATTGGAAATACAGTTGTTCTCTGTTAACATAGATTTTACCTGAATTATTAAATGGGTAATATAGGCTTGATTAATGGATTCTTTAAACACAAGTTTGAATAAACATGAAGAGCATTCCGTCAGATAACCATATAGAAAACCCCCCAAACATTTGCATAATTATCTGGGTTGAAACGAAAATGAATTTCAGGCCGAGCAGACCTTAACGAATCTAGAATGAAATACAGTTAACAACATCGTGAAATTGACAATGTCAATAATATTGGAGTGACTTTGGAATGAAACTGAATGTGTGTGTGGAGCGACTTTTGAGTGAAGCAAGAGGGAGGTTATCCTATATCACTTGTTTTGTTCATGATGAGCAAGAAACCTAAAATTTTCCTTATGTCTAGCACAAACGATTTTTTTAAAACATTGCTATCCAAACGAGATTTCTTGAACGATATCTTTCACAAAATATATGACTGCAGAAATCTCGTCGAAGTTCTCCCGCTGAAATCGGACATATCTTATTTTAACATATTAGTCGAACAATTTTCGATTAATTTCTCGGAATCTTAGCCAGATTTTCTAATTCAACAGTATTTGAATGGTGACCATTAGTTGAATTATGTTTCGTATGCGGCCATAAACAGGTAGATATATATACTTCCAAATTTTCACGTGACGTTCATCAGCGCGTGTTATGCACGCGCATTGATCAACGTAAAATGTGCTTTGGAACCACATTATTCTACTATATAAAGAGTATGACTTCATTTCCAGGCCCGTTTCACTATAATTGTTAAGTTTAAAAATATATCGAATTGGTCGATCACCCTGTTAGTATGTTAAGAATTGGGACATAAATTGAAAGAAAGAATGGTAACATCAAGTAAGCCTTCAAGTGTCTTTTAGGCGTCAAAACCAGTCCTTCGTTCAGGATCAAACAACGGTGCAAACGATTTTCCAATTATTCCCCGCTTTGCACGTGCACTTGCGTGCAAAGGAGGGCATAATTGGCCAACTGTTTTCATTGTTTTGTGATTCTGAACGCAGGACTGGTATGGAATGAACAAACCCAATTGATATTGATGGCTATGTAGGTTAATTCGGATTGTAGTGAACAGTGTTAATCGTTTACGTCTTCCATACACGAGATGACCGGGAGGTGTTAATCGATGTCCAGACAATAGGAAATTACCGTATTCCTGTTTCAACTTTCTTGGTACACTCTGACATTTTCTAGACCCTTGTCTTGACCTGAAATAGACACTACTTATAGTTAGTTACACCGTGAAGTTTACATTTATTTCAATCAAAACCACTCTAATTCGCTCACTCAGCGCTCATTTAGTTCATTCCAAACACTCTATCAAAGCATTAAAAACGCTCATAAGTCACTTAAAAAGGTAAGATCATCAACTACATTCAGAGTAAAACAAGTTGTATGCATACTTCATTAAAGGGAGGTAATAAATATCGCTAAATTTTTTCATCCTGGATAAAACTAGCTAAATTGTATTAGCTCTCTTTAATTTCACTCAAACCTTGCTCCTCGCACTCATCCCATTTCATTCCAAAGCCATTCTTAAATCATTCACCATGTCAATTTCACGATAGTGTGTGTAATGAACAGTGCTGCCCGCTTTCGGGTCGTGATCTATTCTCAGTTCATAATTAGTTTTATAATGCCAATGCATCTATTCATAACATTAATGATATAAAGCATTACGAGAGGATAGGTTAATGTTGAAAATCTTAGTGAGACAGAAGGTAAAAAGTGACCCTCAAGGATAGTGCGTAAAGAGTCGATCCTAGTCAGGCTGAGCAAAATGCGCAGGCTGACTAGGGTTAACACTTTTTTCACTTTCCTTACTTTCGAAATCTATAATGACCAATTCAACTAAACTGGGACCATTCTCCTTTTCAAAGAGTGTCCACTTAGCCCTTTTACGCATGAGGGGTCTTACTTAAATTCATGTTAGAGATTTCTTACCACCACATTTAAACCAATAAATAACAGAGGGGTTTATATAAACTTCTATTACTGCAATTCTTCACATACCTTTTTATTGAGCTATTTTTCTGAGAATTTGACACAGTGATTTTATAAAATTATATTTTGTATGAATTACATCATTTATTTTCTATACTTATGGACAACAGGTACATCGTTAAATTGACATGTTGAATTATTTCGGAATGATTATGGAATAGAATTGAATGAGTATGCAGAGCGATTTTTGAATGATCTTAAAGGGAGGTAAAAACATAAGCGATAATATCGTCCGAATCTATGTACTTTTCTGAGTTTTGTGTTTTCACGGACTAATCAGGCTCTTAAAAATCAAGTAATCATGCTGTTTTTTATCAATTTGTGTGAAATGTTGATCATTTTGAACGATCTCGAAGCTTTTTCAAATACTCTCGGAGCGTTTTCTTTTTTGTTGAGAGATTGGAGTGAGTGTTTGGAAAGAATAAATGGAGCGCTATGCGAGTGATTTTGATCGGGACGAGTGTTAATTTCACGAATTTGTTAACTGTAGTCGAAGTGGTTTACAAACGGATAGGTATATTATCTGGTAGACTCGCAATTGAGATTGTTGTCAAATGCCGATGAGGATTTATGGACCAATGATATGTTCAAATGCTCACTCTCATAGAGCGGAGGTCATAAACCTAGAACAAGACTTGTCATTTCCCAAGGAACTCTTTATATAATCGACTTTATCGACACGTGATCTCAAACATGTGATAAAAATATTTTGTTTAGGCGGGAGAATTCCACGAGGTGTCAGGACAATGCGGCGAACAATTCGATAATGACATAACTAGATTCTGACATTAATTGGGATGATATCAGTCTTCCAGCCAAACTCCGTCTCATGATAGTCATACAGATCAATTTGGCTCGGAATGTCAGTTATAAACAGATGGGTCTCCGTATGGGGGAGATATTTATGTATATCGAATGAGAGTCCGTTAGGTCAACAAGGGTACGATGAACTTAGAACACGTTAGTGTCCTGATATGAACACTACTACTGTTATCAAACTTTGCGATTTGAATCACATCACAGATATCGCGTTTTTTCGTAATGAGAGAATGCATCGTTAAAAAATCCGCAGTAGATTGCAAAGTAGAATTTACTTTTATATTCCGCAGATTGTATTGTTTTGTAGTAAGTTTGATGAGGAAAATAGCAACAACTATTAATGTGGTATAAGTTAAGGATAGAAAATCTCGTGCCGTGGTATATTGGAAATAGACACGAGCGTTAGCGAGTGTCAATTCCCCATATACCGCGGCACGAGATTTTCTATCTGACTTAGACCACGCTTATCTAGCATTGTCTTTTTTTTTAATCGAACCTCTTAACATAAAAATTGAGTAAAACTTGCTGTTTTATTTTTGTAATTATGTGTATTTTTTCTGGAATAACTTATGAATCCATTTCCGTAACATATGGCAGATTATCTGCATTTGCGATAGTAAAAAGTCTTCTGGGCAAAGGCGAGCACAAATAATGCTCGTCATCTTTTTGAAATGACGCGGCAAACAAAACCTATCGAAATTCTCGTACACGACACACTACCATCGCATATCTGTAAATGCAACGCTCGGAGTTGTATCAGTGTTATATACTTTTGAAATTCTGTTCTTTGATTGGTCGATTCGCTTCAAGCGTGTTCTAAGAATGACGTCAACATCAGGTATTGTAGCCTTCAGTATTCACGGTTTTATTACCATTACACAGGCTACATTGTTTGTCCCATCAGTAAACGAATTATATTACATTAAATGCTTGATAAGTTAAATGTCCAAGGTAACGAATTCAATCAAAAGTCAACAACTCATCTACGCGCCTTATTTGACCATACTTTCCGTATTAAATTAGTTGCGTTCACAAAAAACCAATACAAATAAGGAATCTTCAATCACTAATCAATACGATGTTTAAGAGCATTTATGAAACATTAGAATATTTTGATTTATTACGAGTAACGATACGTTGATGATAACTCATAAACTCGCGTATTTAACATTATTCTCAAATGGACTGACATTAATGTTATTAATCTTGTTGTCAAATTCACCCCAGATTTGATCGACTTAAGTCATGCTTAAAACATTAACAATTTTCTATTGACCGATTATGAAATACTTTTTTTGGTTGAATGCATCTTCAGACAAGGCACTGTTGACCCACTTGACATAAAAGGTTTGAATAATTACATCATGCTGGTGATACCATTGGATCTGATACACAAGAGATAGTCTTTCATTATGGCATGAGTTTAATTGTAAGGAAGACAGGGTTGTAATAATTATTTTTGCTAAGTTAAATAGACATGGATAAAAACTAATGACTGTAGTGCTAAATTAAATGGTGATTAATTACCTGAAAGATTAACTTCAATTAACAGCGTGTTTCACGATTTATGCATCTCTTCGGTCTCTTCATATTACACTGTCAACAATAAAAATAGATGCTTGGATGCGAAAAACGAAAATGAATTTTCATATGATGTTTAAAATGTATGAAATTACTAACTGATGATTATTTATTTAGCTGGATAATAAAGCAAAAATAAAACAATTACGTATAGTAAGGAGGCGTTGGAAGAATGAAGATATCTTTCAATAGATAAGTTCGTGGTGCCTGGAGTGATTCCGACTGGGCGAAATAAACTCATAACAAAAGGTGGGGGTTCGTAGCCCTGTCCGACATTCAAAGAAAGGGGTATGGTTTCGCAGATTAATTGCGTAACTTTCTACAACACATGTTTGGATTTTAATAATATGTGATCACAATAGTGCATCACCCTTTTATTGGTATGAAACAAGACAATGTCATTGTCCTTCAGTGATGCCCTACTTCTGTACTTGATAGGCTGGACATATATCTCCGGAAACAATCGAGCCACAATGATCTTCATCGGAAATTTGCTAGTAATATACATGCACCATTCTCTCTGTGGTCACACGTCGACACAAAAGTGAAACTATTTAGTCATATACATATACATATACATTACTCTGTGGTCACTTGGCAATTCGTTCACCGTCATAGCGCAGTTGATAGCGCGTCGGACTGTCAATATAGAGGGCATAGGTTCGAACCCCTACGACGGCTCTTTCCGACTATTTGTCTCTAACGAATGGGTCGATAATCGTAGACCTATGGGGGATAGCAGCTGGAGACTAGGAAAGGATGTTGTGGTAGTACTGGTGTGAGCAATACAAGGAATTCATTGTAAGGAACTCCAGCCGTCGCAATATAACTGAAAGATTTTTGAGAGCGGCTTAAACCCCAATTCAAACAAACAAATCATGGCAATTCGATTCGTATTTTGCGTTTCCTTGTTTTTGTTTGATCTTATTTTCACCTCTTACCTCCAAATGAAATTGAGGATTCTGGTTAGACGTCTCTTGTCTTTACCCGTCCTTGTATAGTCCAACAACCGTCTACTCGAACAGCTCACGTAGTTTGTCGAAATATTTTTCTAACATTGCTTGCCCTGTCTTCTATCACGAATATCTATCAGGGATCCCCTTGTCTTACACATGTGTACAATCACATTCAGAATGACGCCAACCCGACCTCATCTAAGGCATGTTGTCGCGGTACTTCTGTCATCAGATTTTTTTCAAAATATGTTTTAACATACAAAATGTTCTTTATGTTAGAAATATAATCTGATTCTCGATTTTATTTGAGACAAGTTTATCTTAGTTTCGTCCAGAATAGAAAAGTTATTAAGCTGGCCAAGGCTCGCTAAATAACATTTCTACTCTAGACCCGGTTAAGATCAGATGTCTCAAATAAAATCTCATGGCAGGTCCTTTATGTATTGCGTCCCAGATGGGAATGTTTGCGTTTGTGTTGACAGAATTTTCTTCCCTTGAAAATATCTTTACAAAACAAGGAAATACCAGCATATTCCCAATTAAGCATTGTATTTACATGTAGCAATCAACCAAAATATATGATACAATTAATAAAGTTAGGTCTGGCGTAAGACTCGCCTATAAAGTCTGTGATAATAAGGTGACGATTTTGTTCCAAATACGCTCTGTTTTCTTGAACGAGACTGTTATGTCAGGGATAGAAAAAAACTCATTTGTTTCGCTGTCAGCTTTTGGTTTTTATTGATATGACGTCAACCTCTGTGCTGTGAGAAATTTATATTTTCGATTTTGTAAGATTTGTTGATATTGCCGTCAAAAGACCATGTCATAGAAAAAAGAAGTATCCAATACCTGCTTGATAATGACGCAAAACATACAAAGCCTATTCAAATACGCACATTTTTTAATGTCAAGTAAATGTTAAGGACTTTACCTGAACAATGTTAATTCAACAAGTACAGATCGGAAATGAATAAGTTTTTTATATAAACAAGTACAACAAACAAACAAACAAAAAAAAAACCAAAAAAAAAAAAAAAAAAAAAAAACCCACAAAAAAAACAAACAACAAGAAATCACAACATCCTTTGTATATTTCCGCATTCATCAATGATTAACGAGAAACCATTATTTCCAATCATTTTCAATGTAGAATTGATCTGTTTAGGGTTCATGTAAAGTGTTTGAGACCCAATTTTAAGGGCACTTCATTTGCACAGAAAACGTAGTATGTCAAGCTTTATTATAAATCGGAATGACGCTATTTATGAGCACAAGCAATTGAGCAACACAAGACTGCCATAGCTATAGTGGTATAGCTAAAACATTGCGGAAAACAGTCATTTTGTACAGAACAAGCAACTGCATGACTGTTGGATAAAATTGCCACATATTAAGAAAATACAGTCCAAAGTACTGCCAAGGTACTACTACAAGCAATGGTATAAAACTCGGGCCCAAAACATAGTTATGCAAGCAATTTATTTTGACCTATTTTATAAACACAAATGTCATTATAAGTCATTCTAATTTTTAAACGTGTAGATCTGAGTAAGGTATGGTGTATTATCACAACATAAATGGATATTAATAGCTTGTATACCTGTAAGGTTGTTTAGCAATATATCAATTTCTATTTCATAAAATGATAAATATATAGTTATTTATTATAGATCGTTGAATAAATAAACTATATTTTGAAATAAATCGCAGAAAATAATCCAAAATACTATGGTGTGATGTTGCACCATACCTTACATCTATTTTGACAGACCAAACCGGTTTGGCACGTATGTTGATAAAATAAATGGAATTTGATTGTTTCAAAAGAGCCTTTTGAGACTGAGTTTATCCAAGGTTGAAGTAGTACCTGGGTAGTACTTTAGACTGTACTTTGTCAAAATATGAGGCAATTTTTATCCAAACGTCATGCAGTTGCTTGTTCTGTACAAAATGACCCTTTCCCACAATGTTTTGGCTATACCGCTATAGCTAGGGCGGTATTATGTTGCTTAACTACTTGTGTTAATGAATAGCTTTAATTTGATATATAATATACCTGCACATACTGCTTTTTCTTGGCTAATGAAGTGCCCTTTGAAGTAGGCCTTAAACACTTTACATGAACCCTAATCACTCGCTTGAAATCGCTTGTCTATACAACCAAAAGTAATAAAACAAGAACGGACCTGCATTCAGGAAGACAAAATTGTGCTTACCGTAAGCAAACTATATCCAGCTGTGCACGCAAGCCAGGCGGCCATAATTCGTAAACAGTTTGCTCCGTTTTGTACCCCTGAAAGCAGTTTGAATGTGACCACTTACCATGTAAAACTAAACCAGTATACATGCACAGAGATTTTAACATGACCAAATCGATTGAATTTGCTTTCAATTGAAACAAAAAAACGAGAAAAAAACATTAATTTGTTACAAAAGCCAATTCTGGTTTATAAACGTGATACGACAACTAATTGCTAGTTTTACAATTATCGTCAGTACTTAAATCTTTTAAAGTGAAGTTATATGAGCTAATATGTCTTTTTCAAAATTACTCATTGCGGATGCAATGTCTTGAATGTAAAACAAGGGGAAATGCACAGTTGCTTCAAACTAGGAAGTCGACAAAGTTCAATTAGTCCAAGTGCAGGTTAATTGGTAATGTCAGGAACTGATAATATCTCTAGTTCTATTAGATTTAACACGCTGATGTACAAAGAGAACGCACTTAAACGTTACTCACCCCGTTAAATTGAATTTCAATGCGGTTTCTTGCACGACTAATCAGTGAATAGACGCAACACAATTACAGGTCGTGGATATCGAGCTCTCTAATTGGCTGTCCCAGAAATGTTCAGTATGGGATGCTATCGAAGACTTTCAGACGGTGTAGGCGTTTTGTGGAGCCGTGTCAGACTTAGCCAAAAGAATCATGTCCTGTTTTTTTTTTTAGTTTTTTACATTATACAAATGTAAGGTCTATATCTTTTTACGGATGCATACATAACAGAAATAATATGAGAAAGGCTTTATTGTACGAATAATTATACTAAAGAAAAGTTATTTATTTGACGTTAATTTCTAGATTGTGCCCTAATGTAGCGTTCATTTTTTGTTATTACAATTAACCTATATATCTAGGATTAGGTCCTAAGCAAAAGCGGTGTTTAATTCCAATTTCTTTAATTAAATAAAGTTAAATTAATTACATTCCTACTTTATCCGCTTTTAAATATTGATTGTGTTAGTTTTTGTGTCCTAGATTACATGTAAATAATCAACAATATTTCCTTCTTCTTTGTCTAGAAGTCCCTTTGCATTTGCCTTCAAAATCTTTAAAGCGGATTTTTTCCGAAACATTGGAAAAACTAAAGCATGAATTTAATTGTCGATCTATCGTTATTTCAAGACGATTATTTAAGATTGAAGTTGTCTACGAGTATATCGAATCGTTTTTGTCCAGTTGAGCTGTGTTAGACAACGTAATGATTCTTCTCTCACAATTTGCCAATAGAGAAAGAACACTTAATGAAAAAAATAACAACAACTTTGATAATGATTTGAAAGATGAAATACAGATATTCATTACTCAACTTAAACCAACTTCTAATCGGTCACTCAAATAAAGCTCGAAAAGTATTTCTAAATGATGTTAATGATGCAAGTGTTTGTTGAGTTCTGAAAGCCTGTTCACTTGCTAGACATTTAAACCAAAATTCATCAAAAGTCTCTTCGGACAGCAATTTGACATGCATAAGAACATGGGTACCCCCAATTTCAAAATCAACATTGGTAGGTGAGGTAAATTTAATACATTTAATACATTTTAATACATTCGCCTCATTTACGCAAATGAACGTCTACAATAATGTTTTCTTTACTTATTTCTAGTTAGCCACCTTTATCGAAATCCTCGGGATTGATTTGTCTTTGCGTGACAGTAATATTCTATTAAATTCTTTTCTTGTAAATGTGTCGAAAAAAGAGAAACGTGCTGTGACCAATTTGAAGTTGGCTTTAGTTCAATATAATATTTGAGCGAGAATCTGTTTAATGCTTCCACTCAAATGAACAGTATTTGAACAAATAGCGTGGGAGAAGCCGGAAGAAATTACAATCTAATAAAACTGGTTATCATTGGATAATTTTTATAATCGTGTGAAATCCATCAAAATTTGAAATTATCGAACAAGTTTCAAGCCTTGAGATGTCTGTAAGCATAATCTAGATGAGATAAATATCAACTGCTTTTATATATATAATACATATTTAGTGTTTTGTATGAGAAAAAATATCTAACGAGGTTGGGAGAATTGATCATTGTCGAGGCTCTGCCGAGACAATTATAAATTCTCACAGCCGAGTTAGATATTTTTTTCATACAATACACCAAGTATGTATTATATTTATCTTATAACCCTTATTTGCCTTGTTTTCATCGATGTTTCTAGCTTAAATGCAAGTTTCTAAAAATAACCGCATTATAGCATTGGTCTAAAAATAACTATGTGATAACATAAAAAATATCATACGGGATGTTATCATACGAATATTTGTCTAGTTATAAGATAAATTTCAAAACATCTCTAAAATCGTGACCTCTACATAGCATTATGATGTTTTCTAAGACTCCGGACGCTGAGCATAGGTAGATCACAAATGCCCAACATCATTTTCTCGTAATTATAAGACAAACCACAACACTTCGAAGTGAGCAACCACGATAGCCATGTGTGATGACAATCTTGTTGTTACAATTTAATCACTGCTATTTATAAAATAAGTTGATAAGCGTATCTATTTGCAAGACAGTCAGATTTGTGGTTTGATAATGTTTATTTCTCTGGAAAAACTATTTGCTGGTTATCTGTGAAAATATCAAGGGTGTCATCGACCCTATGGGCGCTCATTTGAGAAATTGTTCACAAAGGATGCATTATTCGATGCTCCCAAATTTTAAAATCATTCAGGTTTTTCAAATGGACTAACATTCTGACCAACTGTAGAGATATTTAAGTAAAAAATGAGGCCTGTACATCACATACATTTACTTTGCAAGATTCTACGTTAAGAAACAGTTATGGAACCACCTTTACCAAATTTAGAACTCGTCAGAGATACCGTATAGAATTTCAGATTCTTCGAATTGCAATAGATCTGATCCAAAACTGTTACCTCTAAAGTGCAGTAATACATTTCTTTTTTTAAAATTTAACCACATGATCTAGTTTCTTACCCCATGTAACGAAAATAGGAACTGACCCGAAATATTTTAGAGAAAAGGGGGGTTGGACAAATTTGAAGACGTTTGAGTCATATGTAGCATTAATCTAGGACACGCAAAATTTTTCATGACCTCATTCTTTACTACAAGTGAACCAAATTTGGAATGCATCAAGAAATCAATTAGACAAACATTCCGATTGAGTAACATTTGAGCTAAAATTTGATCTCTATTGTTCACGCAATTTTTCTGTCACATTTCTAAATAACCTTTTCATAAGATCAAAAAAAGAAAACCAAGAGCGCAGGCTCCTTGATTTAATACCCCCTAGCATAAAGAAGCTTAGAGACAGTTAAATACTGTTTTTGAAATGAGTAAAAGTCTAAAAGTGCTTATTTAACATTAAATTTCTGAAAAATGGTGAGGATAAATATCTAGGCCGTCCAACATTATCAGAGATTCTTAGGGAAGTGGTAGACTGCCTCGGTAGCTCTTTGGTAAGAGCGTTGATCTTCTGATCCGAGAGATTCGAGTACTTGTGAATGCGAGGTGTTTTCTTGGGCAAGAAACTTAATAGACACTGTCTCAGTCCACCCAGCTGTAAATTGGTAGTGGTGGATGAAAAGCCTACAAAAATTCTACTGCCTCTCGAATTTCTCACGCAAAAATGATAACATCCTGAACGATTGAAAGTCGGTTGATAGCTATACGCAGCTAACTCTACTTCGTACAAACTCCCGACTATAAATAAAGATTATTATATATATTATAAAATTATATTATCATATCATAATATAGAGGTACAAGGCAAATGAATTGATTGAATGGAGTTTAACGCCGCTTTCAACATTCAACATTCAGTTATATCGCGGCGGCTGGAGCACCTAACAATGGATTCCTGGTATTTCTCTTACCAGTACAACCACCACATTCTTTCCTAGCCTCCAGCCGCTATCTCACATAGGTCTACGATTATCAATCCATTGGTGAGAGACAAATAGTCGGAAAGAATGAGTGCCGCCGTCGGGGATCGAACCCGTGAACTCTAGATTGACAGTCCGACGCGCTACCAAGTGCGCTATGACGGCGGCTGGTACAAGGCAAAACTATGCATTGAAAATAATCAACAATTGTTAACATAGACAAAAGATTCGTGGCTATTCTAATGTATAGCGAAGGCTCCGATCAGCCTGTGCAGATGCACTGGCTTATCTGAGTGTCAACGTTACACACATGTGAAATTGTTGGACATTTAAAGTGCGACTCAAATAGTATACCAGTATCGAGCTACTTCAAATCCATTCGCTAAGCGAGTTTTATAAGTGTTTTAGTTTCCTTACAACCTTTCAGAGCATTAGTGTAACTTATTCACATGACATACCATTACACCAACATTTTCTAAATTCTAACTATAAAATTCCGTGTACTTAATACATGTATGTAATGAGTAATGCACTTAAAGGAGAATGCAACCGAATCGAATGTGATACGTGCAGAACAGGGATGGAAGATTGAAATTTTGTTAGTTTGTGAATCGTAGCATTTACACATCCAACCTAGAATATTCAACCCGGAAATGTAAGTGATTTGAATTCTGAAGATAAAAGACACTAAGTGGAAAATTAACACACTAATTAATACAAGAGTAGACAGCCCGTGATTACAACTCCTCATGTGGCAATTAATTTTATCTCCCGGGCATCCACCTTAAAGTTTTACGCTAACATCCCTATGCCTCCAGACCAACACTAAGTAGATATATTTCAAGGAAAAGAGACCACATTTGTTATAGAAACTAGTCTTATTCTTCAAGAGTTTTACCAAATAGATAAATCTTGATCCTAGAAAATGTTCAAGTTGCTACCATTGAATGGGAATATAGCTATTTACTTGTCTGACGGAGTTAATAAATAGGCAGGATATTACATTTATATTCAACTGTATAGCCTTCCTCAATAGCGTCTCGTCGATATTGTGGCTCAAAACTCAACACTGTAAACGGAGACATTCAACGATTGTGTTCGTTTATATTGTCCATAATAACCTAAGTTGTTTTGAATGAAATATTCCGTTGACAATCTCTTCTCGCGCTGAAAACCACGAGCGAATCTTGCCAATAAAGACTAAGTTCAGCTTTCACATATATGTCGTCTGATCCTAGAATACTTTGCCTGCTATGTACTTGGTTACTGTGAATAAAACAGAGCAGCACACGTCATACATGGACATTTTGAATTTTATCGAATACAAATTATGGCGTGAATCAGACATTAACAATTAGTTTTCTTTGTAAAACAATGTTTG
Source organism: Fragum whitleyi (assembly GCA_948146395.1). NCBI lineage: Eukaryota > Metazoa > Mollusca > Bivalvia > Cardiida > Cardiidae > Fragum > Fragum whitleyi. Next base: position 9,786,039 of record OX411543.1, on the reverse strand, counting down.
ATATTCTGTTTAAACTTCAGTGAGAAGTTTTCCACGGGAGCCGCATTGTCATTATGACATTTCATTTCTTTTGTATCAAATGTTGATGAAGATTTTCTCTTTTGGTTTGCATGCGCTATCGTGGCTTGAACAGACCAATGAGTCATGAATAGATTTTTCCGATGCTATCCAATATTCCTTAAATGACAAAATAGCTGCACAAAGGAAACAAGGGCATAGTACCGAGTATCAATCGTTATAGTATATGTAAATCGGGGGATTATTTATGACTTTACTGGGTTCTATGGAAATTAATCTCGTGAAACAAGGCGTTTTGCCAATACAAATATGTAGTTTTGAGCTATATATTGTGGACCTGTGACCTTTAAACCAACAAATCCAATGTCTAGATTTTACAAGATTTTGAGGGGAAACCATCTACTTGATACATGTGATACCGTGAGAAGAAAGATTCACGACCACAAGAATAACAGACCACCGATTATTATTAATAACACCTTCCTACGCTCTTTCCGGTCACCTGAGCATAGCGTGCTCAATGGGAAATTATGGATCACTCCGAGTCCGCCGTGTTTCGTCCGTCTCAACAACCTTATTAAAACGTCTTCTTGTCATGAGCTCCTTTGCCGATTTCAATGAAACTTTGCTAGAATGTTTCTTGGTTCAGCCTCTTCAAAAAATGTTTGAGAAATTTTGATTGACCCATGAATGTGTCCATAAAGTGACTTGGCATATTTTCACATTGAATTCTTTGATTGGCATTTCTCTTAGATCAATAGTTTCTCTTGAATCAATGAAACTTATCCTGATTGTTCCTAAGCTGACTCTGTCTAAAATTTCCGCGAAATTTTGATATAGAGAGCTATTGTTTGATTCAGTTTAAGCTTGATTTATAGTTCATTGGGTGAATAACAAATTTCTAATTTTCCCGACTGGTTGACCCACGAGTAAAATTTAGCTTTTGTTGTTCACTCAATTAAATATCAAACGGTCAAGTGGTGAGTTTATCAAAATGATATGTTTCCGTTATCCCTCGATAAACCATCGAAAAGCATTAAGGAATGACCAATAACAATTGGTGTGGAAGGACAAGACTTTTTTATTTTTTATTTCTTTGAATGACATATCCCCCTAGACCGGTGGGCTTCAATGAAATTTGTCAACTTTCCTGAAGGGACCAAAGTTAGTTATACAAAGTTTGGTTTCTAATGCCACTTATTGTAATTTCTTTGAAATCCGGCCCTAGCACAAGTCTTATGGGTTAATCACACGAAAGATAATGAACTTGTAAAGGTTCTTTTGGTCTCTTTCCTCCGCTTGGCGAAGGGAAGTTTGTCTGAAATGAATTTAAAGACAGCATCTTACTGCTGCTTTTCGTTCAGCATTATCCACTATTGAAGACACACCATAATCGTCTGTTAGCCCTGTCATACTTGACGACTTGTCAGCTTTGCGTTTTGGGTCAAATATTGACTCTTCAGTTTTAAGTCATGTCATTAAAGCATTTCTAAAGAGATCATTGTACAGCTGGCTAAGATTACTTTTGTTCTTAGCTACTTCGTGAAAATGATATTCTTCTCAATCAAAACCATTCTAAAACGCTCACTAAGTGCTCAAGTCATTCATTTCAAACACTAACTCAGTCCATTCAAAAACGATCCAAAATCACAAAATCGCGATAGTAAAATCAGAATTTTACTGCATAATTGAAATTTTATGCGTCAGATTGGTCCTTGAAAGGATAGGAAACTTTTTATAGACCCTGTTAGAATATTTTAGTAAAGGGGGTATTAATATCGCTAATTTTGTTCATCCTGAACAAAATTAGCCATATTGGATTACCTCCCTTGAATTTCACCAAAAACTCGCTCCATGCACTCATTCAATTTCACTCCGAAATCATTCACTTTGTCAAATTCACGATGTTGCTAAATATGTATGTATCTAAATTTGCCAGAGAAACTTGGGGGTTTTCCTTCTCCAAATCTTGTTTGAATATACAGTTTTGTTTACGGAAGTATCATTTGAATTGCGAAATTATGGGATTTCAGAAGACGATATTTTCCTTTGATGGCAACATTTGACATATAGTTTATTGAAATCCAATACTTTAACATGATGCCATTGCTGTCAAGGGAATGTTTTATTTTATGGGACAGAATTTTGGTGAGATTTTCTCGAAAACGGGGTAATTTAGTTCTGTATTTGAAATAATAGGTATTTTTCAAATTCGGGTTAAAATGATCTTAAAGACTTAAATGCAGTTAAAACATCGTGGAATTGACATGGTGTATGATTTTGGAATGAAATTTGAAAGAAATTAAAAGAGTGCGATAGGTGAGTTTTGAAAAGAATTAAACGGAGTAAGTACGACATCTATAATTTCGGATATCTATAATTTCGTCCGAATTGAACTGAGTTATAAATACATTTTCAGATCGGCTGTTTTCGGAGAAAACCCGAGGTATTGCTATGGCCTCCGTGTCGTCCTCGTTGTCGTCGTCGTCGTCGTGCGAAAACTTTGACATTTTGTTACATCTCTGGTTCTACTTAAGGCATTCATTTGAGACTTGGCACATATGTTCACCATCAAAAGAGCAACCTATACTATCAAGGGAGGGGGGGGGGGGTTAACTCTAGATGCATTTTGTGCAAATTATGCCCCTTTTTCGACTAAGATTTTTTCCCACCATCCAGCACTCAACAGCCGAGCGTAGGCACCCGTAGGCGGTGCTCTTGTTTTAACTTAATGCATGTGTTTTTTATGTAAAGATTTGTGTGACCACACGGTCTTTCACGACCTATTCCAAATCAACGCAAGCTAGTAAAAGCAAGTGCTTTTCGGGGGTCCAGATAAGAGGATGTAGTCTAAAATCTTTATTTCCAAATGAAAACCAATGTTTTAGGTACTCATTTGAATCGTCTCGACAAGACGTTTCAAAAGAGTACCATCAACATAGGGTTTAAGTAAGGAATAAGGAAATATTAAAATTTAGAAACAAAATACCCCCTCTATCTGTAGCTCTATATTTGAATGAAATTGTAAAGCATTGTGAATGTTTCGACTGCGTTTTCAAATGATTTTGAAGCGTTTTTGGATGATTTGAGTGTTTGAAATAAATAGTTGGAGCGCTCACGAGTGATTTAGAATGATTTTAATTGGGATGAATGTCTATTTCACAATGTTATTAAATTCAATATTACTTTCGAAAGAATATAATCTTGCCGTGAAACGTCTGTCAGTCAAGATGGTGCGAATATCAATTAGACACAAGTTTATTTGAGTTGCAACATCATTTTTGACCGTCTACGGCGATGAGGCCTAGACCAAGAATAAACGGGGTTTTCAATCGTTAAGAAATGATCTATCTGGCCATCAAGTCAAAATTGACACACATCATGATAAAGCATGTTAAGACATTAAAACATTGCATGTTCTACAAATTATGTTTTCCGTGTGGGATATTAAGGACTCTCAATGAATGAACATAAATGTCGTGTTTAATCGAACAAGACTTTTTAAAGAAGGTTTTCTCGTATCTTTACAATCCTGAGGAAATGCATTTTCAATGTCATAATACCAAATCAAAAATATTGAAGTTCTTCAAATTAAATTTGAGAAATGATGATAGAAAAATTACGGGTATTGATTCAAAGAGGCAAACATGGAAATATCATATTGATTGAATCGTCCTGCATTTTTCCAAAAAACGAGAATCATAGTGTATCCGGGGAGGGGAGGGGAGGGGGTAGTTTGTAATTGCGATGTTCGCACGGCATTTGCCGTACACATTAGTTTTTACAACGACGTGGTAGAGAACTCGCTTTCGTTTAGTGAGATATCTGGTAAGAATCCATATGGAGTCAAACATTAACTTTTTTACGAGTAATAATTCATGCAGTGATTACAATTTCCAATGAGGATTTATAGTCGAACATCTTTTTTGGTGTGGTGCATGTAAGTAACCTTGGTATTTGTACACATTATCCCCTAAAACAAGGCATCAGCTGTTTTGTCGCACCAAATGTCAATCTTGTAGTATCTAAACAGACTTTTGGTGACAACAGCATTCATTAGTGTCAGGTTTTCCCAGTCGGAGTTATCGTATGTTACGTCAGGGTGATTCCTGTTATTTATTTGTGACCCCTTACGTGAAGAAGACCGACTGGAAACCAAGTTCAAGAAATGTTTGAAGAGGGGATTAAAGAAAGCGGAGGTAAATCGAAAGGCGCATTTTTAAATGGTTTTTGAAGGTAAAATGAAGAAAAACCATTGATTATAGTGACAGCGAAGAGTGTAGATTCTGTTTAGTCTGCGCAAACCGCACATACTTACGGTTAACAACATCATGGACTATGTGATTGATTAAGAATTAATTTGAATGAAATTGAATGAGTGCAATGAATGAATTGTAAGTGAAATTCAAAAAGAAGGTAATACAATATTGCTTATTTCGTCAAAATTGGATGAAATTAGCTATATTTTACCTCCCTTAAACACAATATATCCTCCTCCTCTCTCTCTCTCTCTCTCTCTCTCTCTCTCTCTCTCTCTCTCTCTCTCTCTCTCTCTCTCTCTCTCTCTCTCTCTCTCTCTCTCTCTCTCTCTCTCTCTCTCTTTCTCTTTCTCTCTCTCACTCTCTCTCTTTCTCTATTCTGGCCCAATCGGACTCTTTGAAACATACAGAAACCAATAAAAATTGTGGAAATATTTTTTTCGATTGAAGAATGAAATGACAATTCTTTTAAACGATGTCGAAGAGAATTGAAAGATATTGAAGCGTTTTGAATGATTTGCGTGATTGTCTAGAATAAATGAATTGAGCGCTGAAAGGGCGATTAAGAAAGGTTTTGAATGAGGTGGTTGTCAGTTTCTAGATGTTTCTAACTGTACCCGACAGACTGAACAAAACCAACATCCTTTGTAACCATTGTATCAACAGCTTTTCCTAATCTAGTATGATAAATTATTGTATTCCAATCATATACACGTAGTACAAAAATGGATTTTTTGTATCAATAAATACACGCTTAAAAGAAAACGCATTTAACAATTCAGTTTTTAAGAATCATCACATAACAACAAAGTAGTGGAACAGCCGTGCAAATGATTTGGTTAATGTTTAATGGAGTGTCGAGAAAATACAGATATACTCGTCTAAGTATTTATTGGTAAGGCTCGCCGTCAAAGCGTAGATGGTAGCGCGTTGGACTTTCAATCTTGTGGTCCCAGGTGCGATCTCCCACCAACGAGTCGATAGTCGTAGACCTATGTGGGATAGCATCTGGATGCTATGAAAGGATGAAATGGTAGTTCGGGTGTGAGATATACCAAAAATCCATTGTTAGGTGTTCCAGCCACCGGGATACAACTGAAAGGTTGATGTAAAACAATATATAAACAAACGAACAAACAAACGATTGCGTTAGAGCGAAAGTACAATGTTAAAATGACGAAGCACGAGAATACGACGGAAAGATCACCATTTATCTTGCGCTCTAGTAATATTTCTTGCGTTCTCTGGGTATCTGGTCGAACATATGTTCGGCGTCCTCATTGCACACTATATGTCTATTACAGTACAGTTAAAAACATCGTGAAATTGACATTCATCTCAATCAAAACCATTTTAAATCGGTCACTCAGCGCTCATTCCAAACACTCACTCAAATTATTCAATAACGCTAAAACCATTTGAAAAATATTGAATGAAAAAAGTAATTCAAAATAAATTTTGATAGAGAAAAATCGCGATTTCACTGACATAATTCAACTTGTAAGCGTCTCCTGGGTTTTTGAAGAAATAGGAAGCTATGTATAGAACTTGAAAGCATTTTTTATCAAAGGGAGGTAATCAATATCGCAAATTTTGTTAATCCTGAACAAAATTTGCAATAAAGGATTACCTCCCATTAAAATCACCCAAAACTCGCTCCTCACACTCATTAATTTTCATTCCTATATCATTCCTAAATCATTCATCTTGTCATTGTCACGATGTTGTTAACTGTAGTTCCAATATATTTTAACCCATAAACTGCTTAATCTGAATTTTGGTTTTAAAGAATTTCCCGACTTTTCATTTTACTTTTTCAACCTGACTAGCTGAAATATGTCCCAATATAATGAAGTATATAACAGGCAATACAGACTAGAAAAAGACTGTCCGTCTGTCTTGTCTGGCCTTAGTTTATATTGTTTGCACGTGATGCATTTGACGCGTCTTTCTTCAGCTATATCCTGCCCTGCGTTCAGGATGACAAAACGGTGAAACAACTTTCCAATTATACCCCGCTTTGCACGTGCATCATCGTGCAAAGTGGGGTATAAATTGAAAGCAGTCTGCACCGTTTTGTCATCCTAAACGCAGGGCCTTTCTTTTGTAAAAAAAGTTACTAAGGTAAACTTCCTTGGATTATTCCCAGTGATTTCTTCATTAAATTCGTGCATATAGCAAATAGCGGTGATACACTAGTGCATACATGTATGTAAATCATTGGGCAAATCATTAAAAGCTTTAAATGCGTTACTAAACAACTGTCTCAAATTCAAATTACCGGTAAATACACTATGTCAACTTTTTGATGCCCTTGTTTCTCCCATTCTGAATTACTCGTGCGCAATTTTCACAAACACAAGGGCCAAAGACCTAGAAAAAATTCACCTTAAATTTTGCAAGCGAATATTGAACGTCAGAATAATACGAGTTTAATGGCAGTTTATTGCGAGTTAGGTCGATTCCCTTTATACATAAATACAAATATTAGAATTATGAAATAAAGGTTTAAACTATTAAGATCAGATAATATTATCTTGTAAAAACTTTATTTAGAAGGACTGAAGTGCCTTAACAATGGAGGTAAAAATTGAATTTACAATGTTAAAAAAGTTTTAGATGATTATGGTTATTCGTATGTTTTTAAAAATCCAGCTATTTACACAGAAAAATATTTCCTGTCGCTTTTCAAAGAAAGAATGTTGGACTGTTTTAAACAAGAGTGGAATCACAAAACAAACAACAGTAGTGTTCTAATGATCTATAAACATATCGAAACTACGTTTGGTCGTGAGTTGTATTTGGATTCCTTACCTCCAAATATGCGTTTATACATTAGCAAAATCAGGCTGTCATCACATTCTCTTAGAATTCATTCAGGTCGCTTTTCTCAAAATAATATCCCACGAAGCAAAAGACTTTGCACCCTATGTGACAAAAACGATATCGAAGAAGAATATCACTTTATTTCAGTGTGTCCTCGGTTTGTATGTTTGCGTCGAAGATATATTAATTTAAAGTTTCATAGAAATCCAAGAATGGATAAGTTTATTTCACTTTTTACAAGCAATAACACTTCTATCTTGAAGCAATTATCAATCTTTATTAAACTTGCATAAAACGAACTACATGTATTAAATCTAGTATAAAACACATATCCTTCCAATATATTGTATTTAAGTTCTTTTGATGTAATTTAGATTTGTTATCTTTTTTGTACATCCTCTGAACATGAATTTACATGAATTTAAATGAATCCTGAGAAACTAACTTAGAGAGAGAGAGGGGGGAGCGAGCGAGAGAGAGAGAGACAGAGCGAGCGAGAAAGAGAGAGAAAGAGAGAGAGAGAGAGAGAGAGAGAGAGAGAGAGAGAGAGAGAGAGAGAGAGGGGCTTTGACCTAAATGCATGTATTATATGTGTTTGTAATTTTGACCATGTACTATGTACTTGTCTAAATAAAGTATGTTCTGTTCTGTTCTGTCTGTTCTGTAAATTGGGGGGATATTTATGACTTCGTGGTTCTAGGGAAATTTAGCTCTTGAAACAAGACGTTTTGCCATAAAAAATTATGTACTCTTAAGCAATGTAAATTTTAAAAGATAAATAAATAGATAAATAAATAAATAAATAAATAAATAATAATAATAATAATAATAATAATAATAATAATAATAATAATAATAATAATAATAATAATAATAATAATAATAATAATTATTCACATACGCACATGGGCAAGAGGAACTTCATTATGATTTTAACTCAGTGATCATTTTGTCCAACTTTTTTGTTTTTGGTGAACGAACGTCGTTCACCAGTGTTATATACCATGCCAGGAAAATCCCGTTGGATGTTAATACATTTGAAATAAAGTAGCGCCTCTTAAAATTCAATTTAGTATCTTTCAACATTTTTCTCCGCAAAATCCCTTTTTATTTCTTTAATGGCGTGTTTCTAGTTTTCTTTATCAAGTGAAGATAATGAAAATTCGCCTTGAAAAACAAAATATGATCTTGCAATGTTTATCAAGGGAATTTTTGATCGGCGTAAGCTTGTCGAGAGTTTAAAACCAAAACAAAGTTTGTGTCTAAACACCGAAGAGACAGATACTATGTTTTTGACCAAAGCCTTCGCTGGTGCAACTTGTAGTAATTAGCCGGAAATATGTGTTTATCTAGGTCGTGTCCTCTTGAACTTACATTCGGTAATACTCGGGCGATCTCCGACGGCTCCGAGTTAAATGTAGGTTACAGGAATCGGCCGAGTTGAGACGAATGACACATCAAGACACCTTGTGTCATTAGAACGCGGTTTTACATAACTTTTCAACTAGCGACAGTTAGTCTCGAGACGGGTTTTAAGAATGATTCGACATGTGTTTTACATGTACAACCTTTCTTGTATCTTTTATTTGGATAGGGGTGAACGTCGCTATTAAGATTTTTCTGTAAAATTGCGTTGGCTGAAGTAGGGCTTATTCCCAGCGAAAACGTTTCGTATTCGTCTATCTCAGAAGCCTAATATTGCCGAATACCAAATGCGACAGGCACGGGAGATATTTCATTGGGGCCATTCTACTTTGCATTTTTATGCCCCCGTATCGAGAGATCGGGGGCATATTGTTTTACTCATGTCCGTCTGTCTGTCTGTCTGTCTATCCGTCTGTCCGTCCGTCTGTCTGTCCGTCCGTCCGTCTGTCTGTCCGTCCGTCTGTCCGAAAACTTAACCCGAAAACTTAACCTTTGCCTTTTCTCCAAAAGTATTTGACATACAAAGCTGTACACCAAAGTCAAGGTCATGTGACAAGGTCAAGGTCATGTGACAAGGTCAAGGTCATCTGTCAAGGTCAAACTTTAAAAAAAATGCTGTCTCGGGGGCATTCGTGTTTCATTTCAATCTGTAAAACCATATCAATTCAAAATTCTATTTGAAAATAAAATAAATGAAAGCAAAATATGCAACCCTAGATGCCACTCCAATTGACGAGTATATATTGCCGTGGTCAAGGGGGACCAGATCCGTCATGCACTTGTTTACAATTCGACAGGCGGGTTTAGTTTCAAAACCCTTGTTTGTTTATAGTTATGAAATCTGAACTAGTGTAAACTGAATAAATGCGATTGATATAATCCTCTATATCATTATACAATTTTACCTTAAATCAAAAGAAAGCGAGAGAATGAAAGCAATGATTGAAGACCTATAAAAGCTCCTCAGCATAATGAATGATTTCTTATCATTCATAACACTCCCGTAACAACGATTAATTTGGGTACTAACATAGGCTAAATTAGCACTAAGTACCCATTACTTTGGGCTTCAAAATTCCCAATTTGGTTTAGCTGAACTCATAGCATCATTTCTTATCACAAATTCAATCCTTTTAGAATAACAAATCATTTCTTTAACAGGTTGACGGATTGCAACCTGGGGTCCATACCATATATGCTTCGAGCACGGAGGGACCTTGTAAAACTACAAACACACACACACTTTAACCTATACTCGAATCCCAACCCAGGCAGGAATTTTTCAACTAGAAGTGAACTGGTAAGAAACCCAGAGGTAGCTTCGCGAGTATCGGTGCTTTACACTGGGCACAATAAAGAACCAAGGAGGTCTTTTCGTAGAAGAGCTAGGGGCGTATGAACCCAGATTTCCTCGAATCCGCTTCTTTCTCTCTCATGGTCCTTACCATATATGCCTAGAGCACGGAGGGACCTAAATCCTACAAACACACACTTTACCCTATACGACCAGCACGATTAGCTCAGTTGGTAGAGCACCGGACTTCAAAACCATTGAAGTTCGACCGCGTGGGTTCGGTTCCCGGGCTGGTACACTAACAAAAACTAATTGTCTTTCGGATGAGACGTTAAACCGAGGCCCCGTGAGACGGTGCTTAACACCGAGCACGTTAATGAACCATGGCGGATCTCAGCAGTAGATTCGTCATGTATCCTTGCACTATCCCCCGTAACAACTAACCGTCTTCTGGGGGCGTCGCTCATATGGGCATATGCTACGGTAGAGACGATAAATAAACGGAAATACACACTTTAACCTATACCTAAATATTTCTCATCCTGCAGTGTTATAAAATTAAATAACGACATAAGTGTCAACCACGGAAGTGGTTTTGGCTTCAGATATGATCAAAATGAATCTCTCAGGTTATGGTTCAAAATACTATTAATAAGTTAACAAATCATAAATTTAACCATTGAGTACAGTTCAGGACTGACTGATATTCATAGGTGTTTCTTTGGTTGGTACTCAAAGACCTTTCATCCTCTGAGAAGAAACAAAGATAGATAAAAAAAGTTAAAACAAATACAACAAATTAACTTGAAATAAGCTTAAGCATGATAACAATTACTTTTGTAAAAACAAACACCATTGGATATAGGTTGAAAACAGTTTTAGATAGGATTAAATCGTTCATTTCCATTTATGTTTAATTAATAAATGTACCTATTTCAAGTGTGTAAAAGAAATTTTCACAGAGTAACAACTCATATTCTAACAAATATTTTTCTAACAGGATTTTCCCAATCTTTCCCTTTCTTTGAATTTGCATTGAAATTTCCGAATGACGGAAATTTTGTCAAGACAATTCCCCCCCTTTTTTTTAATTATTTTTACATTCATAGTTTCCCTTTTGTAATTGAATTCAATATATAATTCTAGAATGCCATCAGGTTCGTTCACCATCAGTACTTTCAGTGCTTTGATTCTTTAAAGAGTTCCGTCGTTTTGTTTTGTACGTTATACACTGAATCGACATTAACAGTGATTAAAGAAAGGCAAATTCTTTAACAAACTAAAGTCAAGTATAAAAAATAGAATTTTGAAATAACAACGTTGTATTTACTTGCATATCGTCCAAAACATTTTGAATAGCTTGCAATGCTCAAAATATATATAACCTGCTACAGTAATCGACTTTGTGAAATTGAGAAGGTGAACGATTTTGGAATTAAATTGAATGAGTGTTTGGAGTGACTTTTAATTAAAGAGGGGTAATGCAACATCGCTTTTTTTGAGATAGAATTAGCGATTTTTTTACCCCCCCCCCCTTTAATAAAAAATGCATACTATTTCCATAAAAAGCTTCTAATTTCTTTTACCGATCGCCCTATTTTTTCCTCCAATGAAAGGCCGCTATTTCGTTTGAAATTCAAAAAATATATCCCGTAACCTGACGATCTGCTCGAATAAGTGAGCTACGTGACTTTAGGTCATAATGGGCGGGGACTAAAGTCAAAACCAGACAGTGACGTCATAATCTTGTCTGATAAAATGTCCCGAAAGACCCTAAGCTTGTAATCGAGAATTCATAAAAAAATATATATATATAAAAAAACGTTTTGTGCATGTTCTTTTGAAATTATCCTTATACAAAATTACTCATTAAAGGAGCGAAAAATTCTTGAATCATTTGTCTGCATGTTAATCAAGACAAGATTTAGCGTGAAAATCAATGATTCTGATAATGAAATATTAATCTATATGGTAAACAGCAGCAGAAATGACATCGACGAGTTTGCTCGAGCCTTTCTTAACTCCACATTTCAAATTGACATAAAAAAAGAAAAGACGACAGAGTTGAAACAATGTAAAATTTTACTTCTTTTTTAAAATGAACACTTTGACTTTGTATCTTTTGAACGACATATCAATTAAGTAGTTCTACAACAGTCCTTATCTTAACAAAATGCAATCAAATGCTCCTATGAAAGGCAATCTACTTGTATGCAAAACTTGAATTGCAGAAAAAATACAAAATGCATACTTAAAGTATTCTAGGGTTACAGATATTTGCAAAAAGAAAGTGATCCGAAAAATGTAAGGCCTGTGATAGCTGACTAATATCGAAAAACAGTGTGACCCGTTTAACTGTGACGTATCGGTTGGGAACGAAATCATGGTAACTAGAGCTTGTCAGTGCACTTTGAATGTTTTCTACTAACGTCTTATTGCAAACTATATATAATTGATAATGAATATGCCGTGGATACTTTTTGTTTCAATGGGGTTAAACACCGCTTTCAACAGTCCTTCAGTAATATTGCGGAGCTGGATAACAATGAATTCCTGGTATTTCTTACAACAGTACTACCGTTCTTTTTCTATTCTCCAGCTGCTATCCCACAGTGGTCTACGATTATCAACCCATAAGTGGGAGACAAATAGTCGGAAAGGATGAAAGCCACCATCGGCGGTCAAACCCGGGGACCATGTGAATGATAGTCCGACGAGCTAATACTGCAAAGCTGAATATGCCGTGGTAGATAACTGTTTTTTCTAAAAATACAAAATCCCTAAAGGGAGGCATAATAAACCGCAAAAAAAAAACTAACTAAAAGGAATACAAAATCCATTAGCAGCAATCACGAAGTTTTGTTCACCGAACGTTCTCAACTGATATTGTCTCGCCAAATGACAAAATAATTACAGAAACCCGATGATGATTAACTTTGCTCCTCCCACTTTTTGTTTACCTCGATTCGATTGAAGAATGTATGACGCAACAAAAATGAATGACATCATTGATTGACGTGAAACTCAATTGAACTAGTGTTATTCGATGAAAAAATAAGTCGATCGGTAAAACAGTTATAGTTCATATTCTGACAATTTACGCGTATAACCTTGCGCTCCGCTAACGCTCCGCTTCGGTTATATCGCGTAAATTGTCAGAAATGAACTATAACAATTACGAATAGTTTGAGTGTTTGGAACGAATGAATGGAGCGCTGATTGGTCGATTTAGAATGTTTTTTATTGAGATGAATGTCAATTTCATGACCTTACAAACTTTGCCAATGGCACAAGTGTGGTGTCAATAGCTCGACTTTTTTGGCCAAAACAGGGAAGCTTAAAATTAGATGGAATGTAAATGTTAGGATAAACTCTCTTAAAGCTAGCCATTTCGCTACGTTATGACGTCATTGTTATAATGGGCCCCACTTAGACAAAGACATATAGGATGTAACGAACGAAAGCAGTGTATAATTCTTTGATAATTTCACTGGTTTTGTGATGCGAAGATCAAGTGATAAGTTAACAATATTTCACGATAATCTACCAAAATGAATCATTCGTCACTCTACTGGGGCCCGATTTACTAAACATCTTACGATCACTTTTTGCGTAAGTCAAAATTTAAATATTCTTCTACAGTAGTAACTAAATAAGGAATTCTGCAATGCAATATCTCATTAGAATCGTCTTCTAAAGACGATTTCAATGAGACATTGCCAGGCAGAATCTAACAATAAATGAAACTAATATGTATGATTTGATATTTTGACTTACGATCAATTTTGTCGTAAGAAATTTAGTAAAACGGACCCCTGGGATGTACTCATAATAATAATAATAATAATAATAATAATAATAATAATAATAATAATAATAATAATAATGATGATAATAATAATAATAATAATGAGAATAATAAAAATAATTAAAAAAAAAAAGCAACGAGGCGTTTTGTTTTTCAAACTTATCTTATTTTACAATTATCCGCATGATGATAGCATTTAAATTGGGAAATTATTGGATTTCAGAAGACGATATTTTCTTTTGATAGCCACATTTGGCTTATAGTTTATGGAAATCCAATACTGTAACATGCTGTCATTGCTGTCGCGGGAATCCCGTATTGCTTGGAACAGGGGTTTGGTGAGATTTCCGCATAATTTGGGCAATTGTACATTATAGATATGTATTTTCAAAAAGTATTTCCATGCTTGTTTTAATGGGTCATTTTTTATAATACCGAGGGCTTATGCTGGGATCGTAAATTCAAACAGACATTACAAATGGCCTATGATGTTTTTTTTTAAATTTCAAAGAAATAAACCTATTTTCGATGAGAAGGTTAAATATTTTAGCTGTTAATTTAAAAGTTCACAATAAAATTGTCGTAATTTTCATCAATAACCTTGCATGCTATTTCTTTTTTTTTTTTTGTAAAAAGTTTCATAAAGCTATAAACAGGCCTGTAATTTCATGAAACCCCATCTTAAAGTAAATTTGTCATGTAAGAAAGATATTCGTTTCCCATTAAATGCTCGGTTAAAAGAATAATTGCATTGAACAGAATCGGTTTTATTTTGGAACAAATATCATCCAATAAAGGAAACGTTTCAATCAATTGATGTGATACAGCATACAATGATAATTTAATTCTAGGCGTGTCGATATACGAGCACTCCGGTTGGCTTAGAAATTAGTTTTATTCCTAAATGAAACAACTTTTAGTTCGCTGCTTTTTTTTATCTTGCGCATAAAGTAGCCCAATAGGAATTCTATCTCATTATGGCGAAACCTTTACATTTTTGCATCATGCTCATGTAAATCTTAAAACCTGATCATGCCTTCATATTTCCATGAAATGAAGAATTCCCAGGTGTACCTTTTTAGCTTAATTGGTCACATATATACCTGACGAACAAATGTTAAAACGATCCTAAAAATTAATACATTAAAGCAGAAAGTTCCCTTTCTGCGTCGAATGCCGTAAAGCGTTATGGCCATAGAGCCATTCGTAACACCACTCGGCCAATCTCACGATCAACCTCGGATGTACATAGACGGACTACTTTTAAAATTTACGGGAAAACCTCGAAATAACTCTATGTCGTCAGTTAAAATGGCGTTAGCCCACGGAAGTTTGAGTGAAATCATTCGTCAGACGTCGCCAACGCTACTCGTTTAAGTCACTATCGTGAAACAAGTCGTATTCTTATATAAATATCTGTAGATTCTTAAGTAACGGCTGAAAAAATCTTAATTTTTGAGAATGATGCTTTTTCAGCCGTTATTTACTGTAATAGATATACATCTACAGTGCTAGTTTTTCTTACACTGTTTCCGCCTAACAAAATGCACGGTTTTGTTACATACCCATCCGCCTTACATACATCCGAAGTATGTGGCAGTTTACGGAAATGGCCGAGTGATGTTCCGAATGGCCATAGAGCATGTACTACTGATATCCAGGTTAAGAAAAAACACGTCTTTTTTTTTTAAGGAATTGGTTAAAACTCACCAGTCCTACATTTAGGATGCTAAAACAATGCAAACTACCTGCACATTATACCCTGCCTTGCACGTAAGTGACACTTTCAGCGCAGTGTATAGTTGGCAAACAGTTTTCACTGTTTTGGCATTCTAAACGCAGGACAGAATCACAGTTACAACTTATTGTATTCTATTTCAACAAACAACATATATATATATATATATATATATATATATATATATATATATATATATATATATATATATATATATATATATATATATATATATATATATATATATATATATATATATATATATATATATATATATATATATATATATATATATATATATATATATATATATATATATATATATATATATATGAAGTCATATTTTGTTGGTATGTGTAAACATAGTAACAAACTGACCAGAATCAATGTTTTAGCAGTTTCAAAAAACGGTCTTTAATATATCGGAGCACGCAAATAAAATGAATGAAATCATGATGAAGGGTCGTTTTAACATGGAAACATCGCATGTTGTACAAATAATGTTTTCCATCTGGGATATTAAGGACTCTCACTGAATGAACATAAATGTCGTGTTTAATCGAACAACAATTTTAACAAGGTCTTGTTTTATCTCTGCAGCACTCCAGTAATGTATTTGGAATTCCGTTAAAAATTAGACAGAAACATTAAAATCCCATAAAATAAAATTTGGACAAGAAATACTACGAAATGAGAAAACTCAAACGTATATTTCCCTGCGATAATGGACATAACATTATCAAAAATCAATCTTCATAGTAAGAATGATTAAATTCCGCTTTACCTAGTGTATTGCATTTTGAATTCCTTACTTGAACGATTAAAAATGTTATAGAGTATTGCAAATGTATCGATTTTACGTTTGTATAATGAAAAACATTTTTTTGTTAAAATTTGTATTTTTTTTCATTTCAGGAATTCAAGACAACAACCATCATTTTGGATGATGCAGAAATTAAAATCAAGTGGTGGAAAGGGAAGAAGTTTATGAATTCGGAATCTTAACAAAAGTAGTGTGAAAAAGTAATAAAATCTATTGAAAATCAAGAGGGTATAAAACAGGGAGGAATGTGGAGAAGTTGAAGTGCTGAAAGAATGAAAAGATGTAAATAATGTGAATTTCAATGTAATTGACGAGCGAATAGAAATAATTGGGAAATATTTGAATGGGGGAAGCGAGTGTATCAATACTTGTGAACAATTTTATTGTGAACTTCTCGAGTGTGTTATGAAAACTGTGGATCTTAAAAACCTTGGATTTATGGATTAATTTGTTGAATTTTGAATTGCTTTTCTTCAACGAGGGCAACAAAGTTTACGGATACACGTCGGCCCAAATTCCTCAAACGAAAAATCATACAACAATAGACCCCAAATGTGTGGGTTTATTTAATGTGGATAGATGCAAGGAAAAAAATAGTGATTTGGTAAATCTGTCGCCAGTGATTGAGAAATGATCACTTCAATGTGTAGCGATGTTGCAAGCCAGCCATACAGTGTAGACCAGAATGAGGATTATAAGTGCGGTTCATGAGGCCCGACAATTGACAGACAACCTTCCAGTAGCCTGGATATCGCAAATATTGGTCATTCTTTATCTTGTCATTCTAGGAACAGACTTAGGTAAGGAATCATCGCTTATTTCGCATTTTCTGCTCGGCATATTTATTTTAATCAAATAAGCTCTAATGATTTAGCTTTGATTGCCTGGATGTGTGAATACAGTGGCGGAGACCGGGACCTAGATTAAATTTTACTAAACTTCTTACGAAAAGATTTATCGTAAGTCAGCAATCATAAATCGTACCTGATTCTTTCATTTATTGTAAGATTCTGCATTGTAATTTTTCATTGGAATCGTCTTCAGATGCATGGTTGAATTCCATAATGAGTTACTACTGTAGAAACTAGTTTAATTTTTGACTTACGCAAAAAATGATCGCAAGATGTTTAGTAAAACAGGCCTCTGGTCCCAAATGGGATTTAGGCAAAAATATGGTTATGGGTCCTAAAAATCTGAACCCAAAAGTATCGTTTAAACCTGCGCGTGACATTAACAACAATTTGAAATTTTCATGAGATACAGACATTGAG
Organism: Fragum whitleyi; assembly: GCA_948146395.1. Taxonomy (NCBI): domain Eukaryota; kingdom Metazoa; phylum Mollusca; class Bivalvia; order Cardiida; family Cardiidae; genus Fragum; species Fragum whitleyi. The sequence goes on along the minus strand of OX411543.1, from coordinate 9,768,577 downwards.
AAGCGTAGAAAGCTACATTCTGTAAATATATAGTTACCTGATGGTCTACAGATAATTTGAGACCTTAGCTATCTACTACATAGTGAAGACTCTGGTCAGACCTTGCGGACGCACAGACTGGCCTGAATCTTTGCTTGCGCATATTTGAAATTGTTGGAAATCTCACACACAAGCTCATATGATGTCTGATCAAATCTTTGATCAAATTGTGGATACACAAGAGAAATATTTTACTCGGGATACCACTACTTTACCCTAACTATCGCCAAGCTTATTCGGAATGATAATCTTGAAGATGATATTGTAAATTTGAAAATTGACAAACCCTTGATATAAAGAGTCACAAGATCGCAAGGAAAATCGTATTTATGATAAATGCTCGGAGTACCACAAATTTTCCCCAAATCGTTAACAAAAAAGTCTCTTGGCTTTAATTATCTTTACTATATCTATGTCAAGTTAAATGAATAGATCAGGTCATTAACAAAACTAGGTACATGTTAATATTACAAAGTTAACTTGCTAAATATCATAGATGGATTCAAAATATGTCTGTGACTTGAAGTGTGTGAAACAACACCATTTCGAACGAAACCCCGAAAACATTAAGTACCATATTTATTAGATATAATCTTGGCACATGTGGAAATTTGATAAAAGGGCGTTTTCTTCTCTTTACTGACCAGGCGATTATTGATTCCGTGGATTAAATGTATTTTGATGATACATTGTATAGATAAACGATATTCCAGAACAATCCTTCATAGAAATAAGATCGATCGTTATGGGTCCGACGAGTGAGCCCGTCAATGAACTTTACTTTTTAGTTGTGAAAACTTAACTTATGATGTATCATTAAAAGGTTGTCTCTTATATCTTTTCGTAGTACATGCTTTGTATTTTATCATGCAATGAAGCCTGTATTGACCTCATATCATCTGCCTGATAACATAAACTATCGCATACACTTTCGCCAAAATTTCTTTGCTTTTAAGTGTCTTTTTTTATATAAAAATGATTGCATGTTAAATAGAATCATATGTAAGTGTCCTAAAAAATCAATGCTATCTGGTCTCAGCTGCGAAAATTATCATGACTCGGCAAAGCCTCATAAGAATAGATCTAGCGACTTCGACCAGATGACATTGATAGTTTAAGACACTAACATATTATTCTCTATGTCATAAGGCAACAAATCTTCGCAACTACACCACGGCTTAAACAATGCACATCTTGAAATTTCGAGTCCATTGAATATTCTTATTTCATTTTGAAAGAAGCACATGTCAAAGTTATCATTATATACTATGTAAATTATTCTATGCCATGATTTTAGAATCTTTAAAGAAAAATCTCCTTCCTTCCACGAAGAACAGGTTTTTCTAGTAGATACCACCACAGTCATTTTAAAGGTTTAGTTCTGATTCTTGTTTTAGAATGCCAAAGGTAAAGGGCTTTGGCGATGAATCGTTTGATTACAATGGTTGCTCCCTGCCGAATCACTCATTATAAATATTAAGTTGTCGCCAAATCCAATATTTTTAAAAAATGGTTAAGAAACAAAACCTTGATATTCCTTAAAAAAGTTTGTTATGTTAGGTTAGTTACACCATGGAAGTAAACCCTATATGTACCTTTCTAGGATACGTCTTTGTTTATTTTTGGGCCACAATGGAAACAAGGAAATTATCAGGGTTTTTTTTGCACTCTCAAAATAACTATGTTAGATTTAATTTGTTAACCATAATCATTTCTTGATATTTGTAAATTTTGGTTTCATTTGAAAAAAAATAAACAAAAAAATAAGTAAATAAAAACTATATAATGTCGACTTACAAAAGAATAAATAAAAGTAAGCATGACAAGCTTACTCCCACTCTCTCTCTCTCTCTCTCTCTCTTTCTTTCTCTCTCTCTCTCTCTCTCTCTCTATTTCTTTCTCTCTCTCTCTCTCTCTCTCTCTCTCTCTCTCTCTCTCTCTCTCTCTCTCTCTCTCTCTCTCTCTCCCTTTCTTTCTTTCTCTCTATCTGGCTCTTTCTCGCTCTCTCTCATTCGCTCTCTCTTTTTCTCTCTCTCACTCACTCATTCTCTACCTCCACGCTCCCTATCGTTTAACTCGTTGTATTTATTTGTTTTATCTCCGAAAAGGGATTGATTATCCACCAAGGTACTTCACCAGTTGTAAAAATATCAACTCTGTATCTTAACAACAGGTGGTCAGTTTGTATTCAGGCACTAGTAAAAGGGATGTTCAATATTCGTCTTTGTCTAATGCACGAAATAAAACTTTGAAGATCAAGTAATGATTATCTTTGTCGTAATTAGAAGCTGCATACTTTAGGAAATAATAGGCATCAATAATTTGCATGTATCTCCTTTTGAATTTAAATTTAAAGCGTACAAAATGTTACAATATATATTCGACTCGTCATGAGAAAAAGAACCATTTGGGAAGTGCGTAAAGTGTCGATCCTTGTCGGACTGCGCGGGTTGTGTAGACTGGCTATTGTCGAAACTTATCGCACATTACTAATTTTCTGAATCTAAAATGATAAATCTATCTTCGTATGGAACATATTTTGAAATGCGACATTCGATTGACCTGTTCTTTAACCAATCTCATTTTCAAAAATCTATTTTACGGAGTTCCCAGATGGTTCCCTTTCGCTTGACGGGTCACATATACAAAATCACTTTTCCATAGAGCACGATAAGTTTGTTTATTTCATTCCATTGTGAATTGTTCTAAGCATGAGAGATCAAAGACTTTTTAACTTTTATCACGAAAAACAGAAATATCGATGAACTAAGCAAAATAATTGATGATGTACTTTTAGATAAAGTGGCTACTCCTTGTCGGATGCGGAGATTTTTACTCGGATCGCGGAGATTTTTACATTTAATGCACAATGATTATTATTGTTTTTACTTGATATGCTATTAACTACATTTCCAATTGAATATTTTAGATAGGCGTATATCTTACTTATTTCCCAGTAAATCTCTACATCTGCGTACTAGTACGCAATGAAAACTACATTCAGACAACTGGATATGGGCAAACTACTGGTTAACTAAAAGTTATTTTGTAATTTTTAGGGTTGAATGGTATAAATTTATTTTGACAATTGCGTGATGTATACAGTTATTTAAATCGTGAAATTGACATTAATCTCAATCAAAATCATTCTAAATTGTTGTCTCAACGCTCCATTCATTCATTCCACTCACTTAACCCATTTAAAAACGCTCCAAAATCACCAAAATAGATAAGGTCTACCATTACATTCAAAATAAAGATAGCTAAAAATCGCGATACCTCCCTTTAATTTCACTCAAAACTCACTCATAACACTCATTCAATTTCATTAAAAAATCATTCGAAGATCATTTACCTTGTCAATTTTACGATGTTGATAACTGTAGTAGATATGTCCCAAAAGTTAGCACTTTGATATGCTTAATAAGAATAATCATATAGAATTACCTACATAGTAAGTTTGGAAAGAATTAAAGCCACCGGCTAATATACCGAATACCGATAAGGATTAATAATATGTAAATGTTCTCCTTTTTTGGTGGTTTTTTTTTTCTTCTCAAAACTATGCATTCACATTGTAACTACGAAATACGTCTATGTACATGAATCCTTTTTTTTTGTTAGTTCCACAAGAAATGGTGCACTTTCACTTTTTGCATTTTTCTTGGTTTTTACAAAGTTGGAGGACATTTATGGAGTGAATTTGATGTCATACTAAAGATAAGTCCATTTTGAAATTAAAAGTCAAATCAGGGTTTTGACAGAGAAACACATATGCATACGCACAAACAGAACTTATAGCGTTAAGATTTGACATCCTTACGACTTGTTTCTTGTAAGAGCTACAGATAGTAACATCGTGAACTTGACGAGATGAATGATTTTGGAATGATTTTGTAATGAATTTGAAAGAGTGTTTGAAGCGAGTTTTGAGTGAAATTAAAGGCAGGTTATTCAATTTCGCTAATTTTGTTCAAGATGAACAAAATTAGTGATATTAATTACCTCCCTTTATCAAAATATACGTCCTTTATTGTTTAAGCATATTCGTGGACTAATCAGACACTTTAAAATCAACATTAGCCAATAAAATCGTAGCAAAATTGATAGATTTGAGTAAAATGTTGATCGTCTTGAACGATTTTGGAACGTTTTCAAATGATTTTGGAGCGTTATTGATCGATTTGAGTGAGTGTTTGGAATGAATGTATGGAGCGCTGAGTGACCGATTTAGAATGAATATGATCCACTGAGTGATGGATTTTGAATGAACATGATCGGAGTGATTGTCAAGTTCACGATGTTATTAACTGTATCTGCTTATGTTGCATTATAGAACTTGAAGAGACATACCAAGCCATTTTCAAACAAAGGTTTATTTTTCGCGCAGTCTTTACGTGGGTACAAATTTAGTAATTGCTACGTTGTAATGCCAGTAACTTTGTAAATGTCGTCGAACAATGCTCTGGCGTTCTATGACATCGCGACTTCCTCTTATTGGCCTGAAAATGACGTCCCCAATTTCTTTTGGAACATGAATGGTTTATCAAATATGCTGACATCTTAATCTGACAAGGTTCGATTTCGTTCACCCACGTAAATTATAAGTCAAACGATGCAGGTGCAGTATGCACAATTGCAAAGAAAATGTGATTTAATGATAAATTATGTCACAAGAATTCAACTGAATCCAATTTCGGAAAAGAAAAATAGTTATCTAACGCGTGATCCACATGCAAAACATGCAAAATCAAAGGTCTCAATTTAGCAGAAAATCTTTGCACACCACGAGATTTTTGTTATCAAATATTGTGTGGGATACTTTTTGGGAACGTCATACATGTACGACATTTCATGGCGGTAGGTTTTGTAATTTCGAAAATATATTCAAATTTCAAAAGCGCACTTTTTTTTTAGAACTGAGTATATATATGTGTAATTTGTCACACAAAAAGGAACCATCTGGGAGTTCCGTAAAGTATTTGAAAAAGAGATTGGTTCTAGTACAGGACAACTAGAGGTCGCATTTCGAAAAATCATTCATATGAAGGTAGATTAATTATTCAAGATTCAGAAAATTAGTTATGCGCGAAAAGTCTCGACACTATAAAATCTACGCCGTCCGTGCAGTTCGACTAGGGTCGACACTTTACGCACTATACAGATGTTCCCTTTTCGCATTACGGGTCCCATATATTTAAGATATTTGTCTGCAAACATCAAAATTATAAACATGCCGAAACGCGAGAGTTTTTGGTTTATTCTGCGTTCCCTTTCTCACGCCAAATCTTGAATTATATGTTATAAAATAAACATCTTGACTTTGGTTTCAATAGATTAAGTGACGGAATTTTCACCCGAAAAAAGTCTCTTTTAAAAGGTAATTGCACTCTTTTGACTGACACATATAATTCAAAACGTTTATTTTGTATCGTACTCTTATTACTTGAAAATTTGGTCGATTGCCGCTATCAATAAAAAAAGAGGCCTAAGAGAGCCTGTAGCGCCCCACTGGCTCTAATAACCCCAGACTTTCACCCTCCCACGCCCACATATATATATATATATATATATATATATATATATATATATATATATATATATATATATATATATATATATATATATATATATATATATATATATATATATATATATATATATATATATATATATATATATATATATATATATATATATATATATATATATATATATATATATATAAAACAAAAAAACACACTAGAAATCAATTTTAATAACGTGCCAACCGGTTTCCCTGCTGCTCATCATCAGGGCGACGTAAATAATTTAATGAAACGACGTTACCAACGTAACAACGTCACAACGTCAACGTCAAAACAAACATTGTCATATAACATTCAGTTGAGGACAAAATATATTTATAAAGTATTTTTCTTTTGTTAATCTAGTGGAAACATCATTAATTTTAAATTTATAAAACGGGAATATTGAGAATTTTGGGTCTTTTTTGGAACAGTCATCTACATGTGAACTTTAAGCTAGCCGTACTATTGATGGGTCCCTAATTTGTTGTGGGATTGTTAAGAATAATTTTGAAATTTTGCTAAATGACCAAATAATGTCAAAAATTTTAAGAGAAAATAAAGTAATCAAGTGTAAAAGGCAATTACCCAATCTTAAACAGATTTTGATAAAGTCGGAATACAGAGAAACACATCCAAAACCTTGTGTAAAAAAATGTTATGAACCACGATTTGGACTTTGTAAATACGAGGGTTATCCCAGAAATTCGTGAACTTTTTCGATTATTCAAAAATCCAGCTTCCGATTTAAATAAAACTCTTAAGTTGACAACACACGTTAATTTTCAATAGATATGTAAAGGTTTTACGACTTTGATATGGTCATGTTGAGAAATAAAGCTTTAAAGGACACGCTCGGTAGGGGTGGTCGGCGCACGTCAAATTTATTACTTACGAATCTTATATGGTAGAAGTTTGAACGCCATTTATTTCAATATTCATGATGAGTTTGATATAAAACAACCATTGCTGAAAGCAGGTAATTCTGGAGTTCACGCATGTGTATTTTCATACAAATGACATTACGCAGGGTGCAGTTATGACGTTTTGTTTTGTCCGAGTGCAAGTCAAACGACGTAAAAATGGCGACGTCAACGGAACGCTCGGCGCACAAATTCGTTCATAATTAGGTCTGAATCGCGAAATAAGCCCTATACAGACCATAAAAGAATTCGAAATAAGGAATGACCGTAACTATTTGTGGCGAATACACTTTTTACAGATAAACTAGGAATAAAAGTGAAATTGACTTAAAAATGTCAGGAAAACAAGATCAAGTTAGGAAGAACTTATGCGAGAAGCGTCGATAAATAAATAAAAGACATTTTCGGCGACGTCAATCAGAACGCCTGGTTGGATACAGAAACTGCGAATACATGTAAGTACATCAGCAGTGTGTAGTTTGATATGAGTCGTGCAAATAAACGATAGGTATCGGTATTTTAAAGAAATGTGCATGCACTTTCGGCAGCAAATTAGATTCGGAAGCGGTTTCCACGAAATCCCAGATTTCTTTGGTGGGCCTATCTCGATGAATTAAGGTAGTGGTAGTGTAATACTAAGGTATTCAAAATAAACCAAAATGTTAATTTCCTGTGCGTATAAAACATTAAAAGTTTCTATTTTGAAATGTCTAAAGATGAAGCGATTTGCAATAATAAAAAAAAAAAAACATCACCATTTACTTAACTCGCCCATTGTCGGGTTAAAAAAATACGATAGTGCGTATCCACGTAAAAGATTGAGGAAAATGGTTCAAAATCAAATATCTGATTGAATGCACAACAAATGTCTATAGCAACAATGCTTTGAGATATGTTTTGACATAGTTTCTTTCTTTGTAAAAAGTATATAGGGCTGGTAAGAACGCTACAATGAAAATAAGTGGTTCAGTTTTGAAACGACGTTTCACGTATTATAAAACGACGTTAATAGCGTGCGCCGACACCCATTTACTGGTGTTACGTTTTAATTCATATCTTTGCGAGTATTGAAAATAGCCCTCTGTAGTCACAGCAGAATAAAGGAAAATGATTAGTCCACATTACTGGAAATTTTTAGTTTCATCGGACGTTTCAAATAAAAGTTATCGCAAAAGTTCACGAATTCTTTGGACAACCCTCGTATATCTTTGAAGGAGAGGTTTTTAAAATAAAAGATAAAATTTTTTATGCAAAAGAAAACATGGATTGTACAATTAGTATTTGTTTGTATGTGTTAATGTGTAATGGATGTACTGAATATTACATAGGACAAACTGGGGATAAATTGAGAAATAGGGTAACAATACACAAGCAACAAATTAGGGACCCATCAATAAATTAAAGGGTCACCAAAGGAACATCCATGCCAAGTTTCATTGAAATCGGCCCAATGGTAAGGGAGGAGTCGGATTTTAAAGATTTTAATATGCAAAAATATACATCACTCAAAATTCCCCACGCTGCCAAATCCATGTTTGAAGTCTGTTATTTTTTTAAAAAAAATTAAGTAAAGGGTCACTAATTAAACATCCACGCAAAGTAAAGATGAAATCGGCCCAAAGCTTTGTGAGTAGAACATGTTTTAAGAACTTAACGTGAAAAAAATGCCAATGCAAAGTTTCATTGAAATCGGTCCAATGATTGGGAGGAGAAGATTTTAAAGATTTTAACGTGAAAAAAATGCCCCATCCTGCCACGCCCATATTTTGGGATCAATAAATTATTTTAAACAGTTTAAGTAAAGGGTCATCCAAGGAACATTCATGCTAAGTTTCATTGAAACGGCCAAATGGTTTTTCAGGAGAAGATTTTTAAGGTTTTTATTATGAAAAAATGCCACGCCCATATTTGGGGGGAGGGGGTCAATCTAAATGTCTTAAAAAATATAAGAAGATGGTCACCAAAGGATCATTTCTACCAAGTTTCGTTAAAATCCACCCATTGGTTTGGAAGAAGATGTTTAAAGAAAAAAAATACGCACGGACGAACAGACGCGCGGACGCACGACGGACACAACTCCATGACGATAGCTCGCTGGCCTTCGGCCAGGGGAGCTTAAAAGAGGACAAGATGAATCTGTTTTGCTCACCTGAATCTTATTGATTCGTGGGACATCACATAAACGGAATTGTCACTATGCGATACTACGTGTCTTCATGTAAAGTTAGGAACATCGAGAAGTTGTCGAGTTGAATGTTTATTTTAAAAATGATTCTTGAATAAAATTGAATGTATCTGTGGAGCGAGATTTGAATGATCTTCCAGGGAGGTAAAACATAATCGAAAATTTCGTCGAACTAGACGAAAGTTGCGATAATATTTTACATTCCTTTCATAAAATCTACATATTTTCTGATTTTGCGCCTTCACGATTAAAATAGATCCTTAAGAATTAACACCAGCCAATAAAATCATGCAATTATTCAATCGATCTGATTTAAATATTGATCATTTTGAAGAATTTCGAAGCTTTTTCTGAACATTTTCTGAGCTTATTTTAGTGACCAGAGTGTATGTTAGGAATGAATAATTGGAGCGCCGACCGAGCGATTACTTTGTTTTGGTCGAGAGGAGTGTCAATTTCAAGATGTGGTTAACTACATGTATGATACAGTTAGTTACATCCTGAAATTGACATTCATCTCAATTAAAACCATTCTCAGCGCTCCATTTATTCAATCCAAACACTCACTCAAATCGATCAAAAACGCTCGAGATGACTCAAAAGGATACAATCTACAACTACATTGAAAATAAATATAAATAGAAGAAAATCGCGATTTCACTAACATAATTGAAATTGTAAGCGTCTGTTAGGTTCTTGAAGAAATAAGAAGCTTTTAACAGAATTTGAGTGCATATTTTATTAAAGGGAGGTAATTAATATCGCTAATTTTGTTCATCCTGAACAAAATTTGCGATATTGGTTTACCTCCCATTAATTTCACTCAAAACTCGCTCCACGCACTCATTCATTCCAAAATAATTCCAAAATCATTCATCTTGTTAATTTCACGATTTTGTTAACTGTATACATGTACGTGTGTATTTCAGCGCATAGTAATCCCTCTTTGTTTCTACGCAAAATGGAAACAGAGTCCAAATGGTGATGGATTATACGGTAGTATATGAACAAATAAATATCAAAACCGGTATAAACGTCGTCCGTTGTGAGTCATTCGTGATATGAAAAAGGGTTCGGTAGGAGTTTCCTTTATGATATGTCATGATATTCTATACCAAATACATATATCAAGGCTTTTCAATTTGTTAAAGGGTACAAAATATTTGAAGTTTTTGTTCTTTGTTTCTATTTAAACTGGGGTGTGACCAAGAAGAGCCAAAACATAAACCAAGAGATGTAATATGATTAAACTTGGATATTTAAAAAAATGAAAAAAAAAAACAACAAAAACGTAAAAAGATAGTAAACCATCGCAAACGTCGTTAAATGATATTAGAAAATAAACCAAATAATGATATTCAATTAAATAATAAAATATTTTAAATCTTAACATCATATGACGGTTAATCATACATGATCTTTGTTTTTTCTACTATAGTTAAAGTGTTCCTAAGAATCTGGCTTCCGTTTATCACTATATGTAGACTAGTTTTCTTTTATTAAAGCTTATACTATCAAACTTTCTTGAGAGGTCTAGCATTAAAAGAAAAATCAAACGAGAGTGGCTAACAACTTATCCATTTAGTTATAGCTTTGGCACTTGTCAAGTTTTGCGTATCAATGAAATGTAACATAGTTACGTAGGAGAACCCCAAGACGTGCGTATCAGCAATTTGGTGATGGTGTCTCCACTCTTAAGATAATCTAACAGAACTGATATACATGTAATTTGAAGATGTCAATGCTAGAATTTCTACTACTACATTATATGATACAAAATCTAGTTTTCATCCTTATCACACATGTATCATCTTCAAACCAGCAAAATGAAATATTCTAAATAGAAAACACGTGGAGCAATATATCATGCTTTCAAACAAGAAGGTAAGACTGATAAATCTCACAGATATATTAATTTAATCTCTTGTAGGGCAAGATTTATCTTGCAAAACATAACCTCTGAGTTTCCCCCGCCAGCTGGAATACCTATTATTATCTAACTGTGTTCTGAGTCTGGTTATGGACAGGTTGTATTGCATAACTTTTTAACCAGCTGTTGATAGAGTTGGCACAGGCGCCAAGATATGGCTTAATTACGCTCTTGGTATATATTTCCCGGAACTGTAGTATTTCAAATGATTAAATATATTTTATATTGCACAGAATCCCTTTTCAATGAAGCTTGCATTTCTATTGCGAAAGCCCTGGCATTGTACTTAAATATTTGGGAATTATAATATAAGGACGTTAATTTCATAGATAAGACCCGTCGCACGAAATAGGATCTTCGGGGTAGAGTAAAGTGTATCTATCCAGTGCATAGTTGGTTGACCATGATCGAAACAACTCATTTTTTACTATTTCATCCTATCCAAATATCCTCTCATATTCTCAAAAACTGACACCACTGATAGGCAAGTCGAAGGAATATAAGCTGATACAGCTAACACCATCGAGAAAATGACAAGGTGAATGATTTTGGAATAATATTGGAATGGAATTGTATGAGTGAGTGGAGCGAGTTTTGAGTGAATTTAGTGGTAGGAAATCCAATATAGCAAATTGTGTTCAAGATGAACAAAATAAGCGGTATTGATTACCTCCCTTTAATAAATATGCATACAAGTTCTATAGATAGCTTCCTATTTCTTCAAGAACTGAATAGATGCGTGCAATTTGAATTATGTCAGTGAAATCGCGATTTGTCTCTATCCAAATTAATTTTTAATGACGTTGTTGGTTCTGTATTTTTCAATGGGTTTGGGCGTTTTTGAATGGTATAAGAGAGTGTTTGGAATGAATAAATGGAGCGCTGAGTGAGCGATTTAGAATGGTTTTGAGGTGAATGTCAATTTCACGATGTAACTAACTGTAGGAAACTACCCTTTCGCTAGTAAAATATTTCTCATTTCACAATACTTTAGATCAGTACGGGAGCTAGTCTTCAGCTTGAGATAAAATGTACGTACGAGGTTTCGGAATAACACTTTTGCAAATATCATTTCAGCATTTACCTCACGGGTTTATGCACATTTATGCATTTTCTCTGATTATTCTATCTGCAGACGCCAACTATTTGTTCAATGTCTTATATATTCTCACTAAATGTCCCTTCCGAATAATTGGTGCCCTTAGATTACAAATCATTCGTTATCTTATATTTACACAGCTTTGTCATATTGCATATGCATTCATTCCAAACACTCACTCAGACCATTCAAAAAAGCTCCAAACTCACTGAAAAAAGATAGAATCAACATCGTCTTTCAAAATAATAAAGCTAGACAAGAATCGCGATTTCACTGACATACTTGAAATTGTAATCGTCTGATAGGTTCTTGATGAAAAATAGAGCTTTTTATTTAACTTATTTGCATATTCTATTAAAGGGAGGTAATACATATCACATATCTTGTTCATCCTGAACAAAATTAGCGATATTGGATTACCTCCCTATAAAGTCACTCGCTCCACATCTTCATTCATTTTCATTCCGAAATGTTTTCCTGAATCTAGTTTTATTTGTACTTTTAAACCCGACTGAATTAATCACTTTTTCAAGGACACAATAAAACCAAGGAAAAATCTATTCCTCTCTTTGAGCTGAATGTCAATAAGAAAAAATGCAAAAAGTTTTTTTTAAACTGCTGTAAAACCCAAGTATATATACATGTACATATCAAATATTCGTTCATGAAAATTTATGCAAACCTTAACGTTAACCATTGTTGCATTAGCCCAATCTGTCAAAGGTTTTGACGAAAGTGAAATGATCTCCTGTTTGACGAATCGTCAGATTGCTGCTGTCAATCAAAATATCGAATGACGGATGGAACACTTATAAAGTGACTTCCGTCATTTTCTGGCCATTTTGGCCTCAAACATTTTAATCAGTGGGCGATTTAGAGGGGTTACTTTAGCTTGAATACGACTGTTATGCTGCCCACGATAATTTTGTGTTATTGTCTTTGAATGTTTATGACAATGGAACTTTAGAGGCAAATGACGTTTGAATTTCTGAAGGGATGTGTCGTGACGTATGTCAAGAGGCGGGACCATTCATCCGCATCAGATTGTTTTTAGATATTGGTGGCTCAGCGCGAAGCGGTTGTAACAGCCTATATATTTATAGGCAGTTAGAACTGTTTCGCATTGAGCCATCAATATACAGAGCTCAGCACGAAAAAAATATAACTGCCTATATATACTTATAGGCAGTTACAACTGTTTCGCTCTGAGCCATCAAAATACTCGGCTCAGTGCAAAACGGTGGTAACTGCCTATATGCTTATCGGCAAGGAATTACTGTTGAGCCATAGATAAACACTGTACTAGGGATTGAACCCGAAGCCCTGGCAAATGTGCAAAAATTACACAAAAATGCACTCTTAGCAGTTTTAGAAGTAAGACCGATTATAGGTTAATGGCACCTGTGAAATAAAGTCAAGAATTCCTGTACAATTTGTTCCTGTCATTTGGAATAGGTTACAAGGAATTCTAGTCAGAAATAAATGTATTTTTGATAACGTTTGAACTGTTTTAAATTCGATACCTCGTAGATGCGATTTAATGCCTTTCCATTCCTTTTCAAACTGATGAATGGATTTTTGGAAGAAAACGTTTTAAATTGAGGGGGTGGCTGCAACAGCAAACAGTAAGAAACATACAAAATTGACAAGTAGAACAGTTTTGGAATTAATTCGGAATTATAATGAATGAATGTGTGTCATTTGAAATATATTCTTATGCCATAGAAAAGTTCTTATAATTCTGTGGCCAGGCACTCTTACCATTTGTAAGGCATATGTCGATACATGTTTGTGTTACAATTTTCCCATAAACAGGAGTTCGGCATTTCTTGTAGAATCGATTTGATTATTGTTTCAAAAGGATATAGCCAACAAATGTTTTGACCTATTTGTTTCAAGTAAGCATTTTCATGAGTCTTAACATCATAATATACCTGTTTTACTTAAAAAACACACAAAAAACTAGAAACCCATGCGCCCACTGTAACCCGCAGATAAACATCGACTTTCACCAGGATTCGAACTAGAAACCTCTCTGTCTCATTACTCTTCTAAGTCCCTGTAAAAAAGCTAGCAAAAGGGACGATACAGTACAAACGCCTCTTAAGCAATTCCAGTATACACACACACTCGACAATTAAAATTCTTCTTCCTCCTCATCCATTTCACATTGCCATAACCTCGTGTGATTTATTTGCAGTTGGCAACAACCGTATCCCTCAGATAAGATATTCGACTCTTGCAGGATGCGAACCGGGGCCCGTTTTACTAAACATCTTACGATCATTTTTTGCGTAAGTCAAAAATTAAAGTTGCTTCTTCAGTAGTCACTAAATATGGAATTCTGCCATGCCTTATCACATTGGAATCGTCTTCAAAAGACGATTTCAATGGGATATTGCAAGGCAGAATCTAACAATAAATGAAACACCAGGTACGATTTGTGATTTTGACTTACGATCATTTTTTTCGTAAGAAGTTTAGTAAAACGAGCCCCAGGGACCCCGCAGAGCGAGTACTCTACCAGGTCTCGATAAAATCGTAGTTGTTCCGACATGGAAGTATGCATTTGGGAACTCGAGGCGATTCTACGGAAAAGACCTCGCTTATAACACGGGCGCAGCCATCAATGCGCGCCGTTTCGCACGTGGGTTTAAATGACGTCACAAACATCAACGATCCTGCTAAGGGTGAGGTTGCATGAAACAAAATCAACGCAAAACTAAAAGTGGGCATATTATAGTTAAATAACAAAACGCTTTAAACATTTTATGTCTAAAATATCTCTGTAGACGACCTGAAAGAATGATCAAAATGTGATTTTTCTTCGAGCATATGAAATAATAGAAGTGCAACCAGAAGCCGAATTACATGAAAATGACTCAAAGTTATTTCACTTACCTTCCAGGTACTTTCCAATTTACGGAAAAGACCGAGCGATCTTCCGAATGGGTAGTACGAAAACCCCTTATACAGCCACGTTGTTACATTTCAAAATATCTATACATTTTGAAGTATAAGTGCACTGAATGGTATCTCTTCTCAAATTCTTCTCCTCCGGTTAAAATCATCATGCAGTTTAGGGAACAATTTCTGTATTCACTTCGTTAAAAGACTCCCAAAAATATTCAGTATTGTATTACCCTGCAGCTGAATAATCACCATTAGTGGCCAGATTAAATAAGAGTTTTAGCTAAACTGGCTGAAGGCCACTGGGGCTATTGACACGTCGTTATATCTGTCGTCCGTCTGTCCGTCCAGTCATAAAGTTTTTTCTTATTTTATCTTCTCTTTAGAAACAACTGAATGAATTTCAACCAAACTTCACAGGCAATATCCTAGGAAGACCCTCTTTCAAAGTTGCTCAAGGATTTTTGATCGAATGAAAAATAAAGCTTTTATGGGCGTAGCTTATTTCCACATATGGTAATATATGACTTATCTTAGAATGCAACTAAGGCATATCAACCAAATTTCAACTAAGTGGGCCTTGAGTGACCCTCTATCAGTTTTCAAAAAAATATCGTGATCAGGTGAAAAATATGTCTTAAATAATTTTACTCAAAACTCGCTTCACACACTCGTTCAATATCATTCTAAAATCGTTCCAAAATCATTCATCTTGTCAATTCCACGCTGTTCATAACTGAATAATCAACCTTCCAAGCACCAGTCATCTTTTTTTCGAAATGGTGTCTTTTAAGATTCAAATATAATGCATAGATTACCTACGTATAAAAAACACCTACGAAAATAGCTCTTTATAAAGCATATGCTTCGTTTTATTCTACAATTTGACTTCTTTGTTCAGTTTATAAACATCAACAGGCTAAAAATAAAGTTGATAACATCCTGAAATTGACAATCATACCCTCCTCTTTCAATTTCGTTCAAAAATCATTCAAAAATCATTCACCCTGTCAATTTCACGATGTTGTTAACTGTAAGACCAAGCCAAATTTTTCTCTCAAATTTCGAAACTTCAGTATTCTTTTCATAAAACGGCAAAACAGTTGATAACACCATGAAATTGATACGGTGAAAGATTTTAGAATGGTTTAGGAATTTTGAACTAAATCTAAAGGAGTCAAAACAATATCGCTTATTTCATTAGAACCTAGATGCTCCAAACAACACTGGCCAATTAATTGTTGAATAACTTGACCATTGGAATGACATTTTGATCGTTTTGATCAATTTCGAAGTATTTTTGAACGATTTCGGGGCGTTTTTTAAGGTGTAAGTGTTTGGAATCAATGAATGAATGCATCACTGAGCGAGTGATTTTGAGTGATTTGATCGAGATGAGCGTTGACTTCAAATTGTTACTATCTTTACAAGTAGATTTATATAGATTTATATGCTTCGGAAGGGCAAACTTGAGAATTTAAAAGTATGAAAATGTTTACCTATTTTATGTTATTGTAGGATTGTTCTTCGGTTTTTATCCTCTATATCATCTATTAAACTTGTGTATAAAGATCCCTTGATAGTACCCTTATTGTTAATACCATCTATAATGCTGTTATCCTGGTACAGGTCTTGTTAAATCTCTCGAGAGCTTATTAATGAAAGAATTTATGCGAAACGACCTCTACCTTAATGATTATAGGGATATATCAAAGACGATAACTTACTGTATCTCAATTACTAAATTTAAAGCTTTACCTATCTTAATTATTAAAACGCTCAGATAGGGCGGTAATCACTGCTAATAGATCCGGTAGGGAAGTCTTTGTGGAGATCAAAATACCAGTTTTGGTCTCTGCCTATCTCTCTCATTGTATAATTATTTCTTTTTTCAACCAGCGACTTTTAGAAAGGTAAAGAGAGGTAAAATGAAATAAATATGGCTTTCTGTGCATGCTTAGTACTTTCAATAACGCCAATGCAGCAGGCCCTAATATCATTTTTCTTTGACGCGTTTTAATGTAAAATAGAGAAAATAGACAGATTATTACTTGACAATCTCCCCACCAATCCAGTAAAATTTCCGAAAATAATGTATACATTCAATAATATCGCAACATTGACACTTGTTCAAAAATTATTCAAAATAACTCAATAAGCTCTCCAATCATTCATTCCAAACACCCACTCGAATCATTCAAAAAGGCTCCGAAGGTATTCAAAACGCTTCGATATCGTTCAAAATGATCAACATTTCAAACAAATAGATCAAATTGCATGATTATATTGGCCGGTGTTGAAGACACAAAATCAGAAAAGTCTGTATGTTTTTTAAAGGGAGGTAAACGATTATCGTTTATTTCGTCTAATCGGACGAAATATCGATTGTGTTTTACCACCTTTGAAAATCATTCAAAACTCTCTCCTTTCACTCATACGATTCCATTCAATAACAATTCCAAAATAACTCAAATTTCGCTCCACACACTCATTTAATTCTATTCCATTTTAATTCCAAAATAATTCAAAACTCGCTCCACACACTCATACAATTCCATTCAAAAACAATTCCAAAATCATTCAATATATCAATTTCACGATGTTGTCAGCTGCACCATGCATTCTTTTAATTTCACGCTATTTGACATTATCTAAGAAGGGCCAATCAGACACATGGATGCATGACTTTATTTAGTCTTCAAGTGTAAAAATAACCGCCATACAGAAAAAATGTCCTAAAGATATTCATATTTGGACTATGTTTTATTATTATAGAATTAGAACAATCCTTAGCGTTTTGTGTAAGCTCATTATATTTTCCATTTTGTGAGAAAAAAAAAAGCAACATGTTTCCTCTCGTATGTCAGTTCTAAAGGAGTACTAAATTGACCTTGCTGCCGTCATAGCGCAGTTGGTAGCGCGTCGAACTGTCAATCTAGAGGTCCCGGGTTCCCCGACGGCGGCACTCATTCTTTCCGACTATTTGTCTTTCACTAATGGGTCGATAATCGTAGACCTATGAGGGATAGCAGCTGGAGGCTAGGAAAGAATGTGATGGTTGTACTGGTGAGAGAAATACCAGAAATCCATTGGTAGGTACTCCAGCCGCCGCGATATAACTGAAAAATGTTGAAAGCGGCATTAAACTCCATTCAATCAATCAAACTAAATGGACCTTACTTCCGTATATTCAATCGGTATATTGGCGAAAATCTGTTCATATATCGCATTGCTTGCTTTAAGAAACGGCGACATTTCTTTTTCATTCAAGCTTTCTGCATACTCTCTGCATGGATGACTTCTGCGGTTGAATGAGAGAATTTGAAGTCTCTAACAATTTATTAATAATTTAGATATAATATTTTTTTCATTCTTATTTTTAATATCTGAATGCTTAGATCATTTCTGGTGAAGCAAAGAGCAATAATTTGTACTACAATTATTTGCACATTATGCTCGAAGTTTCATTTACATTCTGCGAGCATGATTCTGATTAATTTATCTGTAGACGCCGACTATTTATTTAATGTCTGATATCTTCTTCTTTAATGTCCGAAGAAAATGATTACTTTCGTAGATAACAAATCATTGCACAATCTCTTATTTGCACAGTGTGTCACATCGCATTTAATATAAACAATGGCATCGAGAGATAAAAATTCAACAGACTAGTATATGTTCCTATTGCCAGCATTGATGCTAAGATTGTTCTTTGTCATGTTGACAAAATTCGAACCAAATAACATTTATAAAAAGATGATTATTCAAAAGTTAATAAATAGAGGACATTGAATGAGTGGTCACGCAATACCAAATTGATTAAACGAGTCATAGTTATCAGCCAAGTTTTATCTGTTTTAGATATCGAATTTTATAAACATGTTATTCTATGAACACAAAATTGATTTTTTTATAATATAACCGGAACTTTTGCGATAGAACGCGGAAATAACAGTAATTTATCGATTTAAGTTTTACCACCAAAGATATAACTTTGTTTGTAAAACGACGTCAGTAAATGGTTTATGACATCATTTTTACAGCGAAAATACAAAACTGCTATAAGTTCTTTACTTATTTGCATAGTTATTACACTAGTGTGCATAGCACTTTTGTGATATCAAACATGTTCAACGGGGCTATGTCACTCCTTCGATAGAGGTCATATAAATAGTATTATATTTTTAGCTCACCTGAACATGAAGTGCGGGAAAAGGGGCCTTAATGACAATTTTGTTGTTTACATTCTAGTGGCCACAACTATGGCCCAATCTTCATGAAACTTGGTCAGAATGTTTGCAAGGTCACAAGGATGAACTCTATGGAAAATGGGAAGGATTCGTGCCTTATCATTTGAAAAGGGGCCTGAATGACAATTTTCTTGTTCAAACTCTAGTGGCAACAAAAGTGGCCCAATCTTCATGAAACTTGGTCAGAATGTTTGTCATGTCTCAAGAATGAACCCCGTTGAAAATGGGAAGGATCCGTGCCATATCACGGGAAAAGGGGCCTGTATGACAATTTTCTTGTAAGAGCTCCAGACGCCTCAAATATGGTGCATTCGTCATGAAACTTGGTCAAACTGTTTGCCAGGTTACAAGAATGAACTCTATTTTAAATGGGAAGGATTCATGCCTTATCACAGGAAAAGGAGTCTTAATGATAATTTACTTGAAATAACTCAATTGGCCCAAACTTTGTGAAACTTGGTTTTATGTAGAAATTATCTTTTTTATGACACCTGCCTTTTTAATTGATGTGATGTCATAGTGATCAAAGAGGCTCAATTGAGCGACCTAGAACCACCATGGTCCTCTTGTTTATTGAAAGTACAAATGAATAAATAGATTGTACCACGTCTGCTTTGTACTTATGAATATACCATTATCAACTGAGGTGTATGACGATGGATTAAAAATCATCACTGAATTTGCAGACTGATATTCCTAAAAAATAATGAAAACGTTTAATTAATGTAAATAGGAGTACTGAACATAAGAATTGTAGGATTGCAATCAAGCATTAGATATTTCTTAAATTATTTAATTACTTAGTATTTGACCAAAATTCAGATTCTTCAATGCTGTAACCTGTCATTGTTTTCTCACTTTGTACTACTAAATAATTGATCTTCTTCATTTGACATTATTAAAACATTACTCAGGTGAGCGATTTAGGGCCCTCAGGGCCCAGTAAAGCCACATAAACACAACAACAACAAACGAGACGTGTTCTCGTCGTGCCTTAAATGAAATCGTTCGGCGAAAATATTTTTTATAAAGTAATATACAATGTAATGTATTTTAAAGAAGAGTGAATATGCTTTCAATATATCATCAATAAAAGCGTCCACTTTCAGATGCACATACCTGTACAGTAAGTTACATCGAGAAATTGAAATTGATCTCAATCAAAACATTCTAAATCGCTCACTCAAAGCTCCATTCATTCATTCCAAACACTCACTCAAACCATTCAATATCGCCCCAAACTCACTGAATAAGATGAAATCAACAACGTCATTCAAAATAATTAAAGCAAGAAAAATCGCGATTTCACTGACAAATTTCAAATTGTAAGCGTCTGATAGGTTCTTGAAGAAATAGAAAGCTATCTATAGAATTTGTATGCATATTTCATTAAAGGTAGATAATGCAATATCGCTTATTTTGCTCATCCGGAACATAATTTGCGATATTGGAGAACCTCCCTTTAAATCAACTAAAAACTCGGTCCACACACTCATTCAATCGCACTCCAAAATCAATCCAAAATCATTCACCTTGTCCGTTTAACAACGCTTTTAAAGTGGCAATGGACAGCGACCTCCCGACTCTAAAACCGGATGTGGGATTTCGTTTATGTTACGGCTCTGTTTGCGCGTTGTTTAAAAAGACCGGTTTTCGTAAGATTCTAATTATGGAAAAAACGTAGAATAATGATGGTAAAACTTCATAATTTAGCTTCTTTTCAACATTTGATATTAATTTAATGACTGGATCATTAGATTTTACAATTAAAATGTCATTCGAGTAGGGGGGGGACACTGAAAAATAACGAAAAACTTTCTTATTTGCATGGAAAGGTATGCTGATTTTTTTTACCAAATAATGGAAGAATATGGATTATAAACATATCGGAAAATAAGAAAAAATCATTGGGTAATTTCTTCAAAAAATAGGTTTTTGTTGCATTTTTACCTAGTAAAATTACAAAAATTAGTGCATTTTTTACCTTTGAAAGCAAATTGTGCAAATGCAATTGATCAAAGAGAAATTGTACATGTATAAGGTCTATCAAAATGTATTTGTTTTATAGCTATAACTTAGTACAGGGTTTATACTAGAACTAAAATGCATATAACCGTTTTACTGAAAAATGGCCTATACCACTCAAGGACAGATAACTCTAGCATGAAAACGAGCGTGGGAAGGTACCTTCAAATTTTGATATAATGACAACACAATGTTAATCTACGACAAATGAGACCAAGAAAAAAATTCATTGGGTGGAAAAAATGACGCCATGTGTCCATTGCTACCTTAACTGGTGCTATGATGTAAAGTTTTATACATTTAACTAGAAATATGACTTTTTTAATGAACCTGACTCAAAAACGGTCAGAAGCCCAAAACTATCACACACAGTTCACTTTGAATTAACAATTTCTTAGACGCCAAGTGTGTATTCAAAGTCTGGCGTTTTATTAACCAAAATTCCCGATGAAAAATTATTAGTTTGCTAGGCTATCACATTAATGATCTTATTTGCAATTCGAATTTTTATTACGCTGTTAATAACTTGATTTTATAGATTCTGCCAAAGAATACAATAGCTTTGGGGTCAATACAACAGGTCAACAACATGAAAATAAGCTAAACCTTATGTTACAATGTTCGTTGAAATTCCAGTCGTAAGAGTATCAATGCATAAATAATAAATCAAATATGTTCTTGTAAAAGACTGTGTCGATTGCCAATTGTACAGAATAATTAATTCTTATTAAATAAGACATTTGTGTCTATGTAGCCGGGTTGTGTATAAGGGGTGTTTGTACTGCCTTGCCGTACAAGCTAGCTTTTAAAGCGACGTGGTAGAGCACTCGCTTCGGGATGTAGCGGTCCCGGGTTCGAATCCCGGCGGAGTCGAATATTTAATTATGGTTTACATTTGGCACCCACCGTAAATAACCCACATGATGTGGTTATGTGATATGGTAGTTGGTGATGTTGAATTAAGAAGATTCGTGGAAGAATCTTAATTGTCGAGGGGGTGTATGTAGCCGGGTTGACTATAAGCGGCGTTTGTACTACCTTGCCGTACAAGCTAGCTTTTATAGCGACGTGGTAGAGCACTCGCTTTGGGGTTCGAATCCAGATGGAGTCGAATATTTAATTACGGGTTACATCTACATATGTGTTTATTTAAAAGAACAGTTTACTATCACAAATGTGCAATGAATAAATTTATTGGCATGCGTCGGCAGGGTATACCCATTTTTAGTTAGTTCTTCACAGAACTATCCATTTTACCCAATAACTTGGCCTTTCTTTAAATTTGCTGTGGTCGCATCTTCCATGCCTTTATTCAAATTTACTAAGAAATTAGTTAAACGGTTTGTCACACAAAGCATGCATAGATGAAATAAAGTTTGACATTCGTATCATGAATTTTTAAACTGCGAGAACTTAAAAGTGCTTGCTAGTTGGACAAAATGATAGGGAATGTACAAAAAACTCTAGTTAAACTGAAAAGCAAAAGCGATTGCTGATCACATATTGTGTCTAATTAATTGTAGTTTGTAGACATTTTGTCTGTACTCGTTTCTATAAAAGAACAATGTAAATTGTCAAAACAGCACGATACTACCAATGCGTGCTTGCAATAATAAACCAAAGACTGCTGGAGAAATCAGTGGGTTTTATTTGATTAGATTAATGAACAATCAGTGATTGGCTCCATCCCGGGGATGGTGTAATTAACCCCAATGGATTACACAAGTCGTGACCATGTACATCAATTGCTGTACTTCTGTGGTATACATGTACGTGTATGGTAAGGCAAAATTGAAGAAACAGAAACAAGCAAAACCAAAAAAACTTCTACAGATATGTGTAACTTGTTAGATCAGCCGGCCGGGAACTCCGTAAAAAATCAAAATTAAAAGAGACATGTAAAGTGAGTTACATCGTGAAATTGACATTCATCTAAATCAAAAACATTGCAAATTGCTCACTCAGCGCTCCATTCATTCATTCCAAACACTCACTCAAACCAATCAAAATCGCTCCAAACTCACCGAAAAGGATGTTATCAACGACGTCATTCAAAATAAATAAAACTAGATAAAAAATTGCGATTGAACTGACAAAATTCAAATTGTAAGCGTCTGATTGGTACTTGAAGAAAAAGGGAGCTATTTATAGAACTTATATGCATATTTTATTAAAGGGAGTTAATCAATATCGCTAATTTTGTTCGTTGTGAACAAAAATTGCGATATTGGATTACCTCCTATTGAATTCACGCAAAAATCGCCTTTTTAGAAATATCATGAGTTCCGAAATGCTGCGAAACCTTTAAGGGTCCACTTCGCTAATTCATTCATAGAAATGGCTTGCCTTTATTCAATACAATACAGTATTTGCAATACATTGTATTGCATTAAACAGTTTATTCAAAGATGTAAAATTTATGGATAATGGAGCAATTATTTCAATATGTGAATAGCATGACACCGTCTTTGAATTCGTGCATATTAAATAAATTTTGAAAAGCACCTTGTTATATTCATTCAACTCAATCTGATTTCTTTTTACAAAAGGAGAAGTTTTGCGGGAGCCTTGCCTTGTGCAAGTACAAATTAAAGTAAACGAACCTTAATGTAACATTTCTAGAGACGCTACATAAATTTAAGTTATGACTTTCCATTCGATCTTCTTGATGAAAAGAAATAGGAAAATAATTCAAAGTGGAATCGTTTCTTTTAATTACTAAAAAGTTTTAAAAATGAAAAGGCCCCGATAAACCAATAAACATTACAGAATCAAATTAAATTGCTATCTGATTTCCCGATTAATTAAATTGGTCTTTGATATTGATATTTGATATTTTTCCAGAATAACGATCCGTGACCAACTGTCTCTCTCATAACATGATTTGATTTCTTGGATTCCTCTGCCCCTCAAATCAGACAAGATATTGCAGAATTTAATGGATACAGTTAGGGCCATCGTGAAATTGACATTCATCTCAGTCAAAACTATTCTAATTTGCTCACTCAGTGCTCCATTCATTCATTCCAACCACTCCAAGCATTTAAATACGCTCCGAAATCACCGAAAAAGATAAGATCAACAGCTTCATTCAAAATAAATATAGCTTAAAAAAATGCGAGTTCCCTGACACAATGAAAATAATAAGCGTCTGATTGGTTCGTGACGAAATAAAGAGCTTTTTAAAGAGCTTTTATGCATATTTCGTTAACGGGAGGTAAAAGATTTCGCTAATTTTGTTCATTCTGAACAAAATTGGCGAAATCGATTTACCTTTCTTTAATTTCACCCAAGACTCACTCCCCTACCTGATTCAATTTATTCCAAAATCATTCAGTAAGACTTAAATTAAGCAACCACTTAGAGGATTACCAAAAAGCAGTCACTTATGGAATACAATAATAATTGAAATACAATATTTCATGATGAGTAAGACGGGTATTTTTGATATCAATAAATAGATTTAGATATATATAGATTGGCCCATTATCATTAATGAATCCTATGATATTCGAAGTTATTACAAATATGTCTTATTAAGACATATTAACATCCACACCGATTTCAGTAATTTTCGTTTAAGAGTGTTTACTCTTTCAGAGATATTGCTTACTGAGAAGGGTATTTTTATGGTGTTCCCTTAAGAAAAATGGTCGCTTGATAGAAGTGGTCTCTCAGTGCAATTTCTATTGTATATCGGTCTTTGTAAATTTGTGTAGATTGAGCGGACTGATAGGTTCTATACTAACACTTCAAGTTCGATGAGAGCTCACCATATCACACTGGTAAAACCTGCACTACTTTTGCTTGATTTTACATTTCGCAGTTAGAATGCTAGAGAGAGAGCGGGAGAAAAAACAACCACTTTTGGATTTGACGTACGAAACTAAAAAACGTAAACACGTTTCTAGCGTTATTCGGTATTTACAGGTTTTGCTTTCGCCTACATCTATACTTTAAGACGCTTCACTAACTGTGCAAAAAAGGGATTGGGGCGAACGAACTTGAATCTTTTCCGCCTACTCCGACTGATTTTTATTGAATTATACTTACTGAGATAGTATAGATAAAAACTAATATAATTAACTTTATCGTTAACTGTGTGGTGTCAAGGGAGCCAATTAGGCGAGAAAAACTACAACAAAAACGCAACAATTACGTCTGTACCAGTAATGTATAACGCTCATAATGGTGTTAATGGTTTGATAGGGTTTCAGTTAACTTGTTTCGGTACTCAGTGAAATAAACCAAAGGGACTGGGTTTTTTTTATCCCCTTCGTGTTTTTTTTTTCACTGAATATACTTAAACATTAAAAACAGTTACTCAAATCGTGAAATTGACGAAATGAATGATTTTGGAACGATTTTTGAAATATATTGAACGAGTGTGTGGAGCGAGTTATGAGTGAAATTAATAGGAGGCAATCAAATATCGCTAATTTTGTTCAAGATTAACAAAATTAGCAATATATATAACTTCCTTTTAAAATATACGTACTGTACCGTTTTAGTGTCTACTAGGACTAATCAGACAATTTTAAATCCAAATACGACAATAAAAACGTAGAAAAAAAAATGATCGATTTGAATAAAATGTTGATAGTCTTGAACGATTTTGGAACGTTTTCAAATGATTTTGTGGCGTCTTGGATCGATTTGCGTGAGTGTTTGGAATGAATGAATGGAGCGCTGAGTGATCGATTTAGATTGAATTTGATTGGAGTGATTGTCGATTTCACGATGTTATTAACTATAGCTACGAAAATTTAGTATCAAAGCCAGCTATAAAGTATTCCCTCATACCCTTCTGTTAACATTTTTCTCAATTTTTCTTAACTTTGCTGTTGTGGAATAATATAAATATACATTTATGATTTACCAAGTGTTGATGATCCCAAATATTATAAAGCTTAAGCGGTCCTTTTGTAATAAACAATAGTTAGTCACGTGAGTATGCCTCTTGGTAAGACATGTCCTGTTCTTACAGTCGTTAAAATCGCAGCTCCGATCTAATTGTGCCGATTTTTTAAATAAGCACATAACAGTAAATCTTGTATTGAGCGACCACCTACAAAAATGCCACCGTTAAAGATACTGGTCGCTTAGGACATGTTTTATTTACAAATAAGAAACATAACTTTGATTAAATATGTACATGTATATTATTGCCAATTTCTCAATAATCATAAGTTGTACAAACTTATTGTAATCGGTTCGATGAGACGATTCTATTTAACAACATATGATTCATTTTTAACATTTTAAAAGCAATATTATCTACATAATAAGACTATCTTTTGATGTAAAGATATTTGTTTTGAAAACAGTCGCTTAATTAAGACGGTCCCATTTATAGACGTGGTCGCTCGAGAAAGATGTACTGTACAGCCAAAAAAGGAATATACAACAGCATCGAGTAATTGACAACTGAAGATAAATAATTTTTTAATGATTTTGGATTGAAATTGAATGATTTGTGGAAGGAGTTTTGAGTGAAATTAATGGGAGGTAATCCAATAACGCAAATTTTGTATGGGATAAACAAAATTTTTCGATTGATATTACCTCCCTTTAATAGAACATGCATACAAACTCTTTAAAAAGTCTCCCCCTTCTTCAAGAACCTATCAGATGCTTTTAATTTCAATTATGTCAGTGAAACCGCGATTGTTTTTCCTAGCCTTTTTTTATTTTGATTGGTTTTGTTGATACTATCTTTTTCAGTGAGTTTGGAAGGTTTATATTTTATGTTTATGTTTGAGTGAGTGTTTTGAATGAATGCATGAATGGAGCGCTGAGCGAGTGATTTGGAATGGTTTTGATCGGAATGAATGTCAATTTCACGATTTTATCAACTGTTCAGTCATTAGGATGATGACTATAAAGGGGGTGTATTACGGTAAACCTATCTACCTTTCCTGCGTACCTTCAGAAGGTATGAATTAGATGCTTTACGCCTGCGTCATTGGAAATCTTTTTTGGTTTAGTGGTTAGCTCGTTCGTCTTGTAAATCAACAATTTCAATATTTTTGTTCCGTGGGACTTCGAAGCCGGCCGGCTATGCTTACTAACAGATTTAAAGTCTAAAAGACTTTCTGGGTTTTAATGTTCCAAAAAGCACATATTTATTAAACGCGTACGCACAGCTCATTCTCCTCATATAAGGCAAGCGCCAACAAAAACAATAAATGGTTATTCTAACGGATGCCGGGTGTAGCATTGATACAGATCTGTCCTTTTTTTATCCGTGCCATTTGCAAAGTTATATATATATATATATATATATATATATATATATATATATATATATATATATATATATATATATATATATATATATATATATATATATATATATATATATAGTGTATTTTGCGGGTGAGTCGTGAAATATACTTTTAACGGTTAAATTCCCGTGCTATTTTTCAAAATAGATACAACAGGTTTAAACAATACCTAAAAAGGATACAAATTACCTTTCAAATGAAACGTATTGCTTGAATAAGATCGTAAGGTTAACTCTTTCATGCACTTTCAAAGTTGGAAAGGAGGTATCACGTTCAGCTCCTACATTATGCCTTTTTAAATATAGCCGATATTCCTACGGTAATGCACTCAACGCCTACATAAGAGCTCAGTTTTGAAAATACACCTATAGTTATAGTTATCTTAAAGCCAATATAGGAGTAAAATGAAAGTAATGAATATATAGCTATTCAACTATACAAAGTTCGCAGGAAAGGTATGCGAGGTCTCTTGACAATAAAAAAAACTACAGAAAAACGAATGTAATCTGTTCAAAGCCTATCACAGGTGTTTTAACTGTCAGGTACAATTTGTAGTTCTAGATACGATCGGATAGGCTCTGTCTATCTTCTCGCATTTTATTACTCGTATTTTTTTGTAAACTCACCTTTTCATCTAAATCTCTTTTGTGTGATGTATGGACGCGTGATTTCACTTTTTTTGTATATAACCGATACTGTCAGTTTTATTGATTCAGCTAAGGCTGTTTGTACATAGATCATAGAACATATTTTATTAGGAAATATCCAGAAGGTCTTTGACCCATGAGAATTACAAAAATATAGCACAATAATACAATACAATAAAATATGATACATAATCCACAATACGTTGTGGGTTCAATTCTTAAATCTCGTAATCTCAAAGCTGTAGTTACGAGGTTTTAGAATTAAACCGACCATGCACCCACTATGTCGCTTCCTCAAAATGTGACATGCAGAGCCTAAAAAATATATATCTAATTAAACCAGATGATCCATCGACATAAATAGGGCCAAGTCTCTCAATACCTGATACAACATCTTGAAATTGATATTCATCTCAATCAAAACTGATCTGAATCGCTCTCTCAGCGCTCAATTGACGACGATCTTTAGCTGAAGAACCCTTGTCCGCAATTCTTATCTTTTCAAGAAGAAAAACACTGTGAAAAACGCAGAAATTGCTTGCAACAATAAAAATCTTCATTTTCACAATATGTTTAAAAAAGAATTGGTTTTACTGAATAAGGGCAGAGCAATAATGACAATAATAAATTGCCGTAACAGTTGAATATACAAATCTGAGCAGTTCTTGGGTCTCTTTTGTTAAGACGCGAAGCGCTAAAAATTAAATATAGAACATGTCATGAAGTGAGACGGCAATACGCGACCTTTGGTCTCCAGCAAATTTATCGTCTGGAATAACTTATAAACGATCTGAACTGTCATGTGTGTTTCGCTTTGCACAATCAAAAGTAAGGTTTTAATCAATAAGAGATGATTGTAAAGCACAGTAAGTCTCCAACCCGTAAGAGCTGGTCAATAGCAAATGTTTTACCAATTAGCAAAGAAAAGTTATTCAATAATGCATGCATGACAAGTAGAGTAACGGCTATTGTGCACTACACTTTTCTTCAACGAGATTTATTCACCTGTGAATTTGCATGAAATCTAGCTTGCTCCAGACAAAAATCAAGTTATAATTACAAATTGCAATAACTCAAAAAGTATGATGAGCAGAGTTATGGTTCTTGTGCGCTGCACTTTTCCTCAATAATATCTATCCACCCGTGAAGTAACATGATTCTAGCTTACATACGTTTGAGATATGCTCCGGACAAAAGAGTCTACGGACGGACGGACCGACCGACAGACCAACTGACTGACCGACCGACGAATGCAAAATTATAAACCCCCTCTTCTTCGAAGGAGACATAATTATTGACTTCAGAATAGCAAAAACTCGTGATTATTTCTGCTGCATTTTGAACGAGATAATTTGCAGTGGAATGTACGATTCATGAAATGTACAATGTGAAATTGTGCTAATTTTACAGTTACACTCACTCAAACCATTCAAAATCGCTCTAAACTCACTAAAAAGATAGAATCAACAACGTCATTCAAAATAAATAAAGCTAGAAAAAAAATCGCGGTTTCACAAACAAAATTCAATTTGTAAGCGTCTGATAGGTTCTTGAAGAAAAGGGAAGCTATTAATAGAACTTAAATGAATATCTTATATAAGGGAGGTAATCAATATCGCTTATTTTGTTCATCCTGAACAAAATTTGCAGTAATGGATTACCCCCCCAAAAATCACTCAAAACTCGCTCATTCAATTTCACTCCAAAATCATTCATCGTGTCCATTTCACGATGTTGTTAAATGTACAAAGTTTAACTTACAAGAAAAACATAGTAGGAATCTTAGGTATTTCATATTTTTTTGTAGAAATACAATGCCTTCAAAGATTGATAAAATTAATTCTATGAATCGATATTCTTAACGATACTCTCACTTATCAAACTTGAGAAGATGATGCAAGGCTGTTGTAATGCTGAATGCTTAAAAGAGTTATCACGCGCTATATATAACCGTGTCTTTATGAGTAACCTAGCCAGCTTAGCTTAGCTGTAAAGCATTGAACTGTCAATTCGATGGGTCTTGAGTTCGAACCCCGGCTCGTCCAATTTTCATCCGATATTTGACAAAGTCAATGTGACACGAGTCATTTGTCTCTTATCAATGGGTGTATGATGAGTCATTTGCCCAATTATAGTAACAAACATCGTGAAATTGACAAGATGTATTTTCGAATGATATTCTAATGATTTTAGAATTAAATTAAATGAGTGTGATGAGTGAGTTTTGAGTGAAATTCAATTGAGGTAATCCAATATCACTAATGTTGTTTCGGACGAACAAAATTAGCGATATTTATTTCCTCCCTTTCGTAAAAAAGTGTATACAAATTCTATGAATAGCTTCCAATTTCTCCAAGAACCAATTCTGTGCTTATAATTCTAAATGTCAGTAAAATCGCGATTTTTTTTCAATATCTATATTTATTTTTATGTAGTTGTTGATCTTATCTTTTCAGAGATTTTGGAGCGATTTTGAATTGTTTAGGCGAATGTTTGGAATTAATGAATGGATCGCTGAGTGAATGATTTAGAATGATTTTGATCGGAATGAGTGTTAACTTAACGATGTCTTTAACTGTAAGTGAGCGGCTGGTGTCTCGGATGAAATGTTGTGATTGTACTGAAACAAATGTATGAGAAACGACAGGAACCAATTGGTAGGCACTCAAGCTCCCGCGATAGTTCTAAAATAATGTTGAAAATTGCGTCAAACATACAATTTATACTTTTGGAGTTGGCCTGATCATGACTTGAAATAAAAAGTTCACGTAAACCGGTAAATATATATTTATTCATTACAGATCTCAAGTAAAAAAGTGAATTTTCGTGCGTATATTTTTTTCCTTTAAGGAAGAATTTTTTGTACATGCGTTAACGATAAATCAAACTTCCGTTTACGTGAAAAATGCTAAAGTTTTAAATATGGTTTAGGATCTAATTCGCGAACGATGCCGCTTTGATTCTCCGTAAAAAAAACAACGTTTGTATTTATGCCCCCGCATCAAAAGATCGGGGGCATATTGTGTTACCGTTGTCCGTCCATCTGTCTTTCTGTCTGTCTGTGTGTCTGCAAAACTACACCAAGCCTTCTTCAAGCCTATTCAAGATACAAGCCTCATATTTGACATAATG
The DNA here is from genome assembly GCA_948146395.1 of Fragum whitleyi. NCBI lineage: Eukaryota > Metazoa > Mollusca > Bivalvia > Cardiida > Cardiidae > Fragum > Fragum whitleyi. The sequence goes on along the minus strand of OX411543.1, from coordinate 9,737,583 downwards.
ATAGATCTCAATGATACGCATGTGCTGATACCAAAGTCAATTTCATGCGACAAGGTCATGATCATCTGTCAATGTCAAATAACCCCAAAACTTTACTAAAAAACTTAATATTGCCGATATTCTCAAGTCTATTCAAGGTACAGGCTTCATATTTTGCAAGGTGACACTCTAAATAATACGCATCTGCTTAAAGCAAAGTCAAGGTAACATGACAATGTCAAGGTCGTCTGTCAAGGTCAAATAATTCAAAAACTTAACCAAAACACTTTAAATTGCCAATATCTTCAAGCCTTTTCAATATAAAAGCCTCATATTTGGCATGGTGATAGATTTCAACGATACACATCTGCTGGAACTAAGCTCAGTGTCATGTGGCAAGCTCAAGGTGATGTGTGAAGGTCAAATAACTCAAAAACTCAACCAAAAAATTAAATTATCAATATCTTCAAGCCTATTCAAGGTACAAGCCTCACCTTCTGCATGGTGATAGATCTCAATGATACGCATCTGCTGATACTAAATTCGGGGTCACATGGCAAGGTTAAGGTCATCTGTCAAGGTCAAAGTCTGAAAAAAATATGTTTCGGGGACATTCGTGTATCACAAACTCATCTTGTTTTTCATCTCTTTGAATACATCAGATCCATGAGAACAGTGGGTCAATAAATCTGCAGTTAGCCCAAACCTATTCTGGAACACTTTCCAACTTAACCAACTTAATCTGAAAATACAATTTCTTGTCCCGAATATTGCGATCTTTACAGTTAAGAACAACGTGGAATTGACAAGATGAATGATGTTGGAACAATTTTGAATGATATTGAACGAGTGTGTGTGGAACGAGTTTTGAGTGAAATTAAAGGGGGGTAATCCAACGTCGCTAATTTTGTTCATCTTGAACAAAATTAGTGATATCAATTACCTCCCTTTATTAAAACATACGCACTTTACTGTTTTAGAGTCTTCGTGGACTAATCAAACACTTTAAAATCCACGTTAGCCAATAAAACCGTAGAAGAATTTGATCGATTTGAATAAAATGGTGATCGTCTTGAACGATTTTGGAATGTTTTCAAATGATTTAGGATTGTTCTTGGTCCATTCGATTGAGTGTTTGGAATGAATGAATTGAGCGCTGAGTGATCTATTTAGAATGGTTTTGATCGGAGTGATTGTCAATTTCACGATGTTATTAGCTGTAGCAGTTGAGTATAATTTATTTAGTGAAACACAGATAATTGACTTTTATTCCTCTTTAAAGCAAATTGCTAAAGATGCCCTTTGTGATCGAAATGAAAATGCAAACTGCCAATCTGAGCAAAGCGTTGGAACATTTTATTTACAATGAACACAAGTCTATTACGCCTAATTAATCGTTTAAGCGTAACATATGGCGGAAATAGATCTTCTGTTAATAAACCAAGCACTTTATTCTATTACAAGAATAAACAGTTCACGCAGGGTTGGGTATTTTCTGAATGTAAACAATCGTGATCTGTTATGAGTTCCTATTGCAAGACATTCTTAATTGCTTCTGACAAGTTGTTTAACTCCTTTAATTATCATGCCAATGCCGACCCCTTAACTGCCATTAATGATTTTGAACAAGCACTTCAGATCAATATTGGGAATGCACCAAAATTCGGGTGCTTCTACTGGTTAATGAATAATGTGTTATATCATTCCTTAAAGTTTGAACGTATAGTTAGTAACATCGTGAAACTGACATCTATCGCAAACAAAATCATTCTAAATCGCTCACTTAGCGCTCCATCCATCCATCCATCCATCCATCCATCCATCCATCCATCCATCCATCCATCCATCCATCCATCCATTCATTCATTCATTCATTCATTCATTCATTCATTCATTCATTCATTCATTCATTCATTCATTCATTTATTTATTCATTCATTCATTCATTCATTCATTCATTCACACTGACTCAAACCACTCAAAAACGCCCCAAAATCACTAAAGAAGTTAAGCAAAATAACTAAACTCAAAATCAATCGATCTAAAAAAACGCGATTTCACTGACACCATTAGAATTGCAAGCGTCTAATTGATTTTTTAAAGAAAAGTTAAGCTATAAATAGAACTTGTTTGTATATTTTGTTTAAGGGAGGTAATACTTTAAATATCGTTAATTGACTACCTCCCTTTTATTTCACTCAAAATTTACTCATCGCAATTGATCAATTTCGTTCAAAAAATGTTCCAAAACTATTCACTTTGTCAATTGCACCATGTTGTTAACTACATCAAACATGAGCTCAAAATTACATAACTGATTTGTTACTCAATTCATACTTTGAACAGTGTAAGACTAGAACCTCTTAAAAAGCAAAATCTTTTATTCAACTGCATTTATTCTTTAAACATGATAGGGTAAATGGTCTGTTGATTACCAAAAAGTTCGATAATCTCCGGATCACATTTGACTTTTTTTTACTTTGCTTCAGTCGCGCATAGACGTGGCTTTGAACTGAAAGTCTAAGACGCAGTAGATTGGCGGTGAAAAATATATCTAATGATCGCAATTGATTTACAATGAAGTTGCCGAGCTGCTGCTGCTTATTGAACAATGGTATTTTAAATATATACGGGCCAATATGTCACGGTTGGTGCAAACCAATCGCCTGAAAATAAATTAACAGACCAGTGGTATCGTTGAAAGATTATTGTGATAAATGGGGTCTCGAGGTGAATACAGCGAAAACAAAAATTGTGGTATTTAGAAAAAGGGGTCCAGTGCTTGAAAACGAAAAGTGGTTCTACAACCAGGAAGAAATTGAAGTAACTGATAATTTTAACTATTTAGGAGTCACTTTCAATTACACGGGATCTTATGCCTTAAATAACCAAGGTATAAAAGGCAAAGCCTTAAAGGCTATGTATATTTTATATAATAATATCAAAATACATAGAGTTAAACCAGATATATCGCTCGAATTGTTTGATTCATTCGTTGGATCCATACTCAGTTATGCTTGCCCAATATGGGGGTTTTACAAATCAAAAGACCTAGAAAGTATCCATTTAAAATTTTGCAAACTAATTCTAGGGGTAAAAAAATGTACAAGCAACGCCGCGGTTTAATAGATATCCTCTCTATGTTAAACGTCACGTACAAATTATTAAGTATTGGTTACGGATAAACAATTCAGACAACCTTATTATTCAGACTTTATATGCGAACGCAAGGGAACGATTAGAGGCTGGATGCAAAGGCTGGCTTTATAATGTAAAATGTCTTTTAGATCAATACGGGTTTTCTGATGTATTCAATAATACCCAAATTCAAAAAAATAAGTTTGTATCAGAGTTCAAGCGAAGAGTCGAAGACACTTTTAAACAACGCCTATATTCCGATATGACAAACAACCAATCACTTAATACTCTATACTCAAAAATCAAGAATGATCTACATTTCGAACAGTATCTAAGCAACATAAACAATTACAACATAAGAAACGCAATAACTAAGATAAGAACCAGTTCTCATAATCTATGCATAGAATCATTAAGATATGGTACTTCTCGTAAGCCTCGATCTGAAAGACTCTGCGTATTTTGTAGCGTTAACGACATAGAAGATGAGTTTCATTTTATTTTAATATGTAAAAAATACGAAGATCTCAGGAAACAATATCTTAAACAATTTTACTATAAAAAACCGAGCATGAGCAAACTGATAAGTTTATTAAGAGATAATCGGATTTCTGTCATGAACAATCTCGGAACTTTCTTGTATTTGGCTTTTAAGAGACGGGATAACCTGGTCAATGCGTTTACTTATGAAGTTTAGTAAATTCCTTCTAGTATCTGTTAAAAATATATTTGATTCATTGAACTTAAACTTGTATAGTTCATTACTGACAGTACGTATTCTTATATCATAATTTATTCGATACATATTGTAATAACCATTCTCCGATTATAGGTGGGATGTGTTAAATAATTTATCAAAGGTATTTTAGATTAACAAATAAGAAAAAAAAAACCAGATAAAATGAGTAGTTCCTGCAATTATGAGATTGCATGAAGTTGTGAGTGAATGAATGTTGATGATATGAGTGCGCGGGTATGAGTCGAGTGTAAGTGGGATATGATAGAGGAAGTTTTGTATCACGTATTAATGAAAAATGAATATTTGTAATGACGATGTACTTTTTGTATAAGTCTTTTGAATAAACTGATGATATTTCAGTTCTTGCAAGCCGACTAAATGCTTAGCCTTTTAGGTTCGACTGTTGAGGCGGCCTACACGTCTTGACTATAGTTAACAACATCGTGAAATTGTCAAGATGAATGATTTTGGGATGAAATTGAATGAGCGTGTGGAGCGATTTTTGAGTGAATTTATTGGGAGGTAATCAAATATTGCAAATTTTGTTCAGGATGAACGAAATTAGCGATATTGATTACCTCCCTTTAATAAAATATTTATACAAGTTCTATAGATATCTTCCTTTTTCTTCAAGAACCTATTAGACGCATGTAATTTGAATTATGTCAGTGGAATCGCGATTTGTCTCTATCCAAATTTATTTTGAATGACGTTGTTAATTTTGTAGTTTCAATGGGTTTGGTCGTTTTTGAATGGTATGAATGAGTGTTTTGAATGAATAAATGTAGCGCCGAGTGAACGATTTAGAATGGTTTTGATTGAGGTGAATGTCAATTTCACGATGTAAATAGCTGTAATAGGCGAAGGATGACGTGAAAGTAAATGATTTGATACAGCTAGTAACGTCGTGAAATTGACTGTCAATTCGACCAAAATCGTTCACTCACTCAGCGCTCCATTCATTTATTAATTTCAAACACTCAGTCAAGCCATTCAAAAACGACCTTAAATCTCTAAAACGATACGCTTAACAACTTCATTCGAAATAAAAAATCCAGATATATTATATATCAAAATGAAGCTTTTTTTTAGCACAAGCAGTTAAGCAACATAAGACTGTCATAGCTATAGCGGTATAGCCAAAACATTGTGGAAAAGAGTCATTTTGTACAGAATAAACAACTGCATGATGTTAGATAAAATTGGCTCATATTTTTACAAAGAACAGCTTAAGTACAGTTAAAACATCGTGAAATTGACATTCATCAAAATCAAAACCATTCTAAATCGGTCACTCAGCGCTCCAATCATTCATTCCAAACACTCACTCAAATCATTCAATAACGCTCAAACCATTTGAAAAATATTGAATTAAAAAGTCATTCAAAATAAAGTTTGATAGAGAAAAATCGCGATTTCACTGACATAATTCAACTTGTAAGCGTCTCATAGGTTCTTGAAGAAATAGGAAGCTATGTATAGAACTTGAATGCATTTTTTTTATTAAAGGGAGGTAATCAATATCGCAAATTTTGTTCATCCTAAACAAAATTTGCAATAAAAGATTACCTCCCATTAAAATCATTCAAAACTCGCTCCTCACACTCATTCATTTTCATTCCTATATCATTCCTTAATCATTCACATTATCATTTTCACGATGTTGTTAACTGTACTACCCAGGTATTACTACAACCGTTGGTATAAAACTCGGGGCCAAAACGTAATTATGCAATCAATATATTTTGACTTATTTTATAAACACACATGTCATATATGTCATTCTAATTTTGTAAACGTGTAGATCTGTGTAAGGTATGGTGTGTTATCACAATATAAATGGACATTGATAGTTGATTGATAGTTTATATACTTGTAAGGTTGTTTAGCATTCGACCAATTTCTATTTTACAAAATGATGAATATATGGTAATTTATTATATATAGATCATTGAATTCAAAAAACTATAATTTGAGAAAAATCGCAGAAAGTATTTCACAATTTTATGAAACAGACCAAACCGGTTTTACATGTATGTTGACAAAATAAATGGAAATTGATTGTTTCAAATGAACCTTTTGAGACTGAGTTTCATATGTGAGGTTCTATTAGTACCTAATAGGAACATTTGTCTACATTCTGATTTAGTTAAGGATAATTTCATACAGCAGTAACGAAGTTGCTGGTTTTGAACAAAATGTCCCTTTTCCATAATGATTTGGCTATTCTGTTATGAGATGGGGTCTCTAATGTTGTGAAACTGCTTGTGCTCATAAGCAGCTTCAATTTGATAAATTGTTTCGCTGGGCAAGCTCTCTTTTTTGTAAAAAGAAGCAGCATTAAAATTGATTCAAAAACTCTTCACATGATCCCGAAGTAAATTAATTAATTCTGATTGGTTCGCGAAGACATATAAAAAGCTATTAACCGAATTTGTATGCTTATCTTATTAAATGGAGATAAATAAATATTGCTTATTTTGTTAATCCTGAACAAATTTAGCGATAATGGATTACCTTCCTTTAATTTCACTCAAAACGCGCTCCACACATTTATTCAATTTCATTCCAAAATCATTCCAAAATTATTTACCATGTCAATTTCACGATAATGTTAACTGTTAGTCAATCCATGTTTTGAAAGAAAAATCCCATCGACTCTTAAAAACTAATCTGCGCACGTTCCCTTATTTCAATGAAATTAAGGTTTATGTGTATTATAAATAATTTTGACAAAAAAGTTACCAGTATTTTCTCGCATTTCAGCACTATTACTTACTTATTTAACAATGGCAAATTCACTCCTCAAACTTCGTGAATTTGGGATGGTCTACTATGTGCATGTTTAGTAATAAGTTATTTGGTACGTTACACCTTAATAAGAGCACTTTTCTCAGGACTTATACTCGCCCCGATTAGAAAATGTCGAATTTATCTACCTATAGTTCAATCCATTTACCATACCACACATATTGTACGCGCGTGACCAAACAAAATATGTGTATTGCAAATTACCGGAAACGAAAAGTGCATGTTCGACATTTTTGTACTTTATTACCCATCATTACCCGCTTAACTGATAAAATCGTCGTCCTTGGAAATATGAGTAATGAGCTCTGCTAAGTACACAATTTTAATTGAAGTAGATACAGAATGAAACTAATATAATATTATTTATATGATTAGACATATGTTGCCTTTGTTAAGAAATCACCTGGGAGTACGTAAAATTGGCAAAACATTAGATATTAGGCGTGTCCCAGATTTGTAAAAAAACATACGCACGAAAAAGTCGTTTATGATTGTTCCTCAACATGCAAAGGGCGCGGAAGTTGGGACACCAACTGTCGTGTAAAATACAGTTAAAAACATCGTAAAATTGATACTCATTCCGATCAAAATCATTCTTAATCATTCACTCAGCGCTCCATTCATTCATTCCAAACACTCAATCAAATCGATCAAAAACGCTCCGAGATCATTAGAAAACATTTAGAAACCATTCAAGACTTTCAACAAAAAATTCAAATCGATCTATCTTTTCTACGATTTTATTAGCTGGTGTTGACTTTAAAGTGCATGATTGGTCCACGATGACGTATATTCAGAAATAAACGTATATTTTATTAAAGGGAGGTAATTAATATCGCTAATTTTGTTCATGATGAACAAAATTAGCAATATTGGCTACCTCCCTTTAATTTCACTCAAAACTCGATCACACACTCATTCAATTTCATTCCAAAACCAATCCAAAATCATTCACCTTGTTAATTTCACAATGTCCTTAACTGTATTTACACCAAAACGTGTTCAAATCTAATTCAGGGGCGCAAAAATTGACAGGTCATATGAAATGTTGCTCCCCTGAACTTAATTTTAAAAACCTTTTGGCGCCATCAAAAATTGAAGATACAGCCCTGCGTTTAGGATCACAAAACGGTGCAAACAGTTTTCCAATGACCAATTTCATCAAAACATCTAAGACGTATTTTTGTCTTACTGAAAACCTTCGTATAGGTTGATTTTGTACGATGAGCCGTAAAATCTACTTTTTACCGTTAGATTCCCGTGCCATATTTTCGATATAGATAAACAGGTTTAAATAACTCATTAGAAATATAACAATTTACCTTTCAAAAGAAAGTTATTGCTTGTCTGTAATCGTAAGGGTTACCCACTACATCTACTTTCTCAATAGAATCGAAGGGGTCATATTACATTGCTATAATGTCTTTTTTGAATATACCCGATTTACCTTTGGTAATAGACTCGGCGCCTTCGTCAGAGCTCAGTTTTGAAAATACACCTATAGCAGTAATAACAACAATCAAAGTACTGAAAGTACTGATAAGTTGGAATGCGTTCGAGAGACGGTGACCTCAAGCTACTAGCGAAGCTGACGCCTCCCACCCACCACAGGTGATCACATATTACGTCTCGTCTTTTGACGGGCGTATATAAATCAACGCTTTTCAACAACGAGATACGCTTAAACCACTGAATCGCTATACAGGCCTGAATCTGATGGAAGAAAAATTATACCAAGAGGGACAGAATGGCCCTAAACCGCTCACCTGAATTCGATTGGTCCAGTGGATCTTATCCAAGAAACTTTCTGGCAAAGATTTATTCAAACTTGCCTAATTGTTGAAGAGGAGACATTCCGGCAATTATAAGCAGTCATAATAGACCCTGCCAACCCATTCATTACAGAGGAGACTCAAAACTAGCCCTACCCTGCCACGCCCATATTTATGAGCTGAAAATTTTGCCAACAATGTTTGGAGAAGGTCATCAAAGGAACAATCTTGCAAAGTTTAATTGAAATCTGCCCAGTGGTTCACGAGGAGATGTCGTTCAAAGATTTTGGGCTCAAAATAAACCCCGCCCTGCCATACCCATATTTATTGGACAATTAGTATATAGCGACAATTTTGAAAAGGGTCACCCAGGGAACATTCTGGCAAAATTTCATTGAAATTTGCCCAGCAGTTTAGGAGAAGAAGAAGTTTTAAGAAGGGTGACGACTCACGACGGACGACGGAGTCAGGGTGATCCTAAAGCTCCCCTTGATCACGTTGCGGTAAGGTGAGCTAAAAAGGAAGAAAATGATACGGACCATACAGCCGACTAATGGACACACAGGCGACCTTATACACTCCAAACAGTTTTTATATTATTTTTCAATAAACTTCTGCTCCATTTGGGTTATCAATTACATTTTAAATTAGAAGTGTCGCAAATGATTTTTCCATGATGAAAAGCCATTTTCGCAGGGAAGTCTTTTACTTCATGAGTTGGAATCTCAAGACAATTTTTGGACGAAGTTCAATTGTGATTTCGACCTATGTGACTCCACTATTGGGCACTTTCTTGGGTCATTGACAACATTTGTGTCAAGTTCTATGATTTGGGTCAATTGGCTGTTTACTTATGAAACTGTTAACTGTTAAAATTTACTGATGCCCGTGACATCTATTACCCCGAAACAATGGCGCATTTCTTTGGGTCATGGGCAATATTTGTGTAAAGTTTCGTTATTGTAGGTCAATTGCTTCTCCGTTTATCTAGCGGAAAGCAAAAGGTCAATGGACTGAGAGACAGACATGATGAAATCAATATAATTATGCTCATCTTCTTCTGAGTTGGGGGTACAGTTAATAACATCGTGAAATTGATAGGTGAACGATTTTGGAATGATTTAAGCATGATGTTGAGTGAGTGAGCGGAGCGAGTTTTGAGTGAAATTTAAGGGAGGGAATCCAATGTCGCTTATTTTTTTCAGGATGAACAAAATTAGCGATATATAAAACCTATATAAAATATGCATAAAAGTTCAATCAATAGCTTTCTATTTCGCCAAGAACCAACCAGACGCTTTAAATTTCATTTATGTCAGTGAAATCGCGATTTGGTTCTTGCTTAATTCATTTTGAATGTACATGTTGATCTTATTTTTCTAATAACTTTGAGTGTTTTTTTAAATGGTTTGAGTGAGTGTTTGGAATGAATGAATGGAGCGCTGAGTGAGCGATTAACTAACTGTTTGATGGTGCTCTTAAACATGTTGATGTGTAAGAATGTGAAGAAAGCAAGTTGAACTAGATGGTTTGTTTCAAATATCAAATTGTCTTGGTGTTGGAATTCAATTGGGCAAAGATATTCATAATTCAATTAAAGATGTGGTGGTAAGGGTTTTTTGGATGAGTATTGGTTTTTTACAATAAAACGTTCATGTAAATAAATGCAATATGACGGAAAACAAACGACAATATGTTGCAAAAATATATATTAACTTTAAAAGTGTATCTTCACTTTAAAAAAGGGTATTTATTTCGTAGCTTAGACAGAAATTTACAATATAACACCTTGTCAAAAGTTAAATGTGTAATAAGGTCGTTCAGAAAGAGAAACTATACCTTTAAAAGAAGCTATAACATAATTCTGCGAAAAACAGGTCGCGACCTTACTAAATAAGAAGATCACGTGATTGGCTAGTGCTAATTGTTAATTGCTGACCTAATTGGACTTGACTTATCACATGATTTCCAAATATAGTTATGCAAACATGTGATACTAATATATTCGTACGCAACTTTCAATAAATGTCGTTTAAAACATAAATTAGCGATTTAGTGATAGTTGTGTAATTGTACAGCATTATTACTTTTTGATGAAATAATTTGTATGTCTTTGTCAAGATGAGATATACAAAATAGGCCGAAGTGTATTCACATCCTGTTCACGTGATATGTGTTCTCAAGAAACCCGAAATGAAATTATCTTGTGTTCATTTTGCGGTTTTGTTAAATCTAAGTTGGAATTGCTCCGCATTCCAACTTAAAAATGCGTTTTTAATGTTTTGGTGAGACCGGCCCTAGAACGCAGGGCAGATTACATAAGATGTAGTTCCGGGTTTACATCTTCGAAAAAAAAAAAAAAAAAAAAAAAACGATATCGCGTCTCCAAATGGAAGTAAGTCCACGTGCAGAACGAACGATATTTTGATAAACGTTATTATATCAGTTTATCTTTCTTGGGCCACGGACAGGACAATTGCTCAAACAGATTTGGGATTTTTTTATCGTTAAATTCTGTTCATTTGAATTACAAAGGCAATCCAATGGCTTGGACTTGAGTGATAAGTAGATCAAGTATACACACACACGCACAAAGAAATATCAATTTGAATTTAATCACTCCTCGTTTTAAAGCTGCTCTTGCACAGTTTTTCATAGAAAAAAAACCACACAAAACTTGTTTTAAAATTTGGAAATGTGTGTATTTTTAGACTATGAAGAATGGCCCAAAGCATTGGCACTAGAAACAACATATTTCAATAATTTTGCAACTTATTTTTTCGAAGTAGCAAGCTCAGTAAGGTATCCAGTCTATTTATTTCTAGTCTATTTATTACAAAATCGTTATTTTCCATGAATAACCTTTCAATTTTTGCCTGTATTGATATGAAGTTTCTAGCTGTCAAATACTTTAACCTTAATCTTTGATTGAATAAGACAAACATGCCGAATGTCAAGCAAAAATAGTTGGCTCGAAATTGAAGAATAATTTTTTTAGCGTTAGTAGTCACTTTATTTTTTAGAATGAATTTAACCTAAATTCGGGTATATCGGTCTTTCTTTCGATGCATTACCAGATTGAATCTTGTTATTTTAAAGGCTTCAACATGATGGGGTAGTTTATTCCGATTGATTTTACGAAAAATGTTAAAATTCACATTTTCTCAATCTGTGCAAGAGCAGCTTACATCATGTAAATATATAATACATACTAAGTGTTTTGTATGAGAAAAAATATCTAACGAGGTTGGGAGAATTGATAATTGGCGAGGCTCTGCCGAGACAATTATCAATTTTCACAACCAAGTTAGGTATTTTTAGCTCACCTGAGCACGAAGTGCTCAAGGTGAGCTATTGTGATCGTAGATTGTCCGTCGTCCGTCGTCAGTCGTGCGTCGTCCGTCGTGCGTCGTCCACAATTTCTTTAAACATCTCCTCCTAAACCAGTGGGCCAATTTTGATGAACTTTGGCAGGGATGTTCCTTGGGTCAAGCTCTACCAAAATTGTTCAAATAAATGAACTCCACCCTTAACTTTCCCTTTACCCTTAACAAAAAGGGTGAAAATATGAAAATCTTTAAAAATCTTCTTCTCTGAAACCTGAAGGCAGACAGCTTTTATATTTGGTATGTAGCATCATCTAGTGGACCTCTACTAAGTTTGTTCATATCAAGACCCTGGGTTCATTTTTGGGCTTTGCACGGGCGCAACCCTTTTTACATAGAGTCAAAGAGCGAAAATCTTTAAAAAAATCTTCTTCTCTGAAACCAGATGGCAGACAGCTTTCATATTTGGTATGTAGCATCACCCAGTGGGCTTCTACCAAGTTTGTTCATATCAAGACCCTTGGGTCATATTTGGGCTTTGCACGGGTGCATCCCTTTATCTCTTATGAGCACGAAGGGTAAAAAAATGAAAATCTTCAAAAACCTTCTTCTATGAAACCAGAAGGCAGACAGCTTTCATATTTGGTATGTAGCATCATCTAGTAGACCTCTACCAAGTTTGTTCATATCAAGACCCTAGGACTAGCCTGACTGCCTCGGTGGCCTGACTGCCTCGGTGGCCTAGTGGTAAATGCACTCGACCCGTGACCTGGAGGTCCGTGGTTCGAGCCCCACTGTCGACGGGGTGTGTTTATGGGCAAAACACTTAATAGCCAGCCCCAGTTCACCCAGCTGTAAAAATGGGTAGCAGTGGGTCTAAACCACTGCCTCTCTTTCGGGGCCGTGAAAACATCAGGATTGAGTGTTCGAAAGCGATTCTATAAGCTTAAGCTTTCGTCGCAATCGAACTAAAATAAATTAGTATAAACTAAGACCCTAGGATGATATCTGGGCTCCACCCGGGCGCAACCCTTTTTACATAAAATCTTTTAAAATCTTCTCTAATCGAAACAAGAGGGCACACTGCTTTCATTTTTGGTATGTAGCATCATCTAGTGGGCCCCTTCCAAGTTTGTTCATATCATGACCCTTGGGTCATATTTGGGCTCCACCCGGGCGCATCCCTTTCAGCTCATCTGAGCACGAAGGGTGAAAATAGGAAAACCTTCAAAAATCTTCTTCTCTGAAACCAGTAGGTAGACAGCTATCATATTTAGAATGTAGCATCATCTTATGGACCTCTTCCAAGTTTGTTCATATCAAGACCTGGGGTCACATTTGGGGTCCAACCGTGTGCATCCCTTTTTACATAGAATCAAAGCAAAAAGGCATATCTGTCTTGCTCTTCGCTGAAAACGTTCCATTGTATTGATCTTAGGCAATTATCTTCTTTTTGACACCTGCCTATCTAATTAATGTGATGTCCCAGGGGTCAAAGAGACTCAGGTGAGCGATCTAGGACCATCTTGGTCCTCTTGTTTTAATACAATACACTAAGTATGTATTATATTTATCTTATAACCTCTATTTGTCTTGTTTTCGTCGATGTTCCTAACTGAAATGCAAGTTTCTAAAAAATAACCGAATTATATCTTTGTTCTAAAAATAACTATGTGATATCATAAAAAATATCATATGGGTTGTTATCACACAGATATTCGTATAGTTATAAGATAAATAAAAATAACAAGAACATGATAGTCCTATATCGCAAACCTGGGTTTCCTTGGCCATTTGCACATCGCATGAATTTCAGACCGAGAGATGTCCACTTCTAAGGAGGTCATTAAATCTTTTTTTTTTCATTGCCAATGACTTTTTTCAGGTTATTGTTGAAAGTTCCATACTTTGTTATATATATCAAATTGGATGCACATAGGCTGGGCCAAAGTATACGCCTAATCTCATATGAATAAACTTCATATTGGTAACTTTTATGAAGCAAAACACCAGATGTTGTTTCATACTAATATGAAAACTATCTGCCTTCTGGTTTCAGAGAAGAAGATTTTTAAAGATTTTCCCTTTTCCTCCTTTTTCATTATCGCGTCAACCAGAGCTAAGGGAGGATTTCAATTTTTGACAAATACTTTGGTAGAACTTTACCTAAGGAACATCATTTCCAAGTTTAAAAAAAATGACACACTAGTAGAAGATGGTCAAACAAATTGTAGACGACGCACGTCGCACATTTCGTGCTCGGATTAGCTAAAAAGCTTTCATAAGGGTGAATGCATTTAAAGCTTAGAATAAGAGATCCTACAAATGAAATTCGAGTAACAGAATATCCCAGAGAAACTTAGAATAGTCCCTTTACACTATATCGATGGCTCGGCGAGAAAAGTTGTAACTGTCTATATGTTTATAGGCAGTTACAACTGTTTAAAGCTGAAACATCGATATCTACTACATGTAACTGAGCAACTCTTTATTGATGTAAAAACAGGAACGTGGAACAGATTTTCTTTAAATTGAAATAAAATGCCCTCTCAGCTAGACAAATACTATTAAGTTTTCTCAATTTTAACCCATAAATCTAATACTCTGAAATTCGCTCGATTAAATTGAAGCCACTCAAGAGAAAATAATGTTTTACCTTCAATCATTTAAATTGTGTTTTCTTTAGATAAAGATTCCTTTTTATTTATTTGATTAGATTTAAGCGTGAAATAAGGATATGAATTTTATAACACAGCATTCCAGGCAAATAGACCATAAACATTCCAATGAAATGATAAAAAATATACGTATTTTTCTGCTGCTCTGTAATTTAAATAGAATTTTGAAGTTTGAAATTGTATCGTTGCTAGTGTATATTTTAAATACGTGAGCGGGAAAAACCTCGTAACTTTTTTATTTGGCAAACACAAAAATACAATTAAAAATGAAGCTGTAATTCAACTTTTAATTTTAACAGATGCTCAATAGAACATCAAAAAGAGGTTTTATTAAAATTGGGCCCAGATCAAACAGAGGTTAATAAAGGTTATCATTTTTTAAAAAAGATACAGAAAGATACAATTAAATATACACACAAAAAGAGTATTGCAACTTCTAAATGTATCTTAAAACAAGAGTACGTTCAATAAATGCAGAATTCGGACCCTTTCGAATATTTATTAGACATATCGCCAAGTATGTGAACTGTTATATCCTATTCAAAATCGTGCTCAGTTGCTCCATATGGTTCAATAGTAGAGACGATCTTCCTGTCCTAATTCTGATCCAGGTTACAGTTAACACCATCGTGAAATTGACAAGATGAATGATTATGGAATGATTTTGGAATGGAATTGAATGAGTTCAATCAGTGAGTTTTGAGTGACATTAAAGGGAGGGAATCTATTGCTTCTAATTTTGTTCAGGGTGAACAAAATTAGCGACATCTATTACCTCCCTTTAATAAAATATGCGAATAAGTTCTATAAATAGCTTCCTAAGAACCAATACGAGGCGTATAACTTCAATTTTATCAGTAGCGATTTTTTAGCTAAATTTTATTTCGAATGTAGTTGATGATCTCATTTCTTTTTAAGTGTTTTTGGAGCGATTTTGAATGGATTGAGTGAGTGTTTGGAATGAATGAATTGAGCGCTGAGTGAGTGATTTAGAATGGTTTTGATCGGGATAAATGTCATTTTCACGATATAACGAACTGAACGTTCAATAAAAGAAGAATATCGACCCTTTCGAACATTTATTGGACATTCTTGATCGCCAAGTATGTGATCTGTTATATCCTATTCAAAATCGTGCTCAGTTGCTCCATAATTCACTCAGCGCTCCATTCATTCATTCCAAACACTCACTCAAATCGATCAAAAACGCTCCGAAATCATTCGAAAACATTTAAAAATCGTTCATGACTTTCAACAACAAATACAAGTTTATCCATTTGTTCTACGATATTTTAGCTGGTGTGGACTTTCAAGTGTCTGATTGGTCCAAGAAGACGAATAAACAGTAAAGTACGTAAATGTCATTAAAGGGAGGTAATTAATATCGCTAATTTTGTTCATCTTGATCAAAATTAGCAATATTGGATTACATCCCTTTAATTTCACTCAAAACTCGCTCCACACACTCATTCAATTTCATTCCGAAATCACTCGAAAAGCGTTCACATTGTCAATTTCACGATGTTCTTAACTGTAATTCTGAACCAGGTTATAAGGTGAAAAGTGGATGCCATGATTGTCGTCGCTGTTGGATGTACATGTGATATTGAATGTACAGTTTGTGTGTTGATCACTCTTGATTAGAGACAATAATTAGGTTGAGATCCGATCTAGCATTTCCATTGGAACAATTCTTAACCGAGTACAAATAATTAATTACAATTTGTTCTTTTTATAATGGCTATAAAATGCATAAACTTGCAGAATTGGGAAGGAAGTCTTGTTTACCAGTTATATTACCAATTATAAGACCCACTGAAAATGTTTTTATATGCACAAATGCGTCATGTTACATTCACCATAGTTCATTTTTGTTGAAAACCACTTTGGTGAAAATCAGATGTTGCACTTTTTTCCTTTGTGTATATTTACCTGAAATGTAGAATGACAATTCTGGTAGGCGTGAAATGTCGAAACTGGATATTTTGTACAGCCAGCGTGGTATGCTAAATCATAATCTTTCATGCGCCCTATATGTTACTCTTTCACTTGACGGGTCCATTTGTTTGCCTTAAAGGGGAAAAGGTAAAAATATTTAAGCTTTGTTACTTTTGTGTTATGAAGGTATCTCTAACATATCTCGACGGGCTATAAAAGGAACCGAAACGAAATTAAGGCTTCGGTACAGAAACACAATTTTGAGTGAATGATCAATGGTCAATTTTGTCTATACACTTTAGACAAAATTGACCTTTGATAACTCATTCAAACTTGTGCAAGTTTATACATGTTTGAAAAAAAAGCCAAATTTCTGCCCTATATTAGGGAAATTTCGAAACTAAAACTCTTCCTCCGACGATTGCGTAATATCAACTAGTGTCTGTAAGAAGTTTCTGGGATTTTGATTTTTTCAACAGAGCTTGATTATCCTTCAAGCTGTTTGATTGATGATTCGCCCTTCACCAAAATAAACCAGCTTTCAAAGAGAAATTGAATTCGTCAAAACTATAATCCGACATATTTTATAAATTTCGGGGAAACTTGTTTTCTATCAAACCCCCCGATGGGAAAATAATCATTCAACAAGTCATACCAAGAGGATTGACTTCAACAACGAGAAATAGATCTCAATTTGATAAAACGGACATACAAATACACGTAAAACCGTTTTCATTACAAAAATATTCAATGTTCTTAGAACCCACCCACCCCAACACCCCACTCGAAAAAAGTCATTTTATACTGACTCTTACAACTATTTAGTTTTTTCTCATTGCCCACCCCTTTCTGTCGAAGAGAAAATAACCCCAATGTGAAAAATTACTTTTGACTTTTTTATGGCAATATGTTAAAAATAAAGTGATTGTTAAACGCAATTATTCTTTTAAAGTGCTTCGATTCAAACACGTAATAGACAGATGAGAACCTGTAAAATTATAGTACAAAAAGGTTGATTACAAGGGCTGAAAGATGTATGAAAAAGCCTCGTTAAGATAAATAAATTCTTATAACAGTCAAAGGACATTTTCCTTCCTTTATGTGCGATGGCTCATTAAATGAATATCACTTGAGCCTGTGCATGAGATTTCCAACAATTTCAAATATGCGCAAAGCAAAGACTCTGACAAGCTTGTGCATAGGCACAGTCTGAACAGTCTTTACTATGCGTTTAGTACATGGATAATGTCTTAAAGTATCTGTAGACTATCAGGTAACTTTTTATTTACAATATGTGGCTGTCTACGCTACTAAATGTTTGCGCCTCACTAAAATGTCAAATTATTGGAAATGTCACGCACAGACTCTTTTATCTTTTCAGTTCTGTGCACAGATACCTCAAACTTGCCTTCCTTCAGAAACACGGCGTCCAACTATACATACTCAGAGGGTCAGACCGCCGTACTTTATTGCTCAATACAGAATTTGGGAACTAGAACGGTAGGTGTAACATAGGTGACCCGTCACGCGAATCTCTCGAAATTGTCCCACAGGATCAACATTAAATTCAAATCGATCAAATTATTCTATGATTCTGTTGACTGATGTGGACTTTAAAGTGCCTAATTGGTCCATGAAGACACTCAAACAGAAATGGACGTAAGTTTTATTAAGGACAGGAAATATATATCTCTAATTTTGTTAATCTTGAACTTAAACAATCTTGACCAAAACATTCTTTTAAATAAAGGCCATAGTAAAAAATGGAAAAATGCAAATCAACAGTAGTTTTAAATTGCCCGGTTGAAATGCTTAACTAGATGTTAAATTAAAGATTAATTTCTCTCCAGGTATAACACGATAAAGAGACAGGCTTATTTTTCCATCAAAATCCTTACTGATGAAAGATCTTATCATTCATGTTAGAAATATCAATTGAAATTATACGTTCATATTTTAACCCAGTTTGCCAACTATATAACCATGTAAAATGCTTGATACGAAAGTTATCTTACCCATATTTTCACAGTCCTTTATCAAGTTGGTAATTCTACGCGTAAATCTAAGATTGACGATGGCTCAAATTAGGCCAACAAAAAGGACTTTACTTTACTGCAAATCTAAAATTGGTGATGGCTCAAATTCGGCCAACAAGCAAAAAGGACTTTACTATACTGCAAATCTAAGATTGGTGATGGCTCAAATTCGGCCAACAAGCAAAAAGGATTTTACTATACTGCAAATGAAATTTAAGCATTTTCAATGCCTCCTGTTGAACTGAGAAACATTGATATCTACGGCCGCTACGGTAAAACTCCTATTATTTCCTTAAGGAGCGTCGCCGGGAGCATAAACAAAATCAAGCCGTTAATGGCATTTACGTTAAAAATAATGTAAGTAAGGTATAATACCGTTCACAAATCTGTCCATTTTAAGTGCTAACTTTTTCGAAGGTTAAGACAAGGACTGCTTTCATCATCATTATAACATCGCATGATGTAGTAGTGTGACGTGACGTCACTACTACCTGTTACGTCACTACATATTTACTTTTCATTTGAGGCGCATAGGGGAATACTGGTACTTTTCAAAGAATTCGGTGTATATCAAGGCCTTAAGTGGGCAAAAGAGAAATATTTAGTCTAAAACTTTACAGTATGATAATATGTAATACAGTTTCTTGTCTGGGTTAATGGTGATTTATTCCCGACAGTAAAAAAATGATGTCATCATTTTTCCAGTCGGTATACCCCGGTAAGAAAGCGTATAACTAATAATGTTTAATCCAAACTTAATTCTTTACGGAAAATAATGAAGTTCAAGGCCCTACATTTTCTTCAACTATTTTCATACCAACTTTTATTTCAATCGGGTGAGAAGTGAAGAAAAACAGTAGGGAATACCAAAATAAAGTTGTGTTTCTCAATACATGTTCGCTTGATATGTCGAATGCATGTCGAAGGGGCAGCACAACACTATTGTAAGTGCCTATATATTTATATGCACTAAAAATAGTGTTGCGCTGACCCCTCGAAGTGTATTTGTAGGTAACGTGGCGGCGGACCCGACAACCTAGCCCAGTAACGATAGGTCTGCTGACGTACGACCCGGACGAACGGTATAAGGTACACTATGTAAAGGAGAAAGAGCAGTGGAACTTGTTTATAAAGAATCTCAAACACGAAGACGCAGGGATGTACGAGTGTCAGATTAGTTCGAAAGAACGATACATTCGAAAGTTGATCAAGCTCAATGTCGTTGGTACGTATCAATTAGTTATTGATCTCCCTAGTTCACATATTTAAACTAAAATTGCAGTCAATGACATGTTTGTAGGTTAAATCTGTTATAACACGTTTAGATCACCTTTAGACAGTTGTGCTCATTCATGATGAGCTATTGTGATCGCCCAAATGTCCATCGTACGTCGCGTGACATAGGTCATCTGCCATGCGTAGTCTACCCTTTCCATAAGAACCTTCCCAACCTAAATTGAAACTAACTTTAAAGAAAGTTAGCAGGAATGTTCTTTGAATGAAGCTCCACCATTTTCTTTTTTACAAATAGGTAAAATAAAGCCTTACCTGTAGTTGCCATTGAAACAAACAGTAAAAAATAAGAAAATCTTAATAAATATTTACATCTGAAAACTCATGACAGACAGCTTTTATATATGGTTTGTATTATCATGCTGTTGATCAATACCCATTATATTCATATCATATGTTCATCCTGAACAAAGTTAGCAATATTGGGCTAGTTCCCTTTCATTTCACTCAAAACTTGCTTCCAACACTCATTCAGTTTCATTCCAAAATCATTCATCTAGTCAATTTCATAATATTCTTATCTGTAAGTTAACTTTTCATTAATATATGCACCCCCCCTGTTAAAAGATTACCCATTCATCTTATGTTTATATCATTGCGAAAAACTAGAAGTTACTAACTGTTAACTAATTGTTGACTACTGATGTTTCAAGTCAACATCTGAGCCTAAGATTGTTAACTTTGTGTAACTCACATTAGAATGTTCCAAATTGATTTCAAAACCTTTTTTTCAAGATTTAGTTTCGGCCAAGCATTAATGGAAATGCTAAATCGTTTTCCCTCGAAATAATGCCTTTAAATTCCAAAAGCCTTTCATAGTGATAAAGCAGAAATGCAACACTATTTCAAATGAAAGTTTGAGTAAATTTTCGTTTGAGTACAACCATATGATATAATTGCTTGACAGATTTAGGAGTAATAGAAGATTAACACACAAAACTTACTTTTACATTTTTTTCTTAAATTCTTCACTAGAACCCTGAAATAAAGTTATCTTATAAAACTTTTTTTTTTTGTATTCGACTGAGAAAATTGCTCAAACCTTTATTTAAGTAGGGGTATTTCTGCTAAAATGCTTGGGTGACTGACAAGAAATGGAGCACTATGTTTTCTAAGTTTTACTCAAATAAAGATGGTCCATTTGAAGAAGTGGTCTTTCGAGTAGGTTGGACCGTACATACAGTTAATAACATCATAAAATTGACAATCATTCCGATCAAATTCATTCATATTCATTCGCACAGCGCTCCAATCATTCATTCCAAACACTCATTCTAACCACTCAAAAACGCTCCAAAAGTCTAAGAAAATATGAGATCAACAACTACCCTAGAAATAAATATAGCTAGGAAAAATCGTGATTTCACTGACAAAAATGAAATTGTAAGCATTTGATAAATTCTTTGAGAAATATTAAGCTTTGAATAGAACTTGTATGTATATTTTATTAAAGGGAGGTAATTAATATCGCTAATTTTGTTCATCTTGAACAAAATTAAAGATGTTGGATTGCCTGCCTTTAATTTCACTCAAAACACTCATCACACTCATTCAACTTCAGTCTTAAATCATTCCAAAATCATTCACTTTGTCAATTTCATGGCGCTGTTCACTGGTTGGGTATGTCGTATATTTCTTAAAAAAAAGAAAGGAAATTGAACTATTCACAATTTTCTTTAAAATGTTTTGAAAACGGTTGATTTTAGATATGCGTGTAAAAAGAAATGTGAATGCATATATGCTTACAATAGACTATTTCATGTCAGATCAGACAGTTTTTTCCAGAGATATAATTACACTTTGCTTTCCATTTTCAGATCGGCCGTATCCACCTAGAGGTAATGTTTTGTTCATCTTATGATTTATATAATTTAGAAGTATGAGTTCTAGGCTCTTACTTATTTTGAAATGGTTACCATTGATAAAACAGATATATATGTCTTTCCAAGGAGAATCATGGTTGAATACAGAAAGATTTCGGTTACTCGTGGTCACTCATCCAAGTCGCGCCGATGTTACTTAATGTGGGCATGTCTTAGGGTAAGATGTAAAAAAGACCGACACTAGTGAAAAATAGTGAACACGAGAATGAACAACGCCCATGTATAATGTATGTATTACTGGGTGAAATAAAGATTATGTTATGTTGTGATAAAACTAGAAGAAGATTGAAAATTGAATTTCATTACAATTAAACTATTAATACTGTCAAATTATCGTTGATAAATGATCACTGTCAAAAATTATAGAACAGAATAGAACATAAGTTTATTCATAAGGCTGGAACATACATGTTCATCGTCACAATATACAAAATTGATCGATTGATTGAATGGATTTTTTACGCCGCTTTCAACATTTCTGTTCAGTTATATCGCGGTGGCTGGAGCACCTAACACTTGATTCCTGGTATTTCTATCACCAGTACAACCATCACATCCTTTCCTAGCCTCCAGCTGCTATCTCGCATAGGTCTACGATTATCAACCCATTGATGAGAGACAAATTGTCGGTAAGAATGGGTGCCGCCGTCGGGGATCGAACCCGGGACCTCTAGATTGACAGTCCGACGCCATAATATACAAAACACATACATACAACAATGACGAATTTGAAGTACAAAACAAAAAGAGAAAAGGAAATATGGATCAGCGGAAGCTCCAAAATTTTTTCGTTGAAAAGGAATGAAATTGTTTGGCTATATATGCCTTTGGGAAGAATGTCTGAACTGGTAACTCGTGCGGGGTGTGTCTCTTTAATTACGTCATCACGACCTTTGTTCATGAACTCTCCCACACGTGTATATTCATACATGTACAGCACTATGGTTGCAAGCGAATATTCGTATTTACAGCTATTATTTATGCCAAAGCCCGGGATCCATTTGAAATCCAATCGATCTCTAAATGCATGCAAAAATGTTCTAACGTGTACATGTTAAACGTCGGGACAGTCATACATGTACAGTACTTGTTTTTCCAATGTCGTCCCCACGGATTACCAGTCGCTTCTAAACTGATAAGGAGGCCAAATTCTCATCTTTTATTCAAGAATTATTCATCGAATGCAAACAAACGACGTTTGCTGAAATCGGAGCATTATTGGATATTCCGATATATTTATGTCATTTTACTGAGAAAACCGATGACGTTTAAGCTTTCAACTGAATCTAGAGACTTGAATGAATGTATACGATTTTATACTCGTATATCCCCGATTTTGGAATACACAATACACTTTGAAACTGTTGAAACCTTAACAGGGATGTTACAAAGGTTTTAAGATTGTATTAATATCTTCAAAACGATACACCCAAAACAGTAAAGCGGTCTTATCTTATTATAACGCAGATTGTCCTATATACATGTATGTAGGCTAATTTGCTTAGAAGAGATCTGCACTTTGAAACATCCATTGCTTAAAAAAAATGAATAAAAAGTTCAGCAAAATTTTACCCGTCTGGCACGGAAAAATGCCGCTGAACTAACTATCTTAGTAACCAGAATGATCTTTGAATGCCTTTGCAAAAAACTACAATCCAGTTAACAAAATAATACTAGAATTTTTATGCAAAATGTTGACTTCACTACTAGAATACTGGCAATGCCAAGCAGTTTGTCGAAAAAATCTTTATAACACCTACATTCGGCAAATAAAATGCAGCAATTAGCTGAATCGAAACACCTATTTTTACGTCAGTATGACTCTTAAAGATTTTTATGCCAGCTTTCGGGGCCTGTCCTTCATTATAGTCAAGACCTATTTCTTTTATGTTATCCCTCTTTCGGGGCCTATCCACCTTTTAAGTCAAGAAATAGTTTCTAGTAATCTACAATATCATTACAAATAATAAGATAGCCATAGAAATCCCCGAAAAAATAGAGTAGCTTTTGTTTTATCAAATCAGTCTAAAAGTTTTGTAACACCCTTCTTTATATGACGCAATATATGACGCAGCAGGAAAAAAGCAACCACCGGGTGTGCGGAAAATATCCAACCTTGTCTAAGGGGCTAGATTCGAAACCCTTCGCACTTGACTGATTTTATTTTAGTTATCCCAAATAACTCAGTTGCTAAATCACCGGCCTTCAATCCATTGAAGTTCGACCGCGTGTGTTCGATTCCCGGGCTGGCACACTAACATACTAATTGTCTTTCGGATGAGACGTTAAGCCGAGGTCTCATGAGACGGTGCTTTACACTAGCACGTTACAAAACCATGGCGTATCCC
Source organism: Fragum whitleyi (assembly GCA_948146395.1). Classification (NCBI taxonomy): domain Eukaryota; kingdom Metazoa; phylum Mollusca; class Bivalvia; order Cardiida; family Cardiidae; genus Fragum; species Fragum whitleyi. The sequence goes on along the minus strand of OX411543.1, from coordinate 9,713,642 downwards.
AGCAGTAGTTTCGTCATGTATCCTTGCACTATCCCCAGTATCAACAAACCGTCTTCTGGAGGCGTCGCTCATTAAGGAATATGCTACGGTATAGACGATAATTAAACGGAAATAAACGAAACGATCGATTCTCCGACATATGTAAAAACCATCTTCCCGTCCGGTTTTGAATTTGAATTTTTGAAATGCGACCTCCGATGACCTCTTCTAGAACAAATAACTTGGTTTTAAAAAATATTCTTTTTTGTAAGATCCACATATGTTCTTTTATCGTATGACGGGCAAGACATGTAGAATATTTAGTGACTTGTTTAATTCGAGATTTCATAATTAAGAAAAAGATAACATGTACAAAAAATGCTTTTGTTCAAACAAACTTTCATTTATCCAGGATAGTGTTGGTTGTTTATCTTTTGAACTTTTCTGTTTTTGATCTTCTTTTATTTTTGTATAACGTTAAGTGATTAAAACAAGAGTCATTAGCCGTCGTCAAAAAGGAAATTGGATAAGGCCAAACACAACAACAACAAATCTGAATTATATTTAGCCTATGCGAGACATTTCAAATATTTTCACATGTGCATGATGGAAAAACAATGCATATCTTAGACAACCTCTCAATATAATTTTATCAATGACCGTCTGAAGTGCGGTTTAGACCTTTTCTATCTACAGACTGTAGAGCGAAGACTCTGGACAGACTGTGCGGCTGCACAGGCTGGCCGGAGGCTTTGCTTTGCGCGCATGTGAAATTGTTGGAAATAAAATGCACAGGTCTTATTAATCTTCAGCGAAAACGGATTCACTCTTTCATTTATTCAGCGTAACCCTTATATATCGGATTCTCTTGTTTTTTCAGAAATTCGAATAAACGGACTCAAAAAGATAGTTAAAGGTGGAGAAATAAACATCGCATGTAACGCAACCGGTGGAAAGTCTGCACCTCACGACCTCAACTGGATAAAAGATGAGAAAAGACTCATATCCAATAAATCTGGCCGAATACATATAACAAAACACATATCATACGTTACAATGACTATAGTGAGTAACTTGACTATTAAGTCGGCAAAAAAGGAGGACGGGGGTACATATATTTGTAGAACATCGGACGATCTAGTAACTAATATCACCATTGAAGTTAACACAAGCAGCTCAGAAAAAGATAAAAGTAAGTACATACGTAAGTATGAGTTATTATATTTGTCATTACATTTTCCGTCACTTCTGCGGCGGGTACAATCATTTACAACCGTGTAAAACATTAATAAGATCATGTTAAGACGTACATTGTTCAGAATTAAACAGCAAATGACAAAGAAACTTTTGTACATAGTAGTATGGTATATGAAGTATTTTTTTTTAGTTCAGATTGTCCATCAATTTTCTAATAATGAGCAAAGTATGTATTCAAAAAAATCCGAGACTATTATTTACAACTTGAAATGGAAAGTCTTGCATTAATCACGCTGTAAGAGATATATGTAAAGATTATTACATAGATAGTTTAAACGTGCAAGCGAATTTGTACATGCATCGTTAGCAAATGATTTAATATCTTATCATGACCTCAACGTTTAAAGATAAAAGGACTATAAAGACAATATTTTAGATGCAAGTAGGCATTTCTAACAAAATATTAATCTCTTTAGATGTCATTTTTGAAAAGTAAATTCGTGTCGAAACCCTCTACTTTGCACATGATAGTTGACACATTCTAAGCCTTTGGTACCACAAGACTATTTACCATCAGATTTACCGGAAATATGTCTACCAACTAGGTTATCTTTTGCTTTGTCCTCTTTTCTTCTTACTGTACACTTGTTTGCAATCACATACAGTCAAGAACATCGTGGAATTGACAAGATGAATGATGTTGGAACGATTTTGGAATGATATTGGGCGAGGGTGTGGAGCGAGTTTTGAGTGAAATTAATGGGAGGTAATCCAATATCGCTAATTTTGTTCAAGATGAACAAAATTAGTGATATTTATTACCTCCCTGTATTAAAAACATGCGTTATTTACTGTTTAAGTGTCTTCGTGGACTATCAGACACTTTAAAATCCACATTAGCTAATAAAATCGTAGAAAATTTGATCAATTTGAATAAAATGTTAATCTTCTTGAACAATTTTGGAACGTTTTCAAATGATTTTGGAGGGTTCTTGATCGATTTGAGTGAGTGTTTGGAATGAATGAGCACTGAGTGATCGATTTAGAATGGTTTTGATCGGAGAAATCGTCAATATCACGATGTTATTAACTTTACCAGATTTCTAATAATATTCCTGACCAAAAGATGTAGTGCGTGTTAGGAATTCACAATACACGAGTGCTTTGTTAATTTTAACATATAATCATTTCAGTGTATATGCACTAAGAAATCAATGGAAACATGCAAACATAGGATACACTTACATGTTACAATCTATAATCTTATGTAAAGATTTACAAACAAATAATAGACACCCATTCTACACTAATTTCAATACATCTTTATACAACATTTCAACTGAAAATTGAATTGCATTTGTCTATTTTGAATATAGGCAATACTGTTGTCTACAGACAGCATCCACCATATATACGTCCAAATGTCTCATACAGTTAGTTACATCAACGAATTGGCATTCATCTCAATCAAAATCATTCTAAATAGATCATTTAGATTTCCGTTCATTCAGTCCAAACACTCGCTCAAATCGCAATTTCACTGGCAAAATTGAAATTGTAAGTGTCTGATTGGTGCTTTAAGACAAAAGAAGCTATTGATATTTTCAAAAAGAAAATTAGCTTTTCTCAAATACATACCTTTGTCTTATACAGTTTAGAACATCGTAAAATTGACAAGGTGAATGATATTGGAATGAAATTGAATGAGTGCGTGGAGCAAGTTTTGAGAGAAATTAAAGGGAGGTAATCCAGTATCGCTAATTTTGTTCGGGATGAACAAAATTAGCGTTACGTATTACCTCCCTTTACTAAAATAAACATACTTTTCTGTTTGTGTGTCTTTTTGAACCAACCAGACACTTTAAAAGCCACACCAGCCAATAAAATCATACAATAATTTGATCGATTTAAAATAAACGTTGATCGACTTAAACGATTGCGAAATGTTTTCTAACGATTTTGGAGCGTTTTTGATCGATTTAAGTGAGTGTTTAGAATAAATGAATGGAGCGCTGAGTTAATGCTTCAGAATGAGTTTGATCGTAATGAGTGTCAATTGATTATGTTTTTAACTGTATAACGAACAGCCATCAGAGATATGCTTCTCTTACACATTGGTAAAGCCACATTCTAAATGACTTCATCACGACGTATAAGGTACAAAATCTCGGTATTTATGTCACCAGAACGCTGATAATTTGTTTAAGTGTATAAAGATATTGTTTATGTGAGGAAAAGAATATGCTACTTGATTTTATTTAAGACGATGAGCTAGTCTTAACCTCGTATAGAATATTAAAGTTTTTCAGCTCAGGAAGGCTCACTGAAGAACATTTCTATTCTAGACGCGGATTTGATCAGTACTAGATTTTTTCCATAAGATTTTATGTACCTATGATAGTTATAGTTGAAAAATCGACCAGATAACCAGCGTGTATTTACCTAGGTGATTATGTCGTTTCAGGAACTATATCACAAAACTCACCAGTGTCGTCAACTGCAACGTCATCAAAGACAGTGATCTACGTCATCATAGTGTGTGCATTTCATTGCTCATCTTTTAGAAAAACCTTATTTTCGTTTACTATTGTATATATGTTTATATTTATCTCTATGTATATAGGATGACATGAACAGATTACTCATTTACCTACAGATCATTATTGATAATTAGAAAATTTGATAGCCTTAACCCATATCTGATACTGTTTAGGTAGAAACGATATACAAGGTATTTTAGTTACAGATAGTAACATTTCCTAAGTTTTTGGTATTAGGAAGTCCTCTTTTCACCATTGTCTAAAGTTTATCATGAAACAGGTATTAAAGGGATGTATGGATAAGCATCATGGCAATTAAATTAAACCAGTCTTAATTCGGTCTTCTTTGACCTTGAAAATGGGTTAGAATACGTTAATTCCTCCTTCCACTGTCTGACAATTCTAACGAAGAATTCACTCTTAAATCATACGTCGCTTCTGATCGATAACAAAGGGCATCCGGCTCTGAACATGCATTTCTTGTAATGCGAGTTTTAGAAGGAAACTAATGAGTATTGTTTTCCTTTTAGAATGCAGGCTATGTGTGTAGCTAGGCCTGTGGAACACCTTATTGACATTGTTTAATTAAAGTGATTAATAAACCAGAACGATTTTGTCCGTTCTGTGAATTACGATACATGTCAAACTGTACGTTGCGTAAGTTAAAAGCAGACTCGAGACCTCTTGATTTGAGAATTTTCTTTTTGCTTTAAGGTATCAGTCCACATCAATAAATACTGATATATTGAATATCAATTGTAATGTTCTCGTTTCGGATCAGAATACCAATTTGATCTAATATTTACGGGCATCTTCAATGTCACTTTTCTGGAAAAAATATGATCGTAAACAAACACCAAAAAGATAACCGTGTTGAGTTACCCGATTGAAATGGATTCTATGGTCGGCCCATTGTTACTTTCTAGATTTAAGAAACCTGCATATTTCTATCCACTCCATCTAGGAAAGGCCATCATTGTATCCAATTTTCATGCGTCCATCAATGCGCTAAAAGAAAACCGGTGTTGTGTTCTGATTTTTTGGTTCCAGCGTATCCATTGAACGTGAGCGATCTCAGCTTCCAAATTTTCCACAATTCCAGATTACATACGTTTGTCGAATGATGCCTATCTTGCGGTATTCATCCAGTGCACAGTCGAACTCTCTTAAATCACATGCTCTAATCATTGTCTAAACGTAGAAGTAAGGAAACACATTAGACTCGATAACAATAACCGCTTTTGCTAAATCTGCCTGAGACGAAATACATAATCAATAGATGATGCATTGCATTTTTACTTGTTTGCCCCCAATAAGATAATTTAAGGGCATTGTAATTATTTCACACTTTAAAATAGCTTCGAAATGTCGTTATCCAAGCATAACCTTATTCTATTGTAAAATATCTGATGCTCATATTTCAAATATAAAAGCAGTATTAAAGTATCTTTTTTGAGTTTTTTAAAGTTAAAAAGAAAAGTTAAATAAAACTATATACCAGTTATAGATAACCTTAATACATATCATATAAAATATTAAAAATACTGCAGAGTTTCTAGCTACGGTAGCTTATTAAATACATTTTAAGACGCTCTTTATCGGAGATGGGCTGCCCAAAACTCACGAGTACAGATTGTACAAACTGTGTAAAACGATGTTTTGGTCATACATTGACCAAAAGAATGAATTTAATATCATTGACCGAAGATTTATATTCCAAAATTTGTCAAACGATATTGCTTATAGTAAGTGCGTGCCTCGTAATTCCAGCTTATTCAAGCTAAAGTTAGAAGGTTTTGACCACCTATCGATGTTATTTTTGTAATTTCTTTGCAGGTAAAAATAAATTTTGTTTTGCATATATTTCTGTTAGACCAGTTTCTATACAAGGGATAACTAATATACAGATAATGAACCGCCGAAGTACTGTTAATACAACTTGTTTATGGAAAAAAACCATTGTGAATCATAAAAACATTACTTGTCAATGACTTCATTCTCCGCTATGTTTTCCTAATCTTTTAATTATGGTAGCAATGGACACCGGCCTCCGGACTTTATCAACCGAAAGCCGGTATTTGTTTATTTTACGGATTTTTTGAGCGTTATTTAAATAGACCGGATTGAATAGGATTCCACTGAAAGCCATAAAGTGGAAAAATGATACATAAAATTCTTAAACACTGTTTCTTTACATTATTACACATAAATTTAATGACTAGAGTGTAGATATCATATTTACGATAAAATTCTATATGATTAGTAAGGGTCATTATAAAATTAACAAGAACGTTCTTATTTGCATGGAAGGTACGCTCAATTTTTACCATATAAATGAAAAATATGGCTTTTACACATATTGAAAAATGAAAAAAAAAAAACACCAAAAAACATCGGATTCATTATTTCGAAAAATAGGTGCATTTTCCCCTTTAGAATTACCATAACTAGAGCTTTTGCATACTTTGTAAATGTTGTCGATCAAAGAGATTTCTTGAAACAGTCATAGTTTATATGTACAAGATCTATTTACAAGTGCGTGTTTTATAGCTGTCAGCCCATACTGAGCCCATACTAGACATTAAACGAACATTGACAATTTACTGAAAAATGGCCAGTTCTATCCAAGGGCAGATGATTCTAACAAAACGAGCGAGGAAAGGTGCCTTCAAATTTTCTTATAATGACTATACAATGTTAATCTACAACATATGTGAATAAGAAGAAAATTCATCTGGCGGAAAAGTGACCTCAAGCGTCCATTGCTACGGTTAACACCATCCTGAAATTGACACGGTGAATGATTTTGGAGTGAAATTGAATGACTGTGTGTAGCGAGTTTTGAGTGAATGTAATGTGAATTAATCTAATACCGCAAAGTTTGTTCAGGATGAAAAAAAATAGCGATATTGATTACCTCCCTTTAATAAGATATGCATTCAAGTTCTATAAATAGCTTCCTATTTCTTCAAGAACCTATCAGACGTTTGCAATATGAGTTTTGTCTGTAAAATAGCGATTTTTTCTAGCTTTTTTTATTTTGATGGACGTTGTTGATTCTGTCTTTTGCAGCGAGTTTTGTTCGATTTTGAATGGATTGAGTGAGTATTTGGATTGAATGAAAGGAGCGTTTAGTGAGCGAGTTAGAATGGTTTTAATTGAGATGAATGTCAATTTCAGAATGTTACTAACTGTACCTTAAGGGGCGTTAAAAGTGGAATTGTTGTACTTGTTTATATTGACAGATATCAAATCAAGCAATTGTAAGGGACGACAAGGTCATAATTATTACCAACGCAAAAAGATTTTACATTTCACTTCACTTTTTTTCATTTTCATATTTTATAATTTTCTTAAATACGGGATCTTGTCAAGTTTATTTGTTGATTATGTTTAATTGTTTAAAGTTTCTTCAGATTATCACCAAATGTATATTTATATGTGTTGATAAGGGCAACATGTACATGTTTGTATATATTCTGAAAAATAAATATTCTTAATTGTTGTTGTATATATCTTTTTTTAAAATACTGGTCCATACCAGAGCCCTAGCACTGAACTAAACTGAACCACAAAAGAACCACAACATTTTCAAAAATTTGTACATAACGAAACATTTGTTACTATTGTGACAATTAATTTGACTATTCCCTGAGTTTAAAAACATTCAATACCATTTTGGTATTATCCATGATTAATACCCTGGCAGGGCGGAGCCTAAGTAACGGGCCGTTGCACTTAAGGTTAAGGGAAATCAGCTTTTATCTAAAATAACCTACTTCTAAAGAGAGTCGACATGAATAACTTGAGACCTTAAATTGTATATTGGTAACCACATCCTCGTAACTTCAGCTTAATCAAGCTGAAGTTAAGAGGCCTTGGTAACCAAACGTTAAAATGTGATCACTCTCTTAAAGCACGAGAATCCTTTAGGTTTTAGGATACAGTTATTCGCACGCGTCAGCGATGATTACCGACTAAAATTTGAAAGAATCCAAATTATTGAAAAGTAAACTCACCAAATTACGTTACGGTTAAGCCCCGCCCTGCCAGTTCATTAAATACGTAGAATAAAATCGATAGTTGTTTCAATGAGTCATATAAAAGTAGTGGTACATGTACTCTTTGTACCGTTTGTAACATCGTGATATTGACACTCACTCCAATCAAAACCACTTCACGCTCTGTTTAATAATTCTAAACACTCACTCGAACCTTTCAAAAACGTTTCAAAACAACTTAAAATACTGAACAACACATTAATTCAAAATAAAAATTGCTGTAAGATTTGAATGAGAGTCTATTTCAACATGTTCTTAACATTGAAAAGGTGAATGATTTTGGAACGATTTTGGAATGAAATTGAATGAGTGAGATGAGTGAGTTTTGAATGAAATTTAAGGGAGGTAATCCAATTTTTTGTTCGGCATGAAAAAAAACGCTATTTATTACCTCCCTTAAATAAAATATGCATACAAGTTCTATGAAAAGCTGCCTATTTCTTCAAGAACGAATCAGACGCTTACGATTTCAATAATGGCAGTTAAATCGGCATTTTTTCTATTTATATCTATTTTTGAATGTAGATGTTGATATTATGATTTTTAATGATTGTAGAGCGTTTGTGAATGGTTTGAGTGAGTGTATGAAAAAATAATATAGCGTTTGGTGTAGTTTTTTGTTTCATATTCCATGAATTCAACCAATATACACCTTATCTCTTAAAAAACAATGTGTCTGAATTTTGGTAAATCAAGTTTTATGCACCTTGACAATATTAAGTCAGGCATGAAAAAAAGTATTGTCAAAAACCCGTAAAATAATTTAAAAATTGGAGTTGGCAAACCTCTTTATATTCAAACGATATTTCCCAAAATATATATTGGATTGTCTGTGATTTGAACAATAAATTGGACATTATCTGCACTGTAGACGGTTTAATGGTCCTATTCGGGAATTTTCCAATGAAATAGCACGAAAAACAGTTCAAATAAAACAACAGTTCAACCTTAAAATGTGTTTTATAATTTTGCGGTCAGATGAATATGATTTTGTAATTAAAGTTGTTTATTTTTTTTAATTATTGAAAATATAAATGTTCTTTTTTTTTATTTTTTTTTTTTTTTAAAAAAGGTTGTAAAGTCATTTCTTTATAGACAGTATGACACTGGATGCCATAAGTAATACATTGTACTGGTAACAGAATACTCTTTTGGATCATTTTGTGAAGGTATTGAATACAATATTTCCTAAAAATCACAGTACAAGTTCTCGGGAATTAATCCTACATAACCGTAAAAGATATGTATCTTTTTCGTGTCATTACAAATTTGTGAAATAAACAACAACAATAACGCAAAATGACGCGCTTTAAATAAAATGCCCTAAAAGTTTTACATATTTTCTCCTTTATGCGTCAAAGAAATTGAATGATTGTTTTTCGAGTAAGATTGACCCGCCACTCGAGAAATTATAGCTTTTGTTGTTCACTCAATGAAATACAGAGCGATCTTAAACAAAAGATTATCCTCTATATTTTTTTCAATCTGACATTACTCAGTGGTACTTTTTATGTGATATGAAAACACCACTCAAGCGAGCCCAACACAGCCCAATTTACAAGGAATCAAAGAAAAAAATATTTGAATATCTTCTGACAATTTCAGATATTTCAAATAATCATCACGTAGTTGTTTTGCACAGATTATGGTAAATATTCGCCTGATGCTCCGCTTTGGCTCCACTCAATTTTATATAGATACAAAAGAGGTGTTTGAAAATCATTGCAAAGTTTCTAGAGTTGCAGCGCAGATTGGGATGATTCGACATTCACAGAATCCAAACTCCTGCCCTGCCAAGCCAATATTTATTTGGTCGTCTAAGTTTCGCGAACAATTTATGAAAAAGGCAACCATTGGAACAACACGGTTTCCTTTCATTGGAATTGGTGCATTGGCTAATGAGGAGATACAGTTAATAACATCGTGAAATTGACAATCATTCCGATCAAAATCATTCTAAATCATTCACTCAGCGCTCCATTCATTCATTCATTCCAAACACTCACTCAAATCGATCAAAAAACGCTCCAAACTCACTGAAAAACATATAACAACAACTTTGTTCAAACTAATAATAGCTAGGGAAAAAATCGGGATTTCACTTAATTAATTGAAATTGTAGGCTTCTGATAGGTTCTTGAAGAAATAGGGAGCTATCTAATGAACTTGTATGCACATTTTATTAAAGGGAGGTAATCAATATTGCTAATTTTGTTCATCCTGAACAAAATTTGCAATACTTGATTACATCCCATTAAATTCACTCAAAAGTCGCTCCACACACTCATTCAATTTCATTCCTACATCATTCCAAAATCATTCACCTTGTCAATTTCAAGATGTTTTTAACTGTACCGATCTAAGAATTTGTGCTAAACCTGACTTTAAGAGCCAATCAGCGCCAATCAGCGCAAATAGTTGTTTGAATTTCTTCTCTATGAACATTCTGGCAAAGTTTGATTAAAATTGTCCCTGCCGTTCAGGAGAAGAATTTTCTTTTAAAAAGTTGGCGATACACGACGTAAGAGAGACTTACATATATGTTGAAGCTATCCTTTAGCAATTAGAGACCCTTTTTTGTCTAATTTCAAATAAGTTCGAGAGTATAAAAATAAAACTGTCACCCTTTGTCAAAATGTGAAGCATGAGCACACTCAATAACCATCGGCGGTTCTACGAAATCTACACCGAGAATAATAAGGGCGCAGCTATTTTTTAAAGCGCGTCATATCTCGCGGATTAATATGACGTCAGGATCATTACTGAAGCTGAAGGCAAAATCAACGACAGGTTTAAACTGGACATAGTACAATTTGAAAACAAAACGCAGTGTTTTACTGTGGTTTGTTTGAAATCATAACATGCAAAAAAGATCTCCACAAAAAAGATAATTGTTATACTTAAAGCGTATTGACCAACCAGAAGCCCTAGAAAATGACCCAAAATTACTACACTTACGTACGATACATATCGTCCAGTTTACGGAAATATCCGCGCGACGTTTCAAATGGTTAAAGCAGTCAGATTACAGTTAAAATCATCGTGAAATTGACATTCATCTCAATCAAAACCATTCTAAATCGGTCATTCAGCGCTCCAATCATTCATTCCAAACACTCACTCAAATCATTCAATAATGCTGAAACCATTGGAAAAATATTGAATTAAAAAAGTCATTCAAAATAAAGTTTGATAGAGAAAATCGCGATTTCACTGACATAATTCAACTTGTTAGCGTCTCATATGTTCTTGAAGAAATAGGAAACTATGTATAGAACAGGAATGAATTTTTTATTAAAGGGAGGTAATCAATATCGCAAATTTTGTTCGTCCTGAACAAAATTTGCTAAAAGGATTACCTCCCATTAAAATCATTCAAAACTCGCTCCTCACACTCATTCATTTTCATTCCTATATCATTCCTAAATCATTCACCTTGTCATTTCACGATGTTGTTAACTGTAAGCTTAGTACAGCTTGAAGTTCCCCTGCGACCTCATTACCTGTTCGTCAATATGATCTTTTAACGATTCAGACTACAATGGAACCGAGCAAATAAACGTGTACACGTAACTGTGTTTTCTAAAAGAAATAAGGGAATACAGATCATATTCGAATGCACATAACAGTTTCCTGGAATGTATCTTCAGGTTACGACTAAATTCTGGGGAACAGTAGTTCCAAATAGCTACTTTGGGACACATTCATTTTTTTATTTCCCACCTAAACTTCCGTTATGCCTACATACACAACTCTTTTCAGCTTTATATCCCATTATACATGTACAATATGGCTAGAAAAAAAACTTTCTTAAGGCTTTATTTTTTTTCCAAATGCAAAATGCAAATAAAAAACTTATTTGCTAGAAATCGTCTCATATCTTCAAAACAATAGTTGGTTGCATGTAAATCATGAAATTGATTAAAGTTACTTGAATATTTTTGGAATGATTGTGGGATGAAGATAAAGATAAGGTCCAATTGATGATATGACCTACATGCCAACGTTCCAAATGTAGTATTAATAGAATATACTAGTAATCCATTGTTAGGGCACCCAGTCTCATGACAGAAAAAAAAATCAAAACAGGCGTTAAGCTCCAAACAACCAAACAAACAAATAAACAAACAAACAAACAAACTGCCCGCCATTCTTCTAATCTTTCTCCAAGTCTGCGGTTTTCATCGGATTTTCTTTCAACTAGCTCGTAATGATTTTACTATCCATTTTTTTTTTTTTAAAACTTGTTATCTAAAACAGACCAAAACCTGACAAAGCCTTGAAAAAAACACTTATATTTTCGTTTATAGATGATTATCGAAATAAACTCAGTATTTCAAGACTACCGATTCAATATCCTCTTTTCTTGTGACTCGTCACAAATGAAATAACCCCGTTTTGTTGCCTGTTATAGCAACACCGCCCTGTGGTGATAAAATATAAATCTAATACAGTTTGGAGACAGTCGCCCCTGCGTCATAATTAACGTTGTCACAAAATCTGGTTATCTTCATAAATTATGTATAGGCAACATTTAGAACTTTTACAGATTTGTACTGGGAATTAATATGGTTTTGTCTTTATCCGTGCTAAATAACATTAAATATAGTGGTCCAAAGTGTGCTTTTAAACAAATGTCTTTGAATACATATACGGTTTATACGGGTCGTCCACGAATGAAAAGAGAAAAAACGTGTCTGGGAGCCAAGACAACAATTGCTACGCTAAAATTAATTGAAAATTTAAATAAAATTAAGAATGATTTAAAAAAAAAAAAATAGAAATTGATGTCCTTCGTTATGTTAATGGCGTCCTTAGAAGATGGGACTTTTTAATGTAAAAAAAACGCTGTAAAAGGTAATTGACAACTTCACATAGATGTGCTACATGTACTCGATAGCGTGATTATTCACGGTAGTCCTTGATTTCTGCGGAAATTTTCGATGTAAAAAAAAAAGAAACGGCAATTCGGTTGCAAACGCTCGGCTGTATTTTTAAGTTTTCCTCTGGATACAATTGAGGCCACTTTCAGATGTACGTTCTGATCGTATGGTTGAACAGGGGGGACCTATGCTTCTTCCGATGCAGGATGTTACATATACAGTTGAGAACATCGTGAAATTGACGAGATGATTGATTTTGGAATGATTTGGAGTGAAATTAAACGAGTGTTCAGAGCGAGTTTTGAGTGAAATTTAAGGGGGGTAACCCGATATCGCTTATTTTGTTCCATTTAAAAAAAAAATACGTATTTTTCTGGTTGTCTGTCTTCGTGGACGATTTAAACACATTAAAAAACCCACCAGCCAATACAATTTTAGAATAATTTGATGGACTTGAATTAAATGTTGATCGCCTTTAGCGATTTCGAAATATTTCCTAACTATTTAAGAGCGTTTTTGGACGATTTGAGAGAGTGTTTGAAATGAATGAATCGGACGCTGAGTGAATAATTTTGAATGATTTTGATCGGAATGAGTGTCAATTCCGTGATGTTTTCAACTGTACGCGATCCGCCGATATTTCAAAACCGAAAGCAAAAGAAATTAATCATTTGAAAGACGCGTAATGTTATTAAAATGGCCTTTTGCTACTGAATTTGCGGAATCTTGCTTCATTACAACACCGCTTTCAGAAACTTGTCAGGATTCAATTCAATCAATATCAGTCAGGAACTCGAAAGCATGTTGTCTTTGAGAATGAGAAGATTTGGAACAATTTTGAGCACCGCCCAACTTATGGTAAATATAGACGTCGCCGTGAAAAAAGAAACAAACCATAGTTCCCTCCCCTCGATCTCCGTTTTGACACATCCCTCAGATATTTAAAAAAAACCGTCATTTTGCCGCACAATCTAATATGGTCACAAAAAAATAAACAAACAAAAAAATGAGGGTAACCTTAACGCCCTTTCGGCGTTAAAAGTGTAGTTTCAACGTTGAAGTCTTCCACCCACGAAGCTAACGTAAAGTGAGGTCAACAGTCATCTGATAAAAAATGACCGTTTGATTGGTCAATCGACATTTGATTGACAACAGCGATCTGTTAGTTGCAAGAATGACCATCGACCTTTATTGCTGAAGAGGACAAGTCATAGACTCCACTTTTTTAACACGAATGGTTTGCATACAGTTAAGAACACCGTGAAATTGGCATGTTGAATGATTTTGGAATTTTCATATAATGAAATTGAATGAGTATGTTGAGAGAGTTTTTAATGAGTTTCAAGGGAGGTAAATCATAATCGATAATTTCGTCCAAATGGATGAAATTAACGATATCCTTTTTACCTCCCTTTTACAAAATCTACATAATTTTCCGATTTTGTCATCAGGGACAAATCACACCCCTAAAGAATCAACACCAGTCAGTAAAATCGTGCAATTATTTCATCAATTTGTTTGAAAAGTTGATCATTTCCAAGAACGATTTTGAATCGTTTTTGAAAAAATTCGAAGCGTTTTTGAGAGATTGGAGTGAGTGATTGGCATAAATGATTGGAGCGCTTCAAGCGATTGATTTTGATCGATTTCGATCGAGTCGAGTGTCGATTTCACGATTTTTTACTTTACTGTATCTTTCATAATCTTATATAAATAACCCTAACTCTGGCCGATATAGAGTTTACTAATTTGGCCATAGAACCGAAAGAGGGTATTTCTTAAAAATGTTCTCTTTTTTTCTGCACAATGTTTCCTTTGAACTAAGGAGTGGATTCTAGGAATCTAATATCTCTGCATCAGAGATATTTTTCACTTAAAAGGCTGTTGATTTTAAATTCCCATTTTTCAAACTGAGGTCGACCTTTATTTTACAACGACAAATCGTTTAAATAACGAGCAATTTCCCATTATTTCCAGCCGTGATTTATGTGGCAGAAAGCCCTGAAAAATAGCCACGGGGGCCTATTAAAGAAAATCACATCATTTTAAGACTTGAGATTAAATCGAGTTGAAATAAAGTGAACAAATAATTTCCAGGCCACTTGAAGTCTAGGGCGATATATTCAAAAATATTTATTGTATGTGCATCATGCAGAATGGTTAATATTTAGGTAGTGGTACCGTTAGAGTTTTGCAACGTTTCAAAAGTAATAAACTTTGACAGTGTTTACCGAGGTTTCCTAATGATTTCATTAGGGAACCCCGGTCAACATTGTGATAGTGCGAAATCCAAAATATTGCTGAACTATTACGAGTCCACCTCCCTTCCTTAATGCGTATAGGTTATTGATTTATCCTATGTTTGGTTTATACATACCATTCAAAATCAGGAAATTTCTTAATACAAGTAGCCAACAGGCATATTTGCATCAAATCACGCTTGAAAATAAAATAACATTTATAGAATAATGGTATACAGTTAGAAAAACATCGTGAAATTGACTATCATATCAATCAAAGCCATTCTAAATTGATAACTCGGCGTTCAATTCATTCATTCCACATACTCACTTAAGACATTCAAATACGTTCTGAAATCGCTTAACGTCAACTACTTTAATATAAGCAGGGCTAGAAAAAAATGCGATTTCACTGTCATAAATTAAATTGTAAGCATCTGATTGATTCTTGGAAAAATGAAAAGCTGTTTATAGAAATTATGTGTATATTTAATTAAAGGGAGGAAATAAATATCGATAACTTTGTTCATCCTGAACAAAACAATCGATATTGGATAAGCTCCCTTTAAATTTTAAATTTTAAGATATTTTAATCCTCAAAACTCACTCATCGCGCTCATTTACCTTAATTCCAAAATCATTCTAAAATCATTCGCCTTGTCAATTTCACGATGTTACTAATTGTACAGAAACAGAAGCCTTGGTAAGACATAACTTTATATTCTAGATGAAAGGGTCAGTAATCCTTTGATTATATTTTGAATTGAAACAACCCGAATAATGATAATTGAGCATATGCCTGACGTTTCCAACAACTTCAAATGTGCGCAAAGCAAATACTTCGGCCAGTCTGTGCATCCGCACAGTCTAACCAGAGCATTCACTATGTTTTTTGTAGATAATGTCTCAAACTGTATGTAGACAACCGGTCAAATTTACATTTTCAGTATGTGACTGTCTTCGCTCCCCAATGTTTGTCCCCAATACACATTTTAAATTGTTGGAAATGTCACGCACAGGCTCATTTCAAGGGTATAACAATATGTCAAGATCAAAGAGCAACATACGATGAAGGGGATACCAAAGGAAGGGCAATTACCATACAGAAGTTATTTTACTTGATATAATTCTGGTTTAACAACTATAAAGTAATACTTTTACGTGATACGATCCTCGCTTAACAACAATACAGAAATTATCTTCGTATACCTCGTTTAACATCCTTACAGAAATAATTTTACTTGATACAATCCTTGCTTTACAACAATAAAGAAATTGCTTTACTTGATACAACCCTCGTTTAACAACAATGCAGAATTCATTTTATTTTAATACAATCTTCGCATAACAACAATACAGAAAATATTTTACTTGATACAAACCTCGCTTAACATCCATACAGAAAATATTTTACTTGATTCAATCCTCGCTTAACAACCATACAGAAATTATTTTACTTGATACAAACCTCGCTTAGCTTCAATACAGAAATCGTTTTTCTTGATGCAAACCTCGCTTAACATCCATACGAAAATGATTTTACTTGATACAAACCTCGCTTAACAATCATACAGAAATTATTTTACTTGATACAATCCTCGCTTAACAACAATACAGAAAGTATTTTACTTGAAACTATCCCCGCAAAACACCCATACAGAAATAATTTTTCATTGAAACAATCCTCGCTTAATAACCATTTTACTTGATACAATCTTCGCTTAAAAACAATGCTTAAAAACAATGCAGAAATTATTAATTTTCTTTATACAATCCTCGCTTAACAACCATTCGGAATTTTATTTTACTTTATACAATTCTCGTTTAACAACCATACAGAAATTATTTTACGTAATACAATCCTCGCTTAACAACCATACAGAAATTATTTTACTTGATACAAACCTCGCTTAACAACAATACAGAGAAATTATTGTACTTGATACAATCCTCGCCTTACAAGAATACAGAAATTATTTAATTGACGCTATCCCCGTTTAACATCCATACCGAAATTATTTTACTTGATACAATCCTCGCTTAACATCCATACAGAAATTATTTTTCTTGATACAATCTCGTTTCACAACAATTCTTTGATACAATCCTCGTTTGACAACCACGCAGACATTATATTTGCATGATAAAATCCAAGCTTAACAATCATACAGAAACTATTTTTCTTGATACAATCCTCGCTTAACAACCTTGATGGCATACTTACCTTAATGCCTTAAGAAGGGGAAATACTATAACGGTCAGTTTCTATGGCTAACAACGTGATTTAAACAAAATATATGATCTGTTTCCATGAAAACCTGTTTAATGGACGTCACTTTGAGTTTTATCCGTTGCATTTTAATATTTCTCAAACATGGTCTTCACTGCGTTCAGGATGACAATATGGTGCAATCTGTTTGCATATTATACCCCGCTTTGCACACAAGTTCACATGCAAAGCCGAGTATTATTTGTAAACATTATGCATCGTTTTGTCATTCTGAACGCAGGGTAGACTATGTTTTGGAATGATTTTAATACAAACCAAGATTGAAATTGGATAAATTGATTCAGTTTTGCTAACAGAACATTTTCTTTCGTCGAGTACATGTAAAACTTCTTTAATTCCATGGAAGATCTTCCTAATACCATACTAACCAATAAAGAAGGTGAACTATTTGGTCACACAGACAGAAATTCATCAATACAAGTGGGAGGTTATGGTAAGACAGGTCATTTGTCAAACTGGTCGTTATTTAACCAACAATCGTTTTTGTCAGGCCAAAAAGATGAGTGGCTTAAATAGACAGGGGGATAGACTGATTATATACAGACACTGGTAGATGGTTGACCTTTTGAGAACTATCACAAAACATTGTGCGAAATTACTATATGTATCTTATGGTGCAAAAATATGATCATAAGATGAAAATCTCCGAAACTTTTATGTATATCATACATTTAGAAATGATGTTGTTGGATTCAGAAGCAGAAAACATTGTGGAAATTGCAGGTATTGTCTGATTAAGGCATTTTCTTCATTTTAGACAAAACCTGTCTCAAATTGATTTCTTAAAAGGAAATGTTGCAACTGCTTTCTTTCAAAGCGTGTTTCAGACTCTTCATTCCGTAGTGTACAGTTACAGTTAAGAACATCGTGAAATTGACAAGGTGAACGTTTTTGGAGTGATTACGGAATGAAATTGCATGAGTGTGTGGAGCGAGTTTTGGGTGAAATTAAAGGGAGGTAATCTTACATTGCTAATTTTGTTCAAGATGAACAAAATTAGCGATATAAATTACCTCCCTTTAATAAAATATACGCATTTCCTGTTTGTACGTCTTCGTGGACCAATCACCAACACTTGAAAGTCCACACCAGCTTATTTAATTGTAGAATAGATAGATAGATTTGAACTTATTGTTGAAAGTCATGAACTATTTTTAATTGTTTTCTAATGATTTCGGAGCATTTTTGATCGATTTGAGTGAGTGTTTGTAATGGATGAATGGGGCGCTGAGTGAATAATTAAGAAAGCTTTTGATCGGAATGAGTGTTATTTTACGTAACTGTAGTAATTTTGTGATATTGACTAGGGGGATGTGTGTTTTTTTATTGAAATTGAATGAGTTGGATGAGTGGGTTTTGAGTGAAATTAAAGGGAGGCAATGAAAATAACGCTTAGTTTTTCCAAATTGGACGAAATTATTAATATTGACCCATCTCACTTTAAATACCTGCAAGTTCTACAGACAGCTCTTCATATCTTTAAGAACCAACCGGTCATTTCAAAATCAAAGTATGTGAAATTGTTGATTCGAATGTAGTTGTTTAGTTTTTGTAGTGATTTTCTAAAGTTTAAGTTGTTTGTGTGGTTTGAATGAGTATGAAGAATTAATGAATGGGTCTCTGGGAAAGCGCTTTGGAATGGTTTTGATCGGATTGAGTGTCAATTGCACGATGTTCCTAACCGTGTTACATTGATATCTACAAATGCATGACGAGGTAAATAAAGAAATATCAAGTTCATTCAATATCTTAAGTAAATGCCTATATTTGAAATGAGCAACAGTTATTTCTATCGAACTCTACCAAACTAAGCAGATTCAAACAAGAAAACTAGTTGCAGATTTAACGTTTTGAAAGGAATTAGGCGTAGAAAAAAAACAAAGAATGTCTCCCAAAATCGACCAGAAGTATAATTAATATCTGACTAAATATTTTCTTGAAATGGTAACCTAGGGAACAATTTATTTATTTTATATCACACGACAGACTCCGTAATGTCTAGTTTTAGTTTACTGCTCAAACCTATACCAAACTTAAGGCTATATTCTTGCAGAACGGATATTCCTATATAATACTCAACTGCAAAATAAACATTGCACGTTCTCTTAAACTGCATGTATTTACGTTTATTTATCGTCGCTAAGTAGCACATGCTCATATAAGCGTTGTCCCTAGAAGACGGTAAATTGACACTCATTCCGATCAAAATCATTCTAAAGCTTTCACTCAGCGCTCCATTCATTTATTCCAAACACTCACTCAAATCGATCAAAAAGGCTCAAAAATCGCTAGAAAACATTTCGAAATCGTTTAACGCGATCAACGTTTATTTCAAATAGATCAAATCATTTTATGATTTTATTTGTTGGTGTGGCTTTTAAAGTGTCTGATTGGTTCACACAGATACACAAACAGAAAAGTATGTTTATTTTATTAAAGGGGGTAATACGTATCGCTAATTTTGTTCATCCTGAACAAAATTAGCGACACTGAATTACATTCCTTTAATTTCACTCAAGACTCGCCCCACACACTCATTCAATTTCATTCCAAACTCATTCAAAAATCATTCACCCTGTCAATTTCACGATGTTGTTAACTTTATTGTCCGGAGTAGTATTACAGTTAATAACATCATGAAATTGACAAGGTTTATGATTTTGGTGTTATTTTGGAATGAAATTGAATGAGTGCAACTAGTGAATTTTGAGTGAAATTCAAGGAAGGGAATAAATGTACAATATCGCTAATTTCGCCCAGAATTGACGATATTGGCAATATTTTTCCATCTTTTTACCGAAATATACACACTTTTCTCTGTGAGTTTGTGTATTTGGGGAATATCAGACGATTTGGAACATACACAAAGCAAATTTAAGTTTGGAAAGATTTTATCTATTGAAATAAATATTGATGGTTTTGAACAATTTCAATTTTTTGTTAGTCTATAGCAGTCTATAATAACGAAATTGTTATTTTTCATGTATGTTTCATTTTTCGCATAAATCGATAGGAAGTTTCCAAAGTGACAAATACTTCGACCTTTGATAAAATGAGACAAACAGGCATAATTGCATGCGTAAATATTTGACTCAAAATTAAACTTTAATAAGTCTATCTTTTGTACAAAAAGAAGAAAAAAATAGCCTTTTAGTAAACGTAGAGCGCAGATAGAAAAGGTTATAAATATAATATGTCCTAGTCTCATATGTCTTCGAAATTGTCTTTTCTTAAGAAAAAAAACCCACTCGCAATCACAACTTCGCTAGGCTGTAGTTGAGAGATTTCAGAATCAAGACGTCTGTTTATGTACTCATGAAATAAACATATTAAAGGACAATTAAAAGTTATCAAGAAAATTCTAGGTATTTCTTTCCAATTGTTATCGGTGACCACTATCTCCGTTTGGTCCTTGCTTAAGCACAGTCTGATCATTTTCCTCGTTGTTCTAACATAAATGCATGTACACCGTAAATGATAAAGGACTTATATCAGGGCCCAGGATTGAAGCTTTAATTCTGCTGCATTAATACAATAAATACATGGACATAAAAGATAATACTAATCGAAATGTAAAAACTATTTAAAAACAAGGCTCGAGAAAAGTTTCATTTGAGAATAAAAAAGGTTTCATTATCCTGGGTCCTGAGTTCTACTTATTTGAAATTAACTAGACCAAAGGGAAGTAACTATGAAAAAATTGTTTAATTCTTTTGTAAGAGTTACGGTTTCTACTCTGGTCTTCGGGTCGGATGCTGATTACGTCATTAGATGATGGGCCTCATTAGAATTTTAGTGAGCTAGCGGAAGATTTATCAAAATTCTAATTGCCTTTTTATTCTAATGATAATCCGGACTAACATACTGCTTAAAATTTGATAGGGCCCTCCTATAATATTGTGCTTAATTTTTATCTTATAATGAAAGATAAGAAAATTTCTTCTAATTATAAAAAAATATGTTAATTTTACAAAATCTTTGAGCTAGAAAGTGTGAGCAAACTTTGATCGCTAAACAGTGGTTTAAAATGTGTTGGGGTGTAAACTACGGATAACACGGAACGAAAGGCGGAGAAGATTTTTTGGTAAATCAATAACTTAATTGATGCAATTTATTTTGATGTAAAGGTGCTTGTTTTCGTCTTAAGAGTGCACTTGTTGTCTCCGATCAGCCCCTCAGATTTCTAAGAAAACTATTTCAGACGTGTTCATACATGTATACGGATTTGAGTTTGCCCACCAATAGTTGTTCGGTGTATACTTTCAGAATCGTGTTTTAATAAGCAGTCAAATATCGCAGCTTTTAAAATTTTCAATATGATTTACACGCGTTTAAAGGTCTGCTGACTTTGGAAAACAGTTCTCTACACTTACAGTAAGTAACAATCATGAAATTGACAATCATCTCAATCAAAATCATTCTAGATCGCTCGTTCAACGCTTCATTCATTCATCCATTCAAAACACTCATCCAATCCATTCAAAAACGCTCCCCAATGACCTGAAAAAGAAAAGATCTTCAGCTACACTCAAAATAAATGAAGCTAGAAAAAACACGATTTCACTGATTGGTTCTTTAAAAAAAGCAAAGTTATTAATACAACAATTATTCATATTTCATTAAAGGGAGGTAATAAATATCGCCAATTTTAATCATCTTAAACAAAATTAGCGATATTGTATTGCCTCCCTTTAATTTCACTCAAAACGCGCTCAAAACTGGCTAATCACACTCATTTAATTTCCTTCCAAAAGCATTCCAAAATCATGCGATGATTCAATATCTAGAATCCCAAACCATATTAGAACACTAATATTCAATTCAAATCTTCGTTAACAGCGCAACTGTTTGAAACCTTGCCTAGCTTTGATTATTCCTAAACATGTATACTCGCCTTCAGTCCGTTATAAATGTTCTATGTTCACAGGTTCAAATACCGTTTGGTACTATCGGGAGGCTTGTTCAAAGTCTAAAAAGCCATTCTTTATCTCAGATCCAATAGAATAGCATAGGCAAGCAACTGTACAGCCTAACTAAGTAAGATTCAATGATTTTACCTGTCAGTTAAATTAGTCTCCCACACTGATTTACGCCGTTTTATTGCTTCTTCCAAATTAAAGAACTGTACCGATTCAATGTCTAATCAATCTATTCTTGATTTAGCTCAAACTTATAGTCAAATAAAGATTTTTTTAGAATCAAAGAAACAATTCAGATATATCATCCAAGGGTAAAAATTACACGCAATATTACAAGTGGTCCTTATCAAATTGAGAGTAGAATACAAAATAGTTGCCTAAAGTATACTATAGGAAAGCAAGCTATCGTATTTCTAAAAAGTTACGGATAAGAATATCGTCGAATTGGCAAGATGAATGGTTTTGGATAGATTTTTGAACGAAATTGAATGAGTGAGATGAGTGAGTTTCGAGCGAAACTGAAGGGATGTAATCCAATATCGCAAATTTTGTTCAGAATGAACAAAATTAGCGATATTAATTACTTCCTTAAAAAATATGTAAACAAATTCTATTCATAACTTCCTATTGCTTCAAGAACCAGTCAGATGCTTAAAAAATCAATTTTGTCAGCGAAATCTCGATTTCGAGTGTAGTTGTTGATCTGATTTGGCTCATTGGTGGTTAGCGCTCTAGGCTCGTAACCTGGTAGTTGCGGGTTCGAGCCCCACCGAAGACGGGAAGTGCATTTTGGCAGGACACTTTACAGACAGGGCCCCAGTCCACCCAGCTGTAAAAGTGGGAAGCATTGATTAGAAACCATTGTGTTATATATGTCGTATATAAATATCGCTAAATGAAATGAAGAACAAATAGATGCTGAAGCTACGATGTTTATTAAAGAACTGAACTACAGTTACAATAGTAACAGAGACTATATAGAATACATTCCAGTAATATGATAGTCAAAAATTAAAGGTGGTACTGTATAGTACAAGGAGTATAGAATGAATACACAACAATCTCCCCCTTCAAATTAAAAGTCATAAATTTTGAAGTTTCAAAAATCAAAATTTTTAAACTAGAGTGAATATAAAATATTAACCAAAAACTGTGCACATACTGCTTTAACTTCAGGTTCTTGATAAACAAGTAATTAATTATCTGTTAAATTCCAATGTTCCAGCTGGACTTAGTTAATGGCACTTTATCAGCAGTAATCACAACTAAACAAGACAACAAGTACCTGTTAATTACATCGTTAATCGGTCGGGCGGTTTTCTGACCCTTGTAGGATATCGTCTTTCTGCTGTAATTCGGATACTCCCACTTTTATCATAATTTGTAATTTCAGACTTGTCTTTATTATCATTGTTTTCAAATGACTTGGGGTCTGTACTTTGTACATTTGGACTCTGGTCATTTTCTGGAATCTTGACACTTGACAGTAATGGTGTAGGTAAACTCTTATCACTCGAGGTTGGCAAGGGTTGGTCAATTAACTCAGATTTTCTGATTTGATCTGCGTGCCTTTTCCACCTTAACCCATTACCTACATCAATTGTGTACATTAACGGTCCATCACGCGATACGATAGAGCCTTGTAACCATTTTTGATTACCTCTGTAGTCACGAACTAACACATTTTGACCAATGTCAAATTCACGTAATTTTCTTTGATCATTCAAAGCTAATTTCATTTGCGAATTTGTAACATGTGTTTGCGTATTGGGCTTAATCAAATCTAACCTTGTCCTTAGGTTTCTACCTAAAAACATCTTAGAAGGCGTTTCTCCGGTTAGAGAATGAGCAGTATTTCTATATCGTAATAGAAAAGTGTTGATCTTCAAATTCAGATCATTTGAAGTCATAGTCATAGCTCGCATACTCGTTTTGAATGTACCCACGAATCGTTCTGCTAAACCATTTGTACTGGGTTTAAACGGCGCTGATCTTAAATGTAAGATTCCGTTATCTTTCATGAACTTTTGAAATATTTCGCTGGTAAATTGGACACCATTGTCAGAGACTAATTGCTTAGGTAATCCATTTCGCGCAAATATTGATCTAAGTTCTTCTACCGTTCTTTCGGCTGTAGTCGATTTCATAACTACAATTTCGGGCCATTTCGAATGCGCATCAACTATGATTAAGAACATCTTGTTTAGGAAAGGACCTGCAAAATCAACATGAATCCGTTCCCATGGCGATGTCGGCCATTCCCATGGATGTAAATTACTTGAATGTGGTGCTTTTTGATGCATTTGGCAACCCGTGCATTGGTTGACCAAATTCTCAATATCATTGTCAATTCCTGGCCACCATACATAACTTCTGGCAAGACTTTTCATCTTTACAATACCAGGGTGACTTGCATGTAACAAATCTAAAATTTGTTTTCGTAACTTAGTAGGTATAACTACGCGTATTCCCCACATTAAACATCCTCTATGAATTGATAATTCATTTCTACGATTGTAAAACGTTTTCAACATAGGATTTTCTAATGGATAAATCCAACCATTTTGCGTATTTTCAAGTACACGCGACAAAATATTTTCGCGTTGAGTTTCCCGTTTAATTTCTTCATTCGTAACAGGAAGTTGCTCAATTTGCATAGCATAAAAGGTTTCCTCTCCATCTTCAGTGCAATCTGAAGTGTGCGATGGTAAGGGTAACCTTGACAAACCATCAACATTTCCATGTTTCAGAGTATTTTTGTATTCTATGTCATAGTCAAAACCTGACAAAAATACTGCATATCTCTGAACTCGCGCAGCCGTCGTAGTTGGAATGTTTTTCTTAGGATTGAAAATTGACAATAAGGGTTTGCAATCGGTAATGAGGGTGAATTTCCTACCGTATAGATAAGGATAGAATTTCTTTACTCCCCAATAAATTGCAAGTGATTCTTTATCAATTTGTGCATACCTTTGCTCGGTTTTAGTCAATGACCTTGAAGCATATGCAACTGGTTTCTCTTCACCATTTTTCATGACATGTGACAAAATTGCAGATACACCATACGGACTTGCATCTGTTGCTAATCTTACAGGTAATTTTGGATCATAATGCGTAAGCACTGGCTCAGATGTAATTAATTGCTTTGACTTTTGGAATGCGTCTTCACATTTCTGTGACCAATTAAATCTTTTGTTTTTCTCAAGCAATTCATTCAGTGGTTTGATAACAGTGGATAAATTGTTTAAGAATCTGTGATAGTAATTCAATAGACCCAGATAAGCTCGCAATGTCGAGACATTATGTGGTCTTGGACTGTTCAAAACTGCATCTACCTTGTTTTTGCTCTTCCATAAGCCATGTTTATCAATTTCATGCCCACAATACTCTATTCTATCTTGGAAAAATGAACATTTATCTTGATTTAGTTTCAAACCAAATTGATCTAATCTTGACAATACAGTGTCTAACGTTTGCAAATGTAACTCATCGGTTTCACCTGTAATAACCATGTCATCCAAAATACATTGAACACCATTTATTCCCTGAAGAATTTGTTCAATTGTTCTTTGCCATATCGCGGGTGAAGCTGAGACACCATATGCTAATCTCTCCATAGCATATAACCCTTTATGCGTATTTAAAGTTAGTACTTTTTTACTGGCTTCGTCCATTTCTAGGTGTAGATACGCCTGTCTTAAATCCAATTTAGTGAACTTTTGACACGGTGACAAATTAGCAAATATATCCTCTACACGTGGTAACGGATACCTATCTACATCCAATGCTTGATTTACAGTCACCTTATAATCCCCACAAATACGAATTTTTCCCGTAACGGGTTTCACTATTGGCACTATAGGCGTAGCCCATTCACTAGTATTGACCTTGGAAATAATTCCTTGACGCTCCAGATTATCCAGCTCCTCCTCAATCTTCGGTTTCAGAGCGTATGGTACTGGTCTAGCCTTCATAAACTTCGGTTTTGCGTCATCGCGTAACTGTAAAGATCCTTTTAAACCCTTAACTTTACCAATACCGTCACTGAATATAGAGCTGTACTTAGATAAGATACGTGTAAGCTTTTCATTTGTACCTACAGTTTCATTCATCAATATCTTATTCCAGTCCAATTTAACTTCTGCTAGCCAATCTCTGCCAAGAAGAGTTGACCCATTGCCTTTCACAACATGAAGTAGTAACGATTTTCTTTGTCCATTATAGACAACATTCACGTTTTTAACTCCAACTTGTCGAATTACTTCACCTGAATACGTTTTCAGAATTGATTTTGGGGTTTCCAATTTTATCTGCCCAAAATGTTTCTTAAAATTGGAGTAACTCATCAGACTTACGGACGACCCGGTGTCTACTTCCATCAACACTGGTTTCCCATCAATGTCTATTGTTACCTCAATTTTTGACTTCCTAGTATTCAGCGTATTCCGCGTATGCACGTGCAGCACTTCGTTTTGCTCACACTCCCTTAACGTATGAACTTCCGAACGGCATATCGGCGCAATGTGTCCCTTTTTCTGGCATTTGTAGCAGGTAGCATTCTTCAAACGGCATTTCTTGGATTTGTGATTAGTTTTGCCACAATGATCACATTTCTTAGTAGCTTGACTTGAAGCAGGCTCAGGTTGACGGGGCTTTTTCTTATTGCGAGGTTGTCGTCTTACAACAATTTTATTTGCACTCTCCCCGTTTGAAGCTCTACTGAGTTCAGCGGCATCTCTAACAGCTGTCTCCATGGCGGTTGCAATTTCGATTGCCTTGACAAGAGTCAAGTCTTTCGTCGATAACATCTTCCTTTGTATAGCCTCATCTTTGAGTCCACACACTAGCCTATCACGCAAAGTGTCATCCAAAGTTGCACCAAAGTCACAATGTTCCGACATTTTTCTGATAACTGCCACAAAGTCATTCACACTTTCTGATTGAAGTTGGTTTCTTTTATGGAAACGAAATCTCTCTGCGAATACCAACGGTTTTGGTGACAAATGTTGACTCAATATTTGACAAAGTTCGTCAAATGTTTTCTCGGAAGGTTTTTGAGGAGACGTCAAATTTCTAACAAGGGCATATGTCTTGTCCCCCAATAACGTCAACAACGCAGCAACCCTCCTCTCGTTACGAACATTATTCACAGTCAGATATTGTTCCAACCTTTCCTGGTAAACTGTCCAATTATCCGTATCAATATTAAAAGGAGAAATAGTTCCCAACAAAGCCATGATGACATGTGCACTAAAACATCAGAAAAAAGTAAATCCGAAATTCTCGTCGCCAATTTTGTTATATATGTCGTATATAAATATCGCTAAATGAAATGAAGAACAAATAGATGCTGAAGCTACGATGTTTATTAAAGAACTGAACTACAGTTACAATAGTAACAGAGACTATATAGAATACATTCCAGTAATATGATAGTCAAAAATTAAAGGTGGTACTGTATAGTACAAGGAGTATAGAATGAATACACAACACATTGCCTCTCTCTATGTTAAGGATAATATATGAAATAAGTTAGGACAACGATGGAAATAAGAGCAATTCGACCCTTTATCGTGTTATCCTCGAGTAAAAATAATAAATAAAAAAGATAATGAAATATCCTTTGTAGTCACTTTGGGGCTTTTTTTTAAACAAGAGGGCCATAGTGGCCCTTAATCGCTCACCTGAATGAACTGTCTAAATTTTTCAAAAGAAGTATGAGAAATAGAATGATGAATGACTAAGCTAAACAAAGCTGTTGCTTCTATACAACTTGAGAATCCTTTTTTACAATTCTAAGGTTGACTAACAAGGATTTTAATAATTGATTTCGTGACCTAGTTTTTGACCACAGATGACCCAAGTTCGATCTCATCCGAGATTTCATCTAGACAATCATTCTGACCAAATTTCAGGTTGATCGGTCAATAAAAGTGGCAACTAGAGTGCCTACAAGGTTTTTCTAAGATTTGACCCTGTGACCTTGTCTTTGACCCAAGTTGACCCAATTTCAAAGTCATTCGAGATTTTACCAAGACAATCATTCTGACCAAATTTCAGGTTGAACGGGCAAAAAATGTGGCCTCTAGAGTGCATACAAGGTTTTTCTTAGATTTGACCCCGTGACCTAGTTTTTGACCCAAGTTGACCCAATTTCGAACTCGACTGAGATTTCATCAAGACAATAATTCTGACCAAAATTCAGGTTGAACGGGCAATAAATGTGGCTTCTAGAGTGCATACAAGGTTTTTCTAAGATTTGACCCTATGACCTAGTTTTTGACCCCAGTTGACCGAATTTTAAACTCGTCTGAGATTTTATCAAGACAATCATTCTGACCAAATTTCAGGTTGATCGGGCAAAAAATGTGGCCTCTAGAGTGCATACAAGGTTTTTCTTAGATTTGACCCCTTGACCTTGTTTTTGACCCCAGTTGACCGAATTTTAAACTCGTCTGAGATTTTATCAAGACAATCATTCTAACCAAAATTCATGTTGAACGGGCAAAAAATGTGGCCTCGAGAGTGCATACAAAGATTTTCTAAGATTTGACCCTATGACCTAGTTTTTGACCCCAGTTGACCGAATTTTAAACTCGTCTGAGATTTTATCAAGACAATCATTCTGACCAAAATTCAGGTTGATCGGTCAATAAAAGTGGCAACTAGAGTGCCTACAAGGTTTTTCTAAGATTTGACCCTGTGACCTTGTCTTTGACCCAAGTTGACCCAATTTCAAACTCATCCGAGATTTTACCAAGACAATCATTCTGACCAAATTTCAGGTTGAACGGGCAAAAAATGTGGCCTCTAGAGTGCATACAAGGTTTTTCTTAGATTTGACCCCGTGACCTAGTTTTTGACCCAAGTTGACCCAATTTCGAACTCGACTGAGATTTCATCAAGACAATAATTCTGACCAAAATTCAGGTTGAACGGGCAATAAATGTGGCTTCTAGAGTGCATACAAGGTTTTTCTAAGATTTGACCCTATGACCTAGTTTTTGACCCCAGTTGACCGAATTTTAAACTCGTCTGAGATTTTATCAAGACAATCATTCTGACCAAATTTCAGGTTGATCGGGCAAAAAATGTGGCCTCTAGAGTGCATACAAGGTTTTTCTTAGATTTGACCCCTTGACCTTGTTTTTGACCCCAGTTGAACGAATTTTAAACTCGTCTGAGATTTTATCAAGACAATCATTCTGACCAAAATTCATGTTGAACGGGCAAAAAATGTGGCCTCGAGAGTGCATACAAAGATTTTCTAAGATTTGACCCTATGACCTAGTTTTTGACCCCAGTTGACCCAATTTCGAACTCGACCCAGATATCATCAAGACAATCATTCTGACCAAAATTCAGGTTGATCGGGCAATAAATGTGGCTTCTAGAGTGCATACAAGGTTTTTCTAAGATTTGACCCTATGACCTAGTTTTTGACCCCAGTTGACCGAATTTTAAACTCGTCTGAGATTTTATCGAGACAATCATTCTGACCCAATTTTAGGTTGATCAGGCAAAAAATGTGGCTTCTAGAGTGCATACAAGGTTTTTCTAAGATTTGACCCTATGACCTAGTTTTTGACCCCAGTTGACCGAATTTTAAACTCGTCTGAGATTTTATCAAGACAATCATTCTGACCAAATTTCAGGTTGATCGGGCAAAAAATGTGGCCTCTAGAGTGCATACAAGGTTTTTCTTAGATTTGACCCCTTGACCTTGTTTTTGACCCCAGTTGACCGAATTTTAAACTCGTCTGAGATTTTATCAAGACAATCATTCTGACCAAAATTCATGTTGAACGGGCAAAAAATGTGGCATTGAGAGTGCATACAAAGATTTTCTAAGATTTGACCCTATGACCTAGTTTTTGACCCCAATTGACCCAATTTCGAACTCGACCGAGATATCATCAAGACAATCATTCTGACCAAAATTCAGGTTGATCGGGCAATAAATGTGGCTTCTAGAGTGCATACAAGGTTTTTCTAAGATTTGACCCTATGACCTAGTTTTTGACCCCAGTTGACCGAATTTTAAACTCGTCTGAGATTTTATCAAGACAATTATTCTAACCCAATTTTAGGTTGATCGGGCAAAAAATGTGGCTTCTAGAGTGCATACAAGGTTTTTCTAAGATTTGACCCTATGACCTAGTTTTTGACCCCAGTTGACCGAATTTTAAACTCGTCTGAGATTTTATCAAGACAATCATTCTGACCAAATTTCAGGTTGATCGGGCAAAAAATGTGGCCTCTAGAGTGCATACAAGGTTTTTCTTAGATTTGACCCCTTGACCTTGTTTTTGACCCCAGTTGACCGAATTTTAAACTCGTCTGAGATTTTATCAAGACAATCATTCTGACCAAAATTCATGTTGAACGGGCAAAAAATGTGGCCTCGAGAGTGCATACAAAGATTTTCTAAGATTTGACCCTATGACCTAGTTTTTGACCCCAGTTGACCCAATTTCGAACTCGACCGAGATATCATCAAGACAATCATTCTGACCAAAATTCAGGTTGATCGGGCAAAAAATGTGGCTTCTAGAATGCATACAAGGTTTTTCTAAGATTTGACCCTATGACCTAGTTTTTGACCCCAGTTGACCCAATTTCAAAGTCGTCCGAGATTTTATCAAGACAATCATTCTGACCCAATTTTAGGTTGATCGGGCAAAAAATGTGGCTTCTAGAGTGCATACAAGGTTTTTCTAAGATTTGGCCCTGTGACCTAGTTTTTGACCCCAGTTGACCCAATTTCGAACTCGTCCAAGATTTTATCAAGACAATCATTCTGACCAAATTTCAGGTTGATCGGGCAAAAAATGTGGCCTCTAGAGTGAATACAAGGTAAATGTTGACGACACACGACGGACGACGGACGACGGACGACGAACGACGGACGACGGACATCCACCTAACCCCAAAAGCTCACCTTGAGCACTTCGTGCTCAGGTGAGCTAAAAACGGTTTGAGTGAATTTTGTCCAAATGAAAGGAGCGCCGAGTTAGCGATTCAGAATGGTTTTGATTTTGATGAATGTAAGTTTCATGATGTTACTGACTGGATCGGAAATTTTGGAGTTGGAAGGATGGGGTAGGAAATCGGAGCGATGGGTTCAATGGGCATGCGTTCGACCAAACCTTGTAAATGAGACCATCCCGATAGTATGCCTACAACAAGTGACTGTAATACGGGGTAATTTAGATTGGTGAAAAATCAAGAGGACCAAGATGGTCCTAGGT
Organism: Fragum whitleyi; assembly: GCA_948146395.1. NCBI lineage: Eukaryota > Metazoa > Mollusca > Bivalvia > Cardiida > Cardiidae > Fragum > Fragum whitleyi. The sequence goes on along the minus strand of OX411543.1, from coordinate 9,682,282 downwards.
CGCTCACCTGAGTCTCTTTGACCCCTTGGACATCACATTAATTAGATAGGCAGATGTCAAAACAAGATAATTGCCTAAGTTCAATACCATGGAATGTTTTCAGCGAAGAGCAAGACAGATATGCCTTTTTGCTCTCTGATTCTATGTAAAAAGGGATGCACCCGGGTGGACCCCAAATGAAACCCCAGGGTCTTGATATGAACAAACTTGGAAGAGGTCCATAAGATGATGCCACATACTAAATATGAAAGCTTTCTGAATACTGGTTTCAGAGAAGAAGATTTTTGAAGGTTTTCCTATTTTCGCCCTTCGTGCTCAGATGAGCTGAAAGGGATGCGCCCGGGTGGAGCCCAAATATGACCCAAAGGGATTTATATGAACAAACTTGGTAGGGGCCAATAGATGATGCTACATACCAAAAATGAAAGCAGTGTGCCCTCTGGTTTCGATTAAAGAAGATTTTAAAAGATTTTCGCTCTTAAATTCTATGTAAAAAGGGTTGCGCCCAGGTGGAGCCCAAATATGATCCTAGGGTCTTGATATGAACAAACTTGGTAGAGGTCTACTAGATGATGCTATATACCAAATATGAAAGATGTCTGCCTTCTGGTTTCATAGAAAAAGATTTTTGAAGATTTTCATTTTTTACCCTTCGTGCCAATAAGAGATAAAGGGATGCGCCCGTGCAAAGCTCAAAAATGACCCAAGGGTCTTGATATAAACAAACTTGGTAGAGGCCCACTAGGTGATGCTGCATACCGAATATGAAAGCTGTCTGCCATCTGGTTTCAGAGAAGAAGATTTTTAAAGATTTTCGCTCTTTGATTCTATGTAAAAAGGTGGGCCCAGGCAAAGCCCAAAAATGACCCTAGGGTCTTGATATGAACAAACTTGGTAGAGGTCCACTAGATGATGCTACATACCAAATATGAAAGCTGTCTGTCTTCTGGTTTCAGAGAAGAAGATTTTTAAAGATTTTCATATTTTCACCCTTTTTGTTAAGGGTAAAGGGAAAGTTAAAGGTGGAGTTCATTTTTTTGAACAACTTTGATAAAGCTCGACCCAAGGAACATCTCTGCCAAGTTTCATCAAGATTGGCCCACTGGTTTAGGAGGAGAAGATGTTTAAAGAAATTAAGGACGACGCACGACGCACGACGGACGACGGACATTCTACGATCACAATAGCTCACCTTGAGCACTTCGTGCTCAGGTGAGCTAAAAATCAAGTTAAAGCTAACACCAAAAGATACATATATAATACGTACTTAGTGTTTCGTATGAGAAAAAATATCTTACTAGGTCGGGAGAATTGATAAGTGTCGAGGCCCTGCCGAGACAATTATCAATTCTCACAACCAAGTTAGATATTGTTTTCATACAATACACTAAGTACGTATTATATTTATCTTATAACCTCTATTTGTCTTGTTTTCGTAGATGTTTCTAACAGAAATGTAAGCTTCTAAAAATAATCGCATTGTATCATTATTCTAAAAATAAGTATGTGATATCATAAAAAATAACATACGGGATGTTATCACACGGATATTTGTATAGTTATAAGATAAAATGAATTTTACTTTTAATTCTGTTTTATAATTCCTCTTTCTTAAAATCATTTTCATATACCTTACTGTTAGTTTCTCGATACAGGTAGTTTGTGTTGTATTCATTATATCATTTTTTCTTCTAATCAAAGGAAAAAAAATGATTCGAGAATCGAGTTTTTGTTACCTTTTTTCCGCTAAAAGACACATAATGAGGAACAAACCAACATAGTAGATTTAGTGTATATTTCCACACAACATTTTTTTTCGATAAACACTACTCAAAAGTTACAAGCGGCCACCTTACCTTTCCCCATTTTTCACACAATTTTTACTTTTATCTAGAAATGTGAACTTTGTCTTTCAAAAGAGTGACCATTTAGTCATCATCCTATCTAATTGTGTTGTAAAATCATGCACCAGTTTGTCCTAAAAACGAAAATTAAATGCATGTACCCTCAAATTCAAAAGTCATCAAAATGATATCAGTGGTACAACGCATGTGGACTCCATAAAATGTTGAGAAATGCCACAACTTGCTATGCAATCCTAAGCCTAACAAGAAATGTCAAAAATATCTCACCCACCTATATTAACTTTGAAATCGAGGACAATCCTACTTTCGTTTGGTTTTAAAACATTTCTTGTTGAATGCATGCGGAATTTATAACATATGACCAAAAAAGCAAGTGGCCGCTTAGGAGTTTTGAGGAGTGTAGATCTACTTCAAGTTAATTCAGTGCAGTAGGAATCCTGTAAAGTAACTCCAAACATGGTGTATATAAAATGGTCTTGTTCCCCAAGCTCCGTGTTTTTCTACCTTAACAACGTCACCTTTATCAAGCTGAGTAACAATATCTCCGCCGTCAGTTCCAACACCAGGCCCGTTGACATAGAGGAGAAGTAATTTTTCTTTGCTAGTATTCTTGCACATGACAATCTCCAGTGCACGATTGTGTCCGCCTGCGATATGGACGTGGAAAAAATAGATACCATTTACCGGAGCAGTAAATTCACCAGTTTTACAGGAGTACGCCTGACCAACATTCAAACTAACATCACCAAATACGATCGTTTGCCATGGCTTAATATCATCATATGATTGACCCCATTTAATCCTAGCTGCAAAGGAGATATCTGGTATATTGTACTTTTCGACTGTTTCTTTCAGCTCCGTTTTAAATTCATCTAGTTGTATTAAAACAGATTCGATAATAGTTTCCTCTGATTTGCCACAAATATCAGCCATCTCCGATTTCCATTCATCGATGATGGCATGGTCCACCATTCTTGAGTTAAGTAAACGAACATCGTTCCGGATGCTCTTAACCATTTGTTCCATTTCATGCTTGTTTATCTTAAGCGTTAGAATATCCCCCTTCACATCATTTAGGGCAACTTCGTTCTCTGAAAGTGACTTGTATGTTTTATGGATTTCATACTCCATCTCCTTTCTCATTTTCTTCTCTGAAGCAAATGCGTGAACAATACTGTCCGTAAATACATTTTTACGCATTTGAGCTTCTACTTGTCTCTGTATTTCTAACGCAAAGTTATCTTTTGTTAAATAATCAATGTATAACTTGAACTTGTTATCAACATATTCGTTTAATTTAACATCAATATAATTCTGTAATTGTGGTTTGATATTTTCAATTACCCGACACTCATATTCACATTCTTTGTCGTTGCGTAGCATTGTTTGAACATTTTGTAAAGATTCTGCAATCTTCTCCAACGTCGCTGATGACCCTGTTTTGATAAATAAAATCACAAACATCCAAGTAAAATCCATTTTTTATTCGACTATCGGACCATCGGTCTAAAATATCTTGAAGATCAGTCTGGGCTTGTTCATTAAACAGATATTATAAACTAATATAATCTCTGTACATTTGCCAATTATTTAGAACCATGGAATACCTGGCTATAACATTCATCTATGTTATTATATCTCTTACAGTTGGAAACATCTTGAAATTGATAGTCAGTCCGCTCGAAACTATTTCAATCATTCACGCATAGCTCCATTCAATCATTCCAAATACTCATTCAAACCATTCAAAAACGCACCAGAATCACTAAAACAAAATCTACAACAGCATTCAAATCATCAAAAAAGCAACAGCAACAACAACAAAAACATAATTTCACTGACTTGTTTGTTAATGAAAGCGTCTGATTGATTCATGAAGACATAGAAATATATTTGAATAAATTGTATGTGTGTTTTTTTTTTTTATTACAGGGAGTTAATGAATATCGCTAATCCCGTTTAAGATGAACGAGGGTATTGTATAGCCCCCTTAAATTTTATTCTAAACTCACTTATCCACCCATTCAATTGCATTCTAAATAAATTATAAACGTTATTATCTCTTCTAGGCTTGGTAAGATTAGACATAGAGTAATTATCAAATTTAACAAGAAAATATTCACAAGTGACTCATCCATCTTTTTTACAGTGAAACATCGTGAAAATGACAAATACCTTTGTCACAATAATCAAAATTACTCACTCAGTGCTCAATTCATTCATTACAAACACCCTCTCAAACCATTCAAAAACGCTCCGAAATTGTTAAAAAGCACATTTCCATTTATTTGATACAATCATTCCATGATTTTTTCGCTGGTGTGGGTTTTAAGCGTCAATTTTGTTCATGAAGACATGAAAATAGAAAAGTACGCACAGTTTATTAAAGGGGGGGGGGGGGGGTGAAAAATCCGATGCGGACGAAATTAGCGATATTGTTTTACTTCCCTTGAATTTCACTCAAATCTCGCCCCTTCCACTTATTCATTTTCAATTTCATTCTTAAATCGTTCCCATATCATCTCCCTGGTCAATTACAGGATGTTTCTAACTGTATTATTAACAGAAACTTGCAAGCGAATCAAATATTTTTGCAATACCTGACTGGTAAAAAGTATGTAATTCAGTTAGAAATATGGTGGAATTGACAAGTTGAAAGATTTGGAAGGAATTTGGAATGGGTTTGAATGAGTGTGTGTGGCGAGTTTAGAATGAAATTTAAGAGAAGTAACCAATATCGCTGATCTAATCCATCAAGAATGAAATAAGCAACATTCATTTACCCCATTCCATCAAAGCGCTGAGAGCACTGGAGTTGGACGTTTCTGGTGGCATTGTGGTGATACAGTAATAAAACGAGACCAAAAGAAATTATCCATGTAAACAAGTGATAAATGTAAAATGTTTCGACCCAAGATCGGCAAGTTTCAATGTTAATGCAAACTTTATAGTAATTACAATGTTTGTTTTTGTTTACTTCTTTTTGTTAAGCCTATGTTTACGGTTCAAAATGCGATTGGAATATCACATTAACACCTTAGGTTTATTTTTTTATGAAAAATGTGCGACCCGTCATGCAAAAAAGGAGCTCCCGGAAAAGAATTTGAAAAAAAATAGATCGTTCCTTTCTGAATGGCGGGTCACATAGTATTCAGGGGCATCCAACCCTTTTTACTCTAGATGAGTTGTTTACTTCACATTTAATATAAAATTGCCTCTAAATGTAAAAGTAACTAAAAGTGTGCTTATGAGAATTCGTGATAGATTAGTAACTTTAATGTACATATCCACAAATAGCACCAAACAACTATATTGAAAGGAACGAATGAAATCTCGCAAATACAGCTGCGGCTTCAATGTTAATGATATCATAGAAATTCTATGTCTCAAAACGCAGGCCTACAATTCTTTATCTAAATATAGTGTATTCGATAAAATATGAATTGCAAGACACTGTTTTGCTTGTGTTGATTCTTCTCATATTTTTTCACGAAGCATTATCATAAATCATTAGTTGAAAATCGAATATTTCTTGTATGCCTGTCAGCATTTGGGAGAGAAAAAAAATGAATGAAAGACCTAGAGATTGTCAAAAAAGGGGTTAATAGGCAAAGCGCCCGTGTTCTAAATATTTTAAAATTGTGTTCAACGGTTGATTAGAAATCCGCTATCCGCGGGACCGCTATAGGCAGGTCTAATGCTATGGAAAATATATCAAATTTTTAGATGTAGACAATGTATGCATGTCTAAAAATGGCTCTTTATTGTTTGAAGTTGTCCGGAGAATCAATGTCGTAACTCCGTACATCACGCGCGGTATCTGACGTCATTTGGTCTCCGGGCCCGGTAAAGCGCAAAACCTCCCGAGAAAGGCACTGAGTATTTCCCCTCGGGGTGTACCAACTCAGAAGGTATTGCTTTTTAATATCCACGACAGGAGACTTCTTTGCGAATGCGATCGTTTTCCGTTACCCGTGAAATAAAAGAAAGAAGAAAACAAACCGAATTGTAAAAAACAAATGTTACGTGCCAATGTAACACGAACAAAGAAGCCAGCAACAAACTTTACAATTAACAATATTTATGACAATATGAAATTAATACAAAAACAATTTACAATACCTTGAATGTTTAATCCTAAAGTTTTAATTTTAGATCCAATTCAATTAAGTTCCTGGTCCACAAATAATAAGTCCAATAATATCCGAATTTAAAATTAAACACGCTTTCAAACACACTTTTAAGATAACGAGAAATCCCCTTTTAGTTTAACACAGTACTACTAAATGAAACCATAAGTCTAAATCAAGTGAACCAAGAATGCTGTAGGAACCCCTTTATATAATACTATAGAACAATCTGGAATAGTATAGAACATAAGAATACTCTAGAGTCTGAATCACTTTCTAAAAGGCCTTTCTAGAAAGATCTACAATCTTCTACATATATATTACCTTAAAGTGTCAAGAGATATTGGAAAATTCCCAGACTAATTCTAAAAATAGACATAGTAAATATCATTAGGTTTATTTATAGTATATATATAACACTTTCCCCCTTGAAAGAAAAAAGAAAGGTTTATGAAATAAATCTTTCTTTTTGCATTATCATTAGCATATACAATGATAATATACATCACATAATTGATAATATCATGATTCGGTGCAACATTTCAGCACATCTAGCATGAAAATACAAACAATTTTCATCAAAAGAATTGAAAAAGAGTTATATATGCAAACATACATACATATATACAAAAAATATAGTAAAATGTAACTGTTAAATTCAATGTTTATATTAAAGATAAGACAATTCAAAATTTTAGACTCTTGACAGAGCATCTGGTATAATGTTGTCTTTTCCATTAATGTGTCTTACATCAAGATCAAATTCTTGAAGTGACAAACTCCACCTCAATAATCTTTGGTTCTTACTCTTAAGTTTGTGAAGAAAACTTAAGGGATTGTGGTCACTGAATACAACTATAGGAGAAGTTGCAGATGTTAAATAAACTTCAAAATGTTGGATTGCCAAAATCAGAGCAAGACATTCCTTTTCAATGGTGGAGTAGTTTTTCTGATGTTTGTTTAATTTTTTAGAATAATAACAAACTGGACGATCTATACCATCATCGTCTTTTTGCTAAAGAACAGCACCAATACCAACATCACTTGCATCAACAGCTAATTTGAAACATTTGTCAAAATCAGGTGCTGAAAGAACTGGTGTGCTCTTTAGTATGGCTTTTAAGCGATCAAAGGCAACTTGACAGTTATCATTCCATTTGAACTTAACGTTTTTCTTTAATAAGTTTGTTAAAGGTTCAGCTATTATAGAAAAATTCTAACAAAACTTTCTATAGTAGCCAGCCATACCAAGATATCGCATCAGTTGCTTTTTAGTAGCAGGCACAGGAAACTCAGAGATAGCATTGACCTTAGATTCTAAAGGTTTAACTTGACCCTGTCCCACAAGATGTCCTAAGACAGTAACAGTAGCATGACAAAATTCTGTTTTTCCAAGATTAATAGTCAATTTTGCATCACTGAGACGGTCGAAGAATTGTTTAATTCTTTGAAGGTGGTCACTCCATGTATCTGTATAGATGATGACATCATCAATGTATGCGTCACAGCCATCTAAGCCAGCTATAACCATATTTACAAGCCGCTGAAACGTCGCAGGAGAATTTTTCATCCCAAACGGCATAACTTTGTACTGGTACAGACCAGTTGGAGTAGCAAATGCTGATACTTCTTTAGCCCTATCAGTGAGCGGAACTTGCCAGAATCCTTTGAGAAGGTAAAATTTGGTGACATATTTAGAATTACCGACTTTGTCAATACAGTCATCAATTCTTGGTATAGGAAAAGAGTCAGTTTTTGTCACAGAGTTCACTTTTCGATAGTCAGTACACATTCTGTATGTTCCATTTGGCTTTGGAACTAATATACATGGTGAACTGTAATTACTTTGGCTGGGTTCAATAAAATCATTCTCCAATAAGTAATTCACTTCATCTTGAAGGGCTTTTTGTTTCACTGGATTCATTCTATAATGATGTTGTTTTATTGGTTGAGAATCTTCCACAATGACATCATGATATATTTTATCAGTTCTTGTTGGGATGTCAGGAAACAAGTGTTCATATTCATTAATCAACTGTTTCAGCTCTTCTCGTTGAGATGGCTCCAAATGTGAAAGTTTGTCGTCAAGATTCTTTAGTATTTCAGAGTTCTCAAGTTTAGGTGGACCAGGAACGGATTTTTCACTAAAGTCTGAATTAACTTCTGATTCAATCACATTTGATTCTTGTGGGACAGTGTTTACAACTGTAACCGGTTTTGAAATAGAGCTATCTCTGTCAAAATACTTTTTTAACATATTCACATGACACATTTGTTTATTTTTACGCCTTCCAGGAGTATTGATAATATAATTCAAATCACTTGTTTTCTTATCAATAGTATACGGGCCATAATATCTTGCCTGTAAGGGTCGGCCAGGTATTGGCAAAAGAGCAAGGACTTTATCACCTGGTTCAAATTTCCTATCAACACTATGCTTGTCATATCTTGCCTTCATTTTGCTCTGAGATGATTTAAGATTTGACCTAGCAACCTCACATGCCCTAGACAGTTTATTTCTGAAGTCAGAAACATACTGTAACAAGTTCAAGGGTGTTTCATCATCAGCAAGAAATTTCTCTTTTAAGAGTGTTAATGGCCCACGAACAGAATGACCAAAAACTAACTCAAAGGGGCTAAAGCCAAGAGATTCTTGAACAGATTCTCTGACTGCAAATAATAGCAAATGAATACCTTCATCCCAATTTTTCTCAGTATCGAAACAATATGACCTTATCATATTCTTTAGGGTCTGATGAAATCTTTCTAAAGCACCTTGACTTTCAGGATGATAAGCAGATGACCGATATTGCTTGATACCTAATTCATGCATAACCTGTTGGAATATGCCTGACATGAAGTTTGATCCTTGATCAGACTGAACTGATTTTGGAAGGCCAACAAAAGTAAAGAATTTGACAAGAGCCTTAATGATTGACTTTGCCTTAATGTTTCTTAAAGGAATTGCTTCTGGGAAGCGAGAAGAAGCACACATAATTGTCAACAAATATTCAGAACCTGACTTAGTTTTTGGTAAAGGACCAACGCAGTCTATTATTATTCGACTGAAAGGTTCATCAAAAGCTGGAATGGGTTGTAACCTTGCTTTTGGAATAACTTGGTTAGGTTTCCCTACCATTTGACAAGTGTGGCAACTTTTACAATATTTGGAAACGTCCGATTTAAGTCCAGGCCATAAGAAATGAGTCATAATCTTGTGATAAGTCTTGTTTACACCTAAATGACCAGACATTGGACTTTCATTGGCTATACTAAGTATTTCACGGCGATATGACTTTGGAACAACAATTTGGTGATGAACAGCCCAATCATCATCAGCTGGGACATCAAATGGTCGCCATTTTCTCATCAGAATACCATTCTTTTTATAGTAACAAACAGGATTCTGAGACATTTCTTTTTCGGGTAATGCCCTATCAATTAACTTTGAAACCTCAGGATCATTTTGCTGTTCCTGGATTAACTGTGACTTTGAATGCATTTCATGACCTTGGTCATTTGACCTTGGAGATGACTGACAAAGTTTTGACGAGTCTGTCTGAGTATCAGGCAGACTAAGATTAACAGACTTTTTAATCTCGTCATTGAAATATTGACCAACAAAAGTATCAGTTAAGTCAATATCATTTGATTTTTTCAAGGAAGCTTTTTTAGCCATACCCCGAGTTACTGCACATGACGGGTACAAATCAGGTATTTCCTGCAAAATAGGATCATCTGTTTGACCTGCATTAGGTGTGTCAGTTACAAGAGGATTAACAACAACCTTATCTCCAGCTAAGTCATTGCCTAGCAATAAATGTACACCTTTAAATGGTAAAGAATGTTTAACACCAACAACCACAGAACCAGTAACCAAATCCGAAGACAAATTAACCTTATGAAGAGAGCATTAATACCACCACACTCTACACCCTGAATAAGGACACTAGTACCAGACGAAGTCTTCTCAGATAAAGGCAGAACATCTGCTAAAATAAGAGATTGAGAAGCTCCTGTGTCTCTTAAAATTTTAATAGGGGTAGGTGGGCACATATCACCTGAAAGTGATACAAAACCATCCAACATGAACGGTTCAAAAATCTCCATACAGGAATCAGAATTTGGTTCTGCCTTAACAATTGAATTTAACTCAAAAGAAGGCTGTGATTTAGGCTGAAGGCTGGTGAGCCCTGTAGGTTTGGCTGCACTCTGTTCCTTCTTCTTTTTTAATCTAAAACATTCTGAAATAAGGTGACCTGGTTTTTTACAAAAAGTACAATGTACTCGAGATAAGGGATTTTGAACATTGGTTTCACCAGTAGACTTTGGTTTAGGTGAATTCGATTGACTAGACATGCTAGATAAATCACCAGACATAGATTTATTTTGGGGATGTGAGGAAGCAGGTTTTGCTTTATTAACGAACGAATTTTTGTGTGTAAGGTAGTAATCATCAGCTAAACGAGCTGCTTCATGTATAGTTTCAACATTTTTTTCATCTAAATGTGACTTAATGTCAGATTGAATGTAATTTTTGAATTGTTCAATTAATATAAGTTGTCTAAAATTATCATAATTTTGGTCTATTTTCTTAGAATAGCACCACCTGTCAAATAAATTTTCTTCGTTTCTTGCAAATTCAACGTTAGTCTGGCCAGATTCTTTTCTACAACTTCTAAATTGTTGTCTGTATGCTTCTGGTACCAGCTCATAACCTTTGAGAATGAGTTCTCTTACAGTATCATAATCATTGCTTTGTTCTGTTCTAAGTTGCGAATAAATATTGCGAGCTTTTCCTACTAAGACACTTTGGAGAAGTAAGGTCCATTGCTCCTTTGGCCATTTCAAGTTATTTGCAACTTTTTCAAAATGTTCGAAATATGTATCAACTTCATTTTCTTGAAATTGAGGAACAAGCCTAAAATGTTTTGTTACATCAAAATGGTCATTATACATATATCTGGGCTGATTTGCTCTATCTTGTATTTCTAATTCTTTTAATCGTAATTGAAATGCTCTTTCTTCTCTTTCCCTCTCTCTTTCTATTTCTCTCTCTTCTCTTTCTCGCTCTTCCTTTTCCCTTTCTCTCTCTTCTCTTTCTCTTTCTCTTTCTCTTTCCCTTTCTTCCATTTCCCTTTGAAATTGCCTTTCTCTTTCTTTTTCTTCAATTTCTCTTTGTGCTCTTTCTCTTTCAATTTCAATTTCTAATTGCTTTTCTTTAAATTTCCGCTCTTCTCTCTCTCTTTCTATTTCCAATTCCTTCTCCCTTTGTTGAAATTTTAACAATTCAAGATCTCTTGAGCTTGAAACTGATGGAACATCAACAATGAGAGACAGAGCCTTTTCATCAAAAATGTCCTCATCAACAAAATATTGAACCAAAATATTCTTAATTTCATGCTTTCGCAATGAGGACTTGACTTCTTTTAATTCATAATGCTTGGCAAGATTGAGCAAATCAGGCTTTTTACCCAAATTCAATAGCTCCACGGAAGGTTCGTGCGTAAATTTTTCTAAGTCAAAAGACATGGTAGCTTGTTGCTGTATTCAAACAAGAATGTAAGATTTCGATAAATAATAGTGAAAGTACACTCTAGATTTATCAAAATTGAAATATGAAATTTATTTCTTAAATAATTTTGAACACTAGATTTAAATACAGAATTTGTTTGATTTGTTTTGTTTTGTTTGTTTGTCTGATGTTCGTATCTCGAGACGAGCCCCCAAATTGTTACGTGCCAATGTAACACGAACAAAGAAGCCAGCAACAAACTTTACAATTAACAATATTTATTGACAATAATACCAGAATTATTGAAAATATGAAATTAATACAAAAACAATTTACAATACCTTGAATGTTTAATCCTAAAGTTTTAATTTTAGATCCAATTCAATTAAGTTCCTGGTCCACAAATAATAAGTCCAATAATATCCGAATTTAAAATTAAACACGCTTTCAAACACACTTTTAAGATAACGAGAAATCCCCTTTTAGTTTAACACAGTACTACTAAATGAAACCATAAGTCTAAATCAAGTGAACCAAGAATGCTGTAGGAACCCCTTTATATAATACTATAGAACAATCTGGAATAGTATAGAACATAAGAATACTCTAGAGTCTGAATCACTTTCTAAAAGGCCTTTCTAGAAAGATCTACAATCTTCTACATATATATTACCTTAAAGTGTCAAGAGATATTGGAAAATTCCCAGACTAATTCTAAAAATAGACATGGTAAATATCATTAGGTTTATTTATAGTATATATATAACACAAAAAATGAGAAACATAGACCGCGCGTCGTGCGATTTTATATACCTCGAAGTCCCCGCAACGGCATTTAGATCGGCGGAAGTATGCCTTAACTCAGTGTACTTTGACTTGCCTAAATATACGATAAGACGATTGTCTGTAGTAGACGACGTAAAGATATAAAAGTTCACAGAAAAGAGACATATTGTCTACCCGGAATATAAGCGGAGAACCCCTCAACGTAGACTTTAATTTATGCTTTCCTTCAGTTAATTTTAAGAAAACACCGCGGACTGATTTAATAATCGATTTAAGATGTTTGTGATTAAAATGCCCTTAATCCCTGTATAGCTTTATCTGAGTTACGACATTCTAGCCACAACCTAAAAAACGTTGAAATTTCTGAAAAAATGTACAGGATTGATCACCGAAGAGAGATTCGCCTGAGAAACATTGCACTTGTGACTTTGAACAACTTTGAACGAGCCAATGCCTTCCGCGTAAACACAGGTAATACGGTAGTTCGAGTATGGCGGGGTAGGCTACCGGCTATTTATAGAATACATGCACATTGTCGATAGCAGAATTAATTCTAGAAAGATATTAAAATGTCCAATTTGTTATTGGAGACCCCTCAACTGAAAGCAAATAACTAATTTTTTAGGCTCCTTTCGTAGTAAAAGTGTTAAAACCGCGGAGAGAATCAAAAAAAGACTTTTATGTGTTTGTGTCATAACTCTATAAAATCAGCCCTGCGTTCAGGATGAAAACGTTAGCGAAGCGCTTTGAGATTATACCTCGCTTTGCACGTATGTGCACGTGCAAAGTGGGGTATCATCTCAAAGCGCCCGCGAAACGTTTTATACACCCTGAACACAAGGCTATATAAAACTCTCTTCATATCTCATAATTTAATATATCGAAGCAAAACTGTTCAGAATAACTCATTTTCATTAAATGCCATCTATTTCCAAAATGTATATCGTAGACATAAAACAAAAGCAAATCGCAATCTGACGAACGAAAAGTTGTTAATTCTTACTGAATGTATGACGATCAAGCCTCCCCACCCCAACCATCACCGCTGTACTTGATTTTCTTTTTAGTTACAGTTAGTTACATCGTGAAATTGACATTCATCTCAATCAAAACCATTCTAAATCGCTCACTCAGCGCTCCAATGATTCATTCCAACAACTCACTCATACCATTCAAAAACGCTCAAACCCATTGAAAAATAAAGAATCAACAAGGTCATTCAAAGAAAATTTTGATAGATAAAAATCTCGATTTCACTGACATAATTCAAATAACAAACGTTTCATAGGTTCTTGAAGAAATAGGAAGCTATGTATAAAACTTGTTTGTATTTTTCTATTAAAGGGAGGTAATCATTATCGCAAATTATGTTCATCCTGAACACAATTTTCGATATAGGATTACCTCCTATTAAATTAACTCAAAACTCGCTCCACACACTCAATCAATTTCATTCCTTTATCATTCCGAAATCATTCACCTTGTCAATTTCACGATGTTGTTAACTGTAAATGGCGGAAAATTCCTCTGTCAACAGTTGTATCCCACATTTGAGTGGTCAACCGATTTTGGATTGCCATCGGCGTTCTTTCAATAAAAAATGTTCTGTGAAGTTTGCGTTATGATCTTCACATCGGGAACCCTCGGCGATTCTAAATAATAGACCTCAGGAATGATACACTGTAAGGGCGCATACATAAAAGCGCATCGTTTCGCAGGTCAGTTTGATGACGTCAACAACATTTACGTTCCCTTTAAGGATACTGTTGAGTCAAACAAGATAAACCAAAGAGTAAAACTTGACATGTTATAATTTGATAACGAAATGAAATATTTTAGTAGTCTACGCTTTTTTGTCAAATTCAACAAAGATGTCCCATAGACAATCGTAAAAGATTCAAATATATGTTTCCCTTGCATATTGACAAAATCATATCAAGAAGCCGAGTTATAGTGAACAACATAGTGAAATTGACAAGGTGAATGATCTTGGAGTGATTTTGGAATGAAATTAAATGAGTGTGATGAGTGAGTTTTGAGTGATATTATAGGAAGGCAATCTAGTATCGCTAATTTTGTTCAAGATGAACAAAATAAGCGATATTGATCACCCCTTTTAAGAAAATATATATACAAAATTTATAAATAGCCCCATGTTTTCTTCAAGAACAAACCAGACCCTTCAAGTTTCAATTATGTAAGCGAAATCGCGATGTTTTCTACCTATATCAATTTTGAATTTAGTAGTTGTTGATCATCCTTTTTTGTAATTTTGGAGCGTTTTTGAATGGTTCGAGTAAGTGTTTGGAAGGAACGAATGGAGCAATTTAAAGCTATGGTCACATTTACGGCAATTATCGTAGTAAGTCGTACTCCATATCACCTTAGGCAGGCCGTGTCACTAATACGTTTAACTAAGATAAAGTACATTTTAACAAAGGTGCCATCGAACAGTTTCCGTAGAAAGAAGTGCGTGCGAGTAGAAACAACTACGAAGAACTGCGTAAAAATAAGAAGTTTAATTAGATTAATTATCAATTTTAATTAATGGAATGTCGCCATTTATCTATTTCCTAAGCTCTGATATCTCTTGTTTGTCATTCTATAGATAAGAATCACGATCTTTTTAATATATCTTTGTCTTTCTCCTACATAATCATCCAATCAGAAGGCCGGATTTTGGAAATTTTTGAAGGTTTATTTCCATAAACTATCCAGCCAAGGTTTATTTTGACCATTATAACCTGAATTCGCTTTTTTGAGCATTATCGGGACCACAATATTATTGTAAACGGGGTGTATATTGATAAACCTACTGGGGAGTGACATAGGTAAATTGGCAATGCATGTGATAAATAACTATTTTAGAGCGACTTCAAATCGATGAGAAATGGCCAAGACTGTTGTCGTGGAGAACACGGTTCGAATCCCAAAATTAACAAAGTGACATATTTTTATCATTCAATTTTATTTATAGTTCGCACTATTTTATTGCTTTTGGTGGGGACTGCTTACAAGACTTTTCCCAACACGGTTTGTTAATCATATTTTCTTATCAATTTTAAAAGACGAGAGGGCGGAGAGTATAATAATATTAAAGATGTTTTAGTAGTCAAGAACTTATATAATGAAGGTGTTTCACAAATTTCATATTTTGTTTTTACTTTTTGGGGGGAGAATATGCATTTTTATAACTGAATAGGGACTTATGTCAAAGGGCTTCCTGGTGTCAAAAGTATCGAATGACAAGCTCGATTACAGTATTTTGCACTAGTCTTACGGAGGAGTATTAGGCTGCTTTCGGCATGCCCAAGACAAGAAGAGGAAGTTTGTCGAAAAGCTGCCATTAAGCGAGTAGTATTGAATATTGTTTCGACATTGAAAGGGCCTTTGAAATTCCTTAAAATGCACTGTTTGTTTAAATTTTAGTATAAAAAAATGAAAAAAAAAGATTACTAAGAAATATATATTTAAAAAGACATTTTATTACTTTAAAAGACATACATTTACACAAGAAACTCGCATACGCTAGAGAGTTCGTAAAAATGTGATTTAAAAGAACTAAAAAAATATCAATAGATAAAATCATTGATCTATGTACGACTCGAACCTATGCGCACACAATGCGGGGTTTGGTAGCTTTTGAGTACTCCATGCTAACCATTTGACCACGGGGACTTTTGATTGTATTGAGCAGCGTGTGTTTAAGTAATAGTTAAACGCTAATAATTGAAAATTAAACGATTTTAACAGCCGAAAGGAGGGAGCGTAGCGACCGACTGAGGCTGTTTAAAGCGTTTAATTTTCAATTATTAGCGTTTAACTGACTTAGTCTTTTTCCCGCGCCTTATGTTATTGACAGCATATTGCACGATTTAAACGGAATAAGCCGGATACATTTATTACAATTAAATGCCCCTTTCTTTCCAAATATGGAGGTGTTGAAATATGCACGTGAATATCGAGGCTTTTTAAGGAGACATTACAGATGATAAAATATAAAGTATAGTTTGGCTTTTTTGAGCTGTCAATGACCTCCGTTCTTTATATGAACGAAAATCTGATAATTTTCTACTCTCTATTACACGTGCTACCAAATATGTCTGATTCTAATGAGAGGTCAAGGCTCGTCATACCTCGTCTCGATAGTGTATGAATACAAACCATCAAATAGATTCGAATTCCAGCCTTCTGATTGGATGAAAAAGTAGGACAATGACTAAATCGTGTAATTTTCAATTATAAGCGTTTAACTTAGTCTTTTTATCGCGCTTAATATAATTGACAGCATATCGCATGATTTACACGGAATAAGCCGGATATATTTATTACAAAGTTAACGCCCGCTCTTTCCAAATACGGTGTTGTTGTAATATGTACGTAAATACCGAGGCTTTCTAATGAGCTATTACCGATAATAAATAATGCAGTATTAATCGTTTTTATTGACTAGACAATGACCTCCGAACTATATATGAACAAAACTATGTATACAAGGACAGATGAACTTAACCTTACAAAATAACAACTCAAATTTGGTCATTGTCAGAGAACTGCTTACTATAGATCCACAAGTTAAAGTGAGTGATTAAAGGTCAATTTTGTCTATACCTGTATAGACAAAATTGACCTTTGATCACTCACTCTAAATTGCAGAACTATAACGTTAGTAAACTAATCTGTTTAGCCATAGACAAAGACGTTATAAAAATGAAACGATAAAAAGTTTGTCGATACATACAGAAACACATAAGTACATAAATGTTTAGTTAGCGAACCAACTAAGGGTGGGTGCACCAGCCATTGAGATATAACTGCAATAGTGTTGAAATCGGGGTTGAACAACATGCAATCAAATGGACAGACCATGTCACGCACAACCAGGTCCAAATAAGAGAAGAATATGGGGTATGCAGCATGTGCACGTGTATCACGAGTTTCTCCTTTACTTTTCACGTGCTCGTTGCATATTCATGAGGGGGTAGAGTTTAGTATGTACGCATGCGTGGAATGACAAATAAACCTTGACGTTTAAATGAAATAATGATCAAAATAAACCTCAACTGGTTAGTTTATGGAAAATAAACCATCAGAAATTTTAAAAATCCAGCATTCTGATTGGATGATAAAGTAGGACAAAGACTAAATAGTATTTATCTCCAATTAACAACGGATTACTGATAGTTAACCTGCAACGTCTACAGGTAGATATTGGATTTTCCCTAAGATGTTTACAACAGCGTGTTGAGTTTATATTTCATTTAAACGTCGAGGTTTATTTGTTATGCAACGCATGCGTACAGACTAGAACCTACCCCCTCATAAATATGCAATGACCACGTGCACACCGTACAACCGGTTGCGGCGATGACGGGTGAGAGTCAACGATGACAGCATCGAACATTATGCCGAGGAGACGGTAGGTCAAATAAATTTATTCGTGTAAATAAACGATTGAAGCTTTGGTATTCTAAAGCAGATAAATGATCGTGTAAGTGTTCAGAGCTTCTATAGAATAAATCTTTTCTCATATCCCTCCCAAGTAAGGTCACAATCATTGATTATTTCAGAGGTTTCCCATGAAAAGTTACGAAATTAGACTTTATGCTCTCATATTTCGCCTATCTCTCAATAAATGCTATTTTAACTTTTACACAGCTGAAGTCTAATCATCCGTCTATATTTCATCCAAATTTGAAGCCATAATTAAAAAAAAAATAAACACACAGCGGGTCCCCAAAGACGACATGTAGTAAGAAAAATGTTGTCTCTGTAGACAGTCCGAATTTTACGGGGTTGACGTAGATGACAGAACTGAATTATATGTGATTGCCGATGTCGACAGACCCATATTCAGATTCTCGCATAAAAATGATCATTTATGGTGTCGTGTTTTTCAATAACACATCAAAACAATTTAGATCGACATACATGCTGACATTCATGTCCACTATTTTTCAAATGACGTGCCATATCGAAAAATAATTCAAGGGATTTAATGTAGGATTTCAAATACTCACAAACCAAGAAAAAACAGTTGTGATCAGACTGAATATCTCGTATACGTTTTTTACTTGTAATTCCAGTGACTTAGTATACATTCGACGAGTCAAAAAACATTTATATTGGAAAACATAGTTGGCATGTCTTTCATTATCTTTCGTTAACTTTCGATAATATCCACGAGTTCACAAGAATGATTTTTATTTTAGATAAAATAAAATCTTGCTAACATAGCCAGAGATCGAAAAAGGAGGATTATGAAAATTTAAAAAATCCGTAACTTTTCTTAAACCTATTTTTATTTTATGTAAAGGCCACTGGGCAATAGGTAAATACTTCATGTAGATATCTAAGAAAAGGTGAGCGGGAGATTCGATCTTCGGACCTCTGCACTGCGAATCCCTGACCTTATGGATATAGCTCATTCTATTTTGTTATCACCATTGGTTATATAATGTGACTTGAATGTAATGTTTGCCTATTTTTGATCCATATAAAGAAGTGGGTTTCGAATACTGAAGAAGGTAAGCAGGAGTATTAAATGCGCCACAGGCCAACAATGTTATACATGTATATAAACACATTTGTTTACAAATATAAACAAAAATGGTGATTAAGGTCCTAAATCTATTTCCTTATAATAACGCTTTCTGACGCTTAACAATAAAAATGCATAAAACGAAGAAGAAGAAGAAGATAAAGAAGAAGAAGTAGTTGATTAGATTTCCACCATTAAATCAGTGTTTAAAGT
The DNA here is from genome assembly GCA_948146395.1 of Fragum whitleyi. NCBI lineage: Eukaryota > Metazoa > Mollusca > Bivalvia > Cardiida > Cardiidae > Fragum > Fragum whitleyi. The sequence goes on along the minus strand of OX411543.1, from coordinate 9,663,232 downwards.
CAGTTTCAAATGCATAGGATGTTTTTTATTTGAACTTAAAACAAGGTGTTGGATTATTTTTCAGAACATGAAAAGGATAGGTTTACAAAATTGAAATACACGCTTCATGCGTGAATCACTGACATGCATATCAAATGCTAGAAACACATGTGTTATTTTTATCGAAGCAACAATCTTAAAAAGGCGCACATGTTCCTCGAAAAAAACTAACCGCTTCTGAAGTTTAGACATTCCAAATCACGAGATCAAAATCCATTCAATTTGACACTCGCAGAGGGAGTTTTATTAAAATTAAGCAATGTTTTTTCGGGATGAAAAATGCCACATGGAAAAGAAATTTCACATTTTACTAAGGCGTTTTTTCTTGGCGGCAGTATGAAATAAAGTGTAAAAGAACACATCACAAAGCACATGTTTTGTTACAAGGGTCAACGTAAAACTCCTTTCAAATTGTCCTAAATTTGTCAACTTTTAAAGTTATTGGTCTCTCACCAATGGGTTGATAATCGTTAACCTATGTGAGATAGCAGCTGGAGGCTAGGAAAGGATGTGATGGTTGTACTGGTGAGAGAAATACCAGGAATCCATTGTAAGGTGCTCCAGCCGCCGCGATATAATCGCAAAAATGTTGAAATCGGCGTTAAACTCCATTCAATCAATCAATTAATATTCCTGCTTACCTTCTTAAGTATTTGAAACCCACTTCCTTATATGGATAAACAATACGCAAACATTACATTCAAGTAACAATATATACCCAATCGTGATAATAGAATAGTTATCGGACCTCGCAGTGCAAGTTCCGAAGATCGAATCTCCCGCTCACCTTTTCTTATATATCTACATGAAGTAATTTCCTATTGCTCAGTGACCTATACATAAAATGTAAATAAGCTTTAATAAAAGTAACGGATAGATTTTTTATTTTTCATAATCCTCCTTTGCGATCCCTGTCTATGTTAGCAAGATTTTATTTTATCTAAAATAAAAATCATTCTTGTGAACTCGTGGATATTATCGAAAGTTAACGAAAGATAATGAAAGACATGCCAACTATGTTTTCCAATATAAATGCTTTTTTGACTCGTCTACTGTATACTAAGTCACTGGAATTACAAGTAAAAATACGTACACGAGATATTCAGTCTGATCACAACTGTTTTTTCTTGGTTTGTGAGTATTTGAAATCCTACATTAAATCCCTTGAATTATTTTCCGATATTACACGTCATTTGAAAAATAGTGGACATGAATGTCAGCATGTATGTCGATCTAAATTGTTTTGATGTGTTATTGAAAAATACGACACCATAAATGATCATTTTTATGCGAGAATCTGAATATGGGTCTGTCGACATCGGCAATCACAAATAATTCAGTTCTGTCATCTACGTCAACCCCGTGAAATTCGGACTGTCTACAGAGGCAACGTTTTTCTTACTACATGTCGTCTTTGGGGACCGGCTGTGTGTTTATTTGTTTGAATTATGGCTTCAAATTTGGAGGAAATATAGGCGGATGATTAGACTTTAGCTGTGTAAAAGTTAAAATAGCATTTATTGAGAGATAGGAGAAATATGAGAGCATAAAGTCTAATTTCGTAACTTTTCATGGGAAACCTCCGAAAAAATCAATGATTGTGGCCTTACTTGGGAGGGACATGAGAAAAAAAATTATTCTATAGAAGCGCCGAACACTTACACGATCATTTATCTGCTTTAGAATACCAAAGCTTCAATCGTTTATTTACACGAATAAATTTATTTGACCTACCATCTCCTCGGCATAATGTTCCGATGCTGTCATCGTTGACTCTCACCCGTCATCGCCGCAACCGGTTGTACGGTGTGACGTGATAAGTACAGAATAAAATCGTAAAACAGGTGCACAGGTGTATAACGAATATTCTAATTAGATTTTGATCTGGTATGGCGTGGATACTTTGTCGAATTTGTTTTTGAACAATGGCTATCCTATGTGCCTATACATAATTTTAGGAAACATAACGCTTACTAAACAACACTTATTGAACAGTGCAATTGATTTTTTTTCTTAAAATCTTTTTCAACAAGCTTCTCGTTTAATTATGTTTGCCCCACTCTATTTTTTTCCCGAATCTCGTTACTTGATCATGGCGGCTATAGATGAGGCGCATTTTACACCACCAATATGAATAAAGGTCAAATAAATTTTCGTCGGCTACTCCCGTTAGTTGAGCGACATAAGAAAACATCCACGAAGTAAGGATGCATATAACCTGGATTCAGTTTCGTGGTCTATAACAATTTTTGCTAGACTGAAAAGTGTAAAATGTATTTTTTGTGGGTACTTCATGCCTTCATAAACAATTTCGCAAACAGTTTCTAGTTCATTTTATCAATATGACTATTAACCGTATGTATTTTAATCTTGCGACAGCACGTGCAAAAAAGAGTGAAAAAATATAAGGTTTTCGTTTATCTACAAAACGGTCCAGTAAATAAAACCAAACTATATACTGCATGACTATCGTCTCGAATGGATCTTAAGAAAAACGCAATAATTGCGTGCATATTTCAACAACTCCATATTTTGAAAGAGAGGGGCGTTTAGTTGTGATAAATGTATCCGTCTTATTCCATGTAAATCATGGAATATGCTGTCAATAATACAAAGGGCGGGAAAAAGACTAAGTCAGTTAAACGCTGATAATTGAAAATTAAACGATTTAAACAGCCTTAGTCGGTCGCTACGCTCCCTCCTTTCGGCTGTTTAAATCGTTTAATTTTCAATTATTAGCGTTTAACTATTACATAAGGTTAAAAACCTAGCATTTCGATCAGTCATTTTCGGGTATTATAAATAATTTGTTGTAAAAACATGCGAGTTTCAAACCATTGATTTCACGTGCGCTTCATGATTAGATTTTATCAATTTCACCGATTCTATTCGTACTCTGAAGTAGTCCAACCCCAATGTTTCTCTGCTTGGTCGTAGCATTAACTTGGACAGTTGTTAAGGTTCATGTAAAGTGTTTGAGACCCAATTTTAAGGGCGCTTCATTAGCCAAGGAAAATCAGCATGTCCAGGTATATTGTATATCAAAATGAAGCTATTTTTGCGAACAAGCAGTTGAACAACATAAGACCGCCATAGCTATAGCGGTAAATCCAAAACATTGTGGAAAAGGGTCATTTTGTACAGAACAAGCAACTACATGACGGTTGGATAAAATTGGCTCATATTTTAACAAAGTATGGTCTAAAGTACTACCCAGGTACTCCTACAACCTTAGATATAAAACTCGGTCTCAAAAAGCTCATTTGAAACAATCAATTTCCATTTATTTTGTTAACATACTTGTCAAAATGGTTTGGTCTGTTTTCAAAATACACGTTTGGTATGGTGCAACAACACACCATAACATTATGAAATATTTTCAGCAATTTATTTCAAATAATAGTTTTTGAATTCATTTATCTATAATAAATTACTATATATTTATCATTCAGTGAAATAGAAATTGATATATTGCTTAACAACCTTACAGGTAAATAAACTATTTATGTCCATTTATGTTGTGATAACACACCATACCTTGAAAAGACCTACACGTTTACAAAATTAGAATGACATATATGACATATGTGTTTATAAAATAAGTCACAAATAAATTGCTTGCATAACTACGTTTTGGGCTCGAGTTTTATACCAACGTTTGTAGTAGTACCTGGGTCGTACTTAAGACTGTAATTTAGTACAATATGAGTCAATTTTATCCAACAGTCATGGAGTTGCTTGTTCTGTACAAAATGACCCTTTTCCACAATGTTTTGCTATACCACTATAGCTATGGCAGTCTTATGTTGCTTAACTGCTTATGCTTATGAATAGCTTCATTATGATATATAATATACCTGGACGTTTGCCTTTTTCTTGGCAAATGAAGTTTTTTAAAATTGGGCCTCAAACACTTTACATGAACCTTAATTAAACGGTTTGTACGGTAAACTATGATAAACGATATGTTCTATTCGGCAAGAGTACGATTCAACAAGATCTTACTGCGTTGAACTACATTCAAACTACGACAGGCAATCCTTTTTCACCGTAGAGATTTTGAACATGCCCAAGATTTGTGCGGCCACTACGGTAGGATTATACGGTAGTAGAACGTTCAGTCCACGGACGACTAGGTCAAACCACGCAGTCTACGGTAGGGTACGTTGTAGTACGGCATTCTTTCACTACGTCGAGATTAAGTTTACAATTTCAGATCAGATACACGTACTGCAAGAGTAGTAAATCGCTAGTTCAACCTTGGTTACCCGTAGAATCGGGGACAAACGTTTACGATATCATAGCGTGCTACTACGGTTTATTTACGGATAAGCAGGGATCAACTACTGTGACAGTACGGCCAAATTAGGGACAAACTAACGTACTATACCGTGAATAGACTTTTGAACATTTTTTACAATATCCAAGACACTACGGTCAAACTCACGACCCCAGTCAGAGTGCGCGGATTAAGCAGACTTACTTGTGTCCAAACATTTCGCAATGTGCAAATTTTCTGAATCAAGTATGGTCAATTTACCTCCCAGCGAAAGAATTTTTGAAATGCTACCTCTGGTTGACCCATGCTGGACCCAATCTCTTCTTCAAATATTCATTTTACAGAGTTCCGAGATAGTCCCTTTTCGCGTGACGGGTCTCATTAATACTTTGTCATTCAAAACTGGGCCATCGAAAGCTGAATAAAATATGGCCTTGAAGGCACCGAATGAAAACTTCTTAGATACCAAAGCCTGACAAGTGTATTGAAATCCCAATTATTCTACATTGTACCTTCAAAATTGCTAGATTCTTATACATGTATGTTTTGTGTCAATATATATGATTGTATATTGATTGTTTGTTTAAATGGGGTTTAACATCGCTTTAAGCAATTTTGCAGTTATATCGTGACAGCTGAAGCACCTAACAATGGATTCCTGGTATTTCTCACACCAGTACTACCATTACATTATTTCCTAGCCTCTAGCTGCTATCCACCGTAGGTCTTCAATTATCGCCCCATTGGTGGGAGGAAAATAGTCTGAAAGAATGAGTGCAACCGTCTGGATCGAACCTGAGATCTCTGGATTGACAGTCCGATGCACTACCAACTGCGCTATTATGGCGGCTGATTTTATATTAAAAAAAAGATAAGTTCACATACATATACGTAAAATTTTAAAAAGAAACCAACCGGTATGACGTATGGAGCCATTGAACATTGTTTATATTTGTGAAAACCAGAACGTAATTCAAGTAATTGCCTAAGGCTATTTATTTCGCATGAAATCGCATAGTAATCTTCACTCTTTTTCTTTTGTTTTGAATAATTTAATTTTCTTCTCAAATTTATCTATATATAATAGAATTTTAAGTTTCATATAGTAAGAACCCACTGAAGAAGCTGAAAATATGATGAATATAAAACGGCTTTGTTCCCCAAGGTCCATATTTCTCTACCTTTATCACGTCACCCATATTTAGTTTGACCGCAACGTCGCCACCATCAGTCCCGTGACCTGGACCATTGACATAGAGGAGCAGAATTGTCTGTTTATTCTTTTTCATGACCATCTCTAGACCTAGATTATCCCCGCCCGTGATGTGGACGTGGAACACATAAACACCGTTCACTGGGGCTTTAAATTCGCCAGTTACTCCCGAGTATGCTTGGCCATCGTTCAAATCAACTTGCCCAAAAACTACGGTTTGCCATGGTTTTATATCGCTGTAGGATTGTCTATATGCAACCTTAGCTGAAAATGCAATCTGGGGTCTATTCGGTTGTTTGGTCACCAACTCCAGCTCATCTTTGAGTTTGTTTAGCTCTACTTTTACAGATGATTGAATTGTTTCTATCACGTGGTGAAAAGTTTCATTCACTTTTATCGTCCATTTGAGAATTTCAACGCTATCCAACTTTCGAGAATTTAATGATTGCAAGTCTTTTTGCATTTTACCTAGTGAAATTTTTAATTCTTTCTTATCTTTTTCTAATTTCGAAAAATCAGCTTTTATATTTTTGATCGTAGCCTCATTCTGTTGAATAAAATTTTGCGCCACACGAATTTCATTTTCAATCTCTTTCCTTATTCTTTTCTCCGAGGCAAATGCTTGTAAAACTCTCTCCGTGTTTTCAACTTTTCTCAATCGATCATCAACCAAATGTTCTACTTCTAGTATTAAGTCATCTTTATTTACTACATTGTTAGGTGCATTTACCTTGTTTTTGAAGTACTCATTTATCGTTGAATGAATATAATCCTGTAATTGTGATTTCATATCGTCCGTTTTCCAACAAACTATCTTACTTTCTTTGTCATTGCGTAGAAAGGTTTGAACTTCCTGTAGAGATTCTGCAATTTCCTCCAAACTTACTGCTGAGCAACTTTGCACCAATAAAAGCAGCAACATACAAGTTAAATCCATCGCAATAAAAATAAATGTGTTAATCTTATTTTCAAACAGAAACGAATAGGCAGTTATTCACTTCGCATACAGTTTGAACCCGATCTTTGAAGGTTTGCCAACTAAATGATGTCAAGAAACATGTGGTTTATAGCTATAAGAAAGTGTAAACATAACTGCTTATAACCGGACAATGGTTCATAACAACACTTTCCTCACACTCTTTCAAACCTTTATTTTTTCCCTAAAACAACAAGCTATATTTTGTGATTTTTTTGTCAAGTGGCAAATTGTACGATTCCAAAATTTCCCAGTAATCGGTTATTGTTCTACAAACAGTACAAATGCGCCCCCCGTACCCATTTTGCGTTTTAAGTGAAGGGTTTTGTCATATACATATTCAATACATCTATTGGCAAGAGGACATGTACCAAATACGTTAGTAGTCATTGGGACTTCAAATAGTTTTATTAAACCATTACAGGTTAATGTGTTTAAAAAACCGTAGTGTATATAATTTGCCGTGCTTTATTATAACATGTAAGACTATTCTCTTATCTGGTATGATCTTAAGTCTGGTAAGCATCTTACAATTGTTCCTTTCTTTTATTTGGGTTTATTGTTTTAAGATATTTAAATGTCCATTGTCCGTACAGGATTACCTGTGTGATTACACATACTTTTGCACTTGGCACATTTTAAAAGAAAACAAATTACTTTGTCTAACGAAACGTAGGATACCCACGACCACATGAAGGTCTTAACGCTTAAATGAAGGCACGTTTTAATAGTGTTTTGTTAAGCTCTCGATATATTTTGTAGCCAACTGTCGTTTAATACATCCGAGGTGGTTTTGCCATTTTTCGAGAAATAGAGAATAACATGTTAGTGTTTAAAAATAACGATGTTATCTGGTCGATGTTGGGAGTATTTATCATGACGAGGCGTTGCCGAGTCATGATAAATTCTCACAGCCGAGACCTGATAACATTGATATTTTATGACACTTACATTTTATTCTATTTATCATGCAATCATTTTCCAGAGCTTAAGTTTGATAAACCCTTAAAAATCAAGGAAATTCAGGTGAAAGTGTATGCAAGTTGTTTCTAAAAATAGACTGTTTGATATCATGTTATGTTATCAGACAGGTGATTTTGATTTGAATTGGGTTTTAACGTCGCTTTCAACAATCTCTCAGTTATATCGCGACGACTGGAGCACCTAACGATGGATTCCTGGTATTTCTCAGACCAGTACTACCACCACATCCCTTTCCTAGCCTCCAGTTGCTATTCCACATAGGTTTACGATTATCTACCCATTGGTGGAAGACAAATGTCGGAAAGGATAAGTGCCGCGGCCGGGGATCGAACCCGTGCGAATATATCAGACAGGTGATGTCAGGTCAATAAAGGCTCCATTGCATGATAAAACACGCGATGCAGGCTGTCCAATGATTGAAAGTATTTTTCCCGGTACGACGTGAACGGAATGATATATTCAAAAATCGCTGTAACACTGCTTTAACTAGCTTCCAAAGATTAAAACGTTATTTTTATATATGCTAGCTTATATTTCTTCACTGTTGTGATTTTTTTTCGGTTCGGTGAAGTGTATCCTTAAATCTTACTTTATTTTAAAATGAGAGATATACACCCAAACTCATTCCATCATCCCTGCAACATTTTCACAGCCGCCGTCATAGCGCAGTTGGTAGCGTGTCGGACTGTCAATCTAGAGGTCCCGGATTCGATTTCTGACGGCGGCACTCATCCTTTCCGACAACATGTATTTGTCTACCACAAATGGGTTGATAATCGTAGACCTATGTGGGATAGCAGCTTGAGGCTAGGAAAGGATGTGATGGTTGTACTGGTGAGAGAAATACCGGGGATCCATTGTTAAGAACTCCAGCCGCTGCGATTTGTCTGAAATAATGTTGAAAGCGGCGTAAAACCCCTCTCAACAAACAAATTAAATCAACATTTTCACCTTCGGTAACGGCATTCTCCGCCAAGTCTGAAAATTCACAAACATCTGTATTATTTTTGTTGTATATTAATCTAAGGAAAGTTTCGTTCATGATCGAGTACAAGTTTTCTAAATGAGACCTGTCAAAGGAAACTGGAACATCTGGATACGATTCAAAAATATTTTTTGGAAAAGTGATTTTTTTCAGGAGAGGTCAATCGGAGGTCGGATTTCAGACATTTTCACACTTGAAGGTACTGAGATCATTTAACATTTATGAGATGAACTAAATTTGAAAAGTTTCGACCCAAGTCAGCCTGTGCAGTACGCACAAACTGACTCGTGTCAACACTTTTGTGCTCTTCACAGAAGGTCCATTTCGCGAAACTAGAGGACCATGATGGTCCTATATCGCTCACCTTCGTGTCCTTGGCTCCTGCTTATCAAATTGAATTTCATTGAAAAATGATTAAAAGATAATTAAGGTCCCATTTTCAACAGAATCGTTCTTTGTTTCCCACTGCACTATAAGATTAGAAACTCTTTTTTAATATTTTAACAAGTGCCTTCATCAAGAAATAATACCCATGAATATTCGAATTACAATTTTCATTCTTATTGAGCAGCCATATTGATAAAAACTTTGAATGATTTCAACCATAAATAAACATACACCATGTCCAATGATTACAACGAAACTGCTATTACAGCTCCTTTTTCCATAGATATTATCCATGATTAATGCCCTGGCAGGGTGGAGCCTAAGTAACGGGTCGTTGCACTTAAGGTTAAGGGAAATCAGCTTTTATCTGAAATAACCTACTTCTAAAGACAGTAGACATAAATAACTCGAGACCGTTAATCGTAGATTGGTAACCAAATCCTCGTAACTTCAGCTTAATTAAGCTGAAGTTACGAGACATTGGTAACCAAACGACGAAATGTGTTCACTCTATCAAAGCACGTGAATCCTTTAGATTTCAGAGTGCCGTTTTTTGCACGCGTTAACGATGATTACCGACTAAAATTTGAAAGAACCCAAACTATTGAAAAGTAAACTCGCCAAATTATGTCACGGGTAAGCCACGCCCTGCCAGTTCATTAATAACGCAGAATACCTTTCTCTTTTCCCATTTAACCTTTCTGGTTGATTGTCATGTCGAAATCTATCACGAAATTCGCATTAGGTTAAGAGAGGTCTCAATCTAGGTCTACAGATCAAATAAAAGGAAAATATATAGGGCTTTATAGTCTTTAAGGCTCCCTTTTCCTTCACGTACTTTGGAATGCACCCAAAATGAATGAAACCCTACCCTATGACCAAACATTCATTCTGAATAAGTTTGGGAGAGATTGAGCCATAATTGCGACATCTACAATAGAAAAATGACATTTGTCTATAAGGCTCCTTCTATTCCCATGACATACCTCAAAATGCAAATAAATAAATAAATAAACAGGGTTCTTTTTAATATGGCCAGACAAACATCCTGAACAAGTTTGGAATAGATTGAGAAAATTGTGACTTTTTGTGTTGAAAAAATGGCATTATCAACGAGGCTACTTCTCCGTGACATACATCGGAATGCATCCAAAATGAAAAGGGCCCCTCTTACGACCAGACAAACATCCTGATCAAGTTTGAAAGAGATTGAGCCAAGATTGTGACTTCTATAGCAAAAACAAGACACATTTCTATAAGGCATCTTTCCTATGAAATAAGTCGGAATGCCACCCAAAAATATAGGGATCTTCACTTGGACTAGACAAACATCCTGAACAAGTTTGAGAAAGATAGAGCCAAATTGTGACATTGTTATGGGAGACCACTCTCACCACTGTCCTACATTGCTTCTTTGGTTTAAATACAATGTCTAACACCTGCGTCAGGGAAGAATCATTTATTTCAATATTACATATTTGCACTGGTTCGACGCCTGCTCACGTCGGTTATTTTCAGCTATGCTTAAGTTGCGGACAGTTTGTTCATATGATGGGGGCCGCTCCGGGATTAGGCCATTTAGCCATTAATGTCGGCACTGTACCAACTTTGTTAGTACATGAAGCACATTAAGGGGGGTGTTATGGGAGACCACTCTCACCACTGTCCTGCATAGCTTTTTTGGTTTAAATACAATGTCTGACATCTGCGTCAGGGAAGATCTTCTTAGGCTCAGTGGTCAGCGCATTTGACTTGTAAACAATGTATGTCAATACTACATATATGCATGGGTTCGACACCGGCTCTCGTCGGTTATTTACAGCTGCGGACAGTTTGTTCATAAGAACTTCTAGAGTGGTAACAAAAAATCTATAAGGTCCCCTTTCCCTTAACATTTATTGGATTGCAATAGAAGTGTACAGGGGTCGTTCTTAAGCATAGGCAAATATTCTGAGCAAGTTTTAAAAAGATTGAACCCAAACTGTGACTTCAAGAGCAAATATAATATTTGACTCTTTGACCTTTTTTGTGCCTAATTTTTCCCCATTTTGATCCCGATTTAAATCTTTGAAGTATTTTGATACAGCATGGCTCAGGGATCGTAATATAGCATTGGTTCAATTTCTGATCACTTGTATCAGAGGAGAAGTTTTTTTAAAATTACTTTTTGACCCCATTTTTTCTCCGATTCAAAATCTTTGCAGTATTTTGAAAAAAAGCATGACCCAAGGGGTTCATATCTGTGAAATTTGGTCAAATTCTGTATAGTACTTTCAGCGGAGAAAATTGTTTTTTAAATGTTAACAGACAGAGAGAGACAGACAGACAGACGCCGGACATCGGACGGATCACAATAGCTCGTTGTGCTCAGTTGAGCTTAAAATAGGCCATCAACGATTAACTATTTATACATAATTGATACATGAATGCAATATGCAATACTATGTCGATTTAAGAAATGACATTAATAGTCTGTTTACCCGTGTGTTTGCTCTTCCAAAATAATACATGTACTTTTTGGTGTAGCGGGTTACAGTTTTACGTAGCATTGTTTGATTTACAGGGTGTAACGCCACTTTCATCATTACTGTAGTAATATCGCGGCGACTGGTGCACCTACTCATGGTCTTCTGTCGTTTCTGATCCAAGTACAGCCACAAAAATTTTCATCCACCAGCTGCTAGTTGCACTTAAACGAACTACTTATTAGACGTCCATCTATGGAAGACAAAAAACTCGTTTTGTAACTGACTTTTTTTCCAAATGTCGGATTAAAGAGCTGCGGTTCGAACTTACGACACAATGCGGTACCGCTGAGATAGACAGAAATAGGAAGCTATTTTTCGGGCTTGTATTCATATGGTATTGAAGGGAGGTAATAAACATCGCTGATTTTGTTCATCTTGAACAAAAATTAGTGACATCGGATTACCTCTTTTTTAATTTCACTCAACTGTACTTCTGAATTTTCCAGTGTGGTATCCAAACTCAGTTACCTGACCTTTTGAATATAGACGGGTTATGTACATGTAACACACACAAGAGATGGCTCGACATTTGATCATGGGGTATTACTATTGTAACCTCGGTCACAAACACAGCACTGAACGAGAGGTGGAAGAATGCAATAACATGCAACACATTAAGTAAGCTTTTATTCTTTATATTAACGTTAGGTGACCTATGTGTCTGAACTGTAGTTATAATATTTTGCTCGCCCGATGACTGTATTCTGTGTGTGTATGTTTTTATATATATATATATATATATGTGACCCGTCACGCGAAAAGGGACCACCTGTGTAGTGCGTAAAGTGTCGACCCTTGTCAGACTGCGCGGATTGCGCAGACTGACTAGGGTCGAAACTTTTCGCACTTTACCTATTTTCTGAATCTAGAAAAGTCAATCTACCTTCCGGTGGAAGAATTTTTGAAACACTACCCCTGCTTGGCCAGTTCTAGAATCAATCTCTAATATTTATTTTAAGAAGTTCCAAGATGGTCCCTTTTCGCGTGATGGGTCCAATTTATATGTTAATTATGAATAGAAAATAAACGATAATAATTATTTATAGTAAATGTAAAATACAGAGTTCATACATGTATGTATGAATATTGATAATTTAATATTAATTGAACGTGTATAACTTGATTTATTTGACCCGAATTCGACTTCTGTCGAAGAAATGCTTAAATAAAAATTACCGACATAATATTATCAATTGAAAAAATATATTATACATTCAATACCGTTTGTTATTCATTCCCATGAAAGCATGTGTCAAGTCGAGTCGCAATAATCAGATTTGTGTACGTCTAAATAGCAGGGGCCAGGTTCGGGTCAATAAAACCGCGCTTTACTTTCATTTTTTAGATACCCCAATTTTTCCTTCTGACTTATATTTATTTTACATGTATTACACATATACTTGATCAATACATGAATCATATATAAACTGATTCTTTAAAATCTTTTCAATAATGGGAAGAAAGCCCAGAACAAATTACCTGTAAGGGAAAGAGATTTACGTCCCTTTGTATATTTAAAAAAGAATCGAGTCTGTGCGAAGAGAATTCTTTTTAGTTGCGGAGTTATGAATATAAAAACATCTTAACAATTATGTATGAACCTGCTTCCCTTTGCATCTTTTAATTGATATCACCAAGCTAATATGTAAATAAATCAGGGGGCCCACTAAACTGCGTTTGCATACGCAAAATATTTACGTACGTTCTCGATTTACGACAAACGTACGTTTTTGCGTATGCCGTTTCACTACCACTTGCATAAATACACGAAATGGTTATTCATTTAAGTGCAAAATTGAAACCAGTCTATTTATGTTTTCATGCTTCATGTATTTATACGGTTTGATAAGATTATTACTTTCAACCCTCCATGAATTCAAAGAATTTTCTTTCGTTTCTAAGTCAAATTATTATATATTTGCAGACATATAGATGAAATGACGATTGCTAAAGAAAACAATGATAATCAAAGACTCGAAAGTTTAACAGAGTTAGAAAAGGTTAGACTAGAACAAGAAAAGATACAACTAGAAAATAAACGATTGGAACAAGAAAGGGAAAGGTTAAAACACCAAGAAACAATGGCACAAATAGAACTAGCAAAGCTAGAGGTGGCAAAGGAAAGGTAATTTATCACATATTTAAGGTAGTGGACCCGAAATGGTCTCGCAAAATCTTGGAAGTAGTGATCTTTCACAGTGTTAACCGAGGATTCCAAATGAAAATCATTAGGAAACCTCGGTTAACACTGTTAAAATTCATAACTTCGAAAACGATGCAGAAATATTACGTGTCCACTTTCTTAAGTGATAGCGTTTGCGACGCGTTTAAATAATGGTACCACGGGTTTGGCTGACTGTTACCTACAAAGCTTTGATTAAATTCATGACTTGTATTGGAAAATAAAATCTCTAACGCACAATTGATTTATATCATTTATGAAATAATTTCATTTTCGTGCTTATGTATCTATGAATAAAGTCTGATGGGAGAGAGGTTATTTACAAAAAGAAAATTCCGAGAGTGGAGCCCGAGGATTTTGGTATGGTTTAAACTCCTCTCCCATCATATTTTATTTATGTCTACATAAAAATTCTTTCGCAGGAATAAACATGTAGATTGCTTATTCTAGATTTAAAAAAAGTAAAGTGCAAAAGGTTTCAACCTATAGTCAGTCGGCGCAGTCGGCGCATTCTGGTAATGATCGACACTTTACGCACTACTATGGTGGTCCCTTTTCACGTGACGGGTCACATATTTATTGATGAAATTTTTTTATCATACAACATGTCATAACAAAAAAATCAAATCAAATCAAATGGATAAGAACGAGCGCAAAGCTTGTTAAGCTCTTTTCCGTAAAGCTTTCTAAAGATATACCGACATAGTTTCAAGAAATCATCATCATCATCATTATCATCATCATTAAACACACTTGCGAACGGTTGAAATATGTACACGGCCCCGCACAAGTGTACCCCTGCGAAACAGGGTAAAAGTAATTAAACGTATCGCTAACGTTTTATACCTGCAAGCAGGACCTATAAATGTCATATAAGTGTTTTTTTCCTGTTATTTTTACCGGAAGTTACTATGATGAGTTCAGGGTTGATCTGTAAAGAATATTGTCTAACTAGCCCTGCGTTCAGGATGACATTACGCTGTAAACTTTTTGCCAATTAAACTTCGCTTTGTACATGCACTTCATCCTGAACGCAGGGCTGGATTATTAAACTACAGCTATTTTTTCTGAAAATTGTTAAATTCCTCTCCCGTCTTCTAAAGGAAGATTATTGTTTCATTTTCAGAGAAAAGAATACTAAGTCCCGAGTGTGTGTGATGTCTTGACAACCTGTAGACGGTATAACAGACAACAGTCGAGTCGTGTAGATATCTGCCAATACACTTCAGCTACAGCTACATTACATGTAACAGACACAGGGCAACGTCGTCCCTACAGACTACTTCAACATTTCTAACACTGATCTGAATTTGGATTTTTGTTCACCCAGGGCTCGAGGTCATAAAACTTTACTCAGGCTCAACTGAGAATTTTCTCAAATTTTAATTTTATATAAATGTATGAAAATAAAATATAATATTACTAAGTTGTTATTTATAACAACTTATTAATATCATCTTTTATGTTAATACATTAAAATGAGTATTAAAACAGTATTACGGCTTTAATCTCTTATTGAAATTTGAGAAAAATTTGAATTGAGAATGAGAAAAGTTTTATAACTTCGGGGTCAGATATATTAAAAGTGGCCACATTTAGCATTTGCCAAAACGTTGAAACGAAGAAGATTTACTCAATTTTCTACATCAAAATATAGCCACTGGATTAACTACAAAAACTGAACGTAATGGTTTTGCTACATTCCAGAAAACTACATGGTCGCTTCTTGCATCATGTGTGAGTTCAAAACTCGCTTTACGCATGTTTTTTTTTTCATCACAGTAAATTACGTATTTCGGTTGCGATTTCATTAACTAAGAAATGTAATCGGGCGGATAAGAATTTGATTCTATCAGACTAAAAATCATACATCAAAAATATCATAGTACGATTTCGACGAAAGATACATGTAAATCTTAAGAGTCACCCTTGGACGATCAATCCAGATACTTTCACGCCCCTGAGAGATATGCAGTGGTTTCAACCCACTTTCGCCCAATTCTTCAAGTGGTGTATTGGGGCTGGCTGTTAAGTAATTTACCCATAAACAGAACCCATCGACAATTTGCTCGAACCAAGGACATCTGGGAGCGCCTATTCCACTTGGCCACCGTTGTAACCAATATATCACAATAAAGTTAGTAAAACAATCTTGCAATGTAGAAATACTCTTATACTTATATTAGTTTCAAATAATCAGACTTTGACTTCGATATTTCTAGATCACCTTTATCCATTTTCTTATGAATTATGCACACAAGAGATCGTTCAAACGTTTCATATGAATAGATTCTCTCGGATTCGAAAATATCGCGGTTTTTTTTTTCTGAATAATTATTCGATAGAGAACATTAATGCTTTCGCTTGACATATTCAATCCTGACGAAGATCAAAATAGACGATTTTACAGTACTTTCGTGATGAACGTTAACCGGTTTGGTATTCATTATCCATAATGTTCTTTAATATAAGTCATACCTTCTATTGTGGAGATGTATGTGAACTGCTCTGATAATGGCATCGAAAACGAACCGCGTGATGGAATTTCGGGATGAAATAGACTAGAATACTTTTTGGGGAACGAAATTTTCGTTCACCAGTTTTACTGTGTAAGGAAAATCCTGTAGGATCTTAATAGATTCGAAATAAAGCAGTACCCATTTAGATTCAAGTTAGTATCTCTCAAGACTTCTCTCCACAAAATCATTGTTTATTTCGTTAATGACGTGATACTAGAATTCTTCATCACGTGAAGATAATGACAATTACCATTTAAAAACACAAAATGAGGTTGCAATGTTTAGTGAAGCGTATTGATTATCCGCATAAGCTTGACTCACAGAGTTATGTATAGCGCCAGATCAGTCTGACGCTGGGCAACAACGTTCATCCAGGACGTCGAATAACGTATCGATATCGGGCATCTTTCAATCTAATTGCTACGTCAACGAAGACTTAGGTCTCGAGTCTAAGTAGAATCTCCGTTCAGAAAGTGTGGAACAACCATATACGAGAGGTCAAGTTTCCCCCTATCAGACACGCGCGACGTAACGTGTCTTTTACAAATCTTTTTGATAAAGAAAGTTGTTTTGTTTTAATACATTGTGAAGATGCACTGACTTCACCTTCATTGATTGACTTTGCTCATACATATAGACATCAGTGTCGATATTAAAATCTGCATATAGATCAAGTATATAAGGTCTATCAACAGGTATATGGTTAATAACTATCAGCTGGCATTTAACTTATACAAGACCTAAAGCATTTATAAACATTTTACTGAAAAATGAACTTTAATATCCAACAGCAGATGACTCCAGCACGAAAACGAGCATGGAAAGGTACCTTCAAATTTTTATATAATGACTATACAATATTAATCTACAACATATGTGAACAAAAAAAAAATATTAGGCGGGAAAATGACCCCTTCGAGCCAATTGCTACCTTAAGAAAATCAAACTTTAATATAAACGAAATGAAATCCTAATTCACAAAACGAAATCTCAATTTGTTAGAACATACCACATTTACTCATACAGTAAGTTACATCGTGAAATTCTTCTCAATCAAAGCCATTCTAAATTGTTCACTAAGCGCTCCATTCATTAATTCCAAACACACACTCAAATCAATCAAAAACGACCCAAAATCACTTAAAAGATAAGATCAACCACTACATTCAAAATAAAAAGGCTATAGTATAATCGCAATTTTTTTTTACATAAATGACATTTTAAGCGTCTGATTGGTCCTTGAAAGGAACGGAAACTATTTAAAGACCCTGTATAAATATTTAATTAAAGGGAGGCATTCAATATTGCTAATTTTGTTCATCCTGAACAAATTTATCGATATTGGATTACTTTCTCTAAGTTTTACTCAAAACTCGCTCCACGTACTCATTCCATTTCATTCCAAAACCATTCCAAAGTCATTCATCTTGTCAATTTTAGGATGTTCTTAACTGTACATATGTATGCATATAGATACGTTATGATTTAACGAAAAACTCAGGTGTTTCCTTACAACTAAACGCAAATTCGTAGCAATACAATATCAGTTCGTTTAAAAAATAAATGCTATAAAGGAATTTAAATCATTAAAAGATACAGGTCGTTTTAACAAAATCTTTTGAGCGTAAACGAAATACATGTACATTGTATCGCATTGTATCGACAGGGAAAATAGATTTCGAAAATTTTATTGAGATGTTAAAACTGAGTGAAAATAGTCCACGTTGTGTCACCTATGGATCAATCGGGAACCTTCGGCGATTCTACGGAATAGACCTCGGGAATAATACGGGCGCAGCCATGAAAGCGCGTCATATCGCGCGTGGGTTTATATGACGTCACAAACATAAACGATCCCGCTAAGGATGACGTTGCATAAAACAAAATCAACGAAAGAAGAATTATGGGCATATCATAATTTGATAACAAAACGCAGTGTGTAACTGCGTTTTGTCATTAAATTATTATATGCCCAAAAGATCTCGAAAGACGATCGGAAAGAATTAACAAATTGTGATTTTCTTTATGCGTATTAACCGAAGTACTTCCAGGAGCCGAATTACCTAAAAAATGACCCAAAATTACTACACTTACGTCCGAGGTACTTTTCAAGTTACGGAAAAGTCCGAGCGATGTTCCGAATGACCTATGGATGTCAGCAGAAGAATGCTCTTACGAGTGCGAAATAAAAACAATACTTGTAGGTTCGTAACAAAATAGGTCATGGATAATAAGACATTTTTTCTCATATTCAGTGGTTTTTACGGCTTCTGTGTGTTCTTTCCTTTCTCAGAAAATTAATTTTCACTGTAGAACAGATGCCAGTTATCTTTAGTGTTTCCTAGATACTCGAAGACACGTGATAATAAAATAACCCACATCTGCACATTGTCTCTCGAGAGGAGATAGATTTCGAAAACCAAGAGGTCGTTCACGAGATACATTTCTAGATAATCATATCCTCAAAGCCACACGTAACTCGACCATCCAAGTGTGAACATGTGCTCTTACTTGACCAATTAACAGATCACCAATCGCGAACCATACTTACGGTAGTTATGGCGTTTAAGTCGCCTAAAAGCTATTTACAGTTAGAGTCATTGTGAAATTGACAAGTCGAATGATTTTGAAATGAATTTGAATTATATTGAATGAGTGTGTGAAACGAGTTTTGAATGAGATTTATGGGAGCTCTTCCAAAATCGCCATTTTCGTCCAACTTGGACGAAAGTAGCAATATTATATACTCTCCTTTAAAATAATAACTTGTGCATACCTTCCAAACTTTGTGTCTTCACCAACCAATCACAGTCGTATACCTGGTACAGTGTAGTAAAAAGGAGCCCAGTGTAGAAGCATACAAAATGGCGGAAGGAAACAACAATCAGTGTAAGTACATTTTCAATCGCAAAAATACAGGCTTATTTACCTGATGGTGTTTAATAATAGACATTGAGACAAACATGAACGGTCCGATTTTCTTAGTTTTGCATTGAATTCTCGTGATGCCTGCTACACAACTTGGCTTCAATCGATACAGTTGGGTAATTAGCAAAAACCGAAATTGAAGCGGTGATCGAAAGATCCATTCCAGAATATTGGATTCATTACAATTAAAATATCAACAATGTCCAACGACCTATCCTAAACTCCTTCAAACCATCCCGATTTTTGACAGCCCTGAAAAAGCATTGTGGAAAGTGGTATTTTTAGTTTTTGTAAATGGACAACGGTCCAGAAACAGAAAACATGCCCCTTTTCATTGTTATTGATATCGCTAATTTTGCTCATCTTGAACAAAACAAGCGATATTTGATTACCTCCCTCAAATTTCACTCAAAACTCAATCCACAAGCTCATTCAATGTCATTCCAAAATCATTCCAAAATCAATTTCACGATGTGTTAAGCTGTATTTAGGGATCAAGAGTGTTCCTTTTTTGGAAAATTATAATTTTTCTATCACTTTTAAAATCTCTATAACTAATACTAGTTCTAAAATTTCGACAAGAACTATTTTAGCATGCTGTTTTGAAAGGAGAGCAAGAATGTAGCACTTTTCTAATATTTCTTGACATCTATAAGTTTCGAATGGCCTAGTAATTTAGGTAAACACTGGGAAGGTGATATTTTGGTGAAAATATCCCAAAATCTTTTAATAGGTTGATACAGTGGATAGATCTATACAGTTAGGTTTCAGTATACATGTGCTTTTACCCGCCTTCTGCATTCTCAGCATTTTATCGTACGAACACTAATATATGGAGACAAGCTCTTTACTAATTTTCACGAATATTAATCCTCACGCTGCTCACAACACAATCTTAATATACCCAAAGCTTTGGCAGACGTGCAGTCTAAAATAAGTCTATGCTTCCTGTCTTCTATATACTCGTTATGTTGGGGGGGGGGGGGTAATTTAGCCACACTGGCAGAAATATCACCAAAAAATGGCAATTTGATCGAAACAAAATTGATATCAGCAGAATAAGATTACAGATAGTGATACAAGTTTCGTTCAAATTGTTGGCTAATACATCACTGATGTATATACAGTTAACAAGATCGTGAAATTGACAAGGTGAATGATTTTGAAACGAGTTTTGAATGAAAATGAATGAGTGAGTGTGTGGAGCCAATTTTAAGTGAAATCAAGGGGAGGTAATCCAATACCTCTAATGTTGTTGAGGATGAACAAAATTAGCGATATCTATTACCTCCCATTAATAAGATATGCAAACAAGTTCCAAAAATAGCAACCTATTATTCAAGAACCAATCAGACGCTCAGAATTTCAATGACGTCAGTGAAATCGCGTTTTTTTATCTATTCTAATTTTGGATTCAGTTGTTGATCTTATTCTTTTTAGTGATTTAAGTGGTTTTTGAATGGATTTAGTGATTGCTTGGAATGAATGAATGGAGCGATGAGTGAGCGATTTAGAATGGTATTGATTGAGATGAATGTCAATTTCACGATGTTATTATCTGTATCTTTGCATTCTGGATAGACTTACTACAGCCTTGTAATGATCCCTGGATGTAACAATCTGCTAATAATTTCGAACTAGCGGATTCAGTATCATTTGTAAAACTAGGTCATATTGCTTGAGGAGCTAGAAATCTTGAAAGATATCGAGACCTTGTGCCAGTTACGCCTCTGACCCTATCATTAGGATCCATCCACGGATACGTAATTCCGTAAATTAGGCAGTTATATCTATTTGATACAGAAAATGGTTATAATCCATCTCAGTTATATATGAGGTTTTGACGCGTCAACCAATATCCGTGAAAAAGAAATTACTTGGATGAAAATTGTTGCGTAGACAGATATAGTAATGCTGAACACTATATAAAGAACAAAGTGTTCTCTTTTTACAATTCGAATGTTATATTTATCAGATTTTAGGAAATTATTGGACAATTCATTATTTTTAATCATGTAGAAAAAATCGCTGACATTAAAAAGTCGTCCGTCACCTCCCATAAACAAAGAATATAAAGGTCAGGGCCTTAAGGTAAAAGACGTTTTCTTACCCAACTGATAAATTACTCAAACTTCAACCGTGTATTAAAGCTGTAGTTTCTGTTATGATACGCTTAAAAACATCGTGAAATATTGGAACGAATTTGGAATGAAAATGAATGAGTAAGTGGAGTGAGTTTTGAGTGAAATTAAAGGGAGGTAAACCATTATGGCCAATTTTGTTCTCTTATAATTTCAATTATGTCAGGGAAATCGCATTTTTTTCTACGTATATTTATTTTGAATGAAGCTGTTGATTATCTTTTTAGTAATTTTGTAGCGATTTTGAATGGTTTGAGTGAGTGATTGGATTGAATGACTTGAGCGCTGAGTGAGTAATTTAGATTGAAATAGATAGAGATGAATGCCAATGTCACGACGTTGCTAACTGTACAATGACAGGCGTATGAACATGAAAAATGATATTATAACAAACAAACAAAATTTATATTTTACATGATTTAAATATATTTATTTAATTCATTTATTTGAGAAAAATCTCAGTTAAAAAGGAAAACAGCCCTGCGTTCAGGCTGTCAAAACGGCTCAAAACTGTTTACTTATTACTAGTATAACCTGCTTTGCTCGTGCACTTGCGTACAAAGCAGGGTATTATTTGCAAATAATTTGCACTGTTTTGTTATTCCGAACGCAGGGAAACAATTCGGATGTAGGTCAGTGTCATCTATTGAAAGGACAGGAAATTACAGAATCTCTAGCTCATCAAATATTCAGCTCACTTAAGGAATCTTTCAAATGCCGAAAACATATTCAACACTATGTCTTCATTACAAAACTAACTATCTTCTAGGAAAAAAAATTAAAATGTGACCCGTCATGAGAAAATCTCTGTAAAATACTTATATGAAAAAAAAAGGAAAAAAAAGATTGTTTGATGTACAGGTCAATATGTCGCATACAAAAATCACAGGATGTTAGATTGATACTACCAAATTTAAAAAATGCGCCTAACACGAAAATTTTCAACCGTAATCAGTTTGCACAGTTCTTGAAATTTGACAATTTAAGGACCACCAAGCTGGTACATTTTCGTCCAGTTGAAAAATTGGTAAAAAAGGTGAAAGATCTCGGTACATTAAAGGACATCGCCATATCGGCTAGGTGATGAATTTTGCAATGCTTTAATTAAATAAATGGGAGGAGTTACAGTTAGAATATAACGTGATCAAAATGAGAAGATGAATGATTTTGGAATGATTTTGAATGAAATTGAATGAGTGCGATGTGAGAGTTTTGAGTGAAATTTTCGAGAGGTAATCATACAACGCTAATTATATTTAGGATGGAAAAACGATATTTATTACCTACCTTTAATGAGATTTGCATAAACGTAAAATCTTCATATTTCTTCAAGAACCAATCAGAAACTTATACTTTCAATAAATTAAGTGAAATCGCGACATTTTCGGGTTACATGTATTTTGAACATAGTTCTTTATCTTATGTTTTTGTCATCTTGGAACGTTTTTGAATGGTTTGAGTGAGTGTTAGGAATGAATGAATGGAAGGGTGAATGAATGAGCGGTTTAGAACCGTTTGGATTGAGATGAATGTTAATTTCACGATGTTATTAACTGTACATTTGCATCAAATTAAGGGCATGTAATCCAGTTTAGCTAATTTCGTCGAATGTAAGGAATTTTTTATCTCCCTTTATAAATATCTACACCCTTTTGTGATTGTTTCTCTTCGCGGGTACGTTAAAACACACACCAGCCATTTAAGCTTGTGGAAAGAGTATAAGTATTTGATTGAAATGTCAGTCAAACGATTAAGAAGTGTTTGAATGAGTTTTGGATAGTTCTTGAATAGTTTAGAGAGTGTTTGGAATGAATGAATGAATGAATGAATGAATAAATGAATGAATGAATGAATGAATGAATGAATGAATGAATGAATGAATGAATGAATGAATGAATGAATGAATGAATGAATGAAGCACTGAGTGCCCGAATTAGGGAAAAAATGGTCGGAATGAGTGTAAACTCAACGATTATTTAAGCTGTAAATGGATAGAAGGTATAGTTGAAGTATATTGACCTGAACCTGGTCATTGTGATTTTGAAAAAAAAATATATATCGGTCGTTTCTCTTCGGCAAAACACGACTAACCTGCGGAATTCAATCGTAAAGTTTGAGTGCTTTTTTTAGCTCTGTTAACCTGCCCTGCGTTCAGGATGAAAACATTAGCGAAGCGCTTTCAAAATGATACCCTGCTTTGCACGTATATGCACGTGTAAAGTCGGGTGTCATCTCAAAGCGCTCGCGAAACGCTTTTACATCCTGGAAAAAAGTGCGTTATCAATCATAATTTTACTGTAGAGGCGATATTTGGTCGTGAACTAGCGAATTAATACATAAATTGAATCTCCTATTAAATAATCTTTAGATGTGGGTAAAAAAAATACAAATTCAAATCTTTAAATGCATTTATGTTTTTCGACTGCAAATAAGACAAAATCCCCTCTCACAGACAAGCAGCCACATTTTTTTATAAATTGAATCGTCTGCTCCATGACTAGGTGCCCTGTATATCGGTATCACCATTAAGCCCATGCATACCTGTAATTTGTACAATATAACGACTGAACGTCCATGCTTGATCGGCATGTGCCGAAGTATCATGGGAATTATATTCATGAGCCTTATTATTTATTCTGCATAAAGGTCAGGTTCAAGTTAACATGCGCTCGCTATACGTATTTAGATGGTTAAATTTAGGGACGTTGACATAATCACCAATCACTTTTCCGAATTTTAAAATACAGATTTTATGTTACATGTACCTTGTGCTTTAGAAACAATTCAATGCAGTTGACTGCTTTATTGTCTGATTTTTTATCCTTAATGTAATTATGTAGAAAAAAAATGGATAATGAAATAAATATCTATGTCTTAAAAGATGTTATTCGGCGTTTTTCTTGGTAATAAAGGTGTAGCCATCCAAAATGCATATCCAAATTTCGAAGAACTACCTTTATCTCCTACTGTCGCAAACAAAGATATTTCATTCAGTTACCAACTACTTCGACGATATTTTGTTAAAATTGAGTTTTCTGAATATTTATAGTCAACGTTCATTTTTCAATTGATTCGATAAAGTTTTGAATACTCGCTTTGATAAGCCAAATGCAGAGTTATTGTTGAACGTAGGCAACAAAATCCGATGGCAGGTAGGTAAAGAGTATGGAAACAAACCAACTCAGTTTTGAGGTATTATTACTTAAATACTTCAAGAAACATAGACCCCCTTTTTTCAACAGAGAGTTTTTATATTCAATACGCTCGTCAAAGACGACGTACAGTTAACAACATCGTGTAATTGACATTCATACCGATCAAAACCTCTCTAAATCACGCATTCGGCGCTCAATTCATTCGTTCCAAACACAATATAGGATGTACATTGTTTAAACGCTTATTGAGTCTTTGCAATAAGATACGATAAGAGAAGAAGAAATAAGAAGCTATTCATAGGATTTTTATGAATATTTATTATAGGAAAGTAAAACATATCGCTAATTTTGTTCACCTTGATCAAAATTAGCGAAATTGGATTACTTCCCATCATTTCACTCAATCCACACATTCGACCATTTTCCTTCCAAAACCATTCTAAACTCATTCAAGTGGTCAATTTCTCGATGTTTTTAACTATAATATGACCTTTGTCAAGGGAGTGAAATAACCCCGTTTATATTTTTTGATATGACATGAATGTGCTTACATTGGTGGAAAAACTATTCATTTTTGATCAAAGCCAAAAGCAACGCTATTTTGTAACTGTAAAATGACCTTAAAATGTACGAGGGGCTATCAAAAAGTTTTGAGACCATAAGCGTATTTTCTTTAGTAGATGTCCGAAGACGTAGAAAATTGCGTGAGTTGAGTTGTATGCATTTTGACTATGAATTAACAGAATAGCATGACTGCACTCAATTCCAATTCAAATTGAATTGAGATTGGTACGGCGCCTCGGGACAAAATAGTGACGTCAGCAAAGTATCCATATGTTATAAATTTTGAACTCCTATCAAGTACCTGTACCACTTTTTAAATC
Source organism: Fragum whitleyi (assembly GCA_948146395.1). Taxonomy (NCBI): domain Eukaryota; kingdom Metazoa; phylum Mollusca; class Bivalvia; order Cardiida; family Cardiidae; genus Fragum; species Fragum whitleyi. The sequence continues at coordinate 9,638,032 of OX411543.1, read as the reverse complement.
TTCCCAAAAGGCAAGTACATCTGCACAAATACATACAAATCTTTCAGGTTAAACTTGTTGAAAAAGATGGATGTTTGAGTTTTGCGATAACTTTTATATTAGATTACTAATATAATAGACTCTTCCATCGCCGTTTATGTGATGGCGTCAGTTTACACTCTGAGTCGTCGTTATAAACGGCGTTATATGTTACGCGGAAATCTTTAAGGTAGACCACCCCTAATGGGCACTTCTGCAAATCAATTGTAAACTATTACTATGTCATATAACATCCTTTTAGGGTCTTCTATGCGAAATATTAAAACTTTTTACCGTAATATAATGATTTTATATAAATTTTAGTGAAACTACCCCCCTTCGGACAAGACGTCTAAAATAAAAGCACCACTTCAGTCATAAAATCAGCAAGATTTTCAAAAGTAATAGTCCATTTTCTATAAATCTGGTATCAAAATAATCAGAGTTCACTGCTCTCTCAAAAAATATCCACAAAATAAAAATAAAATGGCTCATTGAAAAAAATATGACAATAATTATGACCTGTCCTACAGTAATTTTCCGCCTTTTTTACTGATTTCCGTACATTTTCACCAGAAATCTCATAAAAAATGACCAACTTTTAGTAATGGGGCATACATGAGTTATATATCACTTTTTTCTACACTGCCTAAGCAACACAATATAGAAAACCTAAGACGTTTTACCGTACAGAACTTAAGATATTTTTATTTGAAGTTGTATACCCCAAATTTCACAGTTGCCTCTTTAATAATCTATATTTCAACATAAGACAAATCATCAAGATTATAATTCTCCCAAATCATCAAAGTTGTTTCTTATTTGTTAAATTGATATTAACTTTACTATGTCTACATTTAAACAATAAATCTGAGGTTTTCAGTGCCATTTTAGACTTTTTTTTGTGTCTTTTCTGCCATATTCTGCCAAATGTCTTATTCAATCTAAAATATAATATTACAGACAAGAACCGAACCAAAAATATTTTACAGAGTAAAACTGTTTTTGTCAAGTCTATGTTTTGGGTTCATAAAACAAAATGAAATGAGACAATTATGACTTGCTTCTTAAATTTTAAACAATTGTTTGATAAAGATTCACAATCAGGGGCAATAACTCTACATTTTTACCAGATGATAAATTTACTTAATTCTTGAGAATTTTATATTTTCTGATAGATCAAAATTCATGACAAAAACTTCTCTTTAAAAAATTAAGGACAAATAGTATTTCTAAACAAGAGTTTGTCTTTGATATGTGCCAACCAACAAATTTTAATGTATAGAAGAAAACAAGGGGAATAATTCAATACTCAAGTAGATGTCTTACTCTGTTGCAAAAGGGGACATAAATCTGACAAAAGTTATCCCTCTTGATATTATGGATTACTCAAGATAGTGAAGATACTATTATACCTGCCAAGTTAATAGAAAATATCTTCAATACTAACAGAAAAATATGGCCAAATTTCACCTATAATAATACAACTATGTCCATAGGTCTACATCCACCTATATCTATACTGACAACAACAAGGTGATCACAATAACCGACAATTGGTTTTACACGTTATATATTGAAGTTTATTTCCTTAAATAGGCTATAACACCACTTTTAACATTTTTTTTCAGTCATATTGACCATAAACATGCCAAGTTTCAAGCAAATGCCTTTCAATTATAGATATGGCCAAGGATAAATTTGTCAAGCTATCTGCACCTATACTGACAGAGTGACAACAGTAATTCACCATTTTGTTTAATTTCAGCAGATCTATCAAGATGTGTATAAAAACACTAATGTCCCCAAAAATAGCAATTCTTGAGAAGTTTGGTCTTGATTATTGTCATTGACCCTGTCAGATGACCTTGACCTTTTAAAGTATGGATTGAAGAGATGGGCCTTCATGCTAAGTAAATGCATTATCAGCTGAATAATGTTGAAGTTAAGGGAGAATGTTCAGTTTTCAGCTTAATTTTTCACAGGCAGATGGACAAACAGATAGACAGACAGAGACCAGTAAGCAATATTACCCAGATCTATTGATGCAAGGGAAGAACAAGAGCACCGCCTACGGGTGCCTATGCTCGGCTGTCGAGTGCTGGATGGTGGGAAAAAATCTAAGTCGAAAAAGGGGCATAATTTGAGAATAAATGCATCTGGAGTTATCCCACTTGTTAGTATAGGTTTTTTCTTTTGGTGGTGAACATGTGTGCCAAGTTTCAAGTGAATGCCTTCAGTAGAACCATAGATATAACAAAATGTCAGTTTTCACACGATGACAACGGCAACAACGACGCCAACAACACGGAGGCTATAGCAATACCTAGGGTTTTCTCCGACAAAACAGCCCAGCTAAAAAATGACAGATCTATACAACTGCCATTTAGTCCTCTAAAAACTTAAGAAATCTAAATTGGTTTTACTGTCTCCAAAACATTTAATTATTATATGTCTTTATTACAAAACCATGAAAATATGTACCTACTATATTTCAGTACAGTCAGGGTTCAGATAATTAGTGAACTCAGGATATAATACTATATTACTCCAGGGATAAAAGAAAATGCATTGTTGTATCCAAAAGTCATTATATCATAACCCAAGAGAAGGACTACATTGGCACCATAAAAATCTACTACTGATTACACTGAACAGTGTACATGAGTGCCTGAAGGTTTGATTCTACACATTTTCACTGAATTGGTTTCACCACTTGAAGAAACATCCATCCTGGGCCACACAGAAGAACTCATTTAATCCTTGCTTTAATTAGATCTGTTTAACTTTCTGTTTTTGAAGTCACCCAGACTCCAGATTTTGTAACTCTGTTTTGGGTATGGTTTGATGTGATATAGAACTGAAAATACAGACAAATTAAAAATAAATTAAAAAAATAAGTGATTGATTATAGAACACTTAAGAAGCTGCAAGTTTTTAAATGTCAAGTGATAGACTTTATCTAGAAACCATTGGCTTTCACAATTGATAAAAATTAAATCCCAGCAAATATGGCACTTTAGTTTAAACAGTTTTGAAGAAGGCATTTTGCTTCAAAGTGAAAATTTGGACAGATAGATTTTTCTCCCACTTTTATTATAAGCAACGAAATAATTTATCAATAAAACTATCATAATCTTTGATATTTATTGTAATTGTTTCTACAAAAGTATACAATGGATATAAGTCTTTTCAAAATTACAAGTACATTGTATTTAGATTCATATTTTAGATATGTAACACAAAAGAGCACACTGACAATATTGTTATCAAAGACCAAAAACAAGAATTATTCAAAGATGGAGATTTTTTACATGGGTGTATTTTGACTTCGTAATGATTTGGCTACATTATTCAGGCGAAAATGAGTTGAAACCATGTGGCGTTTATAACATATGACCAAAAAGGCAAGTGGCCACTAATGAGTTTTGAGGAGTGTATATATATAGCTTTTGTTGTTCACTCAATGATATACATATCTCAATCTTACAGTGAAGGAAACGATTATCCTCTGTATAATCATATAAATATTTTACAATCAAACTATATATGTTATCGTCTAAAGAAAAATGAATGAGAACGTTGAGTGCTCAAATTTCAAGAAGAATTATTTTTTCACACAAAAATATTATTCAAGTTCTTACAATGTTAAACTTACTGTTAAATCTTCTGTATGCAGATCCAGATGTTTCAACAGTTGTGTCAATAGAATGCATTACTGGCTGGTAAAGTAACACAGATAACTAGGGAGGTTCACATCCCATCACAACAAATATCTGAAAGACAGAAGAAACTCACATTTAAAACATCATGTTACACAACTATCCAAAAGATTGTGGAATTCAGGAACTCACTTGAATTATTAGATCTAAGTACTTTTTCTCTTAAGGGGGGTGGGGGGTGTAAAAGATTGAGGAGGTTTGACCTTGAAAGATGAACTTATCAGCTGACCTTGATTTAATGATAATCTCAAAGCATATTTATCCCCCCCCCCTTTCGAAGAAAAGGGGGTATATTGCTTTGCACTTGTCAGATTGTTGGTCAGTCCGTCCGTTCATAGACCGTTTTTTTTGTCCCGAGCATATCTCAATAGTATGCAATTAAGAATCATTAAACTTCACAGGTGGATAGATCTCAATGAGGAGAAGTGCAGTGCCAAGAACAATAACTCTACTCATTATATTTTGTGAATTATTGCCCTTTGTTTATTGACAAAGAATAGGCTATTGACTTGCTTTAATGGGGGCATAAATGTTTTAAACATCTCTTGTTCTACATTGTGTCTTAGTTGAGCTCTAAGCCAATGGTAAGTTCAAGTTAAACTTTCTTGATTGCTTATTCAGCAATCAACCTGTAAAAACACTCATATATTGGTTTGTCTGAATCCTATGGTGATGAAATTCATCAGCTGCTTTTTTTATTATCGACTAGTGGTACACTCGTGAACTTGAAATTGACAGGCTAGTCAACACCTATTTTAATTTTGTATATCGGTATTGCATGGCCTACTTATAGCCTGTGATCAGCCAGGTCATCTGATGCCCTCAGGCTAAATATTGAACACATCTCAGATTTGAGACAACAATACTTCAGGAAAAATGGTCGTGGAGGTGGAGTGTGTTCTTTTGTCCGCAGTGACTTGCCTTTTAATCCTAGATATGACATTGAAAATCCTGAATTAGAAACCTGTTGGATAGACATTTTTCTTCCCAAATCAAAACCTATTCTTTGTGGAGTTATTTATCGACCACCCTCTCAAACAAACTTTTACGACAAATTAGAAACTATGTGCCAATCTTTTGATGATTTCTCTTTAAAGGAAATATATATATTTGGAGATTTTAATACCAATGTCTTAGGTGAAAATTGTTCTCTCTTATCAAATTTTACGTCTTTTTGCGATTTGTTTAATTTTTCACAGCTGATAAAAAGTCCTACTAGAATAACTGACATTTCATCTACAACAATTGATCTCATTCTTGTTTCAGATAGTGATAAAGTGTCTAACAGTGGGGTTGTTGATATTTCTGTAAGTGATCATTCTTTGACTTTTTGTACTCGCAAAATTTGTCGGCAACCTATTAGTAAACACAAAAATGTTAAACTGAGATCTTTAAAAAATTACTCTAAAGAGGAGTTTCAAAACTGTTTACTAAATGCAGATTGGAGTGCAGTCATTTTAAGTGACAATGTCAATGATGCATGGCTTAATTTTAAAGATACATTTCTCTCGGTATTGGATAAATGTGCACCTTTTAAACATTTAAGAATCAAGCAGAGAACAGAACCCTGGATAAACGATGAAATTTTACACAGTATCCATGAAAGAGATATAGCTTTTAAGAAGTATAAGGAAACAAAACTTTCTTCTTTCTATGAAATGTTCAAAGAACTTCGTAATTCTACTAAATCCCTTATATACAAGGCAAAGAAGGAATACTTTCAAAGTGTTTTGGACCATAGCAAACATGACTCCAAAGCTCTTTGGAAGTGTTTGAAACAACTTGGATTACCTTCAAAGAAGAATGTGTGTTTATCTGCAAATATTGGCTTAAAGATAGATGGTGAAATCTGTTTTGACTTTTTTAATGTTGCACAAAGATTTAATGCTTTTTTCACAACTGTTGCAAATAAACTAGTTGAAAATCTACCAGCCAGTGATTCATATTATGGTAAACAGTTTGTCAGTAAATTTTATATGTCCAAAGGTGTTTTTCCTCACAGTTTTTCCTTTTCCATCGTTACTCAAGATAAAATTCTGAAATATCTTCTCAATCTTAGCCCAAATAAGGCAACCGGGCTAGATGGTATCCCATGTAGATTTATTAGAGATGGTGCACCAATTATTGCTTGTCATTTAGCGCATGTGATAAACCTTTCCATTATTCAAGGCTCTGTTCCTGATGATATAAAGAATGCTAGAGTTATACCCCTGTATAAGAAAAATGATAAAACTGAGGTGGGTAATTATAGACCTGTGTCGGTTTTGAGTATAATTTCAAAGGTGTTTGAAAGAGTCATTTATGATCAACTGGATGATTATTTGTCTTCAAATAAAATTCTTTACAGTTTTCAATCTGGTTTTAGGCGTGGTTTCTCTACCGCTACAACTTTGATTCATTTGTCAGATTTCATCAGATTTAATATGGACCAAGGTAATATGGTTGGGATGGTTTTACTTGATTTACAAAAGGCGTTTGATACAGTCAATCATGATATTTTATTGATGAAACTTGAATGTATTGGACTCACATCAGATGCCATTAGATGGTTTAAATCCTATTTCTCTGACAGGACTCAAGTCGTAGAAGTTTCCAGTGTACACTCCAGTCAGGGTTTTATATCATGTGGTGTTCCACAGGGATCAATACTAGGACCCCTTTTATTTCTGATATATGTAAATGACATGTCTGCTGTGGTAGAAAATAAATTACTTTTATATGCTGATGACTCCGGCATCCTTGTCTCTGGTAAAAATGTCACTGATATAGAGTCGTTACTATCTTCGGAAATGGAAAGGGTTAGTAAATGGCTTGTTGATAATAAGCTTTCATTACATCTAGGCAAAACGGAGTCAATACTTTTTGGTTCTAAGCCCCGATTGAAAGGTCAGAGTAATTTAAATGTTTCATGTAATGGTATAAATATACATGCCACCAATTCAGTAAAATATCTTGGTGCAATTTTAGATCAACATTTAACTTGTGATGAAATTGCCAGGTCCCTTGTTTCAAAGGCTAATGCACGTTTGAAATTCTTGTTTCGAAATAAACAATTCTTTAATCTCCAAACTCGTAAGCTTTTGGTTATGTCCCTCATCCAGTGTCATTTTGATTACGTATGTTCTTTCTGGTATCCTAGCTTAAGTCAGTATTGGAAAACCAGACTCCAGACAACACAAAATAAATTAGTTCGTTTTGTCTTGGACTTGGGCAGCAGGTCTCATGTAGGAGCCGAGCAATTTAGATTACTTAATTGGTTACCAGTCCACAGGCGAGTTGAGCAGTTAACCCTATGTCATGTCCATAACATTCACAGAGGAGTGGCCCCAGAATATCTAAGCGAACATTTTAAACCCATCAGTCAAGTTCATGGCCGTTTGACAAGGTCTAGGGTAACTGCTGTTTCTTCTTCATTTTTTGATACTGAAGTAGCTTTTTCAGATTCTGGCCGGTTTGCTCTCCCAAAGGTTAAAAACTTCGGTAAGAAGTCTTTTGCTTACCAGGGTATTGTTTCTTGGAACTGCCTGCCACAGCAGCTAAGGGACATGCAATCCTCTATTTCATTTAAAACTGCTGTGAAAAAATACCTTTTGGACTTATCTTAACTTTTCTCAATCATTTAATTTTATATATTTTCTTATATTTTCATACCCCCTTTTCTTAAATACTAAGTGATTGTTTTAAGGACATGTCTTGTTTGTCTTAACTGTCAATTAATAACTGTGATAAATATATTTATCTTTATATTGATAACATTTAAATGTGATATGATTGTCTGTGATATAAAAATATGTTGTTTTTTTTTTTTTTAAATGTGATATATTCTAATAATTGAATTGTAAACATGACTTTCTGTGCCATGCCTCCATTATCTAGGACCACAATGGAAATAAGAAGATCTAGTTTTCTTCTTTTTTGTGTTATCCTTGGTAATGGAGCGCATAACATGGTGCTTTTTTTTCAATTTATGGTGCTTTTTTTTCATTTTTTTTCCTCGATGCAATTATTATTTGTTATACTACTTTTACTATGCCATGTTCTGTACTCTTTTACCTAAATAAACTTATTATTATTATTATTAATTAAATTAAGGGCTGAAAAGATGTGACCAACATGGTACTCAAACCCACGACCCCCCCCCCCCCGGAATACTTGCTTGGCACTCTTAACAACTGAACTAGCCGGACACCTGGTCATGAGTCTACCCTCTGTTGATCACTTCATATCAACGACTTGTCATCACTGTCTAACAAATATGACATTGAAAAGTCATAAATCTTTTATTACTACAAAATGATCACTTCCTCTTGTTATTGCCAACATGGGCTCAGGCTATTTTTACCCTATCATCAATTTAAAAGTAGGTCAGCTGAAGGGTTGAAATCCATTACAGAAAAAAAGCAGTTACCTGCAAAGTATGTCTTTATGTAGATTAGCAGATAATCTGTAAGCCTTCTATTAGTGTAGCACTGAATTCCTAAATGGTGGGTATGAAGAGGCTGTCACTTTTGCAATCGAAACAGGCTAGACATCAACTGATCAAAACGTCCAGTTCAACAAAACGGTGTCCATTTTTCACTTTTTGGGACGGCTCATGATTCCTATCTCACATCTTTCATCACATATAAACTATTCATGTCGAATTTCAACCAAGATCCATCTGATTTAACTGTGATTCTATTTGACTTCTTCGTAAACCTACTTTTCCTGTCACGAAAACTCATGACGTTGTTGTTGTCGTTGAAATCGAAAGTAGAAATGCGACCGATATTTTTTACTTTTGCATTTAAAAATACTTATTAATACATTATTATTCATTATTTCACATTCAATGATGAATAGAAAGTAAATTTGAGGAAATATTCAGAAATAAAGACCCTTTTCCTGTTTAGCGCCCCCTAGCGGATTTTAGGGTCAAAATGGCGACTTATGGTGACAATTTCCATGGTTCCCCGCTCTTATAGTAGCGTATTGTAAAACCGGAAACAAGTCTTATTATAACTTCCTGTTTCCACTTTCGGTTTGAGTTTCTTTGAAAAGCGAGTTTGAAATACGCAATAAAACCAATTAAAGAAGTACAAATTTTAGAACCCACGTTATACCTAAACCAGAAGTCGTATTGTTACTTTATCAGAATCTGTACATACCACCTCATCTAGAAAGGTAAGCATATTCATGTATTTTTTGGGGGATTTTTTTTTACCCTTGTGTAAAAAGGGGGTGGGGTAAGGCTTTTTTGTATATCTTCTAATCTTTACTTGAACATCTTTTCTCAGACTTTATGCATATATTTAAATATGTTAGTGGTGATGAAATTTAAAGGGAAATTAAGGTGGTTTTTAACAGTAAACCAATAAAAAAAATCTACATGAATATTGGATGTTTTGCACATTGATACCGATACTCACTGTTGTTACTAATAGCTTCAGTCAAGACACTTTGGCTTTGTGTTAAAGCACTTGAACTCAGTCCAACCCCGGCTTAGTAAGTCCATGACATTTTGGGCTGCTGATCATGAGTTAGAATCAGGGCTTGGCAAATTGTCTCCCAACATTCATCATACGTCATTGTGACAGGCGTCATTTGTCTTAAGACCAAAAGCTTAATGATAAGTGCATGTACATGTAGTACACCTAAGTGAGATTAGCAGCTTGCTTTGATAAATGTTGTGGTAGCGATGATTTTGTGCATCAGCTGCCACTTTCTAACTGTAATAATCTTGAAAGCGGTGTTAAACCCTAATCAATCTTGAAGTTGCATGTCCGATTGATCCTACTATGTTTGTTTGACATGTTATTCCCATTCAATTTCTGTAATAAATGTAGATTTATATTTACTTTAATATTTATTTTTATCCACAGATTATATCAAAGAAACAGAAGACTGATGATGGTACCAGCAGTTAATACTGTGTTTGTTAACAGCTAAATGATGAGAGTCATATGATGATACGGTGTGATTTCTGTTATACCTGATACCATCAAAGGTGTGTTAATGTGGACGTCGTCGTGGAAGAGGCAGAAGAACTGTCACGGTTGTGTTGAAGCCATGGAGCAGAATCTTTCTAGAAAATTTCATTTTTCCAGACTTTTATTCTAAAACCTTTGGAATATTGAGCAGGTTTGTATATGTCTGTTGAAAGACAGGGTGTACATTTAATGGGATTACCAATGATGTTCGACAGGAAGCAATGTCCAATCAAGAGCATTATTTTATCCTTTATGTCCTAATGTCCAATTGACTTTAAATTTGGCAGATATATGCCTGTCATGATTACAAAGTGCCAGAACTGTAGCTTTATCGAGCTTAAGTTTTTTGTTACTTCTATTTCGTGTTTTTCATACTTGGGCATCCAGCACTGCAATGGGCCTATCTTGTGACAATTAACAATCATGTTGGAATGTGAGTCCGAATCAATGAGTTACAGCACATGTTTAAGTTGGTTCCATTCCATCTATTTTTGAGGAAGATACAGATGCAAGACTATTTTAACTTTTTTTACAGCTGGTAGGGCACTTGGTATTGACATGCAACACTTCTGAATGCTGGTTTACATTCTCCCCAAACTTTGTAAAGTTTTATTTGGGAATCAATGAATTCATTTTAAGAATCATATTTGGACCAGGGTTCACAAAAACCCTCAAATCTTGTACCCCTAATTTTTGCAAGTAGCCTGTTTTGTTTCATGTAAAGGGGGTACAAGTATGCTGTAAATTGACTGTTTTCACTCCCAAATTTAAAAGTCAGTGGGAACCCTGTGGATGCCTGATTGAAAATATACAACACTGTGAAAAATCATTTTATTTGAAATAATTTTAACCCAATGATGTTGGTACGCATTAGCATAAAGTATGTCATGCTGATGTTAACAAATGACTAAGAGTTAAACTGAAAAAAAAACTGTTATTCCAGACCAAGAATAATTGCCTTTCCTCACATAAAACAAATATTAGCTCTACTGAACAAAGGTTAGAATAATTATAATGATGGCTTATTGACCGTCTGTCTGTCCATATAAAATTCTCAATTCCCAATATTTCCAGATATCCTTAATATGAGGGGTTCAATGTCACAGAAAACACAGGAGAGGGGGCCTTATGGAATTTAACTCAAAATATTACCCTTTCAGCAGGGATATTTCTGGGCAAAATTTATGATGTACAATTGAAATGGGCCTATAGCCCATGTCCCATTCATTTACATTTTAAAATTTAGCAATTTGATGGGCCATCTGCAAAGTTGATGGGCTATAAAGAAAAGGTGGTGGGCCAAAATAATCCTTAATTAATGCATATCTTGTCCTAGAATAAACATCAGATTTGAATGGATTTTATATGGGGCCCATCCAAAAAGCACTGAGATAGTGGCTGGAGGTTAGGAAAGGATGTGGTGGTTGTACTGGTGAGAGAAACACCAGGAAACCATTGTTAGATGCTCCAGCCGCCGCGATATAACTTTTCGTGACCCTGACCTTTTCCTAAAAAATGTTTTTATTCCCCCAGTATCATTACCAATACATGTATCTCTAAGTCTATTCAAGGCACGAGCCTTATAATTGGCGTGATGAAACATCTCAGTGATGTACATCTGGTCAAGGTCATGTTGCAAGGTCAAGTTCATCTGTCAAGGTCAACATTTTGAAAAAAATTAATTTACAGGGGCATTTGCATTTCACAAACACATCTTGTTTAGCTTTTTGTGACCCTTATTGATGTAGTTGTGGCTTATCACATAAAAATATAATGTATTCTGGTTGGCTGGAAAATCACATACTTCGATGAAAACAATTTTGAGTTTGCTGAAACTTTGCTCACTATGTAGTCCCATAAGAAATCTAGTGATGTTAAAATTTTAATGCTTGATGATATTTAACTATAAGAATTGAAGAGAATATTTTTGAATTCATGATGGTATGAAAATTAAAATCTAATCACACGTCTCTATGAATCTACTCTGTGTAATCATACTGTTTGATTGGTTTTTAGTTTCATGCCTCAATGTACATGTATTCAAAAGATTTTCTCTTCATCTCTTAAATTAAAAATGTCCCAGAGTTCAAAGTTTTAATCCTGACCAGCCCAGGAAAGCTCTGCAGACTGACCACTAGTGTCAGACTGTCAATCTAGAGATCCCAGGTTTTCCCAACATCAGCACTCATTCTTTCGAACTACTTGTCTCTCACCAATGGGTTGATAATTGTAGATCTATGTGAGATAGAAGCTGGAGGCTAGGAAAGGATGTGATGGTAGTACATGTGCTGGTGTTAGAAATACCAGGAATCCATTATTAGGTGCTGCAGACAATGCCGGGGAGGGATTATGTCCATCCTTTAATCATCATGAAGGGGATATTGTCCAGGAACCATTGTCCGCTGTGTTAATTTGAGAAAGGGGATAATGTCCACATAGACAGGAAAAACGTCCAAAGGTGCTAATTAGTCTGGTTCCACATTTCGGTGTACGGACAAAAGCCCCCTAGGACAAAAGCCCCGTGGGACATAAGCCCCCTGGACCAAAGCCCAGCCCTTAACTGAAAAGTGGACAAAAGCCCCATGGTTATGAAAAACAGGATTTTTTTTTTTAGTCTAAAAAAATTAAGAATTTTATACCGAGCATGTTAAAGAACCATGGCAGATCTCGGCAGTAGTTTTTCAGTAGTTTTCATGTTTCCTCGCACTATCCCCTGTAACAACTAACGGTCTTCTGAAGGTGTCGCTTGGCATGTGCTACGGTTGCGACAATAGATAAACGGAAAAACATACACGCACCAATTTAAAATTTAATCCAAAATGAGACAGATTTTTATGACTTCTTTGTGGGAAGCTTGTAAAAAAGATGTGTACTCAGAACTATTTTCATAAGGGGATGAAACTAATTTTTTTTCAGCCAATCCGACTGCACAGTAATTGATAGAATCAACCAAAAATGATTTATTTATGAGATTAAAAAGTATTTAGTGGTATGTTACCCACAAATGCTTTTAGAATTTTTTTAAGGATAGGCCAGTTCACATAAAGTAAAGCTCTCATTTAAAATTAATTTCCAATTATGTTATAAAAGATGATTCTAAAATTCATTTTGAGTCAGGATCTTAAGAATGATGAACTAATATTAATGTACAAGTAGGTTGAAAAAAGGAATATGTTTGGAAAAAAGCATTTTGAATAGTGAACTTGAGTTTAATTTTTAGACACAATAAATGAATAAATAAAAAAATATTAAATAATCATCAAATTTCTAATTAGTAAAGAGAAATTCTAAATATTAATTAAAAAGTAGATGACTCATTTGTCTCCATCCTCATAGTCTTTATGATTGTAGGAAAGAAAGTAACAGGAAAAAAAGTAACGGAAAAAAAGTAACAATTTCAGCTGGGAAAAAAAGTATCAGGAAAGAAAGTAACATTTTTTTTAATTATATCAAATTTTGCTCATATTTCATTCTTGTTTATTGGCCAAATTAAGTATTTTTGTATCTTACAATATTCAATTGATATTATATAAAGCTTAAAAATAAATTTTGACTTTTAATTAATGAAATATAATAGAATTAAAAAAGATCCTTGGATGTTGTAAACCTTCGTCAAAATCAAAAATTCATTTATATAAATGCCATATTAATTGATCTCAGGGACATAAATGTATTTGAAGGAAAACTTACTTAAAATTCAATTCTTTTATATTGAAAAATATGGAAAAGAAAAGCTTGATAAAGTGTTTTTTTGTTGTTGTTGTTGGTGGTGGTGGTGTGGTTGTCATTGAGAAATATTCATTAGGGTTATACAGTATTCCTGATTTTTTTGTGAAATACAAACAGGTCAAGTACTAAGAAAGATTTTTTCATACTGAATATGGAAAAAGAAATCAACTGAGATAAAAAATATCTAAAGCTTCAAAATAGTTTACATTTTACAATAAGCAATAAGCATTACTTTCTTAATTGGGTAAAAGTGTAAAAGTTCACACCTAATATCAAAAACTAAAGATCTTGACAAGTATAACAAATAACGACACCTGAACAGGTGTTAAAATTCTTTTACCATAACAAAAGCCACAACATATAAAGTTATCAAAATTCATATTTTATAGTTAAAATAAATATTTTTTTATTCAAAATGTCCTTTTTACTACAGCCATAACTAAGTTGCATAGTGCAACCCATATAAATGGTCAAAATTTAACTTCTGTTATGCAAAGGGTGCTTCCAAAAATCAATATGCAAATTCGGGGATTAAAATTTCAATAGATCAACAGTTTTATTGCCCTTAATTGGATGCAGCTGTTGTTTAAGCTCCTGTATACAACTTGCAAGGTCTTTGACAACATTGATCAAACATTGGTATTGTCTTTGATCTGCCAGACTGGGTAAACACTATTGTATAAGAGGCATTTATTGGTGTTTAAAAAATCAACGATTCTTAATCTTTGTGAAACATTTTTTTAAAATTCTTATTACATTTTTCTCATTTAACACAATCCAACTCAATCATGTGAAATAAATTATTGACCTGCCTCAAAAAAAAAAAAAAAAAAAAAAAAAAAATAGAAAGAAATAAAAAAGATAAAAAGGCTTAAAAATGTTGTATTTCTTATCCATGTCCTTCTTATACAGATTTCAGTAAGAGCTAGATTTACTAAAAGATATAATCTGCAGATTATTTCAACAAGTCAAAAATGATGAATTCTGATAATTGATAAAGAAAAGCACAGTGGTTTAAAGAAAGTAATTTATAATTAAAAAATGAAAATGAAATGGAGATATTCATTAAAAGTAAAGAGATGGGGGACCTATTCTAAAGATCTAGATCAGTCATCATCAATAGAAACAACCTAATGAAACGAAGAATAAATCTAGAGAAAGAAATGAACTCTTTGGTAACAAAGGATTTCAAAGTACATTCCAAAACACGCGCATGGTGCACACGCCCGAGATCTGTTTGCCATCTAGATCTAGATCCATCTATTTATAAAAGCTATAAGTTTTTAAATGTAACGTTACAGTTTCTTCAAATTCTTTTTAAATATCGGGGAAAAGGATATAGATAAATGAATTTGATTATAAAAAAATGCCGCTGGACGAAATAAAAAGGTCCTTACTACAGCTCAATTTTAGCTGTATTTACGCGATTTTGCCTCCGAAGGACTTGATCTATTTATTGGATGCATTGCATTTAAACATGTACAACTGTAAATTCTAGATGAATCTGATCCATCATTTACGTTTTCGATAATTGAAGTGGAGAAATAACTTCACTAAACTGTTGCATTTTTCGTCGCATAGCAACTGTAATCTTAACGAATCGGCTATTTTCGGAAATTTCCGACCTCAAACCGGATGTACAGAGGGGGTTTCCCAAGTTAGTGGCAGTGATCTCCCCTGAAATTTTCACCATAAGTCGGGATTCCCTATAGGTGGCGCTAAACAGGAAAGTGGTGAATTTAGACGCAAATCCGATACAGACCGGAAATCGCCGAGTTGCGATATCGTTAATCACCGGAAACTCGACGAGTGCCGACATCGGCCGATGATTTTAGTTTTCATTAGGGGGGGTCTACCTTAATATGTGCATTTCAATTTTTTGTCGATTTTTCCGTACAAGTCGTGTCATATCAAATTTGTGCTAATAAAATACCAAATAGATCATATTAAACACATGTAATATCCTCTACATATTAGTTATACCTTACTTAATCCTTTAAGTTAACACCCTGTTTTTGTCCGGAGAATAGTTATAACTAAATGTTGTGGGTTTTAATGCCGAAAAAGGCTTGTAGAAAAACAAAAACATGAAAAATGCTAGATTGATTTCGTAATATTTGCCCTTTGTAATTTTATTTTCTTATCTTTTTTACCTGTTGTCATTCAGTCGACGTTACTCGCTTTATCTTGCGGGCAAACCCGTTTCACATGAAATATTGTTTTTATTGGAATGGGTTTTATGCCGCTTTCAACAATTTCGCAGTTATATCGCGGCGGCCGGAGCACCTAACAATGGATTCCTGGTATTTCTTTCACCTGTACTACCATTACACCCTTTCCTAGCCTCCGACTGCTATCTCACATAGGTTTACGATTAACTACCCATTGGTGAGAGACAAACGTCGGAAAGGATATTTTGTCGCCACCGGGGATCGAACCCACGACTTCCTGGTGGGAAGTCTTATGCCGAACCAACTGCGCTATGGTGGCGGCCACATGGAAAATACAAACAAACAAAGAAACAAACTGATAACTGAACATTTAAGTAAACAAATAAGACTGGTTTTATTGCTTGTCATGACAGAAAGGATGAAAGGCAAAGAAAGCGAAAGAGATAGAAGAAAAAGAGAATTAAATAAGGAAAGAGCGAGAGCGAAAAAGAGAGAGAGAAAGAGGGGGAGAGGAGAGAAAGAGAGAGCGAGAGAGAGAGAGGGGGGAGAGAGAGAGAGAGAGAGAGAGAGAGAATTAACAAACAAAGACCAAAGTTACATTTCAGAAAATATTGTCTCTAAGATGTCATTTTTCACAGAGGATGACTTCAGATTAAATCGATTAAGTCTTGTCAACAATATAGGCGATATTTAGTAACAATAAAGCGCGCTTCTTGCTGGGAAATAACACTGGGTGTTTTCCAATATTAAACAAGTTTTGGGGCACATGGTAATAACCATTTCATAGGATTTTATGTTTTTTAAGGTAAGAAACTGAAATATGAGGCTGTGCGTGACATTTGCTACAGTTTCAACCCTCGGTGATGGACAAACTCTTAGCAACCAGCCATGTTTTTTAGGATGACAAAATGGTGCAAGCAGTTTTCCAATTTTCGTCTCTTTGCACGCAAGTGCACGTGCAAAGCGGGTGTAATTTTAGAACTGTTTGCACCGTTTTGTCATCCTGAAAGCAGGGCTGGATACAGTGCATTAATTAAAACTATTGCGAATTTGAGAGCTGAGACTATAGGTCAGTAGCTATCTATTGGGTGCTAGTGAAGATTTTGATCAGACTGTGCGAATGCACTGGCTGATCTAGGTCTTAGGGTCGCGCACATGGAAATTATTTTGGAAATGTCATTCACAGTCTCTTATATGAAATACTTTTTAATTAATACCGCATTATTAAATAATTATACATATACACGAAAAAACACAAATTAATTCCAAAAATAACAATAACTTTTCAAATGACTTGTACATTTGTACAAGTGAATAACAAAATAGTGCAATAAAATGAAATTAAGAAACAATGCCGTCGTAGAAATAGATCTTTTTGTCGTAATTATGTATTTATATTTGGTGCTTGGCCAGTTTTTTTAGGGATACCCGAGGGAAAATTAAAGGCATAAATTTCTGTATAATTACTTTGTCACGGTACACTAGTAAAAAGAAATATTTTTTGTAGTTTCAATATTCAAGATTCTTTTTTTACATAGCTTTCTGATAAACTTTAAAATCCTTCGACATCGTAGTGTTGAGTAAGCAAATAAAATAAATAGATGAATAAAATAAATGAAATTGATAAATAAAATGATAAATAGATAAATTGATTAATAAATAGAATGATTCCACCTTTTCGCTTATCATTTTGCAATAATCAATCAAAGCTGTCAATATCTTACATCCTTGTTTAGATATAGATGCGATGATTTTTACTAAAATAAAAAAGTACATTGAATAAAACGTGAACGTAAAAGAAAGCAAAGTCATATTTGTTTTAGAAATGACAGGACAACATTGATGTCCAGTAGCTAAGATTGCATGCTCTTTGAATTACTTTTGAGAAAACGTTTTTGAACAACACACATATATGGTATCTCAAAAAAGGAACATTTGTGATTTCCGTTGAAAAGATATTTTAAAAGAGATTGATTCTAGTACAAGTCAACCACAAGTCGTATTTCAATTTTCTTTTTCATGGCAAGGAGGACTGATAATTCTAAATTCAGAAAATCAGCTCGGTAAGAAAAGTTTCGTCCTTAGTCAGCCTAGGCAGTTCGCGCAGTCTGACAGGAATCAACCTCACGTAATACCAAGATGACCCCTTTTTGCGTGACTGATCACATATAAAAGATTGAACGAATACGACCAAATGAAGATTGAAGTCACCATTCATTCCTTCAATTTTTATTTTTGCAATTTTTTTATTCTGTTACATGTATTGTTTTATTTACATTCAAATAAAAAAAACTATTTAGAGATAGATGTTAGAATACACATTTAGAACACGGATTTCACACCCAAATAACAAGTATAACTCAAAGATGATCGTATCAGCCGTGTTTCTTATCATTAAGCAATTAAACTGGGTTTTCAAACGAACGTATCATTGAACAATATGACCCTTCAACAGATACGTGCCGTTTTCCCAGTCCAGATGCATTCAGAGTACCGTAATACAAAAGATACAGTTAAAAACATAGTGATTTGGGAATGATTTCGGAATGATATTGAATGAGTGAGCGGAGCGAGTTTGAGTGAAATTCAAGGAAGGTAACCAAATATCGCTAATTTTGTTCAAGATGAACAAAATCGGCAATATGTGTTACCTCCCTTTAAAAAATATGCTTACAAATTCTAAAAAAAAGGTTCCATTTCTTCAAAAAACAATCAAAGACATAAAATTCCAATTATGTCAGTGTCGTCGCGATTTAGTTCTTGCTTTATTCATTATTAAGGTAGTAGTTGATCTTATCCTTATTAGGCATTTTGAGTATTTTCGAATCGTTTGAGTGAGTGTTTGGAATGAATGTATGGAGTTATGAGTGAGCGATTATGAATGGTTATGATTGAGATGAATGTCAATTTCACTAACAGTAAATGACAAATGATAGTCTCTTAGAAACCAAGCTTTGCGTTGCTTTAAAATTATCTGTTATTTTTTGGAAATTTTATAGATCTACATGTGTAGCTAGTAACATCGTGAAATCAGAGATCATATCAATCAAAATCATTCAAAATTAATCACCCAGCGTTCTATTTATTCTTTCCAAACATTCACTCAAGCCATTCAAAAACTCTCCAAAATCCTTAAAGGATTAGATCATCAACTACTTTCACAATAAATAGGGCTAGAAAAAATTGCGATTTTACAAATTCAGCGTCCGAATGGTTCTTGAAGAAATATGAAGCTGTCATGTACAGTTAAACCTGTCTTAGCGACCACCTGTATTCAGCAAGCAACCTGTATTAAGCGAGCGGCCGCTGAGTTCCCAAATGTGGCATTTGCACTCAAATTTACCTGCATTAAGCAAGCACCTATCTTAAGCAAGCACTTTTCGAATGTCCCTTGAGTGCTTACTTAGGTTTGATTTTAACTTATGTGTATGTCTTCTGAAAAGGAGAAAAAAAATCGCTAATTGTCTTTATCCTGAACAAAATAAGCGATATTGGATCATTTCCCTTTAATTTAACTTAAATATCACTCATCGCGATCAATCCATTTCATTCCAAAATTATTCACCTTATCAATTTCAAGATGTACTTAATTGTATGAGAGCTTGACCGGAGTGTCGGCTTCGAGAGGGGGGGGGGGGGGGGTACGAGCATGTCTTAAATATGTACTTTATTATAGGGTATACATTTTCTATTGGTTTAGACAATGGCTGTTCTACATGATCTTGTGACTTACAAAACGGTACCGTTTACTACTATTTTATGTTTGAAAATCATTTGCAACACGATTTTCAGTACATGTATCCCTTTAAATCTTTAAAAGTTCGACCTCGAACCTAGAATGTATAAAGTTAGGAGGTACAGTATCGGGGGTGCGTTTTACTAAACGTCTTGCGAAAAAGAAATGAGCGTACAAATCAACCACCCAACATTGCAAGTGACGTCACGTTTTGTTTACTTTTCAAAGGCAAGTTAAAACTAAAGTGATATAAAACTTACGTCTGAACATCTGTCGAAATTAGCGCAGTTGGTAACGAAACGAATTTAGTAAGCCGCGTGTCATGGGATCGAGTCACCCACAGGTAATTAAGATTTATATTTTTTTCTTTTTATTTAAGACCCAAAACCTGTTTAACAGCTTTTAAAAAATTCACAATTTGCACGAGACAGCAATTATGAACACGAAATTTATAGACTTGATTGGCGCAGTCTTAGAGTGATAATGGCAGAATACGCATCGCAAAATTGTTCTGATCAAAAACGCAACAGCTATTCTTATCAAAAGCATCAGCATATTTTCAAAAATGTTTTAAAGGTTCGAATCTTTCTGCAGCTGCAAGCTCACTCTCTACTGAAATAATTTTAATCATAGGAAAGTAGTTAAAAATTTTGAGCGTTGAAAATCCCGAAACTACAGCTTTTTTCAAAATGTTATTACGATATTTTTTAATTACATTGACCTTATTATCATTTCATCTGTTTTATCATTTCAGGTATGCAAAGAAGAGAAGGAAGCTGGACAGCTTCATGTGCCAATCACATCTGCGGTGGAGAGGGCTGCGATGTACTTAGGCGTATCCCAGTCGACTCTATACAGGATGCAACGCAACGGCTTTGAAGCTGTAGAGAAGAGGCGCCCGTCGAAACAGATGGAAATGGACGATTTCGACAAGGACGTTATCCGCCGCACAATCCATGATCTTATTCTACACCAGCGAATCGTGCCGAACGTGCGGATCCTGCTTAAAGAATTGAGAGAAAGAATAGGATACACTGGGCAAAGAGAATCTCTAAGAAAAACTCTTCATAAACTTGGCTTCCATTGGAAAAAGACACAAAACAACAGAAGTATCTTGATGGAGAGAACGGACGTGGTTGCCAAGCGCATTCAGTATTTGCGCAAGATGAAAGACTATCGGGATAAAGGACGAACGATCGTGTTCACAGATGAAACCTATGTGCACTCGACGCACCATACCATGCGGACCTTAACGCAATAGAGATGATTTGGGCGAGAGTTAAGGGGAATGTTGCACAGAGAAACGTGACCTTCAAAAGTTCAGAGACAACCAATCTGATAGAAGAGTCGCTGAAGTCCATCACGTCTGAGTTCTGGATGTCTTGTTGCAGGCACGTGGAAGAATTGGAGGCCAAATATCGCTCTACGGATATTGCAGTGGAAGAGGAAATGGAGAAACTGATTATCACAGTAACATCCAGTGATGAAGGTACTGACACAGCCTCTTCAACTGATGATGGTTCCGAAACTGACACCACTGAAGAATTGTGATGTGATCTAACTTCAAATGGCTTCAAAACATGTATTTTTCTGTCAAATTTTTGTCATAGATATTTTAGAAATTAAAAAAAAATATAATGATAATAATAATAAAAAAACATCAGTTTATAAAAAAAAAAAAAAATAAAAATAAAAATAAAAAAACCCAAATCTATTTAGAATAATTAATTTTATTACATTAGATTTTGAAAATACATAAAAAAGAAACTTGCAAAAAAATAAAAAGTGGTACTTTATAAGGCTCGAACCTCTGTACTCGGAAGTTAACTTTACACGGTTGAAATGATTGTTCTTGCCCATTATCTACCTGAGCTATTTTCCCATTTGCCTAATTGAGATATTTAAACTATTTTGAAACCTTAAATGTTTATCACGACAGTAAAATGATAAACAAAACATGACGTCACTTGCAATGTTGGTCGGTCGGACTGTAAGTCAAAATCACAAATCGTACCTGGTGTTTTCATTTATTTGTCGATTCTGCCTTGCAATATCTCATTGGAATCGTCTTTAGAAGACGATTCCAATGAGATGATGCATGACAGAACTCTATAATTAGTAATTACTGTAGAAACAAATCTATTTTTTGATTTACGCAAAAATTGATCGTAGGATGTTCAGTTAAACAGGCCAGCGGGTTACAAGCGCTTTCTAACCTTTAATCAAAAAGCCGCAGATCACAATAGTAATGTAAGAAAAAGTAATTTTACTGAGAATTGAATGACATTTAATTCTAGATATGCCAAAAGATTGATAGATTTGTTTTTGATATAGATTTTACGTAATATTACATACTCTGTTTTAATTGACAAGCCTTACACGAAGGGTTACACATTTCTCACCAAGGATGTTCAGATGTCATTTCGTATCTTGATTTTATGCCATAACATTTTTATTTTCTGTTATTTTTTGTGCACAAATTAAACAAAGCAAAGGGCGAAAAAATTAAAAATACCCGAATCCTGAAGTGGGAATAAAAACAAAAGTAAAACTAAGAAAAATGTTACTGTCTTTTATTATTATTATTATTTGGAATTTGATCAGAATAATATTTCTCCATGATTTGTTCTTCTTATAACAATACTCTCTCTTGTATTGATTGTTGAAGTGTCGCACCCCCCCCCCCCTTACACTGACCTTGCTTGAAATCTAAATTTAAATCAAAGATTACTATTACTCTCTATATTACTGGTTATGCAAACACTTTTAAACCGAACCTTGCAAGTGTTTTCAGTAGTTCACATCTGATAAATGTTAATGTACTCTACAAAAATCACTCGAAAACATGTTTTTTTGGTGTTGTTTTTTGAAAATCCTACGCAACAGTTTGGCATTTACGGTAATAATGAATCTAAAATTCAACATAGGTCACCGGACAAATCATGGAGAAAATTGTCGATATTTAGTAAATCAGAGAATCTGCTTATGAAAACAGCAATATCAAAATCATAATTATGATGAAATGCATAACATTTCTTACAAATACATATTCTTTGTATTCAAAGATCAAACCAAGGTATCATTTTATAAAGAAAATGGTGTTTTTATGGCTACAGACCGTTATATCATATCCGAGAAAGTGTACGATTTCTATATCTGACATATAGAAAGCTTTGGAGGGCGCCTTGGTGACGTCATAACATCAAATCTTCGATCTACAGTAGATTTTTTTAACCGTCATAAGAAAGCGGGTATTTTGTATTTTAATTTAGTACAAACAAAACCACTGAAAATAATTTGTTCAGTGATTAATTCATTATGTCATTTATTTCAAACACTCAATCAAAATATTAAAAAACGACACAAACAATTCGAAATCATTCAAAACTCCACGAATACGCTAAATAGACGACATTGCGTTCAAATCGATCAAATTTGTCTACCACTTTAGTGTCTTATGTGGATTTTATAACGTTTGGTTTGTTCGTGAAGACAAACAAACACAAAATAACGCAATTCAAAATGCGCTCCTGCAACTCGTTCTATTTAATTCGAAATTCGTTCCTTAATCACTCACTAGATCAGACAATGCGAAAACGCTCGAAAAGTACTAAAAAGATAAGATCAATCGCATCATTTAAAAAAGGAATATAAAAGAAATATTGCGATTTCAATAATATAATTGAAATTGTAAGCGTCTGATCGGTTCTTGAAGAAATATGAAGCTATTTATAGAACTTTTTTTATATCTTATTAAAGGGAGGTAATAAATATCGCCAATTTTGTTCATCCTGAACAAAATAAGCGGTATTACATTACTTCCCGTTGACATCACTCAAAACTCGCTCCGCACACTCGTTCAATTTCATTAAAAACTCATTCACCTTGTCAATTTCACCATGTTCTTTACTGTATGCTTTTTACGGTTTATCTCATGTGACAAAAGAACGATACATGTAGGTACTTGGTACGAATATGCCTTTTTTATAACATGAACATTCTCTCAAGGTTGGAGAAATCAGTTAACTGCGTCATCTTCAAGGATCAAAATGCATCTTACACTATTGTCAATTACCAAAACAAAACAAATGTCCTCACCGAATTAAAGGCTCATCTTTATTCATAAGCTTATGCAATGTTGACCTGGAAACAGGACGACAGAATTGTCAATCTGCGCCACAACGATTGGTGAATATATTATCTGGATTAGAAATCACAACAATCAATGTCATATCTCTTGATCTATCTATCATTTGCTTTGCTTAAATATCTACCTTATTTTCACACAAACATAATTGCCGTTGCCAGTAACCGTGGAAACATTCACTTAAGTGCTTCGAATATGTTATCATTAAGACAGGTCACTACTAAACCATGAGCTCACTGCATTTGTAAAGACCCAATTAGGACGCAATGAGTCTTTTTTTGTACATGAACAAGATACACCAATTAGAAGCCAAGAGTTTGATAAGATAAGAATTTGTCATCAATGACCTTAATTCTGTAAAAGGGAATTAACTGTAACCAAAAATTGGATGTGCATATCACTAATTGATACTGACAATATCTGAGAAGTCTGAATCAAATACCTCCATCGCTTGCTGAGAAATTGAGCGAACTCGAAAAATCAATTGACGGAAACGCCGACCGACAGACAGATCGACCGACAGGCTGACTCTTATAAACTCCAAAACATAGCTTTGGGAAGTATAATTATTCTACAAGTAGTAACAACGTGAAAATGGCATTCTTCTCGATCAAAATCATTCTAAAAATCCACTGAACAGCGTTCCATTCATAGTGTTCAGATCACTCGCTCCAGACACTCGAAAATGTTGTTCAAAAGCGTTTCGAAATCGTTCAAGCCGATCGGCTTCATTCAAATCGATCATAAAATTGCACAATTTTATTGACTGGTGTTGATGTTTAAGCATCTGATTTATCCGTGAAAGCACACAATTTATATGAAGAAAACGTAGATTTTAGTAAAGGTAGGTAAACCCTTATCGCAAATTTCGTTGGACGAATATATCGATAGTGGCTTACTTCCTTTAAAATCTTTCAAAACTTGCTCATCAAGGTCATGCAATACCATTCCAAAATCATTCAACTTGTCAATTTTTCGATGTTCCTAACTGTATCAATTATGTGGCTTTCCCTTCGATTTACAAGTCTTGGAAAAGGGTAACGCGCAAAGCGGACTATTGTAATCTAGCAGTAAAGCTCTAATATAAGATAATAGAAAAGTCGTGCATCCTAAGCTTTACTTGAAATCTATCCTCTACGGGGCAAATTGACGACAAATTGATATTGATCTAAAATAAGGTTACTGGATTCAACAATACTATCAGGACCTTCACGTGATTATGGAGTAGCCAACCGTCTATTAAATACGAAGTCTTTGATAAACCTGCGCGATTTCTCGATCTCCTAGTTCCAATGGGAAAATAAAACACATTAAATGGAAATGAATACAGTTAAAAACATCGTGAAATTGACATCTCAATCAAAACCATTCTCAATCGATCACTCAGCGCTCCAATCATTCATTCCAAACATTCACTCAAATCATTCAATAACGCTCAAACCATTTGATTTGATTTTGATTTGAATTGGGGTTTTACGTCGCTTTCAACAATCCTACAGTTATATCGCTACGACTGGAGCACCTAACGATGGATTCCTGGTATTTCTCACACCAGTACTACCACCACATCCCTTTCCTAGCCTCCAGTTGCTATTCCACATAGGTTTACGATTATCTAAACCATTTGAAAAATATTGAATAAAAAAGTCATTCAAAATAAAGTTTGATAGAGAAAATCGCGATTTCACTGACATAATTCAAATTGTTAGCGTCTCATAGGTTCTTGAAGAAATAGGAAACTATGTACAGAACTTGAATGCATGTTTTATTAAAGGGAGGAAATCAATATCGCAAAGTTTGTTCATCCTGAACAAAATTTGCAATAAAGGATTACCTCCCAT
This sequence comes from Fragum whitleyi, assembly GCA_948146395.1. NCBI lineage: Eukaryota > Metazoa > Mollusca > Bivalvia > Cardiida > Cardiidae > Fragum > Fragum whitleyi. The sequence goes on along the minus strand of OX411543.1, from coordinate 9,612,699 downwards.
TAAAATCACTCAAACCTCGCTCATCACGCTCATTCATTTTCATTTCTATATCATTCCTAAATCATTCACCTTGTCATTTTCACGATGTTGTTAACTGTAAGACTTTCATTGCTTGAGGTTCGGGTGAATTGTGAAAGTAGTAATAATGCGTTTTGTCCTGCAAGTCTATAGAAGTAAAAAGACAATCAAATATTGTCAACGGATGATCGCTCACCCCATTGCAACTAAAATATTCCTCAAATGTCATAACAAGTTTTTGCTTGAAAAAAACGGATATTTTTCTTGTAAAAGATTAATCCTATAAAAAAGATACAACGTCAATTATCAAACTAACTGAATAGAAAAATGGGTACATGGATTCATTCCTTAAAACTCAGTAACATTTAGACTTTTTCCTTTAAAAAAGTAGATACGATAAACAATAGTATATAGTATTATTTCTATCAATTAAAATATTTGTAAAACGAAGTTTATGGATTTTGTTCTTTGCTTTTTTATTCAAAAAGGAAAATGTTAAACGAAAATCGAGGATTTTGTTTATTGCACTTTTCATGTTCTCTAAAACATCTTGCTAAACAAAGATCGAGTATTTTGTTTTCCTATTCTAAGAAAAAAATGTAAAATGAAAGTCGATGATATCGTTTTTGCATTTTTTTTGAGGAAAAAAATATGTCCAAATGTCACCTCTGTATCACCGTAATTTCTAGATGGCGAAAGATTTTTTTGTGTGTGACCGTTTACTAAGATTGCTATGTCGAAATGCAAGGTGTCGTTTTAAAAGAAAATAATGCGTTGCAAAGCGAATCGGTAATCTCTTCTTAACGGTTCGTGTTTCTGTCGTTAAAAACAAGACTTTCAAAGCCCGACCAAAAGCCTTGTTCAGCATAATTTTTCCGACAAATTTATTGCATACCGTATGTAGACAATACATTTTTTGTCAAGAGTCGTTATAAATGAGACCTAGCCATTTATTATTCAGCAACTGTCTTAGAAAATTGGACTCCTCTGTCAAATGTTAGAGAGGATTCGGGAATTCATGGAGAATAATTGTGTACATTAATGGGTTTCTTACACGCATTAATATTCTGCTTATGTCTTATGCTCGTTTATTAACTAAATTCCACTTATTTGGAAAGGAAACACATACAGACCTTAGGTCTTTAAGTGAAACTAGTCTCTCAACAAGAGGCAGTATTTGAACTGCGAAAATATATTGTCTGATCGGACTTCTGAAATTAGACCTAAGGCAAATTAAGGGCGCAGCCATTTAAAGGCGCTCCGTTTTGCACAAAGAACAACAACAACAAAAAATAAATATCTAGGTATGTAATAATTTGATTACAAAACGCAGTGTTGTAATCAAATTATAATATGCGAAAACTATTTTCAAAGCTGATTGGAAACTATTAAACAAATTTTTAGTGTGCAAGCGTTATGACAAAATACCAGCAGAAGCCGAAACATGGCCAAAAATTACTACATTTAAGTCCGAGACACTCAGCAGGTTACGGAAAATTCCGGACAATGTTCCGAATTATTAAACGCGAGTGTCTGTGTTTGAGATTGAGGAGTCATTGATTCGGCAACCCTTCAATCCCGAGGGTCAAAAACTGATTTTAAAGGGGTCCTTACACCAATAAGAGAAACAATCAATTTGTAGTACATTGGCTGAATCATTGAACATTTGAGTGTAAAAACCCATTTTGGATTCTTAAGAATTTGTCTCAAGATTGTCAAAATGAAAACCTTGGTAGAAATTTTTAAGGGTCAAAATAAGATATTTTCAAATTTTCCGAGGTCAAATCGCTGGAATATGTTTCAATCACGAGTCGTGTTATTCAAAGACGTATCCTTATTCTTTCGTCAATATATGAATGATAACCATTCTCATGATATTTCTGTTGCACATAAAACGTATGAATATACATGTAACTGCATGCGTAACTCAAAGAACAATCGCGATTAGCACAAATGCATGATCGAATTCTATCGCTGAGTTACCAAATCCTTGATACTTCAGTTTTCTTTTTAAATTATAATTATAAATCGGGTAAATATTATTGAATAGTTGATTTCATGACAAATACACACAAGACACAAATTTAATTAACTAAATCGCTACATTTATCTTAAAAAAAATATTGATAAATTGAAGATCAGTGTAATTGTACGTATGCTTTTTTGCATATCGCATTGATATAAAAGTAAGTATGGTATTCAGGCGTATTTACAATTTAAGAGGTCAAATATAAATTGCAGAATGACAAATGTCTGACAATTCAAGCATATATTACAATACTATTATATATGTAATATCAATTTATTTATTTTTTTCATTTTTGCTGAATAAGGATGCCGCAAGTCATATATTTATAAATCATTTATGTTTCTTGAAATACGAATATGAAAAACCATTTCTTGTCACGCGAACACGCAAGGCAACCAATACATATGTGATCTCTTCATCGATTCATCTATTTCCTTAAAAGATGTGAATTTACCACATTGAACTAAAACATGCATTATGCTTAGGAAGGTAGTGAGTATAGAACTTGAATTAACATGTTACTGCTGTCAATCAAAATATATGTATTGTTAGGGACATCGTGAAATTGACAAGGTGAATGGTTTTTAAATGATTTTAGAATGAAATTCAATGACTACCAGTAGAGAGTTTTGAAATTCAAGGCAGGCAATGCAATATCGCTAATTTTGTCCAATGTGGACGAAATTAGCGATATCGTTTTCCCTCCCTTTGATAATATACACTGTGTACGGATTTCTCTGTTTTTTTGTCTTCATAGACCAATTATACGCTTTAAAAATCAAACCAGATAATAGATATGGTGCTCATTAACTCAGCATGAATGAAATGTCGCCCGTTTAGAACGGTTTCGAAGTTTATTTTGAACGATTTCAAAGTGGTTTGGAACAATTTCGGAGCGTTTTAGAGTGATATGAGTGAGTGGTTTGTTTGCATTGAATGTAGCGCTGATCGAGCGATTTCGAACAGTTTTGATCGACTGCGCCTAGTTTTTATCTGGATGACGAGTTTCATAAATTCGGTATTTTATGAGCACAAATTTGATATTTTTTTTTATAATATGACCTGAATTTGTGCGATAAAGCGAGGCAATTTTAGAAATTTAAAGATTCTTTTTTTGTCCGCGATACATATAACGCCGTTTTAGAAATGACGTCAACAAATGCATTACTAAGTCATTTTCACAATGAAATTATATAACGTTGCTAAACGTTCATGGCTCATTTGCATTGTTATTCCAATAGTGAAATTACACCCGTGTAATATCAAAAATAGTCAATGGAGTTACTTCACTATCGCGACGTAGATCACATTATACTATGCCGATACATGTACAGTTAATAACATCGTAAAATTGACAATGTAAATGATTTTGAATGGTTTCTGAATGAAATTGAATGAGTGAGAAAAGCCAGTTTTGAGTGACGTTAGAGGAAGGTATTCCAATATTGCTATTTATAATCAGTATGAACAAAATTGGTGATATGTATTACCTTCCATTAATAAGATATGACATACAAGTACTATAAATATCTTCCTATTTCTTCAAAAACCAATGAGACGCTTAAAATTTCAATTATGTCAGTGAAATCGCGATTTAGTTTCTGCTTCTTTTATTTTGAAGACACTTGATCTTTTTTTCAGTCATTTTGAGCATTTTTGCATGGTCTGAGTGAGTGTCTGGAATAAATGAATGGAGCACCGAGTGAGCGATTAAGAATGGTTATGATTGAGATGGTTGTCAAGTTCACAGTGTAACTAACTGTCTGCAGTTGTGTCGAGGCAAAGGTGAAGGGACAAGGGTAACAAAGATATCAAATAAGTTCGTCAGCGCATCAAGGTCATGCAATTAAAAATAGTGAAAGTTTCATCCATAACCCACTCACTCTTATTCTTTTAAAACTTTATAATGAGTAAAATTGAATATTAACTGACTGATGAAAAAAATGAGGAGAAATTATTCGTTTCGGGTAAATGTTTGTTTGTCCAGGATGAAAGAAAACGCTTTTGTTTTGATACAAAGACAAGATTTCCTCAGTACTCCAAAGAAAAAAAAATCTAACAAGAATCTTTCTTTTTGAAAAGACAAGTCGCTTCTTAAGATATCAAATAGTTAATTTTGCTGATGCATTCAATGATGTTAGTGTATTAACATTTTTTTTAAATCAATTGTTTATAATATAGTGAAAACTCGTTTGTTTCAGTGTTTCAGTTTTCGCAAGATCGAGTTTTCTTACAAAGGTCTACTAGTCTTAAAAAACGAACATCCGTCAGAGATATCCTTGTCTTACACATGTGTAAGATCACATTGTAAATGGCGTCATCGCGACTATAACCTACGCATGTTTTCGCGGTATTTATGTCAGCAGAGCGTTTCAAAAATTAGTTTCTAACTTACAAAATGTTAATGCGAGAAAAAGAATCTGTCAGGAGCTTTTATTAGAGACAGGCTGTTTTTTAACTTTTCCAGTTTAAAAAAAAGTAATTAAGTTCGAAAGTAATTAAGTTCGTCAAGGCTCGCTTGATAATAGTTCAGTTCTAAACTCGGTTAAGATCAGCTTGTCTCAAATAAAACTCCATAAAAGATCCTTTATATATATTTCATTGAATCAACACTTAAAAATCTATTTTTTCACGAGTGGCAGAGCCTCGAGTGGGATTTTAGCTTCTGTTCTTCATGAAAACAAACGATTTATATTTTTCTTAAATAAAGAAATAAATCAAAACGTGAAATTTTTATGAGAAATTTTCTACACGCCGTTTTGCACGTGCTTGCTATGTAACGTTCATGATGACGTCATTTATTAGGAACCGCTTGATAACGTCAGATTTATTATCTGATTTGCAATTATAGACACAGAACAGAAAAGTACGTTTATTCTGGTAAAGGCAGGTAAAAAAATTTTTGAATTTTACTCAACATTCACTCACCCCACATATTCAATATTCATTCAAAAGCACCCACCTTGTCAATTTCACAATGTTCCTTGCTGTATCTTTCATTGGTTCTATAGAAAGATAGAAAAAGTTTCCTTTACTATTTTAATATTTCCTCTTATACTTATTTATGGATATGTAGCCAGTTGCGTTTCAAAGAACCCATTTATAGCAATTATAGTGGTCTGGTTGACAGGTACTGGAACCAATCACTATTTCTAAAAAGACTTTTTGCGAGACAGATCACATTATTATATTACATTTTGAAAAAAAAAACTCGGGTGTTTATGCCATATTCCATTTGTAAAATAAACTGTAAACAAAGGTTTAACAAAAAAAGATTGTTACTCTTTTAAAGATTACTTTAACAACGAAACTTGTCGAACTTGAACCGAAGCATCTATATTCATCATGATAATCACTTTCTATGTAATTTTTCTGCTTCGTCTATTTCTTTTCACAACAATGCCACTAGAAACGCCCACTTTCAGTACTTACAGTGTTTTGATTCATAACACCAAAGAATAAGGAATCTTTGGGGTTAGAGATGCCCGTATGATACACCCTGCTCCATTAAGATAGTATCGTACAGCTCACGTATTCTTTTCTTACACGCAACATCATAGTCACGAATTTCTGTACACAGAGATAATACGTACTTCATGTTTTATATGAAAAAAAAAAGTAGATGCTTTGCCGTGACAAATGTCAATTCCCCCAACCGAGTTAGTTATTTTCTCATACAATACACTAAAGTCGTATATATATTTATCTTATAACCTCTATTTGCATTTTTTATCAATGTTTCTAAGAGAAATTTAATTTTCGAAAAAAAAATCGTATTGTGCCAATGTTCTTAAAATATGCACGTGATATCATCAAAAATATTATATTGGATGCGATCACTCGGATATTTGTAAAGTTAATAAGATAAATCTTATTTAATCTGTCATGAAACATTAATGAAAATAAAAAAAAAATAATAAAATAATAAAAACTTATGTGAGGGACAAGTATTTGCTATTAGTTTTCATTATATTTTGGAATTGTCAATGAACGAATAAGAGCAAAGTAGTCAAGGAAAAAAAGGTTTTAATTTTTATACGATAATAATTGTAGAAAACATGTTCTTGTTACAAAGCCGTAATTAGCATAAAATTGCTGACTTGGTTAAATTATTATATAGTTTCAGTTTCGTTAGGGTTTATAAGGTTTCTTACAATTCTTTCTTGAATCTTTATTTTAAAGCGCCAAGTTACCACAGATCGTCTTTTGTATAGAACTACTTTTTTAAATTCGGATTTTGCAGTACGTTTTTCCTTTGTGTATATTTAACAGTTTTTATTTGAATTAGTATACCTACTTTGTCAGATGTTATTAGAAACATATAATATCAGGATTACATTTAGCCCTTTGCATTTAAGTTAAATATTTTTGCTTAATATTTAGTCAAGATACATTGGATTACGCTGTGGGTTTCTGTTTCATTTGCCAACAACCAGAATAAGATTAAGGAATAAATACGTATTTCATGCTAATTACGGTTTTTGCAACAAGAACATGTTTTTTTTCAAAAATTATTCCAACGTGAATAACTATTGCTACACCGACTAAGCTTTGTCACATTTCAAACTGGTTATTGTCTCTTACCCACGAGTAAATTTCGCGAAATTTGTACAGTCAATACCGTATATATTTACACGCACTGTCATTCACGGCACTCACTCTTACCAAAGATCAGACGCAGCTAATCCGTGTCGCTATTACAGCTAGTAACATTGTGAAATTTATATGTGTCTCATTTAAAACCACTCTAAACCATTCACTCGACGCTCAATTCATTCATTCCAAACACTCACTCAAACCATTCAAAATCGCCCCAAAATCACTGAAAAAGATAGAATCAACAAAGTCATTCAAAATAAATGAAGCTAGAAAAAATCGCGATTTCCCTGACAAAATTCAACTTGTAAGCGTCTGATAGAGTCCTGAAGAAAATGGAAGCTTTTTATAGAACTTGTATGCATATTTTATCAAAGGGAGGTAATCAATATCGCTAATTTTGTTCATCCTGAACAAAATTAGCGGTATTTGATTACCACCCATTTAATTCACTCAAAACTCGCTCCACACACTCATTCAACTTCATTCCAAGATCATTTCAAAATCATTCACCTTGTCAGTTTCACGATCTTGTTAACTGTACTATTGTAGCATCTGTCATATCACTGCCCGATTGAATTTGGAAATACTTCTTCACATATAAGGCGAACAAACCAATGCCCAATGCTTGCTCTATGAGGTTCAAATTTAGCCTTTTTAAAAGTAATTTTCTTTGTACGTAATTTAAATGTTGGAATACTTTTTTCTTTGTGTAAAAATGTGAAAGAATTCATTCTGAAGTATTTTGCTTTGTGAATTAATACTATTGGCAAAAACATTGAAGCTTAGAGTACATTGAAGCATTAACTGATTAAACACAGACAATGAACTCCCCAAAGCCCACTTTTGGACTGCAATATCTGTCAACAACGAAATCCCGATAGCACACAGGCTCATAAAGTCATGATATAAACGTTATAAACTTGATGTCATTAAAGCCAACCATGTATTCAGGATGACAAAACGATGGAACTGTTTGCAAATTATACCCTTTGCACGTGCACTTGCGTTCAAAGCGGAATATAATTTAAATACAGCTTCCTCCATTAGCCCATCGCGAGCGAAGGGCAGCTCATTGTTTGTTTCTTAACTAAGAAAAAAACTGATATTCAAAATACCTCTACACAAATATTTAATTGATAAGCAGACAATTTAGATCTCGCTTGCCACCTGATATTACCCCATTTGAAGATCAGTTTAGCCATAATTTTCTTTCAGTGTTTTTCATCCTTATTACAATCGAGTTATTATTATTATTTTTTTTACATATTTTCCATTAAAAACACTTTTACTAATAAAATGAAATTGGAGTAAAAAATTGTTGTAGGTCAAATCTAACCGTTGTGACCAATTGAACCATAATTTCCTTTCAATGTAAATTCACCCTCAGTACATTCGAATTATTTTTGTTAAGAATTTTTCGTTTGAAAAAGTCCTTTTACAATTACAATAAAATCGAAGATAATGGTATTCGGTGAAATTTTAATCTAGTCACAAAATACATTCTTACAGGGGGTATATATGATAGGCAGATATTGTAAAGTTGATTCATAAGTATTATCTATTATTTTAAATAAATTTTCTTTATTGCTTTTACATGGATTACCGAGAAATAATGGAAGATCATTAATTTTGATAAATCACCGCATTAGCCGCGAAATTATCAAAATCTCATACCCCGTTTACGTTCATTGTCCACCTTCATGACCTTTATTTAACCCTTTGCTGTTTAATCCCTGCTTTTTACATGCCTGTGATTTTATGATTGAGAAAACATTGTGAAAAAAGAAGAAATTGCTCCTGACAAGCAATTTCTTCTTTTTCCACACTATTTTCTACCTTACTGAATGGTTATTTTTCAAGTTAAATCCAGTTTAAATTTTCGTCTGCAAAACCTTTGAATTTAGACAGGTCCAAAATTTTGAAAAACAGCAAAGGGTAAAGCGGAGCCCAATAAGAGACGTCGTCATAAACGTTGAATAACAATCACATACAAATGACGCGCTAAAAGGAAATGTGTCCTAAAATTTTCGCATTTTTGTCCGAATTTTTCCTATAAAAGCTAAACAAGATTAATCGATTGTTTTTTCGAGTAAAGTCGATTAATATTTCATTTCGTGAACAACATAAAGCTTTATTCTCACTCATGGCTTCGTCACTCTTTAAAAATAGCTTTTGTTGTTCACCAAATGAAAAATACATCGATCTTGCACCGAAACCAGTAATTATCCTCTATATTATCTCCATTTCATGATATCTGAAGATGAAGGTATGGGTATGACATGGATGGAACACTGTTGACCAATACAAAAGAAGCTCACCCCGTGTCCGACAAGGAATGCACCCTGAACTCATCCGAAAGTCAACCACAATCACCGTGTATAACCATCCAAGGAAGTGGCGACAAAAACCTCGATGAGGATGGAACGGACAGCGTAAATATTCATCCAAGAATAGAATTTAAAGGTACGCTTTTATTAATAAATATTCCTAAGACTGATAGTAGATTCGATTGAGAGAGGGAGCGGACAACATCGGTATCACAGTTTTAATTATATGAAATGATCGTGTGTAAAATTGTACGCAATACAAGAGGGATGATCAAGAATGTTTACATTTGGAAAAATATAGAAGTAATTGTTAGTAAACAAGCTTTGAATTTGATATGTGGTGTCCGTGGTCAAGAGGTAGAGCGTCCGCCTCTTGACCTAAAGGTCCCGAGTTCGATTTCCGGGAGCGGCTATCGATCTTGGTTCCTTCATTGGCCTACACATTCGGTGCGAGTACTGGTGAATTTTCCAGGGAGCAGAATCGGGAGTGATTAATCCAAGTTGGAAGAACTTGTTTCCCAATCGATGTAAAATGAATAGGTTTAAACAAAATTTAACCTAATTTAACGCCCCCGATCTTACGATGTGGGGGCGTAAAATGGTCTCGTTTTTTTTTTAGAAAATAAACATGATATTCCTGTTTTCCAGTCTTTTAGCTACAAGCTTCTAATCTAAAGCAGGTCACTGATTTAAATTGACATTTGAAGCTTGAGAAAATTAAGATTTTTATCATACCAACGGACAGACTTACACATCCATATACAACGTACACATCATCATGACAATGATTAAGCTTACCTCTGGACAATAGTGCTTCTAGCATACGACCAATGGAACTAGAACTTGCTTGTTTATTTGTTTGCATGGGGTTAGACGCCACTTTTAACATTATTGAAGTAACATAATGGAGTTTGGCGTACCTACAAATGGTTTCTTGTCGTTCCTCATACCAGTGCAACCACAAAATTTCAACCGAGCCACCACTCGCTCTTCCCACGTAGGCGTAATACATATCATAAGCATATTGTTGGGGGATAATTGACTTATCTCACTTTTGTCATATGTCAAATGAAAGTTTGCCGAGTCGGGGTTCAAATACACAACCCTAGACTTGAAAGCCAAGTGCGTTGCCGCTTAGATAGCCGGGCTAAGAAAGAAATGGTTAAAATGATTATTCCTCTCTAATCAAAATTAAGTACAATTTGAACTCAGTCATGCCTTTTTTGTATAAAAGAGTCTGTTATCTTAATCGGTAAGAGCTTAAACCATTATGCTGATGCACGTTGGTCAAGTTAGCTTATCGTTTCTTGACTGGTAAGGTATAGGTAGATTTTGCGCGATTAGCCGTGAAATCTACTTTTAGCGGTTAAATCCTCGTGCTATTCTTTCAAAATGGATAAAACAGGTTTAAACAATACCTAAAAAAGATACAAATTACCTTCAAACGAAACATATTGCTTGTCTAAGATCGTAAGGTTTACTCATTCATGTACTTTCAAAGTTGAAAAGGAGGGATCACGTTTTATTCCTATCATATACTTTTAAATATACCGAACAGACCTATGGTAATCGACTCAACTTCTACATTAGAGCTCAGTTTTGAAAATGCATCCATAGGGTGATAATGTCAACAACAAGTATCAGGAACCGATTAGTTTATTTGTATTATGTCAACAACATCAATCATTAGCAGTCAGTCTGTCCTCATAGTAAAAAATCTTTCTTATTTATAGCTTTCTATCTGGTTTATTAGTTGATAAGTCTACACTTAGCAACATCATAAAATTGGCATCTCGATCAAAAGCATTCAAAATCACTCGCTCCTTTTCATTCCAAACACGCAGCCAAACCATCCAAAAACGCCCTAGAAAAAGATAGAATCAAGAACATCATTCAAAGTAAATAAAGCTAGGTAAAAACGCGATTTCACTGACATTATTCAAATTGTAAGCGTCTAGTAGGTTCTTGATGAAATAGAAATATCTATACAACTATTAAGCTTAACTTTTTTAAAGGCAGGGAAAAATATTGCTAATTTTGTTCAATCAGAACAAAACTTTCGATATTGGATTACCTCCCATTAAATTCACTCAAAACTCGCTGTACGCAGTCTTTCAATCTCATTCCAAAATCATTCATCTTGTCAATTTCACGATCTTGTTAACTGTACGTAAGTGACAATTGTACGGAAGCCTGTTTGTACCTATGAAAACGTGTATGAGCCCAAAGAATGATGACAATACTTAGTCTACAACAACGTGCAAAATGAACCAGGGCGCAAGACTTACATAGATAAAACCTCCACATAGCGTGATACATAGAGACTTGATTGCGTATTTTCTTTTATTATTATCATTATTATTATTTAGTGTATTACATGCATTGAAGTAAAAAAGAACACCCACTTTAGTATTTGTACTCTTAAAACTCTAACATTGCGATTTATTATATGTATGAGTTTAAACATAAATACATTTATTTTTTTGTCTTTTTGTGACCTATGCCAAAGCTTATAATACTTTTCCCATTCTCAATTCAAAATTTTAAAATTCAATTTGAGATTAAAGTCGTGATAATGTTTTAATACTCATTTTAATGTATTAACATAAAAGATAATATTAATAAGTTGTTAAAGATAACAACTAATTAATATCATCTTTTATTTTCATACATTTATTTAAATCTTAAATTTGAGTAAAATTCTCAGATGAGCCTGAGAAAAGTTTTATAACGTCGGGTCCTAATGAGGTATACAAGTCACTGCACCTTGTCCAATTTCATATGTGCTAATTTACCAAGAGCCAATTTTGTTGACATTTTTAATATTTCTGGCAAGTTTTCTTCCAACAATAATTCAGTCATTTTCAAACAGGCATTCTGGATTAAGATCGGGCTTTACGCTTGTACAGGCTGATCATAGTCCATCCTGTCTGATAAAGCTTTTCGTACTGCGAGAATATGCCGCGATCAGTATTTAAAGAGTTCAACATTATCAAAATAACGATACATTTTTTGCCAGGAAAGGGAACTGTTATTTCATCTAATAATTAATCCAACTAAATCATTTCGAAACTGGTTTCTCCGACAGATTGATTAACTTGCCCTCTTAATTTGTTGTGCAACACTCTGTTTAAATTCGGTCCTAATTTAGATAGAAACCCCCAAAGATGTCAGCGTCTTGATTACTTTATAGCTTCATCGGAAATTAAAGTTTCGTAACTGATATATTGGATAATATTTCGGACCCTCACATTTTCGTTTCGTTTCGTTTGTCTTACTTGAAATCTAGCTTGCTTTGTCATTTTTGCCACAATTCCGTGAATTCGATTTGATAATAATTGATACAAATTTGTGTTATTTTGAAAGAAAATATCATTAAGAAAACAAAGTCTCTAATATGTTTATTTTTCTATTGCAGAAGACAACATAAATTCAACAGAACCTTTATTAGAAAGAAGCCTGAAACTTGCAGAAGGTAGCGTTCAACTCTTGAAACTTTATTTTCTTTTTTGAATTTATACTTTTATAACCGTACGTTGTAGGGGGGTAAGTTGTCTTATACAGTGATTTTATTCACTAATTTGATAATTTTGATAATTTGATTTGGTACAGTTAGTAACATCGTGTAATCGACAATCATCTCGATCAAAACCGTCCTAAATCGCCCAACCAGCACTCCGTTCATTCATTCCAAGCACTCAGTCCACCATTTCAAAACGCTCAAAATGTCTGAAAAAAATAACAAGTACCTTCAAAATGAAAACAAGCAAGAACTAGATCCCGATTTCACTGATATAATTAAAATTTTAAGAGTCTTATTGGTTCTTGAAGAAATAGGAAGCTATTTATAGCACTTGTATGCATAAGTTTTAAAAGGGAGGTATTGCATATAGCTAATTTTGTTCATCCTGAACAAAATAAGTAATATTGGAATACCTTCCTTTAAAGTCACTCAAAACTCGCCCCTCTCACTCATTCATTTGCATTTCGAAATCTTTCTGAAATTAATCACGTTGTAAATTTCACGATGTTACTAACTGTATTGATTCTTATTACAAGGATTGGGTTGATATTACGATAAATCCGAAAGCTGACTTTAATAAATAAAACATCTGTTGAAATCTAATTATTACCAACATAGGGAAAGTTAGATGGTGAATGAGTTTGGAATTATTTCTAAATGTAATCGAATGGGAAGAAGGAGCGAGTTTTGAATGAAATAAAAGGGAAGGAATCCAATATCGCTAATTTTCGTTAAGTTGGACGAAATAAGCGAACTGTTGTACATTCCGTTGATAGAATCTACATAATTTTGTCTTTGATGTCTTCATGGACAAAGTAGACAATTTAGCATCCGCACAAGTGAATAAAATCATGGAAAAATATGATAGATGCCAATGAAATGTAAATTTCTTTTAACCCATTCGAAACGTTTTTGAAAGTTTTGGGACGCTTTTAAATGGCTTTAGTGACTGTTCGGAATAAATGCAGGGAACGCTGAGCGGGCAATTTAGAATTGTTTTGATCGAGGTAAAATGTCAATTTCACGATGTTTTCAACGGTTTCTAAGAGGCTTATTGTTTTGTCGTTCTTGTTGTTTTAATCGAACTGCTGGTTTATTACTACTAAGGTTAATTTGAAGGAACAAACTTTTACCTTTTCTTTAGATGTACAACAACGGAATAGGACTCAAAATGATCCATCGGATTCAACGAGTGTTCGATTTGACGGAATGATTCTTGATGTTTTGAACTCAACAACAATTCATGTAGACTGGTGTCCTATCTTGAACAATGAGACCGTCGGTGGATATAAGATTCGTTACGCCGCGAGGGATAATTCCTCCTATAATGAAATCTTTGTGACCCCCGGAATATCGAGTTATACAATTACCGGGCTCCGACCCAACACAGAATATGATATATCAGTGAATGCTGTAGACGATCGAGATAATATTATCCAGACTTGTGGTTGGGTCAGACAGAAAACAGACGAATTAGAAGGTAAATACGTACAATTATTAGGATTATTCTGAACTTCATTTTAAATGCCATACAACAAATAATAAAACTGCATGGGTTACATGTGATAGAATGGGCGAATAAGAGATTTTGGTTAGAAGAGTTTTTAAATTTGAACAGATTTATAGTCCAACGTCAAAATGCAAAGAAAGATGCCCATTCATACATACATTTATCCTTAAAGGTATTTTATTAAATAATGACTGAAATACCATTGGTAAATTAAAAACTTTGGACAAGAGTATACGAGGGTGGATCAAAAAAATACGTGGACTTTTACTATAACTTTGGAATTTCCCGACGGAAATAAATGAAATTTTGTACACGTCTCAAACCATTTAATGTTGACATAATACTGTATTTACAAGAGTTTGCAATGAATATGACGTAAAAAATCCAACATTTGATATACCTGGGTAGGCGCCATCGGCGCAACCCATTTTGTAACGTTGCTTCCTAGTGTTACGGCTCGTAATTTTCCCCTAAATTAGGACCAAACACTAGCAAACTTCGCCTATTTACGTGTTGGAGTTATGTGTAAGGATAATCAAAATTTAAGCATAATCCATTGGGTATTTTCGAATTCAAACTCAGTTAGCTACGGGCATGCGTCAATTTTTGAACTTTGAAATGACGGCACCGGCGCAGCCATAGACAATCGGACAATAATAAAGTTCTACTGGACCTGTGGAAAAACCTAATCGAGAGGTTAAAATGATAAAACATGCTAAAATGTCTTCAAATGTAAGCAAATACCTTTTTTAAAAATGGTTTAAAAGGTTTGTTCTAGAATTGAGAGCGTTTCTGCAGGATGACACTCGGAGAATGGAAAACGTCTCATCGACGTTTGATCTGTAATTGTTACAAATCAACATTAGTTCAATATCTTAAAGACACAATACACATTTAAGTTCATCATTTTGGATCAGATGGATATGAAAATAGTACTTAATCAATCGATAGGCGATCCAGAAATTGTGTTTATTGTTGAGTTGAATATTTTGAAAAGTGCTGAATTTCGAAGGAATTCATCAATACCGTCGCGTCATATTGACGTCGTTGCCGTGCGCCGGTACCAAATGACTACATGTTTTAGAATGGTTGCTACAGGTGACCACCTTGTTGGATTTCATCCAAATTTACACGACAAATTGGAAAATGCCGCTATTTAATAACAATGTAGTTTTCTTTTCAAAGTCAGCAAAATCAAAATTTCTGCAACGCTAGTGTACGTACTTTTTGATTCACCCTCGTACTTTCAATTTAGCTTGAATTTAATCCGCTGATAATGAAGAACATATAGAAACTTCCGATTGAAAAAAAGTTCCTTTGGTACTGTTAAAAACATCGGAAAATTGACACTCACTCCGATCAAAATTATTCTAAATCATGAATAATTCACCCAGCGCTACATTCAAAGGTTTTATGGATATATGAAAGGTATAACGCGTTATGTACTAAATTCGGATCCGGCACAAAAACATTAAAATATTTCCATTGGTTTTCAAACGAGATCAACTTAGTTGCACTCTTTTTTGGTATGGAAAAAAGAAAGTTAAAAATAAGAACATTCAGGGGAGCGGTTTAGGGTCATGAAAGCCCTCTTGTTCAGATATATAATTTTGTACTTTCTCGTATGTCTACTAAATTTTAATGAACAATTCATCTGCTGATTTGAAAATGTTTTGTAAGAAATAATGCCGGAGTACTTGAGAGATCATAAAGAACCTTTTAGAATTTGGGTAACTTGTATTATAGTATTAGTTAATGGTTTCTTGTCGGGGTATACGGCGATCTATTCCCGGCTGGAATAAAAATGATGTCACCCGAGCCGCAGAACTTATTAAACTGCAAAGTTTTAGACTAAATAGTTCTCATTTGCCTTTTAAGGCCTTGATATACACCGATTTCTTTTAAAGTACCAAAATCCCCCAATGCGCCTCAAATGAAAAGTAAATTTATAGTCACACTACTACATCCTGCGATGTTATGATATAAAGGCCGTTCTTGGCTGAAGCTGTGAGAGTTAGCACTCTAAATGGACAGATTGGTGAAATTTATAGGTATTTATTAGAATTCAATTTGTAATTGTATTTTATTAACTGGCATACTTTTAACTGTAGCTTTTGTGTATACTCGGGTCGTGTTAACAGCGATGCGAGAGAATCATGGCTGCCATGACCTGCTGGAACTTTTATCTATATTCCCGGCGAGGCACCTTAAGGAAATAATAGCTGTTATACCGGAGTGGGCGTCGATATCAATGTTTGTCAGGTCAGCATTATCCAATGAAAATGCTGGAATTGTCTTTGCAGTATAATAATCTCTTTACAGACAAAGATGTATCAAAGGCTCCCTATATTGGCCTCATTGTGGCAGCGATCCTGTTGACAGTGGCTGTAGTTGTGCCTTTAACAGTGCTATTGATGACGTAAATTTTCCGTTGTTCATCGACTAAATCCTTCTAGACCTTTACTTTTTTATGCCTTATTTCGTCTTCTCAGTTCACTTTACCTAGTTGAATGTAGTAACTGCCCCCAGCCGAATTACTTTGATTATAACTTCCCATTTCACTTGCTTGTCCGTTAAGTCCGATTTTTATATTGAACAAGCAATGCATCCCGGTCCAAAATATGTTTGGATTTTCTTTTGCAGATGGTCAGGGTAATAAATATGAAGCACCATATTTGACAGCGGCTGCTGCGATCGCATTGTTATTGGTAGCTGTCGTTGTCCCAATTACGTTTCTATTTGTTCGAAATTGTGGTCAATGCTCGCCACAAAGCCATGACGAGAAAACAGAATTACCGAACGACAAGGTTTGTTTGGCAGTGTATGGTACTGTACTTGTTAATGCAGTTCGTAAAGCCAAGTCCGTTGTTTGTAAGACAGCAATATTTGTGGTATAATCATGCCAATGTAATATTCACTGGTGTTTGCTTTTCGTGGCTTCGTTTGAACAATAAATGTAGTTGTTACTTAAATAAGATAACTCACCTGACACAAGCATGTCTAATTATTTATCAAATGTTCAAGTCCTAGTTCAGCGAATGTATGTTAGTCTTCATTATTTTATTTTTTATCGTATTATTCTAATTGATGTATATTGTCATTTACCAGCATGTAGACTAGATTTGATTTATGTCATACAATACAGTGCATGTTCACTCCTTAATACCACTTAGCCAATTTACTACTAAGCAAATTAGAATATATGTTTTTAAAATTCTAAATATTTGTTCTTTTACATAGTTTTAGGCCATAAGCTGAGAATGGTCACGCTCTCCGGGGGAGTTTAAAGGACCACATTTTCATATAGACCTATGTCTTGTTTTTTAAGACATGTAAGCCCTCTGAGCCCTCTGAGTGTGGTAGCATTATCGTGTAACATACCTTAGCACCTATCAATTTAAATGTATAAGATTGGGATCTCAAAAACATAATATGTTTAAGAAAACATTTTCATTTGATTACAATAAGATGATTTTCTAATAAAGTTGTTGCAGTGCAATACCATATTTTTAACAAAAAAAAAAAAAACAAAAAAAAAAAAAAACAAAAAAACAATGACTACTGATTCCTCTCAAAAGTCTACCAATGAAGATAAAGCATTTCTTTTGTTTTGGTCACGAAGGCAATCTTAATATATTTTTTTCAACACTGCAAAGAGTAATTCTCTATTTGACCAAATGTGCATGAATATGGTGACCCACAGTTATGAGAAGTAAATAAAATAAGCGTCTTATTGCTATTGGGTGAAAAACTTATTCCTTTATTCCACTTAATTCCACTAAAAGTATACTGATTTACTAAATTAAATGAAAAAAAAAAATGAAATAAAAAAAATTGTCCCGTGAAAACCTCGATAAATTCTGGGGTTAAAGTGGAGGGTAACGTTTATATCGCACTTATTTGGTGCATCATAACACTTGTTTTACTTCCAATTTCATAGCTGTATAATTATGAGATGTATCTTATAATAATCTGACAATTAAAAAGTAAATAGTTTGTTATGATACAATGTCAAATTGACATTCCCAAACAGGGAAGCTTTGATGATTGATTACATAGAGCAGCATGCCTAACAAGTAATTAATACATGATCTGAAAACGGCAGCTCTGTCTGTAGCAATATCTGTAACATTTACATGATTATCGGTTAAATGTATTTATCTGATTAAAAACTTTCTCAAATGATCAAAATATTTTGACCAGAACAAGAACTTGAACAAGAACTTGAAACTTTTTAGCCTGACACAGCAGGCAAATTTGTCTTCTGCTATTTGTCTGCTACATATCGCACAAGTAGACTGGATTCCATCATCCGACCAGGTTGCAGGAAAGTTTGTTTTAACACTACACTAACCGTTGTCTCTGGTCCGACCCCGTTGAAATTTTGTCCTCTTTAGTCCATATGAAATAGGTCATCTTCTTAGAGCTGTAGCCCATTCCAGAATTTCCATTAGAATATGAGGTTATAGGTTGTTATTCCACTTCCCAAGAACTTTCGTTTAAATACAAATATCACATAATGAAATTATGACGATAAGTAAGTTTTTGAAAAATTTTGTCCGAACACAGGAACACTAGTTTCGGACTGTACCAAGTTGACAGTCTGCGAATCACGCCTCAAATTTTTCATACGCCATCAATAGAATGAATTCCTGAAAGAAGATAGTAAAATCCACTTGCAAACTCTGGAAAAGATGATTAATGTCTTAAAAACATGAAAAACACCATACATGTATATATCACTGTTAAACACTCAAACTAGCTTTACTTTTGAGGGACGATATTTTCTTCAGGAACTGCTTTTTACATCAGTCAGTTATTGTCTCCCGTAGACCATATGGAAATTTTATCACCGCCTTGCCAAAAGCTATGCTTTCTTGAGAATACAAATCTTGAAACCATGGTATCGTTAGACGTAAATAGCCAGAGACTTCCTTTAAAAAAGAGTTTCCGTGTTCACTTTTGTTGTTGGTCATTACCTTTGGATACAGGATCAGATGGGGTATGAGAATACAATGAAAAAAGGACATACGTGAAAATGCTACAGGCTGCAACATTTGCCTGCTTAGTAAAGTCAACCACGATTCTGACAGTGTAGTAAACAACTATGGGTTGGTAAACTCAGAGCTCATTTTGAAAGCATTCAAAAGGTTTTTTCATAAATATTGGAGACTGAAAAGGTTCATATGTAATTGTATTACTGAAGGAAAAAAAAAAGATTTACGACAAAATTGAATTAAATTCCTCAATTTTTCAAAACTGTCTTCGTCACCTTCCGTTCCGCAATTTTAGCCCCTACTAAGTTTAAACCCCTTTTCAGCTACCGAAGTTTGCTCAAACTCCCGCTTTTAACACAGACATTATGTCAAATGAACATATTTTCATTATCATCAAATTTTTTCAACCTTTAATTGGCAGGTGAAAAATAAGCGTAGTCTTATAGACGGTCCTTAACAAATGTTGAACAGTGCATTTAAATCTAAATTAATTATGAGCGAAAAATCTAATCTATTGGCTAAAGTATTTAAGCCATACAAAAAGGGGAATCGCAGATATATTCTTCAAAGTCTTACTTAATAACAATGTGTTTATCTTAATTTCAGACCAAACTAGAGTTGCCATCTTCATTTAGACATCGGAATGCGTTCACAAAGAACGACCCAGAATCAGACTACAAGACACTCACAATTGCTAATGAAGACTCACCTGAGGACGCTAAAGTTATTCAAACTGGACGGAAAAATTAACCATCGTTCATGTGTATAGTTAATCATATCATGTAATTGACACTCGTTTCGATCAGAATCATTCTAAATCATTTGCTCAACGCTCCAATCATTCTATCATTAAAAACACTCACTCAAACCATTAAAAAATATCCAAAATTTCAAAAACGATTTAAAGTCGTTCATAATGATCGACATTTTATTCAAATCGATCAATTGATTGCACAATTATTTCATCATAAGTTGAGTCCAAAGCGTTCGTTCAGCCCGAATGGTAAACAAACAGGAAATATGATGGTTTTTATTAAAGAGAGGTAATACATGATCATTAATTTCGTCCATTTTGGACGAAATAAGCGATGTGTATTATCCCGTTTAAAATCAGTCTTAACTCGCTCCGCACACTCATTTAATACAAGTACAAAATCGTTCCAAAATCATTAAAATCTTGTCAATTTCACGTTTTTCTTAAATGTACCACATTGCCAATATCTGGCGAACATACGATTCATGGATGAATAGCAAGCAGTGTTTAAATCTGAATATGAAAAGTGATAGAATATTTACATGTTTCATCGATATTAAGGAAATAATGTGAATGTTCATATTTATATTTACATTGTATTTAAACCGGAAGCTTTGGTATACTTGGGACTTAAGTTTTGTCAGAATGACAAAATCAGAAAATCTGTTAAAAGAATAAGTCTAGACCTAGTACTGTCCGCGTCCTGGTATATGTCGACACTTTTTGCTCTACGCAAATGTTCTTTTCTCTTCGAAAGATATGCTACTAGTTTAACTTACACTAAGAAATATTGTGATATTAACATTCATCTAGATCAAACAATTCCAACTCACTCACTCAGTTCTCCTTTCATTCATTTTAAAAAAGATAAGACCAACAGCTCCATTTAAAAAAAAATGAAGCTAGGAACAAATCGCGATTTCACAGACACACTAAAGCGAGCGCCTGATTGGTTCTTGAAGAAAAAGGAAGCTATCTTTTAGAGCTATTGGGCATATTTTATTCTACAGGATGCAATAGATATCGCTAATTTTGTTCAACCTGAACAAAATTAGCTGTATTAGATTACCTTAACTTGATTTCACTCAAAAATCGCACCACACACTCTATCAATTACATTCCGAAATCATTCCTACATCAATTATTGTGTCTATTTCACGATGTTCTTTACTGTAATGTGATACGTAATAAAATATCGGTATTTTCGTCCAAATTGACGAAATAAGCGATTTTGCTTTACCTACTTTTAATTTCATTCAAAACTCGCTCATTCTAGTTTCTTACCGAAATCATTCTAAATTCATTCCCTATATCAATCGCACGATGTTATCAGCTGTAACCGTCTTATGTACCCGTCGTTTCCTGCACGATTATTATTGGATTTTGGATTTGAAATATAAGTCTATCTACAATTGTCTGAGCGGTCGTTTAAGCGGAAATGACAAGGTAATTAGATTGCATGTCGAAAACGCCTTCCAGCGAGACTGTTATCCCCCCTGTGTTATCTCATAAACAGCTTACGGTGCAGATAAAACACTTCACTATGGCAAAATATAATAATGACACAACTACAAGTGCGAAGTAAAGATGTTTATACAAGCCATTCGTACATGTAGATGAGTTCAATTGCCAAAAATAGCTAAACAACATCCTATCAAAGGTTTACTTTCAATGTTTTAGTAATCTCAAAAAGTTATCATACAGATTTTTTTTTGAGAAAGTCCCTATTTTACCAACAGTTGAGCCTCCCGATCGTACATGTACCAACTCAACGCCCTTTGCACATTTAGGAATCTTGAGAGGAATTTACGTCTCTGTATCATATGCTTAACATGCGAAGTTCTGTCTACGACAAAATGTTCGGTGCTAAGGAACAACCTTTCCATTTTCATAACTCACATGTATTACATGTACCTTTAGCACGAATGTATACAAAAAATTGCAAAATGCATGGGGGAAAAGGCAGTGGTCCTTATTATGATGTTCAAATTATGTGTTCATATTGATACCCCCAACAAAGTACAAGCTTTTCAAAATGTTTAATTGTGTAAATCAAAATAAATATATAAAATGGAAAACAAAATTCACATTTTTCTCTTGCAATAAAGCTTTGCACAATATGAAACTACTTTCTGTAATGGATAAAGGATACATAGAGGCTATGAAGTTGAAGTAAATTAAAATAAATATATAAAATGGAAAACAAAATTCACATTTTTCTCTTGCAATAAAGCTTTGCACAATATGAAACTACTTTCTGTAATGGATAAAGGATACATGAAGGCTATGAAGTTGAAGTAAACATATTCGGTTAAGAACATCGTGAAACTGACAAGTAGAATGATTTTGGAATAAGATTCAATGAATGCAATGAGTGAATTTTGAGTAACATTCTATGGAAATAAAGGTATCGCTACAGTTAATGATATCGTGAAATTGACAACAATGTGAATGATTTTGAAATGATTTTAGAATGAAGTTGAATGAGTGAATGGAGTGAGTTTTGATTAAAACTAAATGGAGGTTAATCAATATCGCAATTTTTGTTCAAAAATAACAAATTAGGAAGTGTGGTGTCTGTGGTCTACTAGAGGTAGAGCGTCGGCCACTACCCAAAGATTCCGAGTTCGATTCCCGGGAGCGGCTATCGATCTACGTTCTTTCTTTGACCCACAAAGTCTGCACGAGTACTGGTGAATTTTCTAGGAAGCAGAACCAAGAGGGCATGAATGTAAATTGTAAAAACTTGTTTCCTGTTGATGTAAACAAACATGTTTAAACCAAAGAAATAGGAAGAAAACATGTACATGTGTATGAAAATGAACTTAACAAATATGCACCAGCGGAGAACAGTCAACAACATCGTGGAATTGACAAGGTGAATGATTTTGGGATGGCTTTAGAATTTAATTGAATATGTGCAAAAAAGGAGTTTTGAGTGAAATTAAAGGAAGGTAATCCAATATCACTAACAAATTTTGCGATATTTATTACCTCCTTTTAATGAAATTTACATACGAATTCTATGAATAATTTCCCATTTCTTCAAGAACGCAGCCTGTGCTTATAACTTTAATTATGTCAGTGAAATCGCAAGTTTTTTTCTATCTATATTTATTTCGAAAGTAGTTGTTGAATGGTTTTAGTGAGTATTCGGAATGAACTAATGGAGCGCTGGGTAAGTGATTTAAAACGCTTTTGATCGGAATTGGTGCAAATTTCACGATGCGTTTAACTGTAAATGCGTTTAAGATGCCCACCTCGCGAAGAAAATTAATGATCTGTTAGGATGAGTAAAACGAATATTTAAAAAGAAATATTGACCCCAGAGAACACTCCGCGGAGCGAACCTCCAAAAGATGTAATGTTTCGCCTCCAAATAGTATGCAATTTTACTAGAATCGACATTTGTTGCTTTAAAGAAAGCTTCACAGATGGCCTTTTTCTGTTTGAAGGTAACATTTGTATGATGAGTTTTTTATGTTTTTTTTTTCTTTATTTCATCGAATGCTAAGTAGCGTGTTTGTATAGTTTCAGATTTCTCAGACAATACTGAAAACGTCTTACAGTAAACACCGGTAATTTTACCCGATAATGGACACGTAGCCATGGACACGGAATGTTGAAAATGCAAAAATAATCCACAGAAAAATGTTTGAAAATCCGTTAAAACCTTGCTCTGTGACAAAGAGCAGTCACGACAATTTAAAGAGACATATAATTAAGAATCGTTTTGCATAATTGTTGCAGGGGTGACGTACAGTAAACAATATCGTGAAATTGACTAGATGAATTATATTTGAATGATTTAGGTATGAAATTGAATGAGTGTGTGGAGCGCGTTTTAAATGAATTTAATGGGAGGTAATCCTACATCGCAAATTTTGTTCAGGATGAACAAAATTAGCGATATGGATTACCTCCCTTTAATAGAAAAATGCATAAAAGTCCTTTACATAGCCTCCTATTTCTTCCTGAACCTTTGAGACGCTAACAATTTTTAGAATTATGTCAGAGAAATCGCGATTTTTTTATATCAAACTTTATTTTGAATGATGTTGTTGGTTCAATATTTTTCAATGGGTTTGAGCGTTTTTGAATGGTTTGAGTGAGTGTTTGAAATGAATAAATAGAACGCTGAGTACGCGATTTAGAATGGTTTTGATTGAGATGGATGTCAATTTCACGACGTTTTTAACTGTACATCACGTCGTCATCTATTTTAAGGATAATCGTCTAAAAAGTCTATTGTAATAAGTCACGAACAGCATTCTTTAAATTCAATGGAGTTCTTTATATATCGACATAAATGCCAAAGGCGTTTCTTCTACAGTAGAAGTTTTCTAAACATTTCCACCAATTACGCACGTTGGCAAAACAAAGATCATGATCAGCTTGTTTATCGCAACACTCTGGTCTGCGTCTTCACAAAGTACTCTGCAATTTATTGTCTCCATATACACAAATGTCAAATTGTTTGAAAGTCCTGGGGCCCGTTTTAATAAACTTCTTAAGAGGAAATTAATCGTATGTCAAAATCACAAATCGTACCTTGTGTTTTCGTTCCATGTTCGATTCTGCATGGCAATATCTCAATAGAATCGTCTTCAGAAGACGATTCAAATGAGATGATGCGTCTCAGTATTTCGTATTCAACAAACGCAAAATCTCTTAAAAAGTGGACATTCTTTAAGAAGAAAAAAAAAGTTTACAAATAATTGAATAATACGTGGTTAGATTCAAACAGATTCAACTCTATGAGACGACCAATTAGGCGACCATTCCCATTTGCGACCGGTCGCTTAACACATGTTTTACTGTATACGCAGACATTAACTGAGTTTTGCAATAAGATGACACTATGTGTATACATATATACATGTCTCAAAATTCCGGAGATGGTCATTAGGTTTATATCCAAATTACGTAAATTTATTTAAAGAATGTAAGAAGAGAGAAAAAAGGGAAATATTTTACTTTAGAAGTCAGTATTTCTCATTTTCTTTCCTGTAGGGCTTGCTTCCTAATCGAATTTCTGTCTACACGTAATGTTTTATCCTTTCTAATTTTAGAAATTTTGGACTGGTTGAAATAATCATAGTAAATATACACTCATTCCAGTAAAAACCATTCTATATCGTTCCCTCAGAGCTCCGTTCATTCATTTCAAACACTCACTCAATTCGATAAAAAAACGACCCGAAAATATTACAAAATATTCGAAATTGTTCAAGACGATCAATATTTTATTCAAATCGATCAAATTATTCTACGATTTTAATTGCTATTGTGAATTTTTAAATAATTGGTTGGTCCACGAAGACTTACAAACAGACGAGTAGGTATATTTTATTTAAGGGGGTGATAAATATCGTTTATTTGGTGCATCTTGAATAAACTAGCGAAATTGGATTACCTCCATTTAATTTCAGTCAAAACTCGCTCCGCAAACTCATTCAATTCCATTCCAAAATCAATCATTATGTCAATTTTACCATGTTCTTAACTGTATATTAATTCTGAAAACTATGCACATCGCGTGGAATTTGAGAGGACACCTTCGTTTGTAGTATTTGAGATATTGTCGGAAAATGAATATGTTACAATTAATTTCTTCTTTTTCCAAATTTCTCACCAAGTGTATGAATATGAGGAGATGCGCAGGAAAGTCAATAACTAACTTGTTACATTGTTTTTTGACTACTGTTTACAACCTTTTCTCGTTCCGTTTAATCAGAGTATTGTATCAATCCTAAATAGTAGTTATAAATAAACAATATACATACAAGTCAACAACGAACGATACTAACAGTGATACTAAGAATTGAAATGAAAATGATTATTTCGGTTTATAAATCAGTCAAAAAGTTGCTCCACCGTTAGTTCCGTATCGAAAAAATCGATCAGGTGTCCACGAACCTTCTGGTGTCGGCGTGGCACGTTATACCCTGTGTATTTTGGCAATCGAATTCATATACAGCTAGTTACATCGTGAAGTTGACATTCATCTTAATCAACAGCATTCTATTTCGCTTACTCATCTCTCCGATAATTCATTTCAAGCACTCACTCAAACCATTTAAAAACGCTCAACATGACTAAAAGAAGATATGATCAATATGTACCTTCAAAATGAATAAAGCATGAACTAAATACCGATTTCACCGACATGATTGAAATTTTCATCGTCTGATAATTTCTTGAAGAAATAGGAAGCTATTTATGGATATTTTATTAAAGGTAGGTAATACATATCGCTAATTTTGTTTATCCTGAACAAAATTAGCGATATTTGTTACCTTCCTCTAATTTCATTCAAAGCTCGCTCGTCTCACTCATTCAATTTCATTCTAAAATCATTCTAAAATTAATCACCTTGTCAATTTCAAGTTGTCGTTAACTGTTAACAAGACACCCCCTATCACAAATTCTGGTGTCGATTTCCAATCGAAAAAAATTCAGGGGTGTCTAGTTATCATATTTTTCGCTACCAAGGCCAATAAAAGTACGAATATCTTCGCTTTATGTGGATCTTTTGCCGAGAATTTTGGAATGTGTGTAGAGGATACATAAATGCTCTTAGACAAACACAAACAATGAAGAATAGTCAGGTTGTTTGACAAAAAATTAATGACAAACCAAAAAAACGAGCAAAGTCACTCACTCCAAGGGCTAGAACTTGCTCATTTTACTTAGTTGTTACCCTCCCCTTTTATTTCCTAAAAGAAGAACCATTTATCTCGACAGTGATACTAAAAATTGAAATGAAAATGATCATTTCGGTTTACAAATCAGTCAAAAACTTGCCCCACCGTTAGTTCCGTATCGAAAAAATCGATCAGGTGTCCATGAACCTTCTGGTGTCGGCGTGGCACGTTATACCCTGTGAAATAGCTAAACAAAATCTTATCAAAGGTTTGCTTTCAAAGTTTTGGTAATCTAAAACCTTTATCATACTGTTTTTTATACAGGAAAGTCCTATTTTACCAACAGGTGAGCCTATTGATCGTACCAAGATACCAACTCAGCGCCCTTGATTCATTTGGGAATCTTGAGAGAAATTTACGTCTCTGCTCTATATGCTTAACGTGCGAAGTTCTGTCCACGACAAAATGTTCGGTGTTAAGGAACAACCTTTTCATTTTCATAACTTACATGTATTACCTTTAGCACGAATGTATACTAAACATTGCAAAATGCATGTGGGAAAAAGGCAGTGGACCTTATTATGATGTTCAAATTATGTGTTCACATTGATACCCACAACAGTGTACAAGGTTTACAAAATGTTTCATTGTGTAAATTGAAATAAATAAATAAATAAATATATAAAATGTAAAACAAAATACACATATTTCTCTTGCATTAAAGCTTTGCACAGTATGAAACTACGATCTGTAATGGACGAAGGAGACCACAAGGCTATGAAGTTGAAGTAAACATATACAGTTAAGAACATCGTGAGATTGGCAAGGAGAATGATTTAGGAATTAGATTCAATGAATGCAATGAGTGAATTTTGGGTAACTTTCTATGGAAATAAACGTATCGCCACAGTTATTAACATCGTGAAATTGACAAGGTGAATGATTTTTGAATAACTCTGGAATGAATTTGAATGACTGGGTGAAGTGAGTATCGAGTAAAACTAAACAAGACAAATTGAGGTTGTAAGATAAATATAATACGTTCTTAGTGTATTGTATGAAAAAAATATCAAACTCGGTTGTGAGAATTGATAATTGTCTCGGCAGAGCCTCGACAATTTTCAATTCTCCCAACCTCGTTAGATATTTTTTTTTCATATAATACACTAAGTACGTATTATATATTTATTATGTCTATTTCATTATTTCATCGAATGCTAAGTAGCGTGTTTGTATAGTTTCAGATTTCTCAGACATTACTGAAAACGTCTTACAGTAAACACTGGTAATTTTACCCGATAATAGACACGTAGCCATGGACACGGAATGTTGAAAATGCAAAAATAATCCACAGTAAAATGTTTGAAAATCCGTTAAAACCTTGCTCTGTGACAAAGAGCAGTCACGACAATTTAAAGAGACATATAATTAAGAATCGTTTTGCATAATTGTTGCAGGGGTGACGTACAGTAAACAATATCGTGAAATTGACAAGATGAATGATTTTGGAATGATTTAGGTATGAAATTGAATGAGTGTGTGGAGCGCGTTTTAAATGAATTTAATGGGAGGTAATCCTATATCGCAAATTTTGTTCAGGATGAACAAAATTAGCGATATGGATTACCTCCCTTTACTAGAAAAATGCATAAAAGTTCTTTACATAGCCTCCTATTTCTTCCTGAACCTTTGAGACGCTAACAATTATTAGAATTATGTCAGAGAAATCGCGATTTTTTTTATATCAAACTTTATTTTGAATGATGTTATTGGTTCAATATTTTTCAATGGGTTTGAGCGTTTTTGAATGGTTTGAGTGAGTGTTTGAAATGAATAAATAGAACGCTGAGTAAGCGATTTAGAATGGTTTTGATTGAGATGGATGTCAACTTCACGACTATTTTAACTGTACATCACGTCAACATCTATTTTAAGGATAATCGTCTAAAAAGTCTATTGTAATAAGTCACGAACAGCATTCTTTAAATTCAATGGAGTTCTTTATATATCGACATAAATGCCAAAGGCGTTTCTTCTACAGTAGAAATTTTCTAAACATTTCCACCAATTACGCACGCTGGCAAAACAAAGATTATGATCAGCTTGTTTTTCCCCAACAGTCTGGTCTGCGTCTTCACAAAGTACTCTGCAATTTATTGTCTCCATATACACAAATGTCAAATTGTTTGAAAGTCCTGGGGGCCGTTTTAATAAATTTCTTAAGAGGAAATTAATCGTAGGTCAAAATCACAAATCGTACATTGTGTTTTCGTTCCATGTTCGATTCTGCATGGCAATATCTCAATAGAATCGTCTTCAGAAGACGATTCAAATGAGATGATGCGTCTCAGTATTTTGTATTTAATAACTGCTGTAGAACTAACATTAATTTTTTGACTAACGAAAAAATTCGTAAGATGTTTAGTAAAACGGGCCCCTGGTTATGTTTTCAATGCAAGTGAAGCGGTTGAAAATGACACGTACATCCTCTCATCGTAACCTTAAGGCAAAGACTCAACAAGCATTTAAACAATGTACAGCTGATATTCCTTGAAAGATCACTTCTATTAAGCGTCTTCTTTCACAAAAAATGTCCCCTCACTAAACGCAATATCTCTTAAAAAGTGGACATTCTTTAAAGAAAAAAAAAAGTTTACAAATAATTGAATAATACGTGGTTAGATTCAAATAGAATCGTCTCGATGAGACGACCAATTAGGCGACCATTCCCATTAGCCACCGGTCGCTAACACACGTTTTACTGTATACGCAAACACTATCTGAGTTTTGCAATAAGATAACACCAAGTGTTTACATATATACATGTCTCAAAATTCCGGAGATGGTCATTAGGTTTGTTTCCAAATTACGTAAATCTGTTTAAAGAATGTTATAAGAGAGAAAAGAAAAATATTTTACTTTCGAAGTCAATATTTCTCATTTTCTTTTCCTGTAGGGCTTGCTTCCTAATCGAATTTCTGTCTACACGTAATGCTTATCCTTTCTAATTTTAGAAATTTAGACTGGTTCAAACAAACAGTTAAAACATCGTGAAATATACACTAATTCCGGTAAAAATCATTCTATATCATTCCCTCAGCGCTCCGTTCTTTCATTCCAAAAACTCACTCAATTCGATAAAAAACGATCCGAAAATATTACAAAACATTCGAAATTGTTCAAGACGATCAATATTTTATTCAAATCGATCAAATTATTCTACGATTTTAATGGCTTTTGTGTATTTTAAAATATTTGGTTGGACCACGAAGACATACAAACAAACGAATAGGTATATTTTATTAAAGGGAGAGATAAATATCGTTTATTTGGTGCATCTTTAACAAAATTAGCGATATTGGATTACCTCAATTTAATTTCACTCAAAACTCGCTCCAGACACCCATTCAATTCCATTCCAAAATCAATCATCTTGTCAATTTTATCATGTTCTTAACTGTGGATTAATTCTGAAAAATATGCACATGGGAATTTCAGAGGATACCTTCGTATGTAGTATTTTAGATATTGTCGGAAAAAAGAATATGTTACAATTAATTTCTTCTTTTTCTAAATTTCTCACCAATTGTTTGAATATGAGGAGATGCGCAAGTCAATAACTAACTTGTTACACTCTTTATTCACCACTGTTTACAACCTTTTCTCGTTTCGTTTAATCAGAGAATTGTATCAATCCTAAATAGGAGTTATTTATTAACAAAATGCATAAAAGCCAACAACGAACGAACAACAACATAACAAAGTACTTAATGTACTGAAGGAGGGTTGAGTTACATGTGGCAGATTTACTGCGAATCCTTTCAAAAGCCTGATTAACGCTTCGTACTTTCGAAGGTCATTTTCATATATGCCAATGCTTTTCTACCGAAAGCTTATACATGAGTGTATGCTGTATAGGTAAGATTACAGATTAGTAATTAGTCCTCAACTTACAATTCACTTATCAAGATGCGTTTCTATTTAAAATGTCGATGGGCTAATGAAGTCGAATTGAACATATCATAGTATATAAATTTACCCTTACAGAGACTGCATATTTTTTTTTAAATTCCTAATATTTCAAACTGCGTGCTATTTTCGTTAATTCCACCATTTGATCCTTCGTATGATAACATAACAATGAAAGTACGATGTTTAAACCCCAGTCCCCGGATTACTCAAAACAATTTGTACATTAAATTAATTCACACTAAGAAAGCTATAACTAAAAAGTTAAAAAGTTCTCCCTCATGTTAATACTTGCATATAAAAAGCATAGCGAAGGTAAGAGTGCCTACATGATTTTAGGATTAAAGTCCTCGTAAGCAAAAAAGTAAATGCAAAACCAAAAGAAAATGTGTTATTGGATTTATTAAAGATTACGAAAATTTACCCAGTGTATTTGGACATCTCCGTCAAACCTAAGAAAGGCAAATCTGGAAACATAACCAACAACGTGTAACGAATTAACTCCCATTTTGTACTTTCACTACTGTGAGCTACATATAAAATTTTGCAACTGTTTTATGTTCGTTCATAAATTTTCTATAGCTGTATATGACATGAATCTTCCAGTATTTTAGTGTTGTTGTTTGTTTGTTGTTACTGTTGATTTCCGGTTGCTCGATAATCGAATTTCAAGATATCGTACAAATAGCAAATTTTTGAAAAATAAAAAAATCAATAAATAGCGAAACTAAACGATTTGGACAACCGCGAAGCCAGAGAGAATGGTCTGGTACATGTACCATTGGAAACTGCTTTTGGTTTGTGCCAAAATAAACATATCGCGTTTATCTATTAAAAAAAAGGAAAAAAAAAAAAAAAAAAAAACGATTGACCAATCAAAACTCTAAATATTAATGTCATGACTTTTGAATTAATCCATTAACGTCTTGAACAAGCTTTAATTACAGAAAAACAAAAATTACAGTCAATAACACCATGAAATTGACATTTGGAATGAGCTTCGAACGATTTCGGAATGAAACTGAAAGAGTGCAATGAGTGAGTCTTGAGTGAAATTAAAGGGGGGGGGGATCCAATATCGCTAGCTTCGTTCATGATGAACAAAATAAGCAATACTCATTATCTCCCTTTAATAAAATATGCATTAAAGCTCTATGAATAGTGTTTAACTGCGTTTTGTCATCTAATTATAAAATTGGCAAAAGAACTTCATAGATAATTGGGAAGCATTAAAGGATTTTTTTTCTTCAAGCGTATTGACCGAAGTACCACCAAATGCCGAATAACCTAAAAGATGACTCAAAATTACTACACTAACGTCCGAGGTACCTTCCAGATTACGGAAAAGTCCGAGCGATGTTCCGAATGTGGCGTGTCATGACGGAGGTCAAGGGGGCGGAGCCAAATATCCTTTCATTCTCAGGCATACAGAATTAGGAGACTTGCTTTGAATAATTCTTTATTTTTATTTTATGAAACAAAATAGTAACAATTGTCTTGATTTGAGCAGAGCTAGTGAACTGATCTTTTCCCAGTCGGTATAACGGGCTGTAAGTCAGCGATGTCATAAAGCGACACTTGACCAGCTCCTTGACTTACAACATAGGCCATTGGTCGGCCCGTAGGACTCTGGCTACTGCCGATTATTCTGGAAAAAACCGCATAAAATGGTACATAAACGTAGATCACATAAAATAGAATACAAATGATGAGGAAAACCAATCACCTGTTAGTGACACGCCAAAACAAGATTCGGAGACATTAAGAAGCGCGGACGTTAACAAACTGTATTAAGAATATTCACTGATACCGGTCTGAGAAACATTTGAGTAAGTATATCTCTACAGCGCGATAAGTAAAGTTTACGTTCATACACAGGCTTATACTTATGGGCATCAAGAAATTGACAATGTTCATGATTTTGGATTTATTTTGGAATTAAACTGAATGAGTACCATGACTGAATTTGAGAGAAATTCAATTGTTTGTTTGTTTGTTTTGGGCTTTAGGCCGCCTTAAACAATCTTTCTGTTATATTGCGGCGGCTGAGGCATCTAACAATGTATTGCTGGCATTCCTCACTCCAATACTACCATTACATCAATTCCTAGCCTCCTACTGCTGTTCCACGTAGGTCTACGATTAACAACCCAATGATGGAAGACAAATAGTTGGAAAAGATGAGATCCGCCGTCAGTAGTAGACCTTATGAATTATATCCATTATATCTTTGTTCACGTTTTAGATCGTAACAATGTTGTTTACGTATGTATTTTAATATTGTAACGTAAATCGTCATTTAAAGTGTGATTGCATCATCGTATTTATTGTTTTATTGTACTATTTGATTATTGTATGATCTGTTTTACCGAAATAAATCTATCTATCCAGAGTGAAATTCAAGAGAGGTTATTATATTATAGCTAATTTCGTCAATATTATCAATATTATTTATCTTCCTTTGATAAAAGATATGCAAATTTTTGTTTGTCGTCAAGGACTTATCAGATAACAGAAATCCACACCAGTCAATTAAAAATCGCAATAATTGAATCAATAGAAATGGAATGGTGATCGTTTGAATGATTTCAACTTGTTTTGACTATTTTCGGACCTGTATGATGTTTTCAGTGAGTGTTTTGGATACAACGAATGGAGCGCTGTTACGAGTCTTTTCTGTGCGCTAATGAAAAATCTTTGGAAATTTCATATTCCGTTATCTAAATTCACTTCGCGTAATATCTGATGTTGCTCTATTAACAAAAATAATATTAATACGTAGAACATTTTACGCCGGACAAAGCAGTGAGTCCATGACAATACAGAACATTATTTCGTTTCTAATCTTGCCAGAGGTGTCTTTTTAGAGTGTGGTGAAAAAAATCCCACAGAATAAGATTGTCTAGACGTCATAAAAACGAGTTTCGATATTTTGAGTGATAGATTTGAAGTCGTCAAGGTTATTCGTTTTAAGCCAATGATCTTACTTCCCCTATTTCTTGTTTTACCGCTGAAAAATCTTAATATTAAAAACGTTTCATCTTAAAATCTTTATTAGATTCAGGTTCTTAACCTAAGAAACGCACCTCAGCCCTGCTATCAGGATGAACATATCCTGAACAGAGAACTGCCCTGCGTTCAGGATGAAAAGGTTAGCGAAGCGCTTTCGAAATGACACCTCGCTTTGCACGTATGTGCACGTGCAAAGCGGGTTATCATCTCAAAGCGCTCGCGAAACGCTTTTACATCCTGAACGCAGGGCTGGTCTAGCCTTGGGGAAAGAAACCTTTTTGCGAAGTATTCTAGATCACATACCTATATTGTTTATATACATGAGACAATTTAACTAAATCATGTTGAATGATTTGTACGAAAGATCATTAAAAGCATTTAAAGAAAGAAAAGTCTAGCCGATGCCTTCCGACGCATAATACCTGTAATTTAGACACGATTGACATACTAGGCAAAAATATTGACAACACTTTTGAAAATACTATTGAATATATCTATGAATATCAACCATGCACAAAAATAATATTGTCAACCCTTAAGAGGACTGGTGAATTTTTCAGGAAGCAGGATTGAGAGGAATCAGTTATACTTGTGGGAACTTCTTTCCTAATTGATTTTAAATAAGTATGTATAAACCATGATCAAAATATTGTTATACGAACATCATTTATATTCCTAAAGACTATGGAATTAATAACTATTACTCACCCTAAATCGGATATGTAAAGATCGCCTATAGTTTTATTTTGATACAAATCTCTCCATGGAAGGTCAGTCACTCCCCGTCTGTATACAGTCTGGAATTGTGGTTCCGGTCTGCTATTACTAACATCTACCGTGTACAGATACAGGGTACCAGTGGACGAAGTTCCGACCAAAAGATACATGGTACCGTTATCGTCCATCACATCCAGTCCGGTCACTTGAGCTCCCTTTAAAAAGTTAAAACATCCATTTGTGTTAGATACAGTTAGTCACATCGTGGAATCGACATTAATCTCATTATTAATAATAATAATAATAAAACCTTTATTTAAAGAAGGTAACAAGTAAGGACATAAATAATAATAGCTTATTTACAATATGGCTTCTAGATTTATAAGAAAACTCTCTCTCTCTCTCTCTCTCTCTCTCTCTCTCTCTCTCTCTCTCTCTCTCTCTCTCTCTCTCTCTCTCTCTCTCTCTTCTCTCTCTCTCTCTCTCTCTTCTTCTCTCTCTCTCTTCCTCTCTCTCTCTCTCTCTCTCTCTCTCTCTCTCTCTCTCTCTCTCTCTCTCTCTCTCTCTCTCTCTCTCTCAAACAATTCTTTTTCGCTCACTCAACGCTTCATTCACTCATTTCAAATACCCACTCAAATCGATCTAAAACGCTCCAAAAGCATAATAAAATATTTCGAAATCGTTCAAGACGATCAACATTTTATAAAATTCGATCAAACTATTCTACGATTTCATTGGCTGTTGAGTTTTTTAAAGCGTCTGTTTGGTCCTCGTAGACAAAAGCAGAAAAGTATCTATATTTTGCTATTTTCGTTTATTTCGAACAAAGTTAGCGATATTGGAATGCCTGCCTTAAATTTCACTCAAAACTCACTCCACAAACTCATTAAATTTCAGTCCGAAATCATTCATTTTGTCAAATTCACGATGGTCTAAACTGTTCATAAAATCACAATGTATGGACCGTCTTATAGAAAGAGTTCGACTGAAAAGTAAAGAAATTTTTAATCCTAACAAGGCTAAAAGGATCGCACTTATTATTTCTTCTGTACACATAGTTCTTATTCTATCGCCACAGTGTTTATACCTTTGAAGAATAATTTTGAGTTAAGGTTAGAATATAACATTCTAGTTGAAACCTTGCGCGTCGCTTTTTCAAATATACATCTCATTATTGATTTTTTCGACTTTTTCGACGAAAATAATTTTATTGTATTCTATTACCTAATCTACCGTCCTACACGAAGTTTTCTTTTTCATACAAAATATGTCAAAACTTGTAATTGTTTAAGTAGGGTTAAGGCCTTATACAAAATGTATTTCTAAAAGGCCGACGAATACAACGCAAGTAAATTTCATTACCAAGTTATCCGAGACAGAATCCCTCGTCATCTCTGGAGACTGGTACGTTTCCGTAGATTTTATATAGTCTGTGTTGAAAACGGTTTTATCCCATGCTTCCATATATTCTTCCAATGTCCCCTCACTGTCGAAAATTGGTTGAGTAAAATCCGACGTGTCCCAAATAGAGAAACCACGTCCACCAAAAGCCTCAAGATGTGTGTACATTTGGGTGAACGAATTCTTTCCATCAATAGAGCTTACTTGTAAACGACCTAACGAGTAAACAAGATTACAACTTCAGGAAAAATATATAAAGATATGTTACAAGTTAGCTTAATTCTACTATAAAGTTTGACGATTTCTTCAGTAAAAGATACTACATGTTCTCGTTATCTAGCGACTCCAAACGTTTTCACTATTTCCATTTTGGCTACAGGTTAAAATTTCCGTAGTCTGAAATAAAAGTGGTGGGCGAGGTAAAGAAGCTCGTTCAAGCAATAAATGTGAACTATTATTTATCTCTACATGAACGTACTTACGAAACACATTGCGCTTTAAATTTGAGAATGTATTAACATTAAAAATCAGGTTTTTGATTGTTGATTACACATTAGTTCATGTGTTGTGATGACGAAGGCTAAAGCGTACCTAAATATTCATCATTTGAAGCCAGAGCTTTTAAATCTGGGTCCTCAATCTGGGCCGCTGAAACGACAAAGAAGAAAACCATTGTATAGATGACGAATACCCTCTGATTGTGTACCTGGACGATATCAACTCTAGGACAGGTCATCCTTGGTAAACGCTAAAATGTTATAACCCTAGTTTGGAATCTGTGCACAACGACTTGCAACGTTCCTTTTTTAGCAACTAATGCTCCAATTTAAGCTAAGTTACATGTACTAATGCTACTACATAATAATTATGAGCGTTTAAAATTGTGTTATATTTCCACAAATATTGTTCTTTAAACTTTAGTTGAGCAATGCCCCCTCCTTGAATTAGGTTGCACCTACCGATTGATCTAGCTGTTGTGTAATCATTCCAGTTGAAACCATGAAGAGCACTTGTGTATGACTTTGTTTCTCCTTCATCAGCAGTCACCAGGAAGGTCTTCTTACCAATCTGTATTGTCTCGACTCTGCCAGGCTGACGAAGAGATTGGAGACCTTTATGAGCACGGCGATGGACACCTGTTTTAAGAAAGTAGATTAATTGGCTTTGATTCCACCTTAAGAAGATACTGTTTCTAAGATTATGCATTATATGTAAGCCAAAATAAATATTGAGAGAGAATAAAGCATATGAGATTAATTGAAATGAAGATTGAAATTAAGATCAATATAAGCTTATATTCTTCACCGAAAGTAGAATTGAATTATACTAGAAAATTCAAAATACTCTTACCGTTTCCCTATTGACTGACTTCTGTTAGACACTAAGATCTTTACATAGATCAGAATGAGAGAATTAGTTCATTTAGTATGTCGGGGACAAGCATTGTCGTTCTGAACTGGACAAATAAATTTTCATCTATTTTTTACTGACAGCGTTTATCCATCTAAATTGTTTACGATTACCTCCATCACGATCGCTGGTATCAACTAGTATTCCTGTCCAGTCTTT
This sequence comes from Fragum whitleyi, assembly GCA_948146395.1. Taxonomy (NCBI): domain Eukaryota; kingdom Metazoa; phylum Mollusca; class Bivalvia; order Cardiida; family Cardiidae; genus Fragum; species Fragum whitleyi. The sequence goes on along the minus strand of OX411543.1, from coordinate 9,575,627 downwards.
GTTTGGAAGACGATTCACGCCGAGTACAGTATAATTGTCCAGACTTAGCTGTGCAACTGCGCTATTATCCTTTCGGGAAGACAAGCAGGGAGGATAAGCATATAAAGGAGGAAAAAGAAGTCATTGTCACTTCATTAAGGATCCGAAGCTTACAAAGGGGATAGCAAAAATGTCAACTTGATATTTTTTTGGTAATTCATTTGTGGAAGTAATAGAAAAAAATGGTCTTATCCGTGATGTTTTGAAATTGATCTTCCCCGTGCGCCATGTTAATATGTCACTAGCCGAAAAGGGTTTCAGTGGGTGGAAGATCAACCCCTTTTTGCAAACAGCTTATACATTAAAGTGTCAAAGCGTTTTCGACTATTTTACGAAACTTGAGTTAGAAAATTACCAAGAATCAAGTTTTCACTTTTGCACGATATGCTTGTAATAATAGTTCTTAAATAAAGAAAGAAATAGTTAAAAAGCCAAGGATACATAGATGAAGCAAAGATTCATTTTAGAAATCACAGTACAGATAAATGAACAACAAACAAACAAACAAACAAACAAACAACGAGGGTGATCCGAAAGTTTTGAATATGTTTGAAATATTGAGACCTACAAGCAATAAGATGACCCGGTTTTTGTTAGCAATAAGCAAGATGTTGCCCGATTTATTAGCTTTTAGAAAACCACGTAGAGGATCTCATCAATGCAAATATCATCAACAAAGACATGTTGATTTAGCCCCACTGATCAACCTTTGAATCTGGAAGATAATTTAGTGATTCTGTATATTTATGGACTGGGACGGTAACAGTATTTGCAGACAACATACATGTAGTATCTGACCTATTTCAGATAGATCGGAGCAGAAAGTTGTTTCTAAACTAATCGCAAAATCCAAACTTTTTATGGTGAACTTTCAGTAACCTACGTATCAAGAATCACGACAAAGATACTTCAAACGACAAGTGATAGCATGACCCAAAGAATATCCAGAAACGGCTGACAATATCGTCGGGAGCATAAAAAAGAAGTCTAAGTTTTTTGTCGTCAATGTCGTCAACCTGCTTTATTTTTGAGTGACTTGTGTGTGTTTAAAAATAAATATAATTGTAACCGGTAATGCAAGACTTTGACTTGATTAATATATAGTTTATATGGTAACTAATCAAACGAAAGTTTTTGTTATCAAACACAACATCTTGAAATCTTTGTGAAATAGTTTTTTGTTTTACCAGACAGACGGATAAACATATATTTGATTTCGTATTTAGGCCACCAGCCAATAACATAACTTACATTACAATGCAATGTACAAAGGAAATTGACAACAAAATTATTACTGTGACATTACAATGACATTATATAATTAAAGATATTAAAACATTTATGAAGGAAAACTTCAGAATAAGGGAAAATTTATAATTTGACTGACAAAAAGATACATATGTATGACAAAAGCGTATGATGACATCAGCATATCTTTGACTAATCCAAAGCTTTAACTAGTTCTTTAGTTTTCATTTGATATTCATAAATATCAAATATCTTTTACCAAGGGAGTCTCGAATATTTCTGATCACCCCTTGTATAATCTAATAGACAAGCTAAGCACCGACGTCGCCTCGTATATATTGGAATTATTTTCTTATTGTATTGCAAAATTTGTAAATAGAAAAAAATAACTCGAATATCAAAATTCTGTAAATCGGTTGTCTTTTTTGGAATTCTATTAAATTCCTCTCTAAGGCAAATTTAGATTGTTTGGATGAGTTTACAAATAAATGGCTACGGCCTCGAGATCAAATAGTCCGACGTTCGATTCTCTGAATTCTATATCGATCTCGAATTGAAGACTCACACATTCAGTGCGTGTTCAGCAATCAGAGTTAGAGTCAGTTATCTAAAATACAAGGTTATTTCCTTACAATAAAAAGGGGGTGGTGGATTCGAATCGAGACCATGCCACAGGTCACGACAGTATGTCATGGGGCAAGGTATTTAGATCCACAACCCAGAACTGGCATTACCCAAAAAGCTAATGGATGAGTGAACTGGTGGGATAGCTGAAAATTTGTTTAAAACCAGTATAAAATACCATTGTAAACGGAAGTAAAAGAACGAAACTTTCTACTCGATAAAATGTTCGCTATGTATTCACGATAAAAGTTTGCACGTTATACAAGTTCCATACCGTAATTTTATTCTGAAACTTTGGTCGCGAGTTGGATTCTCTTTGAAAGCTTAACTTAAACAAAGTGTAGGGTAAGTAATCAAATTAAAATGGTGGCCACACATTCATTTTGCTAGTGATATTCACGATGCTTATAGCAATAAATGATAGCTCCTAAAGACACATAAAATACGATTGTAACAATGAACAAGCAAATGACACCTATAACATTAAGCTTGAAAACATAAATCACGAGCGCAAACAAAGCCGCACAATCATTTCCAAAAGCAATTATATTTTCAAAGTACCGCCGTCTCGGTCGCTGGTATCAATTAACAGTGTGGACCAGTTTTTCTTGGGTAAAGATGCTACCTCATCAACAACAGCTCCGTTAAGGTCTATCTCTGCAACCGCATTATTATCCTAGAACCGATTTAAGACATTTATCGTTAAAGTTAACGACATCTTAAAAATGACACCAGTCTCGATTAACACAGTAAAAAACATCGTGAAATCGACTTAATGAATAATTTTGGGATGATTTTGAACGAAATGGAATAATTTCATTTAGTGAGTTTGAGTGAAAATAAAGAGCTGTAATCCAAAATCGCAAATTTTATTCAAAATGAACTTAATTACCTCCCTTCAATAGAAAATGTTCACAATTCCTGTTAATAGCTTTCTTTTTTATCCAAGAACCAATCAGTTCAATTTTGTTAGTGAACTCGCATTTTTTCTAGCTCTATGTATTTCGAGTGTAGTTATTTATTTTATCCTTTTTCGATCATTTGGAGCGTTTTTCAATAGTGTGAGTGAGAGTTTTGAATGAATGAGTGGAGCGCTGATGAGCGATTTAGAATGGTTTTGATTCAGGCGATTGTCTATTTCACGATGATGCTAATTGTGTCATTACAAAATAGTCGCTCAGCGCTAAATTCATTCGTAATAAACACTCAAGTCTCTCGAAAACGCTCAGATTATTTTTTTAAAACATTCGAAATCTTTCTCGAAAAATGATCGCCATTTCAAACAAATTGATCAAATAATTACGCGATTTTTAAGAGAATGAATCAGTAAGTTATTTATATTTTACCAAAGGGATGTAAAAAATCATTGCCGCTTTCGCCCAAATGGACGAAATTATTGATTATGTTTTACCTGCATTGAAAAAAATTTATAACCAGCTCCACTCACTTATTCAATTCAATCCCATAATCATTCCACAGTCATTCAGCATGTCAAATTTACGGTGTCCCTTACTGTAGCTAAACCATGAAATACGAAGCGTTATAAACTTTGACGGTTCTTTATAAAGTTGCAGGGGAGACACAATTCGTTTAGCTCTACTGACCAAGGGGGCCAAATGAAAATTTAATTGAAAGATCCTCTTTAATGGTCCAAAGTCAACAGTTCGCTTCAAATTTGCTCAGAATGATTGTATCATCACAATAATTTAACTCTTAACTAGTCGAAATTCAATTTAGTTGAAGACGAAAACTTAATGTAAACTCATTTAAAAACAAACCGGAAATGAATATTTCTGATATATGTAAATGACATGTCTGTTGTGGTAGAAAATAAAATACTTTTATATGCTGATGACTCAGGCATCCTTGTCTCTGGTAAAAATGTCACTGATATAGAGTCGATACTATCTTCGGAAATGGAAAGGGTTAGTCAATGGCTTGTTGATAATAAGCTTTCATTACATCTAGGCAAAACGGAGTCAATACTTTTTGGTTCTAAGCCCCGATTGAAAGGTCAGAGTAATTTAAATGTTTCATGTAATGGTATAAGTATACATGCCACCAATTCAGTAAAATATCTTGGTGCAATTTTAGATCAACATTTAACTTGTGATGAAATTGCCAGGTCCCTTGTTTCAAAGGCTAATGCACGTTTAAAATTCTTGTTTCGAAATAAACAATTCTTTAATCTCCAAACTCGTAAGCTTTTGGTTATGTCCCTCATCCAGTGTCATTTTGATTACGTATGTTCTTTCTGGTATCCTAGCTTAAGTCAGTATTGGAAAAAACAGACTCCAGACTACACAAAATAAATTAGTTCGTTTTGTCTTGGACTTGGGCAGCAGGTCTTATTTACGAGCCGAGCAATTTAGATTACTTAATTGGTTACCAGTCCACAGGCGAGTTGAGCAGTTAACCCTATGTCATGTCCATAACATTCACAGAGGAGTGGCCCCAGAATATCTAAGCGAACATTTTAAACCCATCAGTCAAGTTCATGGCCGTTTGACAAGGTCTAGGGTAACTGCTGTTTCTTCATCATTTTTTAAGTTGGAATGCGGAGCAATTCCAACTTAGATTTAACAAAACCGCAAAATGAACACAAGATAATTTCATTTCGGGTTATTTGAGAACACATATCACGTGAATAGGATGTGAATACACTTCGACCTATTTCGTATATCTCAACTTGACATAGACATACAGTTTATATCATCAAAAAAGTAATAATGCTGTACAATTACACAACTATCACTTCGTGTATATTATTAACACGCTTATTTATGTTTTAAACGATATTTATTGAAAGTTGCGTAAGAATTTACTAGTATCACATGTTTGCATTACTATATTTGGAAATCATGTGATCAGTCCAGTGAGGTCAGTTATCTGCAATAGCAATAGCCAATCACGTGATCTGCTTATTTGGTAATGTCGCGATCTCTTTTCTTAGTATTATGGCAATAGCACAGGCCAAACACGTGATCTGCTTATTTAGTAATGTCGCTGCCAGTGTTTCGTATATTTATGTTATCGCTACTTTGAGAGGTATAGTTTCTCTTTCTGAACGAATTTATTACACATTTAGCTTTTGACAAATTGTTATTTTGTACATTTCTGTCTACAGTTACGAAATAAAAATCAGCTTTTGTTGAAGGAGTGATACACATTTAAAGTTAATAGATATTTTTGCAACATATTGTCGTTTGTTTTCCGTCATATTGCAGTTATCTACATCAATGTCTATTAAGAGCACCACCTTACAGTTAGTTACATCGTGAAATTGACATTCATCTCAATCAAAAACTTACTTAATCGCTCACTCAGCGCTCCATTCATTCATTCCAAACACTCACCCAAACCATTCAAAAACGCTCAAAATTACCAAGAAAAAATTAGATCAACATGAACATTCAAAATGAATAAAGTAAGAACCAAATCGCGATTTCACTGACATTATTGAAATTTAAAGCGTCTGATTGGTTCTTAACGCAATAGGCTGCTATTGATGGAACTTTTATGCATGTTTTATTAAAGGGAGGTTTTATATATCGCTAATTTTGTTCAGGATGAACAAAATAAGCGACATTAGATTTCGTCCTTTAAATTTCACTCAAAACTCGCTCCGTTCACTCATTCAACATAATTCCTAAATCAAATCCGAAATCGTTCAACTTGTCAATGTCACGATGTTATTAACAGTTCCCTCTACTCAGAAGTAGAGGAGCATATATTGATTTCATCATGTCTGTCTGTCAGTCCATTGACCGTTTGCTTTCCGCTAGCTAAACGGAGAAGCAAATGACCTGCAATAACGGAACTTTACACAAATATTGCCCATGACCCAAAGAAATGCCCTATTGTTTCGGGATCATGAGTAGACTTTAACTACTAACAGTTTCCACTCTAACTGAACAACCAATTGACTCAAATCATAAAACTTGACACAAATGTTGTCAATGACCCAAGAGTGTGCCCAATTTTGGAGTCATGAAGGTCGAAGTCACAATTGAACTTCGTCCAAAAATTGTCTTGGGATTTCATCTCATGAAGTATAAGACTTCCCTGCGAAAATAGCTTTTCATCAAGGACAAGGCGCTTGTGGTCACTTTGTGACAATTCTAAGTGAAAGTAAAATTGATAACTCAAATGGAGCAGAAGTCATTTGAAAAATAACATAGAAACTGTTTTGAGTGTATAAGTGTCTGCCTGTGTGTCCATTAGTCGCATGTATGGTCAGTATCATTTTCTTCCTTTTAAGCCCATCTGAGCACAACGTGCTCAAGGGGAGCTTTTAGGATCACACTGACTCCGTCGTGCGTCGTGTGTCTTCAACTTTTTTTAAAAACATCTTTTTCTCCTAAACCGCTAGGCTGCTTTCAACGAAATTTTGCCAAAGTGTTCCGTGGGTGACCCTTTTCATGAATTGTTCGCTTAACTCTGATTGGCCCTTAAATTTGGATGTGGTAGGGCGGGGCTTATTTTGAGCTCGAACTCTTTGAACGGCATCTCCTCCTGAACCACAGGACCGATTTTATTGAAACTTTACCAGAATTTTTTTGGGGTGGCCCTTTTTGAAAATTGTTCGCGATATTAAGATTGGCAAAAAATATGAGCGTGGCAGAGCTGGGCTTATTTTGAGCCTGAAACCTTTGAACGACATCTCCTCCTGAACCACTGGGCTTACTTCATTTAAACTTTCCGAGAAATGTCCCTAGGTGACCCTTTGCTTAGACTTTTCGCGAAATTTTGATTGGCTCAAAAATAAGAGCGTGGAAGGGAGGGGCTTATTTTGAGCCCGAAATCTTTGATCGACATCTCCTCCTGAACCACTACGCCGATTTTAATTAAACTTTACCAGAGTTTTCCAGGGGTGACCTTTTTAAAAAAAATGTTCGCGATATTTAGATTGGTAAATAGATATGAGCGTGGCAGGGCGGGTTTTTCTAGCCTTAAACCTTTGAACGACATCTCCTCCTGAATCACTGGGCTGATTTCAATGAAACTTTCCGAGAACGTTCTTTAGGTGACCCATTTCAGAAATTGTTCGCGAAAGTTTGACTGGCCCAAAATATGAGCGTGGAGGGGAGAGTTTTATTTCGAGCCCGAAATCATTGAACGAAATCTCCTCTTGAACCACTGGGCCGATTTCAATGAAACTTTACCACTTTGGGTACCTTTGGTGACCCCTTTCAAAAATTGTTCACGAATTTTTGATTGGCCCATAAATACGGGCGTGACAGGGCGGGCCTTATTTTGAGCCAGATAACTTTGAATGACATCTCCTCCTGAATCACTGTGCCTATTTCAATGAGACTTTACCAGAATGTTCCTTTGATGACCCTCTTCAAAAATTTGTTGGCAAAAATTTGATTAGCCCATAAATATGGTTTTGCAGGGCATGGCTGATTTGTAATGAATGGGTGGGGATGGCCTATCATCTCTGTTTATTCTTCGAATGATATCTTCTTTTCAACAATTAGACAATATTTGAATGAAACTATGCCAGAAAGTTTCTTGGATGCGATCCACTGGACCAATCGAATTCAGGCCCTCTTGTTATCAGTTTTCTTTCATCAGTTCTGTCCTGTAAAGCGATTCAGGGGTTAAAGCGCCTCTCGTTGTGAAATACATTGATTTATATACGCCTGTCAAAAGACAGGATCACCTGTGGTGGGCAGAAGGCGTCAGCTTCGTTAGTGGCTTGAGGTCACCGTCTCTTGAACGCATTCCAACTTATCAGTACTTTCAGTACTTTGATTGATACTGAGGTAGCTTTTCAGATTCTGGCCGGTTTACTCTCCCAAAGGTTAAAAACTTCGGTAAGAAGTCTTTTGCTTACCAGGGTATTGTTTCTTGGAACTGCCTGCCACAGCAGCTAAGGGACATGCAAACCTCCATTTCATTTAAAACTGCTGTGAAAAAATACCTTTTGGACTTATTTTAACTTTTCTCAATCATTTAATTTCATATATTTTCTTATATTTTCACATCCTCTTTTCTTAAATACAAAGTGATTGTTTTAAGGACATGTCTTGTTTGTCTTAACTGTCAATTAATAACTGTGATAAATATATTTATCTTTATATTGATAACATTTAAATGTGATATGATTGTCTGTGATACAAAAATATGATTTTTCTTTAATGTGATATATTCTTATAATTGAATTGTAAACATGACTTTCTGTGCCATACCTCCATTATCTAGGACCACAATGGAAATAAGAGGATCTGGTTTTCTTTTTTTGTGTGTATCCTTGGTAATTGAGCGCATAACATGGTGCTTTTTTTCAATTTTTTTCCTCGATGCAAAAATTATTTGTTATACTACTTTTACTATGCCATGTTCTGTACTCTTTTACCTAAATAAACTTATTATTATTATTATTATTATTATTATTATTATTATTAATAAATTGCTTGCAAAATTCGAAGAAATATATATTAGAAATAAATAACTTATTAATAATTGATAAATAGATAGATAACTACAATATAGAACAAGTACATTTTGAAAACCTTTGGCACCATTGGTAAAATATCAATGGATTATTTTTTTTTCTAAAACCTTAAAACATCTGCGTCTAATTTGAAATCAAGATTATCTGTCAATTGACATTTCATCTTTTTTCTACTTTTTTTAAATCATCATGGCGAGTTTTCCATTTCGTTTCGGTCAAATCCCGCATGGTATGTATGGCATGAATACTTGGAATATCTCACATTTTAAAAAAGATTTTATTTGAACTTATTTCGCTTTTCTACGACTTACATTTAGTCAGTTTACATGCCGCCATTTTCCAGGAACCATTGACAAATATATCTAAATATGCATTTTGTATATTATGTTAATTATTGTACATCATGGACAATTATCGTCTTATTGTGAAATAAACTATGAAACTTAAAAAAATGTTCTGATCGATTGAGCGTCATGAGAAAAGGGGCCTATATTTGGAATTAAACTTTGAGAATTCATTGTTAGCACTTCTTCATATATACATGGAAGTAAATGAAAATTTCACTTAGTATTCTACATCATGTGACCATGTGCATATTGACGTGGTCTGGTGATTTTAAACTGCGTTATAGAAAAAGGGACCTAAATGTAAACTTTCTTTATAACAAATTTCCTCTTTCATTGATTTATACATCCATGTGAATCTTTCACAGAATGTTCTTTTCCAGTGACTATTGCATTTGTAGCTTTAATTATATGTTTTGCAAAAGTTATATTGTAGCAACAATATTGTATAATATTATGCTATTAAAATATTGAATTGAATTGAATTTAATGTTATATACCGCGTCGTGATAAAAATGGGCTTAATGTAAACTTTCTTGTTAACAAATCACCTCTTTCATTTATGTAAACATCCATATGAATCTTTAACAGAATATTTTTTTCTGATGACTATGTGCATTTGTGGCAATATAGTTATATGCCGTGTCGTGTTAAAAGGGGCCTAAATGTAAACTTTCTTGTTAACAAATCGCCTCTTTCATTTATGTATTCATCCATGTGAATTTTTCACAAAATATTCTTTTTCCAGTTACCTTTTGAATTTGTGGTTTTTTAGTTATATGGCGCATCGTAATAAAAGGGGCCTTAATGTAAATGTTCTTGTTAACAAATCACCCCCTTAATTAATATAAACATCCTTGTGAATCTCTCTCAGAATATTTCTTTGAGTGACTATTTGCATTTGTGGCTTTAAAGTTAAATGCCGCGTGATAAATGGGGCCTCTATGTATATTCTTTGTTGACACAACTCCTTTATTTATACACAGATTTTCATTTGAATTTTTCATGTGACCATGACCACAACTTTACCATTTGGTGCAATTATGCGGCGTCATTAGAAATGGGGCCTTTAAGTAAATTGCCTTTTCTACACAACTTCTCCTTCATTTATGGATATTTTTTCGATATTTTTTATGTTTATATCCTGAATAGCACTATCAAGACAATGGTTTTTCAAAGAGTCAGTAGAGCGGTCTCAGGCACTCAAGTGTCTCTTGTATATTGTTGTTCTTGTCTAAAAAAACATTTGTTGACCTGTCTTGGAGAGAACTATGGTTTGTCTTTAAATGGAATTTTAACTACTTTGCTACATTTAAAGTAATATGGCACGTTTTTGTTTTAAAAATCAAAAAGTGGTACATGTACGATGTAAGATTTCATTTGATGGCATTAACGCGGTCGGTACCCCTAGACCTTGAATTATATGGTACAAAGAAAATTTACCTGTAGGGAAACCCAGGCTTTCTTACCATCAGCCGTTACTGCAATATTTTCAGGCTCAAAGTCTCGAGACACTGATGTTGATGGAGAATGTGTAGAAAGTGGTATATACAATGAGGGAACACGGATATTAGCGCTGAAAAAATATATTAAATACTTTATGTATCAAATTTCTAAGAAAAAAAACAACAATTCATTTTTAAATACAATTTTTGTATAAGTAAGCAACAACGATAACAACAACAACAACACACAAAAATATGTTTTAGATTTATAAAAGAAATGAATGATAAAACAGTAAATTTGTGTTTCATGTGAGAACGGCTTCATTTCAATATCTTTTCAATATTTTTTTAACAGAAGTTATTCACTTGAATTGCTGAGAAATAAATTTTGTTTCGATGTACACGTTGTCACAAAAAGAAGGGATGTTCTATTATCATTCAAAAAGTTTTCAAAATCATTTATAGCTCTATTCTTTGATTCTAGTGGCGTTGTCTTTCGACACTATGTCGTCAAAGAGGGTAAACTCTTTGGAGATAAAGCTTTGGTTCAGTCCATTTTTTAACCATCACAGCTCAAAGCACAGTAAAAGTACCTACTTGTAAAGAGAAGCACCAATATCATAATCTTTAAAGTCTACCAGCCTGACGGACGGGTTGCCCGTTCGCTCATTTACAATTAGAGAGATGCTCCCCTCCGGATCTGTAAATACTCCACCCTGATCCTTTCCAGCTTGGCCCTCATTGGCCACGACAAGGGTATCACAGTTGGGTGTGTATTTTATATGACTTGGATGTGGTCCCACTGTTAAAAAATACTTCGTTGATTTTTTCTTTTCAAATAGCAACGCAATTTTATCGTTATTGAATGTAGTTGCACTAAAGTTAAGCGCTCCATATATCATTTTAAACTCTGACACAAATCATACAAAAATCGCTGCGAAATCACTATGCAACTACAGTTTAAAAGATCTATGATTTTAGTGGGATTCGAACGCGCCCGAAGCGTTCGTGAAGCATGAGAAATCGTTTTATAGAACTTACTTCTAAGCCTATTAAAAAATATAGAAAAAAATCTGGCTAATTTCAAAGTCATTCAGCTAATTTATTTCTCAATGGTCTCATGGATTGCACTAGGTGACAGACAAGATAACAAAGAGGAAAAATAAAGTCCACAGATTTAGAAAAAAAGAATCTTTTGAAATGCAACCGATTTTCAAACTAGCAAGAATATAATACGATTCTAAAAACAATGTATTTAAACAAGAGGGCCATTGGCCCTTAAACGCTCACCTGATGCATGGCTTAACAAAAGTCAAAGATATCAAGAAGTTAACATTTCAGACCAATATGTTGCCTCTAAAGTACTTAAAAAAGTGTTTGACCCTCTATCAAACTCGTGTAAGATTTCAAGACAAACATACTGACCAAAATACATAATTTTCAATCAAAGAGTGCACACAAGGATTTTAATAAATTTGACCCCTTGACCTCATTTTGGACCAAACTTGACCCGATTTCAAACTAAACCTAGCTTTCATTCAAACATTCTGACTAAGTTTCAAGATATTTGAGTGCACACAAGGTTTTTCTAAGATTGACCCCTTGACCCCATTTTTGACACCATTTGACCCAATTTCAAACTTGACTTAGATTCTATGGAGACAAACATTCTGACAAAGTTTCAAGACATTTGGGCCAAAAATGTGGCCTCTAGAGTCCACAAAAGGTTTTTCTAAGATTTGACCCCTTGACCCCATTTATGACCCAACTTGACCCAATTTCATACTTAACCGAGATTTGATGTTGACAAACATTCTGACCAAGTTTTAAGACATTTGGGCCAAAAATATGGTCCCTAGAGTGCACACAAGGTTTTTCTAAGATTTGACACCTTGACCCCATTTTTGACCCCACTTGACCTTATTTCGAACTTGACCGAGATTTGATGAAGACAAACATTGTGACCAAGTTTCAAGCCATTTGGGCCAAAAATGTGGCTTCTAGAGTGCACACAGGTTTTTCTAGAATTTGACCCCTTGACCCCAATTTTGATCCCACTTGACCCATTTTCGAACTTGATCAAGATTTGATGGAGACAAACATTCTGACCAAGTTTTAAGACTTTTGGGCCAAAAATGTGGCCTCTAGAGTGCACACAAGGCTTTTCTATGATTTGACCCCTTGACCCCATTTTTGACCCAACTTGACCCAATTTCGAACTTGACCAAGAGTTGATGGAGACAAACATTGTGACCAAGTTTCAAGACATTTGGGCCAAAACTGTGGCCTCTAGAGTTCACACAAGGTTTTTCTAAGATTTGACCCCTTGACCCCATTTTTGACCCCACTTGACCCAATTCCGAACTTGATCGAGATTTGACGGAGACAAACATTCCGACCAAGTTTCAAAGCATTTGATCCAAAAATGTGGCCTCTAGAGTGCACACAAGGTTTTACTAAGATTTGACCCCTTGACCCCATTTTTGACCCAACTTGACCCAATTTTGAACTTGACTGAGAGTTGATGGAGACAAACATTGTGACCAAGTTTCAAGACATTTGGGCCAAAACTGTGGCCTCTAGAGTGCACACAAGATGTTGACGGACGACCGGACGACCGGACGACCGGACGACGGACGACGGACGCCGGACACAGCGCGATCACAATAGCTCACCTTGAGCACTTCGTGCTCAGGTGAGCTAAAAAGGGGATTAACTAAGCAGACGGCACCAAGTGTGACTTTAATACAAGAAGCGATGTAACCATAATGAGGAGCCATCAGTGTAGAATGTGCTTACTATAAATATTGAGCTGAGTCTGCTGTGAAGCTTTAATCAAATCCCCACGCCCCAACTATTGAAAAATGAGACATTGAAATGTTCATACATGTATGTTTTCATCAGAAGGCCAAACTTCAATCAGAATTGCATGGACCATAATCAAAATAAAATATGAATATCTATGATTGAGTTTTTTTCATTTTTTTCTTTTTCTTTCTTTTTTCTTTTATAAAGAAATCCCACTGCTGAAAAACTAAGTGAACATGACGTTCTGCCAAAATACATACCATTGTCAAATAGAATTATCCACAACTTAAAAAAGGACACGTATATTTATGCTAAGTACAAATCATTTTCTGTTAAATATTTATGAATCTCTTAAACTAGTCGGTAGGAATTTGAGTGGACACGAAAAAGCTATGGAATAAGTGTTTTTTTTTTTTCTTCTTTTTTCAAAGGGCCTAAATTCTACAAATATTAATTGAACAATAATAAAATAAAAAGAAATGCTCGTCTCAAATTAGAAATGATGTAAAGATTGGATGAAATTCGTCCATTAGTTGATGAGAAAATTGGCGGACATGAAAAAGTAACATACCGACGGACCGACCAATCAGACGCTTTAAATTTCAATGATATCAATTAAAATCGCGATTTATTTCCAGCTATGTTCATTTTGAATTTGTTGATCTTATCAGTTTAAGTTATTTTGGGCGTTTTTAAATGGTTCGAGTGAGTAATTTTAGAATAGGTTTGTTTGGGATGAATGTCAATTTTAGGATATAATAACTTTTTTTTCAGCTAGAATATCTATTACCGTATATAACCTGACTAAATTAGTTTTTACGCTAATGAACGCCATCAAAGGGGGAACCATGATGATGATGGTGTTATCAAGGTGATTCTTTTTGAAAAATAATGCATTTTAAAGTTTTAGTTAATTCTACATAATTTACATTTTTGCAATAAATATTTAGAAAACTCGTTTGTTTTCTGCACACATATTCATCTCCTGAACCCATAATTTTTCCGGTGGCTCCTACATTGAAAAGGTATAAATTTTGATATAAGCGGTTTACATCGATAAACTATAAACTTGACGGTGGATATTTTTTTCCTTCAATTTTAACAACACAAGCCAGTTTAATAACATTTCTCTTTGGTATGGCCTACAAGTACATTTAGATTTTTAACCGGTTAAATAATAACGGACCATCCTACAATTCATATAAAACTACGGATAAGCGAATACCGTGGTTGTGCTGGTGTTACAGACGAAGGGGAGATCATGGGTAGATGCACCACTTGCAATGAAACAGTAATTATCTTGAACGTGGCGTTAAGCGCAGAAGAGACAAAAAAATCTTAAAATACCCCCCCCCCCCCCCCCCGAAAAAAAAGTAAATGTAAATAGATTGACATTAATAAAAGCGTACATAAAACAAATGTTTATCTGTAGAACTAACTCCATTTAAGATTCCATAGTCGCATACTGAAAGCGGGCATAGGTAAAGAGAGAATCTGCGTATAAGTTACAATACCATTAAAGTAGAATCATGAAGAAATCGTCTATTTTTACTGAAACACTTTCCGATTATCGAAAACTCATGGATATTCGAAGCGGTTTGCAACTACATGTACGGAATACCATTGTCAGGCATTCGCGACCGAGATAACATGCATTAAAGATTTAAAAGAGTTTGCCACAGGAGACCCATTTTTCGTCCCATTATTTTGCTTTAGAGAAACACTATCGCCTGTTTTTCGTGTAAGACCAAGTCATCTTTTGCTTCATGAACAATAGCAGCTATATATATAGCCTTTATTGTTCATTGATTTGTGGATTTATCAAGTTTTAATCACAGAAATAAACAATTACATTATGTATATTTGAAATGCGCATGAACAAACCACTGAAAGCATACATAGAGTACATACTATTTTTACCTGTAATTGCCCCATCTAGAGTAAGATCTGTAGCGCCTGAACCTCTCTGGTATACATGGAAGAACTGAACATGTCCCTCCAGAACGTTTGTCTGTGCGGACAGGCCCACAGCCACCTCACCTCCACATATATCTATAGACTGGGGTATACCATCACCAACTGTGAACTGATGGATGAAGACCAGTACGGGGTTATTGGGATCAGATATGTCAACCACGTGTAGAAAGTGGGTTTTATCCCCTGTATTAAAAAGTATTGGGATAAAGGAAATATTGAGTAAAGTGATACATGTAGTACATAATAACACTACTTAAATTCACAGTGATTGTATTTCTTAAGTATATATTGGTTTCAGCGAAAATCATCTTTAAATATAATCTTTTTTACCAATTGACGTGTGGAAAAATGATGCTAGACACATCTCAAATATAAGAATGAAATGAACACTATCGGGAACTCTCTAATAAATACAGTCTGATACGAAACCATGTACTTAAACTCTGATCCTTTTACAATTGAAAAAGCGGGGTGTATAAAACATGAAAAAAAATGAAATTGCCTACCAATAACGTATAAAATTGAGTTAGTTGGATCGAATGCTGCTTCCTTTGCTGTACCCAGGTTGATACCACTATAAACATAGTTTCCATTTCTATCTATTGAAGTCGGTAGCTGCAGCATGCCAAGAGGCTTGAGGTCGTAGAAACCATTTGCCAGCTTGAGAAGGTACAAACACGTCAAAAGAACAAGCTGTATCATTTTATACTGGAATAAGAAGGACATAAATTAAGAAAGAGCACCCCATCGTTTAAGATGCATAAACGTTTGCTAACGTATCAACAATGGTACCCCGTATATCAAATAGCCATGCAAGATTTCTTAAACGGTTTTACAGTTGTTAACATCGTAAAATTGAATAAAAAAAACACGATTTTCCTGATTTAATAGAAATTTGTAAGCGTCTCATCGGTTCTCAAAGAAAAAAGAACAGAACTTGTATGCATATTTTATTAAAGGTATGTATTAATATCGCTAATTTTGTTCATCTTGAACAATATTAGCGGTATTGGATAATATCCGTTTAATTTCATTCCAAACACACTCCTCTCGCTCATTCAAACTCAATTTAAATTCATCCCTTTATCATTCACTTAGGCAACTTCACTTTGTTCTTATAGTTAACAACATCGTGAAATTGAAATAGTGATTGATCTCGGAATGAGTTTTGAACGAAATGGAATGAGCGCGATGAGTGAGTTTTGAGTGAAAATAGAGGTATGTTAGCGAATATCGCAAATTTTGTTCAGGGTGAACAAAATTAGCGATCATTATTACCATTTTTGTCAATGAAATCGCCATTTTTCCCTGGCTATAATTATTTTGAGAGTGGCTGATGATCTTGTGTTTTTTTTTTAGTTATTTGGGACCGTTTTTGAATGGTTTGAGTGGGTATTCGGAATGAATGTATTGAGCGCTGAGTGCGCGATTTGGAATGATTTTGATTTTAATCAAAAACATGATGTAATTAACTATTATTGTATCTTCATAAGAGATGGAAACGGCCATGATAAATCCAGGATCTGCTTGTTTCAAACAAAATGGGGACTTTTGTTTTTAAGTCATCCACAGCCCTCAAATTTGGTTAATAAATATTACCGTTCACTAAGCTTTTTACTGTAGTTTCCCTATAGAACGTTGTGATGCTATGCAATAATATGATCGTTTGTTTATAAGCCTGATCTACATTTGCTGTGGACCCTTTGCGTCCTATTTGGACAAGTGCAGCTATCAACATCGTTAAATTGACATAGTGATTGATCTTGGAATGAATTTGGAATGAAATTGAATGTGTGCGATAAGTGAGTTCTGAGTGAAATTAAAGGGGTATAAGATGCTATCCAGCATCGCTGATTTGTGTTCAGGATGGACAAAATTAGCGATATTTATAACCTCCCTTTAAAATATACACTTTCTTTAAATGGCTTCCTATTTCTTCAAGAACCAATCAGAGTCTAACATTTTCAATTATGTTAGTGAAATCGTGATTTTTTACCGTCTACATATTTTTTTAATATAGCTGTTGATTTTATATTGTTAGTGGATTTGGAGCGTTTTTGAATGGTTTGAGTGAGTGTTTGAAATGAATGAATGAAGGGTTGAGTGAGCGATTTAGAATTGTTTGTGCACCGTGCTTACTTTCTAAATCTAGAATAATCAATCTACCTTCCAGTGAAAGAAAGTTATAAAAATGCGACTTCTGGTTGACCTTTTCTGGATCAAATGGATCAAATGGATGGTCCCTTTTCGCATGACAGGTCACAAGTAATAAATATACATAAACATGCACGCATTTAACCGGTAAAGCATATGCTCCCGTATTTACTTTTTCTAGTGTACTGGTCGCGTAAGGCTCAAAAACACACAAACAGTATCTAAAAGCTGAATAAACCTAAGTAACAATTTAAGCTTATGTAGATATGGAGATGAAGAGTAAAGCCCCTAATGATATTCCATGCATAATTCTTATTGACGTGTTCATACGTGTCCCTTAGACCACCCAAATAATATATGAGCCTGTGCGTGAGATTTCCAACAATTTCAAATATGCGCAAAGCAAAGACTCTGACCAGCCTGTGCATCCGCACAGCCTGACCAGAGTCTTCACTATGCGTTTAGTAGATAGATAAGTTCTTAAAGTATCTGTAGGCCTTCGGGTAACTTTATATTTACAGTACTTGGCTGTTTACGCAACTCAATGTTTACACCGCACGAATATTTCAAATTGTTGGAAATGATGCGCACATGCTCATATGTAATAATGTTAGGCAATCTAGACAGCCTACTCACGTGTTTTAATTCGAATCCAATATAAGAAGTAATTTAGAGATGAATAAAAATGCTTATACTTGTGAAATATTTAAATACAGTTAATGCTCCTTAAAATCCAACCAAAAAGTCTGTTTATAATTCTCTGAAAAGTTTCCTGCCTTATCAAGAGACACAAATATGCCAATATATTTATCCGTACGAAAAAGGACCAACTTGGAATAAAAAGAGATAAATGACGCGTGTCGAAACTTTTCACAACTGTCAGACTAGCTTGTTATTGAAAAGTTAGTCTATCTTACTTTATCTCACTTTTTAGTATAAAACAGCTGGCTGATCTCTACTAAAAGGAATTTCTTTAGCAAAACTCGTTTCACAAAGTTCAAGATCGGGCCCTTTTCTTACGGTTGGTCTCAAACATGACATCACAGTCTTGTTATAGAGAATTATCATGATTATATCTGACACAATGAAAACAGGAATTGGTCGAGGACTGTCACAAGACTGGTCTTAAATAGAAGGAGTAGTTTCAAACGTAATATTTTTCTTTTTCAAAAATTAAATGATTGTGAGACTGAAAATTTCACGCGCTCTATGAACCATCACTAGAGATTCAACCGCCGATATTTACCATACCCTATGCAACACTTTAGTAAAGACGAAAACGACGAATGCAAAGTTGCTAAAAAACTTATTATAGTACTTTTAACCGATTTTCCGTTAAAATCTTTTACGCTTTAAAGAGTAATTATACCATTATGCTTCTAAAAGTGTCGAGCATTTGTAAAATTTCTGGAGTGCTTCTCCTCTTATGTTTAAACTATATACACGGACGAAGATTAATTCTAATACTTGTCATACATTACAATTTTGAGTCTCTTGAACAGCCAAAAATATGAATAAAAATTGAAATTAGGCCTCCACAAATTCTTTTTGCCTATCGAATTAAATAATTTGCAATACAGTAAACAACATCGTGAAATTGACAAGGTGAATGATAGTGGAATGATTGTGGAATGATTTTGGAATGAAATTGAATGAGTGTGTGGAGCGAGTTTTGATTGTATTTAATGGGAGGGAATCAATTAGGGCCAACCAGGATGAACAGAAATAGCGATGTTGATTACCTCCCTTTAATAAAACATGCATATAAGTTGTATAAATAGTTTCCTATTTCTTCAGGAACCTATGAGACGCTACAATTCAAATTATGTCACTGAAATCGTGATTTTTCTCTAGCAAAATTTATTTTGAATGACTTTGTTGATTCTATATTTTTCAATGGGTTTGAGCGTTTTTGAATGGTTTGAGTGACTGTTTGGGACGAATGAATGGAGCGCTGTGTGAGCGATTTAGAATGGTTTTGATTGAAGTGAATGTCAATTTTACGATAAAACTAAGTGTATTTCTACCTAAAACGATTACATGTAACACACTTATATTCTACTCTTTAAAGTATGTCATTAGTGGTACACGCGTCCTTTAAGGAAATTGTCAAACGTGGTGGAGAGCTTCATCATTGAGCAGACTCATTCATCATGCCTGGTTTGAACCCCTGCACAGTCAACTTTCAAAGGCTACTTACAATTGACAAAGCCAATGCGAGACGGCGCATTTTTTTTTTCATCAAAGAGCGTATGATAAGTAGTACGCCTAGGTGGGATTAGAAGATGGTGGCTCTGGCGAAATGCTGTACATAGATATACTGTACAGTACTGTACTGTACTCTACCATTGGTAGAAAACCGATACAACGTTATCAATGTTGAAAGTGGAGAAAACCCTACTACAAACAAAAAATGGCGAATTTTCAAATTGAACCTTTGCATGGCACTTAAATATATTACGTTTAAGTATTAAGTGTGAATCGTTAAGACAATGATCAATGTGTGCATCCGCGGATCAGACATCCTCCCGCGCTTTATAGATAACCATAGACTTCTGTAAACAATCATTGCATGCTCTTTTTACACTTCGTGGCTGCTCAGACTGCTCATTTTCAGCCGATCGCGTACACATACAGTAACCAACATCGTGTAACTGACAAGGTGAATGATTTTGGGTTGATTTTGGAATGAAATTGAATGATGAGAGAAGTGAGTTTTGAGTGAATCTAATGGCAGGTAATCCAATATCGCAAATTTTGTTCAGGATGAACAAAATTAGCAATATTGATTACCTCCCTTTAACGAAATTTGCATACAAGTTCTATAAATAGCTTCTTATTTCGTCAAAAACGTATCAGACGATTACTTTTTGATTTTTTTTTGTCAGTGAAATCGCTTTTTTCCTAGCTTTATTTATTTTGAATGATGCTGATTCTATCTTTTTCAGTGAGTTCGGAGCGATTTTGAAAGCCTTGAGTGAGTGTTTTGAATGAATGAATGGATCATTGAGTGAGCAATTTAGAATGTTTTTGATTGATATGAATGTCAACTTCACGATGTAACTAACTGCATAGTTCGAACGCCATACAGGCTCATTTCATAAAAGTCACGAATATAATCCTCGATGGGCAATATTTACGCCATAACACCAGCTTTTCAAGCTGAAGTCATGACGTTTCAAGCCTTAGTTTTGAAGCTTAGGTTGCCAATCTATATCTGTATCGAGGGAGGCATGAGTGGAGTGTTCATATTTTAGAAAAAAAAAGTGGGGAATACCTTCATATATTCTTATTCAAAGACACTTATATTTATAGCGAGAATGTATACATGTAGCTATCACAATGCAATTAATGCTACACGTCGTTTTAACATCATACACAACCAAAGCAATAATTTTCATCTCAATACACCGTAAAAGGCGATATTCCACGATTTTTTACAAGGGCGTAGCTCCCGCTACGCAAGTTACGCAAGTGTGTAAAAGAAATAATTATCTGTTGAAAAATATCGTTGGTGAATGATCATAACATCGAAACTACAGCTTTTTAAAGCTGTAGTTACGATGCTTTGATTATTCACCAACGCTCAAATCATAAAAAGGGAGCGAACGAAGGACTTTATCTTTTGTCACTGTCAACATATCGCCTTTATCCTTTATATTCTTTAGTTGTCGCCTTCCGAGTGCGTATAAATTTCAAAGTCCTAGATACGCCTATGCTTTAATTACATGCAATTAAGAACATCGTGAAACTGACACCCACTCCGTCAAAACCAATCTAATAACTTACTCAGCGCTAAAATCATTCTCTCCAAATATCCGCTTCAATCCCTCAAAAAACGCTCCCAAATTGTTCAGTTACGTCTGGAAACCGTTTAATTATATTTAAATATCATTAAAATCTATCATATTCGATTTTATCGACGGGTATTGTCTTTTAAGCGTCTTATTTTTCCGTGAATATACAAAATCAAGGAAAATACGCCGAATTTATTAAAGGTGGTTTAACATTATCGAAGGTTATTTAACTCCCTTCAAAATCATTAACAAATCGCTCATCAGACCCTTTCAATTTCATTCCAAAATCATATCAAAATCATTCAACTTGTCTATTTCACGATGTTTCGAAATGTAATTCTATGAAATCCTTTAACAATTACCCTCTCTTAGTAAATATTATTCGTTATCAATTAATCGAATTGATTCATAAGCTAAATTATTTCTTGAAATATTATGGACTTTAAGACAGGTCAATCTTATAATGTACTGACATTTAAGGAGAGATCATTTAATTTTTTTAAGTTTTATTTTGATACAGTTAACAACATCGTGAAAATGACAAGGTGAATGATTTAGGAATGATACAGGAATCAAAATGAATGAGTGTGAGGAGCGAGTTTTGAGTGATTTTAATTGGAGGTAATCCTTTATTGCAAATTTTGTTCAGGATGAACAAAATTTGCGATATTGATTACCTCCCTTTAATAAAAAATGCATTCAATTTCTATACATAGCTTCCTATTTCTTCAAGAACCTATGAGACGCTACCAAGTTGAATTATGCCAGTGAAATCGCGATTTTTCTCTATCAAACTTTATTTTGAATGATTTTTTTAATTCAATATTTTTCAAACGGTTTGAGCGTTATTGAATGATTTGAGTGAGTGTTTGGAATGAATGATTGGAGCGCTGAGTGACCGATTTAGAATGGTTTTGATTAAGATGAATGTCAATTTCACGATGTTGTTTACTGTATGGCACTTGACATCTAGTCTGATGCGTCTTTTTCAAGTATAAAAATCAATTTATGAAGGCGCTTATCAAAGGCCTACTGATAAGAATGTTTACAGTGGTAGTGCAAAACATACAGTTAAGAACATCGTGAAATTGACGATATGAATGATTTTGGAATGATTTTTGAATGAAATTGAACGAGTATGTGGAGCGAGTTTTGAGTGAATTTAATGGGAGGTAATACAATATCGCATTTTTTTCGAGATGAACAAAATTACCGATATTTATTACTACTCTATAATAAAATATGCATACAGTTCTATAAAAAGCTTCCTATTTCTACAAGAAAAAAATATACGCTTACAATTTGAATTATCTCAGTGAAATCGCGATTTTTTTTTTTCTAGTTTTATTTCATTTTAATGACGTTGTTGGTTCTATCATTTGGAGTTTGGAGCGTTTTTGAACGGTTTGAGTGATTGTTTGGAATGAATGAATGAATGGAGCGCTGAGCGAGTGCTTTGAAATGGTTTTGATCGAGATGAATGTCAATTTCACGATGTTGTTAACTGTACCAGATTAATATTTGTCGTTATATATTATACAGATGGTTTATTAGATATCTTCGAATCTTCAATTTTGATTTTATTCTAATAAATCACTCATGTTTGTATACTTACAGATTTAATTTGACTTTACTATCGAAGGAAATCATGGGGACAATCCCTACGATAAGCCATATGTACCAACTGGTCCTGTTGATTTTCATTTGCCTGGATTTTATATCCAATAACTAAAGGACCTCATTGCTTCTTTACCAAGACAAAGTCGCATATTTAAAATAAACTGAAACCAAGTTCAGATCGGTCACTACATCATAATATATTTTCGACACATTTGCAAGACATCATTTGAATAAAACATTACTTCACAGAAAGACAGGTCAATTTTGAGGATTTTAGTAATAGAATTTTCTGAAATTGTCCGATAAACACGTGTAGCAAACGAAAGAAGATATGAGGTGAATTGGTTAAATTACCACACCCACCATTATTAATTTTGAGATTGTGGTGCCCAAGCTCATGAGAATGAGCACGGAAAGGTGCCTTCACTTTAATATAATGTCTATACACTATTTATCTACAACATATGTGAACTAGAAATGAATTCATTGGGCGAAAAAAAATATCCAAAGTGTCCATTGCTACATTAATACTATTTTTCGCGATGTCTTTACATGTAAGTGACAAATAAGAAGTTTAGTTCACTTAAAAAATGACTTTTTAATGCTTTCCGGTTAAATATCCTGATCGCTTGGTCGATTATTACTTCCACATTAAACTGCTAAACCGGTGAAATAACCGAATCATTAAACTTTTCTTTCGTTCATTTCACACTATTTTGTACCATCTTACGGCACCCGGGACATCCGTGATGTCATCGCGTTGTCACTTTATCACGATCGAAATGATACTCTATCCTAAATCGTTCTTATTTAGCACAAGTTTTGCACGTTGGATACAGAATAACTTGCTAGTGTCTTAAAATATCAAAGAAATCTAAATTTATCAGGACGAGGTTTTGCCGAGTCATAATTATTTCTCGCTGCCGATACCAGATAATACTAATATTTTAAGACAACTACATATTTTTCAATTCCTTAACTTAATTACAGTAACCCCTTAAAAATCCAAGAAATTCAGGTGAAAGTGTATGCAAATTATTTTTAGAAATAGACTAATATCATGTTATGTTATCAGACAGGTGATATCAGGTCAATACGGGCTTCATTGCATGATAAAAGAAATTGATTAATCGTTTGTTTGTCGTGAAATATAGATCAATATTCATCATTTTGTGAACAACAAAAGCTATATTTCACTCATTGATCCAAAATATGGATTTTGTTGTTCACCCAATGCATGGTAAATTGATCTGGAACAAGCAATTTTCTTCGTTAACATCCTAAAATCGAAGGGATAATAATGAAATTGGCGGTGTATACACGTATTTATTTTCTCTCGAGCGTTTTTGTTTGACACATAGATGATTATCAACTGGTAATGTTCGGCATGAGGATATATCGAATTAAATTGCAATAGGCATTAGATCAAGTATTAAAGGTTCTTCAGGAACACATCTAGTTCCCCCCAAAAATAAATCAACCATATGATTTTACACTCTAACGGTTTCATTAATCATAGGTTGGATCAAAATTGGAACGTTGAAGGCTCAGATTTTCCGGCAAGAATTATCCAAAAATGTGATTAACAAATAAATCACATGAACACGCAATCGCAAATTATTACCTTTCCTGGACAAAAAATCTCCGAAGAATTCGAAATAATAATAATACATAAATAAAAAAGATCTTGCGGATTTCGATTCTTTGAACGTTCCACTGCAAAGAGAGAACGCTACTATGAATTCACGCGGTTTATCCAGGAAATTAAGTCGCGACCAAGGTGTACTTTATTTGCTTCAAAATCGAAACAATACAACTGATCATTCTCTGTAGACATGACTAAAGCAGTTCTGGGACGGATACTGCCTTTTCCAATACCAAAAGAAGTATTTCGAATCTCGAATTTATGATTTTGAACCTCAAAATGAATATTAATTGTAATCCGCCACTAGAAAAGGGACCACGTAGGAACTTAGGAAGATAAATATGTGACTCGTCATGCGAAAAGGGACAATCTTGAGTAGCGTGTCAAGTTTCGACCCTAGTCAGACTGCGCAGACTGACTAGGGTCGAAACTTTTTGCATCGTGCTTATTTTCTGAATCTAGAATAATCAATCTACCTTCAAGTGAAAGATTTTTTGAAAGGCGACTTCTGGTTGACCTATGCTGGATCAAATCTCTTTTTAAATCATTCATTTTACTGAATACCCGGATGGTCCCATTTCTCGTCACGGGTCTCTTATAAAAAATGAATAAAAACAAAACAAAACAAAACAAAACAAAACAAAAAAAAAAACACACACACACACACACACACCTTCCATCCACTGCCACATCCACACAAACAAAAACAAATACACAATAGGAAGATAGAATGCTCATTCTAGATTCAGAAAATGAGCCAAGTGCGAAAGGTTCCGGCCCTAGTCAGTCTTTAAAGACCTTGAAGTCCGACCATTATTGACACTTTAAGCTGTTCCACGATACCCCCCTATCGTGTGACGGGCAACAATTTGTTGTACCTTATCATCGGGAAGTAGGCCGAATTCCTCCAACCGATTCTAAAATGACCTCAAGTTTATCAGAACTTGGATATATTTATCATATTCAAGTATTTTCTTTCATAACTTCCTTGTCGTTTGATCCGGACAAATTAGATGTCGAGATTAAGTAAATAATCTTACCCCTTTTCCCACGAGTCAAAGATTTAAGGAACACTCAAGAGATAATGTAAAAATAAGTCTCTTATCTAAAGAGCCTTAGATACTTTATATAACATTTCAATCACGTAAATAAGATTTTTAACTCATTACTTTTAAATATTTTTATTCCAAATATGCAATACGTGATTGGTTTTAGAACACGAGTTTTGGCAACATATAATCGGGCCTTTCGCTAGAAATTTCACGACAGTTATATGTTGATAGTATAATAGTAAATTGACGTTTTCATTTTAAAGCTTCAATGTATACAAAATATAAGTAAAAAGGACAGTAATTTTAATTGTAAAGCGTTAAACAAGAGGGCCATAGTGGCCCGAAATCGCTCACCTGAATGAACTGTCAAAAATTCTTTAAAGTATATTTAGAAAGGATGAGGAATTCTTACCAAATTTCTGGTTGATTGGGCAAAAAATGATGCCTCTACGCTGACCCCGTGACCAAGTTTTTGACCCCACTTGACCCAATTTCAACTTGACCTAGATTTCATTAAGATGATCATTCTGACCACTTTTCAGATTGATTGAACAAACAACATGGCCTCTAGAGTGCATACAAGGTTGTTTTTTTTTAATTTGACCCTGTGACCTTATTTTTTACCCGACTTGACCCAATTTAAACGCTTTATCTGAGTCGATGCAATATTTCATGAGGGTGACCAAATATCATCCTTGCAGTAAAAAAAGGGCGGTATCGCGTTTTCAGAACAAACACGTGCTCTTTAACATCACGTTTTAGATCCTGCAGGTATAGACCAGCAATTTCAAGATCAATTTTACATTGAAAATGATAGGAGATAACGGTTTCTCGAACCTCACTCTTTCTTGTGGATCTACAAGTCGGGTTTTGCCGGAGAGAAATGTCCGATATTTATATGATTTATTTTAATCACAAAAGCCAGCCCTGCGTTCAGGATGACAAAAAGGGTGCAAATAGTTAGTCAATTATACCCCGCTTTGCACGCAAGTGCGTGTGCAAGTGGGGTATAATTGGCTAACTGTTTGCATCGTTTTATCATCCTGAACGTAGGGCAGGTTTAGGCCTCTATGCTTCCACTACATATATATAATGTGTTAATATATACTGTCATTTTTAAGGAAGGCATTAGCAATTTCATCCTAAACGCAGGGTAGATAATTCTTACAGTAGTTCTGATGAACGTGTGGATCTTTGCATAGTAAATGTTATGTTAGTACAAAAAAGATGACCTGTCTCGATGATTGAGGTCGTGCTTCATACTATTGAAAAAGAAATAATACGAAAAATTAATCTATCAGTTTCAGAAAAATTCTTCTTTTATCTATAAAGATATAATATATCGCACATATGAAAAAGGTAGAAATTGCATAGAACTTTATTCGCAATAAAATTCACGCTATGTGTTTACTGTGTACACATATAGCTTCGCCCATTTACTATACTCAACGTCATCTTTAGCGTTAACGTTGATGCTTTTGATATAGCGTATCCCCCGCGCTAAAGTTCGATCCCCGACGGCGGAACTCATTCTTTCCGACTATTTGTCTCTCACCAATGGGTTGATAATCGTAGACCTATGTGAGATAGCAGCTGGAGGCTAGGAAAGGATGTGGTGGTTGTACTGGTGAGAGAAATACCAGGAAACCATTGTTAGGTGCTCCAGCCGCCGCGATATAACTGAAAAAATGTTGAAAGCGGCTTTTAACTCCATTCAATCAATTAAACCCCCGCGCTAAATGACACGCTTCGATTCCTCTGAAATTTTTCGAACGTCAATTCGTTACTTTTTCATAAGTTTCACAATCAGAAAATATTTTAAAGTTTTTTCACGTCCATAAAAGAGTAATTAAGCAAATTTCATATTGGTAATCGTGTTGTAATATATATATATATATATATATATATATATATATATATATATGTATATATATATATGTATATATATATATATATATATGTATATATATATATATATATATATATATATATATATATATATATATATATATATATATATATATATATATATATATATATATATATATATATATATATATATATATATATATATATATATATATATATATATATATATATATATATATATATATATATATATATATATATATATATATATATATATATATATATATATATATATATATATATATATATACATATAAGAATGTAAATTAAACAACAAGCCTTATATGAATTATATTCATCAAAATTTAATAATCCTCAACCGGTTTCACAATGCTCTTCAGGAGGAAGACGTTGTTTCTATGAAAATAACGTGACGACGTCAAAACAAACGTCGTTTAGTTCTAACAGGGGACGTCACTCTATGTGACGTCAAAAAAGTCAATTTAGTTTTGGTTTATAAAGTTGAATGAGTTGTTTTTCTTTTTGTCTTCTTGTACTTATATTGTCCGTCATCATTTTAAAAACTGGAAATACTTTAAAATATGGTTCTGTTGTACAATGCGCTAGATGTTCACTTACTCGAAGCATGCGTACGTTTGGATCACGGATTTGTTGTCGATGGATGGTCATACGTTTTCTTAAGTCGTTAGTTTCTCCTATATACTCTTCCTTGCATCCGTTGCATATCATAGCGTAAATGATATTTTTTACATCACACGTTATATTTTCTTTCAATTTCAATGTTTTGCCACATTTTAAGGTATACGACTCTCCTTCTATCATATGAATACATAGTCCACAGTTAGGTCGTCGGCACTTTGTTACAGTTGATGTTGTCGTAATCTCTGAAAATTTCGCTTTAGTAAGAATTCTTTTTAGATTATGTGGTTGCCTTTTGCTTTTAATGATTGATAACTTGTCGATAATTTGTCTCATATATTGATCTCGTTTTAGTAGGCTTAAGTCCTTTTGAAGTTCATTAAAGGCTTCTGGGTTTCGCGGATTAAAGGTGCTTACATATGCGATATCTCCTGTATTTGTTTGTTCCGATTTTGGTTGTTGGTTAATGAGATGTATACGATTTAATGATTTAGCTTTGTCTATTCCAGCTTGAATGAGTGTTTCCGGGTAATTCTGTTTCAGTAAAAACTGTTTAAGTTCTTTAGAACGCTTGTCAAATGTTGTTTCCTCCGTGATGATAGTCCTTAGTCGTCTTGCAAGGGAAAATGGAATGCTGATTTTAGTGTGTTTGGGGTGACATGACGTAAATAAGAGGTATGTTTTACTATCAGTAGGCTTATAGAATATGTCTGTTATGAGAGCGTTCCCTTTCTTGATTATGAGGCAGTCTAAGAACGGTATTTTTTCTTCATTGCAATCGATTGTAAATTTAATGTATTCATGTAAATTGTTAAGAACGTTGTGTAATATTTCTAGATCAGATTTTGAACGTGTCCATGGAATAAAACAGTCGTCTAAGAATCTTTTCCACGCATTAATAAAATGTTGTGAAAATTCTATTCCAAAGATGTTTTTGATGCTGTCATATAAACTTTGTTCTAAATAGCCAACCGTTAATGTACCGTTGGTGCAACCTTGGTTCCCATGGCCGTTCCTTTCACTTGACGATAGAATTCGTTGTTAAACTGGAAAGTGTTATTTTCTAGTATGAATGTTAATGCTTTAATAATAAAATCCTTGGAAAAGCGTCTTGGTATTTCGGTGGGATGTTTGTCGATCCAGAAAGAAATTGCTTCGATTCCTAAGGTATTGCATATATTTGAATATAGAGCTTCAACATCGAATGAGACTAGAATTGTATTTTCTGGGACGGTGGTTGGTAGCTGCTTCAAAAAGTCAGTCGTATCTCTTAAAAAGCTCGGTACATGTTTGACAAGAGGTTTCAAAAGGATATCTATAAGGTTTTTTGACGTCACATAGAGTGACGTCCCCTGTTAGAACTAAACGACGTTTGTTTTGACGTCGTCACGTTATTTTCATAGAAACAACGTCTTCCTCCTGAAGAGCATTGTGAAACCGGTTGAGGATTATTAAATTTTGATGAATATAATTCATATAAGGCTTGTTGTTTAATTTACATTCTTATAAACTTTCTCCGTACCGTGGAATTTTTTCCACTTTTTTTATATACACATATATATATATATATATATATATATATATATATATATATATATATATATATATATATATATATATATATATATATATATATATATATATATATATATATATATATATATATATATATATATATATATATATATATATATATATATATATATATATATATATATATATTTTTTTTCATTTCTACGTTTATGTGTCCATAAATTAAATTTGATTGAGTGGAAGAGTCATATGCATGGCAAAATTCTCGGGTTCAGCCCTTGGATTTTACCTTTTGCGTACAAGTCCTCCTCCACCAGACTTCATACCTGGAAACATTACCATGAAAATGAAGTAATTTCATGAAGAGGAAAGGGGAGTGATTCTATTGCATTGATCTAACTGAGACAATTTACAGATTTGTGACGCTTAACCATGGCATTGCTGACACTTTAAAACCCGTCATTCGCAGTGAAGAAAACATACGTGAGTGCATTTCTTCATTTCGTTGTACATAACTTAGATAAGCGCTGACGTAAAGATCTTACCAACATTAAGAAATAACTATTCTAAAAGTCTGAAAAAGGTGTAAGTGCCAGAGTTTGGGCAATTTTATATCGTTGATATCCAATTAGATATCGTTATTCTAATAGGAGAGATAATTAAAACATTCTATTAAAAATGAACATAATGGACGATGACGACAGAGATAACAAGAGACGAAAGGATACTATACCCCCTTCGCCGAAGCGTTGAAATATTTCAATATATATGCACTACAAATTAAAAGGAAGTGGTATTCATCTTCTATTTCGTTACTATTACACAATTCGCAAATGCGCTGGTTTCTCTCGATTCTATAATTACCCTACCTTCCTGTTTCTATTTTAAGAGGATGAGATGAAAGTCTTAACTTTGAAAAATAGTTAAACCATTTAAAAAGAGAACCATGATTGTCCTATATCGCTCACCTGAGTAAGTCACTCATAACTTGTCAACCATATTATGAATACCAGAACTTGTTTGATGTACAATTAGGGTGGTTTGATTTTGTACTACTGCAATTTGATTGTTCTTAATTTTCGTAAATTTTCAATTTTTCTCTTACCATTGCAAATTCTTTTAACAACTTTAGTAGACCTAAACGTAAAGAATATCCTTGCTAACTTTAAATTTGATTGGCCTTATGGTTAATAGGAAAAAAAATTGTTCTAAGATTTCTGGCAATTTATGTCATTTTTCAGCCTTTTCGTTAACATGGAAACAAAAGTTTTTGAAGAAATGAACTTCTTTTAACAACTTTTGAAAAGCTTCACCCAAGGATTATCCCTGCCAAGTTTCAGCATGATTGGCTTTATGGTTTGGGAGGAGACGACTTTTTTCATAAGATTTTTGGCGATTATGGCCATTTTTCAGATATTCTGTTACCATGACAACCAAATTTTTGATGAAATTAAATTCTTTTAACACCTGATGAAGAGATTTACCCAAAGAACATCCCCGCAAAGTTTCAGCTTGATTGGCCGAGTGGTTTGGAAGGAGACGATTGTTTTCTAATTATATCAGACATTTTCGGTCATTTTTCATACACTCCGTTAACATGAAAACCAGAGTTTTCGATGAAATTAAATTCCTTTTTCAACTCTTGGAAAGCTTCACCTAATAAACATCCCTGCCAAGTTTCAACTTTGTTGGTCTTGTGGTTTAGGAGGAGAAGATTTTTTTTTAAGTTTTTCGGTCATTTTGGGCCTTTATGTAACCATGGTAACCATAGTTTTTAATGAAATTAAATTCTGTTAACAACTTTTAAATGGCTTCACCCAAGGAACATCCCTGCCAAGTTTCAGCTTGATTGGCCCAGTGGTTTAGGAGGAGAAGATGTTTTTAAAAAATGTTGACGGACGGACGGACAGTGAGTGATCACAATAGCTCACCTTGAGCCCTGTGTAGGTAGGACATTCAAAATAATTATGTTAACCTTGACTAGTCTTAAGGAATCTTTAACTCATAAACAATAATCTGCTATTTATATAACTATACATCTCTTTGGTCCTTTTCGTCTATTACTTTGGATCTAAAAGTTTTGTAAAATTGGTTCTGATTCAGACTGTAAGGATTAATCCCAACATAGCTAATCCCATAACTATCCAACTTACACACTGAAACGAGCTTCTAAACGGCCACTTGGTTTTTGCTGAAATAATAATACTTCCGTTGGTATCTGAAATTGTTGGTATTCTTATTGTATTAGTAAAAAAATCATTAGGGAGAATCTTCAATTAATATTGACTCAAAAAACATTAGCGAAAGCAACAAATTCTTAGGGATTTTAAGGGTACACCTGATTTTTAAATAAACATTGGTGGGTGGGGTAATTATAATACTGTATGCTCATGAGAGAAACAAAGCAATATGTATGTTATTTTATCATTTGATATCTGACACGCAAATGCCATCGAAGTTTGACACTTATTGGATGGATTATTTTTCGAGTATTTCTGAGACCGAAATTTTAAACTAGGGTCCATGTGTTTGCTCGTTTTCTAAAGATACCAAGGACAAAAATTCGAACACATTCTTCTTTCAAAATACGCCAAAGTGAACGACAAAATATGCTTTGTTCAATAACTTCAAATATCTTTAAATGTGGCAAATGCAAGGTGGCCGTTTAGGAGTTCGCTTCAGTGTGTTTAACATAACTACACCCTTCATTCTTCCATCATTGATTTTTATACAATAAACAATCATAAATAGTTTTCATGAGAATATTGTTTCAGTAAAGTATTTTCCCACACTTTTTTTATAGCGCTTGTGTAATTACTTATGTATAGCGGGTATCTTCTTAATTTATAGTATGCCGCATAAATACACGTGGTTGTTTTTAACTCCAAGAATTCTTTAAGGTATTCGTCCTTGGTCCTTAGACTTTGTAAACCCCGTAACCTCATTCGAATAACAAAGAATAGATCCTACAAGGGAGTCAAATTACTGTAATGTAGTCGAAGAACGAAAGTTTAAGCCCAAAGTTAATTTAGTGCACTGTAATGTAGTCGAAGAACGAAAGTTTAAGCCCAAAGTTAATTTAGTGCTTATAGGCCTTTACCAACAAGTAGCATGTACCTTTGCTGAAATGAGCCCGTATAATTGAAATATACTCTTAAAAGTAAATTCTTTGACATTCATAACATATTATATATATAGGATTGTTGCAATTGTCTTGCTGCCACGAGTCTGATCCCTCGCATCTGGGTCCATATTTTCTGTCTTGAGATTTAAAGCCGACTAGAGATTATAATTGCCCTTGCAGTTGCGTGAAGACTAAAATAACCCAGATATCGGTACGGCATTCGTCGTGCTAGACGAACGATATTTACGTGACGGACTCATCTGGTTCCATACATAAAGTAGTGAGTCACTTTAAAATGGTGCCAGATGTTGGAGAGGGTCTGTCCCGAAACAATAAAGTCATTTACCGATCGCCCTATTTTCCCCTCCAATGAAAGGCCGCTATTTCGTTTGAAATTCAAAAAATATATTCCATAACCTGACGATCTGCTCGAATAAGTGAGCTATGTGACTTTAGGTCATAATGGGCGGGGACGACATTCAAAACCAGACAGTGACGTCATTATCTTGTCTGTTAAATACCCCCGAAAGACCCTTAACTTGTTATCGAGTATTTATAATAAAAAAAGTTTTGTGAATGTTCTTCTGAGCTTATACTCATTAAACGGAGGAGAAAATCTTGAATAAATGGTCTGCATACTAATGAAGACAAGATTTAGCGGATAAATCATTGATGTTGATAATAAAATATTATTCTACATGGTATACAGCAGTTAGAATGACATCGGCGCGTTTGCTCGGACCAAGTCTTTCTGTACTCCACATTTTCACATTGTGACATAAAAAAAACACGACAGGGTTGAAACTATATAAAATCTCCTTTCCTCTTGAAAATGAATACTATAGATCTTTTGAACGACATTTTTAATTTAGTAGCTCTACAAAGGTCCCACTCTAAACAAAATGCAATCAAATATTCCTATAGAAGGTACATGTATGCAAAATAATTGTAGAAAGAATACAAATTGACTACTTAAAGGATTCTAGTGATACAGATTTTTGCAAAAATAAAGTGATTCGAAGCATATTAGGCCTGTGATGGCTGACTAATATCGATTAACTGTGACGTATCGGTTGGGAACTAAAACTTCGTAACTAGAGCTTTGTAATGCACAGTTTTTACTAACGTCCTGTTGCGAACTTTATATTGCTGATAATTAATATGCCGTGGTTTTGTTTGTTTGTATGGGGTTTAACTCCGCCTTAAACATTTTTTTTAGTTATATAGCGGCGGCTGAAGCACATAACTATGCATTCCTGGTATTTCTTACACCAGTACTACAATTCCTTTTCTAGTCTCCAGCTGCTATCCCACATAGGTCTACGATTTTCAACCCCAAGGTAGAAGACAAATGGTCGGAAAGGATGAGTGCCACCGCCGGGAATCGAACCCGGGACCATTTGAATGATAGTCCGACGAGCTAAATACGCCGTGGTTGATAACTATTTTTCTAAATATACAAACTCCACAAAGGGTGGCATAATGTCCGCAAAAAATCTAGCTAAAAGGAATATAAAATCCACTAGCAAAAATCGCGAGGTTTTGTTCACCGAACGTTCTCAACTGAATTGTCTCGCCAAATGACAAAACAATTACAGAAACCCGACGGTGATTAAATTAGCTCCTCCCACATTTTGTTTATCTCGATTTGATTGAGGAAAGTATGACGCAACAAAAATGAATGACATCATTGATTGACGTGCAACTCAATTGAACTAGCGTTATTCGATGAAAAAATAAGTCGATCGGTAAAACAGTTATAGTTCATATTCTGACAATTTACGCGTATAACCTTGCGCTCCGCTAACGCTCCGCTTAGGTTATATCGCGTAAATTTTCAGAAATGAACTATAACTATTACTTACAACGGCTTGCCGTATAAAATCTTCATTATTACAACCTATCGATTTATGACGTTGTTCCTCCATAAGTTAAACCATTTTTCATTTCAATTCTCTGCAAACACGTTTCATTACATCATTTTTAAAGGAATAGGATTTCATTCTCAACACAATGAAGAACTTTTGAAACAATCCAATTAATCTGAAAGTGCTTATGCTGTCTGAGAATTACAATTTTGCGTAATTTTGCCGTTGACGTCGATATGCAGAAACGCTATCAAGTAATCTACCGCAATACGTTTAAATTTCTTGACTTACAATTATAAAGTAAAGCCAAAAGCAATCGATTTCTTGTCGTATTCAAGGTAAAAAAACGATTTTTAGTAGTTGTCAAAGAACTTTATTTGAAGAGTATAGTAGAGGAATTTCGCAGACGAAGTCGATATTTTCCGCCATCAATCATAGTAGCTGGCGCAACTTTTTCACCGTCTAACATCATGAGAAGTTCATATGTGAATGTCATCTAATGTGGTCCTTGGGTTAGGGAGAAATCAGTTCGGATAGATGAACGGACCAACGAGGCGGCCAAACGCTCGTCATTCTTGAAGACTGAAAATCTTTGAAACCTTATACAAGGGTGACAACCTAAATCACAGTCTCCGTTATTGGTCACATGATTTCGTCCGCCTATTTTCATTTCGAATTTAATGTTTTTAAACTCGTTATTATAATTGTATTTGATCTGCTTGAAAAAAGCTACAGTAGACCTGACTGGTACCTTACAACTTGAATTTTTCAATTACCTTAACAAAAATTTCGAAGCGGTTGACCCGACAGAGAGACAAGAACTCCAACAATTTAAAAATTGTGTCAAAGTTTTAAGTCATTTTTCTTTTCATCAGTATGACGAAAATATTTACCATTACCAGAACAGGTAAATACAACGAGGGCTTGCCTAAAATATCCGCAGTGTTATATAATTTTAATACCGAGATCGAAGAGTATTAAACACTGGCCTACGGTTATGTGGATGTGTGCGATCAGGTACAGTTAAAAACATCGTGAAATTGACATTCATCTCAATCAAAACCATTCTAAATCGGTCACTCAGCACTCCAATCATTCATTCCAAAAACTCACTCAAATCATTCAATAACGCTCAAACCCATTGAAAACTATAGAATCAACAACGTCACTCAAAATAAATTTTGATAGAGAAAAATCGCGATTACACTGGCATAATTCAAATTGTTAACGTCTCATAGGTTCTTGAAGAAATAGGAAGCTATTTATATATTTTTATTGCATTTTTTATTAAAGGGAGGTAATCCATATTGCTAATTTTGTTCATCCTGAACATAATTTGCAATACTGGATTACCTCCCATTAAATTCACTCAAAACTCGCTCCACACTCATTCAATTTCATTCCAAATCTATTCCAAAATCATTCACATTGTCAATTTCACGACGTTGTTTACTTGACCACGTTTCCATATTTTGTGCATTTGTCAGTTGTGTCCTTGTCACGTTTTAGAACAAAAGTGCATTTTCGGCGTGTTTCGCATTCACTTCTTTTTCTGTTGAGTATAGACCAAAACATCGCGAATGCTCGACAGGGTAAACAGATGCCACCGTGGCAATTGATTTGCTTGCGTAGTCTCTAACTCGACAAACAGAGGTGATTCTCACTCCTACCATACAGGAAACAAGTACAGATATTTACACGTACTATTATCAAATGTAATAATTTGGACTTATTACTGGTTAGAACCCGTCAAAACGAGATTAAATGCTGTTATAAATTGGACACTCCGGCGAGCAAATGCTCGTCTTGTATTTAGATTCGGAGGCAGTATTCGAATACGCTTAACATATTGATTTCGTTCCTTTAATCTCTAAAATAGAAATATTTAGTAAAACTTAAAATTGGCCGATTTGGAAAAATACATTGAACAACAAAAAATCCACAGACTTTTGATTAAAGATTCTCGGCGGGCATTTTTCAAAGATGTGTTAATTGATTTGCAATATGAAACAAAATTTAGAAACTAAAGAGTCATTTCCTTAAGAAACAAAACACATAAGAGTACATTCGGTCTTTTGCTATTGTTTACTGTTTTTCACATTTTTGTTCTTCGAAAACGAACAGTACAGTAGTGACCGATGATCATTCCTGGTCGATGTTGAATTAAACCCTATAGAATATAAGAATCGAAAAAAAAAAATAGTTGCGGTGTTGATCTTTTTTATGTTTAACATACAAACTTGTATTTTTCGTAAATTTTTCCTTAAATTACCTGAGCTACTTTAGAATTAATGTGGTTACAGATTGGGACCTTTGTTCTAGTCTAAGAACATTTAATTTATGTTTATCGATAAATTATATTATTTTCATATAAATTGATTTTAAATCTTGTAGTACACATCTGTCAAAGCCGAGTTGTCTAGATCTCAGAGAAACCCTTTTTGCACAACAGAAAAATAATTGTTCTAGTCGTGCATCTCTTGGTACAGAGATAAAGTTGTTAAATAACTTACACAATTGAATAATGATTACACCAGTGATAATGAGGGGCAATGTCTTTTTATTTTATTAATCATGACGGTACCTTAACAATATTGAAAGTTGTCTCTGTAAAATGTCACCCCTGTCTTGATTTGCCACTTGGAGTTTATATACCGATTAATGACCATTCTGTTAAACGATCTCTATCAACCCCGGTCAGAGGCTTTGCCTTATTTCATATCACGATAAATGGTGACTATCCAACAGTCCTCATAAACTATGTTTTATCCAAAATGAAAAAAAAAATCGTTGACAAAGCGTGTTAACGTTATCAGCATGGTCTCTCAATGTGTTTATATCAAAGTATGACATTCAAGTAGGCAGGGCTTTTAAATTTGATAAAGTTGTCAGATTTGCGAGCACGGAGAACGTAAAATGTATATATCAACTTCTTGTGTTTTGTTTGAATTCGGTTTAAAGACATTGTTTAACACTTTTCATTCATATCGCGACGAGTGGAGAAACCTCCACCAGCTCATTCCTCATACCCCCCCCCTCCCCTCTCCCCCCTCATTAGCGATCATTGGTCGGCCACGAGGATATGTCTCCCTGAAGCTAAACAAGATTAAGAATTATATAAAAAAATACATAAAAAAGTAATTTTGAAATAGATGTGGATCCTATTCCTTCCAAGAATCGATTCAATTGTGTAAGTTATTTGACAAGCGATGTTTAGAAGTGAAATCGACACCTATTAACCATAAAGTGTTAAACCAAGTACGTTTATAAAATATGACCAGTTAGCTTGCCATCACGATCATTTTCAATCAAGTTTTTTTTTTCTTAAAAACGTTCAGGGAGATTGTTGACCTCTTGTATACATATACATGTATAAAACTTTTTATACATTTAAAATACCCCAAAAAGTTGCAATAATTTGTGATCATTTGCTATATATAGTGCCATAGCAGGAACTTACGGCGAAGCTGCAGGCATACATTGATACATATATCCTACTCAGTGAAAAGATAATTATAACTATAACTATAAGCATGATAAACTTTTGTCCTCGAATATAAGTAAAAGACGACCACTCTTACTTATTTAAAGTATTAGTACTTCCTTTAACACTTTTATTTGCAAATCGTCGTTTTCTCAACTATGAACTGCAAACAATCAGAATATCATCTACAAATAAATTGTTTTTTATATGCTTTTATCTTAACTCTTTGAACATATTGAAACATTATCAATCTAGGCCTTTCATATCAAAAGACATGTAGGTACATGAGGTTTTATTATCGATATCATTGGTCCGGTTCAAAAGGTTTTTTTCTTATCGTGTTTTGACCACAGATTTGGAATGGATTGACTTTCATACACTGGGTGGTTTCCTTTTTTGTAAAAAAAATGTTTATCTTAAGGACAATTGCTGTTGTTCAACTTTTCATTTTTGTTGGTAAGACCCTATTACTATGTCTACTGATTATTATAATTAATTTATCTTTTCAGTTTTAAAAATGTGAATCGGCAGTAGTAAGCCAATAATAACCTTTTCTTATAATGGCTTTCTTTCTAATATACAAGTTTTCTTCTTTTTTAAAATAATCGTACGTTGTTTGTTCAATTAAATGGGTCACTAGCCCCGACTCTTGACCTCTTATATGGCTGACCAATTCGTAACTTCGAACTTTTTCGATAACCAGAAAGTACCAATGACGTAAACGTATATAAACTTAAACCAACTTTAAATCGGTCACTTAAATAAAGCACGAACAGTATTGCATAATAATGTTTAAGATGCAAGTGTTTGTTGATTTCAGATAGCCCGTTCACATGTTAGAAAGCGAAACCCAAAACAATCGAAAACAAATCTCCGAGAAAAGCAATTTAACTTATATTAGAACATCGGTAGCCCCAATTTTAAAATTAACACTGGTGGGTGGGGTAAATTTATCAAATTCGCCTCATTTACGCAAATGAACGTCTTAAATGTTTTCTTAACGTTTTTCTAGTCAGATGTCTTTAAGGCAACGAAAGGGTTGTGATTTTTCAATAACATAACGGTATTTCCTTGACTGAAATTTTAGAAAATCGATGTATTTTACGAGTTTTCTGCATTTTCAAAGTAGGGTTGGTGTCTTCTTTTTATGTCACCGCATCGAGAGATCGAGGGCATATTGTTTTACTCATGTCCGTCTGTCTGTCTATCTGTCCGTCTGTCCGTCCGTCTGTCTGTCTGTCCGTCCGTCCGTCCGTCTGTCCGAAAACTTAACCTTGCCAATATCTTCAAGCCTATTCAAGATACAAATATTTGGCATGATGATAGATCTCAATAATCCGCATCTGCTGGTACCAAAGTAAGGGTCATGTGACAATGTCAAGTTCATCTGTCAAGGTCAAACTTTGAAAAAAATGCCGTTGCGGGGGCATTCGTGTTTCACAAACACATCTTGTTTCTAATTCAATGGTTCTGTCGGTCCTTTTCAAACAATTCTTTTACCAAAATTCTTGAGATTGATTTGTCTTTGCACGAAAGTAGTCTTCTGTTCAATTCTTTTCTTGTTAATGTATTGAAAATAGGGAAACATGAAGTGACGGATTAGAAGATGGTTTCAGTTTAGTTATTTGGTCTCTTGGAGTCCTTCGAAACAAAGGCAGATTTCTCTAAAGCTTTCCCATCGGAAAACTTTTTGGCATAATTCATAACAAAACGCCGTGTTTTATTAAGTTTTGTTATCAAATTATATTTTTTCTAGTTTCAATTGTTGAGTCTTTCCGAAGAGGAAATGGCTATGCTTGTGTTGTCGTGTGAACCCAAGTGCGAAACGGCGTGCGTATGTCTGCGTCCGTATTATCCCCGAGCTCATACACTGTGCATGAATTTGCCCTTAAAGTGTGGTTGCATCCGTGCAGAAAATGTTCGAGTGTCAAAAGCTTTTAGGCGGTTCGAACTTTCCCATATGTACATGCATACACCATTTAACAGCGAAGAATTAGCGAGTATTAGTCATTATGCATCCGACACCACTCGTTATGCTTCTGCCTTCTCCACGTTGGACCCTTTGGGAATCCTCAGAAAATCTCATTATGATATAAAAGTCGAACTTAATGTAACAGTTTACAGTTATTTCATAGTGGTTTGTGGAACAGTGAAACTATTGTCCCTAGGTGGAGCTAAAAATCTCTAAATCTATAGATTAAAACGTTTACCCGAAAATATGATGTGTGCCTTTTAATATTGTATGTCCTTCTTAGAAATTTGTCGAATTGAGAAATAAATATTCATCAGCCTTGAATGTCGAAAAAGTAAAATTCGTGATTTGGTTATAGCGTCACTAGATGTTACGTGCCAATGTAACAAGAACAAAGAAGCCAGCAACAAACTTTACAATTACCAATATTTATTGACAATAATAACAGAACTATTGATGAAATGAAATTAATAAAAAAACAAATTACAATTACGGTTTCGAAGGCAGCACTGGACACATAAAGATTACAAAATAAAGGGATGTCCACACCATTGTTTAAACAGGTCGTGATTCGCACCGATACAGCTTTTCGGGAGAACGTTTTAACGACAGACCGTCGACATGATCAAGTAAATTGGTGTACTTTGTATCGGAGATTAGGTAATCGACATTCACAAAATGTTTTTTCCACAGAACAATCAGGACTCTATCTCCATATTGGCGACATTGCCAATGTGAACGTTATGCGCATGACGAGATAGACAGGCTATGCCTTGGGTGGTGGAAGCAGAACGGCATTTAATGGAGACTTAAAATACTTTTGTCGTCGGACATTTACAAAGAAACGTTATGTTGACAATATCTTTAGACCATTTGTTTGTCCGTTCTCAAAGAATTACGTAATGTTGAAGTTCGAACATATTAACTATCGGCCTCATTCTGCAAGGCTCGTTAAGGTTTCTTAGAGTCAATAATGTCAATACACTTCATTGCCTTGCCTTTCTCTCAATATCGCAATTATACAGAGCGTGTGTACGGTCAAGTAG
Organism: Fragum whitleyi; assembly: GCA_948146395.1. Lineage (NCBI taxonomy): Eukaryota > Metazoa > Mollusca > Bivalvia > Cardiida > Cardiidae > Fragum > Fragum whitleyi. The sequence continues at coordinate 9,534,855 of OX411543.1, read as the reverse complement.
GACTAACCGTGTTTTACGGTTGACGTCATATCGGGAACGACAGAAGCACATCAAGGCTCTTACAGACAAATGGTAGGTACTCTCCAAAAACGTATACAATGTGTGATACGAATTTTGCCGCGCATACTCGTAATAAAAGATAATGACCATTTAATTAAAGTAAGTTGCTTCAAGTAAGAAAAATAGCCGTTTGTACCTACCCTCTGATTAAAAATTACCGTTTATGTTTTCCCAGCACTACATTGTCTATGATTTAAAGCTTTTTGTTGATTTTCTTTTGTTAAAAATAAAATGTTCAATGATGTATGTGTGTAATTGTTGGTGGTAGCTTTCTTTTGACACTTAGTATATATTCATTCCTCTTTCTCATTCAGACGGATGTGCGTGGTTTTCTTATCATTGGGAGGGTTGGAGCAGCTGCAGCGAATCGTGTGGGGGCGGTACAAGGCACAGGACAGAATATTCATGTGTGAAACATGATAGAGGTGACACACAAACTGAGGGCTGTAATGAGCATTGCTTTCATGGCCATCCCTACAGAAGCGGATGTCAGTGTCCGTCATGGAGGAGTGGAAGATGTTGTCAAAGTAAACTTTTTTTAAAAAAAATAATATCATGTCACGCAAGATGGTTTTCTTTTCAATGTAACGCCACTAGATTGCTTATGTGTTCTATAAACATATTACAATTTCTCCTTTGAATTTTACCTCTGCAGTTGGAAAATGTGAAATTGGCATTGTTCTCAAAAAATGAAACACGCTCCAAAAATTAATAAAAGATATAACATCAACAACTACATTCAAAACAAATATAACGAAACAAATAAACATTGCTATTTTACTCACACAATTGAAAATTGCTAGCACCTGATTGGTTCTTGAAGACATGGAAAGCCATTTATAGGAAATGTACTTAAATCTTATAGAAGGGAGGTTATAAATATCGATAATCCTGTTCATCATGAAAAAAATTGCGATAATTAAAAACCTCCTTTTAATTTTACTCACGGTTCACCCTTTGCACTCATTTAATTTCAATTCAAAACCACTCCATGAAATTCTTAACCGAAATTATTGAATGTATTGATGCAATGGGGTAAAACGCATATATTAAATAATAAGACTTACATAGAACATTATTCGCAATAAAATTAATATGTCACGGGGTTACCGTGTAAACAGATTGCTACATCTATTAATGTATTAGATAGAGGCTGCACAGTGAGGTTTACAGAAAATAGAAGATTTTCGATGCGGCCGCAGCCCCTAAATCTTTTGTTTTCTGTAAACTTCACTGTTCAGACTATATCTTACTTAGTGTTCGACAACCAATGAAACAGTGAAACTGTACTATCTTTTTTAAAAAAAAACATGCCTCCTATGTAAGCTTTTCCGATCGCATCTGATTGAAATTACACCATTCTTCTGTAAATAAGAACAATTAATCGATAACACTATTTGATATAGGTGTATTTTCAAAACTGAGCTATGACCTAGATGTTGAGTCCATTACCATAGGTTAAAGAGTAAACCTTAAGATCTAAGACAAGCACTAAGTTTCATTTGAAAGGTAATTTGTATCTTTATTATGTCTGTTTTATCTATTTTGAAAGAATAGCACGGAAATTTAACCGTTTAAAGTAGATTTCACAGCTCACCGCTCAAAATCTACCTATAGACCTCAACATTGAAAGTATTTCGCGTCAAATAATGTTTTAAGACGCACACAATGTGTACAAATTAAATTAAACATTAGTGATATGTTGAATGGGACGGTCTCTAGATGGCTATTCAGATGATAATTTAACGTCGATGCAACAGTTTACACGACAGAAATCTACGATCGCAACAAGTATAAACAAAAGGCTTATCTATTTTTTAACTGTTTGTCCGGCTCTCGCTTTCTTGTTCACGATATTAGACGATACACGTCATTTGAGCCAGCATGAATAATGTATCTTCAGTTCGAATGTTTTTGTAGATACGGTTGTGTGATTACCCACCCCGCATTTTAATTAAAAGCAGTAGGCCTAATATTGATAGCCACTCGGAGATTGTGACGAATGATTAATTCTTACCCCGCTGTATTTTAACTAAGTTGCGAACAAACTGTTGTTGTTGGGGATATTTCAACCGTTCTAGCTCAAAATAGAGTAGAATTTAGATATTGTAGGCTACTATCAGACTGCATCATGTGAAAGCTGAAATATATCTTTTCAGTATGTCAACATTTAGTGTACAGCGGAAAAAATGACATAACTCCGATATCAGCATGAGGCAGATAAAGCTTTACTCTTTTACTCATTATAAGTAAAAAAAAACATAGAGCTAATATACTCCTTCCCGGGGAAGTTTGAGTGATCACAAACTTATTGACTAACACTTATAAACAACATAGACGTTTACTATATACGCCATATATGTATGGAAGGGCGGAGCTAAAGGGAACGTTGACGCTTTTGAGGTCATATAACGCACGTGCTAAATAACGCGCTCCAATGTCTGTAAAATTCTCCTAGCGTCAATATCATTACCAATTATTAATTAAACGTTCAGAAAAAATGTTATTTAATAGAGTGACAAATTCTCACCATTGTTTATAGTAAATTTAACCACGCTTCTCAGTTCTAAGGCTCAATAAATAATCCACGAGAGCTTTATAATTCTATCATTACTTAATTTCATATTCCATGAAAAATAAACGCGGAGATAACACGTCATGAAGAAATACGGACTATTTTTTTTCGATAATATATTCTGTTCCTTTTCCGCCATTCTAAGCGACGGTAAGCAATGATATTCTACTCCTTCCTTTATATTTGGCTCTTATTTAGAAATGAGAAATAAACGAAATTGCACACTTAATTATTATTAATTCGTTTATGCCAATATAAACAGATAGACATGTGTCTAGCACGCTATCTTCAAACTTAAATTCCAAGTGGGACGAGGATGCCCTCATTTCTCTCATCATGACTTGTATTGTTAAGTGTGAGTGTAAGAATTGCAAGGTCTAAATGCAATCAACTCGAAAAACTCGAACTTTTTTCAATGATTGGCGGTCATTTAACCACGATGCAATTACACACACTTTTGAAAAATGATTTCACGTGCCATGATATAATTTACTATTGTACACCCAAATAAGGGTAATAAATATAATTTCAGAATCGTGATCGTGTTTTAATGGATATAATTCCATGTTCGCGTTGATGTGTCCATGAATGGAGTCTGATGGGGGAGGAGTTATATACAAAGCAAAATCCTCAAGCGCCATCCTCGGATTTTATCGTTGCATTTAACTCCTCAAACAGACAGACTTTATTCATGAACACATCAACGCGACAATCATAAAAGCACCTCTGATAAATGAGGGTTAGAACATTTTTCTGATGAACATTTAGTTCTGTCTATCAAGAATAAGTGATATTATTCGATGAAAAGTACACACACCAAAATGTACAAAAAGGTTTCTGATTGTAGGATTTAGATATCTCCGTCCATTAAACATACTTTATCAATGAATACATATTTCATTTGTAACTATTTTTGTCCATGTACATACAATTTCATGTGGATTTTTTATACTCTGCAAAAGATTTGCCCTTAAGCATGATGCCATAAGGGCTGAAGATATTAAGATTAAGGTTTTAAGCCGTGAGCCTTAATTCCTATAGCCACTTTGTGTATTTATAGAGGAATGAAGTGAAGGATGAAGTGAACACCGATAAAACAGAATTTTGCCGGATATACGATTAGATCACAGAAAAATCTAAACGTTGGGGTTTTATAATAGTAACAGAATTGCATAGATGAACTCTCGATTTAGGTTAGAAGTTATTTTGTAAATCTGAAAAGTTCCGTTACAAGAGAAAATTGCGTCCGAATGTGAATATTTCTTTTGAAAGTAAGCGAGGCATTATACACATGACGTCACCAACGACGTGCCGTGCGATCACTTGCGAAATGAGGCGTTTTTTTTCAAACAAAAACCCACAATTTCCGCACTCAATGTCAATTTTTCATCAAAGGGGCAGAGTGAACATTTGTTTTTCGTGCAAGATAGATGAAACCCTTTTTTTAAAGCATAAAAGCTACATTTTTTTTCGTTTATAGCTTGTAAAATATCATTTTTGGTATGTCATCCAATATCAGCCATAGCTTACAGACCTTACAATATACAACATTCAGTGAGTGAAATTGAAAAATACCTAATATCGACGATTTCCTTTCATTATCCCCCGCCGTTTTCGGCGAGGGGATATAGTAATGCTCTCATTCCGTCACTAAACTTGTCCGGAGCATATCTCCAAAAGTAAAATAGCTATCAACTTGAAACTAAATGGGTGAATGGATCTCATAGAGGAAAAGTGCGGTGAACAAGAACTACAAATCTTGCTTGCATAATTTTGGAGTTATTGCCCTTTGTTATTTTAAAGACTTAGATTTTGTCCGGAGCATATCTCCTAAAGTATAATAGCTATCAACTTGAAACTTCATGGGTGGATAGATCTCATGGAGGAAAAGTGCAGTACACAAGAACTACAACTCTTGCTTGCATAATATTGGAGTAATTGCCCTTTGTTATTTTTAAGACTTAGATTTTGTCCGGAGCATATCTCCTAAAGTATAATATCTATCAACTTGAAACTTAATGGGTGGATAGATCTCATGGAGGAAAAGTGCAGTGCACAAGAACTATTACTCCTGCTTGCATAATTTTTGAGTTATTGCCCTTTGTTATTTTTAAGTCTTAGATATTGTCCGGAGCATATCTCCTTAAGTATAATAGCTATCAACTTGAAATTTTATGGGAGGATGGATCTCATGGAGGAAAAGTGCAGTGCACAACAACTATAACTCTTGCTTGCATAATTGTGGAGTTATTGCCCTTTGTTATTTTTAAGACTTAGATTTTGTCCGGAGAATATCTCCTAAAGTGTTAAAGCTATCAACTTGAAACTTTAAGGGAGGATAGATCTCATGAAAGAAAAGTGCAGTGCACAACAACTATAACTCTGGCTTGTATAATTTTGGAGTAATTGCCCTTTGTTATTTTAAGACTTAGATTTTGTCCGGAGCATATCTCCTAAAGTATATTAGCTATCAACCTGAAACTTTATGGGTGGATAGATCTCACGGAAGAGGAGTGCATTGCACAAGAACTATAACACTGGCTTGCATAATTTTGGAGTTATTGTCCCCTTGTTATTTTAAAGACTTAGATTTTGTAGGGGCTTAATTTCTTAAAGTAGAACCCTTACACTATTAGGCTTCAGTTTACTATCAAGCTTTCTCGGCGGGGAATGGCCATGTCCGACATGGCTCTTGTTTTGTCAGTAACTATTCACTTCACATACGTTTCCAGTAGTGTAGAGGATTAGACATGCCCCATTACCCGAAAGAACAAAACATCAAACTCTGAAGGACACATATAGTAAATAAATAAATATCGGATAAGATGGGTGATCGGCAAAAGGTGAAATACATTCATTTCAGAATTTAAGATCCATAACAAGAGAAATCACCAATAACCTACCGCTTATTGCCCAAACCCTATAAACCACCCCGAATTTTGACAATTCTGAAAAAAGCATTGCGGAATGTGAATTTTTTTTTTTTTTTTTTTTTTTTTTTTTTTGCGGAATGTGAATTTTTGTTTATTTTTTTGTGAATGGAATACAGTCAAGTGAAGAAAAATCGAAGCTTTCAGTTAACGTCGTCTAGGACGTTTCGAAACACTTATTCCGATTGATTTCATAGGAACCTTATCGAAATATTCTACGGTCAAATAACTTCAAATAAAGACAATGCGTACGCAATACATATTCAGTTAGTTTTCAAGTTTTTCAATGCTCAGAAGAGAGAAAATATTAACTAAAGATGACCAGATATATGATTAACTTAAACTGTTGCGCCGGGCACTCGTTACAATGACATTTTATATCAGATGCGCGCGCTATGTTCGATAACTATATCAATTTTACATAACCATTTGTGAATTGAATTCCGACAGCGAATGATACCAAACTCAGTTTGATTGCTTCAAAAATAACATTTTACCAGGCAAAATCAAAATAATTTTTGAACAACCCTCGTATATATACATATACCGCGCTGGGACAGCTTTATGTCTGATTACAGCTATTAAAGGAGACTCGTCCAAGATTGGCCCTAGATCTATTTATGTATGTTACAAGACTAATACGCTTACTTCTGAGCCCAAAAGACATCATTTGATGCAATTACAAGGTAATGTACAAACCCCTACCATCGGAAGCTATCCAGGAAGGCTAGAGTGGTCTCCCGTAACAAAGGGCTTTCTGACAAATTCGATCTATCCGCCTCAAACTGGTGATTGATTTCTAAGATTTTACCCCCAAAGCAAATTTGACCGGAGTTTTTTTTTCAGTTTAGTCTCGTTGAATAAAAAAATTACATAATGGTATTACATTTTGTGGGCTCATCTTTTCTTTTAAAAATTTTGAGTTGAGCTAATTTGCTTCACAGAAAAAATATGTAGACGTAATTGATTTCAACAGACATATTCTAATACCGAAACATAATATTGCAAACAAATATATTCTTTTCGTTTTTCAGCGTGCAGACATATTTACATTACCCATTGTAAGTCAGGACGACAGAAGTGTGGAGGAAGTCCAGACAATATTATGTGTACCGATTGTATGGACCCTTATTACAGTGACGGGTTTGGAAAAGGATGTCAAGGTATGAGCTATAGTATCACCAATTATTTACCTTAGCAAAAATAATTAGAATAACTTCTTGGATTTTAGCAAAGCAAGGCGAAAAAACCTAAGACCCCAAGGAGGACCAGTATCTTTCAACTGGATATATGAGCCAAATAAATTATGAAGCTATCAAGATTTAAATTCACGACTTTATATTGAGGAAAACAGGACAAAGGCCAGGATAAATGTATGTATAAGTGTTATCATCACAAAGGCTTGCATTTTTGTACACTGAAAACAAATCATGACCCAACATCAATAGTGATGATAAGTCATCAACATGGAAAAGTAACACCTTTCTCGGTTTAAGACAAAATCCTGATTACACAATAAAAGGAATCTGTGAGTTCGCCTGCGCGAGAAGAACTCCGAGCAAGTGTGATCACGCCGCGTCATATATCCGTCGTGTGTCGTCCGTCAATATCATATATGTACTGCTGAGGCCACTGTTTCAATAATGTCTCGAAATGGTCAAATTAGCCGTCTTAATGAGCCTTGGACAAGCTCAGGATTGGGCCAAGCAGAGTAAAAATAAGGTCTAGGGGTCAAATCGAAGTAAAACCTGGCGTGCACTCTAGAAGCAACATTAATTTTTTGAGTTTGTTAGAACGGTTGTCTACATTTATCTCGAACTAGTTACAGTGACGTCCAAAATGAGGTCAAAGTGTCATATTTTATTAAACCTTATTTCATTATAGAGCCTAGAAGTTGGACCCACAACTTGAAACTTGGTAAGAAATTTGACTGTGTGATGAATCGGACACGTTTGAAAATGTTCACGTAGGGTTAAAATGAGGCCTATAGGTCAAATCATAGAAAAAACCTCTTGTACATTCAAAAGGTAACATATTTAGCTCGTATGTCTTGGGTCACATTTGAGAAACCCTTGCGTGCACTTTACAGAGGCCACATCTTTGCCTTAAATTTCTTAAAACTAAGATAGCGTGTTTGTTAACATGATTCATAGACGAGTTTGAAAAGGGATCAAGTTGGGTAAACAAGGGCGGTCACGGTGGAAAATCTTCGGAAAACATTGTTTGCAATCCAGAGGTTACATCGTTTTCGCCCAAATGTCTTGAAATTAGGTACAGTGTTTGCCAACATGGTATCTTGGTTATATTAAAATTGAGTCAAAGCAGATTAAAAACTAGGTCAAATGGTTAATTCTCAAATCGAGCGTATAAACACTTCAATTGTCCACAAGAAATTAAGATAAGTTGAATTTTTCACCTTTAGAAAACTATGCCTTGAGAGAGCGTTTTAGGGCCAATGATAATCTGATTTGTTTACTAGTTAATTTTTTGTTTAATGAATACATTGTTGAAGGTTCTATTTGTTTCTAAATAGGAACAAAATGTTGCAATAGTATTATTGGATCTAGCTTACAGAAGCATTTAATCATTTTAGTACCAACCCCCTTGGTAGCTGCACTGGACGAAATCCAGCGGGTTATTGTCATGGCATATTGTCCGTTGTGCTTTCTTGCTTACGTCCGTCCGTGGGTAAACTTTTTCTGTGATCACAACCTTCTCTGAAACTACTAGGTAGAATTCAACCAAACTATACAGGAACGATTCTAAGGATATGTTCTTTCTTTCAAATTCCTTCTTCTGCCTTGGGTGCAATGGACTGTCGAGTTACCAAAAAGGGCCTCTCATGTTGAAATAAAAGAGTCTTCTTCTCTGAAGCTTATGTGCAGAATTCAACCAAATTGCACAGGAATGATAACTTGAGTGCTACAGGCTGCCGCGTCACCCCAAAAAGGCACGTTTATGGTAAATTATGAAAAGAAAATCTTCTCTTCTAAAACAATATTACACAGGAATGAACCTTAAGTCAAGCTCAAATAAGATATAGACAACATCTTCTTCATTTTTCATCCTATAAAAAAGGACAACGACGTTATAAGACGTAAGCACTGATTTGTAAGTTTGTATAGCTGAACATTCAATAAACTATAGGCTTGTCTTTTACAGAGACCTCTCTCTGATTTCTTTCTTGGTGATAATGTGGTAGGGGAACTCTTTGATTTAACATTTTCTGTTACCACAACTTGTACAATTAATGCCATATTCCTGAAACTTTAATAAATATTTCATATCATTTCATATCATGCGCGTAAGCACACCTTTAACCTCTTTAAAATATCAGTCTGTTTCATGGAAAAAAGGGACTTTTGTGCTAGATTCTTCGTTGACTTGAGTTGACTTAATTTGCATTTCACGCGTTGGCCTTAGATGGTTATCTATTTACAAATAGATTATTGCTTAACTAAATATTTTTTACGTAAGTTATTAATGAGTTTGCATAAATATGTAAGGCATAAAGTGCGAGTCGAGCGATAAATCAGGAATAACATTATAAAAAGAGATTTTTGTATATAAGACAAATCATTAGTTTGGTAAAAACCTAAAGAAAAAATGAAAAGTCTAAGAGGAATTTATCATCAAAAGATCAAACAACATTAACTTTTAAACTCATATTAAAATGTAATGAAAAAAACCTAAGATTATATTTTACTATGAAAATTAACAGTCTTTAGAAAATCAAAAATCACTTCAACTTTTAAAGAGTTTGACAGGTTTTTCATACTGGTAACTTTAAACAAGAGGGCCGTTGGCCCTGGGTCGCTCACCTGAGAAAAAAGCTTCATTACCTAGGTTTGTCCATGCAACCACAGAAAAAGAGATTTTCACTTATTCAATCAGATAACATTTGAAATAATCCCCCCCTCTGCTCCTCCCCTGGTCATTATTTATTTAAGCTTTTTTCATCAAAGGTCTGTGATCAGCTAATCTATGCCAGATATACAGGCTGAGTATGAGACCTTTAAAGTTTTCTTTAATGAGTTGATTAATCCATGTCAAATATAAAGGCTGTAGGGATTCAAAATTCTCAACAAAGCACTCCCCCTCCCCCAGGATGCTCTACACCTGGTGAAAATACAGTCATGATTTTAGCTAATTCAATTAATGTCCATTCGCTGATCATCCATACCAATTTTCAAGTCTGTAGGACTCCTGGTTCATTAGAAGAAGTTTAAAGATTTCAAAAATGATCCAAAGTACTACCCCCTCCCCAAGACACTCAGCACCTGGTGACCCTACAGTCATGATTTAAGCTATTTCTATTAATGTCAATATATTGATCACCCATGACAATTTTCAAGTCTGTAGGGTTCCTGATCCTGGAGAAGAATAAGGTTAAAGATTTCAAAATTGATCCGAAGTACTACCCCCTCTCCCCTAATGCTCTGCATCTGGTGGCCCTACATTAATGATTTTAATCATTTTATTTTAGAACCATATGCTTATCATCCATGCCAATATTGAAGTCTGTAGGGCTCCTGGTTCATTAGAAGATGAAGGTTAAAGTTACAAAATTTTCACAAAAATACTACCCTCTCCCCCCTGGTCCTCCGCACCTGGTGGCATTACAGTCATGATTTTAGCTGTTTTTATTAAGGTTTATGAGCCGATCCTCCATGCCAATTTTCAAGACTGTAGCGCTTGTGGTTCCGAAGAAGAAGAAGGTTAAATATTACATTATTTTCACAAAAGTACTACCCTCTCCCCCCTGGTGCTCCGCACCTTAAGAATCTACAGTCATGATTTTAGCAATCTATATAAAGGTCTATATGCTGATCATCCATGCCAATATTCAAATCTGTCAGGCTCCTGGTAAGAGGAGAGTTAAGGTAAAAGATTACAAAATTTTCACAAAAGTACTACCCCCCCCCCCCTGGTGCTCCGCACCTGGCAGCCCAACAGATATGATATTAGCTTTATTTATTAAGGTCTATGAGCTGATCATCCATGCCAATATTGAAGTCTGTAGGGCTCCTGGTTCGGAAGAAGAAGAAGCTTAAAGATTACAAAATTTACCCAAAGTACTACCCCCTTCCCCCTGGTGCTCCGAACCTGGTGGCCCAAAAGATATGATTTTAGCTATTTTAATTGAGGTCTATGAACTGATCCTCCATGTCAATTTTCAAGTCTGTAGGGCTTGTGGTACAGAAGAAGAAGAAGGTTAAAGATTACAAAATTTTCACTTAAGTACTACCCTCTCCCCCCTGGTGCTCTGCACCTGGTGAATCTACAGTCATAATTTTAGCTATTTATATTTAGGTCCATATGCTGATCATCCATGCCAATATTCAAATCTGTCAGGATCCTGGTTCAGAAGAAGAAGAAGGTTAAAGATAACAAAATTTTCACAAAAGTACTACCCCCTCCCCCCTGGTGCTCTGCACCTGGCAGCCCAACAGATATGATTTTAGCTATTTTTATTAAGGTCTATGAGCTGATCATCCACGCTAATTTTCAAGTCTTTAGGGCTCCTGGTTCCAAAGAAGAAGAAACTTAAAGATTACAAAATTTACCCTAAGTACTACCCCCTCCCCCCTGGTGCTCAGCACCTGGTGGCCCAAAAGATATGATTTTAGCTATTTTAATTCAGGTCTATGAACTGATCATCCATGCCAAGTTTTTAGTCTGTAGGACTACTGGTTGAGAAGAAGAAGAATTTTAAAGATTTTCTTAAAATTTCACCTTTTGTTGCCATAGCAACCAGAGTTTTTCATGGATTTCAATTCTTTTAGCTATTTTTGAAGGGGACCACCTAAGCAACGTTTCTGTAAAATTTGGTGTTAATTGGCCTAGTAGTTTAGGAGGAGATGTCGTTTAAAGAAATTGTTGACGGACGCCGGACGACGGACGACGACCGACGGACGGACGCCGGACGAAAGGTGATCACAATAGCTCACATGAGCACTTCGTGCTCAGGTGAGCTAAAAATCTATCTAAAATAAAAAAGAGAAGTATATACAATCTATAAAAATATGCTTGACAGTAAGAAGAGTGTTGCATGAAAAAGACATTCTCACTTCTTCTCCTTTTAAAAAGGTAGGAGTAGGAGTATTACCACAAAAAAAAATCCTTTAAGAATTGTCAAATGGTTTATTTTACATTGTCAATAGAATAGAAATCTATACATTTCCTAATACATGAAAACGCTGCAAATTTTACGAAAGAATATTCGCAGTCTTCAGGTCACGCTACAAACTGGTAAGAATACAGAGAGTTAACGATTCGCATTTTCTTATCCATCGTACCGAATTCTAGATTCCCACTGAAGTTTCGATCAAATCGATGGCCTGAATTTCCCGATTAAGCCCGACTAAGGCTGACCTACAGAAATGAACATGTCTTCTCAATCTTCAGTTCGTCAAACGCGACCACAACATTAGTATTCTCGCCGCTTTCGGGACTACAGTCATTTCGACCTTAAGCCGAGCGCTTTTCGGTCACTTCCTTACCATTTCAATCTCTAAACTTCCCTTTTGCCAACCACATTCCTCCCGATTTCTATATGATTACACCGACCGAGTTTCACACGATCTCTTCGCCTTTTTATGGACATTTCTACGTCCACGAGTGTAAGTACGTGAGAATAATCCTGTCAGCTATTAAAAAAGTAGTGGCAACCTAGGTTCAATTTTCTTACATTCCTCCGCACAACAATTTTGCATTTTGAAAATGGCATTCTACCATACAATTTGTAGATTATTCAAAGACACCTCTTAGATACGAAATCTGTTGCCAATCCTAGACCAAGCGTTTGTGTGTTTGTTTGTTTTTCTTTTGTGCAAGAATTTTATTTATAGACAAGGCGTTGATTCGCCCATTTCGTTTTTCACGTGGTGTAAGGGGGCAGAAACTAGGTGACTGAACTTGTAGCCCGTTGTCTGAGAGACAACGGGTAGTGTATCAATATTCTTGCAATCTAATTTGGTAAGTAATCTGCGGGTAAAGTGAAACAAATAAAAGCAGATGACACATTTCCATTACCTCGCTGTATTCTCTTAGTTCTTTCGCCGTCTTTAAATTTATAAACACAATTGTGTTCGTTAGAGAAGATGAGAAATCCCGCTGGTTTTCCAATCAGAGCTTTACAAGTTCGTGCGATGGTTGATCGGCAGTTTAGTGTCGCATACTTATTACTTCTGTCATTTATTCTTAGATAGGTGTCATATTGAAACTACAACAACAAATCATATTGTCTTTGTCTGTTAATATTTACGGTATTCGTATCCATTTTAGGATGATGAGTTGTTGTCCAGTTGTTTTTTTTTTTTTTTTTTTTTTTTTTTTTTGAAATTGCATTTATAAAACAGTTTTTGTCTCCATTTTATCAAGTCCTTATAAATGGTTCCAGTTAGTAACATCGTGAACTTGACACTCATTTTAATCAAAACCGTCCTAAGTCACCCGCTCAGTGCTTAGGTCATTCAAAGCGATCACCCACTCAAATCGGTCAAAAGTCATCCCTACCCATCGATCATCCATGCCAATATTCAAATCTGTCAGTATCCTGGTTCAGAAGAAGAAGAAGGTTAAAGATAACAAAATTTTCACAAAAGTACTACCCCCTCCCCCCTGGTGCTCTGCACCTGGTAGCCCAACAGATATGATTTTAGCTATTTTTATTAAGGTCTATGAGCTGATCATCCACGCTAATTTTCAAGTCTTTAGGGCTCCTGGTTCCAAAGAAGAAGAAGCTTAAAGATTACAAAATTTACCCTAAGTACTACCCCCTCCCCCCTGGTGCTCAGCACTTGGTGGCCCAAAAGATATGATTTTAGCTATTTTAATTCAGGTCTATGAACTGATCATCCATGCCAAGTGTTTAGTCTGTAGGACTACTGGTTGAGAAGAAGAAGAATTTTAAAGATTTTCTTAAAATTTCACCTTTTGTTGCCATAGCAACCAGAGTTTTTCATGGATTTCAATTCTTTTAGCTATTTTTGAAGGGGACCACCTAAGCAACCTTTCTGTAAAATTTGGTGTTAATTGGCCTAGTAGTTTGGGAGGAGATGTCGTTTAAAGAAATTGTTGACGGACGCCGGACGACGGACGACGACCGACGGACGGACGCCGGACGAAAGGTGATCACAATAGCTCACATGAGCACTTCGTGCTCAGGTGAGCTAAAAATCTATCTAAAATAAAAAAGAGAAGTATATACAATCTATAAAAATATGCTTGACAGTAAGAAGAGTGTTGCATGAAAAAGACATTCTCACTTCTTCTCCTTTTAAAAAGGTAGGAGTAGGAGTATTACCACCAAAAAAAATCCTTTAAGAATTGTCAAATGGTTTATTTTACATTGTCAATAGAATAGAAATCTATACATTTCCTAATACATGAAAACGCTGCAAATTTTACGAAAGAATATTCGCAGTCTTCAGGTCACGCTACAAACTGGTAAGAATACAGAGAGTTAACGATTCGCATTTTCTTATCCATCGTACCGAATTCTAGATTCCCACTGAAGTTTCGATCAAATCGATGGCCTGAATTTCCCGATTAAGCCCGACTAAGGCTGACCTACAGAAATGAACATGTCTTCTCAATCTTCAGTTCGTCAAACGCGACCACAACATTAGTATTCTCGCCGCTTTCGGGACTACAGTCATTTCGACCTTAAGCCGAGCGCTTTTCGGTCACTTCCTTACCATTTCAATCTCTAAACTTCCCTTTTGCCAACCACATTCCTCCCGATTTCTATATGATTACACCGACCGAGTTTCACACGATCTCTTCGCCTTTTTATGGACATTTCTACGTCCACGAGTGTAAGTACGTGAGAATAATCCTGTCAGCTATTAAAAAAGTAGTGGCAACCTAGGTTCAATTTTCTTACATTCCTCCGCACAACAATTTTGCATTTTGAAAATGGCATTCTACCATACAATTTGTAGATTATTCAAAGACACCTCTTAGATACGAAATCTGTTGCCAATCCTAGACCAAGCGTTTGTGTGTTTGTTTGTTTTTCTTTTGTGCAAGAATTTTATTTATAGACAAGGCGTTGATTCGCCCATTTCGTTTTTCACGTGGTGTAAGGGGGCAGAAACTAGGTGACTGAACTTGTAGCCCGTTGTCTGAGAGACAACGGGTAGTGTATCAATATTCTTGCAATCTAATTTGGTAAGTAATCTGCGGGTAAAGTGAAACAAATAAAAGCAGATGACACATTTCCATTACCTCGCTGTATTCTCTTAGTTCTTTCGCCGTCTTTAAATTTATAAACACAATTGTGTTCGTTAGAGAAGATGAGATCTCCCGCTGGTTTTCCAATCAGAGCTTTACAAGTTCGTGCGATGGTTGATCGGCAGTTTAGTGTCGCATACTTATTACTTCTGTCATTTATTCTTTGATAGGTGTCATATTGAAACTACAACAACAAATCATATTGTCTTTGTTAATATTTACGGTATTCGTATCCATTTTAGGATGATGAGTTGTTGTCTAGTTTTTTTTTTTTTTTGAAATTGCATTTATAAAACAGTTTTTGTCTCCATTTTATCAAGTCCTTATAAATGGTTCCAGTTAGTAACATCGTGAACTTGACACTCATTTTAATCAAAACCGTCCTATGTCACCCGCTCAGTGCTTAGGTCATTCAAAGCGATCACCCACTCAAATCGGTCAAAAGTCATCCCTACCCATCGAAAACTTCATACAAAATGATTAAATAATTCGAATTTGTAAGCCGTAACGCGAAAAGGGAACATCCGGGAATTCGGTAAGATGAATTAATGAACTAGAGATTTGCTCCAGCATACTTCAGCAAGTAATCGCATTTCATTTTTTTTTTTTCACTGGAAGGTAGATTGAAAAATCTAGATTCAGAAAATAGGCACGGTGCAAAAAGTTTCGATCCTAGACAGTCTGCGCAGTCCGCGCATCCTTACTAGAACCGACACCTTACGCACTACCCGGATGGTCCCTTTTCGCGTGACGGGTCACATTTTTTATTGGAATTAAGTATCGGTATTCTCGTCCCTTTAATTATTAAAACTTTCTCCTCCACTCAATCAATTTCAATTCAATCGATTTAAATTTAATTCTACTCGTCAATTTCACGATGTTGGCAACTGTACAATGTAGTAGAATAGTCAAGTAGTTTCAGTATTCATGTTTTAAAGATTTCATGATTAGGTACTTGTCACAGTCTAAATATGTTTGATAGGTCTTGACGAATTTTAAAGATAGGTCTGAATATATATAAATAAGGATCCAGTGTTTTAGAAAGGTTTTACGTTGGTATTATTCTCTATCTTGAATATATATGACCCGTCACGCGAAACCATTTCGGTAGTGCATAAAGTGTCGACCCCAGTCAGACTGCGCGGACTGACTAAGGTCGAATCTTTTGCTCACTTTACTCATTTTTTGAATCCAGAATGACCAATTTACCTTCACGTGAAATAAATTTTGAAATGTGACATCTGGTTGGCCTGCACTACAACTAATCAATTGTTCAAATATTCATTTTACGCAGTTCCAAGATGGTCCTTTCTCGCGTGACGTATAGTTGCAGCATGAATGATGGACTATGTTGTTAGTTAGTCATAAAATTTGATCATATTGTTTATGTTCAGTAATCCAGTAAAATTAATTTGTTCATTTTAATTTTCGAACTATACCTCGTATCTCATATATCCCACGTCAAAAGCAACTCATGCAAGCACTACTTGGATTGTAATTTCAATCACTGGACTAACTGGTCGCCATGTAGTAAGATCATGCGGTGGAGGCACACGAACTCGAAGGTAGTATATTTATTTAGTATATTGGCCACCGGCCTGTATACAACATGTACAAAAATAACAATTTCACATACAATGCTGTCATGGTGATGTTCGAGATACCTTAGATATTGCCAAATTTCTTTTTTCCATGGCATAGAATATAAACATGGCAAGATTTCGTATTGTTGGCGTATTTTTGATTGCCATTAAAAGATAGAATTTCTGTATATTTGGATTTTTATAATACTTTTTGCTGATATACTTAGTTCGCAATTCAACATACTACGGACAAATTAACAAGGAATGAAATTCACATTCAACCATTGAATTACAATATAGGCAATATCTAAGATCTTTCACAATATTTATATGACGACCTTTCTCTATCATTAAAGAGTGAGCTGAGCTTCTAAATGACACTAAACTTTCCTAAATTTGACTATGTCAATTATATCCAAATATGTTTCCCGTGAAAATTTTTGTTTAAAATTGGAGTAATAAATCAATTTACTTGTTCTGTTACAATAACTGTACCAGTGTTGGGTATATTGATCTATCAATCTATTTCTATAAGCTTTCAAAAACTGGTTGGCATTTGTGACTGCTTGCCTTTCCCAGATATAACCAAAAACATTTGTATAACGACAAGTCCTCACTTTAGAAACCCAATTTTTAAAACCTCTTTCATCTAATATTTTCAACATATCATAACATTTCCTGATGTAACGATCATTAGATGTGTTTAAAAGTTTTACCCAATACTTCATACACCTTTTTGAAGTCTCAATGTAAATAGGATATCTACCACAATCTCCCAAAATTACATTATTTACAGAATTTTTTGGGGCATTAATGTAACGTTTACATGCAAACACATGAATACGTTCAGAGCATTCAGGCTGATCAAGTCCCCAAATTTCCGAACCATACATAAGAATAGAGCTGATTTTTAGAATCAAAAAGTTTGAAGAATGTTTTATGAGATAATGGTAAAACATTATGTAATCTTTTTAATAAAGCAATAAAAACCTTCTTACTTTAAGTTGCCATATACTCTGACATCTTAAAGTATGAAAGTTTACTTGTAAAATTTACACCAACATATACAAAACTATTTACTACTTCTATTGGTTTATTATTATAATACCATTTTTCATTTCTAGCTGTTCGCCCACCCTGTCTAAAGACAACTATTTTTGTTTTATCAGTATTGACCTGCAGTCGCATCTCACTACTAAATGTGTATAAGTTTGAGAGAAAAAAGTTCAATTAGATCTGAAAAGAGTTGGATTCCATTTGTTCCAGAATTTCTCATGGCCGATTCTAGTCCGTTAATAAATAGACAAAATAGAATAGGACTAAGTTTACAACCTTGTCTGAGACCAACCGGACAATCAAATGGCGCCGATAGCACTCCACAGGTATCCTCTCGAACACATGCAGATACATTATTGTAAATGCTTTTTATTGACTTAAACAATTTTCACTTAATACCCATACTTTCTTATAAAGCAAATAATTTTGATCTGTCTACAGAATCAAACGCCTTTTTGTAATCAATGAAGGCCACATAAAGCTTCTTCCTTTTCATACTTAAGTACTTGGAAATTAATGACTGCAAAATAAAGGCATTATCAATAGTACTATATCCCTGACGAAACCCAGCTTGAGATTCACTTAAGATATTAAATGCATTTGCAAAGAATGTTAATCTTTTAGACAATATACTTATATAAAGTTTACTAAATCCGTCTATCAAAGAAATACCTCTGTAGTTTTCAGGATCGGATATGACCCCTTTCTTGTGTAAAGGTAATATCACGGGTTTTGACCAACTAGTGGGAAATTCACCAGTTCTAAAAATTCTATTAAAAAGGATTCTGACATAAGGTAATAAAACGTGCATACCATGTTGAAACTGTTCTACAGCTAAGTTACCAGCATGACCTTTATTTGGATTTAACTCATTAACAGCCATCATAATTTCATTGTCCGTAACTGGACTATCAAAAATTTCTGAAGAAAATTTTTCTGCTGTTGCCAATTCATTTGGATAATGCACTTCATTCTGACTTGCTAATAATTTATTATCAAAACCAAGTGAGGTATAAACACCTTTAAAATGGTTAAACCATTCATCTAATGATATAGAAACGCGTTGTTTGTTACTGTTTGACAATGATCTAATACAACTCCAAAAAGCCTTCGAGTCATTCAAGCTATTTTCAATATCACTAGCTGTTTTTGACTTATACACATTCTTTTTGATATGACAAAGTGTCTTGTAATTACTTTTTGATTCCAGGTAACTTTTTAAATTTGATTCAGTTTTGTTTCTCCTGTATTCTCTTAGCGATCTGTTTTTAAATGTATTCAGGGAACAGCATTCCTTGTCATACCATGGATGATTATATATACCTTATTATGATTTTTCTTATGAACTTTTGCATGCTCACTGCATTGTATAACTATATTTTCAAACGAAGACACAACATCATCAATATTTGGTTCACTTTGTAACTTTTCATCCATAGAATCAAACAAACCATTTTCAAAAAACTCCAATAAATTACGCTGGTAGAAAGAAATACTGGCTTGATCAAATTTGTAGACATTTTTTTGCAACGTTAACAGGGTGTCCATCTAATACATGTTGACTTGCCAATGGGTCAGGTGCACTCTTACCCAATATTTTAAATGTAGAGGCAAATGGTCACTGTTGGAGATACATTCGATATTGAAGTCGCAAATCATATTTAAAAGGTTTTAGATACTACAAAATAATCAACAACGCTGCATCCATTAGCATTGATAAATGTAAAATCACCGACGTTTCTATCTGAACCGTATCGACCATTTACAATAAGAAAGGTAAAGACATTACAAAAATTTACTAGGTCATTGCCTGATCGATTAATAACTTTATCCATATTACTTCTATGCTCCGTGAAAGATACACTATCGGTAAAAAGATCAGAAAATTCATGGAACTGAGAGATATCTGGAAGCAAGCCATTCTCTTGAAGTGACCCTGTACGGGCGTTCATATCACCACAAATAGTTATTTCAGAATCAGCAAATTCATCATGGTAACACAAAAATAAGTTTTCTAAAATTGAAATACCAGAAAAATCTTCATTGTTATAAAAAGTTTACTTCTCTGGTGGAATACATACAGATATCAAAATAGCGTCCTTATTGAATGAAAAGATATCTTTTTTTAATTTTCAATACAACTCCAAATTTAAAATCATCTGCCACTCGTGTAATGTACCTAGCTATACAATCTTTAACGAGTACTATTACACCACCGTATTCCTACCCTCTTTCGTTGAGGACTTCGCTGGACAAACAAAAAATGAAAACCTTGGCAATAAATTAGTCAACACATCTATGCAATCTATGCATCTATGCTAATTTCAACCATGTTTCCTGTAAACAAACAACATCATATTCTTTTACATAATTGACAAAATCAGGATTAGTAATTTTCGAATATATAAACCACAAATATTCCAAGACAAAATTGAAACAAATTCTGTTTTATACGATTAAAGCGACTGGCCTAGCTGACCGGAATCGGGAAGTAACCTTCGACCTGTAGCATCAATCTGACGTCTGTAATTCGTAACACTTTTTGAATTTCTCAACACGTGTAACTTGCCATTTTTGAAGTACCCCTTTTTACCAGAATCATTCAAACGTTTAAGTTCATTCCTTTCAAAACTCGTAAGAACATTAGATACCCTAATATTGTTACGACGAAGGACATCCCGAACCTTAAAGATACTATGTTTATATTCCACATTTGATAACTTGGCTATGACCATTCTAGACTGGTTATTTTTAGTTGTACCCACTCGTCTTGCATTGATAATAGGATCACGATCATAATTCTCATTAGGATACGCAATTCTCAGAATTTCATCTTTAACCTTCAATTTAAGTTCACCAACCGACTCATCAGGCTCTTCGTTTTGCCCATAAACGCGTATTTCATTCTGGTGTAATTCCCTTTCAATGAAGTTCAAACGATCCTGCAATACATCAATTTCATCACATTTCCTCTCAAAGTTATATGAAAGGGCTGCCATATCATTCTCCAATGTATCGTTAGCGTGACCTACATATTCGACTTAGCCACCCAATTCAGAAATTCTAGATTCTAAACCAGCTTGTTTTAATTCAATGTTGATAACCTGCGATTTTTTTGCAGCAACATCGTTTTTAATAGAACCAATTTCAAATTTAACAGCTGACACTTCACTGATGACAGTTTCAATTTTCTGTGACATTGACGCTTTGGTTGATTCAATAGCCTCCAATATTGCCGCCGTGTCCGTAGAAGGCCCGGGATTCTGTTCGACGTCAGCCGACAATAGTAAGAGCCTCTGTGAATATTGCTGATACAGACTTGAAAAGCAGTTGTGCTCATGATGCATGAACCCAGAACCGCAACATAAATCAGGAGACACGACAGTCCAAATTAGGTGATGATTGGATAGTGCAGCTTGAATTCCATGAATAGTATAAAGAGCAACGTTCCAGCAGGACAATACAAAAAATAACGCTCATGGTTGCGAATATTCGATAATGAATGTCATTTTCGTTGCTACTTTGATTACAGTCGTTGATAGGGGCCTTCGGTGAAAATGCCGATCCGCCACGAAACAGCCCAATGCGAACCCTATAACAGCTTATGACTATCCCCATACTTGATTATTAATTTACTGATGACTCGGCCAGGTATACCGTTGGTGTTGTTATAGCTAATTAAGAGCGACGGTCGCTGTAATTCACGTGCTCCAGAACCGGTTCTACAACCTCGCCCAAATAGCCATTTATAGCTAGCTATTTATAACTTGTCCCTTCCCCAACAGAAAATCGTTCAAAAATCATAGAAATTCCGTAACTTCATGCTTCACAATTTCTGACAAACGTCCGTCGACTAAATAACTAACCTCCAGACAAAAAATCCACACAAAAGTCCAAATCCTTCCCACACTAATTTATAAAACACTGACAGCGAAAGCGACCATCTTTACACCATGACAGCCTCGTTTAAAAACGAGACTTGTGTTGCCATTTGTTGGGAGAATGTGGGTCTTGTCAGAGACGTTGTGGAAAGCATTCACAGATTACTATGATGGACGTCCCTGTGGACTTGTATGTCTTAATAGCGGATTTCTATTTCACTCACTGATGTCTTGCATGTGCGATTCAGTTTACTATGGATCGTGTTGCGAGAAAGGTAGGTAGCCTATTGAAAAAATAAGAGGAGAAATTGTTCACTTATTGTTGGGCTCAAATAACTTCTTTAGGCGTTGATTGAATCGGCAGCAATATATTGACGAAACGTCAAAAGTTGGAGATGAGTTGGCTTTTAGCCCGACCGCGTGTTAAGAATAAACAATTATGTTGTTGAATTTCTTCAAAATAGTATATATCATAAATCATTGGAAAGCGGAGATAAAGGCTTGTTTAATTATTGCATTGTTGTAAATATCTTATTTTTCATACAAAAGTATAATGCGCTTTAACGGAAATCTTTCTCCAAAAAACAGCTGTATAGATGTAAATCTAATTTCTCCATTTGAATAAGAGTTGTTATTAAAATCACTTATCAACGAATCTCTAACCAATCTTACTGCAAAGTTTTCGTATACATGTACAATGAAGCCGACAATCATACAATTTGAACGATACTGCATGAATGATGTAGATGTTTTTTTCAGAATTAGCAAATTTGAAACTATGTACGGATTTTCAAATTTTGCTCGAAAGTAATTTCTGAAAAGTCGATATTTTTTGCATTCAGTGACAAAAATTGTCTGAAATTTTGGTAGGAAATACTTTTTTTAAATATACACATGTCTTTCAATTTTGTTCCTAAATAAAGAAATTATTCAAGAATTCCTTTGTACACAGAAATGTCCCACATTGATTCAAAAATCGTTTTAAAATTAAGTGAAATTTCACGCTAGTATCATGGTATTGTTATAATTCATATAGACTTGATATGATATCTAACAGGAAAAAGTTCTCTAAAAGTAATTAAGATTTTCCTTTGTCCACAGAAATGCCCAAAATCACATGAAATGACGTTTTTTGACGTACGGATGTTATTGCAGGATAACGTTTGTTTATTTTTTTCTGCTTTTCTTCATACGATTTTAGTGCTATATATTACAAAACTTCATATTACAAAAAAATAAACATAATAATAATAATGACTTATGCTGAATATAAATAAAGGATTTTGTATATTGTGTAGTTGTACGTGTAACTTTCAAGCTCTTTTACTAATCGTATTTATATTGGAAAAAGCGTGACTGAGTGAAAATTGAATTGTTTCAAAGTATTCTCCAACGAAATATTTGGCAAGGTACGAAAAAAAAAAAGATTCATAGAATGTCAATAGTTTATATGTTATCTTAAGGTACCTCGACACCATTGGAAACCTGAACTCGAATAAGCAAAAATAACGAAAACATAATATCTCCCTTTAATAAAAGTTTATCCCTTTCGTGAACAATTTCATATTGAAGGTTAGTGCTTTTTGGTATTCTTAATTTACTGTTATTTTGTTTTGAATAATATTGCAATGAACTGAAATTTTTGTATACTGAATCCAACGTAACAAGAACTCATTCCGATATGGTCAATGGAATAAACTTAGTTGTTTACAAAGCAACAGAAGCATTTTTTTCTGTCATTGCGTACGTTATGAAAAATCGGGATATTTCGGTTGGAAAGTAAGGCGACTCTTGTAGCAAGCAAGTTTTCCTTCTCTGATTATGTTATAATCTGACCTTTCTCTGCCATTGGATTACCTTTCAACTGTCTTTTATCATTTGAATATTTTTTCTAGAAGATTCAACAAATGGCACCTAGATATATAGTATGTCATGGACGCTTTAATTTTGTTGCCTGAAATGCATCATCTTGTAACTGATATGCATGATGATTAGCCTGATTATAAATATGTATTTTTTTAATGCATATGTAGTTTCCTTGGAAAAAGTACAGGAGAAGAAGCTCTCTTCCTTCTCAGTATTTTTAAAGATGTACAAATCGAAATTTATTTCAATGTAATGTAATGAGAGAAGAAGCCTAAAAGAACGAGTCTTCATCTTACCCACCAATCCCTCTAAATTGCTTCCTACGTGCCTGGATTATCAGTGATTGAAACTTAAAAAGCAGATACACAAATGTCAGTGAGGTGTATGCTTTGTATTACAGCAAATATTACTAAACTCTCTTGTTATGAATATTCATTGGAGAGTTTGTGGTTTCATTGAAAGCAAAGTGGCCAAAATGTCTCGATAAACCTACTTAATTTCACATTTCCTAAATCTTCTAATGTTAAACTAATGTCCCTTTTACGATTTTCTAGCACTATGAGCCGAGCGTAGCCATCCGTATGCGGTGCTCTTGTTTTTCCTGTAATGTTCAAAGTTATAATCATGATGTTGGTAAACAATTCTTTGAATAGCCTTACGGATATTTCAACTTCGTCTAGTAGAATTTTATTTCGTCTAAAATGAGATAAACTCCCGTCCCGCGCATACGCATCACTTAGCTTCCGTTTCTGTAACAACTTGGTCGTGCGAAGCGCAGCTGGTGCTATCTTTCTAATTTGGGCGTATTGATAGTTTTGAGAGTTTTGGATGCGCGTAGAGTGTCAAATATATTTTTATAAGCTAGTTGCGCGTAATGAGACATAAATTTCACTCCCACTGTTGTGTATCGGCGTTAATAATCTAATTTCGGTTTTTAAACTGCCCGGAAGCAGGTGGGGTAATCATGGCCGATTGAAAGTATAATAATAAAAAACCGAAGAAAGTGGCACCGAAGGACGGTCAACAGGCATCAATTTTAAAACCGAAAAATGGATATAGTCAGAAACAAGCCAGTTCTACGGACCCGGCTGTAATTTCGATGCTGAAATCGATTCAATCGGCCCAGTCGGCTATGCTAGAGAGTTTCGAATATGGAGTCTAAGTCCGCCGAATATGATTCTTATTTTGCCGAAAATGAACATTATTATGAAGAAGAGGACTTTGAACCTCCATGTAAACGTCCTCGGTCGTCACAAGAGGATGATACTTATGTCCCTCATGCTGATAATATGTCTAATATCACTAGTGCTAGCAGTTTTCAAAGACTGGCAAATAAATATAAATCGGAGGAGGTTGTAAGTGATGAGGTTAATGAGCTTTTGTCAAAAACTGTGAATGATATGTTTACTAAAAGTCTGCCTGAGGCAGTCTGTGATAATCTGACTGATGACGAGAAAAGTCATAGGCCCAAAAACTGTGATGGTCTAATGCCAGTAAAATTGAATAAACCTATATGGGATGTTGTTTCTGCAAGCGCTCTCAACAATGACAAGAAGTTGCATAACATTGAATACACCTCACTAAGACCATGGTGTCTGTATCTAAAATGGAAACTGTGATGAGTTATTGTGAGGATGCCATTGCCCTTTTTGGGACAGGTCAATTTTCTTCGACCTGAACATTTCATTAACAATTACCTAGTTGTTGAAGAGGAGATTTTATTTCAAGAATTCAAAGAGAAAATAGACCCCTATCAGCCATTGGTTACTGAGAAGAAGATGATGAAAGATTTCGGGCTCAAAATAAGCCCCCCCCCCCTTGTCATGTCCATATATTTGGGTCAATCAGAATTTCACAGACAATTTTTGAAGAGGCCCACTAAAGGAACAATCTTGTAAAGTTTCATTGAAATCAGCCCAGTGGTTCAGGCGGGGAAATCATTCGAAAATTTCGGGCTCAAAATATGGCACCTCCCTGCAACGCCTATATTTTGTAATCAATCAAAATTTTGCCATCAATTTTTAAAAAGGGTCAACAAAGGAACATTTTGGTAAAGTTTCATTGGAGATGTCAGTCAAAGATTAAGGGCTCAAAATAAGCCCCGCCTTGCCATATTTGAGTCGATCAAAATTTCACGAACAAGTTTTTGAGACCTTGGTCACCCAAGGAACATTTCTGTCAAGTTAGGTTGAATTGGCCGAATGGTTATCGAGGAGATGTTTGAAGATTTCGGGGTCAAAAAAGGCCCGCCCTGCTACGCCATTATCTGGGGGTCAATCAAAATTTAATGATCAAGTTTTGAGACGGGTCACCCAAGGAACATTTCTGTCAAGTTAAGTTGAAATTGGCTGAATGGTTATCGAGAAGATGTTTGAAGATTTCGGGATCAAAAAAGGCCCGTCCTGCTACGCCATTATCTGGGGGGCAATCAAAATTTCATGATCAAGTTTTGAGAAGGGTCACCCAAGAACATTTCTGTCAAGTGAGGTTGAAATTTGCCGAATGGTTATCGAGGGGATGTTTGAAGATTTCGGGGTCAAAAAAGGCCCGCCCTGCTACGCCATTATCTGGGGGTCAATCAAAATTTTACAAACAAGTTTTTGAGACCTTGGTCACCCAAGAACATTTCTGCCAAGTTTGGTTGAAAAAGGCACAATGTTTACCGAAAAGATGTTTTAAACTTGTCAGGGTCAAAACTGCCCCGCCCTACCACGCCCATATTTGGGGGTCAAACAAAATTTTACGAACAAGTTTTGAGAAGGGTCACTCAAGAAATATTTCTGCCAAGTTTGGTTGAAATCGGCTTAATGGTTACTTAGAAGAAGATAATTACAAATTTCATGGTCAAAACAGTCCCGCCCTGCCAAGCCGAAATTGGTGGGTCATTCAAAATTTCACGAACAAGTTTTGAGAAGGGTCACACAAGGAACATTTCTGCCAAGTTTGGTTGAAATCGGTCCAAATATTACTGAGGAGACGATTTTTAAAGATTTCGTGGTCAAAAACTGCACCGCTCTGCCACGCCCATATTTTGGGATCAATCAAAATTTCACGAACAAGTTTTTAGAAAGGTCACACCAGAAACATTTCTGCCAAGTTTGGTTAAAATCCGCCCAATGGTTTCTGGAGAAGATGTAAGAGGAATTTTTGACGACTCCCGACGCATGACAGACAAAAGGTGATCACAAAAGCTCACATTGAGCACGTTGTGCTCAGGTGAGATAAAAATATGGCGAAAATCCGTCACCATGAGTTGTTCGGTTAGGCATTACTATTTAAATGTCTACTTATGAAACCGTTATAGAACATGTCGAATTTTTCAGACATAAAGTGTATTGTGTATAAATATCATAATCTTTATAAGCAATCGTAATTACCTGATCAACCATCGAAAAAAGCCATTCCTTTAGAAGTATCATAGCTTTGCAAGAAGGTAAAAAAAATCCCGTCCATCTAAATGTTTGCAAGGTTTATATACTCAGCATATAGGGTGAAAACGTTTGCGAAATGTTAGACTAATTGAACTCGCCCGGCACGTGTCTACTACGCTTCGAACAATAAGAAAACATTTGCGAATATTTGGTATCTTGAACGCAGGGCTGGTGTGTTATTTTCATGCAATAAAAACTGTATTCACCTGTCACATAACATGATATCAGACAGTCTATTTTCAGAAACAATGTTCATACACTTCCACCTATATTTCTTTTATTTTAAGGTTTTTGGGGACGTTTCTACGTCACCCAGTGTAAGTACTACGTGAGAACAATCCTGTCAGTTGTTAATAGCTTTTCAAAAAAGGAGTATCGACTGTGGTTCAATTTTCTTTTTTACGAGACTTACCTCCGCTCGAAAATTGTGCATTTTGAAAATGGTACTGTTCAAGAATTCTATACAATTAGAATATTAATCAAAGACATCTATTAAATGCGAAATCATCTGCTAATCCTAGACCACTCGAATTTTTGTTTCGCGCAAGAATGCTATTTATAGACAAGGCGGTGATTCGCCTATTGGGTTTTCCCGTGGTGTAAGGGGGATAAAAACTAGGTGGCTAAACTAGTATCCCGCATTTACATACTCGGATTTTAGGAAGATCTCTCACTAATGCAGAACTTCTTGGGTCTAGATCACCTCGGTGAACAATCCCGAACATTTCCAGGAATTTTGCTGTTTTTAGGGATTGTGATAAGAAGGTCGTAAATCACTTGTATTACTAAAGCGAGTTAGGACACGCTGATCACGAACACATAAAAGTCAACTTTTGACCCTCTCCGTTGCTTTAACACTTTTACTACGAAAGGAGCCTAAAATATAAGTCATTTACTATCAGTTGAGGGGTCTTCCAATAACGAATTGGACATTTTAATATCTTTCTAGAATTAATTAAACTACGTCGTCTGCTATCGACAATGTACATGTATTCTATAAATTGCTGGTAGCCTACTCCGCTTAACTCGCATTACCGTTTAACCTGTGTTTACGCGGAAGGGGGACATTGGCTCTTTCAAAGATTTTTGGGGAGAAACGGTCAACGGAGGCACAAGTGCAATGTCCTCTCCGGTGATCAATCCTGTACACTTTTCAGAAATT
This sequence comes from Fragum whitleyi, assembly GCA_948146395.1. Taxonomy (NCBI): domain Eukaryota; kingdom Metazoa; phylum Mollusca; class Bivalvia; order Cardiida; family Cardiidae; genus Fragum; species Fragum whitleyi. Next base: position 9,507,071 of record OX411543.1, on the reverse strand, counting down.
TTGCGTTTGTTCGGGTTGTGGCTACAATGTCGTAACTCAGATAAAGCTATACAGGGAGTAAGGACATTTTTTTCACAAACATCTTAAATCGATAATTAACTCAGTCCGCGGTGTTTTCTTAAAAAGCTAAAACTGAAGTCTTCGGATCCACGTTGAGGGGTTCTCCGCTTTTATTTCGGGTAGACAATATGTGTCTTATGTATAAGATACGTTTCGCATCTTTTTGTTATTCACACTTCGTTTGTTTTCTTATTCTTTTATTGCATGGGTAACGGAAAACGATCGCATTCGCAAAGAAGTCTCCTGACGTGGATAATAAAGAGCAATACCTTCCGAGATGGTACACAATACTCAGTGCCTTTCTCGGGAGGATTTGCGCTTTACCGGGCCTGGAGACCAAATAACGTCAGATACCGTACGTGATGTACGGAGTTACGACATTGATTCTCCGGACAACTTCAAACAATAAGGAGCCATTTTTGGACATGCAAACATTGTCCATATCTTAAAATTTGATGTATTTTCCATAGCGTTAGACCTGCCTATCGCGGTCCCGCGGATAGCGCTTTTCTAATGAACCGTTCAACCCAATTTTAAATTATTTAGAACAAGGGCGCTATGCCTATTCCCCCTTTATTTTTTGACCATCTCTAGGTCTTAAATTTTTTTTTCTCTCCCAAGTGCTGACAGGCATACCAGAAATGATCGTTTTCCCATTAATGATTTGTGATGTTTTTAACCAAGCTTCGTGAAAAATTATGAGACGAATCATATAAGCAAAACAGTGTCTTGCAATTCATATTTTATCGCATAGACTACATTTAGGTAAAGAATTGTAGGCCCTATATGTTTTGAGACATAGAATTTCAATGATATCATTAACCTTGAAGCCGCAGCTGTATTTGCGAGATTTCATTTGTTCCTTATTAATTTAGTTGTTTGGTGCTATTTGTGGATATTTACATTAAAGTTACTATTCTATCACGAATTCTCATTAGCACACTTTTAGTTACTTTTAAATTTAGAGTAAATCTTATATTAAATGTGAAGTAGACAGCTCATGCGGATTAAAGAGGGACGGATGCCACTGATTATTATGTGACCCGCCATTCAAAAAGGAACGATCTGGGTATTGCGCAAAATAATTATTTGAAAATGCGACCTCTGGTTGACCGCTACTGGAACCGATCTTTTTTATTCAATTTTTTTCGGGTCTCCTTTTTTGCGTGACGGGATTCACATATTTCATAAACAAAATAAACCTAATGTGTTATGTCATATTCCATTCGTATTTTGAACCGTAAACATAGGCTTAACAAAAAGACGTAAAAAGAGTTTGAATTTACATTGAAACTTACCGATCTTGGGTCGAAACATTTTTATTTATCACATTTTACATGGATAATTTCTTTTCGTCTCGTTTTTTTTCACCACAATGCCACCAGAAACGTCCACCTCCAGCGCTTTGATTTATATTGAAGTGCTGGAAAAACATTTGCACGATGGATAGAATAACTGGTAAATGTCTTGAAATATCAATTTAATCTAGTTTCGGTTGCGAGAAATTATCATTACCCGGCGAAGCATCGTCATGATAAATTCTCCCAACCTCGACCAGATAATATTGATATTTGAAGACAATGATATGTTAGCCTCTGTTTCCCTCGGTTGATATTTCACGGCCCACAGCCCAAAGATCTTATAATATCCTTCTAACCTTTTTTCTTAAAACTTTGAATATTTTCATTTAAAACGTTAACATAATGCTATACTTATCTTAATGGTATTGCTGTGGCGAATTTTGAAGGGGAAATCGAAAATATTTTTCGAGTACTTGCTATCCGAACCCAATCCTATAATAGATATGTAGAATAAAATCAGGTTAAACAAAACTCAACTCTTTACAGTGGCTGAAAAGTCGTTAGAGGTATTAGGGAGTTGTAAGATGTTAGACTTATTTAGACTGGTCGGAAAGGGTCAAAATTATTTAATCGATCTTGACGTTTAATTTATTCAGATCAAACGACAAGGAAGTTAGGAAAGAGAAATACCTAAACAAATACGATATATAACTGTGGAGATAAACGTAAGGTCAATTGTGAATCGATTTAAGGAAAACGGCCTACTTCCCGATACTGAATACACATACAAGTGGTGCCCGTCATAGGATAGAGGGGTATTTTAATACAGCGTAGATTGCCAACTTTGTCAGTCTGTGCAGACATATTTGGCTCAATTTCTGAATCCATAAGAAGTATTCCATCTTTTTTGTGGAGATTTTTTCTTTAGCTCACATTACACGGGGATGATGTCCATAATCGGAGCCACTGGCTCCGCTTTCAAAATCATTTGTGGAGCTTCAGCACCACGTGCGTCTCCGATTATGTAGATGCGATCATTTCATTTTAGGACTGAAAAAAATGGGATAGGTGTCGGAACTTCCTCATTTTATCGGATTTTATTCATTAATCATTAAAAAGTAGAATGCTATTCGACCAGTTATACATTTTGCCACGTTAACGTACTCAAGAACTCAAAAACGCTCTTTGGTGTTTGTTAAAAAAATGATTTCTTTTCAGAGCAATCTTGAGCCAGTAATATCAAAATACGTGGTTTTACCTCCAAAATGCAATATTTTGAACAAGATCAATAACGTATACAATTGTTTTCAAAATGCTCGAGTTATGGATATCACTGGAAATGGGAACTCAGTGTCAAAATTCTTATTTTCACTCTAGAGGCCATGATATTGGCGAAATCTTTATAATACTTTGTCAGAATGTGTGTGGTCACAAGGATAAAAATCTACTGAAAATTGAAAAGTTCCTCGTTAAAAGGAGTCGCACAAACAGAATCCCCCATAACTTTAGGGACCACTATTTGTCCATGTCTTCATGAAACTTGGCCAGAATGCTTGTAGGCTTACAAGGATAAACCCTAAAGAAAATTGAAATGTTCCATATGATATATTAACGGAAAACCGCAACCCTAATGAGTACTCTAGATGCCTTTTTTGGCCCAATTTTCATGAAACTTGGTAAGCATGTTTGTTTAGTCCCAAAGGTGAGGCGCATTGAAAAAAGGAAAGTTCCCTGGAAATCAAAGTAAAGGGTTATGATTGACAAAATCTTGTTAGCGCTCTGGAAGATTGGGAAAAATGTTACTCTTTTTCAAATATTCATTTTACGGATTCCTAGGTGGTCCTTTTCTTGTGTCGGATAACAATTTACATTTATTGTAATATTCAAAATGATTATTCAAGTGGCTTAAAAGTACTCCGTGATATTAAAAAGGCAGTATCATTCATTTTAAGAGTACAGCTAATAACACCGTGAAATAGACTCTCATTCCGATTAAACCATTCTTAATCGCTCACATAGCGTTCCAATGAATCATTCCAAACACTCACTCAAACCATGTAAAAACGCTCCAAAATCACTGAAAATTGTACCATCCACAACTATATACAAAATGAAAAATATTTAAAAACCACGATAAAACTGAATTAATTGAAATTGTAAACGTCTGTTTGGTTCTTGGAGCAATAGGAAGCTATTTATTTAACTTGAAAGCATATTTTATTAAAGGGGGGTAATACATATCACCAATTTGGTTCATCCTGAACAAAATTAGCGATATTTGACTACCTCCCTTTAATTTCACAAGTCATAAGTCACATTTCAAAAGTCGCTCCTCTCACTCTTTCAATTTCATCAAGAGTTATTCCGTAGTCATTCACCACGTCAAAATCACGATGTTGTTAACTGTAGCTCTTACTGTACTGATTGCAAATTCCCTCCAACTGACCGTTCGGAGTATTAAATATAGCAAGGAAAACGGTCCTTACATCGCTCATCCTGTTACAAGACATTACATTTTCCTTTTCATTCTTGTCCAATTATAATTTAATGTTATCATTAACTTTTGACTTAATGGCGATTAAGTGATGTGTTGTTTGCAGCTGAAATAGATAATTTACACGTTAATACTTAGTCTTAAAACTTCAGTATGATACAAGTTACAAGTTACAAGTTTTATTCATCATAATTTAGGCCTCTGGCCCATATTACAAATAGTGTTTACAAATACATACAAAAGAGTGACGATTATTTAAATAGAATTCAAGTATTTTTATGTCAGATTGCTGGTATCATTTCAAATATGATATATGATAATAAGATCATATTATGAATGTAGATTTTATCCCCGTTGAACTATCGAGATAGCATAACTACAGTTTAAACAAACTGTAGTTATAGTACTCCGGCAGTTCATCATCTTTAAACTAGCCAATCCATGTACAGGGGGCTATTCCATGTTCAGGAATGTGTTTAATAGTAAAACATGTATAATAAAATATATTTCTACTATTCGATATTAACTACAAAGAGGTTACAAAAATAGCAATGTCGCATTTTGGGATCTAAGTTTCAACATCATACCTTCGGTCAATAACTGACCAAAAAGATTATGTATTAGATTGATCTAAGGACTTTGGTTCAACTTTTCCTTTCGTACTTTAAATGCGTCATAAAGATATTTCGATAGTGCTTTTATATTTGAAAATTTAACATCAGACATTATGCTGTAGAATAAGGCTGTGCTTGGATAATGATTTTTTCCAATCTATTGGAAAATATAACGTTCTTAAATGATCGTATTCTGGACAAACAAGTAAAAAATGAAATCCGTCCTCTACTGAATACGTATTTCGTTTAAGACATATTTCGCAAAAGCGATAATTGTAATCAATTTTCTGGTGTCTTCCTATTTCTACGTTTAGACAATGACTAGAGCATCTGAAATTTGAGAGTGTTCGTCTTAGAACTGGATAAATATCACAAGATAGGTATTTTTCGATGTTTTATAATGATTTGAAATGTTTATAATATTTTGATTTCGGACTTGTATTAATATGTTCCTGAATACTTTGGTATGAACAATCAATAAGCCGTTGTTTAAAACTTAGTAAAAACATTTTCTTATCACCGACACCGTGATTGAGCCAAACATTTCCAAATCCGTATGCATATATTACATGTTTTATTTTTGTGGCCCAAGTATTTCTTCCGCTTTCATCTAATCGTTTTAACATTAAATAGCATTGTTTGGGATAACGAGTATTTTGCATTTCTATTAACCTAGCCAAAATTTTACACATTGAAGCATACAAGAAACAGAAAGAGAATATCGACCGCATTCGCTCAGTGCAAAGTAGTCAGTTGTTCTTTGGTTTAGACAGCAAATTCTTTTGCAAAAGTCTATTTGCACTTTATCAATAATTTTAGAGTATTCGTAACCCCAGATATCAGCAGCGAAGCATAATATTGGCTTTACTGTAGAGTCAAAAAGTTTAAATGCATCTTTTGGGTCAAAATAGCCAAATTTCTTTTGAAACCTTGTTATACTATAACATGCTTTCATTGCTTGAGATGCTTGATTAGATTTCAACATCGTCCAACATAATCTTGAGGAAATGAGAGCTCCAAGATATTTGTAGTAAGAAACAACTTCAATTGGATTACCATCATAATACCATTTTTCATTTTTTCGAAGAGTACCTCCATTTCTAAATACTATTATTTTTGTTTTGTCTAAATTTATCTTCATTCCAACACTTAAACAAAATTTATTGATCAAATTTAATTGTTGCTGAAGACCAGTGATAGTATCTGAAACGCAGGCTATGTCGTCTGCAAATAAAAGAGCAATAATTTTTTCTATATCTTGTGAAACGAAAATACCGTTGTTATACTCGCGTCTTAAGAATTCTATTAAGTCATTTATGAAGAGTATGAAAATTATGGGGGAGCTTCCACAGCCTTGACGGGTACCTCTTTGACAATGGATCGGATTGAGTAATTCGTTTTCGATTTTAATAAAACAGTTTAATTGATTGTACATTGATTTAAAAATGTTCAAGAATTTTCCTGTTATACCTTTTCTTTGTAATGAATCCCACAACTTTTCGTGATTGACTAGGTCAAATGCCTTACTAAAATCTATAAATAAACAATAGAATCGGCCACGTTTTTTCGAAATATATTTTTGAACAAGTGATTGGAGGATAAATATATTGTCTATTATACTATAGTTCTTTCTGAATCCTGCTTGAGCTTCGTTTATTATGTTATTCCTTTCTGACCAAATTGACAATCTATTACTCAATACGTTTATAAATATTTTACACAGACTATCTATTAGGGATACGCCCCTGTAGTTATCTGGATCCGTAGTGGGCCCCTTCTTGTGGAGCGGTATAGTTATACTATTACACCATGACTTGGGAAGATTACCCGAATTATATATGTGATTAAAAAACTGAGTAAGAAATGGTAAATTGATATGAACTGTGTTTTTGTACATTTCTACACATATTCCATCTGGACCAGGGATCGGTTAGAATGTATTCTTTTTATTGCATTATCAATTTCTTCAGGTAAAATAGGGTCATTCAGATACGAGTCATCACAAATATTTGTAATATTTGATAAAATATCACTATTTCTGTTAATTTCAATTTCTTTGTACAGAGTATTAAAATGTCCAAACCATTCTAATCTACTCACATTCATGTTTGTAGTCATTTTTCGTGTAACAGGACGAATAAAATTCCAAAATCGTTTTGCATTATTTCTGTAACTGACAAGTTTTAGCCTATTGTCGCGTTCATAAATTAATTTACTCTGTTTGCATTTTGCTTTAAATTGATTTCTAGCAACTTTAAAATGAAGAAAATCGTTGGCACAGTTACTTTGTCTAAAATTTCTTAACTTTTTATTTTTAGAATTTTTCAGGATTTCGCATTCCTTATTCCACCAGCCAGGTTGGTTTAAAACATTATTATTAACATTGCGTTTAATCTTTTTCATAGCTTTACCTGATTCATAGTAAAGTTGAAGAAAAGAGTGTAATGTTTTCTCTGTATTAATGATCGGAAAAGCACAATTTTCATAAAATGTATTGAATTTCGGGATAAATTTAAGAATAAAATCCTCCTTTAAATGCTCTTTCCACGTGTACTTATTTACGTTATATGTATGAACTAAGTTATCATCGTTTGAGTTAACACGTGACCTCGACGATTTAAACTCAAGATCGCAAATCAAAGGGAAATGATCCGAAAAGTCATTTTCACCAACCCGGAACGACTTAACATAATCGAAAAGATTTGATGACATAATTATGTAATCAACTACGCTTTTTCCGTCATTTGAAGTGCATGTGAAATTACCTTCTAGATCTCCATCGACCCTTCCATTTAAAATATGAACATTATTTTCACGACATAATTCAATAAGGCTATGCCCAAAATTATTTGATAATGTTATGTCTTTTGATTTTCTTGGTATATTAAAATTATCAGCGGGATAATTTGATGCATTATGAAAGACATGATCGATTTCATCGTTAACAATAAAATCGCTCATTTCTTTCGTTCTTGAGTTGAAGTCACCAGCGAGTAGTATATACGCAAAAGCGTGCAACCTCAAGTTTATATACTATTTAGTTTTGTTTCATTCTTCTTTATTTTAGCTCACCAGTGCATGAAGTGCTCAAGGTTAGCTATTGTGATCGTACAATGTCAGTCGTCGGTCGTGCGTCGTCCACAATTTCTTTAAACATCTTCTCCTCCTAAACCAGTGGGCCAGTCTTAATGAAACTTGGCAGGGATGTTCCTTAGGTCAAGCTCTACCTAGGTTGTTCACATGAATCCACCTTTAACTTTTCCTTTACCCTTAACAAAAAGGATGAAAATATAACAATCTTCAATCAAAGGACTGAAGGCCCTGAAAGTCGTCATGAAGATGATACCATGATATTTTGGAACTTTGGTTATTTGTGATCAATAACTCAGATTTTGAGACAAGAATAAACCGACAGTATTGTTTACAGGCAAACAGATGATAAGAGATCACAATAGCTCACCCCCAAGCTCTTACTGATCTAAAAACAGCTGAATTACAAGCTCCTTTTGTTCAGGTTACTGTTCAATTTCAGATGCTAAGCCTTTTCTATCAATTCAAGGGTTCTGTTTGGCAGATTCTAAGCAGAATCTGACTGATCGAATGTAGTTTTACAACACTTTTAACAGTATGTCATATTGTGATGGATGCAACACCTACACATCGATTTCCCACCACTATTACCACATCCTCTCTGAGCATCCAGTGTTTTATTTCTCCTAGGTTTATGATTATCAACAATTAACCATACGGCGAAATTCTGGGGTGATACAATTTGAAAAGAGTTGCAGACGACAAAATATATTATATTAGCCCTTTCCCCAAACAACAACATTTTTTTCACTTTCAATTTCAAACTCCCGAGAATCAAAATCCAATGTCAATTTCCAGTTCAAGATGTATCAATTGTCAAATGTTATTCATAGAGAATATCAAGTTAAAACAAAAACTGGTTCAAAATCCTGATTATGTTTATTAATTCATGTAGATCTAGTTTTTGTTTCAAACTTCAATGATCAAGACAATTCATATTGATATAAGCGGTCAGTGGTCCAAGCAATTGGACAGATATGCAAGGTATAAACACTAAAAAAAAACCTCTGAATAATCGTATTTTCTTTAAAAAAAAACACAAGAGCTTATCACTTCAGTTCAAAACGAAAGTAAAACCTAGCTGACTAATTTTACATCGATGTTCAGAATTTAATTCCGTTCGCAAATAGCACTCTTGAATACTCAACAACAATATCTTTACTTCACCGGTTCAATGTAAACCGATATCGTGTAGAATTGAAAAGTTATGTACTGGATTATCAAAATCGTATTATCATAAAAGCGGTTACAATACAATGGAATCTCTCGGCTCAAGCACTATCAGAATTTTTTTTTTCCTATATAAATTGCACACGCACTAATTAATTCATCAAATACATTGAACGAAGATTTGTGTGGAAGTGAAATACAAAGCGGTACCGTTTTTGTTTACATGTATTAATCTGGACCGTCAATCGTTCCAATATGACGGCCTTCGGCTACGGCTTGAGAATGGCTAGAACGATGTTTTTGAAAGGCTTAATCAATGATGTGGATGGAAGTTTTCCGTCAAATCAACGTTGATTGATTAATAAATTAATCAGACGGACAGGCCAAAATAATTTGTTTACTCACCTTGTGATTAAACGTGCAATAAAAAGATCGGTGATTTTCCTGACGATAAAATTTGTAGAATCCTCGGCTTACTAATTTTGCAACTCGAATTTACTTTTGACATCAAGATATCCATTATGAAGTTTTCATAAGAGTGTGTTTAACTTCAAAAGGAAAAATATAAGTCAAAGATTTACATTAAACAAACAAAATAGCTGCTTTTTTTAAAACTGTCTGCACTACATTTTGGTGTCATTGGGTCCGGTGCAAAGAGATAAATTCCAGAAAAAAAGTAGTTCTTTGCCTAAACCAGTATACAGACACCCTGTACACTATCACCATATACACCCTTCCAGCTAATCGCAATAAGTCTGCCATTTTGACAAATTGCGACTTAAAAATCTTCTTCTCTTAAACCGGAAGGCAGACAGCTTTCATATTTGGTCTGTAGCATCATCTAGTGGACCTCTACCAAGTTTGTTCATATCAAGACCCTTGGGTCATAGTTGGGCTCCACTCGGGCGCAACCCTTTTTACATAAGATCAAAGAGCGAAAATATAAGAAAAATCTTCTCTGTAACCAGATGGCAGACAGCTTTCATATTTGGTATGTAGCATCATCTAGTGGGCCTCTACCAAGTTTGTTCATATCAAGACCCTTGGGTCAAATTTGGGCTTTGCCCAGGCGCATCCCTTTCTGCTCGTCTGAGCACGTAGGGTAAAAAATGAAAATCTTCAAAAAATCTTCTTCTCTGAAACCAGAAGGCAAACAGCTTTCATATTTGGTATTAAGCATCATCTAGTGGACTTCTACCAAGTTTGTTCATATCAAGACCCTAGGATCATATTTGGGCTCAACCCGGGGGCAGTCCTTTTTACATAGAATTAAAGGGCTAAAATCTTTTAAAATCTTCTTTCCTTAAACCAGAGGGCACACAGCTCTCATATTTGGTATATAGCATCATCTAGTGAGCCCTACCAAGTTTGTCAACATCAAGAACCTGGGGTCATATTTGGGCTCCACCCGGGCGCATCCCTTTTAGCTCATCTGAGCATGATGGGTGAAAATAGGAAAACCTTCCAAAATCTTCTCCTCTGAAACCAGAAGGCAGATAGCTTTCATATTAAGTTTGTAGCAACATCTAATGGAGCTCTACCAAGTTTGTTCATATCAAGACTCAGGGATCACATTTGGGCCACCTGGGTGCATCCGGTTTTACATAGAATAAAAGAGCGAAAAGGCAAATCTGACTTGCTCTTGGCTGAAAACATTCCATGGTATTGATCTTATGTAGAAATTATCTCCTTTTTGACATCTGCCTATTTAATTAATGTGAAGTCCCAGAGGGATCAAATAGACGCAGGTGAGTGATCTATGACCATCATGGTCCTCTTGTTGATGCCTTTGGTAAGTTCCATTCATAAGGTGAACGTAAAGGTTGTAGTGGATGTAACAATACGATGCCATAACCAAGGTCAATCATCTACGAGCCTATATAATTGACTTAATGCTAGGTTCCAACTGCCGATCCGATCAGTTCTATCAACTCGATCGGCTGAATTCCCCGATCCAACGCGACCAAAGAAGATTTTTTAATGAAAGGTTTACGCAAGGACCTACTTCTGCACAGACGAACGATGGACGAGCCGCCACGAAATAAGCTGTGTTCTTAGTTCAGTTGAGGAAGAAAATACATTTCGCTTCATTCGTGTCATTTTAGAATGATTAAATTGTAGTAGAATATGCAAGTATTTTAATGATTTTATTATCAGGTATTCTGCATTATTTTTCACCTTGCAGAGCGTGATTTATCCACGACGAAGTTTGGCGAATATACTTTTCGATAGGATTTTCTATTGTAAGTCGGTAATTATTTGCTAAAAAAAATAAAAAAGAAAAAGTGGCGACGCCGACTCGTCGGCGATTGTCAGACCGATTATCTCAGTCGGTAGAGTACCCGACATCAAAACAATTGAAGGTTAACCGCGTGGGTTTTATTCACCGACTGGCACACTAACACAATTTGTTGTCTTTCGGACGTTCAACCGAGGATTCGTGTGACGGTGCTTACACCAAACACTTTTAAGAACCATGATTGATCATCATGTATCCTTACACTATCCCCCGTGACAACTTACCATCTTCTGGGGGAGAAACTCATCTGGGCATATGATGCTGATAAATAAACGGAAATACACACACGTCCGCGAATCCTATTTTATCATATAACTAAACAAATATCCGTGTGATAACATCCCGTACGATTTTGTTTATGATATCACATAGTTATTTTTAGAACAATGATAAAATGCGGTTATTTTAAGAAACTTGCATTTCAGTTAGAAACACCGACAAAAACAAGACAAATATAGGCTATAAGATGAATATAATACATAGTTAGTGCATTGTATGAAAAAATATCAAAAAACGCCGTTGTGAGATTTGATAATTGTCTCTGCAGAGCCTCGACAATTTTCAATTCACCCAACCTCGATAGATATTTTTCCACATAATACACTAAGTATGTATTATATATTTTCATCGGGCTTTTAGTAAAAAGAACGTCGACAGGGCACCGGCTAATTAAGGATTAGGTGAATGATTATGGAAAGAAGATGAATGAGTGCGATTAGTGAATGAATGAAATGAAATAAATCTAAATGAAATAAAACGGAGGCAATCCATTTTGCCAATATTGTTCAAATTGAACTAAATTTGCGATATTTATTACCACCCTTAAATAAAATTTGCATACAGGTTCTATGAATAGCTTTCTATGACTTCATATGTCTACAAAATTGAAGCAAGTCAGTTAAATCTGGGATTTTTTTCTAGCGATTTTTAGTTTCAATTTAGTTGTTGATCTCATCCTTTGAAGTGATTTTGGAGTGTGTTTTAAATGGTTTTGGTGAGTGTTTCGAAAAAATGAATGAAGTGCTGGGTAAACGATTGTGAATGGTTTTGATTGAGATGAATGTCATTTTCATGTTACTAACTGTAGCAGTCACATAAAACCCTATCAACGTGACAGTTAATTATTTCTTGTCTAATAGTGATACCAAAATCATGGTCGATTTAACATAGCGTGCTGACAATAAGCCGGCGACATGTCGTCGTCAGACCAGTTATGCACAGACAATGCATCGCCGACTAGTCGCCGATTCGACATGAATGTGAAAGGCCAGAAAAACCGTCTGCGATGCTAACAAAATCTGCCGGAATCCGGTCGTTGATCAGCCGTAGCCCAGCCGGTCATTAGTCGCCGATACAATATTGTCTTCCACAAATCTAAAAGTCTTTCCGACAAGTTGGCAGGTCTTTACTTGAAAAGTAAGCTTACCGACACGTTGTCGAGCTCAGAAAAAATCACTTTTGATTTGACCGATTCACCGAAAGTCGCTGGCTAGCCGTCGATGTTATCACCGGCGCAAAAAAAAAACCGACCGCGACACATCAGTGACATGTCAGAACACATAAAATATTCTTATCGCTATCTAGACATATGTGATTGGTCTTGTCGTTTTATAAAGATAAGCACTGTATGGATATCGTGGCAACATGAATGACGAACTGTTTCTCTGAATAGACGTCGCTGCTAGTTAGTCAAACAAAGATTGTATATTGTTTTACGTTGATAGATCCAGTAAAATGAATGTGTTAATTTTAGCCTCCTATCTTTATCTCACATCTCGTACATCAGAGAGTAATTTGTATTATCGCTATTGTGATTTCGACCAATGGACGGATTTCTCAGTGTGTAGTAGAACGTGTGGTGGAGGCACACAAATTAGAAAGAGAAGTGTATTGTGTTATGATGAGTATTACAATGATTGCATTCAATATTGTGAAAAATATGAACCGGATTTCAGAGAGGAGCGTTCCTGTGGACAAGTATGTTTAAATGGTGGAACTTTATCACTAAATTCATGTATGTGCAATTCAGTTTACTATGGGTCGTGTTGCGAGGAAGGTAGGTAGTTCTATATAAATTGTAGAGGGGGGAATTGTTGACATACGTCATGTTAGACTTGAATCACGACTTTCTTTGTTTTTTTGAATCTGAAGCTTTATACTGCAAATTTATCGCTATTGTACGCCAAATAAAGGCTCTGACGCGTCGGTAATGCCTCCTTGTCCACTTTTGAAGGATCTGTGCTAAATCGGTGACCATATGTAGACAGCGACACGTTTATGACCGTTTGATCGGCTCCAAATTCATGTACCGATGAAAAAACGTGTTTTCCCTAAGCTCGGTTTAGCCCAGGCTTACAATCTACCTACTATTAAGCAAAACTTGCAGACAGATGAAGGTATTGCATTCGCATCTAATACAAATGAAGCTTCGACCAATCTTCTTGATGACTTTGACTTTGTACACATTCAAAACGTACTTGGCCTTCTTCTAAATTTTGAGCTTTTGTTAAAAAAAACGTCGACTTGACGGTGAAACGGTGAAATCTCACTTCCAAATCAATAGCACGTTAGGTCTTTTCAATTATTTATATACTTGTATATAAGTGTTCCTTCTACGCTAGAAAAGTGATATGGGTCTGCCAAATATTATTATATTTACAACGGCATCATGCTATGCTTAACTTAAAGGCTTTTGAAAGGTTTAACTCGCCTACTTGACGAATTGCGTCATTTGACGTAATCAAATGTACAATGGGGTATTTCGATTATAACAATAACTTACAAGAGGCCCAAGAAGGCCTGGATCGCTGCTCTGGCTTTTGATATCTCGAGACTGTCTTAAGCAGAGGGTGACCAAAGGAACATCCATGCTAAGTTTCACTGAGTTCGATCAAATGGTTTGTAGGAGAAAGTTCTTCTAGATTAAAAAAAAGTAAAATTAAGCCACGCCCATATGGGGGGTCAATCCAAAATCCTTCAACAAGTTTAGAGGAGGACCACCAAAGGACTATTTAGGCCAAGTTTCTTTGAAATCGGACGGTTTTCGAGGAGAAGATTTTTGAAGATTTATATGGTGAAAATAAGCCCTACCCTGTCACGCCCATATTCTGGAATAAATCAATCTTTCTTCAAAAACTTTAGAAGAGGGTCAAGGATCATTCATGCCAAGCTTCATTGAAATCGGGCAATTAATTGGGGGGGGGAGAAGATATTAAAAGATTTATAAAGTAAAAATATGCCCCGCCCTGACACACCTATATTTTGAGGTCAATCAAATTTTCTTGAACAACTTTAGAAGAGGGCCACACAAGGAACGCGTCTGTTAAGTTTTGACATAATCGGCCAATCGGTTTAGGAGGAGAATATTATTTAAGAAAAGTCTACGAATTCACAAAAGCACGATGGACACACCGCCATGACAAAAGCTCGCTGGCCTTCGGTCAGGGGAGCTAAAAAAAAGTTTTGAACATGCTATGGTTAAAAAATTGCTTTATTATGACCTAGTAGAAATGGTAGCAATTGTAGAGTAATGGAACCCGATTGCAATTGCTCCCTACTCAACAACTTGTGCTAACCCCCCCCTCTCTCTCTCTCTCTCTCTCTCTCTCTCTCTCTCTCTCTCTCTCTCTCTCTCTCTCTCTCTTTGTCTCTCTTGTCATGATCTATCTTCCACAATATTTTTTGGCTAGCTGTCTAACAAAAATAAATTAAATTCAAACTATATAAATCCCTCACTATTTAAATCGGACAAATATACCAATCTCGGTTGTTGTTAGAATCTCTTTTAAAAGTCAATTTGTGATGTTGATATGATTAATATGACATTGCTCAAATCATCAACCGTATAACGCAATGCAGTGATACACCTGATTATCACATTTCTTTTGTTGGTTTTTAGCTTCAATGGACTAAGCCTAGAGGAGCTGAAATTTCGTGGCGGGTCGTCCGTCGTTAGTCCGGGCGTAAGCGTTTCTCCTCTGAAACTACTGGACAAAATTTCACAAGAATAGTCCTTGGGACATGCTCTCTCAGATTCTGTCGGAAAATTATGATCTGGTTTATATCGTGGGCGCTGCGGGTAAATGTGTTTCCAAAGAAGTTGTCCCTTAATGATAAAATATAAAAAAGCATATCAGAAACTACAAGACAGAATTCAACCAACTTTACAGATATAATTCCCAGGACATACTTCCAGAGCGGGTATATAACATGGGCGCTATGAGCTGTCGTGTCACCAAAAAACGGGCCCAAATTTGTAATATCAAAAATCTTCTACATTGAAACCTGTGGTCAGATTTCAACCAAACTTGACATGAATGACATGCTATTTCAGATATATTTGTTAATTTCTGAATCGGTTGATAACATGGGTGCTATGGAGTAAACTGCCACAAAAATGGGCCATCAAAACTCCTACCCTGAAACTTTCTGTCAGAATCCAACCAAACTTCCCAGAATGATCCTTTGGGCAAGCTCTTTCGGATGTATTTGTTAAATTCTGGTCGGATGGATAGCATGGCTTTTCACGTCACCAGAAAATGGACCCTAATAATTAATAGCCATTCTCTGTAAGCATTTACACTTTAACATGGTGAGTGTGGTAAGCCATGTCTCGGATTTATTTGAAACTTGTTTCATTATCAGACCTCATTGCCCTTATGAGTAAATAATAGTTTTTTTGTCAATTTGTTTCCAGGTTGCCATGGAAACCAATCTAAAAGTAATCTAATGGTAAAAAATGGCAAATATAAGCATGAAAATAGGCATTTTTCGAGCATTGTTATCTTGCTTATTTAAAGGTTTACAAAAAATAATCTTTCTCTTATAATTTTTTTCATCCTTACTATATCATTTGTATTTTTTAAATTTATTTCAATTATTTGCTATATTCGAGCTTTACCATATTTAGGTGGGTGCGGTAGCCATTTTTAAAAAATGTCATATTTTGATAATTTCCTGAAGCATTTTTTTTTTAAATGCAGCTAGTTTGAAATTATGTGTTACTACTAAAGAATAAATCAACCATCCCTCTATCATAAAAAAGAAAAAAAAAAAAATAATGGGCTTTCGTCTGTAAAGGTGGTTACTATGGTAACCAGACAGGCACCGTCAAGTTAAAATTTTAGTATTTTTCTATGTATTTTCTGCGTAAAAACACACTATATGCTCAATATAACTGTATTTTTTGATATTCATGTTTGGTAGGTATATAGATGTCATCAATGAAAGTAAGCCAGAAGTCTTTCACTGAAGGTCAAGGTCATCTATTAACCATTTTGCACAATTTTTTGAAAAATAGATAAAAAACCAGTCAAGCTAAACTTTTTTCACCTGTCAAAAAGGAAGATAGGCATCAGAGAAACAGGTAATTGTCATATATTTGTGACAAGATAACTAATATTGTGTTTTGGATACCATATTAATTTGTAATTCCCACTACCTAGATGTATTTCAAGTGTTAAGTTAGAAAAAAATCCCATCAATTGAAATCCCCTTCATGTGAAACCACATAAATAAATCCTTTTCTTATTAATCATGACTCTTTGGCCTTCCTTATACTTTGAACATGGTTTGAGCCTTGTAGATGTCTTGAATTAACACAGTGAATTTTTTTATGCTGCATATGGTTGACAACTTTTTTTATGGTACCCAATTCTTTTCTTATCTAATTTTGCATGTATGTAAAACAACAAAATCAAGGAATGTCCCTTTTCTTGTAGTTTCCAGTTTAAATAGCTTAAATAGAAACTTTTATATTTTTTCTTGAATAAATAACAATAATAAGCTTACATTTTTAAATTAGCTCAATTGTTAATAGAATGAATTAATAATTGCAAAATATTGACTGCACATTTTGTTATTTCTGTCCGCCATCTTAGATTGTTGATATGGGATCAAAGGGAAGTAACTCTAAAATAGACTACAAGACTAAATTTAAGAAATACACCATGTTTTCAAATTATAATTCTAAAATTATACCACATGAAACCAATATATTCTGATTATTTAAGGAATATTTATTAATTCATCTTTCAATTAATATGGACATGTACTGTAAAATCTTCTGCATTGAATTATTGTAACCTCCTGAAAACAGGGATAATTCATGTATATTATGGCCATTTTTAAGAGTATGCAATTTTCAATCGAGAATTGTGAAAAATTTAGGGTATGTTCCCCATAGGATTTTTAATGGTTTGATAACTAGAACACCTAATCTATTTGCTTGAAACAATTTTTTTCTCCATATACGCTGCAAAAATCTGAAATATGGATCTGAAATTTGACATTTTTGCAAAAATTCTGACTTTCTATGACCTGTTTCTATGGCAACATAGCACCCATTTCAGAATGAGTGATATATTTTGTAATGATCTTATACGGGGATCAACTTGTGCAAGTTTGAACAAAATCTGTTCTTATGCGTGCCAAAAAAGTGTAAGTGCTTACAGAGAATGGCTATTAAATATCAAACAGATCTTTTTCAGAATTCAACCTACCTCCATAAGAATTATCTTTTGAACAAGCTCTTTTCGATTTCTTCTATTAACTCCGATTTGGTTAATATCATAGGTGCCAAGGACTGCCGTGTCATTAAAAATGTTCCTATATTGTACATTCTTATATTAATCTTCGTCACTGAAAATATCCATCAGAATCCAACCTAATTTCAAATGAATTTTCGTGGGACATGCATTTTTCAGATTTCTTCGTTGAATTCTGATTCGACAGACACCAAGGTTGCTATGTGCTATCGCGTCAGCTAAAAAAAAATAATCTCATATAGTAAAATTGTAAATGGATGTTCTGCTCTGAAGCTCTTTAGTAAGAATTAATCTGAACTTCACAGGAATTGTGACATTCCCTTTCAGATTTCATCATAGAAACTTGATTGGGCAACAAACACAGGTTTTATGGGCAGTCGTGTCACCAAAAAGTTAAGCCTGTTGTGTTTTTATACGCCCGTCGAAGACGGGACGTATTTTGGGATCACCCGTGGCGTCCGGGCGTCCGGGTGTCCGTTCGTCCGGCGGCGTCCACTTCTTTGTCCGGAGCATAACTCTGTCACTTGAAGTCCGATGGACTTCAAACTTGGCAATTGTATTCTTCTCATCATTACGGAGTGCAGTGCACAAGAACCATAACTCTACCTGGCTATTTTTTTAGTTTTTGCCCTTTGTGGTTTTTCAGACTTGAATCTTGTCCGGAGTATATCTCTAAAATTATAATAGCTAGGATCATAAAACTTCATGGGTTTATAGATCTCACCAAGGGGGAGTGCAGTACACAAGAACTATAACTCTACCTGGCCTATTTTTGAGTTATTGCCCTTTGTTGTTTTTCAGACTTGAATCTTGTCCGGAGTATATCTGTAAAAGTATAATAGCTAGGATCATGAAACTTCATGGGTGTATAGATGTCATCAAGGGAGAGTGCAGTGTACAAGAACCATAACTCTACCTGGCCTATTTTTTTAGTTATTGCCCATTGTTGTTTTTCTTACTAGAATCTTGTCCGGAGTATATCTCTAAAAGTATAATAGCTAGGATCATGAAACTTCATAGGTGCAAAAAATATTCATTCAAAATAACCTCAGTTCTATTCAAACCCCCAGTTAATACTAAGCAGTGTGACGGGCGTATCTTGTGACAATTTGGCACCTTGTTTACTAACCTTTTCCTCTGAAGCTACTTATCGGAATTCAACCAAACTTCACTTAAAAATCCTTACCATGTGCTCTCTTATGCTTCCTTGTTAAATTCTTGTTGAGCAATGAACGTGGGACCTGAAGGCATTTACGTCAGCAAGAAAAGGGGCCCAAAGAAGAAAACGCTAAATGTCTCAAACTAGGCAACGAATATGAATGATTTGTGTAGGACTGTTTTAAGTCAAAAATAAAGACTGGTAGATGATTATCTTCATAACGAAATCTCGAATCATACCGTGATCTTTGAACTACTTTCTTAGACATAAGAAAATTAGGGTTAGGACTATGTATGTCAATAATTTTGGGTTGGAAGGAGATTGACATTGAGTCTGGCATCATGTCAAACACTGGGCCTAAGGCTTGACCTACTTTCTAAAATATAAAATTTTAAGGCAAGGAACTTTATAATATTGAATATTTATGATCGTAGATCATTGTATTTGATTATGGCACCATCTCGAATCATGACATTGATTATGACCTTCCTTAAATTAGAAATACAGGACTGTATTAAATGTAAGTAGATAATTGTCTTTAATTTGGAACCATGACAGAAACTTGGTCCCAACCTTGGCATTTAACCTACTTTCTTAAATATTTAATTATTTAGGATAGGACTGTATTCAGTCAATAATAATGGTTGACGGATGGTCTTCTCTGATTATGTCATCATGTTAAACCATTGACCAAGACCGTGACCTTTGACCTATTTTTTTCTAATATTGAATTATAAGGATTAATTATGGCTAGGACTGCGTCTAGTCAATAAGGCTGGTAGTAGATTTTCTTTGATAATGGCATCATGTAAAACTTAGACCCATAAATTGATCTTTGACCTTATTTCTTAAATATTTAATTATAAGGTTTAAAACTATATGATAAAACTTTTAAATGGTGATAGAAGGTTGATTTTGTGAACCGTGACTTTTGCTGTACTATCTTAATTATTGAATGATAATATCTAGAACTGTATTAAATCAATAATACAGATTGGTATATGTCTGTCTTTTATTCTCCCACAATAATTAATCCTTGACAAACTCTTGACCTTTCACCTCCTTTTTTTAATATTGAATTTTAAGGTAAAGATTTTTTATAAAATCACTCATTAAGGATGATTGTCTTGGATTCTAGTATCATATTTAGCAGTCTTTGCTTTTGGTCTTATGTTGAAAGTTCGATCCCTATCTCTACCTTTGACCTTTTCGAAAATATTGAATTTTTATGTCAAGAACTATATTTGTGCTACTAAGTAATGTTGTCAGATGATTTTCTTTGATTCTGACATCCTATTGAATCAGCGATCATGACTTTTGACTTATTTTCCTGCATTATGAATTATGAGGTCAAGGACTGTGTTTAATCAATAATAAAGGTTGGTAGATATTTTTTTTATTCTGGCACCATATGGATATCCTTAGCCTGACTGCGACCTTTGATTTACCTTCTTTAATTTTGAATGAAAGGGTCTAGGACTGTTTTAAATCAATAGTATAGGTTTGTAAATGATTGTCTTTGATTTTGGCTACAAAATGAATTTTTACCTGACCTTGAACTTTGACCTACAATTTTTAAATATTGAATTATTAGGGCCAATTATTAGGTGTAGGATTAATTCATGTTACAAATTTATTTGGCTGATAATTATCTAAGAATCTGGTATTCACTAATTAAACCAATTACACATTATTGACCTGCTTTCTATAATCTTTCTTTGCTAAGATCAAATCAATGTTTTTACTGGTTTCCTCTACTGTTCCCAGTGGCGAAAGACTTTACCCTCCTGGGCCTTTATTTCTTTGGGATGGGGGTTTAAAGCAAAACGGTATGTCATTTGCCATCAAGAGATGCAGGTGGAAACATCACGAACTTGACACTCACCTAATTCTTAATTATTCTAAATTGCTCCCTGTGAGCTTTATTCATTCATTCATTCATTCCAAATTCTCGCTTAAACCTTTCAAAGATTCTCCGAAATCATTCAAAACTATCCCAGAATCGTGAACAATTTTTCACAAGTTCATTCAAATCGAACACATCATTTGGCTATTATTCTTTAAAACACAACACGTGAATCTTACAGAAACTAAATTATTCAAATAAGTGCAAATTCTAACTTTCGAATCTAATGTCGGATATTCGGACACGATGACTTCTTTCACCGTGATATTGTATCGCCATTTTTTTAACCTTTTATACGCTTGCTTGTAACGATCTACTTTTCCTCTGGTTTATTTGTTATACATATTTTTGAAGATTTGCATTTAAATCGTCAACATATTGCTATTCCTTTATGATATTGTTGTCGTAATTTATAAAGGGGATATATTTTTCCGAAGCTTCTTGTCCGAATCCAATCCCATGTAAAATGTATGCAACAAAACAATTTAATCTACTCTTAACTCTTAAAAGTGGTTTGAGTGTTGCAAAAAGTATCAAGATGTTTTAAGACGCGAGACTTTTTTTTACATTATTACTTGAATATTCGTTTGAATTTTTAACTCGTGGCAAATGATGCTACATGTAGATTATTAGCTAGATCTTGCCATCTAATTTGTCTAGATCAAACAACTAGGAAGTTATGAAAACAAAAATACCAAAAACCGTGAATTACATCCCCGCTCAGATAAACTGAAGGTAAATTTTTCACTAGTCAAAATATTAAGAACACGAAAAATGAATAACTCCTTTTTTTTAAATTTTAGTGTAGTTTGGCACCTGTGTGGAGCTTTTCGCATTAAAGAGTCTTCTCTTTACTTCATTAAACAACAAACAACACCATCTTTATGCTGCACCTTGACGAGGCGTTATAGCGTTTATTCTGGAGATAACAATGGCAGCAACAACAGCGTCAAGTTTACAAATATACATCAATGAATATGAAACCATAAGCTTGATCATAAAAATAAACTTATTTTCAAAACATGGAACCCACCTCGCCCAGGAACGACCAGACATTTTGTCATATAAAAAAACTCTGGAAACCTGTGTCCATTTGTCTATGGCAGGTTCAGAATGTTGGACCTCATTCGAAAAAAAAACTCATTTTTTTTAACAGGTTCAATTGCTCACCATTAGCCTATAATCTTTACAATATTTTAACAATGATGACAATAATGATAAACTCCTCAATTTATATATTGAGAAAAATCGATGTGAACAGTTCGCCGTCGTCAGGTAGAATGACCAATACACATATCCCTAGAGACATGTACATACTCACAATACCTGATTCACGTGCCATCTTTCCAACCCACTGCACTTTATCCACTGTATTGGACTACGTTACGCGAAGACAATTATTTCGCGCTTTTCTAGACGAAACGCGCGAAATGACCAGTCTTCTCTTTACTTCATTAAACAACAATCAACACCATATTTATGCTGCACCTTGACGAGGCGTTATAGAAAATGACCAAAGAACGGGCTGGTGATGCAGCTGTATGATAGAAAGCAATATATTCAATATTATTATTATCATTATTATTATCAAAACATTATTACTACTATTACAATTTAACTTTATATGAATCACTGCGGAAAACGAAATGCGTTACTCAAAGAAGAACTTTTATTTTTATGTATAAAAGTTTTACTTCCTGCATTTATCGATAAGCTACAACCCCAATTGGCGAGATACCTCCAATCTACTCTCAAAAGAATCAGCAACATAACCATCCTTGCTACTTTCACTTCTCCAGCGACCATGACGCTTCCAGCATCTATCAAGAACTCCTGGGTTTGCCGCTAAAGAGGCCCCACCCGATCTAAGCGAGTGTAAACCGAAATTAGAACTAGGAGAAATTTCCTTTATCCGCTTCAAAATTGTCTCCCTTGCTCTAGTATAGCTCAATGGTTTATCTTTAGTAATTAACTTACAAATAAACTTAGATCTATAACATGGCCTAAATAGATACATATTCATATCTGTGGTCTGACCCGAAAGCTCCAGATAACGAGATAGAATTCGGTAGGGACAAGCAGCCGTACTTCCCCTAGCAATCACCATTTCGTCACCCTGTCTGTAACGATCAGTCTTACTCTTGCGTATTTTTAATGAAAAATGACCATCAAACATGCTAATGTTACATCGCAGGTTTTTAATCTCGTCATACCTTAGGAAAGCTGCAAAGCCTAATGAAATAATACAAAGATCTCTTATTATCAAAATATCACTTGAATCACTATATTTATTACACAATTCAACCAATAAGTCTTTCCCAACGGGTTCCTTCTTTAATACTGGTTATGACAATGTACGCTTAGCCGACTCTAAAAGATTCTTCACGTATAAGTTGTCCGTCGGATCGGCCAAATTCTTAAGGGAATGTGCCCACTTAATGCTGAATATAGTAGATGAAATAACAATATAAGAACACCTTGCACTCATTAGCTCCGTTATGTAAAGAGCCCTAAAACTGGAGAGGATGGAATAGCTAAACCTCCCTTGGTAACGACAAAGTTTTCCCACCTTTTGAAATAACTGTAGTATTTACACACTGTACTGTCAGCTCTAGAGTCAACCAAATAACCGGCCATCATCTCAGCCAAACCTTTGACATGATCCCTATTTACACCGGCTCTCTCAATTTCCTCGTTGATTCTCTGTTTCAATCCTAGGCCTGAATGATACAAAAAACAGCATTAACCAAAACATTTTACAGCTATAAGACCAAACGTTAAAGGCCGCCCATCAAAAATACCGTTCTTGCCCCTTCCACGCTTGGTCAAAACACCTGGCTTGAAAAATATCGACCCTGTAATGATCTCAGATTCATTTTCAGTAGGAAAAAGCAACGGCCAAAACGGTGAAGATTTCAACTCTGGAACAAAAAGTGCACATTTGCATTTTTCTTTTTGAATTTTTCGTATACACTTTGCTATCAGTACCGGTGGTGGTACAACCCAGTTGTTTTCGCCGGACCAGTCAAAGTTAAACGCATCAATACCTGATGTGCCAGGACACCAAAATCTCGAATTAAACCTGGTACATTTTGCATTATAGTCATGGGCAAACCTATCAAATGTAAATTGACCCCATATTTCGCTTACCTTTGAGTAAACCTCATTACAGACTGACTTACAGTCATCGCCATCGAAGATTCGACTTAATGTGTCCGCCTTATTGTTCATTTCCCTAGGAATCCAAACTGACCTAAGATCAATATCATTCTGACTGCATACTTTCTCTAATCCTAAAGCGATCGTCTGCAAATCACGCTCACCACTTCCAATATGCATTATGCTGCATGCGTTTTTACTGTCTGACTTGACACATACCTGTTTACCTCTGAGCTCATCCTCAAATGTACGTATATACCTGCGAATAGCTTCCAACTCTCTCCACGTGGAACTCGAACTTGCTTCCGCTGCAGACCAAGTACCCGACATTTGACTGCTTTCTAAGCCATCTAAAAAACCGCCATAGCCTGTACTACTTGCATCAACATAAATGCTTGTGCACTCTGAGCCGCAAAACATTATGCCTGACTCCCTGAACTTACATTTGTTTAAATTGGAAAGATTTTTCTTCCAAAACATAAGCTCTTGCAAAGCAAATTCATTCAAAACGACTGATGAATTCCAACTGGTTCTTTCTGCTAAGCAGCCATACAAAAATCGTGAATGCAAACGAACCACTTAACCCATGACACACTGCATAGATAACAGTTGACCGACCATAGCGGCAAGCAGTCGAACCGAAATCCATACCTTGCCACTTTGTACGCGTACTATCAAAATATCGAGCAGCTCTAGCGCTCTCGCCATTCTTTCTTGCACTACCGCTATCGTACCCGTTTCAGCATCCCAATCTAAGCCAAGCCATCTAGCAAACTGTTTTGGTTCCCAACAACACTTTTCGTCCGCTATCAAAAACCCGAACTCTACAAGATCGCTTTTCATAAACCTACTGGCAACATATGCTTTTTTGTATCCCTTTTCGCCACCCATTCCATCGTCGAGAAAAACTACTACCTTGTAACCCAGTGATCTCCACTTCTCGACCACTGTGCGCATGACTTTTGTAAATATACAGCCTGCAGTTGATATACCAAAAGCTAAAACTGTGTAACAGTAATACCTTTTTCGCTCTCCGTCATGTCATGCAAAACCCAAGTACGTGCAGTGCTCAGGATATATCATTATGTGGTGATACGCACCCCTTACATCAAAAGTAAATAAAAAATCCCCTTCTGAAAAAAGCTGCCTAGCAACCACATGAATTTGAATTTGAATAATTCTGGATTGATGTGCCTGCAATCTAATACTAACCTCGGTTTTCCCGACTTACCAAAAGCGACTGTCAATGGATTTACAATATAAGGAGCACTATGCTCTTCTCGAATGCAGCCTTTTTTCAATAACTTTGCTATTTCCTCACGTACAAAAACAGGATAATCTAAAGCAGACTTATTATTCCTTAAATCAATGCTACATGGAATATTCATAAATGGCAACTTGTATCCATTTTGTATGACGTCAAGAATGTATGAATTAGCGTTTGCGTTCCTCCAATGTTGTATACAATTTTTCAGCCTTCCTACAGGCGATGACAAATTTGCATTTGAATCTTCAGTCATGTCATTATTGATTAAACAGCGCTTATCTGAATTACTTTCATCTAAATTACAAGATAAAAAGTAACTACTTATCTGCACATTCTTGGAAATAACCACGGGCTCCATTACCGCCTTACAGTCAGCCCTCCAATGGCCCAATCTCCCACAACGAAAACAAGACCCTGGTCTCGCCGGCCTTTTTGAACTGGTCTGTGTAGTCTCCGTAGCATCCTTGTTGGGCTCAGTTGGCGACATGTACGGGCGATATCGTCTTCCTGAGTAACGTCTTCCTTGACGAGCTTTTCTTTCTGCCTGATTATACGCTCGCTGAATCCTCTTCTCATCATCCGAGTCGTCTGCTAACGGATTACAAACATACTCCTGTACTACTTTCCACCCATGTACCGACGAGTCGGCTACCTTAATGCACTTCTGTCTATGATTAATGTACTGAATACCTTTGACTATTTTCTCCTTTGCTCCGGATAAGGCCTCCATATTACCGGTCGAAGCATCTTGTAGAAATCCATTTGCCTGGTTAAGGTTGTCCAAAAATACGAGCATTTGACTTAAACTTCTCTTCGTGCCCCTTCCTTCTAAATGTGCAAGTGTCCGACCCACCAATACTCTGTTGAATAGCTGACAGCTGAGACTGGGACAGTTCACGCTGATTTACATTAATACGCTGCTCAAAGTCTCTAAGCTTTGCGCTCATTAATTCCTCCATTTGAGACAACAGAGTAGATTCCATTGTTTCTGCTGCCACGTGGTATGTAGTTATATAACTTTAAACTGAGAAAAAAAAAATCGATGTGAACAGTTCGCCGTCGTCAGGTAGAATGACCAATACACATATCCCTAGAGACATGTACATACTCACAATACCTGATTCACGTGCCATCTTTCCAACCCACTGCACTTTATCCACTGTATTGGACTACGTTACGCGAAGACAATTATTTCGCGCTATTCTAGACGAAACGCGCGAAATGACCATTCTTGATGTGGGACTATTCCCGTTACAACAAAGGTTTCTTTCTTTTTTACCATGAATGGGGAGTTTGGATTTCGGGATTAAAATGATAACGTTTTTTAGCTCCACTGGACATAGTCCAGCGGGGATGTTATCGTGACCTGATGTCCGCCGTTGGCGTGTCCGTGCGCTCACATCCTCCCGTTTACATTTTCTTTAGACATCTTCTTATCTCAAACTATTGGTCAGAATTTAGCCAAATTTATCAGGAATGATGCTTAGGACATGATCTTTCAAATCCTTTCTTTAATCGTGATCAGGCTAATAACTTGTGCGCTTCGAGCTGTAGAGTCACCAAATAAGGGCCCTTTATAATCTTCTTCTCTGAAACTAAAGATCTTAATTCAAACAGATTTAAGAGGAATGATGCTTAGGACATGCTATTTCAGGTTTCTTCCTTTAATCCAGATCAGGCTGATAAATTCAAATAAAGCGCTACGGGCTATATATATTTAATCTTCTTCTCTGTAACTAACGGTCAAAATTCGACAAAATTTCACAGGAATGATGCCTGGGACACTCTCTTTCAGATGGTTTCTTTCAATTCTGATTGGGCTGAAAATAGGGCTGATAAAACATATATCTGCAACTACTGGTCAGAATTCGACCGAATTTCACAGGAATGATGCTTGGGACATACTCTTTCAGATTCTTTTTTTAAATCCTGATTGGGATGATAACTTGGGCGCTACGGGCTGTCAAAGTATCAAAAAAGTTGTTTTTTTGTGAAATATAGATATATTTTCTCTATTACTACCAGTCGGTCAATTCAACTATACTGAACAGGAATGATGTTTTGGATATGCATTTTTAAGATTCCTTCCTTTAACTATGGTTGGGCTTATAACATGGGTTCTACAGGCTACCACGTCTCCCCAAAATGGCTCTTAAGAGTAAAATATGAAAAAATCTTCTCAGAAACTGCTCGTTAGATATCAATTTACTTTCACAGGAATGAACCTATAGACGGGCTCTCTTAGTTTTCTTCCTGAAATTATAATTGAGTTTAATCATGGGTGTTGTCGAGCCAGCAAACATATTTGCCATATGACAAAATATAAAGAAAATCTCTGAAATAAATATGGATGCAAGTATTTGGTGTCAGGATTGTCTTTGGATAGACCTCTCTCTGATTTCTTTCTTAGTGATTATATTGCCATGGAAAAACGGGTCATTGTGATGCAATATTTCTTATAACATCAACCTGTACATTTATTGACAGATTTAATGAAACTTTCATTACGTGCTACTTATCACGTGACTATGCTCACATTAAATCCTTTAAAATGTTTTTTTATTGTGTGTCATGGAAAAAAGGGACTTTTGAGTAATATTTTTGACTTACGGTTTTTTTCATTTCATGAATTAATTAATATGGGTAAGCTTAACACTTTTAATGCAATTTATTAATGATGTTTTAATCTGTTTTGCATTAGTGCCAGTGGAGCGACACAGGTCCTATTTGGCCTCTTGTTCAGTGGTCTTACAGCACCTACAGTACACATATTGTACCGCGAATTTTGGTTTTAGTTGCTTTTTTACTCATTGTTGTATTTATACTTGGACATTCAATGACTTGTGTCCTGAGATCGCTTTGATAAACGTAAATACAGTTAAGAACATTGTGAAATTGACAAGGTGAATGATTTTGGATTGGTTTTGGAATGAAATTGAATGAGTGTGTGATCGAGTTTTGAGTGAAATTAAAGGGAGGTAACCAATATTGCTAATTTTGTTCATCATGAACAAAATTAGCGATATTAATTACCTCCCTTTAATAAAATATACGTTTTTTTCTGAATATACGTCATCGTGGACCAATCATGCACATTAAAGTCAACACCAGCTAATAAAATCGTAGAAAAGATAGATCGATTTGAATTTTTTGTTGAAAGTCTTGAATGGTTTCTAAATGTTTTCTAATGATCCCGGAGCGTTTTTGATCGATTTGATTGAGTGTTTGGAATGAATGAATGGAGCGCTGAGTGAATGATTAAGAATGATTTTGATCGGAATGAGTGTCAATTTTACGATGTTTTTAACTGTATCATGTTTATCATATATTTCGAAAGTAAAACATCTTCCATTTCTGTGGTGAAATTCCTTTTATTATGCCCCCGATAGGGAGGCATCATAAATTTGACTTGTCCGTCCGTCCGTCTGTCCGTCCGTCTGTCCGTCCGTCCGCCCGTCATTCCGTCCAAAAACTTTAACATTGGCCATAACTTCCTTATTACTATCAAAGCGGTGTCGGGGGCATTGTCATCTTACAGTGACAGCTCTTGTTTTCATATTTTCTTTTAAAATCTATGCTGTTTTTATGTGATTATCACTAAAGTCCCTCTTTCACTTCTTTAAAATTCACCTGGTTGTCATCATGACATTTTAGAATTGTTTTAGATACAACATCCCTTATTAACAACTCATTTTTGAGTGTTTTTTTCCATTTATTGCGACAATATCTTACTTATTATCTGAGTTATTTTATCTATTGTCAATTTATGGATTGTAAACTTGAATTTGATTTTTGCTCAGTTGTCTTTTTAGTTGACTTTTTAGTACGTTTATATTCGGTGACAGTTAGATTTATAAAATCAACAAAATGTAAATCAATTCCTTTTATCATAATTAATACGAATACTAAGCTTTTGTTATTATTATTATTATTATTATTATTGAACAGTGTCATTATTTTTATGATATTGATATGTAAATTAAAATTACTCCATTTGCAATACATGAAAAAAAAGAAAAGTTATTATAATTATGTTTTATCCTCAATGTTGTGAATTATTATCAAAACTTAAATAAAACATGTGCGCTACCCAACGGTCAAGTTAAGGCATTACTAGATGACAAAATCAAAGAGTTTAAACACATTCTTTTTTCGAATAAATAAAACTAGAAATTTTAGGTGAATTCCCTATTCTTTTAAAATATATCTTTGCTTTGGGGGGGGGGGGGGTGAAAACATTTTGGTGAATCAGAAAATTTCTTCATTGTCCACCATGAACGTTTTTCGAAGCCCGCCCCATCAAATACAGCAAAAATTGGTTGAAAATGAGTTGAAATTAAGACACTTTCTATCACACTGCTGGTATCTTGCCGACTTACAATAATAACATGAAATGTTTTTGAGTCTATCCCCCCCACACACGCACACACATCGCCCCACATATACCAACACCCCGTCGCGTCATAAAGCAAATTAAATAATTTATTTGGGAGTTAAGAAACGCAAAAAACATGATTAAGGTATTTGAAGAGCTAATTTTGAACAAGTTGACTCATCATTATATATTTTTTTTTCCAAAAATGTTCCGTTCAAGAACATTTTGGATGACCCCCTCCCTAAATAAAAAAAAAATAAAAAAATAAAAGAAATAAGAAAATAAAGAAAATTAATGGCCAGTTTTTGGGTATTTTTATTTATATATATTAGAAGCAAATATATTTTCATACTATATAGAATATAGTCAAAGGGCGACAAAATTACTTAACCATAACTTGAATAAGCTGTAGCCATGAGATTTTGGACTTCCAAATAACAAAACACGTATATATCATGTATAAAAGAGATAAAAATCAAATTATCTTTTCATATTAACCAATACATGTAATTCGTTTTGGATTGAAACGTCGTTTGAACGCCTTGAATAAGTTGTTTTATAGCAAATCTAAATTTTATCGAAACATTGTGACTACCTACAACATGCGTACTTTTCAAATTAAAATGATTAAGAAAAATATTGAAGATAAATTAAAGCAATTAACAAATAAACTGATTGATTCTTCGGCTCCCACAATATTCTCACGCGAGATTAATTATAGATGGATAGCCCTACTAAAATTTGTTCTATTTTTTTCTTTATTTCTTTTTAATTTGTCATATTTTATTCTAGGGTCATCTTATGTGTTTAAAGAAAAGCCTACTGAAATAGACCGAGAAAACTCCCGAATTAAATAATTAATATATAATTCAAGTACACTACCATTTCTAAATTATTTCTATAAGACGGCTTAGCTCTTGAATTCATTCCAAATTTTACTTTTCGCACCCTTCAATATAGATGCATTCTACGATTTTGGAGTTTGCGTTTGATGAGGTTTAAAATCATGAAAACTCCAACCGGTATTGATTTATTAAATAACTTTAAAATTAAAATATACATTGAAATTGGTAATGTATTATCACCGAGGGCAGAAAAGCTGAATAAGAGAACCTTCAATGTACCATCAAAAGATACGTTGTCATTTGCAAATATATAGAATTTCGAACAGTTTTTGTGACTGTGTATTTCAGTCTTACAAAGTGTCACAATTACTTAAAGCTGAAGGGGTTAAGCGAAATTCTTAGGGTTAAATTGACATCTGGAAAGTAGCCGCTGGGCAAAATGACCTAACAAACCTCCCGCTGTCGGACCTTTTTATAAGAAGGTTTCTGATTGGTCCGCCTAGTTTTCCGTTCTGTGACGTCATGCATACAGAAATTACCTATTCAATCAGCCAAGGGTAAGATAAGTAAAACGTTCGTAACCCTTGGCTCGATAAGATGGCTCGATGGCCGAATGGTGAGAATCCTTGACTCGTAATTGTGGATTCGAACCCTTCCGAATGTATGTAGGGTAGTTAGACAGGACTCTAAGCAGAAAATGCCCCAGTCCACGCAACTATAAAACTAGTTAAAATGGCTATATTACACAGTTTATCTCTAATGTGTATGGTAAAATGTAGACTTATTTACGACCACAATGTCAATAAATGAGCATGTCAACCATATACCGTGTTATCCTCGAGTTTTGAAAAAAAATATTCGAAATATATTTTTCCATCTTGTCGAGCCAAGGGTTACGAAGGTTTTACTTATCTTACGTACTATTCGGGAAGAAGCTATCGATTCGATACCCCTTGACTCGTGAAGATGGTATTTTTCTAGCTATATCCCTTTTATGATCTGATATTCAATCTTCTAGATTAAACATTTTTACGACCACAATGCAAATAAATGAGCATGTCAACCATATACCGTGTTATCCTCGAGTTTTGAAAAAAATATTCGAAATGTATTTTTTCATCTTGTCGAGCCAATGTTACGAACGTTTTACTTATCTTACGTACTATTCGAGAAGAAGCTATCGATTCGATACCCCTTGACCCGTGAAGATGGTATTTTTCTAGCTATATCCATTTTATGATCTGATATTCAATCTTCTAGATTAAAAATTGTCGAGCACAACTTCAGAAAATTGGAGAACACATGTCAATGATGCTCTTGCTATATGTGAACATGTAAAATGTTTTGTTGCTTATGCAAGCCGATTTAATTTTATTCTCTTTCTACAAAAGTGCGAATTTCTTATGGATACGTACGATTTGATTGTTATGGTACAGATGCATGTTTACGTGTTCTTAGCTTGATCTAGCTTTGAAATTACATGTTGAAAAAGGATTTGAAGAAATGAACAAAAACAGCATTTCTCCATTTGTCGGTAGCACACTGAGATTGCAACAGATTACTGGTTTCTTCGACAGTCCAACATTAAACCTACATTAGTTGAAAAAACATTGATTGCGTTAAAAATCAATCTATATCCTAGCTTTCAAAAGCTAGGTAAATTAACAAAAGCGTTCTTGTCTTTAAGTGGCTAATTTCACGAACGCGAGCTTGATATTTAAAATCGATTTTGTTGAAGACATTGAAACTGGCACTAAATAATCATATGAGTCATTGTCATTACAAGTAGACGGCGATGTCTTTTCCACACACATGTGAAGATCGATGTTTGCATTATGCACAAGGCAGCAATGATCTCACTAGATGTTACATAGTATCATTCAATGCATCTTGTGGGGAACCTCCTATAAACAACTGAGTTTATTAAAAGAGGTTCTACAACAATGGTATTATTTAAAAGATAAAGGCTTGGCATAGGCTTAATCCTAATATCAAGCATATTTTTTCGAAAACAAATAAAATTCCATTTGTTATAAGCGAAAATCCTATTTACCTCTCGTTTATCAAACGTAAAGATAAATCGGAATTGACGTCAACCATTGGGTTCTTTTGTAGCGAAACTATTACATTGTTCGTGGTTAGAATTATTTGGTCGATTCATCGATATTGGGTCATTAAATGAATTAAAAGAATCATATTTTATCTTAGATTTATCAGTATCGTATTAACATGCCTCAATCGTAAGAGACAAATAGTTTCAAAACGATGTGGCATAATTAAACACTCGTACTTTACCTTCATATATTACAGACAAATGTATAAAACCTAGATTTATTATCTCTTCGCATGATAAAACTATTACCTTTATCAATATTTTGAGTTTTTTATGATATATTGCATTCAAAACTGAACAACCGATAAAGCATGATAAACTAAATAAGGTCATAGAGCTATCTAAGTGTTACAATTTCAGCTTTTCAAAATCCTCATTTACAACTTGTTTGTCCCTCAAGAACAAAACTGATGCATCTTACCTCACTTATGTACTGTGTTTGTTTATAATCTTAGATTTAATCCAACCTTTATTTCTCAAAGAGTCACATTGGATCACCGATAATCAACTTTTGATAACTAAATCAGTTTAAATTACTTTAACAATCATCAAAGACCCCAAAACCTATTTTCTTTTGTATTTTGTTGCATAAATTACGAAGTTTGAGAAAAAAAGTTTGGTGTGCTAGTGATTGCAAACTTTGTACATGAAACGGCTTTTCAAGTTATATACCTGTTAATTATACGAATCCTAAAAAAGCTATATCAAAATGCGGCAAAACAAATAAGTCTTGAGGCACACGTGCATGTGCTACAAAGATTTTCTTACATCTGTTCTTTTTCTTACACAACAAGCCTTCGACATTCAATTTTTTTAATCTGAATATAACGATTCGCCGATCGATCTTCTATGTCTAGAACATAAGCAGATAATCACTGGTGCAAGGATCATCATGTCTCCTTCACTTACGCAACATTTTATAACACATGCAAAATTTTCCCGAAACTGACGGAGACGATGCGCCAAACAAATACCAGTGTCTTATGCCACTGATTTGTGGATTTCTTTTTGACACGACTTTTTTTTTAAATCAACAAGCTAAAATGCGAGAAATTTTAGCTCGCACATTGTTGTTATACTGTTTGCTTTATGAAGTTTTTGATCTATATATGTATGAATATTCCAAACAACACTTTTTCAGAAACCTAATTTTCTTATTCTGCTTGTTTGATTATTTAGCAGTTTTTATATTTAATAATGCATAACTTAAATTGAAAAAAAAGTTGAAGGAAAAAAAGGTGTTTATGAATATTTTGGTAGTTCATTGTGTTTGAAACACACACACCCCCGGAATATTGTGTTGAAAATTATGTAGTCAAAACAGGGTTATGTCCCCTGACTACAAATAGACTCTGCAATCCTAAAACCGTTTTTTGCTCGTGATTTTCCAAGGCAATCTTCACCTAATACATGCAGTTATCCTCCGTCGCAATTTCTTCCGTATGAAAGACGTGTAATTGAAGAAAACCTTACTCAGTTGACGCAATTTTAGTTGCCAAGGAAGAAGTGGTGACATTTTTGTTCTCTCAAGGATGGGAGTGTATTTAAACTTGCATTTGTTATTTTTCTCTTACTATATTCATCAAATACATATTCGAAAAGATACCTAAATGTTAGTATGGTCTGGTGAGAATAAAGCTGTACAACTGAAGACAGAGCAACGGCATCCTAAAGTACATCATGAGTATTGTAAAGCATGTTACAAGCACTTAGTAATGACTGTTGTGCTTTTGTCAGTTGCATTGTCAATCATATGGTTGTTTATGCCGTTTTTTTTTTTTTTTTTTTTTTTTTTTAATTTGACTTGTACATGTATATCCAGCTACCGTATTGGCTTTTGCTGTTATGGACGGTGCTGGTTTCAGTATGTGAATATTAGAAAAATGGACAGCTCTATCATCAAAAGGGACAGGTTACCTTATCATTCTGGTTATGAAATTTACTTCAAATACTTTACCAATGTTGGGTCATCTTAACCGTCCTAGTTTAGGATTTTCAAATGATCAAAAGGCGAAAGCAAGCAGTGTAGGCTGATATCAAACGACATATCGGTACAGACACATCTCAGTCTATACTGTCTTACCCATACTTTCTGTACAGCAGAAAAATGATGTGAGAAGGGATGCTGTTTCATTGCATCAAGCACAAAACATCATTTGAACCTGGTACTTATTAACTTGTTTAACCAATAGGTAAGTTTTTAACATAACATTAATTCCAATTATATTTATATATCAAGGTAGTCATTCGCAGTCTGTTTTTGAATTAAAAAGCGTTACTTGCATTTGAATGTTGCTGAAATGTTGTGAACTATTTTGTTTATTGGAGTATATTTCCCGCCAAATATTACGTAACCACCATAGCTCGTTGGGTGGTTAAAAGACCCTTGGGTGACACTCTTTTAAACATGTTATTATTTCTTGATCCAATGAAAAAACAAGACTTTATGGGCTTCGCTAATATTTTATGGTAACGTTTCCAAAAAAATAATTCTTATAAAATACGCAATTATTTTTATGCCGTTAACTCCTATCCGACATTCTTCAAACTTAGCCAAAGCCTATGTTTAACACGTCATTACATGCTATATACTTTCTTATACTCATATACTTTTTCTTGTTATTATCTTACAATCACAAGGGGGTGGTTGAATTGAAATGAGTTTATTTTTATTTAAGCTGTATTTAAAAAATTCGTATTTGCATGCAGAAAACAATTACAATATGAAGCTAAAGTCCGTTCGTCTTTTTAACTACTTTTTAGCGCACACAGACAAAAATACGACCACTACTACTATAAATAAAAATAATTAATCAACAACAACATTTGTTGCTTTACTGGCCACCTGTACCTTTGTGGAAGCTTTTGCAATGGAGAGATGTAAAAAACTAGGCCTAATCGAAACGTTGTTTTGTCGTCTGAAAGCTTGGAAAACATATTGTCAGTAGGGGATCAAAATCTCATGACTCCAGCTTTTTAAGCTGTAGTCACGAGGTTTTAAGCCCCCATTGACGAATAATGCTCAACGAGGTCTTAGACACACAAGTACAGGTTAAAATTCACTTTTATACATAAACAAAGTTTACTTTGCATCTCAGGTATCGCGAACTGTTTCAGCTGAAAGAAGTAGTTTACCGATTTTTTTTAAAAAAAAATATTCACCTAGTAGGAGCTTTGAAATAGGGACGAAAAAAAAAAGTATGAGAAAAAAATAACGCGACGGATATTTGAACTTGTATATGAATGATCAAGAGTGATACGCCTAATACGACTGAACTTTCACTTCTTCTTTTCTCTCACTGGTTAAATTGTGTATTTATAAATCTCCTAACGGTTAATAAAATTGTAATTCAGAGATCTTACGAAGATTTAAAGAATATGCACAGAGTCTCAGGCGAAATTAACCAAATATTATTGGAAAACATAGTTGACCTGTCACTCATTATTTTTTTCTTAACCTTTCTGTAATATCCGCGAGGACATTTTCGGAATTTTGCATCAGATAAAAAATGTAATTGTTATAATTGGGTCCGTAGCGTAGTGGTCTAAACCGTTCGGCATTTAATGTCGTCGAACTGACAAACCTGATTCGAATACGCACGCAGTCGTGCAAAGTAAGTTTATTTTCCAAATTGTTTCATCTTTCATTCTAATATTTCTTAATAAAGGGAAAATTTTATTGTTTCTTAAATTTCTAGATTATTATATTTTGTATTGACAGTTTTTTTTCTTTAACAAATATCTCATTTCTTTAATTTGCATGGAATCAATAAGCTGTTGGCACATATTCAGATGAGGTCATGACGTTTCGATCGTCAACATTGCATTTTTCTTTTTCTCTGGCGCAGTGACTGAACTAAATTATCTTTTGTTTATGCAATTTAATGCTACAGGTATAATCCTTTTTGTAAATGTCGCTTCTCGCGTTATTTTCTGATAATTCTTTTACGGAGTTCAGATAATATTCATTTCATTTTACTCAATAGAATATGATACAAAGATCGAGAAAAGAGGATTGTGACAAATTCATCCCGTACTTTTCTAAAACCAATCTTTGAGTTGAGCGTAGGCTACTGAGCAATAGGAAATCACCTCAGTGATGCAGAATATCAAACGGATCACCCACACAGAACCATGAACAAAATTATGTCAACATGTCAAAATTATGTCAACATGTCAAAATTACTGCAACATGTCTTCTTTTTACATTATTTGTTCATAAGATCTAAAAAGCCAGTAATATCGTTTTTAGAAAAAGAAAAGAGAAAAAAAGAAAAGACGAGAGGGAGTTTCGAACTTCGGTCCTCTGCATTGCAAGTCTCAGGCCTTACACCTGTAGCTATATCTGGTCACTGATAACAACAGGGTATATTTTGTTATTTGAGAGAAACATTCGCTTATTTTTAAACTATATAAGGAAGTGGGTTCTGCATATCAATGAAGGTCAATAGGAATATTAAATGAGTGACAGGTCAATAATGTTTAACAATACAATATTTATCGGGAATGAATGTAAATACCGACACAAACTTTTAAGGGACCACCATAGATCACTCACTCATTTAAATGTTTTCTACAACCTACCCCCCCCCCGCCCCCTATCTATAGGTCTGATAAATTGTTGTATGTCTATTTGTAAACATACTTGTTTTATCTTTTCATGGGGGATGGGGGCACCGTGGAGAAGATGGTTTAATGTGAAAACAACTTTTGTTTATTACATTGATACAGTCAGAAACATCGTGTAATTGACAAAAAATAAGTTTGAAATGATTTTGAAATTATATTGAATGATTGTGTGGAGCGAGATATGAATGAAAGTTAATGGAGATAATAAATAGAGGATAATCGTTTGTTTAAGTGTAAGATCGATTTATATTTCATTGAGTGAACAACAAAAGCTATATTTTCACGAGTGGCAGAGCCACGAGTGAAAATATATCTTTTGTTTTTCACGAAATGAAATATTAATCGATCTTACTCGAAAAACAAACGATTATTCTATTTCTTTAATGCAAAAATGAGACAAAATGTGAAATTTCTAGGACATATTTTCGTAAAGCGCGTCATTTTGCGCGTGATTGCTATGCAACGTTCATTGTGACGTCACGTATTTCGCCCCGCATAGATGACGTCAGATAGGATGAAATGCACAAACGCAGGGTTTAAGATTTTGATAATTTCACTGCTTTTGCGGTGAGTTTATCAAGTGATAATCTACCGTTATTTCTCGATAAACCACCGGAAAGCATTAAAGAAATATCGGTAGTTTCGTCCAAATTCGACATTTTATCGACATTTTATTACATCACTTTAAAAGATATACGCACGTTTCTAAACAGAGATTTGTATGTTTCCAAAGGCGCTTCCAACTCTGAACTGTTTTCAGGATCCCATAGCAATGCGAACAGTTTTCAAACTATACCCCGCTTTGCAGGTGCACTTGCGTGCAAAGCGGGGTATAATTAGAAAACTGTTTGCACTCTTTTGTCATCCATAACGCAGGGCAGCATCATCTAATAAAAACAAAGAATAGTTTGTAAGCTTTGAATGTAGTTGTGAAGCAGTATAAGCGATTCAAGGGGGCTATTTCGAATGGTTTTGGACTGTTTCTGAATGGTTTTATTAAGTGTATGGAATGAAGTATTGAGTGTTAAGTGAATGATTTAAAATGGTTAAGAATGGGTTGAGTGTCAATTTCAGGATTTAACCAACTGTTGATACTTAGAGGATATTGAATGAGTGGTCAATGTAGACCGAATTTACTTAACGTTCTTTTTTTTATCTCTTATCAGATAAAAACTATGCTGTGCTTCGTGTAATATCAAAAGTATTCAACGGGGTTATCTCACTCACGCAGCGTATGTCATATAACATGTATAATTATAAATAGTTAAATAGTAGTTTTGAAACGAAGCTTTTATTTTGAATTTCAGAGTGTCCTATTATTGACCATTGCCAGCACCGACATTGTACATTACCGAGCAACAACATGTGCATTAGGTGTGTTGACGATAATGTTTACTTCAAACGCACATACAAAGACACAACATGTGAAAGTAAGTTTTCTTTATCTGAAGCTCAAGCAAGTGTAACGAGTTAATTTTTGTTGCATATCTGTCTTAGTAAGCAATATGACATTATCCATTTTAAGCTCTTATCTTCCATATAATATACTGAACCGCATTGAAAACTGACCACCTTCTATTATGTAAACAAAATAATAAACGTACAGAAAAGCGTTATTGAATGTCTTGAACAATAGTTTGTAAATATAAATCTTAAACGTGGATATCCCCAACTGTATGTTCAGTTCATATTAAAACTGTCGTGTATACCCTACATGCTTCCATTGGGTAAGGACGAACGTAAAGTATGCTGTGAGTTATATATTAGTTCACAACATCGTGAAATTAACCAGGTGAATGATTTTGGAATGATTTTTAAACGAAATCGAATGAGCGCGATGGGTGCGTTTTGAGTGAAATTAATGGGGGGCAATCCAATATCGTATACTTAGTTCCAAAAGAAAGTGTGCACTTTGGAATTTTGAATATCTCTGATATTACACAATCTATCGTCATGAAACGTCGCATGACTATCCCAAAAAGTATGTGCAAACGATATTTGAAAACAATATTCGCGCGATGAGCAAACATTTTCTGCTGAATTGATACATTTGATTTTGCATATTTTGCATGTACATCACACGTTAGACGAATAATTGGTCTGAAAATGTATTCAGTTGAATCTTTGCAGCTTTCCAAAGTATAAAATCACATCTCCTGTACGATTTTGATTGATGCTACAGCGTGGTTTGACTACAAATAAACGTCGTTGAACAAAATCGAACCTTGTCAAATTTAGGACGTCATTAAAATTAATTTAGCATACATGTTCCAATAGAAATTGAGGTCATCATTTTTGTAAGGCCTTTAATAAGCAAATCAAGATGTCATAAAACGCCATATCACCATTCAATGCCAAGTTACTGGCATAACAACGTAGAAATCTCTAACGTTGACGTACACATAACGTCTGCATAAAAAATATGACTTTGGTTTTGGGAATACCTAGGAATTGCTTCTAAAACTCTATAATGCAACATCAACACATAACTCTTACCAAAGAAAAAGTTGTAAGGAGGTCAAATATCAAAACTTTAAGTTCTGCCTGCGCGTACGCAGCATGGGATACTTTATCCCAAACTGATTTGACTTTTAATTTCAAAAGGTCTTGAGTAAGGTATGGTATCAAATTTACTCGGATAATTTTCCTCCTACTGTTTAAAAATCAGGAGAAATCCAAAAAGTGAAAGTGCACACTTTCTTATGGAACTCAGTATATATCTTGTTTAGG
The DNA here is from genome assembly GCA_948146395.1 of Fragum whitleyi. Taxonomy (NCBI): domain Eukaryota; kingdom Metazoa; phylum Mollusca; class Bivalvia; order Cardiida; family Cardiidae; genus Fragum; species Fragum whitleyi. The sequence goes on along the minus strand of OX411543.1, from coordinate 9,467,315 downwards.
ATGAACAAAATGAGCGATTTCTATTACCTCCCTTTAGTGAAATATGCATACAAGCTACCATTACATTCAAGAATCAATCAGACAATTTCATTTTTGTCAGTGAAATCGGCATTTTTTCTAGCTTTATTTATTTTGAGTGTGGTTTTTGATGTAACCTTTTTTAGTCATTTGGAAGCGGTTGTGAATGGTTTTACAAGTGTTTGGAATGAATGAAGCGCCGAGTGAGCGATTAAGAATGGTTTTGATTGTGATGAATGTAAATTACTTGATGTTACTAACTGTATAGATCGATTGTTCGTAAATGCTCGCAAAATCCTATGTCGAACGTGCATGCCCGGGTCTCTTAGGAAAGCAATTTTATCAATCGCATTAGTAAGACCATGAACTTGTCTATACCAGAAACAAACAAACGAACAAAAAAAGCCTTTTATAATTTCATGCATCTGTGCGCGAAAAGGCAATAAAGACATGACGTTGCCATAGCTATCATGTGTACAACTTGGCTTAGAAAAACTACAAGTGCAGTGTATTTTTCTGAACAAGCAGCCCAACAGCCTTGAATTGGCATGGATGATCAGCTCATAGGCCTAAATAAAAATAGCTGAAATCACAACTGTTTGGCCACCAGGTGCGGAGCACCAGGGGGGAGGGGGTAGTACTTTGGGTAAATCTTGTAATCTTTAACCTTCTTCTTCTTCTGAACAAGCAGCCCTACAGCCCTAAAATTTTGCATGGATGATCACCTCATAGACCTTTATAAAATAGCTAAAATCATGACTGTAGATTCACCAGGTGCGTAGTACCAGGGGAGAGGGGGTAGTACTTTGGGTAAATTTTGTAATCTTTAACCTTCTTCTTCTTCTGAACTTGAAGGCCTACAGCCTCAAAATTTTGCATGGATGATCACTTTATAGACCTGAATAAAAATAGCTAAAATCTTATCTGTAGGGCTATCAGGTGTGGAGCACCAGGGGGAGGGGGTAGTATTTTGATGAAAATTTTGTAATCTTTAACCTTTTTCTTCTTCTGAAACAGGAGTCCTACCGATTTGAATATTGGCATGGATGATCAGCATATGGACCTTTATAAAAATAGCTAAAATCATGACTGTAGATTCACCAGGTGCGGAGCACCAAGGGGGAGAGGATAGTACTTTTGTGAAAATTGTGTAACTTTAATCTTCATCTTCTAATGAACCAGGAGCCCTACAGACTTCAATATTGACATGGATGATAAGCATATGAATCTAAAATAAAATAGCTAAAATCATGATGTAGGGCCACCAGATACGGAGCATTAGGGGGCAGGGGGTAGTACTTTGGATCAATTTTGAAATCTTTAACCTTATTGTTCTCCTGGATAAGGAACTCTACAGAGTTGAAAATTGTCATGGGTGATCAATATATTGACATTAATAAAAATAGCTAAAATCATGACTGTAGGGTCACCAGGTGCTGAGTGTCTTGGGGAGGGGGTAGTACTTTGGATCATTTTTGAAATCTTTAAACTTCTTCTAATGAACTAGGAGACCTACAGAATTGAATATTGTTATGGATGATCAGCATATGGACATTAATTGAATTAGCTAAAATTATGACTGTAGATTCACCAGGTGCAGAGCATCTTGGGGGAGTGCTTTGTTGAGAATTTTGAATCCCTACAGCCTTTATAATTATTTAACATGGATTGATTAACTCATTAAAGAAAACTTTAAAAGTCTCAGACTCAGCCTGTTTATCTGGCATAGATTAGCTGATCACAGACCTTTTATGAAAAAAGCCTAAATAAATAATGACCAGGGGAGGAGCAGAGGGGGGGAGGATTATTTCAAATGTTATCTGATTGAATAAGTGAAAATCTCTTCTTCTGTGGTTGCATGGACATACCTAGGTAATGAAGCTTCTTTCTCAGGTGAGCGACCCAGGGCCAACGGCCCTCTTGTTTTACAGACTTTGCAATTTTGATATAAATAACAAGCACAAGGCTACAATTCGTTTTATCCCTACTTAGAGACATTTTTCTTAAACAAATTATGTACGGCACTACCTCGCCTTTGATAATTATCACCTAGGTTGGCAATTGAAACGGAGCGCTCGAAAAAAACACCAAAAACTCTATTTCAATTGACTGGAGGATGTAAGGCACTTCAAGCTAAAATGTCCACTTTATGCTGATTTAGGACGGCTATGTGTTATTTTTTTTAGGAAATTCTTAGTATTGAAAATCTTTTAAGAATGACAAAGAAAAAAAAATGATGTACCTAAATGATTAACAGAACATGTATTTATTTTAAAGAGTTTTGATATATAAAAAAAAAAACTTTATTAATGAGAGGAGCATTTTCAATTGGTCGGAGTTGTGTTAAAATGAGGTACATAATGAAATATTAGCCATTTAACCAGTCTAATTATTCTACCATTGACTTTTTAGAAATTGTATTGGATTTGTATGTTGCTTGTTGATTGTTGGGCAATTAGCCATTTTTTCCTGAATAAAGATAAGCATGTATATAATTTGGGTTCTTTCAAGCTTGTCAGACTTTGAATTAATTTTAATGCCAGACAAGGGATATACTACATGTAGGTATGTCCTTAACAGAGTATTGTTTCAATATCTTCAGTAAAACACCGATGGTAGCTGTAATGTAAAGTGATAATTGGAATGAAAAACAAATTTAATTTAATTAGTTTTACACAATCACAGGACTGTGTGCGTGGAACAATCACCACTGTTGGCCTGGTACTTGTGGCGTAGACGGACTGACAAAAAACTGTAAATGTAGCGATGGATTCAAACTTATAACTACCGATAACGAGACATCTTGTCAACCGATGAAGGATCCAGAAATAGAAACATGTCTGACGACCTTCGTTGGTCCTAATGGAGAGAAAAAACAATCTTCCAGTAGAAATTCGTCGACGGCGTGCAACAGTTTACAGGATGTTTATGGCAACTTTCAAGTGCAGAATATTACATACGACTTCCTAACGGAGCTGACGATTAATATGCCAAACATAATAAAGCCGAAACGAATAAAAGAGTTCAATTTTGGGATAACTGATACAACGATCGTTTTAAAAAAGAATATTAAATCTGGTGAGTAGTTTTCCCTAAACTTTTTAAGACATGGAAAAAATTAAAGAGAATAAATGGTAAAAAACTTCATGGAATTGCACTCATCTAAATTAAAATCGTTCTAAATTGCTCACTCATCGCTTTATTCATTAATTCTAAACGATCACTCAAACCATTCAAAAACGCTCCAAAATGACTTAAAGATCAACAACAACATTCAAAATACTTGTAATTATGGCCCGAAAAAAATCACAATTTCACTGAATCAATTAAAATTCTAATTCTCTGATTAGTTTTTGGAGTAATAAAAATTATTTAAAGAACGTAAATGCGTACCTTTTTAAAGGGAGTTAATAAATATCGCTAATTTTGATCAACCTGAACAAATTTAGCGATATTGGATAACCATCTGTAAATTTCACTTAAAACTCACTCATCGCACTCATTCAATTTCACTCTAAAATCATTTCAAAATCATTCGTCTTGTAAATTTCACGATGTTGTTAACTGTAAATACAACAGTTTTACTTGAGGTGGGTTTTGAAATCAATCTTTTAATCATTGGATTTAATTTTTTTAATTGGTTTTACCATTTTACTACAGTTGAATGGAATTTACGCAGATGCAAATAATCCTATGTACATATACATTTCGATGGATATAAATCCTTTCTACTGATCTTTAATCCAAGACCGCGTCTCCATGTGTCTAGAAGTGTACGGAACGATGAATTACCTTGCCTAGTTAATTACTAATTTGTATAGGGGTCAATTAATACTGACTGACATTTAAGGTGTTAAATTGTGTAAAACAGAAAATAGTTGTCGAACAAAATTTGAATAACTACACTGAACCACTAAAGAAACGCCACATTGTCTACACCCAAAGAAAAAAGTGAAAATGAAGAGACATATTGTACTCGTGGTGACATTAAATTCGAATGGTCTACGAGATACAATAACATTTTGGTACAAGTTTTGCGCGAACTTTTAAATGGGTTGTGCAAATATAAGGTAATCCGTCCATTTTAAGGAAATAATTTAGTATCTCTACTTTACCGGAATATTTTTTCAGCGAATGTTGTTCACACTGACTACCAACATTCGGAACACCACTTTGCCCATCTCACGATCAACCTCGGGTGTACATAGACGGACGGAAAAACCTTGGAAAAACTCTATGACGTCGGTAAAAATGGCGTTAGCCCTCGAAATTTTTCGACGTCGTCAACACTACTAGTTTAAGTCACTGACGTATAATCATTGTATCCTTATATAAATATATTTAGATTCCCAAATAACGGCCGATAAATCTGAACTTTTTGAGATTGATTCGTCAAGACGAATCGTTCCCAAAAAATAATATCTTTCTAGCCGTTTATTACTGTAATAATATAAATCTAAAGATAGGGCAGGTTGTTTTGCGCTAGTTTCTCTTATACTGTATCCGTTTAACAAAATGCTCAATTTTGTTACATTCCCATCCGCCTTATATACATCCGAAGTCTTATTCAGACATGATTAAATATTTTGTTTTCGCGCTGTATTTAAATGACCGATTAGAAGTTGAAAATTCTACCATAGCACAAACGCAACTAGAGACAACCCCGCAAACCACTAATTTAGTTTAAGAAAGTTAAGTTTCGCCATACCACTCCTGGGGCTTATCTTTGTCCCTTGACATTGATCAAGCATCACCGATATCTTAATCATTGCTCAATTATGTGATGAAATCAAAATGGATAAGAACTATGCATTGGATGCTTACAAATAACCATATTTATTTAAGATATTCTTTATAAAATATTGTCTTAGTAATGTTTTTATTGTAGTTCATTATATATGTCAAGAGATAAACATATAGAGGATATTGAATGAGTTGTCATTGATTCCTAAATTTATTAAACGAGTCATCTATAAACAGATAAAAACGAGGCTGAGCACACATTTTATATTCTGTTTATAATATGACCCGAATTTTAGCGAAAAATCGTCAAAATTTTTGAAATTTAACGTTTCAATTTTCCGCGAAACTTATAACGCCGTTTAAAAATGACGTCACAAAACATAAATTATGACGTCATTTTCGCGGTTACAAAATAACGTTGCTATTCGCTCTGAGCTTATTTGCATAGTTATTCCACTAGTGTAATAACACCCGTGTAATATCAAAAATATTCAACGGGGTTATTTCACTCCGGCGACGTAGGTCATATTATAATCAAGTTTATTTCACATTTTCATTGGAGGATATCAATGATGATTATGGTCTGTACTGATACAGTTAACAACATCGTGAAAATGACAAGGTGAATGATTTAGGAATGATATAGGAATGAAAATGCATGAGTGTGAGTAGCGAGTTTTGAGTGATTTTAATGGGAGGTAATCCTTTATTGCAAATTTTGTTCAGGATGAACAAAATTTGCGATATTGATTACATCCTTTTAATAAAAAATGCATTCAAGTTCTATACATAGCTTCCTATTTCTTCAAGAACCTATGAGACGCTAACAAGTTGAATTATGTCGGTGAAATCGCGATTTTTCTCTATCAAACTATTTTGAATGACCTTTTTAATTCAATATTTTTCAAATGGTTTGAGCGTAATTGAATGATTTGAGTGAGTGTTTGGAATGAATGGTTGGAGCGCTGAGTGACCGATTTAGAATGGTTTTGATTGAAATGAATGTCAATTTCACGATGTTTTTAACTGTATGAGACATTATTTCTTATCAAAATGCACGGAATGCAATTATAGAAATTTATAGAAAAACTATACGCTTCATGTTAATGTGTTCCTTTTATACAGACTTCTATAATATTTCCTTGAGAGAAATACCAGGATTCCATTGTTAGTTGCTTCAGCCGCCGCGATATTACTGAAAGATTGTTGAAAGCGGCATAAACCCAATTCAAACAAACAAAGTAAACCAAAACAACTAAAGCATTTATAAATTAGTATTAAATTCCATCTGTTTTCAATAGTATCATTTTGTCATGGAGGTTAATATGTGTGTACATATTTTTGACGTAATATATGGAAAACCCGGTTCATTTTCATGTATTACTTACACAAAATTTCATTTTCCTTTCATCTTCAAACTTTCAGACAGAGAGCATCAAATCAAGACAATCAAACTTCTCCAAGACATCTCAAATGGAACACTCGCTAGACGAACCTTTTCTTCCAATGAAACAATTTCAAATCAAAGTTCATTTAATCTTACAAACGGGGAATGGTAAATATAATTCTAAGAATCGATTATAATCTTTCGTTGAAGACTTCTGAATTTAAATATCATAGTAAGTACAAGAGGACCATGATGGTCCTAGATCGCTCACCTGACTCTCTTTGATCACTTTGACATCACATCAAGTAAAACGGCAGATGTCATAAAGAAGATAATTTCTAGATAAAACCAAGTTTCACTAAGTTTGGGCCATATTTGTGGCCATTAGAGTTATTTCAAGTAAATTATCATAAAGACTCCTTTTCCTGTGAAATGGCATGAATCCTTCTCGTTTTCGACAGAGTTCATTCTTGTGACCTGGCAAACATTTTGACCAACTTTCATGACGATTGGACCATATTTGTTGCTTCTAGAGCTCTTAAAAGAAAATTGTCATTAAGTCCCCTTTTCCCGTGAAATGGCACGGATCCTTCCCAATTTCAAAAGAGTTCATCCTCATGACCTAACAAACATTCTGACTAAGTTTTGTGATGATTGGACCATATTTGTGGCTACTGGAGTGTAAGCAAAAAAAATGTCATTAAGGCCCCTTTTCCAATGATATGGCACGGATCCTTTCCATTTACAAAAGAGTTCATCCTCATGATCTAACAAACATTCTGACCAAGTTTCATAATAATTGGACCATATTTGTGGCTTCTAGAGTATAAACAAAAAAAATGTCATTAAGGCCCCTTTTCCCGTGATATGGCATGGATCCTTCCCATTTTAAATAGGGTTCATCTTTGTGACCTAACAAACATTCTGACCAAGTTTCATGAAGATTGGGCCATATTTTTGGCCACTAGAGTGTTAACAAGAAAATTGTCATTAAGGCCCCTTTTCCCTTGATATGGCATGGATCCGTCTAATTTTCAATAGGGTTCATCCTTGTGACCTTACCAACATTCTGACTAAGTTTCATGAAGATTGTGCCATATTTGTGGCCTCTAGAGTGTAAACAAGAAAATTGTCTTGAAGGCCCCTTTTCCCGTGATATGGCACAGATCCTTTCCATTTTCAATAGGGTTCATCCTTGTGACCTGAACAACATTCTGACCAAGTTTCATGAAGATTGGATCATATTTGTGGCCTCTAGAGTGTAAACACTTAAATTGTTGACGACGGACGACGGACGACGCACGACGGACGACGGACGACGGACGACGGACATTCAATGATCACAAAAGCTCACCTTGAGCACGATGTGCTCAGGTGAGCTAAAAATGTAACAATCCGACGGATACCACAGATAGAGTCCACAATGTTCATTTAATTTGCTCATGGACTGTTCCTTTCGAAAAAAGATCAGGGCCCGAGGTTATAAAACTTTTCTCGGGCTCAGGCTCAATTTTCTCAAATTTTAGATTGAAATCAATGTATGGAAATAAAATATAATATTAATAAGTTGTTATTTTTAACAACTTATTTATATCATCGTTTATGTTTATTTATTTAAAAAAGTAATAAACCAGAATAATGGCTTTAATTTCAAATTGAAATTTGAGAAAATGGAGTTTGAGCCAGAGAAAAGTTTTATAACCTCGGGCCCAGGTCTGTTGAGGAGAGGGACCATTTTTTAATTTAAATATCACAGTTTAAATCTGATTTGTTTCAATTTTCTCAGAATGATTTTTGAAACTAACAGATCACTACTTTGAAATATGGGTTTGGTCCGTCAATTATCACAGGAAAATTGGTCTTAGGGAAATCTTATTTAAAAAGTTGCATTAAACCAAATTAAAAAATCAAAGTAATGAAAGTATTGAAAGCTAGCAAAGTATCGATATTTTTGTAATCTTCCTTTTAAAAAAAATATAATGATACAAAATCAGGGGTAAAATAAAGCGATCGGTTAAAAAACATACTTTCGAATAAGTTATTATTTGAATATAGTTCATTCAAGTGACCATACAATGTAGTGTGCATAGTGAAAATTCTGGTCAAGCTAATTCATTACTTTGCACGCATGTGACATTCTTGGAAATCAACATTCAAATACGCTGTATAACCGTGAGTGTGAAATATTTCTCCCGAATTTTCTCTCCTTTTTTCTGTTCAAATGTTTTCATTTTCTTATTGAGTCCCCTTTCTGACATAATAAGTATTTTGGTCATTGTTCATCACGGGTGAGCAAAATTTTCATGTCCCTACGTTTGTATTTTCAGATGAACTTTACTCTTTCAGATGGTTTTGTTATTTTGTCTAACAAACTGAACAAGTTTCATCATAAATGCGCTCAATGTATGGTCCTTAGAATGTAAACAAAGAAAGTGTCAACAAGTATCCTTTCCTCGTGTTTTCATACGGAATATTTCAAAATTTTAATTCATACGATTCGTCTCCATGACCTTACAAACATTACAATCCAATATTCATGAATTGTCGCCCCTATGATATAAACACTAAAGAAAGTTGATTAAGAACGACGTACGAGGGATATCTAATTATGACACAGCTCACCATAATGAAGCCCGATTTTACCTAACGAGCTTAATAAACTATGAAGGGGCCGAAACTGCAGACTAACAGTGCTCTCAATAAGGGTCAAAATAAGGATTTTTTTGTAATTCCATTATGGAAAAATTCAGGATTTTTTTTACAAAGTAAGGATTTTTAAACCCACCCCACACACATTTTTATTTTCCTGCACACTTTTAAATGCTTGATTCCTTATTAAAAATAAATAATAATAAATAATAATTTTGCCCTCAAAGTCCGTCATTCTTGATAATTCTTTAAGAATAAACGACTTCCAAGCGTTAAAACTTCTAGCTTTAACTTTAAGCTGTAGGTACGAGCCTTGGTTGCAAAATCACCTTTTATTTCTTTCATTAAATAAATTATGGCAACTGATATGAAAAACTGTAGGGTTTCTATTTTGAATCGGTCCTTAGATATATCTTGCACGTCAGGCCTATGAAATGCAGCTTACTGAAATTTTAGTTAAGATTTTTTGGAATCCGGCGATATTACGGAAAATGGTGATTGATGCAGCTTTAATGTAACCGCACTGTCGTTACAAGGGTGACGAACGTACTAGGTAGTGTGCAAGTAAATGTTCTAAACCTAATTAAAATGACGTAGAATTAACCGAATAATAAAAGACAAAAAAATCATTTCAAAACCCTCGTCAGACATGTTGCTTCAGACACTTTATATGACCCCATGTTGTCTGAAAATGCCGTTTATAAACGAGTTTAGTCGATTGACCCTCGGAAATGTTTACCGGTAGCGTCTTTTTTCACTTAGGATAAAAAACCCGTAGTTATATTTTCGACTTTTTCGAAATTGTATCTGTCAGAGCTGTATAAATTACGTTTAAATTACGTTTGAATAATTCCCTGATTTGAATTTCGTTTGTTTACCAATCAAAGGTATTCCTAGCCATCTACATCCGAAAAGGAAGGTAATGACAGAAGCGGCAATAATGCGTCGCTAACCTGACAAGGTTACGTAATCATTTAGCTACAGTGTATTATCCCGCGCGTTACGCATGACTTGTTTTTGTCAGCTATGATATGTATGTTCGCCTTGATTATCGATTTTTTGCACGTGTGGACTTACTTTAAATCCTTCATTAGGTAAATTCTTAAAACGTCCGGGGAAAATAACAGGTCGTTTTCCTTGAATCGGTTTAACATTACGGGAGAACTACTTTTTAATGCGAAAGCATTCATGTTTTTAGTAGTTAAGCCGCCGAGGGCAGTTTGAGGCTTCTTCAAAAGTTTGTATGCTAACTTAAGCAAGCAAAACTGACGCTATGCTAGCTGAAAATAGTTGTTTCAAATATGGGCTTGGTCCGTCATGCTTCAAGGGAAACAGAACCCGCGGATATTTGATGAAGATATCCTCATTATCGTGATAGTTTTTGTCTTATTGCCGCCAAACTTTCACAGAATGTACCAATATAAGGATAGTTTTTTTAAATACTTTTTGTACTTAAAGCCTTGTTTACATTTTGCATTTGCCGCCGTACGACATCGCACCCTACGATTTTTTGTATGATATTTTTGAAATCGTACAATTTTATTTTCAAAATAATGTGGTGTCCGCACAGTTTTTTTCAAACTGTCAAAAGATTCATTGAGGTGCCCGTTTGGCACTCTAAATGCATTCGCCCGATTCCAACACAATGACCGTGCGGTAAGTCAACTAGATACTCTTTAAACCGTACGGCCGCCCTGCAGACATAGTACTGTGTTCGCTCGGGGACCGTAGGAAGATGCGGTATAGATAATGCGGCGTTCTTGCGATGCATTTACGACATTTCTACGCCGCCACCATAGCGCAGTTGGTTCGGCACCAGACTTCCAATTTGGAAGTCGTGGTGGGTCGATCCCCTTTCCGACGTTTGTCTCTCACCAATGGGTTGATATAATCGTAAACCTTTTCTGAGATAGCAGTCGGATGCTAGGAAAAGGTGTAATGGTAGTACAGGTGAAAGAAATACCAGGAATCCATTGTAAGGTGCTTCGGCTGCCGCGATATAACTGCGAAATTCCTGAAAGCGGCGTAAAACCCATTTTAACAAACAAACAAACGGCATTTCCACGGGCTACGCCCTCCTTGAGGTTTAGCGGTTTTTTTTAAATGTGTATAACTATTTTTATACAAAATCGTAAAAGTCTACGGAATCCGTTAAACAGTGCGATAATCACACGGACTCCGTAGGCCGCCGCTAGGATACTACGCGATTTTCGGGTAACGGCGAGTAACGGGAACCGTAAGGGCACTGTAAGCCAGATATAAGCTAGGCTTTATAGATCCAATGTACGTATAAAATAACAATTGCTACAAAAGGAAAATGCCAGGCTTTGATTGGCAAATTACTGTGGCAAATTGGTCTTAGCATCCAGGGTAATTGGTAAAAATAAACATCACACTAAAGCCTAGAATACATTTACCATGGTCGCCGTGTGATATCACAGCCTGCGATTTCTTAAATTATATTTATGAAATCATCCTATTTTCATTTTTTGTTCACAAAATCGTGCGGTGTCCGAACAGGTTTTCTAAAAGCTCTCACAACAATCATTGAGGTACCGATCCAGCGATCGCAAGGTAATCTTTTGATCACCGCATGGAGACCGTGCGATATGTCAACTATATACACTGTAGACAGTGCGGCTGCCGTTCGATCAACGTGCGGTCCACGCACAGGGACTGTAGGATAATACGTTTAGCCTAGTTTACATTTGCCACGGCCGCCGTACGATATCGTAGCCTGCGATTTCATGTATGATATATTTAACATCTTACGATTCAGTGGCCGGGCGATGTCCATGCGGCGATCGTGCAATACATCTAGGACGTGTCTACAGGCTACGGTCTCCTTACGGTCTTGCGATTTCTTAAAACTTGTTTAGCTATTTTTTGCATTATTGCAAGTGTCTATGGCACCCGTAAAACCGGGTGATAATCCCTCATCGCCCTTATTTGGCGTCAAAATTCTCTAACAATCTCTGCAGAGGGTCATGCAAGGACAATTTCTTCTAGATTGATTAAATCCGCCCAGCGGTTTAGGATGGTTAAAACAAAAAAGTTTAAGCACTGACGGACTAACGCACGTCTGACACAGTGCCATGACATAAGACTGCTGTCCTTCAGCCAGTGGAGTTAAAATTCATGTTTTTGTGATAGAGTCTGTGTTTTAAACGAATCTTGCGTGGAAAGAATGTGCCAAATCAGAATGATAGTTCCTCTTCAAAACGGGTCACGATTCTCAAGAATCAATGCAGTGGGATCCTTGAGTAAAATTGAGAAAAAAATATCCCTGCTCTTGAGGTTTGACTGCCTTTACAGATGATTTTCCTTACATGCTTAAACTATTATATGATTATATCTTGTTTCATGCTTTCCAAGGGATGGAGTAGAGTGTCTCATTCCCCCATTCGCCTCTTGGTATTGGAACATTATTACTTATTCCATTTTTTGTTGAATGACTAATTTCAAAAATTGTTTAACATTGTTCACTCGCGTATTTACTGGCCAATCCACACTATCGCATTGTGCTCTTTTGTAAATAAGATACGTTTTTATGCTGAGATAATCCATGAAAATTTAGCCGAATTTATCTTCAGATCAGCTTATGACTTGGAGGGAGAGCACACACAGTCAAAGGTTTCAACCGAGACGAAATTCTTTACATGCCGTATGGTTCCTTTCTCAAAAATTTGCTTTTAATAAACACTTGAACTGTTTTAAGTCCCGAAGTAAGAAAATAATTGTATTTTTTCTATTGTAGGCTTTGTGTTTACTACGAGAGTCTTGGGGGAGGTTATCTTACAGCCATTGATACAAATTTGACAAATCACGTAGAACTTAGCCCTACACCGTATCAGAAAACGGGAAAACACAAGCGAATCTGCTACAGATATGATAACTCACCTCCGGAGCACTGCAAGGCTATAAATAGTTGTACCGATAAAGACCCTCTTATTATAACAGAGCGGGTGACTAGATCAAACACAGTTGCTTTGTCTTTTAATGGATGGATTGATCCTGTCCCTCCTTCAGGCGGCTTGGACCGAGCTTCATCTATTGAGTCATTTCAGATTTCGCTTCACGAGACAGTAACATCAAAAGATATTGTTCAAATCGACTCGTCAAGTATATTTACAAAGAAATTAAACGCATCTTCTTTCTCAATGACGTTCAGCCTGAACTCGACAAAGCCAAACCTTTACTGTATAATTCTCGAAGTAAAAGATGTCGCTGACAATGTGAGGCAATGTAGGCGTTTCTTCTTGTATGATAACTCTTCATATGTTGATATCAGGAAAGATAGGTCTTTAGTTGTCACTTCAGCCGCAAGCAACACTAACTACACATGGCAAACACACCACAATGCTATTTGCCTTAGCTGGAAAGACCGTTTTTACAATCAGTTCAATATAGACAACCCTGTTTTGAATCCAATCGAGGCAGATAGCATTGGATTGATTTCCGGTAAATACGATCAAATTGATGGCACACTTCCTGTTAACGGCACGGAAAACGTGTATGGCATTGTTGATTTCAAATTTTATTGGAACGTTAATAACAGCACTTACTCCGAATCTCATGATATACCGAACTTAAAGAGCCAAAGTCTTTGTAGGGATTTTAATTTAAAAGACGGACAAGCATATCATTTAAAGATAAAAGCGACAGACATTTCAAATAACAGCATGGAAGATACGGTTATTTTGAACATCGACCGAACAGTTCCACACATAAAGAATATTTGGCTTCAAAAAGACGGGCACAGACGTTTATTTGTTCACGACAGTAAAGACCTGACTAAAATGAACTTATACTTCGAGGCACTGGATCAACATAGCGGCATTTTGAATGTCAAGTGGGCCTTCGGAACATCCGACTCATCGAGTGATTTAATCACAGGTATTCTTACGCCAACAGTGTCAAACAAGGTACGAAACACAATTTTATTCAAACTTATTTAAGCAAGGTAAGTATGCCCACTAGTCCTTGAGTAATAGTTAACATTTTATTTCACAATAAACAGCTACGAATCTAGTGAAATTGAAAAGGTGAATGATTGCTTTAAATGTTTTGGAATGAAATTTGAATTAGTGTTATTTCAGATAAATTTAAGGGAGGTCGAGAATATATCTACTTTCGTCCAAATGGTACGAAACTATCGATATTTCTACCCATCCTTTAATACTATAAACGCAATTTTCTGTTTTCTCTAAGAGAAATCCGGCAATACTTACCAGCCAATAAAAATCGTAAAGTAATTTGATCGATTTGAAGGAAATTTAATTTAGAATGGTTTTCATGTACGTAAATGTCAATTTTGCGATGTCACGAACTGTGTTAAATGGGTCCCTTATGGCTTATAATAATGTTCTTTTCGTATTCCCATTCACAACTTTTAATTAATTTACTTCAATTACATTTCAGAGGACCATGTAATGGCGTTTAACAATTGCATCTATTTATTTCAGAATACCTGTGAAAATTTCCCAAACCCTTGTTACTGCCCTGACATAGGTAATTGCGAAGAATATGGCTACGTAATTCCTCTAAACAAGCTCAAAGCGATTGATAGAGATCATGGAAATCATAACAGAAATTACTACTTTAGTATTAAAGCCACAAACAAAGCTCAACTGTCAAACATTGAGCATGTCGAAATTCTCGTTGACGATTCTCCACCAGAACCAGGAGTAATACAAGAAGGTATTTAAAACGTTTTTATGCTTTTGCAGGGCGTCATGTTATAGACTATGCAACCTATCTAGTCTTCTAATACTCGCAAGTTACTAAAATTAACACATTTTCGTCCTAAAATGTGCATGCATGGCATATAGGAGAATATATTGACATTTAAAAGGTCATCTAGAGTTAATTTCAATAAAATAAATGCCTATCATACATATCTCCATGCATTAAATTGGTATTTAAAAGATAAACACTAAAATACCGATTTCAATTTAGAATTTGAAATTTGATCATCATTGTACAAAGCAAGAAATATTTTGAACACACTTTATTCATATCTTGACAAATTTAGCTCATTCTCATCTTTGATTAGGCATCAAAAACAATTATTGAACCTAGGATTATGAAAGGCCAATTTGTAGCCCCGAGAAATTAATTGAGTTTTGGAAGTAAAAAAAAACGCATTTATGACATTTATCCTACAAGTTAATTACTTTTACTCATTTTGTACTAAACATATAATTTTAGGGCCAGTGGGTAGCCTTGACATAGATTATACAAACGAAGAGATGGTGATAGTAAATTGGCATGGTTTTATAGACCACGAGAGTGGCATTAATCTATACCGGATATATTTGGCCCGAAGATGTGTAAAAAAGGAAGATATATATAAAGGAAACGAAACATTTGATGTTTTAGATTTTGCAGAGGTACCTTATACGGTGAATAATGTAAAATTACATTTAAAGTTAACAGGAAAATATTTTGTATCTATTCTTGCAATGAATAATGCAATGGATCCCTCTGAGCTCGTTTGTTCAGATGGTATAACTAGAGTCACCACTGAACCAACAATCAACAACTTGACTCTACAACACGCAATCTGGTCTGATTCTATCGTATGTTTAGGTGGGAGACCCTGGCTGCTTCTTCCGTCGATGTCGCGAGTTAAAGTAGATTCAGTTGAAGCTTGTGAGAAGAGGTGCACGAATGTTTCTTTTGAAAATTACTTAGTAAGGGCGTTACCCGAAAAGGTTTCTGAAAATAGAGATGATGATATATCAAGTTTTCTTTGCAATGATTTGCCTATTTACAATGGTGACAATATTATTTATCTTCCGAACGACGATATTTTTATCGAGTGGAATAAAGAAAAAAATGAAAGCCAGATTCAGGATTATTTTGTCGGAATTGGACGCGACGAATCAGAAATGAACTCACCATCTATTTTGGGCTACATTTCTACAAACCATAAAGCCTACTTCAAACATAGACACGAAGGGTTGGGACCGAATTCAATATTCTTTATATTTGTGAAAGCATTCAGCAAGTCTGGATTGTCAAGAATAGTTTCTATCGGACCGATTATAGTAGATGTTACAGCGCCTTTACAGAGAAAGGACATCGATGTTGTTTTATCAAATGGAAACGTTGAAGTATCGTGGGACAACGAAACTTTTTTTGACCCCGAACAGCCTCATGGTATAAGGAATATTATGTTCCAGTTTGGTATGTATTTGCAAATTGTTTACAAAATCAAAGTATTCAATTAATCAAACCCCAAGAAATAATTGAACATTTACCCGCAGTTTTTTTCCACTCGAAACAAGGATCTTTTGGGTTTAACGAAATCATCCCCTGATTTGTGTAAGGTTTTCATAAATTTGGATACCCGTTGGTTATGATTCATATAATCTTTAAAGAGATGATTGTGCTGATAATTATTCATAACAAATATCAATGGACTTACTGCAGTACGATATAGAAAGGGAAGCAACTCATATATAAGTAAGTTTCAGGCTCAGTCTCAGTCTAGTCAAATTTATAAAATGTTCTAAAATGGTAAATAAACCGTTTTTATATCCCCGAATCGATGGGGAGAGGGTATATTGTTATGCCCAGCCAGTTTGTTTTATCTTTTGTTTGTTTGTCCCTTATAACATAAACATTGGTCTTGACTTTTGATTAGCTAGTGATTAAGTCTTCAAATTTAGAAAAGTTGTGCTTATCAAGGACTTTACTATTGGTACAAATTTGAAGGTCCCCCTGTCAACGTCGAGGAATCTATCAATGACAGGTATGGGTAAAATTTTGACTTTTTAACAGTAATGACATAAATTTGTAAGTGTTACAATTTTCACACTCCACATGTGAATTTCTTATGACCATAACCTTAAGAGGATACCCAAGTAATGACTGTCCCTTAACCTCAAAAACATTTTTTGTCAAAATCACGAATTTCAAAATCACAAATTTTAAAATAAAAAGGCTTACATTACCCATAAGCCATAGTATTTGATTCGCCAGAGATATGGTCTTCATATTTTAGATGTGTATTGCTCGTGACAGAAGACTTCTGTTGGTTCCAATAGCAATGTCATCGGTAGAGGTTAATGCAGTTTAATACGTTTAAATTGAACCCAAACATTGTCCAAATCTATGAATTGGTAACTTCATATTTTTCATGTGTATTGCTTAGGGTAAACATTTTTCCGTTGATACCAGTTCAAGGGTCAACATCCAAGGTCAATTTCAAAGTCGAAAGCTATGCCTTATCAATTTATTTGCTATTGTCCATGAGCTTGAAATGGTAATTCGCAGAACCAACACACTTCATACCTACATTTCTGGTGAAAATAGTGTTTCAGTGTTCCTAAAGTGAAGCTCTTTTTTCACTTTTTTTCAACGTCAATTTTAAACATTGTTCATTAATTTTGTTATGAGCCAGCAGAAGACACAACGGTTTACAATTTGTCAATTTTATTAACAAAATCATACAACAAAAACTTTAAGACAAACTATAAGCTTCTTATCTCTGTTAACTATCCAAATGTCTGTCCATCTGCTAATATCCTTTCCGAAAATGTATACAATATTTTAATCCACTATTATAATCCCAAAGTGTTACGTGTTTAATTATCCAATCATATACTTAAATCACTACTAACAATTTACTATATATCTAAATAAATCCCAGAATAGACAAGTATCCAGCTCCTGTAATATTTGTCTCAAAAAATCCCCCGTTCTACCAATTAACATGCTTATATAGGAAGTCAACCACTTCTAGAACATTCTACCATTTTCTCAAAGACTAAGTGATAAAATTAGAAATATATATCATACCTGATTTATATTATTTTGCTTGTACCTTCTAGAAACATGGAGATTAAAAGATTATATAACTTGACCAATACATGCGTGCCTAATATGAAAAAATATGACTGTACTCAACTAAGCATACTCAGCCTCATAACACTTTTGGTTGGAAGGGGTATAATATTTACCAAAGTTTATGTGAAACCAAACCATATGAAAACGCGAATTTATACGAGAAATATACATAATCGACTGTTGGTCGTATGTAGTTGTATCAATTAAGAATAACGGTTCAATATTTCAGGTTGAAGAGTATTCGATTTTCTGAATACTGTTATTGCTTGTATGAAATATTTTTCAGTTCTTCGTCAATTTCAGACCAACTGCGACATCTATAAAACAGGACACAATCATCTTCGATTAAAATTAATCTATAACTATACTTTCTTCAATAAAAATACTTTCCCACAAATTAAAAATTGTAACACGTAAGACAAAAAAACAACAAACAATCTGGAAACTAATTGTTAACTATGTTGGCGCATCACTAGAAATTAGTCATATATATATATATTTAACAATAGCGACAAATGATCAAAAGACATAACCATATTATTTTCTTGTGAGAAATTCAAGTTGGTAAAACAACAAATGGCTATCATTTAAAAAAGCCAAACTAACCTGTCACTGCAGCACAGAATCAATCAACAAATATAACTTCCAAATTAAAGTACATCCTCGTTAGTTTCATAGAGATGCGTTTTTATTCTGAGAATCCTGTATTTAACCAGGATAAAGATGTAGGGATTTTTTTTTAAATCGTACGGTACATTTGATATTGTACGTTTTTTACAACGAATGTGAACACAAAATTGTGCTGTGCTCGATGTATTTCCAAACCTATCACAAGACAAGCTGATGTGGCTGCATGGTAACTGGGCATCATCCCCTTTGGAGACGATGGCATACTGTACACCTTACGACAGTCGCATGTCCCCGTATGGTGCGGTAAAGATTTCCAAGCACAACACCGTACATTGATTGTCTGATGACCGCGACCTCTTTTAACTGATTTAACGACATGTCTAAGACCTAAGGGTTCTCTTCGGCTTTGCGATTGTTGTACTTTTGTCAAAAGAATTACGTGATCACTCATGGCGTCCGGCGCCCGACGTCCGGCGGACGGGTGGCATCTACTCCTTTGTCTGGAGCATAACTTTGTCACCTGATGTCCGATTGACTTGAAACTTGGGAGTTATGTTCTAGTGTACAGAAAATGCTACTCTACATAGCTTAATTTTCTAATTATTCTTTTTTTATACTTTGACAACAAGCATTGTAACGGGCTTTTGTGTGAGATTTTGCCAACTTGTTTCAACTTATATTTCTTTAACAAAATCAATGATTTCCGTTCTAACTTGCACTGATTGCACAGGCACAGTTAATCGCCTTACGCCTGAGTTCTTAGTTACGGATCAGTTGGTAGCGCGTCGGACTGTCAATCCTGAGGTCACGGGTTCGATCCCCGACGGCGGCACTCATTCTTTCCGACTATTTGTCTCTCACCAATGGGTTGATAATCCTAGACCTATGTGAGATAGCAGCTGGAGGCTAGGAAAGGATGTGGTGGTTGTACTGGTGAGAGAAATACCGGGAAACCATTGTTAGGTGCTCCAGCCGCTACGATATAACTGAAATAATGAAAGCGGCGTTAAACTCAATTCAATCAATTCGTAAGTAATATAAACAATACTCTAGGTAGAAGTTCTTTTCTTTCACAAAATCAGACCGAAATTGAAACTGTATTTGCTGTAAGCTGTGTGTTCGAAAGTTGTAAAGGCTAGTCACATTAGATACTTTTCGAAGACTTGTTTCTTGGCAGCTTGTCACAATTATGCTGTAATAAAAAATTCGCCTGCCAAAAAAGTAAACAAACATCTTGACTGACGGCACAATCCTATGTACATTTTTTCCGCACATGATGTTGTAGACCGAGTTATATTTGCATGTAGTTTTAAGAAAATAGAATTAATTCTTTAAAATAATATACTCTATTTTAAAATTTTGGCTAATGCCTTTTACAAAATATACTACATGGAAATGTCACAACTACATCTTTACATTCTTTCTTTGGGGCCATTTCAAATGTTTCTATTTGACGTCGCCGCTGGTATAATGACGTCATTTTGGCGTAATTAATGTAACGTCATCAGGCGAATTGACGTTGCTAGTTTATTCGTTTTCATTCCATTATACTTACAGGTTTTGTATTTCCTTCAAGAAAATGGTTTGATACGTATATGTTTGTTTACGTGCTCAATGTAATAGGTTTTATCATAAAAAGACTCATTGCACTGATTACATTTATTTTGCACTATCTTGGACAGACACAATGTGGCGAGCTAAACCTCGTTTTGTATAAAAAGTCTGTGAACACTTGTCGCATAACAGATGTAACTTTTGGTGAATGGTTTGTATGTGTTTATTAAAGAAATTTTGACCATATGTCTTACTGCATAATTCACAATGAAATCGTCTACTCTGGTGAATGCCCCTCTTGTGCCTATGGAGATAAGATGACACCGTGGTACAGTAGCTGCAGTCGTCACACTTGTAGAGCCTCTTTTGCTGCTCCTGTATGTCACCGTTATCCTATTTGATATCAAATGAATGTGTAACACAATAGCATAAAACGCATATAAAAAATCGATTAGAGGTTTATTCGCTATAAAATTCATATGTCATGTGTTTTACTGTGTACACAGAAAGCACCGCTTATTCATCAAATTCAACGTCATCTTAAGTGGGAACGTTGATGCTTTTGACGCCATATAACGTAACGTGCTAAGTGACGCGCTTCGTTTTTCTTTCAATTATCCCAATGTCAGTATCATTGGTCTTTCATTAATTTTACACCCAGACAATAAAATAAAACTATTTTATACTCAAAAAAGGATAGAACAAAGTATTTAGAATCGTGATCGTGTTTTATTGTGGATATTATCTCATTTTAGCGTTGATGTTTCCATGAATAAAGTCGGGAGGAGATATATTGAAAGCAAATTTTCTCGGGCTCCGTCCTCGGATTTTACCTTGCGCATATAACTTCTCCTCCTCCAAAAGACTCTATTCATCATTAACGCGAAAATGAAATTAGTTCTTGATTATAATCTCTTCACTTCATTTTCAAATGAATGTGTCTGAGAGAGAGAGAGAGAGAGAGAGAGAGAGAGAGAGAGAGAGAGAGAGAGAGAGAGAGAGAGAAGAGAGAGAGAGAGGCAAACCACCCCTTCACACAAATTTTCATCGAATAGCTAGAACTTTACTGACTTTCAGGCATTAGAGCCAGAAAATGCCTTTTTAGACTATAAACGAATGCACGCGACAGCATTATCAATAAGGCTTACTTTTTGATTTTAGATAGTTTTCTGTTTCGTCTTCAAAGTGATTTACGCAATCGCGTAAGAATTTTAGAAAAGCAATTATACAAAATAGCGCGTACCTGTCTTTTATTCCACAGACATCCCATAATGGTAAATTTCTTTAATGATGACCTCGTCATCGAAGGACCCATTCCGTCACGTAGATTCCTCGTGCAAATCAATTTAAGCCAAATCATCAAGAATCTTTTATCATGGTCAAGAAGTTTCGATATCCTTTATCAAAAACATATTTTCGATTGGCGACTTAAATGTCGTAAATACAGCTCGAGTTAAGCTGTATTTACGCCGATTTCGTTATCCCATAACAATATGAGCGCGAGTCAAAAACCATCCACTTACACACGTTGAAGGAGTATTGCAATTCTTCAAATGAAGGCATTTTGTCGAAGAACACAAGTATTTAAGTATAAAAGTTTCTAAACTGGCTCATTCACGTAAAACATACTTGAATTAAAATCATATTTCCATATTGCCTATACAAGATTATCACTTTTGTAAATCAACTTGATTGACGGTAAACTCGATTGTGAGTGGGCGTTTTTTTCCTCAATATATACTGAGTTCCATAAGAAAGTGTGCACTTTCACTTTTTCGATTTCTATTGATTTTTACAAAGTTGGGGGAAAAATTATGGAGTATATTGCTACCATACTTAAGTAAAGACCTTTTGAAATTAAAAATCAAATCAGATTTGGATAATGTATCGCATGCTGCATACGCACAGACAAAACCTATTTGTTGAAATTTTACCTCCTTACAACTTTTTTCTTTGGTAAGCGCTATGTGTTGATGTTGTTTTATAGAGTTTTAGAAGCCATTCCAAGCCAATTCCAAACAACAATTTTAATTTGTATGCAGACGTTACGTGTACGTCAACGTTAGACATTGCTACGTTGTTAGGCCAGTTACTCGTCGTTGAATGGTACTATGGCGTTCTATGTCATCTCGATTAGCTCATTAAATGCCTTATAAAATGATGACCTCGATTTCTATTTGAACATGAATGCCATATCAATTCTAATGACATTCTAAATCTGACAAGGTTCGATTTTGTTCAACGACGTTTATTGGTAGTCAAAGCACGCTTTTGCATCACGCATAATTATTTTGAGGATGTAATTTTATGCATAAGAAAGCCGTAAAGATTCAATTGAATGCATTTACAGACCAATCACTCGTCAAATGCGAGATGCACATGCAAAACATGCGAAATCAATTATCTCAATTCAGGAGAAGATATTTGCTTATCACACGATTTTTGCTATCAAATAGCGTCTGTACATACTCTTGGGGACAGTCATACGACATTTCGTGACGATATATTGTGTAATCTCAGATAAATTTAAAATTCAAAAGTGCACACTTTCTTTTGGAACTAAGTATAGTAAGATATTCATGGGAATGTCGTAAGGCTGTATGCATGAACATATGACCTAAAACCATGAACGGGTAATGAAATAAAAATCGAAAATTTTCAGTAGTATATAATTACGTTTAAATAGCATAATTGAATACTTTGCTTCCAAATTAAATCTGACGTAGGCTTCTTAATACTTTCGTTTTGAATGAACCAGCTCTGCGTTCAAGATGAAAACTATGCGAAGCGTTTTGGAATTGTTTACCCGCTTACATGTGTACTCATATATAAATCCGGTTTCAAACTTCATTAACGTCCTAAGCGTTTTTTACGACACGAGAATATTTCTTAGATAGGTACAAAAAACATCTACATACCTGTTCTTGATTTCCTTCTCCAATCTTTTACGGGTCACCAACTTCCTCCACAAATTCATCTGCCAATTTAAATCTAACATTTTCCTGCAAAGGAATTACATAAACTGATTTACTAATATAATTATATCTTTCATTGTTCGAAACAGCAAGTCTAAGGCTATTCTAATCAATTATATATGACAGAAATTCGCGATTTCCCTGATAAAACATATCGCGTTTTCATAAAAGATATCACAAATACGTCATTCAAGTTTCAAAAATGTCTTCAAGAAACCAACACACCATCTTCAAAAAAACATCGCCACAGAGCCACGCTCATAGACAAACATACACCTTTCATCGATATGAAATCGATACAGAAAATAATAATAGATGATATTTAAAAATAAGAAAAACTTACCAAATTGTCAGCCATGCTTTCAGTTGTAGTAAAGCAACGTGTATGAGACAAAATCCCGTGCAAATCAAAGAAAAGCATTTTTTCCCGCTCATTTGCAATACAGAATCATAGCAAACCAACATACAAAATCATAGACAACCATTTTACGGTAACATCGTTAAACACCAGTGCTAAGTGTTGATGTGTTGGAAAATGTAGCAGTTTTAAACAAGCGAGGAAGTATCCAAATTCATAATCGATGTCAAACTATAAATGGAGATCGAAATTTATGCTTATCCGAATCCAAAGAAGAAGCTAAAAAGCATTTTTCCTTGTCCACATTGTTTCCCAGCTTTTAACTCGAGGGATATTAAAAAGGATCACGTGAAAAAAGACTAAATTTGATTGAAACCGATAGAGTAGTTTCTCAGATATTCTTAAAAAGTGTACCCATAAGCCATATATTGAAGATACAGTTCTTGGTATTGACCGTTCATGATGCCCAGAAATTTAAACTAATCTTAAGTTTCTTTGCAAATAAATTGATTGATTGATTGAATGGAGTTAAACGCCGCTTTCAATATTTTTTCAGTTATATCGCGGCGGCTGGAGCACCTAACAATGGTTTCCTGGTATTTCTTTCACCAGTACAACCACCACATCCTTTCCTAGCCCCCAGCTGCTATCTCACATAGGTCTACGAATATCAACCCATTGGTGAGAGACAAATAGTCAGAAAGAATGAATGCCGCCGTCGGGGATCGAACCCGGGACCTCTAGATTGACAGTCCGACGCGCTACCACTGCGCTATGACTGCGGCTACCGCTTGCAAATAAAAGAGACTGTCTTAAGTTTACGGGTCGGATTTTGTGTTTAGGTAAAGTGTTTTGTTGTTGTTGTTGTTGTTTTGATAATTATGTTGCATTTTTGTCTGAATTAAGCAAATGATACTTTCAGTGACTGATGATGGTCCAGTTTCACCACTGCATGAATGGAGGCTAGAGCAAGCCGAAAACTGTCGAACATGCTTCAGATTTCCATTGAAAAAGTTACAAGCGCAGGACAACGACTTGGGTCTACTTTTCTACGCAAAGCTCTTCGTCTATAACAATGCTGGTCATTTTCTGGAAGTTTTATCTAATAGTTTTTGGCTACCTTCTAGATATCCCCCTGGACATGCTATTTTGTATGATATAGATCCCGCAAACCACGACAAGGATACATTCAAAGACATTGAAACTCATTTCACACAAAATACTTTGTGCGTAGCGTGGGCTGGTTTTAAACATCACGAAAATATCAGCATTGAAATTGGTATAGGTCAAGATAAACAGCATGATAACATTGTTAACTTCCATTTTACACACAATACTACGAGGGAATGTATAAACTCACCCTCCATAAAGACTGGTTTCACGTACTTTGTTCTATTAAGAGCCAAATGTTCCGCGGGAGAAACTGTTACGAGTACAAATGGAGTGAAAATCCTTAATACTTCATATGTCATTGATTCAATAAAAATGAAATTAGGACATCCCAAAGAAACAATCAAAATGGTAGCAAAGCTTCAAACGTATTACAATAGATTGGTCGAAAGCTTTAGTTTCGATTTGCCTTTGAAAGTAGGAAAAAAATATTGCATAGGCTTCTTCGACAATGAAAATAATACAATTGATTTGAATAATACTAGAATAAAGACAGATGACGCACACATAGAATTCACAACGGACGTTGCGCTTCCAACTACTGTTGTAGTTTACCCTCTTATTGAAAAGCCAATATTTTCAGTTTTAATCCCAGACGTAAACACTTCTTCATTGATGGCTACTATTTTCAATTGTAATGGTGACACTGACTCTATTACTACAAGTGAAGATATATTCATTCACTGGTATTTCACACGGAATATTCAACAAAGCTACGGTTACAAAATTCGTATAACAAGCGCGCTAAACTCAAATGTTTCTGAACACCAAACATATATGTTACGCAACAAAAACGACACCCAAACAGTTTCTTTCAGAAATTCTTTTTCCAAGGGTGACGTTTTCCAAGCAGAATTAATACTTTATATGAATAATCAGATCGTTGGTAAAGTTCTGTCACACAATATCACAGTTCTGAATGGAACATATGATGGTAATGTTGAAAATGCAAGTGTGGAATATAACGCTGAAAGTAAATGCTTGGATATCCAGGCAATGTGGAGGAGTTATAATACGGACATCGCGATGAGTCACTACTTATGGGCGATATCAAAAGACGACACAGCGACTGAAATGCTAACTAAATGGAGCCTTGTGTTTGAAAACGGAAATTTGACTTACCAAGTAAGAGTTACTTAATATTTTGTTATAAATATCATTATTTATTATCTATACTGCAAAGTATATTCACGCATTTTCATTGGCTAATGCTGACCTGACAAACATTGATATAGGTGTATTCTCAAAACTGAGCTCGAGAATCTATATAAGAATATAGATTTCACGTCTAATCGCACAAAATCTACCTATATCTACGACCGCTCCGGTATAACATCTCACATCTAATACTTCCTTAAGGTGCATCGACGGGAACAGAAAAACGAACCCCTAATAGCAGGCTTGTTTCTTTCACTTCGCTGATAACACGATCGAGTATACACATTATACTACAGTTAAAAGCATGTCAGTTATAACATACAAATTAAAACGGCCAATACAGTGATTACCTTTCAATTAAGACAATATGATGATTTACAGTACAAAATTTCTCACAGGTTCAGATAAGAACCGCTTTAATATCCTAACAGTGCGGAATTTAGTCGTAAATGTGACTTTACTTTGTCCATATAAACTTTTTTTAAGGCACATAATGGGATATTGGTGGTTTCGAAGAATTGATAAATACTAATGCCTTAAATGGGCAAAAGCCAGATATTTAGCCTTAAACTTAAAAATATAATAAATTCGTAAAACGGTTTCTTGCCATGGTATACGACGATGTATTCCCGGCAATAAAAAATTAAGTTAACCTTCGCCGGGAATAAATCGTTATATACCTAGAATAAAAACCGTTAAACTAAAAGTGTATGTGCTGAACAATAAAATCAAAGCGCTAAAAGCGCTGAAACCCTGGTTTATAAAGAGGCAAGGTGACATTTGAAGGCATGCACTCCAATTTTTTAACCTTTTAGCAAGGTTTTTTTTGGCGAGGGAAACAAAGGGTTCCATTTACCTAAAGGGATCATAGGCCACAAAACTAGAAACTTTTTAGAATAAAGAGCTATCATAAAGCAATCTATAAAGACAATATCAAGCCATAAGTCAAATATAAATATATATATGATAACATAAAATAATTTGAGCCTATGCGTGAGATTTCCAACAAATATGCGCAAAGCAAAGACTCTGACCAGCCTGTGCATCCGCACAGTCTGACCAGAGTCTTCACTATGCATTTAGAAGATAGATAAGGTCTTAAAGTACTTGTACACCATTAGGTAATATTACATTTACAGTAGGTGGCTGTCTACGATGCTCAATGCTTGCAGCTCACGCATATTTCAAATTGTTCGAAATGTCAAGCACAGGCTCATTTTATATTTCATACATAGGTCAGCAAGTGTGTATCGGTGCCTTTCTATGCTGCTAAAACTATGTACATGTGTGTTCGAGGATACACTGAGGCTGGTACATATGGTTTGAAGTGCTCAATTATATCCCATCCAAATATCAGTCAATTTCCGATTGATACAGTGTACGAATTCGACGCCAAGTCCAGAGTGTGGCATGATATCCAAAAGGTAGGTCTATAACCTAGATAAGAGGAGTACATAACTTTATCAATAATTTCATGTAATCGCGATGGACTAACAATGTGTTTCCTCGAGAATAGAGAATGACATGTTAGTGTCTTAACGTATCAATGTTATCTGGTCGAGGTTGGAAAAATTTATCAAGCCTGCCGAGTCATGATATTTCACACAACCGAGACCAGATAACATTGATAATTTAAGACATTAATGACTGAAAAGTTTTGGGGTTTTTTTCCAAAATGAAAATGAATTTCGGGCGATGTTGCCAGAAGACGTCTAGTTGTTACGGGGGATAATGCAGCGATACATAACCAAACTACTGCTGTGAGCCACCATTTTTGTTTAACGTGCTCGATGTAAAGCACCGTCAAATAGCACCTCGATTAAACGTCAAGTCCGAGAGACAATTAGTTTGATAGTGTGCAGGTCAAGAAGTCGAACTCACGACATCATCCTTTAATTGTTTAGACTGAGCAAACGGGGTTGGCAAAAATTTATATTTCACTATTGTTAGATAATTGAATATAGTCTGGGAGAAATGTTATGAAAAATCGCTATGTATTTAAAACAAAATTAAAATTAAGCAGGGCAAGTGATAAATTTTGATATCCCTGCAAGTCAAGCGCCAGATCTATTTAAAGCTCGCCTGAGCACAACCTGCCAAAGTGAGCTTTAGTGAGCACTATTTTGCCCGCCGCGCGTCGTGTATCGGGAGACATAAACAATTCTTTTTACATCATGTCAGTAACTCTCAGGCCAATTTCAAACAAAACAATCAGAAGTGATTCTTAGGTGACCGTTCTCAAACTTATTAGTGAAACTTTGATTGCCCCCCACATAAAGGTGTGGTGGGGCGGGCATTATTTTACCCTCAAATCTTTAAAGATCTTCTCTTTAACAATTGGGTGGATTCAACCAAACTTTACAGAAATGGTTCTTATCTTCTTCGTGAAACATTGATCGACTCAAAAATTTGGACGTGGTAGTGCATTTGACCCTGGTATCTTTTAATACTAACTTCAGAGAAAAAATGGGAAGATTTCAACCAAACATGGCAGAAATGTGCAATGGGTGGCCCTAATCTAAACTTTTTCATGAAAATTTGATTGATTTCCAAGTACAGGCGTGGTGGTGCGAAACTGTCTAACCAGTGTGTCCATTTCAATCACATTTGCCATGAATGGTCCTTAGTGACTCTTCCTTAAACAGTGTGCTAAAATTCTGTTTCGTCCATAAACATAGGAGTGACAGGGTTAGGCTTTTTCCCGGTATGAAGTTCGCCACCATTGTGCAGTTGGTAGCGCGTCAAACTGTCAACTAGAGGTCCCGGGTTCCATATCCGACGGCGGCACTCATTCTGTCCGACTATTTGTCTGCCACCAATGGGTTGATAATCGTAGACCTATGTGAGATAGCAGCTGGAGGTTGGGAAAGGATGCGATGGTTGTACTGGTGAGAGAAATACCAGGAATCCATTGTTAGGTACTCCAGCCACTGCGAAAAAAATGTGGGGTTATACTCCATTTAATCAATCAATTTCTCGATATGAAATATGTGACCAACATCTTCCTTTGGTGACCCTTCTCAAGAATCCTTTCGGACATTTGCATTGGGTAAAAAATATGGGCGTGACAGGGTGAAGTGTAAATTTCAACCTTAAATTCTTGGTATAACATCTCCGGTAGCACTAGGTAAGTTCACCGGTTTTGATGTAATTCTTATTTCGAATGTTTAAAACACATAAGTTATTTAACTGACTCACAACATTTAGTGGTCGCTAATTTACATCGTAGGAAAGAGAGATAAGTTTTATCCGAAAAAAAGACTATGTAGAAACATCCGATTGGAAATCGTTAGTCATTTGGCATAGGAAATCGTTTAAAAATAAATGTCTATTAACAAATTTTGTGTTGGAAATATTTGCAAATGGTTTAAGGGAATTAACTTAAGAGGAATGCTATCTACGTAAATGAATATTTTAGTCGCAAATTAAAACTTACAGACTGGGATCGGCTCAAATTACGACTTTATGAAATCACAGTTTGCAATTTCGCTTTTTCTTAATATATATATATATTTCTTTTTGTTTGCGTTTGTTATTCCATAAAATGTGCGCCTTCGGATCGTTAAAGGCATACGTTAACGGACAGAATCTGTGCGTTAACGGGAGAAAACGTTGAAAAATCAGGAAATTTACATGCCGTTAACGCCCGCCTCATTTACTCAAATATCCTCGATCTTGGCCAATGTGCGTGAACAGTTTCTATGATACTGATCTTTTTCAACAATATTTGTAATTAATGCTTAAGATAAAATGTCGATTATGACGCGTGAAAATTGAGTAGTAAAATATTTAAAAATTATAAGCTTTAATATAGAGTATAAACAAATACGTTAATCTAATTCCCGCGTTAAATTTTGTGACATCGTGAGTTTACTAAACAACGTTGGTATAAACTAAAGTGACGATTTATGCATCATTCAATTTTCTGGCATACTTTGTGTTTTATAGCATTACCATGAATTATATCGCCATTTCGGTTTTGAGTAGATACACTTGACATTTTTTATGCTATAATAGCGTCTATTCAAAATTGTTCTGGTGTGCAGAGACCCTCAAAAAAGATTCAACACCATAGTGCTTCGCAATTGCACATCAAACCATTTATAGGGTCTCTGCAAATGTAAAACGCCATCACAAACGTGAACAATCCCTATATTATCAGATGATCCACAGCCGTTGGATTGGAGATAAGCTCAGTGTTGTCCATGATAATGAGCTTAATTTTGGAACGGCAGAAAGTGTAGTCGGGGCTACTATCATGTACGCAACGGACAGAAATGTAACGTGGTATCTTATGAAGTCTCCGTCTATACCCAAGTCATGTAATCATCATGATCAATGCCTTGATGAAATAACAACTGACACTGGTTTTGTGGTCTTCCCTGGTGATAAAAATGTGCTAGATGAGAAGCTGTATGTATGTGCAAGTGCAGACGAAAATATAGTACAAAGAGAATTTTACAATGAGACGTTGGAGGCAATTGTGTCTTGCAGCAATGGCTTCATTCTAGACAGTACACTACCTAATCCAGGAAGGCTAATTGTTGAAAATAAAAATGACTACCTGGCGAAAAGAAACTTTGAAATATCATGGAATGGCTTTGAAGATGGAATTGATGCCATAGGTATTGGGTATCCTACCAATATATCTTTTTACGCAGTTGGCATAGGTAAGTATAAAAGTACCATTTTTTCGACATAGTCATTATCTAAAAAGAATATCAATTTATCTAAGGAAGGTAATTATTTTCTGCGTAAGTAAAAACGTCTGAGATGTTTCTACAGTAATTACTTGATATGGGATTTTGCCATGCATCGTCTCATTCGAATTGTCTTCTAAAGACGATTCCAAAGAGTTATTGCAATGCAATATCTACCGATGAATGAAAACAACAAATACGATTTGGGATTTTGACATATAGAGTATTTTTTTCGTAAGAATTTTAGTAAAACGGACCAAGGTTCTCAAATTTGGGATTGTGAGTGCGCTGATTAAGTACCGATTTTGCAATGTACTTAACTTTAATAGCCGAGCTTTGTTACTCACGTTCCATGCTTTTGGTTAAGTCTCGACTCATATTCTGATCATAAAGCGTCTGAAGTGTAATTCTATCCTTAAGGATCAGGTTACTAACAAGTCCCTCGGGCGCATTTGAGCTGCTCTGCCAAGCTCCTTTTTTATACATTATTTCGGCATGAATATTGTTTATTTCAGGGAGTTTGCCTGGTTCTGACGATATTTTTGCCACTCGAAATACCAGTGATGTGTTTTTGGACGCATCTATAGATATCGCTAATGGGTCATCTCTGTACATTAAAGTAACAGGTGAACAGTATTGAATTTATTAGCTCGGCTGTTTTCGGAGAAAACCCGGCGAATTATGATCATTTGGCATCGTCCGCGTTAGTATTGGCGTAGGCACGGCGTTGTCGTAACAAACTTCACATTGAACAAGTGTTATCCGGACTATCAAGGGTGATGACTCTGGAAGCATATTTGTAAGAATAATGCTCCTTATACGACTTAGATTTTCGCATTATTCAGCACCTTCAGGCGAGCCTTGCATCCGTTGCTTTCTTTTTGTAAGTTGTGTTTGCTTTTATGCTCCTATATCGATATATCGGGAACATATTGTTGGCCTGGTTTAGCAGGCCATAGGAAACAACCTTGTATCCTGGAAATTGCCTAGGAAAAAAATAATTGAGTAAAAAACCGAACAACGTGTGTTTTACGTAGCTTTTTTGTGCACCACCGCGCCTTAAAAAGGTCTAGTATAAGTCATCAACTTTTGTGCGACACGAAGTGCTTTGAGTGTTCAACGCAGTGCTTGCATATCACTTAGCTGTGCTAAAATCAAAGTACTGATAGTATTGGAGGCGAGGGAACTGAATAGACGAAACAACACACGAGGTCAATTTTCTGGAATATAACCTTGATTATTCACTTTGTCCTTATCATGTATATCAGATATTTTCTTACTTATCACTGCCAATATCAATGCTGTGTTAAGGATACATAGCTTTTATATTTGATCTTGATGGATGACCTTGCTAATAGGGAAAAGAAGGAAATATCGCCAACTAAAACTTTCTCCTTTCTCCCTAATATTATCTACCCTTTCTAATACAAATTTTACTAATTTGCCAACAAATAGTATGCAATCTGCAACCCTTTACAATTTGGACCTGTCTAAACATTTGTCTTGTAATGGATTAATCTAAATTATAAAAAATAAAAGCATTGTCCCATCCTTAAACCCTCAAACAGACGGCAGATGGGCTAACATGGAACAGGTTGCAGACAATAGATCAACATAAGTATAATTTGATATAAATCTGGGATAGACAATAAAAAAATAATGGGATATGAGTATAGAGTGCATGATATTGTAGAAAAGGGAGAAATTGACACAATCAATTTCTTGTGTTCCCACAGTAGAATACAACTTCTTTATGGAATTCAATTCAATGTAAAAGAAAGAGCCGACGAGCTACCACCAGAAAAAACAGCATTATTACGATTGTAAGACGGTTTAATCGAATGGATAAATTGACTGACTAGAAGCAAACTAATCAACTCAACTAAAATAATAAAAAAACGCGAGTTGCGGCTGTCTGCAAAGCGTTATCGGGCATAGTAATCTATACCTTGGGATTCAGTTGTTTTTTGGCGGACGCAGCGCTTTATAGTAAGCATACTGTTCGTATTTTTTCCTTTGAAGTGAGTTCGGAATGTGGCTTACTATCCCTATGGGTAAATGGAATCATTGGTCTCCCGCGCCTCAAAAGGCTTTGCTTAAATGTTAAAAAATTGGAGTGCATGCCTTCAAATGTCACCGTGCAGGTTTTTAGCGCTTTGATTTTTCAATGTATGTTTGTAGAATCACCCGTTCGTCAAAAAAAAAACACCTTTAGCACTTTCTTTTGATCGGTTTATTATAGAGCCAACATATTTCACAAGAGTATTGCTTATAACGCTAGCTTTCTGTCAACTTCCTTGTTATCAAGCAGGATCAATGCCATTTTTTCCAAGGACAATTATGAAGAAAATGTACACTTCACATTGAATTTCGATGTGTTGTTGATAACCGAAAAGAATTTTGTTGTTCTGTTACTAGACATTAACGAGGGTATTGGTGTTTATACAGTTAACAACATCATGCAATTGACAAAGGAAATGATTTTGGTATGATATTTGAATAAAATGATTTTAAATGAATGCAATGAATGAGTTTTAAGTTTTAATGGGAGGTTAAGCAATATAGCCTTTTTTATCAAAATTTACGATATTTATTTCCCCCATTTAATAAAATAAGCTTTAAAATTCAATCAAAAGCTTTCCATTTTCTAAGAACGAATTAGACACTTGTTCTTTCAATTATGTCTGTGAAATCTTCATTTTTTCTAGTTAAATGTATTTTGGATGTAGTTATTAATCTTATCTTCTTTAGTGATTTTTGAATGGTTTGAGTGAGTGTTTAGAATAAATGAACTAATAGAGCTCTGAGTGATCAATGAAGAATGATTTTGATCGTCAATTTCACGATGCAACTGACTAACTTGTTGATCCATCAACGATTTTTTATTAAGAAAAACACCATTAACACAAGGTCCTTACACAGCCTATCATAAAGTAGGAATTTCTTTTTATTATCATAGTCGAATAGAAAGTTCTCTTCTTGAAATAAATCCTTCAATTGAAAATATTATATTTTTATTCTAGCTTTCGGCGGCACAGCCGCCTTCATCAGGCGAATCATATGAATTGAATCGTTATGCACGACGTCAAGGTAACGTTGACGTCATCAAAAAACTATAATGGCCCGGAATAACGTTCGAGCGTTGAACCCACCACAAGGACCCAATGCATGCGGGAATTATAAAATTTCGTTAAAGCGTATAAATACCAAAAAAGAAAATATAATGAAAAAAACCCGCTGGTATAACCCTAATATAAGAATAAGGGCCATACAAAATTTAAACCAGTTATAGTATGAACAAACGGATACACATGCACATAGTCCTTGGGAAGGGGACACGCCGGACAATTTATGGGTCGAATCAATTCATAGTATTCGCCTGATGAAGGTGGCTCTGTGTATAAAAATTTGATTGTAATATTATCATTAGCAAACAATTCAGTGCTCAAGAGAAACAACCGTTTTCATTTTCTAGCTTTTGATCACGCTGGACTACATACAAGTGTCTCAAAGGGTTTTCAGTTGGACACAAGCCCACCAATAACTGGAGCGTATTTCTTGGTAACTCAATACTGGACCAACTGCATATCAGCTCCTACTCATTAGAACTGCATCTTAGAGACTTCAAAGACATTCACAGTGGAATCGATTATTTTGAGATTGGTGTTGGAACAACAAAACTTTATGATGACGTTGTACCAATGGCAGTTTATTTAACAGATGATATAGATCTCGTTCTTCCCGAAGAGAAAATGATAGATGGTCACCTTTACTTTATATTAGTTAAGGTAGATGTAATATGCTTATCGGTTCTTTTACAACTGAAACTATTGCTTACACTCAAATATTTTACCATCATTCAAAGCAGTTAAAGACGAGAAAGGAAACACTATAAATATCTAAAATGGATGCCGCCAAGTTGTTTTCAATAACGCAACAAATGCTAAGTTAAGCCTAAATCGCATAGTACACACAACACACTCGGTAGAGCCTAGTTTACATTTGACACGGTCGCTGTACGATTTCGCACCCTGCGATTTCTTGTATGATATTTTTGACATCTTACGTATCTTCCGCGGCGTATGTGTTCACAAAATCGTGCGGTGTCCGCAAGGGTTTTCATTAAACTATTACAAGAATCATTGTGGTGCTCGTACAGCGGTCGCAAGGTAATCATGTGGTCACCGCAGAGATACCGTGCGATTTGTCAACTATTTACACTGTAAACCGTGCGGCCGCCGTACAATCATGACACGGTACCCGCACGGGAACAATAGGATGATCCGTTTAAGACTAAAAGGCAAAAAACCGCACGATGGCCAAGCGATGTCCGCGCGGCAATCGTGCTATGCCTCTTCTGGCTAGGATCTTGCGATTTTTAATGAATTTGTATATTTTTTGTATACTAAATCGCAAAGGTCTTTGACACCCGTAAAACCGTGTGATCATCACACGAACATCGTATGCCGCCGCACGGGCACCGCACGATTTTGTGGTGACGGCGAGTTACGGGCGCCGTACAGGCTGCGTAAGTAAAAAATAAACTAGGCTTTAGCCAATTTTGTTTACGGTACATAGAGTTAATGTGTGTAAAATGATATTAGAAACGTGTTTACAACCGTGTTCTGCGGGTTTAAGATACGAGTGAAGAATTGTTTTTAGAACTGATGTAGGAATGTTATCCTAGAGAAATAAGGTAAAAGGTCATGTCTTGAGGAATATTAATGATCTGTTTCAGGCGACAAACAAGGCGGGCCTTTCATCTGAAACCACTTCAACGCCATTTGTTATTGACACAACTCCGCCTTTACCTGGACATGTTCTTGATGATTCACCTGATTTAAAGGTAATAATAAATGGTTTCAGAACGTTTTTATTTAATCTGTCAACAACAATAACAACCTATAAGGATCACATTTTCAGTTATGATAAAGCAATTAGTTATATAGAGTGATTAAGGATGAAGGAAATAAATAGTACATAGATCAAACATAAGAAACGAGCAATAAATCTAACGTTTTGACTGACGAAAAAGGCTTCATGTACAAAATGCGTTTCATATTACCGAGGTGTTGCAAACAAGTACATGTAGTTCTTTTTGTACGTTGACACGGTTAAATGTATTTGAGCATTACGTTGAGTACCGTGATTATTTCACTGATCGGTCTTCGAAATTATAATCTTTTCATACAATGTGAAAATGCGTCTGTTTTTTTTTTTTTTTTTTTATCTCTTTCATTTTTATTTATTTTTTTAATAATTAATTTGATTTGCTCATATCAAGTCTAAAGCCCATCAGAGCAACATTTCAGTGGCATAACGCGGTTGCTATAACACATTTTTGGACATTAATCTGAAATTTGTGATTATTGTGTTTTTGTTTTTTTTGGGGGGGTTAGGGTTTTTTGTTGTTGTTTTTAGCTCACCTGAGAACAAATGGCTCAAGGTGAGCTTTTGTGATCATCCATCGTCCGTCAGTCCGTCCATCTGTCCGTCCGTCAACATTTTCTTTGAACGTCTTCTTCTCCAAAACCACTGAACGTAACAAGCTGAAAGTTGGCAGAAATTGCCCTTGGTGAAGCTTTTTGATAGTTGTTAAATTAATTCAAATCTACAAAAGAAAAATCTCTCGTTGCAATTCTAAGAGAAAGGCCGAAAAATGCCGAATATCTAGGAAAAAAATTATCTCCTCCTAAATCACTGGGCCAATCAAGCTGAAACTTGGCATGTATGTTCCTCATGTAAAGGTCTTTAAAAGTTGTTGAAAGAATTTAATTTCATCAAACACTGTGGTTTCCATGGTAACCGAAAGGGTAAAAATGGCCGCAAATTTCTGAAAATCTTAAAAAGAATTATCCTCCTCCTAAACCACTTGGCAAATAAAGCTGAAACTTTGCAGGGATGAAGCTTGTTTAAATCTATTCTAAAGTTGTGAAAATATTTCAGTTTCATCAAAAACTGTTTTCCATGGTAACACCAAGTCTGAAAAATGGCCGAAATTGCTGAAAATCTTTGAAAAAAGTTCTTTACCTAAACCACTTGGCTAATCAAGCTTCAAGTTGGCAGCGATGTTCCTAGGGTGAAGCTCTTCAAGGGTTGATAAAAGGTTTTATTTTTATAAAAAAAAATCTGGCTTCTATGGTAACGGAAAAGCTGAAATATGGCAAAAAACTGCCGAAAGTCTAAGAAAAAATCTTCTCTTAAACCACTAGACCAAACATGCTGAAACTTAACAGGGAAGATTCTTTGGTGAAGCTTAAACAGAGTTGCTGAAAGACTTCATCATAAATTATTTTTCCCTGGTACCAGAAAGACGGAAAATTGCCGAAAATCTTCGAAAAAATCTTCTTTGCCTAAACCACTTCGCCAATCAAACTGAAACTTGGCAGGGATGTTCCTGGGGTAAAACTCCATTGAAGTTGTTGAAAGTACTTAATTTCATCGAAAACTCTGTGGTTTTCATGGCAGTGGAAAGGCCGAAAGTTGCTGGCAATCTTCTTCTAAACCACAAAGCCAATCAACTCCTTACTTGAAAGGAACGTTTTAAAGGTGTAGGTCTACTTAAGTTGTTAAAAGAATTCAATTCCATCAATAACTTTGGTTGCCATAGTAAGAAAAATTTTGAAAATTTATGAAAATTAAACCAAAGTCAATTTGCAGTAGGACGAAATTAATCTGTTTCTTTCAAAACCACCGTATATATACATCAAACAGTCTCTGGTATTTATAACATGTTTGACAGGTTATGTGTTGACTTACTCAGGTGAGCGATAAAGGACCATCATGGTCCTCTTGTTTTGTAGAAGTATCGTATGTGGTACATCATCCTATCCCTCAAGTAGCCTTCGGCTACTCAACCTGCTTTTGGTGATTTTCTACACCTATTGGTAATAAATAAGTCGGAATACTCACTGGAAATTGTAGCGGTTAAACTCTTAAATCATTGATTTGCAAATCTGCACAGGATCACTAATCTCTTTTCTACTGATATTTCTATCTCGAGAACCAATATCTGATATTAATGATCTCCTCAATATTCAAACAGCAAATTGTTTGACTCGATCAAACTCAAAGACGTTTCAGACGATAATGCTAAGTCGACAAAGTTTTCAGTCTGTATAGCTTTTGGGAAAAAATATTGCGGACAACGAAGAAATCTCTAGAAACAATATTCCACATTTATTCCAATTCAGGGGCGTTTTAGAGCGGGCTGGTTTTGGAATGGGAAAACATATATAATCGATAAGAATACTTATTAAAAGTTAACTATAGTCCATTGAATAAACTTAGAGCAATTTATTCCAATTGCAATCGCCATTGTAGTGGTTTTCTCTTGACCTGATCTCGTATTCAAAACGTGCCTTTCATCTTCATCTTCACAACCCGTCACGTGCAAAGCACCAGTACGAAGTATTTAATCTAGCGTATTCAATTGAACTGGTTTTTATCCCCCGCCGTTTTCGGCGAAGGGATATAGTAATGGTGTCCGTCCGTCATTCCGTGGATCCGAAGTTCCGTCACTAAACTTGTCCGGAGCATATATTTCCTAAAGTATAATAGCTATCAACTTGAAACTTTATGAATGGATAGATCTCATGGAGGAGAAGTGCAGTGCATGAGAACTACAACTCTTGCTTGCATAATTTTTGAGTTATCGCCATTTGCCATTTGTAATACTTATATTTTGTCCAGAGCATATCTCCTAAAGTGAAAGAGCTATTTACTTGAAACTCTATGTATGGATCGATCTCATAGAGGAGAAGTGCAGTGCACGAGAACTACAACTCTTGCTTGCATAATTTTGGAGTTATTGCCCTTTGTAACATTAAACACTTAGATTTTGTCTGGAGCATATCTCCTAAAGTTTAATAGCTATCAAATTGAAATTTTATGGGTGTATGGATCTCATTGAGTATAAGTGCAGTGCAAAAGAATAACAACTCTTGCCTGCATAATTTTGGAGTTACTGCCCTTTGTTATTTTAAATTCAGAGATTTTGTCTGGAGCATATCTCCTAAAGTGTAATAGCTACATGTATCAACTTGAAACTTTATGGGTTGATAGATCTCAGGGAAGAGAAGTGCAATGCACAAGAACTTAAACTCTTGCTTTCATAATTTTGGAATTATTGCCCTTTCTTTTTTTAATACTTAGATTTTGTAGGGGTCAATCTCTTAATGTACAAAAGAATCCTTAATCTATTAGGTTTCAGTTTACTATCAAGCTTTCACGGCGGGGGATGGCCATGTCCGACATGGCTCTAGCCGTTTTAATAACAGTTCTTTGAAAAGTTGAATTAACCTAATTATATAATTTGCCGATCAACCAATGTATTCATGGAATGAAACCGACTTCAACCATTAAATCACATCCTGTTTACAGAGACTTTATGCTTTGATCTATATAAACTGCCTTACTCCCTTTTCGGGGATTTCTGGCAGGTGACGTTAATATCTTGTACAATAAAGGACGCTGTCAAAGCGCAGTTAGTAGCCTGTCGCACTGTCAATCTAGAGGTCCCGGGTTCGATTCCCGATGGCGGTACTCGTTCTTTCCGACTGTTTGACTACCACCAATGGGTTGATAATCGTAGTCCTATGTGGAATAGCAGCTGCAGGCTAGGAAAGGATGAAATGGAGATACTGGTATAAGAAATACTAGGAATCTATTGTTAGGTGCTCTAGTCTCCGCGATATAACTGATGATTGTTGAAAGCGGCGTTAAACCCCATTCAAACAAACAAACAAATATTGTACAGTAAATGAGTGTGACAAGTATTGTTGTTTTGTGGAATACATCTTTTTTGTAAGAAAAGATAATCATACTGAATAAATACTCGAAAAGGATTGTTTTTACAATTACTAATACTTATAAAATCGTATTTTAGAAAGATGCTGATTTTCAATCTAAGACTACAAACCTATCAGGTCATTGGACCGGGTTCACAGATCAACAAAGTGGTATAGATTACTACATGGTATGTCTTGGTACAAGACCGTATATTGATGACGTGAAGTCTTTTGTAAATGTCGGACTGACACAAGGTAAGTCTTCTGAGAGAACGTATATCTATTGTGACCTTTTTAAATTTGTTTTGAAGTTATTAGATTTTTTTTAATAATAAATTGTAGATGAGTTTTAGTCTGCGCAATTTCAAGGGACCTTTTTTCAAATCAGAAAAGAGCATACCATATTGTGTAGCCAAGCGTTCATATATCGTGGGTTCGGTGCAAGACTGTAGTAAGTGTACATACAATGTATATACACTTACTACAGTCTTGCACCGAACCCTCCATATGGGCGTGACAAATGGAGATTTGAGCTAGTTCGAAATCTTTATAAAATCTTGCCCATTTCACAAGACTTATAACAATCAAACCTCGCAGTAAAACATTTGAAAATACCATTGTTTTTCATTATGGTTTGACCTGAAAATTAATATTTGAAAATACCAGATGCGAGAGTCTCTAGATGCGTGATAACTCTTTGTTATAGAATCAAATTGTATTCACTAACGCGACAAACTTCATGCACCTACAGCCGAGTATGGTACTTGCCTTTTTGAGTAATTTGTTGAAATGCGTACATACGTACTTTGGCTGAGTTATCAATTGTGCATTTTCTATTTCCGTAGAAATATCTTGGAAGGGACCGTTTATAGTCGGACAACAACATTTCATCACCGTGTCGGCCTGTAATGCGGCTGGATTATGTAATAAGGTATCATCAGACGGAATCAAACTAGATAACTCGCCTCCAGTAGCAGGATTGGTTCGTGTTGGATCTAGCGACAATCATGGACACTATCAACCTCACAAGTACTACGTTATATGTTATTCATAATAAGTCACCCCGTCACATGCTGAAAATAACACAATTATATTACTTTATTAAAAGACGGTTGTGTTTTTCAGCATGCATATATTGCGCAAATTAACAAAGTGACAGTCCATTTCCCTTGTTTAACATTAAGGCAAACCCACGTTTTTACTTTGATTTACTAAATAACCTTTTTATAACCATTTTCTTTAAATTAAGTTGGATCATTTACCTATAACCCTTATCCTGGCTCCATTCGTCTCGTTATATTTCATATGTTTTAATAGGGCGTAAAATACCCAACACTTTAACATGACCGCAAAATTAACGTCACGCAAAAAAAAATAAACTCCTATGAGCTTGTGCATCCTCACAGCCTAACCAGAGACCTCAATCTGCGCTTTGTAGGTATGGGCTTAACGATACTTAAGACAATCAGCCAGTCCAGGTTGCTCAATATCTGTCAATCACAGGCATCGAAGTGTTCCGGCGGATTCGATTGTGTTTTAGCTTGACTGTTTTCTGAGAAAACCAAGAGTATTGCTATGGTCTTGGTGTCATCATCGTTGTCGTCGTGAGACAACTTTAGCATATTGTGATATATCTGGTTCCACTACAGGCATCCAGCTAAAATTTTGTACATATGTCCACTATCAAAATGACTACATATACTATCAAATGAATAACGCCAGATGCATTTTGTGGCCATACCCCATTTGACAAAGCTTATCTAGTCCACTACCCAGTATCAAACGGCCTTACGTAACCATATTTGGTACTCTAGTTAGATGTCAAAATTAAGCACTTGTGAAAAGAAATAAATATTGTTTGTAAATTATGATAGGGGATGAAAATGAAATAACATACGTCTTTAGAAATATGTAATGACTTTAAGAGGAAACCAGAGATGTTTGTAAACAGCGATGTCCCCACCGGCGCAAATCTTTCGAAGCATGGGTTTCATGCAATATGAAAACCAACTGCGAATTAAGTATTGGATTCATTCCCAAGCCTTGTTTGCTGAGTCGGTAAGGCGTCGAGCTGTCACTCATTGGATCTTGAATCCGACGCCATGCTAGCTTTCATCCAACAATTTAAAAACGTCATTGTGACACGTGTTACAAATCAATCAATCAATTCCACCAATCAGTCACTCAATCAATCAATCAACCAACCAACCAACCAACCAACCAACTTACCCCTATTACTTATCAATCAAAGGTAATGACCAAATTTCAAGCTTTTCGGGCGCGGGAAATAGAGTAACAAGTAAACAAACATGACATGAAAGTATGCCCCCGATCTATCGATGCAGGGGCTTTTATAGTTGCCCCTACGTAGACAGGTCAGGTGCACACCAGTGTTTGTCTCCCTAGATGTCGTCTGCTCAAAATAGGGCTTTTATAAACAATTCTTTCCCTGATACATAAACCCCTACAGGAATACAACTCTAAACGATCGTACGCACCTATCAAAACAATATCTTACTAAAAAGGGACATTTAATAAAGGTTAGGGTGTAGACGATAGCCTTTGTCCCCTAAACAAAATTCTGATTTTGTTTGTTTGAATGGGGTTTTACGCCGCATTTAACATTATGACAGTCATATCGCTGCGGCTTGAACACCTAACAATGAATTTCTAATATTTCTCACACCAGTACTACCACTACATCCTGTCCTAGCCTCCAGCTGATATCCCACATAGGTCTACGATTATCAACCAATAGGTGGTAGACAAATAGTCTGAAAGGATGAGTGCCGCCGTTGGGGATCAAACCCGGGACCTCTAGATTGACAGTCAGGCGCGCTACCAACTCCGCTATGACGGCGGCTACCAAATTCTGAACACAATATATGTGACTGTACCGTTATATAGTCTTGTTATCTAAGCTCGAGTTAAAGAAAGGGTATGATGGTCATACTGGTGTGAGAAAAAAACGAAATATGGTTAAGCCGTTCCAGTTGTCACGAAAATATTAAAGCTTTAACCCTTTCGAACAAAAACAAACAAATTTTAATACTGAATATGCATATCGTCGAAGCGATAACTAAACGTCAAGATTAAGTTCTTCTAACAGTCGATAATAAGGCTATTTATGGATGTATATAATTGCTGTTTCGTTTCATTAAGTATTTAACGAAACGTTTTCCTCAAAATGTGAATAAGTGGTCAAACATATTTTTATTTTTAACAAGAGCCATGTCGGACATGGCCATCCCCCGCCGAGAAAGCTTAATAGTAAACTGAAGCCCAATAGATTAAGGGTTCTACTTCAAGAAATTAAGCCCCTACAAAATCTAAGTCTTTAAAAAAACAAAGGACAATAACTCCAAAATTATGCAAGCCAGAGTTATAGTTCTTGTGCACTGCACTGCTCTTCTATGAGATCTATCCACCCATAAAGTTTCAAGTTGATAGCTATTATACTTTAGGAGATATGCTCCGGACAAAATCTAAGTCTTAAACATAACAAAGGGCAATAACTCCAAAATTATACAAACCAGAGTGATAGTTCTTGTGCACCGCACTTCTCCTCCATGAGATCTATCCTCCCATAAAGTTTCATGTTGATAGCTATAATACTTTAGGAGATATGCTACGGACAATATCTAAGTCTTAAAAATAACAAAGGGCAATAACTCCAAAATTATGCAAGCAAGAGTTGTAGTTCTTGTGCACCGCACTTCTCCTCCATGAGATCTATCCTCCCATAAAGTTTCAAGTTGATAGCTATTATACCTTAGGAGATATGCTTCGGACAAAATCGAAGTCTTAAAAATAACAAAAGGCAATAACTCCAAAATTATGCAAGCAAGAGTTGTAGTTCTTGTGCACTGCACTTCCCCTCCATGAGATCTATCCACCCATAAAGTTTCAAGTTGATAGCTGTTATACTTTAGGAGATATGCTCCGGACAAGTTTAGTGACGGAAGGACGGAATGACGGACGGAGAGCATTACTATATCCCCTCGCCGAAAACGGCGGGGGATAATAACGTGATATAGCAACAGTTTGGAATATGAATGACTTTCAGTGAAATTTGTTTTTGACAATATAAATGTTTAAAATATCGTTTCTTCTTAGTGTACGATACTCAGATATAGATTTCAAACGAATGTCTAAATGTAAAATCTGCTTTTGCAGCACGACGATTCGGATACACTGGGATGGTTTTGAAGATCCACATTCTGGTATTCAAAGATTCGAGGCGTGCGTTGGAGAAAAACAGTATTCATGTGACATTGTACCTATCTCCCCATGTCTATTGGAATCAAGTATCATCAAGACAGGGATAGATATTCCCATCGGAATAGTGTTGTATGCTACAGTGTTTGCCTACAATAACGCAGGGTTGATGACAATGCAGACTTCCGATATGTTTCTTGTAGACGATACTCCACCAGTCGTCGTTTTGAAACCTACATTTTTGTTAGACTTCAACGCCTATGCTGGTAATCAGATTCAATGGGAAAGATCTGTATTGAGGGTTTTCTGGGAATTTAGTGACAAAGATAGCCCAATCTTAAGACACGAACTGTCGCTGTTGACCCATCACGAAGGACATACACCAGTCGAAAACATGCAACTTGGAAACGTTAACAATATTACAATTACCCTCGACAGTGTTAATTGGCTACATAATGGCGACACATACACTGCAGTTATAACAGGCTGTAACGCGGCAGGTCTCTGCACAACAGCATTTACACCGGGTTTAATGATTGATTCAACGCCGCCATTTTTAGGAGGTTTTAAACCACCGATGACATGGAGGAACTTCGAATCTAATGGCATAATACAGTCTGAGCTGATGTTGACCTGGTATGGGTTTGCCGATGGTGAATCGGGGATAGAAAGATACTTCATCACTGTAAGCAAGTCGTTCACTGGACGCGAACTGTCTGATGGTATTATTCCTGTAATCGCACAACCTTCGGTAGAGGAAATTAATGCAAATATAACACTAAACACTTATATTCAAGCAGATGGCACTCTTATTCTGTCTATTTGGGCACAAAATAAGGCGGGTTTGAACAGTTCAATTGGACGAGTATCTGTAAACGCTATTTCAACTGATAAGAATGCTAACGCATCTTCTCAAGGTGGTCTCCTAGATATTGAGAAGCATTCTTGTGATGTTCATTTTTGTAATAAGGATTGTACGTGTGCTGTGTTGGGACGACCATGTACAGAGTCGGAGCATGTTAAGCCATGTCACACCTTAGACAGAGCAAGCAACATCTCGCTGCCACAATTTCCAGACATATTTGTTACAGGTGGTTTGCGTGTAAACGAACAAAATATTACGGCGTCATCTGCTTGTTTATCGGGTAATTGGGATTATCTGGGTAACAATATGACGCAAGATGTTGTTCGATTTGAATGGAGCGCAGGACTATTAGGCCAGC
The DNA here is from genome assembly GCA_948146395.1 of Fragum whitleyi. Taxonomy (NCBI): domain Eukaryota; kingdom Metazoa; phylum Mollusca; class Bivalvia; order Cardiida; family Cardiidae; genus Fragum; species Fragum whitleyi. The sequence goes on along the minus strand of OX411543.1, from coordinate 9,422,887 downwards.
CCATCGGCGAGGGCATATTTGACCTTAAGTCCGAACTACCGTGGCATGATGTTAGCCTAGAAACATCATTTGTTTATTGTCTGTCGACAAATCGTACACTTGTTCACGGAGCGAAATACACAATTTACGTGCGGGCATGGTTTTACTTCGATTTATTCAAGGAATTTCATTCATATCCTATAGTCGTTGATCACTCTGGACCATCTGTAAAGCGTGGAAGATTTTTACTGGATTCTGACTCAAGATGTACAAAGGACTATGACTTCATAGACTGGACGGATACAGTAACAGCTTGCTGGAATGGGGTATTTAATGACCAACAAGGACATATCATCCACTTCTTGGTCTCACTCGGAACATCTCCTAAATGTAAGTTTACTTGTTATTGCTTTAAAGTCCTTTCTAACTTGTTATGGTCTAGTTTACTACGCATAACGGTACTGCTAGAAATCCGATCTTTATTTGTAGTATTTATCACAAAAATAAACAATAGTTTTGCTGGCGAAGAAAAAGGATCGCCTGATATTGACTTTTACTGACTGTTCCTCCGTTTGCATTTGGCAGAAAAGTATTAAGTGTGTAATTTGTGAAAATTGTGTGTTTCAAATAATATATAAGGATCTGGGATTTACTGGTTTACAAATGTTCTTCCGTTCTCTAGTCTTTTTGTTCAAAGCCATCAACTTGAAAATGTGTCCAATGTATAAGGAAAAAGTCTTAACGTTGCTTACCGAAACCAAGCCAGTTTCTATCTTAAAAATAATGTTAATATTTATTGCACTTTTCACAGCATTTATGATTCACAGCAACTTGAATCAAATTATTGTATATCAAAGTTTTTTTTATATTGTTCCTTCTATATAGAGCCACCCTTATAAGACTTTATTTTCGACAACGGGGGTATACACAGTGAGTATGAGTTCACAGATTTACACTGTTCCTACGGTAGATACCAGAACATAAATAGTAACATATGTAATCATAATCTTTCATACATTAATTTTAGTGATTTCCCGTGAATCGTGCTAATCTTGTTACTTTATACCATTTGAAAAAGATATCAATGATTTGGCCCTTGCGTATGATTTTCAGGTTAGAATTAAACTCTGCGCTGGTGATTATTAAATACCCGACTTTCGAGATAGGGTTTAATACTGTGTATTATTATTATTATTATTATTATTATTATTATTATTATTATTATTCTATTTTCTTTTTGAAATGAAAAAAACACACATTTAGAATGAAATTTGGGTGTTAAGGTATAAGAATGCAAACCATTTCTTTTAAAAGAGACACGCTTATAATGTTTCAGCTGATGACGTTCTAGCCACCACAAATGTAGGATTGAGTACAAAGTATTCACACAACCAGGCTAACCTTACCCATGGAACCAAGTATTACTTCACCGTCTCGGCACATAATAGTGTCGGTATATATACCAGCCTTGTATCCGATGGTTTCACGATCGACACAGACGATCCAACTGCTGGAGTTGTCTTCAATACACTATACCACAGAAATGAGTTTTTCCAAGGCTCAAACCAAAGTTTTTCGATATCCTGGCACGGATTTGTTGACCATTTCTCTGGTATCGAGTCCTATGAAGTTGGCCTAGTCGAAAACGGTGTCATCGACATGTCCAACACGACATTTAAAAATGTTGGTCTTTCAACTGCACATACATTTTTAAACGCATATATAAAAAGTGGATTAGAATACTGTGGCGTTGTCAAGGCAATCGATGCAGCTGGTCATGAAAGTAGACTTGCCCGGTCACCAAGTAAGAAGATCGACACTTCCCCGCCTTATGGGTATTTCTGCACTAATTATGAGAAGATAGTTGAGGTCGATGTATATAATAAGAGTCAAGAACGTTTACAAAACCTAACACTGTCTGTCAACCTGACACAAGACACACTTTACATTGTCAACTCTGATGTTCGAGCAAGTAATACCCATCTCAAAGCAAGTTTGGTGATCGATAACTTTAAGCTGCGAGTCCCCTTTACTACCAACCACGACGGATTGCGTCAAATGAAGTATTCTTTCTTTTCTCCGACGTCAGAAAGTCAAGATGTTACTATTATATTAGAGTCAAATTATATCCTAGAAACTACATTCGGTATTACACAATGTAAAAACTTGATCACAGACGCTACTAAGGCACTTCAAACTCAACAGATTGGTCCATATACATTCGCCGTTAATGTGGTTGCACTTGATAAAGAAAGCGCCATAAGAAAGGTATAGTTTATAAAGAAATTTCTTAAATATTGCACCTTATAAACACACAAACAATTAGTATTGTGTATCTATTCAAAGATATTATTAGTTATACGGTTTCTTGCCGGGGTATATGACGATTTATTTAATGATGTCACCCGAGCCATAGGCGAGGGTTGACATCATTTTTCCTGCCGGGAATAAATCGTCATATACCCAGGCAAGAAACCGTATTACGATTTTATTATTATTCAAAGTTTTAGGGCTAAATATATGTCTTTTGCCTATTTTAGGCGTTCTTATAAACCGATTTCTTTCAAACCACCAATAACCCTTAATGCGCCCCTATGAAAAGTAAACATGTACAAAATGACGTCATATATAGTTGTGACGTCACACTACTACACTCTGCGCTATTGTGATATGGAAGCGTTTGTTGGCTGAAACTGCGAGAAACTTGGCACTTTAAATGGACAGATTTGTACAAATTTAAGGTATTTATTGACATCTATATCATTTTTTATTTGCACATTATTAACTGACATCCTTTTCAACTGTATCCTAGTGTATATTCGGGTAGTGTTATCAGCGAAGCGAAAGAAACATGGCTGTCATTACCGTTTCGATTTTTTGTATATGTTCACGTCGAGGCGCCTTAAGGAAACATTAGAGGTAATACCGGAGCGGCCGTAGCTATCAATGTTTGTCAGGATAGCATTAACCAATGAAAATGCTAGATTTTCTTGCAGTATAATAAATATTTTAATTTTAAAAAAGTACCTTGCATGCTGATCTCGTGTCATTGTGCTGAAACTTAACCAGTAAAAGTTGCGATTTTTCATTTGGTTTTTCTAGGTGCTTTACAATAATTGATAATTACGGCAACATTTGTATAAAGTGAATGTTCCAAGTAAGATGACCTGCTATCTCGATATGAGTAAACGGATTTATATGCATGAAATTATTTTAAATAAATGTTTTGAAAATTTATTAATACAATTCAATTTTTGCTTTGCTACATATTTCACATCGTTCTCATGTTTTGTCACATATTTACATTTTATCCAACTAGTGTTTGTTGTTTATAGTGTTTTGAGTAATTAATCCGAAACAGAAAAACTAAATTAAATATGAATTTATTTATCAATTAGATAATTTATGTATTAAATAATTAATTAGTAAATGACCGTACTGCTGTAAAAAACTAAATTCCCTTTTTATGCCTCTGATCCTATTAGAAGAGATTGTGACAATATTATGATGGGTTTTTTTTGTTATTTTTTATATATTATATTTTGCGAATCTCCGCTAGTAATAACTTTTTTTTGTAATGCATTGCGTTCTGTAAGAGAAAAATCTTGATTTGTATATTTTAGGTTGAAATTGGGTCTGGAAGTACCTACGGAGGTTTTCAGTTCCATCCTCTTACCACGATTCATGGAGGAAATAACGGCGTTTTATACATCAACGCATCTCATGGGTCACCCGTACATTTTACGGCCATTGTTGAAAACTACGCGGGTCTGAAGGCATTATTTTACTCACAGCCTGTGATCATGGATCTTACGCCACCAACTATTGATAACGTTGTTGTTACTGTCTCGGAAAACTCAACTTCTGATCAATCAGCAATTCATACCACATGGGTGGTTAAAGATTCCGAATCTGGTGTAAAGACTTGTTACTGTGGTATAGGTAAGCCCTTGTAAATATTTAAACCATATACAGTAAGTTACATCGTGAAATTATATTCATCTCGATCAAAATCATTCTAAATCGCTCACTCAGCGCTCCATTCACTAATTCCAAACACTCAAACCATCCAAAAACGCTCAAAATGACTAAAAAAGATAAGATCTACAACTACCTTCAACATTTATAAAACAAGAACAAAATCGCGATTTCACTGATATAATAGAAATTAAAAACGTCTGCTTGGTTGTTGGAGAAATAGGAAGCTATTTAAAGAACTTCTTTGCATATTTTATTAAAGGGAGGTAATACATATCGCCATTTTTGTTCATCCTAAATTGACTTAAAACTCGCTCCACACACTCATTTAACTTCATTCCGAATTCATTCTAAAATCATTCACATTGTCAATTTCACGATGTTATTAATTGTAAGTTTATCTGTGCTCGTTGTATAAAGCTGTTGGTTAACTTTCAACTGGGCGTTATTTTTAGCGAATGACTCGTTTCCATCGGTATAATAGGAACAATAATCCTAATTCCCCGAAAAAGGGTCTTGGTTATTTTTTTTTTAAAAAAATGTAACTGCATGCAGGAAGATAGCTTCTTTTAGCTTGCCTGTGCGTTAGTTATCGATCAAAGTTTGTCGTCTTTACCTTTGTCGGTCATTTTATATTTTTAGAATTGTTTTAATTGAACCGAACTGCACATAAAGTAGCCTTTGATAACATCTTATAAGATTGAAATTCAACTTTAAATCTTATGAAAAAAAGAGTCCGGCTGACCTAAAGCTACGAAACTACATGCAGGTAAAATACTAGCAATAATACTGTGCACAATAATGCTACATTAAAATTCGGATAATATACCTTATATTAAAAAAATACCTCATTTTGTACAGTTAACAACATCGTGAAATTGACAAGGTGAATGATTTTGGTATGATTTGAGAATGAAATTGAAAGAGTGTGTGGAGCGAGTTTTTAGTGAATTTAATGGGAGGTATTCCTATATCGCAAATTTTGTTCGGGTTGAACAAAATTAGCAATACCTCCCTTTAATGAAATGCATTCAAATTCTTTACATTGCTTCCTATTTCTTCAAGAACCTATGAGACGATAACAATTTGAATTATGTCAGTTAAATCGCGATTTTTCTCTAAAATCTATTTTGAATAACATTGTTGATTCTTTTTTTTTCAATGGGTTTGAGCGTTTTTGAATTGTTTGAGTGAGTGTTTGAAATTATTGAATGGGGCGCTGAGTGAGCGATTTAGAATGGTTTTGATTAAGGTGAATGTCAACTTCACGATGTTTTTAACTGTATTTGTTGTAGGAGAGAGTAGATTTTCTACTGACGTCAACAGGTTATGGAGATCGGACAGCCTTAACTCTTGCTTGTTACCTCAACTTAAATTTGAGCATGGGAAGGAGCTTTACACCACAGTCAGATGCGTTAATAACGTAGAACTTGTCAATGAGGTTCATTCCAAACCCGTCATTATACTTAAACAATCACCTTTGACGGACAAGGCCAATGTTCAGTTTGTTAATCTGAACAAAGAAAGTAGTGCCGAGGTCGTTGCTTTATCAGAAACAACCTACATACAGACAAATGACAGCCATATACAGATGCAGTGGTCTGGCTTCCTAGATATATCGCCGATTACAGAATACAAATACCGACTGCTCCAAAACAACCTGCCGATTTTGGATTGGACAAGTTCTGGTCGGAAAACAATGGCAACAATTGCTGGTCATCCTTTTAATTCTGGTAGTACCTACACAGGAGAAGTCAAGGCAATGAACGGAAAACAATGGAGTTCGGTCATTCGTTCATCTTTACTTATTTACAAAACGCAGCCTAAACTAACTGGTAAGTGAAAAGTATTTGATAGATAAACCGAAAATTGTCTATGTAGAAAGTTTTAGAATTTACATGTTTAAGAATAAGCTTTCCTATTGATAAATATTCGATAAAAGATTTAGAATGAAAACAGTGTATTGAATATGACTATATCCAATTTAATTTCTATTTTTTGTGTGGATTATCAAGACAAATCGATAGATTATACCTTGATAATTTCATCGCTAAACCGATGTACTTAACAAAATATTTAACCCTGCTTGGTTCATTGAAGTGTTGGCTGATAACATAGATGATTGTCGTTTGCGTCAGTGTAAGATCGTTACATTTTATTGACTGAACAACAAAAGCTGCATTCTCGCGAGAAAATATAGTTTGTGTTGTTCATGAAATGAAATATCAATCGATCTTACTCGAAAAAAAAACCCCGATTATTCTATTTCCTATATACAAAAATGAGACTCTTAAAGATCATTATTTTGCACGTGATAAATATGCAACGTTCATGATGACGTCACTTAGGCTTCCTTTAGGTAACGTCGGATAGGGTGAAATGCAGGAAAGCGTAGTATAAGTGTTTTTTATAATTTTATTATTTCACTCGTTAGACGGAGTGTTTAACAATTGACAATCCTTGGTTATGTTTCGACCGAAAAGCATGCATTAAAGAACATCCATTTTCCCCGTAGGTACAGCTGTGTCCATAAAGCGTTCCAACAGAAAGATATCAATGGACTGGTCTAGAGTATTTGACCAGAATTTACCATCTAGTGTGTCGATGATGTACAGTCTGGCTATTGGTTCCAGGCCGAGTTTTAACGACATCGCCGACATTCAACGTATACAGGGGTCGTCACTGGATATTGTGGTTCCGGTGTATACGATTGTCTCACCGGAGGTCAAGGAAATCTTCATCTCAATCTTGTGTCATTTAAACACTGGCATGTCCAGAAGATATCTAACGAATTTCAAATTTTAATTTCTACACATTTTTTTTTCTATTCCGTCCAAACATATTTCATATTTTAACAAGTGTGTAATGGGTGTTATTGTCTTTTTTAGTTTTATTTTTGATAGTTTAAGCTTTCTTGATAGGAAACTGAAAAAAGATGTCATAGAATAACTTGAAAAGAATTTATTTAAGTTTTAACGTTGTTTAGCTTCTTAGTGAAAATTTAATGCACTGAACGTACAGGTTAAGGACGGTCTTATTAAAAAATATTCAAAATGCATTGACAAAACATTGGTAGTTCTTAATGTCTAGGTCACACATTCACGGAAGAGGGCTTAAGATATTTCAGAATCACCTGTTCTAGTCCATCGTACTCTTTAACTGAACCGTGGTCAATCGTCTATAACCCTGTCAAGGATATTTTTTGATACCTTTATTTTTTTTACGTGCACACAAATCGTAATGGATAGAGCCATCGTAACAAATATGTACTACACTGAAACGAAATTCTAAACGACAACCTTGCATTTGCCACATTTAAACATATTTGTAGTACTGTAATGAAGTGTCTTTTATTTTCATATGAAATAACAATCAATTTTGCGTAATCTAAAACAACAATGGATTTGAATTTTTGTCCTTGGTGTCTAAGGCAAACGGTCAAACACAATAACTCTTCTTCACAAAAGGCACAAATTAAAGGTGGACATTTTCGAATCATAAAATTGACAGACTTCGATAGCTATTACATGTCAGATACCAAATCAATAAAGAAAATTACATTGTGGTTCTTTTATTTCTCACACAAGCATAAAATGTTATAATTACCCCCACCCACCAATGTTATTTTTGAAATCAGGGATAATCTTAAATTTCCGTCAAATTCGGTGCTTTCTTCGCGTTTTTTGAGGTCGATATTAATTGAAGATTCTCACTTAATGATTTTTCTGATACAATTCGGCCACTTCCCTTGTTAGATACGAAATGAAATACTACCCTTATAGCTAAAACCAAGTGGCCGTTTAGAAGTTCGTTTGAGTGTAGTCCGTGGTAGACCGTGCTGATAGGTGTTTGACTATTTTTTTTTTCAATATGTAATGGAATATATAGCGCACAATTAATTCCCGCTCACATCGAAGGTACTATATTGAATGAAACGGACCCCTGTTCCGATTTAAAACCGAATTATGCTTTAAAAAACGAATAATCCATAATTTTTGCCCTGGCAGGGCGGTGCCTATGTAATGGGGCGTTGCATGTAATGTAAAGGTAAATCAGTTTTTATATATTTGTTATATTATTTTTTATATATATCACTGTTATAGACTGTCGGAATGGAATGTTCAAACGATTGAGTGTAACAAAACCTTGAAAACTGAAGGATTTTCGGGATTTAGAACCTTTGTTAATTCGTTCCGATTCTGAACATATCAGTCTTTTTAAGTGCCTTTTTGACTTGTACTTTTACCATAGCTTACCTCCTTTCATTCGTTGTGAAACATTCCTGAATCATATATCTCCTAATCAACCAAAGTACGGCATTGAATCGTCTCAGACCGTTGTATTCCGTACCTAAACCATGGCTCCAAGTTCTATCTCGTCCGAGACCCAACGTTTTCTGTTCAAGCACTTGTGTTAGATTCGTGTACGATGCATGAAAGACCGTATTTCTCCAAGGTCTTGTTCCTTGAATGTCTTACTAAGGCAGATATGTGATAAATTGATGGCTCTTCGGAGGTACGGTAAGTAACATCGTGAAATTGACTGCCATTCAGATCAAAGCCATTCTAAATCGGTCACTCATCGCTCCATTTATTCATTCTAAACACTCAATCAAACCATTCAAAACTGTTCTAATAATGACTGAAAAAAGATAAAATCAACAACTACACTAAAACAAATATGATTAAAAAAAATCGCAATTTCACTTAAATTGCAAGCTTCTGGTTGTTTTTTCAAGAAAAGGGAAGCTATTAATAGAACATGTATGGTAATCAATATCGCTAATTTTGTTCATTCTGAACAAAATTTGTGATTTCGGACTACCTCCCATTTTGCACCGAAATTTCTTTCCACACACACATTCTATTTCATTCTAACATCATTCCAAAATCATTCCCTTGGTCAATTTTACGATGTTGATAACTGTAGCATATGATAAGAACACAATCACATAATTTGACAACTATTGGAATATACAGTATGTTCAATAGAGATTTAATTGTATTGCTTTGGGTTTTGGGATCTTATACCACTTTTTTATAAGCATCAACGGTTGTTATAGACCCACAAGTTTAAGTGAGTGATCAAAGGCCAATTTTGTCTATACCTGTATAGACAAAATTGACCTTTGGATCACTCACTCCAAGTTGCGGAACTATAAATCATATGCTAAGTTAATAAACAGAATATTTTCTTTCTCGTCTGAAATGATTTACGAATCAATTTGACTTTAGTAAATTCCGTCCAAACATTATTTCTCTTTTTTTTTGCAATGTTATGTCTATATAAGCAGATGTAGGTTTCGTAGATACATGTATTAAAGCAGATTTAACTCACTTATCAATGTTTTTTCTTCATTTCGTTTCATTTATATCTTTATAAGTAATGTTGGAAAAATCGTGAATTTGACAAGCTGAGTGATAAAGGGATAATTTAGGAATGACAATGAATGCAAGAAATGAGTGAATTTTGAGTGAAAACAAAGGGGGTTAATCCATTATTATCCATATTTATGGGCCAATCAAAATTTCGCGAATAATATTTTTAAAGGGTCACATAAGGAACACTCTGGTGAAGTTTCATTAAAATCGGCTTAGTGGTGCAGGCGGAGATGTCGTTCAAAGGTTTCGGGCTCAAAATAAGCCCGGCCCTGCCACGCCCATATTTGTGGACCAATCAAAATTAACAAACAAATTTTAAAGAGGGTCATGAAAGGAACGGTCTTGAAAAGTTTTATTGATTTCAGCCTAGTGGTTCGGGAAGAGATGCCGTTCAAAGATTTCGGGCTCAAATTAAGCACCGTCCTGCCACGCCTATGTTTATTGGCCAATCAAAATTTCGCGAACAATTTTTATAAAGGGTCACATAAGAAACACTCTGGTGAAATTTCATCAAAATCGGCTCAGTGGCTCAGGAGGAGATGTCATTCAACGGTTTCGGGCTCAAAATAAGCCCCGCCCTACCACGCCCATATTTGTGTGCTAATCAAAATTTTGCAAACCATTTTTGAAAAGGGTTGCCCAAGGAACATTCTGGTAAAGTTTCATTGAAATCGGCCAAGTTGTTCAAGAGGAGATGTCATATAAGACTTCAAAGTGAGATAATTGGCATACCCTGCCTCGCCTATATTTATGGGCCAATCAGAATTTCGCCAACAAATTTTAAAGAGGGTCGCCCAAGGACCATTTTAGCAATATTTTGGCAAATTTTCAATAAAATCAGCCCATAGGTTCAGGAGAAAGAAATTTTAAAGATTGTTGACGACGGCCTTCGCACGATGCAAGAATATATAACTATACAAATAGCTGATTTCACTGACAAAATTGAAATTGCAAGTGTCCGATTGTTTTTTTTGTTTTTTTTTTTGGAGAAAAGGGAAGGAAAAATTAACCTGTAAACATATTTCATAATGCAAATAAATATCGCTAATTTTGTTCATCCTGAAGAAAAATTGCGATTTTAAATTACCTCCGTTTAATCCCACTCAAAACTTACTCGATGAACCTATTTAATTGTTTTCAAAAAGCATTGAAAAATCTTTCTTCTTTTCAATTTACGATGTTGCTCAAGCTATGGTCACATTTACGGTAATTATCGTAGTATGCCGTACTCCATTTTACCGTAGATAAGCCGTGTCACTAATACGATTAAGGTTCATGTAAAGAGTTTGAGACACAATATTTATGGCACTTCATTAGCCAAGAAAAAGCACCATGTCCAGGTATATTATATATCAAAATGAAGCTATTCGTGAGCACAAGCAGTTAGGCAACATAAGACCGCCATAGCTATAGCGGTATAACCAAAACATTGTGGAAAAGGGTCATTTTGTACAGAACAAGCAACTGCATGACGGCTTCATAAAATTGCCCCGTATTTTAACAAAGTACAGTCTGAAGTACCATCCAGGTAGTGCTTGGACAGATGTATTTAAAACGGTTTGCAAGGTGAACTAGGGTAACCGATACGTTCTAATTCGGCAAGGGTACGATTCAACAATATCTTACTATACGTTGAACTACATTCAAACTACGACAGAAAATCCTTTTTTACCGTAGGGATTTTGAACATGCCAAATAATTGTGCGGCCACTACGGTAGGATTATACGGTAGAAGAACGTTCAGTCCACGGGCGACTAGGTTAAGCTACACAGTCTACGGTATGGTACGTTGTAGTACGGCATTCTTTCACTACGACGAGACTATGTTTACAACGTGAAATGTGACCGCAATTTTTTACAACGTACTTTTTCCCTACTTAGCCGTGCACAAAAATCAGATACACGAACTTCAAGAGTAGTGAATCGCTAGTTCAACCTTGTTTAACCGTATAATCGTACTACACCGTGAATAGACTTTTGAACATTTTTTTACAATATCCAAAACACTACGGTCAAATTTACGAGTTAGCACTACGTTACTCACTACGCGTAAGCCCGGATTACTTCGACTGACTGCGCAGTATACGCTCAGCTACGTAAATTTTACGGCTGACTACGTTGATGCATAACTACGGCCAACCACGTTAATTAACGTAAATGTGACCAAGCCTTTACTGTACTTGGTGTGTCAGATATATTTTCAACACGCGTCTACCGAAATCCGATCTATTTGATATCTATTTTTTATTCTTCATTTTCGTATTTGACATGATACAATAGGAAATTTCCGTCGCACTTTCTCAACAATAGATAAGCAATTCGAAACTTTGTATATCAGCTAGAGATGCTAGCAGTCATCTACCCGAAATTAGGTCCGTGGACTACTACATCCAGTTTTACGACAACCTAAACTGAAACCAACTTCTAATCGGTCACTTCATGTTTCTCTATTTTTTACATATTTATAAGAAAAGAATTAAACATAACACTACTTTCGTGCAAAGACAAATCAATTTCAATGATTTTTGTAAAAGAATTATTTGAAAAGGACCGACAAAAGCATTGTAGCAGGCAAAAGAAGACACCAACCCTACTTTGAAAAAGTCACAAAACTCGTAAATTACATGGAATCTTTAAAATTTCAGTCGATTAAATACCGTTATGTTGTTGAAAAATCACTATCCTTCGAGGCCATAAAGGCAGCTGACTAAACAAACGTAAAAAAACCATTATTTAAGACGTTCATTTGCGTAAATGAGGCGAATTTGACAAAATTATCCCACCCACCAATGTAAATTGAACAAACACTTGCATCTTTAACATTATTAAGCAATACTTTTCGTACTTCATTTAAGTGACCGATAAGAAGTTTGTTTAAGTTTATCTGGCCCTGAATTCAGGATGACAAAACGGCGCTAAAGCCTAGCGACCATTTGCCACGGTCGCCGAACGATATCGCAGCCTGCGATTTTTCTTACGATTTTTGGACATCGCTCACAGCTACGGTCTGTGGCGTATGTGTTCACAATGCCGCACGGTGATCGTGCAATTTTTAACAATGTTTGAGGAGGAACATACCTAGATGAGACCGTTCGGGTCCCGTTCGATATCGCAAGGTAATCGTACGGGTTCCTTGGAATGAACTCATTTTTTTTCACGGACACCATGCGTCGCCCGTACTGGTTCCGCACGGATTTGTTGAAGAATTCTTACAAAACCTTCACTCATATGAGCAATTGTATTAGGTGGTAAATGTAATAAACATCAATGTGGCATCAAAAGAAGTCGGTGGTCGGATCATCTTCTTGAATATTTTCACATCAAACTATTAGTTTCATTATAATACCCACGTGAAAAAGTATACGACCTCAACCTTCTAAAAATTCTATACGCTGGCCGTACGGTCGCCGCAAAGTAGCCGTGCGATGTCTGTGAGATGCCCGAGCGATTCTGCGACAAACGTACGGGCACCGACGTACGGGCACCGTACGGAAATCGAGAGGATGCCGTGCGGTCACCGCACGGTCACCGCAAGATGCTACGGGTTTTATTTTGGATGTTTGATAGGTAAGATATCGTGCGATATCCGCACGCTCATTGCAAGGCTTCCGTGCGGTGTCCGCACAAGGCTGTGAGCTTGCGATTTTTAAAGATTTGTATAACATTTTTTTAAACAGGATCGCTGGTGTCTGCGGTGCCCGTAAGACCGTGCGATAAACGCACGGGCATCGTATTTCACTGCACGGGCACTGCACGATTTTCTGACTACGGCGAGATACGGACGCCGTACGGGCTCCGTAGGTTAAATTTAAACGAGGCTTAACTAATGTCTTATGTAAATCATACAACGATTTGTACGCAAGTGCACGTGCAAAGAAGGGTATCATTTTCAAACAGTATTTACCATTTCGAAATACTGAACAAAAGAAGTGTTGTATTTCTCAAAGCATTACAATCACAACATCCTCTCTGAGCCCACAGCAGCTTATTCCTCCTAGGTACGTTTGTTCAGAGGGTAATTCCAGAAAGGACATTTGGCTGTGACCCAGTTGAGCTTGGAACATATGACGAGGAAACATGTATAAAAGTCGGATGGAAACCGTTTCTTTCGTCGAAACGGTGGGGCATTAAAGGGGGATGTTCTTATAAGCGGGCTAGACGATCGAGATTGTTTTAAGACGCAACGGACTCAATATCGAGGTCCAAGGTTCGATCCCCGACGGCGGTACTCATTCTTTCCGACTATTTGTCTCCAACCAATGGGTCGATAATCGTAGACCTATGTGAGATAGCAGCTTGAGGCTAGGAAAGGATGTGACGGTAGTACTAGTGTGAGAAATACCAGAAATTCATTTTAGGTACTCAAGCCGCCGAGAAATAACTGAAAGATTGTTGAAAGCGGCGTAAAATCCCATTCAAACAAATTCTTGTTTGAATCGGGCTAGACGCCGCTTTTAACAGTTTTCAATCACAACAGTCCACGCTGAAGCACGCAACTTTTGCGCATCACTTTATTTACTAACATCAAATTGTTTATAGCCTCCAGCTGCTAATTTACGTAGATTGATTATCCAATAATTTGTTTGAACAGGGTTTTACGCCGCTTTCAACTTTTTTTTCAGTTATATCGCGACGACTGGAGCACCTTACAATGGATTCCTGGTATTTCTTACACCAGTTCTACCATTACATCCTTTCCCAGCCTCCAGCTGCTATCCCACATAGGTCTAGGATTATCGACCCATTGATGGTAGACAAATAGTCGGAAAGAATGAGTGCCGTCGTCGGGGATCGAATTCGGAACCTCTAGATTGACAGTCAGACGCGCTACCAACTGCGCTATGACGGCGGCTGATGGTAGGCCAATCATTGGTGGGAAATAAATATCGAAATGGGTACATAGGCCCAATTATTGAAGATGGAAGTCTGACGCAGAAACCTACTATGCTATTGCGGCCGCATCCGTAGGAAATATGTCTTTAAAAGCAGTTGATTGTAATCGACGGTGTAAGGTGCATTTTTATTTCATTTGTGACCTAACATAGATCACGCAAACGTATACTAGCTTGTTGAGCTGAGCCCTGCGTTCAGGATGACAAAGCGGTGCGAACAGTTTGCTAATTATACCCCGCTTTGCACGTGCACATGCGTGCAAAGCGGGATATGATTGGCAAATTGTTCGCACCGTTTTGTCATCCTGAACGCAAGGTTGGTATAGGTAGTTTTTGCGCGATGAGCCGTGAAATCTATTTTTAACGGTTCTCGTCCTCGTGCTTTTCTTTCACGAGTTTAAACAATACCTAAAAAGATACAAATTACCTTTTAAAGGAAACGCACAGCTTGTCTAAGATTGTAAGGTTTACTTATTGATGTTCTTTCGAAGTTGAAAAGGAGGAACTACGTTCAATTCCTATCAAATGCTTTTTTAAAATATACCCGATATATCTATGGTAATGGACTCTACGCTTGCGTCAGAGCAGTAGTAATGGACGTCAGTTTGGCACCCTGGTGCCAAACTGACGTCCAGATTTTTGGTAGGGTATTTGTGCATTTGGACTTAGTCTTTTCACAGAAATGTAAACTTAGGCTTGTGGGGAATATGAGTGTGGACTTAGTCTTTTGTACGAAACATGTGAACTTAGGTTTGTGGGTAATATGCGTGTGGACTTAGTCTTTTTAGGAGAAATGCGGGTTGGTTTGTGAGTAATGTGTATGTGGACTTAGTCCTTATCTTACCGTCCAAAGACGGAAAGATAGGGACTTGTTATAGGGATTTTGTCTTTGAAATAAGTGGTTGAATGTATTGTGAAAGTGAGGAATGCAAAAGGACTTTGACAATTTGCGAAAGAAAATGAATTCTTTCTTGGTGTTGGGTGGTCCTGAAAAGGACCGTTTTTGTTGATTGATAGTTCTGCTATTCATCTCAGCACTTCTTTTTGGTCTTTGGTTTCTTGAAGTTATCGATGTTTTTGCCGTAGGCCCCCATCCCTGTCATTGTAGGAATTTTGTACCCCCTCTCTTTTTCTGAACTATGTCTTTTTCTTGGACGAACATTTTCCGTTGATGATGATGATCTCTTGGTGGATGACGATTGCTTCCTTTTCATCACAGTCATAATACTATCTACGAGTTTGTGAAAGTTCGTTTGTTCAAAGTCAAATTCAACTGGAATCTTCAGTGGTGTTGGTTTGAATGTGACTGAAGATGATGATTGTTGACACAATTTTTGAACATTTTGGTTAAGAATCTGTATTCTCTCCGTCAGTGACTTGAAATCCAAAAAAGATTTGTTGAAGGTATTCAGCTCCGCAATAATTTTTATCATGATAGCTTCTTGTCGCGAATTCATGGTTTTCAATTCAGCGAGAATGTTTTGAAGAACAACATCATTGGTACTCACTGGTTGGTAATTCTGTTGAATTGTTGATAAATTCTCCTGAGGTCCAAGTATCTGACAACTCTGCGACCCGAATGTTGAATCCATGGCTGATGCTAGCAAATCATCGTGTGTGATATTTGCCTGAGACATGATTTCTTGTAAATTGAAATCTGAATTCATTTTTACGTGTGTTCGCTTCGGAGGTTGGCGAACGACTGATGAAGTTTTATACTGTCAGCCTACAGTGTAGCGCGCGCGGACCTTGGCGAAAGCATCTTTACTTTGAATTGAAGAAATGGACGTCGAGATGGGAATTTGTGTTTTCTCAGTGATGATTTTTCTCAAATTTCTTCTTTATGATGAAGAAAATGTAAATATTTTCTATCTCAAACGTTTTGTCAACCTATTCTTTTATCATTTCCATTAAGTTCTTCGCACAGTTATTGAACGTGAGGAATAAATTCGCAAAAACTTTTGAAATCGACGATGAATTTCTGCTGTAGATCCAATGTTTTTTCCTTCGTTTTCTACTTGAAACTGATTTTATTTTTATTTTGATGACTGGTAATGTTAGCTGAGATGTATTACTTGTCATTTTTATCATTTTCGACTGAAAAAGAGTTGAAATCTTATCATTATTCAATCTTAACGCGACTTTTTGTAACACGTTGATTTTAAACCGGTTTGCTATCGCTTTAAAATGTAAACTCCGATATGAAATTGGTATCGGTGTACATGTCAGATAAAAATCGATATTTTATGTAGATGGGTGGATTAAACTCGCAAGTGAAGCATTGTTTTACTTGACTTAGCGTATTGTTGAATTTATTTGAAAATGCGATATTGGGTCTATGAAATCTTGTAACTACATTCTGAATACTTTATACGGGTTATGTTTGGTGTATTTTAAATGTGACAATTTGAGAAATGGATGCATTCTTGCAATATGGTTGGCCCTGAAAAGGGCCGTTTATTCTAGAGGAAAGATATTCTAACCCCAGTATTCTTCCTCCCTGTAAATACCGGGGATGTTTGGGTGAACTCTTTCTCTCCTTGGCTGGCCGATGGGTTCCAAGAACTCGTTCACTAACCAGTCATCTGCCATCTTTGGTGTCCAAATCCCGGCCTCCCATCTTGCTTTGTACCGGATTTGCTCAAGAAGCAAAACCTGCGATGGTGGCGGGTGCCCAATGTAGATCACGGCAAATGATCGGATGTTTTCAGAGTCCATGTTTCAGTTCCAGAGAATGAATTTCTTATGGAACTGACGTCTTTTATACCCAAAAAGAGATATTGACTCAATCAGAGTTTATATCAAAACCATCAAAATACTTTGAACTGATCAACAACCCTAACTACATTATCAAACATGTAGAAATATTCAATGAAGAATGTTCATTCATTCTGGTCAACTATGAATCAAGTTCGACCATGTTGAGATCTATGGTGTAGGCAATGTCATTGTTGGATCATTTGTTACGGGGTATGCTAGACTTGAATTGTATAGCATCCTAGAAAAACTGAATGATAGAGTGTTGTACTTTGACACTGATAGTTGCATGTACATTCAGACCGACAGTTATGGAATCCACCTCATATCAATAGTAGATTTGGGATATGGACCGATGAAGAAACCAAAATCAAAAATTTAAAAGTTCAGAGGGTTTGGTCCGAAGAACTATGCATATCAATTGGTTACAAAAGATGGTGGTATCGAAAGTAAATGTAAAGTCAAGGCTATAATCTTAGACTACAAAACTTGTAAGTTGTTCAATTTCGATGTATTTACAAAATGTATGCAGGATCGAAGTACTGAAATTAAGATAACCTTTGACTGTAGAATCAGGAGACATAGAGATAGAAAAGTCACTAGTGAAGCACAACCAAAAACATTTAGATCAGTATATACGAAGAAAGTAATTGGCAATGATATAGACACTGTCCCATTTGGACATTTAAGCATAAGGAGTATAAATAGAGTGTAGAAATGTATGATGGATATCATTTCTTGTGAACAAGCTGAACACTGTACATTAAGATATTGATTCTGTCTCTTAGAAAACAATGTTTGTTTTAGTTCATTTGGTATTGTACTTAACACATGATTTCGTAAGACAAAAACTGATTAGGAATGAACTAGAAAAAGAGATTTCACGATTGTTACATCTTATAGACAATTCTATAAATGAGAAAAATGATTAAAGAGCTGTAAGATGATAACATTTCTGCCATCTATTATTTACTACTTGTGGAAGCTAAATTTTAAAATGTTGCCTTCTCAACTTCCACTACCAATTGAGTTACGTGAAAAGATCTACAAGATATTCATCGGATATCATACAATGGATAAAGATATACAAGAAAGAATGGAAGTAGTTTGTATATCAATGTGGATTCGAAAGATGAAAAATGGAATCACGAAAGGTCAGCCTGCAATAGAATTGTTTAAAATGAGAGCATATATACAGGAGATGATAAACGATACACAGTTCGACGATAGTGAAATAAAAGTGTTGACGAGTGTCTTACTTAATAACTTCTACTTTTGGAGAGATAGAGATACATATCAGTGGACATTTAAAACACCAATGCTAAATGGGAGAACATGTAGTGAATTCATTGAGAAACTTGAAAGAAAAGCTAAACAATTTAACTTTTACATGTTGTATAGAAAGACATGGATTGATCATGTGAATTATCGAACTACTCCAACTACTGTTGAAGAAGTTGAAGCAATAGAGGGAATCATCATATTTGACAGAGATGTTAGCAAAGAAATAGTGGCCTCCACAGTTTCATCATGTAGAGTGCTTCCTGTCAATGAAGTGGATTACAAACCGGATAGTAAAACATTCTTCTTTCCATTTGAATTAGGAAATCGTGAAGTAGGAAAGACAAGTATAATACTATCCGTATCAATATTGAATCATTATTGGACATGGATAAGTGGACTTAAAGGTGGATTTAATCATAACTAAAGAACTGTTTAAAAACTTGTTGATCATTTTGTTTTTGTAAAAAATGAAAGTTGTGATTTTTTCAAAAAACTTTTTTTAAAATATTTTTGAAAAAATATTTTTTAAAAATATATTTTAAAAAAATATTTTTCAAAAATATTTTTAAAAAATATTTTTTAAAAATGTTTTTAAAAAATAAAAAATGAACTTGTAAATATGTTATTGTAAAAAATGTTGTAAAAGAATGTTTTATGTTTCAAAAATGTTAAAGAATAAAAGTTATAAAATGAATATATCTTTGTCATTTTATTTCTACCCATTGAATGGTTAGGACGTAAGAAAATGGATGTAGATATTCTCTCCCTCTTGTTTAACCATCCTTGTAATATTTTCATTTCTGGTCCAAGTGGATGTGGTAAAACAGAATTCGTTCACAAATTGATAGATTATCGTGAAGATTTATTTGACATTGCACCAAAAAGAATTACTTGGTGTTATAAAGAATGGCAAAATGCATACAGTATCATGAAAGAAAAATTTGATTTCATTACTTTCATTGACGGAATACCTGAAGATGAAAATGAAATTGTGAGTGATGCATCTATACCACATTTAGTAATATTTGATGATATGTTAGGTGAAAAGGATGAAGAGAAAATCAAATTATGGTTTACTAGAAAAGGTCATCATCGTAATGCAAGTGTCATCTATATAACACAAAACATGTTTTCACAGTCAAAATCAAGTAGAACCATTAGTTTGAATTCAAGGTATATGATCCTTTTTCGCAATGAACGTGATAATAACCAAATAAAGACTCTAGCAAATCAAATGCAAGCCCCACACTTGATTTCTGCGTACAATGATGCAACATCCTTGCCTCATGGTTATTTGGTCATTGATTTTCATTCTCGAACTCAAAAAGTATTGAGATTAAAAACTGATATATTTCATAGATGGTTTACAAAGAATGAAGATCAAGGTCCAATTATTTATTCACCTGTATAAATGGGTGAACTTGTGATCACTCAAGTCCAGTCTTTTGATCTAAGTCATTGAGTGAACATGGCCTTACCAAGAACATCTACATCAGTGATTCATGCTTTACAGAACTTAAGTAGACAGACAAACAAGTATGAAAGAGAAGCGTTATTGAATGCTGGTTTAAAGGAAATATTGAAATGGTTTTCTTTGGCAGCACAAAATATCATTGAAAATAGAATCAAGCTACCAAAGCAAACTGTTACATATATGAATAAACATAGAGATGATGTAGCTAAGCTTGCTGATCCAAACATTAATGAACAAGTAAAACGTAAAATCATATTGAACCCAGGTGGTGGTGGTTTTCTTGGTGGTGTAATAATAAGAAGTCTCCTTAGATGGGATGGAGAAAGAACTGCAAGAAAATTTGGTCATGATAAAAAATCTGTTAAAAGAAAATCTCCTAAGAAAAATTCTGTTAAAAGAAAATCTCCAAAGAAAAAAGTTGTGAAAAGAAAATCTCCTAAGAAAAAATCTGTGAAAAGAAAATCTCCAAAGAAAAAAGTTGTGAATAGAAAAAAGAAAAATTCTCCAAAGAAATCAAAAAACAAATTCTCGATTGATGAAAGGTTCATTACAATGAGAAGATCACATAGACCTTTTTCTAAAATGTCATCAACAAATGTTATACCAAATGTTTCCCCCATTTCATCAGTTCATACACCACAAACACCGATGCATATGTCTCCACCTTCATTCTTATCAAGTTCTATGTCTTCGAATTCATCTGCCCGTTTTTCAACCCCGATCTCAAGTTCAACCTCTGATTCAAGTTATGGCAGTGATTTCATTACACCACAACGTATGCCAAAATCAAGTCAGCAGAAACTTAGAAACAGAAAATGTGGAATTGCACCCTTTTCACCCTTAACAACTTTGGATATGAGAACTGTATCTTCTCCAGCTAGAATAGCTCTTACAGCATTACGAGAAAAATTTTCTACCTAATAAATACTTTTGATATTACATGTTCTTTATCATTTATGATTAATCAGAAGACGTGATAACATGGTGAAAAAAATAAGAAAAGTTCCTTTAATTAGGAAACATGGTCATATGGTCATGGCATTAATGAAATCTTCACCAAAGCTAAGAAAAAAATTAGTTAAAGAATTATCATCTCCAGTGATAAGATGTATATCAGAATGTTGTCACAATGTTTTAAAAGGCAATGTACACCTAACAGATGCTCAGAAGAAGAAGTTGTATTCAAACCGTCAACATCTTCGAAATCTTGCTTCAAAATCAGTGTCTGTAAAAAAGAAGAAACGCATTTTGAATCAGAAGGGTGGTTTTCTCCCATTGTTAGGGTCTGCATTAATACCATTATTAGGTAAAGCTGTCATTGGAGGGATTGGTGGTGCAATTAAAGCTTTATAATCTTATAAACCTGTGATTGATGTAAAGAAGTACCTTTACAAAAAAAATGTCAGTAAGAAAAATGGTCATTGTTCCTTTCCAAGTACTTAATGATATGAAGCAATGGAGGGATGAACAAAATCAAACACCTATTTTACCACAAAATCCACAAGTAACCAATGTTTCCCACCTATATAAGGATATGAAAAATACATTAGAAAGAACTGATATCTCTGAAACAGATAAAGCACAAAAGTATGGAGAAACATTGTTCAAACTACAAAATTCATTTGAAAAGGTGAAACATCCGACATTACCCCAATCTTCAAAAATTCAAGAGGTGGATCCAAGAACAGAATCAATAAATGTTTCATTACATGATCGTATCTTAGAAAGTGTACCTAAAACCATGCAGAGAAAAGCTAAGCTTCTGTTAAATATTCTTAGAGATAATGATAACATATCATGGGATAATCAAGGTATGGTAACATATAAAGGAAAACCTATCCCAGGTTCAAATATCATTGATCTCATAAATGATTCATTACGTAAGAGAAAAGGAATTGAACCCAGAGGTTGGGAAGTATTCTCTAAAGCTTTACATGAAAGCAATGTTCCACAAGAAGTAGTTGGAAACATGTCAAGATGGCAATGGATGCAAAAATATCAGCCTGAAAGTGAATCTAGTGAATCAGAAATAAGTTTTAGTACACCCTTTAAAACCCCCGTCAGAAGTTTAGTAAGATCTCCAACCAAAATGAAAACCATAAAGAAGAAAACCTTAAGCCACTTAAGAAAAATGTCACCATATGCCACGACTCATGAAAAAGAAAAAAGAAAAGATCTTTACACTCAACAACTTTTAAGTCCTATAAAAAAAGATTTAATTTCTAAAAGTCTTCAGTCATGGGAGGCATACTGAAGCGTAAGTCCAAAGATGCGCTGTTGAGAAAATTATATTATGGATTAAATAAAAATAAAGTTGCATATTCAAGCATAAAAGAATTATACAAAGCAGCGAAGTCCATTTTGAAAACCATATCATATCAAGATGTTAAAAAATGGTTACAAGGGGAATCAACATACACCTTACATAAACCTATTCGAAGAAAATTTCAAAGACGTAAAACTATTGTTGCAGGAATCGATCACCAATGGCAAGCTGATTTAGCAGACATGCAACAATTTTCAAATCAAAATAATGGGTTTAGATATTTACTTTGTGTTATTGATGTCTTTTCAAAATTTGCATGGGTTGTACCTATCAAGAATAAGATGGGAAAAACATTGATAAATGCATTTCAGTCCATCCTTAAATCACGAAAACCTCTATCATTACAAACAGATAAAGGAAGTGAGTTCAAAAACAAAGACTTTCAAACGTTTTTGAAAAAGAAAAAGATCCATTATTTCACTACAGATAATCCAGAGACTAAAGCAAGTATTGTGGAAAGATTTCAACGTACGTTGAAAACTAGAATGTGGAAATATTTCACTCATGAAAAAACACGAAGATACATTGATGTTCTTCAAAACTTTGTGAATAATTATAACAATACTTTTCACCGGAGCATTAAAGCAAACCCATCAGATGTTAATCATTCTAATGAAGCAAATATTTCAGAGAACTTATATGCAAAAAGTGAAACAAAAGTGATTAAGAAGATAAAAAAGAAACCAAAATTAAAGAAAGGTGACCGTGTTCGTATCAATAAAACAAAACATACATTTGAGAAAGGATATCTTCCAAATTGGACACAAGAATTATTTGAAATCACTCATGTAAATTCAAAAACATCTCCAATCACATATAAAATTAAAGATTTAGCAAATGAACCTATCCTTGGGTCATTTTATGAACAAGAATTGCAACTTATAAAAGATGATGAAGTTTATGAAATAGATTCAGTTCTTGATAAGCGAACAAGACGTGAAGGTAAAAAAATAATCAAAGAAATTAAAGTCAGTTGGAAAGGTTATCCTAAAAAATTTCAGAGTTGGATACCAGAATCATACTTAACGTGATTTTGAAAAAACTTATAAAAACATAAGTAATTATCATGCAATCTCAGTTGGAATCTGGAGGTGACAGTGTCAGTCAGTCAACTCCTTTCACATGTTTTGGAAATCGTGTCCCTAAAAATCAGTTCACTTATGTATCACAAATAATAGTCATTTATGTCATTATTGCTACATCTATAGTACATCTTAGTATTCAAAGTGATAATCGTGAATTGTGGTTAATTCTTCTCAGTAGTTCTTTAGGCTACATTCTACCATCACCCGGATTAAAATTCACAAAACAGAATAAACATTCAGCATTTGATTTCATTGATGGTAAAAAATGAATTCCTTCTACATAACTTTGCCTAGTGATAGTTCTTTGAACTATTTTCCTTCAAACACACAATGTTGTTTTAAAGTGAAATTACCTAAAACTGTTCATATTGATAAAGAAGATTGGGAAGTTGGACTTGCACAATTGATAACACCAAGTCAATTTCTAAATATAAGTGAAGAAGAAGCCAGGTTTGATATCATCACGGCAGATACTGGTATTTACAAAAAAATATCTGAAGAAAATAAAAGAAAACCCAATCCATTAGAAATTACTGTCCTTAAAACTATTTCAACAGGACATGCTGCAAAATGGGGAATCAAATTTCGTTTCACACCTGGGTCTTACATCTCGCCATCTCATGTGTTAGATGTAGTCAATGAATGCATTGATGATGAAATTGGAAAAGTGCTTCATGATAGTAATGCAACTATTCACGTTGGATATTCTGAATCATCAAAACGTCCAAAGTTTGAATTCAGAAATATTAACAAAACAGGAATTAAATTCAATAAATCCTTATTTCAAAAACTTGGTGGTGATCCTTTGTTTGATGGAAAAACAATTTACAAAGGTCGAAGTGTTTTTGAAATGTTTAAATATTCACCAAACATTGATGCAGGATATAATCATTTATTTGTATATTCAGACATTGTTGAATATTCCATTGTTGGTGATACATTAGTTCCAATACTTCGAGTTGTACCATTTAAAACATCTAACTCCATTGAAAATGATAATGGAAGTCAACATATTAATCATGAAATTATTGCTCCACATTATTTCCCAGTTTCAAAATCAGATTTTGATTCCATTCACATTAATATAACAGGTGATTCTGGTCATCCTATTCAGTTTGTCATTGGCAAGACAATAGTAAAGTTGCATTTTCGTAAGCGCAAAGAAAATCAAAAATAAAAAACATGGTGCCTGTTTATAGAGGTGTTCAACATCAATATGGTTTTGGCTTAGGGTCTTTGTTTAAATCTGCATTAAGATCAGTAACACCACTAATAAAACCTATGGTGAAATCAGGACTACATGCAATAAAAGATGAAGGTATTAAACAAGGATTAGGAATAGCACAAGACATTTTAGTACATCGTAAAAAGCCCAAGAAAGTTCTCATGTCACGAGGAAAACAATCCTTGAAACATTTGACTAACAAGTTGTTATCGAGTATAAATGAAAAGAAATCAAGCAATGCACATCATTCTCATTCTCGATCTCGTCGTGGTAAGATCACGTCAAAGAAACATCGAACTAACAAAAGGTCAGCCAGACCATTAGACATTTTTGATTAACATTATTGTTTGAATCCAAAAAGAAAAAAGATGATGCAAAGTGGATCATGTGAGTGTAGTAAAACTGAGTTAGATGTATTATCAGTACCTCCTACCATGACAAGCATGCAGGAATCTCAGTGGGTTGAACATTTTCCTGTTGCATCAATTGCAAATGATTCACCAATAGAATTTATGATACCACCTCAAACAGAGTTTTGGACGGATTTATCACAGTCCTTTCTGTATGTAAAATTTAAAATTATCCAAGCAGCAGATGATTCAGCTTTAGCAAATGATGCTAACATTGCACCAGTGAATAATTTCTTACATAGTATGTTCAGTAACATAGATCTATACCTGAATAACAAACTGATAACCAGTGGATCAAATAATTATCCATACAGAGCCTACATTGAAAACCTTTTGTCATATAGTCCAGAAAGTAAGAAAACTCATTTGAGAGCAGGAGAACTCTGGATTAAAGACACAGCAGGACATATGAACGATGCTCAAACCGCCGGAAATAACGAAGGGCTTAAACAACGAATAGCGGCTATTGAACAAAGTAAGACAGTGGAATTATTTGGACGTCTTCATCTAGATGTTTTTCTCCAGGAAAAATATCTTCCCAATGGAGTGGAAATCAGACTAAGATTAAATAAGTCACGTCCAGAATTTTGCATAATGCAGCATACAGGTGAACCAAAAGTCAAAATTCAGTTTGAATCAGTAAGTTTCCATGTTAGAAATGTTGAATTGTCTCCAGTAGTTGCAAATAATCTGAACCAACTCATTGCACAGAATAATATGAAAATCCCTATTCGTAGAGTAGAAGTCAAAACATTTTCAATCACTAACGGTACTCTATCAAAAGTGGAAGATCATTTGTTCCAAGGGCAGTTACCAAAACGTGTTTTTATTGGAATGGTAACAAATGGAGCTTTCAATGGGACTTATACATCAAACCCATTCAACTTTTCTCATTTCAACGTAAGAAAAATAGCCGTATCATGCAATGGACACAGTATTCATGGTAAGCCATTTGAACCTGACTTCACAAATGGACTAACACTGAAATCATATCTGTCTTTGTTCAATGCCACAAAATCCATTGGTGCTGACAAATCATTTGGTATAACAAAAGAAGAATATGATGCTGGTTTCGCTCTTTGGGGTTTTGATCTCACACCAGATCAAGGCAGTGAAGAAGGGCAGTTGCATCCTATAAAAACTGGAGGTTTGAGAATAGAACTTCAGTTTGGATCTAACCTTGCTAGAGTCATCAACGTTATTGTTTTCGCTGAATTCGATAATCAAATCGAAATCAACAGTCTAAGAGAAGTTATAACTGATTACTAAAAATCATGCTTGGATACCAGTACGCCATAAAACTGAGAGAAGAAGCAGAGAAAGTGAAATATTCATCAAACATTGAATCAGTTCGTAAAAATGACATTCACAACAGTTTTCAAAAGTGCATGGTGGATCAACTGCAAGAACTTATCAATGAAGAAGTTCATAACAATTGTAACGGGTGTCAAATAGATCATCCGAGTCAGATAGAACACCCTGTTTGCTTATTCATGAGTAGAGAAGAACATACAGACTTGTTCATTGAGCAAGCAATGCTTAAAGTAAATCCATACAAAATAATGCAGGCATGGTATCCACAACTTGAAGAATTAAAACTAAACGAACAAGAATCAGTAGAAGCCTATCGACTATGGCAAAGTATAAAAAAGAACATTTTGTGCGGATTCACAGATATTTGGCTAGAACGTTGGAGTGAGAAAGTAAAGCAGTCTTGGGATCAATAATGTACACCAGTGAAATTCAACATATCTTGGATCGTGGAGTGTGGATTAAAAATCTCAATGGAAGAGTGTGTGCAAAGGATTTATTACCAAAGCGAAAACCTTCACATGTGAAGGCTTATATCATCAATACAGCAGATTCATACAACTCAGGAGAACATTGGGTAGCAGTTATATTCTATCCAAATGGTAAAGCAATGTACTTTGACTCATACGGTCTTCCACCACTTCATAGGGAAATATCTCATTTTATCCAAAATAATTCACGTTCATGGATTTATAATAACCAACCTATTCAAAGCATCCTTGGAAAAGTTTGTGGACACTATTGTATTTTTGCCTTGGATGGGGTAGCAAGAGGATACAACTTAAAAAAACTTCTAAGAAAGACATTCAGCACAAGGAACTTACACAAAAATGACAGAGTAGTCACATCGTGGTTCATACAGACATTTAGCAGAATTGTATAGACAATTTGTAATATAAAATTGATTGTAAATATGTTCATGACTGTTCATTTTTGTTCTTAGTTCACAGTTCATTGTTCAATAAAATATAGAAAATGTAAATATTTGTGTTTTGTTGTCGTTTAATATTCCATCCTTCTCATGATTGTTCATGATAAAGGTAAAAGAATCGGATTCATGATAAAGAATAATGAGTAATATCGTATTTTCATGCTTGGAGAAAACACAAATTTCAATCTCGGCATCCATTTCTTCAATTCAAAGTAGAGGTGCTTCCAGCAAGGTCCGCGTCGTCAATATAAATACATAGCAGATTTTCCACTCTTTAACATTCTAGATCATGGAACCGATTCGTAGAGAACTCACTGATATAGCAAAGGAATTGCTGAACATTGCTGAGCGACTGTATCGCGTGCAGGGAATGATTAGAGATACTCAAATCATTTCTCCACAAGAAAATGCCATTGAGCAGACACCAACGAATAATCTGCAAGATGTCATTTACTTGGATAGACCCATCTTGGGTAGGACAACAGAACAACTAAACAGAGCACTTCCTGATGTCATCTACATGGGTACTCAATTTAGGAGAAGAGTGGTATGGAATGGAGAATCATTGGTCATAAAGAAAAGAATGAGGAGACATTGTCCAATTTGCAATGCACGATTTGGATGCAGCCACTACTAAAGAGATCATAACTATATACCAACAAAAACGGTCCTTTTTAGGACCAACCAACACCAAGAAAGAATTCATTTTCTTTCGCAAATTGTCAAAGTCCTTTTGCATTCCTCACTTTCACAATACATTCAAGCACTTATTTTAAAGACCAAATCCCTATACCAAGTCCCCTATCTTCCCGGCGTCAGACAGTAAGATAGGGACTAAGTCCACATCCACATTACTCACAAACCAACCCGCATTTCTTCTAAAATTACTAAGTCCACATGCACATTACTCACAACCCAACCCGCATTTCTTGTAAAAAAACTAAGTCCACACGCATATTCCCCACAAGCCTAAGTTTACATTTCTGTGAAAAGACTAAGTCCAAATGCACAAATAGCCTACCGAAAATCTGGACGTCAGTTTGGCACCAGGGTGCCAAACTGACGTCCATTACTACTCAGAGCTCAGTTTTGAAAAGAATACATACACTGTTTATTAAACAAAAATAATAATATTCCAAACATTTACTTCATTATTTGCTAGATCTTTTAATTGTGATGTAAAGTGTGTCTGGTGTAAATTCTGTCTCATTTTCTTCGTATCATCATCTTTGTTGATTTCAGTGACCGCTCACTATCAAAAGACCTGTAGATCATTCCCTCCTCACCATGATCACTCCCGGGGGTATAGTATTTCCCGTTTAGATTAGCGTGGGCGCAGTTGCCGTACCACCATCCCCCGTGATCCTTCTCGGCACAGTTCCTACTAGATTTGTCCCTGTCTACATCCAGTGTGGTAAAAGCGTAATTCACACTGTAGTACATACCGCTAGAGTCACCTGAATATACAAGTATACTTACAATATAACCTACGTATCAGGAGAGAAATAACCCCGTTTAATATTTTTGATTTTTATTTTTTTACACTAGTTGAATAACTAGTATTACTAACTTGCAAATGAGCTAAGAATGGATAGAAATGTATTTGCGTTGTAAAAATGACGTCAAAACACATTTGATGAAGTCAATTCGCAAACGGCGTTATACGTTTCGCGGAATAACTTGAATAAATAGATTTTTTGAATTTCCTAGATTTACCCAAAAAAATCAGGTCATATTATAAATAGAATATCGAATTTGCGCTCATTAAATACCTAATGCATTAAACTCGTCATCTAAAACACATTAAAAACTCGGCGCAGCCTCGATTTTATCTGTTTATAGATGACTCGTTTAATAAATTCCGCAATTCATGTCCACTCATTCAATGTCCTCTATCACGCAATAGGGCTATATCTGGGACCTCCGTACAAAAAGAAACTATTTAGCAGAGTTTCAGGAGAGGTTACATTTTGAAAGGTAATAACATGGTGAGTTAGGGATATTATTCAAAACGCATAAAACTGTTCAAAAGAGAAACGAATTCAAGCTTAGCTATTCTCTGCATTCCGCGTATTGTAACCGATACTTTCATGGCCCCAAAATGGTTACTCCTCCGTTTGGCGGGTCAATAACAGTGTAACAATCGCTTTTAGCGTCATTATCTGAATGCATTTCTTCGAGAATCCTGTGTCGATGTTGTTTTTTTTTTATTATTTATTATTATATTATTTACTAATTCATTAATAGTTGTGTCTATCACAATTCAGGCACCCTGATTGGCGGAAAATTTGGTTTCATTCCTGAATGAAAACAATTTTGAGTAGGCAGCTATTTTGTAAGCTTCCGCACAAAGCAGTCCCATACGAAATATGTTCGCTTATTCATACAGTGTGAATAGATTTTTGGTTTCATATCTCCATGAAATCATCAAACATTCTCATCATCTCTTAAAGAAGTTATTTCATTATTGAATGCACTCTTTTGACTCGCTTTTGTGGTTTTGTTACATTTTGCTCCATGAAAAATCTTTTCATTAACAGGGCCAGCAAACCTCAGCATTCAGAAAATCAGCAATAAAAATGGCATAGTTCGTAAATTTTCCATTAGTCATTTTCAATGCTATATTTCTTTGGCATTCCTTTGTTTCTAGATATGTGATATTTCTGAAAAAAAGTTAACATATACGTATAAAATGGTATAAACATATATTTTGTTGAAGATAGATATCAGATTTGTGAAAATAAAATAGCAAATTTATTGAACTCGACTTTAATCTGTATATAGATGTTCAAATAAATTTGGTATATCATTATCACTCATTCAATATCCTCTATGTATTCATGCGTTGTTGAATAAATTTGCTGTGGTAAACATGTCTGTAAATAGCATTGGTCATGTCGAGGGGTCAGTGCAATACTATTGTAAGTGCCTATAAATATATAGGCACTTACAATAGTGTTGCGCTGACCCCTCGATGTGTTGATTGCTTTGGTTGTAGTGCAGAAATTGAATTTTTTGAAACACTGTTACCAAGAGTATAATACTGGACAGAAATATGATAAATTCCCGCGGAGGAAATTCCGTGGAATATTAATCCATTGTTACTTAAATTGTAATATCTAGAACTAATTATTTGTCGAAAGTAAACCTTCTGTTCTGCGTTCAGGATGAAAAAAAAGGATGAAAATTGCTAAACAATTTTACCCCGCTTTGCACGTGTACTAGCGTGCTAAGCGGGATAAAATTGGTAAACAGTTTGCACCGTTTTGTCATCCTGAACGCAGGACAGGCTTTCGTATAATCCGTGATTAATGTCCTGGCAGGGGTGAGGCAAAGACACAGGTCGTTGCACTTAAGATTATGGTAATTCAGCTTTTATCTAAAATACCTACTTCTAAAAGAGTCGACATTAATAATTCGAGACCTTAAATCGTAGATGGTAACCAAATCCTAGTGGCTTCAGCTTTATCAAGGTGAAGTTACGAGGCTTTGGTAACCAACGATGAAATGTGTTCACTCTCTCAAAGCACTTGAGTCCTTTAGGTTTTAGGATACAGTTATTTGCACGCGTTAACGATGATTACCGACTTAAATTTGAAAGAACCCAAATTATTGAAAAGTAAACTCACCAAATTACGTCACGGTTAAGCCCCGCCCTACCAGTTCATTAATTACGCAGAATACCAAAAAATAAAATTAAAAACCACCCACCTGCTGAGCCGGAGCCATGTGACAGGTGTAACGTGTATTGAGGTGACGACGACAGGTAGAAATTGTCGAACTTTTCATATCCCTTTTTGCCAGATGATGATACGAGATCTATCCGCAGCTCTGTAGTCGTTTGTTTCGACAGCTCGTATATATATCGTAAACCTGAGATTGATAAATATCTAGTTTCAATATTTATTCGGCTGATTTTTTAACTGAAATAATGTCAAAGGCAGTGTGAAAACGGTAAATGAATTATTCACATTGAATCGAATAATATGTGACCCATCATGCAAAAAGGGACAATGTCGGAATTCTGTAAAATGAATATTTGAAAAAAGTGATTGGGTCCAGCATTGGTCAACCAGAGGTCGCATTTCAAACATTCTTTCACTGGAAGGTAGATTGAACATTCAAGATTCAAAAAACAAGCACATTGAGAAAGTTTCGAGTCTAGTCAGTCTGCGCAAACCGCGCAGTCTGACTAGGTTCGACACTTAACGCACAACCAAAATGTTCCCTTTTCGCGTAATTGGTCACAAAAAGTTGTTCTTGGTTGAGAAACAACACGAAGTCTTTTGCTAGTTGCCCTAACAAGTACAATATTCTAGCGATATCATACCTTATATAAAAACAAATCTACTAGGAATTTATCGTTGTTGAGTTATCGAAACATCTGAACTTCATCTTATTCAAGCTGGAGTAACGATGTTTTATACCAATTAACGGTATATTTCTAACAAGACTTTTAAAGATAAAATGTAAATTTTAAAATAAAGTAAAGTTCAGAACGCGAAAAAATGACACGATGAGTGATTTTGGAACGAAATTGAATGGTGTGTGGAGCAAGTTTTGAGTGAAATAAAAGGGAGGTACTTGTTACCTCTCTTTGATCGAAATTTACGTACGTTTCTGTTTGTGTGTCTTCATGGACCAATCAGCAATTTTAAAATTGGCACCAGCCAAAAGATTCTTATAATAAATTGATCGATTTGAATTAAATTTTGATTGTATTTCGAATGATTTCGAAAAGTTTTCAAATGATTTGGAGCGGTTTTGATTAATTTGAGTGAATGTTTGTAATGAATGAATGGAGCGATGAGTGGACGATTTAGAATGGTTTTGATCGGAATGACAGTCAATTTTACGATTTTACTAATAGTACAATGTATTTGTTGTAAATTCATACACGACTTAGCTACAGAAAAAATGCCCCTTTGTCAATGCGTTAAATATCTCAAAACAAATCATTCATTCCAGTGAGATCTCTGATTAGATTTTTATTTACCTATCCAAAATTCTCCATTCATGTCACCAAACCCGTAGTCGTAGTCTGAGAAATTTCTGTAGAAATCGACACTTCCATTAAAACGATATTGTATCACCTGCAATATAAATATAATACATTCTTAGTGTTTTGTATGAAAAAAATATCTGACGAGGTTGGGAAAATTGATCATTGTCGAGGCTCTGCCTCGACAATGATCAATTCTCACAACCGAGTTAGATGTTGTTCATACAATACACTAAGTATGTATTACATTTATCTTATAAACTCTATTTGTCTTGTTTTTGTCGGTGTTTTTAACTGAAATGCAAGTTTCTAAAAATAACCGAATTATATCATTGTTCTAAAAATAACTATGTGATATCATAAAAAATATCATACGGGATGTTATCACACGGATATTTGTATAGTTTTAAGATAATTCAAAATCTAAACTGACATAAATCTGTCCTCATAGCTGGTTCCTTCGGCAGTTGTATAAGCGTAAGTTACAAAAAACTGGTAACCAGTCGGCGATATTATATATAGAAGCAAATAAAGCTTTATTTAATGAGTTGCATCTGAAATTTATCTTTGAAACATTGTCAATGCTGTTAAATAATTCTTTGGGAGATGATAGTCGAAAACCGCTCGCATGACCTTAAGACATTTAACTTACAAACCCCCTTGTCTTTGTGAGTTTACACATTTCATATTCTAAATGATGAAAACTATCACGACAAAGAGAGTTTTTTTATTCGCCATATTATAGGATCGCGTTTCAAATTAAATAGCATCATATACAAATTAAAGAACGTGCAAGCACTAACCATGTACAAGTGAATAACAGACATCTTTCAAATAAAATATGTATAAACATATAAACTGCGATTTGATAAGGCCTACGTGTAACAATTAAATTCTAACAACTTTTCATTTACTAATTGGTTATATTGCAACAGCGAGAATTACCTTTTTCATTTGATAATATATATAAGGCCCCTACCGTCCAACCCCCTCCATCAGTCGTCATATCACAATAGACCTCTATCGTCTCACTTATTGCTTGTATAGAAATGTTGTACACACCGCTAGTATTAAATCCGAAAGTCTGGAGTTCAAGACAGTCACGGGGTACTAAAACGTACAAAAGGTGAGAACAGCTCTGGATAAAAGGTAAAAATGAAATCTGTCATAAGTATTCTGCCTTAAACTTTATTAAAAACCTCAACACATTTTTTCTACGTAAATCAGAATAGGATATTTTTTTAATATACAAGCTGCTTCTTTTTCTATTTTTTCGAAAATTGACATATACTTGTAATGTAGTCTGAAAGTCTAAAAAGGAGTTTGAATCATCTTTTTCTATTGTAAACGTATGTAATAAAGAACGTCATTTTCTCCCAATTCCATTTTCTTCTCATACTCCAATAGTTTAGCTAACAAATCTTTATTTTGACTTAAGATAACATAACTTCGAAATAATATTTTTTTCTTACATGTATCACACAGAGTACCATTATATCCACGTTTGCAGTCACACCTAAATGAATTGACTTCATCTATACAAGTTCCGTGTACACACGGGTTAGAACTGCAGGCCCCGGTCTCTGTAATTATTAATAACAGCATGAAACTCACACGCTTTCCATCCAAACATTGCAATTTGCCCGTACAGAACAATATTAATTGCCTTTCTTCTGTATATCAAATACCTCAGAACGGCTCAAAACGCTCAAAATTGCATTCATATAAATTGCTACAAATATTGTAGGCGTATATGTGAAGGCACCTGGAATAAAAATATCAAGAGAGACAGCACATGTCTTTTTTTTTCATACAAAAAATCACTCACTGCATAAAAATCCGAGATCATTATCAAAGTATCTCACGGCGATTGCCTTTCAGAAACTTTATTTTCATTTTAGCAAACGTTTTGTTTATTTGAAGATTTGCTGTTGAATAATGGAATAAAGACGTTTTCTAGATTAACAAAATACGCATTGATTATTAGGGCATTGTTTATGAAGTGTGACATCTTTTTCTGAATTCTAGGGTTCTTCAGGTCGCGTTTTTAGCGACGTTAGCCAGAACAGTTTAAACAACGTTAAGTTGAGCCTTTTCATTTTATTATAGAATATCTATGTTATATGCCATTAAGATGGATACTGTGTACATGTACAAGTATTCTTTTTTTTTGTTCGTTTAAATTTGTCCTTACTAGAATTAGACCGATTCGTAATTTGGCAATCTAGTGTGTTCATCATTACGTCGTTTGATTCCTAGAGCGTGATAAATGTCTTGAAAAACAACGTGGAATATAAGGTTTAACCGTCTTTTTTACAATAATGCTACATTCATCAATGTTCTATTTGTAAAAGAAAGGATGTTGTTAATTTGCTTATCGCGAAACCAGTCAAGACCTTGGTCCATTAGTTTATTAGATTATGAAAATTATAAAAGTACCTTTGGCTTCTTTAATTCACAACTTTTCCGTGATTTGAAATACACTAATAGTCTACTTCCACCAAACGCTTTTGATGTCGAATATGAATGTGCAACTTCAAATTAAATTGGAAAGCTTAAGTATTTAAAGGCGTAAATCTTGTCGCGGTGGTCTTGGCACATCCTTGTTATATTTAGAGCCTTTGCAGACCGGATAATACGATTTTAGACTGGAGGAACTGCTTTCAATATTAACATTACTAATTGCAGGCCTGACTGGTTAAAGTGTTCAAAAAATGGCAATTAGTTTGAAAGAATTTTTAATAAGCAGGATCATCTTACAACGAGAATACCTGTTGCCGATGTCATATGTCTCATTCTTGCTCGTACACGGATGTACCAGTGAAACGTTACAATAATCTTACAAATGATAATATATTTACTCATTTCGCAAGTCTGTCCAGAGAAGCCTGGGTCACAGAAGCAGGTAAATCCATTTATACCATCCACGCAGGTACCGTTATTACACGGACTAGATGCACATTCATCGATATCTAGAAGAAGAAAGTCAGAGAGCACTTTTAATTAAAATGAATTAAGGGAGAACATAAAAGCTCATGCCTTATGTCTGTATAAGAAAACTAGGATAACCAAGAAATATACATATTCTTTTATATCGTCCACACAGGTACCTTTAATTCACGGACTAAATATACTATAATTAATAAGCACTAACAGACTTGATGCTTGAAATCAATATTTAACATGAATTCCAATTTCTCTTATGCAATTGCTTGTTTCCATTTCTTTATGTGCAAAGTGACTTGAATTTTACATCCTTTTCGGATCATTTTGGATATATTCATTTTTGTCTCTCTCGAAGGTCGTAGACCTTCTTGGTAATGAAAGCGCCAGAGTAAAGTGTAAAGTAAAGATTTCATGATTGCGTAATAAAAGTACCCGTACGGACAGTATTATGTGGGTATTAAAATGATCGAGTACAAAACTGAATTCATTTGACTCATACCCTGCAGCACCAGTCCTTTTTTTGACTCGACTCTTGCCTCGTCAAACACAGACGGTTCTGCAGGGTACCCATCTAATAGAATTAAGCTTTGTACTCAATGATGTTGAATAACCTCTTAAAACTGTCCAAACAGGTACCGTTATATTACAATGACTTAAGGTACGATCATCAATAATTGGCAGAAAATAGAAAACTATATGGTTTGGGAAGGATATTTATCATGCATATCATGTGGAATTTCGTAGCACGAAAACAGTTTGATCCAATAAAGAAGATGCAAATGGTAGATCTGAACTTGTATGAGAAAAGTAAAATCATAAATTTAGAAACGGTCCGTATACACAATTGACGTTATGGATTTTTTTTCATGCACACAACTGATAATTGATATTTCTGGACTTCTTTTCAAGATACTAAACTTATGAAATCCTTTTCGCAAGAAAACCGCAATATTCGAGATTACATGGGTTTTTTCGTTTTTGCGCTTGAATTAACAGGGAGAAAATGGAGGATCTATCGCATTATATGTTCTAACATCTCAAAATTAAATATATCAACTTAAAATTATGTTAAAAAGAATACATAACCGATAGTGCCAGGACTGTATAACGAGAGAGAACACGTGTTGAGCATAAACTTGTATTGATTTTATCAAGATATTTCATTGCTGGAATTATTGTCACCAAATTTTTTCCCAGCTTTATGAATAACGTTCCGGCTTGCCTAGTAAATAAACCAAATGGAAAGGTCAACATATACATTAAGTAGCTTGTTATATTGGCGTACACTTTAATCAAAACCATTCTAAATCGATCGATTAGCGCTCCATACAATCTAATTAAACCACTCACTCCAATCACTCTAAAACACTCCTAAACGGCCCAAAACACTTCGAAATGGTTCAAAACGATCAACATTTCATTCGTGTCGATTAATGTTGTTACGCTATTTTGATATCTGAAGAGTTAAAATCTATCGCTGACGAAATTAGTGATATTGTAATACCTCCCCTGAATTTCACTCAAAACTCAACCGTCGTACCCAATCAACTTCATTCCGCAAGCATTCCAAACTTATTTATCTCGTCATTTTCACAAGTCATAACTGTAACAGTGTCTCGTTGGACAAAATTATAAGATTAAATACATGAGTACTTTTTTGTGTCACCTGTTTTTATCAATATCGCACGTTAACCGGGATTTAAAGCGCACAAGCACTTCTTTCTCTAAATAATGATCATGTTTGTTTTTTGTTTGTTTGTTTTTTGTTTGTTTGTTTCAAACAAATGGTTGACTTCCAATTATTGAGAGTCCGAGTATTATAAGACATCACCCTGGTTTCCTATAAGGTCAAAATACAGCTTTTCTATGTCCGTTTTAATTTATTTAAACAATATAGTACAAAATAACTTTTGCCCCAAATATTTCAAGGTAAAAGGAACATACTTGTTTCACACAGAGGTCCACCAAAACCCATTTCACACTGACAGAGAAAGCCGCTATCAAGGTTCACACATGTACCAGAAACACATGGATTGGTCACACATTCGTCAATATCTGTGAAGTACAGTTAGTTACATCGTGAAATTGACATTCATCTCAATATAAAACATTCTAAATCGCTCCCTCAACGCTCCATTCATTCATTCCAAAGACTCATTCAAACCATTCAAAATCGCCCATAACTTATTGAAAAAGATAGAATCAACAACGTCATTCAAAATAAATAAAGATAGAAAAAAATAGCGATTTCATTGACAAAATTCAAATTGTAAGCGTATGATAGGTTCTTGAAAAAAATAGGAAGCTATTTATAGAACTTGAATGCATGTTGTATTTTTGCTATTTATAGAACCTTAATGCATATTGTATTTTATTTTATTTCAATATTATTAAAGAGAGGTAATCAATGTCGCTAATTTTGTTCATCCTCGAAAAAAACGCGATTTCACTGACATAATTGAAAGTCTAAAACGTTCTTAAAGAAATAGGAACTTATTTAAAGAACTTGTAGGCCCTATGCATATTTTATAAAAGGAAGGTAATACATATGGCTTAATTCGTTCACTCGAAACTGGCTCCACACACTCATTTAATTTCATTCCAAAATCATGTCAAATTCAGGATTTATTTCAATTGTACACATACATGATTAAAATAAGCCTATGCGTGGCATGTTCAACAATTTCAGCAGCGCAAACAACAACCAAATACAATATAAAGAAGGATGAATACAATTAACAACATCGTGAAATTGACAAGATTGATGATTTATGAATGACTTTAAACCAAATTGATTGGGTGAGTTGAGTGAGTTTTGACTGAATTTAAAGGAAGGTAATCCAATATCTCAAATTTTGTTCAGGATTAACACAATAAATAAAATATGCATACAGATTCTATCTATAGCTTCTTTTTTCTTCAAGAGCCAATCAGACCCTTAAAATTTCAATTTTGTCAGTAAAATCGCCACTTTTTGTAGTAATATTTATTTCGAGTGTAGTTTTTGATATCATTGTCTTTTGTCAACTTGGAGCATCTTTGAATCGTTTGAGTGAGTTTTTGGAATGAATGAATGGAGCGCTGAATTAGCGATTTAGTATGGTCTAAATTGAGAAGAGTGTCAATTTTATGATATTACTAGCTGCTTCTACGCTGGTGATACTATGTGGTTGTATGAGCTAGCCACAGGATTTTGCTTTGAGCACAAATGAAAATGTCGAAGTGTCAAGCACAGACTACTACCTACCTTTGTATAGGACCGTAATATAGTGCGGCATTTCTTTGATTTAGGTATTCGAGAAATATTCTCAAATTCGCACGCGTTTTGTATGTCTATTTATTGGTTAATTTATTTATTATTATTATCATTTAAAAAGACGAAGTACTTTCTGCGAATTTCTTTTGAAAAAAAAATCTGAAGTTCTTGTAAATAAGGAAAGTTATTACAATCTTCCAAGCACTGTGTCGCCTATTATGTTTTCAATTTTGAGATAAAGTAAAGAGCAGCTCGAATTAATATGATAATGACTTATCGCATACACTCGTTATTAACATATTTCGTCTAAGCAACAACCTCATCAATTGAGTGATTCTCATATTCTATAACACCACTACTTTAATTGACAACCATATTTATCAGTTGTATATATGTTGGCGTCTTTCTTTTGATATACAAAAGAAAAGACATTTTAAACAAATGTTATTGTTTAAGCTTGTAAATTGTAACGTATTTACATACCTAAATCACAAAGACTTCCGGTATATCCAAGATAACAATTACAAACAAACGATCCAGGACGGCTTTCACATTTACCATGTACACACGGGTTAGACAGGCAATGGTTTCTTTCTGAAGGGTACAAGCAGTAATTAACGGTTTTACAAAATCCTTGCGAGGATCCTAGAGAGCCTTTTTTTCCCATCTTCCACCGGATTCCTCTATATATTTCATGCGAAATATTACAATTACGAATTAGGGGCCCGTTTTTCTAAACTGCGTAGGAAAAAGATAAACGTAAGTCAAAATCACAAATAGTACCTGGTGTTTCCATTCAGTGTTAGATTCTACATTGCAATATCTCATTGGAATCTGCCATAAACGACGATTTCAATGAGATGATGCATGGTAGTATTCCATGATTAGTAACTACTTTAGAAGCAACTTTAATATTTGACTTCCGCAAAAACGTATCTTAAGATATCTAAGAGAAACATGCCCCTAGACTCTGGCCGACTTTTACTTGTCCTATGCGTATACCGTCAATTATTACTTTCTGGACAGTCATTATGGCATAACAATTACTAGACAAAGAGGCTCGTTCGGCTTTCGCATTTACCATGTGAAACAAGCGAGAATGACAACCGTATCCTTTCTGAACGGTACATACAGTTATCATTATCATGAAATTGTCAAGATAAATGATTTTGGAATTTATTTAGAACTTGATTTTTTGGAAGGCTGTAAAGACTTAGATCTGAGTGTACAGACGTGTGGTCTTCCGTTAGACTACACAACGTGGATTTGGGAAAAGCTTGAAGCAGAGGAGGCGGAAAAACGGCAGGGATATGATGGATATGTAAGACCTTTTGAAGATCTACTGATCAAAATGCTATTGACGACCAAGTAAACTTTCACTTGGTCGTCAATTACATTTTTATCAGCATTTTCTTACTGATCTGTTACATTCAGCTTATTCCTGACATTTTCCCAATTGCTCTGCTTCAAACTGAATTCAAAATGTTCACGTATTAACAAAATTATTGACGATTTTCTGAAATTGTTGTATCACGTGATTCTCCGCCGTGAGGACAAGGATAAAAACAGAAGAATTTACAGACGCACCGATAGATACTGGTAGTCGTCTCTTAAATAGAGGTACGTAATTTCAAATAAATTCCTGTCTAGATTCTCAGTCTGATTTAAGATGTTTCTTTGAAGAGAAGATAACCCATTTCAAGTTCTGTAGGGTTCCGTTTGGTTATCTACCTTGTTACAAAAAATTAAAAAAGGGGCCTGAATCCCAGGCTAGCATTTATTGAATACCAACATATTTACCTGAATAAGCCGAGTCACAATCTTGATTACACACATCCGATTCACAACAGATGTCACAAACACCCTGTTCGTGCGACCGTGAGTCTTTATGGATGGATCTTTTTCCAACAACTATCGCACCCAGTGGACTACCTGACTTACATTCCTGAAGTTGTCAAGTGATACAATTATCTTTCAAGAATTTTTTCTTTTAATAAATACGCAAATACCTGATTTTTACTAAACAAAAATAGCCGCGGCATTCATAAGATACTATTCCTAGACAGGGCATACGCTAAATGGCAATATCAATATCTTAAAATACTATTTCTTTTTAAATTTGTGAGGTTTCCTTCCCCTACGTAATTTGGGAATTTGGCCTTACGTGGATCAAAATTGAAATTTTGATCAAAGTTCCGATTCCGCTCAATAAGTATCCCCAATTTCAACCTGCCAGATTTCACATTTTTTTTGTCCAATTGTTGAGCTATATTTATTGAACTTACTTGTAAAGTGAATTGGTATCCCTGTAAAGCAAATAACAAATGTCTCTTTAAAATGTGTTCAGATTCGAAGACTTTATGGCAATTTGACATGACACCTTTTGACAAAAAAGATAATAGAAATATATAACTGCGCAGTCCGGGCAGTTTGACTAGGATCAACACTTTTCGCAAATTGATAATTTTCTGTTTAAAGAGTGATCAATTTCCATTCCTGTGAAAGCACCTCTGAAGTGCGACCTCTGTTTGACCTATGCTGCCTCCAGTATCAATTTCTAATATTTATTTCACAGAGTTCTTAGTTAGTCCCAAATAGTCCTGCCAGTAGACCATGCATTTTTTATGAATTACCGAAGGTATCTTCTTTTTTTTCTAAAAAAAAAGTGTTTTTATCTGCCTTTTTTCATCAGAATGGTATATAATGCATTTACCCGTGAAGATGTACATGAGCTTGTAAATATTCGGTCTCCAAATTCCAACTTTCCTGTTACCCTGCACACCTAAAATATGGAATAAATTTCAGTTATAACTAATATTGAGTAAAAACAAAAGAACAACATCACTCACCGGTGTTTTTAAAAAAAAGTATTTCCGTAAGGAATAAATGGAATACACAGTGAAAGAGACATTTCTCTGAAAGGCCCTTACATATGGGCGAATCAGCACTATTTGAAGAGGGTCATCTTAAGAAAGTCTGACAAGATTTATCTAAAATTTGCCATGTAGTTCAGAAGGTTATGTCATTCAAAGATTTCATGGTGAGAGAAAAAACGACAAAAATAAACAACAACAAAAATTAATTCTCTAGCAAGTAAATGTTGATAGGGCAATAAGAAGTTCGCTATCATATGTCTTTAAAAAAAGGTCAATTCTGACGAGGTTTTATGGAAACCGACCCTTTGATTTAGGAGAAATAATTCAAAGTGTCCTAAGTGGCATTATACTCAAAATGAGATGATAAGTGTGTATTTCTTTTATTAATTTGGAAGAATGTCGACCTTGTTCCATTGTGTAAAAATTTCATCGACGTTCCCCCAGTAGCTTAGAAGGATATAGACAATAGACAATAGACAATATTTTATTGACTAAGTTTCTCGTCATAATATGTTTAAACAAAACCACAAATATTCTTTGATATATAATTCAAAGAATTCAAAGTCCAAAAAAGCCCATGTCCTACTACGCAAATATTAAAAGGTCAATTAGGCAAAATTTCGAAACTTGCCCACTGTTTTAAGTAGGTTTGTTTGTTTGAATGGGGTTTTGTACCGCTTTCAACAATCTTTAAGTTAAATCGTGGCGTATGGATTCTTGGCATAACCATCTTCAGTTACCCAGTGTCACTGCACTACGTACCACATTTATCGACCCTAGGACAACTTGCAAGCGTTTACTCGTTCTCATGAATAATTCCTGAAGCATTTTTATTGGTGTTATCGAGTTTTGTGTGAGAAAAATGATCTAATTTTAGTATGAATAATAAGTAATTTCGATTGTTAAACATATTCAATATTCAAATTGCTTAGCGCTTCCTTTTCTTACATGCATGACTTCTACGTCATAGATAAGGTCAATGTACAAATATTTTCGCAAGATTTTTCATTATGAAGAACAAGTGTGCTCTTACTGATAAAGTATTGAACCATTTCCAAAATCTACTCTATGAAGTGTCTCGTATCAGTCCTTGTTACTTTGTTACATGTTCATGTCAACATGGCGAATATCCTACAGCCTTGCTTTATGACACAGGTGTTAACCTGGAATTTACATACCAGTTTTTTAACAACAGAAACACCGGAGTCGGTCTCTTTTTGAAGAGTAGCATGACATCATGGTCATTTTGATTGGCTAATCAAGGTATATACAATTGTAATATATATTCATAAACACGACGTTTTGCTAGCGTTTTGTCCCAGGGGAAATGGATGGAGAGTAACACTATGCTTTATTTCTGGGCTCTGAGGATGGGTATTTGCCATACCAGTATTACCGTTGCTTCATGTGCTAGCCTTCAGCTACTTTCCCAAATAGGTCTGAG
Source organism: Fragum whitleyi (assembly GCA_948146395.1). Classification (NCBI taxonomy): domain Eukaryota; kingdom Metazoa; phylum Mollusca; class Bivalvia; order Cardiida; family Cardiidae; genus Fragum; species Fragum whitleyi. The sequence continues at coordinate 9,380,330 of OX411543.1, read as the reverse complement.
ATTATTGACCCATAGGTCAGACGCTTATTCCTAACGGTTGAGTTCCAGTTAAACAGTCCGACGCACTACCAACTGCACTATAACGACAGCCACTGGTATTGGATGAAATGCCATACAAAGGAAAGAAAAGGGTCCAGCTTGGGGCTAGGAAAGGATGTGATGGTAGTGCTGGTGAGAGAAATACCAGGAATTCATTGTTAGGTGCTCCACCCGCCGCGATATAACTGAAAAAAATACAGAAACTCTATTCAAATAAAAAAATCAGGATTCGAAAGCGCTCGAGCAGTTTTTACAGAGAGCAGTTTATATTGATCGCACCGAATGCGCTTTCCTTAAATGACCGATTGATAGGCAACAAAAGTAACTACAGTCAAACCTGTCCTAGTGGCCACCTGTATTCAGCAAGCAACCTATCTTAAGCAAGCAGCCACTGAGTTCCCACATTAACCGACTACACTAAAATTGACCTGTATTAAGCAAGCATCTGTCTTAAGGTATTCCTAGTGTGAAGCAAGGGTAAAGAGAAAGTGAAAATTATACTAAAAACGAATACTACATGTTATTCCTCTATCATATCTGAAATTTAAATGACTTTCACCGTCCAGTTTAAAACATATTGAAAAAAAATCCGTTTTCTTGAGTGGGTGGGGAAATCGACCATAAGATAGGAAGGGGTCTATCTTAAAATGTTGACTGTGGAACTAACTGTGTGTAACCATGCGAATATTTTATGTAATATATTTGGCAGCAATGTTGTATGTTACAAACAGATAGTTTTGAATAAATAATTTTTAATCAAATAACGCATAGTTAGTCAATAGTCGAAGTCGGGAACAAAATTAGGCGCCATTTTGTAATGCATTCTTGCTACAGACACTTTCAAAGAAACTCCACTTTTTCAAAAAGTATTGATGGGGCAAAGCAAATGCCGTTTTAAAAAATTACTACAATACTTCGGGATTTCAAGCTAAATGTATGACAAATATTCACCGTGGAAAAATAGAGAAAATTGACCAAGAGTTAAGCGCCCTTGAAACAAAAAAGAACTCATTTTTAATAAAAATTACGTTTATAACTCTCTAAACACACTCAAGTCATTACCAAATCACTAAGTAAATTAAATTTGTTAAGGCCAATGATTATCTTCGAAAAATGCTGGAAAATCACCATTGTTCTTAAATTGTTACTTACATTCAATTATTCTTAATCTTAAGTGTATAGACTACAAAGTGTGTCCAATTGCCTTTGAAATAATCACAAGAATCCATGAAAAAGATTTTTTACAGAAAGGAAATGTAAAATACTTCTTTTAAAGAAAAAGACTATTGCTATGTATAGGGAAGCAATGTTTTCTCGGCATGGATTTTACTTTCATTATAAATTTACTCATTAACTGGAGTATGAATGAAAACTCTCCGTAAGTATGAAATCAATCGTTGCTTTGTTTACGACACTCGTTTAGTAACTGGAATATTTTGCACATGGACATATTCGGTCCCTTTTGAGGTTGCTTGATGTCTACATCACGCCGAATAATTTGTTTTTTAATCATAATTTATTTTAGCATAATAAAAAAAAATGTTTCTGTTGGTATAATCGTTCGCCTGGTTTAAAAAAATGACTGAAAAGGGACATAATCTGTACAAAAATACATATAGGCATCTCCCTTGATAATATGGGTTAACATTTATGAATTGAAGTTTCGTTTAAACGCCTTTAGTATAAACAGAGATAATGTGTTTCGTTTATAAGCGTAAGAACTTTGGTTATTTAATTTTTCCGGTAAATCGGCATCCGGGGTGTGACTTCTTGCAGTCCTTTGGTTCGTACGCTTAAAGAAAGACAATATCCTGCAATTTATTTTGATGGTTCGAGGTATTTTTTGTAAGATTTACATCTGGAAACTGGACCGAAAACTCATTCAAAACAATCAAAGTAATAAAATCTAAATATTTTGATAAATTTGATCAAATTTCAATTGAGTTTATATAAATGGACGTCCTTTTTAGCGGGAACGTCGATGATTATGACGTCATCTAACCTGCATGCAAAACTTTGATAGGCGGAAATAGCCGACATTAACCGATTTAATTCCGATCTTCACACTAGGAATACCTTAAGCAAGCACTTTTTGAATGTCCCTTGGGTGCTTGCTTAAGACAAGTTTGACTGTAGATTGAAGGGTTATTCACTCCAATACCATAAGAAAACTTTCTTAGATTTTTGCAATCAAGCGAAACATATTTGTTAGTCATAGATCCCACACCTTCGATGATGAAATGTCCAACAAAACGAAAATCACGATATTTCGATAACGGTCACGTAATCCGCCTTTTTTCTTGGCTATGCTAGTCACCTCGTGACTTTGCTATCCGATTATTGTAAACACCAAAAGCAAGCACAACGTTCGGGATGGGAAAGCAGAGAAGCACTTGCTAACGTGTGCAAGCGCTTTGCTCTCCTGAACGTAAAGCTTGTTAGTTGATTCAATTGTATCAATTAAAAGAAATCACTTCTGATTTGCTGAAATCATCTTCTGCTTCAATATTTAAATGTTTATCTTTTATACACCAGGGCCTACATCACAGAAAACGCTTATTATATCATCAAACAGTTATTCACTCACCTCATCTTTGGCACAGAAGTCGATATCCCGACATAAACTGTTATTATCGTACGTCCTACAGCTGAAACAGACAGGGCCCCTCGGACTCGGGTAATCTGTAATTAGATAGCGTGACAAAAAGAAAAAAAACAAACATAAAAGGTCAAAGGCGTCACTAAGATTTTGAAATTTATACGCACTCAGAAAGCGACTAACATAAAATTTATAGGATAAATTCATGTGGATGCGACAAAAAATGATTGTCCTCCGCCCGCTCTCCTTTTCTATGATTTGAGCGTCGGTAAATAACCATAGCGCAGTAGGATATGCATAAGACTTCCCAATCCGGAAGTCGTGGGTTCGATCCCCGGTGGCGGCAAATATCCTTTCCGACGTTTGTCTCTCACCTATGGGTAGATAATCCTAAACCTATGTGAGATAGCAGTCGGAGGCTAGGAAAGGGTGTAATGGTAGTACAGGTGAAAGAAATACCAGGAATCCATTGTTAGGTGCTCTTGCCGCCGTGATATAACTGCGAAATTGTTAAAAGCGGCGTAAAACCCATTCAAACAAACAAACAAACAAAATAATCTAAACATCGAAACTACAGCTTGGTTGCGCAGAGAGTCTTAAATCAAACCATACAGATTTGGATACAGGAAGCAATATCATGAAATTGATATCCATCTTAATGAAAACCATTCTAGGTCGCCCACTCTGTGTTCAATTCATTCATTCCAAACACTCACTCAAACCATTCATAACGACCCAAAATGATAAAACAGACAAGATCAACAACTACACTCTAAATAAGTTTAGCTATATCATAAATTCGCGATTTCTCTGACAAAATTGAATTTTAAGCGTCTGATTGGTTCTTGAAGAAAAGGAAATATATAAATAGAACTTGTATGCATATGTTTTTAAAGGGAGGTTTTAGACTTATTTATTTTACATCGATTTGGAAGTATAATCTTACAACTTAAATTCATCCCTCTTGATTCTGCTTCCTGGAAAATTACCAGTACTCGCGCCGAATGTGTGGGCCAATGAAAGTACCAAGATTGATAGACGCTCCCGGGAATCGAACTCAGGATCTTTGGGTCAAGAGGCCGACACTCTACTTCAAGACCAAGGACACCACCTTGGGGGGTGGGGGGGGGGTAATAAATATCGATAAATTTGTTAATATTTAACAAAATTTACGATTTTGGATTTTCTCATTTTTCAATTCAAACGCACTCATTCAATTTCGTTCAAAAATCATTCAAAAATCCTTCACTTTGTCAATTTTAAAATGTTGTTAACTGTATTTCCAACGGTACAGAATGTTAACCACACACTGTTTATTCACATCTCGTGAAAATATAGCTATTGTTGTTCAGTCAATTAAAGATATATCGATCTGAAACACTGAAACAAACGATTGTACTTTACCTGGTTGGTTACAGAGATTTACATTACATAGATCCGAGTTGCAGCATTGTAGACATGTGCTCTGAGAGGAATAGTTGAACTCACAGGTCTGAAAAATGAAATCAATTATTCTAAACTGACTAAACCCTTTTCAAAAAAGTATTTAGAATAGTCAAATATGTTTTTAGCAAGCCCAAAATTTGAATAAAAGTATTTGATTAGGACATGCGCTAGCTAGATTCAGGAATATTCCTTTGCAGTTGCATTGCGTACAGTTCAAAACATCGTGAAATTGACAAACATTCCGATCAAAATTATTCTAAATCATTCACTTGACGCTCCATTCATTCATTCCATCCACTCACTCAATTCGACCAAAAACGCTCCGAAATCACTAGAAATCATATCAAAATCGTTAAAGAGAATCAACATTTAACTCAAATCGATGAAATTGTTCTACGATTTAATTGGATGATGTGGATTTTTAAGCGATTGATTGGTCGACAAAGACACACAAACAACAAAATATGTATAATTTATTAAAGGGAGGTTAAAAATATCGCTAATTTTGTTCATCTTGAACAAAATTAGAGTTATTGGATAACCTCCCTTTAATTTCACTCAAAACTCGCTCCATACACTCATTCATTTTCATTTCAAAATCATTCCAAAATCAATCATCTTGAAAATTCCACGGTGTTCTTACCTGTAGGAAATCACAAGTTGAAAGAAAATTTAAAGAAAATGAAAAGTTGAGGTGCACCATACCGTCTTTGGAAAGCAGCCGATGTTGTAGAGGTTATCCCCGTGATGGCTTGATACTAGCTCAGCCCCACACATCTGGAATAAAATTTAAAAAAATATTATAACATAAATTCATCTATCCGTCCGTCCGTCTGTTCGTCCCAACATTCGACACACACGTTGAAATATGTGGTAAACTGGTATTATTCTAAATACTCCTTAAAAGTTCTCCTTAAAGTCTGCCAAAATTTTCTCAAATCAATATTGGTATCTTAACCTTTAATGGAATGCAGTAAGTCTAAAGGCGATCTGTATCAGGCTATCGTTGTACAATCTCAATTTATTTTGCAATGTCAAGTGCAGTAAGTCTAAAGGCGGTCTGTATCAGGCTATCGTTGTACAATCTCAATTTTATTTTGCAATGTCAAGTGGTCGGACGTAATTGTGACCGATGCCCCGATGAATCCTAAAAGAGTATTCTGCGTTATTATTCACCTGACAGGGCTTAGTAGTGACGTATTATGACGTGATTTGTCAAAGCTGAAGATACGAGGGTTTGGCTACCAACCTACCATTTAGAGTTTGTCGACTAGCTATTAAAAATAGGAATTATGAATAAAATGTGATTTACCTTAACCTTGATTTTAACGACCAGACACTTAGGCTCTGCCAGGGCAATAATGTTGGATTATATAAAGAATATAAAGAAAACGTATAAGAGATAGTCATGTACACCATGGAAAATCGGCATTCAGCACTTATACAGTGCTATGTACAATTATTCTTATCGTTTTGAAAGTCATTTTGACAATTTGACCTTTAGTCTATATGAGCCTGTGCGTGTCATTTCCAACAATTTCACATGTGCATGAGGCAAGAACTTTGCGGAGACTAGATAATCGCACAATGCATAAAGAATATTTTGCTGGCTGTCCGAGGAGAGATTAAGACTTTCTCTATCTCAAGAGCGCATATTGAAGACTATGGTCAGACTGTGCAGATGCACAGGCTGAGCAGAGGATTTACTATGTGCACGTGTTAAATTGTTGGAAATGTCACGAACAGGCCCATATATCAGACTGTGCAACTACACAGGCTGATGTGAGTTTTAACATTCCACGCATGTAAAATGACTGGAAATATCACGAATCAACTTATTTCTCTTAAAGTAAATATACTAAGACGTACCTCATTGTCCTTACATTTAGACACAGTTCTGCAGTGACGAGGTTGAAAAATGTTGTCACAGTGTAAACATGTCAACGTGTAGCCTGAAAACATAATATTCAAGCCAGGTCAGAAAATATCTTAAATGTACTTATATACGTTAGCATAATATCATGTATTTCATATTCTTTGCGCACGAGTCATTACATCCTGTCCTTCGAAACGAAATACGCTTGTGTTGTTTTACAATTGTTTCTTTTCGCCAAGAGTTTTATACCAGTTTTATTATGCCCTTTTCCAGGAATTGCATACACGGTCTCGGCTTTTGAAAGATAACTGGTTTTAGCCCGTGAAGCATGTGTATACACTAGGCTCGCGAAGTCTTTTCGCGAATCCTTCACAGCTTAACTTTAAGTACATCTTGAAAATATGACCACCGTCATAGCGCAGTGGTAGCGCGCCGGACTCTGGTTCAAAAGGTCCTGCGATCGGTTCCCGGCGGCGGCACTCAGCCTTACCTTCGCATCCCACCAATGGGTAAATAACCGAAGATTTATGTGGAATAGCAGCTGGAGACAAGGAAACGATTTAATGGTATGACTAATGGTGAAATACCAGAAATCCATTGTTAGGTACACCAACCGCTGCGATAAAAGAGAGGAACGTTTAAAGCGACGTAAAACGCCATTAAAAACGACAACAACAATAAAATTACCTTTGTAATGAAGTTGTGTATTTGAATAAGCATCTTATTTTCTCAGATCTCTCTCCTAGCCGTCTATTTATAGACTTTCAGTTACTGAGTTTTAACTCAAATGGTCCATTATAGTTAAAAAATCTATAAACGATTATTTGATTTCTTTGGCTACTGTAATTTGGAAGAGTCTGATTGTTCCGTTCAGAAGACATACGGATCGATGTATAAAACGGCACTTACATGTACCTCGATCAATTTAAGCGAAATGAGCGAAATATTTTTTGTCGCTCCTTGAAGTTAGATTCAAATTTTATCCTTTTTTTTAAAAAAAAAACTTTATTCCGAATTTGTCGTAAAATCATTCATGATGTCAATTAACGACGTTCTTGGCAAGCATAATAAACAATTCATATCATTTTGGTCGACACGTATAACCAGAAACAAGATACAGATTACGACATCGTAAAATTGACAAGATGAATGATTTTGGAATGATTTAAGAATGAAATTGAATGAGTGTGTGATGCGAGTTTTGAGTGAAATTAATGGGAGGTAATTCTTTATCGCAAATTTTGTTCAGGATGAACAAAATTGGCAATACTGATTACCTCCCTTTAATAAAATATGCATAGAAGTTCTATACACAGCTTCCTTTTTATTCAAGAACCTTTGAGAAGCTAACAATTTGAATAATGTCAGTGAAATTGAGATTTTTCTCTATCAAAATTTACTTTGAATGACGTTGTTGATTCTATATTTTTCAATTGGTTTGAGCGTTTTTGAATGGTTTGAGTGAGTGTTTGGAGTGAATGAATGGAGCGCTGAGAGAGCGATTTAGATTGGTTTTGATTGATGTGAAGGTCAATCACACGATGTAACTAGCTGTATCCAAATTTGTGCCTCTCTTCAATACCGATGTAGTGTTATATAAAAAATTAGATTTGAGACAAATCAAGTAAATAAAACTTAAATTTTCTTTTTTTCCAACAATTTTCACATGTACGAGAAGCTCAGCCACCAAGTTATTTGGAAAGTCGAGAGTGCTTTTTTGAACATTCACTTATTTTCTGGAGATAGTTTTGGTAAGGAATTACTTATAAAGCGCAGAGTAAAGACCAAGATCAACCTGTGTGAATTTACTTGCCGCAAATATGAATTGAAATTCCTCGCACACCCTGATATATCTGGACAAAAAATTACCAAAAAAAACCTGTAATCAATTACCTACCTATATGCAAGCAGCAGGCAGCAACCGCTAACACTGGTAACCAAACCTTCATTGTCAACCTACATCTGTTCGGTATAATTAATATAAGTATTAGTTTTGCCTTCGGTAGGATATATGAACATTAAATAGGGTTCGAGTTACAACTTCACTTTTGTGACCCACTGCGTTATTATGATAAAGTAGAAGTCAAGACCAAAAGAAGCTTAATCGTTTCAACTGTTTTGAACTCACCATCACTTACGGTAGTTTCTATATAATTTTCAGTGATAAAGATACGTGTATCATCATCAAAATCACCATCATCATCATCATCGTCGTCGGGTTTTGAGTAACTTGAGGTGGTAGGAGGAGCATCCATAGGAGTCCCCAGAAATCTGGCTGGCTGCATACATGGCTGATTTCACTGTCGTACTCAAAGCAACCCTATTTGACCCTATTTGGTCTTGTTGTTCAACGGCATCGATTGCATCATTCTTTAAAGTGGTTTCCCAGTAATACCTTTAGTCTACTGCACTTCTTGTCGACCCAATGCTTACAATCATGGGGGAAGATGCTGTAATTCCCAAAGCCAAATCTGCAGACTGCTTATGAGTTAAAAAATGCTGTTTTTTCAAATTGGAGACAGATCCATTGCAGATCAGAACACTGATGAAAAGTAGTAATAATGCTTAAAAAATGCGCACCAATCCTTTAGAGGTAATTACGAAGCTGGTCATATTCGACTTACGCATCAGGTCTATTACCAATTGAACAATGCAAGTTTCACACTAATTAAGAGAGAATGTTGCTGCTCTATTCTGGAAGAGCAACTGCTAATTTCCCTTACAGTATATGGCATGAAAAGATTGCTACGGAAACGTTATCCAAGAGAAAAATCTTTATAAAGTCAATTCATTTGCAAATAATTATAATTTTGAAAAGATGGGCTAAAGCGTATTGAATTGGTGGGAATAGTTCACACAAAACAAAAGAGGAAAAGAGGACAGTTTTGTGAGCATTTACAGCAAGTAATAGATCATAGGAGAGACTGGGATCTAGATACAGTTTAAATTTGTAATAATAATATGATATTAAATGCTGAGTCATTAGATAACAAAATTGTTAACGAGTCAACTATTAACGGATAAAAGCGGGGATTTTCGATTATCGATTCAAGGTGTCCTGCGAAACATATTACACCGTTTGCGATTTGACATCAATAAATACTTTATTAAGTCATTTTTACAACAAAAACATAAAGTTGATCTACTTTTATTGCTAATTTGCAAAATTATTCCACTAATGTTAAAGTACCCGTTTATTATCATAAATATCCAACGGGGTTGTTACGCTCTGTCGACGTACAGTTAAAAAACATCGTGAAATTGACAAGATGAATGATTCTGGAATGAATTTGGAATGAAATTGCATGAGTTGTAAGAGTGGGTTTTGTGGAAAATTAAAGGGGGGGGGGGTGTATTCACATGTCGCTAATTTTGTTCCGGATGCACAGAATCAGCGATATTTATTACCTACCTTTAATGAAATATGCATACAAGTTCTATAAATAACTTTATATTTCTTCAAGAACCAATTACACTCTCATATTTTTTTATTATTTCAGTAAAATTATCAATTTTTCTAGCTATATCTATTTTGAATGAAGTAGTTGACCTTATCTTTTTAGTGATTTTAGCGTGTTTGAATGAATTGAGTAAGTGCGTGGAATGAATGAATAAATGAATGAATGAATGAATCGCTGATGAATGATTTAGAATGGTTTTGGTCGAGCTCAATGTCAAATACACGATTCTATTATGTGAAATTTTGTTTTTATGCTTATTTTACACGATTTTGGTACATATCTTAATAGGCAAATATCCGAATCAAATGTCGAGGAGAGACAAAGACCGACAGTCAATGATTATAGTGGCATACCCTCAAAGGAAGTAAATAATCGAAGGCCTCAAAGATTCCTCTATGAACCTTTTATGAACATGAATCATCGTGCCCCCTTAGACAAAAGTGTCTGTATACTCAACATATCGTATAAATAAGGCACAGGGAGAATATCCTTCGACTAACGACATTGAATTTACCATAATTCTGAATTTTAGCGAGTACACAAAGGGTACACATGTACATAGCTTACCAGAAGTATAATTCGCAAGTGAGAATATGGTACAGTTAATAATATTTTGGAATTGACAAAGGGAATGATCTTGGAACAACTTTGGAATGAAACTGAAAGAGTGCGATGAGTGAATTTTGAGTGAAATAGAAGGGGAGTATCAAATATCGCTAAAATAAGAGATACTTATTGCTCCCCACTTTAATAATATATGCATACAAGTTTTTTTTTTAAAAATATGTTCCCATGTTGCTAATTTGTTTGAATGAGTGTTTGGAATGAATGAATGGAACGCTGAGTGAGTGATTTAGATGAACGTCAATTTCACGACTTTACTGACTGTAAAAGCAAAACGTTCTATAATTTTCAAGTTCCGTGGTTTTCCTCGAGGCATGAGTCGATAGAATTCGTTTTGTCTCTCAAAATTAAGATATGATAAACTTCACTTACCAAGGACTGCTCTATAGTAAATGACCTATGATACGGATATTGCACGATCTTACATATAAATGCCTCCGTTGAGTAGAAATGCTGTCATTCAGAATATTACATTATCGTTTATTTGAACAATACTGTATGTATACTATAGTTCAATTAAGTACTACGTTGTTTTAAAAACTATTGTATTTATGTGAGTATGTAAGTCATTCTTGTATCCTGCTTTTTTCAACCATAGTTTATCGTGCTTTTTTATTTCGAAAAGATAAACACATTTATCCCGCCACTTCGTCTCATCCTCCAAATGCAGATATAAATATAAACATGTCCTTATTATCGTTTAAGACAGATATATGTAACGAACACTCTCTAAAAGGTATATGGCGATATGAGGGGGCGGAGGTTTCAAAGGCGCTTATCTAGTTCTTTATTATAAAAAATAAGTTCATGTTACAGATTTCGTTGGCGAACTACGGCTAGTGTTAATGCGTTTGACTCCCTGGTTGGATCCTTCGCTTCCGCATGCATTGAGTCCTCTTCTCCATTAGACCTCCAATGTTGAGTCGGGGGCATGCAATACAATTCAAATACATATAGGATATTCGTTTGTTTCAATATAAGATAGATTAACAATTCATTGAATGAACAAATGAACAACAACAAAAAAAAAAACCTATATTTTCTCGAGTCGCCGAGTCAAGAGTGAAAGTATAGCTTTTGTTGTTCCCAAAATGAAATATCAATCGGTCTTACCTGAAAAAAAAAACACAAAAAAATGTTATTCCATTTCTTTAATGGGTAAATTAGAGTTAATGAGAACATTTAGGGTAGATATTCTTAAAGGGCCCCATTTTGAACGTAATTGCTATGAGGTAACGGCAAAAATTGACGGTCACGACAGTAACGTCCATTTATTAATAACGTAAAATGGATGTTTTAATGTAAACTTAGACGAAAACGTTTGTATTTCGTTACATATTTATAAAAGATACAATAAAAGGCAATGTAGTAAAGTATAAATGTTAACATGTAACAGAATATAAATATAAATTCATTTTACGAGAGAAGTAAGACTAATAGTACTTAAAGTAGAATCCGAACCGAAGCGATGCTGTATCTGAGGCGAATTAAAACCATAAAAGTTTCCAGTCAACCAACGTTGTATAAACTTATTAAGTCCGAAAGAATGAAAAAATAAACTTTATACGAGATTTTGTTTGGTTCTTTGAATAAGAAACATTCTAGAAATACTTGTTAAATGACCTAATGCCAAAAAACTGCTTAAGTGGGACAATTTTAAGGCCAACATTGCAATGTATATTTCCCTTAGTTGAAGAGATATTAATGGATGCTTTTATTTTTGCGGAATATGTTCCAGATGAGGTTTTAATCTGGGATGAATAAATAATATGTTGATGTTTTTGTGTCAATAAATATGCCTGAAAACGCAAACGTACTTTCACGACGTTTTTTTTTTTCAGGTTAAGTGGGACAATTTCAAGACTGAATAAACACTATTATTACCTCATTATATTAAGCCGATTTTGAACAAAATTACAATTGCATAAATTCGGGTTCAGATGCATTTCATAAATTTTTGTTAATCAACTATTCTAAAGAAAAGGTGATTAAATGTTATTTTGAAAACATGACTTTTGAAAAAAACGACGCTTTTTTAGAAAACTGACGCTACTGACAATTTTCTTTCGTGGTTGCTATATTTGTCTGATCCATCATACGGACGAAATACTTACTTAATATTATATGTGGTGTAAGTCTTTTAACATGATATTTCTTCACGCATCTCTCGCTATTATTCTTTAGAACATTAAAATTCTATTATTTGTGATCACCTTTGGTCCGGCGTCCGTCAGTCGGTCGTCGTCCGGCGTCCGGCGTCCGTCAACGATTTCTTTAAACGTTATCTCCTCCTAAACTACGAGGCCATTTAACACCAAATTTTACAGGAATGTTGCTAAGGTGGCCCCCTTCTAAAATAGCTGAAAGAAGTGAAATCCATGAAAATCCCTGGTTGCTATGGCAACCAAAGTTGAAATTTTAAGAAAATCTTAAAAGTTCTTCTTCTTCTCAACCAGAAGTCCTACAGACTTAAAATTTGGCATGGATGATCCGTTCATAGACCTGAATTAAAAAACTAAAATCATATCTGAGGGGCCACCAGGTGCGGAGCACCAGGGGGGGGGGGGGAGGGAGGGTTAGTACTTTGGGTAAATTTTGTAATCTTTAACTTTCTTCTTCTTCGGAACCAGGAGCCCTACAGACCTGAAAATTGGAATGGATGATCAGCTTATAACCCTTAATTATAATACTAAAAATCATTGCTGTTTGGCCACCAGGTGCAGATCATCTGGGGGGAGGGGGTATTGCTTTGTTGAAAATTTTGAATTCTTTAAATGTCTTCTTCTGATGAACCAGAATCCCTACAGCCTTTATATTTGACAAGAATGATCAGCTCATAGACCCTATTTGAAATGGCTAAAAACATGAATGTTTTGCCACCAGGTGCGGATTACCAGGGGGCGAGAGGGTAGCTTTTCAGAGCAATTCTTAAATCTTTAACCTTCTTTTCTGATAAACCATGTGCCCTACAGACTTGAAAAATGACAGGGTTGATCGGCATTTGGACAATAATTAGATTAGCTAAAATCATAACTGTTGGGCCACTAGGTGCGGAGCCACCGGGCGGAAGGGATAGTACTTTGTTAAGAAAAATTATATCCATAATCTTCTTCTTCTGATGAACCAGAATCCCTACAACCTTTATATTTGACACGGATGATCAGCTCATAGACCCTATTTTACATAGCCATAACCATGAATGTTTGGCTACCATGTGAAGAGCATTGGGGGGAGGGTAGTATTCCGAGTCAATTTTGAAATTTTAAACCTTCTTCTGATGATGAAGTAGGAACCTTACAGGCTCTAAATTTGGCATGAGTCATTAGCTCATATACGTTAATCAAAATAGATCATGATTGTTTTGTTACCAGGGACAGAGACCCAATGTAAGGGGGTAGTGCTTTGTGGTAAATTAAACAATCGTTAAAAATTCTTCTGAACCAGAATTCCTACAGTTTTTTCATTTGATATAGAAAAATCAGCTCATAGAACTTAATTTAAACAGCTATTATGACTGTTTGGCTACCAGGTGCGGAGCAACAGGGGGAGAGGGTAGTACTCCAGGTCAATTTTATCATTTGAACTTTTTTAAGCTCATCTGAGCACAAAGTGCTCATGTGAGGTTCTGTAATCACCCTTTGTCCAGTTTCCGTCCTTTGGTTGTCGTCTGGCGTCCGTCAACAATTTCTTTAAACGACATCTTGTCCTTAAGTACTGGGCCAATTTACAACAAATTTTACAGAAATGTTTCATAGGTGGTCCCCTCCAAGATAGCTTAAAGAATTGAAATCCATGAAATACTTTGGTTGCTACGGCAACCAAAGTTGAAATTTAAGAAAATCCTCTAAATTCTTCTTCTGATGAACAACTGTGGAATATTACTAGTCTAACCATAAGATTATTTTCCCTTGCACTCAAATTTGTTACAGTTCAATAACTTTATCATCTGAATCAAAAGTAATGCAAGTTAGGTGCTTTGACTCAGGTGAGCAGACCAGGGCCCAAGATCCTCTTGTCTAAATTTTAACTTCCTAGCGTTTTTGTTACATATGACGGCGTCATTTCTTGCGTATGTTTCATGTTCTATTGATAATTACATTACTTTTCTTTTGTATAAAGATATGATATAAGATATATCAATTTAATCAACTCTCAAAGACATTTTATTCGATGCCAGATAGGGTGACATGAACGAAAGCGGGATATTCTTTTTTTTTTTTTTTTTTTTTTTTTGTTATAATTCCTTTGGTAAAACGTTGAGTTTATCAAATCAATAATCTACCGTTATTACTCGATAAACCAACGAAGAGCATTAAGTACAATAAAGAAAATAATGTCACCTTCAGTCGGAGGAACACACTTACTTGATAGATTTGATTGAAATATTGATTATTTTGAACGATGTTGAAGTGTTTGTTTTTTTTTAATATTTCGGTGCGCTTTTGAGTGATCGGAGTAAGTATTTTGAATGAATAAATGGAGCGCTGCGCAAGTGATTTGGTCTGATTGTGATCGAAATGAATGTCAATTTCACGATGTGATGACTGTATTTACCTCGCTGTCAATCGCGTCGGATGATTATTTTAGAACATTTTAAAAGAAATGCTTTATAGATAATCATACCATTAGACTACTCTAAAGCACAATCTCATTACTCTGGAAAAATCAAAGTACTGAAAGTACTGATAAGTTGGAATGCGTTCGAGACACGGTGACTTCAAGCTTCTAACGAAGCTGACGCCTCCAGCCCACCACAAGTGATCACATAGTACGTCTCGTCTTTTGACGGACGTATATAAATCAATGTATATCAACAACGAGAGACGCTAAAAAAACCCTGAATCGCTATACAGGCCTAAATCTGATGAATGAAAAATGATAACAAGAGGGCCAGAATAGCCCTAAACCGCTCACCTGAATTCGATTGGTCCAGTGGATCTTTTCCAAGAAACTTTCTGGGAAAGATTCATTCAAATTTGCCTAACTGTTGAAGAAGAGACATTATTCGAATTATAAGCAGTCATAATAGACGCTGCCAACCCATTCATTATAGAGGAGACTCAAAATCAGTCCTACTCTGCCACGCCAATATTTATGGGCAAATGGAAATTTTGCAAACAATATTTGGGTCATCAAAGAAACATTCTTGTAAAGTTTCATTGGAGGAAATGTCGTTCAAAGATTTTGGGCTCAAAATAAGCCCCGCCCTGCCATACCCATATTATTGGCCAATTAGAATATAGCATCAATTTTGAAGAGGGTCACCAAGGGAACATTCTGGCAAAATTTCGTTTAATTTGGCCCAGCGGTTTAGGAGAAGAAGAAGTTTTAAGAAAGTTGACGACGGACGACAGAGTCGGGGTGATCCTAAAAACTCCCCTTGAGCACGTTGTGCTCAGGTGAGCTAAAGAGGAGGTGAGGGATACGGACCATACAGCTGACTTATGGACGCACATGCGAACACTTATACACTCAAAACAGTTTTTATATTATTTTTCAAATGACTTCTGCTCCAGTTGAGTTATCAATTACATTTTTAATTAGAAGTGTCACAAAGTGGACCTCAACAAGGGATTTGTCCATGATGAAAACCTTTTTTTAGTTCATGAGTTGGAATCTCAAGACAACTTTTGGACGAAGTTCAATTGTGATTTCGACCTTTGTGACTCAAAAATTTGGCACTTTCTCGAGTCATTGACAACATTTGTGCCAAGTTTAATAAGTGGAAACTGTTAACTGTTAAATTTTACTGATGGCCGTGACATGTATGACCCCGAAACAATAGGGCATTTCTTTGGGTCATGGGTAATATTTGTGTAAAGTTACTGCAGGTCAATTGCTTCTCCGTTTATCTAGCGGAAAGCAAAAGGCCAATGGACTGAAAGACAGACATGATGAAATAAATTTATTCTCCTCTACTTCTGAGTTGGGGGTACAGTTAAAAACATCGTGAAATTGATAAGGTGTACGATTTTGGAATGGTTTAGGCATGCTATTGAATGAGTGAGCGGAGTGATTTTTTAGAGCAATTAAAGGGAGAGAATCCAATGTCGCCTATTTTGATCAGGTTGAACAAAATTAGCGATATATATAACCTATATAAAATATGCATAAAAGTTCAATCAATAGCTTTCTATTTCGTCAAGAACCAATCAGACGCTTTGAATACAATTATGTCAGTGAAATCGCGATTTGGTTCTTGCTTAATTCATTTTGAATGTACATGATGATCTTATATTTTTTTTAAATAACTTTGAGCGTTTTTGGATGGTTTGAGTGAGTGTTTGGAATGAATGAATGCTGAGTGAACGATTTAGATGTTTTTTTTATTGAGATGAATGTCAATTTTACGATGTAACTAACTGTATGATGGTGCACTTAAACGTGTTGGTGTGTAAGAATGTGAAGAAAACAAGTTGAACTAGTTGGTTTGTTTCAAATGGCAAATTGTCATGGTGATGGAATGCAATTGACCAAAGATATTCATAATTCAATTAAATAATTCAATTAAAGATGTGGTGGCAAGGGTTTTATTGAATGAGTATTGGGTTTTTACAATGAAACATTCATGTAGATAACTGCAGAATGTCGGAAAACAAACGACAATATGTTGCAAAAATATTTATTAACTTTGAAAGTCTATCATCACTTTAAGAAAAGATTTTTATTTCGTAGCTTAGACAGAAATTTACAATAAAACACCTTGTCAGATGTTAAATATGTAATAAGGTCGTTTAGAAAGAGAAACTAAACCTTAAAAAGACGCTATAACATAATTCTACGAAAAACAGGTTGTGACCTTACCAAATAAGCAGATCACGTGATTGGTCTGTGCTATTGCCACAACACTAAGAAAACAGATCGCGAAATTACCAAATAAGAAGATCACGTGATTGGCTCGTGCTATTGCCAATCGCTGACCTCATCGGACTTGACTTATCACATGATTTCCAAATATAGTAATGCAAACATGTGATACTAATATATTCGTACGCAACTTACAATAAATATCGTTTAAAACATAAATTAGCGTGTTAATGATATACATGAAGTGATAGTTGTGTAATTGTACAGCATTATTAAATTTTATTGAAATAAACTGTTTGTCTTTGTCAAGTTGAGATATACAAAATAGGCCGAAGTGTATTCACATCCTGTTCACGTGATATGTGTCCTCAATAAACCCGAAATGAAATTATCTTGTGTTCATTTTGCGGTTTTGTTAAATCTAAGTTGGAATTGCTCCGCATTCCAACTTAATTAAAGAAAAACACTCGAGATCAACCAAAGGACGCATTTCAAAGGTTCTAATACAACACCGAAGGTGGAATAATCGTTTCTAAATTTAGAAAATCGGTTTATTGCGAAATGTGTCTAACCTAATTGACCAACGTAATTCGCGCTGTCTAACTAAGTTCGAGTTTTTATGCACAACTTGCGAGGTCCCGTTTTGCCTCACGGGTCACATCATGCAAATTTATAATCGAAAAATATTTGACGGTTCCACCAGGTTGTCTCGACCTTGTAATGTTAGTATATTATACATTTCTGGTTGACGGATAAGCCCTGCGATCAGGCGGACAAACGGTGCAAACTGTTTGCCAATTTTACCCCGCTTTGCACGTGCACTTGCGTGCAAAGCGGGGTTTAATTGGCAAACAGTGCGCAGTTTAGTCATCCTGAGCTCAGGGCAGATCTGGTTGTCATTACGGTTTTTTTTTTATTCTTAAACAATGGTTTTAAGATAAAACCTGAAAGGAAACAATGCGCACAAAATGTTCAATGGCAGAACAAGTTTCGTCACATTATCTCACTTTTTTTTGACAATTTGCGATTATTAATGCAAAATTCGGCCACTTCCCATACGATATATGGCTAATGGGTCCCAGTATTATATACAGAGTTTCAATTTATATATTCAGCCCTCCGTTCAGGATGAGAAAACGGCGCTTACTCTTGGCAAACTATATCCTGCTTTGCACGTACTGTTGTATAACTTACAACAATTTGTCATCCTGGAAGGAGGGTGGGTTTGAAGATCAATTTCTTTGAATTGGTCATATCTGCCTTTGTTCTCAGTTTATTACTTTTTACCCCCCCCCCCCCCCCCCCTTCTGGTTTTTATTGATGAGCGATATTATATTTCGCTGTTGAACTTAGATGATTTCCCAAGTAATCCATCAACATGTTGCCTGATCGTTAAATTGTTAATTGCCGACAAAAAAGAGGGTAAAGAAAAGTTGGTCAAGGGATGCAACTCAAATTCGATTCAGAAATATTGTACTGACACAGTTATAACTCTTTTTAAAGTGCCTACTTTTATTATGTGACAAGAAACTTTTTTTCGAATAATACTTCGCTTTGCACGAGGACTTGCGGGCAAAGCGGGATAGTATTTGCAAACACTTTGTACAGTTATGTTATTCTGAACGAAGGGTAGAAATATCGGTTTGATGAATATAGATTTTAAGGCTCCATAGACTGACCATGGCGTACGATCAAAATTAACGCATTATCCTAGGATTGTCGGAACAGTAAATCACATCGAGAATATACACTCATCTCGAACAAAATAAGCAACGATCACTCGCTCAACCACCCATTCATTCATATCAAATGCTTACTCCAATTAGTGCAATTACTCAAAAACTCTCCCGAAATTGATCAAAAACATTCCAAAATCGTTCAAAAGGGAAAACACTTCAATCAAATCATCAAATAACTCCATGGTTTTATTGTCTGGTGTTTTTAGCGTCTCATTATTCGTGAAGACACACAATCAGAAAAGTACGAAGACTTTATTTAAAAAAAACGTGTAAAGATTATTATAATTTCGTCACATATGACGAAATTATCGATTGTGTACCTCCTCCCATGAAAACCATTCAAAACAAGCTCCATATACTCTTCGGTTTCATTCCAACATGTTCCCATTTCATCCAACTAGTATTTCCAGATGTTCTGACCAGCCCTGCGTTCAGGATGACAAACAGTGAAAAATGTTTTGAAATTTTACCCCGCTTTGCACGTGCACTTGCGAATAAAGCGGAATAAAATTGGCAAACAGTTTTCACTGATTTGTTGTCCTGGACGCAGGGCTGTTGTCTATTTTCGGAATACTGTCCTGTGTTCAGGATGAAAAAATAGTAGAAACAGTTTTCCAATTATTCTCCGCTTTGCACGCATGTGCACGTGCAAAGCGGCGTATAATTTGAAAACTGTTTTCACTGTTTTGTCATCCTGAACGCAGGGCAGGTTTTATACCAAGCTGTAAAAGGGCGGAACAACATTTTCGCAGGCACAGGGTTTTGCCTCCCCGTTTTAAAGTTATTTTATATTAAGGCAATCTGTTTGTTGTTTGGATGAAAGTGATTATTTCACTTATCTGTGATCATACAAATATCTTTTATAAGGGGGGTCTGATAAACTTGTTGATATCAGGTCACATGATCACGTGATAGCTTTTATCATGTCACTTGATCACGTAACCAGGTAGGTCTGCTTTTGCATTTGTTATCTTATAAGAATCTTTTCTAAATCATTTTCCTTTTTAATTAGCGAATCCATTTCAGTCGAAAATTGAACAGTTCTATTTCCAAATAATAATCTCTCGAATATTCCATCACATACACGGATAACTAATGACGTACATTATGAGTGATGTTTAGACACAACTTCGAAAACACAGTGTGTATTTTTTAATATTTTTTTTTATATACGAAACCAAACACATTTACTTGGTAGAACGGTTTTAAAGCTATGTTATAGAGATTTGTTTTCGACGATGTAGGATACTGCGTTCGAGATGAAAACGTTCGCGAAACGTTTAGGAATTGTGCCACGCTTAGTACGTTTACTTACTCGCAAAGATGGCTGAAGCAGGACTTGTTGATTCGCCAAAGTACAGTTATTTTGTTTGTTTTGAATCGGGAAAGTGTTACACTATCGATGAGCCTGACAGGAGAAATAATGAGTCGTTGAGAGAAAATTATTAATTTCATTTAAAAGCCACGTAAAGTTTGTCTCACGCAATCTTCTTACAACAAATTGAATCTAACAGCCCATAATGAATTTAATTAGACCAATCATTTCGCATAGAATGATGCGGGAATTTTGCAGGCTTTGGTTTTGCCGACTATCTTGATAACCCTGGATGTTTATTACGAGACATGGGATAATAAAACGTAGCTAGTAACATTGTAAAAATGACATTTATCTCGGTCAAAACCATTGTAAATCGCTCACTTAGCGTTCCATTTATTTATTCAGAACACTCACTCAAATCACTCAAAAGCGCTCTGCAATCGTTAGAAACAATTCGAAATCGATCAACATTTCTTTGTGATAAATGAAATTATTTCATGATTGTTTTGGTTGGTGTGGATTTTTCCTAAAGCGTCTGGTCAGTTCGTAAAAACACACAAATGGAAATATGTTTATTTTTTAAAGCGTTGTAATAAACATCACTTATTTTGTTCATCTTGAACAAAAATAGCAATATCGGATTACCTTCCTTTCATTTCACCCAAAACACGCTCCACACACTCATTCAATTTCATTCCAAAATCTATTCTAAATCATTCATCTTGTAAATTTCAAGATGTTTTCAGCTGAAGGTGACCCGTCAGGCGAAAAGGGACCATCTGTGTTGTGCGTGAGGTGTCGACCCTGTATAGGAAGACTTTGCCCGGTCAGCCGTGAAATCCACTATTAACGGTTAAATTCTCGCATCATTCTTTCAAAATAGATAAAACAGGTAATAAACAATACCCCCAAAAGATTCAAATTATCTTACAAATGAATCTTATTGCTTGTCTTAGATCGTAAGGTTTACCCATTCATGTATACTTAGTTCCAAAAGAAAGTGTGCACTTTTGAATTTGCAATATCTCTGAAATTATGCAATCTATCCTCATGAAATGTCGCATGAATATCCCCAAGAGTATGTGCAAACGATATTTGAAAACAAAAATCACGCAATTAGTAAAACTTTTCTGCTAAATTGAGACATTTAATTTTGCATGTTTTGCGTGTGCAACATGCGTAAGACGAATAATTGGTCTGAAAATGCAGTCAGTTCAATCTTTGCGACTTTCCAAAGCATAAAATCACATCTTCAATACAATTGTGCATGATGCTACAGCGGTGTTTGGCTACCAATTAACGTCGTTGAATTTAATCGAACCTTGTCAGATTTAGAACGTCATTAAAATTGATTGGGCATTCATGTTCCAATAGAAATCGAGGTCATCATTTTGAAAGGTCTTAAATAAGCAAATCGAGATTCACACATAGCTTTTACCATAGAAAAGGTTATAATGAGGTCAAATCTCAACAATTTTAGTTCTGCCTGCGCTTATGCAGCATGTGATACTTTATCCAAATCTGATTTGACTTTTGATTCCAAAAGGCCTTGACTAAAGTATGGTATCAAATTTACTCCATAATTTTCCCCCAACTTTGTAAAAATCTAAATAAATGCAAAAAGTGAAAGTGCACACTATTTTATGGAACTCAGTATACTTTTAAAGTTGAAAAGGTGGGATCACGTTCAATTCCTATCATAATTATGCTTTTGAACTATACCCAATATACATGTACCTATGGCATTGGACACAACGCCTACGTCAAAGCTCAGTTTTAAAAATACTCCTATATGCATACTTTATTTGAAATGAAAACAGAAATGTATATTACGTTAGGATTTGAATATCACACTTTCTTTAATGTTTTTTGATGGTTTATCGAGAAATTACGGTAGATTATCATTTGATAATCTCACCACAAAGCAGTGAAATTATCAAAAAATATACCCTGTTTTTTGTGCATTTCACCCAATCTGACGTTATCTATGCGGTGCAAAATTAGTGACGTCACAATGAACGTTGCATAGCAATCACGTGCAAAATGACGCGCTTAACGAAAACATGTCCTAGTTATTTCACATTTTTCACATTTTTGCATAAAAGTAATGTAATAATCGTTTGTTTTCGAGTAAGATCGATTAATATTTTATTTTGTGAACAACGAAAGCTATATTTTCTCTTGAAAATATAGCTTTTCTTGTTTACTCAATGAAATATAAATAGATCTTACATTGAAACAAACGATTATCCTCTATTTCTACTATTATATATCATGATTAATCTTTCACATGCAGTCTCGACGTGTTATAGACGTCACCAACATAGACGTCATCAATACGGTAATATGATTTAAGAATAAGGAACATATGAATTATATATGGCAACATATTTATTTTAAGTTGTTGCTATGATTAAAATAGATTTCCATTCTCATGTACTTAACTATGTTGATAACATGTGTTTATTCTTTGTTTAAAATCTTAAATATCTATGGAGTAAATAAAGTTGATTTATTTCGTATTTTAAAACTCCTCCCAGCAGGAAGATAAATATACTAATGGACAAATGTCTTTTCCTGTTCTGCGAATATGCAAACAAGGAAAGATGTTTTTTTTATGAGAAATAGAACATGAATGACTGTAGCATTATTGTAAAGTCGTCACCTTAATATAACAGTGTTCTAACTCCATTTTGGTCAAAAATGAGATTTTGGTACCATTGGAAAGGTCTTGAAGAGTTCTTTCCCCTCATGTTATCAGTTTTGTGATTTCTGTTGTAGTTACGAAGATTTTCAGTATCACTTTGTTCTATCTCCAACTTTTTCACAACTAGATTCAAACTGAAGTGTTCTATGTCCATTTTCCAATCGGATTGCTTAGGTAAAGACACGTGATCAATGCACTGTAAAAACTGTAATGTTCTAAGTACAAAGTGTGTACATCTTTTATTGTTCTATCTCCATGAGAACCAATCAGAAGACAGGGTTTTTACAAGACAAATATGGCGGAAAATGAAAAATACACATGCGATTCTGGACAAGAAAATAGAAAAAGAACATTTAAGTTCCATTTTCCGCCCTTTTGCAACATTTAAACGTCTTGTAGAAGATCATTTAACATGTATATATTTTTCAAGTGATTTTACATTCATAAAGTGTGTATTTGAAGGCGTTTTTTTTCAGTAATATTATGATTCATCTGGTTTCATGGAGACATGAAAAATTTCAAAAGAATGTTTCGTTGAAGAATAATAAGAATAATTCAGAAAATGGTTATCTCTTTCCACAAGACTGTTCGGTTTTGTGTTTTCAGTCACAGTGCTTGATGTATAAGTTAAATTATTGCTGTTACTTAGGAGCCAATGTCTCATTGCTTGCTTAAGATGAATGAAATGGCCTTCTTAACCCTTGTCATACTGAATGAAAACTTCGAAGAGATTGCTATAAATTCAAAGTACTGAAAGTACGGGTCCACTCAATGTGAGTATTCCTTATGAATATATGTTTTTTTCAAGTATTTCTGGTTTTTAAAGGAAAATCAGGTGGTATTGATTAATATCGGGCTGTGCACATGCAATTTTCTTAAAACAAAGATTCGGAGCCATAGAGAAGATAAGGTGTTCCATAAAAAGGAAAGAGGTCTTGATCGAGCTAATGATAAAAAATAGTGATAAGTTTTGATATGCAAAATGTTCTCATGTGTTCAAGGTCAAATGTGTCCATTTTTTTCTATAAAAGAACATTAAATGTATATAACTTGACAGCTCACTGCTCAAAAGATAAAACTTGATATAATGTAGTCTGGAATGAAGCACAGTTTGGAAGAGGACCAAACAAATTGCGAGTGCAGTAACCTTTGTGCTGGAAAAGGTAACTGAAAAATTTCCCACTACAGCTTCCATTACAATATGGTCAGATTAATGTGTTCCCCAAATTACAAATTCTTTAATGAGTCTTATGCTTAAGAAATTCTTAGCTACACACGCCAGTTTGAATTACATTATTCACAAATTTGGAAGCCTAAGACACTCTGCTATCCAAGAAGTGCACAACATTCACTCACATTTCGAAAAAAAGTCTTAAAGTGTCTGATATTTTCAGTCCGCTGAGTTTCATCCGGACACTGAAAAGTGTTCGACCTTCCAGTATGGAGGTATTCAAATGTAACCGGAAATGTGTTTGATTTTCAATCAGTGTCTAATACTCTTCAATTAAGAGAAGTATCATTTTCAAAACTGAAATGTATAGTTTAAACATACCATTTCATGTAGAATATCTGTTGTCTTTTCCTAAAAGTTTGTATCAGGAGGTGTCTATTCTTCGCAACACAAGATCGATTATTTTCCAAAGTACCCTTGTTAAACAAGCCTATTGTTCTTTCATCAGACAAACGTACAGATTTGGAAAGCATGTTGAAATTTATTCCACCAGACGATATAGTGTATCTTGAGAATTTTTGCAAGATAGGTCGATGTTGGCCTACTGATAAGTAATAACAGAAATAATGCCAACGGAGTATGTTTCCGTAAAGCAATGTTCTATTATGGTTAATATTTGTACACAATTCAAATTTGATGTATTTTCGTTTGACTGAAAGATGTTGAAAAACTGTTTTCCTATCCAAGTTACTAACAATATAATAGTATTGAATCGCAATTACATTCCTTATATACTCACGAGCAAAGAAAACGCACCACCTGATTTTTTTTTCTCGTACATTTATTTAATGGAACAAAACTTCATACATCAATATGACCAATCTAAATAGATTTGTAATGGACCATTTACTACACAAAAACGTTAGAGAAGGTTTTTGAACCTATGACTTAAGAAAAAAGCTAAAGATCGTTAATCATAAATCTTCAAAGTAGGATTGCAAAACAATTCTTTAGTTTGATTTTTGGTAACATCACTTATAACTCGGTACAAAATGCTGGCTTTTACTTTGTGGAACAGTTGCCATAGTCTAGACAGTTGATTCGTGCATAGGCTAGCGCTAATTAATTTCTAGGTCGACACTGTTCATTCGGCGTCCCTGATTGGCCTTAACGTACTGTTTGGAGTTTATATCACTCGAAAACACAATTACCAACAGGTTATTTACGATTCTTCGATTTTGATAAAGTAAGAGTCTCTTTTCTTAGTTAATTCCATACCATACGTAAGTTGAGATCACTTTACTGCTTTTTGCTTAGAACAAATGTGAAATCTAATGCTGAATTTCAATTTTCTAAGAAACAGTAATTCCAATTACGCAATTTAAAACTTGTTTCAAAAATACAATTAAATGAGCAAGCCAGAGGGGCCTTTTGAATGATCACCAAACAAGCGGCGACGTATTATGGTTGATGTTAAGTTGCGAATGTCTACATGTTCCTTTATGGGTTGAAAGACGATAAACAAAGGGGCTGATTGAAAATTTATAATTCAGGATAGTTTGTGCAAGTTTTTTGGGTGGTGCGTTTTCATTGCGCTTGAGTATATAATTCTGGTTGCATTGAAAGTCGTTTAAGTTGAGGTAAGAAACGATGTGTAAAGGTGAACATGTATATTATGTCACATTTCAGACAGCTTTCATGTAAAAACAATTTTCAAAAATATACGTGCGAAAAATTAAACATTATTTCATTGTATTCAGCAAATTTAAACTGTTACTCTTTTTGTACTATTTGCTCCTACTTTAAGCTCGACTTTTTTCTACAATGAGTTAGCTGTGGTCATTGTTTGAATATTAGAATTCATTAGTACCCCTGTTAAATATAGATTAATTACTTGAAACTTGGAATATATGTTAACTATAATATTACAATATATATCATAAGGGGTACGACTCTAAATTCAATTTTGTTCAAATCATGTATCTTTATCGACTTTTACTTCGTATTCAAAATTGAAAATCCACAGGTGCGTGAATTTTATTAAGATTTTGTAGCATCTTAAGATTTCTTATCCGAATATCATTTATCAATATGTTCATTTGAAAGTCTATTATGCAGCGCGATACATCTCGATCAGAAATCTTTAGATTCTTAAAGATCTTTAAATTATCCTTAAAATTCCACCCTCAACATCCGAGCTTCAGAAGCTGAATCAGGTATTATTGTTTTAGAAGCCAATTTTAGTTGATCTATGCTGGAAAAGAATATTATATATAAGTTATGGAAGTCTACCTATTGATGACTTCAAGAATCGTTTTGACCGCTTGTTCACACAAGTTTACGAGGTTAGGTATGGATTTTAAATATGTATGCGCTTGTTTTTGCCGCTAAATGAGAGTTTTGATCCGCAAAAGTGTAAAACAAGTATCATATTTTGAAACTATCTTCGCAATTTTTTGAAAGCATTTTGGTTCCTTTATGTAGTTATCCAAAGTCAAATTAGTTATTTCCTTCATATCTTTATGTTGAATACATTTAAATGAATCTACATATACAAAAACTGACAATGGGCACTTTATTGTCTATGTCGAATTATTTACACATTTTTACTTCTTCAGAAATATTTTGACCCTAAGAATTTAAGGCAGAAGGGGTCAATGAATCCTTAAAATCATTGGCTAGCACAAGCCCTGTATTAGACCTCTTAAAAAGATTGAATATTACCGAAAATGATATTTCTTTACCAAATCACATAAACTTCCAGTTATAGACTCCCTAAAAAAGGGTTTTGCAAAAGAATTGCGTTATATAAAAAAATATTTTCTTCTTTCCTTGAAATCTTTTTTCCCGAAAGAAAATATTAACAAAAATGAGAAATTTAAACAACCAAATTTTAATCTGAAACTTTTGTTTAAAATTAGATTAACCTAAAATTTTTTGTCTGTTAAAAGTTAACAAAGAACATTTCTAAAAATCATTGTTTCAGTTAGAAGTTATTTCTTATGTTTACTAAAATATTATTTTAACTTTCCTCTCTTCACGTTAACGATAATATTATGTATAAATATGTCCTTTTGAAATCTAAAAATGAAAGATAATATGAATTCATGATTTTAAGGCCTCATTCATTTTTAAATTTTGAAAAGACTTTTAAAAAAAGACTACCCCCTTATATTGAATTTATCTAAAACTTCAGTTCCAAATTTCAGGCCGAGGATATATATCACGTTTCCTTAAAAAATAACCATTTCAGGTCGTATGAATTAAACTAAAGTGTTATAAATCCAATATAACACTTTCATTTTTACGAGTTTTGAATTTTTTGTTTACAATTGTTCTATCTCCAAAACGTAATATTTGAATATCTAAAAGACGATACACAAAACATTTTTCTTTTATACATAAATCAATAGAAAACATCATAACCAATAAAATGATCAAATTTATATCAAAATCGGTCAATATTTGACGATTTTACAAGTATTTGAAACTTTAAACCCGAATTTCTCGAAAAGTTGAAAATGGTAGTTAGAACACTGTTATATTAAGGCGACGAAGTAGACGGTTAAACCTTCCAAGCTACGGTGGTTTTGTGATATTTTGCTCTACGGTCTGGAGATAAAACGACGCAATGACAAAAACGTTAGATTGTCTAATTACGACTCGTCTAATGCAAGCGAGGACAAAATTTCATGAACAAATAAGCGTGCAAACTAGTACACTGTATCCATCTCAATGGCACAGTGCATAGATTTTTCTTAAAAAATGAAAGGGGTAAGACAATGCTGTTTCAGCTGTTCTGACTTACGTCGTTTAATTGCGGCTTGATGAACCCCACAATATAGAAAAAAAAACTTGAAATAATTCATAAACGACAACTAATTAATTAAATGCGTGATTAGTTAATCCAAAAAATGACAGAAAACGTCTTTATTCCCTGATCTTACTACAAACACAAAAAGATTAAAATGTATGCTAAAATGAAAATAACGTAAATAAAAGGCAATGTTTTTTGTATTTTTTTAGCATTTTCCTTTTGGGTAAAATATACAGAAAGGCTGCCATGTAAAACTGTACTTTGCTATGTCGTTTGCAGCGTGAAAAAAAAGTTGGGAAATAAAAAATTGGGAATAAAAAACGTCATTTGTTATCCAATGTCCGTGTAAATACTCCCTATTGGGCGGATATTGCTAAGCAATACATGTATTTTCAAAACATGAACGTACCAAATAAAAGCATTATAACTCGAATTCGGTATTTTGATTACATAGAGAATAATATGTGAGTGTCTTAAAATATCTGTTAACTGGTCGAGGTTGTGATAATTTCTCACAGCCGAGACCAAATAACATTGATATTTTAAGACACTGACATGTTATTCTATTTATCATGCAATCATTTGTCACCGCTTAATCATAGTAAACCCTTAAAAATAAAAGAAATTCATGTGAAAGTTTATGCAAATTGTTTCTAAAAAAGACTGCCTGATAACATGTCATGTTATCAGACAGGCCATATCAGGTCAATACAGGTTTCGTTGCATGATGATATACATTTGTATGCAATCGACCAGTCACAATAGCGAATTCAACTAATATTGAACAGAACAAAATCGGATAGAACTTTTCGTCATAGATAATATTTATATTTAATACGACAAATTGTATGCCTATACTGGAACCATCTGTTTTATCAAGTTTTTGTTTTATGGAGTCACCAAATGGTCCTTTCTTGCGTGACGATTCACAATATTGTATTGGTTCATCCGGAACGAAATTGGCGATGTTGTTTGACCCCCTATTATTTCATTCAAAACTCATTAACTGCTTTCATTTAATTTCAGTCTAAATTAATTCCAAAGTCGTTCACCTTTTGAATTTCTCGATGTTCAATATCTTTTTTTTCGGCCTTCACATTTTCCCCAGACTTTGATATGTAAAATACAAAAGCAAGGAACAACTCTATTACATGAAAATATTTAACCTACATCTTCACCAACAAATCGACATAAAACCAAATTTAATATGCATAGGATTGTGAAAACGGAACACCTGGAACCCAGTTAGATGTAACTCCGGATTGAAACCTTCATTTTTCTTTTCAATGACGGATGGCATAGAAACCATTTCGAATTAAAAATCATTGACTACTGAAAAGGTTCTATGAGATTTAGAATCGTTAGTCATGTTTGGGCGACTGAAGCACCTTACCATGGATACCCATCATTTCATTCACCGATTATACCATGATGCCATTTATATCCTCCATCTTCTTATCCAATTTAGATGTACGATTAACACTCAAATAATTTACCTTTCTGCAAAGTACAGTGCTCTTTTATACGACTTTCTCTATCAAGAACATAAAGTAGAGAAATCTCTTTTTGGATTGCTCGCAAGCTTTCACTCGGCAAATTTCAATATTCTACAGGTTACCGACACTGAACGGATTTATATGATATTGATGTTTTATTTCCCTAGAAATAAAATGCAACCTTTTGTTGCAAATTTTACGATTCGTTTGAGAACTGTAAAATTTAAAAAGCGTTTAATATTTATGTACTTTGTAGAAAGCGGAACGGTTCATTGATCCTGTAAACAGACATTTGATTTTCAAGCAAACAAATACATTTGTGATATCAATCGCCTGCCTTTTTTTTCTGTTATGGGATTTTATCCAATTTCTATTTACCGATTTAATGTTATTTAATAAAAGCGACAGTTAATCACACAATTCGATTATTTATTTCACTATTCTGTCTTTAAGTTTTCACGTGATTTAGGAAAAATGTATATGAAAATTTAAAATAAGAAATGTTGAAATTTTTCTGCTTCTAAATCGGATAACTTGTAAAATTTGGTAATCTAAACGATGTATCGTTGTAGATGAAAGTATATTCGGTACCTCTTGAAGTTTGAGAGCCGTAAGGTTGGTGTAAATGAATTAAAATTTGATGGTTCGTCTTGCGAACTTCAAAGTAAGT
Source organism: Fragum whitleyi (assembly GCA_948146395.1). Taxonomy (NCBI): domain Eukaryota; kingdom Metazoa; phylum Mollusca; class Bivalvia; order Cardiida; family Cardiidae; genus Fragum; species Fragum whitleyi. Next base: position 9,350,560 of record OX411543.1, on the reverse strand, counting down.
AGCACATTTTCCAGAAGTAGAAAGAATCTTTTGTTGATAATCATTTTTATATTTTACAAGAGATCCATTAGTACCAATAAATAAGGTGATTTTGCACCTGTATTTTTAATGTTTTAAGTGTTGTCGTTTATCATTAATAGTCAATTTCGAGATTTCATGGATATGTTTTAAGTTTGTATGTGTTCCTTTAATTGCAGTCTAATGACGTCTTTACGTGAGAAAGTCATTTTTGACAATATTTTGGATCTCTCATATTATAACTACTTCAAGTTTGACCAGAGTGGCTAGGTTTGAATATAAAGTATGTATTCAAAGATACATTTAAAACTTAAAAATGTAAAAAAAGAAAAGATACATAAATGGTAAGTGTTGTTTTTTCCTTATCCTGAATGTATGTAGTTTTCATGACCTGCAGTCATTGTGCTGTTGGTAGAGCATTACACTTTCAATCACGGAGTGAAATGTTCAGATTGCGATAGAATAGAAAAACCTACAAGGATCAATTTAGATCATGGTGCAATTAAGCAGGTGGATGATATTGGAATGAATTTGGAATGAAAATGAAAAAGTGAGATGAGTGAAATTTGAATGGCATTAAAGGGATGTCAAACTATATTTCCAAAATCCGTTCAAGATAAACGAAATAAGCAATATTTATTACATGTACCTCCCATTTATTAATTATACAAACGTATTCTAGACATTAATTTCCATGTAATCACGATCTAACGCTTCCAAATTCAAGCAAATCAGTGAAATCATGAACATTTTGAGCAATTGGAATGTAGCTGTTAAGCTTCTTTAGTTCTTTGGAGCTTTTTTAATGGTTGGAGAGAGTGCAAATTAATGAATGAATCGAGCGGTGAGTGAGTTTTAAAGAATGTTTTTCATCGGAGTGAGTGTCGAATTCACGTTTCTCTTAACGGAGCCTATGCGTGACATTTCCAACAATTTGGAATGTGCGTGAGCCAAAAACATTGAGCAGCGTAGACAGTCACATACTGTAAATGTAAAATTACCCGATTGTCTGCAGATACCTTGAGACCTTATCTATCGACAAAACGCACAGTGAACGCTCTGGTCAGACTGCGGATGCACAGGCTGGTCACAGTCTTTGCTTTGCGCATATTTGAAATTGTTGGAAATGTGACGCACATGTTCAACTGTACTCCCATCACGATTTCCAAGGATCGGGCTGTTAACAAGAGAAAAAAAAACATTTTAAATGGATAAAAAGTGATGCCCCCGTAAAGGAAAAGGTTATATAACGTGCACTTTTGATTGACAGAACTGACATTGATATTTGTTTTCATTTGTCAAAGTGTTCCTATCTAAATAGACAAAGAAGACACAATCATATATCTATAAATGGATCTCAGTCTGCGAACTTCTCTACGAAATTACGCAATAAGTACTTTTTGTTTATTAAGCATTTGATCAAAACTGAAAGATACAAAGCAGTCAAATCTTAGTTAGTCCTTGAATAAGTTTTCATTCGGTTGGGAAATTCATGAAATTGACAATGAATGCTTTTGGAACGATTTCGGAATATTTAATCAATGGACGCAACGAGAGAATTATGAATGGTTTCCAATTTTTCCAATGGAGGAAATCACTTTCAATAATTTTGCCAAATTGCTCGAAATTAGTGATAATCATTTACTTCCCTTTAATATAAATCTACATTTTTTTTCCGTTTTTTGTGTCTTTACGGTTATATCAGACGCTTAACAAGAGTGCCGTTGACACAAGGTGCGCCGCCAAAAGGCTAATCGTTAAAATGAAACTCCATTTTATGTGGTGCTGCATCATATGAATTAAATATGGAAATATGATCCTGATTCCAAATTGGTCCACAGTTGAAAGAGAAATTGCATTGACAAGAAATGACACGAAGGGCCCTTTTTCCTTGACGCGACTGACCTTCACAAATCTCAAACTTCATGAGCAAGGTCCGGTGACAAAAACATTTTGGACAGTTTCATGCCAATCGGGCCTTAAAAAGGAATTGGTTGCGTTGACATGACATGAAGGTGCCTTTTTCCATGACGCTGCTAAAATTCAACAAACGGTGATAATATGCGCGAGGTCAGGTGACTAGGAAAATTTTGTGAAGGTTTCATCCAAATCGATCTTTAAATAGGGGGTTCTCATGAAACTTCCATGAAAGTCCCCCTTTCCATGGCGCGACTAAACTCCACCAAACCGCGATAACGTTAATAGGAACCTCTTGTGAAAGTTCCGTCCAAATTGGTCTATAACTGAAGGACGGGCGGACGTACATAATAACGTCGGGACGGTCGGACGGAAAGACGAAGACGATACTAATATACAATATTAGTCCACCTTTGGAGGCCTATAAAAATCAACGCAAGCAAATAAAAACATGCAATGACCTGATCGATTTGATTACATATTGAAAGTCGCTTACTCTTTAAAAATTCGAGGAGGATATGTTAGATGGCGAATGCCTGGACACACTGATAACATACTTAATTCACCATTGCTGATTAGTGGCATTCAAGCAGAACAATATTAATATATTGCGAACAAAAATTTAGAATAATAATTAAGTCCATACTTAAGCATTAGTGAGAGAGCACGAGCTTAAACGTTCGTGAGCCGTACTGCCATGAATTTGTCTTTAATATGAAGTTAGAACCTTTAATAAACAATATGTCTTTTTTAAAAATTGGCCTTTCTATAACTAGAAGGCGGTCTTCTATAGACTTCAGTATATGATTCTGCCTGACACCAAAGGTTTTCTCAGAATAAGTCTCCACTCTTTGCTCTTCAAAATAAAAAATAAATGTGATATTCACTGGCAATCAAACCCCTTGTATAAATTTAAATCGACTCCTTATTTCCTAGGTTGTTTTTGGCTATTTCTTTAAGTAAATTCTACAGAAGCATACTTTAAAGATATATCATATCGAGAGAAACAATACTTTTAAAAGATCGTAGCGAACTTAACGTCTATTCTTGATTCTATAAATAAACATGGACATCACTGCTTGATGAGATATATTTTTGTTTCAATGAAAAAGTGAGTTTGTAAGGAAACTAAAACAATTCATTTACAAGACAAACATTTAAATTTAAAATGTAACATCCATCTACAACAGTTTTTTTTTTAGACCGTGTATGCATGTTTTATTATTTTTTTTTTTTTTTAATTTCATAATACGGCATGTCGGCAACAATATTGCCCTTGGCCGTCTCAAAATATAATAACAATACGGAACATGACAAACAAATAAACAAATGAAAGATGACAAATAAGTAAAACAAAATCAAAAGTTCGATTTTGAATAAAGTGATGGATTTTTTTTTTTAATTATTCATTCGTTTTCCTGTTGAGCGACCAAACCAACATAAACACAGCTACATCGAGGCTGTATTTACTATGCCTCGGTCGCCCAACCATAAAAAAACTAATTTGTTTTCCATAAGCTTTCAAAATCTCTAAGATACAACTTACTTGAGTTATATCTGCGAGAATGCGAAATCCTGGTAAATTACGATTTAGATGAAGAGTGATTTGGGTGTTTCACGTTCTAACGTTGTATGCATCATTAATGAATAGTGCTAAATTAACAGAAGATATTCTATTTTGTAATTTCATTAAACTATAGAATTTGTTTAATGTAGGAAATGCGGTATTTTTAAAATATTTTTGTCGTAACTCTCTATATTTCGGACATATCATAATGAAATGGTATTCGGTTTCCACTAAATTAAGATTACAATTTTTGCAAATTCTTTCATTTCTGTTAATATTCAAATGCCTACCAACTTCAATTTCTAACGAGTGTGAACCTAGTCGAAAACGTGTAACTTCTTTTTTAGTTTTTGTACTTAAAGGTAGATCAAGGTAGTTTTCGTATTGAAAGATATCCTTAAAATTAATATAATACATCATTTTTGACAAAGTTGATAATTTCGATTTCCATTCTTGTACGAATTGATCTCTCATTCTGGTTTTGAAAGTATTTGAATAATTTGAATTTGAATCAAAATCATAGAAACAATTAGAAAAACCTAAATCGTCAATCAAACGACGAATTGCATTTGCCCAATTGCCATTATTTGTAGTATTTATTTGCTTTTTAAAAGCACTATGAATTAGAGTGTTAGAATTTTTCATTATTTTTTCCCAGTAATTCAAAGCTCTTTCTTTGCAAATAGTATTTATCGGGTAGCGACCTAACTCTCCCAAAACGGCGTAATTTGGTGTTTGTTTATTCACTGATAAAAGGTACTTGCAAAACTTGATGTGAATTCTAGCTATTTCAGTGCATCTATAAGCTCCCCATACGGGTGCCCCATATGTTAGTATGGGTACAACCATTGCATCAAATAATTTTGATTTTGTCTTAATATCTAGTTTAACTCTAGAAAATGTAGATAATAAAGAGTAATAAGCTCGATTTGCTTTTTCAATAAGTGACTTAATCGCCTTTTTTTAAACTACCAGTGTAATTGAAGGTTATTCCTAGATAACAAAAGTCATCCACCTGTTCTATATCTATACCGTTAATCACAAATGTAGGTTGGTTGTGAGTTTTCCTTTTTTCAAAAATACAAATTTTTGTTTTATCAACGTTTATTTTTAAACCCCATTTCATAGAATACTGGTATAATTCATCTAAATGGGATTGAAGTGTTTTGTAATCTGTACTAAAGAGACAAATATCATCAGCAAATAGCAGCATGTATGTAGATAACAGATCTATGTCAGCTTCTGATAAATTTTCTTGAATAATAATTTCTGAAATGTCGTTAACAAAGAGAGCAAACATCGTAGAAGAAAGTGGCTCCCCTTGTTTTACTCCAACTAGAACATCGAATGCATCCGAGTAATCTCCCTTATTTGATAATTTGACACATGATTTTACATAGCTATAAATAGATTTTAGCATCGTGAGCATTTTACAGCTTATACCGGATTTTACCAATTTTACCCATAATGCATCTCTAATAACACTATCAAAGGCTTTCTCAAAGTCGACGAAAGCACAATATAATTTGTTTTTATTATATAAAACATTCTGAATTATTGTATGCAAAAGAAAAATACAATCAATAGTACTTCCTTTTTCTCGAAAACCGTATTGACTATCGTTGTAAATCCCTTCGGACTCGCACCATTTATCGATACGGGTTTTCAGTATAATTGAAAATAACTTAGCCATTGTATTTACTAGGGTGATGCCTCTATAGTTCGAAGGGTTACTCGTGTCTCCTTTTTTGTGAATGGGTACAATTATTCCTTTGCCCCAGCTCTCGGGGTATATACCTTTTTCAAAAATATCGTTAAACAAATTAACTAAGTACGGAGATATGAAATCATTTGAAAATATAAAAAACTCAGAATATATATCATTCAAATCCGGGCTTTTATTGCGTTTTAATTGTGATATAGTTTTTTTTAATTTCCTCTAAGGTAAAAGGTTTGTCTAAACTCTCAATATTCGGTATCTGATCCTGGTCGATTCTAAAATCTGTATCACGGTATTCTATGTGTGGCTGATTACTTATCTTCTTAAAATGATTAATTAGTTCAGATTTGTCTATGTTTGTAGGTAACCCATTCTTATTTTTATTCTTGAACCTATTTACATGCTTCCAAAAAAATTTTGGATCTTCTTTGCTTATGTGCGAATGTCCTAAACTGCAATGATAAATTTAGATTCATTGATAAATGATGACAGAAGACTACTAAATCATCAATTCCCGTCTTTAGAAATGACGAGAAAACAAATCAGAGTATTTGTAGCACTTTTAAAATACAGTTCAATATTTGCGAACTGACTTTTTTTAACATTACAATATTGTAAGAAATAAACGGCACAAGAGTTGTTCTAAAAGTTTTGATATTTTCGTATTTTGAAAGTAAATAGAAATCGTGTAAAAAAACTAAAACAATGCGTTTCGAAAGGTAATACTTAGATAATTTTACTTTGCGTTTATACATGACAAACTATAGCATATGTATAGTAAGTAGCACCGTGAAATTGGCATTTACTTCAATTAAAAAAACATTCAAAGCGCTCGATCACCACTCCGTTCGTTCATTCCAAGCACTCACTCATACCATTCAAACACGCTTTGAAAAATCAAAAACATTTCGAAATCATTCAAAACGATCGAAATTAACTAGAATCGATCAATATTTCCACGAATTTCTTCTGCTGTGTTGGTTTTAAAGTGTGTAATTGGTCAGTGAAGCCACCAAAACACGAAGTTACGTAGATTTTAATAAAGGAGGGGGGTTGAAAATATCGCTACATTCGTCTGATTAGATGAAATTAGCTTTTAAATAGCAGAAACTCTCGCTACTTTCATTCAAAATTCCATTCATTCCAACACACTCCATTTCATTCGGAAATCATCTTAAATCATTGAAATTGTCTGCATACTAGATGATTTTTCTACATACAGTAAATGATATCTTGAAATTCACATTCATAAATATGAAGTCCATACATCAGCATTAAAAAGAGAGCGCAGTGCTTAAACGTTTCAATGGATTAGCTTGTTTCAGTCTTAAAATTATTAATCCAATCCATGCTTGTTCAATTACATTTAAAATTAAGTTGATGTCGTTATTTTTTCTTATCAAATGTAGATTTCTTTACAATTTAACTACTACGCACCTTATACCAGAAATTATCATTTTTTTCAAACTTATATTTTACATTCTTATGAGAAAAGCACTGCTATTCTTTTACTGAAAACGTTAGTAAATCATATGTAATATAGTCCGGCAGAAAAATGACATGATTTACTTGAACCTAGTATAAAGTTTTTTTCTTGATTGATTCTTGTAGATATTGTCTTACTTATAAAAATTCTGACTCTGAATCTCTGAATTGAGCATTTTGAGAAAATCGAGATGGCAGCCAGGACCCCTTGAACTGATACATGTAACCACTTGACTTGTCTTTATTAAAAAGTGTAATGTATTTTTTAGCTTATTTTTGTCTAAGACATTTTATTTTTAAGTATTATGAGAAAATTAACATATAAAACAAAAAATATATATATATATATATATAAATTGTAGACAGCATGGCAGTCAAAGAGTAAAACAATACAGCATTTAGCGAACAACGGAATCTGTTTGACAAACCCTGAATTACAGTTATGTCACAATATTATAGCTGCAATCTTACCTACTTTTAAAAATTAGATTGGTAATTGATTGATTGTAAATTGTCTTCTAAACTTCGAGATGGCAGCTAGGAATGAGAATAAAAAAATACCGTTTGGTTAATTACAAATTTTGAACGACCTTTACACTTGATATTACTATTTATCTGCTAACTTGCGGGTTTCTTATAAAGCAAATACTTAAATCCATAATCAAACCTGTATTTATCAGTTAAGAAGGCTGCCAAACAGAATGGTCGTTTGTTTGGCAACATTGAAGTGTGAAAAGAAGTATACACATTTTTTTCAATTAATTTTAATTCATAGCAAATTTTATCCTCTTTCTATCCTCTTTTGATCAAGCGAAGTAGATATGACATTACATATGAATATTTTTTCTTAGTTTGAGATGGCAGCCAGGAATGTGGACAACAGCATTTTTTACTCTATTTTTATGCTGTTTTTTTTCTTTAAATCCCCACTCATTTTGCCCATAGATTTTTTAATTTGATATGCAATCATACTCCGAAAACATGATGTTAACGTCATTATTCTGACTCAGAGAGGTCCAATGAACAAATAAATGTCACTCTTCGACAATCCTAAGTGGATGTATGGTGACTCTTACTGGTCCACAGATTAAAAGGAAAAGAGATGCAATTTTCGTTCTTAAAACTGGCTGTCATCATGCAATTAGGGTGTAATGATTTTCTTTTTGACCTTGATCTAAAAGGATGGTGTAAAAAAAGCAAAAACAGATAATTGAGTGATAAAATTTAGATTCAAAAGAGGAAGGATGTCTATAATAGCATGTCTTACACATAAAATATTTTGGCTGCCATCTTGTAATTTACCCTAAAATGGCATTCATACCAGAAATAACACAAAGTAATATCTTCTTAACAGAGGCTGAATGAATAATTCCAAACCTTATTTTGCCAGGAGTGTATGATTCACCTTCCTAATCAAATAATGATAAATGTATTTGAATATAAGCTAATTTCATATTTAAAACTGGCTGCCATCTCGCATAGAGAATTTTGTGATCTTTGAATTAGCACTCAATGGCTGAATTGAATATCAAAATCGTAAACGAAGAAGTTTGGGCCAATAAAATAAGACAAAAGATAGTTAGAAGTCTAGAAAGTGTTTTCAGTCATTTTTTTCATTCTTTGGCGGACATCTTGAAACCGCTCAGAATGACAGGTAGATCCCAAAATATCCAATGTTGACATCTTGATCCTTACAAAGGAAGCTCAATTGAACATTTTGATCAAATGCCTTCTTGGCTGCTATTCCATGTTCACAAATATTATTAACATTTGTTTAATGCGTATTAAAAAATAATGCTTGTCTGAGCTTGGTAGAAGGCTTATTGACCATAGATATGTAAAATAAGGGAAAGCTGCAAAATCTATCGAGTTTTGTTTGAACTGGGTTTACTGACACTTTTAATAGTATTTCAGTAAAACTGTGTTTGCTAGAGCAGTGGTGGAGTAATTTTCACATGACATTTGCCTCAACTGGAGATCGAACCATGGTGCCTACAAGCAATGCTGTGCATTGGTCTAGGTCCAAAAATCAAATTTGGTGAACATTGAAACTTTTCCTATGTTCAGATGTGTCATTATACTTAAATTGTCTTGCACTGTAATTGAAATGATTACAAGATTCTGATAAAAAGGCTGCTATCTTGAATTTTATGAAGCATAAGGCCTTTTTTTATATATATTTTTTCGTTACATTTAGAGAAATAAATTATTTTTCACATTTCTGACTTCTATCTTGGGTTTAACAAAAAAAAAAAAAAAAATACACATGATAAAGGCTGCCATCCACCAAAGTCTCAAATAAGCATGATCTCACATGTAAATTCAACTAAAAACAATATATTTTGATTATTTAATGGCTTGTTTATATATCTTTAGAGTTTTGTTAGAGAAATGTCCCTTAACTTTATAAAGAGCTAAACTTGCACTAGGGATGCTATCCTTAAAACCATAATGAATGTCAATTTCATTTATGACAGTCTTTTTGTTTCCTATTTCAACAGGGCGTGCAAACGGTAAAACTGGCGAGTAGAATTTATATAAGAAATGAAATTGATTTGTTTTTCAATGGATTTCAGTAGAAATCCTCATTTCATTTCAGTGGAAATCTACAATTCATTATTCCTGGCTGCCATTTTCCAATTTCGGAAAGAAAGTCAAATTTGAGGTTGGTTGTATGGGCCTGTTTTCAAAATTGGTTTCCTGTTCAAATTCCACTTGGCTACCATCTTGATTACAGTCCTTAATTGATATTAGAATTTGAGAATGCTTACTTTGTTTTTCCAGTTCTTATTAGCTTAGAAACGATTAAACAATATGTTAAGAAACATGTAGATATCATGCTTATACTAAGCTTGTATATTATATGACAGCCCTGGCTGCCATCTTCAATTTTCAAGAATTTGAACGGTTACAAGACATATTCTGTATTATCATTGATATATAGTGCCTTGCCTACAAGAATCTATCAAGAAATTTGCTAAACTGGACTGAAAAAATCTCTCAGTTTTACAATTAATTTTGAGCAGAAGTCCGCATTTCTGCATTCCTGGCTGCGAAGTTCAATTTAAAAAAAGTCAAATTTGATGTTGAAAATTCTTTTCTTTCTTTTTCAAAAAGGAAATAGTTTCAGCCTTTGAACAATATGTTTGAAGTTATTCTTATGTTGAAGTCTGTCACAATATGGCCTTTTACACTGTTTACGAATCCAGATTTCCACTTGGCTGCCATCTTGAATACAATTCGAAATTAAAATTTTAGTTCAGGTGTTTATTCATTTTGTGCGTTCTAATAGGCATCTAAGTGACAGGAATCAGTGAAAAAATAGGTCTAGAAATATAAACATATCAAGTTAATGGTCAGTTTGTATATTTTACGATAGCCCTGGCTGCCATCTCCATTTTTTTCAAATGCTCAATGATGACAAGATGTCATCAGTCAGATTCTTGATGTGCAATGTCTTAGCTATCAGAATCAGTAAAGAAAAAAACTTTATACTACCCTACCAGGTCCAGCTTAATATCTGCCGGACTAATACCCTAGTTTTATACATCAAATCCATAAAGATTATAATTACATCTAATTAACTTTCCCTTATTTAAAGCAACTGTCCATAGAAATGGTGAAGATGCAAGTATTTGAGAGCAAAATACTCTTAAAAAAGAAGAAAACTTGGACCAGCCTTGTTTTTAAAAAGTAGAGTTTTGGGAATAAAAGGCATTGGAGCAAATAGCAACGTTATTTTGGAACTGTGAAAATGACGTCATAATTAACTTGATGACTTCATTTATGAACGACGATATATATTACGCGGTAAAATCAGAATCGTATAATATTAAAAAAATGACGATTTATCTCAGAAATTCGGGTCATTATAAATAGAATATCAAATAAGTGGCCATTAAATACGGAATTTATTAAACTCGTCATCTTAAGAAATTAAAAACTCGGTAAAGCCTCGTTTTTATCGGTTATAGATAACTCGTTTGATACATTCTGTATTTCACGACCACTCAATCAATATCCTCTATGTATAAGGTATATCTCTGAGTTAGATGTTTAAATAAATCTGAAAACATACAGGAGAACTCGTGTAATACATTTAGACCTACAGTGTATATGTATATTGAATTCTCTTTTAAAAACTAGGAAAGTAAATTAAGAAGAAATAAACTGAACACCCCTCCTTATAAGATGAATTAAGAAAACTAGACTACGCAAGGAAGAATAAAATCGAAGACCGATTCGAAGCAAAAAGTTCCTTTAAAGAACAAGTTCCGTTTGAAGAAGATAGTCAGTCAAGTCTGTAATAATATTATACAACCACAGATATTCAGGGTTTGGAATTTCCTGGGAATTTCCATAAAACCTCCGTATTTAAGTCATCGTCGCATATTTAAAGCATATTTATTACGATTTTCTCACGAAAACTTCAATTACGTTCTGATATTACGCCATCTTTGTAAACATCTTTCTCTCAAGTGGGCAAGTCTAAACATGATTGATGTTGCAAAAACAAACATCCGAGATTCTGATTGCTCCGCATTTAGAAGAAGTGTGATGGTGTCAACTTTACCAAAAGTCATCATTGCAATGTGTTATAGTTTTTTTTTTTTAATTTGACTTGGTGCGGATTGTAAGAAGTATCAGATTCGTCGTTCTTAATTATCCTTAGTACATTCACAGTAAGTGCGTAAAATTGTCTTAAACCTCAATCAAAACATTCTTGATCACTCACTCGGCGCACCATTCATTCATTCCAAACATGCACTCAAACCATTCAAATTCGTTCAATAATGTTAAAAAGAATCGAAATCGTTCAAAGGAATCAATATTCAATTTAAATCGGTCAAATCTTTGCATAATTGTAAAAGCATGTGTGGGTTTAAAAGCGCCTGATTGGTACGTAATCACACAAATTGGAAATTATGTAGAATTTTTTAAAAGTATGTTATAGATATATATAATACGTACTTAGTGTATTATATGAAAAAAAATATCTAACGAGGTTGGGAGAATTGAGAATTGTCGAGGCTCTGCCGAGACAATTATCTATTCTCACAACCGAGTTAGATATTTTTTTCATACAATACACTAAGTACGTATTATATTTATCTTATAACCCTTTTTTGTCTTGTTTTCGTTGATGTTTCTAACTGAAATGCAAGTTTCTAAAAATAACTGCATGATATTATTGTTCTAAAAATAACTATGTGATATCATAAAAAATATCATACGGGATGTTATCACATGGATATTTGTATAGTTATAAGATAAATCGTTAATTTCGTCCAACTTGGACGATATTTGTGATAATGGATTTCTTCCCTTTAATTTCTTTCGAAGTTCGCTCCTTCTACTCGTGTCATTTAATTCGGAAGTCTTTCCAAAATCATTCACCATGGCAATTTCACGATGTTGTTTACTGTATGTCCTTGCTTATACCCATAATAATTCAACGTATATATTCTTAAAAAAGAAACCATAACATTTATCATAACATCAGTATTTTGGGGGAAAGTGTATAAGTGTGTTAAATTCTGAGCTCTGCGACTTTGTGAATCAATGGGGTAGGATAAACATGGATTTTTTGCATAAGCTAAATCTCTACGGAAAATTTGAACGAGTGTTGGGTTCAAATAAATTTTCTCGGCGTTGTTTTACCCGGCAAGTAGAAAACTTATCTGAAACGTCCCCAATTTCTTTTGCTTTGGTTCATTTAAATTCGGATGTTTCAACATAAAAGTCGGTTCCCTGGAGTGTCAAACATACTTCCATCTTCACATTTCAAACTTGCGACTTATCACTTCATAATTCAAACTTCCGACTTCACATTTCGTACTTAAAAATCCAGACTACAAACTTCACAATTTCGACTTAATACTTTACATTTTAAACTTCAAAATCATACTTCCAAATTCAGTTTTCCTCTTAACACTTCTAAATTCGGGCTTCACATTTCAAACTTCCGATATTTTCTAATTTGCCTTGTTGGAGTATCAACAATTTGTTATTGACAAAATATATATCGTTTCTTTCCTTTTAAAACATACATAATATAATCTGTCGTCAGAAAAAAAACGCTTCGGTGAAAATTTGAAATTCCCTTTCTGTATGGCATTTTACATCGCGAAAAACACAGATTAGCTTTAACAAAACTCCCTCTACACTTGTCAAAATGAAAAGATTTTGATTTCATAATGCTTTGTGTCTAAACTTGACTAACGGTCACTATGTTTCTGAGCATCGCGGGCGCCTTCTTAACATTTTTGCTTCAATACCAAATGTCACGTGTGTCTTAAGCATTTGATATTCCAGTGAGTTACGCAAGAAGTGTTGGATAAAGCGATTATTGATATCGTTATATTGCCTCTTGGAATGGGGTCGCATCGAGAAAAAAAGATTAATGACCTGAGTATGGTCTGGCAATTGTTAAAACATTTCATCTTGTAAGCATTTTCAGAAGATAATCTTGTAGACTTGGTCAAGGTTGGCCGCTTGTGCGGTCTCTACGATGTGACAGCCGCATCAGGCGTCGTTTACGTAATCTGTATTAGGTTACATTATCTTTGACAACGACATATATAAGGGCTTATGGACAACCAGTAAGCCAAGTACATGGTTCAATGACTTGATTCTTTGATGTTTTAGTCAATATGGTCAATCCTGTTATCATCTCGAAATAGGGTGTGCAAATCTTTGAAGCTAGGTAAGTCCTCTACAAATCTTGACTATAAAACAGATTTTGCGTGAGCCGGACTGCCAATGGATTTGTCTTTAATATGAAGTAAGAATTCTTAACAAAGAATGTGTTGGCCCTTCTATAGGTCTGTGGCGTTTTTTTTATTGGCGTCAGTATATGATTTTCCCTCACACCACCAATTTTCTCAGAATTAGTCTGCACTCTTTCCTCTTCAAAATTAAAACAAATGTGATATTCATTGACAATTAAACCCCTTGTATCAAGGTTAAACGACCCCTCCGACCCTAATTACATGTATTTCTTAGCTATTTGTTTAAGTTAAATCTATTTCATGATGTATCATTTCGAGAGAAAAGATACTTTTAACAGCAACCTTTAAAGTATAAATAAAGAATGACGTCACTACCAGGTGATAATAAATTTTTATTTCAATGAAATGTGAGGCTTTCAGAATACTAGAAAATTCATTTACAAGACATACATTTTAATTGAAGATGTTATATCCATCTACAACAGTGCGAATGCCCTAAACTAAAATGATATATTTAGATTCATTGATGAATGATGACAACAGATTACTAAATCCCATCTTTAGAAATGACTCGGAAATAAATCATTATATTTGTAGCATTTTTAAAACACAATTCAATATTTGTGAACTGACGACTTTTTTTAAAAGCGAAGTCATATTACAACATTGTAAGAAATAAACGGCACAAGGGTTGTTCGAAAAGCATATTCGTATTTTGAAAGTAAATGGTAATCGTGTATAAAAACGAATGCATTGTGTTTCGTCAGGTCATATTGTAGCTTTGCGTTTATTTACATGACAAACACAAGGACATGTATAAAGTTAGTAATATCGTGAAATTAACATTTACTTAAAAAAATCCAAATCGCTCGATCAGCACTCCATTTATTCTTCAATCCAAGCCACCATTCAAACCATTTCTAAACGCTCAAACAAATTAAAAAAAAATCGAAATTATTTAAAACGCTCGAACTTCACTCAAATCGATAAAATATTTTCACTATTTTATAGGCTGGTTTGTTATTAAGTGTCTGATTGGGAATTGATGACATCGAAACACAAAGTTACATAGATTTTATGAAGGGGGTGGGGTAAAAATATCGCTTCTTTTGTCAGATTTGCTTCAGCGGAACCTCCCGTTACTTTCATTCATAATTCGCTCCTCGCACTCATTCTATTTCAATCAGAAATTATTTCAAAATCATTGACACTGTTTGTTTACCAGAAAATATGGGTAAATACATGTATACAGTAAATGATATCCTGAATTCACATTGAATTCTATCAAAACCATTCTTTATTGTTCGATCGTTGAAAGATCTTGTGCATTCAAATTACTCGTTCTGACTACTCAAACCGATCCGTAATCGTTCATCGCACTATTCGGCCACAACTTACAGGTTTTCTTCCCCGACGTTGCCATTTGCGATGTATTCAATCGAAACAACTGGTTTTTACATCGCGCACGACAATAAATTAGAAAAATATTCAACGTTTGATACCATCTCCGTTGACAGAAATTTTCCCATGGTATGCATTCCATTGTTACGGAAAGGAACAGAGAGTATGTCGTTCACTACCGAGCGTTATATCGACATTCGGCAAAATCGAAAATGGCCGAGAGATAACTTGAACGCAGGAGTAAGTTCCCTTTTAGTCAGGCGTTCGTACCTTGTGATAATATCCGTACCTGTGATGAACGGTCCGTATCATTTACGGATATTCTCTAAAAAACAATACACGTAACTACAAAAGTTACATACATAAGGAAAACTGATCTTACCTGGAGCGCTGAAAATACTGAATAAGAGGACCAGAATGGCCCTAAACCGCTCCCCTGAATTTTATTAGTTCAGTGGAACCCATCCAAGTAACTTTCTGACAAAGTTTCATTCAGATTTGCTGATGAGGAGATGTTATTTCAAAAATTTAAAGTGAAAATAGACCCTGTCCACCCACTTTTTACTGAGGCCACTCAAAATAAGCCCCCCCCCCCCCAACTTACCATGCCCAAAAATTTTGAAAAGGGTTATCCAAATAACATTCTGGTAAAGTTTCATTAACTGGCCCAGTGGTTCAAGAGAAGATGTTCAAAGACTTTGGGCTCAAAATAAGCCCCATCCTGCCTTGCCCATATTCATAGGCAAATCAAAATTTCACAAACAATTTTTGAAAAGATTCTCGAAAAGAACATTCTGGTAAAGTTTCATGGAAATCCGCCTAGTTGTTCAGGAAGAGATGTCTTTCAAAGATTTCGGGTTCGAAATAAGCCACACGCAGTCACACCCACATATTTTTGGGCCAATAAAAATTTCACAAACAATTTTCTAAATTAAGGGTCACCAAAGAACACTCTGATTAAGTTTCATAGAAATTGTCTCAGTGGTTCAGGAGAAGATGTCATCAAAGATTAAGGGCTAAAAATAAGCCCCACCCTGCCACGCCAATATTTATGGGCCACTCAAAATTTCGCAAACAATTTTTAATAAAGGTTACCAAAGGAACATTTTGGTAAAGATTCATTGAAATCGTCCCAGTGGTTCAGGAGGAGATGTCGTTCAAAGATTCCAGAAACAATTTTAGAAAATGGTCACCCAAGGAACATTCTGGTAATGTTTCATTGAAATCGGCCCAGTGGTTCAGGAGAAGATGTTCAAAGATTTCGGGCTCAAAATAAGCGCCGCCCTGCCACGTCCATATAAATGGGCCAATCAAATTTAGCGAACAATTTTAAAAAAGGGTCACCCAAGGAACATTTTGGTAAAGTTTCATTGAAATCAGCCCGGTGGTTCAGGAGGACATGTCATTCAAAGATTTTTGGGCATATCAAAATATTATGAACAATTTTTGAAAAGGGTCACGCAAGGACCATTCTGGTAAAGTTTCATTGAAATCGGCCCAGTGGTTCAGGAGGAGATGTCGTTCAAAAATTTCGGTCTCAAAATAAGCATCGCCCTGCCACGCCTATTTTTATTGGCCAATCAAAATTTTGCGAACAAAATTAGAAAAGGGTTACCCAAGGAACATTCTGGTAAAGTTTCATTGAAATAGGCCCAGTGGTTCAGGAGGAGATGTCATTCAAAGATTTAACGTGAAAAAATGCCACGCCTTGCCACGCCCATATTTATCGACCAATCAGAATTTAGCGAACAATTTTTAAAGAGGGTCACCAAAGGAACATTCTGGCAAAGTTTCATTGAAATTGGTTCACGAGAAGAAGAAGTTTTTAAGATTGTTGACGACGGATGACGCACGACGGACGACGGAGAACGGACTCAGCACCACCCTAAAAGCTCCCCCTGAGCACGTTGTGCTCAGGTGAGCTAATAAATAATTAAAAATAAGAAGGCTTTAGCATAAAATAAATTTGGGGTCGAGTTATACGTCGGGCCGAGTTGCCGAAGGGTCTAGTTGAAAATGGGCGGAGTTCACAAAATCATATATCGGTTCAATCGGTAAGGCTTTAGACATAAGTTTTATGGGCAAACCGGAAGTAGGGACTTTCCAGTGAACAGAACAAAATCAAACATTTAAAACTGTGTATCCTTGAAATTTCGTTGTTTTGCGAGATAAGAGGACATTTAAAGTAGATCTTAAAGGACTTCTTTGAAATTTTATCTTGTAAACAATCGTTGTGTACAATACAGTTGTGATTTACAGATCAAATTAATTGTCCCTCATGACGTAAAAGCAAAATTGAGAATGAGTATATTACAATGAATATGAGGCGACCCAACAAGGTCCCGCGAGATGGTGCTTTACGCAAAGCACGTTAAAGAACCATGGCTGATCTAAGTAGTACTTTCGTCATGTATTAATGACCACCCCCCGTAACAACTAACAGTCTTCTCGGGGCGTCGCTCATGAGGGCATGGGCTACGGTAGCGATGATAAATAAACGGAAATACACACATATAAGCATCTTGTGTCTTTTCCCAATCTAAAAATAAGTGACTGATGTAAGGTTTCTAAAAGTAATTGACTGGGAGAGGCTAGGTTAATCAGATAAGTGACATCATGGCCTTTGTTAATTCAGATAGAATATAACTTGTCCCTAAGATTGATATACTCCATTGACAAACAAAATATCAATTCAAAAAATTTGCTTGTTTTTTTCTTTCCTTTTCATAAAATCAAATATCTACTCATCCGACAAGATATTAACCTTTGACAACAAAAACATGTTTTCACGTTCAAACGGAACATTTACCTCTATGTTCAGTTCGCTTTTACACCGGTGATTATTGTTATTAAGGTATGCGCAGAGAGGTCATCCATATGGACGAAGTTATCTATTGATGCAAGTAAACAGGATTAAAAGAAAATACTTTTACAAGTGCGGACTTGCTCATGGAATGTCGACATTTGTATAAATAGATGTGATTCTATGAACCCATGCATAACACAGTTTCAAACAGAACAAAAGTAAATTTAATTCAATAATAAAATGACTTCAATAATGTTCGAAGTGAAGTATTTCGAATAAGAATCGGGTTAACTAAGATCGATGCCAAGGTAAGATGAACTTACCATTGGAGAAAATAAAATATGAAGTAGACTATTGCACTCGACTTTTTAATCTCTGGGTTTCGTGATACTTATTATATATTTCTTTCGTCCCTGAATATTCAAATTATAGTTAAAAGGGAAAAATAAGTTTTGTTCTAATTCAATTTACAACGAAATGGTTTGAATGATAAGGACTTTTTCTTCAATATAATTATATAAAGAAATCAGCGTAAAAAAGATAAAACAATGAATAAAAACAACCCTAGAAATATTTGATACAAACACGTTTCATCAATCATGCTTAACTCGACATGTAACGTTTTTAGGGCAATAGAAAAAATGTGATCTGCAATAGTTCTTTGTAAGACAAACTTGTCATTATTGAATCTAGATTTAAACAAAATATACTAGTCAAAACTTCTAACCGGCCACTTTTAAAACGATGATATTTTTTTCTGTGGTGTGTGGATTTTCGTGAAATTTGCTATGTGAATTTTTAAGCATCTTTCCAGATGATTTTCGCGAAAAGTTACCGTTATTTTATTAAATTTAAAGCGCAACATGAGAAAAGCTCAAAAAGCTCTAAATTTACACAGAGCTCAAAATATTGTCAATGTAGCGATTTTTATCACATGGGTCGTTAGCTGCAACATAGACTAGGAAAAAAACTGAAAATGTTCGACAATTGTGCGCGGCATATGACCCTAGAAGAAAGTGATGGAGCTTATGTATGCAGAAAAACGGTTCCTAGAAACAACACCTAAAACACTTTTTTTTTCAAAAATGCATAAAATATAGACTGATAATTCCCGTTGAGCTACAAAATGTAGGATATGTGAAAAAAATCAGTTTGACACATCGTTTTTTTCACACCAGACAATATTTGAGCATAATCGCTAGATAAAATGGTTTGCCGGTTGAATTTAAACACCATTTTACCATGCCTCCTATTCTTTCTGTTTCTCCTGTAGTCAAAGGTCACACAAAATTGACAATGTTTTCTGATTTTTTTCTTGGTCTGGGTTGCAACTAACGATTTGCGTACTTTGGTTTGTTGAAAGTGTAATATCCCGAGCTCTATTAAGATTTAGAGCTTTTTGAGCTCTTCCATTATTACACATCCAAATTTGATAACTATTGGTAAACCATAATGGAAATCCATGTACATTATGCTTAAAAATGCACACATCAAATTTCATTAAAATGTTAGAACTTTTAAAAAAGTTATCGTCATTTTGAAAGTGGCCGGTTAGGACTTTTGGCCAGTATATATTCTGCTATGTTTTGACTAGATTTTTGAAAAGGATATTACTAAATCCTTAACCATTTAAATGAATCCAAAAATCCTAAAATCAAAGCGTTGTATAAAGACTTATTGTAATATATCGACTTTTTATCACGAGTCGAACCTGGGAACATCCAACATGTATCGCAAACCCTCAAATTAGAGCGCCCTCCCTTATAGAAGCTTCCCCTACACTTTATATCGGGAAAGCCCTGTTTAATGATGAGAGTTTTGTACGTATCTTTATCTTTTTTGAGTTTATTTTCCTCTAAAAAATCATAAAAAATACTGTCTGGTAATGTATTGTATAGCTCCCAGGAGTCTTTATTTGGTATATATTATCATGTATAGGTTAACACTCCAGTCTGTTTTGACTTAGCAAAATATACAGTAAATCGGCACATTTTTTCAGTCCGTTTCTCTCCCCCCCCCCCCCCCCCCCCAAAAAAAAAAAAAAACAAATATATATATATATATATATATATATATATATAATAAAAAAAAAGTTTTGGTTTTCCAACTTAGCATGGCTTTAAAGACATTCATTGTTCTTCAAATCCATGTCTAGAAAATGTTTTTCATTAGCGGTAAGCTTTTTCACAATGCTTCTTCGCGAAAAACATTCTCAAAATTCTCTTGGAACAAAAGTTTCCTTACTTGTCAACAACCATCAAAGGTTATGCTCTGAAAAAAAAACCTTTCCACTAATATTGATTCAACCATATGAATGAAATGCAGCGTTGTCTGACACACAGCTGAAACTTATTTCAAGCCTCTTGCTATTATTCAAACATTTAAACAGAGTGTCAAAGGGAGTACATTATTCTTTCTTACCAAACCACTTTAGGGTACAACGACAAGAAAGACATTCATGTCCGGAGCAGATTACTTGAATAACCTCAGTAAACGGACTTAACACAATCACAACTTAGGTAATATAAATGACAAAGAGTACGCTAATTTCAACATCTAGGCCACAGGGTTGTTACATGTTATTAGTTTTTTGTCAGTATAAGTTTATCATTGCTATCCAATAGAACTGATATTGTGATGTTCTATGGGATTGTAGCGATCACATTTTCTTGTAGACAACATTTAGAAACGGGAATAAGTATTTTACACAATACAACAGCATGCAACAACCTCGAATTCAACCCTTTCCTTTTTTTACGAAATTTTGGACCTGTCCAAATTCAAAGGTTTTGCAGACCAAAATTTAAAGATGATTTAATTTGAAAAATAACCATTCAGTAGGGTAGGAAATAGTGTGGAAAAAGAAGAAATTGCTTGTGAGGAGCAATTTCCTCTTTTTCTTCACAATATTTTCTCCATCATAAAATCACAGGCACGTAAAAAGCAGGGATTAAACAGCAAAGGGTTAAGATGCAGACATTTACTGTCGGTTTAGAACGGGACATGTCGCGACGAACTGACTGACCAACACTGGAAATATATAGAATCTGCCATAAGATTCATTTAGAGGCAAATAGATTTAAACCGAGTTTAAAATTGAAATATTATTAAGCGAGCTTAATAACTTTTCTATTCAAGGCGTGGTTAAGACGAGGTTAAGATCAGCTTTTGTCAAGTAAAGTCAAGTCATATGAATGGTTGTTCAATTTGACGTGTTCTGACTAAAGAATGGGTTCTTTTTTTGTCATTGGTATCTGTAGTAAATGGTCAAACAGAGGAAGCCTCCTTTGCAAAAGTGAAAATAGTACTTTTCATCGGTTTTTATATAATTTCGGCCACAAAAATATAAAAACATAAAAACAACATCCCAAAACATATATACTTTCATTGCACAAAGAGCCATCAAATGTTAAATGCTTTCATTTAACATCAATTTCCCCTCCGTCTTACTTTGCGTAACGTTAAACTTTGTTCATGCTTGCAAATAACTAACACGTTTTCGTTTAACAGTACTTAAGTATTATATATTCTTATTCCATATATAGAACTTAACAGGTAACAGTTTTCGCCTTGACCATTGATTATCTTGAAGGAATGATTTCTTAGTATGACTAAACGTGTTTTACACTAAAGACACAAAAAGTTAGCTGCCTAAAAGACAAAACACTGTATTGGTTATGTTTGTTAACCCACTGGAGAGGAGTTAAGAATTTGTCTATCTAAAGAGTGCTTAGTGAAAACGCTGGTCAGGCTGTGTGGATTAACAGGCTGAGGCTCGGGGCAGCCTTAGCGAATGCACATCGTTCCCAAATTATTCACTTTGTAAATTTCGAGATGTTGTTAACCGTATTCGTAATTTTTAATTAAGTATAAAAAGACCCACTTATCTATACGTATATCAAATGGGAAAAAAGTGAAATGAGAAATCGGAAAAAAAGTATGCGTAACTTCTGAGTTATGGTATTAATTATATTAAAGTAATGGATTAAATTTTTGTGTAAGTTAAATTATTCAGTACATGGGCATTCATGTCAAAAGACGATTCTTATTGAAAAAAAAACGCTTTCCGTTTAAATAATCTTGAGTGTAGACCAGTTTAAGATTCTGAGGAAGTCTGAGCGATGCGAAAAACATCTGGCAATTTGGAAGAACTGTTAACGATTGAAAAACATCTCGTATTGATGCAATGCATTCGACATTTTGTCGTTCATGCTTTACTGATAATTTGGCAGAATCCGTCATCGGTTTATTTGCTTCCGTGTATCATTTTACCATAGCATAGGGAGCATAATATATACTGGCCAAAAGTTCTAACCGGCCACTTTAAAAATGACGATAACTTTTTTAAAAGTTCGAACATTTTAATGAAATTTGATGTGTGAATTTTTAAGCATAATGTGCATGGATTTCTATTATGATTTACCAATAGTTATCAAATTTGGATGTGTTATAAAAGAAAAGCTCAAAAAGCTCTTAATCTTAATAGAGCTCGGGATATTACACTTTCAACAAACCAAAGTACGCAAATCGTTAGCTGCAACCCAGACCAAGAAAAAAATCAGAAAACATTGTCAATTTTGTGTGACCTTTGACTACAGGAGAAACAGAAAGAATAGGAGGCATGGTAAAATGGTGTTTAAATTCAACCGGCAAACCATTTTATCTAGCGATTATGCTCAAATATGGTCTGGTGTGAAAAAAACGATGTGTCAAACTGATTTTTTTCACATATCCTACATTTTGTAGCTCAACGGGAATTATCAGTCTATATTTTATGCATTTTTGAAGAAAAACGTGTTTTAGGTGTTGTTTCTAGGAACCGTTTTTCTGCATTCATAAGCTCTATCACTTTCTTCTAGGGTCATATGCCGCGCACAATTGTCGAACAATTTCAGTTTTTTTCCTAGTCTATGTTGCAGCTAACAACCCATGAGACAAAAATCGCTACATTGACAATATTTTGAGCTCTGTGTAAATTTAGAGCTTTTTGAGCTTTTCTCGTGTTACGCTTTAAATTCAATGAAATAACGGTAACTTTTCGCCGAAATCATCTGGAAAGTTTCTTAAAAATTCACATGGCAAATTTCACGAAAATCCACACACCACAGAAAAAATGATCTTTGTTTTTAAAGTGGCCGGTTAGAAGTTTTGACTAGTATATATCTGATTATTACAACAAATCGAAACACACATCTCAAGGCAGATTGGATGCCTAGGTTTACTGTTAACAACAGTTAACAACATCGTGAAATTGACAAGGTGAATGACTTTGGAATGATTATGGGATGAAAATGATTGAGTGAGTGGAGCGTGTTTTGAGTGAATTTAATGGAATGTAATCCAATATCGCAAATTTTGTTCAAGATAAACAAAATAAGCGACATTAATTACCTCCCTTTCATAAAATATGCATACAAGTTTTATTCGTAGCATCCTATTTCCTCAAGACGCTTGCAATTTGAATTATGACAGTGAAATCGCGATGTTTCTCTATCCAAATTTATTTTGAATAACGTTGTTTATTCTATATTTTCCAATGAGTTTGAGCGTTTTTGAATTGTATTGAGTGAGTGTTTGGAGAGAATAAATGGAGCGCTAAGTGAGCGATTTAGAATGGTTTTGATTGAGGTGAATGTCAATTTCACGATGTTACTAACTTCAATACCTTTTCTATAATCCTTCAAATATACTACCCAACTTTTGTTAGGTATCAGTATAAAAGTCCTCGTATTTCCCTCGGAAATGTTATTTTAACTTCTACAAGTTGTATCTACCCATGAGTTTAAAAAGAAATAAGATTCAGATCAAGTCAAAATCATCTGCGCAGACTGATCTTAGTCTTGTCTGCCTGTCAAAGCTTTTTTAAGCAAACAATAGTATGAACAGCAGGTAACGGTTAAGGGTTCCACGTGTATTTGGATTTGCATGAGTGTTGCGTGTGAGTTCATGGCAAGCTGCATTTGATTTACAGGATGCCTATATGGTCTGGTAGGAAACAAACAGTCAGCAAAGCGTCGTACGTCAAACGTTATAAATCGATTCCTCTATTTATCATCTTAAAACTCTATACGATGTGAAACAATTGCACTCTTTTGCTGAATATTGATGGGAGTTAAAAAGTAAAAAGTGTAATGTGTATACATTTATTTCACACCTAAACAATTTAGTCCAATGGCACCGTTTATTTCGCATCACGTGAGAGTGAAATATTTAGATTCATATTTAACTACCGGATAGAAGAAACAGTGCAATACGGATCATTTCCAAAATGAGTCGACGTATATTGAAAGATGAAATCGAGGCAAACTTTATTGTGTAATGAAAGTGAGGCTGCGGGCCCGAATATCGATATCACAATTTTTCGCGGCCTTTTCAATGTTAAAATCCGGAGACATTGAAAAACGCTTAGTCTTGATAGATCTTTCACATGGAATCCTATTTTTTAAACAAAGTTTCATCATGTTCAAAGCGACCTGCATTTGTCACTTTTTTACAAGTTGGTTCTATTACTTTGGTCTCTCTCCTGAAAATGTCGTAAATCATTAAATATGGAGATTTCAGTGTATGGTGTGAAATTAAGATGTCATTTAATTTGATCCAGTACAATATTGAATTCATTGGATTCGTACCCTGAATTGAGTGTATTTTGACTCGGCTATCGCCTCGTCAAATATAAACTGGTTCTTCAGGGTACCCCTCCTGTAGAATTAAGGCATATCCTTATTACCAGGAAACAAAACAGGAAACATTGCAACCAAAATATTTGCAGAAACATTTTATGGTATTTATCTTATATAGAAATCATCTCCTTGTTGACATCTGCCTTTTAAATTGATGTTATGTCCCAGGGTTCAAAGAGACTCAGGTGAGCGATCAAAGACAATCATGGTCCTCCTGTTGACGATTTTCTATCTTTTATCTTTTGTAAGAAGGTATGCGCCTGTGTTGAGCCCAAATATGACTCTAGGGTCTTGAGATGAACAAACTTGGTAAATGTCTTCTAGGTGATGCTACATAACAAACCCGAAAGCTGTTTGCATTCTGGTTTCATGGAAGAAGATTTTTGAAAAATTTCAACTTTGATTCTATGTAAAACTTGATGCGCCCGGGTAGAGCCCAATCATGACCTTAGGGTCTTGATATGAACAAACTTGGTAGATGTCCGCTAGATGATGCTACATACTTAATATGAAAGAAAATATATCACAATAGACTTTTCCCAAGATTACCAATTGTCAGTATCTCAATCAGTTTATCCCCTTTTAAAACGTGGGGAAGAGAAATTTATGTGAAAGTTTACTGATAGAATCCCTTTCGGAAAGTAATTAGACTTTAACCTGTAATCATTATCGTAATAACACTTCAGATGCATCAGAAAATCGTTTCAAATTACATTAATGAAAGATCATCAGATTGAATTCTTGCCAAGCAATTTATCCTTTGTCCTAAACTGCTCATAGTGAGAAAATCGTCCACGGGAAATGTAGAATGAATTGGAATGTTTATTGTTTTCATACGAAGACTAGTTCTGCGTTCAGGATGACCTGCGTTCAGGTGCAACCTATTTGAAAATTACATCCCATTTTGCACAAAAGTGCAAGTGCAAAGCGGGGTATTATTTGCAAACATATTGTGTTGTTTGGTCATCCTGAACGCAGGGTTGTGTTTTTCTAAGTAGCTGAAAAGGCGGTCGAACCGAATAAAGCTTAAATATTGCACGAATCTTTATTATTGGTTAGGCTTTAGAGAAAACTGAAAACGTTTGGCTATCGTACATGCCAAAAAATGAATAATTGAATATGATTTTTGTTTCCTCCTTCCATGCGAAAAAAATAATTTCCAATTGTAAAAAGGTAGGTAAGTGTAACTTTGTCACAGAAGTCGTATCTTTTATTGATCAAATAAATGTTGACAAACTTGTCCTCTTAGACTTTTCAATTTTCTGCTTTCCTACATGTGTTGTCACAAATTATGGTATGGTAAATAAACACAAAGAAATACACCAGACAAAACTAATAAACGGCCACTTGACTCTTTTTTATATTTTTCTCAAAGCAAAAGTGACCCGAATATCAAAAAAAGTCACAAAATCAGTATAATTGGGTGACTTTTTTTTCCGAATGCAGACACATCTAAAACACAAACTTTTTTTATCACTTTTATATAAAAACTATTGCGTACAGAGTATTTTATCAAAAGACTAAAAAAATGATTTTTCAGTGGTTCTACTTACCATCGTCTGAAGACTGAGAAGTATCCCAGGCACTTATTTAGAGAAGTGCAGCCCTGGGGCCTGTTTTACTTAACATCTTACGATCATTTTTTGCGTGAGTCATAATTGAAAGTTGCTTTTAAAGTAGTAACTAAATATAGTATTCTGCCATGCAAGATCTCATTAGAATCGTCTTCTAAGGCAGAATCTAACCATTAATAAAAACACCAGGACCGATTTTTACGACTTTTTTTCGTAAGAAGTTTAGTAACACAGGTCCCTGGTGCCCAGCAAATTAAATCGAACTGCAATCTCCACGCAATTTTTATTAAAAAGTCATTTTGAATGTTTTTTTTTTTTTCGTTTTTATTTTTAATGAAGAAAAGTTCAATTAATGGACTGAAAAAAATACCATAAATATTCAGTTATGTCTATAAGTTTTGTCTAGCCACAAATTAGATAGATTTAGGTATCGTCCGTCCCCGTATACAAGGGACAACAGTCGAGGAGGGTTTTTAAAAGGACTCCAAAGGTGGTCTTTTATTTATTCACAAACTCCGTCTGTCCGTCCGTCCGTCCGTCCGAACGTACGTCAAAATGTTGTGAACGCAACTTCTCCTTCATTTATGGGCTGATTTGACTGAAACTTTCACAAAATGTTCCTAGTCACCCGACCTAACGAAAATTCTATAAGGTTCCGTTCCAATGATTTTTCCAGAAGTTAAGGATGCTGGACTTAGAAAATTACTAGGAAATTTCGGTTTTCCTACCTTTTTTTACACTCTTTGAGATATCGAGTTAATTTTTGATGTGTGAGTCCGCAACAATACGTTTCAAAACAGGTTTTAAGTTGGTTCTGGTCCAATGATTTTTCCGGCAGATACGAATGCTGGACTTAAA
Organism: Fragum whitleyi; assembly: GCA_948146395.1. NCBI lineage: Eukaryota > Metazoa > Mollusca > Bivalvia > Cardiida > Cardiidae > Fragum > Fragum whitleyi. The sequence goes on along the minus strand of OX411543.1, from coordinate 9,323,803 downwards.
AGAGTACTAGGAAACTAATTTTTTCCGGACTTTCCTTCTTTACCTTTTGAGATATTGAGCCATTTGTGTGTGTGTGTGTCAGTGCACACCAATGAATTACAGAAAAATTACCAGACTTTTTGCTGTACCCTTTGAGATATTGGGCTTATTTTTCAGTGTGTGGGCCCAACTCAATGAGTAAAAGAACAAATTTTGGTTTGCATTTACCTGTGTGTAACAATTGCATGTACCTACCATTCCTCACTATAGTTTCAATATAGATCAACTGATTTACCAAAACAGGTGATTAAAATTCTGACCCTTACAACTCTACAGCTACCTATTGTAGGAAGCAATTTTGTTGCGGCGTATATAGTGACAATGGCACTCTTGTTCCTTTCTTTTTTCCTATTGAGGTAGTAAGGACAATCAAGAAATCCGTTCAACAACTGGTTCAACAACTAGTTTTTGAACATCTAGAACTTGTTCTTCGTATTCTAGAACTACTTCTTGAACCAGGTCTTGAACTATTTCTTGAACTCAAGTTCGAGAATTAAAGTTCAAGAATTATTTCTTGAAGTTCAAGAGCTAGTTCTAGAAGTTCAAAAACTAGTTTTAAAAGTTCTTTGACTGTCATTCAAAGTTCAAGAACAGAACATTCAAGAACCAGTAATTGAACTTTCCCAGGGGTTTATATATTTTTCGTTTGGTCCAACCTTTTTTTCAGTAACAAATGCAAAGAACAATTAGGCAAATCGCCGGAAGTTTGTTTATTTTCTGTTCTATTCAGATGCTATTCAGAATCGTTATTGCTTCTGAAAACAAATCAACAAAGTAACAATAACAAGCGATATGAGATAAAACGAGATGAATAGATGTTTCTAGTCGTTACATGCTCATAAAACTTCTTTTCAAAACTTTCATCTTCCTTGTTTTTACTTGCCCTGTCTTATTTCAACAGCTGAAAGGTCGTGTGCGTTTAGAAAATAATCCTTTGGTACACTTTCAAAATTATTATAAAGGCCATCCTTTATATTTATTCTTTTGCGTTTTGCATGTCATCACAATATTATATATAAGCATCATTTAAGGTTTAGATAACAACTTTATAAGAAAGTAAACAAATTTTTTGATCTCATTTCTAACTTCGGGTTTTGTCTCATTGTCGATTTGATTTTGAGACCTTTTCTAATCGACTTCCTTATTCTTGCCAATTTTTGATTGTTTTGATTCAACATTTCTTCCCAAAAAATATCTGCTACATTACGGCTTCTGTCTCAAAGTTAATATTACACCTCTTGCACCTCTTTAGATTTTCAGACCTGTAAGTTTATTTGCCTGGAGGGATTGGCTTTGATCTACTTACTAACAGCTGGATCAATCCTGGTATTATAAACAACTATTTTATGACATAATCAATAAGTCCTTCTCACATTTAATGACAACACGACAACTTTTAATGCATGACTTCGTCCTTTGTTAAGTCATTTCATTTCACCGTTAAAGATGAGCAAGGAAGACCTTTTTGTAAATTGATTTATTTAAAATACGGTTATATTCATATTACTTTTATTTAGACATAGTTAGTATCAGAAAGAAATCATTTATTAAAATAATATATATTTGTATATAAACCGTCCAAACAATTTCTGAAAACCGGTTCTGCGATATAAGTTAAAATAGCAGTTCAAAAAAACATTCCTTGTGCACTTTTCGATTTAGACTGAAGGTTTCATTTTTCTCTTTCTCGTAGACCATTTTACGGGACAATGTCTGTTTTTTCCCGATCGTTTTATTCTTATTCATATAAATTAAAGCGTATTTCATTTAATGATGTCAGACGTTTAGCAAATACCTGGTGATAGACTTTATTCGAATACGCAATTGAAATTCCTTCTACTTAAGTATTTGCATGATATAGTTTCAAATTAAAATAATGCACTATTTTTGAGTTCATAATTAGTTTTATGGATAATATTTTATATTTTTCGTTGATTTATCGAGAAATAACATCAAATTATTACACGATTATCTCACCACCACACAATGAAATGATAAAAATATCGAAACCTGCTTTCGTTTATCTTATCCTATTTATCGTTATCTGAGAGAAGCACAAAATGGCATTAATATGACTTTGCTTTGAAATCACATGAAATATTGCACGCTTTAAGTACATTTGCCAAAAAACAACACACAATTCGTCCTATTTTAGCATTAAGAAATAGATTGATCGTTTGTTTTTCGTGTAAGATCGATAAAATGTCGTTTCGTGTAAAACAGAAGTTTTATTTTCACTCGTGAATATTATCACTCGTGACCCTGTCACTCGTAAAAGTATAGCTATTGCTGTTCACCCAATGGAACAAATATCGACCTAACACTGAAACAAATGATTATCCTCTTTACATTTTTACATGAAGCAAAGCTGGGATAAATAAATAGCAGGATTACTAGGATTTCTATGAAAGGCTTGGCGAGTGTTTATATACTGAGCACACAATAGATTGTATAATTACGTAACTGCTTGAAACTCTTTTAACGAAATTAGCCTTTATTGATTGTGCCAGGCAATATCCACCGAGAGATTAATTTCAGAGCGTACATTTTCTGTTAGTTATACTTCCTATTCCTACACCATTGAACCTTAATTGTTCTTGAAAATGTCGTCTTTAATCAAGTTCAGTAAACAAGGCTAATTGGAACATGCTTGGTATGAAAGATATGTCTTACTGTTAATGACATCATGCGATTGACATTCATCTCAATCAAAATCATTCGAAATCGCTCATTCAGCGCTCTATAAGTTCACTCCTAAAATTTCCTCAGACCACTCAGAAACGCTCCAAATGGACTTAAAAAGATAAGATCAAGAACTACCCTCAAAAGAGATAAAGCTAGAAAAAAATCGTGCTTTCACTGTCAAAATTGAAATTGCAGGCATATGATTTGTTCTTGAAGAAATATGAAACAGTGAATAGAACTTGTATGCATATTTTATCAAGGGGAGGTATTCAATATCGCTAATTTTGTTCTTGAAAAAAAAATTAGGGATATTGGATTGCCCCCTTTAATTTCACTCAAAACTCTCTCAGCGCACTCAAAACTCACTTATTCGATTTCATTTCAAAATCATTCCAAAATCATTCACGTAGATTTCACGGGGCTGTTAATTGGAAAGGATCTTTTGCAAAAGAATGGCGAGGGGTATAAATGATAGAATTAACAAAACTAATTATTACAAAAAGGAATAGAATATTTCGCGGACTAGATCATCTAAGACCATCGACAAATTGGCATCATCTCGACCAAAACATTTCAAAACCACTCGCTAAGCGCCCAATCATTCAATCCAGATACTCACTCCAATCACTCAAAAATGCCCCGGGATAGTTCTAAAATGCCTAGAAATCATCCGAAAATGATCAGTGTTTCAATCAAATTGATCAAATAATTGCATGAATATATTTGCTTCTGTTGATTTTTAAGCGTCTGATTTGACCGTAAAGACACGAAATCTGAAAAACTACAAAAAAGTAAAAATGCAATAATTGGGCAAAGTTAGCGATGGTGTTTTACATCCCTATCAACTCATTTAAAACTCGCTCCCCACTTTAATTCTACTTTATTGAATGGTTTTGATTGACATGAACGTTATTAACGTGATGTTACTATCTGTTTACTTGTCTAGTCAATGCTCAAAACTGATACCATGGACTTTACAGTAACAAATTGGACTCAAGTCCTCTCTTTGATGATGGTTACAGTTAGTATGTATTATGAAATTGACATTCATCTCAATCACATATACTCTAAATTTCTCACTCAACGCTCCATTTATTCATTCATTTATTCCAACACTCACTCAAACCATTCGAAAAGCTCACAAATGACTAAAAGAAAGATAATATCAACAACCACACTGAAAAAATAAAGCTGGAAAAAATGGAGATTTCACTGACAAAAATGAATGTATTCGTCTGATTGGTTCTTGAAGAAAGGAGAAGCTCTTCTTGAAACCTGTACGCATATTTTATTAAAGGGAGGTCATAAATATCATTTTATTTCACTCAATACTCATTCATCGCACTCGTTCAGTTTCTTTCAAGAGTCATTCTGAAATCATTCACTTTTTCAATTCCATGATATTTGTGAACTGTAATAGATATGACACGGACTTCTAGTAATATAAAATCTAACAGAGCGGTCTGTCCGGTCAAAGATGATAAATTGACCGAAGCGAGGCTGAATAAAATGCTTTATTGCCAAAAATGTCTTGTAATATAGTATACTATACCGAATATATTCTAGTAAATATAGATTGAGATGGTCGATTTAAATGAAGTTGTGAATTAATTTGTGCGATTTATGAGCGTTCCTAAATGATTTAAAACAAATTTGAATGATTTTAAGTGTTTTGAATGATCTCGGTGGAAAGCTAAGCGAGTTATTTAAAATTTGGGAACCGTCACGCGAAAAGGACCATCTGGGTAGTGTGAAAAGTGTCGACCCCAGTCAAATGGGATTATTGTCTGAATCTAGATTGTTCAATCTACTTTCCAGTGAAAAAATATTTTGAAATGCGACCTCTGGTTGACCAATGCTGGACCCAATCTCTTTTTTCAAATATTCATTTTACAAAGTTCACAGGTAGTCCCTTTTCGCGTGACGGGTCACATTTGTTTTAGGCATTTGGATATTATGATATTCATAACTTACTAGCTAACTTACGTTCTGTGATAACTAAAAGGTGAATGTGGAATTCTGTAGAATAAATTAGGTTAAACGTAGTTTGTCCATGACAACATTCCGACTGCCAATTGCCTCAAATCGTCCGCTAAAATGATGATTTTCCTCTCGACTGGTGTTAATAGGTTTTCGTTGCTGCGGGTTATAGTTATCTATTTGCGGGAAATCGAGAATTATCGCCATTTCAAGAGAAAGTCAATGTATAAATATTTTTCAACAGACCATCGGACTTTCTGTTATTAATAATCATGAAAATAATCGTGGAATTTAAATCTATTGTATTTTAAGGAACGACTGATTTGTACGATTGGGTTATGAAAATAATAGTTATTGAATGCAACATCTGTGTAAAAAACATTGACATTTAAATATATAGTAGTGATTTCATCATGAAATCTACTTCTTTTGTCTCACTTTTGTGTTACTCATAATCTTTCTGTATAAAAGAAACCTACCCATGAAAACAGGACTAGCAAATACAGCATTCAGGAATCCTGCATTGACGAGCTGTTTCGAACTTTGACGTTTGATTTTTTTTCTTCTGTATTCCTCTGTTTCTTAATATGTTGTATTTCTGAAAATAACTGTAATATAAAATGTCATTTTTTTGCACTTAAATGGTAATGCGTTGTTAGTGAATAACTTAGAGCATGACATAATTAGAAAAATCATATCCAAGGTGGCTAAAGGTAAACAGGTAATGCTGCAAAATTAGTTTTTATGACCAATGAAGAAATTGAAGACTTTCAGAAAAAATGATTGGAATAAAAACAAGGCTAAAGCATTGATGTTAGAATTATGCATCAGTATTATCATTAGGAGCAAGTAAGTTACTTGGGTAAACAAAATCTACATTTAAACGAAGTTCTAAACGGCTACCTTGCATTCGCCTCATTTAAACATATACACAGTCAAATTTACACTATTTTGCTATGAATGGCGGTCCAATTAAGATTATCCCGAACTAAGGAGGGATTTGAATGTTGTCCACGGTGTCTGTAGAAAACGGTCAAACACAAAAAAACTCCTTTAAAAAAGTCGAACGTTTTTTGGAAACATCAAATTTTCAGTGTCTGAAATACCCGTAATTTAATCGGATAATTGACAAACTTTGACGACTTTTGTTTTTACAATATGACATGAATAAAGAAAATTATATTGTGTTTGTTTTCGTTTCGACTGAATCGTAAATGACATTCTTTTTTATATCAATATTAATCTTGAACTTAGGGTTAGCCTTGAATACCTCCTCCTAAATTCGCTGTTTTCCTTAATTTCTCCGGGTCAACACAAATTGCAAGTTTCTCACTGAATGGTTTTCTAACACTATTCCACTATATGCATTTTCAGATACCAAAACATATGACTTTTTCAGTTAAAACTAAGTGACTGTTTAGGAGTTTGTTTCGAAAAACTTAACAATTTGAGTTAAGTGGCCCGTACGTTGCATCCAAGGTTTTTCTAAAATTTGACCCTGTGACCTAGCTTTTTATCCCAATTGACCTAATTTCTAACTCGTCCAATATTTCAGCAAGGCAATCACTCGAGGCACTTTCATTTCATTTTATTCTCATTTATTTATTAATTTATTTATTTATTCATCTATTGTGAATTATGTGGCCTCAAGGGTCTATACAAGTTTTATACCAAGTTTTTAGTATGTGACCCAAATTTTGACCCCAGTTGGCCAAACTTTGAAACATATCTGTGATTTTTATCATAAATTTTCATTTTGGTCGGCCAAAAATGTGGTCTTTAGAATACATACATTTTTTTCTGAAATTTGATCACTTGATCAGGTTTTGGGCACCAATTAGACCAATTTTCGACTCGGGCAATTTATCATCAAGAAATCATTCTTAAAAATTTTCAGGGTGATGGACATTAAAATTTGGCTAAAATTTGCATACAAGTTTTTTTTCTAATCCTTGACCGTGTGACCTAGTTTTTTTTACCCTAGTTGACCCAATCTTTAAAGCAACCATGATTTCAACAAGACAATCATTTTCCCTTATTTACAGATAAGGTATGGTGACCTCAGAAGGAATAATATGTTTTTATATGATTCACGACTGAGGACGGACAATACCTAACCACAAAAGCAGAACTTAAGTACATGCACTTCGTGCTTAAGTGAGCTGCAAAAGGACCACCAGGTAAACTTTTTTTGTAGCGCTTTATATTGTACATTCTCTTGTTTGTAAGAGTTCACAAAACGATGAGATTCATTTTCATTTCGTATATTTCCTTGTATAGTTCCCCAAACATAAGAACGTCGGGAAGAAATAAGCACACAAACCCCTTGTCAGTCTAGACGTATTGTTAGGCATAGAAATGTTAGATGGCCAAGATAGATTATTGCACTCAATTTTGAATTAGAAATGTTTGCCAAAAAAAAAAAAAAAAAAAAAAGAAAACTGACTGCCAACGTCTACTTGGTGAATAAGAATAGGACATGGTAACATAAACCAAATTTGCTAAAATTTCTATCGCATTATTTCCCAATACAGGATGACCTTTTCTCATAGGCAAGTCTATTTTAATGTATTTGGTGCAAAGGCCATATAAGATTATCATTGATAAATTCACCGTCATACCAGTGAAATTAGAAAAAATAAGCCTGCTTCCGTTTTTTGACGTTATTTAAGCGAGACAACAAACGCCAAAACATTGCCCAACAATCACATGTAAGATAATACCCGTTAAGAAAAAATGTGCTGAAGTAATCTCATACCGTCTCACATTGTAACATTGAAGAGATGAAATACTAGTAATCAATTGGTTTTCGATTACGATAAATAAATATTATATTACGTAAACAACAATAGCGATATTTATACTTACCCCTCGTGAATTTATAATGCAGCATTATTAATCATTTAATGAAAGGTTACTCGGGCAAACTACACAGACAATCACCCTCTATGTATTTCATGATTTCCTTAAGATTTCTCAGTGGTACATCACTTGGTAGGTTCACCGCTAAACCAGCGAAATTATAAAAAGATAAAACCCTGCATTCGTTCATTGATCAAATCTAACGTCATTCAAGATGAGCCCCATTATGCCCACGACGCAATAAAGTTGATAGATAAGCACGCGCAAAATTAGGCGCTTTTGTCCATTTATCTTAACAATGAAAGGTATCTTCTTGTTTTCGCATTAGATAAATAGGACTGTCGTTTGCTTTTCATATGAGATTCGACGAAACTTTCCATTCGTGAACAACACAAGCTTTACCATCACTCATGACCTTGTCACCCCAGGAAATATAGTTTACGTTGTTCATTCAATGAAACAAATCGATCATTCACTGAAGCAAGTGATTACTCTGTATGTGTTTCATATCTGTGCATATCTGTTTCCATAGTCGATAACAATAAGCCCCAAATGACATATTGTCCCTCAATATTCGGACCAGACAACTCACTCAGATGTAAATTTATGTAATTGCTAATCCATTGCATAAACATCCTGTTAATTGTCTATAAAATGAACCCTTATTATTTCAGAAACTATTCCTTTCAATTCTGTTGTAAGCCCTACACACTATAAGTTATACGGTTTCTTGCCGGGGTATATGACGATTTATTCCCGGCTGGAAAAATGGTGTCACCCGAGCCGTAGGCGAGGGTTGACATCGTTTTTACTGCCGGGAATAAATCGTCATATTCCCAGGCAAGAAACCGTATTACGAATTTATTATACTTCAAAGTTTTAGGGCTAAATATCTGTGTTTTGCCTATTTTAGGCGTTCGTATAAACCGATTTCTTTTAAACCACAAATATCCCTTAATGCGCCCCTATGAAAGGTAAACATGCACAAAGTGACGTCATATTTACTTGTGACGTCACACTACTACACTCTGCGCTATTGTGATATGGAAGCGTTTGTTGGCTGAAACTGCGAGAAACTTGGCACTTTAAATGGACAGATTTGTACAAATTTAAGGTATTTATTGACATCTATATCATTTTTTATTTGCACATTTTTAACTGACATCCTTTTCAACTGTATCCTAGTGTGTATATTCGGGTCGTGTTATAGCGAAGCGAGAGAAACAAGGCTGCCATTGCCGTTTCGATTTTTTTTGTCTATGTTCATGTCGAGGCGCCTTAAGGAAACATTAGAGGTAATACCGGAGCGGCCGTAGCTATCAATGTTTGTCAGGTCAGCATTAACCAATGAAATGCTAGAATTTTCTTTGCAGTGTAATAATAGTTAACTATGTCATTGAGATACAGTGACGGAACACCAAAAAGAACAACAGTTAAAAACATAGTAAAATGACAAGCTGAATGGTATTGGATTGGTTGTGGAGTGAAATTGAATCATTGGGAGGGGTGAGTTTTGAATAAAATTAAAGGGAGGCAATTCGATATGAACAGATTGAGCAATAGTTAGTAGCCCCTCCCCCTTCCTTCAATAAATTATGCATACAATTTCAATAAATAGCTTTTCATTTCTTCACGAAACAATCAGACGCTTCCAAATTCAATTAAGATTATGATGGTTTTTTTCTAGGATTTTTTATTTTGAATATAAAAGTAGATCTAGTCTTTTTAGTGATTTGAAACGTTTTTGAATAGCTTGAAATTGTATTGACTTTCTCATTTTCACAATATTCTTAACTGTTTGCCTTGTAATGTTCGTAGTAGATGACAGAACTTAGCTATTGTAAAACATAAATGCAATATATACATATCAATACCTTAGACTGTTTTAAGGGAAATTACCATTAAAATATTACCCATTTCGCTTTTTATAGTGTACACTCAGACAGAGCCAAAATTTAAAGATGTTTAAGATTTTTTTCTTTATTTCTTTGTTAAACTGAATACGCTCGGTCGCAGCCAACATTGTACCTCTGGGGCATGGCGTGAGCAAACTTGATAGAGATGCATTATATGATGAAACACAGCTACATATGAAAGCTGTTTAATATATGCTTTTTCAGAGACCAGACTTTTTAAGAATGTCCATACTTGTTTTTATGTAAAATAGAATACTCTTGCGCAGAGCGAAAATTTGACCCAAGTCGTATGATATTTACTAACTTCACTTTATGATGTTACATACAAAATATAAGGGCTTTCTATTTTAAAATATTAAGATAATTTCGCTCTTTGTTTCTATGTAATTGTAACATGTGTACACTCGGGCGGAGCCAATGTCTGGCCCCAGGGTCACGATTTGATTAAACCAGATAATGGTCCACTACATGATTTTACATACGAAATATGAAACCGTCTCCTTTTTGAAGACATAGAAGAAGATTTTTAAAGATTTTCAAAGATTTTCTTATTTTCCCCATTTTTTAAATTTATTAGCTCGGCTGTTTTCGGAGAAAACCCGAGGTATTGCTATAGCCTCCGTGTCGTCGTCGTTGTCGTCGTCGTTGTCGTCGTTGTCGTCGTCGTGCGAAAACTTTGACATTTTGTTATATCTCTGGTTCTACTGAAGGCATTCACTTGAAACTTGGCACACATGTTCACCATCAAAAGAGCAACCTATACTATCAAGGGGGATAACTCTAGATGCATTTTGTGCAAATTATGCCCCTTTTTCGACTTAGATTTTTTCCCACCATCCAGCACTCGACAGCCGAGCGTAGGCACCCGTAGGCGGTGCTCCTGTTAAAATTCTATGACCTTTTAAGGTCGCCTTACCTTAGGACACAATAGGCTCATCACCGAATCAGCTTACCAGGGCTACAATCAGTTTAAGAAATGATAGTCCCATTGAGAACCATGATTGATAAAAAGGTAGGATACAGTTATTTTGAAGGACTTGTTGTGAAAACACAGAACAAAACTGACCTGGTTCAAAAAAATATATATATCTTACATGTCGCTGACAAACACCCACAGGAATTCTGTAAATTATGTTTATTTAAGTTGACTTAATCAGTTGGTTTACGCAGAAATGTTTTGAAACTGAAGAATTTGAAATGGAAAACCGAACTTGTCACAAGCAATATTCTTCGACAAACGTATTCAGCAGATATATATCTGTCTTTGTCGTCCTACTTTTTGCACAATTTCCATTTACCGGACCATCTACTACAGTAAAAATTGGATTCTGGAAGGTTTGCATTTTGCATGTTTTTTTCATTCGTTTCGATCTAAATCTCAGTACAAATATTAAAGATAAAAGTTCCAAGGCTTACTGACGTCTTCAACGTTGATCCGACTGCTACGCAAAGACTATTCAAACTCGTCTGATCAAACATTGTATGGTCAAATTACGTCAGAACTCATAAATAATACTCTTTCTTTGATGTTTATAAATTTCATCATTTGAAATGATTGAGAATAGCCAGATATACAAAGGAAGCCAAATTCGCCAGGTAATATTTTCTCTATCATTTTCTGAAATGAAGCTAACTCCTAACCGGTCACATTTAAAAGAGGAGGGTTGAACAGAATAGTGCTTGCACATAAAAACAAACCATTTCGATGATTTTGGTTTTAGTCAAGGAAATGCCGTTATGAATTTTACTTAAAAAATAGACTAACTGGCCTTAAAACGTAACAGACTAGAATCAATTATATTAAATGGGGTGATTTTGCTAAAATTTCCCACCCTTCAATGTTCATTCTGAAATTTTGGTACCCATATTCACATGCAAGTAACTTTGCTTTTTTTAAATATTTGTTCAGTTAATTTTTCTTCCAAACGAACAGGCTACCATGGTTCGACAAACATGTATATCTTCAACGTGAATTTAAGTAGCAGTTGTTTTAGTCGATGGAAATTGTTTTTGCTGTCTATTGAACTGACACTCAATTTAAATCCGGCAGCGAATAATCGGAATATTGAGGCGATTTTTTCCAAAAATAATCCAGGTGAAATTCTACGATGCATGAATTCAAATGGAATGAAACACTTAATACAAATATTGTTTTCAAAGTTTTTCAGGCTTTCCCAACCCTCATATCCAATATACTTTGTCGTACCTGTTTCGGACAAATTTGAAATATTTTCCTTTCAGAATTCAAGGTTTGCATTTATTGTGCGCTCTTGTTCGGAACATTCTACATTGCCTTACCAAAATTCTGAGAACAGTGTTCTTAATTCAACATTTTATTACGAAAATTCGGTTTATCATTTGAAAGATATCATTCACGCTGTTTATTTGATCGAAATAATAGCACCTGATTTCACCTATACGAAGGAAGCATGGCTAAAAGAGAATTACTCTAACATAAAAAAGATACATGAGGGGAAAATAATTTTCTTAAACAGAACTTAGCAGGTGTAAAAAGGTCAGTGACTTTTACGAAATGAACAATATTTTCACACAAACAAGAGGGCCATAGTGGCCCTTAATCGCTCACCTGAATGAACTGTCAAAAATTTTCAAAAGAAGAATGAGAAATAGAATGATGAATGACTGAGCTAAACGAAGCTGTTGCTTCTATACAACTTGAGAATCCCTTTTTTACAATTTTAAGGTTGACTAACAAGGATTTTTATAATTGATTTCGTGACCTATTTTTTATTCCCAGATGACCCAATTTTGATCTCATCCGAGATTTCATGTAGACAATCATTCTGACCAAATTTCAGGTTGATTGGCCAAAAATTGTGGCCTCTAGAGTGCATACAAGGTTTTTCTTAGATTTGACCCAGTGACCTAGTTTTTGACCCCAGTTGACCCAATTTTGTACTCGTCCAAGATTTCATCAAGACAATCATTTTGACTAAATTTCAAGTTGAACGGGCAAAAAATGTGGACACTAGAGTGCCTACAAGGTTTTTCTTAGATTTGACCCTGTGACCTAGTTTTTGACCCCAGTTAACCCAATTTCGAACTCATTCAAGATTTCATCAAGACAATCATTCTGACCAAAATTCAGCTTGATCGGGCAATAAACGCAGCCACAAGAGTGCCTACCAGGTTTTTTCTTAGATTTTACCCTGTGACCTAGTTTTTGACCCCGGTTGACCCAATTTCGAACTTGTCCGAGATTTCATAAGGACAATCATTATGACCAAAATTCAAGTTGATCAGGCAAAATGTGGCCTCTAGAGTGCATACAAGGTTTTTCTTAGATTTGACCCTGTGACCTAGTTTTTGACCCCAGTTGACCCAATTTCAAACGCATTCAAGATTTCATCAAGACAATCATTCTGACCAAAATTCAGCTTGATCGGGCAATAAACGCAGCCACAAGAGTGCCTACCAGGTTTTTCTTAGATTTTACCCTGTGACCTAGTTTTTGACCCCAGTTGACCCAATTTCAAACGCATTCAAGATTTCAGCTAGACAATCATTCTGACCAAAATTCAGCTTGATCGGGCAATAAACGCAGCCACAAGAGTGCCTACCAGGTTTTTCTTAGATTTTACCCTGTGACCTAGTTTTTGACCCCGGTTGACCCAATTTCGAACTTGTCCGAGATTTCATAAGGACAATCATTATGACCAAAATTCAAGTTGATCAGGCAAAATGTGGCCTCTAGAGTGCATACAAGATTTTTCTTAGATTTGACCCTGTGACCTAGTTTTTGACCCCAGTTGACCCAATTTCAAACGCATTCAAGATTTCATCAAGACAATCATTCTGACCAAAATTCAGGTTGATCCGGCAATAAACGCAGCCACAAGAGTGCCTACAAGGTTTTTCCTAGATTTGACCCTGTGACCTAGTTTTTGACCCCAGTTGACCCAATTTCGCCCTAATTCAAGATTTAATCAAGAAAATCATTCTGACTAAAATTCAAGTTGAATGGGCAAAGATTGTGGCCTCTAGAGTGCATACAAGGTTTTTCTTAAATTTAACCCCGTGACCTAGTTTTTGACCCCAGTTGACCCTATTTTGAACTATTCCGAGATTTCATCAAGACAATCATTCTGACCAAAATTCAGGTTGATCCGGTAAAAAACATGGCCACTAGAGTGCCTACAAGGTTTTTCTTAGATTTGACCCTGTGACCTAGTTTTTGACCCCAGTTGACCCAATTTCAAACGCATTCAAGATTTCATCAAGACAATCATTCTGACCAAAATTCAGCTTGATCGGGCAATAAACGCAGCCACAAGAGTGCCTACCAGGTTTTTCTTAGATTTTACCCTGTGACCTAGTTTTTGACCCCGGTTGACCCAATTTCGAACTTGTCCGAGATTTCATAAGGACAATCATTATGACCAAAATTCAAGTTGATCAGGCAAAATGTGGCCTCTAGAGTGCATACAAGATTTTTCTTAGATTTGACCCTGTGACCTAGTTTTTGACCCCAGTTGACCCAATTTCAAACGCATTCAAGATTTCATCAAGACAATCATTCTGACCAAAATTCAGGTTGATCCGGCAATAAACGCAGCCACAAGAGTGCCTACAAGGTTTTTCCTAGATTTGACCCTGTGACCTAGTTTTTGACCCCAGTTGACCCAATTTCGCCCTAATTCAAGATTTAATCAAGAAAATCATTCTGACTAAAATTCAAGTTGAATGGGCAAAGATTGTGGCCTCTAGAGTGCATACAAGGTTTTTCTTAAATTTAACCCCGTGACCTAGTTTTTGACCCCAGTTGACCCTATTTTGAACTATTCCGAGATTTCATCAAGACAATCATTCTGACCAAAATTCAGGTTGATCCGGTAAAAAACATGGCCACTAGAGTGCCTACAAGTTTTTCTTAGATTTGACCCCGTGACCTAGTTTTTGACCCCAGTTGACCCAATTTCGAACTTGTCCGAGATTTCATCAAGACAATCATTTTGACGAAATTTTAGGTTGATCGGGCAAAAAATGTGGCCTCTAGAGTGCATACAAGGTTTTTCTTAGATTTGACCCTGTGACCTAGTTTTTGACCCCAGTTGACCCAATTTCGAACTCGTCCGAGATTTTATCAAGACAATCATTCTGACCAAATTTCAGGTTGATCTGGCAAAAAATGTGGCCTCTAGAGTGTCTACAAGGTTTTTCTTAGATTTGACCCCGTGACCTAGTTATTGACCCCAGTTGACCCAATTTCGAACTCGTTCGAGATTTCATCAAGACAATCATTCTGACCAAAATTCAGGTTGATCTGGCAAAAAATGTGGCCTCTAGAGTGCATACAAGTTTTTTTTAGATTTGACCCCGTGACCTAGTTTTTGACCCCAGTTAACCCAATTTTGAACTCGTTCAAGATTTCATCAAGACAATCATTCTGACCAAAATTCAGGTTGATCCGGCAAAAAATGTGGCCTCTAGAGTGCATACAAGGCTTTTCTTAGATTTGACCCCGTGACCTAGTTTTTGACCCCAGTTGACCCAATTTCGAACTCGTCCGAGATTTTATCAAGACAATTATTCTGACCAAAATTCAGGTTGATCCGGCAAAAAATGTGGCCTCTAGAGTGCATACAAGGCAAATGTTGACGACGGACATCGCACGACGGACGACGGACGACGGACATCCACCTAACCACAATAGCTCACCATGAGCACTTCGTGCTCAGGTGAGCTAAAAAAGCAATAGCAGAAACATTTTCAAAACATAACAAGACTAATGCTATTTCAACCATATGTAGTCTATGAAGTTAACATTTTTTTCTATATGATAGAAAATATTTTTTATACAGGATGATGAATCCCACCGCTTCTCACCAAATGCAAAACAGGTATTAATTGGAAAATTGTCAGAATTCTGGCGATTGCAAAACATCTTGTAATACTGCAACAACTTCGACATTCGTCGTTTACGCTACACTAGATTTCTGACAGGATCCATCATCAATTTATTTGCTTTCGTGAATCATTTTACATCCATTTGGCAATCGTATACATAGCTTATACCACACAAGGGAACAATCGAACCATGTATTAATATTTTGATAATCTAAATCGCAATTTATTTTTCAACAATATAGACAAAGACATTATTTATTGACATAAGCTTATACAGCTTCTAGTCGTACAATGATACATAAATATACATATACACGTAAAAGTTATCAGATGGTGAAGACGTTTCGTGACAGCAAGTATATACATAATAAACTTATCTACTTTTTTGTTTCATGCATAAACAAAGGAAAACATGACATTTGACTAGTATAACGTTGCTAGTAGATGCTTCGTTAAATTCGCTTTTATTTTTTAGCAACGTTATTTGCTGCAGGAGTGTATAGCAGCATCGTTGAAAAGAGGAAACTTGCAATGAGGCAGTTCCTCAGATTCAACATTGCAGCTATCTTTTATTTTTTGTTTTTTGTTAATAACTTATAAATGCACTTTTTACTATAATCGATAAGTGATATTAAAATCCATCACATTAATTTATGCAACACGGATTCAAATTTAATCTCACAAATGTTTTGAAAAAAATTGAAATTAATAGGAATTCTTAGGTATATATTATTGATAATTAATCGTTACTCATGGAATTAATTGTGCAAGTTCTTAATTCGAGCGCAAGTTTGAAATATTTGCCAAATTAAATAGATATTTGGTATTTTTTGACTGCATCAGGCATACGAATTTCTGCATACTAGGTTTCAAATAATATTTTTTGTCGATATATTTTATTCTCAAATCGCTATACTTTTTACACACAAAAATGAAATGGAACTCATCCTCAATATCACCTTCATTCCAAAAGTCACAATATCTTTGATTTTTTCTAATCTGTTTGACCCATATCTACCAGTTTCAATTTTCAGGGAATGCGAAGATAATCTAATTCGAGAAATATATATTCTTAGTTTACGAGGTAAAAGCTCCAAATCCTTTTCAAAGACGTGTTCGGTTTTGAACGCACTATATGTTGAGAGGAGGGATGATTGAGATACATTTTCGAACCAATTCTGCTTGAATATGTCAATTAAACGTTGTTTAAATAGCTTATGGAATGTTTTGACATTGACTTCACATGGATTATTCCATACATACCCAAAACCATTTTCACATAAAAGTTTCTTTATCTTATTGCACCAATTATCGTACCCTTTTTCGCAATCATCTATTTGGGTATATATATATATTTACCAGATCCAGTAATGTTTGAACTTATGATCTTTATACAAAAAAATACGTTGATTTTGTAAGGTACCTGTTAGAAAGACATTAAGTTGTGTTATGATTATTACAGCTGCACAATGTTTTAGCTCACCTGAGCAAGAAGTGCTCATGTGAGCTATTGTGATCACCCTACGTCTGGCGTTCGATGCCAGTCAACAATTTTAAAACGATATCTCCTCTAAAACTACCGGGCCGGTCTAGACTAAATAACAAGAGTGTTTCCTAAATAGTTCTCTTCCAAAAAAGCAAAAAGAATTGAAATAGGTAAAAAATTCTGGTTGCCATGGCAACAAAAGTGATTTTTAACGGAATTATTTAAAGTTTGTCCTTCTGAACCAGAAGTCCTACAGCCTTGAAGTTTGGCGTGGGTCCTCAGCCCAAAAAACTTTATCAAAATAAATAAAATGATGCCCTTTGGCCACCAGGGGCAGAGCACCAGGGAGGGGGGTTGTAGGACTTTGACCAAATTAGCTAATTTCAAAGATCTTCTTCTGATGAACCAGGAGCCCTTTAGCTCTTAAATTAGTAATGAATGATTTGCCTAATAAAACTTTACTAAAATAGCTTAAATCATGACAGGCTGGCTACTAAGGGCAGAGCACGAGGGGGGGGGGAGGAGGGTAGGGTCTTGATCAGAAAAGATATCTTCAAAATTCTTCTCTTTCTAAACCAGATCCTCAACAGCCTGTAAAGAATTTAAATGAATCATCAGGTAATTGACTTTTATACAAATAGATAAAATCATGACATTTTGGGCTGTTAGGCGCAGAACAAGAATGGGAGGGGGTAGTACTCAGGTATTATTTAGAAATCTTTGATATTTTTTCTTCATCTTAAAGCTGCTCTTTCACAGATCTTCATAGAAAAATACAAAACTTGTTCTTAGATTTGGAAACATGTGTATGTTTGGACGATTAAGAATTGCCAATGGGCATTAGCTCTCAAACAACATATTTCAATACTTTTGAAACTTATTTTTTCGAAGTGGCAAGATCAGTTAGGCATCCAGTCTATTTATCTCTAGTCTATAAATTGCAAAATTGTTTTATTCTGTGAATTATCTTTCATTTGTGTTTTTATTGATATGAAGTTTTCAGCTGATTTGATTGAATAAGACAAACATGCGGTATATACATGCGTTTATAGTAAGCTCGAAATTGTAGGATAAATTTTTAGTTGCTTTATTTTTCAGAATGAATTTCGCTAAATTCAGAGATATCAGTCTTTCTTTCAATGCATAACCAGATTGAATCTTCTTATTTCAAAAGTTTCAACATGATGAGGTCGTTACTTCTGATTGATTTTACGAAAATTTTCAAAAATCTCATTTTCCCAATATGTGAAAGAGCAGCTTTAACCAGAACTCCAACAGCCTTTATATTTGGTATAGATCAGGAGATGGTAGACCTTTAAGAAAAAAATGATTGAGTAATCAGGTGTTGAGCAACCAGGGGCAGAGCATACGGAGGAGTGGATAGGACAAATTGGCTATTTATAAAACAAAAATCTTTAAAATCTCCCCCTTTTGAATCAGATGGCCAACAGCCTTTATATTTGGTTTAATCATCAGTTCATAGAACTTTAGAAAATAAATGAAATCATAGATGTTGGGCTACCAGGGGCAGAACACAAAAAGGAGGGTGAAGATATCGGGGCTATGTAAAAGTCGTAAAATTTCTTTGTCCAAACAAGATGGCTTGCAGCTTTTATACTTGTCATGAATCATCATTTCATATATACGTTGATATATACATCAAGCAATTAATGTTGATATTATTGAGACCATTCTCAGCAATGTACTGCATAGCTTCATTGTTTTATTTACAATGTCTGATACCTGCGTCAGGGAAGATCTTCTTTGGCTCAGTGGTTAGCGCATTCGACTTGTAAAGCAATAATTAATATTACTTGTCCTTGTGGGTTTTCGTCTGTAATTTTCAGCTATGCTTAAGTTGTGGACCGTTTGTTTGTAAGAGTTGGTTTGCCAAATGCAGAGCACCGGGACAGTGGGTATATCTCGGATCAATACAACAATTGAATATTCGGCAAAACAGTGAAACAATATTGCCAATTTAACCGCAGTAGGTAGAAGTTTCAGTTGACAAAGCTGAAATGATTGAATACATGAAAATCTCTTTTTCTGTGGTTGCTTAGACAGATCTAAGTCATAGAGCTATTTTTTCATGTGAGCGACCCATAGCCAACGCCCCATTTGTTTAATTGGTTTTGTCAATTTTACTCATATGTTGTTCAGTTAATTTCATTATTTTGTTGGAAATAGAAATTACACGATATATATAAGTTATTACAATAGATCTGGAAATTTTTGGTGAAAACCGTCTCTCACGAGAACTATCACGAGGGACAAATATAATGGCTCAAACAATAGCTAATGTGCAAACGGCTCTTTATTTATAAAAAATTACTAGTCCCCGACCATTCTCTGCAATGACTGCATAACTGAGGCTTCTTTGTACGTCTATCTACGCATCTATCACTAGAAAATCGGAAGAAAATGCTTGTGAAATTCGGAAGCAAAGTAATACTGTTATGATCAGCATCAAAGTTATTAATTCAACTATAATCAATGAAGTTTTCCCCAATCTCTTTTTATGTTTCCTGAAATTTGGAACAATTCAATAGTAAAATAGTATTTGAGAATATATGAGTATAGTCGAATATTCTCAATCAAGAACTTCCTATATTGAGCTCTCTTGGTTGACCATGTTATGGTTCGTAATCAACCTATTTCCAGCGTACATTGTCGTCTTAATTGCAGTCCTTAACTAGTTTGTCAATCGTGATGATACTTGAGGAGTGTGATCCATTGGAACTAATGCTTCCAAACTTCTTCACCTTTTTAATCATCACTAAACACTGAAGGACAGGTAAGTAAAACTAGGAAATACAATTAAATGAGACCATTATAAAAAGTCCTTGCTTTCTGGTTTCAGAGACCAAGCTTTTAAGATGTCCTTTTCTGTGTCTATGTAAAATAGGGTCTGTTCATTCAGAGCCGAAATACGACCCCATTAGCATGACATGAAAACGTTGGTAGAAGTCCACTATATAATATTACAAACATAATATGGAAGATGTCTGCCTTTTGGTTTCAGAGAAGAAGATTTTTGAAGTTTTTCTGCTCTTTGAATCTATCTAAAAAGGATGCACCTGGGTAGAGCCAAAACATGATCCTGTGGTCTTTAAATGAACAAATTTAGTAGAGGTCTACTAGATGATGTTACTTACAAAATATGAAAGCTGCCTGCTTTCTGGTTTCAGAGAAGAAGATTTTTACAGATTTTCCTTCTTTGATTCTATGTAAAAAGGGATGCACCCGGGTTGTACCAAAATATGACCCCAATGTTTTGATATGAACAAACTTGGTAGAGATCCACTAGATGATGCTAGATACTAAATAGATGTCTGTCTTCAGGTTTTAGAGAAGATGATTTTTAAAGATTTTCGCTCTTTGATTCAATGTAAAAAGGTGCGTGCCCGGGTGGAGCCAAAATGATTCCAGGGTCTTGATATGATCCAACTAAGTAGAGGCCCACTACATATCAAATATGAAAACTGGCTGCCTTCTGGTTTCAGAGAAGAAGATTTTTGAAGATTTTCACCCTTCTTTTAAGGGTTAAGGGAGAGTTAAAAGTGGATTTCATTTATTTGAACAACTTTGGTAGACCTTGAACCAAGGAACATCCTTGCCAAGTTTCATCAAGATTTGCCCACTGATTAAGGAGGAAAAGATGTTTTAAGAAATTATGGACGACGGGCGATGCACGACTGACGACGGACATTGGACGATCAAATAGCTCTCCTTGAGCACTTTGTGCTTAGTTGAGCTAAACATGAAAACATGTTTTCAGTTATAACATGCTCATGAAACTTCAATATGGACCTTTTATTGTTATCGTCCTTCCGCTACTCACCTGGCCACATCGTGCTCAAGGAGAGATTTTGAGATCATTGAATGTCCGTAATTTGTCGTGCGTCGTCAATGAATACCACAATCAATGCCTGAAGTTTTCCTCAAAGTCCATTTCCCCCCTGATATACAATTAAATGATATAATTTCAAATAGAGCTCATCCTTGTGACAATCACAAACATTCTGATCGAGTTTCATGAAGATTAGGCATTGTTTGTGGCTTCATGTTTTAGGATTTTATAGCACTAGTAACGACATTCCCACCACATTTTTTAATGCAGTTGATATTGACTTTACTTTATGCCAACACTTGGTCGGGCAGTTTTCAACGAAAGGGTTTAATACACAAGATGTTATATTTTTGGAACAATTTAAAATTTATGCTGGATATCTGTGTGCTGTAAAGGTGTGGCTGACTGACTACTGTTAAACCTCCTGATAGGATACAGTTACAAGTCCCGCTGTTTCACGCGTTATTACGTTCAGATAACATCGTGAAATTGACATTCATCTCAATCAAAACCATTCTAAAGCGCTAACTCTGCGCTCCTATCACTGATTCCAAACACTAGGTCGAGCCATTTCGAAACGCTCCAAAATCACTAAAAAGATAACATCTACATCAAAATAGATATACTGCTAGAAAATATGGCGATTTGACTAAAATTATTATAAATAATGAGCGTTTAGTTGGTTCTTGAAGAAATATTTATCTGTTTATAGAAATTGCATGCATATGTTATTAAAGGGAGGTAATGAATATCACTAATTTTGATCATCCGGAACAAAACTAGCTATATTGTTTACCTCCCTTTAATTTCACTCCAAACTCGCGCCGTACGCCCATTTAAATTCATTCCAAATCATTCGCAAATCAATCCTCTTGTCAATTTCACGATGTTTTTAACTGAACCAAGATTTTGTTAATGCAGTAATCCCAACCTCACAAACGTCAGGCATTTTTTCAAGAAAGTCCCTGAAGTTTTTCAAATGGTTCAAATTGATAAAGAAAGGTAATGTCAGGTTTAGCTAAACTAGCTCTGCTTTCAGGATAGCAAAACCTTACACACTTTTTTTTTAAAATTATACCTCACTTTGCACGCTAGTGCAC
This sequence comes from Fragum whitleyi, assembly GCA_948146395.1. Classification (NCBI taxonomy): domain Eukaryota; kingdom Metazoa; phylum Mollusca; class Bivalvia; order Cardiida; family Cardiidae; genus Fragum; species Fragum whitleyi. The sequence goes on along the minus strand of OX411543.1, from coordinate 9,302,017 downwards.
ATGCAAGAACAGAACTACCAATTATTTTCAAGTCAATCGGACTAAAAGTGACATTTTTCCAGGACAAAGAAGTTGACTCCACCCATTATACAGTTAACAAAATCGTGAAATGGACAAAGTGAACGATATTGGAGTGAAATTTCAAGAGTGTAAGGAGTGAGTTTTGAGGGAAATTAAAGGGAGGCAAACCAATGTCGCTAATTTTGTTCATCCTGAACAAATCTATCGATATTGATTACATCCCTTTAATAAAATATGCATACCAAATTTATACATAGCTCCCAATTTCACCAAGAACCTATCGGACGAGCACATTTTCATGATTTTAGTGAAATTTCGATATTTTAAAGCTATATTTATATTGAATGTAGATGTTGATCTTATTTTTTTTATTTATTTATTTTTGAGTGTTTTGGAGCCTTTTTTAAATGGCTCGACAGGGTGTTTGGAATGAATGAATGGAGCGCTAGGTGAGCGATTTAGAAGAGGTTTTGATTGAGATCAAAGTAAATTTCAAGATGTTACTAACTGTAAGCCAGACGTCGTAAGCCACGGGTGATCACATCATACCTCCCGTCTTCCGACGGGCGTATAAAGTGGCGACAACACTTAATCAAAGTGCTGTCAGCACTGTAAATCGGACATCATTGAGAGGCTAGGATAGTGCAATAGTTTACCAATCAAAAGGGCTCAAATTTGGACAATAAAAGTTTGTAAAATATTTGCCCAATTTGTGAGTTTTTTGTCTTAACACTCCATCTTTTCGAGGACATCGCCAGCTCATCCAACCTCGTGGGTCCGATTTTGAAAGTTTGCTGATTCGATAGCCCTCTGCTAGTCTTTCTTAGCAGATTTTTTACGTTGTTATAATGAGCACGCGCCAAGCTAAAAGCTTGTCTGTTAATATTATTCCTCTCTCTTTATAGAGTTTAAAAGCCTGTTTAGCAACAAAACATTTTTCATTAAACTATTTACAATTTTGATTACCAACATAATTGTATTTCAAGAATTGGGTTTTCCCAAATACTATAAATGCCTTTTCCCTCAAGAAACACGTGGAATCGCCAACAATGCTATTTATATCTTTGGTTTCTGACCAATCGATTAAATCTGGCAGCACTCTATGGTTATTCATGAGTTGTTCTAAAAATAGATCGCTCTTACTGCTATCCTTTATCAGTTTATCGTATGTTTTTGTCGGTTTATTTGTTGTTGAATAATTTTTCTTCATACTCAAATTTGAATTAATTGAAAATAGGATTGGAGCGTGATCAGAGTGCTCATTGAAATCAAATATTTCAAAATTACAAAATTATTTCTATTTGTTAACACATAGTCAACAGTACTCATTCCACCATGCGAACAAAAAGTAAACTTCCCACGCTCCCTGTCCGAGTGCAAACGACCATTGACCAATGACAAACAGAAGTTAATTGACACATTTCGAGCAGACGATGTCCATTTGCATCTACCACGTGGTCTGAATTTACGCGTGGGTTTTGACCGAGTGATAATCATAACAGAATTTGATTGGTTGTCAGCCCTACAACTGGTAAATGACCGTTCGAGAAAAAAAAATGGGCAGTAATATTGTAAGTGCTACAAATTTATTATACAGTTAACCTTTTGTACGTTTCAACTCCTTTACTCAACCGAAAATCTTATTATAAACACTGAAAATACTAACTGGTAATTACTAAAAGCGAAAAATACATCAAATTTTGTATTAGCCTCTTCTCTATTTGTCGAAAAGTAAATAAGATAAAAACAAAATTTGTAGATTGTGACTGAAAAGGCTGTTTCTTCGGTGTTTGAAAACACATAATTTGATTTGAACACATTGCTCAGAAGAGGTAAAAATGTAGTGGGTCAAACAGACTGGATTTCTGGATAACGGTATATATAAACGGACTGCTTCACAGTCCGATTTAAAAATGAACTATTTGTCAGTTCTATTAGCTTAGTTGTTAGAGCACTGGACTTCAAAACTATTGAAGTTCGACCGCGTGGGTTCGATTCCCGTGCTGGCACACTAACAAACTAATTGTCTTTCGGATGAGACATTAAACCGATTTAACGTGAGACGGTGCTTTACACTGAGTACGCTAAAGAACAGTGGCGGATCTCAGCAGTAGTTTCGTCATGTATCCTTGCACTATCCCCCGTAACAGCTACAGCTTTCCATCTTCTGGGGGCATCGCTTAAATGGTCATGTGCTTCGGTAGCGGCGATAAATAAACGGAATTACACACACATACTGAACCATTTTCTGTACCTAGTCTGTGGGGTTAAATATAGGGCAGAATAACTATTTGCTGTCAACAGTATGTTGGACATGACCGGAGACATTACGCCCCTGGTGTTATTCAGGAAATAGATGTCTGGACATAATGCCATTTACTTACATTCAATTTTCGGCTAATAGCGGAAATAGACACAACCGACAGCGCATTTTTCTCCATTAAAGATGTTTTATTTATTTAACTATTTCTCTTTAATTCAACAATTCCGATGAAAACGATTCGATTAGCTCTTTGTATATATTATCAATGAAATAAAAAATCTTTTCCCTTTTGGGACATCTTTAAAATAATGTCACAATTCGTGATGAAAAACTAAACAGCATTTTTGAAGAATGCTTGCAATAATTGGTTGAGTGGGATACCGCAGAGAACAATAGAATACCTTTCTACCTTTTTACCTTATATTTCTGTCCTTTACCTTTGGGACCTGACAGCTCTCTCAGATGTAAATTGGTTTAACGACCAAATCATTGAATAAACGCCCCGTAAATTGTCTGGAAAAGGAAATCTAATCTTTTTAGGAACAAATCGCTTGCAGCCTGTCTTTAGACCTTTACACATAATACAGATTGCAGCGACATGTATTGAGATTAGTACTGGCGTAAAATCGAAATTCATCTCGATCAAAATCATTCTAAATCGCTCGCTCAGCGCTCATTCCGATACAATCAATCCAATCACTCAAAAACTCTCCGATATTATTCAAAACCACTTCGAAATCGTTCTTAACGATCGATTGGTAGATTGTGGATTTCAAAGCCTCTGATTAGCTCAAAAGGAGACACAGCTAAGACGTGTGTTGATTCTTTTAAAGGGAGGTTTGACGAAAGTAACGATATTGAGATTTCAAGAGGTGATTATTCGAATGTGAAAATTAGGAAAATTAAAACATTCACTGTGACGTCGTGGCCGCGAAATCTTGCGGAACGATATACTGGATCATTTCCGCTTGATCATAATAAACATACATTTTAGTGCATTCTATATTGTTTAAACGTTATGAAAACACGGCCATAAAGTCGAGACGTACAATGACAATGATAACTCGGACAAGTAAACTTGCTCTTCATCAATATTGCACATCAATGTATTAAATAACAAATTATACCGGTAGAATTAAAAAAAATACGATTTGTTTAAGATAGTAGAAAATTAATCATTCCGCAACACTTCGGAACTACTAGTGATCTTTGGCACTCTCAAAGGTTTCCTAATGTAATCATTAGGAAACCTCGGTTAACACTGTTGAAGATCGCTATTCCTAAACAGTGCGGAAATATTACACGTCGACTATCTTAAATCAAAAGTCTTAGGACTCATTGATTATATCTAGTATAACTTTGTCTTTTTTATACTCACGGGCGGGTGGGTGATACACTTCTTTGTCCGGGAATAACTCTATTAATTTGCGTCCGATTTACGTCTTGGCAGTTACGCTCCTCTTTTGACTTCGGAGTGTATTACACAAGAAACGTAACTCTACCTAGCTTATTTTTTGAGTTAGTTCATTTTGTTGTTTTATGACATTCAGCTGTATAACAGGTGTATCTTGTGACAAGTTGCCACCTTATTTATACATGTGAAACTTTCCGATGACGGCTAAATTCAATATATTCATATCATCGTACGCGTATTTGTAATCTTTATTTGAAATCAGCATTACCAATCAACACTACATAACAACTACCCCCATATAGAAGTACAAATATAGTTATACAGGAAATTAAGTCGTGAAAATAATGGAAATCGCTTTGAAATACATTCTAGATCACCCAAAACCCTCCAAAAGTACATTCAGAACTCTCAAAACAATCTATCAAGTCTTTGTATTATGAAATTCTGAAAACGACAGCTTGGCCCTTAAAGAGAAAACAAAAAAGTAAATATAGAACATTTTAATATTTCATCAAAATTTGATTAACCAAATCTTTCAATTTTATATATTTGAACGTTGTCTTAGTACATATATCTACTTTTGATATTTTCAAAGACGGCCATCATGCGCACTCATTCAATACCTTTACGAAATTATTACAAATCCAGGCCTCCTAGTGAAACCTTTAAAACCTTTAAAAACCTTTAATTTCAGACCAACCCTTAAAAACCTTTACATTTCCCCAGAAAACCTTTAAAACGCCAAAATAGCCTGTAATTCTCACTCAAAACCTTTATATTTGCTCTGAATGGTTGCTGTGCTAGCTGAAAGCTAGTAATGGCTTTTGTTCTGCATTTTCCATTCTTTTATGTGTAGTTAAGAAATGCTGCTTTTGTTTCTTCCATCTTGAGTTTTTCAGAATGCAGTATATAACATAAAAAATGACTTTGGTATGACTATGGGTTCAATAAAGAAATAAGAACCTCGACAAAAATAGCCTTTATTTACTCTCCATTTTCTTCATATTTTACATTAAAAGGCCTTTATTTTCATACATTGGAGCCTTTATAAAAAGCTTTATTTTCGTTTAGGCCTGCTAGGAGGCCTGCAAATCTTTCTTGCGTGTAAACTGAACCACATTTATAACGATCGCAGATCGTAGCAAGACACGCTCGAAGATCGTTTCGCGGCAGTACCGTTTAATAGACGGTTTATCAAATTGGTGCTTTAGACTAACCCTATCATCTTTACTATGCGAAAGAAAGTGTGATTTTTTCGGCAAGGGCACCGTAGCCAAATAATTGATTGGCTAAAAATGATTTTTTTTAAAATGATAATGCCATAATAAAAATTTTATAGGAAATTTAGATACACATATACCTTACTTTTTTCTTCTCCGAAGGGATGTAAAGCTTTGAATTATTTCATAAGATTTAAATCGTCAATATTCACCTCGAAATGTCAACAACATCCCACTTCCTGTTATCCTCGACTTGAGTAAATATTATCGAAGTCTGCCAGGGGTTTCCTTAGTTTAAATGTAACGGGGATAATTTTTGATTTACTCATTTTGAAATTTTGTTTAGTAACACCATCCGCAAGCTTAATACCCTATATTGTAGGCTAGCCACCCAATCTATCAGTGATATTGGTTGCCAAGGAAGTTGTCAGATTGGGTGGTGTATTCTTTTCTATTCAAACAATTTCTAAGTCTCATCTATTCTATCCACCAATGCAACCAATCGTTTGTTTATTGATATATCAATTCAGCTTGCCTCCAAAAATTATGAATTTAAGGTAGTGGACGTGTAATAGTTCAACAACCTTTTTTAACTCCTTAACTTACACAATGTTGACCGAGGTTTCCCAATGAAAATCATTATTAGACCTCCGTCATCACTGTTAGAGTTCATTACTACCTAAACGTTTTGGAACTATTACAGGTCCACTACCTTAAAGCCATGTCATGTTTTATGTAAATTTTGCAGGTGACCGGTCATCTCGGCCCCTTTTTGTCTCGCCAAATGGCAACTCTTCACAACTCAAACTTCAGCATGGTCTACTCAGTTCCAATATATTGTATACAGATACTTGTTGGAGACCAGTTCTCGCCAACCGAAAATGTTCACAGTAAAGATAGTATTAATTTCCAATTCATTTCCAAAAAAGTATTTTATTGAATAGAAGAAGAAGTTGTTGATAACATGAATTGAAATTTAGAAGGGTTTCCTTCCTGTCTTTCCAGTGAACTAGAACTGTTGGCGAGAACTGGTATCCGACGAGAATTGGTTAAACCAGTATAATGATGAATATGTTTGTATATATAATTTGTTTCTTTAAAGGGGAAGTTATTTTTGATTCCTTTTGTTGTAGCCTAAGTGTGCTGTGGTTACCTAGAGTTTGTTTGAGAACAATCATCAACCTGGAACAACATTGTACAACCTTGTTACTTGCCATAGAACACATGAACCACATGCTGTTTGTGTGTGTGTGTGTATTACAAAATAGTGTATAAAAGTGTTTAGAAAGCAAAAAATGGAATTAAAAACATAAGTATGCATTGTTTTATTTGTGCATTTTTAAGTATAGTACCTTAAGTAAGGGATAAAATTATGTGTACATAACCTAGTTCCGACATATTGCTTTAGCAATCTTTGGTTTCTGAAGTTGACCGATCGTTCTCCTTCTTTCGATATACTTTCACTAATAATAAACTATTTATGTGGGAAAGTTTATATTGTGGGTACGCAATAGATACATTTGACCATCCCTAAAAGCACTAGCCAGATAGCAGCATATGTATTGCTGACCTTAAACCACTCAAAATAAAAATAAACAGTTCTATTTTTAGAAACAGGGAAACTCATAAGGGTTTTCCACTGAAAAATGTGCATAACATGACATTTGGTCCATTCTTCATTAAAAAGCTTAGAACTTATGTTTTATTGTATTTAGACAGGGTTGGGGAGGAATATGTATATTAATTGAAGATGAAGCAATTTCAGCTTAAAGGAGTTGAGATATTTATCCTCAGAATAATATAAATAAAATAGGAAAAGAACAAAATTTACAAGGGATAATCCTGGATTCAAACCCATCTTCATCGTTATTACAGTGCTTTTAAACATGCGTCATATTGGATGCACGGGAAAATCACGTGAATAAAAGAACACAGTCAATTGGAAACAGAACAAAACAGAGCTTTATTATAGGTTTTTCCATTCTAGTCTGCACAAAGCCAGAAGTGGATGATCTTCACCCGACACTTGCAATTCTCTGCATGATCTGGATTTTTGATGCATGTTAAATGTTATGCAGTCCAGCAGTCCATCCACCTGTGTAAATTTTATTGCATGTTCTTTTTCAGGGAAAAAACCCATCGTTTGAAAAGGAAAAAAATTAGGAAATATGAGGATAAAATTGGATTTTAAAGATATTTAATATTGCAGGAGAGCCAATATTTTTACATGTACGGATTAGTTAAGAGAGGAACAAGCAGTCATATACAGAACAGAAAAGAAAAATTATTTCAGGTAGACCCCTCCCAAGCTGCAGAGGCCATGGATTGGATGTTAGCAACCAGGAACCGGATCAGCCTGCACAGCCTGGGGATAGCGGTCAATTTGTGGCGCTTTAAGATGTCCATCTTGATTGTGTCCCTTCGGAGTATATTGTTCAATTTCAACAATACAATTTTGGAAAATAAGAAGTTAACCATGGATTGGAAATTTCAGAGGAAAAAATGGATGATATTTTATCAGTCATCTGACAGTTTATGTGTTATCTTGCCAATGCTGCGAATAAAGACTTTTGATGAGATTTTTGTGGGAAAAGGATATTTTGTTGTGGAAAAGGGAACAATATTCCTTGAAAACTTATTTTAGTTTATCACATGCAACCCTGTGAACACAACAATGCAGCAGAATATGCTCTGCCGAGTACCGAACTGCACAGACTGCACATTCTAGAGATTCCTGTTTAGCTCATCTCAGCATTACATGCTCAAGGGACTGTTTTTTAAGGACTACCCTGAGTCCGCTGTGCATCATTTGTCGTCCTTCATCAACAATCATGGAAACTTCTTCTCCTGAACCACAGGGCCGATTTCAATAAATCTTTGCCTAAATGTTCCTTCGGTGACCCTCAGAATGCTCCTTTGCTAACTTGCTTCAAAAAATGATTGCGAAACGTTGATTGTTCCATAATTATGATCATGGCATGGCTTTATTTGAGCCTGAAAACTTTAAACAACATCTTCTTCTGAACCCTTAAGCTGATTTCAATGAAACTTTACCAGAATGTTCCTTGGGTGACCTTCTTCAAAATATTTTCACTAAATTTTGATTGGCCCATTAATAAGGGAATGGCAGGTCAGGGTGTATTTTGACTTTTACTAGCAGTGACAAGTTACTCAAACATTTGTCCAGTGGTTTCAATATTCAAAGCATCGCCAGGTTTGTTTTAATTGAAAAATGCGACTTTGGTTCTTTAAAATAAATTCTTACTTGAAACTTAGTGTTGATAAGCCTAGGTTAGCAATTCATAAAATAGTTAAAAAATATATTAAAAAGAATTACTGGTACAACAGTATATTTGAATTTGAAATAAAAGCTTCAGGAGGAAGGTGAAATTACTTCTGCAAATTGAAGAAAGAACACAATTTGAAATTCTATTCATTTATCTTAAAGAGTAGTTAACACTTGGAATACATTTAAAAACAACAACAACAATGATTGTAGTCTACGATCGTTTTGAGGCTTTGCCTTTTTCATATTAAACTGGTAAGAAGTTTGAAATATGCGGTGAAGGATTTTGAACCTGAATATCTCAAATGCTAATCAGTTTTGCAAAAGTAATGTGTACCAGAATTCTACGTATTATTATTCCATAACTATAATAATTGTTATAATAATTGTTACTATTACTTTGACAATTGTAACGCGGTGCTATACTAGCAAACATAGATATTACATGGGCAGTTGTTAAAGGCCCAGGTTAAACTCTAGACTTGATGATTGCGTTGAAAAGATTCTAAAAAATATATCTTTACAATCTAATTACACCAAGTGTTAGATCGCTAAGGATCATGCTCGACATTCATCAGTCAAAATGAACGAATCAACGATAAAAGGTGTAATTGTAGGAGAAGAGAATCTCATTACTGGTCACAGGTGGGCGTTTGTTCGCTTACATAAGGACACGTTGAGTAATAAGTCCTGATTCCTCAATTTACCCTCGGAGATCCCTTTGTCGAATGGTTTACTGTTTTATTTTTGTGTCTGTAATCATAGTGTACTGTAAAAGGTAGTGCTGATTAAAAAATGGAAATCGACAGTCGTGTTTTCTTCTAGATTGCTAGCGGAAGATAATGACTGTGTGTAATCGAATAATTTATGCAATTCTTAAATGTTACAGTTAAAAACATCGTGAAATTGACATTCATCAGAATCAAAAGCGTTCTAAATCGCTCACTAATCTCCCTATTCATTTCAAACACTAACTGAAACCATTCGGAAAAAAAACATGAGACGAATAACTACATTCAAATTAAATGTAGCCCCCAAAAAATCGCGATTATACTGATTTAATTGAAATTGTGAGCGTCTCATTGGCCCTGAAACACATATAAGCTATTGAAAGAACGTATATGCATATCTTTTTTTGGGGAGGTAATGAATATCACTAATTTTGTTCATCCTGAACAAAATATGAGATATTGGATTTCCTCCGATTAAATTCTCTCAAAACTCGCTCCACACACTCAATCAATTTCATTCCTAAATTATTAAAACATCATTCACCTTTTCAATTTCACGATGTTGTTAACTGTAAACCTAGGCATCAAACCTGCCTTGCGATGTGTGTTTCGATTTGTTGTAATAATCAGGTGTATACTATGCTCCCTTTGCTATGGTAAAATGATACACGGAAGCAAATAAACCGATGACGGATTCTGCCAAATTATCAGTAAAGCATGAACGACAAAATGCCGAATGCGTTGCATCAATATGAGATGTTTTGCAATCGTTAACAGGTCTTCCAAATTGCCAGATGTTTTCCGCATCGCTCAGACTTCCTTCCTCAAAATCTTAAACTTGTCTTCATTCAAGATTATTAAAACGGAAAGCGATTTTTTTTTTCAATTTGAATCGTCTTTTGACATGGATGTCAATGAAATGAATAATTAACCTTACACAAATTTAATCAATTACATGTACTTTAATATTATTAATACGCTAACTCAGAAATTAGGCATACTTTTTTTCCGATTTCTAATTTTATTTTCAAAGCATTTTAAATCGGTCATTTCATACATAATTAGGAATAACGAATACAGTTAACAACATCGTGAAATTAACAAAATGAATAATTTTGGAATTTTCTCCGAATGAAATGGGATGAAAGGTCACCGACAAATTTACAAGCTCACACAATGCAAGAATCCAGTACGATAAACTTTCAAACTTTATAAGCAAAATTAAATAGTTCTAAATTTAAAGAATGGATAAATGTATCAAATATTTCCCTTATGTCACTATTCCAAATAATAATTCGGCTACTTTCATTACATGACGACAAAGTAATTATTTACAAAAGTCGTGCTTGTTCTACGCGGTTCTAAACCATGTGTCTACACAGTTTCCAAAAATGTATCTTCACTGGTTCAAAATCAGTTCAAAACATCGTATCTCCACTGTACCAATGAAAAAACGGCATGCTATTGCACTGGACCGGTGTCCATTTACAAAAACAAAAAATATCACTTTCCACAATGCTTTTTTCAGGGCTGTCAAAATCGGGATAGTTTGTGGGGGTTTGGGCTTACGATAGGTCGTAGGACATTGGTGATTTTATTTGTAATGAATCCAATATTGTGGAATGCGATCACCGCTTCAATTTCGGTTTTTGCTAATTACCCAACTTTATCGATTGAATGCAAGTTGTGTAGTAGGCATCACGAGAAATAAATGGGAAAATAAGAAAATCGGACATTTCATGTTGGTCGCAATGTCTATTATTTAACACCATCAGTTAAATTAACTTGTATTTTTGCGATTGAAAATGTACTTACTTTTGCTCATTGTTTACGTCCGCCATCTTGCATGCTTCTACACTGGGCATTTTTTTACTATAATGTACCAGGTATAAGACTCTGCTTATGCCAACACTTGGTTGGGTAGTTTTCACCGAAAGGATATAGTACACAAGACGATATTTTTTCAATTTCAATTTCAATTTAAAATTTATGGCGGAAATCTGTGTGCTGTAAAGGTATGGCTGACTACTGTTAAACCTCCTGATAGGATACAGTTACAAGTCCCGCTATGTTTCACTCGTTATTACGTTCAGATAACATCGTGAAATTGACATTCATCTCGATCAAAACCATTCTAAAGCGTTAACTCTGCGCTCCTTTCATTTATTCCAAACACTAGGTCAAACCTTTCAAAAACGCCCAAAAATCACTAAAAAGGAAATATCTACAACATCATTCAAAATAGATATACAGCTAGAAAAAATGGCGATTTGACTAAAATTATTAAAATTTATGAGCGTCTTGTTGGTTCTTGAAGAAATATGAATCTCTTTATAGAAATTGTATGCATATTTAATTGAAGGGTGGGGGAGGGGGGTTAATAAATATCGCTAATTTTGTTCACCCGGAACGAAACTAGCTTTATTGTTTACCTCCCTTTAATTTCACTCAAAACTCGCACCTACCGCCTATTTAAATTCATTCCAAAATCATTCCCAAATAAATCATCTTGTCAAATTCACGATGTTTTTAACTGTACCAAGGTTTTGTTAATACAGTAATCCCAGCCTTACAAACGTCGGACATTTTTTTCAAGGAAGTCCCGGGAGTTTTCCAAAGGGTTCAAATTGATTAAAAAAAGCATCTTGTCGAACCAAGGGTTACGAACGTTTTACTTATCTTACCCCTTGACTCGTGAAGATGATAAAAAAGGTAATGTCAGCTAAATGTTTTGCTAAACTAACTCTGCTTTCAGGATATCAAAACCTTACACACTTTTTTTTGCAAATTATACCTCGCCTTTGCACGCAAGTGCACATGTACGAACAGAACAACCATTTTTTTCAAGTCAATCGGACTGAGAGTGAAAACATTTTTCCAGGATAAAGAAGTTGACGCTTCCCAATCTTCAGTTAACAAAATCGTGAAATGGACAAAGTAAATGATTTTGGAGTGAAATTAAATTAGTGTATGGAGTGAGTTTTGAGTGAAATTAAAGGGAGGTAATCCGATGTCGCTAATTTTGTTCAGGTTGAACAAAATTATCGATATTGGTTACATCCCTTTAATATATGCATACACAATCTATAAATAGCTCCAAATTTCTTTCAGAACCTATCGGACAAGCACTATCTCCATAATTCAAGTGAAATTTTGATTTTTTATAGCTATATTTATATTGAATGTAGATGTTGATCTTATCTTCCTTTTATGAGTGTTTGGAGCCTTTTTAGAATAGTTTGACGGAGTTCGACCGCGTGGGTTCGATTCCCGTGCTGGCACATACACAAACTAATTGTCTTTCGGATGAGACGTTACACCGAGGTCCCATTAGACGGTGCACCGAGCACGTTAAAGAACCATGGCGGATCTCAGCAGTAGTTTCGTCATGTATCCTTGCACTATCTCCCGCTAACAGCTTACTACCTTCTGGGGCGTCGCTCATATGGGCATTTGCTACGGTAGCGACGATAAATAAAGGGAAATACACACACATAACGAACTATTTTCTGTACCTAGTCTATGGGGTAAATATAGATCAGGATAATTAATTGCTGTCAACAGTATGTTGGACATGACCGGAGACATTACGCCCTTGGTGTTATTCAGGAAATAGATGTCTGGACATAATGCCATTTACTTACATTCAATTTTCGGCTAATAGCGGAAATAGACACAACCGACAGAGCATTTTTCTCCATTAAAGATGTTTTATTTATTTACCTATTTTTCTTTGATTCAACAATTTTGTTGACAAACGATTCAATTAGCTCTTTAGATATATTTATCAATAAAATTATCAATCTTACTTTTTCGGGACATCCATTTTAAAATAATGACATAATTAGCGATGAAAAACTTAACAGATTTTTTTTTAAAAATCTTGCAATAATTGGTTTCATCTTTTAGTTATCCTTGCAGGACAGAATTGCTATATTTGTAACTTTTTTAAATGACTTGACCTGCGTTCAGGATGCAATGATGTTTGCGAACGTTTGGAAACTGTATCCTTTTTTGTACGTGAAAGAAAGCAGGGTAATATATATCAAACGTATCGCGAACGTTCATTCTGAACAAAGGGCAGATAAACTTCCTATATTTTTTATTTTAATTCCGCCATGGTTGTTAGAATAGAGATTGTAAATTTTTATATGCTCTCATTCTGTCGATGTTTCTAAAACGCATTATTAAGGATAAATATATGCAGGGAGTATAGATATCATAGCATATACTCATCATTTTTATGTCTAGTTTTTGTTGGAAGATTCTTGGCTTTCCGAATGAAGTTTTTTAAATCCCGAATTAACTATTTTAGAGACACAAGGCTCCGTCTCCATGTCCAGTAGCGTACAATATCAACCTTTACGAGCATGGAAGTCTACAACCGCCGACCCAACTGAATACAATTCGCTACTGATCGGGGTTGAATTCACGAGCAGTAGTGACTTAGTCCAGTGCTCTAACAAATGTGGCAGGTGTCAGGTATTCTATTCTAACATTTAAAGGCTATTGTAATGAAGAGATGGATATAGCATTACAATTCTAATAAATAGGACATTCATAGAAGATTTCTACTTTATGAACAAACTACATGTATGCTCATTTCTTGTTGATTAGAAGACATTTTTAAATGTGATAACGCCGAGAACAATAGAATACCTTTTTACCTTTCTACCTTATATTTCTGTCCTTTACCTTTGGGACCTGACAGCTCTCTCAGATGTAAATTGGTTTAACGACCAAATCATTGAGTAAATGTCATGTAAATTGTCTGGAAAAGGAAATCTAATCTTTTTAGGAACAAATCGCTTGCAGCCTGTCTTTAGACCTTTACACATTATACAGATTGCAGCGACATGTATTGAGATCATTATCGGTGTAAAATCAATATTCACCTCGATCAAAATCATTCTAAATTGCTCGCTCTGCGCTCATTCCGATACAATCAATCCAATCACTCAAAAACACTTCGAAATTGTTTAAAACCGCTTCGAAATCGTTCATAACGATTGATTGGTCGATTGTGGATTTCAAAGCCTCTGATTAGCTCAAAAGGAGACACAGCTAAGACATGCGTTGATTCTTTGAAAGGGTAGTTAACGAAATTTTAAGTGGTGAACATTCCATTTTCGAAATAAGGAAAAATAAAACATTCACTGTGAAGTCGGGGCCGCGAATCTTACGGAACAACATACTGGATCATTTCCGCATAATCATAATAAACATACATTTGAGTGAATTTGATATTGTGTAAATGTCATGAAAAACCGGTTATAAAGTCGAGACGTACTATGACGATGACAACTCGGACAATTAAACTTGCTCTTCATCAATATTGTACATCAATGTTTTAAAAAACAAATTGCACTAGTAGAGTTTTAAAAAATACGATTCGTTTAAGAAAGTAGAAAAGTAATAATTCCACAACACTTCGGAACACGTTATCTTTGGCACTTTTAACCAAGGTTGCCTAATGAAATCATTAGGAAACCTCGGTTAACACTGTTAAAGTTCGCTATTCCTAAACCGTGCGGAAATATTATCGGTCCACTACCTTAAATCAAAAGTCTTTGGACTCATAGACTATATCTCGTATAACCTTGTATTTTTTATACTCCCGGGTGGGTGGGCGGTACACTTCTTTGTCTGGGACATAACTCTGTTAATTTGCGTCCGATTTACTTCTTGGCAGTTAGGCTCCTCTTTTGATTTCGGAGTGCAGTACACAAGAAACGTAACTCTACCAAGCTTAATTTTTGTGTTAGTTCATTTTGTTGTTTTATGACACCCAGCTGTATAACAGATGTATCTTGTGACAAGTTGCCACCTTGTTTATACATGTGAAACTTTACAATGACGGCTAATTTCAATATATTCATATCATTCTACACGTATTTGTCATATTTATCTGATATCAGCATTACCAATCAACACTACATAAAAACTACCCCAATATAAACGTAAAAATCAAGTCATACAGTAAATTAAGTCGTGAAATAATATAAATTACACGGGGGGGGGGATGTCCATAATCGGAGCCACTGGCTCCGCTTTCAAAATCATGTGTGGAACTCCCGCTCCACGTGCGTCTCTGATTATGTAGATATAAACATTTCATTTTTGGACTAAAAAATGGGATAGGTGTCGGAACTTCCTCATTTATATCGGATTTTATTCATTAATCATTAAAAAGTCGAATGCTATTCGACCAGTTATACATTTTGCCACGTTAACGTACTCAAGAACTGTAAAAACGCTCGTTGGTTTTTGTTAAAAATGATTTCTTCTCATAGCAATCTTTAGCCAGGAATATCAAAAGACGCGGTTTTACCTCCAAAATGCAATATTCTTGACAAGATTAATAACGTATACTTTTCTTTTTTGAAAAGAGATAAAAATTTCTACGGAACCTGCAAATAGTTTGCCATGATTATCATAATTCGCACGTTTAGCGTTCCTGTTATAACAACGTCACTACTGTCGCTCCTTCAACGTCGATAATTCCACGAAATTTAATCAGGTAATATAGCGAGTGGTATCAAACAAATTGTCACGAAGTTCGCGCTCGGATTCAAAGTTTTAAGAAATCCGATTTATATATCTTACAAAAAAGTACGAAATGATCCTTAAAACGTCCGTTTTTTATGTCTTTCGTACCATTTAATTCGGAATTTTCCGAAAGTTTTAAGCATATGTTTAAATTCCGATTATTGCATAAAATGTACGTTTTCGGGTCATCATTGGCATACGTTTACCGACAAAACCAGGGCGTTAAAGGGAGAAAACGTGTATTAATAAGTAAATTCGCGTGCCGTTAACATCTGGGGATTTTTTTTTACTTAAATATCCTCGGTCTAGGCCTTTACACTGTTGAATTGTGTTTTACGCCGCTTTCAACATTTTTTCAGTTATATCGCGGCGACTGGAGTACCTAAAAATTGATTTCTGGTATTTCTCTCACCAGTACAAGCATCATATCCTTTCCTAGCCTCCAGCTTCTATCTCACATAGGTCTACGATTATCAACCCATTGGTGAGAGACAAATAATCGGAAAGAATGAGTACCGTCGTCGGGAATCGAACCCGGGAGCCTATACACTGTATCAGTTCCTTTGTTCACATTAATATATAGCATAAATAAAAACGTCGATTCTATCCCCGCGTTAATTTTTATGACGTCATTGATTTACCAAGCAACGTCGGTTTAAACAAATGTGACGGCGCCATTCATAAAGCAATTATTTCGACACATTATCGGTTTTGGTGATAGTTTTACAGCTAGTTCCTACGAATGAATTTGCAATTTCTGTTAAAATAGATACTATAGTATTTCTTTTTATGCAATAATAGCGTCAATTCACTTTTTTTAGGCGATAACATTTGCAGAGACCCCCAAAATGCTTTAACGATCTTGTGCTTCGCACTCGGGCGTTAAACCATTTATCGGGTCTCTGCAAATGTTAACGCCCTCAAAAACGTGAATTAACCCTATATGAATGTCAGAATTAACTACTTTATCTTAGGATTTGATATTTGTCAACTTTTCAATCGGACAGTAATTTATCTAAATTCATTGAAATTAAAAATTATTTAAGACAATGAAATAAAGTACTTAGAAATGTCCCGGTCGATTTTGCGGTAAAGGGGTGCGTTTTATAAATGCGGTGTTAAGATTTAAACAGAATTACATATGTATATAAATTTGACATTTAGCATAACGGATACAAGGGCGAAAATACGTATCAAAATAGTTCAAAATATATGTATGTGACCATTATGATTTAATCAATATACGATCCTTTACCTTCATGATGTCCGGGACGTCATTTTATAGAAAATTTTGAAACAGACAAAGAAAATGCTTGTTCTTACATAGAGCAAAATGTGTTGTTTTAATAACTCAAAATTGTCAGGTAATACAAGATATTTTTTAATAAAATATGAAATTAAAACATTTTTCGTAGGTCGTTAAGTAATAGGCTAGAAATCCACACTAAAAAATAATCGCGTTTGAAAACTTCTTCGTTTCGAAAAAAAAATGAACGAAATTGAATAACTATGTAGGATTTTCAAACAAAATGTATAAAGCATTAAAGTAAAAAATTTTAGATAATCAAAATGCAAAAAATATTGTATAGTGCGACATTTTATTGGCGGTATCGTTTGTGTCCATAAACATTGTACACGGAAAGTGTATGATTTTTCTGTGAAACGGTTTATTTCTGTTGAGATGACTTAAAATATTGATGAATGGATTCTATGCGGTTTTTGTACATAAAGTTGAAATAAAAAATAGTTTCTAACATTGTGTTAAAAATTAGTTTATGTGTAAGTAAAAGATATATCTGAATTAGGGTTTTCAGATGTTTCCTATACAAATTAAAACCGTGCGTTTTTGCGACGTCAGGTTGATATTTGAACACTCATCTACGCTCTCTTCATTCCAACTTTATGTACAAAACAATTATTTAAAGAATCCATAATAAAATATATATCAATATTTCTTCTACTAAAGGAAATAAACATCGTAATGTTGGTATTAAAATTGTCCTACTGAGGCGTTTGTTTGTTTGTTTGTTTTTGTTTTTGTTTTTCTTTTGTTTGTTTGTTTTGAACGTCATGTCATTTTATAAGTATTTCTTAAATATTTAACGATCAGGGAACCGTACAATACAGTTTCCCTTCGGTTAGGATTTTGCATTCAGTGGTTTCCGTATCACTGCTCTCGCGAGTATAGCATATTGAATGTGATATAAATCATATTTCTGTAATATGTTAACATTTTTTACTTTTAATAACTTTCTTAATATTGTATATTTTACAAATGACTGACGGAATATAAACTATTTTCGTTGCTTTTCCTCGAATTTTAATTGAAAACCGTCCATTATACGTTATTTACAAAAGGACGTCATTTGTCACAGTCGTGACCGCCAACTTTTGTCTTTACGGCTTAACGTGCGAAGTATAATAGGCAGGCCAAAACCACTGGCAGGATCCGTAGAAATCTTTATCTCTTTTCCAATTCAATACTAAATGATAGCCATATAATTATCTTGTACGTACATGTTCTAAGAAATATTAATGTAGCTGACTGTCTAGTCACCAGAATTTTATAATAAAAGTAAACACGATGAGGTGAGACGTAACATAGACAACGGGCGTCGTGGAATGACGGGAAAAGTCGCACCACGAAACCAGCAGAAACTTCATATCGAAGGAAGTTATGGAAGACGCATAAGACACTCCACAACTTCAGAGCCAGGACACATAATCAGTGCCAATCCACATAATCGGAACCAAATTATTTTCTTTGATTTATCTCATATTGTAGGCAAGTATATTGAGGAAGAGTATTGTGGTTGTTTTGTTAAACTCGTGCATACTGAAAAACAATAGTATACGCTATTAATCTTGTTCAAAATATTGCATTTTGGAGGTAAAACCACGTATTTTGGTCTTCCTGGCTCAAGATTGCTCTGAGAAGAAATCATTTTTAACGAGCGTTTTTACAGTTCTTGAGTACCTTAACGTGGCAAAATGTATAACTGGTCGAATAGCATTCGACTTTTTAATGATTAATGAATAAAATCCGATATTAATGAGGAAGTTCCGACACCTATCCCATTTTTTAGTCCAAAAATGAAATGTTTACATCTACATAATTGGAGACGCACGTGGAGCGGAAGTTCCACACATGATTTTGAAAGCGGAGCCAGTGGCTCCGATTATGGACATCACCCCCATGAATTAGATCACCCAAATCAACAATCTATCGATTCTTTGTTTTGTGAAATTCTGAAAGCGATTGCTTCGCCCACGAAGAGAAAACAAAAAAAAATGTATTTAGGACTTTTTGGATATTTTATCAAATTAGATTAACCGGAACATCGCTCATTCATTCAATTTCATCTACATGGACGGTGTCTTAGCACAGTTAACAACATTGTGAAATTGACCAAGAAACTGATTTTTGAATTATTTTGGAATGAAATATAATAAATGCGATGTGTGAGTTTTAAGTGAAATCAAAGGGAGACGAATAAATATCGCTAATTTTGTAAAAGATGAACAAAATTAACGATATTCATTACCTCCTTTTATGAAAATATTTATGTGACTCGTCACGCGAAAAGGGGCCAACTGGGAACCTTGTTAATAAATATTTGAAAAAGAGATTGGTTCTAGAACAGAAAACTAGTGACGTGCGAAAGGTTTCGACCTTAGTCAGTCTGCGCAGTCCGCACAGTCTGAAAAGGGTCGATATTTTACGCACTTCCCAGATGGTCCCTTTTCGCGTGACGGGTCACGTAAACAAATTTTGTAAATAGCCTTTTTTTCTTCAAAATTCAACCAGACGCTTATAATTTCAATCAGGTTAGTGCATTCGCGCTGTTTTCTATCTGTATCGGTTTTGAATTTAGTAGATGATGATCTTCTCTTTTTCAGTAAATTTGGAGCGTTTTTGAATGGTTTGAGTGAGAGTATGGAGTAAATGAATGGATCGATTTATAATGGTTTTGGTTAAGATGAATGTTAATTTCGCGATGTTATTAACTGCATCTACTTTTGATATTTTAAAAGACGACCATAATCCACACTCATTCAAAACCTTTCCGAAATCATTCCAGAACTTTCACGCGGGTAAATTGAACCACGTTTATAAACTGGTAAGAAATATAAAATATGCGGTCAAGGATTTTGAACTTACATATTGCAAAACGCTAATCAGTTTTGCAAAAAATTTTTGGTTGTGTATCAAAATACTACGTATTGTTATTCCATAACTATAATAATTGTTATAATTATTTTCACCATCTCTTTTACAGTTGTAACGCGTGTAATACTGGCATAGCATAAATATTTCATGGACAGTTGTAAAAGGCTCAGGTTAAGCTCTAAACAGACGATTGCGTTGAAAGATTCTACTAAATGTATCTGTAATATCACACCAAGTGTGAGATAGCTAAGGATCCTGCTCGACATTCATCAGTCAAAATGAACGAATCAACGATAAAAGGTGTAGTTGTAGGAAAAGAGAATCTCATTACTGGTCACAGGTGGGCGTTTGTTCGCTTAAATAAGGACATGTTGAGTAATAGGTCCTGATTCCTAAATTAACCCTAAGAATTCCCTTTGCCGAATAGTTTCCTTTTTTTATTTTTGTGTCTGTTATCAAAGTGTTTAATGTAGTCCATCCCTGATGAAAAGAACTGGAAATCGGTATAAGTCGTGTAATATTCTAGTTTGTTAGCGGAAGATAATGACCTATCAATTTTATAATTGAATACGTTATGCAGTTCTTAAGTGTTAGAGTTAACAATATCGAAAAATTGACATTCACCTCAATCAAAACCGTTCTAAATCGCTCACTCAGCGATCCGTTCATTCATTCCAAACACAAACTCAAACCATTCAAAAAAGCTCACTAAGATGACGGCAATAAACTGAAAACGTGCGTTATATGACGTCATGGTGAAGTCATTTCAAACGTCATCCTCGCATATGCAGGACAGGGATATAATTGATGGCTTTTGGGTCAAGAAGATAAAGGGAGATATGTGAGAAATAGCATGTTACAGAAATAAAGGTTTAACATGTAATTGCCTATATAGAACAAATGACAGTGAAAATATTGATTCAAAAGAATTACTGCAGACACAAATTGTATTTATTGCCCCTCTGTAAAAGAACAGTTAAGACATATGTACGTCATGTGGTCACATTGAGTATAAAAGAAAGAAACACATTTACGGGAGGGGGGGGAAGAGAAAGGCATTTCGACTTCCTACAATACTAAACTTTCAGATAGAAATATAGAGGGTTTCATTACAGGACATTTGCATTGTAAACAGAACTAAAGTGCAATGGATTTCCTCACTTGGCACGATTTTAACCAATCAAAATTCTTCATTTTATTGGATTGGACTTATTTTGGAATGAATAAATGGAGCGCTCAATAAGTGATCTGGACTGGTTTTGATCAAAATGGGTTTCAATTTTACAATTTTATTAACTGCAATGTGCATATGTCTGGAAAACATGCACTGCAATGAAAGGACCTCCAAGAAATAATTTCAAATAAAGTTTCCTCGCTGCTCGCATTGTCGAGATTAAAATCCTTTCTTAATTAGTCTTCGATTGCTTGTGCTCGCTTTATTGAATTACACATTATCTTTATGATACAAATTATCCGGGGTTTGGTCTTACCAACAATTTATTATCATTTAGGGCTTCCATTGACTATTAACGTAATTGATTTTAAAGATTAAACTTAATTGGCTAATTTATTTTATACCTTTGTATATCATCTTTTATCATTGCATCGTGTATGAACTACTAAAATGCTCTAAGGAATTGATTATTGTAAATTAATCTACGCGTCAAAAACATAACAAGAACAAAATGATGGATGATAAAGCGTTCACCAGAAATCCTTCCAACTGTCTCAAAGGCAATTTTTACAGTTAGTTACATCGTGAAATTGACAAAACGATTCTAAATTGCTCAATCAACGCTCCATTCATTCATTCCAAACTCTTACTCAAACCATTCAAAATCACTCAAAACTCACTGCAAAGATAGAATCAACAACGTCATTCAAAATAAATAAAGCTAGAAAAAAATCGCGATTTCACTTTAAAAAATTCAAATTGTAAGCGTATGATAGGTTTTTGAAGAAATATGAACTTGTATGCAATATTGGATTATCTCCCTTTTAATTCAGTCAAACCTCGCTCCACACACTCATTCAATTTCACTCCAACATCATTCCAATACCATTAATCTTGCCAATTTCACGATGTTTTTTACTTTACTTGCTTTTAAGTCAAAAACATAAACAATATCGTATACTTTGGAGAACACCAAGAACAATTCACCAAGTCACTTACTCTTACTTAAACCACATATGATCGGTGACAGTTCAGAACCTCGAGATATTGACAAGCTTAATGATATTGGAAAGACATACTGAATGATGTTGGAATGATTTAGGATTGAAATAGAATGAGTGACGTGAGAGCGTTTTGAATGAAATTAACGGGAGGTAATTCAATGTTGTTAATTTTATTCCAGATGAACAAAATTAGCGATATTTAGTACCTTCTTTAAAAACAGTCTACACAATTTGCGTGTTTTCGCGAACCATTCAGACGCATTGAAATCATCACCAGCTACAATTACTTCCTTGATCAATTTCAATTAACTGTTGATCTTATTGACAAATTTCGTATAGTTTTGAATGATTAGGGAGCATTCTTGAGTGATTTAAGTGAGTGTTTGGAATGAATGAAAGGATGGATGAATGGGGCGCTGAGTCGCCGATTTTGAACGGATCTGATTCAATTGAATGTCAAGTTACTCTACAAATTCAGCACGATATACGAGCGTTAATCCAGAAATTCGTTAAACGAGGTAATAAACTTTTAGAAGTTGACTATCAAAATAAAAGTTATACATTCATTTAATGCAAAATTAGTGTTAACTTGTGAATTTTTCGAATGTGTAAGTTATGCAGCGGTTGTAAATGACTAATCTAAGACATGGGCGGGGGAGAATTAACTCTTTTCTTCATAGTCTCCATTTACTCGCTTGCGTTTCTGTGCCTAATAAATAACATGCAGAAAGTATCGACATTCCATTAGGAATTCAAATGTGTGTAATATTTTTATATGAATAGCAATTCTAGTGAAGTGGAGACCCAGATGCAGGACCTTTAGGTGTTCTGTTACGACGTAAAATAGACATATAGATGACCGGATCGTATAGTGGATTTTCATAGTTAATTTATCAACCATAACTTCAAACATTTTTCTTTTAAGTTCGAACTTTATTTATACGGATTACAATAGCGATACAACATGAAATCAAGATATCATTCTTCTCTCTCTCTCTCTCCCCCCTCCCCAAGCGGCTTATTACCAGACTATTTATTCAAAGATAGAATGTCCATCAATCTAAGACCTCCCTGTCTTGTCCTACCAAATACCAATTCTCAGAGAGTACATTATTCATAGCTCCGCCTTCGTCGGGTCCAGGAAATTTCTAATGATAATTTGCTTCCGTTACAATAATAACATTACACATCTCCCTTTCTCAAGATGTATGCCCGTTTAGGAATATCATTAAAACAAAAAAGGAATGTTATCGGTCATTTCCGAAGATAACGACCCTTTTAAAAATTCACAAAATTACGAACAACTTTAGAACAAATACATTAAAGACATATCGATACGTGTACTTAATAACAGTCCTAGAAGTTTATATGTTTACGGTTTGACTAACAAATTTTACCCTAAACTACCAAATGATCAACATTGCGTTGTCTAGAGACATTGTCGTAGACTATAGACCATTAAAGCGTTTTCAACATATGAACAACATTACAGCTTTAATCAAGAAATATTTGATCTTTAACGCATAATATAAGTCATCGTAATATAACACAAGTACGTATAGTACTTGTACTAAAGTCTTGTCTTTTCGCTATGTTCTATTTCAGCCATCTCCGCAAAGTCTATTTGAGGATAAAGATGAGCGACACTGTTGTCCCGGTTTCCCGACTGTGTAAGAGTGGACGTTTCCTCCATCCATAAGTGCGACGTTTGTGGTTTCGCACCTCTACGTGGTAGCTCTAGTTCAGTCTAATGGGAACAATATTTTCGTTTTGAACTCTGCAAATTTCCAGTCAACCTTACAACAATTCGTTTCCTATATTTTACTTTAACTACAGTCGTGATTATAAGCAAAAGGATTACCATGAATCCCGGAATTTCCCAAAAACCATATTTATCTAAAAATGATAGATTTAACATTGGCCGACTCTGAATGAGAACTAAATCTATTCATTGGTAGGATCCGAAATATCATATATCATTTTTTTCTTGATTACCCGAGATTAACGTTACCAGATTATTTGTAACGCTAAATTAGGCTTTCAACGCAATTATTCCTATCGGAAGCTGTAAATAGAACGTCTTTGTTATTGCTTTATTTTTATAGCAAAGTACAGTTCCTATTTATTCTCACGGCCCGCGTCATATGATTAATCCCCTTAATCAAAGGGAATTTGACCTTTAAATTTATCAATTTTTGACAATATATGTCTATATCTGACGATCGTCTCATGAATAATGATGTGATACATCGGTAGTTAGTACTCATCGAATAATTTGTATTGGCAATCGTACAATAAGGAATAAAGCGTTCTGTACGTTCGAAGTAATTTCCACCACTCATACGTACACTTTAACTTCTCTCTAAATTTATTGTCAGAAACGTAGCTTCGAATTGTACCGATAAAGATAGATCTGTGCTTGTATGTGCGCCACATAACTATTTGGAAATCGTTTTGTTTTTGGATAACACGACAATGTTACGCTTTCTAGTATTTTGACTAGAAATATCGCAGTCTATGAAGTTCAACGAAAAATCTAAAATCTATTCACCTTCAGTGAATCTGATTCTTCTAGAACTACATAAATATACACAGATTATATACACTTACACGCAACTATCGGTAGTTTTGATTTTTGTATTGAAGCCATTGTTATCAATTAGAACATACTTATGCTCTCTTTTATATGACCTAACCAAGGATTTATATACTTGTAAACTTCGGAAATTTTATAATCCATCTAAACGAAATGAACAAGCAAATTAGTCAAACACGGAACGGCACTGTGTTCCGTTACTATAAAACCGTCCACATTTGGCACAGCTAACCCACGTTATTTCTATTTTCTTGAACGGCGGATTAAAGGTAGGTAAACAGCAATATAGAGCTCTTGTAGATTCGGGGGCTGAACTATCATTGATACGACGCTCAGCATACAATAATCTTAGTAATAAACCGAAGCTATTCAGGAAAAATATTTGTTTACAATCTGTCAATGGCCATGCGCTGAAAATCGATGGGTGTGTAAATATCTCTTTTCTAGAAAACAAGTATACTTTCAACAATTTACGAAAAAATGGCTACTCACAATTGTTTTAACATCATATTGCAAACTCTTTCGGTATTCACGTCGGTTTTCACGTCGTCTACACGTCTGTAAGCGTTCCCTCAACCTCAATATAAAGTCTAGAAACCAAAATTGTTCCAACGTTCTTACAGCAACAATTGTCCCATTTTTTCTAATCGTCTTCGGAAAATTTATAATCCATCTAAACGAAATGAACACTGCAAATTAGTCAAACACGGAACGGCACTGTGTTCCGTTACTATAAAACCGTCCACATTTGGCACAGCTAACCCACGTAATTTCTATTACCTTGAACGGCGGACTTGAACTGGTAGCTGTTTGTCCCCCTGAACTGGTAGCTGGTTTATCCCCGGAATTGTAATCATTTTCCCAGTTTTCTTTTTCTGGAATTATATTCTGTGATGTTGTCTTGTTATCTTTCGACATTGTTGTATTTTATAAAACCCAAAGTCCGTTACTTAGTTGTGAAAACTAATCCTGCTCACGGCACCATTGAATTTATGTTTAATATGTTCACGACGTAAAAAAGTCATATAGATGACCGGATCGTTTAGTGGATTTTCATAGATAATATTTCAACCATAACTTCAAACATTTTCTTTTATGTTCGAACTATATTTATACGGATTACAATAGCGATACAATTCCGTTACAATGATAACATTACATATGTTTGGAAAATATTTAGAAATCAATTGGGACGACCTCATTCGTAAAAACTCCATTATACCTTTCTTATTTCTCCTTTAAAGCCTAACCCTCTTTCAATGTACAAGGTATCTTAGGAAAATGTATCTTTTTGGCATAATAATATTCTTTTCTAAATTATCTGTTATGATAAGGTTGGTAATAACGCGTGATAATGAAATGCTGAATGCACACGAAACCGATTATAACCTTCTCCCGAAAATTCAATCTGCATATAGATCTTCAATCTGTAAATGACATAATTAACTCCATGGAACATCAAAACGTTACAGCTCTCATTGCAATTGATCTCAGAGCAGTATTCGACATGGTCGACCATTATATATTTTTGAAAGTCGTTCATAATCAATTTAGTATCGAGACGAGGCATTATGCTGGAGTGTTTTTTATCTCAGTAAGAGACAGCGTAAACTCCTCTTTGCCAACCCCTCGGGCATTGGAGTGTAGCCCTCCACACGGTAGTTGTTTGGGACCATGGCTTTATCTTGCATATGCTGGTTCCCTGTTTGATGTTATTCCACCATCTCTCACAGTATACGTTTTTGCTGATGACCATATTGCACATAATCAATTCAACCCAGGCATTTGTACAAGTCAATCTAAAGCCATAGAAGAAATTGAAGCATGTTCTATACCCAAAATAACTGGATGAATAAAAAAATGAACACCTCGAAAACAGAGTTTATAATGTTTGGAAGTAAACAGCAATTAGAAAAATGTAGCACAACTGGCATAAATATACCTCGAGACATTATTAAGTCCGTAAAGTGTGTTCGCTACCTGGGAGCTTTGACGAAAGGCTTAATCTAAAAGAACATACTGAAACAGAATGTAAAACTGCTATGCTTTACTTTCTTAGAATTAAAAGTAACCGTAAATATCTTACAGACAAACCTACAGAGATCCTTGTCCTAAGTCTTGTCAAATAGAATATTGTAATGTTATTCTATTTGGTATTGCTGACATCATAGCGGATCTACCTAACAGAATTGTTTATTCCCCAGGTCCCGAAAAGGTAAGCTCCAAGGTCAACTGATTCAATTACCTCAGAATTCATAATCCCGCGCAACAAGAGAAAAACATTTGGAGAAAGAAGTTTTAGAGCTATTGGTCATAAACTATGGAGTCAACTGCCTCCTGAAATCAAACATTCGAAGTCACTAGAGGAAATCAAAGGCAATCTTAAGACATGCTATTTTAAGAAATTTTATGATTTGTTTTTAATGACTGTCAATCTCAACATCTGTGGAACTTTATACTTGGTTTTAATATGTATTGTGACATATGTATTATTTCTTTTCAATTTGGTAAGCTTTTATTACTTTATACTTTTTATTCATCATTGTAAAACGCCTTTGAATACACGCCAATTTTAAAAATAGGTGATTTATACAATATATCCGTTTCAGTACTGTCTTACGTTCTGGCAAGACATTTTGAACACATTAAAATTAAAATACGCCCGTCGAAAGACGTATTCTGTGAAGAAGCCCTTTCAGAACTCAGCGACTCTATCAGAACTACCAGGACCAGAGCCAATTATGGACCCATTCCTTTTATTTTGGCCTACTTAAATCAAATAGTAAATTATCCGATTTTTAAAGTCGGTAGCTCCTCAAAAGAGTCAATTTGGCTATGAAATTTGGCACCTTTTAAGGAATATCCTTTGTTCTTGAATACTATGTCCAGAACACGCTTTCATGAGCTGTTCAGTTTCTCTCAATTTATCATGGAGCACAACCGTCCTCGAAATTCTCTAGGTACGACAGAACTTCCTTACTTCGGAACCAGCATCAAAGGTCATGCTGCAAGAAAATAGTTCCTACCTAGATTCATTTAATACTAGGCATGAAATTTAGCATATGTCTGACACTTATCTGAACCTTTTTTCGAGCTCTTTACTGTTATTTAAGCATTAAAATAGTGGGGCAAAAGGAGCACACCATTTTTTTCTAGCCGGACTATTTTAGGGTACAACGACCGCCAACGACCTCGGAAGTAAATCATGAGACGACCTCGGAAGTAAATCATGACAGGAGCGGATCCTTAAGAGATGTCAACTCAATGTGATCCGAAAGCCAAGTTGTGTCTGTACAGCATGCTACAGTGTTCATTGAATGATAACACATATTTTAATTAAGTCTGCCATAGAGGTGAAACTGATTCTAGTTAAGCACATGAATATGCAATTGTTTCTCAAAATATCTTATCAACAATTAAGGCTTCGAAGCGAAATGCAAATTAAAATGTTCCGGCTTCTCGCCAATTCATATATCAAGGAAATTTGTCATAGGTTTGAATTTAGATTGTGAAGCTCCCGTGATTCAACTTCATTTATCGATTTTGAAGACACGTTTATGGAAAAGAACAAAACAAATATAGTGCTTAACAAAGAACATTTCATGCATAAATTCTCGTTACGAAGGTATTGCTTTATTACAATAGTATAATACTCTACTGTTATTTCAGAAAGCCTTTGAGACCCCAAAAGAAATATGTTATGTCTCGACTGACATTTAGCTTTAGGCTTAATATGAAACGTTATTATTTTTTCATGATTTCTTGGTAATTGCTTACACCAAACTGGACAAGATAGGTATATGTTATGTTTACTACACTAACCTTTTGAAATACACCGAACAGAAAAATCGTCCCAACTTTATGATTGTTTGAGCAATGATACAAACATGTGTGAAATGATAGGATAACTACCTATTAAAGATAATGCTATTTTATTTTAATAAATCGTTCCCGCCTGAAGTTATGAACTGCAGTTCTCGGTCAAGTTTGCCCGAATCATTTTCTAAAAAACTATTTGAAGGATTTAAACATAATTTCAAATAAATGTTCTCCAGTGATTATAGATGTGCTATGCTAATAAATTTTAGGAGAGCGTACAATTAAAGGTCGCAGGTCCATGCGAAAGGACAAGCTTAAGATTGTCGGGATTCCATCTCCTTTAATTATTGGAGAATTTCAAAACTATCAAGATCAATTCTCATTTTTTATGAAATCTCAAGTATGCTATGTCCCGCACTACTGTCAGTGTTACAGTTAATGATACCATGAAATTGACATTCATCTCAATCAAAACCATTCTAATTCGCGTACTCCGCGCTCCATTCATTAATTCAAAACACTTACTCAAACCGTTCAAAAACGCTTTATGTGTAAGAACGATAAGATCATCAACTACACTTTAAATGAATATAGCCAGAGATAAAACCGCGTTTTCACAATGTAAAAATTGTAAGCGTTTGATTGGTTCTTGAAGAGAAGGGAATCTAAAGATAGAATTCTTATGTATAATTTATCAAAAAAGGGGATTTGATAAATATCGCTTATTTTGTATATCCTGAACAAAATTTGTGATATTGGATTCCCTCTCTTGAATTTCACTCAAAACTCACTCATCGCCTTCATTCAGTTTCGTGCAAAAAAATTTCCAAATTCATTCACTTTGCAATTTCAACATTTCGTTAACTGTAGAAAACGGAATTGCATTAATAAATGTTTATATGAGGTGTATGGTTCCCCAATTTTCCAGGCAACAGAGTTATTTAGCGTGCAAAAATGGAACTTTATATACGATTGCCCATTCACCTTAGGGTCTTGTAGACAAATGGAGATACTTCTTGAAATGGTTTACATTCATAATTGTATGAGGTGTGTCAAAATAAACATGCATATGTATGTGTAAACCTCGTCCAAAGAATATCTTTAATATATAAATAGGTCAAAAATGTAAATATGGACACAATTCTACAATAAATTATGTGACATCAACAAGTGGTCCAAGTCGTTAAAATATGCAATCGTTGTTGATATTCTGAATAGAATTTTTTGTTGTTATAATCTGTTCCAGTGATATTTGTTTGCAATCAAAGGGAACCAGGTAAAATCACGTGAACATGTTATGGTCCGATCTTAAAGCGGTTTCCGTATTGAAAAGAATAAACGGCTTGGAATGAAGCTGAAGGAAATCGTTCCTTATTGAAAGGTATAGAACGCTTGAAAAATAGCCTAAGATTACAACCAATGATTTTTTTCTGGCCCTTAAACTTTAAATACTTATTACAGTCGGGGATTGTATTGCTAAACGTTACTGAAACTACTCACAATAGTATTTCCGCAATAATGCCTTGAGGTCATTGTTTGATATGAAATGAGCCTGTGTGTTGCATTTCCAACAATTTCACATTTGCACAATGCAAAAATTCCTGCCAGCCTGTCCAATTGCACAGTCTGACCAGAATCTTTACTTTGCGCTTTAAAGATAGATAAGGTCTAAATCCATCTTCATGTAGTCAGTATATATCATCATTGCATTGTGTCGTTGTCAATGCTACCCAACGTTCATACTCGCGCAGTTGTGAAATTGTTGGAAATGTCACGCACAGGCTCAAATGCTTATACAAATACGTCACACTCCCTTGGACTATTTATAGTTTTTATAACGGTTTTCTATCAAAAGTTTTGGGATTTTAAAATTATTGATACCTAATAAAACCGTGCTTAGCTTTGTGTTATAGTGCGATTTAATTGACCCGAAACTGACCCCTACTATTTACTTGAATGAAAATCTGATTATTCATACTTGTCTCTGCATGTGCATTCATAGGAAGGAATAACAAACGGTTTTGAATTAAATAGATATTTTGTTAACGGATGAAATATGTCGGTTTTTGTAATTTAAGCATTTTTTCCGAAAGGTCAAAGTCGGTTCAAAATAACCAAGGTATAGCTAAGTGAAATACGGCATAACGTCGTGTGGACATTTTTAGCATTGATATATAAACTTGACTAGATCATTATTTAAATCAATAGAATTTTAAAACCGTTTTAAAAAATTGCTTTGTCCACCACTGTTTAAGTTATTTTAGTATCTCACCCAGTAGTAAAATATTTAAGAGTAGTTTCATTTCAATAAGAGGGATTATCATAGCGCATTTATTTTAATCTTATAACTTAACAAATATCCGTGTGATAAGATCCCATGTGTTTTATTTTTTTTTTACAATATCACATGTATATTTTATAACAATGACATAATGCGGTTGCTTTTAGAAACTTGCATTTCTGTTAGAAACATCGACGAAAACAAAGCAAATAGAGGTAAAAAGATGAATATGGTACATTCTTAGTTTAATGTGTGAAAAAAATCCTAACTCATTTGTTGGAATAGATAAATAATTCCCCCTACCTCGTTAGATATGTTTTCCATACAAAATGGAGGTATTAAGTACGCATTATATATGATACCAAACATACTTGATAGACCTGGAACATTGAACAAAATTCCACCGAAAATGTCCGCTTTTGGGAGATTTAACTTGGAAACGCACTGCGGCTTCAACAGAGGGTGATGGTTACAATTAACAACATTGTGAAACTGACACTCATCTTAATCAAAACCGTTCTAAATCGCTTACTAATCGCTCTATTCATATTCGAAACGCTCACTCAAACCATTCAAAAACGCTCCAAAATGACTAAAACCTTAAGATCAACATCAAAATAAATGTAACCCGAAAAATTCGCAATTTTACTAAATTATTTATTAAGATTTTAAATGTCCGATTGGTTCTTGAAGCTATCAAAAGAACGTAAATGTATGTATTTCTTAAAGGGAGGTAAAAAATGTCGATAGTTTTGTTCATCCTGAACAAAATTAGCGATAATGGATTACCCCCCGAAAACTTTCACTCAAAACTCACTCATGCAAAATCATTCCAAATTCATTGGCCTTGTCAATTTCACAATGTTGCTAACTGTAGCAATGTTTAAACTACTCATCTGTTACGGCCCTCGTGTTGCGCTTTCGAGTATTAAACACTTTTTTTTTGGGGGGGGGGGGGGGGGGGAGGGGCGGGTTGCTAGGTTTCTAAAAGTCCTCACAAACTTAAATTGACAAAATTGATAAAATTAATAAACGAAATAAGCGATATTTATTAACTCCATTAAATGGAAAATATGTTCATATTTTATGAATATATTTCTATGACTTAAGAACAAATCAGACGCTACCAAATTCAAAATAAGTCAATGATATCATTATTTTTTAAGAGAATAGAATGTAATCGTTGGTCTTTTTTTAAAGTGATTTTGAATCTTATTTGAATGAGTAAGTGTTTGGAATTAGTGAAATGAGCGTTGAGTGAACGACGTAGAATTATTTTGATTGAATAAATTGTTGTCGAGGTATTTAGCTTTTCTGTTGTTTATACACTGATGGTCGCTGTCGAGAAAGCATTTGCTTGTTTGTAGATGTGTCAGTTTTTTAGCTGAAAATACCGTTAATAACTTAGTGAAATTGACATTACTCTCAATCAAAACCATTCTTATTCGCTCACTCAACGTTCTATTCATTCATTCCAAACACTCATTCAAATCGATCAAAAACGCTCCAAAATCATAAGAAAACATTTCGAAAGCGTTCAAGACGATCAACATTTAATTCAAATCGATCAAACTTTTCTACAATTTCATTTGCTGGTGTATTTTTTAAAGTATCTGATTGGTCCACATAGACGCACTTATAGAAAAGTATGTATATTTTATTTAAGGGGGTAATCAATATCGCTAATTTTGTTCATTTCGAACAAAATTAGCGATATTGGATTACCTTCCTTGAATTTCGCTCAAAACTTACGCCACAAACGCATTCAATTTCACTCGAAATTTATTCCAAAATCATTCATCTTGTCTATTTCACGATGTTCTTAGCTGTACATTATTCGTCTTTCAAGAGAGCAACTGCAATGGCAAGTCAATTGTGTGAGGAAAGTGCATTGCAAACATTAACCTAATTTCGAAACAATCTCCAATACAATTGCGTTTTTTAATTGCCAGCAAATATTGACACTGTCTTAACATTTCTTTCCAGATTGCTTTCGGTTTCAACTCTGTTCCTGTTTTTTGAGCCTAATTTATCATGACTATTCCCGCTTTTTATTCAATTTAATCATATTAATAGATCTTTTTTTAAATAACACATCTTAAATGTAACTCATATTAAGAATAGTAATTAAAATTATACACATTGTTTTAACAATATCTATTTAAACAAAAAAGGAAAAAAGGTACAGTTAACAACACCGTGAAATTTATATTCATCTCGAGTACAGCCAGTCCAAATCGTTCGTTCAACGTTCCTTTTATTCATTCAAAACATTCACTCAAACAATTCCAAAACGCTCCTAGCCCACTATATAATATAATGAACAACGTCATTCAAAATAGATAATGCTAGAAAAAATGCGATTTCTCTAACATATTGCAAATCGCAAGCGTCTGATAAGCGCTTAAGTGAATAGGATGCTATTCATAGAACTTAAATGAATATTTTATTAAAGGGGGGTAATATATCAATTTTGTTCAACCTGGACAAAAATTGCGATTTTTGATTACTTCCCATTCTGTTCTTTCAAAACTCATTCCACACTCCCATTCAATTTCATTCCAAAATCATTCCAAAACCATTCACTCTGTCAATATCACGATGTTGTTAACTGTAACTGACTCGTCAGACCAAAATAGACCATCTTGGTGGTGCAGATTGCACAGGTTTACTAGGATCGAAACGTTTCGTTTTAAGCTGATTTTGTGTGTATAGAATTATTTATCTTTTTAATTGCTACCTACGGTCGACTTTTACTTGATCCGAGTTCCCAGTTGGTCAAATTTCGCCTGACATGTCGCCAAGACATGTCGGCTCAGAAACAGATGCATAAACGCATAAACGTTCTTCCAGTGCTGTGTAATTGCCAGAAAAGTTCAATCAAAGTAATCAATAACTTATTCATGTACCAAAACGACTTCTTGGAAAAAAGTCCACCCGAACAGGTAAGTTTGATATCATATGTTGTTGACCGATATTATAATCCATAATTAATGCCCTGGCAGGGCGGAGCCTAAGTAACGGGTCGTTGAACTTAAGGTTAAGGTAAATCAGCTTTTATTAAAAATAACTTACCTCTAAAGAGAATCGACATGAATAACTAGAGACCTTTAATCGTAGATTGGTAACCAAATCCTCGTAACTTCAGCTTGATCAAGCTGAAGCTACGAGGCTTTGGCAACCAAACGATGATATGTGTTCACTCTCTCTAAGCACGTGAACCTTTTACTATTTAGGAAACAATTATTTGCATGCGTTCACGATTATTGCCAACTTACTATTCAATAAACCCAAAATATTTAAAAGTTAACTCGCCAAATTACGTCACGGCTAAGCCCCGCACTGCCAGTTCATTAATAACGCAGAATATAAGGCCATTAGATTCTACGTACCTCTTGCAAACATACTTTGACCACTATTTTCGAAGGGCCTTCATAATCACTTGACTAGTCACCTATAACCAAGGATGAAGACGTTCGACATTCTTTATGACAACACAATTATGTATCCGTCTATTGTTGGTAGATTGACATTGCCCAACATCGAATTTCTGACTTATAGTTGTTCATATTTCTTTAAACATTATCAATGAACTGATTTCTAGAGAACTCGTTTATGCTAACGATTAGTGTTTACCAATCTCCAATTTTTCCAAACGGCGAAAAATTATAATTTTATAAAACATACTTCTGCACCAAGTTCAAATAAAACCCAATATTGTTAGATCCTTGTTATGATAGCTTTAATGATCTTAAGGGGTAAATGGCGACGAAAAGTATTACTTAGGGTAATTGACATGTTTGAGCGTGACCTCCGATCTTCCTCGATGGTAAATGTATTCATCGATTAATCTATGTATTTTATAATAGTAAGATCATGTAAATATTTTCTAGTTATACTGATGTATAGCTAAGCCATTATTATTTTTATAAATATGAGCCCCCACTCGAAAAGTTACCATCTGGTTATTCCGTAAAAATAAAACATTGTTGGTTCTCAGAGAGGTCAACTTGAGGATGGGATTAAAACTAGGACATTGGAAAGTAAAATGGTCATTCGAGACAAGCAATTCATTCAAGTAAACTGAGTAAATTGTCTTTTGTGCTCTGGTGATGTTCGGGGAGACAGTAACTTTTCGTTGTTTTAGTAAAAAGATCAATCTTTCTCGAGCGTTCTATTTAGCGACCGCCCAATTTTATGTAAATAGTTATTTAGTCTACACATCATTGTACCGTAATACTGATTTTTACAAACTAAATAGAATCATCTAAAGACGATTCTTATGATATTTTACAACATAGGATTTGTGAGAAAATCTCAAAAATATACATATTCAAATAAAATCATGTTTCTATTTGTAAACACAACGTGTACTAGTCAAGCGCTAAGCGGCTATTCTCTTTCAAAATCTTTTTAGGACGTTTTTACGTCTACCAGTGTTAGTGACTGAGAAAAATCTGTGCAGATGTTAATAGCTTTTCGAAAAAGTAGTTCCAAATTAGGTTTAATTTTCAAGACTTTTTTGTTAGAAAACTGAACATTTTCGAACATGGCATCATGAAAGAATTCTATTTAATTTGTAAATTATTCAAAGATTCTTTAAATGCGAAAGCAGCTGCCAATCCTTGACCACGCGTTTTAAACTTTCGCGCAAGAATGTTATAAAGCGATAAGGCGGTGATTCGCGTATTTGGTTTTCCCGCGGTGTAAGGGAAACAAAAGGGACAAGTTTCTGACCTTTAGCCCGCTGTCTGAGATACAATGGGTAGTATGCATTCCTGCAATCTAACTTGATAATGGGATCTGCGAGTAAAGTCAGAAGCAGACGACACGTTTGCGTGGGTGTACCATATACCCTTAATTATTTCACCGTCTATAAATTAATACAAAATAGGGTCCGGGCCCCAGTTTATATATGTGACCCGCAATTCAGGAAAGAACGATCTGGGTACTGCGATACGATTTATGCACATGCGACATCTGGTCTGGTCCTGGAAACAATATATTTTTCAAATTCTTTTCGGTAATCCTTATTTTGCGTAATGGGTCACACATATTTCTTTTTAAAAAATAAAACTCAGATGTTAATGCCATGTTCAGTTGGTATAAAAAAAAGTAAACACAAGCTTAATAAAAAAAAAGTGCAATTCCTTTAAAGTTTTCTTTTTCATCGAAACTTGCCGATAAATGTCAGAACACTTTACAATTACCATATACAAATATGGGTAGTTTCCTTTTCTATTTCATTATTTTTACCACAAAGTCAACAGAAACGCCGACCTTCAATACTTTCAGTGCTTTGATTTATGGTCACGTATAAGTGTTCGCTTGTAGGTATTATCCACGATAAATGCCCTGGCAGGGCGGAGCCTAAATAATGGGTCGCTGCACTTAAGGTTAAGGTAAACCAGCTTTTATTTACAACTACTTACTTCTATAAACAGTCGACTTAAATAACTTAAAAGTATTTAATCATAGGTTGGGTACCAAAATCTCTTAACTACAGCTTGTCCAAGCTGAAGCTATGAGACTTTGGTAACCCAACGATGAATTATGTTCACTTTCTCTAAGCACGTGAATCCTTTTAGTTTTTGGATACAGTTATTTGCACGCGTTAAGGATAATTATGGACTCAATTTTGAAAGAACCATAAATATTGAAAAGTAAACTCGAAAAATTACGTCACGGCTAAGCCACGCCCTGCCAGTTCATTAATAACGCAGAATAAACCACGCTATTTGAATGTTTATAAACATACTTTAGACCACTTGATGTAGATAAATTGGGATCAACGAAATTTTTAGCTGTCACGGTCTCTGACTATACCGAACGATCAAAGAAACGCAAAACTACTGTATTTTTTACGATCATTTGAATAACATCGGGAAACGTCATGTGTCATAGCCTAAAAGTAGCATGCCTTCGAAACCGACTCCATAATAAAGAAACTAGAATTGAAACTACGAAAAACATTGAATATCAAAAGGGAGAAAAGATGTGTTTTTCGTGATGAGTTTCTTTACATTCCCAGTATATAGGTGGTTACATTTGAATTTAAGTACCGTAACTCGCGCTTTTTCAATTTCAGTTCAGTTCACCCCTACTCCTGGCTTTAGCACTTTTTACCGCGTTTTTGATAACCTTGGTTGGACTATGCAAGTTTAAGGTTCATGTAAAGAGTTTGAGACCCAATATTTAGGGCACTTCATTAGCCAAGAAAAAGCACTATGTCCAGGTATATTATATATCAAAATGAAGCTATTTGTGAGCACAAGCAGTTAGGCAACATAAGACCGCCATAGCTATAGCGGTATAGCCAAAACATTGTGGAAAAGAGTCATTTTGTACAGAACAAGCAACTGCATGACGGTTGCATAAAATTGCCCAAAATTTTAACAAAGTACAGTCTGAAGTACCATCCAGGTAGTGCTACAACCTTAGATATAAAACTCGGTCTCAAAAGGCTCTTTTGAAACAATCAATTTCCATTTATTTTGTCAACATACATGTCAAACCGGTTTGGTCTGTTTTCAAAATAGATGTAAGGTATGGTGCAACATCCCACCATAATATTGTTAAATATTTTCTGCGATTTATTTCAAATTATAGTTTTTTTTAATTCAATGATATACAATATTACTATATATTTATCATTCTGTGAAATAGAAATTGATATATTGCTAAACAACCTTACAGGTATATAAACAATAAATGTCTATTCATGTTGTGATAACACACCATACCCTAAAAGATCTACACGTTTACAAAATTAGAATGACATATGTGTTTATAAAATAAGTCAAAATAAATTGCTTGCATAACTACGTTTTGGGGCTGAGTTTTATACCAATGGTTGTAGCACTTCCTGGATGGTACTTTAGGCTAGACTTTGTTAAAATATGAGCCAATTTTATCCAACAGTCACGCAGTTGCTTGTTCTGTACAAAATGACCCTTTTCCACAATGTTTTGGCTATACCGCTAAAATTATAACAGTCTTATGTTTTTCAACTGCTTGTGCTCATAAAAAGCTTCATTTTGATATATAATATTCCTGGACAAACTGCTTTTTCTTGGCAAATTACTGCCCTTAAAATTGGGTCTCAAACACTTTACATGAACCTTAAATGTATTCAATAAACGGTTATTGATTCATGCCGTAACAACCAGCTATGGCGGTCTTATGTTGCCTAACTGCTTGTGCTCACAAATAGCTTCATTTTGTTATATAATATACCTGGACATAGTGCTTTTTCTTGGCTAATGAAGTGCCCTAAATATTGGGTCTCAAACACTTTACATGAACCTTAAATGTATTCAATAAACGGTTATTGATTCATGCCGTAACAACCATGCAAACGGAAGTATAAAATATAACTGAAGGTTGAATATATACATGTTGGAAAGATATAGGAAACTCTGGCAGAAATTCTTGTTTTATCTCTGTAATCTTATTTTATTTCGGTACAACGTCTGGAGATAAGTTATTGGGAGGCAAATACCATCATAATCATATTTCCATGGTAAACGTGTCGCTGAAACAGACTAGACCTGCCAATGACGGCAATATTTAAGGCTCGGAACATATGAAACATGCTAAGGAGCGAATTTAAAGTGATTATAAATTATAATATGGCTAGAACAAGGATATATTAACATTGCAGCAACATAGAGTCAAGAATTTTAAAAATGTGCTGGAATTAATGTGAAACAAAGAACAAAAGCATAAATTACTTATTGGATAAGAATGCATGATTGTTAAAGGATTTCATAAAGTTAAGCTAAATTGAAACTGGTGTCACGTTAAGGTTAAAATGTGTTTTATTTTTTTCTACATTTTTTAGACAGCTTTAAATTACATGAAATATAATTATGTTTGAACTTACTGATATCTGTCATAAGTTGAAGGCTTGCGACGTCCTTACCAAATTATTTAAAGGATTCGACCAATAACATCCATCCTAGCAAGCCTTGTGTTCTGTCGTGTCAGAGCAGTCCAATCGGGAACCCTCGGCGATTCTACTGAATAGACCTCGGAAATAATAAGGGCGCGGCCATGAACGCGCGTCACTTCGCACGTGGGTTTATATGACGTCACAAACATCAACGATCTCGCTAAGGATGACGTTGCATAAAACAGAATCAACGAAGGAATAAAAGTGGTCATATTATAATTTTATAACAAAACGCAGTGTTTAACTGCGTTTTGTTTTCAAATTATAATATGCCCAAAAGGTCTCCACAGACGATCGGAAACTTTTTTAAAAAAAGTGATTTTCTTCAAGCGTATTAAATAACCGAAGTACCACCAGAAGCCGAATTACCTAAAAATGACCCAAAATTACTACACTTACGTCCGAGGCACTTTCCAGTTTACGGAAAAGTCCGAGCGATGTTCCGAATGAGAGCAGTCATGACGAATAGCAACTAATCATTTCTAGACCAATCAAGTTTAAAAGTTGTCATATGTATTGTTCATAGTTAATTTAATTTTAAGTTATAAATCTTGGTAAATATCTTGAATATAATGGTGTTTTCTTCAATTTCTAAATTTCTTATCTGAATTCTTATCTAAACGATCATGATTTCCTATAGTTCCATATGAAACAAAAACAAATAGTAAACAAATAAATAGATAAATAAGCGCTTTCGTTAAATAGAAAAAATAGGATTATTTAAAGATTGCATATCACAACTTTTCCCTACAGGGGAGAGTAAAAGGTTTATGTTGTTATTCATAAGAATGCGAAAAACTTTAAACTTAAAACATAAAAAATATGTTAAGCAATTCGCTGCATTATATCAACACTAATGTTGGATTGCTTCATTTATGTGTAAAAAAGAAAAAAAATATTTGTCCTTCAAAGGGACCTTGCTCATATGTCAAATTGTACGTTGTATAGACACCAAGGAAAACAAACACATAAAATTAAGTTCGATATTACAAAGTTCTTCTATTGATATCTGAACAGTATGTGTTTGTTTGTTTTTGGACTCTTAATCGAAAGGCTACACATTGCTTATCTACCTTTACTACTGAAAAAAACAATAAGGGTGCACGTGAGCAAATGCTGTTTTCAAGCTCCTCTGTGAAAATAAGAAACGAAAACACCCTGTCACGCTAAAATTAGCAATAGTCAAAAGTCCTTAGAGTGGTAGGGC
This sequence comes from Fragum whitleyi, assembly GCA_948146395.1. NCBI lineage: Eukaryota > Metazoa > Mollusca > Bivalvia > Cardiida > Cardiidae > Fragum > Fragum whitleyi. The sequence goes on along the minus strand of OX411543.1, from coordinate 9,262,327 downwards.
CTTAGTTAAAATTTCAATGAAATCGTGTGATATAAGTGAGAACACTTCAGATCTAAAAACGGTGTAGTTAGAACATTGGCCAAGTGTAGTTATCATAAAACATACAAGTTCGAAAAATTTTTATTATATAAGTATTGTGGTTCTTTTCATCTTTATTCTGACTCATCTCTCGTATTATGTAGCTGGGAATATGCTTATATTTGATTCTGGTAAAGGGTTGAAAAACTCAGCAGTATTTTAGCGTCACCTTTATTCCAATATCGGAGTATTGGTAGGAGCTAGAGTGAATGAGTGGTGTACACGATTGTTTCTGATTTTACTGGAATTGGATTTGAGACAGTGATATATTGTGCCATCATAAATTAACACTGAGTGGATATCATTTGGTGATAAGAAAGAATGGGTCATTTGATATTTTTTGTATGATAAAATGTTGTTCTCATATACCAGTTAATGTAATATCATTTGGGCCCTATCACTTCTATGGAATGTATTATATGTTTTCTTAACATCGGATATATATACATTCGGCTCTGAAAATAGTTCAACATTTTAAGCCGTTTCTAAAGCACGATTTTTGAATGATATTTCCGCTTTAATATACATCTAAATGATAAATAAAATGTTGCTTTTTTAATATTTGGTTTATTATTAAATTTGTTATATTTAAGACAATTAGAATATTTCTATGCAAAACCCTCGAATGATTGCTGTTTTGGGGTTGCACATTGCTTGGCTTCTAGGACGCGAATAATTCTTTGAATTTGATACATGTTGTGTGAGAATTACTTTCGATTTCTTTTACATAAATACGGATGCGAGACTAAATGATGTACAGATAGATATGGATCTTTGAAATGTATAAAAAATGTCAATTTGCATGATTTTCGTTTCTTTTCAAACTATGGATACATATATCTTAAACTCTGATGCATTAGTCTGATATAATGAGTTTTATATTCAAGCCCACCAGTCCAATTCCAACCCGAAAATGCTTCTTTAATGAAAAGCTTTGAACTTAGTAAGAATATAAAGAATCGACTTTCAGGTTGACCTCAAGTATTCTTCAGAATGCGTGCTTATTTTAGCGTAATAAAATGAATTGCACAGGACTGACTGGAAATTTGTCTTGAGCTTATATATGTCGGGGTTACTAAATCATCATATGCATGAAACGTTTTGTTTAATTAACCCATTGGCCTTTTAAATCTACTCATTAAAAAGATGGTCGCTGAACGTCTTTTCTTTTATACTTTTCAACAGATGACAACATAATGATGATAGATAGCTTTTGATATGCGATGTCGACTAAAACTGTTGAAATGTTTAAATGCAATCGTTAAAAACGTATGGAATTCAAAAAGATGTGAACATATTTTTAAATCGAATTTATTTCTGGTGGAATTCTATTAACGCTGACAAGATATCACCCAGTTTTGTGTTTTGTGATGTTGTAGTCGTGTAAATTACTATAAACTAAACAGAGAAATGTATGATCATACAATGGATTACAAACATGCGGTTATTAAAGGGAGATAAATTCAAAGTGTGGTGTAGATATTCTTTTCGTACAGTGCAAATAACCTTAATTGTAATACATGTTTTATTAACTGGAAAGATAACAGGTAGGTTTACATGTTTTTATTCTTGAATGCTCTGGGGTGGTTTCTCGAGGAAATAACGGTAGATTATCATTTGATCATCTAACCGCAAACTTCAGTGAAATTATCAAAAATTATGCCCTGATTTTGTTCTATTCACTTTATTTGACGTAATTTGAGCGATACTTGTTTTAATTACGTAATTATGACGTTGCTTTGTAATCAAGTTCAAAATGACGCGTTTTATAAAAATATGTCCTAATACTCTCTTATTTCATCTGATTTTGACTTTTAAGAAATCGAATTATTGTTTAATTTTTGTTATTATCGATACATTTGTCTCTTCATGAACAGCATACAGCTTTTGTTGTTCACTCAATGAAAGATACATCTATCTTGGACTGATGAAAAATATATTCTGTATGTATCAATTTCTTATCAGATCGTTCATATGAAACCAAGGCAGAATTTAACATAAGCTTGTTAATAATACGCCAATCTTGGTTAACTTGGTCACTATTGTTTAGATGGTTAAAATTCTGACAATTCCTACATTATTTAACACGTGCGTTCATTTGATTGATTTAATTGTGAATATACGTAAACTTATCGTACAGTTTTTACAGACGGAGATCATTGTACAAAATATTACAGATGCAAATAAATCTTAGATATATAGATATCACAAATATCATCAAGCGCAATGAAAACGCACCGCCCAAAAAACTTGCACAAATTCCCAAACTACAAAAATTTCAATGGACTCCTTTTTTATCATCTTTCAACCTATTTAGGAACATGTAGACATTGCATGTCTTAACATCAACCAGAAGACGTCACTGTTTGTTTGGTGCTAATTTAAAGAGCCCGTTTGGCTTGCTCATTTAACTGTACTTTTGAAACAAGTTTTAAATTGCATAATTAAAAGTACTGATTCTAAGAGAATGAAAATACAGCATTAGATTCCACATTTGGTCTAAGCAAAAGCAATAAAATGATATCAACTCACGTATGGTATTGGATTTAATAAGAACAACATGTATTTTTTCATTAAAATCAAAGAATAGTAAATAACCTTTTGGTACTCGTGTTTTCGAGTAATTTGAACTCCAGACGACATGTTTGTCCATTACAGACGCCAGAGGTACAGTGTAGACCTAGAAATTTATTAGCGTTAGCCTATGCATGAATCAACTGTCTAGACTATGGGAATCGTTACATAACGTGAAAGCCAGCATTTTGTACTAAGTTCCAGATTACGTTAACAAAAATCGAACGACAGAAAGGGTTTGCAGTCCTACTTTGCAGATATAAGATTAACGTTTTTTACTTTTTTAAGTCATAGGTTCAGAAACTTTCGACCGTTTCTGAGCTTTCTGTAACATTTTTGTGGAGTAAATGGCCCATTACAAAATTATTTAGATCGGCAATATTCATGTCTGAAGTTTTGGTGAATTAGAAAAAATATACAAGAAAACAAATCAGGTGGTGCCTTTTCGTTGCTCGTGAGTATAGACATATCCCAACTAAATATGGTTTTATTCAGATTGGACACCATGTATGACAGTAAGAGATTAGCATTATCAATAACTGGTTACTTCGATTAAATTATATTTTTACATTAATAGATTACGAACGGTATTGAATGCAATATCTATTTCTTACAATTTTTAAATACATTTCAGTAGGTTATGTTAAAGCAATTCTTCAAGAAAGATCAAATTCGGGTCGAACAAATACAAATATATAAGGCAAGGGTGATTATAAACATCGCATGCTACTTTAAATTAAATAAAAGCGAAAATGTGAATCAAATGTGTTAAGTATCGACTCTAGTCAGACTGCGTGGACTGCACAGACTGAATGGGGTCGATTTTTTTTTTTTTCAAAATTCATGATTCTCTGAATCTAGAATGGTCAATCTACCTTTCTGTGAAATAATTATTTAAATGCGAAATCTGGTTAACTTTTAAAAGAACAAATCTCTTTTACAAATATTTATTTTACATAATTTCCAGATGGTCCCTTTTTGCGTGACGGGTCACAAGTGTGCGTAGATTGTATTAAAGGGGGGGGGGGGGTAAAAATACAGCTGATTTCGTCCAATTTTCGATTTTGTTTTACTTCCTTTGACAATAATTCAAAACTCGCTGAAAACACTCATTCAATTTCATTCCATAATAATTCCAAATAATCATTCAAATGATTCAACATGTCACATTCACGATGGCTCTAACTGTAGTTCACTTTTTTGGGCGTATACGCTCGCAGAGACCGCAGATATATTGTGACATTTTCAATTCGGCGTCAAACCCCTGTAAGGTATTTACAAAATTAATATTGACAATTCCAAAACTGTGAATTAAGCCAATGTTTTGGATACATTTTTCCAAGTATTTTCGCGTCACTGCCGCTACAATTATGTCAGTCACTTGGAATGTCGGAAATTTAGCGTTGATGACGTGTTTCGTTTACAATATGTGACCCGTCACACGAAAAAGGGCCACCTGGGAACACCGCAAAATAAAAATTTGAATAAGAGATTGACTCTAGTATAGGACAACAAGAGGTCGTATTTCAAAAATTCTTTCATAGAAAGGTAGATTGATTATTTTAGATTCAGAAAATTAGTGGAATGTGAAAAGTTTCAAACCTAGTCAGTCTGTGCCGTCTGCGCAGTCTGACTAGGGTTGACACTTTACGCACTACCCAGGTGGTCCCATTCGTGTGATGGTACACATATACTTTAAGCCAACGGAGAAAATACGTACCCTTTCATGCGTTTCGGTGGATTTTCGAAAAAAGTAGATTATCTCACCGCCAGACCATTGAAATCACCAAAATATTTTACCCTGATTTATTTCATTCGACCCTATTTTACGGAATTTAGAGGGGTCAAATGAACAAATGACGTCATAATCTTCCCTTGCAATCACGATAAGGAGGCGCGCTTTGATAAACTCTGGCCGAAATGTTTATACTTCGACATTTTTCTGCATTTAAGAAAAGTAAAATCGTTTGTTTTTCGTGAAAGATCGACAAATCGTAAATTACGTGAACAACAAAAGCTATATTTTCACGCTACGCTTCGCCACTCGTGAATATAAAGCCTTTGCTATTCTCTCGATGAAAGATATAATGATCTGACACTGAAATAAACGAATATCCTCTATTCAATGATGTTTAATTGATCATAAATCTTAACCTCGATGTTAGCAGTAATTTTTTGAGTTTTGGCCGTAATTCTAGAAGGAACCTGAACAGAAGAGTTATTAAGTTAAGACATAAGAATCGGCGTAAATTATAACGGAGTTTATATCCTAGAATATAAAACTACCTGTTTAGAGCTTGTAGCTGTATTATATTAAAAAAGTACCTAATGAACTGACTGGGCAGTTTCTACGAATTATATAAAAGCATTTCTAGTAAAATTTGTAAAAATGGCCATAAGTCAGTATCCGTTATTTCGCGGATATGTAGGTGGTCCGCTGTGGGCATTATTGTGCCAAATACAGATATAAAGATAAATATAAGCGCCATCTATATTCATTACGTGTATCACTAATGACCATTTCTGTCGATTTATAGGAGAATTAATGTTGTATATTAAGACACATTATTGTTAATATAATACCGTCTGAAGTGGTCAGTCGCCTTGCGAAGCACTAAAAATAACAATTCACTGTATCCTGTTTTACGGGTAAATTCGACGCAATGCTGTTAGAAATTTTAATTTATTTCCCACCATGGATAATTGAATATTAAAATTTAGGTAATCGGTTTAAGCACTAGTAATTCAGGAACTATGAAACTACTTATGCTGTTTGATTAAAGGCATAATCATTTTGTGCTTAAGATACCGAGTTGGTTCTCTTTTTCAAGCAGACAGAATGGCAATGAAAACTTTAGGATTTTTTTTCCAATAACATTGTAATTAATATATATTTTAAAAGTGAAAATACTGATAGCATGTGGTGGTTTTAAACCAACACTTATCGAAATAGACTTGATATTTCATTTTCCTCATTTTAAGAAGTTTGATTTTGTTGCAATTTATCAAAGGTTTTTATTCAGCATGACAAGGGTTAAGATTTTATATTGAGCAAAAAATAGTTTGAGTATGAGGTAAAGTCTCGAAGGTCTTCTTACAGAAACCACAATTTATGACATAGAAAATCAGGATCAGTTTCCATTTAGCCATTTCTGAACGAGAACAGGTCATTCAAAATATCTTTATTTTAAGTTTGGTTCAGTAAGTCTTAAAGCTTTTGATTATTTTTATATATACATGTATATATATACATGTATATATATAGTCAGTACTCATGCTAACAAAACATAAAATGGAGTGGTTAAAAGTTTTAAAAAGATTCAAACAGTTGGTTTTTGTCTTTTCTTTGAAATAGATGTGTAGGTTTATAGATTTATGAATTTGAGTTGGCTGGCCAGTAGCAAACATTAATATTCCCGGGTGGTTCGTAACAATAGGTTTGCCGGCTGTTTCCATACTTGTAGTTCTTATAATCAGATTATTTTACACTTAATTAAGGGAATGTTTAACAAGCTGGTGTCACTTTAAATATGTGATACACGATATCTGTAATCCAAAGCTTATTGCACAGCTGAATGCCATTCGTACCACAAACGTTGTAAAACCGCGAAACATTAATTCAGCACATCAAGACTAGTATTCAAATCGGTGCCCAATATTATAAAACTTGTTTGTACTCGATGGAGATATGACTCAAACTTCAAATTCATTTTTTACTCAACTTTACTAGTACAATATATGACAGAAATAGAAATTTACAAATATTATCTTTTTTCTGATGCGTGTCTTAAGGTCGTAACTACAAATACGCACATTTCGCAAGTTCGCAATAGAAATAAATCCTCGTTCGAAACGTATCGTTGATGAATGATCATAACATCGAAACCACAGCTTTTTCAAGCTGTAGATACGATGTTTTGATTATTCACCAACGCTCAAAACATAAAAAAGTGGTGCGGACGGAGGACATTCATCTTTTTTCGCAGTTCACAAATCGCCTTTATCATGTATATTCTTTTTGGGCGCCTTCTTTGTGCGGATAAATTTCGAAATCTTAGCTACATAAGTGTACATATGTGTATCATATCATGTGCTCTTTTGACGATTGATTGGTCGGCTTTTACTTAAAGTGATAATGCATCGGACGCATTGACTCATTCCTAAAACATATTTATATGTCTTATTGATAAATTCGCTCTGGTGAAAGAATGTAGGGCTAAACAATGAACCGAGCCTTGGGTAAATGAAGAAGTTCTTCCGTGGTAACGCATTCAAATCCTTTGAGCGTAATAGAACTATTGAAATTTTTGAGTTATTTAGGAACAAAACACATAACATCACCATTAAAACTAAACAGAATTATTTTACACATGTGTTAAAAGAATACAAGACAGAATTAAGTTCGCTATAGAAATAACTCAATGGGAATGGGAATTCCGTCAAAGAAGAAAAGTCAACCTTCAGGTTTAAATCTTATCTGTCTTGTAGAAAACAAATTGTTGACATTTCTGGAATTTTCTCTGAGCCGGCTTCTGTTACTTGTGGTGTTCCACAAGGTTCAATATTAGTTCCCCTCCTTTTTCTCCTCTATGCGAATGATATCTCCGCTGTTATTAGAAATAAGCTTCTATTACAGTATGTGCTAATTATTCAGGTATTTTAGTTGCAGGCACATCAAGCACATCTTTTGAAACTCAGTTGAGTAAGGAATTGAATGAAATTAGTTTATGGCAACAAACTCTCTTAACATCTTGGGTAAACAGTAACTAATCTGTTAGATTCAAACACAAATTAAAGTCAAATTCCTCCTAAAATGTTACTTGTAATGGTAATTCTATACAGTCTTCTTCTGTAAAAACATTTAGGGATAGAGCTTGATCAGTCCTTATCAGGAAAGAAATTGAGGCTCTGTCTTGAAAAATGCGAATGCACGTCTTACATTTCTGTATATGAAACGCACGTTAAACAGACAAAGCGGCTTATGGCTATGTCGTAAATACAATGTCATTGTGACATGTGTGATCTTTTTGTTATAACAGTCTTGGTAATCCCATCAAAACTAAACTCCAGACCACTCAAGACAAATTAATTCGGTTTATTCTTAATCTTGATCATATTAGCTTCGAATATTCAAGGAACTAAATTGGCTTCCTGTAGATAAACATGTTGACCAAAAAGTTCTTTGCAATGTCTAAACAAATACGTCGCTTAAGTCCTACATTAATGAAAGAAACAATTGCGCCGTTTAACTCAGTACACTCACATAACACTCGATCTAACTAGAACGGTAGGTTTCTCTTGCCAATGGTTGGTTCGTTTGGAAGTAAATATTTGCATGTAACGGCTGTAGACTTTGGAAAACTTTACTATCATTTCTAAGAGAAATATCATGTTACAAAACTTTCAATTACGAGGTCAAGGTAAATTTACTTAAGATTTATGAATGCTAGACTGTGACAACTTGAAATGATTGGTGCAATGTCTTCAACTTACTATGTCTCAACATTTTTTTAAACGTGGCATCAAATTTTATCATTCGATCATTTTATTTTAATGGAGTCTCAGTGTACCTGTCTATATTCATACTCCCACTATAACGACCACAATGGAAATAAAGCACCAGTTCTTTTTGGTGCTATCCTTATCATGAGCGTATCAACATAGTCGTTTGTAATTTATGAAAAAAAAGACTTCATTTAGATGAAAACTTATTTTTAAGTGAATTATCATTTTAATGTTAACTGTGATATTCTTTTACTCTTTGTAATTTATGTATGTCATGACTATGTCCATAATTTTTATTTTGAAAAAAAACTGCTACTACTATAATATTTTAGCATTTTTACAGCTAAAATCTAAAAGTAAATTTTAGTTATCTTTTGATGGTACAAAAAATTATAATCTCGCTCCCCGGTTTCTTGTGTGGCTTGAATAAATATTAGGAATACAAAGAAACCGTTTTTCATTGTACTTGTAATTAATTTTTAAACTTGATTTGATATACCTAATATTCTGGAATAAGCTCTATTGTTGGATCATAATAACAAGATATAACATTCATTTGGCCTTTTTTTAATTGAACAATAAAAAAGGAAAATTGTTTTGCACGTTGGTTTGATGATCCAGTTTTTAATATACTAGAACTAAAACCAACTAATATGTTATCGAAATGAAATAGCATTGCCAAATTCTACGAGGTGTACGTGTCTTTTTTCCAAATATTCTATACAATTCGTGCAGAATCCGGCAGGTTACTGGAAGAATTTAACCTAGATTCCATTAGCTCTAATAAGCGGTTTTGTTTAAATGAAATTGCAGTCTTTCTTTGAAAACCATTATTATCTTTTCCATGAAATGGTATCAACCCGTTTTATCTGAATTGTAAATGTTACAAAACTCTGTATTTTGTAAGTGTTTTGAACAGTTCGTGTCCTAGAATTACAAATAACCAAAAATGGTTCCTATCAAATTAGGGTGTTGCATTTGAAATATTGGGGTTATAGTTTCATGGTTCCGCTTGTTTTAATTCTGTATATTACAGTTAACAACAGCGTGAAAAGGACAAGGTGAATGATTTTGGAATGATTTTGGAAAGTAATTGAATGAGAGTGTGGAGTGAGTTTTTGGTGAAATTAATCAATTAAGTCAATGAAATCGTGGAATTCTTCAAGCAACTTTTGTTTTGCATTAAGTTGTTGATCTAGTACATTTAGTAATTTTGGAGCGTTTTTGAATAGTTTGAGTGAGTTCTTGGGTAAGTTCTTGGAATGAATGAATAGAGCGTTGAGTGAGCGACTAAGAATGGTTTTGATCGGAATGGCAGTCAATTTCACGATGTCACTTACTGCTTAAGTTCTACTAACGGTATGTCACCCTTATTTATCAAAAGAATGTAATATAATATAAAGAGACAACAAAAATACCCCTACTACCGAATAGAGACCCTCAAATATTGCAGACTGCGAGAAGTAGCAGCTCTGGTAAGTCTGAGCGTACTTGTACTGTTAGGAAGATCTTGAAATTACTGAGACGAATAATTTTGGAATGATTTTGGAACGAAATTGATTGAGTGTGTAGAGCGAGTTTTGTTCAAGATGAAAAAAGTGATATTAATTACCTCCCTTTAAAAAGTATGAATACAGGTTCAGTGAATAGATTTCAAACGTCTTCACGAACGCGGAGTACGCATACAAAATTCAATTATGTCGGTGAAATCGTGGATTTCTTATTCCGATTTTTATTTTGAATGTAGTTGTTGATCTTATCCGTTTTTAGTAATTTTTTAGCATTTGTGAATGGTTGGAGTGTGTAATTGGAATGAATGAATGAATGGAGCGCCGATTGAGTGATTTAGAATGGTTTTGATCGAGATAATAATTTATTTAACGATGTTATTTTATCCTGTCACTAGCTATATATATTGCCTGATAAAGGGGGGTATGATATACTTGTTGATTTCAGGTCACTTGATCACGTGACAGCTTTATAATGTCACTTGGTCACGTGGCCTGTCGGATCTTCTTTTTGTGGTAATTAGGTCTAAAAACAGTCCTCTTTAATATTTTTTTTGAATTTGAGTGTCTATTTCTGATGAAAAATATTTCACTCGATTCTCATTTGTTTTTAAAATCAAATCGCGACCATATCGATGACGTAGTACATGACTGATGACGTAATCTATGAAATTGTGACGAAGCTTATCTCGGTGTTAACATTCGTCCTCGAAAACTGTCAGGATTTTAAAACATTTATCTGAATGGATTCAACGCAGATTTATTCGACCGAGGAGATTTTCGGAGATAGTAGCTTTGCATCTGGTCTCAATCTATGACAACAAATTTTTGGAGGAAAAGGACGTTTGAGATTGCGAAAATCACCCGATTCATATCTTCTAACTCATTTAGGAATGTACGTATAACTCAAGTTTTCTTCTGCTAAACATTTTTTTTGCTACATCATTAGGAATCCTTTCAATTATTGAGTTCTTTGGCCGTGAGCGATCACCTCACCTCTTCCATCCATATGACGAGATTGTAAATCGGAATCGGTTTAAATTTTCGTAAATAAATAACGAGTAGACTTTAAAAAAGATTGTGACAGGATAAATAGAATAGATGATAGGTGACTTGAGATGGAAAAGTTTATCGGGCTCGGATGCGGAATTTATCCGGTTCGCCGCCGGCTCACCAGATAAATTCCTACGCCTTTCCCGATAAACTTTTCCATCTCAAGTCACCAACCATCTATTCTCTATAACTGTACCTCTCAGACTTACCAAGGTCGAGACTTTTCGATTTATTTACATTCCCTGATTCTAGAATGACCATTCTACTTTTCTCTTTACCTTTATGGGCCAAATATTTTTTTTTTTGAGATGATTCTGTAACCGATTGTATATTCTTACTACATTTGAACTTGAAATAAAAGCCTCAATGCATTGTTACGACGATTCGGAAAGGTATGATATATTTCGGACTTTGGGGTAAAATATGCATTGAGGCTTTTGTTTCAGGTTCGATTCCAATTTTTCAACCTTGATCGTTACTGCTTAAGAAACATTTTTTGATGGTTGTGATCGGCCACGCAAATGTTATTCAATCAAAAATTTTGATAAACAAATATTGGATTAAAACTTTGGATTCCTCCACAGGTCAAACAGACTTGCTTTGGCAGAAGTGAATTTACCGAGACAATTATGGCATTTCTGCATGAAGGCAACTCTCAAAAGGGCAATAGGATTCAGACCTATTTTCTATCTATCTATTGTACAATCAATAACTGTGATAAATATTTGATTAAAACTTTGGATTCCTCCACAGGTCAAACAGACTTGCTTTAGCAGAAGTGAATTTACCGAGACAATTATGGCATTTCTGCATGAAGGCAACTCTCAAAAGGGCAATAGGATTCAGACCTGAAAAGACAGTCTATTGTTACAACCATCGATTGTACGGTTTTTATATCTTAGATCGGAATTTAGAATTTAGAAAAGCTATATCAATATGTTTTCAAAATGAATCTTAATACATTTTTTTCTGAATTATCTACAACCATTCTGTTGCACTTAAATACATGTGCATAGCGGGGTACTATTTATTGAAAGTTCTTGAACCCAGGGCAGATTTTAATACAAAGAACACACATCATTCAAATAGTAGCTGTCTGGAACTAACTCATCTGTAATCAGATGGTGTCTTCATTTACATTCTCGTCAGAAATCTTTGTTAGTTTTGTTTGCAGTTTGTAAGATGATTCCTTCATAAAGTCTACCAGGGCTATCCGTGACCACTCAAACCATATCAATTTCTATCCTCCTGGATTATCAGTCTATATCAAAGAAAAAGCACAATAATCCACTTTAATTCTGCAATTTAGACATCATGACAATAGGCTTCGCAAATTAAGTGTAGTTGGTAAAAGTTTCACGCAAAAATAGATGAAGGAAGTCTTAAAAAGGTGACGTACAGTAAGTAACATCGTGAAACTGACATTTAAAACAGAAAGACCGAGAATCGTATATAAATATAGCGAGTTTCAATTGAACGCCGGTGTTCTGGAAAATTTCATGCTAATTTCGTTTATCTGAGAATGACAGAAAAGTGTCATTTTTTTTCAAACAACAGTATTTTACCATATAATTGCCTTTGTCGCATGAAAAATGAAAAATGAATGCTGTTACATTTAGGACTAAATCAATTTGGGTCACTGTGTAAACTGTCACTTTAGTTTTATGAGACGACCGATGTTGTGTTTAAATACTTTTTTGTCCTTAAGGTAACCAATTGAGGCACGTTAGAAAATACTTCCCTCAAACCTTTGAAACAGCAACCATTTGATATTATGAAAGACAGAATTCTGGAAGCCGTGTATGTGTAAAACGACTTTTTCACATGCTATTCGTTAAGGGAATTTAGCTATTTATACAGTTAATAACATCGTAAAACTGACAAGGGGAATAATCTTGGAACGATTTTGGAATGATACTGAACGATTGCGATGAGTGAGTTTTAGGTAAAATTTATGGGAGGTAATCCAATATCGCTACATTACCTTCCTTTAATAAAATATGCATAAAAGATCTACGAATAGCTTTGCATTTAACCAAGAACAAATCAGACGCTTATAGTATCAATTGTCAGCAAAATGACAATTTTTTCTAGCTTTATTTATTTTGAATATGGTTGCTCATCGTATCTTTTTAAGAGATTTGGAGCGTTTTTCAAGTGCCCGAGAGAATGGTTGTAATGAATGAATGGAGCGCTGAGTGAGTGATCTAGAATGGTTTTGGTTGAGATGAATGTCAATTTCTCGATGTTACTTAGTTACTTAGACGTTACCTCTAGAGAGGACTAGTGAAAATGAGAAGTGACAGACATAGCTGCTAGCTAGACCATATATATGCATAGATCGACATTGGACATAGCCTGGATACGTAGACAAAGCCGAAATTTTTATTAGCTGCTGTGAGCACATCGTTCCCAATGCGAGATTTTAGGTCACCGAAGTGCGTCGTCCGTCGGCAACAATGCCGTGTTACCACTCTATGTGTCAAAATGTTGGCTCAATCGTTCTCATACATTTTTGTTTGTCTGGTATTAAGAAAGATCCATATCAAATGTATTTTGCATTCTCAATTGTTTCAAAGGAAAGGGAGCCTTACAATTTTCTTGTTACCATTATAGAGGTCAAACGTTGGCCAAATCTTTCTTGTACTTGCTAAGGATGTTTGTTGGGTATTAAGAAAGATCTATATCGATTAGCATTCTGACATTTATCACAGAAAAAGGAGCCTTACAAGGATAGTTTCCTGTATTATTTCATGGAGAAAGCAATTGCAAAAATATTTTTAAAAAAGTTTGTATTTTAAAGTGTGCATGAATTCAGTTGCGATAATCCGCTTTTTCCCCATCTCTGACTGGTACCCTAAACAGAACCTATTCCTAATGTCACAAAAGGTCAGGGGCCCGTTTTACTAAACATCTTACGATTATTTTTTGCGTAAGTCGAAAATTCAAGTTGCTTCTACAGAAGTAACTAATCATGGAATTCTGCCATGCAAAATCTCATAGGAATCGTCTTCTAAAGACGATTCAAATGAGATATTGCAAGGCAGAATCTAACAACGAATGAAAACACCAGGTACGATTTATGATTTTGACTTACGATCATTTTTTTCGTAAGACGTTTAGTAAAACGGGCCCCAGGTCTTTCTAAGTTTAGTTTTAATTCGAATGTCTTAAGAGGTAAAGAAAATTTTTTTCTGGCAGTAAACTCAAGTTTTTCCAAAAAACACAATAATGTATTTGTTCCCAATTTTCGTAAAAATAACCCGTTTTTCCCGGTATTACTGTTTGCGGACCCGTTCCCAAACCATGTGAAAAAAGCTGACAATTCTCTTGCTGAGAAAAGTCTTTTACATGTAACTGTAATGTAATTAACCTTTAAAGGCAGTTGAATTTGCTAAGACTGTACCGAGGTGACGAAGGTGAGCGATATAAGACTATCATGTTCCTCTTGTATATTTTAATGATGATTTTATTTTTTGAATAACCTTTGTCGTTTTCTTTTATTATGATGTACAACGACTGGGTGATCAAGTAGTGTCGAGTTAAAAAAAAAACCCGTAAGTCTAGGGTGGGGCGTAACTCCTATAAAATGCTTTTAGAATTATCCCCCCACTCCCCTTGATAGTCTTAGATCAAATGACTTAGATCCAGTTATAAATTATTGCTTTTTCAATATGTTATACATGTACAAATGTTGGACAATGTATGAGTTATTACACATTTGACTATGTCACAGTATAGTTAAGACAGTCCACTTCTTGGTGTTTTAATATGTCACCAGTCACAGTCATTACTGTCTTTATATAGCTTAGGCTGCTGACAATTATGACAAATGGTTGTGATATAAGAAATGGCAAAGATTTTAGAAAGGTGTTGGGGATTTGGAAGAGAATTTTCTTGTTTTAGGTTACAGCTGTCAGTATCGTGAAATTGGTATGCTTCTAGATCCCTACCATTTTAAATCACTTTCTCTGGGCTCCATTCAAACCTTTGAAACACTCACTCAATTCTCTCTAAAATGCTCCCAAAACTTTCTACAGCTTGAGAACCACTCAAAACTATGTTTCATTCTATTCAATCTAATAATCCCATGATCATGTTGGTTGGTTTACACTTTAAGGCGACTATCCTGGTTTGCGAAGACAGACAATCAGTAAGGTATAGGGATTATTTTAAGGAGACGTAGAAATGGTTTGCTACTTTTGTCCATCTTGATGATTTTGATGGTATTTTATAGCCTCCCTTTAATTTCATTCAAAACTTACTTCTCTCACTCATTCAATTTATTCCATAATCACTCACCTTGCCAATGTCACGATGTTGTTAGCTGTACATCACACTTGTATGAATACATAAGAATATGAAATCAATGGACTTTAGAGATATGAGTATTTATACATAATATTTCTTTATGGAATATCTCCGACCCCAACCCTTCATTTAACCCTGATACCTACAGAGACAGTAAAATCTGTGGATATCACCATGACTCTTGACCCTTGAGGCATGGTACTGTTTGTTGAAACAGCTTTTAATATGAATTTCTCCCTCTTTGTAAATAGTTATGCACTGTAATGGGTTCAAATAGATGCCCTGGTATTTTTTGAGATGTAAATATTAAAGTTACTGTTCTTAAACAAACATTTGATTTTTGTCAGTTTCAATAGATCGTTCAGTATTTCATGTCAGTTTCATGTGAATTGTTTTTTTTTTTTTTTACTGGAGGAGCTTCATAAGTAAATAAAATTACTATAAGCTCCTTTAGAGCCCCAAAACCATTTGATGGCTTTAATGCGGAATAGTTGTAGCTACCTATTAACTTATCGGAGTTTGTGACTGTTTTGCACTGAGCTTTAACTCGACATTCAAGATGCAACATAATGCATATGTACTTGCAAAGTAGAATTTCACATATATCTTAGATTGACAGATATTAAGAGAGATAAATCTTCAGACTTAACTTGGCTCACTGCCTTATGATAAATTTGGTACCAATTCACTGTCCAGAGAAGAAATTGAACATTATTGTACAAGAATAAATGACAGGTCTGAAGGAGGGGAGATCTCTTATGTGGGAACCATCTTGTATTCGACTATTCTTCTTCATTTTTAGCTCGGCTGTTCATTAAAGCTCACTTTTATGGCTGGGGATGGATATACATGTGTTTGAAAACATTGGCCTCTAAGGGAATTAATTCTTTTGGGCAGCGATTCAGGGGTTTCTGAGGTTTTACCTATCTAAATTTAGAACAATATTTGTTCCTACCATATTTATTGGCTTGTATCTGCTAAACTAATACTATTAACAGAGGTATTTCTATATAACAGAACTTCTGCACTTCACTCACTAGCTGTGATAAAGACTCATTTTGGATGGCCTGTCAACTCCTTACTGATGGCAAACGAAAGACTAGTCACCAGAAATATCTCTCACCAGAGGCCACTGAAAAGTAATAGAAAACACAGGCCTATGGCTCAGTGTGAAACAGTTGTAGCTGTCTATATGTTTATAGGCGGTTGCAGCTGTTTCGCATTGAGCCAACGAGATAACCCTCTATGGAATAACACCTATATCATTTTTCTGGCTCATGGGTCCACTGTGTGCTCTAGGTCTAGGTGTGACCTACTGTGAGCACAGGGTTTGTCTATGTGTCTCACTCAAGACTTAAAAAGATTATACTAAATTTATAAATAGCTCCCCCCCTTAGAATAGGTTTTACCGCTTTTGGTAAGGAGTTGAAGCAGGCATCTATCATATATAGACTATCGATATGCATGTATTCTTAGTTAAGCTAACAATATGATGGATATGTTTTGCTTTGCATGTATACATATATGAACTATAACTGGATATGTCCTACTAAATGTAGTCTATAATATCTTTTGATAGTTCATGTTTTATCGATTGAAAGGGCCTATGCTTGAGTATAACATCCTGGCATATGCTTGAATAAATAATAAAGAACTCTGGAGAAATGGGGTTTACTCACATGTTAAACTTTATTATGAAAATTTCCCCTATGTTTATGGTTGATCTTGGTTTTTGCCGGTTTTATATCTATAGTAGATATTTGTTATAATGGTATCGAAATCCTTAAATGTTTGTTGTTGGAATGTTAATGGTTTATTTAACCGAGTAAATGGAGTGCGCACTAACAAATTAGATGATCCTCGTTTTCTACAAAACTTAAAGAGTGAAGTAATTATTTTAATAGAAACACATGCTTGTAAAAAAGACATGTTGAATATTGAAGGTTACTTTTGTATATCAAATTGTCGTTCAGATGAGCCTAGTAGGTTAAGAGGAGGAGTAGCCATTTTCATGAAAAAGAATATTAGGACAGGCATTAAAGTAATTGATAACTCACAAACGGATATGATTTGGATCAAACTCTGTAAGAATTTCTTCAAGTTTAAAAAAGACTTGTACATCTGTGGTATCTATATACCGCCAGCTTATTCAGCTTATACTAAGAGAACAGGCATTGATAATATTCTATTTCAAAGGTTGGAATCTGATATTATCAAATACTCGTCTGACAGTTATACTATGATCATGGGAGATATTAATGCCCATATAAACTGTAATGATCCGGACTTCATCATTAGTGAGGAATCAGATGTAATGGAGGAGTCTCTACCTACTAGCTATTTAATTGACAATACTCATTTAATGAGAAATACAGCAATCCAACAAGTTACTAATGAATATGGAACCAAGGTGTTAGACCTATGTATTGGGTCACAATTAAGAATTCTAAACGGCCGTACTATTGGTGATACACTGGGTAAACCTACATATCATGGCTATAATGGATCTTCTATTGATGACTACTGTATTTGTAGTGCAGACTTCATGAGCTCGGTTAGATACTTTAAAGTTCTTGATTTTGATGTTACTTATTCAGATCATTGTCCAATTTTGGTTAGTGTCCAGTCATTGGGTGGTTTCGAACATAATGTTGAGAATGGTAGACAAAGGAAGTCACCTAAGAATGTTAAGTGGAATGATGAAATGAAGATAAGCTTTTTAAACAACATTAATATGGTAAACAAATGTAGATTCAAAGAATCTCTAATTGAATTTTCAAATGAAAGGCCTTTATCATGTACACAAAGTAATATTGATAAAATGGTGTCACACTTTTCTTTTACTTTACAACAAGCTGCCCTGACGAAATCGTCCTCTCCATCTGCTAAATTTCCTAAAAAAAGACGCCATAAGAAAAAAGTCTGGTATGACAGAGATTGTGAATCAATGTATAGAGAAATAAAACATATGAGTCGTCTTTTAGGCAATGATCCTTATAATATAAGCCTCCGTCAAAAAGTATTCAGTGCTCGAAAACAATACAATAAGCTCATACGTAAAAAGCATAGACAATTTAAGGGGAAAATGCTGGACAGCTTGCTTGAAAATGAAAAGAAAAATCCTAAGGAATTCTGGAACTCGGTAAACCAGCTGATGGAGAAACAAAAATCTGATCCTTCAGCAGATATCTCCACTGAAAAATGGGTGGAACATTTTAAATCTTTGATGAACATCGACTATCCAAACAACTTTTCTAAATCCTCTACAGAAGAATACTTTACTGATCCGGATAATTCAATACTGAATAAGGATGTTACTTCTGAAGAGGTTGTGTTTGGTGCTAAGGGGTTAAAGGGTGGAAAGTCGTGTGGCACAGATGAAATTTGTAACGAAATGCTCCGACTATCAGTCCCACATTTAGCAAATGAGTATGCATACCTATTTTCGCAGATACTTAAGCATGGGACCTATCCTTCTCAATGGCGAGAAAATATTATTAAACCCATTTATAAGGGTGGTGGTTCCTCTGATGTGAATAACTACAGGGGTATAGCAATCTCGAGTTGTTTTTCAAAATTATTTAGTAAAGTTCTGTTTAACAGGCTAGACAAATACTTAGAATATAATGATATAATTGGTGTGGAACAAATTGGTTTTCGGAAGCACTGTCGCACGACTGACCACATTTTAACACTGAAAACACTAATAGACAAAGCTTTTAAATCATCCTCTCGTCTATACTCTTGTTTTGTGGACCTCAGTAAAGCTTTTGATACTATAAATAGACTTGCCCTTTTTCATAAAATGGAAAAATACAACATCCAAGGCCCATTTCTGAATATAATTCAAGATATGTACAAAGATTTATTGTTTTGTATAAAGACAGAAAATGGTCTAAGCAGCTCCTTTAAAACTAGGATCGGAGTCAAACAGGGATGTGTTTTAAGCCCAACTCTCTTTTCCTTATATCTTAATGATTTAAAGAAAGGATTTGGCGAAAATTGTGACCCGGTAACACTTGCCGGTTTGCAAATTTCTTGCCTGATGTACGCAGATGACATAGTCCTCTTATCTCAAACTGCCAGTGGGTTGCAAAATCTTCTTAACAAATTGGAAGATTTTTGCAACCAGTGGAACCTTAAAGTTAATATAGCCAAAACAAAAGTAATTATTTTTAATAAATCCGGTAGAGTCCTAAAGGGCTATGATTTTTTATATGGACACAATTCCCTAGAAATTGTTAATGAATATAAATATCTTGGAATATATTTTAGGTCATCTGGTGTGTTCACACAAGGCATTAAATACCTTTGCAATAAGGCACTTAAAGCTATCTTTTGTATAAGAAAAGCCCTGTTGTCAGATAGTATGAACACTGGACTTTACATGACGTTGTATAACCATTGTGTGAAACCAATTCTTTTATATGGCAGTGAAGTTTGGTCTATTGATTTTCTAATAAATAAACCAGGAGTTGACCAAATGGAGAATAAGTACGACTCTTTAATATCTGAGAAAATACAATTAAGATATTTTAAACATGTTTTGGGTGTCAACAAATATTCAGTGAATGATGCAGTCAGGGCAGAGTTTGGTATACTACCTTTAGCAATATATGGTCTGCAGGCATCAACTAACTTTTGGGTTCATCTAGTGAATTTGAAAGAAAATTTTCTTGCCTATCTGGCCTACAGGGAAAGCATGACTTTTAAAAAAGGCTTTGCCCAAAAGTTTAGAATCTTTCTGCAGAACATTCAATTTTCTCATCTCTGGGATAACCAGAATACCATTTCGAAAAGTAGATTGTTACATGCAATTAAATCTAAACTTAGAGACTCCTATGTTCACTCCTGGTTAAATAAATTACATGATGACGGTAAAAGCCTACCCAATGGCAATAAATTAAGAAACTATAGAATATTTAAATCATTATATGAAAAAGAAACATATCTTTTTGTCAACAAATTGCCTAAAAATGAAATTTCCACTTTTGCAAAGCTACGAATAAGCTCCCACGATCTTCAAATTGAAAAGGGCAGGCATACTAGGACTCCATTGATTGACCGTAAGTGCAACTTGTGCAATTTGTGTGTCGAGGATGAGAGGCATTTTGTGATGGAGTGTGTTTCACTTTCGACACAGAGAACTACTTTTTTTAGTGAATTGAATCAAATTGTCCCATCTTTCGATCTCAAAACGACTGAAGAGAAGTTTGCTTTTATAATGGAATGTAAAGATTATGACATTGCTAGTACATGTATTAAGAATATTTGTAAAATGTTTAAAGTTAGAGAAACGTTGATAAAAAGCAACAGTATTACTTAAAGGTATTTTGTGGCTTTTTGCAATAGATATTGACATCTCTTTAACTTAGACGCCATCCCTCCATGGCTCGCCCTTTCTTTTATCCTTTTAGATAGAGTGATGGTGCCCCACGGACTTATTGTTTGTGTGGTTCCTTTACTCTATACTAAGGTAGTGGACCCGCAATAGTTTTGCGATGTATCAGGAGTAGTGAACTTTAGCAGTGTTGACCAAGGTTTCCTAATGATGTTCATTGGGAAGCCTTGGTTGGCATTGTGGGGGATCATATGGTCCAAAATTTGCGGAACTGTTGCGGCTCCTCTGCCTTAACTGACATGGCCTCGAAGTTGAAGGGTGTCAATGAAAGCAATATTGCCATTATAGTTATTATTACTGTTATTATGAATTAACTATATATAATTGCTAGATGTCATAATTCATTGGATAGCGTACCTACATGTTATTTGAATTTGTCTGTGTGTACTTGTTGTTACTATCAAAATGTATGTCAATGGTGACAGTCCTGTGACTGGACTCTTATACCAATTAAAATTGATTTGATTTGATTTGATCCAGTTATATGCAATCTGCTTCAACTACGGATGTCAAAATACATATATAATGTAGTTTAGCTCAATATTTTTGAAAATACAAATGGATGGAAAAACACAAGGTCACCTTTTGAAACTACCCTTATTATTGATGTGGAGGCATCAAATGAATGAAGTTGAGACAAAAACGTCACTTAAGTGTCTCTTTAATACGTTAAACGAAGATTATTTGCGAATTTAAAAATAAAAGTAAGAGTACCCGGATAGTCATTCATCCAAAATTTGAAATCGCCCTTTTGTCGTATCCAGACACGTCAAGTCGGGCACCCCTAGTGCAAACGAAATCCTATGATTATTGCTTTCTTTGGACAAAAACTGACATTTTCGTCCGACGTGTCACGATCGACCCAATAGTTTTACATAAGCACCTAGACTATCTGTAGGTCTTGTGATATTGAACACTTGAACATGTATGCAATGTTTTACGTGTCTTCAAGAACAACATGAATATGGCATGGTGAAAGTTTGTCGCTCAAGTCAGCAACAATGTCAACACCATCGACAACCACGTAAAGGTGATGGTGGTAATACCTTAACGTTCTATTCCAAAAAGGACGAGTTAAAAGATGGCCATTCTATTTTACTACACATGTTTATTGATTTTCAAAATACTATCTCAGTATGACTTCTGTCTGTTCCATTTTCCATATACTTGATGCGTTCTGCGAGAAAACCTGTCTGAATGATGTAATTTTGTAATTTCTACAATACAAACACTTTAAGACTAATCAAATTTAAAGACAACAACAACAACAGACGTTAATTCTATATACGTTTAAAATATAAAAAAAAACAAGTAATTTTTCATTGCATAAAAAATTGGGATGTAAGAAAATGGTTACATTTACAAAAAAACTTATTCATTTTGAAATATCACACTTGTTCGTACTTTATGATTAATAAATTTACAATTTCTAGAATAGGAGATTAAGTCAGTACCGTCAATTTTAGTGTCATTTCGGCAGGTTTTCATAGGTTCGTGGCCGTGTTCATTCTTGAAATTATAATTTTCAAACATAGCATTGAAAAAACAAAGATAATAATTTACTTCAGAATTTTCAGAAAGTTAGTAAATATACTTATAATATGACCTACGTCACCGGATTGAAATTACCCCGTTGAAATATTTTTGATATTACACGGGTGTTATTACAGTAGTGGAATAACTATGCAAATGAGCTCAGAGCACATAGCAACGCTACTTTGTAACCGCGAAAATGACGTCATAATCAATGTTTTGTGACGTCATTTTAACCGGCGTTATAAGTTTCGTGGAAAAATTGAAACGTTGAATTTCAAGAATTTTGACGACTTTTCGCCAAAATTCGGGTCATATTATAAACAGAATATAAAATTTGTGCTCATAAAATACAGACTTTATTAAACTCGCCATCTAAAACAGATAAAAACTCGGCGTAGCCTCGTTTTTATCTGTTTAAAGATGACTCGTTTAATAAATTCAGTATTCAATGACCAAACATTCAATATCATCTATTTCTTTTTGCACAATGGAATACGGTAAATGGATACTCCTTATCTCCAAGTTAGGATAACACAGATAAACGCAACGTTATCAAATCTTACAATAGTTATTACGTTACTCACATGTAAATCAGCAGAATTTTATAATTTCATCCTGGTGAGAATTCGTACTTTTATGATAAAAACTATACGATGAAGCAGATCATTACTCGTTAGAACTTGAACTTAAATGAAGCCCTTAGATGCATAGGCTTAGTTAACAACATAGTGAAATTGACAAGGTGAATGAATTGGAATGTTTTTGGAATGAAATTGAATGAGAGAGAGGAGTAAGGTTAGGGTGAAATTAAAGGGAAGTAATTTAATATCGCCAATTTTGTTCTGGATGAACAAATTTAGCGATATTAATTACCTCCCTTGAATGAAAATAGGCTTACATGTTCTATAAATATCTCACTACTTCTTCAAGAACTATCAGACGAGCATAATTTCAATTATTTACGTGAAATTTCGATTTTTTCTAGCTATATTTATTTTGAATGTAGATGTTGATGTGATCTTTTTAAGTGTTTTTCGAGCATTTTTGAATGGTTTCCGTGAGATTTTGGAATGAATGAATGGAGCGCTGAGTGAGCGATTTAGAACGGTTTTGATTGAGATGAATGCCAATTTCAAAATTTTACTTACTGTATACGTTCGATTTCAAAGCACTGTAAAAATCAATCGGAAAGCATGCATCGTGTGCAGTAAAGGGACAAGTGCAATATTTTCCCAGTCTAATCTACAATAAATAATCTTCTTTTATGTCGATTGCTTGTCTGAGCAATTGATGTTGGAATAAAGTGCGGGAAAGTAAACACTGTTATGAACGAAACTTTCCTGTACTGCATTCAAGAACCCTCGAAATTGTATTATAGCAGGCTCTCGTTTGGAAACTGCACGTTTTGGTTCTATTTCAGTTTATTTTATTTTTCCAGTGTAGCCATATACAATTCCGCATATATTCCCAAGTTATATAGAGAATATTTTTTCTTATTTCCCATGAGGTACGATACGGATATTTTTGTTGTTGTTGTTGTTGTTGTTGTTTTGTATTTTAACCTTCATGGAAACACAATTGATTCTCTTCCTTTATGACTGTCGCGCGAAACGGGACAGTCTTGGAAATCCGTATAGCCAATTTTTGAAAAAAAATATCGGTTCCAGTACAGGTCAACCATCGTTCGCATTTCAAAAGATATTTTCATAATTAGATAAATTAATCATTGGAGATTAAGAAAACGAGTAAAGTGCAAAAGGTTCGACCCTAGTCAGCCTGCGCAATCTACGCAGGCTGACTAGGATCGACATTTAACGCACTACCTAATTGCAGTTTACGCTTAAGGGATAATATTTCTTATCATTATACGAGATCGAACACAAATAGCAAATAGTTTTCAAAGGTTGGTTAGTTGGCTGATTGGTTGGTTGGTTGGTTGGTTGGTTGGATGGTTGGTTGGTTGGTGGTTGGGTGGTAGGGTGGGTTGCTGGGTGGGTGGTTGGGTGGTTGGATGGATGGATGGATGGATGGATGGATGGATGGATGGATGGATGGATGGATGGATGGATGGATGGATGGACGGCAGGACAGACGGACAGACGGACGGACTGACGGACTGACTGACTGAATGTGACTGACTGAGTAACTGACTGACTGACCGACCGACCGATCGATTTGATTTGATTCGATTCGGATTGATTGATTGATTGATTGATTGATTGATTGATCGATCGATTGATCGACTGATTGATCGATTGATTGATTTGAGACCGCTTTCAACTATCTTTCAGTTGTATCTTGGTGGCTTGAGCACCTAACAATAGATCACTGGTATTTCTCACACAAGTACTACCATTACATGCTTTCCTAGCGCCAGCTGCTATCCAACATAGCTCTAAATTTATCGACCTTTTGGAGGGACCCAAAAAGTCGGAAAAATGAGTGCCGCCGTCGGGGATAAAACCCGGGACCTCTAGATGGCAAGTCCGACGCGCTACCAACAGCGTTATGACGACGGCCATATTGACCGGCCAAGCCTAGCCTTTACCGATACTGCACCCGTAGAATATACACTTGGTTCGTTCAGTGTTCAATAGATGTTCATCTTTAATTTAGTGGACAACAAAAGCTATATTATCACGAGTGGCAAATATAGCTTCTTTTGTTGGCCTAATGAAAGATTTATCGATCTTACACGAAACATAGGTATTCATAGTTATTTAAAACGTTATTTGCCGATGATACACTGAACGGCGTATGTATTTCCGTTATTTGTCGGCGCTACAGTAGTCCTTGCCCATATGAGCGACGACCCCAGAAGATCGTTAGTTGTTATGGGGGATAGTGCAAGGATACATGACGAAACTCCTGCTGCGATCCGCCATGGTGCTCGGTGTAAAGGACCGTCTCACGGGACCTCGGTTTAACGTCCCATCCGAAAAACAATTAGTTTGTTGGTGTGCCAGGCCGAGATTCGAACCTACGCGGCCGAACTCCAATGTCTTTGAAGTCTGGAGCTCTACCGACTGAGCTAATCGGGCTGACCATCAAAAAAGCATTAAAGGAAACAATATATACACGGTGTTTAGAGCAAATTCGTACTCGACATAATTGAAAATAGCCTCTTTTTTTTGGATTTGAAAATTACTTTGTTATACTGTTTTATCATAGAATTAATTAAATAATAAATAAATAAAAGATACAAATGGGGCGAAGTTTTTTGAGAAACAAATACTTTTTACACCTTCATATAGATAAGAAGAAAACTTATTCCAATCAGTGTTGTTTCTTAGAAGGGAAAGGTTTTTTGCCTCCATTATTATATTTACGTTACTAAGTACACATTGCAGCATGGTTATGCATCGGCTGAAAGACAAAGAGAAAAACATAAGTGATGAGAGATTTAGGCTCTCTCTCTGTAATTGTAGGTAAATATTATCGCAGGAAATGTTAGAAACAGTCCTGTAAACTACGTTGGTTCATTTGCATAAGCCATTACTATTTTCAACAACCAGTCATTCTATCCCGTTGCACTAAGCTTATTGCAAATATACTGTATTGCTTTCGTTGTGCGTGAGAACCATTGTACTTCGAAAGCCCGACATTTCGATTACATTCTCTTATTACCTACATTTACTTTACCAGAGTGTTCTAATTTTCTACTTTGGGTTAAATTTCAATGATTGATCGAGGTCTAAAGCAGTCTGCTTAAGTGTAGTATGGTTTGATTTGACCAACGAATATTGGTTGTTCTATATTTGCTGCAATTTGCTGTACTTTAATCACTTTTCTTAAATGACCTGATATTATGTTTTCGTTACAATTTTAATACGTGATTGAGTTGCATTAGACGTTTCACAGCGTAATCGAATTGTATTTTAACATTGAATAATTGCTGCAGTGTACATAAAAGTGGAAAAAGAGGTGTGATGGCGGTGCATGATATTATAAACTGACACATTCATATATTCTTTTTTAATGTTTCATTGAAGTTGAATCTTAACATCGAAAATTACGATACCAAAGCAAAGACCCACGGCTCTTAGTCGAAATATTTCAAGATCTGGTGCTGTAGAAACGTATATGCGTGCATGTGACAAAGAATACTCCTTGCCTAGCGATAGACGGACTTAGTCCTGTAGGAGTCCAAACTACAAGTATGTCGAACGTGACTCAGATGAGCTTCCATTTGCTTTAGGCTAAAAAGTTTATATACTTTAGAATAAATGAAAAAAAATCAGTTCTGCCGAGAAGTTGGAGACACCCCATTGATCTTAATAAATGAAAACCATATTGATAAGGGAAAGGTCTAAATAATATAGTACCTTTACTTCTTCAGTCAGAGATCGTAAGGTAACATTAATGCATCGCATTTGAGTTGGAGTAATTAAATGCCAATTTTTGTCACGAATGGCCTATAGTTGATATTGTAAATGAATTGTTAATCAAGTTGTCCTAGGATACCATTCAACAAGTCTTTTTATTTCGACTTCATAATACCAGTGTCATCTCGGGAAGCAATTTTCGATAGTAAAATCATTTGTTTTAGATTCTATTTTGTATATCTTGTGGATGCATATATCCTTTTTTCTTTGATTGCTCTATACTTCCGCAAACTGCATTCTTGGGTTCAATAGAAAAAATATCGTCAGATATTTTTAGAATGAGCATTAATGCGCATGGAAGTCGTAGTATATGTCTTTTCTCTGTATCTTATCTTGATATTTATTAGAAGTGAAACATGCATCCATGCGTAATAAATATTGTTGCATAAATGCATGTTCTGAAATGGAAATTCATTCTGGAAATGGATTCTCACAGACAAGAACGGAAACATTGTAATACGGAAGTATTTCAGTTAGAATAATTCTATCGTCTTTTTTTCGGTTATTGTCTTGGGAAAAGTAACTGAAAAGTTGAAGTAATAAAAGGGTCACGTGTTCCGGAAATGGATCGTGACTTGACATATTGAACGATGCTTTTGAGGCCTCGGTTTTTCCAAAGAATCGATGTTATTGAAGCTTAAGATTTTAACTTTTGCAATAAATCTGAAATTAAAAAGATAACACTTCAAATGCGATTGCATAGGTTTATGTCTATTGAAAAATGCAGATTATCTTCATTCTGATGCGGTACATAGGCTGCTACGCTGCCTTAAAAAATGATTTGCTCGAAAAATGCCCCATTAAAATTAGTGAAGTTTAGTGTACAAAAGAAACAATTCAATCTTTATAGGTGAATTCCGTAGAACGCAATCGTTTATAAGTAATATTAAATGTCAAGAAATTCATACATTTGCTTCAATGATTTTCGTTGGATTATCGATAATTAATGGTTGATTATCACTTGATTCTCTCACCTTAAAACGAGCTCAGTTACATAGAAATTTTGACCCGTCACGCGAGAAGGGACCATCTAGATACTGCGTAAAATCAATATTTGAAAAATAGATTAGTTCTTGAACAGACCAACAAAGAGGCTGCATTTCCAACATTCATTCACAGGAAGGTAGAATGATCTGTCTATGTTCAGAAAATAAGCTTGTTGCGAAAAGTTTCGGCCCTAGTCAGTCTGCGCAATTTGCGAAGTCTGACTATGGTCGGCATTTTACGCACTACCAGGAAGGCCCGTTTTCGCGTGACGGAACACAATTGTATCCTGATTTCGCTCAGTTCAACTTATAAGCGGAACAAAATAAACAAACGACGTCAGTAAGTTGTTTGTAATTACGTGCAAAAAGACGCACTGTAATAAAAATTGACAGAAAAACCAAACCCTCGTATTTCGTCTTTGTTTAGGATTAGTATTACTTTTTATTTAAAAAAAAACCCACCTTTTCTTGGTCATGTGAGATCGGCATATCTTTCGTTTGCGAGCAAGAAAAAAAAAATTGTCTTTTCGCGATAGGCATTGTCACACGTGAAGTTAAAGCTTTTGCTGTTCACTCAATGAAAGATGTATGGGTTTTACTCTGGAACAATGGATTATCTTAAAGTTACGCACTTGCAGGGGCCTAAAGTACGATGCGACCAACCAGGGACAAGTCTTAAACTGGTGAGATTTGTTGTTTCAATACACCATAAGCTAAATCCCATTCAACAAACAAACAAACATGGTAAAGAAATAAACAGCGATTGTATTTTATTGCATGTTTTTAAGAAGATAACATGCTTTGCTGGGTTGTTGATTCTCACTCAGCGACTGACTTTGATATTTAAAGCGTAAGGTCTGCAATAGACAAAAGCCATTAAATAGACTAGAAATATTACCTGGATTATAAAATCCCCATAAAAATATAATTTGAGTAATAATTTAAGTCAGTTCTTTAAACGGCGTCCCCTTTTCTTAAAAGAAATGATAGATTTATTTTGGAAACAATACTTCCAAATATATTC
This sequence comes from Fragum whitleyi, assembly GCA_948146395.1. Taxonomy (NCBI): domain Eukaryota; kingdom Metazoa; phylum Mollusca; class Bivalvia; order Cardiida; family Cardiidae; genus Fragum; species Fragum whitleyi. The sequence goes on along the minus strand of OX411543.1, from coordinate 9,233,966 downwards.
TCCATCAATATTCCAGCTACCTATGGTGTATATATAGTTCCTGACAAATTTTGTTTTCTATGTAAATCGATAGAATTCCACTCTAGATTTAATCTTGTCTTCTTCAATGGAAATTCTTTCACCAGGTTCACTAATGGCATTTTAATGGAGCAAAAACCTTTGTAAGATGTACTAGCGAAAATAGATTTTCAGTGGAATGGAATGCATGTACTTTTCTATAATTATTTTTTGTCGGAAAATAGCCGCGGTGATCTTTTATTCTGTATTAGTAGAAAGGCCATCTTGAAACCTAAGTTACCTAAAGGACATATTATTCTCATCAGGGTATACATCATGGCGAAATTGAATGGGTGAATAATTTTGGAATGCTTTTCGAATGAAATGGAACAAGTTAGGGGATTGGGCTTTAGGTGTTATTGCAGTGAGGTATTTCAACATTCCTTATTTCGTACAATGGACGAAAATAGAGATAAAGTATTAGAGCCATTTGATTTTACGTTTTTTTAGACACATGGAGTTTTTTCGGAAAGCTTGGTGAATTTCTTTCAATTTTCACAACACCTCGAACCATACTTAGACTAGACGCCTATATCTTCAATAGACTGGCCATTAGGACGAAACTTCAACCGTCTGTCCGCAAATGGCAAAAAATGTACTAAGTGAAAGGTCTTGCCAAAAATTTTGATGGAAGTTACACGCTGTCAAAAAGAATTACTATGTAATTCAAAGATCTACTAAATCTAGGAAATCCATTTTTTTTTACCTCATCTTTTTCAAATCTCCTTCAAATCAGTTAGGTATGAACAGAATTATTGAAAATTAAAGAAAAATGTTGTGTAAAAAAATTCTTACAGTGTACATGTAGGTAAAACGTTTATCCTTAGTTTGACTTACAAAATAATCAAAATTTATTCACTATGGTACTAACACATGAACCATAAAAAAGCTCAACCAAAGAGGTTCACATGTTTCATTTAATCAATCTAGTCATTTTACCTCCAGTGTTCACTTTCAATTTTCTCTAGTCATCTTATATACAAAGTCTCTATTTTTCATTCCATGCTATCCGTATTTTCATGTATATTATAATCTTTCTACTTTTTTTCTGCTCAATATTTTTGAATCCAGCACAACTTGTGTCATAGCTCATACATATTTGAGTCACTTTCATGTTTCAAGTGTTAACCCTTTCCCACATAACATATATTTACCGTTATCCACTTTACCGTTATCCACTTTAACAAAATACATTACACAACAAAATATTTCTAGACATATGTGGAATCTAGGTATATCATACGAAAATATTGAAATGAAAGGAAAGATGTTGTTTGTCAGTATTGTTTCTTTTCCTTCAAAATGTTTCAACTTTCTTTTAGGAACATCAAGATCTGGTCTTCTTTGGGGAAGGGTTAATCACATATTTGCCATGAATCTTATGTCATGTACCACTTTTAATATTTTTTTATCAGTTTATGTTTTTTTCTATTTCTTATGTCTGTTCCTATTGTACGTTTAACTTTACCATGGCTCATACATATTTGAATATTTTTTAGTGTTAATTAACCTATTTCCAAATGACATAAATTTACCATAATCCAGTTTAACAAATAGAGCAGACCTCTAATTATTTCTAGATATAAACATGTGCTCGTATATGAAACTCATTACTACATGTTTAAAGATTTGATGTCTGATGCGCTACCAATTTTACTATTGTTGTGTCTTTCGGAATATAGCTCGGACTTTTCCGTAAACTAGACAGTACCTCGACCGTAAGAGTAATAATTCTGAATCCCTTTTTAGGTACTTCGGCTTTTGGTAGTACTTTGGTCGATACGCGTGAAGAAAAACAAATTTCTCTATTGATTTCCTATTGTCTTTTTTTTTTTTTTTTTTTTTTTAATTTTTTGCATATTATACTTTATTACAAAACACAGTAAAAGTTTTTAATCAAATTATAACATGCTCAGTTTTAATCTTTGGTTGATTTTGCTTTATTCGACGTCATCTTTATGATGGTGACGTCATATAAACTCACGTTCGAAAAGACGCGCTGTAATGGCTGAGCGCCGTATTATTCCCGATGTCTATTCCGTCGAATCGCCGAGAAGTCCTTATTTTTGCGATGCCTGAAACTTACTTAACCTTTTTTTCTGTTATGAAAGTTTAGCATACACACATCTACATATCAAATTATAGCAAACCTGCGATTTCATAAATGGTCAAACATGAACATCTTTCATTAACTTTCGTCTTTTGATTATGTTTTCTTTTGTATTCAGCCTAGGGAATAGCAATAGTTGTCATCATTGTAAGCCATATTTCTCTCCAGAAACGTTTATATATGATTTTAACTTGGCGCTCGTGAACAAACAAATATTTTAGTCTCTATTTGGCCAATATGCATTGACACGCTCAAGAAAGCTCCCATGAGAATACATTTTGAAGGAGTTTGCTTTCCCAATCCTAATAACATAATTTTGTGTTTTGAAATTAGTTTTTCCAAGCTAAAGAAGTAAAACAGTTACCCATTCTAAGAGCTTTTATATTTTCAAACCCTTTCGTTGATAATTTCAAATTGTTTTGTTTAGATTCTGTGTTACATTTGTTGGAATTAAAATGAAAACTTTATATCCCTCTAATTTTCCAATTTTATCAAATCTGATTATTCTAATTGGTTCCCTAAACAAATCAAAGAATAGGGGCCCTTTTCAACTGTCATTTTACCTATAAATGTATATGAAGACCTAGCAAATATTAAGGTATATGGTATAAAACATATTACAGGACTGTATGCTTGGAATGTTTTACGCCAATCTTGTTCATACTTGAGACTTGGAATTCTTATATATTTTAATACGCCATGCCTTCAGTTAAAATATCAATTACAGAGGGGGGAAAGAAGTAATTTGTACCACCAGAAGCCAAATATTTGGATATCGCACAACCAACTGTTTAACTTGTCAGCACAGTGTATGCGTCATTTCGCCTATCTATAAATATATAAAGCACTGAAAGTACTGATGGAAAACGTTGATTTTTACCTTAATTCTGGCGCATCTAAATTTCGCCACCCTCATGGGTGGCGAAAATAAGACGCATCGAAATAATAACACATTTTTTCTTGTTAATGTGGATTAATTAAGTTGAGGCAAAAATATCCAAAGTATGGTGCTTTAAATGCATATCAAGACCCTTTTCTACATTTTCTTATAAAGAATTAAATAAAAATGTTGCTAATCAAAGACCTTAAAACGTTTTAAGTCAATCCCGCTTCACTCCAGACTTGGCACTCTTTTACAAACTTGATGCAGTGCCCCCATTTAAAATATCAGTTCTATAGGGCAGAAAAAAGTAATTTACACCACGAGAAACCAAACATTCGAATATCGTACAACCAATTGTTAAATCTGTCAGCACAGTATATACGTCATTTTTCTGTCTATAAATAAAAAAAAAACAGAGCGTCATTAAAATTGGCAGCAGGATAAACGTAATTTACTCACTTTTTCGTTATTTTAAACAGCTAAACAGTCATACACTATGGTTTGGGAATACAAGAGCCTGTGTGTGACGTTTCAAGCTATTTTACATGTTCGCAAAGCCCCCGATTCGGCACAACCTGGCCCGAGTGTTTGACAAGCGCTTGATAGAAAGATAAGCCTGTTGTTTTAGACGCCATTCTGACTGTCCATATTTTAAATACAATTCATGTTTTTGTTTCTCCTTTTATTTCATTCCTCCTGTGTCCAAAATGTATTTGTTTTGGAGGCATCCACCATCATGCAATTTTTTATAAAATCTCATTATTTTAAAGTTGATCACTCAACCCCACCCAACCCCAGGCAATCAGAAGATATACATTTTGCATTGTGTGATACTGAAGGCCAAATAATGTTTGTCTATCACGCATATCGAGGGTTTAGTGCAAGAGTGTACTAAATGTTAATAAACCGTATATGTACTTAGTACACTCTTGCACTTAACCCTCGATATATGAATCTATGGTAAGTTTGATGCATTGGCCAAAATATTTTCAGTACAACAATAAGTTCTTCTATGTTCAGATTTAATCCTTTTCGCATCTGAAAACTTATCAAAATATTTCAGTTTACTACGAACCGTAATTGACATCGTGAAGCTGACTGTCATTCCGATCAAAACCGTTCTTAGTCTCTCACTCAACGTTCGATTCATTCACTCCAAACACTCACCCAAACCATTCAAAAACGGTCCAAAATTACTAAATGTACAAGACCAACAACTAAATGCAAAACAGTACTTGCTAGTAGAATTCCACGATTTCATTGACTCTATTTTGGAAGTGTCTCATTGGTTCTGAAAAACACAAATAGCTATATTTTGAACGTGTTTGCATATTTCTTTAAAGGGAGGTAATTAATATCGCTAATTTTGTTCATCATGAACAAAAATAGCTATATTGGATTACCTCCCTTTAATTTCTCCCAAAACTCACTCCACACACTCATTCAATTACATTCCAAAATCTTTCACATTGTCAATTCCACGTTGGTTTCAACTGTTATACTTCAACCTTATCTGTAGCCGCCACCATAGCGCAGTTGGTTAGGCAAAAGACTTCCAATCTGGAAGTCGTGGGTTCGATCCCCGGTGGCGGCAAATATTTTTTTTCCGACGTTTGTCTTTCACCAATGGGTAGATAATCGTAAACCTTTGTGAGATAGCAGTCGGAGGCTAGGAAAGGGTGTAATGGTAGTATAGTGCGGTTTTATTGACTTGAATCTGACCCCTGCCATTTAGATGAATTAAAATCTGATTAATCCTACTCGACTTTGCACGTGCTTTCATAGGAATGAATAACAAACAATATTGAATGTATTATACATTTTGTTAATTGATAAAATATATCGGTAATTGTTATTTAAGCATTTTTTTCCACAGAGGTCAAAGTCGGGTCAAATTAACCAGGCTATACAGGTGAAAGAAATACCAGGAATCCATTGTTAGGTGCTCCAGCCGCCGCGATATAACTGCAAGATTGTTGAAAGCGGCGTAAAACCCATTCAAACAAACAAACAATCAAACTTATCTGAAGTGACACGTGACTGTCAAGCGAAAAACTCATCCGGAAATCACGATAAAAAATATTGTGAAAAAAGATTGGGTCCAGAAATTGTAAATCACATGAAGTGTTTTAATATGATCTAACTCGCGACAGGAGAAATCGTATATGCCAACATAGGAAACACATTTTTTGTAGTTCAATGCCCTTTTCTCTCTCTCCCCCGACTGCGGCACACATTACATTCTTTCCGACTAATTGTCTCCCACCATTGGGTCGATAATCGTAGACCTATATGGGATAGCAGCTGGTAGCTAGGAAAGGGTGTAATGGTAATACTGGTGTGAGAAATACCAGGAATCCACTGTTAGGTGCTCCAGCCGTGATATAACTGAAATAATATTGAAAGCGGCGTAAAACCCCATTCAAACAAACAAACAAACAAACCATTCTCTCTCTAAACAAAAGAAATATACAAAAAGAATGCTTGAATAATGAATCCTGTATAAAAGAAGATGTCGATTTTCCACGCAGTTTCTTGTGTACTGATTACAGAAATATTTACACGAGCACTTTATCGCATGTTTTCTTTTCGATGTTGATAAAATATAATGAAACAAACATCATAGCTTGGAGAAAGATAAATATCAACGGAATACAGATATATATAATACATACTTATTGTTTTGTATGAAATGAAATATCTAACGAGGTTGGGAGCATTGATCATTGTCGAGGCTATGCCGAGACAATTGTCAATTCTCACAACCGAGTCAGATATTTTTTTCATACACTACACTTAGTATGTATTATATTTATCTTATAACCCCTGTTTGTCTTGTTTTCGTCGATGTTTCTAACAGTAATACAAGTTTAAAAAAATAACCGCATAATAATATTTTTCAAAAAATAACCATGTGATACCATAAAAAATATCATATAGTTCCGCAAGAAAGAGTGAGGCTTGAGAAACCGTTATCTCTTATCATTTTCAATGTAAAATTGATCTTTGATCACTCACTTGAAATTGTAGGTCTATACAGGATGTTATCACACGGATATTTGTATAAATATAAGATGAATATTTCTTTATTTATTTCATTGACAAACGTTCCCTTTCTTTTGTCTAAACTATCTGAAAGGCGATAAGATGAAAACAAAATAAAGAAACGCACAGTGTGTAACAATTCTAAAATCACAAAATCATACAACTGAAGGTTGGTGAATGCCAATTTTAATCAACTTTTTTAATTGCTTCTTTCTATCTTTTTACGAAAAAGGTTGAATTTGGTTTAATCTGGGTTAAAAGTAGAGAGTATTCCCGTTTTTCATAATTTGTCTTTCTTACTGCTTTATTTGCTGAAACAGATGCCTGTGCTTACCCACAGGAACCATGTGTAGAGAGGAAAAAAAACGAGAGTAATAGTCACATGGGATTACAAGTTCAACTGACGAGCGGGCTTTTTTGAGAGTTTTATATGATCCTTAGCAATTTCAAACAGATATTTCTGATAGAATAGAGTGTGCGAGCGTCTTTGTGTTTTCTTTTTGTTTGTTAGTATGTTGTGTACTTTTTGTAAAATATTTTTCTAGTCTGAAAAACTAGCCATTTTTTCTAGGCCATGTGATTTTACCGCGTCTCTGTGAACTGAATGTGTAAGTTCATATTAAGACAACAGCTTCAAGTTACTGCATGAATGAATACTTTGATACGATAACACGATGACGAACTATTATTTTAGAAGGACTTTGGCACATCTAGACCTTCTATTCGATACATTTGTTGGTAAATAATCGGTGTACAAAGTATGTAGTAAAGTCAAAATGTTTTACTGCTCACCGTCCGGCAAAAAGGACCATCTGGGTATTCCGTAAATTTAATATTTGAAAACGAGATTGGTTCCAGTATATCGTCGATGAAATTCTAAAATCTCGTAACTGCAGCTTTGCACAAGCTGTAGTAACGAGGTTTGAAAATAAAACCGAAGAAATATTACCCGGAGATAGCATATCAAAAATCTTTTATGGGAAGATAGAATAATCAGTCTAGATTCAGAAAATCAGTAAAGTGCGAAGAGTATCAAGCCTAGTAGGTCCTACACTTGCAGTCCGTGCAGACTGACTATGGTTGACAATTTGCGCACTTCCGTTATAGCTCTTTTTCTGACGCCTGACGTTTTACATATATGCGACCCGCCACGCGAAAAGGGACCATCTGGGTAGTACGAAAAGTGTCGACCCTAGTCAGACTGTGCGGTTTGCGCACACTGACTAGGGTCGAAACTTTTTGCAATGTGCTTGAATGTTCAATCTACCTTCCAGCAGAAGAATGTTTGAAATGCGACCTCTGGTTGACCAATGCTGGACCCAATCTCTTTTTCAAAGTCATTTTACAGAGTTCCCAGATGGTCCTTTTTGCGTGACGGGTCACATGTTAGTCAACCATGTAAACCACAGAAGTACATTCGTAGGGATATCAAAGTATTCGCTATGAGTGAAAGTGGATTCTGAGAGTAAAAGAATGGCTCAAATTTTGCAAGAAGCATAGAAAATGTACAAACAGAGGTATATTTGGAAGAAAATAAGAGAAAACAATAAAAAGTGTTTCCCATAACGATTACATATCGGGATTATTGTATTTTCCATTTTACATTTATTTTGATAAGTCCCAGGGATTAATACTTCTAAAATTTGATTTTTATTCGACAGATCATCGATACGAAGTTATACATGGTGGTACATCTATACCAAATATCAATCGCATGTCTGTCCCTTATAGGGAGAGACACAGTAAATATACTTTACAGCTAATTTATTTTTGTCAATTTTTGCAGAACCATCTTAGAAAGATACTCTCTGATCAGTTTTCATCTAAAAAAAGATAAACAGCGATTTCAATGTCTGAGTATCTAGACATTTACATATGTCTGTGCAACTGTTTTTCAGGAAACGGTACAATTAATTTATAATACATTAGAGTAAAGCGATGGTTTTGAATACATATAAATATCACCTATTTGTAATATCTCGGATCAGTTTTTTCTCTGAAAGGTTTAATAGAGATAACAAGCGTTTTAATAATTCTGGATTAAATTCCTAGAAAACTCGCATATCTTCCATCAAAACTTAATTACGTATCTCACAGGGCCCGTATTCATTTCAGAGATTTAATGGCGAACGCGAGTATACGTCTTTTGAAATACCTAGAGAGAGCTGCTCTGAAACCGAAAATCAATCTGTTAACCAGGAAATTTCTCAAGACTTTGAGACAAAAGCTAGATAAGTAAACGACATTCAAAAAAACACTTAAAAGCTGGTGTTTTTTTAAAATTATTATCCGACGTTGGTAGGAATGAGCCTAGTGCGTCGCACTTGCTTTTCCTTATTAACGTGAAAATTGGGATTTAAAGATATTTACAGGCGTAGGCAGAACAGGAATAACAATGATTTCGGATACGACCAGTGCTATTACCTCAAGGGGAATCTAATAAGCTCAGAGACTACAAAATGTAAGACAGAACTTTAACTATCAGACTAAAACTTTTTCCTGCATCGGTTGGCGGCCGTAAAGCGGTATTTTTTTTATAATCCGATACCACGACTTTTCACCGACAAGCGCTACTGCGCTGTTACCGAGATCGCAAAGACTTCGCTGCTATTCTTGCACGATAATTGCGTGCTTTCGACGTTTTCGTTACGTGCATTGTACAATGTTACCTGTCCTGCGTTCAGGATAACAAATTGGCAATGTTTATTTATCCTAAACCTAGAGCTAGATCCGCGTTGACGACGATCGCATTACGTTTTTTTGTACTTGTTAAAATAAGAAGGGCTGCAGCACAGTGCGACCCGGCATTAGAGATCCTGCCAATACATAACAACGCTAATGCAGATTCTACTAAATTTCACATGCGACCGACGTCACTTTCGGAAATAAATGATATAATTGAGCCTGTGCGTGAGATTTTCAACGATTTCAATTATGCACAAAGCAAAGACTCTGACCAGCCTTTGCATCCGCACAGTCTGACCAGAGTCTTCACTGCGCGTTTAGTAGACAGCTATAGACAATCAGGTAACTCTATATTTTCAGTTTGTGGCTGTCTGGGCCTCTCAGTGTTTACACATCATGAACACTTCAAATTGTTGGAAATGTCACGCACAGGCTCAATTGTAATAGGCTCCAATGCGGGGTCAGAGGTTACAATGCTAAAATTGTCGCAGTGACTAACAAAACCAAATATATCCCTACACACAATAATAACATTGCATCATTGATTGTTTTGCTTCTTTTCATTTCTTGTTTTCAGATAGTCCAATCTAAAGAACACGCAACATACACTTTTTTTGAGGCAAGAAAGTTTGGCAACGTTTGATTCGTATAAATCTCAGGCCGTTGTATACTTAATAAACACTATATTTGATATGTTGTTCATCAATTGTACAATGCTTGAGCGTAAAAAAACATATGTGTAAGGTAGGGTCATTTTGATCGGCATGAACAAAAAATGAAAGATTTTAATAAATTAAAAAACTTACTCTTTAATTACTTTTGAATTTCAACGGGTACTAAATATATTTATGTAACTCTGCTCTGAACATCCTGAACAAAATTTGCAATACTGGATTACCTCCCATTAAATTCACTCAAAAGTCGCTCCATACACTCATTCAATTTCATTCCTAAATCATTCCAAAATCATTCACCTTGTCAAATTCACGATGTTGTTAACTGTACTTTTATTATTTCTTTCAAAACTTTACCTCTGTTCACTTGATATCATTTAAGTTTCTAGTATTTTCTCATCTACAAATTCATTGACAGTGGACCTCATTTAGCTTTGAAGAAAAATATTTCCAAGTATTTTTTTTATTAGTGTAACCTATTACGGAAAAAGGACCGTGTTGGAACTCAGTTAAATGAATCTCTGATCGACATTGATCGAAGAAACGATCAACCGAATGTCAGAAGTTTGCGAAAAGTTTCAACTCAAGTCAGCTTGTACAGTTCTGCGCAGTTAGTGACTTCACACACTTAACGCGGTTGTTTCTATCTATTCACCTTTAAGTAATGTATATTATCATACATGAGTCGAGGACTTGATTGCTATTTGTTTCCAAATTTCAGGTTATACATTCAAGCCGTTTGACGGAACCACGCAAATGCCTTCAATAGTACGCAACAAAAACAACAACATCTCCACTCTAGTTGGTGGACTGGCCATGCTCAAGTGTACAGTACTCAATCTTGGAACAAAAACTGTAAGTTTTATTTTCCCTTAGGAAAATGAATGCATAATATGATCCGTTTTCTAGGATATCTTCCATAAATACAATAAATAGAAAAGACTTAATACAATTGTACAAAAAGGCAAAACATTCTTTTTTTATTTCATAAGGTCAGTCGTGATATTCGTGATAGGTTTTCAGTACCTTTTTTAATAACCATTTTCCAACAAACCGTATTTGTCCAGCGCTGAAGGTTAAAACGTGAGGTTTTTTTTTTATCTTTTTTTATTTATTTATTTTTTTTTTGGGGGGGGGGGGGGTAAGAGGGGGGGGGGGGGAATATATAGCTAACATAACCAAGCTTTGACAAATGCATGTAGGCAGGATAACGGATCGTATTGTATATTACCCAGTAAGACTTTTGTTTAGAATTGTATTGTGGTTATGTGCAAAAAATAGATCTTCTTCTTATACAACCTCTATACTAATTCCCTTAATTCGTGAAAGAATATAATTTTGTTGCCCGTCGACTTCTACGGCCATTGTAGACACAAAACTATACACGTATATTGAATCTTGAATTATGCGACGTGAGCACGAAATCACAATTGCTCCCCAAATTATGAGGTTTTGCCAATGCTTTGGAATCATCCTTGTCGGAGAAAATCAAAAGAATATAGAAAAATAAATAATGAATAGTACTCAACGACACAAACACTTTCAAACTAAGCTACATTATCGGTTAGGTTTTTTCCCTTATCCAATATGGTAAAAAAGTCATATTTACTGCATATATGATTAGCGTCCTTTAAGAACATTTAAAAAACCATATAATTCTACAGACCCAAACAGCCTTCCCGTTCTTTAAACTTTGAAAAACCTATCGCTAATAATGGAAAAATCGACATAGTCTATGGACATTCGGAACACCACTAGGCCAATCTCACGATCAACCTCGGATGTACATAGACGGACTATTTTTCAAAATTACGGGAAAACCTCGGAAAAACTCGATGACGTCAGTTAAAATGGCGTTAGCCCTCGAGACTTTGAGTGAAATCATTCGACGTCGCCAACAGTACTCGTTTTATTCACTGACGTGAAACTATCGTATACTTTTTAAATATCTTTAGATTCTTAGATAACGACTGAAAAATCTTAATTTTTGAGAATGATTCTTCATTCTCAAAAATTAAGATTTTTAAGCTCTTATTTACTGTAAAAGATAAAAATCTAAAGATAGCACCGGCTGTTTCCGCGCTACTTTTTCTTACATGGTTTACGCCTAACAAAATGCACAATTTTGTTATATACCCATCCGCCTTACGTACATCCAAGGTCTGTTGCAGTTTACGGAAATGGCCGAGTGATGTTCCGAATGAGACTATGGAGATAAATGCATGTCTGTCAGTATTAGCAACATCAAATACAAACGGCATTTTCTCTCAGGACATTTAAAAGAAATGAATGAGTAATGTGTGTTTGATCAATGCGTCAACGTATAAAAAAACTTACTCGCTATGGTTTGTCCGAAATCGGAAACCAATCACAAAGATCCCGTTCGAAAGAATTAAGCTTACCTTTTTTAAACATACTGAATGACTCCACAAATAAAAGGTTTGAATCAACAGAGAAGCGAAATCATAAAATGAAAGGTTTAAACCTAAGGTGGTGATGCATCATTGCAAGAATTATCTGCCTCCTCAGTACCACAATGTACCAGTAGGGATAAGGTCAACAGAAAATGATATCAGAATAATTAAGCTGTTCAATTTTATCAAGTAGTTACACTATAAGTAGAGGATATTGAATGAGTGGTCATGGAATACCGAATTTATTAAACGAGTCATCTATAAACAGATAAAAATGAGGCTGCACCGAGTTTTTATCTGTTTAAGATAGCGAGTTTAATAAATTCTGTATTTCATGTGCACAAATTTTATATTCTATTTATGATATGACCCTAATTTTTGCAAAAAAAAGTCAAAATTCTTGAAATTCAACATTTCAGTTTTCCGCGAAACTTATAACGCCGATTAAAACTGACGTCACAATATATTCAATATGACGTCATTTCTGCAGTCACAAACTAGCGTTGCTATTCGCCCCGAGCTTATTTGCATAATTTTTCCACTTGTGTTATAACGACCGTGTCACATCAAAAAAAATTAACGGGGTTATTTCACTCTCGGGACGTTGGTCATATTACAAACCGATTTCTGTTGCCCCATGCTCCATATATTGCATAATTGACATTTAGTCAGTAAAATCAGTTTAGTGTTTTGAATCTTCTGCGGTCGTGTGAGTATGAGATCAATCTGCAGAGAAAGCAGAAGAGCTTTTTGATAATGGGTCCTGTTATATTTCGCAAAGCATTACGAAGGGCTTGATGAAACGTTTTGTCCATACTTTTAACCTTCCGCGTGTACATGTAGCTTTTCATGCGATGTATTTCTCTTTAATTTCTTTTTATTCTTACACCCTCTTCCTCGTCATTTCCATTTGCAGGCGGGTCGTTGGTTGTCAAAAGAAAATTGTTTAGTTTTCCTCTAGCAGTCAGTAATTGAATTGGCCTGTGGTTTGGTTGCGACATCTGTATAATCTGCAGACGATATAGTGAGTTATTTTGACAAGTGATCTATACGGCAAGATCAATTGGTGATTATGTTCGTAAGCCCAAAGGCAGACGAATGCCAAGGACATATTCAGTTAAATCCTGCTCTTGATATGAATAAACTTTTGGGTCGCATTTTAAACAATTAGCAAAGCCTTGGTGAAATACCTATATAGTTTGGTACCTTGACTATTTTTAAAGGAAATTGATCCCTGTATTTCTATACATGTATGTAGCGAGAACACAGCCCCCCTTCCCCCTTGCATTGTAAGATTTATATCCAACGTTACAGTGAATGACATCGTTAAATTGACATTCATCTTGATCAAAACCATTCCAAATCACTCGTTTAGCGCTCCATTCATTCACTTCAAACATTCACTCAAAGCATTCAAAGACGCCCTAAACTCACTGAAATACATATAACAACAAATTGGTTCAAAATAAAAATAGCTGGGGAAAATCGGGATTTCACTGAATTAAGTTAAATTGTAAGCGTCTGATTAGATCTTGAATAAATAAGAAGCTATCTATAGAACATTTATGCAATTTTTTTTATTAAAGGGAGGTAATCAATGTCGCTAATTTTCTTCACCCTGAACAATATTTGCGATATAGGAATCCCTCCCATTAAATTCACTCAAACTCGCTCCACACACTCATTCAATTTCATTCCAAAAGCATTCCAAAATCATTCACCTTGTCGATTTCACGATGTTGTTAACTGTAACAGTCACTTGGTGTGTCACCTTGTAGTCATTTGCTCTATCACCAAAAGCCATTGGGACTATCTATGGACATGGCCATGTATCCATCGTGCGCCGTCCGTGCGTCCGGTCGTAGGAACAGGAATGGTTCTTAGTTGACTGTATTTTAAGTTTGTGCAGATGTTCTTATCGGATAAAAACACGCTTTTTTGCGGAGATGGTTTCTCTATACGTTATGTATGGAAACTTATAAAAAACTATTTTCCTTGTAAATTATATGAATTTGACTTCCACAAAATTGTTTACGATTATTCTTTGGGTGAATTAGATTTTTTTTTTTTTTCATAAAAAAAAAATTGCGGCACATATACTTTTTAAAATATAGCAATTTGAAAGACAAAAAGAATTACTTTGTTTGATTAATATCAAATTCGTCTCTTTTGTGTAAAAGAGTCTTCACTAAATAAAATTTCCTGCACAGAAATATTTCATCATGAAGATTATGATTGTTTTAGAAAAAGAGGGGAGGGGAACTAATTAAAGTCTTTAAGTCAAATCAGGAGATTAAGGCATGCAGAACGAATAAGGATTTTTCCAACTTTCTCTGATTATTTGCTTCGATTTATTTATTAATGTCAGTGTCGGGAACACTCTGCGATTATTAAGTACAGACCTAGTGAATAATAAGGGCGCAGTCATGAAAGAGCGTCACTTTGAAAGTGAGTTTACATGACGTCACAATTGTCAAGTATACAGCTAAGGATGACGTTGCATAAAACAAAATCAACGAAAGATTTAAGTTGACATTTAATGATATGATAACAAAACGTAGTGTTTTACTACATTTTGTCATCAAATTATGATATGCCGAAAAGATCTTCTCGGACGAACAGAAAACATTATCGAAATGTGTTCTTAAAGCGTGATAAACAAGCGAAGTACCACCAGAAGCTGAATTGCCACAAAGACCCCAATTACTGTACATACGTCCGAGGTACTTTCCCGATTACGGAAAAACCCGAGGGATGTTCCGAATGGGAAAACATCAGATCCTGCACTGCTAACGAATTTTTCCGACAATAAAATATTTGTCTCTTGTTAAATTTTATAGACTAGAGATTCATGTCTTATCATATTAAAAATAAAAGTACCCGTGATCTATCTATGTAATTTCATAAGTATATTGTAGTCATATCAACTTGACTCTATTATCTTAGGAAGACTCAATTAGCTTTTATATAAATCATCCATTGGTCCATTATGGCAGTAGACAAGTTCCAGACGCTATAGTCTGATATCAGATGATATCGTCTATCAGAGATTTATCTTAAACAGAAATATATATATTCCGAGATATATTTCCTAAATATTATTATCTTGGAAATACTAAAATTGTCGACCCTGGTCAGACCGCGCGAATTCCTGACTAATCTGACTAGGGTCGACACTTGCTCGCAATAAACAGATTTCGTCAATGTAGTTTAAATGCTCTTAATTTCCTTGTGATCGGCTTGAAAAATACCTCTGGTAAATTCCGCCCATTTTCTAGCAAAATGATTGCCGAAGATTCACGATAATAACCTTTCGCGCGACGGGCTTCCTCGGCGCGACGGACTTTCTCGGAGCCCAGATATAAAGCACTACGTTTCTCTCCATTTATATCCCCTGGGACAAAACACTAGCGAAACGCCGTTTCTATGAATATTTATGATAATTGTACATACCTTGTTTATCCAATCAAAGTGACCATAATGCTTATCATCCAAATAGATATTGGATCGAGTGTTTCTTATGCTAAATATAATCTGGAAATCCCAGGGATTAAAACCTTTATCATGTAGCAAGGTCGTAGGATTTTTGCCAATTTGAATCAGAGATGTGACAGAGTTATAAAATACAGCGAAAACTGGTATTTCTGAAATGTTTTAACAATAAATCAGTAAGAGCTATTAAAGCAAAACTTGTCTTACATTAATGATTATGATAATAAGCTAGCGAAGATATGTGTCCGATGACGAAAACATGACATAGTCGTCATGCATGAAAGAAAAGAAAGCTTCGATAGGACAATTTGAATTTCAAATATGTTTTAAATTAGAAATGACCTGAAGTCAGACTAAAGTTAGATCAATTTTATCACACAAAAAAAACTTGAGATCACCAATCCGATTGCTTCATGAATTATTCATGAGAACGAGGAAAGGCTAGCACATTGTCCCAGGGTTGATAAATGAAGTTTACGAAACGACACCCGATAAATAGAGGTTTTATGTTTAAGGTCAATGTAGTTTTCATTGAGGGAACAACAAAATTTAAAATTTCACGAATGACGAATCTTTTTTTCATTCGATGGAATCCCTTTTGTTGTTGTTGCTTTTGTTTTGTAAATTGTTCCATGGGGCTTTCATACATTTACGGTTAGACAGAGTTTTACAACAGACAATGGGTATTACTTTATTGCCTTTAATTTTATTTTCTCGTCATGCAATATAACACAATACAAATATGAAATATAACAGTGGCATATGCGTCGAGATGAAACATCTTTTTAAGATTTGGAAAAAATGTAATCAGCGGAAATTTGATTATACATGAAAGTATAAAACTATTCAAGAAATTGGAATAGATGTAATTTAATTAACGTTTTATACCTAAATGATAACAAAAAATCCTTACTACCTTGGTTGGTCGCTCAAGTTGGTTTCCAAAAAAAGGGAAAAAATGATAACTGTCATTCTCTGTGCCTAATGTACGTGAAGCAAGGCTCCATTTTGAGTCTAGTATACGTAAAGTAATTCTCGAAATGAGTTCTTTATTCGTTCCAACTAATAGGTTCTCGGTTTGTAGGATATGTCTGTTTTGATGGACATTGGAGATTTCGTGTCTGATTGTCTGATATCATCGGGCGTTAACTCGATAATCAGGTCTGTTTGTTTGCTCGTCTTCAGTCGCATCACGGTTTTATCAAGATTAATAGTCTCGGGTGCTGCTATTAGACCGCTGTCCAGATAATGATTGATTCTAGAGTTAGATCCTTTTGTTAAATATAAAGTCAGGTAGTACATGTACCTTGCTCTACAGGACTCTTCTGTAAAGGGCATTAAATCTGACTACACCGATAATAATAATGAATGAATTATAGAATTCCTTGTTTCTTAAAGAAGTTTGTTCATGACTAGGATTAAAGAGGCATCCACGTGAAATAAAACAAGGTGAATTTAAGCTTCAAACAAAAGGACTGCAGTTAGTTTAAAAGTACCATTTACTATCTCGACAAATATATCAAAAATATAACAAAACTTACTTGATATCATAGGAGGGCCAAGAATTCCCCCACCATTATTTCCAACAAGGAAACCAGCAGAATCCTAAATCTGCTTTGGTGACATTGTGCAAGTGATTCAGATGGGTTCATAAGATGACCTCCGTCACAGGAATGATGTTTATTATTGATAAAAACTGGGTGTAGTTACACTAGCGAAATAAATATGCAAATGAGCTGAGAACGGATAGCAACTTTACATTTTCGCTGTGAAAATGACGTAATAATGTATTTACTGACGCAATTTCGCAAGCTGCGTTATATGTTTTGTGGAATAACTTGAATTGATAAATTTCTGGAATTTTCTCGCTTTATCGCAAAAATATTGGTCATATTATGAATAGAATATCTAATCAGTGTTGATAAAATACTGATTTTATTAAACTCGTCATCTTAAACAAATTAAAACGAGGCGTTTACATCTGTTTTTAGATGAATTGTTTAATAAATTCGGTTCAAAAGCTAATGTTAGCTTATGTTGTTTGTTATGCTGTCTTGCCGACTTTAAATAAATCTTATCTTATCGTATCTTATCTTATTCAATGAACACTCATTCAATATTCTTTATGACGTTATCAAAGACAACTAATCGTCAACCTTTATTATTGACTTAATGCGGTCCTATAGGCCTACTTAATTATTTGACATTTGAGAATGTAGGGCACAAAGCTCAAGAATGGGTTCAGGGGTTCATCACAATGCCTGAATCAAAGACTACCGTATACTTACTTTTATTGTTGATTAAACAAAGTCCTTCAAAAATATGTATAGCCTACGTCAAGTTTAAGTCAAAAATTGGAGTTTTACTATTCCCCCCTTGCCGCCGTCAAAGGGAAGTTCGTAAGCGTCGGACTATCACTCAAGAGGTACCGGGTTCGATCCTAGACGGCGGTACTCATTCTTTCCGATTACCTGTCTACCACCAATGGATTGATAATCGTAGACCTACAGCTAGAAACATCGTGAAATTGATGAGATGGATGATTTTGGAAAGATTTATCCAAATACTACAAATCAATCAATTTTTGACTAATCCAATTTCAAAGAATTTACAAACATTATTTCAGTGGGCGTTAAATTTTTAAGTATACTTCGAAAATGAAGAACACATTGAGAAAAAGGAAGGAATTGCGTTGATTTGTTATTGAAGAAAAGTAATCTTCTTTTGTAACTTGTATGCATATCTTATTAAAGGGGGGGGGGTAACAATATCGCTAATTTTGTTCATCCTGAACAAAATTTGAGATATTTGATTACTTTCCTTCAATTTCACCCAAAACTCACTCATCGCGCCTTTTCAATTTCTTAATTTTTCGTAATATTTAGAAATTATATAAATTCTGTCGATTACAAAATGCAACGTTTGATAATCGATACAGCCTAATTGAACATAATGTGAAAAAAAGTTGTTTTTTTTTTCTAAAGCTGTGGTGTTGTCCCATGATTGTGGTATTTCTTATATTTATCTGGATTCCAACTAACTGACTGGGGAAATAATATTGTCCTCTTAATGCATTTCTCAACTTTTAAATCTTAAAGTTTTAGGAACTGTAATGGGTTGAATTTCCCGAGAGTGGATTAGAAAATTCTGTGAAATTGCATGCGTCTGGAACTGACATGTTTTAAATTGAGATTTGTGGATGGTTTTCTAAAATATCACGAAACGTAGACAAAGAACCAATAGAAGTGATGAGAAACGTCGGCATTGTTTGATCAGTTTAGGATGAAATACAATGTAGATTTAAAGGCGACTGTAACATGTCTATGGTAAATCAGTCTTTAGAATCTTTATGAATCTCAAACCCTTCTCTAATATCAACATTCATTTATTTGTGCCTTTTTCTGTATACAAAAAAACATTAGACTAGCTTTCGTCTAGCAAACGAAAAAACCAAGAGCCGTCAGAGACGGAATATGCTCCCCGAATAAGGCATTGTCACAAAACCAAGAGCCATGTTGGACATGACCATTCCCCGCCGCGAATGCTTAATATTAAACTGAAGCCTAATAGATTAAGGATTCTTTTGTACTGTAAGAGATTGACCCCCTACAAAATCTTAAGGATTAAAAATAACAAAGGGCAATAATTTCAAATTTATGCAAGCAAGAGTTGTAGATCTTATGCACTGCCTTTCTCCTTCATGAAATCTTTCCATCCATAAAGTTTCAGGTTGATAGCTATTATACTTTGGGAGATATGCTCCGGACAAAATCTAAGTATCAAAAATAACAAAGGACAATAACTCGAAAATTATGCAAGCAAGGGTTGTAGTTCTTGTGTATTGCACTTCTCCTCCATGAGATCTAACCACCCATAAAGTTTCAAGTTGATAGCTATTATAATTTAGGAGATATGCTCCGTGGTCAGATTGCATGGACTCAAATAAGGTGTTATCTTATACAGCTAACAAAAAAGTAACAAACAACAAGTGCATGTCGTATTGCGATGCAATACAGGAGTCCCCCACCGGATAACCAAAAATCCTCTCTTATAATATATCTCCTACTTACTAGATCTATAACTGTAAAAGTTTAAAGTTGCTAGCACTTATAGTTTAGGAGATATGATCCGGACAAGAATGTAAGACTAAAAACAACAAAGGGCAATAACTCAAAAAGTGGACATGGCAGAGTAACAGTTCTTGTACATGACACTTGTCCTGGATAAGATCTATCAGTGTACAAAGTTTGAAGTTGCTAGAACTTATGGATTAGGAGATATGATCCGGACATAAATGTAAGGGTGAAAACAACAAAGGGCAATAACTCAAAAAGTGGGCCTGGCAGAATAACAGTTCTTGTACATGACACTTGTCCTCAATAAAGCTATACGTGTACAAAGTTTGAAGTTGCTAGCACATATAATTTAGGAGATATGATCCAGACAAGAATGTAAGGCTAAAGACAACAAAGGGCAATAACTCAAAAAGTCGGTGTGGCTGAGTTATGGATCTTGAACATGACACTTTGCCTCAATGAAATCTATAAGTGTACAAAGTTTGAAGTTGCTAGCACACATAGTTTAGGAGATATGATCCAGACAAGAATGTAAGGGTAAAAACAACAAAGGGCAATAACTCAAAAAGTTGGCGTAAAAGAGTAACCGTTCTTGAACATGACACTTCTCCTCAATGAGATCTATAAGTGTACAAAGTTTGAAGTTGGTAGCACACATAGTTTAGGAGATATGATCCGGACAAGAATGTAAGGGTAAAAACAACAAAGGGCAATAACTCAAAAAGTGGGTGTGGCAGAGTTATGGATCTTGAACATGACACTTCGCCTCAATGAGATCTATAAGTGTACAAAGTTTGAAGTTGCTAGCACATATAGTTTAGGAGATATGTTCCGGACAAGAATGTAAGGGTAAAAACAACAAAGGGCAATAACTCAAAAAGTGGGTGTGGCAGAGTTATGGATCTTGAACATGACACTTCGCCTCAATGAGATCTATAAGTGTACAAAGTTTGAAGTTGCTAGCACATATAGTTTAGGAGATATGTTCCGGACAAGAATGTAAGGGTAAAAACAACAAAGGGCAATAACTCAAAAAGTGGGCATGGCAGAGTAATGGTTCTTGAACATGACACTCCTCCTCAATGAGATCTATAAGTGTACCAAGTTTGAAGTTGCTAGCACATATGGTTTAGAAGATATAGCCCGGACAAAAGCGTGACGGACAGACGGACAGACGGACGGACGGACAGACGGACGGACGGACGGACGGACGGACGGACGGACGGACGGACAGACGGAATTGAGCAAACCTATAGTCCCCCAACCGGTAACCGGTGGGGGACTAATAAACCCCGTTTTTTGCATGACATATTTTTAGACACAAATTTCAAATAGTTTATGGTAAAAGGCATCAATTTGCTTCTCAAAAGTGAAATTTCATCAAATTCTGAATATTAGATTAGGAGAAATGAAAGAATAACTGTATTTCACAAGATAAGGTAAAGGTAACACACATTTAGCCCCCTTTTTCCATGATATATATTTTGTACGAAAATTTCAAATTGTTTTTTTTATAAAGGGCATATAATTCGCTACTCAAATATGAAATTTCATTAAATTCTGACCAGGAGAAATTTGAGAAAATCTGTATTTTAGCCTAGGTCCCCTTTTCCCGTGACGAGGCCTCAGATCCAAAAACTGAGACAGATGCATCAACACTATATCATAGAAAATTAACATGGTAAGCTTCATTTGATTTGACCTAAGGGTATTGGAGAAATCGCTGGGGACGGACGGACGGATGGACAGACGAAGCGGCGGCTATATGCTCTGCCTTCGGGGAGCATAATAAATCACAAATATGAATTATCCATGACATGTTTCCTACCACAGCATAGGCTTGGTAGAAAAATCAGGCGACATGTTTTCTACTAAACGTATAAAAATCGGGTGACATGGTTTCACCTGGAGAATAGGTTTGGTATAAAAAAAATTGGTGACATGTTTTCAACTGGAATAATGAAGTTTCATGTCAACTTCCTGTGCGTATAGATTACACAATATATTTTTAGATAGCGTATTTTTAAGCTCGCTACCGAAGTGAAACAGCATTAGTGGTTCACAAATAAACGACAATATCAACATTTCTACAGGTACTAACGATAGGAAAGTCATTTCTGCCAAGTAATTCTGCACTTTGAAACGAAACCGGCGTGATCGAGCTTAGTTCAGAGGGTCGCTTGATGGTCTTCGCCGACTCGCTGTAAACGTCGACCCAGGATCAAAACTTCAACTTTGATGAAACATTCTTTCGAAAACATCTTGAAATCAAAACGTTTCCCCGAAAGGCTTTTTGTATTTTATACAGATATAAAGTGCAATGGTTTTCCCTACATGGTGCGATTTAGACCAATCAAAATTCTTAATTTTATTGCATTGCAATTATGATTGAATAAGGTTGAAGGATAGGTAAATTCACACACAAAATGTTGGCAAGAAAACAAAGCGACGACGATATGCTTATCGTAGTCACGAGCTCGTGGACAATAAATAGGGAAGTATTTTTATCTCTGAAGAAACACAGAATTAATAGAACATTAATCAATACACCAATTGAGATAAACTGCCACGCAATAAAGTAGTTACAAACAAATTACATAATGACATTCACCAAGAAGTGATAACGTTTTTATGGATACAAGAATGTGACATTTTATGTGATTTTGTTAAAAGAGGTCTTTCATTATCTTGGAAATGTCTTTTTAAGTTATTTGTTAATTTCTAACATTTGTCGTTATCTGAAAATATTCAGTGTTTTTTCGTGAGTTTGTTTTGTTTCTTTTGTAATGCGAATGAAAAGTCTTAGGAAAGATGCTTATATATGTCAAAAATACTAATCTCTTACAAATGAAATCCAGACCGACAAACTGAAATTTGTCTTCATCCTGTGCAAATTCTTGTAAAAGATTTTTAAAATTACTTCTTTTACCTTCCCTAAAGTATTAAAATACAATTAATCTAGAATTTTTTGTGATTTGGAACGTTTAGGAATGGTTGGAGTGAGTGTTTGGAATGAATTTCCGGACCGTGGAGCGAACGAATTTGAATGGTGTTGATCGGAACGATTGTCAATTCCATAATGTAACAAACTGTGACTTCAATGTGACGAAACTGTCAAGAAATATGTTCCTCTATTCTGATTTTTCCAAGCAGAAACGTCTTTTTTCGGGATATTTTGATTAGGTTGAACTGTTCGTTTATTTGTTTTCATTATTTCTTTGTTGACTTTTATTTCATCTCTGAAAGGCATTACCGACTGTTAAAGGCTTACTTTTGGTAACACCGCCATAGTCTCGATTACTACATTTTCTTCAATTCCATTCGGTGGATAATCGATGATTAGCAGTTGATTACCACTTGATTAGCCTACCGTTCAATCAGCGAAATTATCAAAAACGTATACCCCGATTTTGTTCATTTCACCCTATCTGACGTTATCTAAGAGGAGCCAAATTAATAATGTCTTCATGAATGTTGACTAGCAATAACGTGCAAAATGCCACGTTTTTATGAAATGTAAACCCGTAATGCGATAAGGGACCATCTGGGCAGCGCGTAAAGTGTCGACCACAGTCAGACTGCACAGACTGACTTGGGTCGAAACTTTTCGCAATGTGCATATTTTCTCATTCTATATCGATCAATCTACCTTCAAGTGAACTATTTTTTTAAATGCGACCTTCGGTTGACCTATGCTGGACCCAATCTTTTTTTTTTCAAATATGTCACAAATATGTCTTAAAAAAATTCACATAGAATCGGAAATGCACATAATGCTGTTTTGTCAGATGTACCATGATTAACGCAAACCGCTTCTGGTAAAAGCAACCAACATTTTCAATATTTTCAATATTTAGATAATGAATTAAAGCTAAAGAAACTGTTTACACATTCTAATTTGATGGGGAAAAAACGCTTAAAATCTGCATTTTAATTCAACGATGTCGCCTTAATTTAATATATATATTTTTTTCAATTCGATTGTTCATTTCTCTGACCTAAACATAAATGTTCCTCGTCTTTTCACATTACAAATATTACATACAGAACCAAAGAACAACAACAAAGTACAAACAATAATAAATGTACCAAACTATTTGGATCTTCTACTTTTTGCATAGTTGATTTGTCAAAAAGCGGAAGATGCCTTCAAAACTTATATAATACATAAAGATTTCAGTGCCTTAGTAGTTACGTTGGTTTACATCTAGGAATTCTTTTCTTACTTAGAAGCTTTTGAAACAAAAAATAGCCAAAAAGTTCAAAACTGAAAGGTTTTTACTATTAAAAAGTTCTACAAGTTTGTATACAATTGGCATTATATAAAAGTATTCTTTGATAATTTCCTACCCATTTTTTTAAAAAAGGGGACAAATGAGAATAAAAATGTATTCGTCTTCAATTTTCTTAAGCTACACCCTAAACATTTACGCGAATTTCGTTGAATAGTTTTATTTCTCCCCTTTTCTACAAATAAATCATGTGAAGACAATCTTGATCTAGATAATATATTTCGATATTTGATTATATTGATTTTGTCAAGGTTAGTAGACCGGTCAAATGTGCTTTTCAAGTCACAATAAAATGACATTGACGATCTGTTTAAAATATTCTTATGCCATTCATTAATATACAAGTCCATTAATTGTGAATGACCATGTACCTTTAGATTAAGAATACGGTTATCATGCAATAACATGATAAAACATATTTTAAAATGGTTTCCATGCAAATAAATTCAGGAAGCTGTCTTTTTTTACAATTGCATTTTGTTCTTGGTAACTGATTAGATTTTGCGAAGTCATTTGAAAATATCGCCGAGGGTAAAATGGGAAATATTTTATTAGAATTTGACTAGTTTGAAACACTAAAATTTTGCAAGGACTCACGGGAAAAAATTGATGTATGTTGTATTTTAATTTAAACTGCACAACTTATGCACACTTTTGTGTTACCGATGTCATTCGGCACCCCTCAGCGCACTTCGAATGGGGTATAAGATAAATGAGCCTGTGCGTGACATTTTCAACAATTTGACATGTGTGTAAGATGAAAATACTCAGCAGCCTTGATGGTCACATAGTGCTCTTAGAAAATTGTCTGTCTTTCAAAAGATGATCTCAGATTTATCTATCAAAGGAGTGGAAAGTGAAGGCTCTGGACAGACTGTGCGGTTGCACAGGCTGGCCAGAGTATTTGCTTTGCGCACATTTGAAATTTTTGGAAATGTCACTCACATGCTCAAATTACATGTGTGTGAATTGAACAAAGGACATTTTATAATATGCCAATATTACATAAGATTTCATTATATTCCAATAAGCATAGTAACGTCAATAGCTAGAGAATGACAGATGTGACCTTCGTTAAAAAGTGATCAACAATGATGAATCGTATCTCGAATTTATCACTTTTTTCCAGACAGATGGAAGGAGAAACAAGAATGGGCCTTTCTCAGTAAATTGATTAATAACTAGGCAATAACTTTTTGAGTATTTCCTTGAAAACACAAAAGCATGGATTCACAAAAACACAATATATAACTACATTTAAAATCGATAAGATTCATTCGACAACCTCAATTGGGCATTCATGCGGTTCAACAATATAATTTAAAAATAGTGCTATTGTTTTTTTTACTGTTAACTTTTCTATTTTATTACCCAAATTTAGAACAATATTTTTTTTTTCTTTTACTAAATAAATGAGATATATTGATGTTGAAATATAGAAGATATGATTTTTCTTCCTATAGATATGCTAGTCCATATCGTATAAGTATATATGCACGGGTTAAATGTTCATTTCAAGGTATTAAAACTAGACACGGTAGGTATGAACATCAAAAGGTCGAGAACAAAAACTTCAAAGGTACATGACCCCTTCTATTCTATAAATATAAATCTCTATACAATATCAAATTTTATGGCAAATGTTTGTATTCTTTTTATTCATCCATTCTTCCTCCAGACACTTTCAAACTCCCAAGAGTTGTCGACAAAAAGAATTTAATGCGTTTTCCCGGTGTTGTTTGGCAGCATTGCACTTTTCTGTCTGGGAGATTTATTCTGTTGATATCATTTTTGTATGCACAAATGTGACGGAGATAGTGTTATATAATAAACAGATTCTTCTTCTATTGTGATCAGTTCAACTTAACAGACATCTTTTTCTTTGTCGTTGAGCAACTAAATTCTCCCTACCAAAAGCTTATTTACTTTTCGATGAAATCATTTCATAGACACGTGGAAGAAATAGTCTGGTTACCCCCCCCCCCCCGTCCCTCTGCTCCATGTATCATAGCGCACAGGACTTTCTTTGTGCATTTTAACTTTAAACGTCTCACGACCTGCGCTATGGCACCATACCGTCGGTCAAATAACTATGTTATTTTTTTATTTATATGAAAGACAAGATATTTTCGGTCTCTGAGGAGAGATTTATAAGGACAGTTATTCAGCATGCTTTCAGCTTTCTCCGGCTGAAATATTGTCCCATTTGTTTGTTTGGAATGTTGTCCCATCAGCTTTATCCACGCTGTGATCTTGTGACATATTTTTGATAACAATTGACCATTTAAAAAACAACC
The DNA here is from genome assembly GCA_948146395.1 of Fragum whitleyi. Classification (NCBI taxonomy): domain Eukaryota; kingdom Metazoa; phylum Mollusca; class Bivalvia; order Cardiida; family Cardiidae; genus Fragum; species Fragum whitleyi. The sequence continues at coordinate 9,207,941 of OX411543.1, read as the reverse complement.
CCATTGTTATTTGAGAAAACTCTCAACACTGTCCTTCAAAGCTTCGTTGGTTTAAATACAATTTCTGACACCTGCGTCAGGGACGATCTTATTTGGCCCAGTGGTCAGCGTATTGGACTTGCAAACCAATATTTAAATAATTCTTGTCCGCATGAGTTAGACACCGGGTTCCGTCAGTAATTTTCAGCTATGCTTCGTTGCGGACAGTTTGTTTAAAAGATGGGGACTCGTCCGGAATAGGCCATTGAGTCATTTATGTAGGCATTGTACCGACAGTATATGAAGTACGTTACCGCATTTTTAGGATTATCGTCAATTATGATGACTCTTAAGGGGGAATGTATTATGGGAGACCACTCTCACATCTGTCCTACATTGCTTCTTTGGTTAAAATATAATGTCTGACACCTGTATAAGGGAGGATACAAACATAGGTATCCGCATTGGACTTGTAAACCAATGATTTGAATATTACTTGTCCGCGTGGATTCGACACCGGCTTTCGTCAGTAATTTTCTGCTCTACTTCACTTGAGGACAGTTCGTTCATAGGAAAGGGTACTTTGAAAACGGTATCTTAGTAAAAATGGTCACTTAATAGACGTAGTCGATCGAGCAAGATGAACTGTATTTGTTTTACAGGGTTAAAAGACGGGCTTTAGATGCCTGACGGGTCACAGATTTGAGCACCACCAGTCAATAAATAGTTTCTTATTCCGATGTCAGAGTGTGTTCAATTCTAAAAATTATCCACCAATGTACAGTGGTCGAGACGGCGAAGATGTCTTGTCAAAATGTTTTTCATTCTATGTATTTGAATTCCCTCTGAATCCGCAACTGCGTCTCTTCAAACTTGAACAACGCCTATTTAAAACGTGACGTATACATGCTATACTTTTTCTTGTGTTCTCGTAAAAGGTTATTATGGTGGTGGGCAATGTATTTGTATAAACAGCAGATCTATTACATGTCTGTTGGGGCGTGTTTAATGGTCTAATTGGTGGATTTAATGGGGATAAAAGATTGATTGATGTTTCGTTTGGTTGATTTAATGGCAGCAATGCTAATAAAACGAGACTCATTATTTCCTTAATTGTAAGCGTTTGAAGCCGACCCAAGAAAGATTCAGACTCAGTAATTGGAAATCGTAAAGTGGAGCGCCACCGATATTTACTACTTATTCCTCTGTATACATCAACTGCTGAAGGAATTGCCTGGCAGTCAGCCCTGGATAGAGATATTTGATCGCAGTACGCAATATTCGCGCCAGTTCGTTTGAATAAGTTTGTAGAGTAATCGAATCAAATTCTCATATTTGTGAACTAATTATATAAATATATGATCGTTCATTTATCTTCGAAGTACTGTTTTGTGTATTTTTTTTCAAATAGACAGATAAAGACATATAGTCCTTTTTTACAGTTCGGCTTTACAATTCTTCACCAATGATCATTGAGTTCCATGTCGGCATTTACTGACGACGCGATATTGACGTTTTATAAACCTGGAGCCGATTTTACTAAACATCGTACGAAAAAATTAATCGCAAGTCAAAATCACAAATCGTACCTTATGTTTTTATTAATTGTTAGATTATGTCTTCGGAATCGTCCGTGATTCCAATGCAATGGTGCATGACAGAATTCCCTTTTTATTTAATCCTGTAGAAGAAGCCTTGACTTATGCAAAAAATTATCATAAGATGTATAGAAGAACAGGTCCCTTGAAAAAACGAAGCCAACAGAAAATTTGAAAAAAATATTTACATAGACAGTAGGTACAACGAAAAATAAAGCGCTGTAAAGGACATAATTTTGGCTATATTTTTCAATATTTTTTTCTTGTTCGTTGTGCTAAATTTTTTCAAAAAAGGTATCTCGTTGGTCAAATTTTAGCCCACACTTAGCAAATACTTCTCAAAATAAAAACAAAGAAGAAATCTAAAAATGTGTGACAGACACGTATTCCCCCGCAAAAATCTGTCTTAAAATCCAAAAGATTCTTAATTATATGGTTTTTTTTTATTCATTACAGGACCAGCTCAACAACAAAGTTAAAATGACTGCCCATAGAAATGAAAACGTTTCAACCACCTAGGTTTAAATGACATATTTGACTCTTTTTGTACGAACGAGTTGATTGAGTAGCGACTGGTCGGTTAGACCAGTTGGGTTAGTTGTGTTTAATTTTATCAAAGGCCACCATGACCTTCATTATCCATATAGGTTACAAATGTAAGCCCCCTATCAAGGAATATCATCAGTTATTTAAACCAATAAAACCAGATCAAATCGCTTACAAAGCCCGGCATAATTATTTAGTCTGTTTGGTATTACGGAGAATTATACGAGCGGTGCTGTAAATAAAACCGACTCTTTGCAACAAAACCGGCTCTTATACAGTTAACAACATCGTGAAATTGACAAGTCGAATAATGTTGGGATGATTATGAATGAAAATGAAAGAGTGCAATAAGAGAATTTTGAGTGAAATTCAAGGAAGGTTATACAATATCGTTAATTTCGTCCAATTAAGATAGCGATATATTTACCTCCTTTTGACAAAATATACGTACTTTTCTTTTTATCTGTCTTTATCGACCAATCAGACGCTTTGAAATTTACACAAGCCGATAAAATAGTGGAAAGAGTGAGTGTTTGGAATGAGTGGATGTAACGTAGAAAGAGCATTTTGGAATGGTTTAGATGAAGGTGAATGCCGTATGCGGTGCCTTTGGGGTTAGTTTTTGTTAATGCTGTTGTTGTTTTTGTTTTCTGAACATACGTTACTGCGACCTTACTTCATGTGTATTGTCGAAACACGTGTAAATTTCAATGCATTTCATTCAATATTGCTGGGATAGATTTCTGCTTCGAAAATTTGTATATTTAGGTTTATTTACCTGTGTGTGCTTTTGTGAGCAGATCATTTAGAAGGTATTTTTACTATTCATTTAGCATTCTGGATACAACGCTGTAGACAAACTTAACCATATTTGGCAATTACCTGATTTTAGATGCACATGCGGCAAATTGTAAATAGATACGCCCCTACCACTGCTTGATGTCTAATTATGAACAAGAAAAAAAAGGTTATAACTCAAAGGTTAAGCTAGATAGAGTTACGGTTACGTTCAAAATAAAGCTGGCGCCGTCACAGCGCAGTTGGTAGCGCGTCGGACTGTCTATCTAGAGTTCCCGGGTTCGATTCCCGACGGCGTCACTCATTCTTTACGGCTATTTGTCTCTCACCAATGTGTTGATAATCGTAGACCTATGTGAATAAGCAGCTGGAGGCTAGGAAAGGTAGTGGTGGTTGTACTTGTGAGAGAAATACCAGGGATCCATTTGTAGGTGCTTCAGCCGCCGCGATATAACTGAAAAAAATGTTGAAAGCGGCCTTAAACTTCAATCAATCAATCAATCAATCAATCAACCAATCAATCAACCAATCAATCAATCAATCAATCAATCAATCAATCAATCAAAATATAGCTATTTTTAATGTACCGAACCAATCAGACACTTCCAAAATCTACAAAGTCAATGAAAACGTTCAATTCTTCTAACAATTTTTGTTTTGCATTTAGTTGTTGATCTAGTACATTTAGTAATTTTTGAGCGTTTTGAATGGTTTGAGTGAGTGTTTGGAATGGATGAATGGAGCGTTGAGTGAGGGACTAAGAATGGTTTTGATCGAAATGACAGTTAATTTCTCGATGTCACTTACTGTAGACATTGTTTTTCTTCACATAAACTATTAGACATCGCTGCTTATTTAATAACCCTTAAAAATGCCTAAAGCTCGGTAATTTAATTGCAATTTTGAAACAAAGTTTTGATCGCACCATTTATAGTACTGTTTATAGGATGATTAAAATACAGCATCACATTTCAAATATGTTTTCAGCATAAAGTCCTGTGGCAATCTTAAAGTTAGTACGATTGGAGACTCCCTGAGACTAGTATCCATTTTTCTTCAACCTAATTAGATATCAGCGTTAGCATATGCTTGAATCAATAGCCGGGACTATAGCAACCTTCTACAAAGTGGTCGCCAACATACTGTCATCTTCAAATGGTTATGTTACTACAAATTGAACTACGGAAAGGTTTTGCGAAAGAACTTTACAGAAATATGCTAATGATTTATTTATAAATCTATTAATTTTTTAAACGGTGGTTCATAAACCTGCGACTGTATTTGAGGTCACTCTGAAATTATTGTGTTGTTTAAGGTACATTGTTCATCCATGTATTTTTGGTCAGAAGTTGTTGAACAATAAAAAGATGTACGATGACAATTCAGGTGGTGCATTTTCATTGCGTGTGAGTATACTTCAATTTTGATACAAATTAAACCTAAAGTGAAAAGAATGATTCAAAGAATCACCGAGTTCATAAATTTGTTCTGCCAAGATTTCTTGCAAACAAACCCGTTTCTTTGATATCTTTATATTGATGATAAATGATGTCTGTATTCCGAGGTTTACGTCTGCAGAAGTTGAAAATTCCAACTGTATCAGAAAATCAATCCAAAACCTGCCAAACACTTAAAATTTTATTTCAAGTGGTTTATATCGTTACATGAAGCGGGCGACCTTAACTGTCGGATTAACAGCTTTATTTAACCCTTTCCTGTTTTACAAAATTTTGGACCTGTCCAAATTCAAAGGTTTTGCAGACGAAAATTAAAAGTGGATTTAATTTGAAAAATAACCATTCTGTAGGTTAGAAAATAGTGTGGAAAAAGAAGAAATTGCTTGTCAGAAGCAATTTCTTCTTCTTTCACAATGTTTTCTCAATAATAAAATCACAGGCACGTAAAAAGCAGGGATTAAACAGCAAAGGGTTAAACTGTAGATACGGCATTCTGGTCGTACAAGGACGATCTTATACTTTTTAAGGTACGGAAATTAAACATAGAATTCATAAAAAGCATTCATTCGTTCGAAACGTTTTTGAAACAGCTAGAACGTATTTAGAAGGAAACGATCTAATTTTAAGTCTATCCGGTTTCTTGCATTTTTACCCTACTCGAAAGGGTAACCAAAATATACTACCAAAATATTCATGACAGGAAATAACATCGTGAATTTGACATTCATCTCGATCAAACCCATTCTAAAGCGCTAACTCACCGCTTCATTTATTCATTCCAAACACTAACTTGAACCATTCAAAAACGCTCCAAAATCCATAGAATAATAAGATCAACAACTTCAATCAAAAAAGTTATAGCAAGATAAAAATGGCGATCAGACTAAAATAAATTAATTATGATATATCTTGAAATAATTTGAAGCTACTTATAGAACTTGTAAGATATTTTTAAAGGGAGGTAATAAATATCGGTAAATTTGTTTATCCGGAAAACATAGCGATATCGGATTACCTCCCTTTAATTTTACTCAAAACTTCGATCCACACTCTCATTCAATTTCATTGCAAAATTATTCCAAAATTAATTATCGTGTCAATTTCACGATCTTTTAACTGTATATAATACCACAAAACCATTCCTATTGGAATTTTCTACCGATTTTTTTTATTGAATATCTCTATCGTCCAGTGGTTAACATGTTCGACTCTTAATGTTAGTGTCGCGGGTTCGAGCGCCTTCTCCACCAGTGTGGTCAAATTGCCAAAAAACATCGGAGTTCCTGGCAGTTGTGAAATCACGTTTTATGCAGTTTGTTTATGCAACTACCTTTCTCTGAGAAAAAAATGGAATTTAGAGATCGAGAATGACTCTTTAAGCTTTTGTATCAATCGAACTGAAAATTTATTAGTGTTGAATAAAACTAAAAAATAATTAAAAAAAAAAAAAAAAAAAAACTAACTAAATTGGGGGTGTAGAGTGTGTGTAATTGTAGGATTTATGTCCCTCTGTGCTCTAGGCATATATAGTATGGACCATGAGAGAGAAAGAAGCAGATACAAGGAGATCCAGTTTCATACGCCCTAGCTCTACTACGAATAGACGCCCTTGGTTCCTTAAACGTGCCAAGTGAAAAGCACCGATACACGCGAAGCTTCCTATGGGTGTCTTACCAGTTCACTTCTAGTCTGGTGGGGAAAAGCAAATACCCCTGAAATTTTCTGCCGGGTTCTGGACTCGAACAATGGACCTTAGGATTAGTAGCCCGGTGTCTTACCACTAGACAACCGGGTCGTCTTAGGGTGTAGTGTGTTTTCCCAGTATTATTTAAATGTTTTCTGTGTGCCCATAATGGAACGAAACCTTTAGAAAAAAACAACAGTCGTTAATGCACCCTTCTCTACCGTAGAAATGAACATCTTACCAAGGATAGGATAGCATTGTAAAACTTCAAATATAAAATGGGGACATTTGATCAATTACATTTGACGTTTATCAGAAGTAAGCACTTCTATAAATATTGTTTATTACGTTATTTCCAGCTAGGATTCTCTCGAATTTATGTTAAATTACGTAAAAATGGAAATATTTATTTAATTTTCGTCTCGGTGGAAGTCGTATTTTATTATGTTATCATTTAGTAATTTCATTTTATACAAACATTAACTTGAAAGAGATATCCATTCGAATTGTACTCTTCTTCCAAATTAAATAAAAAAAGGTCTGTCTTCGTATCTAAGAGAAGCTTTATTTAAGTCATTTAATATGGGACCACAATGAGCGACCAAAGATCAAGGGCGATCCGTCTCGTTATATGAACACAGGCGAATAATTCAATCCAGATTTTTTGGTCTGGGATGCAAAACGTTGGTTAACCCTTCAAGTGCTGCAAACGGCATATTCCAACTGTACTCAAAATTTTTGCACAATGTATAGACTAATATCGGCCTGCATAGACATGCAGTCTGATTTTAGCCTACACTGCCTACTGAATGGTTGTGGATAAAAACTTAAGAAGTACTAGTGGAAATGTCCAAAAATTTAGCAATTTGTTTTCAAACAAATTTAAATTCGTAAAAGTAATAATCTTCACTTGATTAGCTTGCATCCGTCTCACACCTTCATCAACCATGCATGCTCATTTGTGTACTTAAAAGAGAATCTTAAAAGTGTACTTAATCCATTTAAATACCACATATTTTTATCTTTTTCCCACAACCTGTCTAACAGCGTGCGAGCAAAATGAAGTACGAATATTAATAGTATGATTATAATATCTCCTATTTTTTATACACGGACGTGTGTACACATGGTATACAAACATATTTCTGTGATAGCGAGTGAAATTGATTTAGGACAGGGTTCCACATTCTTTCTGACTTAAAGCTGAACATCTAATGGAATATCGTCTCTCGAGGGATGTTCATATAACACTATTCTACCAGATTTAAAGTCTTTGTCTTTCATTCGGACGGGTAGACGATTTAGTAGGATACTAGAATAATCGATTCTCTTGTCTTGTATGATTGTTCAGAAACACACTGAAGTAACATATTTCAGCCAAGATTTATGTGCTTATATCACATTACACAAAATAAGTGTCAGTTAGTAAAAAAAGGTGGAATTTATTTCTATAGGTATACAATTAAGAACATCGTGAAATTAACTGTCAATCCGATCGACTCCATTCTAAACAGATCACAGCGCCATTTAATCATTCAAAAATTTAACTCAAAATATTCAAAAACGCTCCAAAATCACTAAGAACTACTTTCAAAACAAAAAACGGTAGACAAAATCCACGATTTGACTGACACAATTGAATTTTGTAAGCGTATGACGGGTTTGTGACGACAAGAAAGCTTTTGCTAGAACCTCCATGCCTATCTTATTAAAGGGAGACAATAGATATCGTTAATTTTGGTCATGAAGAACAAAAGTAGCGATATTGTATTACCTCCCTTGAATTTCATTCAAAACCCGCCCCACACACTCAATTCAATTTCATTCCAAAATCATTTCAAAAATGATTTCAAAATCATTCACCTTGTCAATCTAACGATGTATGTGACCAATAGGTAGAGCGTCTGTCGCTTTAATTAGAAGGTCCCGAGAGTGTTCATTGTTCCCTCAATGCCCTACACATTTGGCGCGAATACTGGATTATTTTTCTTACGAACATCGAGGGAGATCAATCCATGTTGAGATCACTAAAATAACAATAGGTCAAAACCGTTTATGCGACACGCGCAGAAAGGAAGGTCGGCCGGCCAAAATCCCATGCGTTCGTGCATTGGGAGCAATTTCAATCAAATAACGAAGTCCGCATTGCCCCCCCCCCCCCCCCTTTGTTTGTAATACATACTTTTCAAAAAAAAGTTCTTTGCCACCTATCAAAAATGATTTTTTAAATGAGACAAAAGAATGCTGCTGGTTGTTTTGCAAACAATGAAAGAAACTCAAGGAATTCACGCGATTTGCGCCGGGTTACTTGATTGCGTTTTTGCATATCGACGTCGACGTCAAATTAGGCAAAACCTGCACTTCTCAAGCAGCAAGTGCACTTGCAGATAAATTTGATAATCCCGAAAGTTTCTCATCATGTTTTGAATGAATTGCATTCCTTAATTGCTTTTGAAATTAAACATATTTGCAGAGATTTGAAATTAAAAAAGGTTAAATGTATGGAGGAACAACGGTATAAAGCTATTGGTCGCCAAAACGCATGTACCACTACTTCAAGACAATTTTAACTTCAAGACGGCGTCAAATTTCCGAACAAAAAAATGTGGAACGACATTCGAGAGGTCTGACTTGCTTCAGCAAAACGCTTTCGACGTTACTGTCTTAATCGACGTCACCATTGGAAATCGATGACCGAAAATCAGTAATTCTGTTAAAACTCAGTAAAACGTTGCCTGAACTTCACATTCCACTATTTAGAATTATGTTTTAATGTCAAAGAACTTTTTTGAGAAATATATGTTTTTCACTATCCTGTATTGTAGGAAATAACGGTATCGTTCTATCTTTTTCAGGGTATCCCATCGTTTTGATGATTTATTTTTCGTTGCAATGAGCCTAAATTACACGATGTTTCTGAGAACTAGAATAGAAATCAGATTATCTTAAATTAATGTTACTTCTTTCTAGTCACTGCACTGAGCATTTTTTTTCGTTACATAATGACATATCAAAATTGGCAACACATTTAAAAAACCTTTTGTTTTTCCTTCTTCTTTTTGAAAGTTTATCGAAATATTGCTTAATAATCTCCCTGCTAATCCAGTCAATTTACCAAAACATGAATCCCTGCTTTCGTTTATTTCATTCTATAAACTTTATCTCGGCGGAGCTCAATAAATGACGTCAACATGAACGATGCCCAACAGTCACTTGCAAATTGACACGCTCACAGTAAACCATGTTTTAAAAAATTAACACTTCGTCTCATTTTTGCATGAAAGAAATAAAATAATAGTTGTTGTTGTTTTTTCGTGCAAGATTGATATAGCTATCATTTCGTAAATATCCAAAGCTATGTTCTTACACGTGGCTCCGCCATTCGCGAAAACATAGCTCTCGCTGTCACCCAATGAAAGATAATTAGAACTTGCACTTTTGTAAAACAAATATCCTCTATACATTGGCCTTACAACAAGTCTACATAATAAGAAAATGCTTGTGTGTTACAATATTGAGAAATACTGATAATGCCCTTAGACTTGCTGTATCCACGATGGAAAAGTTGATATCTTATTGGAAGCATTTTGCATTTAATATCTTAAAATGTATCTATTTGTTGGCTCAAATTCAGATCTCGACATAACTTGAAAATACTGAGAGATAAAATCGGAATCCTTTCATGCGAATTCTTTGCTAATATCTCCCCCAATATCAAACCGTGTACATCCTATTTGATCTGCCACCATACAACCAATGATTTTTGATGTTTCATCAAGGAGCATAAATAACCCACCATTGACGTAGATATGGCCCTTGAAGATTGATTGATGTACGGCGCACTTCCGCGGGTTAATTTATTGGGTATTATTGTAATTTAATTAGGAGTATGCCTATAAAAAGATGCCTCATTATCCCATCAAATTATCTGTTCTTCGAGAAATGATTTTCGGTGCTTATATTTAGCATATCTTGTGTAAAGCATTGAGCTGTTCACTTCCCCTACCCTGTAATGTTGTTTTGAAGTATGAATTAGACAGATATTTATGGCAGCGTTAGCACAGGTGCATTTTCAGCGAAAGGGTGAATAGGAAAGTGTTACGAGTGCCTTGAATCAATCAAACTATGGAATTGATGTTTTAAGTTTACTGTTTTAGAGTTAGTTTGCTCATATCTAAGTGGGGAATAATCAGTTTCAAACATAATTGTGATTAATGTTTCATTTCAGAGATGAAGAGAGCATTTGTTTTTTTTTAAAATTCATTGAGGTATGAAACTAGAAACCTTATCACACTGTATGAATACGCGTATCGGATTCGTAAATGAGTGTGATTATGGTTTTCGTTTTATACATCCATGACATAAAAAATACTCTCTTCATATCTCTTTATTTTAAATCATGTAGCAAAAACGAAGGATATCTTCAGTATTATAGGAAAATATTGAGACAGACCTGCTTAAATGTTCCGAATTTGTTCAAACAAATTTAAAGTAAGCAGAATAATGGTAAAGATAAAAAGAAACTTTGATCTGATTCCATAACAAAATTTAAGTGGTAACCTCAGGGTTAACAATTATAATCATGTGGTAAGCCCCACCCCCCCCCCCCCCCCCGGGCTATCACTACAATCATGGCTTTAAGTTTCAGTCTTGTTTGATATCCGTCCTGTAAGATTGTGTATGTCAGTGTTGGCTAGGTTCATCCCACCGTGCTCGTTAACATCTTACTGTAAGTGATGTTGAAGTGTGTTAAGAGCTCACCTGCCAGATTCTCTCAGTAGGCGAATCCAGTATTGATGTAAATTCCTGACATTGACAGCACCGTCTTATACTGCCAAATAAAAATTTATTTCCTCAAGATTCCTCGTACATTTTACTTTTGGAAACAGTGTGTCTGTTTGAGAAATAACAAGCCGCGCGCGAATCGCAATAAAAAGGCATTTGGTTTCTGTCATATCTTACGGTTGGTAACATCATATCATAAAATTGAAATTCACATCGATCAATCGCTCACTCAGCGCTCCATTCATTAATTCCAAACATTCACCCAAACCATTAAAAAAAAACACTCCAAAATCGTTCGAAAGCGTATTCAAATCGTTTATAACGATAAATGTTACATTCAAATCGATCAAAAAATTGCACTATTCTATTATCGAATGTGGATTTCTGATTAGCCCGAAACGATACACTAACAGGAAAATACTTTGGTTTTTTTAAAGGGATTTAGAAAATTATCGGTAATTTTGTCCATTCTGGATGAAACTAGCGATTTATAATATCTTTCTCAAATTTCATTCAAAACATGCTTCACACACTCAATTAATATCATTCCAAAATCGTTCCATAATCATTCACAATGTCGATTTTGGAATGTTATTTACTGAAAATGCAATGAAAACATCAAATTGATACCAGCAATCGACTGCAGAAACTTATTCAAAAGTTCTTACTAGGTTCCAACAAAATTTAATTATTTCTCTTGTTTGTAGTTACTGCTCTTATGATAGTGACTTCCAGGACTTCGTTTGATAAATCTTTGAAATAAAGATCCAGTACAACTGAACAGCAGTTTGTATTTGAGCGTAACATTCCAACAATTTGACATGTGCGTGAAGGAACAACATTTAGTTATCTTAATAGCTACAAAGAGTAATTAGAAGATTGCCTGACTCTCTAAAGACACTTGAAGGCCTTATCTATCTAAAGAGCGCAAAGGGAAGACTCTGGTCAGACTGTGCAGATGCACAGGCTGGTCAAAGTCTTTGATTGGCGAACATTTGAAATTGTTGGAAATTTCAGGCATAGGCTCATTTAAATAAGTTGGTGGAATTGTTAGTCTAGGTTCGATAAATATTATAAAGAAATAAGAAACAGTCGACCTTAGTCAGTCAGCGCTTCGCTGTCAGTCAGCGCAACCAGCGCAGTCTGACTAGGATCGACATTTTTGTAGCACTTTTCAGATGGTCCAGATGATCCCTTATCGCCTGAGATGTACCAATTATTTATTTCAGGTGATATGGAGACGTGCTGACAGGAAGGACCCGATCACGGTTGGTACCCTGACCTGGAACTCCGATGACCGGTTTAAAGCAGTCCATATACCCCACTTAGACGAATGGCAGCTAGTTATTAAAGACGCCAAGGTCAAGGACACGGGTCTATATGAATGTCAAATTAGCTCCACAGATCGTTCCATCCGCCAGCAAGTGTATTTATCAGTAGAAGGTAGATAGTCTTATTTAGTTATCAAAACGTCTTAAAACGATCAGTTTGGAATCGCATAACAAAGGAATTGTACAATGTAGTAATCTCATGCGTTTAACCCCGAAGCTATAAGTAAAATTCGCTATTTTAACTCGTCGATTGCATACAAATGTATTGTAATCACAAGTCACAATACCGTATTCGAGTTATACCACTAAATTTTTAATGCATTTTATTGGTTTCATTTCTATTTCTTTATAAGGGATCTTTTGCACATGATATTGACTTTTTTTATTAAATAACTTCTTATTCATCAATAAGAGGTTATTAAAGTAAGAAGGAGGGTGTGTTGGAAGTAGTGTTATATTTATACGAATAATGCATGTTTAATACTTTAACAGGCTTCTGGAACTCTTCAATCAAATATCTTCATTTTAAAATAGATTTTCGTACTAAAATGATCATGTAGGAAAAATACACATAGCCCTTTCAGCGCAACATTTTTGTTACATAATCGCATATATATAGATACGGAGGTGTTCGTAAAATACCAAAAAGTCATTTATGTCAAATAGTCAAGTCTTGATTGATTATTCGTAATGTTCCTACAATGAGGGTTTACACGCACAAGCCATTTTACTTTTATAGAAATAAGACGGACAAAATTTATCATCATTGACTACAAAAGGTTTTTAACAGCCTGTGTATTTTATCTAAGTATTGCATGACTTCAAACTATGTTTAATATCTCTTCATTCTCAATCTATGTTGATTATATAATAGCCCGTCTAGACTCTTTAGTACGTTTTTAGTTCTATTCAATTCCTGTCCGTGGGATAAAACTTCGCCAATTTTGTCAAAACAGGAATTTTCTGTAAGATTTATACAATCATGTTTCCTAGACAAGAATCCCAGTCTTTTTAATTTAATGGATGTTCCAAGATTTGTGACATTTATATCTGACTGGTTTTGTATATTCAGGTATTTTTCTCCAGTCTCTAAATTGAAATAGACGTTAACTGGTGCCATTCTCTTCATCCAAGCTTTACCCTATTTTCTAAATTAAAAACATATCTTCGATGCTTTCGGAAGATTATCGAAAAATATCAATATATTATAACTTGATAGTCTCACCAAGAGTAGTAAAGTTACCAAACATCTATACTCTGATTTCGTTCATTTCACTGTATTTCCCCATATCTGTCCTAGAATTTTCTTATCTCGTTTCTTTTTTGTATTAAAGAAAAAGAATAATTCCTTTTTTGTTTTAGACAAATTATTATAATATGACATAGGTCGAGGGTGTGAAATAAACCCGTTGAATAATTTTGATATTACGCGGGTGTTATTACACTAGTGGATTAACTATGCAAATAAGCTAGGAACGTATATGTCTTCGTTGAGAAAATGACTCAATTGTGACGTCAATTCGCAAACGGTGTTATATGTTTCGCAGGATAACTTGAAATATAAATATCAATAATTTGCTCGATTTTTTTTTTAAAAATCAGGTTATATTATAAATTGAATTTTAAATTTGTGTTCATTGAATACCGGATTTATTAAACTCGTCATCTAAAACAGAAAAACACGAGAATACGTCGAGTTTTTATCTGTTTTAGATGTTTAAAGATGACTGGTTTAATAAATACGGTATACAATGACCTTCATTCAATATCCTCTATTTCATCATTTCGTGAAAAGGGAAAGCTATATTTCAACTTGCGCCTTTGCCACTCGTGAAAATAAAGCGTAAAATTGGTGTTGATACAATGAAAGATGAACCAGTCTTACAGTGAAGCCATTATTTCTTATTTCACTGACTCTTTTTGTCGTTTCTCTTGATGCTGCCTTTAATGAGATTACAGGCATAAAAAGAAAATTTCAATCGGTATGAAGTTACTTAGTGCGATGTTGTTTTAATGTTTAGATCCACTGGCCAAAGCGGGCTACGTCATGGTGACGTGTCCGTCATGCGTGTGGTGTCTATCCGCTTTCTTTAAACATCTCTTGAGAAATAAAAATGCAGAATTCAACCAAATTTTACAAGAATTATCCTTGCCATATGAACTCTTGCTTTCCTTTAAGAAATTGTGATCTAGCCAAAAATTGGGTCGTTTGTGCCGTCGAGTCACGGAAAAAAGGTTCCATGAAGTGATATAGTAAAATATCTTCTTCTCTTTTTTAAGTTAAATGCTGTTATGAGGGCATTTTTGTTTCACAAACACATCTTGTTACTCTGTGCCACTGAAAAATTTAAAACTTCTGCTTCAGATAAATCTCCTTATATTTTGGATTGATTTTCACGAAACAATCACACATTTACTCATTCATCCAACTGACCATCAACATAGTATATCTGTTTGATGATTTCTGTGCCATGGAAAATATACTTGAAGTTGATATATTAATATAATTATCTTGTAAGTAAATAGGTTCAAGAGGAATGAAATCACTTTAAAATCATTCAAACATGCACATTATGCATTAGGAGATAATATTGTTCAATATTATATTGATTTTCTACTTTTTGTTGATCAGAGAATGAAAAGAAAAAAAGTTGATAAAAGACCGTGTCTATGTAATAATTGCAATCCAATAAAATAAAGAATTCTGATTGGTCTAAATCGCATCACGTGGGGAAATCCATTACACTTTATTTCTGTATAAAATGCAATAGGTCTTTCGGGAAACCCCCGAACTTCGATCTGCAAGTCCTGTGTTGTAGGAACTCGAATTAACCTAGTTCCCGATCATCAACGCAACATTTCTATCCAATCTATTATAAATTAAGATATTTTCGACAGAATTTACGATAACAAGCATGCATTTCTGATTCTGTACCGACGTAAACTTAGAAAACAGCAAGTCGACGAAGACCGTCAAGCAACCCTCTCAACTAAGACCGACCACGCCGTTTTCGTTAAAGAATACATACTTACTTGGCAGAAACAAGCTTTTTTGTCATATGTACCTCTACGAATTTTAATGTTGTCGTTTATTTGTGTATCATTTGTTTTACTTTATGACATTTCACTTCGATAGCGAGATAAACATTACACGATCTAAAAATAGTTCGTGTAAATTTTTTTTACGCGGAGAAAGTAGACTTGAAGCTTTAATGTTTAGCCGAGTATTTTAATAGTTTCTTCGATCTATAGGATTGCAATTATAAGGGACGAGTGTCTTTTTCACTGCGTTTATTGGGGTATAAAGTGCAATTGCCTTAGCACATGGCTTAAACATAACGCCCTACGGGCGTTATTTGCCAAGTGCTAAGGCAATTGCACTTTATACCCCAATAAACGCAGTGAAAAAGACACTCATCCCTATAATAAATTGTAGTTAAGTCATTGATTTATATATATAAATTCCAGTGGAGCGGCACATGCCCTCTTTGACGTCTTCTTGTGTTTTGAGTGGTATAAAATCAATAAATATTCCAAACTGTACGTATCCCTGACGTAAATAACGAAAATATTTCAAATAATCAAATGCTTTAAGCATACAAATATGATGTTTTGGGATTACGCTGTACTTCTTCTTTTTCTGCTGCTTCTTCTCATTCTTCTTCTTGATGAAATAGATACATAAATCCATTACCTTTTTTATATTTTCAGAATTTAAACCAGGTATGTATGTTCAAGATATCTTAAATATTGTTTTGAAATAAGGGTCATTAGGAACCTTTAAAACGTAAAATTATTGTTTCAAAAGGGGGATTGGATCTGCATGGATCAACCCGGGGTCGCATTTCACGAATTCCCTTTTTTAAAATGTAGAACATTTTTTCTAGATGTAGAAAATCGACCGAGTGCTAAAAGTATTGCCCCTAGTCAGCTGTTCACGCAGGCTGACTAGGGGCAACAATTTACGGACTACTCAGTTATCCCCTCACGGGTCTCAATTAAGCTGCATATTGAAATATTTTTTTTTATTAAAAAAAGCAGGTTTATTTATGTGGTGTTCTGGTTTATGTTTGGTTGCATGCCTTTTTTTTTATTTTCACCCTTTATTTCTTTTTGATATATTTTTATATATTCGCCAATAAAATAACAAAAATTTGGGGAGGGGGAGGGGGGCACCGACCAGAGGAAAAGATAAGAATATTTTCCCCAAGTGCACCATACGTACGTGCTTGCCAAGATTTAAGTTTGTTATAAATGCTAGGTTCATAAAAATGTATTTATAAAGAAGATAGAAATGGAGATGGGCATATTTTCTCTATTTCTATAAGCGAACTATCAAATCAAGTGAAAATGACTAGGATTTTATTATTGTGGGTTTATTTCTTAAGAATAAATGTCTCTAAATACATTTATTTTCCAAAAGAGTATGTAACCTTAAATAATTTTCGTTTCCTACAAAAAAGTTTATTTATGAAATAAGCTTTGAGACAAAGGATTAAAAGGTATATTTCGACGGATTCGTTTCTAATGGCCCCGCATCAATATATCGGTGGCTTATTCTTTTTGACCTGTCAGTATGGGCCAGCATGACTGAATAACTGAATTACATAATATTGCATGTACTTACTAGACACTTGAAAAATAAAGGATTATACAACTTGACCAGTACATGTGCACCCGATATGAAATGCTATGACAGTATTCAACTAAGCATTCTAAGCCTCATAACATTGTCTGTTTTTCCGTTTGTCTGTGTATCTGTTTGTCCGTTCGTCTCCCCCTCCCCATAAAATGAAAATGAAAAATGGTAATAACTTTTGATTGTCAGG
The DNA here is from genome assembly GCA_948146395.1 of Fragum whitleyi. Taxonomy (NCBI): domain Eukaryota; kingdom Metazoa; phylum Mollusca; class Bivalvia; order Cardiida; family Cardiidae; genus Fragum; species Fragum whitleyi. The sequence continues at coordinate 9,190,934 of OX411543.1, read as the reverse complement.
GAATAAGTGCCTTCAAACTTTATATGAGTATTGTTTGTGAAAAGACCTTTCTGTAAGTAAAACTGTTGAAACGGCATTGGCGGGAGTATTAGTTTTTAACAAACACATCTTGTTCGACAAATCTTACTCTAAATTTTTTTGTTAAGGCTCTTAATTCAAAGGTAAATAAACTTTTATCCTCAATTATCGACAAAAATATCATGTAACTTTTAAAAATCCATCACTCCCCTTTAATTTGGTTGATCGTAAGCGATAACGGAATGATCTGTATTTTATTCAACGGTTAAACTTCCTTTAAATCCATTTGTTTTTAGCCGTTTGTCAAAACGCCGAAGAAAAAAACTGCAGCGATTGTCCTTAATGAACAGCAAAATGCATTTTTTGTGAATTTATACTGAGTATATCAGACACAATTTAGTTATGAAGAGAGTATTTTTCAAGGTGGTATAAACTAAACACCTTACTGCTGTGAATGAATACCCGAAGCGATAAAAAATATAAAGACATATTAATACATAAAATTATTTCTTATTAGACTAATTTGTGTGAAAGCCTTTGAAATAGCTCCGTTCTCAAACATGTTTCCATTTAGGAATAATACCATTTAAGCCAATCAGAATGAACGCATGTTGATTGACATAACTAAGCATATATCATTAGTACATGCGTGTGCTTGTTATTCATCCGAATAGGCAGTTCCGAGAAGTAATCCACTGCAACGTTAACTACCAACTCGACTAAGAAATTTTGGCACCCGAAACTTTGGCATGTTTTTTTTACAAAGTCTGATCGTAGCATTCCTCGTTAACACGAATAAGTGCCCCTTTTAATATCCTTAAGGTGCTTCGCTCCAACGTTTTTCAACCGATTTGGTTTGTGGTACTAAATGGTTGTCAAAAAGACAAATTTGCATTAATTCAAATCCTATGATATTTTGATGTCAAATAGAAAATACAGCCTGCAAAAGATGTGATACTCACCCTTTGAATTTTTAGTAGTCTTTGTCCTGTATAAACTTCTACAATGAGATTGTAAGTACCGCAAACGTATTCCGATTGCCCTACGAGAAATGTATTATAAGCACTGAAGTAACGATTTGAATCAGTGATATTCAAACGGTATTTCAAGGTCCGTGACTTCTTAAATAAAATATCTTATTTGAAATTCTTAACAATTCCAATTTGTAATAAACTGTTTTCCTTCGCCATATCTGTGAAAAAGTGCTCGTTTTAATGCATCTGACAATATATTTACGTGTTCTGGAGTGATAAGAAAATTGTTGGTCTCGTGTGTAAACAATAATTCAAAGACAATTTATTATCAGGTTTAGAACGGAACATTTCAGTTGATTTCATCTTCCATATTAAGGGCTCTTTTGTATGCAGCTCATGTCTTACACAATTATCAAGCGGTTCATTGTAAATATCACCGAGGGAAGCCTTTGTGCATGTGTTCAAACATCAAACGAATTCATATTCCAAGTTTATACGTAATTTATCTCCTGTGAGGACGAATGAAGGGCGGGTCCTGAATTCCTAGATTAAGAAGTCATATTGTGATTTTACGGCCTAGACGTTTTTTGAATTAACCAATTAGAATTTCAAGGTATATTATATATATATGCAAAGGTTCCATCAATTTTCACGTTATTCTTTTTCTAATCTTCCGTTGCTTTTTGAGAATATTGTATGTAGCTTTTACTTGAAAATACTTTGATAGTTTTCCTTTTTAGTGCAAATATGAGGGTGTTTTATGCTTAAAATCCATGAAAAAAGTTAAATTTAATTACAGTAGCTTGAATTACGCAGGATATTTTTTTGTTTCCTATATTTCAAATCAAACTATCTCCTTCTTTTCGAAAGTTAAATTGCACCCATTTTTACTATATTCAAAGAGATCCTTCGTGTTTCATATTGTATGTTACAGTGGTTCATTTACAACGATTTCATATCAGTTTCAAATGAGCAATGGCGCTAACGCTACTTATTGAATTCTCATCAGTCTGGAGTATTATTGTATCATGTTATATTGTTATGTGGACCCCTTGATGAGTTGTTTACCGATATTATCTGGTTTGTTAACGATACGGAGCTGTGATCACTCGTGTTTTTATAAGTATTTAATCTGGATTCGACATTGATGTGAAAGTAATGACCGTGATTTACAAGCGCCATCTGTTCAATAGTTATCACAGAGATGCTTAATATTCAACACGTCATACAAAACCAGGAAGTTATTCATACAGATTGAATATTGTAAAGATCAAACGAACATAAAAGTTGACCATGGTAAAAACCGTTCTTTTATCGATCCATTTTTCATCAACAATGATTTCATCACCGTCGCAAACTTTGATCAAAGCTATTTCGTTTTTTTTTCCTAAAATTAAGAATCCTCGAGAGATTTTGTACGATGACTTTATTATAATTCTAAGAGACAAAAGGCATTATCTTTTAAGTTTTTGAATATTTCCTTGCGAGTGTTTGAAGTCTTTTTTATTGATATATAAAAAATGAACATCGAAATGTAGGGATGAATTAATTTCTTAAGACACCTTTCTTTATAAATGTATGCTCTTCTTTTCTAAAATCAATATCCAAAAGGGCTGATAATGATGTAACATTTTCAAAGTAATGATGGTTTCAAAGCGGCTTCTGATAATCTTTTGCTATAGAATTATTAAAGGTGTTTATCTTTCCGTTCATAACAAACAATCGTAAAAAATAAGAATGTTTAATTCCAGGCACTCTCCTTAAAATGGGACATAAATTGTTTGAATCGGTGTGCCTTGTTTGCGGTGAACTCCGATGATAAAAAGAACAACTACAGCTCATATATAATACCCGTTTTCGTTCGGTTCATTTGAGCTGTCTTTGTGAGCATTTGTTAATTCAATTTATCAACTACCTGTTTTTATAATATAAAAACTCCAGTTATTGTAATCAATCACCTAGGGTGGTATGTGTGTACGTTCATCAGCGATGACGAAGCGTGTCAGATGTATTTTATGTGCGATAGGCTGGTTATCATTGCCTCATTTATCAATGTCGACCTCTAATAGGTGATTGAAGTTGAATAAAATATCCTCAATTATTAGTTCTTTTTATTTTCAAACAAAAGTAATTTCAGTCGATATTTCTCGGAAGAAAGGTGTTACATTTATAATTTTCTGTCAAGGAAGGATAGATCCGATTCCTGTAGGATTAATAATTTTTACGAGTCGATTTAAAAAGATCAATGATCGTGTAGTATTCGTCGTTTCGATTCTCTCGATACCAAATTATACAGAAGGTAATTAAGGAAATTCTACACAAAATTAATACATAACGGTTGTCAGTCAGAAAGTCAGCTGGCTAATGAAATAACTCCTTACACCTCGATGAGGTATTGTCCTCCGTCATTTTGTCCAATTTTGGTAGTTTTGGGGTTGTGTGATGTCCGTCGTCTGTCTGCGTAAACATTTACCTTGTTGACACTCTAGAAGCCAATTTTTTTGCTCAGTCATCCCGAAAATTGATCAGATTGATTGTCTTGATGAAATCTTCTTCAAGTTCGAAATTGGACCAAGTGGGGTAAAAAAAGGACACAAGGTCAAATCTTAGAAAAACATTGAAGACATTCTAGAGGCCATATTCTTTTATCAATCAGCCAGCAATTTGGTCGGAATGATTATCTTGATGATTCTAGTTAAAGTTCGAAATTGGGTCAAATGGGTTAAAAAATGAGATCACAGGGTCAAATCTAAGAAAAGCCTCGTATGCACTAAGAAGCCATATAATTTTGTTTAATCATCAGGAAAACTGGTCAGAATGATTTTCCTGATGAAATCTAGGTCAAGTTCGAAATTTGGTCAAGTGGGGTCAAAAACGAGATCAAGAGTTCAAATATTAGAAAAACCCTGTAGAATGGTTGTTTCGATAAAATCTAGTTCATTTTCGAAATTGTATCAATTGGGGTCAAAAACGAGGTCAAAAGGTCAAATCTTACAAAAATCTTGAAGACACCGTAGAAGCCATATCGTTTGCTTAATCAACCCGAAAATTGGACAGAATGATTGTCTCGGTGAAATCTAGGTCAAGTATGAAATTGTGTCAGGTGTTGTCAAAATATGAGGTCATGGGTCAAATCTTAGAAAAACCTTGTAGACATTTTAGAAGCCATATTTTATGCTCAATCGACCTTAAATTTGACCGGAATGTTTGTTGTTATGAAACAAGGTCAAGTCTGAATTTAGGTCAAGTGGGGTCAAAATGAGATCAAGGTGTCAATTCTAAAAAGATTTTATAGACATAGTTTTTGTCCAATAATCCTGAAAAATTGAAAATGATTGTCTCTTATTTGGTTCGAATGTGGGTCAAGTGTTGTTAACAAATAGGTTAAGAGGTCAGATCTTAAGAGAGTTAACTCAGGTGATCGATTCAGGTCTATTATGACCCCTTGTTTCAAATGTTTTCGTTATTCTGCGACTTAGAAATCCTTAACTATAAATAAAATTCGCCAAAGCAAAGTTACTTTGGTGCACTCTTACCATGTTCTTTCTGTTAAATATCCACAATCATATTTCATAACCAATAACTAACGAAAACCGTGTCGGAGGCCAGGGACCGTGGCCAGCGATCGTTCTTTTATCTCATTCGCGTCCCAGATGTTGCTTTTTTTCTCCTTTATTTCAATTTTGTCATATATTGAACATCGAAGATGTTGTATAAAATTGATTGTCAAGTGACTATTAAACTTAAGCATCACGAATCAAAACAGTGGCAAATACGTGAAAACCAAAGTGCTCATACATGTAGCTCTGGATGCAATAATTGTGAATTAGTATTACATTTAAATACACGATTATTAGATACTTCTGTTTAGAAAGGAAATCAGGTGGAACATTTTTAGATTAGACTGCACATATGTGCAGGCTGATCTTTGTCTTTTTTACTGCCAAAAACTGCAGCATTCTAGATACAGTATAATGGATAACAATCTTACCTTCTGAGATACATTGCTTGCCACCATAACAATGCCCACAAAAATGTGACAATGGAATACTTGATCGACACACAATAGATACATTATATGGGGCACCACGCAGTTGGGCTGAAATAGAATTTTCTAATCTATCTCTGTCTTAAAATTCAGACAAAGTAGTTTGATTTTGATTAATTAAAACAAATCTCGCTTGAATACAATACATCAGCTTTCTTGAAGTTTCTCTTGAAAATTGGCTCCGAAAGTTTCATTTTAGAGAAGACAGACCTTAGCATTGATATTTTTCTCTTACTGTTATTTTATCGATTCACTATAAATACTGAAATTGAAGTGTTGCTAAAGCGTCTTATTCAGCAATTTATGGCGGCTCAAAAGCGTATTTCAGTCGTTCTTTTAAAAGGTATTCAATTTTGTCGGAAGAATGCCATATGTGTTTGATTAGTTGGCCCAAACCTTCACTTAGGCAGATTGGTCTGTTAAACGCACTGACAAATGGCCTTCATATCGGCGTCCTAAATGAATGGATAAATGAACTTGTCCCCTGTCGAGAACTGAGCAGAAATGCCTTTTCTGTATCTTGTTGATTATTAAATTATTCATAACACTTCCCTATACCTTGGATTGAAAAGATACACTTAAGTTCATTACGTGAATCACTAATATTCCATCCGCAGCCGTCATTCTCTTTTGACCTGTGACCTTCTGTTTGCCAATTTAGTTATAAAATTAATCTTATTCGAAGAGCAGCCCGGGGCACAGCGAGACGTAGTACTGTTACATGAGATACATGAAATCTGCGGTTCGGTGCTGTTTTACAATGGCGTTACACTTGATATAAATTAGACGAGGTTTAAATAGATTATATTGTTTTGTTATATTCTGCATTCTTGCATGTCATATTATTTTATGTTTTAACAAGCTTGATTTATAACTAACAGAACGAATTTTGTATTGGCTTACGAAATTGAAATCATTGGACGTATTACAATATCATAGTTAGTACAATATGTCCTGTTTCAACTTGGTGCAAATGTCTTTTAGCTTGACAAGCAATTCTTTGCCTCGTCATAGATCGTCCATTGTGATTTTTCCTTTTTCCTTTATACTGTCGTTGTAAGTATTAATGTGGCTCCACTCTTATTTTCTATACTTTACAAATTGGAAGCAATTATAACCAATTAAAAAACGTTAAATATTTGGTTCGTTCCATGATTTAAACGCTTTCATTAGAAAAATAGCAGTATGTGATATTCAAATGGATGTGTATTGGTTTACATTTTTTCATTTCTTTTCCCATTGTTTGTAAACAGATAAATGTTGATGCCATTAGATTATACATTTCTTTTCTTGCTATAATAAAAGAATAATGAATGATTAAATGAAAAAAAACTATCGTTCGTATGTTTCCAAGTATTTTTGTGCAAATGAGAAAATCATAGCCTTCATTTCCATTTAGTTGTGATTCTTTTTAATAACAGGCTTTTCTTTGTATCAGAAATTGCAAGTGTAAAACTCAGATATAATAATAAGAATGTCACTCTGTACAACACTAAAACATTTTAAGAATAGTTCGTCTAAGAGGCTTTATATTTCGTCCCAGTATTTTAATAAAGTATGTTTTCTATTTGCACATATTAGACTGAGAAGTAATTGGGACAGGATGCATCTTTTATAAAAACATAAAATCATTCGTATAAAGCAAATTTAGAAGAGAAAAGAAATACTGTATTGGGGCAATTTCATTTTGTTGTCTATAGTTGCCAGACCCCGATATGAGATTTTCGTTACAGGTGCAATATCTGTTATTAATACAGGGATCAGTATATCAAATACAACCTATGTGGACAAGGGAGAGCCCATTGTGCTGATTTGTAACGCCACGTCGGACGAGGTAGACTGGTTTAAGCATGGCCACAAAATAACATCCGATCCAGAACTGGGTATATCAATTACAAAACATGTAAGTGCCGTTAGATTGAATAAAAAAGAAACATTAAATTAAAATAATCTTATTCTATTTTCCAAAAGTAATACCTACATTTTTAAACACACAAGCAAAATCGTATAAGCAGTAAAATATAAATACCGATTTTTACATAAAAAATAAAGTGATAAGATTTGATTTTTTTTAAATTAACAGGTTTTAATGTGCAATCAAAAGCAATTCTTTCTAAACGCGTACAGAAAGCAATGAACCTTGACCATTCATTTTAACGGGAGCATTTACAAATAAACAGTCATGTTATCTATTCTTGAACACCATACACAAATTTTGCAAGTGCCATCTTTGGCTTCAGCCTGGTTTTCATAGGCCAAGGAAGCTCAACGATATCACAGCTTGCATTTTAATGTAGGATATTTTATGGCATAATATGATTTTATTTCCAATACGTTTGTGTTCACAAAATCGTGCGCTGCTGGCACAGTTTTGCATAAACTGTCGAAACTATCAGAAATCTTCAGGTGCCCGGCGGCGATCGCAAGGCCATTGCAAGGTAAACGCGCGATTCTCGCCATGTTATCTTTTAACTAGATCTATTGAAGACCACTCGGTGTCAGGACAGGGCTAATCGAAATTGACCTTTGATCTTAACTTAGAGGTTTCTGAAAATATGTTTCAAAAGGGAAACTTTGTCATAATAGGGAACAAATGTGTCGAGTAAATCTGGAGTACATATTTTTCATCCTAGGCTTTAGCCCTTTAGAAAATACAAAAAGTTGATAACACGTATATTACTCTGTATTATCTTTTCAACCTTTCTTTAACCCTTTCCTGTTTTACAAAATTTTGGACCTGTCCAAATCCAAAGGTTTTGCAGACGAAAATCAAAAGTGGATTTAATTTGAAAAATATCCATTCAGTAGGGTAGAAAATAGTGTGGAAAAAGAAGAAATTGCTTGTCAGAAGCAATTTCTTCTTTTTTCATAATGTTTTCTCAATCATAAAATCATAGACACGTAAAAAGCAGGGATTAAACAGCAAAGGGTTAATATATATAGCTTTAGTGCCTAGTGAACATTAATTTATTCTCCACGAATTCTTTGCAAGGAATACCAAGTCCATTTTACTCATTTAAAAGTGCGATTTTTTATAGTTAGTATATATTCTTTTATGTAGAAACGAAACTTTAGGTTGCTGACACAATTGGACTTTTCCATCGTCTTTCTGGAACATATTTCCAAACAAGAAGGTATTCTGTCTGTCCACAATTCAAATGCTATTGTTATATTATGCAAATCTGATATCCGAATCAGATAGTAAAGTAGTTTGAGATAAGTCTGGCGTATGCTGTCTATATAGGACAATAGGATACTGAAAGCTGTCTGTATTTCAAACACGTCATTTAAAATAGAGCTAAAACAAGTATGGAATAAATGACACAATAATATATCAAAGAAAGAGAATTTAGTCTCGGTCCTTTAAAAACGTATGCTTTTTAACACGTACAATACAATAGTACAAAAGTACAATAGATGAACAAATGGTGGAAATATGGTTCAATACATCTTAAATATGTTTACATGATAACAATAAATCTCGAGTTGGTTCAACAGATAACTTTCCACTGAAAGTGAGCATATACCCCCCCCCCCCCCCCCCCTCTTTTTTTGCACATCTGATCAACTCGGATCAAGTTTTGCATTAGTGTTAATCTTTTTCAAATAACAAACCTTAGTTTTGTATTTCATTTTCAATATTTCGATAGACCTAAGTTTGTAAAACTTTTATCTTACTCAAATAAGGATTTCTTCAAAATTTGTATAAACGTGTAAAACCTGTATTAAAGATATTAATAAATGTCATTAACAAAAAAATGCCATATAAACAGCTACCGACTTCTAAATGGCCACCGCATGCTTTTCTCTTTACGAAACATTTGTAAGAAAAAAATCTAATGTAATCCCCAAGTATTTCGGTAAAGGATTTATTTTAAAAGAAAAAGAAGAGCGTGTGAAGCATACAAAAAAGACGAAAACCCTACTCTGAAAAAGTCAGAAAACTCTTAAAAAAATCCGGGGAGTCTTCAAATTTCACTCATAGAAATTACCATTCTGTTTATGAAAAACACTATCTTGTCGGCAGTAGACTGAATAAAAGATAAGAAAAAAGTTACTTTGAAGCATTTTTCATAAAAAAAAGTTGAATCTGTTAAATTTACCCTACCATCAATGTTAATTTTAAAATTAGGGGTGCGCAAGAAGCCTTGCAAGTAACACTGCATCCCTGCAATACTAATTAGTCCCCTACCGGTGTTCACACCGGAGGGGACTATAGGTTTGCCCTCCGTCTGTCCGTCCGTCTGTCCGTCCGTCTGTCCGTCCGTCCGTCTGTCCGTCTGTCCGCTCAAATCTGAATCCCGCGATAACTTAATAACTAAGCAAGCGTTTTTGATGAAAGTTGGTATATGACTAGATGGCAATGTGTAGATTATGCACATCATTTTGTTTTTGTTTTTCGACTTAAATTGAGGTTGCTATGGTTACAGAAATAGTGAAAATATGGCCAAAAATGTGATCCTGCGATAAGATAATAACTAAGCAAGCTAGTTTGATGAGACTTGGTATATGACTATATGGCAAAGTGTAGATTATGCACATCATTTTATTTTTGTTTTTAGACTAAAATTGTTGTTGCTATGGTTACGGAAATAGTGAAAATATGGCAAAAAATATTGGATCCTGCGATAAGTTAATAAGTAAGCAAGCTAATTTGATGAGACTTGGTATATGACTAGATGGCAATGTGTAGATTATGCACATCATTTTATCTTTGTTCTTTGACAAAAAGTGCGGTTGCTATGGTAACGGAAATAGTGAAAATATGGCAAAAAATGGATCCTGCAATAACTTAATAACTAAGCAAGCTAACTTGATGAAACCTGTTTTAAAATGTAAAAAAAATTATAAGCCATGTTAGTCAGGGTGGTGATGCAGCAGTATTAATCACCTCCAGTGAAAGTTCTCATACCAACAAGACTGAAGAAAATATCTTGGATCAGACAAGGTAACTGTTATTGATACTATTTCTTGCATCTGTCTATTGCTTGCATGAATTGTATAGTGGGAACAGCAGAGACAACAACTCATGTAAGTCTTGTTTAACCCTTTCCATAACAAGACCTGGTTTTGACGTCCCTGATAGAATTGGCTTGGGAAAACATTGAGACAAACAAAGCCGGTAGGGGACTTTTGCCATGTCCGACATGGCTCTTGTTCCATTAAGCTTGGCGTCCCTGTATACCATTTGAACATGCTATCAGCTTTCGCAATTATCTTCAACATTATTAAATAATACTTTTCGTGCTGTATTTAAGTGACCGATTAGAAGATGGTTTAAGTTTATTCTTATATTTCTATGATTTTACAACAGTAATTTAGAAAAAACTAGATTTTAAACCACAATTTCAAGTTTTAATGGATTTAGTCGAGAATTAAAAGTTTTATAAACATAGGCCATGCATCATCTCGACTTGATATGGATATGAAGAATTGACTAAAGGGATCGACGAGGGGATTTTTATTTTTTCTTTTAAACCTTATTAATTATTTCCTTCATTGAAAAGGTTTAACTTATAATAATATAAACAAAATTACCAATAAATAGTGAGTAATATGAATCCATGATGAGGTTGAGAAATAGAGCTTCCAAATTAGAAAAAAACAACAACAATGTTTATCATGGATATGTTTTCAAACATTGCTAGTCATGATAGGAGTGGAAAGTATTTGTCACAGCACCGGTAATGACAAGAAATATTGACACAATTTAGAATTCGGTTGACCGACCATTATCGAAACAATTTTTTTTAAAGAAACTGCAGTCAACTGTTTACAGACCGCATCTAGAGAATTTCTTTTGAACAAAAAGAATCCTCCTCAATGGAAAAACAACAACAACTTTTCTAAAGTACATCAGCTTATTACAGTAATATGAAAAACGTGCTCACATACACATTTTTTCATCACAAACACATACATACATACATACATACATACATACATACATACATACATACATACATACATACATACATACATACATACATACATACATACATACATACATACATACATACATACATACATACATACATACATACAAACATACATACATACATACATACATACATATATACGTGTCCTGCCTAAATACACTACCCGCCTTCGGTGGGGCTCGAACCCGCAACTATTTCCCATATACTGAGGCACAAGATTTTCTATCCGACTTAGACCACGCTTTTCTAACACTGTCTGTTTTTTCATTCGAACCGCTAAAACGAGTAAAAATCGCTAGAAAAAACGCGTGATTATTTTGAAATTACATATGAATCTTCCTCCGTTACTTATTTCAGATCTTTTGTATTTTTTTTTCGACTATAGAAAGTCATTTGGAATAAGCGCTCATAAAAAAATGCTCGTCGGGCTTTTACTGACTCGGCTCTCAAAATCTGTCGAGATCCCTTGCACGAAATGCTACCATCGTATATCTGTAAATACAGCGCTCGAAGTTGTATCTGTGATATATACTTTTGAAATACTGTTCTCCCATTCGCCAATTCGCTTCAAGCGTGGTCTAATTAGATGAACCCAGTCTATTTATAACTTTGTAATTGACGCACAGCTTGAGTTCATAAAAAAATATTGCTTACTGTAAACTGTCTATATTGTAGGTACATAGTAGTAAGCGTATGATTACAAGTGAGTTACGGATAGAGCGGGCAGGTATGGATGATGATAGTGATTATTTGTGTCGGTCATCTGATATGCAAACTGATGACGTCAAGGTCCACGTGCTAAATGGTATGTCAGGTGATTTTACGTGTAAGCATGCCGAGAGCATTTTACTTTTATGACATTATTTGAAGCTTGATTTCTTGCGCTATTAAAATGGACCAACCTGTAATATATATAAATATCGTTTTAAACATTTAAAGACCCAGCCAATACCTTTTGGCTTTTGTTTTTATTTAGAATGGGTTTTGGCGCCACCTCAGTCGTATCGTGTCGGCTGGAGCACCTAGCTGTAGGTTCCTGGTATTTTGTTTTCACTTGCACTACTTCGATATCTTATCCAAACTTCAAGCTGTTCATCCCACAAACACATTTATGGCTTATAACAATAGTTATTTTGGGAGAAACCGAGTAATCCTCGACATCGTTGTCATTGCTTGCGTCGTTGTCCTAAGATTTAGACATTTTGTAATTCTTCTGGAATCGCTAAAGTCATTATTGGCTTACATGTTCACTATCAAAATGGAAACCTGTGCTTTATAAGGGGGTAACTCTCGATGCTTTTTGTTGGAATTTTCCCCTTTCTGACTTTACTGTTTATCAACTATCCAGCGCCCAACAGCCGAGCGTAAGCACTAAAGGCGGTGCTTTTGTTGAAATAAATTTAACACCTACTACACCTTTAATACTTTACTGCTTCTTTTATACTTGTATTTTATTGATTTCTTATGGCAATTGTCATTTCTTTTAAATATATAAGTGTCATATCATATTAACGTAGAAGTTAGATAGACGTATTGTACTGAGGTATGTATATTGGAAGATTTGCGGAATGAAATGATGGTGGTTTAGCAATTCCCTTTAAGGTTCATGTAAAGTGTTTGAGACCTAATTTTAAGGGCGCTTCATAAGCCAAGAAAAAGCAGTATGTTCAGGTATATTGTATATCAAAATGAAGCTATTCATAAGCACAAGCAGTTGAGCAACATAAGACCGCCATAGCTTTAGCGGTAAAGCCAAAACATTGTGGAAAAGGGTCATTTTGTACAGAACAAGCAACTGCATGATGGTTGGATAAAATAGGCTCATATTTGAACAAAGTACAGACTAAAGTACTACCCAGGTACTCCTACAACCTAAGATATAAAACATGGTCTCAAAAAAGCTCCTTTGAAACAATCAATTTCCATTTATTTTGTCAACATACTTGTCAAACCGGTTTGGTCTGTTTTCAAAATAGATGTTAGGTATGGTGCAACAGCACACCAAAATATTGTGAAATATTTTCTGCAATTAATTTCAAATTACAGATTTTGAAATTAATGATCTATAATAGATTACTTTATATTTACCATTTAGCGAAAAAGAAATTGATATATTGCTAAACAACCTTACAGGTAAATAAACTATTAATGTCCATTTATGTTGTGATAACACACCATACCTTAAAAAGTTCTACACGTTTGCAAAATTAGAATGACATATATGACATATGTGTTTATGAAATAAGTCAAAATAAATTGCTTGCATAACTACGTTTTGGGCTCGAGTTTTATACCAACGTTTGTAGTAGTACCTGGGTCGTACTTTAGACTGTAATTTGTTAAAAAATGAGCCAATTTTATCCAACCGTCATGCAGTTGCTTGTTCTGTACAAAATGACCCTTTTCCACAATGTTTTGCTATACCGCTATAGCTATGGCAGTCTTATGCTGCTTAATGGCTTGTGCTCATAAATAGCTTCAATTTGATATATAATAAACCTGGACATTTGCCTTTTTCTTGGCAAATGAAGTGTTTTAAAATTGGGTCTCAAACACTTTACATGAACCTTAAGCATTTTATTTTAAAAAGTTCAGAAATAATTCAAAGATACTGGCTTTCAAGTAATAACTTGGTTCGAAAAAAGTTATATGTTTCGATGATATTTTTTTGTTTCATTGTTGCTTCAAGTAAGGGTTGACTTTTTCCAACATTAACTGGGAATGTTATGGGAATTACAGTATATTTAAAAGTCATCAATTTGTTTACAAGCTTCACACTGTATTTCAGCTGGTAAGCCAAAACCACCTCGGGACATCCAACAGCCAAGTCAAAGTAGTGGTAAGTATGGTGTTACGGTTAACAAACACCATGAAACGGACAATGTTAATAATTTTTGGGGATGATAACCGAAAAATGGAATGAGTGGGAGGAGTGAGGTTTAAAAAAATCAACGGGAGTTTCCAATATAACTAATTTCGTCTAAAGTGGACAAAATAAGTGATATTTATTACCTTCCTTTATCACAACCTGCGTACCATATGTGCTTGAGTGTCTTCAAAACCCACACCAGCCAATAAAATCATGATAAGATTTGATCGATCTAAATGAAATACCGAATCATTTTGAATGATTTCGAAAGATTTTTGAAAGGAACTGCAGAGCGAGCGATTTAGATTTTTATCGAAGTATATTTCAATTTCACGATGTTTGCAACTGTTATCATTAACTTTCCTTCTTTACTGATTTTCGATGGATTGTCAAGATAACGGTAGAATATATAGAGGATAATCGTTTGTTTCAGTGTAAGATTGATTTATATTTCATTGGGTGAACAACAAAAGCTATATTTTCTCGAATGGCAGAGCCCCGAGTGAAAATATAGCTTTTGTTGATCACGAAATGAAATAGTAATCGATCTTACTCGAAAAACAAACGATTATTCTATTTCTTTAATGCAAAAAGGTGAAGTCACTTATTTCGCCCCGCATAGATGACGTCAGATAGGGTGAAATGCAAAAAAGAAGGGTATCAGTATTCACTGCTTTTGCGGTGAGATTATCAAGGGATAATCTACCGTTATTTCCATCGAAAAACATTAAAGAAAGTTCGATAAACTCATTACTAAATCAGTGAAATTACCCAATAAACGTTTTTACCCTGCCTTTATTTCACCCGTTTAACGTAATCTTTATGGGTCACAAAAAGCTACGACATTCTGAACGTTGACTAGTTATCACGTTCAAATGGCGCTTATGTGTCCCATTATTTTCACATTTTGTGTCAATTTTGCATTAAAGAAATATAGTAATAACTGTTTTTTTATTTAGACCAATTAAGAGTTCATTTAATCAAAATATATATCGATCTTGTACAGAAACAACCAATCATATTCTCTATATACTCTGATTTTCAAATTGATATTGTGAGACCACTGTACGACGGAACTCAAGGAACCATGTCCGCTTTTAAGGATAACAAAGCACAAGCGAGCATCCCATGAAGCTTATATAGCTACCCTTCACTGGGTAACGTGTGCATTTCTTGTGCGTTTGATTGTGCTGTGTAAGCCTGAGTGCAAGGCAGTTTTGTTCATTTTTTTCTGTGCCCTGTCAATAATACTATTCTGCCCATATTTGCTAAAAATAATACTGTATTTTTTATTCATTTGTCTGTATATTTTCAGATACACACAATTCAAGTAGAGGATGTCATACGTACAAACATTTTCATTATACCATATCAACAGTAATTGCTTCGTTACTTTTAATGAAATATTTGTTATGCAGATGAAACTGAACAAATCCTTACAATGTAAAAATAAGTGTCCACTGCCATCCTTACAATAGAACACGCGTGCTGAACTGGGTATTCCATACACTTTCGTCACTACTTTATTCAACTGGACAGCTTAGTCAATGGATGAGATAGGAAAAGGGTACAAATATAGAACAGAACAGAACGGATCGCAGAAAAGAATTGTGTTGTGTTTCTCCGTTTTCCGAAATTCTGGTCGGATTCACATCGAACGACTGTGTAGACAAGAAAGGAAAGTTAATAAAAACAGATACAGTTAACAACATCCTTAAATTGACACCCATTTAATTCAATATCGCTCACTTATCGCTCAATTCATTCGTTCCAAACACTCACTCAAACCATTCAAAAACGCTCCTAATTCACTGAAAACATAGATAAAAAACTACATTCAAAATAAATATGGACCGAAAAATAATTGCGATTTCACCGAATTTATTAAAATTGTAAGTGTTTGATTAGTTCTTACAGAAATATGAAGCTATTCAAAAAAACCCACGTATATGCATAGTTTTAAAGGAGGTGTTAATAATTATCGCTAATTTTGTTCATCCTACATAAAATTAGCGATATTGGATTACCTCATGCTAATTTCACTCAAAACTCACTCGTCGAACCCATTCAATTTCATTCCAAAACTATTTCAAAATTACTCGCCTTGTCAATTTCACGATGTTGCTCTATCGTAAATGAAGACTACCCATTGCGTAATAAAAAAGAATCGACACATTGAGAAATCGCTTTTTTAACAATTTCTTATTTTCTACAAAACGATAGGCGTTTCGAAAGTTTTTAAACTGCCTAACACTTTCCTGTTTTACAAAATTTTGGACCTGTCCAAATTCAAAGGTTTTGCAGACGAAAATTTAAAGTGGATTTAATTTGAAAAATAACCATTGAGTAGGGTAGAGAATAGTGTGGAAAAAGAAGAAATTGCTTGTCAGAAGCAATTTCTTCTTTTTTCACAATGTTTTCTCAATCATAAAATCACAGGCACGTAAAAAGCAGGGATTAAACAGCAAAGGATTAAATCTTCTAAAAGCCTATCCCGCAACATAAAACAGGGCAAGCTGACTAGGTGGCTAAAAACTAAGCGAAAGGTTTAATCATTAAACAAATGAACCTCTTAACCCTTTGCTGTTTAATCCCTGCTTTTTACGTGCCTGTGATTTTATGATTGTGGAAACATTGTGAAAAAAAGAAGAAATTACTCCAGACAAGCAATTTCTTCTTTTTCCACACTATTTTCTACCCTACTGAACGGTTATTTTTCAAATTAAACCCACTTTAAATTTTCGTCTGCAAAACTCTCGAATTTGGACAGGTCCAAAAATTTGTAAAACAGGAAAGGGTTAAGGCAGGCTAGTTTAGTGCTACTGAACACTGTGAAATATTTATCCAGAACTGGCTTCTATATGGTCTGGCGAGTCCAAAACAAAAATCATGCCTATTACCTCTGATGTGTTTGTGAAACATGTTAAGGTTACTGTTCGACTTCAAAATAAGGACAATGAAGAAACTGGTCTTTGAAATGACCCCGCTAGTACCAAGGTCAATGTTAGAAAAAGAGCACATATCTATATTAAACAACTTTGTCATATGATATCATATAAGGTCGATTACTTTGCGCAAGGCCGTGACGTTTATGTACAATTTTGAATTCGGTCTTTCGTCGAATTATTTAGGGCAACGTTCCTAAGTTATTCAAACCGTTAGGTTTCTAGCGAAAGATAATATCTCAGACTATTCCTCTCCCCGATCACGTCTTAAAATGTCTCTTAAGGCACTTTACCATTACCATTATATACACAGTAAGTAACATCGTGGAATTGACAAGTTAAATGACGTTTGGATGATTTCCAAATGAAATGGAATGAGTGAGAGGAACTAGTTTTGAATGAAATTAAATTAAGGTACATGTAATCAAACATCGCTATCTCGTCAAATTTGCCGAAATTAACGATGTTTTATTACATTCCTTTCAAAATTCTTCGTACTCTTCTATCTGTGTGTCGTCACGGACCAATCACACGCTTTAAAATCCACACCAGCAAAATAGAAAAGTGGAATAATTAGGTCTATTGAGATGCTGATCTTATTGAAGTATTTCCAATTATTTTTAAAGATTTCGTAGCATTTTTATCCATTTGATTGAGTGTTTGGAATGAATGAATGAATGAATGAATAAATGAATGAATAAATGAATGAATGAATTAATTAATTAATTAATTAATTAATGAATGAATGAATTAATTAATTAATTAATTAATTAATTAATTAATGGTTTTGATCGGATGCTTGTCAATTTTACGATGTTAAAACTGTATACGCACAAGATACTGGGTGTCATTTCAAACATCGTTCATGGTTTTCCTTTTACATGTTCATGGCGTTCCAACGGCAATGTTCGGTATTTCTACTCAGTAAAAACGTATAATATTAAGTGAACTTAAGCCCTCTTTGCTTAATAAATACCCAATATATTAAGATTGGTTTATGCTCTAAATTGCTATATATTTTAGAATCACTGTGATAAGTTTAGAGTACATTCGTAGAGTACCTCAAAGATGTATGTATTTGTAAATAATGTGTTTACGTCATCACTTCATGTGTTGGTTCATGTCTTCATCAGAGTTTTATCACACACAATTTGTACAATAAATTCAGAAAATAAAACTATTACTGCTTACAGATTCAACTTTCCTATCGATTTTTTTTTATTTGGCAAAGTTGAAATACAAGCTCGACCTTCGACTTACGTTGTCAAAAACACTATAGGACACACTTTCTTGGGGTTTGAGCAACCATTTTATACAATTTCATTAAATGACTTTGCATATCAGATACCTCTCTTTAGAAACATTAAAGAAAAATAAATAATGTCTCTGTCAAATCGTTTCCAGTAGATACAGGCCTGAGGAGCAGCAAATCAGGCACTCTCGAAAACGCCAGTAGTTGAGATGCTTAAATGGCTAAGCGCACCTTTTCTGGTTTTCAAATATTTACATTGTGGAATTTCATACAATATAGTTCTTTGCTCGTATTAGGTATCTATATATCGTCGATGTAATTCTAAAACCTCGTTACTACAGCTTTAATCAAGCTGTAGCTACGAGAGTTTAGAATGACGTCGACGATATTAACAAAACATTGCGCATATTGAATGAAGATGAATTATTTTTTGTCTTGAAGCGCCTACACGAAAACGAATGATTGAAAAAAATATTTCAGTTTCATATACCTGCAACATATTCCTATACAGCCAGAAGAGAATTGGTGGATAACCACTTTGAATCAAAACCACTAGAGCAGTCGAAAATCGTGGAATCATTCATTTGAAACAGAGATACAATGCTAAAGTGGGTTTGATTAATTGGTACGTTAAATGTTTTAGAATCAAATATTCAAGCGTGGACCATTTAGTCATCAAGTGAAATGTTAGACACAACACGTTGCACATGCAATAAAACAGATGCAAATAGATTCTGGAGTTAGTCTTTGCATATTTACAATGACTCTCATTGTGCATATGTTCTATATAGTAATTTATCGTATTCTATAAACGATTTGCTTACATTATTTTGGGTGTTTCCACCACTTGTGAAAGCTGTTCATTGGTTCTTGTTGTAGACATTGCGTGCCGTACATCTATGTAAAAAACACGATGTTTCCCTTCACAGGAGACGGTTTTCTACAATAATCAATTTCCAGGAGACTTAAAAATAGTATTCCGTAATGGAATGATTGGTGGCTTGGTTAAAATGCTATTTTCCTTCTTTTATGTAATTGTGGTCAGACACTTTACCATTGCACTTTTCATTTTTGTGGAGGCTTGTTTGCTCTGTTTAGTGTTTCTGCAAGAAGGTTCCTATTTGTTCATTACACAAATAAAAATAAGAAAACAGAGCTACAATTCGCTATGTGTCCTATTGCTTGATTTACAATATACTAGGTATATTCTATATTCTCTCCGCTGCAACTAGCTAGAGTTTTTTGGCGTATAAAAGAGGCTGTTTACTTTTTGAAAATCAAATAAGAAGCTTGATTTTTGTCCCCGCTTTTATGGGATTTGGCTGTATATTGTTTAAGCGCTGTCC
The DNA here is from genome assembly GCA_948146395.1 of Fragum whitleyi. Classification (NCBI taxonomy): domain Eukaryota; kingdom Metazoa; phylum Mollusca; class Bivalvia; order Cardiida; family Cardiidae; genus Fragum; species Fragum whitleyi. Next base: position 9,171,543 of record OX411543.1, on the reverse strand, counting down.
GTCTATCTATTTTGCTCATATATCTAACAAACATACTAAAAAAACCTTAAGAATGCCAATACCTTCCTAATTAAGAAATATAATAAATATTCATATTTGGCATGAAGGATCTCACTGAAAGGTATATTTTCCTACCAAGGTCAAGGTCATCTATCAAGGCCTAAGTTTATGGAGAATTCCTGGTATTTGGTTGTTGTTGTTGTTGTTGTTGTTTCCCCCTATTATTCAGACAGCGATACCCCCTTAACATTTACATGTGGCCAAGACATTGCTTTTCTGGTAATCGGATGAGCACTCAATTTTTAACTAAAGATATTATCTAGCAAAAGCTGTGCGGAATAGATGTCACGTCATTCGGATGTGACGTCATTCGGTCTCTATCAAATGACCTCATATGCATTTTTCTCAAATAAATTCAAAGGGCAATTTGAACAACCAGTGTACGAATTAGGGGGTTAGAGTAAACGTTGAGTATGTATCTTAACTTTAACCATCACAGTCATACAGAAAGGGTTAAAATTTACAAAAACACATTTTACTTTTTAAATTTTTTCTTGATACTAAAGACAAACTCACCACGGTCTGAATACATACAGGAACGTTTTGGAGTAGATGCTTGGCTAGTAGTTATCCAGCTTCAAAGATATGCACACTCAAAAAAAAAAAATGTATCGATGAATAACGTTCCACTTCTTTGGAGGAACATAGACTTTACAACCGTCAAAAATACAAGGGCATTTAAGACGTTTACGGAAACGTGAACAAATGACAAAATCAATGGATTCTTTTTTAAAAAAAATTGTCATTGACTCAATATTTCATAGAAATGCTTCCTACCAATAATTGGAACAAGCGGGCTTTATCATTATGAACGAATAGGCATTTACGTTCGTGAAAAAATTGAACCGGGAGTTGATTTCACGAAATATTTTCGACTAATTGATCGTTAAGTTGTCTCATCGGCAATAAGAAGGGCGCAGCCATGGAAGCGCGTCATTTCGCACAAGGGTTTACATGACGTCACAATTATCAACCATCCCGCTTAAGAAGAAGTTGCATAAAACAAAATCGACGAAAGAATGAAAGTAGGCATATTTTCATTCGATAACGCGTTATCGAATCATGATATGCCAAAAATATCTCCACATGTGATCGGGAGAATTAACGAAATGCGTTGTTCTTCAAGCGTATTAAATAACCGAAGTATTACACGAAGCCGAATTGCCTAATATTGACCCAAAACTATCACATATACGTCCGAGGTATTTTCCAATTTACGGAACAGTCCGAGTGCTATTCCGGAAGTAAGGATACAGGACGACTTTTGTGTCAATGGGGTAAATGCCGATTTTAACGCCATATCGCGACAACTGCAGCACGTAATAATTTACCTTTCGGAATGTCTCTCGCCAGCACTACAACGACATCCTTTCCTAGCTTCCAGCTGCTTGTCCAACAAAGGTTTGCGATAATTAACCAACTGATGAAAGACACACGCTGGAAAGAACGTGCGCCGCCCTCAAGACTAGAACCGGCAAAAGACTAGCGAAATTGTTCCTGGTTTAATTTGACTAATTCAAACGTTTTGTCTTTGATCGTCCCCATTCGGAACACCACTCGGCCAATCTCACGATCAACCTCGGGTGTACATAGACGGACTATTTTTTAAAAATTACAGGAAAACCTTGGAAATACTCGATGACATCAGTTAAAATGGCGTTAGCCCTCGAAATTGTGAGTGAAGACATTCGACGTCGCCAAGTCTACTCGTTTAAGTCACTGACGTGAAACCATCGTATCCTAATATAAATATCTTTAGACTCTTGAATAACGGCTGTAAAAATCTTAATTTTTGAGAATGATTCGTCATTCTCAAAAATTAAGATTTTTCAGCCGTTATTTACTGTAAAAGATTTGAATCTACAGTGCTAGTTCTTCTTACACTGTTACCGCCTAACAAAATGCACGACTTCGTTACATACCCATCCTCCTTACATACACCCGAGGTCTGTTGCAGTTTACGGAAACGGCCGAGTAATGTTCCGAATGTGATCGTCTCCTTTCAAGAGCTAGAATACTTTGACATTATTCATATTTTAGCCTTGATTACACAACAAGTCGGATTCTTTAAGGCGGCTTACGTTGGTTACTGTCAGATAAAACCTTCAAGAAATGTGGGTTATTTCGTTTTAAAAACAGTGTTTAGTTGGTCTGCGAGTTGTTCGAAATAACAGTGATCCCTTCTGTGATAAGCCGTAAAAATTAAACTTATTCAGAACGTTTTCATTTCACCAAGTGTTAAAGATTGTTCTATTAAAGTATTAAGTAAAAAACAGTTAAGAACATGGTGAAATTGACAAGATGATTATCATGATTGATTTTGGTATGATTTTGGAATGAAATTGAATGAGTGTGTGGAGCGAGTTTTGAGTGAATTTAAAGGGAGGTAATTCAATATCGCTAATTTTGTTCAAGACGAACAAAATTAGCGATATCAATAACCTCCCTTTAATAAAATATACGTATTTTGTTGTTTGTGTGTCTTAGTGAACCAGTCGCTTAAAAATCCACATCTTCCAATAAAATCGTAGAAAAATTTGATCGATTTGAGTCAAATGATGATCCTCTTGAACGATTTTGAAATGTTTTCTAATGATTTCGGAGAGTTTTTGATCGAATTGGCCGAGTGTTTGGAATGAATGAATGGAGCGCTAAGTCAATGATTTAAATTGATTTTGATCGGTATGAGCGTCAATTTCACGATGTTTTAGCTGTATTTTCCATTTTCTAAATGACCTTCCTAAATATTACTGTTTGATTTGAATTGACTTTTTACGCCAAAGGGATATTTCATAGGGATGTATAAGTCCATTTTAAGAAAGTAAGACGTTTGAAAAGAGGTATCTAAACGATTTACAAATGATTTAATATCATAATTGTTAAAACATCTTTTAAAGCTTGATCATAAATATTGCTACATATAATGTAAGTCTTTAACTCTAGTCTTTATGTCGAGTTGCAGTCAATGTATTCTCAAATTACATTTTCACAGAAAGAACATAAGTAATGAAAGAACATGGCTCTTCAGTAGGACAAAAGTCACAATTATACAAAGTTAATCGAGGACAAAATTCTTGCACAAACAATGTGAAATAATGCATTTAAATCTAAAATCACATATTTTAATATGACCGACGTCGCGGGAGTGAAATAACCTTGTTGAATATTTTTGATATTACACGGGTGTTATTACACTAGTGGAATAACTATGCAAATGAGCTTAGTACTTTTTTCAACGTGGTATTTGACGTCATAATGAGTTGATGACGTCAATTTGCAAACGGCGTTATATGTTTCGCGGAAAAACTTGAAGTTATAAATATCTGTAATTCCCTCATTTATTTGCGGATATTCAGATCATATTAAAAATAGAATATCAAATTTGTGCCCATAAAATACCGAGTTTATTAACCTCGTCATCTTAAACAGATAAAAACTCGGCGAAGCCTCGTTTTTATCTGTTTATAGATGACTCGTTTAATAAATTCGGTATTCAATGACCATTCATTCAATATCCTCTATTTATACTATATAACCCGTCATACAATAAGAATACCGTCAATACCAATTCTTTGAGGTAATGATGTATAGAATCAGCGAGAAAATCTTTGCCAGGATTGAGGAGGGTTTGAATACATTGCGTGATAAGTTTTCTGTGTTAATTCGGTGTTTTTCTTCCATTGGAGACGATTTTCTGCACCAATCAATAGAACTGAGTGCGCTTTTAAAATATTGTACGGAGTTATCTAAGCATCTAACACTCTCATTTACGTAGATGCATCGCAATTTGTTTCAGAAAATATATGTTCGTGGCTTTATCAAATACTCAATATGAAAATCTCACTTTTTTCCAAAGAAATAACAGAAACGAGATGAATTCGTTGCAGCTGCTTCGATCTTAGCAGAAAGTTGTTTGTTTGTTTGTTTGTTTGTTAAAACTTTTTTTTCTTTTTCATTGATTAAGATATTCACTTCCGAAAACAGTGAATATCATTAAAAGGGCAAAATCTAAACTTTTGTCGTTTCGGTGACCTATGTTCAGAGAACAGACAAAAGTGACGTTGACGCCATATATTTTTTCCTTCATCGACTTTTGTAGAATTTTCTCCTTTCAAAGCTGACGATTTGATCAAATTTAATCGTCTGATTTAAAACAAACGTTTAATTCAGAGAATGTTAATCATAAAGATATTCCTCAATGTGTAATTTACATAGGTACTTCATATTTCGAAGGCTAAATATGCGAAAGTAAGTTTAAAAGCAGTGAAACGCTGTAATGGAGGACAATTTTGCTTACTGTGTGTTCGAGTTATTTGAAAATTACGAGAGCGTGTATGTACCCCCACAACAGGTCGCCAAATTTGCAACATCAAGTCTCTATATATCACGTCATCACGTCATGATGACGTGAAATATAGAGACTTATTGACGTTAATATTGCGTCCTGTTGTGTTTTGCACATCCTTGAAGACTACATAATGTCATCATTCGGGGGTAACATACATGCTTCCGTATGAGTACAGTTAGTTACATCGTAAAAATGACATTAACCTCAATCAAGGCCATTATAAATCGCTCACTCAGCGCTCAATTTATTCATTCAAACCACTCACTAATACCATCCAAAAACGCTCAAACCCATTGAAAATATAGAATCAACAATGTCATTCAAAATAAATATGGAAAGGAAAAATCGTGATTTCACTGTCAAAATTGAAATTCCAAGCGTCTTATATATTCTTGAAGAAAAAGGAAGCTATCTATAGAACTTGTATGTATATTTTATTTAAGCGAGGTAATCAATACCTCTAATTTTGTTCATCCTGAACAAAATTTGCGATATTGGATTACCTCCCATTAAATTCACTCAAAACTCGTTCCACACACTCATTCAATTCCATTCCAATATAATTCCATAATTATTCACCTTGTCAATTTCACGATGGTGTTAACTGTATCTTTTGTAGTTGAATACATATATTTTTAATGGACAAAAGTCTTGTCCGGTTACGCGAATTTGCAAATAATGCAAACTATTTTTTTATGAGAAATAGAACATGAATGAATGTAGCAATTCAAAGCCATTCTCTTTCAAATTAAAAGCCTTTATCTATGTGTACAAATAGTGTTTAGAAATCTGTTGGTTAAGAACAGTTGGTGATTTCAGAATAAAACTTGGAAAAATATAACATTCAACATTGCAAAAATTGAAAAATGAAATTTATCATCTGTATGGGTATGTTTCGATAAAATCAATATCCTGCAAAAAATATGAGTTCCATATAGAATCAGGTAATTCATTCGGCAGCTAAAGGAGACGGGCATGTATGTTTTTGTTCGTACTTTGAAATTACATACGCAAAAATTTAAATAGAATATGAATTGAAGAACCCACAGGTTAAAAAAGCTGACATTTCATTTCATTCCAATATAAAGGAAACAATAGACAGAAAGTCGGCAATTTCTTCGACAAATTGACAGGGAGGCCTCATTTACTATGTATATATACGCGTCGCCGGAACTGGTGTAAGGTTAATAATCTAAGAATTATACAGTCTCTGGCCTTTTTGTTACACATCTTTTATGTTCTTCTGTGTTACTAAATTGTGTCGAATAAAGTAATAAATTCAGGAAGAGAACCGGTAATAGTTCCGCAAGTCGCGAACCTTAACAGTGTTAACCGAGGTTTCCGAAAGATTAGGAAACCTCGGTTAACATTGTGAAAGATCGTGAGGTCCGGAAAGTGCGGAACTATAACGGGTCTACTACCTTAGATGAGGAAGATGTAGATGATTATTGTTTGTTTCGATGTAAGAAAGATATATCTTTCACCAAGAGAACAACAAAAACTATTTCCCGGCATCCCACCGAAACGCTTTAAAGATTCTATAGCCCGTCGAAAAGACCCTAGACAAGAGTAACGAATGTTAGGTCGGTCTGTATTTGCCTTTAAAATCGCTCATTCTTTGGAAGAGAATAATTTTGTAAATCAATAGCATCTTCCAATTCGAACGTTTGCAACAACATAAACGATTTTGCAATTCCCGTTCTGTCTAGAGTAAATGTCAAATGCCCCCTTTTACATACAGCAAAGCTATTCTTTTTTTCGCGTTGATAATTGAAGGAATTTAAACTATGGGTGTGAACCTTTTTATGGGTAAGGGTTAAGAAGTTTGGTCAGGATCACGACAGACGAACGGTCAAGCAGCTTTATGAAATTAGAGTACTCCCTTGAGTAATCATAGCACTATCACATACTAGAGCTTCGAATCTGGATGCCAACTCGCGACCGTGGGTGCTAGAAACCAATTACGCCCTGTTCTTACTTAGATGTACATGCATAAATGAGTGCATAAAATATTAAACGAAGCAACAATTTCATTTTTGAAATATTAAAGTCTCTAATATGGATTACTCTTTGGGGAATAACAGACCATTCTTCTCTAAGGATCTGGCCGGGTTCCTGGAGTGTCCTTGGCTGAACCTGGCGAGGTGAAACTCGGACCTGTAGCTCATTCCACGTCTGCTCTATCGGATTAAAGTCCGGTGATCGAGCCGGTCAGACCAGGCGTAGAATGCCCTCTTCTTTGCGATACTATTGGGCTATACGGACCGTGTGTGGACGGGCATCCATTAAAATGAATCCATCCCCAAGAGCACTCACGTAAAATCTTACGTGGGTATTGAGGATTTCATCAATGTATCTACGAGCTGTCAGAGTACCTCTTTCTAAAAAAACAAGATCAGTCCGCCCATCCCAGCTGATGCCAACCCAAACCATGATTATCCCACCCCTATAACGGTCGTGCTCAGCAATGTTTGCTGCATGAAACCTTTTCCCCGGCTTTCTCCACACCCTATCAGTGTAGTCCAGGCAATACCTGGACTCATCCGTGAATAGCCCAGGGTACCGGCGTCTTATGCGCCAGCCAACGTGATCCAATTCCCATGTGAACCGACGCCGACAATGAACTCGGGACAGCAGAATACGAAAACATGGTCTTCTTGACCTCAGATTATGCTCATGTAGCCGTGTCCGTATGGTTTGAGTCGAAACTCGCACTCCCGAGGCGTTTGGAAGGTCGGAACGTAGAAGACATTGCATAAAACAAAAAAAAAGACGAAAGAGTGAAAGTGTGCATATTTTCATTTGATAACAATACTGCGTTTTGCATGAAATCATGATATGCCAAAAAGACCTACACCGGTGATCGGAAAGAATAAACAAAATGTGTTGTTCTCTAAGCGCATTGAATAACCGAAGTACCACTTGAAGCCGAATTGCCTAAAATTGACCCAAAACTACCACACATACGTCCGAGGTACTTTCCAATTTACGGAACAGTCCGAGTGATATTCCGGAAGCAAGGATACGGGACGATTTTTCTATCATTGGGGGTAAATGCCGATTTTAACGCATGTTCAGTCATATCGCGATAACTGCAGCACATAATAATTTACCTTTTGGAATGTCTCTCGTCAGCACTACAACGACATCATTTCCTAGCTTCCAGCTGCTCGTCCCACAAAGGTTTGCAATAATTAAACCCATTGATGGAAGACAAACGCTGGAAAGAACGTGCGCCGCCCTCAGGACTAGAACCGGCACAAAACCAACGAATTTGTTCCTGGTTTAATTTGACTAATTCAAACGTCGAAAGCGCCTTGTCTATGATCGTCCCCTTTCAAGAGCTAGAATTCTTTGACATTATTCATATTTTAGCCTTGATTACACAACAAGTCAGATTCTTTAATACGGCTTACGTTGTTGACTGTCAGATAAAACCTTCAAGAAATGTGGGTTATTTCGTGTTAAAAACAGTGTTTAGTAGGTCTGCGAGTTGTTCGAGATAACAGTGATCCCGTTTGGGATTAGGCGTAAAAATTTAACTTTTTCAAAACGTCTTCATTTCACCAAGTGTTAAAGGTTGTTCTATTAAAGTATTAAGTAAAATACAGTTAAGAACATCGTGAAATTGACACGATGATTGTCATGATTGATTTTGGAATGATTTTGGAATGGAATTGAATGAGTGTGTGGAGCGAGTTTTCAGTGAATTTAAAGGGAGGTAATCCAATATCGCTAATTTTGTTCAAGATGAACAAAATTAGCGATATTAATAACCTCCCTTTAATAAAATATACGTACTTTGTTGTTTGTGTGTCTTAGTGAACGAGTCGCTTAAAAATCCACACCATCCAATAAAATAGTAGAAAAATTTGATCGATTTGAGTTAAATGTTGATCCTCTTGAACGATTTTGAAATGTTTTCTAATGATTTCGGAGCGTTTTTGATAGATTTGCGTGAGTGTTTGGAATGAATGAATGGAGCGCTAAGTGAATGATTTAAAATGATTTTGATCGGTATGAGAATCAATTTCACAATGTTTTAACTGTATTTTCCATTTTCTAAATCACCTTCCTAAATATTACTATTAAATTTGAATTGACTTTTTACGCCAAAGGGGCATTTCATAGGGATGTATTAGTCCATTTAAGAACGTAAGACATTTGAAAAGAGGTATCTAAACGATTTACAAATGATTAAATATCATAATTGTTAAAACATCTTTTAAAACTTGCTCATAAATATTGCTACATATAATTTAAGTCTTTAACTCTAGTCTTTATGACGAGTTGCATTCAATGTATTCTCAAATTACATTTTCACAGAAAGAACATAAGTAATGATAGAACATGGCTCTTCAGTAGGACAAAAGTCACAATTATACAAAGTTAATCGAGGGCAAAATTCTTGCACAAGCAATGTGAAATAATGCATTTAAATCTAAAATCACATATTATTCTATATAACCTGTCATAAAATAAGAATAGCGTCAAATCCACTTCTTTGAGGTAATGATGTATAGAATCAGCGAGAAAATTTCTGCCAGGATTGAGGAGGGTTTGAATACATTGCGTGATAAGTTTTCTGTGTTAATTCGGTGTTTTTCTTCCATTGGAGACGATTTTCTGCACCAATCAATAGAACTGAGTGCGCTTTTAAAATATTGTACGGAGTTATCTGACATCTAAGCATCTCATTTACGTAGATGCATCGCAATTTGTTTCAGAAAATATATGTTCGTGGCTTTATCAAATACTCAATATGAAAATCTCACTTTTTTCCAAAGAAATAACAGAAACGAGATGAATTCGTTGCAGCTGCTTCGATCTTAGCAGAAAGTTGTTTGTTTGTTTGTTTGTTAAAACTTTTTTTTCTTTTTCATTGATTAAGATATTCACTTCCGAAAACAGTGAATATCATTAAAAGGGCAAAATCTAAACTTTTGTCGTTTCGGTGACCTATGTTCAGAGAACAGACAAAAGTGACGTTGACGCCATATATTTTTTCCTTCATCGACTTTTGTAGAATTTTCTCCTTTCAAAGCTGACGATTTGATCAAATTTAATCGTCTGATTTAAAACAAACGTTTAATTCAGAGAATGTTAATCATAAAGATATTCCTCAATGTGTAATTTACATAGGTACTTCATATTTCGAAGGCTAAATATGCGAAAGTAAGTTTAAAAGCAGTGAAACGCTGTAATGGAGGACAATTTTGCTTACTGTGTGTTCGAGTTATTTGAAAATTACGAGAGCGTGTATGTACCCCCACAACAGGTCGCCAAATTTGCAACATCAAGTCTCTATATATCACGTCATCACGTCATGATGACGTGAAATATAGAGACTTATTGACGTTAATATTGCGTCCTGTTGTGTTTTGCACATCCTTGAAGACTACATAATGTCATCATTCGGGGATAACATACATGCTTCCGTATGAGTACAGTTAGTTACATCGTAAAAATGACATTAACCTCAATCAAGGCCATTATAAATCGCTCACTCAGCGCTCAATTTATTCATTCAAACCACTCACTCATACCATCCAAAAACGCTCAAACCCATTGAAAATATAGAATCAACAACGTCATTCAAAATAAATATGGAAAGGGAAAAATCGTGATTTCACTGTCAAAATTGAAATTCCAAGCGTCTTATAGATTCTTGAAGAAAAAGGAAGCTATCTATAGAACTTGTATGTATATTTTATTTAAGCGAGGTAATCAATACCTCTAATTTTGTTCATCCTGAACAAAATTTGCGATATTGGATTACCTCCCATTAAATTCACTCAAAACTCGTTCCACACACTCATTCAATTCCATTCCAATATAATTCCATAATTATTCACCTTGTCAATTTCACGATGGTGTTAACTGTATCTTTTGTAGTTGAATACATATATTTTTAATGGGCAAAAGTCTTGTCCGGTTACGCGAATTTGCAAATAATGCAAACTATTTTTTTATGAGAAATAGAACATGAATGAATGTAGCAATTCAAAGCCATTCTCTTTCAAATTAAAAGCCTTTATCTATGTGTACAAATAGTGTTTAGAAATCTGTTGGTTAAGAACAGTAGTTGATTTCATAATAAAACTCGGAAATAAATAACATTCAACATAGCAAAATTGAAAAATGAAATTTATCATCTGTATGGGTATGCTTCGATAAAATCAATATCTTGTAAAGAAATATGAGTTCCATACACAATCAGGTAATTCATTCGGCAGCTAAAGGAGACGGGCATGTGTGTTTTTGTTCGTACTTTGAAATTACATACGCAAAAATTTAAATAGAATATGAATTGAAGAACCCACAGGTTAAAAAGGCTGACATTTCATTTCATTCCAATATAAAGGCGAGTAATGTAGGAAACAATAGACAGAAAGTCGGCAATTTCTTCGACAAATTGACAGGGAGGCCTAATTTACTATGTATATATACGCGTCGCCGGAACTGGTGTAAGGTTAATAATCTAAGAATTATACAGTCTCTGGCCTTTTTGTTACACATCTTTATATGTTCTTCTGTGTTACTAAAATATGGTCGAATAAAGTATTAACTGAAGGAAGTGGACCCCTTATAGTTCCGCAAGTCATGAACTTTAACAGTGTAATCCATAAGATTTCATTAAGAAACCTCGGTTAACATTGTGAAAGATCGTGAGGTCCGGAAAGTGCGGAACTATAACGGGTCTACTACCTTAGATGAGGAAGATGTAGATGATTATTGTTTGTTTCGATGTAAAAAAGATATATCTTTCACCAAGAGAACAACAAAAACTATTTCCCGGCATCCCACCGAAACGCTTTAAAGATTCTATAGCCCGTCGAAAAGACCCTAGACAAGAGTAACGAATGTTAGGTCGGTCTGTATTTGCCTTTAAAATCGCTCATTCTTTGGAAGAGAATAATTTTGTAAATCAATAGCATCTTCCAATTCGAACGTTTGCAACAACATAAACGATTTTGCAATTCCCGTTCTGTCTAGAGTAAATATCAAATGCCCCCTTTTACATACAGCAAAGCTATTCTTTTTTTCGCGTTGATAATTGAAGGAATTTAAACTATGGGTGTGAACCTTTTTATGGGTAAGGGTTAAGAAGTTTGGCCAGGATCACGACAGACGAACGTTCAAGCAGCTTTAGGAAATTAGAGTACTCCCTTGAGTAATCCTAGCACTATTACATACTAGAATTTCGAATCTGGATGTCAAATCGCGACCATGGGTGCTGGAAAGCAATCACGCCCTGTTCTTACTAAGACACTAAGACGTACATGCATAAATGAGTGCATAAAATAATAAACGAAGCAACAATTTCATATTTTTTTCATATTTTTCTAATATGGATTTCTTTGGGGAATAACAGGCCATTCTTCTCAAAGGATCTGGCCGGGTTCCTGGAGTGTCCTTGGCTGAACCTGGCGAGGCGAAACTCGGACCTGTAGCCCATTCCACGTATGCTCTATCGGATTAAAGTCCGGTGATCGAGCCGGTCAGACCAGACGTGGAATGCCCTCTTCTTTGCGATATTCTTGGGCTATACATACCGTGTGTAGACGGGCATCCATTAAAATGAATCCATCCCCAAGAGCACCAACGTAAAATCTTACGTGGGTATTGAGGATTTCATCAATGTATCTACGAGCTGTCAGAGTATCTCTTTCTAAAATAACAAGATCAGTCCGCCCATCCCAGCTGATGCCACCCCAAACCATGATTATCCCACCCCTATAACGGTCGTGCTCAGCAATGTTTGCTGCATGAAACCTTTTCCCCGGCTTTCTCCACACCATATCAGTGTAGTCCAGGCAATACCTGGACTCATCCGTGAATAGCCCGGGGTACTAGTGCGGTTCCTTGTGTACGAAAAAGGGCTCCCGTAGGATTTTCGTGCTGAAATTGATTTTTTGGTTTTAATTGATTGTTTCGGGGTCAAGTAATCGCAAACTATGCGGGTCCAAATTTACCGAGCCCATTCCCCGATTTTATGGGCTCTCAAAGGAGCCCATATGAGCAAAATAGGTATTTTCCTAAAAGAGGGATTATGAGATGTGATTTTTTTCCTAAAATGATTTCTTTGGTTTGGCTGTGTATTTAGTGTGGATTGAAGAGAAGAAAAATACAAAAATCCATATTTTCATAGCTTATTGCACCATTTTATGGGCTTTCACAGAGCCCAAAATAGCCATTTTGGTGTTTTTATATTCGTTGGTTAAGGGAAAAAACCCTTGTTTATTTCGAGATGATTTCTAGGTCCTGTTTAGTATTATGTATGGGCTGGCGTGGAATACTTGCATGTCCATGTTCTCCAGGGTCATTTGGAATTTGTTTGGGCTCTCATAATAACCCATATGAGCCGATTGGGGTGTTTTCCTAAAGTAAAATTCACAAAAAATGCCATTCCTTTGACCTTTCTTTTCAAATTACGTTCAATACCTAGCGTTGGTTAGTGTTGATGTATATCATTTTTAAATTTTTAACTTCTGATATGCTTTTTGATTGGCTTTAAAATGAGCCTATATGAACAGATTTAGGAGTTTTCCTAACTCGCGATTTTTGAAAAAATATAGCTCTCTTTATGGTGTCTACTTGTTCCAAAAATGGTACAAAAGTATATGAATCAAATTTTCAAAACCCATACAGTTAAAAAATAGTGAAATTGACGTAGTTTATGATTGTGGAATTATATCGAAATGAAATTGAACGAGTGGGGGGAGTGTGTTTTGAATTACTTTTAAGGGAGGTAACATAAAATCGCTAATTGCGTTTAAAATATCCATAACCTCCCTTTACATGTTTTGAGAATGAATGAATGGGGCTTTGAATGAATGATTTAGAATGATTTTGTAAGTAATATCTTTCAATTTCACGATGTTCTTAATTGTACCCGTTGCTTTGGCGCTAAATGAAGCCCATAAGAGAAGGATGTGTGTGTGTTTTGCATAATGCAAATATACGACAGATTAAAATAATAAACGACATATTTCGTAAAATTTGTTTGTTTTCAATGTTGCTCGCTTGTACCACAAATGGTATCAATGGTCTCTTTGGGTTGGAGATATTCTGCTTAAGGTTCATGTAAAGTGTTTGAGACCCAATATTTAGGGCACTTCATTAGCCAATAAAAAGCACTATGTCCAGGTATATTATATATCAAAATGAAGCTATTCGTGAGCACAGGCAGTTAGGCAACATAAGACTGCCATAGCTATTGCGGTATAGCCAAAACATTGTGGAAAAGGGTCATTTTGTACAGAACAAGTAACTGCTTGACGGTTGAATAAAATTGCCCCATATTTTAACAAAGTACAGTCTGAAGTACCATCCAGGTAGTGCTACAACCGCTGATATTAAACTCAGTCTCAAAAGGCTCTTTTGAAACAATCAATTTCCATTTATTTTGTCAACATACATGTCAAACCGGTTTGGTCTGTTTTCAAAATAGATGTAAGTTATGGTGCAACATCACACCATAATATTGTGAAATATTTTCTGCAATTTATATCAAATTATAGTTTTTTTTTTAATTTAATGATCTACAATATTACCATATATTTATCATTCTGTGAAATAGAAATTAATATATTGCTAAACAACCTTACAAGTATATAAACAATTAATGTCTATTTATGTTGTGATAACACACCATACCCTAAAAAGATCTACACGTTTACAAAATTAGAATGACATATATGACATATGTGTTTATAAAATAAGTCAAAATAAATTGCTTGCATAACTACGTTTTTTGGGGCTGAGTTTTATACCAATGGTTGTAGCACTACCTGGATGGTACTTTAGGCTAGACTTTGTTAAAATATGAGCCAATTTTATCCAACAGTCATGCAGTTGCTTGTTCTGTACCAAATGACCCTTTTCCACAATGTTTTGGCTATACCGCTATAGTTATTACAGTCTTATGTTTTTTCAACTGCTTGTGCTCATAAATAGCTTCATTTCGATATATAACATTCCTGTACATACTGCTTTTTCTTGGCAAAGGAATGCCCTTAAAATTGGGTCTCAAACACTTTACATGAACCTTAAATTTCCTAACCAGTTACCCTACTTTTATCGTTTATATGGATCCTTAATAAGCCCATATGAGTCAACATGGTTACTTTGCCAACACCTTGGTTCAAGAAAAGCTTTCTGAAGAATGTAATTTCTGAAGCCTTATGAGGTAATGGATACGGGTCTCGGTAAAACATATGTGAATCAATTTTGCAAAGTCCATACCTACATGTATTTCATTGGCGCTTAATGAAGCCCATAAGAACATTTTTCGGCATTCTGTAAAGATACGATGGATAAATATGTTTTTATTCAGTGTTGTGTTTTTGCTTTGACATTTATAAGTTCCCACGAATAAAAATCACGTCGTCTTATTTATGTTAGTTTTTCCGATTTACTCTGTTTCAAATTTTTGTTACTGCCCTTTAACGTCTAGAGTAAAGTATACAATGTATATAATGCATAGTTCGCTTATGCGTATAAATTTAAAACTGTATCAAACAACAAGTTCGCCAATTAAGAGTAAGAGTTATAGATGTGTGCATCAGCTCTCTTCTTTTGAAATTTCTATCAACGACACACAATTGCTGTTGAACTTGCAGGTTTTTGAGTCCTTAAGAATTGCCATTCTTGCAAACATTCTCAAGCATTCGCAGGCAAAACGCCTGCATCGGTTAACTACATGTCCCTACTTACTGACACTCTTATGAAATTGTCTATTAGTATATATCTCATCTGTTCTGATAACATTTGCTGCATTTTTTTTAAAACAAATAGTGAATCTTCGTAAAAATCAAGTACAAGAGGCGATACTGAGACGCATGCATATGGTTTGCAACGATTATTACAAACAACTTCTTGTAACATATATAGTTATATTATCTTTTATCTATTTTGTTATTTTTTCGTAGATTAGTTACCAAAAATTCTTACCAACTACAACAACTTTATCATTTCAACTCGTTTTGACATGTTATAATCTCTAAACAGGTGCATTTATGTCTATAAAAGAAACATCATGGATTAGACCAAATCTAGGAGCTCGTCATTTTAATGAAATGCACTATATTGGATTCCAGTTAAATTGCATCTACTTAACAGTAATATGTGTACATGTAATCTTGCAGAATTTAATTATATCTTGCTGCCTCGGGAAATGCATGTTTGGTAAAGAACATCATTGGGCATGGCCATCTGATTCTTGTTTTAATTTTGCAACCTACAAAGTGCAAAAGAAAGCCCTTGAAAAAATGTCCCTATTGAATGGATGCATGTAAGTATTGAGGGTTCGTTATGGCTAAAGGAGGGACTTTCTTGCTGACCATATGTATATACTAAAAAGGCGATGCATATTAAGGTAATGATAACAGGTATTTACTTTGATACCACGGAGAAAATATCGGACAAAGGCAAAGCGAGACTGCTCTAGTATTGCTAGATTCACATAGTTGAAGGAAATACTTGGAAAGTTTTTCTATGGTAAATACGTCTTCAAAGAAATAAAAATATACTTCAAGTTTTCTTAAGTGTAAAGATTGAAATTAATATGGAAAAACCATTAGATTAGATATGAACGGACATTGTTATTACCACTTCCAGTGCAAAACTAATGCAGTTCACTGTCCTGGTAACAGCTATGCTCGTTCAAATCTAAAGAAACAGATTTTGACCAACTATTTTTCATTGGTCATGCAAGCGAAGAGGTAAATATTTTTTAGAAATCACCAACGATAGGCATGTTGTTTTATTTTTGAAGTCGTGTGAAACATGCACAGTGACAAGGAAAATTTCTTTCAGCCAAGACAGAATGAAAATGTTTGGGGGTTTTTACCAGTCATTTTAAAATAAGACCCACAAGAACAGCTCGACAACATCGAAAACTTTAAAATTCGATTTATTAATGAAACTTCTAAGTCATGGAAACAGCTTCTGTGATCATCGAAAAATATTATCATTCCTTGCACTGAGTCTCCTGACTATTTCGGTTCGAAACAATAAAGACAGTAACAGTGGCAACTGAAAAGAAGATATAGGAAAGTGATCGTGAAGAACAGAACACTCATGACCACCACATTACAGATCTAGCGATTGTCTCCATCAGTAAAATTGTCGAAAATTGTGTTTCTCATTCGACAAAAATAGATTAATTCTCCTTCTTGACCTTACACCTCTCCACAATCCTGTATCTTAAAGTTAAGTCTAATCTATCAGTAAAAAGGGTGTGGTAACCATGGCTGTGTGCTTAAAGCTACTCTTTCACAGTTCTTCATCTAGAACAATTTCAAATCTGGTTCTTAGATTCGGAAATTTGTGCATTTTTCGATGATTAAGAATCGCACATGGGTATGGCACTAACAACAACTCTTTTAAAAAAAAAAGAAGCTTGAATGTTCGAATCGGCAAGGTCAGTGACAAACCAGTCTTTTTGTATCCAGTCTATAAATTTCGAGCCGCCGTCATAGCGCAGTTGGTAGCGCGATGGACTGTCATTCTAGAGGTCCCGGGTTCGATCCCCGACGGCGGCACTCATTCTTTCCGACAATTTGTCTCTCATCAATGGGTTGATAATCGTAGACCTATGTGAGATAGTAGCTGGAGGCTAGGAAAGGATGTAATGGTTGCACTGGTGAGAGAAATACCAGGAATCCATTGTTAGGTGCTCCAGCCGCCGCGATATAACTGAAATAATGTTGAAAGCGGCGTTAAACTCCATTCAATCAATCAATAAATTTCGAAATTGTTAATTTTCGTGTTTAATGTTTCATTTTTTCGCATGTTTCGATATGAAGTTCCCCAATTGACAATTACTTCGACTTTGGCCTTTGAAAGAATGGGACAAACAGAGAGAATTGCATGCGTAAATAGTTGACTGAAAATTTAAGAATAATCTTTTAGGCGTTAGTAGTTGCTTTATTTTTTCAGAATGGAATTCCGCTAAAAAACAGGAATATCTGTCTTTTTTTCTTTTTTTGCCTTACAAGATCGTATCTATTTTAGAGTTTTTTACACTATAAAGTAATAATTTCCGATAAATTTAAAAAAAAATCAAAAATCGCATTTCCCAATCTGTGAAAGAGCATCTTTAATTCATATGACGAGTTTGATACAGTCGATCGGGGTTGCATATTTTAGGTTTTTCGACTACAATGATTTTAGACTTGTGTAAGAAAGCTTCAAACTATAAAGTAGTTCCTTCATTTATTTAGAGGATATTCAAACCTGCCCATATGGGCTTCACCAAGCGCCAATAATCATGTCTGGGCTTTGGATATTTGATTCATTTTTTTTTATTCTACCCTCATCATAACCCTACTTAATTTAATGAGGCTCGAGAAATGTTTAAGACAAGATATTGATTTTCTCCCACCCATTATTAGGCAAAGTGTTCGTCTTGGTTCATATTGGCTCATTAAGATCCAGTTAAATTGATTAAACATCTCGTTGTTGGTTAAGAAAATTTCGATCGACATTTTGTTTCAACCATTAAGGAATCATTTGTGTAATTTTAGTACCCGTGAACACCATAAGAAATGCCGTTGTTCTTAAAACCCAACTTCGGAAACTCATTGTCCGGCTCCTGTGGGATCCTTTGCAAGCCAATCAAAAGGACTATTAGACTTTAAAATTTGGGCTTATTGTTTATTATACCAAAGCTATCATAAATACAATAACGTGCTGAAAGTAATTGGAGAACGTTTCAACAGCAATGAAAATAACCTTTTTTTGTGACTCTTATTCAAAAAAAGCACCCAAATTAGTTCGCATGGGCTATTATGCCGGAGAGCCCATAAATACTGAAATGGTTATAGAGAACATGGACCTGTAAGTAGTTCAATGCCAACAAACACTTTATACCAAAACAGAGCTTAAAAAATCATCTTTAAAAAAATGTTTTTCCTAAACCCATTAACAAGAAACAGCCAAAATTGCTATTTTGGGCTCTGAGAGAGCCCAAAAATAGTGGAAAAGCTTTTGAAATATGGGTTACTGTATTTTCAAAAATGTTCTTACACTAAATATATTGTTAACCCACAGAAACATTTAAGAAGAACGAAAAAAAAAACGCCTTTCCTGAACCTAGTATTAGGAAAATACCCATTTTGCCCAAATGGGCTCCTTTGAGAGCCCATAAAATCGGGGAACAGACCCAAAAAATTTGGACCCGCATAGTTTTCGATTGCTTGACTCATAAACAATCAAGTAAAGCACGAAAATCCTACGGGATTACATAAGGCACCGCACTATACCGGCGTCTTATAAATGCGCCAGCCAACGTGATCCAATTCCCATGTGAACCGACGCCGACAATGAACTCGGGACAGCTGAATACGAAAACATGGTCTTCTTGACCTCAGATTATGCTCATGTAGCCGTGTCCGTATGGTTTGAGTCGAAACTCGCACTCCCGAGGCGTTTTGAAGGTCGGAACGTAGCTGCGTTGCCGTAGCAAACCTGTTCCTTCGGGCTTAAATTAGTAAAAAACGGTCCTCTGTGGCGGATGTAGCTTTACTCCTACCTTCACCATTTCTCCTTACGGGTGTTCCATACTTTTGGTATCGTGCCCAACCTCTGGTTACAACAGTATGGTGTACACCCAGTACCATGCCGACATCACGGTGGGAAGCCCCTTGCTCCACCGCAAATACAGCACGCCACAATTGTTCGACAGATAAATGTCGTCTGACATTTGGATTAACCATGAGAAACGACTAAAAAGTCAATAAATTACTGGAAAAAAAAGAAACTAAGCATCTACATGAGGCCTGTACATGTAGAAAATGAGAAAGGACAGGTAAGAAACCGGGGTTCCTCATTTTGCACGAGTCTCGCGAGAAAATTGCGTGTCAAATTTGGTAATGTATATATGAGATATTTTGTCAATATATTTTTGTACAATCTTAAACACGAACACGAGTGTTTTTGATTGTTTTTTTTTCTAAGTCAGCTCCTGTAGGTCAGCCAAAAAGTTTGGTGTTTAGCAAACTTTGAGTAGTATATATATTTACACTGATTGATGAATATTCTGCGTATTTAATGAACTGGCAGGGCGGGGCTTAACCGTGACGCAATTTGGCGAGTTTATTTTTCAATAGTTTGGGTTCTTTCAAACTCTAGTCGGTAATCATCGTTAACGCGTGCAAATAACTGTATCCTAAAAGCTAAAGGATTCACGTGCTTTGAGAGAGGGAACACATTTCATCGTTTGGTTACCAAGGCCTCGTAACTTCAGCTTAATTAAGCTGAAGTTACGAGGATTTGGTTACCAATCTACGATATAAGGTCTCGAGTTATTTATGACGACTCTCTTTAGAAGTAGGTTATTTTAGAGAAAATCTGATTTCCCTTAACTTTAAGTGCATCGATCCGTTACTTTGGCTCCGCCCTGCCAGGGCATTAATAATGGATAATAAAGGGATTGGATATTAGGTTATAACAGTATTTGATACTTGACTCTCTTGTGTGACTTTCACCGGGGGAAATGAGAGTACTCGGCTAAATAGCAAATTCAACATGAACACCATAAATGCCAAGGTGATGACAAAAGCTTTTGTTCCCAAGCGGCTAAGCTCAGTATAGAAATCGTCCCATTGCGTAATTCAAGAACGTGATGACTTAAAGAACTGAGAGCTCTTATTAAAAAAATAAGTCATAAGTATTAGAAGAATTAGTAATAGAAACAGTAAATATATATTTCTTTAAAAACAAATAATCATACTCCACTTCAGGTTTGTCAATGAACTTCCGAGGTTTGCTTCCGTTAAAGCACTTCAAAACTTTTTAATCTGGTAATGGAGTTTAATTGTACAATAAAATACGTTCCCTGGATTGACATAAAATATGAGCTGTGTGAAATTCTGATAAAATAAAAGTGAGCTTTGTCTCCGTGTCATGCGGTTTAAAGAAACAAGATTTTCTATGTCTATTCCTGGTAGCGTTTGCAGGCTTTGGGGTTTGCATTAGCTCTGTCATTTCTCGCATTTACATGATATATTCACAAATGTATAGAATTGAGAGGTAGCGAAATCAAGATGGGAGTCTATATAATTAAAGAAGGTAAAATATATATCTACATGCATTGTGCTAATAAATCATGGAGTTGATTGCGGATTATCTTCACTGTGAAACCCAGGTGAAGGCATTTCCCTACCTTTCAAGTCAAACGTAGCCGTGTATACACGTTTAATTTTCATTCAACAAAAAACCCACGACCAAATACATGCACAATGAATCAAATCTAACTAAATCGAGATGCATTACAAAAAGAAACAACATGTTAAGGAATTTGAGAGATATGTAAGTATAAATGAGATCATTTATTGAAGTTTGTCGTAAATCTGTAGAATTAAAATGTTTTTACTTTCAAAAATAAAGTAACAAAGAATAACTGAATATATCTCCAGACAATATCCCATTATAAGACGAAAGGGCTTAATTTATATCTGATTAGAACGATATTTAATTTCGCAAGAATTGATTTCTGTAATTAAAGTTATTATGCCTTGTTACTTTCAATTATCAGCTGTTTGATTACATGTGACAAGTTGCACATGGCTTTATAAATCAGTTTGTATTACCACATCAAATCATTCCTTTCAGGATCTCTTTTCTGGTTTTACATAGCAACTCATAAAAGCTGTGATTCAATTGTGTAAAACTAGGTAGCTACTTTCTGCAAAAGACTATGTATATTTGCTAAATTGGGCCGTCATTTACTTTTTTTCCAAAGCTTCTATTTGAGATCTTTAATGGCACAGGAATACACACATGTATTACAATTTCATTTTTGAATTCTTCGAATGAAATCGAACACTGGAGTGTTAGGGCGTAACTTTTTCTACTATTATGCCGGCATCTCCTCCTAAAACAATGAGCCGATCTCAATTAAACTGTTGCCATTCTCAGTTTTTGGTTAAGCTAAGGTAACAGTTCACCTAAAGACACTTTCCTTTCGTTGTTGATAAGTTTCTTAAATAACATGGAAGTATCTTTTTATAATCCCTTATGTTTTCATTAACTTATATCAGTTAAACATCATATAACACACTTTAAATAATAAAAATACATCATCATATATTGATGAGAATGCATCCTAAGAATCGTTTTAAGCTCGGCTGTTTTCGGAGAAAACGTCGTCGTCGTTGTCGTTATTGTCCAATCGGGAACCCTCGGCGATTCTACGGAATAGACCTCGGGAATAATACGGGCGCTGCCATGAAAGCGCGTCATTTCGCACGCGGGTTTATATGACGTCACAAACATCAACGATTCCGTTAAGGATGACGTTGCATAAAACAAAATCAACGAAAGAATAAAAGTGGGCATATTATAACTTGATAACAAAACGCAGTGTTTGACTGCGTTTTGTTTTCAAATTATAATATACCCAAAAGTTCTCCATAGACGATCGGAAAGAATTTAAAAATGTGATTTTCTTCAAGCGTATTAAATAACCGAAGTACCGCCAGAAGCTGAATTACCTAAAATATGACCCAAAATTACTACACTTACGTCCGAGGTACTTTCCAGTTTACGGAAAAGTACGAGCGATGTTCCGAATGCGTTATTGTCGTCGCCGTGTGAAGTTTTTGAGATTATGTGGTATCTGTGGTTCTATTGATGACATTCACTTGAAACTGTGTACACATGTTCACCATCAAAATAGCAACCTTTACTATCAAAGTGGATAACTTCTTCGATGATACGATATTTGTACAGCTTTTCACCACTCGAATAATGGTTTTTATCTATCTGAGGGCTCATGTGTCTACATGTCCTTCAGTATTCCTACGGTTTGGTATTATAAATAAATCAGAGTCAGACAAAGTTTTTACCCTTTTAGGGGGGTTAATACATTTCTGATCAGCGGCCCATGATACAGTTAACAAAATCTTGAAATAGACAAGGTGAATGGTTTTGGAATGAAATTTCATGAATGTGATTAGTGAGTTTTGAGTGAAAATAAAGGGAGGTAATCAAATATCGTAAATTTTGTTCAGGGTGAACAAAATTTGCTATATTTGATATCCCTTTTAATACAATATTCAAACAAATTCCATTTATAGCTTCTTTTTTCTTCAGACACTTACAATTTCAATTTTGTCAGTGAAAAGGCGATTTTTTCATTTTGAATGTAGTTGTTGATCTTATCTATTTCAGTCCTATTAGAGAGCTTTTGAATGGTTTGAGTGAGCGATTTAGAATGATTTTGATTGACATGGGCGTCAATTTCAAGATGTTATAACTGTAGGGCCTACCTTTAAATATATCTATCTCAACGAAGTAAAAAATACCAATGGTAACATAGCAGTGACGAATGATCCCAAATGACATGACCAGGAATATATTTTGCTTTTCACAACTGATTAATATAATATTAAGGTTTAAAAAAACGGAGTTGAAGAAATTTTTCTGTCTTTTTGAACCGTTCTGGTTCAGGATGCATAAAACGTTTGTCGACGTTTTTAATTGGTATCCTTCTTTGCACGTGATTCACGTGCAAAGCGGGGTATGATTTCGAAAACGTTTAGCGATTTTTCCATCCTGAACGCAGGTCTGCACTTGACCTCAGATTAGCCTCTGTCAAATCGATAGCCCGAGTTCACGTTAATGACGTGTTTGGCAGCAAGAGTTGTATTAAACAAACACCAAATCACAAGCGATCCATCACATTTTAGTGCATTCAAACGGGGAAAAACAAAACCGATCAGACAGTGACAAATGAGACGATTTTCTTTCGGTCCTTGATAGATGGTTGGATGATAATAGCTGGAACTACAGAACGGTGAAAATAGGGAAACACGGGAGACATTTTAATTACAGAAAATTTCTAAATATTGGTGGTGACTTTTAAATTATATACACTAACACTAATGGTGAACAAAATCATTCACCAGTGAAACTATGTAAGGAACAGCCAGTAGGTTCTTAATAGCTTCGAAATAAAGTCGTGCCTATTAAGAATCTATTCAGTATTTCTATATATATATATAGACTTCTTTTCGGAAATTACTGTTTATTTCATTAATGGCGTGATATTAGAATTCTTTATCAAATAAAGAAAATGAAAATGTATATATACGTCCATAATGCATAAGTTGCAAAAATAAAAAAATAGCTGGTCAAATTATCCCTTGCAGGATTGTAGGGAATAGGAAATACTTAAGGGTCAAAATCTCTTTTAAATAAGATCATTAACTACTGCTCAAATTAGATATTATCACTTTTTAGCCCGCCTGTCTAGAAGATGTTGCAACGCCTGGTTAACTTCAAAATGCTTGCAACTTTTCATTCGAACATTATTCAAAAGATAAAACGATCGACTTGTTATGCTGATGAAATGGTGAAATTCGAAAACATGTGAAACCAAAGATTCGTCAATGGACATGTTGCACATAGCAAGCACAATTCAAGCACATGTCAAATAAGTTGACTGATTTGATGCTTTCGTCAAACTTTGTCAGGTTGATAAAAACTTCTTAAATTCCTAATAAGACCAGCCATTCTTGTAAAGTATTAGCTCAAGTAGAAAGCGATCTGATGAGATTAATTTCATTTACAAAATACAAAAGATCCTCGGAATTCCTCAGAAAATATTCTTTGTTGCCCACACGTCCGGTGACGTCAAAGGGCGACGAAAAGCCTGAGAGACAAAGGATATGTTAATGTTACACATGTATAAAATTTTGCAGTAAATGTTGTCCTTAGATGCGATAACCTAGCACTTACTCTTGAAAGGCGCCTGCTTGAAGGAAAATTCTATTATGGTTAGGTTGCATCCTTATTTCCTTCCACCGTCAAAGCACTTCTCCTCTCGGATGATGACTTTGGCATCTTGAGAACCTATCAATTTTAGCTAGCTACGCCTCTGGTTTAAAAATGAAATACGATGTGGACAAATGACATAGAGTTGAGTTATTACACGGTCCAGAGGTGTGGAAATGTAGAGTTTCTCTACTTGTCCTTGGACATAAAAGCTGAATTATTACTATTCCAGGATCAAAATGAACTTGTCCATAAAAAGGTAGGTAGATGAATATTGAGACAGCGTTTTCTTTCCTTTGATACAAACAAAATGATGACTTTTTGTTCTATATCTTGTTAGTACTATATCAAGATTTGCTGTAGTATCTAATTATCCACGGACAAGTGGCTTAGAAAAATGTTTTTGCCCGCAAGTAGAAAAGCCCGTATCGGACAAGTCAGGCATAGTTGTAGAAGGGAAGTAATTCAACACAGGAAAATCGCATAGTTTTGGAAGGGTTGTGTCTCGTTTATTTTTTCACGTGGTGTGCTTTTTGATAAATCGAATCTTTGAAGATTTGACACAAAGAGATATTTTTTTCTTTAAAAAAGGGCACACAGCACAAAGTAACACAATGACAACGTTTTGATCACAGTTCTATTGTTCTTTAAATAACCCACCAAAGTTTTGAGGTCCTGATATAGTCGCGAAAGAGGACATGGGATATACAACTCTGCATTCCAAAGATCTCATTCAACATCTTGTCTTAGTCAAATAAAATCTGCAGAAAAAAGTAGAAGAGTGTTTTTTCAAGGTCAGTAAGAAGCACCCATATGAAAGGCGCAATAACTAAAATCAAGACTTTTTCCAAGTGAGCCAAATGTGCTGTTTCATCATATCTATTAATCATGTGTGTGAAATATTCAACAATTTTACCTTTGTCTGAACTGAAGTCGAGCAGCCCTGTGTCGTGGTGTAAAATCGTTTCGCGAGCGCTTTGAGATGATACCCCGCTTTGCACGTGCGCAGCGATGTATCATTTCGAAAGCGCTTCGCTAACGTTTACAAGGGCAGCATTGGATACCAGGCAAACTTACAGAAACTTTTAGCCATCTGCCATATATCTGCAGACCACAAATAGAAAGTGGGGAGTCTTCTTCGACTATGCTGCTACATAGGCTGATCTGAGTCTTTACTTTTGATACAGGATGAATGGTTTACAGTTACACGCACAAGCTCATTAAGTTTGAGATATGAAGCCATAGCTATACCAAACACAGGATTGGGACAGATGAAAAACGAGCTTGTATAATGATGCTACTTTAGGAAATATGCTGTTGAGAAAGGAAACGCCATACATACAGATTAGCCATCCTCTATCCCTAAATTTGATCATTGGCTAAAATCGACCAGGGTAATTCTGTGAGCTACAACCTCACCCTGAATAGATTTGTAGCGATTGCAAACACATTCCCAGGAAACAATAATTTAATTTTAGTTGCGTCCATCAAGATGTATGCATCTCGATTGGCTGAAAAATTGATTCATTTTTCAATGAAAACAATTTTGAGTACGCGCATATTTTGAAAGCTTCCACGGAAAGTAGTCCCATAAATAATCAAGGGTATATCTTTTTTTACCTTAAGAAATGAATTGATAAGATATGAAGAGATTTCTTTTGTTTATTTCATTTCGTTGCTTTTCGGATTCATACAGTGTGATAAGGTTTTTAGTTTCACACCTAATCAACGTTGAGCAGCCCTGTGTTCAGGATGTAAAAGCGTTTCGCGAGCAGTTTGAGATGATACCCCGCTTTGCACGTGCACATACGTGCAAAGCGAGGTATCATTTCGAAAGCTCTTCGCTAACGTTTTCATCCTGAGCGCAGGTCAGCAGTGATTATTGTATACATTGATATTGTCTCTGTATTTGAACGGGGGAAAGTTTGCAATACTTTGATATTGCACTAAGATCATTTTCACGCGCACAAAGTTGTGCATCCCTATCTTGAAAATGTGAAGTTGAAAAATTAAAGATAATGTTCTTTCTTAAGTAACAATTATTTCTGCTATCGAATAAAATCACTTCAATCAATAAAGTGATTGAGGGTTTCATCGTTACTTATTATTTTGTAATGATATGCGTCTGATATGAGGCTGTTGTAAATTAGAACTTGTGCAAGCCATGCATAGAAAACAAAGGTTTAACCCAAAACATGCAACAATCTTCATTTTTAACGCCATAAATATCAGAACATAATTGTAATGGGTTTTTGAAAGAAGTCTGTTTCGCCTTAGCATAATTAAGAAAAATTGAAATGGTTTGGAAAATGACGGTCAAAACCAGCATGTTGCAGCCAAGATAATTCGCACACCCTAAATGACTGCACGCATTATTCATATAATCGTACAGATGTGCAATTTTCTAAACGATTTTGGACGGAAAATATACTCGGGCCAATTTCTTTTATTTGTTACAAAAGATAAGTGCAAAATCTTTATTTTGAAACTACTACCAACGATGTCCCAAATCCCGCTTTTTTGAAACCTCTGAAAAAATCCATTGAGGTGCACGTATTGCAGTAAATGAAGATAGATACTGCAAGCAATTTCTCCTAAGTGCATGATGTTTTCTCCCAAACTTCATGACGTAGATATTTGAAGTCTCGGCAACTTAAAAGCATTGTATGCAATATTTTTCAATTTGGACCAGTCAAAACTGTGTTATGTGTTAATCAAGCACAGTTTTAGTTTTATTTATTCTTTATTTATCACTTTTGTGCCTGGATTGCCTTGGGCTATTTTGACGTCATAGACGACTTCATTTCCTACATATAGTCAATTTCCCCTTGTTTCTTATTCATTTTTCGCTAAATTGGCGGGTCTCAACGATCGATGTTCATTTAACAAAATTTAAAACTTTTTTCCCTTGAAAAGAAAAGAAAAGGAATTATGACAATGAATTTAGTCCATTGTGCATCCTGAAGGGCCAGTATATATCCCGTTAATGATATCTTTAAGTCCATCCACCATTCTAAATGTTTCCTCCTTTTGCTTAATTTGTTTAAATTCCGATCTGCTTGTGGTATTGCGCCGACGCCTTCATCCGGATTTTGTCATTGAAAAAGAAGACTAAATGAGCAAATTCAAATTTCGATATAATCATCCACTCAAATTTCCAAAATTTCTTGAAACTTTGTATCTTACTCATCGGAAGACCTACCACGTCATATTTCATATGTTTCCTCATTGAAGACATTTAGCCAAAACGGGACTGGTAGTTTATGTGTGTACAGTCAGCAACATCTTGAAATTGACATCATCTCATTCAAAACCATTCTAAATCGCTCACCCAGCGCTCCATTAATTCATTCCAAACGCTCACCAAACCATTCAAAAACATTCAAAAACGCTCCAAAACACTAAAAAGGATAAGTTCAACATCTGCATTCAAAGTAAATATAGCTAGAAAAAAAAATATAAAAAAAACTGAAATATCGGAAACTGTGCTCGTCCGATAGGTTCTTGTGGAAATTGGGAGCTATTTATAGATTATATATGCATATTTTATTAAAGATAGGTAATCAATATCGATAAGTTTGTTCGGGATTTAGCGACTTTGGATTGCCTCCCTTTAATTTCACTCAAAACTCACCACACACACTCATTCAATATCACTCCAAAATCATTCGAAAATCATTCACCGTGTCAGTTTCACGATATTGTTAATTGTATATTATGGTCCTGCAATTCTTTTTCTATTTCATATCAATCATTTGATTCATCCGCATGTATGGATAGATTTAAAAAATATTCTTTGACAATAATTTAAGTATTTTTAAACCAATCACCTACATCCACTTTTCAAAAATTGATCCATTCTCGATTCAAAAGGTTTGATAGATTGTAGAGAGGCCGACTTCACGTTGTCATTTATTTTCTTTTTTTTTAATTTTTACCTTTTTTAAACAGCTGAGACAAATCATTTAGTGTCGACATTAAGATGTTTATAAACAGCACACGCGCGTGCACTCGCACAAGAAAAATATTAAGAAAAGCAAACGATTTTAACCCCACACGACCGAACAAATTAACCGTATCAGGTGGTGGAGCGATAAGACCAATTGTGCACTCAAATGATCATAAAATTGTCCCGACCTTTAACACTCAACGGATCGCTTTCATTTCGCTGATTTTCCCAAGATTTTCGACTTTCCACGTCGAGTAAATTGTCAAACGATCGAAAGCATTTCGTCGATGTCATTCTATAAAATCGTAACTACAGCTTAATTAAAGCTGTAGTTACTAGGTTTTAGAATGACGTCGCCGATTTATAGCGCGAATTTAACCCCCATTTCAAGACCTCACATTTTACACTGGTCCATTTTCAAAGAAGTTGTAGACGACAGTTTCAGTTGGTGGAATTTCTAGAGACTTATTTGTGGAGAAAAGACATTATGGACATTGTAGAAACTGCATATAACGTGCAAATACCTCGTTTCTTTAAATGTTTTCGGATGCTTACTTCGACAGGGTTGTTAAAAAAAGGAGTTGTGTTAGAATTGATCAAACCTTTCAATTAAAAAGTCCCTGTATATCTATATACTCCGTTTTATATCCCGCTGTTACAATGCAACAAAAGCCCGTTGTTTTGAAAAAAAGGAAAGGGGAAAGTTGTGCGTGTTTTTTCATTGTGATAATAATGATGAAAAATTACTCTTGACCTACTGGAAATTCTAGGTATCAACAGGGCTAAATGATGAAGAATGATATCTGCTGCTTCGCTCATTACACCAGAGTCATTTCAGTGCTGATTATCGCAGAATATGATGAATAAAGTTAAACAAAATCTTGCGTTTAAGGTAGTGGTCCCGTAATAGTTCCGCAATGGTTCTGAGCTCATGATCTATCACAATGTTCACCAAGGTTTCCTAATGAAAATCATTAAGAAACCTCTTTTAACACTGTTGAAGTTCATTACTTCCGAAACGTTGCGGAACTATTACGGGTCCACTACCTAAATAATCTTTCAAATTTTCAATCATGTTTACTTGTTGGTAGGCCGCAGAAGCGGCCTACCAGTATGAATGCGTTTTTAATATGACCATGGGGGATTAGGGATACATTATTATAAAACTTGTCCATTGTTTTTATTCAAAATATAGAAAACCGTATAATGCAGCCTGGATCAAACAACAGTTTTTTAAAAACTGTTTTGTAATGAAAATTATTGAGCAATAAAATCAGGGTTTTTGGTTATGAACTTGATTTTACAAATATTGCACATTTCATTAAAATGACTGATCACTCAGACATGTTTGACCTTGTTTTTACTCTATTTCCCCCTGTTTTCTGCATATTTTTTACATCAAAGTGATTCTCACAGGAGATACATCTATGGTTACATTCCTGTCTGTTTTGGTCTTGTTAAACATATAGTAAAAAAGGCAATTTTGCGGTTTAAAAAAAAAACACAATACTTCATTGTGCACAATTACACTCGAAATCCTTTGGTACAAAAGTGTGTGATGCCTTATTTCAAAGCTATGGCTTAGAGAATGAATGTTTCTACCTTAACCCTTTGCTGTTTAATCCCTGCTTTTTACGTGCCTGTGATTTTATGATTGAGAAAACATTGTGGAAAAAAAAGAAGAAATTGCTTCTGGCAAGCAATTTCTTCTTTTTCCACACTATTTTCTACCCTACTGAATGGTTATTTTTCAAATTAAATCCACTTTAAATTTTCATCTGCAAAACCTTTGAATTTGGGAAGGTCCAAAATTTTGTAAAACAGGAAAGGGTTAATTAATCTAATTCTGTGTGTGATATGTAGCAGTTGTCTGGCACTTAGCATAACATAATTTCAAGCCAGTTACTGTTATTCAAGCATTAAGGTAGACCACCCCTAATGGGCACTTCTGCAAATCAATTGTAAACTATTACTATCTCATATAACATCCTTTTAGGGTCTTCTATGTGAAATATTAAAACTTTTTACCGTAATATAATGATTTTATATAAATTTTAGTGAAACTACCCCCCTTCGGACGAGACGTCTAAAATAAAAGCAACACTTCAGTCATAAAATCAGCAAGATTTTCAAAAGTAATAGTCCATTTTCTATAAATCTGGTATCAAAATAATCAGAGTTCACTGCTCTCTCAAAAAATATCCACAAAATAAAAATAAAATGGCTCATTGAAAAAAATATGACAAAAATTATGACCTGTCCTACAGTAATTTTCCTCCTTTTTAACTGATTTCCGTACATTTTCACCAGAAATCTCATAAAAAATGACCAACTTTTAGTAATGGGGCATACATGAGTTATATATCACTTTTTTCTACACTGCCTAAGCAACACAATATAGAAAACCTAAGACGTTTTACCGTACAGAACTTAAGATATTTTTATTTGAAGTTGTATACCCCAAATTTCACAGTTGCCTCTTTAATAATCTATATTTCAACATAAGACAAATCATCAAGGTTATAATTCTCCCAAATCATCAAAGTTGTTTCTTATTTGTTAAATTGATATTAACTTTACTATGTCTACAATTAAACAATAAATCTGAGGTTTTCAGTGCCATTTTAGACTTTTTTTGTGTCTTTTCTGCCATATTCTGCCAAATGTCTTATTCAATCTAAAATATAATATTACAGACAAGAACCGAACCAAAAACATCTTACAGAGTAAAACTGTTTTTGTCAAGTCTATGTTTTGGGTTCATAAAACAAAATGAAATGAGACAATTATGACTTGCTTCTTAAATTTTAAACAATTGTTTGATAAAGATTTACAATCAGGGGCAATAACTCTACATTTTTACCAGATGATAAATTTACTTAATTCTTGAGAATTTTATATTTTGTGATAGATCAGAATTCATGACAAAAACTTCTCTTTAATAAAATAAGGACAAATAGTATTTCTAAACAAGAGTTTGATATGTGCTAACCAACAAATTTTAATGTATAGAAGAAAACAAGGGGAATAATTCAATACTCAAGTAGATGTCTTACTCTGTTGCAAAAGTGGACATAAATCTGACAAAAGTTATCCCTCTTGATATTATGGATTACTCAAGATAGTGAAGATACTATTATACCTGCCAAGTTAATAGAAAATATCTTCAATACTAACAGAAATATATGGCCAAATTTCACCTATAATAATACAACTATGTCCATAGGTCTACATCCACCTATATCTATACTGACAACAACAAGGTGATCACAATAACCGACAATTGGTTTTACACATTATATGTTGAAGTTTATTTCCTTAAATAGGCTATAACACCACTTTTAGCATTTTTTTTCAGTCATAAACATGCCAAGTTTCAAGCAAATGTCTTTCAATTATAGATATGGCCAAGGATAAATTTGTCAAGCTATCTGCACCTATACTGACAGAGTGACAACAGTAATTCACCATTTTGTTTAATTTCAGCAGATCTATCAAGATGTGTATAAAAACACTAATGTCCCCAAAAATAGCAATTCTTGAGAAGTTTGGTCTTGATTATTGTCATTGACCCTGTCAGATGACCTTGAACTTTTAAAGTGTGGATTGAAGAGAGGAGCCTTCATGCTAGGTAAATGCATTATCAGCTGAATAATGTTGAAGTTAAGGGAGAATGTTCAGTTTTCAGCTTAATTTTTCACAGGCAGATGGACAAACAGATAGACAGACAGAGACCAGTAAGCAATATTACCCAGATCTATTGATGCAAGTGAAGAACAAGAGCACCGCCTACGGGTGCCTACGCTCGGCTGTCGAGTGCTGGATGGTCGAAGTCGATCTAAGTCGAAAAAGGGGCATAATTTGAAAATAAATGCATCTAGAGTTATCCCCCTTGATAGTATAGGTTTTTCTTTTGATGGTGAACATGTGTGCCAAGTTTCAAGTGAATGCCTTCAGTAGAACCATAGATATAATAAAATGTCAGTTTTCGCACGATGACAACGACAACAACGACGACAACAACACGGAGGCTATAGCAAAACCTAGGGTTTTCTCCGACAAAACAGCCGAGCTAAAAAATGACAGATCTATACAACTGCCATTTAGTCCTCAAAAAACTTAAGAAATCTAAATTGGTTTTACTGTCTCCAAAACATTTAATTATTATATGTCTTTATTACAAAACCATGAAAATATGTACCTACTATATATCAGTACAGTCAGGTTTCAGATAATTAGTGAACTCAGGATATAATACTATATTACTCCAGGGATAAAAGAAAATGCATTGTTGTATCCAAAAGTCATTATTTCATAACCCAAGAGAAGGACTACATTGGCACCATAAAAATCTACTACTGATTATACTGAACAGTGTACATGAGTGCCTGAAGGTTTGATTCTACACATTTTCACTGAATTGGTTTCACCACTTGAAGAAACATCCATCCTGGGCCACACAGAAGAACTCATTTAATCCTTGCTTTAATTAGATCTGTTTAACTTTCTGTTTTTGAAGTCACCCAGACTCTAGATTTTGTAACTCTGTTTTGGGTATGGTTTGATGTGATATAGAACTGTAAATACAGACAAATTAAAAATAAATTAAAAAAAAAGTGATTGATTATGAAACACTTAAGAAGCTGCAAGTTTTTAAATGTCAAGTGATAGACCCTAGAAACCATTGGCTTCCACAATTGATAAAAATTAAATCCCAGCAAATATGGCACTTTAGTTTAAACAGTTTTGAAGAAGACATTTTGCTTCAAAGTGAAAATTTGGACAGATAGATTTTTCTCCCACTTTTATTATAAGCAACGAAATAATTTATCAATAAAACTATCATAATCTTTGATATTTATTGTAATTGTTTCTACAAAAGTATACAATGGATATAAGTCTTTTCAAAATTACAAGTACATTGTATTTAGATTCATATTTTAGATATGTAACACAAAAGAGCACACTGACAATATTGTTATCAAAGACCAAAAACAAGAATTATTCAACGATGGAGATTTTTTACATGGGTGTATGAAAACTAAAACAGATGAGGATTTTTTTTACATACGTGTGTGAAAACTAAACATTGTTATTCTGAATGAGGCATGAATGAGGCAGCATCATAAAAATAAGCATCGTCATACACAAAGTAAATAATGGTTTTGTTTTTATACCTAGATGGATTAAAAGAAACAAAAAAACTCTTGAATTGCTCAAATTCAATGTAGTTTCGAAGTGTCTATTTTACCAATAAGTTAGAATTCATCCTTGTTTTTGTGATCCAGGTAGAGAAAAGGACCATCTGTTAACTCCTCAAAATAAACATTTGAAAACAGATGGGATCCAGGAGAGGTCAAGCAGTTGACAATTTCTAAAGAAAAATGAATGAGAACGTTGAGTGCTCAAATTTCAAGAAGTATTATTTTTTCACACAAAAATATTATTCAAGTTCTTACAATGTTAAACTTACTGTTAAATCTTCTGTATGCAGATCCAGATGTTTCAACAGTTGTGTCAATAGAATGCATTACTGGCTGGTAAAGTAACACAGATAACTAGGGAGGTTCACATCCCATCACAACAAATATCTGAAAGACAGAAGAAACTCACATTTAAAACATCATGTTACACAACTATCCAAAAGATTGTGGAATTCAGGAACTCACTTGAATTATTAGATCTAAGTACTTTTTCTCTTAAGGGGGGTGGGGGGTGTAAAAGATTGAGGAGGTTTGACCTTGAAAGATGAACTTATCAGCTGACCTTGATTTTATGATAATCTCAAAGCATATTTATCCCCCCCCCTTTCGAAGAAGAGGGGGTATATTGCTTCGCACTTTTCAGATTGTTGGTCAGTCCGTCCGTTCATAGACCGTTTTTTTTTTTGTCCCGAGCATATCTCAATAGTATGCAATTAAGAATCATTAAACTTCACAGGTGGATAGATCTCAATGAGGAGAAGCACAGTGCCAAGAACAATAACTCTACTCATTATATTTTGTGAATTATTGCCCTTTGTTTATTGACAAAGAATAGGCTATTGACTGGCTTTAATGGGGGCATAAATGTTTTAAACATCTCTTGTTCTACATTGTGTCTTAGTTAAGCTCTAAGCCAATGGTAAGTTCAAGTTAAACTTTCTTGATTGCTTTTTCAGCAATCAACCTGTAAAAACACTCATATATTGGTTTGTCTGAATCCTATGGTGATGAAATTCATCAGCTGTTTTTTTTATTATTGACTAGTGGTACACTCGTGAACTTGAAATTGACAGGCTAGTCAACACCTATTTTAATTTTGTATATCGGTATTGCATGGCCTACTTATAGCCTGTGATAAGCTAGGTCATCTGATGCCCTCAGGCTAAATAATGAACACATCTCAGATTTGAGACAACAATATTTCAATTAAATTAAGGGCTGAAAAGATGTGACCAACATGGTACTCAAACCCGAGACCCCCCTGGAATACTTGCTTGGCACTCTTAACAACTGAACTAGCCGGGCACCTGGTCATGAGTCTACCCTCTGTTGATCACTTCATATCAACGACTTATCATCACTGTCTGACAAATATGACATTGAAAAGTCATAAATCTTTTATTACTACAAAATGATCACTTCCTCTTGTTATTGCCAACATGGGCTCAGGCTATTTTTACCCTATCATCAATTTAAAAGTAGGTCAGCTGAAGGGTTGAAATCCATTACAGAAAAAAAGCAGTTACCTGCAAAGTATGTCTTTATGTAGATTAGCAGATAATCTGTAAGCCTTCTCTTAGTGTAGCACTGAATCCCTAAATGGTGGGTATGAAGAGGCTGTCACTTTTGCAATCGAAACAGGCTAGACATCAACTGATCAAAACGTCCAGTTCAACAAAACGGTGTCCATTTTTCACTTTTTGGGACGGCTCATGATTCCTATCTCACATCTTTCATCACATATAAACTATTCATGTCGAATTTCAACCAAGATCCATCTGATTTAACTGTGATTCTATTTGACTTCTTCGTAAACCTACTTTTCCTGTCACGAAAACTCATGACGTTGTTGTTGTCGTTGAAATCGAAAGTAGAAATTCGACCGATATTTTTACTTTTGCATTTAAAAATACTTATTAATACATTATTATTCATTATTTCACATTTAATGATGAATAGAAAGTAAATTTGAGGAAATATTCAGAAATAAAGATAATTTAGACGCAAATCCGATACAGACCGGAAATCGCCGAGTTGCGATATCGTTAATCACCGGAAACCCGACGAGTGCCGACATCGGCCGATGATTTTAGTTTTCATTAGGGGGGGTCTACCTTAAAGCAATGCGACAAAGGGAGCATATCACCTTTTCTAACCAAACTATTTTGGGACAACCGAAGTAGGTCCTTTTACTTCAAATAGGTGTAGTCTTAGTACTAGTATGAATGACAGCTATTGGATGATAACTTGAATCTTTTGCCTCGTGTTCTGATTTCTGAATTGTTTGTGCTATAATTTTGAGTCTGTATTTACTTTCTTTATGCTAGTTTCTCCGGATAACTCATACATCAGCATGAAGGTTGAGTGAATATATTATTCTAACAAGAGCACCGCCTATGGGTGCAACCCTTGGCTGTGCTTGGCTGCAGGTACTGGATAATACGAAAAGCTGAGTGGAAAAAGGGACTCTTACAAAAACCCTTTTTTCAGAGTTGCCCCCCTTGATTGTCTGGATAGCTCTTGAGATAGTGAACATACATGCTAAATTTTATGAAGATATCTTCAATAACAACAGGTCAACAACAACAATGCCAACGCCGCTAAAATGATCTCCATAGTCAAGTTTTCTTAGAAAACAGTCAAGCTAAAATAGCCTATCACTTTACCATCATGTGTAATTCATTCTGCCTATGTTGAAATAAAGTACTCCTTAGTGTATTTAAGCCGATTGTGCATGCTAAAGGAGGGCCATTATTGTTGTTAAAATCTTTAAAATCTAGATAGGTATTGTTTGCAAAAAATATTTTTATAAATAAAAAATACATTATTCATTGATGATAACCAAATAATTTGCGGCCTACTTTGATGCATTGCTCAAAATTTTGTCTTGTGTTCTCTTGAACTTACATTTGTAAAACTTCATATTGCCGATATCGGATAACACTTTCTAAAGACTCAACCTATCACTTAATTTATGACTAGCAATGTGACTTGACACTTGAGTCCTTTTAACCTGCTCCGAATTCAAATTAAATATTAATTCAAGATTCAATATAAGTATAAGACGATATCAAGAGTGCAAAGTCCTAATTCATTAAGCGAGTTTGTCAAATTGAGTTAAACGTTCTTGTAATGGGTTACAAAAATGTTGTTTTTGTGTGTCCCTTTTGTGTCTGTTACTATATTTATGGATCTTCTTCTCCTCCTCCTTCTTCTTCTTCTTCTTCTTCTTCTTCTTCTTCTTCTTCTTCTTCTTCTTCTTCTTCTTCTTCTTCTTCTTCTTCTTCTTCTTCTTGTTCTTTCCCTTCTTCTTCTTCTTCTTCTTCTTCTTGTTCTTTCCCTTCTTCTTCGTCTTCTTCTTCTTCTTTTTTTCCTCTTCTTCACCATTTCGAACAACTTTTTCTTCTTCTTCTTCGTTTTTTTTCTACCAGTATATTCTATGAATTTAAGTAAATACAAATTGCATATGAAAAAAACATAATTGCAAGAGAAGATCTTTCAAATCTGTCTAATTCATTTTTATCAGGCCTCGAGTGTTCGGGTTGCATGTTATCTGATTTTTAATGATTACAGGTCTTACATTACAATAACGATCATTGACCCACAATATGCAGTCTGGTTCGGCTCAATTAACCACATTATCGCATCTGTCGAAATATGAACTTTTGAACTGTAATACTTATTAATTGCAGTTAATAGAGAATTGTTATAACTTGTTGAATTGTACATTATAGCACGGTAGAAAATACATATATTAAATAAGCAGAAATTACAAAAAAAATATTTGCAATAAAGTTCACATGTCATGTGTTTTACTATGTAAACAATTTGAGTACAATTATTATACTCAACGGCATTTTTCGCTGAAATGTTGGTGCTTTTGGCGCAATATAACTCAAATGTTGTGTTTTCAGCGAGATTCTCCAAACGTCAGCATCATTTCTTGTTCATTAATTTTAAGACCAGAATCATGATATTAAACTATTTTATACCCAGAAAAGGGTAATTAAACTAAATTTAGAATTGTGATAGTAGTATGATGGATATTATTTCATTTTCTCGTTTATGTGTCCATGAATTAAGTCTGATGGGGAAGGAGTTTAATGCAAAGCAAAGTCCCGGACTTTTCCCTCGAATTTTACCTTATACATATAGCTCTTCCTCCAGCAGGCTTTATTCATGGAAACATCAACGCGAAATGAATTATTTCATAACTTTATCATAATGACATGAGACATGTTGAACGACTATTTCAATAGAATGTTTTCCATAGACAGCAATCATCTTGAACGCACCGCTAGCGCTTTCCTTGATTGACTGGTTGCTTTGCAACAAAATTGACCCTAGTCAAAATTTGTTCAAACCAAAATCCTCAGAGCCAAATTTTAGGTTCATAAAAAATATTGTTTTTAATAGATCCCGCCTTCCAGATGATTATCGTGAAAATCTATTCAAGTCATGTTATCCGTCGGCATTTTTTTTTTTTTTTTTTTTTTGTTATGCTAATTAATCACATAATGTTGTTGCTCGCCGCTCACCGTTCAGGATAAGAAAACTGTTCGGTAGCACTTTGTTTCCTGAAGGTAGGGCCGATTCGCTGAAAATCACTTCCAGTTAATATCTTACCAACGTTTTTTTGTTTGTTTGACTGGGGTTGTACGCAGCTTTTAACATTATTTCAGTCATCGCGGCGGTTGGAGCACCTAACAATGGATTCCTGGTATTTCTCACATCAGTACTACCATCACATCCTTTCCTAGCCTCCAGCTGCTATCCCACATAGGTCTACGATCGACAACCCTTGGTGGTAGACAAATAGTCGATTACCTTTTTTGTAATTTGGCCCAGCTGAATTTTCCAGATTTCTTAATGGATAAACTCTTGATAATTTCACAACTAAACTAGGAAGGTACATTAAGATTTTTAATTTTTTAAACATTGTCTTTTCTATTTATGCATAAGATAAAAATACCTTCTATCTAGCTACAGATAGATAGAGGATAATCGTTTGTTTCAGTGTAAGATCGATTTATATTTCATTGAGTGAACAACAAAAGCTATATTTTCACGAGTGACAGAGCCACGAGTGAAAATATAGCTTTTGTTGTTCACGAAATGAAATATTGATCGACCTTACACGAAAAACAAACGATTATTCTGTTTCTTAAATGCAAAAATGAGACAAAATGGGAAAATTTCTAGGGCATATTTTCGTAAAGCGCGTCATTTTTCGCGTGATTGCTATGCAACGGTCATTGTTACGTCACTTATTTCGCCCTGTATAGATGACGTCAGAAAGGATGAAATGCACATAGCAGGGTATAAGTTTTTGATAATTTCACTGCTTTTGCGGTGAGATTATCATGTGATAATCTACCGTTATTTCTCGATAAACCACCGAAAAGAGACGGAAAACAAACCATTTATATTTGAGTCTTTGCGAGACATTTATGAAAATGCAATAATAACATCGTGAAATCTACTTTCATTCCGATCAAAATCATTCTTAACCGCTCACATAACGCTCCATTCAATCCTCCTTCCAAACACCCACTGAAACCATTTAAAAACGCTCCAAATTACTTAAAAATATACTATCAACTACTATATTAAAATAAAAATAGTTAAAAAAATCACCGATTACACTGACTTAAATGAAATTGTTAGCGTATATTTGCTTTTTGAAGAAACAGGAATCTATAAATAGAACTTGTATGCACATTTTATAAAAAACGGAGGGGGGGGGGGGGGGGGGGGGTAATAAATAGCGCTAATTTTGTTCATCCTGAAAGAATAAATCAAATATCTAGGTATCATTTTCAGAGCATCCGGTGTTTTCACCTAAGCCATTAAGTACTTGTGCAACAAAGCACTAAAAGCAACATTTAGTATTAAAAAAGCTTTGGCAGGAGAAAACATGAATACTGATTTATATTTGAAAGTGTATGAACATTGTGTCAAACCAATACTTCTATATTGTAGTGAAGTACTGTCTTTAGATTTTATTGTAAATAAGGATAATTTAATTAGTTTTGAACATAGATATGATCTGCTACAACAAGAAAAAATTCAAGTTCGCTTTTTGAAATCAGTCATGGGTGTAAACAAGTATGCAAGCAATAATGCAGTAAGATCAGAATTTGGAATCTTTCCTTTGGCTGTATACGGTTTGAAATATTCTTGTGCCTTTTGGACACATCTGATTAATTTAAATCAGAATTTTCTTGCATACAAATCATATTTAGATAGTTGCTCCCTTTCCAAAGGTTTCGCAAGTAAATTTAAATTATTTATGAAGGTTATTGGATTTGAACATGTATGGAACAATCACTTCACATTCTCCAAAAATAAACTGAAAAATTCAATTTATAACAAACTAAAAGAATCTTATGTACATTATTGGAAAAAATGTATGTTTGATGATAGCAATAACAAACTTAGAACCTTCAGAACCTTTAAGATAAATTATGAGAAAGAAATGTATTTGCGCATAAATGATTTGCCCAGAGAACAAATTACATCATTTGCCAAATTTCGTGTAAGTGCACATAATCTTCAAATTGAAAAGGGTAGGCACCAAAAGAAACCTTTCATAGACAGAATTTGTCCTCTTTGTAAATCACAAGTTGAAACTGAAGCCCACTTCTTATTACAATGCCAGTCTTTATCAGATAGCAGGAAAATGTTCTTTGCTGAGGTAGAAGGCATCACACCTTCCTTTAAAATCATGAATGATGATGATAAATTTAGATACATTTTACAAATCAAAGAATATGATGTGTTGCAAACTTGTATATCTTATGTTCACAAAATGTTTGAAGAAAGAGATAATCTACTCGCAAAAACAGCTGCAAACTCTTGAGTTTCCTTTTATTTCAGTGTATTAATTCGGAGACCTTAGTATGAACCACGTATGTCCATCTTCTTGGTAAAGAAAACTTGCTTTTTACTAAACTTTGTTGACCCTTATTATGAAAATAGAGCAGATCTTCTTCGACGCAAATTGTTCATTTTGTCATTGTTTTCTGCTTTAAAAAAAAAAAAGAAAAAAAAGGAAATAAGATAAATTAATTATTAGATAAATATGAAAATAAAAATTGTTATCTGCTGCTTCTTT
The DNA here is from genome assembly GCA_948146395.1 of Fragum whitleyi. NCBI lineage: Eukaryota > Metazoa > Mollusca > Bivalvia > Cardiida > Cardiidae > Fragum > Fragum whitleyi. The sequence continues at coordinate 9,131,080 of OX411543.1, read as the reverse complement.
AAGTCTTTATAAGTCTTAGATTTCTTTATATATTTTCTTTATTAAAGGTTTTCAGTTTTATTTTTGTTCATAAACTTATTGAATGCAAACATATTATAATATATGCATTTTTTAGGGTCATCGTTACCTTTATAATTGGTCATAGATACCGTGAAATTAATTATATATTATATATATATATAAAAGATTATCTTTGGGCAAGTATTATGAGTGTGATTCCTAAGCATAGCAATAACTGCATTCTTCTAGCTCTGATTGCAATGATTTTGAATTACATTATCATGATTTGACCCTGGCTCTCGATATGTATGCTGATATTTTATATCGGTTCTTTAATCTTAGATTATATACCCATCTGATATATACCTTTTGATATGTTCTGTCTTGTGTGTTTATTGTATGTATGTTCTTGGTGACAATCCTATAACTGGATTTTTTAAACCAATAAAGGAATTTGAATTTGAATTTGAATTTGAATTTGAATTTGAAAGAATAACGATGTTGGATTAGACTGCGCGGACTGCGCAGCCTGACTAGGGTCAAAACTCTTCGTGATATGTCTTTTTTTCTGAATTCACCATGATCAATCTACCTTTCAGTGAAAGAATTTTTGAAATGCTGGAACCAATCTCTTTTTTAAAATACTTATTTTCTCGAGTTCTCTTTTCGCGTGACTGGTCGCATATATAACATGATTACTCGTTATAGTGTATTTCCCCCAATTTTAATGCAACTTATTTTCTCATGACCACGGTCACATAACTTCCTAATGACAAATTGAAAACTTGTATGAGAATAAAAAATCAAAGTTTAAAATCTTTGATAAAAAATCAAAATGTGTGTGGGCCGTCCAAAAAACAAATCCATTTTCAAACAATGATGGACCTTTGTATTTGTATTGGATCTCTTAACCTATTTAGTCATGCAATGTCAAAAAATGATTTAATGATAATAGACCGTACTTGTAATTTGAATAATAACCTTTTTGGGAGGGAGTTTTTATCGCATCAGTTGAGGGGTGGGAAAGTCACCGAGGACAAACTGACCCTTGTCGCCAAAACAATTTTGTCCTTTGCTTTAAAGCAGATCAATCTTTTTTCCTTGAAATGAATATTAATAGTTGACCCAATACGCAAAAGGGTATATATCTAAGATAACCCCACAATTATCGTATAAACAAAATGGTTGAATTTTGCTATTTTCATGTTTGAAAAAAAGTCATTAAGAAACCTCAACCCGAGCAAGTAGTTTAGAGCTTGGTTGACTGATATATATGTTCTGCGCAAAGTTGGAATCGGTACAATTCCGAAATTGTCCTGCGCAATTCATTTATTTAGGAATTCTCACTTTGTCGGGCATAGTAAGAATTCTTACTTTGCCCATTACGATTCCAGAATTGTCCGTGCGCAAAGTAGGAATCCGGACAAAGTAAGATTATTTGTAATTGTTTGTAAGTATTGGCGAAATAGTATTATTATAATCGTTCGTGTATGTTCTGTTGTTCTTGTTTTTATATTACTTATGAGATTTTATATTGAAAACATAAACTTTTTTTTCTTTATATTTGAAAAATAATCACTATTTGCTAACGGTTTACTGTGGTCACGCGTAATTTTTAATGAGCTAAAACTAATCAGAAATACCGTTACAGCACAAGTGAAAAAGAAGTAATTTACTTCTAGTAATATTTTTTCAAATATTTCAACTGTTATGAAAACATTGCTTAAAAACGAAAATATAATACATGTACTTATAAAATTGTACGAGTAATTATTTTAGGCAACATTTTACCGTATCGCCCTATAAATTCTTACTTTGTCCAATACTATTCCTACTTTGCGCAAGTACTCCGTCAAGTGAAAATTTGATAAAATCCCCTTGCGCGATTCTAGAATTGTCCGGTACAATTCTAGAATTGGCGGACAAAGTGAGAATTCTTAGGACTTTGCGCAGGACAATTCCGGAATTGTACCGAATTTTACTTTGCGCAGAACATATATATATATAACCAAAAAAAAAAACAAAAAAAAAACACCCGTCTCTTTCTTGTCTAGCAACGAAAATGACACAAAGTTATTATTATTCTTATATTCAAATTTTAGCCAAATGATTTTGAAATTGGACAAAAATGGCGATAATTTATTACCTCCCTTTAAAAAATCAACGTATTTTATTGATTGTGTTTCTTTTCAGGCCAATCAGTCGCTTTGAAATCCACATTCGAAAATGAATTGTACAATGATTTGATCACTATGAACAATTTCATAGCGTTTCTGAACGAATTTCTTTGTTTGACGGTTAATATTTGTAAAAGATAAGGTCCAGCATATGTTTACGTCGTACAAAGTGCCAAATTCACGACGTTACGAACTGGGAGTATATCGACGTAAATTGGTGATCGTCAAGAAAAAGTGCATTATTTATTAAAAACCGTCAATTGTGGAAGAGAATAGCACATATGAGCCCATATGAGCCTGTCCTTTAGGAAATGATTTAAAAACGAATACATGTATCAACATACTTTAATTTATTTATTTTAGTTCGTCATTTCAAAAACATTAAATACTTTTTTTCAACTAATAAATAATTAATATCGAATTAACCTTTTCCTGTTTTACAAAATTTTCGACCTGTCCACATTCAAAGGTTTTGCAGACGAAAATTTAAAGATGATTTAATTTGAGAAATAACCATTCAGTAGGGTAGAAAATAATGTGGAAAAAGAAGAAATTGCTTGTCAGAAGCAATTTCTTCTTTTTTCACAATGTTTTCTCAATCATAAAATCACAGGCACGTAAAAAGCATGGATTAAACAGCAAAGGGTTAATGTAAAGAGGTTTATTTCATATGCCCTGTATACCGCATGAAATGGCTGCGAGATGTTTGCAAAATCTTTTCCCTCTTTTCACCTGCAAAGCGGGAAACAATTTCTAGCCGTACGCAAATGTTTTTGCATTTTGAGAGCACGGAATTTTTCAGTTCTGCAACAGATTCTTAAGTTAAATCAAGGCCGGTTGCAAGTAGATTTAAAGTAAATGAGTTGCTGCTCTGGAACGTGTGTCTAATAAAAAATCTGTAATAATCGAGCTCAAGTCAATGCGGCTATCGCATGTAAAAAAAACATCCATAATCTTAATTTTAAAATCATCACGAGTTATCCTGAAAGAAAGGCTATATAACTGTTTGCTTCGTGGGTAACATATTTCAGATTTATTCAGTCTCAAGAATTGATGGCTTGCTTACCTGTTCATTGACCTCCGTCACACCCTTCATATATTAATTCCAGTTAAACTGTCAAGGACACGAAAAAAGGTTCGATGGTGGGCGACCTTATCCAATCGGAACATCGCTCGGACTTTTCCGTAAACTGGAAAGTACCTCGGACGTAAGTGTAGCAATTTTTGGTATTTTTTTTCGGTAATTCGGCTTATGGTGGTACTTTGGTTAATACGCTCGAAAAATAGGACATTCCTTTAATGTTTTCCGATCGTTTGTGGGGACATTTTGCCATGTTAAAATTTGAAAACAAAACGCAGTAAAACTCTGCGTTTTGTTTTCAAATTATAAAATGCCCGATTCTAACCTTACGTTGATTTTATTTTTCGCAACGTTATCCTTAGTTATGCTTGTGACGTCATATATGCCCACGTGCGATATACCGCATTTTCATGGCTGCACCCTTATTATTCCCGAGGTCTATTCCTTAGAATCGCCGAGGGTTCCCGAGTGCGACCAAAACGTCAGAACCACGGCTTGTTAGTTACGATTAGTGAATCGCCCATTAATTTGGAAGAAAAAGGCGGCAAAATGACGGAGGTCAACGGCTATTCCAATGTAAATAGGTGTTTTCTTTGGTCAGTTGATATCTTGATTGACAGTCCTATCTACTAACCGAAGAGTCAGCCATTTTATTCGTATTTATCATTTGACTTAAATATACTATGACGTCATAATATTGCCGCTGCTAAAAAGACTGACACGTCAAAATGTTTGTCATCCCCAAAGTGCGCAAATCAACCGACGCGAAATGTACCCAGTTTACAGTAGTATGATAAAGTCTTTTTGTAAAAGTAACTTTGAAATCGTATCAAGTAAAGAAAGTTTTTTGATAATTAAACATGTATAAAGTCACAACGATTGCACAAATATCACAAGTCTTCATGGAATCGTCAATCCAGACGACTCCGTTATTTACACTCAATTATTGTCTGCATATCCAAAAGAAACGTACTTATTTCTTTCTTAACAAGCCTATTGGGTTATCGACTGAAAGCTTTCACAAAATATTTGATGGACCTGAACCACTATATATAAGAAAAGGCCACGAATACAGATACTGTATTATTATGAATGAGTCATTAAATAAGTCATCTTTTTACTAAGTGGAGGCAGTTTTACTTGTAATATTGCAGTGTCACCAAAACTGTGTCGCTCGCATAGATAGCAACGTCACAATAATACGCAGTGTCAACTGTAGTTTTAGCCATGTTACCAAACTAGAAGCAGTGTCACTTGCAGAGATAGCCACTTCACAAAAACAATGGCAGTGTCAAATGTAGTTTTAGCCACGATACCAAAACAGAAGCAGTGTCACTTGAAGAGATGGCCACTTCACAGAAACAATGATAGTGTCACTTGAAGTTATAGTCACATCACTAAAACTGAGTCACTTGCAGATCTGTCGGGATAGCGTAACGCAGTGTCACTTACGCAAAAGCCTACTTACATCAACATTGAGGTACAAAACACTGGAATTTCCCTGTCTCTTGTTTCCATAACTGAAAGTAGAAATATACAAATAAACATTTTTCCGTTAAAATGTATATTGAATATGAAGTATTTATAGATTCTATTCTAGACTGGTTCAGATCAGCTTGCTTTAAGGTAGTGGGACCGTAATAGTTCGGCAACGTTTCGGACCACATGTTCTTTCACAATGTTAACCGAGGCTTCCTAATGAAAATCATTAGGAAACCTCGGTTAACACTGTTAAAGTTGATTACTCTCGAAACGTTGCGGAACTATTACAGTCCACTACCTTAAACAGAATCCTTGTAGATTCTATATATCCAAATGAGAAGTAATCTCCATCTTTCTTGCACTTTTATGATAAGATTGCATAGGATGCGAGAGTAGAGTTATATTTACTGGGGTGATTTGAAATCATGGGTGTTACACGATTTCATTCAAAACATACAATACGCCTTTTATTACTACTAAGTAATATAAAATGTAACTATTTAAATAATCTCCCTAAAAAAGGTTAATGCTATGCTGAAACATGCCGATACCAGACACGGGCTTTTGTCAGGATAATACCATATTTGGTAATACGACGCTAATAGGTGTCAAGTTCAGTAGAGGATTGTGCCATCAGCAGCTTTCGGATGTTTGTTTAGATGATTTATAAATGGTAATCTGTAACAACCATTTTTTCCCTGTACGTACAAAGTGAACTGCAGTCAGGATATTCCCATCTTGTTTGTGCGTGATTGTAGGACATTGATCCATTCGTGCTCTAGATTTACATGGGTCATACGCACCTGGCATTACGCCCAGTGAGAAGCCTGGGACCTGTTTCAATGAACATCTTACGATTATTTTTTTACGTTAGTCAAAAATTAAAGTTTCTAGAGTAGTAACTAAATATGGACTTCTGCCATGTATCATCTCATTAGAATCGTCTAAAGACGATTCCAATATGATATTGCCAGGCAGAATCTCACAATTTATGAAAACAACAGGTACTTTTTGTAACTTTGACTTACGATTATCTTTTTCGCAAGAAGTGCAATAAAACGGGTCCCAATTTATTGCTGGGTAGGCGGTAGACAGCAGGAATCCCTTCCAATTTCCGGATTCGAACCATGGACCTTAGGATTAGTAGGCCGGTTTCTTTCCAATAGTCCATGGCCTACAATTTATAGTATCGTACTGCATAATATATGCATCAATTATCTCTTATTTTGTATGGAAACGCGCTTTTGAAAAAAAAAAGTTCTAGTACTTTGAGCGCTTCTGATCTATAATTTGGCGCGCTTTCGTAAAATTAAATGCTTACTTATGGTATGTAAATACGCTTTTTCTAACCCGACTTAATAGGTTGTACGGACTCTTTCTAGTAAAATGTACTAAAATGCCGTTTATGCACTAACGAGTTACTTTTAAGCACTTCTCTGTGATGATGTAAATTGTTTACAGAGTATGAAGTTTAAGGCAACACGATATTGTTGGTCATGGCGGTGGTGGTTTATTTTCTTTCTTTTCTTTTCTTTTTTTTTTAATTTTAGTCTAATTTCTTTTAATTGGGTTCATTCATATTTTTTGTAAGTTCTTATATTACTTGTTGGAGTAATTGAATCATTGACAGACTTATTTCAAATAAACTATATGGTAAGCATGACATCTTACACGAATACAGCTGTTCATAAAGACATGCAAATTAATTAAGTCCCGTTTATCCCCTGGGTATGAAGAAGTAATTAACATTTTACCCCCACGTTGTAATATGCGTTTTCTCTATTTCTCATACTAGGAACCTATTTTCTAATAGTGGACTTTTTCCTACACTCAGTCAGGCAGGAAGAAATTCCTTATATGCATTTTCGCAACATGGAATAAGACGACGGACCGGTAACTGCAGACACAGAGCTACTGTCACATTCAAAATGAATGTAGCCCGAAAAAGTCGCGATTTCACCGAATAAACCAAAACTGTAAATGTCTGATTGGTTCTTAAAGAAATATGAAGCTATTTAAAGAACGTATACGTATTTTCTTTCAAGGGATGTAATAAATTGAACAAAATTTTGGACACTGGATTGCCTCCCATAAACTTCACCAAAAACTCACTCATCGCACTCATTCAATTTCATCCCAAAAGCATTCAGAAATCATTCACCTTGTCAATTTCACCATGTTGTTAACTCACCATGTTGTTAACTGTAACACAAAACTATTTCCAATAAATGTGAGCTATGAAATTATTTATGTTATAATTTTGTAGTTATTTAGGAAACCATTGATCCAAAGGTTTCTATCCTCGACCTGATTGCATAGAGGATAATCGTTTGTTTCAGTGTAAGATCGATTTATTTTTCATTCAATGAACAACAAAAGCTATACTTTCACGAATGGCAGAGCCACGAGTGAAAATATAGCTTTTGTTTTTCACGAAAAGAAATATTTATCGATCTTACACTAAAAACAAACAATTATTCTATTTCTTTAATGCAAAAATGAGACAAAATGTGACATTTCTAGGACATATTTTCGTAAAGCGCGACATTTTGCGCGTGATTGCTATGCAACGTTCATTGTGACGTCATTTATTTCGTCCCGCAAAGATGACGTCAGATAGGATGAAAAGCACCAAAGCAGGGTTTAAGTTTTTGATAATTTCACTGCTTTTGCGGTTAGATTATCAAGTGATAATCTACCGTTATTTCTCGATAAACCACCGAAAAGCATTAAAGAAAATGTTACTATTCTAAAAATAAAGTCAGCCAAAGATGAATTTTTTTGATTCAGGAGTCGTATTTAGATAATCTGTGATGTCGATTAATCTCAACATCTATTTCGATAACAACATTGCTTAACCCTTTCCTGTTTTACAAAATTTGGGACCTGTCCAAATTCAGGGGTTTTGCAGATGAAAATTTTAAGTGGATTTAATTGGAAAATTAATCATTCAGTAGGGTAGAAAATGGTGTGGGAAAAGAAGAAATTGTCAGAAGCAATTTCTTCTTTTTTCAGAATGTTTTCTCAATCATAAAATCACAGGCACGTAAAAAATCAGGGATTAAACAACAAAGGGTTAAATGTGAAATTTCGCCCCGTTTTAAACTTTTGAGAAAGGACTACTGTTATGGAAAGAAAGATACGACTATCATTATCACTCCAAAACTGTCCGTCATTCTACAAGATGAAAACCATTCAAGAAGTTGTCTACCATTCAACAAATCGTTATGATTTCAACTTGTATGCGTGAGCTACTGCATTTATTCATTAACCAACATTCTCAGTGGTGATGTTTGAATACAAACCGTTCACTTTATAATCACGCAATTAATTTCTTCGGTTTCAAATTTCTAGATGGCAGGGAAAAATAAGATTAAAATGATGAGAATCGTCCTACAAACTGTAAATGATAAAGTTGGTTCTGCCTATACAATATACAAGCAAAGTTCAATAAAACATCATATTTTTGTACACTATTCATTTTTTTTATATTTATTTCTATTGAATGAGGAAACGTTACCTAATCTATTGAAGCCGTTTTAAACAATACCAGTTTGTAACATCGTAAATTTGATTTTTACCTCGATCAAAACCATTCTAAATTGCTCGAATAGCACTCAATTCAATGCATTCAAACCCCTCAGCCAAATTAATCAAACACACTTTAAAATCTTTCAAAACGATCTACGTTTCATTTATGTCTATTGCATTATTACGCTATTTTATATTCTGGTGTGGATTTTAAAGCGTGTAATTGGTCCGCGAAGACACATTAACAAAAAAAAGCTTGATATTTCATTAAAGGGAGGTAACAAATATATAGTATAATCTCCCTCGATCAAACCTTACTCATCCGATACATTTAATTTCATTTCAAAATCCTTCCAAAATTATTAACCTAATCAATTCAATGATTTTCTTAACTGTAATCACGGGTCACATGAGGGGTCACATATGAGTTGAGTTTCGACGTCGGAATAAAAAAAGTCAGAAATATTCAAAACTGTCAGAATACATTGCTCCGTTTTCCTAATGACCCGATGCTAATAAATTTGTGATTTATTTTTCATGAAAGTCGACACCATCTTTTGGTTGTTTTAAGTGCAACATTCCCCACCTTTAATAGTCGCCTTTTCTCCAACAATAACTTTTAAATACTCGAATTTTACGCCCCATCAACTTATGTTTGAAAAATGTAAGAACCCCGTGATTTAAAGTAAACATTCCGAGTTGGGCAGATCGAATGTCACAATGTTTGCTGTTTTGCTTATGTGGTTTGTCATCGAAAATCGGGATTTGAGGGCGTAAATGGCTGATACTTTTTACCTTTTTTAGTTTGGCCATTATGTTGCACCATGATGTTGCTAAGACTTCCCTTTTTTCATTCCTGTAGGCTTGCGTAAGTTCAATATTAAAATAATGTACTTTAGCTTTCGTTAAAACTTCAATCTTTATTTTTCCTGAATTAAATTTTGTGTCAAACAAATTATCAAATTTTGGACATTCCAACAACAAACCTTGGTCAAGCTTGTCCGACAATTATTATGTGAAAAGGCAGGCAGTCTTTGCTAAGATGAAAGTGTATGTCAATGCAGGCTGATCGTAGTATACAATGTTTTTTAAGGCTTTGTTCGCAATAGGAAATTGTCGTGAACGGCACGAGAAGAGTTGAATAGATTTCGACTGTTTTATTTATCAGTATTTTGTCGTATATATAAGTCAATTCTGTCGTGACCATACTTCATGTGATTAAAAAGATCTACGAATAAAAGATTGACGGGCCTGTGCAGGGGATTTCCAACAATTTCAAAAAACCACAAAACAAAGACTCTGACCAGCCTGTGCATCCGCACAGTCTGACCAGAGTCTTCAGCATGCGTTTAGTAGAGATATAAGATCTCAAAGTATCTGTAGACCATCAGATAACCTTATATACAGTAATGTGACTGTCTAGGCTGCTTGATGTTTGCCTCTCACGCACATTTCAAATTGTTGGAAATGTCACGCACAGGCGCCGATATTTTCTTTCTGAATTGTAAGAAACGATTCCGTAACTCCGATTTGTAATTTATCTATCGTAGACAATAAATATTGAGAAACATTCGGAGATAAGCATTTATAAATAGATGGAAAGCCTCCCGTAAAGCAGTATTTATTTGACAATTATCTCTTGATTACTGTTTCAATAGACTAAATACTCTTAGCAATAAGAAACCTTCCACTAGAAAAGCGAGGGTTGGATCATAACTGTGCAATACAATAGATGTGCAAGTCAAGTGCCTTCCAATAAACTTCAAACAAACTTAGTTATAAAGAACGAGTGGAAACACTTTTCTCGAAAAGTAACATGTTTGTAGTAAAATAGAACCCACCTTTTAAATATTTCCTATTTTTCTATAATTAAACCTGACAGAGCTTGGCTTCTGCAGTTGGGTACATCGTAAAATTGACATTCACCTCAATCAAAACCATTCCAAATCGCTCACTCAGCGCTCCATTTATTCATTCCAAACACTCACTTATACCAATCAAAAACGCTCAAACCCATTGAAAAATATAGAATCAACAACGCCATTCAAAATAAATTTGGATAGAGAAAATCGCGATTTCACTGTCATATTTCAAATTGCAAGCGTCTAATAGGTCCTGAAGAAATAGGAAGCTATCTATAGAACTTGTATGCGTTTTTTATTAAAGGGACGTAATTTATATCGCTAATTTTGTTCATCCTGAACATAATTTGCGATATTGGATTACCTCCCATTAAATTCACTCAAAACTCTCTCCACACACTCAATCAATTTCATTCCTAAATTATTCCAAAATTATTCACCTTGTCAATTTCACGATGTTGTTAACTGTGCGAACTTATCCTCTTGGACGTAGTTTTGTCGGTTAAGACTCATAAGTTTAGAAGGAAGGTCAAGCAAAGAGTTGGGACTGCTGCAAGGAGTTAAACAAAACTTTCATTGTAAACAGTAATTTCATATATAGGATGTCCGATGGTTTTTTGTTTTGTTTTTATGCTATATATAACAAGACTAAAATGGCCCTAAATCGCTCACCTTAATTCTATTGATTCAGTGAATGTGGTTGAGGAAAAGATGTTATAGAATTCAAAGTGGAAAAAGCCCCATATTATGGCTCATCAAATATTTCAAGAGCAGTCTTTGAAAAGGGTCACCAAGGGATCATTATGGAAAAGTTTCATTGAAATCTGCCCAGCAGTTAATGAGGAGATGTCGATTGAAGATTCCATAATGAAAAAAATGACACACATTTCCTAGACCTTATTTTATGGGAAAATCAGAATTCTGCGAACAAATTTTGAAAAGGGTCACCCGAAAATCATTTCTGACAAAATTTCATTGAAATCAGCCTAGTGGTTGAGGACATGTCGTTCAAAGATTTCATAGTGAAAAATGCCACGCCCTGTACGCCAAGCCAAGATTTATGGGCCAATCAGAATTTCGCGAACAATTTTAATGAGGATCACCCACGGAACATTCTGGCTAGATTCCACTGAAATCTTCCAAATGATTTAGAAGGAGATGTCGGTCAAAGATTTAATTTAAATATACCACGACCTGCCACGCCCATATTTATGGGCCAATCAGAACTTCACGAAACGATGTTGAAGAGGGTCGCCCAAGGAACTTTTTGATGAATTTTTTTATTGACATCGACCTCGTGGTTTAGAAGGAGATTTCGTTCAAAGATTTCATAGTTAAAAATATATCACCCTACCACGCCCATACATCGACTTATTATAATTCCGCAAACAATTTTTGAAGAGGGTCTCACCAAAGGAACATTTTGACAAAATTCTGTTGAATTCTGCCAAGGGATTTAGGAGATGCCGTCCAAAGACTTAATAGTGAAAGAATACCACGCCCTGTCACGCCGATATTTATGGGTCAATCAGACTTTTGAGAACATTTTGGTTTAGTTTATACTAATTCATTTGAGTTCGATGGCGACGAAAGCTTAAGTTTATAGAGTAGCTCTCGAACACTCAACTCAATCCTGATGTTTTCACGTCCCTGAGAGAGAGGCAAGGGTTAAAACCCACTGCTACCCAATTTTACAGCTGGGTGAACTGGGGTTGGCTTTTAATTGTTTTGCTCATAAACACACACCGGCGACGGTGGGGCTCGAACCACGGACCTCCAGGTCACGGGTCGAGTGCATTTACCACTACGCCACCAATGCATACAATTTTGGAATTGGTCACCAAAGGAACATTCTGACAAACTTTCATTGAAATCTGTTCAGTACTTGAGGAGGAGATGCCGTTCAAAGATTTCATAGTGAAAATAGCCACGCCTTGCCACGCCTATATATATTGGCCAATCGGAATCTCGCGAACAACATTCATCCAATGAACATTTTGGTGAAATTTCATTGAAATTAGATAAGTGATTTAGGAGATGTCGCTCAAAGATTTCATAGTGAAAAACTACCACGCCATGCCACGCCGATATTTATGGGCCACTCAGAATTTCGCTAACAACTTTTGAAGAGTGATTAAATGAAATTGGCTCAGCGGTTCAGGCAGAGAAGAACTTTTAAAATGTCGGCGAAGGACGACGGACTCAGGGTGATCCTCAAAGCTCCCTTGAGCTCGTTGTGCTCAGGTGAGTTAAAGAGGGTTCGGGAAGACATTTCTCCCATTCTCAACACATAGTCACAGGTTTCTGTATCAGCTTATGCGTAATTTTCTACATTGATCACAATTGTTTTACATCATCCATTGTTTACAATCCACTGCTCTAATCCATCCAGAAAGGTTTCTTCATTTAATGTTTAACAAAGTATTCCTCCACATATATCAATGGCTATTGGTATTTTGCGTTTACTCTTTTGTTACGATAACATATGAGTGAAAAACTCAAGACATAGGCAAGACAGACTTCGAAATTTGAAGTAACTCATAATGGCACCGGTAACGATAGAATACATTAGATAGATCACCCCCTCAAAAATAACAAAGGTAGAAGATGATATAAAAAAATATCTTCAAACTAATCGATTTCTGGTCACAACATGCTGAAGGATCACGACTCAGGCCGCTCAAGACATCGGCTGAATGTTGTGTTTATTTGTAAAAGTGGTGTTTATGACGTAAGCAATTGATTGATACATTGAAAATCAATTAACAAAGATAACTAATACATGTGTATTTTTCTGTATTTTTTTCCTTACCTATGATTGTTTGTTCTGTGTTATTTTATGTGCAAAATGTCATATATTACAAATTATTCATATTTAGGTCAATGAGAGATATTTGTCTCTAATAGTCTATCATTTGTGTAACAGGTGCATATTTCGATTTTTTTCAGTCCAATAATCATATAGGGGAGTTCTATTTTAATATAGACTACACGTGTGTAGAGTAAGTTAGCTTGATGAGTCAAAAAAGGTAAGAAATATATTAATAGGTTCATCGATGATTTCAAAGTCAAAAGTAAATGTGTCTTTCTCAACATGTCTCTGATATAACCTCCGTTATGGTGGATGTATTTCAAAATGGCACAAATGTTCCCAATTATAAATAGGTGCACCGTTATAAGATTTTTTCAAATAAGCATAATACGACTGCACTTTCTTATCTGATCCACGAACCTCTAAATGTACTAAATTTTCCTCCGTCACCAGAAGAGGTGCATTTTGAAATATGTGTGACCCGTCACGCGAAAGGAGACCATCTGGGAAGTGTGTTAAGTGTCGACCAAAGTCAGACTGCGCAGATTGCGCAGACTGACAAGGGTCGAAACATTTTTCACCGTGCTTATTTTCTGAATCTAGAATGATCAATCTAACTTTCAGTGAAGGAATTTTTGAAATGCGACTTCTGGTTGACCTATGCTGGATCAAATCTCTTTTTTACAGAATTCCCGGATGGTCCCTTTTCGCGTAACTGATCACATATGTCCTAATAGTTTCGGGGTCGAAGTCAAAATAAAATTGACCTTTTGTCCAAAGTTTATCATGGCGTTTACGAAGAGAATGAAGTGCGAAATACTTTTTCCATTGAAAGTACGAATAACCATGTATTCAGTAACGTTAAATGTCAATGTTATATTTGAAGGTGAAATACTCAGGATTTCCTCACAAATTGCCCCTGGATAACCGTTTTACAAGACGGGTCGTATTTTGTGAACACCCTTTTCGTTCGGCATCCAGCGGACGGGTGTCGTCCACTTCTTTGTCTGAAACAGAACTCTGTCACCTTAAGCCCGGTTGTCTTGAAACTTGGTAGTTGTATGTATCTCATGTTAACGATGTGCAGTCCACAAGAACAGTCTACCTTACTGTTATATATAAACTATAAATAAACCTAATGGTATTTACTGTGTCTATTTTTAGACTGGGAATTTTCTTATCTCTTGATTCTGTTAGGTAAATGTATGTAGAATATTGTAGATCTTTCTAGTAAGGCCTTTTGGAAGGTGGTTCAGACTCTAGAGTGTTCTTATGTTCTATACTATTCCAGATTGTTCTATAGTATTATATAAAGGGGTTCCTACAGCATTCTTGGTTCACTTGATTTAGACCTATGGTTTCATTTAGTAGTACTGTGTTAAACTAAAAGGGGATTTCTTGTTATCTTAAAGTGTGTTTAAAAGCGTGTTTAATTTTAAATTCGGATATTATTGGACTTATTATTTGTGGACCAGGAACTTAAATAAATTGGATCTAAAATTAAAAACTTTAGGATTAAACATTCAAGGTATTGTAATTTGTTTTTGTATTAATTTCATATTGTCAATAATTCTGTAACTATTGTCAATAAATATTGTAAATTGTAAAGTTTGTTGCTTGCTTCTTTGTTCCTGTTACATTGGCACGTAACATATTGGGGGCTCGTCTCGAGATACGAACATCAGACAAACAAACAAAACAAAACAAATCAAACAAATTCTGTAATTAAATCTGCTGTTCAAAATTATTTAAGAAATTAATTTCATATTTCCATTTTAATAAATCTAGAGTGTACTTTCACTATTATTTATCATAATCTTACATTCTTATTTGAATACAGCAACAAACTACCATGTCTTTTGACTTAGAAAAATTTACGCACAAACCTTCCGTGGAGCTATTGAATTGGGTAAAAAGTCTGATTTGCTCAATCTTGCCAAGCATTATGAATTAAAAGAAGTCAAGTCCTCATTGCGAAAGCATGAAATTAAGAATATTTTGATTCAATATTTTGTTGATGAGGACATTTTTGATGAAAAGGCTCCATCTCTCATTGTTGATGTTCCATCAGTTGCAAGCTCAAGAGAGCTTGAACTGTTAAAACTTCAACAAAGGGAGAAGGAATTGGAAATTGAAAGAGAAAGAGCAGAAATAGAAATTGAAGAAAAAGAAAGAGAAAGGCAATTTCAAATGGAAAAGGAAGAAAGGGAAAGAGAAAGAGAAAGAGAAAGGGAAGAGAGAGAAAGAGAAAAGGAAGAGCGAGAAAGAGAAGAGAGAGAAATAGAAAGAGAGAGGGAAAGAGAAGAAAGAGCATTTCAATTACGATTAAAAGAATTAGAAATTCAAGATAGAGCAAATCAGCCTAGATATATGTATAATGACCATTTTGATGTAACAAAACATTTTAGGCTTGTCCCACCATTTCAAGAAAATGAAGTTGATACATATTTCGAACATTTTGAAAAAGTTGCGAATAACTTGAAATGGCCAAAGGAGCAATGGACCTTACTTTTCCAAAGTGTCTTAGTAGGAAAAGCTCGCAATATTTATTCGCAACTTAGAACAGAACAAAGCAATGATTATGATACTGTAAAGGAACTCATTCTCAAAGGTTATGAGCTGGTACCAGAAGCATACAGACAACAATTTAGAAGTTGTAGAAAAGAATCTGGCCAGACTCACGTTGAATTTGCAAGAAACGAAGAAAAAGTATTTGACAGGTGGTGCTATTCTAAGAAAATAGACCAAAATTATGATAATCTTAGACAACTTATATTAATTGAAACAATTCA
This sequence comes from Fragum whitleyi, assembly GCA_948146395.1. Classification (NCBI taxonomy): domain Eukaryota; kingdom Metazoa; phylum Mollusca; class Bivalvia; order Cardiida; family Cardiidae; genus Fragum; species Fragum whitleyi. The sequence continues at coordinate 9,115,343 of OX411543.1, read as the reverse complement.
AAAATTGCATTCAATCTGACATTAAGTCACATTTAGATGAAAAAAATGTTGAAACTATACATGAAGCAGCTCGTTTAGCTGATGATTACTACCTTACACACAAAAATTATTTTGTTAATAAAGCAAAACCTGCTTCCTCACATCCCCAAAATAAATCTATGTCTGGTGATTCATCTAGCATGTCTAGTCAATCGAATTCACCTAAACCAAAGTCTACTGGTGAAACCAATGTTCAAAATCCCTTATCTCGAGTACATTGTACTTTTTGTAAAAAACCAGGTCACCTTATTTCAGAATGTTTTAGATTAAAAAGGAAGAAGGAACTGAGTGCAGCCAAACCTACAGGGCTCACCAGCCTTCAGCCTAAATCACAGCCTTCTTTTGAGTTAAATTCAATTGTTAAGGCAGAACCAAATTCTGATTCCTGTATGGAAATTTTTGAACCGTTCATGTTGGATGGTTTTGTATCACTTTCAGGTGATATGTGCCCACCTGCCCCTATTAAAATTTTAAGAGACACAGGAGCTTCTCAATCTCTTATTTTAGCAGATGTTCTGCCTTTTTCTGAGAAGTCTTCGTCTGGTACTAGTGTCCTTATTCAGGGTGTAGAGTGTGGTGTTATTAATGTTCCTCTTCATAAGGTTAATTTGTCCTCAGATTTGGTTACTGGTTCTGTGGTTGTTGGTGTTAAACATTCTTTACCATTTAAAGGTGTACATTTATTGCTAGGCAATGACTTAGCTGGAGATAAGGTTGTTGTTAATCCTCTTGTAACTGACACACCTAATGTAGGTCAAACAGATGATCCTATTTTGCAGGACCCTTCATGTGCAGTAACTCGGGGTATGGCTAAAAAGCTTCCTTGAAAAATTCAAATGATATTGACTTAACTGATACTTTTGTTGGTCAATATTTCAATGACGAGATTAAAAAGACTTTTAATCTTAGTCTGCCTGATACTCAGACAGACTCGTCAAAACTTTGTCAGTCATCTCCAAGGTCAAATGATCAAGGTCATGAAATGCATTCAAAGTCAAAGTTAATCCAGGAACAGCAAAATGATCCTGAGATTTCAAAGTTAATTGATAGGGCATTACCCGAAAAAGAAATGTCTCAGAATCCTGTTTGTTACTATAAAAAGAATGGTATTCTGATGAGAAAATGGCGACCATTTGATGTCTCAGCTGATGATGATTGGGCTGTTCATCACCAAATTGTTGTTCCAAAGTCATATCGCCATGAAATACTTAGTATAGCACATGAAAGTCCAATGTCTGGTCATTTAGGTGTAAACAAGACTTATCACAAGGTTATGACTCATTTCTTTTGGCCCGGACTTAAATCCGATGTTTCAAAATATTGTAAAAGTTGCCACACTTGTCAAATGGTAGGGAAACCTAACCAAGTTATTCCAAAAGAAAGGTTACAACCCATTCCAGCTTTTGATGAACCTTTCAGTCGAATAATAATAGACTGCGTTGGTCCTTTACCAAAAAACTAAGTCAGGTTCTGAATATTTGCTGACAATTATGTGTGCTTCTACTCGCTTCCCAGAAGCAATTCCTTTAAGAAACATTAAGGCAAAGTCAATCATTAAGGCTCTTGTCAAGTTCTTTACTTTTGTTGGCCTTCCAAAATCAGTTCAGTCTGATCAAGGATCAAACTTCATGTCAGGCATATTCCAACAGGTTATGCATGAATTAGGTATCAAGCAATATCGGTCATCTGCTTATCATCCTGAAAGTCAAGGTGCTTTAGAAAGATTTCATCAGACCCTAAAGAATATGATAAGGTCATATTGTTTCGATACTGAGAAAAATTGGGATGAAGGTATTCATTTGCTATTATTTGCAGTCAGAGAATCTGTTCAGGAATCTCTTGGCTTTAGCCCCTTTGAGTTAGTTTTTGGTCATTCTGTTCGTGGGCCATTAACACTCTTAAAAGAGAAATTTCTTGCTGATGATGAAACACCCTTGAACTTATTACAGTATGTTTCTGACTTCAGAAATAAACTGTCTAGGGCATGTGAGGTTGCTAGGTCAAATCTTAAATCATCTCAGAGCAAAATGAAGGCAAGATATGACAAGCATAGTGTTGATAGGAAATTTGAACCAGGTGATAAAGTCCTTGCTCTTTTGCCAATACCTGGCCGACCCTTACAGGCAAGATATTATGGCCCGTATACTATTGATAAGAAAACAAGTGATTTGAATTATATCATCAATACTCCCGGAAGGCGTAAAAATAAACAAATGTGTCATGTGAATATGTTAAAAAAGTATTTTGACAGAGATAGCTCTATTTCAAAACCAATTACAGTTGTAAACACTGTCCCACAAGAATCAAATGTAATTGAATCAGAAGTTAGTTCAGACTTTAGTGATAAATCTGTTCCTGGTCCACCTAAACTTGAGAACTCTGAAATACTAAAGAAGCTTGACGACAAACTTTCACATTTGGAGCCATCTCAACGAGAAGAGCTGAAACAGTTGATTAATGAATATAAACACTTGTTTCCTGACATCCCCACAAGAACTGATAAAATATATCATGATGTCATTGTGGAAGATTCTCAACCAATAAAACAACATCCTTATAGAATGAATCCAGTGAAACAAAAAGCCCTTCAAGATGAAGTGAATTACTTATTGGAGAATGATTTTATTGAACCCAGCCAAAGTAATTACAGTTAACCATGTATATTAGTTCCAAAGCCAAATGGAACATACAGAATGTGTACTGACTATCGAAAAGTGAACTCTGTGACAAAAACTGACTCTTTTCCTATACCAAGAATTGATGACTGTATTGACAAAGTCGGTAATTCTAAATATGTCACCAAATTTGACCTTCTCAAAGGATTCTGGCAAGTTCCGCTCACTGATAGGGCTAAAGAAGTATCAGCATTTGCTACTCCAACTGGTCTGTACCAGTACAAAGTTATGCCGTTTGGGATGAAAAATTCTCCTGCGACGTTTCAGCGGCTTGTAAATATGGTTATAGCTGGCTTAGATGGCTGTGACGCATACATCGACGACGTCATCATCTACACAGACACATGGAGTGACCATATTCAAAGAATCAAACAAGTCTTCGACCGTCTCAGTGATGCAAAATTGACTGTTAATCTGGGAAAAACAGAATTTTGTCATGCTACTGTTACTTCTTTAGGACATCTTGTGGGACAGGGTCAAGTTAAACCTTTAGAATCTAAGGTCAATGCTATCTCTGAGTTTCCTGTGCCTGCTACTAAAAAGCAACTGATGCGATTTCTTGATATGGCTGGCTACTATAGAGAGTTTTGTAAGAATTTTTCTATAATAGCTGAACCTTTAACAAATTTATTAAAGAAAAATGTTAAGTTCAAATGGAATGATAACTGTCAAGTTGCCTTTGATCGCTTAAAAGCCATACTAAAGAGCACACCAGTTCTTTTAGCACCTGATTTTGACAAATCTTTCAAATTAGCTGTTGATGCAAGTGATGTGGGTATTGGTGCTGTTCTTTTGCAAGAAGACAATAACGGTATTGATCATCCAGTTTGTTATTTTTCTAAAAAATTAAACAAACATCAGAAAAACTACTCCACCATTGAAAAAGAATGTCTTGCTTTGATTTTAGCAATCCAACATTTTGAAGTTTATTTAACATCTGCAACTTCTCCTATAGTTGTATTCAGTGATCACAATCCCTTAAGTTTTCTCCACAAACTTAAGAGTAAGAATCAAAGATTATTGAGGTGGAGTTTGTCACTTCAAGAATTTGATCTTGATGTAAGACACATTAAAGGAAAAGACAACATTATACCAGATGCTCTGTCAAGAGTCTAAAAATTTGAATTGTCTTATCTTTAATATAAACATTGAATTTAACAGTTACATTTTACTATATTTTTTTTATATATGTATGTATACATGTTTGCATATATATCTCTTTTTCAATTCTTTTGATGAAAATTGTTTGTAATTTTCATGCTAGATGTGCTGAAATGTTTCAACAAATTATGATATTATCAATTGCGTAAAGTATATTATCATTGTATATGCTAAAGATAATGCAAAAAGAAAGATTTATTTCATATACCTTTCTTTTTTCTTTCAAGGGGGAAAGTGTTATATATAAACTATAAATAAACCTAATGGTATTTACTGTGTCTATTTTTAGACTGGGAATTTTCTTATCTCTTGATTCTGTTAGGTAAATGTATGTAGAATATTGTAGATCTTTCTAGAAAGGCCTTTTGGAAGGTGATTCAGACTCTAGAGTGTTCTTATGTTCTATACTATTCCAGATTGTTCTATAGTATTATATAAAGGGGTTCCTACAGCATTCTTGGTTCACTTGATTTAGACCTATGGTTTCATTTAGTAGTACTGTGTTAAACTAAAAGGGGATTTCTTGTTATCTTAAAGTGTGTTTAAAAGCGTGTTTAATTTTAAATTCGGATATTATTGGACTTATTATTTGTGGACCAGGAACTTAAATAAATTGGATCTAAAATTAAAAACTTTAGGATTAAACATTCAAGGTATTGTAATTTGTTTTTGTATTAATTTCATATTGTCAATAATTCTGTAACTATTGTCAATAAATATTGTAAATTGTAAAGTTTGTTGCTGGCTTCTTTGTTCCTGTTACATTGGCACGTAACACTTACTTATATATTTAGTAAATGCTTTTGTGCTATTGTTTTTTCATCTAGCAGTGAGACGCGCGTATCTTGTGAAAATTCGCTGTTTATTTTATTTTAAATAGATTCGAAGATATATTATATTAGTGTTACCATTACATTTAGAATCTTCGATGAATATAAAGTTATCAACTTATATGCTTTCGTGGTTTAAAAAGAAGAAAACGGTGAGTTGATCCTGGGTAAGAACGACCCGCTTCATTCTTTCCAAAGTTCTGTTTTATTACTTAGCGCTAATTAAGACAGACAACTCGACTATAATATAGTGTTTGTTTATAGACAGGAGCCTTTCATTAGCAGATCGCTTTAGTTTTGACACTCGGTGTCATAATTTGCACCTTCTTACTGGGTGGGATGTACTCATTTCCCAGTACCTTAAGTTGAATGGAATAACTCTGCAATATCAATCACCTGTCTGATGATACCTTTATTGTATATCCCAACCTTGATCCTATCAATGGCACGCGAAACTATGAAGTGAATCGGAAAATCGCCCGGACTTTCCGTAAACTGGAAAGCACATCGGACGTAAGAAATTTCGGGTCATTTAAAGATTATTTGGCTTATGGTGGCACTTTGGTCAACACGCTTAAAGAATAACATATTTTTTTAATGTCGGTCGTCTGTGAACACTCTTTATGGCATGTTATCATTTGAAAACAAAACGCAGTAAAACATCACCCGAATCGCATCGGATCAAATAGATAATACGCCCTATCTTTACCTTTCGTTCATTTTTTCTGTCAGCTTCAGTATTGTTTTAAAAGATGTCATACAAACCTACATGCGATATGACGTGAATTCATGGCTGCAGGGTCCCGATAGCAACTACAGTTAATAATATCGTGAAACTGACAATCACTCCGATCAAAATCATTTTAAATCTATCACTCAGCGCTCCAATCATTTATTCAAAACCTCATCCAAATCGATCAAAAACGCTCCAAATCATTTGAAAACATTCCAAAATCTTCAAGACGATCAACATTTTATTCAAATCGATCAATTTTTTCTACGATTTTATTGGCTTATGTGGATTTTAAAGTGTATGATTAGTCCACGAAGACACTTAAACAGTAAAGTACGTAAAATTAATAAAGGGAGGTAATTAATTTCACCAGTTCATCTTGAACAAAATTAGCGATATTGAATTACCTCCCTTTAATTTCACTCAAAAGTCCCTCCAAACACTCGTTTAATATCATTCCAAAATCGTCACAAAATCATTCATCTTGTCAATTCCACGATGTTCTTAACTGTACTATAGAAATAACCGATTTAGCCGATTACGATTCATATACAAAGATTGTCAAAATTAACCAATTGTTAGCAATACCCGTGAAATTAGACATGGTCAAAGGGCTCTTACATAAGCATAATGTTCTACAAAATGAAGGATCGTGGTCGTAAATAAAGAAAAACATTGTTTGGTGGTTGACTAGTTAGTGGTGTTCGGCCTAGCCTATATATATATATATATGCATATATGTATTTGTAGCTATCATCGTTCTCATAAATTAGCAAACTTAAAAATTGTGATACGTCTTTCGAAAGGGACCATTTACAGTGAATAACATCGTGAAATTGCCATTCATCTCGATAAAAACTATTCTAAATATCTCTATCGGCGTTCCATTCATTCATACCATTCAAAAACGCTCAAACCCATTGAAAAATATAGAATCAACAATGTCATTCAAAATGAAAAATTGCGATTTCACTGACCTAATTCAAATTGTAAGCGTCTAATAGGTGATTGAAGAATTAGGAAGATATCTATAGAACTTGTAAATGTATATTTTATTAAAGGGAGGAATTCAATATCGCTAATTTTGTTCACCCTGACCAAAATGTGCTATATTTGATTACCTAACATCAAATTCACTCAAAACCTGCTCCACACACTCAATCAATTTCATTCCTCAATCATTCCAAAATCATTCAGCTTGTCAATTTCACGATGTTGTTAACTGTAGGATCTCCGACAAAGATAGGTATTTGAAAATATATTGGTTCCAGTAAAGGCCAACCGAACGTTGCTTTTCAGAAATCCTTTCACCATATGGAAGAATGTTAATCATAGATTAAGAATCTTTTTTCCAAGAGCCAAAAAAACCGATCCTAGTTATTCTGTACATATCGTGCAGTCTGACCAGAGTCAATATTTCACGAGCTATTCAGAAGGCACCTTTTTTGCCTTTCGGGTCTGAACTTTTACATTTTTTTTTATAGAAAATCAAATTTTGTTCTAGGACACATGAAATCAGATATGAAAAGAATATTCAATTTAGAGATGAGGAGAATATTTGTTGACTACTTGATGGTATTAAACAAAAAGATATTACTGTTTCGAGGATTCATATATGAGAGTGATTGGGTTTTTTAGTTTCAAACCTCCATGAAATCAACAAATGTTTTCTTCACATCTTTTAATTTCATTTCAAGAGCTTAAACGTAAAGACTTGGCAATAATTACACATATTTCTCAGTTATGGGACTTTTTTGTTGAAACTTACAAAAAAAGCTGCGTACTAAAAATAGTTTCCATTGGACAATTTTAAGCCAATCAGAATGCATGAAAAGAAATAGATGTAGTCATCTAGATTAACTTTTACGAAAGAATAAAAATGATAACCTTTTTACGATAAATATAAAGATGATACTTACGGTTATACACTTGCATTATAACGACATCAACTATTCAACAAATACTTACATGTATGTAGTTATTTTATTTTTATAAATATGTGCTGTTTTCAATTTTATTTCTAAAGTTTTTCATTAATGTGTTAATGTGTTTTGTTGTTGTTGTTGTTGTTGAAATCATCAATTCATCTGAGTTAAGGCTTGAGTATTAGCAACAGTCCAGATGTGCATTACCTTAAGGCCTGATTTTATGCTGGTCTTGTTTTTCTTTCCTTTTTATATCTATTAACTATATAGCTTATCATATTGCATGTTATGGTTTCACGGTAAAGATCATTTCGTTCACTGACTAGAGAGAGAATCGCATCTCGCCTGTAAAAATAATCAAACCCTTAACAATGAGGAGGTTCTATGAGTTTACTTTTTCCATTAGAGATTGTGTTATTGACACCTTTGTCAATTTTTGTTCTACAGTTAACAACATCGTGAATTTGACTAGATGAATGATTTTGGAATGATTTTGGAATGAATTTGAAAGAGAGTGTGAAGCGAGGTTTGAGTGAATTTAATGGGATGTAATCCTATATCGCAAATTTTGTTCAGGATGAACAAAATTAGCGTTATTGTTTTAGGGTTATAATAATATGATAAAAATGCATAATAATAATTAATTAAATAATGATTAATAATTCATAATTTATTAATAAAAATGCATAAAAATTATTTACATAGCCTCCTATTTCTTCAAGAACCTATGAGACACTAATAATTTGAATTATGTCAGTGAAATGGCTATTTTTCTCTATTAAAATTTATTTTGAATGACCTTGTTGATTCTATATTTTTCAATGGGTTTGATCGTTTTTGTATGGTTTGAGTAAGTGTTTGGAATGAATGAATGAATGGAGCGCTGTGTGAGCGATTTAGAATGGTTTTGTTTGAGGTGAATGTCAATTTCACGATGTTACTAACTGTAGTCGGTGGTAGAACTGAAGATTATCCAGGTACTTCATTGTGGAAATCTTACAAGAATCTATCTCAATTATAAGTTCGGGTTCCTAGTAGAACACGTTCTAATTGTCGACTTTGCATGGGGAATAAATCATAAAAGCACTGAAATCCGGTATAAGAGGAAGCTTGTTTGATTTGTTGTAATGGTGTATAATTTCGCTTTGAACAATTTTTCTATCATATCGCGGCAGCTGGAGTACTTAACAATGGCTTTCAGTACAACGGTTAACAACATCGTGAAACTGACAAGCTATTAATATGTACACATATTAAGCCATCAACAAGGAAAAGAACTTTATGAGCTCTGCTTTCGTTCTAATCCTTTTTGCATGTTAATGTTGAGATTTGTCAATTTATTATGTACAATTGTTTACTATGCAAATAAAATATGTTTAATTCAAACTGACAAGTAGAATGATATTGGAATGGTTTATGAGTGAAATTGAATGAGTGAGATGGGTGAGTTTTGAATGAAATTAAAGGGAGGTAATCCATTTTCGCTTATTTTGTTCAAGATGCACAAAATTAGCGATGTTTATGAACTCCCTTTTATGAAATATGCAATGAAGAGCTTACTTTGTCTTCACGAACTCATCATACCTCTATAAAATGCAATTAAGTCTGTGAAATCATGGACTTTTTAAAGCGATTTTTATTTTGAATGTAGTTACTGATCTTCTCATTTTTAGTGATTTTCGAGCGATTTTGAATGATTTTTGTTAATGTTTGGAATGATTTAAAGGAGCGATTTAGAATGGTTTTGATCGGTAGACAGTCACATTCACGATATTCTTACTTATTCATCCTTTCATGCCTTCAGCTGCTATCCAAACCGATCGTTGGAAACCATATGTCGAACAGGATATTTGCCGCCGTCGGGCATCGAACCAATTACCTTATTTTTGAAGATTGCGAGTCTGATGTACTGCCCACTGTGCTTTTATGACGGGATGCTTTAAATGGTTGATATATTCCTGAGGAAACTATATAATGAAGGCGTGAACTTGTAATGATTATAAATAATAAAAAAACACACCATGAACTTTTAAATAGAGGTGTTTCGTCAAATCAGATAAAAAACACAAAGGCGACGGCTTCTGATTATAAAATATTTAGGTATCTGTGTAATACATATATGTGACCCGTCACGCAAAATGGGACCATCTGGGTAGTGCGTAAAGTGTCGACCCTAGTCAGACTGCGCGAACTGCGCTGACTGACTAGTGTGGAAACTTTTTTGCACTGTGCGTATTATCTGAATCTAGAATGATCAATCTACCTTCCAGTGAAAGAATTTTTAAAATGCTTCTTCTGGTTGACCTATGGTGGATCAAATCTCCTTTTCAATAATTTATTTTACAGAATTCCCGGATGGTCCCTTTTCGCGTGACGGGTCACATATGTAAAATCTAATTCCAAATGTATCATATCCTGAAACATTTTTTGTAAAAAAGAGGGTTATGCATTTCAGAGCATAACTGCATTTACGTTTTTTGAAACGTATACTTTACCTTAGTAAGTATACCAAAAGGCAATACATTCCAGAGACAAGGGTTAGCCATTTCCACAGCGGAAATAAAACAATAATATTTATAGAAGTTAACATTTAGACAATGCAGAAAATGTCATACTCGCGTGCCCCTTTCAATATTCACGAGGCTACATACAGTCAAAAACATCGTGAAATTGACAAGATGATTGATTTTGAAATGATTTTGGAATGAAATTGAATGAATATGTGGAGCGTGTTTTGAGTAAAACAAAAGGGGGTAATCCAATATAGCTAATTTTGTTCAAGATGAACGAATTTAGCGATATTAGTTACTCCTTTAAATAAAAATATGCGTGCTTTCCCGTTTGAATGTCTCCGTTGACAAATCAGACACTTAAAATCCACATAAGTCAATAAATCGGAGAATAATTTAAGCGATTTGAGTTAAATGTTGATCGGAAGCAGAATCGAGAGGGATTAATCTAAGTTGTAACAACTTGTTGCACAATCCATGTATAATACATTGGTTGTTATCATGTTCAGCGTATTATAAGACTCTGGTTTGTATTTGTTTACAATTGCTTTCTCATACAAGATTAAGACAACCAATTTTTTTTTATCTTCAAAATATTACAAAGATTCGACGGAGGTAGAAGTTTGTCTACTAAGAGCCAAATACAACGTCTGGTGAAAATGGACAGAAAATGACGAGGTTGATTCCTCCCGTAAAATGAAGTGAACTCTACAAAGAACCCTGCACAATGTCTTTAAACAAAGAGCTTGCTACAAGAAATATCGCATCGGTAATGATGAATGACCAGATGCTATTTTTTGCACTTACAACATAGTCCTTTTTTTGCATAACGGTTTAAAAAAAAGAGTCTATGCGGAATGTTTCAAAAAAAGGTCTCGGATTCGATCCCCGACGGTGGCAATCATTTTTCCGACTGTTTGTCAACCTCCAATGATTTGATGATCGTAGACCTATATGGGACAGCAGCCGGATGCTAGGAAATGGTGTTATTGTAGCACTGGTGCTAGAAATACCAGGAATCTGCTTCTAGGTGCTCCAGCCGCCGAGATATAACTGAAATTTGGTATAAAGCGGCGTTAAACCCGATTCAAACAAACAAATCCAACAATACGCACGAGGCATGATAATTAAAGAGTCTTGACAAGCGGACATTGCACATGTGAAATTGTTGGAAATGTCATGCACAGTGTCAAAAATTTGTTTTTTTGATCGACATCTCTCTCGTCTAAATTTTATAGATTTTTTTGAGTTGGTGCTATGCATGGTTTTGTATTCTATGACCCCCGTCGGAGAATGTTCCTGTTTTAATTGTGTTCTGTAGACTCTGTTACATACGGGGAATGTATAAAACTGTCAAAACATGCATTCTGATCTTTGACGCATTGGTTTCGTTTCGATAATCTCGAAGCCAGACAACATTTGTATCAGTTTATTGAATGAATATCCGGTGATATGTGTTTTACTTGCAGCATAAAATTTTTTTATCCGTCCGGCAGAAATATGGCATATTTAAGCTGAACCTGGAAGTAGGGCTCAAAGTTTTTTTCTTGACTGATTCTTGTAGCCAAGGCCTTCCCCAACAAGAATCTGGTTGATGACATCTTGTCATCATTGAGCATTTCGAAAAAATCGAGATGGCAGCCAGGACTATCAAAAATCAAGCTTTCGGCTCCGTAGATCACTTTTTTGAAATATAAAACCGATATGAGTGGTCATTTTATTGTTACCCTAAAGCTGTATAACAATAAAAAGCATGACATGACATTAGTTTTGAGTATGGAAATCAAGATGGCCGCCAATTGTAATAATAAGATTTTTTTTTTTATAAGTAATTCTCGATTTATGTGAGATATAAAAATCGTAGAAATTTGTTTTAGAGTTTTCTAATTAAACTGTTGTAAGCTTGTTTATGACCTCAAAATATCTGATTAGTTACATCTCTCATCTAGTTTTATGAAAATCTTCAATTTGAAGATGGCAGCCAGGAAACACAAGCTTTTTATTTCATGCTTAAAGTTTGCAAGGTATTTAACAGTAAACTATTTTCTAGTAGTTAAGGTCTAGCCTATAAAGAATCTCGATGAAGGTGCATTTTGATCTTGGATTATTTCGAAAAAAGTCGAGATGGCAGCCAAGACCACTTAAAATATACATCTACTTGCTACTAAATAATTCATCTTAATTTTTGCACTTAATTTAACTGAAAAGAGGTTAATTTGAAGTTTCCTGGTGAACACCTTGAATGAAGTTTTGAATAAGTATAGTCGTCAAGATGGCTGCTAAATTGAAAAACTGCTTGATTACTAAATAAAGGTGAATATGGATTTTCGTAAACAATTGAAGATACTTCTACAAAGATTTTTCGGATAAGTTAATCGGTTAATGATGGTATTGATCTGCTGCCTGAGCAAGTTAGAGAAATGGTCTTACTGTGAAATTCAGTTTGGCATTCAAGATGGCAGTCTGTTAAGAATGTTAATAAATGATATCTACGTGTACCTTAATGACAAGCATGAGAATATGGGGATCACTTTTTCCTATAGCAAAAGCTTATCTGCTAAAAATCCGATATTTGATAAATATGTTTAGAAGTAAAGTATTAAAACATCTTATTTTGAAGATGGCAGCCTCACTGTTTTTCCTTCCACTTATTATCAAAGGAACTTGTTGACAAAAAATGTTTGTATTATTTAATTAAAGTTAATATATGGTTTTGACTTGACTACTAAGTTTTAAAAGGACCCATTAGCTTGCTCTTTAAATTCGTTGTTTAAAAATAATTGCGTCAATAAAATTACATTTTCTAAGAGAATGAAAATGTAAAATTGTAGATCGCTTTTTTTGAAGCATAAAGCATTAGAGTGATCTCAACATAAGTACGGTGAGAGATTTACTGAGACTCGTATTCAATTTTATTTTTCCTCACATGTAGCGTATTGTAAGTAACCACTTATTTCTAGTCTTCCATGGGATTTGAACTTAAAGCAACATGTTTAGCTCCGTCAGAGGCATTTATGGTAAGATGTAGACATAAAAGATGATGAGCGTTAGCATATGCTCGAATCAACTGTCCGTACTACTGCAACTGTTCCTCAAAGTGGTTACCAATGCATTGTACTGAGTAAGTGGTAATGTTACCCAAAATTGAATTGTGACAAAGTTTTCCGAACCTTTTTTGCAAATATGAGACTTATGATTTCTAACTTTTTCCATAAAAGTCTTAGATTCGGAAACCTATAGCCTTGTCTGAGGTTACAGCCATTTATGTATTATTGTGTAGTAAATGGTCAATTGTAGATCCTTACAAATTGATATTCAAGTCTGAAGTTACTGTACATCAAACTAAATATACAAATAAATAAATATCGTGTGGTGCATTTTCATTGTGTTTGAGTATATAATTGAGTATAAATTTGCGATGACAATTAAGACAACAATGGTCACTCTCTTAAAATATGTTAGTTCTATGTCTACCAACATAGTCTTGTTATTGGTGTCTTTTTATTTACTGCTTGATTCAATGTTTTTTAATTAGAAATCATGAATATTTTTTGAATTATCATTATTGTTACTTTTCCATTTGCTCAATTTGCTTACGATTGTGTTAGCTAACTCCTTTGAAAATTAATCCAAGTTAATAATTTCAACATGAACAAAAAGATGAAAACAATTATAACCGTACAGAAAAGCTACAGGGCTGCTACAAAATTGTCGTATATCACAATTAATGCTAACGATGAAGATAAGGATTGGCAAAAGGGTGCTTTTGAACAAACACTTTTGACAACTTTTCGCTGCACTGGATCGCTAATTTTTTGTGATGCTTTAAATATATCAAATCTCGATTTTGGGGATGTGAGGTTCGTGCATAAATAAGCATTTTAGTCACTCTGTGTGCTAGTCATTTGCTACAAACATTTAGTTTGAACAGAGCTTGCAATTGTGGCAAAGGCAAATTCAGGGAGTACATTGCATGTTTTCAATCATTACCCAATGCACCAGGGTAACACAGAATAGCCAATCATCATGTTTACATGACATGTGGAGCGGTTGTGAACATGCAATTTAAATTTACCACTAAAACTTTTTTGTAGTGCTAAATAAGCCTTAGCGGAACAGCTTCTTTTCCACTAATAAACACATATGACTATACATACTGATATGAATGTGGTTTGATAGGAAGGCTTCAATGAATCTATAGAAATTTTATAAAGAAACTCTGGCAATTATATTAAATGGCTATCATGAAAATAATATTAATAATCTTAAGCTCAACGTAACATATCCTTACCAAACTAGCGGAAAAAAATTCAGATAAAAAAGAATTATATTCAATCAAAATAACAACGATTCCTTAAAATATTCCTAAAAGAATTTTATCAGTATTTGACCATATCGATGATTCAGCACGAAACAGTTCTTACTGCCTTTATGTTTATAGTGAGGTACAACTGTTTTGTGCCAATCCATCGATTTGAGATTAATATATTTTGTTGTGCAATTATTTTCTCGCAAAGCAAACAGAATTTTATTTTCAATTATCATGCAACACAAGTGTTTTGCATTGTTCACTAAAATACGTAAATGTATGATGTTACAAGTGAACTGACTTCTATTTAGTTATTCAAGTTTATGGGATGTATTGTTGGCTTCCTTTTTGTCTTTCCTTTAAGATAATTCAAATCAAAGTGCTTGTCTACGTAGGAATCTTGCAAATATTATATTTTAAATTGACAAAACATTAAACACCAATGGAAAAATACTTTTTTATATTGCATATGTAACTTTTCTTATTTAAAAATGATGACCTGTACTTTCATAAGTAAATATGGATCATTTTCTAACATAACTATGTAACCTCAAACGTTCTTTCAGGTATAATCCTTGGCTGCCATCTCGAATGATATCTATCATTTAAGGCATGAATTTTCAAAACAACTTTGAACTGGTCTTGAAATTATTGATAAAGGCACATTTTGTTTTTCTAAAATCCCGATTAAAACACAATTAACTTAGAATCTCCTCTTTTCTGTCTGCCATCTTCAAATCAAGAATTTATGTAATAAAAGATGAGAGTTGTCTTTTGCCTAATATTTAGAAGGCTAAAAAACCACTTTCAAAATGTTTACTGAAGGAGCCCTAAAACCTTTTCCTATGATTCTTATGTCATATGGGTCAAGAAATACTTAAATGCCATTTAATAATTCGATTTGGCTACCATCTTGACTACCATACTAATTTCTAATATCATTACATACATTAATTATGTGAAATCCTTTAAAATCGAACTTAAACAGCAAATAAAACACACACAAAAAAAATCTAAAGGGTCGTCATTGTGATCTACCGAGCTGTTGGTGAAACATTCAATAGTCCTGGCTGCCATCTCGATTTTCTCAAAATGCTCAATGATGACAAGATGTCATCAGCCAGATTCTTGTTTGGGAAGGCCTTAGCTACAAGAATCACTCAAGAAAAAAACTTTGAACCCTACTTCCGGGTCAAGCTAGATTTCTGCCGGACTATATTGTACCGATTAGTATGCCCAAAGTTAGTGTTTTACTTGTTAGACACAAGAATGCTAAATTATTATTTATGGTCCATAGACTATGACTATATATAACTGAACTCCTATTTGACAAACGAACTATATGCTTATTATTCATTCAACGGCATCAAGATCCAGCAGTGATTTTAGCGAATTTGCTATGAATGCCGAAACAATTAATTTCTATCTCGACTGGACACAAAGTGCTTATGTTGAGTATTTGTGACCTAGCTGTGCCCGGTGTCCGTCGTTCTTCGTCCTGTCGTCCGTCAACATCTTCAGTGTACTTTAGAGGCCACAAGTATGGCCGAAGTAGCTTGCAACTATGGCAGGATTTTTGCCTATCAGAACTCAGACAAGTTTGAGAAAAAGTTAAGAGTGGTCGAAAACTGTGTGTGCACTCTAGAGGCAATATTCGTGTCCGAATTGTCTATTTGATAACTTGGACGAGTTTACAATTGTGCCAAATGGGGTCAAATACTAGGTCACGAAGTCAAATCGTAGAATAAAAACCAGTGTGCATTCCAGAGATATTTTGTGACCTAAATTTCTTGAAACTTGGTCACAATTGTTGGATTCAATGCAATCTTACAGAGTCAAACCCTTGTGTGCAATCCGGATGCCACAATTTTGACCCAAACGTCTCAAAAAATGTTTAGAATGTTTGTCCTTATGATATCGCAGGATTTTGAAATTGGGTCAATTTTTGTCCAAAACACGGTCACGAGTCAAAGTAGGAAAATCTCTTTTAACATAGACAGAATGTTTGTGTACATAATATCTAGCACAATGTTGAAAATGGATAAGGTGGGTTCCAGGGCCAAATCGTAGAAAAAAATTGAACATGTGTACACTCCAGTGACAACATGTTTGTGTGAAATCTCTCGAAACTTGGTCAGATTTGTTTTCCATATGATATCTCGAACGAGCTTAAAATTTTGTCGATTGGGGATTTAAAGCTAGGTCCTTGCATTAAATTTTAGAAAAAAAATGCGTGTACTCAAAAGGTTTTATTTGTGCCCTAAATGTTTTGAATCTTGGTCAGAATATTTGCCTATCTGATATACAAGACGAGTTCAAAATTGGGTAAAAAAGTGGGATACAGGGTCAAATCTTAGAAAACCCTTACGTGCATGCCAGAGGCCAATATTTTGCCCCCAAACGCTTTTACACTTGTTTAGAATATTTGTCATAATGACATCGTGAACAGGTTGAAATTGAGTCATGTCGAGTTGAAATCAGAAACCTACGAAAAGACTTGTGTCAACGCTACACGTCATGTGTGTGGCCAAATCCTCTTTTAACTTGGCCAGAATGTTTTATTCATGATCTTTTTGAAGAATTTAAACTCAGGTCAACTAGGGTCATCACAAGGTCATTCGGTCAAATCTTAGCAAAGCCTTGTGTGCATGCTTCATTCCTCTTATTAAGCATAAATGTCTTAAAACATGGCCAGACTGTTTTTGTACATTATATCTCGAGCAATTATGAAACTGGGCCAAGTAGGTCCAGATACTGGATCAATGGATCAATTTGAAAAAAAAAGAAGACTTGTTTGAACCCCGGTGACTGGCCCATGAGGTTGCTCCGCGCAACCGAGTGCAGTTAGTATCATCATGAAATGACATTCACCTTGCTCCAAACCCTTCACAATATCTCGCTCCATGCATTAAGCCAAAACACTCACTCAAACCATTCAAAACGCTCCAAATCGTTCAAAAACGCTCAAAAGGCGTTCATAGTATCAAATCATTGTACAATTTAATTTGGAATGTGGACTTCAAAGCGACTGATTCGTCCGAAAAAAATATTTTAATTGTAATTTCAGAGATGTATTTTGTAGTTTTCGTATAAAGGGGCTTTAGACACTTTGACATTCATTCAGTATCGAAGTTTTTATAGTTCTACGGTTTTTTAACGATTTAGTTCTATATAACATCTAAGATCCAACAACAAAGGGTCTATTTTTCAGGTTTCAGCAATAATTTTCAGTATTTTGATATTAAACAATAAGGCGATATCAAATGCCAAAATCAGGGTTGCAGGCCTTAGATAGAAAATTTATCAAGCTTTTAAGACTTTTTTCTTGGTCGCCATGGTAACCACAGTTCTTTGTAGATTTCAATTTTAATTAATATTTTGAAAGTTCTTGGGCTAAGGGTTACTTCTGTGAAATATTGTTGCCATCTGATGGACATTTTGGGAGCAGAAGATATTTAAAAATTGTTGACGGACGAACGGACGGACAAATGACCGAACATTGATAGATCACAATAGCTCAATCTGATCATTTCGTGTTCAATGGAGCTAGAAAGAAAGAAAGAAAGAAAGAAAGAAAGAAAGAAAGAAAGAAAGAAAGAAAGAAAGAAAATTATCAAATGCTGTTGGTTGTAACTGTGTACAACATGAGCTTCAGCATAAGAATCAATCATGACCAGGTCATAGGAACATAGGAACTGAGTTGACAACATAATGTCTTACTGATTTCATTGGATTTATCAGGTTATGAAATGAACAAGATTGAGATAAAGGTTTGGTATAAAACAGATCTAAATTTCTCGGAAGGTGGTCGTTATAACAGACGTGATGGATTGAAACGATCTCCTAGTACAGGCCAATTGGTGTTGATATAAACTACTTTAGACCCAGAAAACACATTTGTAAACACGCGTAAACATTATAAATCTAGAACATAATGAGTAGGGGCTTAACTGAATAAAGGTACTCAGATCAAATCGGAATATAAGATAGTTTTCATTATCTATTGTTTGAGTCGTGGCCTCACAAAATAAGAAGGCAACATAAAGATTTTAGATAGAGAATATGGGTAAACCATTGAAACAAAATTGAGACTTGAAATATAACTCCAACATTAATTTCAATTTCGTGAGAGGACGATTCGCGCGTCGTATCTCTATTTTTAAAAATTAAGCTACCGTTAAGAACGTCGTGAAATTGACAAGATACGTGATTTTGGATTGTTTTTGGAATGAATTTGAAATCAAATTGAATGATAATGTGGTGCTCGTTTTGAGTGATATTCAAGGGAGGTAATCCAATATCGCTAATTTTGTTCAGGATGAACAAAATTATCTATATTTATTACCTTTCCTTAATAAAATATGCATACAGGTTTCTATTAATAGCTTTCTTTATCTTCACAAGATCATGATACGTTTACAAAATTCCTTTATGTCAGTGAAATCGTGGATGTTATCCGCCAGTTTTTATTTTGAATGTAGTTATTGATCATCATTATTAGAAAATTAAGAGCGTTTTTGAATGGTTGGAGTGAGGATTTGAAATAAATGATTGGAGCGCTGAATGAATGAATTCGACCGGTATTAATCGGAATGATTTTCAATTCCATAATGTTATTAACCGTATGACGTTCAAAGCGCCCACAACCGAATGATATCTGTCTTTCTGCCTTGTCGGAGGTAAATTTTGACACATCCAAAAGTGGTCCCTCAGGTACATGTTCTATGCGTCCATAATACCGTTGTATAATTTTATTTCGAAACATTCAATGTCACGGGTTTCCCAGTTAACCCAAGATAAAAGTGGGAAAAGATGAAAAATTGCTTCAATTAACAATGTGCTTTTAAAATTCTTTTGCCGCAAAGTTTTCGAGAATTATAAGCATCAAGATTATGACACTAACAATAGATTTACATTCGTGCCAAGTTTCCAAGGTTCGCGATAATACCATAAACTAAGTAACATGTGTTTGAAATCTTACCGACTGTCTAATGTCAGACTTAGCGTGCAAACATTTGCCGAAATGTGAATTATGTTGTAGACTCATATATTATTCACAATTTATTTAGAATCCTTCTATAAAAAATCACTTTACAGATAAATAGAATCTGCCAATGAAGAGAATCGGTAGACCAATCAAATCATGAATTAAAAAGTTACTTCCGGACTTTCTACGCTTTTTTGTGCAAATGTGAGACGTATATAGTCGACTCCATTCAAAATGTAACATATAGTAAAGCTATCACTCCCGAATAGAATTAAACGATAAACCTAATATTCATTTATCATAAATTCATCAACACCAATGAAAGACTGTTATTTAAAAAAGGCGATAATATTCTGGGCATAATTGACTAATTTCGCAATCATTGATAAGTCGGTGTATTAGATCAATATATAAGGGGGGAGTTATCGATGGCCTTTCCTTGAATTCCAAGAACTTCAAGAAATATGCATGTTAAATGAAGAATTCACAATATTCAAAACATTTCCCAACGCTCGTTAAATTTCTTGTGGGGTGGGCCAATTAGTATGACTGAGGCAAACGATAAAAAATCAAAGAGAATGATTTTGTAAGTAATTAAGATTTCACAATGACAGTAGCATACCGTTCTAGCAGTCACAGAGTATATCTTCAATATCTTGTTAAAGTTCCTAACAAGTTGGTTTTATGGGTGTTTTAGTGCGGAGATGTTCGCGTTTAATTACGTGAAACTTGGCTTTCCCTTATCGAATTCCCATGGGCATAGGAACAACTTATTCCGTTCTATACTGATTCCTCTGATATAAATAATCTCAACGACAATAACGAAATATTGATTATGTTAAGATATCGAATGAATGAATAGATGGCACTTACTAAATGATAAGAAAGAAAATGCACAAAGTAAGCTATGGAACTAATAGAAATTTATCCGTCTTCAAAAATCAATCTAAATCACATGAACTTATTTTAAGTACCCATATTAATAATCGAGTGAGCTTGTTCGACCCGTACATCGAGATTTAAAAAAAATATGTATCGGCGATCAGCGGTGCTCTTGTCTGTGTTTTACAATTCTGTATTCGATACACGTTAAAACAGACAAGAGGACATTCGCAAACATGAGTAGCCATCTCAAAAATTGACCGAAAGATAAGTTATCTGGAATGAGAATATCCTGGGATAGAGACTATCTATTGTGATGGAGCTCATGTACTGGTGCAAGATTTGGCACATGGGCAAAATTTTAAAACAAAATTAGTAGACACCTAGCTAGTGAGGTCCTTTGAAATATCAAAACCTCCTGAAAATTTAATAATACGGACATGAACATATTTGTTAAAACTTCTTTCTCTGTTTCTACGTTACTTTGTAGCATTTATTTTCTATGTGGAATAAATTACTGCTATATGTGTGGTCTAGGATGACTCCGCAGATTAAAAGACATGGAACCCATGCGATGTGTCCCTGACCGCAAATATATCTGTGATTAAGTCCATGCAGAAAATGAATGCTATACGGTAAAGACCTCGAACATTTTTGTCTTTGAACGAATGAAAATAGGGAGGGGTCAATTCAGTCTTAACTAGATTCTATCTTCAGTAAGTTACTAAGTGTAACGTATGAACCAGTGTGAGTTTCTCTTATTCAAAGATCGTCAAATATTTCTTTGAACTTCCGTCCAAATCAGATAAGAATTGTTAAACTGACTTTCGAGTTAATACTGTTCAATAAGTAATGGCTTCAGCTTTGTTCCTCAACATCTCGTACCATCAAAACGAGAATTGATGAGACCAGGTTTTACGTGCGTACCCAGTGATACTGCCAAACTATTTTAACAGCGAACGCTTTCTCAAAGTTTAACTACAAACGAATTGGTTAATGTTTCTGTTCGATAGAGATATTAAATATTTTCTTGATGAATCTATAATTGGTTCATTTCGGTTCAAAGTAACGTGTTCCATTTAAATAAGCATCAAGCAAAGAATCAGAATATGACAGCTTTATAGAAGCAGATAAAGTCAACTTTTTCCCCAATAAACCCAACTTTTCAAAGCAGAACCTACATGCAAGTGTTTGATATCCAATTTATGTCATATTTTTCTAAACTTCATTTGGTTTGTAGGTTTTCGTCTGTCATATTTATAGGGAAACGTGGAATGACTTTGGTAATGCTTTAAATATATACGTTATTGTATTTCACGAACCAATACGAACATTACAATTAATTACACTTTATGAAACAATTGAGGTGACGTCATCAACCCCTCGTCCTCTATAGCGTGGCGTTTTTTTTTGAGTCCGTGCGAGACATTTCCCACAATTTCAAATGTGCGCAAAGTAAAGCTTCTGGCCAGCCTGTGTGGCTGCACAGACTGGCCAGAATCTTCACTATGCGCTATATAGATAGATAAGGTCTAACTCCATCTTCATGCATTCAGCATATATTATGATTGCATTGTGTCGTTGTCAACGCTACCCAACGTTTGTATATCTCACAGATGTGAAATTGTTGGAAATGTCACGCACAGACTCATATAATACGTACTTAGTGTTTTGTATGGAAAAAAATATCTAACGAGGTTGTGGAAATAGATAATTGTCGAGGCTCTGTCGAGACAATTACCAATTCCCACAACTACATTAGATGAAGAAAATTCCATACAATACACTAAGTACCTATTATATTTGTCTTATAACCTATATTTACCTTGTTTTCGTCGATGTTTCTGATAGAACTTCAAGTTTCTAAAGATTATCGCATTATGTAACTGTTCTAAAGATATCTATGTGAGATCATAAAGAATATAACATGGAATGTTATTACGCGGATATTCGTATAGTTATAAAATAAATTTTGATGTGATATCGGTATTGACGGTGTGACAAGCTTCAGTCGTGGTCTGACATAATACCATTCAGAATATATAATTTTCTTGAAACATCGCTTGTGCTTTCGCCATTACAAAGGACTATCAAAAGCAAAATAAGGCTTCTGTATCAAGAGTGATGGGTTTTGACTATTAAAACATGATTATAGGAATTTTGTCTCTTTTTTAATTAAAATTTTCCTAATTAAGCACTTACAAAGGAATGTTTGGATCCAAGCGATGTTTTTGTTTATTTCCACACCCTAAGATAAAAAGAAATCGTAAATAGAAAAAAGTGTATATTCTTTCGTTCTCGTTGCTAAAAATAAAGAAACGCCTTTTAAACCATTGAACTAAAATCAAACAACACCCATCTGAAATTTTAAGTTATGTAGCGTTATTGTCTTCAACTGTCCTTGAGCATCATTCCTTAAATTAAATGGTTCGCAATTTGATCTGATTCGGCACAAACAAACAAACAAACAGGCATATACTTACAGAAAAATATTTTTCTTTGCATGGAAATTTTCTTCTTGAACACGTGTTTTTTCGTATGCATTTTCCAAATTTTCGCATACACCGGAAGTCATCCTGAGCACACTTCCGACAAGATGGCTGCTGTATAAATTTACACGCTTTACAAGAAGTGTGTTGGCATTTTGTTTGACATGGCTGTAGAAATTCTGCAACATCTCTGAAATGGGAAACATCAAAAAAAATTATCGTACGCGTCGTGCAAAATGAGTAGTGTTAAGAACATCGTGGAATTGACGAAATTAATGAATTTGGAACGATTTTGGAATGATATTGAACGAGTGTGTGGAGCGAGTTTTGAGTAAGATTAAACGGAGGTAATCCAATATCCCTAATTTTGTTAAAGATGAACAAAATTAGTGATATTTATTACCTCCCTTCATTTAAATATACGTACTTTACTGTTTTAGTGACTTTGTGGACTTATCAGACACTTTAAAATCGACTAAGCCAATAAAATCGTAGAAAAAATTGATCGATTTGAATAAAATTTTGATCGTCTTGAACGATTTTGGAACGATTTCAAATGATTTTGAAGCGTTTTTATCGATATGAGTGAGTGTTTGGAATGAATGAATGGGGCGCTGATTGATCGATTTAGAATGATTTTGATCGGAGTGATTGACTACTCCACGATGTTATTTACTGTACCATCTGGGAACTCCGTACACTGATAAAAACATGTATTTGAATGAGATGTTGATTCAATAAAACACAACGTCAGCGTTGCTTTCAAAAAGCCTCCTACCGAAAGATCTCTAGAATGATCATATTCTAGATTCAGTAAAAAGACTGGTGTGAAATGTTTCGATCCTAGCCTTCACGACGCTTGTTTTCTGACCTAGGACGACACTTTCTGAACTACCCAGATGGTTTGTTTTTGAATAACAGGACATATTTCATTAGTTCATATTCTTATAACAGTTGTGTTTGAATCGTTCCTTATTTCTTTCTTCTTGTTTAAGTTCTAAAATAGTCAAAGATATAATATGTGCATTGTGTTTAGATTCGATCAAATAATTCTCGTATAGGCGTTATTCAGAAGACCACAATCGTTTTCAAGGACAGACACACGTTAACCGTTTCGCACTTATCCATCAATATCTTTCTATTTTATTTGAAAAAAAAAGATCTTTAATAAAAAGGCATTCAGAATGAATTGTATCAATCCATTATTTCAATTCGATCTTCAACTTCACACACCTTAATTTAGAACCATCTTGCAACAAGCCAACTGTTATGCTGGCGTTAACGTGGAAGAAGCTTATTGTCTTACAACTCACCTTATGTACCGCATCAACTAAGAAAAAAAGAAATTACATATTCTGGCGTGACTCAACTAGAGCCCTTCGTTTATGATGCAGGTTTGCTAGCGTTTACAAATTTTATCCCTCCTTTTGCAGACATTCAAAGCGGGGCTACTTTCCTGAAACTTTTTGCAAACTTTTACGCATCCTGAACACCGGCCAAGATCCTCCGAATTCGGTGAATTCGGTGTGCATGTGCAAAAAGAATACGGGAGGCTGTAGGTTTCAAAAACGATGTTATAACGAACAATTGAATTTAAATGAAATATAATTACTCCCAACTGGATTGCAATTCAAGTCGCTTTTTTGTAATTGTGTGTGTTTGTGAAGAAAGTATCGTTTTAGTGACTATTTAGTTAATAGTCATTAACGCCCCATAAAGTAAACTTTTTAATCCGATTAAAACAAATCAAACTTAAATATACTTGAAGTGTTTAATAGGCCTGGTTAAAGGTCATTCAACACATGTACATACGCTTATGATTCATGTTTTTTTAAGCTTTAAGTTTGCGTAATAAATTCTTTCAAATTTTTGAATATCTCAAATCTGGGGCCTGTTTTACTATACATCTTACGATCATTTTTTTGCGTTAGTCAAAAAGTAAAGTTGCTTCTACAGTAGTTATTAAATAAATATGGAATTCTACCATGCATCATCTCATTGGAATTATCTTCTTAAGGCGATTCAATTGAGATATTGCAAGGTACAATCTAACATTCTAAATCTAAAAATGAAAACAACAGCTACGATTGTGATTTTTGACCTACAATCAATTTATTCATAAGAAGTTTAGTTAAACGGGCCCCTGATTCGCGTAGAAAATAACCAAAAATGCGTTCTCACTATGTGCTTATGAATCTAGTTACAGGCTTATCTTTTCGAATATAATTCTTAGCAAGGAAAAATGTGCTCAAATGCATTCAACATTTTAGTTTAAGATGTGTGCTATTCAGATTTGACGTCTTCAAAGCAGCATACTAATAAAAAAAATGATGTCAAGCTCGTGAACTATGTAGGCCACTATCCTACGCACGGAGGTTTAAACGACAATATTTAAAGTAGCGTCCATACTAACAAATTATATTAAGTATAATACAGTAAATAACATCTTGAAATTGACACGGTGAATGATTTTCGAATGATTTTGGAGTGAAATTGAATGAGGGCTTGGAGCGAGTTTTGAGTGAAATTTATGTTAGGTTATCCAATATCGCAAATTTTGATCAGGAAGAACAAAATTAGCGATATTGATTACCTCCCTTTAATAAGATATTCATACAAGTTCTATAAATAGCTTCCTATTTCTTCAACAACCTATCAGACACTTACAATTTCAATTTTGTCTGTGAAATCGCGATTATTTTTTCTAGCTTTATTTATTTCGAATTACGTTGTTGATTCTCTTTCAGTGAGTTTGGAGCAATTTTGAATGGTTTGAGTGAGTGTTTGGGAGGAATGAAAGGAACATTTAGTGAACGATTTAAAATTGGTTTGATTGAGATGAATGTCAATTTCACAATTTTACTAAATGTATATTACTCAAGACTCCTGCAAAGCTTATGTCTGATATTCAGAAAAAAATAGGAAAAGTAAATACTCACACTGCAGAACATATTGCGTTTGGACGTTTTGTACAGAACTCAGGAGTACATTTGGGTCGACAGCTTCTTCTCTGTTCAGGAGGCTGATCCTTAACTTGTGCTGGAACTGAAAAACATACAATTCAGAAAATCGTGAAATTGAAAAGCTGAATGATATTGGAATGATTTTGGAATGAAATTGAATGAGCGAATGGAGTGAGTTTAGAATGAAACTAAAGGGAGGTAACCCAATAACGATAATTTTGTTCAGGATGAACAAAATTATCGATTTTTAATACCTCCCTTTTATAAAATGTGCATATTAGAGCTATAAATAGCTTTCTATCTCTCCAAGAACCAATTAGATGCTTACAATTTTTATAAAGTATGTGAAATTGCGATTTTCTCTAGCTATATTTGTTTTGAATGTAGTTGTTGATCTTATCTTTTTAATGAATTTAGGGTGTTTTGGTATGATCTGAGTGAGTGTTTGGAATGAATGATTGGAGCGCTGAGCGAGTGATTTTGAATGGTCTTAATCGTAATGGGTGTCAAATTCACGATGTAATCAAATTAACTATGAGCACTTTACTCTTTTAAACAAATATGACCCGTCATGCAAACACGGGTCACAAGGTAACTCCGTCGGGTAGATATTTAAGAAAAAAAAACATATTATCTAGATAAGGTCACCCTGAGGACACATTTAGAAGCGATAAATACAAGAAAATATATTATCATTCTAATCAACAAAACTTTCTGAGAGTCTTGTCCCAAGAAGGCTTCACATATTTAGGGTAATTCTAAAGTCTTACAAAAATCGACGACAACTGGCACGTCGTCGATTCATTTTGCACGTCGACCGGACGCTTCGATAACAGGAAAACATTTGAGCCTGTGCGTGAAATTACCAACAAATTAAATGTGGACAAAGCAAAGACTCTGGTTAGCCTGTGCATCCGCACAGTCTGACCAGAGTCTTCACTTTGCGTTAAGTAGATAGATAAGGACTTAAAGTATCTGTAGACCATCAGGTAACTTTATGTTTACAGTTTGTGGCTGTCTATGCTACTCAATATTTGCAACTCATGAAAATTTCAAATTGTTGGAAATGTCACGCACAGGCTCATTTATGTTACAGCCACATAAACCGGCTCATATGACGATATCTTATTACTTATTTTTTATGCTAAAATCGCATATAAATCTGCGACTCATTAAGCTTTAACATCGGCGTTTCATATTTTTATCGGCCGTAGTTAGTAGTGAGGATGTCTTATTATTGGTCAGTGTTGTGAAAGAAATTACATTGTCGACTAAACGTAGTATGCCGACAATACGCCGGAGAGATGCCATCGACTAACTTGCGAAAGCCGGCGATGCGTCGCAGTCTAGTCGACGATACCAAACGGAGGTTCAAAATTCATAGAATACAAAAAATGATAGGTCTGCGATGCTAACGAATTTGGTCGGAGCCCGGCCGATGATCGGTCGTAGCCAGGCCTTTGGTCGGCGATCAGCTTGCTTTACAATATTGACATCCTCAAATTAAAAAGACTTTTAAACTTGAAGATAAAGCTCACCGACACTTCGATAATCTTAGTAAAAGCACTATTGAATCGGCAGGCACGACGATCAACCGCTGACTAGTTACCGATTATATAATCCATTGTACAAAAAAGTCTCGTCTGAGCGCTC
This sequence comes from Fragum whitleyi, assembly GCA_948146395.1. Lineage (NCBI taxonomy): Eukaryota > Metazoa > Mollusca > Bivalvia > Cardiida > Cardiidae > Fragum > Fragum whitleyi. The sequence goes on along the minus strand of OX411543.1, from coordinate 9,088,187 downwards.
ATGTGACAGTAGCTGCAGTCAGTGATAAGGCAAAAATAACATGATTGAATTAGCTGAACAAGCTATCAATACCCTGGCGAGGAATCGTCGACTAGTCGTCAATTTGCCGGCTAAGTGTGGCCGTTTGAAAACTTTGATTTCTAACGGTAGTGAAAAAGTAGTGATTGCCCGGAGCTCGGCCGATCGTCGGCTATTTGTAGTAGGTGCAATACCAACTTTCATAAATTCTTCTACACTTCATCTCTATTTATTATCAATCGTAACCGACGCGTCGCCGATCTTAAAAAAGTCCGCTATTGAATTGGGCGTCTGTATTGTGAACAGAATTGACCTTGGGCCGACCAATGATCGGTTGGAGCTCTGTCGACCGTCGGCGATTAGTCGTCGTTACTGACTCTCATGAATCTGAAAGAAGTCGCCGACAACGTAGTCGGTAGATTTTAACTTGAAGTTTAAGTCACCAACAAGTCGCCAATCATATAAAACTACGCTATATAATTGACCGAGTCACCGATCAGTCGTCGAATATAGTCGCGGCTCTTATCCCCGATTCTAAATAAAAGTCATCGCCGACCTTTCGGGGCGTTTATGTAACAGAAACTTAAATATGAATGCACACATTATGATATAAAATATCCTGTCTCTAATTTGAAACAATTTTATCATTTTTGTAACGTTTTTGAATGGTTTGAGTGAATGTTTGAATTGAAAAAAATTGAGAGTTGAGTGAGCGACTCAAAGTGGTTTTGATTGGAATAAGAGTCCATTTGACTATGTTATAGTTTAGTTTAAACATATTTTATTGCCAGTAAATTACAAAGAATTTATATCAAAGAAATACATATACATATATTATATGGCAAAGGGGTCTGACCACAAGTTCGAACAACTTAGATACGGTCATTCCCTTCTGATTTTTTACAAAAGTTATCTTCTTCAGTTTAAGTTGATTTCCCTGTGCTCAATAGCCGGAAAAGACCTACAAGTTGTAAAGGCAATTGCGAATATTGCGCACAGGTAAAACAATATAGTCACTACGTTATTTGAATAGAGTTACCTGTAAGACCAAAGAAGTTGCATTCCGGTTTGGAGATGTTGATAGCTACTGACAACTTGAAATTAAATACCCTAAGGAGTATGAAAATAATATATATGTACAAATACATTAGGGCGTATTTTGCAGGATATTACACAAATGGTCGGACCGCGGTTCTGGCTAAAAAATATAAATTGTTGTGTAAAAAACTAATTACAAAAGTATTGCTGCGTTTCACTTAAATCGTCCTGTTTCTTTGATAAAAGTTTGTACGGATTCGAAAATTTTGACGTTATCTTCAAATGGTAAGTCTGTGGAGCCATGGAGAAGCAATTTTACACTTAAAGGATGGAAATATCTTAACTGACGAAACATTTTGATTCTAGGTTCAATGTAGAGTCTACAGTTAAAAAGATAGTGATCGTCATCCTCGATATAGTGACCACAAGTGCACGCAGGACTTGGTGAGATATAGTTTAAAAAGAGGTCAGAATTTAGATTACTACATTTATTCCTTATCCTAGTTTGATAAATACAGTATTTACGTTCTCCTTTGAGGAAGTAGCGAGGAACCTCGTTTTGTGGGAAAGTTTGCAAAATTGCAGATTTAAACTGGGAAAGAGAATTTATGGACTTTAGCTCTTCGGGCAACTGGTTCCATAGTGAGACTGCGGATGGAAAAAAAGATTTAGCAAAAAGTTCAGTTCTACGTGCTATTATGTCAAGTTGGTTAGCATTACGCAGTGCATAGTTTGTTCTAGAACTTACTTGTTGAGGACAGAGATCATGTATATAATTTGGAGTTTGACCATTTAATATTTTATATATTAAGACAAGTTTTTGATACTTTCTTCTATCTGACAGATTCAGCCATCCGATTTCCCTGTACACGAAAAATAAAGGTGCAGAACGAGTAATGCCAGTTACAATTCTTGCTGCCTCGATTTGGATTGTTTCTAATGACTCCTTTTCTCGAATAGAGCAATTGTCCCAGACGACAGAAGCATACTCAAGTATAGGACGTAAAAATGATATGTATATTTGGTTAAGGGACTCACGCTTGAGCTTAAATTTTAACTTTCTCATAATGCCAAGTATTTTAGATGCTGATTTTGTTATATTGCTGATGTGAACGTGCCATTTACCATTATTGCTTAGATTCAACCCAAGATGCTTGTGGTTTTCAACAAACTGGATAGAGGTGTTATTAAAAAGTAGGTTTGGAATACCAGCGGGTCTGCTAGAGAAGAGCATAGCCACAGTCTTTGATGGATTGAAGTCAACTAGCCATTGCTTAGCCCAGTTTGATATGATAAAGAGATCATGATTTAAAATACCTTCTATATCAGGAATGTGTGATGCAGAGCATGCCAATGAAGTATCATCAGCGAAAAGGCGAGATATACTTAGAAGATTTTCGGATATATCGTTTACATATACGAGAAAAAGCAACGGACCTAATACAGAGCCCTGTGGGACGCCAGCATTAATCGACATTGACCTTGAACAGACGGTGTTTACGATTACTGACTGAGAGCGACCTGATAGATAATCAGTGAACCAGTGGATAACAGGATCGCATATCCCGAGCTGACGTAGTTTAAAAATCAAGCCTTTATGCCAAACTCGATCGAAAGCTTTCGATATATCACAAAATACCATGCATAAATTTTGTTTTGAATCAAGAGAAGAGACGATTTGGTGATATATTTCTAGCAATTGATACACAGTTGAATGACCTGGTAGGAACCCTGACTGTTTGGCATAGATTAGATCGTTGAGATACAAATAATTGTAGAGGTGTCTATGGACGCATCTTTCCATGAGTTTTCCAATACAACTTAATAAAGAAACAGGACGATAATTACTTACTAGGGCTTTATCTCCCTTTTTAAATATGGGGTTTACTATTGACTCCTTCCACATCTTTGGAAATGTCCGATCTCTTATTGACTTGTTAAACAACTTAAATAATGGTAGAGAAATGCTTGATTTAACATTTTTGAGTAGCCTGTGGCTAATCAGATCTGGACCGACTGCCTTATTTATGTTCAGCGTGCCTATGATACTCTCAATTTCATCAACTGTTATGTGGATATTTTCTAGCTTTTTTTCAGTTTTAGGAACAAAAATTGGGAGGGTGGTTTGTGAGTCATCCACATTAGAGATAGACGAAAAAAAATTGTTGAGACACTCTGCTTTTTCTGAATCCGAGTAATGCAATGTTTCCACATCATTTTCTTTTGTTAAAAGTGTTGGAATTAAATCAGATTTTTTGTTTGTGTTGACCAGATTCCTAATATATTTCCAGTATTGTTTAGGATTTTGAAGACGATAATCACATAAAGATTCCTCCAAATGACTAAAGAAACGCTGTTTTGCAAATTTCTTTAGATTATTCACCTTGTTTCGAAGAAATTTATATTTGTCCCAGTCTGCTTGACGTCTATTTTTCGTGAAAAGTCTCTTTTGTCTGTCTCGTTGTCTACTGAATCTTCTAATTTCAGAGTCATACCACGGTCTGTCATTTGGTCTAACTGTGATAAGTTTCGAGGGTATGCACTTTGACATCATATCCAAAAGCTTGTTTGTGAATTTCCTGCATCCTTCATCAATGTTTGAGTCGTCTATGAAGTCCCAGTTTTCAGTTGAAATAAGTCGATTGAGTTCGTTAAAATCTGCTCGATTGTAATACCATATTTTCCTTTTGATGCACTGCATCGGTATTTCGTTAGATTTCAGTACGGTTAGAGTTGCTTTGTGATCACTTATGTCAGGTTCGATGTCTAACGTCTCAGCGTGTATGACTTTAGTCGAGTCTGTTACCAATACTGGGTCAATGAGAGTTGCTGAGGTGTTCGTGACTCTGGTAGGTGTGGTAATCATATTTGTTAAATCATTTAAGGACATAATATTTGTGAGGTGCGTTTCATTTTTGTCAAGTAAATTTTCATTGAGATCACCAACTATTATGATGTTTTGGTTGACTTCGTATGCCTTTTCCAGTGAATTGTTTAGACTGTCCCAAAATATAACTGGTGTATTTGGGGGTCGGTACATGGTACACAGAAGAAATGATGCAGATCGGTATTTGACCTCTACCCAAATGGCTTGTATATCGCGATGTTCTAAATCAGTCCTTCTTGTAGAATAGAGAGCATTCTTAATGTATATAAGGAGACCACCGGAATGTGACGTTACGTCATGTCTGTACAATGTACTGTTATGTGTGTCAAGTGTCAATTCTGAGTCTGGAATGCTGTAATCCAAATGGGTTTCTGTAAAACACAGTATGTCAAAGTCAGATAGGTAGTCGGAGATAAAATTCAATTTATTTCGAATGCTGCGGATATTAAGATGAACAATCGAAAGACCTCCAAGTTCTTGTGGCACATTTGCAGCTGGACCAGGATTAGACTCAATATCTCCAGACAGTATGAGTAAAAGTTGTAAGATTGTAAAACAAACAGTGGAAATTGAAATTAGAGTACCATTACATGTGGCAAGGAGGAAGGATCCAATATAAGTGTGTAAGATATAAGAGATTGTACCCAGTAAGAAACTTAGAAGATTAGCGACATAGCGAAATCGTTTGATGCAGCAATGAGTACATGCATAAAAATGTCCGATAGAGGCGCGCCATAAAGCTAGATCACAACCTATGGTGGATCAAAAAGTTTAATTAAGGTGTGACGCGCTGTCATCGGGTACACAACAAAATTTTTCCAAACCAGACCGCAATCTCCTCGACCAAAAATGGAAACCATGCAAAACACTCCTAAAAGTGAACAGATAATGAAAGTTAACGTTGACATAAAAAAAGATATCAAAAAATAGATTTGTAAAGATATTAAGAAATATTGTATATACATTGTTGATAATAAGTTATCAGAAAAAAGAGGTAAAGTAGTTTTCAGCTGGTGACACAAATGTTACATTAAGATTAAATTATATCTACCAATGATTGGCATGCAGAGTCAAAAATTATATTATAAAATGGCTTGAATAACTGCAGATGAATTTATGGATTAGAAAAAGAGAGAAAAACAGATCTTTGAACATAATATTCATAGTCATGTTCTTCTCTTTTTTCTTCGAGAGACAAGTAATTTGTGTTGATCCGGACGAGACTGCATTAATGTTGAGATTGATCCATTTCTCTGTCTCCCACCGTATTTCGGTTCAGAATAATTAGCATTGTCAAAAATGATGATATCTAAAACTTCTCTGTTATGGTCATCACTGCATCACGATCATGCCATGTTATGACGTGATTGTGATGCCCCGACCGCTTAGCGCTGAGACTTGTGCTTACAAAATCAGATCAAACAGACTGTAATAGGGAAAATAAGATACAATTTTTGACTGCGAGCTTGATTTAACGACTAAAGTAAAATACAAGCAACAAAATTACAGTAAAACGTGTTATCTTCTACGGGCTCACAAAAGACGGCCGTTAAAGGTGGTGATCGCTTAATAAGCGTTTGTTTACAAATTAGAAACACAATAATTAGAAGCATAATTCTATTCGAAGCGTATATCATTGCGAAATTCTCGGTGGTCATATACTGATTGACTCGTGGAAATTAATCTAATGAGTATCATCAACAAATGATTCAAATTGTAAGACCAATAAAAAATTACCTTTTAGGTTATTCAAATTGAACAAGTGGATATATTTAGCGGTTGCTTAATAAAATAATAGCTCAATAAGCATTGTCACTTGAGCAATATGTACTACACATTCATTATGCGATGTCTTAAAAGTAGATCGCTGTAGATGGTTAGACCAAAGAAATCAATCATTTTTACAAAATGATATTATTTACCTACGTCATTTTCCGACAATTTTAAAATATTTTCGTGTAAATTAGCATCGTATATTAAGATTAAAAGTCTTAAGTTACGACCTTTAGATAATCAAATTACAGATTGTTCTGTTCTATGTCATTGGCCATATAATTTGCAGAAAGAGGGCGTTTATGCTATGAGCCCATGCGTGACATCTCCAACAACCCCATGTTCACGTGACGTTGAAAAAATTCAGCTTTCTGGACAGCCACAGGGTACAATAAAAATATTATGAAATTATTAACAGCGAGAGTGGGTCCATAGCTTCTAATCTAAAGCGTAGCGCAGACACAGATCAGACTGTGTAGCTGCACGGGCTGACCGGAGCCTTTACATCACGCACACATGAAACTATTGGAAACGTCACGCACAGTCTCATATACTAGTTCATAAGCGCGGTCTTTATCTGGTTAAACATAATTAAATATCCAAATGTAAGATTGTGAAAATGAAAAACGCAAATAAAACAATAGTACAATAGTTGTACAATGTTATCGAGTGGACTTTTGAAATACCCATTTAAGGTGTGTTTGTGTGTGTTTGTTTGTTTGTTTGTTTTTTCTTTTCATTTTGAGATCAACAGCAAAGTTAAGTTCGTTGAAAGAAAAAATGGGCCGTTTGATATATTTAGTATGGCTATATATTAAATTTCAATTGAAATCAGATTTAAAGACGTGGTCCACACTTTCGAATACAAAGGAAAAATACAATACGAAACATGCAATAAATGAGTAAATTCGTACATTCACCATGTTTTTAAATTTTCTTTCACTTAATTTTGACTAACTGGAAAAAATGTTAACATCAGAAATTTTTGGTTGTAATTGTGCTTTTTATATAGAATTACAGGATTAAACTGTAGGTGTGTCGCTTTGACCGCTGTCATGCTGAAATTATATTAAGTACTTTACCCGTCAAATCGAGAGGTAAATCATAATGTGTATTTTTATCTATACCTCCTGCCAAGGCAGGAACATTTGGGGTCAGCATGACATTGGTCAAGTTCAAGACAACACATCTTAAACTGTAGTCATAAAGTTTCTAATCACTAAGCAACCACGTCGAGTTCTAGCTTTGACATAGTCTGGACTCTCTATGTAAAATTCTAACGATGAACAGGATGTGAACTGAGACTACCTATGCTGTGGAAAATTTAAAGGAACAAATAAAACTTATTTGGAAGAGAGAATCAATTAATAATGAATCAATGAAATAAACTTCCTTCACAGTGTTCATTCAACTTTAACATGTCAATTCATAACTATAAGGATGAGTAGTTTGAATCATGTATTAACTGTATGCGCTATTTTTAGATTAATCGACAGGTAGATAAAGTATACTGTTTAAAAAAGTTAGGATAGACCAAGCTTGTGTTTGAACTCTTCTAGATTCGCCATGGTTTCGATCCTGTGTACTTTAGTATCATTGTCTTTTATAATTATTACACCATCCATGGTCCACGTACTATGTATCTGTTTGACTTTGACCATTTTTCTGCTCATATAGTATACTTTATCCCTGGCTGCTGTTAGATCTTCGTTAATGAAGACGTTTTTAAAATCACTTTCACTGTCCTTCAACTTTTTTTTATTTTGTAGCATTTTGCGGCGTGACCTGTAGCTCACAAATTTGATGATAATGTCTCTTGGTTTTGTTGACTTCTTGTCCTTTTCTTTTCCAAGGCGATGCGTTCTATCAATCTCGTGCAGTGAAACTTTGGCATCAATAGCGTCAACTAATTCCAACACTTTATCTTCCACCGATTCTCCATCGGTCTCTGGAATACCGGATATGCGTAGACAATTGCGGCGGCTGTATTGTTCCGCCTTATCAAGCTTATCCTCTAGAATAGTGACTCTGTCTTTAAGAGACCTATTTTCATTTTCAAGACTCGAGATTTGATCACGCAGTCCGATTAGAACGCCGTCTACGATGCCTTTCACTAAAGTTGAATTTTGAAGATGTAGGGAGTTCAGAACTATGGATGTTATATGGGCTATATGCTCATCCGTAATAGTGATAGTTGGAACTTGTTCCTCTGGTTGGTCCATTGCCGTTTCAACAGTATTTCCCTCGTTTGTCTGAGTGAATGACATTATATGTTTACTTTTCTTAAGTTCGATCTGCTCAAGTGGTGACGAAAGTATTCTTTTCCTCGAATCTTTGCTTGTATCGGGTGTGTTGGGCGAAGAGACAAAACTCATACCTTTTTAATTTTGACCAGTATAGATTTTGATCGTTGCAGCGTGACAGGTGTACAAGTATGCACTCTATCCCTTTACACAACCATTGACTCTTCTCAACCGTGACGATATGATATCGATAGGAAAGATCAATACATAATCAATACATAGTCAAAAGTCCAAAAACTGACCACTAGAGAGAGAAAATCGAAGTTTTCATCTAATTAGTTCGTTGAAATAAGCATCCCCTCCAAGTTTATATGTGATATACGTCGAAGAATCTACGAAATTCTAACTTTTTCCTCTACCGATAAAAAATGTTTACCCCTCCATTACCGGAAGTCGATATATGAATCTATACGACTATGTTATCAACTGTAATGTCTTCCTTTTCGTAGGTACATTTCTTTTTAAATGACTGGGCATGTAAGACTTGGCAGAACAATGATTCGTTAACACCTAAATTTTAAGGCTTCCTGTCAAAGTGAACGTGATGTGTAACTTAGGATTTTAATGGGATTTCGTGCAGTCGTAAATTTGACGGTGTTCACATAATGTGAAATATACACAATAATTATAAGTCACATCTTTGAATCTCGGAAATCGTAGCTCATAAACTGTCACATTTTCCACACGATGTGTGAAATTGATAATGCAGCCAGATGTTTAAACTGATGTTTTGTTGTAGCAGGTTTTTGTTGCTGTTGTTTTGTTTGTTTGTATGTTTGTTTGTTTGTTTGTTTGTTTGTTTGTTTGTGTCCTCATTTTTTTGTTTTGTTGGTAATAATTAAGGTCTGCTCTGCTCACGGGATAACAAAGCGCCCGCTGGATGTCACAAAACTGGTAAGCCGCATAACCATTTTGGAGCGCATTTTATCTATGTATCGCGCTCGGGAGCGCTTTCTTTAAATCCATAATCAGATCAACAAATTATGCATAGGGATAATGGCTAAATATATTGTACACAGTTGAAATGATTACAACATCATGTAAAATTACATATATTGTGAAATGGTTTTTAGGCATTAAGATAAGCATTATTGGTCGGGGAGAGAAACATGTAACATAATATCTTTTCAATGAATTATAAAAAAAAGCCTTTAATTGTGACATGTATATGACCAAGTGCGTGACATTTCTAACAGTTCCATTTTTTGTGTAAGGCGTTGAGCTGCCTAGGTAGCATCTCAATGTAGAAGAAAGATCGTGCGTTTGGGAGTCGGTCCGGTATGAATCTTTACTCTTTGCTCTTGCAAAATTGTTTTAAATTCCAGACATAATTTCAGTCGAAAAGAAATTCAATTATACTTATGAGCATGTGCGTGACATTTCCAACAATTCCATAAGTGTAAAACGTTCTGACTTCGACCAGCCTGTCCATTCGCACAGTCTGATCAGAGTCTATACTGTGCTCTCTATGGATGCAGGAAGCATACACTGTGAAGTTGTCCAGGCCGCTAAACTTCTGCCAATCACGCACACATGAAATTATTGAAAATGTCAAGCATAGGCTCTTATCATAATTCGTATGCAACGATAGAAAAACAATACGGTCTAATGGGAAAGAAAAAAAGCACTTAGTTTGACGACTTCCAGATCTCTGTGTTTGTACGGCGGTGTCGGGCGGAAGCACATTTTTCTGATTTATTCAGTATTAAATACACATAAAGATTCTTACTTACAATTTTAGAAAGGAATGCAGAAATTCGAGACATTTTTCACTATGTAACCAATGTCCATTTGTAGCAAAATGTACTCAAATTTCACAAAAAATGCTTCAAGTTTTAATGAAGTGTTTAGTATAAAAAAGTACAAAAAGAAAGAAAATTTCCATTCATAAACCATTTCTATCTATCCAGATTGCTATTTCTCACATAAAGTGACCTCGTAGATTCGAATAAAGTTTGCTCAATCAAGAAAGTACATGTACTGATATCGTTAAAAAATACCGATTGATTTTGATGTAATAAAATCAATCGTGCATTTTCAAGACTGATCATTCCGGCCACATGAATCACAAACAAGAATATTGTTTGTAAAAAGTTTGAAATACTGTGCCAAATAAATTAAATTTCGTTTATACGAATTGGCGCTCACATAAACAACAATCTAACTTCACTCATGAAGTCTAAAGTACAATATTCTTGTCTTGTTAGTACAAAAAACATATTTGAAACTAATATTTACAAATTATGACAACAACACCATTCCCAAATATTCGTCGTTTATATATTTTTGACGCACTCAAGAAAACGTCTTTGCTTATAATTGTGAAAAGTGAAGAAATTGCTTGTAAAAAATTGTCTCCATTCGTCGAATTGACTGGAAGAAAGGTATTCAAAATGATAACATTGTCACGAAAATGCATTCACTCGAATTCTCATAATTCAAAATTAAAAAGATCTAACGAAAATTCAACATTTCAAATACCAATAGTTTAATTCTAGTTGTATCTATCTGGATTCATACATGTAAATGTCTGCAAAAAGATGTATGACCAAGATTCTTCTGTCTTTTAAAACTGTATTCAATTCTGCGTCAATGATGTATAAACGTTTGCGAACGCTTCAAAATGCTTCCCGACTTTTCACGTGTTCTCACGCGCAAATCAGGATACAATGTCTGAAACGCGAGCGCATTCATCTTGAAAAGGGGCAGTTTTTGCTTATCAAGCAGTATATTTGCTAAAGGGTGGGACAATAACTAGAATTATTATTAAAAGCTTTTCTGCTTTTGAATAATGCCAAAATTTTAATAATTAAATCAACCACTAAGACAAGAAAAATCTAACAACCAATTAATTGGATTTTTATTGGAAACAATCAAAGCCTAAGAGATAAACATCGTATCTTGAAAAGTTTTCTCGGAAAAAAAATTACGATTTTTTAATTGCTTTTATTACCATCAGCGCGAATTAAAGCTTTGATCTTTTTGGATTAACTATGCTAAATTGTGACTCTAAGCGAGGCAGATCTTAAGAAATAAATGTAACATAGATGTAACTTAATTTGTGCGAAAAGTGTACGAACGCGTCTGGCATTTGGTGATATTTGTAGCATCAAAACCACCGTAACTCTACTTTTACAAGCCCATTTTTCCGTGTATGTAAGTCAGCCTGCGTCCAGAATGCAAACATAGGCAAACAAGGTATCCTGCTTTGCACACACGTAGAACTACTAGAAAGAAAAGGGAATATCTGTAGCAGGCAAGAATTGATTTGAAGTATATTTTATTCGGATTGTAATGTTATTAATTTGATTATTCGGGTAGGACCAACGAATTGTCGGCTAATAAAGGGTTAAATAATGACCATGGTATGTTTGGTATGAAGGTGGAGGTTCAGATAAGAATGAAGTATAGTCATTCGTATTTCATCATTCGTCAATGAAACCCTACAATGTGGGAACTCATTTAAACCGCACCAATGAGACCATTTCAAGTCGAAACCACCGCACAGAGTTTATTTGACAGTTATATTGTAATGCATTTCTCTAAATATAAGATCTAATTCCTCTACTCTAAAGCTGTATGACAGTATCCTTACGAATGAAGTCGAAATTCGGTTGTCTAGACGAACAAGGATGTTTATCAATACTGTCACAATGTAACACTTAGCTATATAGGCCTACAATTTAATATTACAGAAGAGAAACTCAAAGTAATATTTGGGATTTTTTGATTTGCGTCAATGAAAAATTTAGAAACCAATCCTTGAATCGGAAATGATAATTGAGAGTATAAGCACCAGAATATATTTCATATGACCATTACAATTAACAACAGTCGTTAAATTGATCAGGTAACTGATGTTGGAATGATTTCGGAATGAGTTGAGAACGATGAGCAAATTATGAATGAAATTAAAGAAAGGTAATACAATATCGCTTATTGTGTTCAAGATGAACAAATATGGCGTTATTCATTACCCTCCTGTAAAAATAAATTATAAAAGTTCTTAAAAAATATTCTTATGTCTTTACAAACCTATCAGACGCTTCCAAATTCGTATAAGTCAGTGAAATCATGGATTTTTTCCTATGTTTTTTTTTAAGGTAGTTATTGATTTTGTGTATCTTGGTAAATTTGGAGCGTTTGTGAATGGTTAACGTGAGTGTTTGGAATCAATTTATTGAGCGCTGGGTGAGCGATTTAGAATCGTTTTGTTTGGCATGAGTGTCAATTTCACGATGCTACTAACTGTACTATACATACATTTATAATATGACCTATGTGACGGGAGTGCAATAACCCCGTTGAATATTTTTGATCTTACACGGGTGTTATTATACTAGTGGAATAACTATGCAAATGAGCTCTGAGCGAATAGCAACGCTATTTAGTAACCGCGAAAATGACGACATAGGGAATATTGTGACGTCAGTTTTAAACGGCGTTTTAAGTTTCGCTTAAAATTGAAATGTTGATTTTCAAGAATATCGGCGATATTTTGCAAAATTTCGGGTCTTATTATAGATAGAATATAAAATTTGTGCTCATAAAATATGTGTGTGAAGTTGGCAGGACATTAGACATTAATTAAAATCGTCATCAATTAACAGATAAAATCTCGGCAAAGTCTTGTTTTTATCTGATTATATATGACTCGTTTAATAAATTCGGTATTCCATGACCACTCATTCAATACCCTCTATGTATATACATGTAATTATGATTCAAGTGCAGACGTTATATCTTCATCATCCCACCCAGTCCAGACAGTGTGTAGCTGTATGCGTCACGTAAAATGACGTCATTTTGGTTGAAGGTGGCACCCTTGCGGTTTCAACGGTGAACAATCCAGGTAGCAGACGTATTGATGAAAGCACAATGAAGCATCCCTATCACAAATGTACCGAGAAACACGCCTTCTCATTATATTTTAATTACTTAATAATAATGTAAGAAGGCAGATGGCCGATAAACCTTTTCCAGTGACGGGAGATCTTTTATCAACATTGCAGCTGCAGAGGTTTGAAACATTCACATAAACTTTAACTTCAATTATTGCTTTCACGTTTTCGGGTCGTTATACTCATACGTTAACGGACAAACCCCGAACGTTAACGAGAGAAGACGTGGATTAATAAGTAAATTCACGTGCCTTAACGCCTGGCTTTTTTTTTTTAAATTAAATATTCTCGATCTTGGCCCATACATTTTATCAGCTTTTATGCCTAACACATATATAGATTATGAATAAATGTGTTAAGCTTATTCTCGCGTCAAATTATGTGGCGTCATAAATTAACCAAATAACATCGGTACAAACAAAAGTGACGATACAATGCACAACGCAATTATTCCTTCATTTTTTGGGCTTGGGGCAAGTTTTAAAGCATTTCTATGAATCATTTCGCAATCTCTGTTTGGATCATTGCTGTATTATTTCTTTTTAATGCAATGATCGCGTCAATGCACGTTTTTTTCGGGATTTAACATTTGCACAAACCCTCAAAATGCTTTAACGCCCTCGATCTTCGCATTCGGGCGTTATACTTTTGTTTCTGGTCTTTGCAAATGTAAATGCCCTCAAAGACGAAAATTAACCCTATATTCACTTTATTTAATTACTTGACTGGTTGTCAATTTTGTGGTCTTGCGTTGTATCTCGTTGTCAACCTTCTTTACTCGATAGTTGACAAAATCAAAGTGACAAGCATTACTTTTTTGCCTTACTAAAATGTACTAATGCTGATTAGCGCACCGGTCCTGAGTTGGATTCTTGAACTTTTATTGTCACTCATTTCTGCGGTAAAAGCGACGTGGGAAACGATGAAAAAAAAACGTGGTGAGGCGCACCAGCTGCTCCGTTTAAACTTATGTATCGTAATATCAAAAAGTTATTCAGTCGACTATAAACCGGTCATCGTTTTTTAGTGTGAAATATTGTTAAAAAAAAGGACACACAAATCCTCTTTTACTTCCATTGAATTTTGACAAGCTACGAGTGAAATCATCTATAATGTTTCACCTCCCTTGAAAATCACACAAACTCGCTCATCACAATCATTCAAATGATTCCAAAATCTTTCCAAAGTCATCAAGTTTGTCATTTCATTATGTTTCAAGTTGTACATGTGTCTGTGTTTCAAGCATGGTTTTCATTTTCTATTAAAATTCGCACTGATGCCATGAAAACTAAATTGGTCTCTGAAGACACATTCACAGAGAGTACGTAGATTTTAATAAATGGGGGGGGGGGTACAGTTAGAAACATCATGTGATTGAAAATCATCTCAATCAAAACTATTCAAAATCGCTCACTCAGCGCATCATTCATTCATTCTAAATACTCACTCAAACCATTCAAAAAACGCGCTAAAATGACTAAAATAGATAATAACTACACTCAAAATAAATATAGCTAGAAAAAATAAATCGCGATTTCACTGACAAAATTGAAATTCTAAGCTTCTGATTGGTTCTCAAAGTAAAAAAAGCTAAAAAGGGAGTATAGATATCGCTAATTTTATTTATCCCGAATTAAATTTGTGATGTTGGATTACCTCCCTTTAATTTCACTCAAAACGTTTCACTCACTTATTTCGTTCAATTAGACGAAAATAGCGATATCATCAAACCTCCCCTTGATTTCTTTCAAAACTCGTTCCTCACTTATTCAATTTCATTTCGCAATCATCAGAAATCATTCACATTGTCAATTTCACGATATTATTATTTGTATATGTAATGTGTTTTAAAAATTAAGTGTAAAAAAATCTTTAGAACTTTTAGAACTTCGTCGTCGATATATCTTTTCCTTTATAATATCCAATTTATTAATCTAGAAATTGATTTATTAATTTGGAAACTTGGTAAAGTCGTGCATTCGATTAACGCTAGTTTCGTGATATTGTTCAATGTATGATAAGCCATTTCTTATTTTTATCAAAACAGTATCACAATTAAGACACCTGCCCGTTAATAAATTCACATAACGATTATTTTACATCAAGCAAATCATTAACAACGATAGAATTTGAGTAATTCAAAGATATTTTAGTCTAAAAAATGAATTTTATCAGATTCTCTCCGTTGCTATACCGGCTGTATGAGAGGAAAATATATGTAGCAAAATCCTTTTTTTTTACAAAAAAAAATTATCGAGTCTTTCTCTCAGAATAATTTTCTCATCTCGTTGAATTTGGATTACAGTGACAATAATGGCAAAAACATTTGAACTTGTAAGAGACTTTTCGAGTATTTTCCTGTTTTAGTGATGGATCGCTATTGCGCCGCCTTGACATCTTCATGTACATAATCCCTGATTGTGAATGGAGACTGAGTCCGTAGCTACAGTTAAGAACATCGTGAAATTGACAAAGTGAATAATTTTGAAATGAAAATGAAATGAAAATATTTGCATGGTATGAGTGAGTTTTGAATGAAATAAAAGGAAGGTAGTAAAATATCGTTGATTGCGTTCGTGAAGAATGCAATTAGCTATATTTATTTCATTTGTACCTACCTATAAAAAAATAATCACGTTTTATAAATAGAGGATATTGAATGAGTGGTCATTGAATACTGAATTTATTAAACGAGTCATCTATAAACAGATAAAAACGGGGCTGCGCCGATTTTTTATCTGTTTTAGATGACGAGTTTAATAAATTCTGTATTTTATGAGCACAAATTTTATATTCTGTTTACAATATGACCCAAATTTTAGCGAAAAATCGTCAATTTTCTTGAAATTCAAAGTTTCAATTTTCCGCGAAACTTATAACCTCGTTTAAAAATGACGTCACAAAACATTGATTATAACGTCATTTTCGCGGTTACAAAATAGCGTTGCTATTCGCTCTGAGCTCATTTGCATAGTTATTCCACTAGTGTAATAATACCCGTGTAATATCAAAAATATTCAACGGGGTTATTTCACTCCGGCGACGTAGGTCATATTATAAAAAGATTTCTACGCTGCCAAATTCAAACAATTCAGTTATATACATATTCATATATATATGAATGGAACGCTGAGTGAGTGAATTAGAAAGTTTAGATCAGAGTGGGAGTCAATTTCACGAAGTTACTAACTGTACGTATTGAGCGCTTAGTGGAGTCTCTGGTCAGACTGTGCGAATGTTCAGGCTGATCAGATGCTTTAAGCTAGTGGAACCGTAATAGATACGCAACATTTCGGAACTAATGATCTTTCACAATGTTGGCCGAGGCTTCCTAATGAAAATGAAAGTTCATTACTCCGGAAACGCTGCGTAACAATTACGGGTCCAGTAACTTAGTTGAGCAGAGACTCGATTTTTGATAATGCCCAACACAGGCTCATGCGGTTACATAAATTTTATTTTGACAGATGAAAGTGTAAAATTTATTCCGCCGTGTGGCGTTTCTTTTTTTTTTATCACTACTTGTCGTGTGGTTTTTCTTTTGATCATCATTATATATTGTCATTTCACTCGGGGAAGATACATACAAACCTAATTAATACCTAAAATACACAAAACCTGGCTGTCCCACATATTTGAGTTTTTTCCTTGTTTGATATAGGCGCTGACCGGCGACAAGGCTAATTCATTGATCATTTATTAACGTTGACGCGTCACACTGATGCAGGCCACAAAAAGAGTGTAAATAAATTGTCGTGTACGATATATGTTAACATACTACTTGTACCGCTGTATCTCATTGATGCCTTAGAATTTGAACTAGAGGAATTATATCATGAATATTTGGAGATTAAGGATAACATACATGATACCAAGTCAACAAGAGTCATGTCGGACATAGCCATCCCCGCCACGAAAGCTTGATAGTTACCTGAAGCCTAATAGATTAAGGATTCTATGAACTCTATGAGTTCTATTATATACACCCTTAAAGTTTCAAGTTGATAGATTTCATACTTTCAGAGATATGCTCCGGACAAAATCTAAGTATTCAAAATAACAAAGGACATTAACTGCAAAACTGCAAAAATATGCAAGCGAGAGTTGTAGTTCTTATCTATCAAACCATAAAGTTTCAAGTTGATAGCTTTTATACTTTTCCTTCATGAGATCTATCCACCTGTAAAGTTTCAATCTGATAGCCATTTAACTTTCAGAGAAATGCTCTGGGCAAAATCTAAGTTTTAAAATAACTTAGGGCTACTACTCCAAATTATGCAAGCAAGAGTCGCACTGCACTTCTCCTCTATAGATTTATCCACCTACGTAAGTTTGAAGTTGATATCTTTTATGCTCCGGACAAAACCTAAGTATTTAAAATACCGAACGGCAATAACTCCAAAATTATGCAAGCAAGAGTTGTTGTTCTTGTACACTGCACTTTTCCTCCATGAGATTTGTCGACCTACCTAATTTTGAAGTTGATTGCTTTTACACATTAGGAGATATGCTCCGGTCAAGTTTAGTGACGAAATGACGGAATGACGGACGGAGACCATTTTTATACCCCCTTCGCCGAAACGGCGGGAGATAGAAATAGATGTACATACTCGTAACTTATCACACGAAAACTGACCATCGGAGAACTCCGTAAAATATTTTTTTGAAATAGCCACAAATAAAGTAGTAATCAAACATTGGTTTAAATTGTGACGCATCACGAGAAAAGGGACCGTCTTGATACTCCGTAAAATTAATACAGGTTAAATGATTGGATCCCGCATAGGTCAACTACAAGGCGCGTATTTCGAAAATAATTAGATAGGAGAGAAGAATATTCATTCCAGAATTAAAAACAACGTTATTTTAAGTTTAAACCCTAGTCAGCCTGTGAAAATTGCACAGTCCAGCCAGGATCTACAATTTTAATTCGCACTTCCTAGATGGACCCTGTCACGTGACGGGTCACAAATTAACCAAATAAAGGGATCATTACGCACGGAGTCAACCTTTTGTTAAAGAAATGTTTCCACCCTGGCCATCACGTGCAACCAAACCAAGGTGGACTCTTCAACTTCCCGGTTGGTCACATTTCGCCTAACAGACACGTGTTTCTACAGTTTTTTCTCGATATATCTTAAATGTTTTTGAATATGAATGTCTTTTTTTCATTTCTCGGGGTTCTCTTGGTACTGGTTGTTTCTTCGAAAGTTAGTGTCGAATAATTATAAGTGGTATGCTTGACTTATTATGAAAATAAAATCAAAAAGCTAAGACAGATTTCACATTTTGGTGGAGGCTGATACCTTCGTCTAATCGATGAGACTATAATATCACCTTTTGAGATTTTACAAGACATATACGCTTTGGATGGTAAATTGTTAATTAATAAAAAAATTACTTGGTTCTTATAGTAGGAAATTCAACGAGTTAAGACAATAGTCTAGACTTTTCCATTCAATTATCGACAAAATGCTTCGTTCAGTACCTGTAAAGGTTTTATAAATTCAAACAATCTCTATATGATTCATTAGTTCTGCAACATTTCATTATTTAAAAGCTAAATGATAATGTTAATCGCAATTTCAACCTGATATTCCTTTTCGGGAGATGTATGACGAAGGTTTCTTATTTCCCTTATTCTTGGGGACTACATACATGAAGAAATTCTTAAAATTTTGACAATTGGTGAAAGTTTTATGTAAACTTTCCTAGCGCCGTTGTAATTCAGAAACCTCGTATTTACATCTGAAATTACGAGCTTTAAGAATAACATCGACGATAAAAATAGTCAACAACACATGTAAATGTATATATCTGTTTTCGGCATATTACGCGAAAAGGGGCCTTTAGAAAAGACTAGAGTCGACTTTTGAGTCGAAGCTTATTACTCTTTGCTGGCTTTCCAAATCTTGTACATGTATAATCCTTCTAACATATAATATATCAATTTTTGATGCACGATGTCCTTGTGATCATCTTTCAAAATGATAATTTTCATTTCTGTATTTGTCTTGGTATTAATGAAATATATTGTCCATTCTTCATGGAATTTTATCCGACTGTTTGCCAGGCCACAAGGATGAGTCTTAGTGGAAAAATCAATTTGATATTACGTGAAAAGTGGCCTTAATGACAATTTTTGTTTACGCTATAGATAAGGCCCAATCGTCATGAAACTTGATGGAAGGATGAATCTAAATGGAAGGATCCTTTGAAATAATAGAAACATCGGATCTGACAATTTTGATGGTGTTGTTATTGTTGTTACACTCTTGGGGTCGAGATTTCGGTTCCATTTAATAACAAAGTCTAGCCTAAAGTACCATCCAGGTAGTGCTACAACCATTGGAATAAAACTCAGCCCCAAAACGTAGTTATGCAAGCAATTTATTTTGACTTATTTTATAAACACATATGTCATATATGTCATTCTAATTTTGTAAACGTGTAGATCTTTTTAGGGTATGGTGTGTTATCACAACATAAGTAGACATTAATTGTTTATATACCTGTAAGGTTGTTTAGCAATATATATCAATTTCTATTTCACAGAATGATTAATATATAGTAAATTTGTAGATCATTGAATTAAAAAAACTATAATTTGAAATAATTCGCAGAAAATATTTCACAATATTATGGTGTGATGTTGCACCATACCTTACATCTATTTTGAAAACAGACCAAACCGGTTTGACATGTATGTTGACAAAATAAATGGAAATTGATTGTTTCAAAAGAGCCTTTTGAGACTGAGTTTTATATCTAAGGTTGTAGTACTACCTGGATGGTACTTCATTTCTGTATTTGTCTTGGTATTAATGAAATATATTGTCCATTCTTCATGGAATTTTATCCGACTGTTTGCCAGGCCACAAGGATGAGTCTTAGTGGAAAAATCAATTTGATATTACGTGAAAAGTGGCCTTAATGACAATTTTTGTTTACGCTATAGATAAGGCCCAATCGTCATGAAACTTGATGGAAGGATGAATCTAAATGGAAGGATCCTTTGAAATAATAGAAACATCGGATCTGACAATTTTGATGGTGTTGTTATTGTTGTTACACTCTTGGGGTCGAGATTTCGGTTCCATTTAATGAACTTGGTCAAAATGTTTGTCAGATCACAGGGTTGAACCCTATTTGAAAAATATATCGTCTCATGCAGGGGCTATAAGACGATCACAAATCTACAATAATAACTTTGGCAGAAAAATGGGCACCCAATAGCCATTAAAGGAGTCAAAGAGGCGGGTGGAGGCGATATAGGCAACTCATTAACCTCTTATTTTGTTGTTGTTGATTATTTTTATCAGTGGCGTTTAATTTATTTATCAATTCATTTTTATATATTCATTTTTTCTAATTAAAGATAGATTACCGTCGCTTTCCAAATGTTCATGATTAACGATATTTCGTAAAAGGCATCAAATCTGTTCGCATTTTGTTATACAGATAGATGACTGCACCACGTTAATGACGCCACTACAGTTAGTTTATGGAAGCTAAATTCAATGGTGCACAATTTATGTCACTTCATTCATCAAGGACCAGGGAAAGACCGTTAATAAACCATATATTGTTACAAAACCATATTTTACAAAGATAAATATCTGGCCCACCAGCGAAAATTAATTAACCCTTTTTCTCCTGATTTTTTTTTTTTTTTTTTTATTTTATTGCAGAGATATTCACAAGTTTTTTTATGCAACCATTCCGAGCCAATATACTAGTATTCCCTCAATAAGTCAATAGACAGCAGACAGTGTGGGCTAAGATCAGAGTGCACCTTTGCATCTTATTCTACACTATCTGCAAAAGATTTGTGTTCAACATCAATCTATCGTGAACAACACTGGAAGGTTTAATGAAGAAAACAGCCTGTTCCTATTCCCTATTCTATTGACAAGGATAATAAACCTTTTGCGTTTTCTATTTTGCCCGTTAAACAGTTGTTCTAAACAAAATAGGATATTTTTTTCTAAACCAAAATGCAAATTTACTTTTTTGTGCTGAAATTGGTGTTTATCTCGATATATATGTGACCCGTAACGCGAAATGGGATTATCTTGGAAATCCGTGACTAGAATTATAAAAAAAGAGGGAATGCTTCTAGAACAGGCCAACTAAATGTCGCATTTCAAAAATTATTTCACAGGAAGGTAGATTGATTATTCTAAATTCAGAAAATTTGTAAAGTGCGAAAAGTTACGACCCTAGTCAGTCTGCGCATTCCGCGCAGTCTCACAAGGGTCGACACTTCACGCACTTCCAGATGATCCCTTTTCGCGTGACGGGTCACATTTAAATCCCCGACATTTGTCTCCCCGCAATTGGTTGATAACCGTAAACCTATATGGGAAAGCAGCTCAAAAGTGAGTACAGGTGCGAAGCGGGGTACAATTCTTTAACGATTGCAGACGTTTTTGGATCCTCAGAATAGAACAGAAAACGGGATAGAGCGGTTGAAATTGACTTAAATAATTCAAATTCAGTTGTCTCAATCAATACTCGTGCGTTCTGATTGGCTGAAAAGTCCTTCATTTCAAATAATTTACAGTATGCAGCTGTTTCGTAAGCTTCCGCAAAAAGTAGTCCCGTAAGAAGTCTGCCCTGCGTTCAGGATCACCAAACGGTGCAAACAGTTTTCAAATTGTACCCTGCTTTGCACGTAGGTGTACGTTCAAAGCGGGGTACAATTGGAAAACTGTTTGCACCGTTTGATGATCCTGAACGCAAGGCTGTTAATCAAATGACTAATCTGTACATTTTTGCTGCATGATATTAAATTATAAGATATGAAGCTTATATTTGTTGATTTCAAAGATGTATGAAATTGCAAACCTTATCACACTCATGTATCTTAAACTGGTATTGTTCCTAATTCAGACGCTTCTGGTGATTACCTTCGGTAAAGGGTTTCAGAATTACGCCCCCCCCCCCCCCTCTCCTATATGATAATTCCTCTAGACTAAAATTTTGTCCTCCGACACTTTCATCAGTCTGATTATAGTAAATTAAAATTTAATAACACATTACACCGAACCGACATGTTGTTTCCGTCGTTTTTCGGTGCCAATTTGATTTAGCAAACTTTTAAAATTGTTTGTTTATATAGAATTTCTTAAAATATCGAATTGACGAAAGATGTAAACCAGGATAAGCAAGGCATGTGTTCTTTATTTAATACCTCATCGCAAAATATTTCAAAATAATTTTCAATCTGCCAATCCCTCATGGCCTCAAGGTCATTTTTATTAAAAGGCATTTTAATTTTTTATACTTTCGATAAAGAATGACCCTGTGTATCTTGTACAAAATTTACGCACTAACCAGTGTGTATTTTTTTGCGTGGCAGGTCATAGTTATATAATATGTTTACTATCATGTAATAGCCTCGACTGCTCTATGTCTGGCCATTATGCACACACGAAATAGTTGAAAATATCACGCAAAAGCTCATTATGTATTTGTATTTATGAGATGAAGATTTCATGGCGGTATGAAACTTAAAACCTATATATCGCGGAGCGGATTGAAGTATAGATGTGAAGACATATCCATATAAAGATAGATTTTATGGGACTTTTTTCCACCGAAGCTAACAAAGTAGCTGTATACTCAAAATTATTTTCATTGAGTTCTGAAATCAATGTCCAATACCGAATTAGAAAGCGTATATATTGATGGACTTATTGAGAATTAAAACAATTATGACAAATACTCACCTTTCTTGCACGTCCCCTCCGGATCCTTACTTTTTCGTTTTCTGCCTTTCTTTGGTTTTAGCATCGGCTCACAATAGAGTCCTTTATCACATTTTCCGAGGTAATTGAAATATCCCCCACATCTCTCCCCCGCCACCCGAGCGCACACGGGGCAGCACCCACAAACACCCGTAGTGACCCCGCCCCGACAGTCTAACTTTGCGGGGCTGCGGGGCTGACAGTGTATTTTATCACAGGGAGGGCATTTCATGGCGACACTGTAGGATGGAATGAATGCTAGGAGGATACACACTAAAATAGCTACCATATTTGGTAAAAGTTTGTCACTCGGTTCTAACATGGTAAGTTTATAATCGGACACTTAGAGTGTCTCGTTTCATGACAGATATAGGATCGTATGGCTTGATGGCGAGATTGTAGATATACGTCCATTCATAGTTCACAATTATTCGTTGCTCATTTCTTAAACTGTAAAGGTATGACACATTTTAAATCGAATTCATTCACAGAAAACTTTAAGTATTTTACCAATCAGGTAAAAATAGACCTTCTTTGAACTCCACGGAACCAATATTTGGAAAAGAAATTTTACTTTACAGAGATCAACCTATGTTAGACTGATTATTACAGATTCGAAATAGTATATGAAGAGCGAAAATACTTGGTATTAGTTAATGAAATCTGTCAAAGATTGGGTCATCCTAGATAGTCTCTGTCTGCGAGACGGTACAATAGAGAATATTATGTTTGTGTCTTACGATATCAATGTTATCTGGTCGAGGTTGGTAGGATTATCATGACGAGACTTTACCCCAGGCTCAGTTTTCTCAAATTTTAAATTGAAATATATGTATGAAAATAAAAGATCATATAAATAAGTTGTTATTTATAACAACTTATTAATATCATCTTTTATGTTAATACATTAAAATGAGTAATGAAACAGTAATACAGCTTTAATCTGAAATTGAAATTTGAGAAAATTGAGTCTGAGCCCGAGAAAAGTTTCACAACCTCGGGCCCTGGTCATTACATGCTTCATTGCATGATAAAAAAACGACCTACTGTGGTCGATCACGGATTTTGTGAAGGTGATTCGAACACTACAAATGGGGATCTCTTTTTCCTGCTATTTCAAAGTTCTGATTCAATTTGACCCGAAAAAAAGGGCTCATGAGGATGGTTCGTTTTAACTCCATGGAGCCCCTGGGTCCACGGTCTCGCCGTATTACACTGCAATACTACTCGAAATTGCAACAGGTAGCCGTTCTAATGGATACTACGCACATGTTGCTAATTTTCTGACTAAAACACCAAAATATAGTTAACACCATCGTGAAATTGACAATGTGAATAATTTTGGAATGATATTGGAGTTGAATTGAATTAGTGTGTGGAACGAGTTTTGAGTGAATTTAATGGGAGGTAATCCAATATCGGAAATTTTGTTCAGGATGAACAAAACTAGTGGTATTAATTACCTCCATTTAATAAAATATGCATACAAGTTCTATAGATAGCATCCTATTTCTTCAAGAACCTAATAGACGCTTGCAATTTGAATTTTGACAGTGAAATCACGATTTTTCCCTTCTCAAATTTATTTTGAATGACGTTGTTGATTCTATATTTTTCAATGGGTCTGAGCGTTTTAGGATGGTGTGAGTTTATGTTTGGAATAAAGAAATAGAGCGCTGATTGAGCGATTTAGAATGGTTTTCATTGAGGTGGATGTCAATTTCCCGATGTAACTAACTATGTATGTTTACGTTTATCACTTTTCGGTGACACGATATCGAAATTTGGAGGAACCAATTCGTTTTCAAATACATTTTCATGCAGAAGATAATCAAACGTGAAAATAAAAAAAAGGGAACTAATTGTTACAATTCTTTTAAAACAGTTTTTTTTATTTTTAATTCTAAAATAAGTAACTTTTGAAGGTCTTTGCTTTGTGTGTTCAAGGATTACCAGTAATATATGTTAATGAAGGTAGATGATGTTTCACATTAGTCGAGCCTATCTCGACATTTGGTCGTGTTTTACTGATTTAAATTTGAGAATTTGTTTCAAGCTTAACAGCGTTTATGTTAATCTATGAAAAATAGTTCAAAATTGTCACCTTACTATGCATAATATTAAAGCAAATTATGAAAATTATATATTTCAAAAGAAAGGGAATTGGTTGAAAACGGTCAAACACAATATACATGAAAGTTAGTATACAGTTTTAATTATAAATTGGATGATAAGTAATATTAATAGCAGAATCAGAGCTATCGTTGATACCTAGCTCTTACAACAGGATTTTGACCCTCAAAGATCTGAAAATATTCTATTTTGAGCCAAAAAGTCAGGCGACCGGCTATACCCTTTAACTTTTCAGTATAAGACCTTAATACGGCCGCAAATTATTAGTGTCAGAATTTCATTTTTTCAGTGAAATCGAGATTTTTTTTTTTCCTAGTCATATTTGTTTTGATAATAGTTGTTGATCTTATCTTTGTTAGTCATTTTAGAGCGTTTTTGAATGGTTTGAGTGAGTGTTTGGAATGAATGTATTCAATTCAATTTAATTCTTTATTCCAGTACATTGGCCACCGGCCCATATACAAATATAAAAAACATACATTTAACAATAGGTTATGCTATCATGGAGAAAGATTATGTACATTAGTAACTGCAGTATTTCTTTTTTCAAATGCATAATATATAAACATAGAAAGATTCGTCAGTGTTGTTACATCTGTTTTTGTCATCAATGTATAGAATTTTTGAATGTTTGGCTGGTGTAATACTTTTTATTAATAAATTTTTTGCGTAGATCATCATATAGTGGACATATTAAAACAAAGTGATATTCACATTCAACGACATTATCACAATTCAAACAATATCTAAAATTTCTTTCTATGTTGAAATGGCGACCTCTCTCTATCATAAGAATGGAGTGCTGAGTGAACGATTTAGAATGCTTTTGATTGGGATGATTGTGAATTACATGATGTTACTAACTGTACTCCCCCCCTTTCAAGGGCAGCTTTGACTCTTAGAAATTCGCAATTTGGGGGTTAATGACTCCTTAATTTGATAAGCCATCACAAACCCTGTAAATTTCTTGTGGGAAAAGAAACATGAGAAAATCTCAAGAAATTACGGCATTTTTAATGAATTGGTGGATTATCAAGATAGATTTTCACTTCAAATTCTCAACACTTGGCCAGGTAAATTAACAAAAGAAAATTTACCCTGCTTTCGTTCATTTCGCCCCACAAGACCTCATTTAAGAACAGCCCAATAGACTAATACTGTCACTAAGTTGCCAATTAGTTACATGCAAAATGATGCGCTTTAAGAAAATTTGTCGAAATTCTCATTTCGTTTCATTTTTCAACGAAGAAATAGTACAATCATTTTTTTAAATGCAAATTCACTAACTATAGATAATACAGTTGGCTGACATTTTATTATTTATTTATTCTTTTGAGATTTATTAAGAATGAAAATTATTGAATGCAGTATTTAATCTCATTGTTTGTGTTAACTTTATTTTTTTTTTTTTCTTTCTTATTTGCAATATAAGCGTTCTGAATAACTCGAGTGCGTGAGTTAGAGAGAGAGAGAGAGAGAGAGAGAGAGAGAGAGAGAGAGAGAGAGAGAGAGAGAGAGAGAGGGGGGGAGGGGGAGACAGAAATGTATATACTTTGGTTGTCAGATAGTGAGATCGATTCAGAAAATAGACGAGTTAGATCGATTGTGTTTGCGGGAGAGAAGGCAACATTGTAAAAAAGACACTTTTTTAGCTATTGTTTTTTGAAAATGATGTCTCAATGTTTTTACCTTCTATTAATTAAGATATTATTATTATTATTATTATTATTATTATTATTATTATTATTATTATTTTTATTATTATAGTATACTATACATGTAGTATGCTCTATAATGGGAAGGTGTTTCCGAACAATTTTTGTCAACTTTCTCTATTTATGGCTTGTGTCGAAAAAAAAAATGCTTTACCCATTTGTGTTATCCAATCCCTCATAAGAATGAGACAATTCGCGAAATCTGTATGTCAAATATTTGAAAAATAATCCAGTGTAGTAAGGTAGAATTACCGTTCTGGATTTAGAACAAAATTAAGCCAATAAAAGTAACGATAATGACCAGTCTTCAGTATTTCACATATGGCCCCTTATGGACTTTCCTGCAAAACGGCGCAAATTGTAAAGTTATACCCCGCTTTGCATATGCACTTGTGACAAAGCGGGGTATAATTATGAACAGTTTTCACCGTTTTTGTCAGCCTGGACGCAGGACTAGTCACAAATTATGGAAATGTACAGAGTGAGAATACATAATAAATTGTTGTCTATCACAAGTTTATACTATAAACGGCGCAAAACTGTTTGAAAATACGCCGCTTTGCACTGCACCTGCGGACAAAGCGGGTAAAGCACTAATAAACAGCTTACGTCGTTAGATTTTCCTGAACGGGGGGGGGGGGGGGGGGGGGTCAGCTCTACAGACTGAATAAAAGGAACATACTTTTTTCTTTGATTCAGCAATCGTAATTTTACAAAGTCGCATTTCAAAAATTCTTTAGCAGGAAGGTAGAATGGTAATTCTAGATGAAGGAAAATCAACAAGTTGTGAAAAGTTTTGATCCTAATTTACTTGTGCAGTCCGCGCAGTCTGACTAGGGTTGACACTTTACGCAATACCATGCTGAATCCTTTCGCCTGAAGGGTCACATATGAGCCAGCGCATGACATTTCCAACAGTTTCAAATGCGCGCCAAGAAAAGACTCTGGCCAGCCTGTGCAACTGCACAGTTTTTACTTTATTTGAATGGGGTTTTACGCCGCTTTCAAGAAGTCTTCACTGTGCGCTCTATAGAAAGATAAGGTCTTAAAGTATATTTTGACAGACAGACAATCTTTTAATTGCACTATGTGACTATACAGGCTGCTCAATATTTGCAATTCACGCATGTGTCACATTGTTATAAATTTTACGCACTACACATACATATTTTTGCGGATATTATTTTAGTCTCCTTCCCATCATGCGGCGAAAATAGAATTCATCGGAAATCAATCTTGTGGTGTTGTTATTAAAAAAGATAAAAAAGAAAAATAAATAATTGACAATTTTTCGAGCAATTAAAGAAAATTAAGCGTAAATATTGAAAAGAAAATGCGGTCATTTCATGTCTAGAATTTTAAAAAATGTATAATAATTCTTTTTTTAAAAAAAAGTACTATTTGTTACTATCGTCATCATTAATATAATTATCATTTTCTAAATATCTTACTAGTAATTTAAACAGTTATCACTCCGTCAATAAATTCGTAAGAATTATTCAGATTATCAGAATTTCACTGATTTCATAACCAATTACTATTAAATTGTCTCTTATTTATTCATATACTAAGCATTATTTTTCAAATTTAAAAGTAAGCACTATGTACGAAACACCTGAATCATACGTACATAATCCACAAAAACCGCACAAGATTTAATACAACCGTTTAATCTTTAAATCTAATTAAAAGTTAATAATCGATTACAATTTGATTTCATTTTCTTATATCCACTGAACAACACGATCACCGTTTGAAGATTTGTGTTTTCTCTATCGTTTAAGACGAATGCTGTATTTTTCATTAATCCCCATATTTATATATCCCGTTTTAACAAAATGTTCACTGACTATTGACTAATTTAACGTGGTGAGCCATTCATAGTATTGTGGGAAAGTTTGGAATGCAATGTCCAATCAGCGCTCAGTGTGAAGCTCTGACGTCACACATACAGCAAAAAGCTACGAGTATCTTACCTTTACTACGGAATCGTCAAACCTTCTGATATATGACCGACAGAATCTCAGGAATACTTGTCGGAGGTTTTGATTGTTGCAAAAACTAATGTATTTATTTGAATGTTTGAACCCATTGCCAGGTCACATAATGGTTGGTTCGTCATAATCCAACTGTTTTACAAAACTGAAAATCTCGAAAATTGACACTAGACGAATCAGAACGGATTACATGCAAACAAATATGAAAATAAATAAATAAATAAATAAATAAATGAATAAATAAATAAATAAATAAATAAATAAATAAATAAAAAGAGATAAGTCACAGTCAATTTATTATAAATTGTAAAATTAATTCTCGGGGTTTGAAAATAGCATTTTCCGGAATGTTTAGCTCGTATTTTATTCTGCCTTAACTTTCGATACTAATAGGTACACTTTATTGAACGCCTATTGTATTTCTGCAGAACGTCATAAATCCAACAAAAATCTGAGCTGTTTAATTCACAAATTGATGCTTATTAATGTACTTGTCTAGAAGATATTTTGCGTGCGATGAAATTTCAGGGAGAAATTTGTCTTCAAAGACTCAACAAAAGAAATATTAAAAGGAACGTCAAAAGATGTCTAATCATAGCATTATTCGCGATCATCCGAGTTGACGGCTACCGAATTTCGATTTGTGTTTGATGCGTTGCAGTCTGGAGAGCCATAAACATTACTGACTTCATCATGTAATTGACAATGTGAGTGAATTTGGAATGATTTTTGAATGAAATCGAAAGAATGGAATTGGCGAGTTTTGAGTTATTTTCAACTAAAAGGGAGGCAATGTAATATCGTTCTATCCAAGTTCATGCCATTAGACGAAATTAACAATATTTCGTTACGTCCTATTATCTATTTACTTTTCTGTTTGAAAGCCTTTAGGAACCAATCAGCCGCTATAAACCCGATCGGTAAGTCAATTGAAAATAATCTGGAAAACCTCACATAGCGAGGCTGTGGGGTATTCGCCATTTTGAAAAATAACTCGTTTCATATTTGGCCCTGTTTTGGATAAGCAGCAACCATCGCGATGTTCTTGTCTTGTCTTCATAAAGGTTTTATGATGTTTTCAACGGAAAAGCAGTTATATCGGGGTAGAGAGCACCTATCCATCGCTTCATGTCCTTTCCCTCATAAGTGCGACAACAGATAAATATTTGAAAAAGGGATTTGGTACAGCATAGGTCTACTTTCAAAAATCCTTTTAGAAGGGTAGATAAATCTCCCGAGATTCAGAAGATAAGCAAAAAGCGAAAAGTTTCAACCCTAGTCAGATTGTGCAATCCGCTACCAAAATGGTCCTTTTTCGCGTGACGGGACACTCTTACGCGATTGGAATAAGCGGTGGGGATTTGCTATGAATGAAGCGCTGAAGAAGCGATTTCATACTTACTAATGTGCCAGCTTTCTATTATTTGTGAACTGTGTGTTTACCTTGTACTAAAACCAATCTTTTCCTTTTTTTCTTTCTTTTTTTTTAAATATTTTGTTACGGTTTTCTAAGATGGTCCTTTTTCGCGTTACGGATCACACTTTATTTTTTTTTATGTTTTGCTTTTGTTTTTGCTTTACAATTTTAAACTTTGTGTTCCTTCAAAGGTGTAACCAGTTCAACGTTGACTGACAGGTTAAAGTCAAATATATATACGTGTCTTTTTTATCCGCTATGATTATAGAAGGAAATTAACAGTGAAACGAATAAATATCACCTATAAGTGAATATCTTGTGAAATTTGTTTAGTTTTTTGACAAAATGTGACAAGAAAGTATGTAAAACCCTTAACATAAAACAAAGCATATTTCATCATTATATCAACTTCCTATTCTAATCGCAGTATTTGGTATGATTGCCTCATTGCGTGTAAGATCATCTTTATGCCAAATATAGGGTCTTTCACTTTCGTCTTCCTACTTCTATTCATCTTCTTCGTTGTCTTCTTCTTCCTCTTCTTCTTCTTCTTCTTCTTCTCCTTCTTCTTCTTCTTCTTCTCCTCCTTCTTCTTCTGTAATTTCATTTCGCATGACGGATCAAAGATATGCTTGGGATGTGGTGAATACAGTCCGTTCTAGAAGGCTTGTGAGTAACATTTCCAACAATTTCCTGAGTGTGATGAACAGATACTAGTATGTGGCAGCCTGGGTAGGAATACAGTGTATTACAATTGCTGTGAACAGAGACCAGTGGTCCGTACGTAAATATTAACACAAAATGAAGACTCTGATCAGAATGTGACGATGCACAGGCTGATCAGTGTCTTATAGCAGCTTAAGTGTGAAATTGTTGGAAATGTCATATGCGATCATAAATCATAAATTGTTCATAAAGAACGAGATCTTCTTCGCTAAAGTGTGAAATTGTTTGAAATGTCATGGGGGGGTGATCATAACTTGTAAATAAGGAATAAATTCTTCGCATAAGATACATGTACACAAATAACAACATTTGATCGCAAAGTACAAAATACATGTATCCTAAAAAGTCGATGCTTTTGCTAACAAAAATAATTGTAAATGAATCCTGTGTTGTACAAACTCAATAGAATCGTCTCAAAGAGACGATTCTATAGTGTTTACACAACATAGGAATGCTGAGAAATTCTCAAAAATATACATATATTCAGTCAAATTTATGTTTCCAATTTGTAAACAAAACGTGTACTAAACGACCATTTTCCATAACGACCACTTAATTATTTGATGGTCCCGTGAGTGGTCGCTTACTGTACTATTGAAGTTCTGTGCGCGTAATTCCGATTTGGTTTTGTAACTCTTAAACTCCTGTATAAAGTGTTGGTCTTGCTTATCTCCCTTTTTCAGTAAGAACATCGTAAGATTGACACTCATTCCGGTTATAATCATTCGTAATCAATCACTCAGCGCTCCGTTCATTCATTCTGAACACTCACTTAAATCGGTCAAAAACACTTCGAGATTATTCTACCAGGACCAGCAACTACATTCATAACGATAAAATCATCCTACGATTTTATTGGTTGTTGTAAATTTAAAAGTGGTTGTTTGGTCCTTGAAGACTCACAAATAAAAAAATGCGTAAATATCATTAAAGGGAGGTATGAAATATCGAGTATTTCGTCCAATTGGACGAATTTAACGACATTATAATACATTTCCTTAATTTCATTCAAAACTCGCTCCTCCCACACATTCAATTTTATTCCGAAATCTTTCTTAAATCATTCACCTTATCAATTTCACGATGTTACTTACTGTGAATTCACTAGAAATGTCTTTGACTCGCCACGCGACCATGCGAAAATTTTGTTTCGAAAATAAAAAAAAAAGCTTTGCAAGAAAAAAAATATTCGAACTGAAGAAACTCTGTACACGATTTACAAATTTTATACTGCCCTGCGTTCAATATGAAAACGTTCACGAAACGTTTTGAATATGATGTCCGCTTTGCACATGTGCATGCGCCCAAAGCGGGATACCAATTTAAAAAAAAAAAATGCAAGCATTTTTTCATCATGCACGCAGGGGCTACTCAATCTACCCATCACAATCCAGATTGGACCGATTGGATTCTGAATTATTTGTGGAATTCAATTTATCTCAAAACTATGATATATCAGGTTTTTTTAAGTTCCATGGAAGTCCAATGGGTACAGTTTTTAAGAAGATTTTTGTTAGAATTGTGTACAAACGGACGGAAGAACAGCTCGGCGGACACTGTACATAGATCTATCACAAACGCTTAATCATGCACTCTTTGATAAGGTTTGGTTATTAAACATATTGATCATAACCTAGAAAAAATGTACGTCCATTTTACACTAGAAATCACACCGAATTGAATTGATTCGTTTGCATTTTATGTACAAGCAAAATGAAACCGAACAAAGCAAGTTTGCTCAGATTGCGCAATTTATATGAACCCCACACTACTCTATACAATTTCCTGATCAGATATCGGGTTAGATGATTGATTTGAAGCTCAGAATAGATAGAGTGGGTGGTTTACGGAAACAATGCTGTTTTCTTTATAAATAATGTTTTATAAAATAATGTTTGAATCTTAGGTGGGAGGCTGTATCAAATCACACTTTGTAAAACGTTTCAATTTTCAGCTCGGCTGCTTCAAGAGAAAACCCAAATTAGATCCCCCATGGCGGCACTCATTCTTTCCGACTATTTGTCTCTCACCAAGGGGTTGATTATCGTAGACCTATGTGAGATAGCAGCTGGAGTCTAGGAAAGGATGTGGTGGTTGTACTAGTGGGAGAAATACCAGGAAACCATTGTTAGGTGCCCCAGCCGCCGCGATATAACTGAAAAGATGTTGAAAGCGGCGTAAAACTCCATTCAATCAATCATTCAATCAAAGAGAAAAAATAGTTCTAACCATTCTCGTGCTATTCCCGACTCAATTCTGCTCTACGCAAAGTTTAGGCAGACAATGTAGATTAAGATCAGCCTGCACAGATGTGCAGTTTGGGCCCGAGGTTATAAAACTTGTCTCAGGCTCAGGCTCAATTTTCTCAAATTTTAAATTAAAATAAATGTATGAAAATAAAAGATAATATTAATAAGTTGTTATTTATAACAGCTTATTATTATCATCTTTTATGTTAATACATTAAAATAAGTAATAAAACAGAATTGCGGCTTTAATCTCAAATCGAAATTTTGAATTGAGTCTGAGAAAAGTTTTGTAACCTCGGGCCCTGATGTTAGCCTATACTGTTTGCTTTCTACTCACTGGCTTTTTGACTAAGAAAGTCTGGTTGAAAAGTCTGTCAGAATGGCAGTTTGTTAGAAATGAAATTGAAATTCAGCAGGATGAAAGTCAAATAATGCTTTAACCATGTCTTCCTCGTTAGAGATCAAAATCTTCGACATGTTCACTATCAAAAGAACAAGATAAAATAACATAAACCCTACTGTCCAGGGAGAAACATTTTGCACCCTATGGATAAGATTTATGATCGGCCGGTATAACTTGAAATTGAATATAAGATGGAAAGAATTTGGCGATTACAAATTTGCAAAAGTCATTTTCCTTATTTTCGAGTGTCAGCATTGGTGTTAAAAGTTAAACAGTAAAACGTGTATTGTGTGCCGGTGCCAGTTTCAATTTATAGACCAGCAATTTTAAGTGAGTGATCAAAGATCAATTCTTCATTGAAAATGATAGGAGATAACGGTTTCTCGAACCTCACTCTTTCTTGCGGAACTATACCCGCGTTCCAAATTTTCTTTGCGCTCGAGTCAACAGTGATTTTTGCGACGAGATCACAGTTTACGTGCAAAGCGGGTAAAATTTTCAAACAGGTTTTGCGACGTTTTGCCATTCTGAACGCATGGTAATTATTCGCATAAGATCATTTAAACAACATAATCAACTGCTTTAGACAACTAAGGTGTGGTACAAATAAAATTGATAAAAAAACAACATTTTAAATAAATGAAGATATCTATGGACAAGTCTCTGACACTGCAGCAAAATTGATCCAGAATCGTATTATAGCAAAGAGGCAGTCATTCAGAAAACGTCGCCGATCATTAATTAGATTTAGAGAGTCGCTACTATACTTGATAATTATGGAAATTAGAAGTCATAATCCGCTATGGGCATGTCTGAAATAATCTGTGGCGCATCGAAACCACGCAGT
The DNA here is from genome assembly GCA_948146395.1 of Fragum whitleyi. NCBI lineage: Eukaryota > Metazoa > Mollusca > Bivalvia > Cardiida > Cardiidae > Fragum > Fragum whitleyi. The sequence goes on along the minus strand of OX411543.1, from coordinate 9,054,028 downwards.
TAAAAATGCTCAGCACTGATCTCAAAAGGAGGTCTTCCCTGCTACAGTTGCAAGGCCTTATGAAAACCTTAGAACAAAAGGTCGTAAAATACCCCCTTTACGAGTCACCATTTTGATGACAATAAGCATTAATAGTTTAAAGGCAGCAACGAGATTTTGGCATGAACGAAAGAACCTGATAGTTGATTAAAAGCTGAAAGCAGGAAAAGAAAGAATGGGCCTTACTACTTGTCACCACGGGTAATAAAGGTTTTGTTAATTTCACCATTTACTACAGTATTAAATAATGTGACGTTTCTTTTGTGGTTCTATATATAATACTCAAAATTGATAAGGACCACTTATTAGATGCGCTTATTTTTTTCCTGAATATTACAGGTTGGAAAAATTCTCCTGAAATAATTATTTAACAAACGCGTGCAAAAAGGCGAACATGTAAGCAAACAATGGAAGCTGAATAGGGGTTTAACCCTAATGGGCGCTATAATTGCGTTTTTGCACGGAATGAAAGGTGAAGAAGATAATTTTAGGCTACGTGTACTCTTTGTTGCCCCTTGCCTTCTTTGGGCGGATATTTTAGTGCTCTAATTGCAATTGAAACATAAGAAACAATCCCAGAGAAGAGCATACACATCTTAGATGGCATTGGTTTATCAGGAATAAATCATTGTGCCCATTTGAACGATTTGTAAATCCGTTTTTCATTGCACTCTTATACCCAATCTTACCGTCACTGATCCTTTGACCAAAGGTCATTACCAACGACGAATACGGAAACTTTTTTTGAGGGAAGTCCATGGCCATATACGTCTAACAAAAACGTTATTACAAGAACTGGATTCCCGAGAAATCAGAAATAGAACACACTTATTCAATCAAATCTTCGGCAAAAGCGAAACTGCTTGAGACTTGCATCGCTGTATTTTCCTGGACCTGATTAGGAATGCTCCTCGTCAGGTCGTCATATAGGCCCTATGTTGATCGTTTCTTTCGATTGTTTCAAAGAAAATGTACTCAAATGACGAGACATTTGGGGGAAAAGTCGGTCAACGTCGAAAACCCGTAGAAAGCAACTTGAAACTTGACTGTCTACCAAAGCACAGACTTCAAGCATTTTACCACAACTTGAAAATGCATCATACTGCAATAAATGCCGTCTGGGTCAAACAAACCACCGTGCTGCGTCTCTAGAATTCAACACTTGGTCGGTCACTTCATATCCACTTTTGATAGCATCGGGAGGCTCTTTAAAGGTCCGAGATGCCATTTTCTTTTTTATTTTAATTCCAATAGGAAAATCAAGCAAGAAATTGTATAGTCTAATCAAATCAGATTCCATAAATTTTATCAAAAAGCGTAATTTGTCTCTTAGTCCGAGTTAATCCGGATTATTGCCCCTACCAAATTTAAAGCTTTGTTCCGCTTCAATGGTTTGTCAATCCATTGTTGATTTGGCACAAAATTATATTGAAATGAACATATTTTCAGAATCAAAGCAAACATTTTGATATTTCATTTCAGGGTAAAAAATACACGCAATATTACAAGTCGTCCTTATCAAAATTTGAGAAGTACATGTGTATATTATTAGACCGGCAAGTCACAGAGTCATGAAATCTAGAATGTTGCATATGGGTGAAATTGAAAATAATTATGTAAAGACAAGCACGCCTAAACGTTAAGGACAAAAATATTTTGGTAAAAAAGGAAATACGACTTGTGACAAAGACGACTTTCATTGCGATATTGTCTCGCAAATCAAATCATGTGTCAAGGGACATTACTTTAACTTAAGTGATCATTGTTAGTAGCAAGAATCGTTTCCCTTCAATAAAAACGCCGCATTTAAGCGCGGTGTAGGTGTAATTTCAAAACTGAGCTCCGACGTAGCCGTTGAGTCCGGTATATCGGGTATATTTAAAAAAGCATATGATAGGAATTGAACGCGATCCCTCCTTTTCAGCTTTGAAAGTAATGAGTAAACTTTACGAGCTAAGACAAGCAATACGTTTAATTTGAAGGGTAATTTGTATCTTTTTTTAGGTATTGTTTAAACCAGTTTTATCTTTTTTGAAAGAAAGGCACTGGCATTTAATCGTAAAAAGTAGATTTCACGGCTCACCGCGCAAAAACTACCTATATTTGTACGCTATAGTCAATGGCTTTGTTGATGATAATTCAAATGCATTGTTTTGCAAATAAAGTCCATATAGAAAACCGCAATTTTTATGGGACAAATGTTTAGGATTATTCGACGTTCGACGAAATAAAGATAAGAGCACCGCCCATGGGTGCCATAGCTCGGCTGCAAGTGTTGGTTAATCCTGAAAAAGAAATGGAAAAAAGGGACATAACTCTTTCAAAAATGCTATCAGTGTTATTCCCCTTGATAGTATGGATAGCCCTTGTAAACATGAACACGCACGCTAAGTTTCATGAGCTATCTTCAATAAATAAGGTTACCAAGGTTAAAGTTTGTCGCGCCTACGCCATAACCAACGTCAATAACAACGCCAACGCGACGATGCCAAGTGTTTTATTCAGCATGACAACGATTGAAGGGTGTTTATATTCTTGATCTGCCATTCGGTATGCTTCTCAAGATGATGGACTTTCCATGAACAACAAAATAAAAAGGATAAGAAAGAAGAAATCGAATGAGCGAAAGAAGATAGAAAAATTGAGACTAAGGGTGTATGTATAAGTGACCCGTCACGCGAAAAGGGGCCATCTGGGAAGTGCGTAAAGTGCCGACCCTAGTCAGACTGCTTGGATTGCGTAGACTGACTAGGATCGAAACTTTTCGCTCTTTACTAATTTTCTGAATCTAGAATAATCAATCTACCTTCAAGTGAAAGAATTTTTAAAACGGGACCTCTGGTTAATCTATGCTGGACCCAATCTCTTTTTTCAAATATTCATTTTACATAGTTCCCAGATTATCCCTTTTCGCGTGACGAGTCACATATTGTTAAGAATTAGCCCCTATCATGCTGAAACCGGAATATTCCTGCTTTGTCTCGAGGTTTAGACAAAGTTCAGCCTAAAGATATGAGTCTGATGTTAGTGTTTACCATCTGTTATTATTTCCGAAACCAGAATAGTTTGGGAAAAAAACCCCAAAAAAACACAGATCTGTCGGATGCAATTTATACCCACAATCAATGCATTCAATGCTTTCAGCACCTTGATTTCAATACAATTTTGCCGATTATCATTTTTTTTTTTTTCATTCGACATGACAAGGTTTCAGATATGCAGATAGAATACAAGCCTTCCACAATCAAAACACATTGTTTTATATAAACATCTTTATTGAGAAATTATACTAAATACAGCATAATGGTTCAACATGTTTTATTTCGCAAGACATTGAAATAGGCCGGATCCCAAATTCTACCAAATTAGTGTCGGCCCCTCCCTACAATATCGGCCCCTCCCTACAATACGAAGCACATTTTCAAAGATAATTACAACTTATACAAACATTGAATTGTTATCTATGGCATTGGCAACATATTCAGATAAATGAACGGTTTAGAAAGTAAGGTGGAAGAAAAGTAAAGAACAGAATTGAGCCTGTGCGTGATATTTCCAACAATTTCACATATGCGCAAAGTTGAGACTCAGATCAGTCTGTGCGGTCGCACAGTCTGATCGGAGTCTTAGCTTTGCGCTCAATAGATGGCTAAGGACCTAAACTCGCTATTCACAACTCAAAATTGATTTTAATGCACTGCGCGAGTGTCCAGGCTACGCAACGTCTTTCCATCACGCATACATGAACTTGTTGGAATTATCACGCAGAAGCCCAATTATTTTACAGTGGTTATAACGGAAACGTTGAAATATAAGGAAAAGAAACGTAGGAAAAGGTTGGAAGAGAGAGTTGAGATTGTGATGTTCTGAGATCTAACCAGTTTTCGTTTAAGGTTCATGTAAAGAGTTTTTTAACCAAATTTAATGCTGCTTCTATATCCAAAAAGAAAGACAGTTTGTCCAGCTAAAGAATATATCACGTTGAAGCTATAGATGAGCACAAGCAGTTGCATATCATTTGAGGCCCCATGTCATAACAGAATAGTCAAAACCTTATGGAAAGGGGATATTTTGTTAAAAACCAACAACTTCATTACGGATGGATAAAATTTGCCTGAATTTGATCAGAATGTAGACAAATGTTCCTACTAGGTACATTGTACTACTACAACCTTAGATATAAACTCAGTCTCTAAAGGCTCTTTTGAAACAATCAATTACCATTATTTTGTCAACATACATGTCAAACCGGTTTGGTCTGTTTTTAGAAAAGATGCTAGGTATGGTGCAACATCACGCCATAATATTGTGGTTTTTTCAGCGATGTATTTCAAATTATAGTTTCTAATTAAATTACTATATATATACCATTTTGTGAAATAGAAATTGATATTTTGCTAAACAACCTTTCATGTATATAAACTATTAATGTCCATTTATGTTGTGACAACACACCATACCTTATTTAGATCTACACATTTACAAAATTAGAATGACAGATATAACATATGTTCTCAAGCGCAATGAAAACGCACCACCCAAAAAACTTGCACAAACTGTCCTTAATCATAAAAGTTTCATTCAATCAACTACTACATGTATTTCATCGTCTTTCAATTCACAAAGGAACATGTAGACATCGCATGTCTTAACATCAACCATAGGACGTCGCTATTTGTTTGATGGTCATTAAAAAGGCCCTTTTGGCTTGTTCATTTAAGTGTACTTTTGAAATAAGTTTTGAAATGCATAATTAAAAGTACTGTTTCTTAGAGAATAAAAATAAAGCATTAGATTTCACATTTGCTCTACGCAAAAAGCAGTAAAGCGATCTCAACTTACGTGTAGTATGGGATAAACAAAGAAGATGAGATATTTTTCATGAAAATCAAAGAATCGTAAATAACATTTTCGGACTCGTGTTTTCGAGTGATTTGAACTCCAAAGGACATGTTTAGGTCCATCAGGGACGCCGAGGGTACGGTGTAGACCTAGAAATTACTGAGCGTTAGCCTATGCACCAATCAACTGACTAGACTAACGACATCTTTAGTCATAAGTTAAAAAAACCTTCGACTGTTTCTGAGCTTACTCTAACATTATTGTGCAGTAAAGTGTCCATTACAAATTCATTTAGATTGGTAAAATTCATATCTGAAGTTTTTATACATTTAATAAATATTTGAGAAAAACTCAGGTGATGCGTATCATTGCTCGTGAGTATATTTATAAAATAAGTCAAAATAAATTGCTCGCATAACTACGTTTTGGGTCCGAGTTTTATATTAACGGGTGTAGTAGTGCCTGGGCAGTACATTGGACTGTACTTTGTTAAAATATGAGCCTATTTTATCCAACAGTCACGCAGTTGCTTGTTCTGTACAACATGACCGTTTTCCACAATATTTTGGCTATAACGCTATAGCTATGTCAGTCTTATGTTGCTTAACTGCTTGTGCTCATAAATAGCTTCATTTTGATATATAATATACCTGGACATACTGCTTTTTCTTGGCAAATGAGGTGCCCTTAAAATTGGGTCTTAGAAACTTTACATGAACCTTAAAAATGCTCCTGGGTTATTTAAAGCGGTATTACCGTTTGATAAATAAGTGTATTGCTTCGAATAGATAACAATTATCGTCATAATTTGGACTTCGTCTCCGAACATTAATATATCAATATCAAGTGGTTTGAACTCTTGTAGATAGAAAAAGAACGAGTCTAGTTTCAGTAAACAATTTTATTTTGAGAAAATAATGTTCAGCATTTTGAACGCCATCTGCACAGGCACGTATAGGGTCTAATTTTAAGTGATTTGAACATTTTATATACAATTGCCACTACATTGATTGCTTTTACAGTCCTAACTTACTCTGGTACTTGTTTATATAGGGACAGTTTCCATTCGGTTTTAAATATCAGTGCGTTACCTAGTGGCAAAAGGTATGTGCACGAACCGGTCCAACAAGTACCAGAGTAAGTTGGGTCTGTAAAAGCAATCAATGTAGCGGCAACTTAATACAATTTTCTATTCATTTATAAGATAAATGTTATTGTTATCCAACTGTTCAAACCAGTCAAAGAAATTTTAAAGAAGACAAACATTCTGTTAATGTTTTAAGACATCTGAGCCAAAACAAAAGGCATTAAGACTACAAACATTGCTTTCTTCCAAAATAGACCCCGTGACCTAGTTTATTGTCGGACTTTTCCCAAGTTCCAAGTTCAAAGATTTCGTCATCATAAACAAACATTTTCACCAAGTTTCAAGACAATTGCGCAAAAAATGTGTTTTCCAAAGTTTATTGCATATATAAAAGTCCTTAGACTGGTACTGCTGTTGACTCGTGTATGAAGTCGGCTTTTATGATAGTCGACAGTGGGGCCAGTCTATTTCGCCCTGGAAAACTTCATTTCCCTCTATTTCGCGGTGCATGGTCCATTATTTTAGGCCAACTAGAGAATATACGATTTTTTTCTCGTAAAATTTGCCTCCTTGATATCATTTTTCACTTTATTTGACCTAATTTTGAATTTAACTGATCTCGAGGTTTAATGTTAACAAATCTTTTGGTTAAGATACAATACATTTGAGCCAAAATGTGGTGTCTAGAGTGCATATATACTGTTTTTGTTTTTTTTTTAATTTGACGCTCTAAACTTTGTTATACCTAACTTGACACAATTTCGAGCCGCGTCCGAGATATCATAGAGACAAAAATTCTGAACAAGCTTTAAGACATTTGATACAAAATGTGGCCTCAACTGCAGAGTGCAGCATGAGGGTTGGATAAAATTGGCTCATATTTTAACAAAGTACAGTCTAAAGTACTACCCAGGTACTCCTACAACCTGAGATATAAAACTCGGTATAGCTATAGCAGTCTTATGTTGCTTAATTGCTTGTGCTCATAAACAGTTCCAATTTGATATATAATATACCTGGACATTTGCCTTTTTCTTGGCAAATGAAGTGTTTTAAAATTGGGCCTCAAACACTTTACATGAACCTTAGAGTTTACAACGGACGACTGACGATAGACGACGGATTGTACCCAATCATAAAATGGCTCACATTGAGCATTTTGTTCTCATATGAACTAAAAAAAAATTAAAAAAAAACTAGACTAGACTTATCTAATGGTTCTAATGTATTTTATACCTCCATTTTACTAATAATACACTTAATTGTGATTATTTAGTATTTATAACCTGCTTTCTATGTACAGTTGTGTATTTAAATTTTATTACCTTTTTGTGTGTTGAAGTTGTTTTATATGTATGCCTTTAACTATATGTCATATGATTTTCTAACCCATGTATGCTTAATATATTATGTTAACATTAGAATTCTTTATATGTTAGTCGTTTCAAAAGCTATTGTCAGCTTATGTTTTGTTTGTTGTGCTGTCTTGTCGACTTTAAACAAATCTTATCTTATCTTATGTTATTAGACTGGTACATCACAATGATCGGGTGTCACACTGATCGGGTACTTTTGCTTCTTCATCCTCCATGGTATGTTCCACCGTTCTTTTATCGAGGCACCGCACTAAAATGTCTGACCTGTTTAAAATAAAAGTTTATGCACAACTCTAAATATAATTTACATATAACATTAAAATATCGAAATATCAGATTTTATCTTATAACTATATAAATATCCGTATGATAACATCCCGTATGATATTTATTATGATGTCACATAGTTATTTTTAGAACAATGATATATTGTTAGTTATTTTTAGAAAATAGCATTTCGGTTAGAAACACCGACGAAAACAAGACAAATATAGGTTATAAGATAAATATAATACGTACTAAGTGTATTGTATGAAAAAATATCAAACTCGGTTGTGAGAATCGATAATTGTCTCGGCAGAGCCTCGACAATCATCAATTCTCCCAACCTCGTTAGATATTTTTTTTCATATAATACACTAACGGTACGCATGCCAAGAATATCCTGTATCAAAACTCCCTTTTAAGAAATAGTAGCAAAAAGACCCTATCTCTCTGATTGTCCGTTAATATCCCATTAAAATTGTCAGAGAACAGTAGACCGTCTCGTCTTTGTTATGTATGCGGTTTTAATTACCCTGATGGGCACCGAGAAGCCATAAATTTATTCAGTCGGATTGTTGGACACATTTTCATTGTCTGCCTGGTCTTTCACTTTATCATTGTTTACAAATGGCCAGTTTAAAAAAGAAAAAGTTGTGTAACTTTGTTTTCTTTATGGTATTCGATTCTATTTCTTAAACTTATTTAAATAACAATTATACGTTACTTCAGGAATACACAGAAATCAAAAAAAAAAAAAAAACAACAACAACATAAATTCTTGCTTTCGTCACAAATTTTTCAATACGTAGGTCTAATATTGAACTTTAGTTGTAAAGTTTTATATTAAACCTTAAAAATAAGACAATTTGACAAAATTAGAAAAAAATGCTCAAAAGATTGGATTGGATCGATCAAAGGTTGATTAGAAATGCAGTCGGGAAATACCGTCTTCAAAATTCTTCTTTTTTTTCAATAACACTATTTCTGCGAAAGAGATCATGTTATAGCAGTAAGGCATTGGAAAATTGTAATATGGTATTGGGTTATGGTAAAAGGGAAGATTAAACGTTATTCTTTCCCATGCTGATTTCTGGAACAATCCGGGATCGATCGTTCAGTTTGAAATTTGTCATCTTCTATCGTTTTGTTAAAAAAATTACAAAAATATCCTAACCAATCTTCTCCTCTATCTGTCTGAATTTATATTTTCCTGTCTCTTTTCTTTTTCTGTCTCTCTTGCTTTTTCCGCCTGTCTGTTTGTCTGTCTCACTCTACGTCTGTCTGTTTGTCTGCATGCCCTCTCTCTTTCTTGTCCTCTCTCTCACTTTTCATCTCTCTCTATTTCTCTCTCTCTCTCTCTCTCTATTTCTCTCTCTCTCTCTCTCTTTCTCTCTCTCTCTCTCTCTCTCTCTCTCTCTCTCTCTCTCTCTCTCTCTCTCTCTCTCTATCTCTCTCTCTCTCTCTCTCTCTCTCTCTCTCTCTCTCTCTCTCTCTCTCGCTCTCTCTCTCTCTCTCTCGCTCTCCACATTTTTGTTCCGAAAGTTTCCGATTATGTAGTTATACTTGTAGTAGAGTTTATTTTATAAAACAAGAAATAAAAAAAATTAAAACAGAAGATTTATTGTATACAAATAGAGTAAAAAAATCCTCTACGAATCCTCTACGAAATTGACTTGTTTGTTTTTATAAGGTTAAATGCCATCTTAACACTATCACAGTTATATTGCGGCGGCTGGTGACCATCACATGATTTTCTTTCGTTTCTCACACCAGCGGAAGATTCACAATATTTCGTCCGAGTCATCAACTGCTTATTCCTCTTAAGAATACTACTTATCAAACGTGCTAGGTTGGAGAATAATGACTCGTGTCACAACGACTTTTGTTAACTTTGCTGTATGAATCTTGCCAAGTCGTTGTTCGAACTCTCAACCCAGGATTTGCAGCCATAATCGTTTCCGTTGAGCTAGCCTGACTCGACTCTCTTAAAAGTTCGGTATTTTATCTAACAAGCTAAGATGTTACACTAGTTGGGAAAAATAAAGCATCTTCCATTGTAACCATAGCAACGCAATCAAAATTTGATATGTCCAACAATTAATTACATGCAATGGTCATTTCATTCCCATAAATAACACATCTGGAACCATGTTTGCGGCTCGAATTAAACATGTGGCCTTAGAGTCTTTTGGAAAGAAAACAAATTTTGAAGTAAATAGAAGGAAATGCGCCCCGTGGAAGCTCTACGATCTTTCTTTTTGGAAAGATGAGTTGGGGGTGGGGTGGGGGTTCAGAGATATGATGATGCGTTGTTGAATGCTTTCACGCCTAAACTGCTATAAATGATAACGCAGAACATTAGTCAATGTCTCGCTTCCTTTCATACACAAGATTATACATTTCATCATTTACGCAAAAAATGTTACTTTAACGTTCGAAGGCTCTTATTTAAATAATGTATACAAATCCTGACTAGACTGTGCAAAATGATCGGACTGACCGAGATTAAACTTTTTACTTTTGGAAAATGTTCTAAATCTATTCAGTATTCATGTATTGAAATGCAAACGATGATTGGCGAGCGACATGCTGAGTATAGCAAACAAATATGGCAGATTTTTTTTCTGTCATGGTTTATGATGAAGCATTGAAGCATTTATCTATTTATCTTAAAATATCAGTTTTAAAGCGCCAACGTCCGGTATGTTCAAGATAGGCCGCACGCTATCCTGAACGCTGTTTATGTTTAACGTTTTCTATTTCCTGAATGTTCAGCTAACTTTCAGCTCACCTGAGCACATGGTGTTTCATGGGGGCGAGCCTTTTTGATCATTGAATGTCTGTCGTCGTAATTGATCTTATTCTGCAAAGGTCGAAAAAGCTACCTCGAAAATATGATTTCTATAGACGGTGCAACTAAGGTTGGTTTTTTTTGTATTTTTTTCATGTATAACATGACAGTTGGAGCACCCAACATTATATTCCTGGTATTTCTTCCATCAGCACTACCATTAAAAATAGCTTCCTTTCCTGGCCTTCAGGTGAGAGATGAATGTAAGAAAAGATATGTGCCGCCGTTTCGGTCATATTTAGACTACCGTTCACATTTCACTGAAACGTGTCAAGTTCAATGTAACAGTCATAGATAAAATCAAACCATTGCCTGAGAAAATTCAAAACCACCCATTTTGCAATTCTCAAAGTAGTAAAATTGGTATATCGTAAGCGGAAGGCTTAAACCTCGTATCTACAGCTTGAAAGAACGTGAGTTACGAGGTTTTTGTCGTACATTGGTAATATTGTTTTCGAGACTTTATAATACAGTTTCGTGCTTATATGTTCATTCACCATTTTTTCTATGGAGGTAGGTATACTATTTCCGAAATGGAAATGTCACAAAATCGAATTATTTGAGCATATTTCTACAAAAAGGAGATCTAGTACTATAAAAGGTTAAAAAAGGGTATCAGCTAATTTCTTTGAGTACTTGGGTATTTACGAATAATATTTTTTTTATATATATTGCACATTTAGGCAACCGAAACAATAATACAAAAAGTGTTTACAAAAACAATTAAGAGAATAGCGATCAAACTTAGTTAAATTATTGCACTGAAATGTTCAAAATCATGGTTTAAATTCTTGTAACAATAAATTTTGGTATATCGTCGGCTAGAGACTTAAACCTCGTTTTTACGGCTTGAATACACTGGGCTATATGAGATTTTGGACGCTCACAGACGATATGATTTTAGAGTCCCGGTAATAACCGGTTGAGTATCATGCTAAGGTTTTCATATGGTATTTAAAATAACATAACCAAAACAGGCTGCATTTGCAATAGTTGGGCGATCCGTTTATTATATTATGCAGGTCAGCAAGAACATGGATGTCGAATAAGGGGGCATCAAACCATTACCTGGTGTCCCCATTTTTTCTCAAGTTTGCGGAATTTGCAAATACATATTCTACATTTAATAACTGAGTAACACTACAGCATTTCTTCTTCTCTGCTTTAAGCCTAGTTTACATTTGCCACGATCGCCATGACGTCGCGCACGGTAAAGCGGCACTAAAATGTAACGTCAAAATACCGAACGTCGATGGTGAAGCGTCTATTTTGTCGGTAAAAAGTTAACGTAGTTATTATATTGCTCACACTCTCTACAGCAATAGAACTGTCAGAATATATAGTCATCTTTAATCAATTAAATTAGCCTCTTTTCCCTCGCGAAGAATGATAAATGTCTCATAATTTTCAACTTCGCATAAATGTATAGACATGCGAATACTGGATAGTCACTAAAATGTGCTCTAAATCTGAAGATGTACTCGGTTGTACGCTTCTTTTGAACATTATATGTTATAATGTAGAAGTAAATCTAACATTCCAAAATCTTAACCTATCTTAATTACAATAATGATTTCGAATCTACAGCAGTTTGTTCATGTAAAGTGATATCATCAATACTCACGTTTGAGGTAAAAGGAAAATGGCGCGTTCCCCCAATTTTCCTTGGATTGTTTGAAAAAAGTTGTTACATTTATTTGAGCTTACTTCAAACTCAATATTCTTGGGTCTGTTAAACAGCGAGTTACAGTCCGAGAATACAAGTCTTCGCGAAAAATGTATTAAACATTCTTTTTTTTTTTTTTTTTTTTTTTTGCTATCAAATTAACATGAGCGATTTCGGGCTATATTGACCCTCTTGTTTATAATTGTTCTTTTCTTTCCCCTACTCCCATCGCCACTTCCAAACAAATATTCTTCTTGCATGGTGTTTAGCTTTCTTTTTATTTCTTTACTTTCCTTGACATTGTGGATTTTTATCAACGTATGAAGGCGCATCGGTTTTATAATTCAACGAATCAATCTAAACATCGCTGTAAGAAAATGCGCGTTTTTTAGAAATCGTTCCACACACACTTTCATCGACTTCTCTTTTATTTGTAAATGTTTTTCCTTGAAATTTTAATATGATTATCAAGAGAAAAATAATATTTCTTGTCTAAATTTAAATTATCCTATCAATAAAGGAACTGCTACTTTAAGCGTATTTAAAATGGAAAAAACAGTTTTTTAACATCCTGAAAAGATTTCGTTCCACAAGAATTTCAGCTTATTTATTTTCGGTTTAAAACGCAAATTGATATTTATTTACATATTTAAGATTTACAGAAAAAAAATATTTTTAATTTTAAGTTTGGTTGCAATCAATCAACTTTTTAAAGAAATTATAAAAGAAAACAGTCATATTTTCGGCGTCTTAAAGCTTGATGTTACGCTTCAATTTTTCTTAAACATAAAACGGTATTTTTCTTATTTGTTGTTAAAATTGGATCACCGTTGGTAAAATTGTTGGATGTGATACCACTTTAAATTTAATATATTTTCAAGCAGTTGAAACCTTACTAAACTATTTAAAATATAAGATGTGTATCGTTCACTGATACTTTCGTGTTACATGTTACACGTGTTTTTTCGCTTAAATTACAAATTGAAACTCCTTTTTACGAACTTGTACCAAAATAGTTTGCAATTTAAGTGTGATGTATAAATTGGCCATGGTTTAAGCGTTATTTCAATATAAGATTTAACGATGTTGCGAGTAAGGGGTATTGTGATTAAAAGTTTTGAAACACAGAGGGTGACGTTTTTTGAAAAAGTGCCGCATTACGATATTGCCACGATTCACAAATCGTGCGGTGTCCGTACGGGTTTCATAAAGCTGTCACAAGAATCATTGAGGCACCCTTGCGGCCATTTGTCAACTTTATAGACTATAGACAGTGCAGCCGCCGTACAACCATCGTGCGGAACCCGCGCGGGGACCCTAGGATGATCCGTTCTATACGGTAGCCTTTCGATGTCCGTGCGGCGATCGTGCGATGCCTAGACGACGTGTCTACGGACTACGCTCTCCGTACGGTCTTGCAATTTTAAAAATTTGTATTCCTATTTTTTATAAAAAAAAATCGCAAGGTTCTGCGACACCCGTAAAACCATGCAATGATCGCATGGACACCGTATGTCGCCGCACGGGCGTCGCACGATTTTTGAATTGTGGCGAGTTACGGGCGCCGTACGGGCTCCTTAATCCAAATGTAAACTAGGCTTTACGGACACATACCGGTATAAGAAATTGTCAAAATAGAAATATGTCTTAAATATGACCATGATTTTAAGATGAGCAATTTTTCGAGTCCGAGACTCCCATATGGTAATTAGGACTCGCAAAACTATCCGATAAAGTGCCAGGAACCATCTTTTTTATGACTCTTGTCTGCTTTGTACTAGTCGACTTACAAAATTCTGTTCTGCTCTGTTGGTTAAAAAAGATACGCAATTCTAAGCACAATGTATTGGTTAAATAACGAATCTACGGAAATATTAAGAAAAAGAAAGGAAAGCAAGAAAAAATATATGATCAGTAAATTTTTCTCGCAAGTCAACATGTCTGAAAAATGCATAAGCCTTCCTGATGTTTTTTTTATTTCTACATGTGCGCAACACCGAGACTCAGATCTGTCTCTGCATCCGCACATTCTGAACAAAGTCTTCAAATATCAATATCTCAATTTCTCGCCATTACGCAAAAATAAAACGTTTTGAAATTAGTATTATTACTAAAGGTTACATCACATACGAATGTTTCATAATATTTCTTTAATAAAAAAGTCTCTTGGTAGTACATTTAGCAACATACACTTTAAAATCGGATTTTAAAACAAAATGCATGTGAGGTGTATCATTTTGATTACTCGATTGGTATATCAGATTCTTGATATTGTCAGACATACATAAAAGTATTGGAAAGTTTAAGAAGTTTGGCAAAACTGAAAACAACCTCCAGTATGAATTGTAGCTATGGCAACGGAGGTATTTTGACATATCTCACTAAATTTGTGAACTATTAATTACATGTAATGGTCATTAATAAGGGCAGCTGGTATTGAATCCATATACATGTAGCTTTAGAATCTTGGATTACATGGATAACATGTATTTGAGGAAAAAATGTTTCGCTTTCACACCAAAAATGAAAAATACATCATTCTAAATGATCTTGGAAAAAGAGAAGTGAGTTGCAAATATGACCCGTCAGGCGAAAAGGAATCTTCTTGGTATTGCGTGACGAGTCGATCATAGCCAGACTGTGCGGACTGTTCACAGGCGTTACATTTTGCCTTTGGCTTTTTTCTGAATCTGTTATGATCTTTCTTCTTTCCAGTAAGAAAAACATTGAAATGCGAACACCGGCTGACCTCTACTGGAACCAATATCTCTCTAAGATATTTATTTTACGAAGTTCCCGGGAGGTCATTTTTGCATTACTTATCACATAAATTGCAAGTATTGTTTATTCCATCTCGCTTTCTTTCATAAACTTGTTCCTTAATTTCGATAAAATATTTTCATTTTAGATACAAAATAGAAATTTCAATAGCTTCAAAAATCAAATAGGGAATAGTTATGGTTCCTGTGCATTGTAATATCATTTTAAAGGATCTTTTCACCACTGAAACTTGAAGTTGATAGCAAATGTACATACAGAGATGCTCCGGAAAAAAATCTGAGTCATTATAATAACACAAAGGACAATAATCCCAAAATTATGCAACAAAAATGTTGTGGTTCTTATGCACCACTTTTCTCATTCAAAGGTCTAAGGCCCGGTGCCACTGCACTAACGGATGAATTGAGAATGCAAAGCGTATGAAAATCTTACAATGCATCGAAAAGATGATCTGTAAGCGTACATGTGTAAGTATTTATCGTTTAAATTTATTGATCCGCGTTGTCTTTTGTCTTTCAGCGTACGAGGAACATACGACATATGCATCCGCCCTTTCATCTTGTCGTACCAAAAAATGGGCTATATTAGAAAAAGTAGACAACAAACATTTTGCTCTCCTTTACCACCAGTTTGCCCTTCTTTCTTTGTTGAAAACTTTATAGCCGCCGTCATAGCGCAGTTGGTATCGCGACGGACGGTCATTCCAGAGGTCCCGGGTTCGATCCCCGACGGCGGCACTCATTCTTTCCGACTATTTGTCTCTCACCAATGGGTTGATAATCGTAGACCTATGTGAGATAGTAGCTGGAGGCTAGGAAAGGATGTAATGGTTGTACTGGTGAGAGAAATAACAGGAATCCATTGTTAGGTGCTCCTGCCGCCGCGATATAGCTGAAATAATGTTGAAAGCGGCGTTAAACTGCATTCAATCAATCAATCAAAGCTTTATTGTGTCGAAAGTCAATATGCAATCTCTATCAATATTTACTCGTTTGTCTTGGAAAGAAATCGAATGAAGATATGTCCTTATGTTAACGGGAAAGAAGAAAAAATAAATGAATCTTTTAACCCCGTATATAATTCAAATATGGAGGCTTAATTCTGATGTTTATTTTCCCCTTTTTTCTGCAATCCAAGTTAAGAGCGCTAGCGAGGACTCCAATCTTGCTACGAGAATACCCACGGTTATCTGCTTCTACAGTTAACAACATCGTGAAATTGACAAGGTGAAAATTTTTCGAATGATTTAGGAATGAAATTGAATGAGTGTGGCGATCGAGTTTTGAGTGAATTTAATGGGAGGTATTCCTAAATCGCAAATTTTGTTCAGGATGAACACAATTAGTGATGTTGATGTATGTTTTCCAAAATTGAAAACATTGTCTACTTGGGGTACTCACGATGATCGGCGGGCTTCCTTACTAGCATAACAATATCGATGATGGATTCTTTAACTCTCAACGATTTTTAACCTACAACTTTATAACGTTAAACCTTTTTTTTTGTATTCAAATTATGGGTTGCCCACCAGCCTGTCATTTTTGAAAGCGAACTCAGTATGTCCGAAATTGAACGATCACTAGCCTGGATTCTGCTCGCGGTGAGTGCATTTAACATCCTGTACATGAAGCTGGTTTTTTACATAAATTGTGACCTGTCTGGCAATAAGGGGTTATCTTGGAGTAAAAGTAACGATCCAAGTCAGGCTTTACCAGCTGTGCGGACTAACTATTTTAACTCAGACCGAATGGAACTTCCTTCGATGGTTTCATGATGCTTCGAATCAAAAGGTAAACAGGGTGTGCAATTATAACTTAACTTACATTTGATTTTTTTATATTGAAATTAGGCTTTACATCGCTTTGTAACAATTTTCCAGTCATATCTCGGAAGCTGGGGCTATTGACCATGAGTTCCTGGTATTCCTCTTACCAAATTACCGATATATGCTTTCCGAATCTCCAGCCACTCATTCCACATAGATTTGCGAATTTAAACCCGCTTATGTAATACATATATCGGAAGCTATGGGATATAAGAAATATGATCCTCACCCCACCCCACCCACCCCATCCCAACCATGATTTCGAGCCTGATGCGATCCGACGGTGGCTCTACTTAAGTAAGCGACATTTTATTACATGTCCTTCATTATCACGTCAGTTTATTTAACGACAAAAATCTAAACTTTGACATTTTTGGGAAATCTCGATTTGTCAGTTTTCCTTAGTGTATGACTAAGTTTCGTTTTACAATAAACTTGTACTTTGTATTCACTAGCCAAATGTTGTTCAATGCTAGTGCATTAAAAAGTGGTATCCTTTGTACTACATATAGAGTAAGCAAATCACATTACACGAAAATTTGCTATCCTTTAAATATCAAAATTGAGTTTTGTCACTAGTATGATTATAGAGGTTTCTTTCAGTCAAAACACGGATTTCAAATTTCAATTCAAATGTTGTTGTTTGAAATAGATGTGAAGTTAATGTTTTTGTTGTCAAGAAATATTTTTGAAACATGAGAAATTTCTTAACTAAAGTGTTCGTGTAATGTGTCTATGTCTTTGAAATGTGTGTGCTCATTACAACCTCCTATGCTTGATGGTGAACACCATGGCAACTAACCCAAGAATGCCGAAAAATTTAAACATAAATAATTGCTTTAGGTGTCAGTAAAATAATCACCTGTTTCTTGTCTATGCATGTGTGGTAGAAAATTTGCCGGTACATATAGAATGGAAGCACTCTACCCTAAGTTTTTTTTTTTTTCAAACTATGAAAGTTGATAATTATAATTTGTTGAATACTATTTCTCTTTAAAAAAAATAAATTTTCGACCTAAAGGCATACATGTATTATTTTTAGATAAAAGAAATCACAGGCTATAATTATAACCCTAAACAGCTCTTTAGTTGTCACAGAGTTCTAGAAAACAATACCCTGTCAATACTTTTACAGGTAATGTCCCCGGTAAATAAATATGCAACTTCGTTAAGATTCGAACCAGGGACCTCTTTGTCCAAAAGCGAGAGCTATACCCCGTTGCTATAAAAAGCTACCTTGTACGACAAGGCAGAACAAAACCCCTTACACCGGCTACCATATATAGTTAAAACAAAAGCAATCATAACATCATAACTACAGTACAAACTTTAGTTACAAGGCAGACGAAATTTTTAAAAGGATTTTGTTAAGAAAAAAATACGTAATTAACTTCAAAATTCAAGTTTGGGTTTTACTATACAATGTTGCTAATTACATATTTTCAATTAAATAAATCATTCGAATCTTCTTCAAAATACATGTATAAGCGGTCTGGATGTGTTGTAAGTTCATGTTTAACAAAGTTTCTTAATGGAACAAAACATATTAAAATTCCAAAATAAGATCTTGAGACAAACTAGACACTAACACCAGTTATTCCTGGATATTGATGTGCAGTGGATATAACATGACATTAAGAATCAGCCCGACCCCTAGCTGACTAAAGAAAACAAACCCCGGGAGTAATGGCTATTAACGGATAACAAGTCAGATTTATGGCATTAGTCCCAGTGCTCATTTCACCTATCTACGGTCTCCGGTGCATTTCTTAAAAGGGAGCAATATTCTTCGCATGGATTATATATATCATCAAAATATCAAATAACAAATAAAAAGGGGATTTAATCAAATTTTTTTTATTGATAAGAGAGATTAGCAAACGGTATAACTTGAAAAGAAAACTAAGAAACTATTCACAGGACTTAAGATTATGAGAGAAATTCATAAATATAAGAGCTTATATTCTTAATACTACATGTATCAGGGATTCTAACTTAGGGACCATGATACTATTTATACTAGGACGAAAAGGCAACGCCGGGTAACCTATAATGATTGTTTTAAGAATAAATTGTATCATTGGAGTAATATATTTATTTTTGCATGAAATGTTACCTGATTATGTGAAAAAATACTCCCTTTTAACAATTACCCTTATTGTTCTGCGAAACACGGCCGGACATATATATTGTGTGTCCTCCATGCGCAGCTGTGGCAGCCCTAAGTAAGTAAGTAAGTAAGTAAATTTTATTTCAAGTCGGCAAGACAGTATAACAATATAACATAAGCTCACATGAGCTTTTGAACCGACCATACATACATATATAAATAGCACATGACATTAAAACATTTGCAAAGAACATAGAAAGCAAATAAGAATTAGTAAAACAGCTAATAATAAATTAGTAGTATGACAGTATTTCAGAAATTAAAAGTTTAAAGTATCAAGACTGCTAATCAGAGACTAAAAGAAGATTCATGGTATAGTAATGTTGCATAAAAAGGATAGAGTTTTAAATTAATTAAAAGATTTCTATTGAAGAAACAGTGGCTTAAGACAAGATATCACATAGCACATGTAGTGTTAAATTAAAATTATTTGAATTTACATATCACATACTCTGTAAAGCAGATAAAAGAAAAATCCAGTCAAACATAAACAATAAGGAGACATTACAAACATGTAAACGAGAAGCATAGCGAAAGCAACTAAAAATAGCAACTTTAAAGTATAGCAGACAAGCACAGATAAGCAGAAGCAAGCAAGAGATATGTAACCCCTGATCTGCAAGACTCACCACGAACCACCACAGGCAACACAACTGCATTCTTTTCCATTCCAAAAAGACAAGAGATTTTTAAACTGGTTGAAATTTGTCTCCCGCCTGAAGTGGTCCGGCAGTGAGTTCCACAGAACCGGGGCCGCATATCGGAAGCTATTCTTACCAAATGTTGTTGATTTCACTCTAGGGACCTGTAAAATATTTGTGTATCTGAAATTATATGTGTTTTCTCTTTTTTGAACAAGATTTTTTAGAACAGGGGGGGGCAATCCGGTTTAATATCTTGAAAGTTTCAACTGCCATTGTTCTGATTCTTCTGATTTCTAACGAAGGTAGTTTTGCAATCTCAAGTAGTTGACCATATGGGCTCTCATATTCGTCGTAAACAAACCTTAGGGCTCTTTCTTGTATTTTCTCAATTTTAGTTGTATTTTTCTTTGAGCAGAAGTGCCAGGACAATGGGCAGAAGTTGAAGTTTGACAAGATAAATGAATGGAAAATTGTTAGTCTATTTAGTTTTGACAAGTTTCTACCAATTCTTTTGAGAATGTTAAGTTGCTGACCAGCCTTTTTACATAAGTTTTGGATATGAAAATCAAATGAAAGATTAAAATCAATATCTACACCCAATAGTTTCACAACGTCATCACATTCAATTTGAGAATTATTTATATTAAAAACTGGGTGCTTTTCATGGGTTTTGTTTCCGACTGCCAGAGCCTGGAACTTATCAGGGTTTGCTTGCATACAATTAAAAGAGAACCAGTCTATAAGAATTTTACTTTCTCTCTGAAGGACATGAATCAGCTGGCCAAAATCAGGGGTAGTGAAGGACAAAGTGTTATCATCTGCATAATTATAGAGAGAGCATTTATCGACAAAGTAAAAAATATCATTTATAAAGACATTAAAAAGCAGAGGACCCAGGATAGAGCCCTGAGGTACTCCCTTTTTAATGGCAGTCCAGGTACTGACTACACCTCCAACCTTTACCTGCTGCTTCCTGTCCCTCAGATAGGATGATATTAAGTGGACTGCTTCTTTAGAGAGACCATAGGATGCCAGCTTACAAAGTAAGATGTCATGCGGAAGACAGTCGAAAGCCTTGGACAGGTCCATGAGTACTGCAGCCACATATTGATTTCTGTCCAACGCTTCCTTCCAATCTTCCAATAATCTCATGATTGCAGTCTGACACCCGTGGCCTCTCCTGAAAGCACATAAAAAGTTATCAAAAATACTGTCAAAATAAATAGTTAATTGTTCCGAAATAACTTTTTCAAAAATCTTAGATGGAATAGGCAATATACTGACTGGTCTGTAATTTGATTTGTTCAGGAAATCATTTTTCTTGTAGATTGGTGTAACTTGTGCTTCTTTAAGACGATCAGGGAAAATCCCAGTACTTATTGTTGAGTTTACAAGATAAGTCAGAACAGGAGCAAGGGACAATTTGCCCAGTTTTAAAATCTTTACAGAAACTTTATCTACTCCTGTAGCCTTTTTGACATTAAAAGAGTCAATAATTTTGCAAACTTTTGAAGAATCAGTCAGATTAAAATTGAAGGAGTCAACACCAAAGTTTTTACCCAAAATTTCTTTAATACTTGGATGGGTTTCTTTGTCAAAATAAAAATTCTTTCCAATGTCGTTTGAAACATTAGCAAAAAATTCATTAAAAGTGTTAGCAACTTGCTCATTATCTGATATAATATTTTCATTTTCATTTAATATAATTTTAGAGTTTTGAGATTGACACTTCTTTGACATAAAAGGTTTGATTGTGTCCCAGAAATCTGAGGGTTTACAACCCCCAATACATCTTTCCTGAAAATATTTGTTTAGTGACTTCTTTTTGAGTTTGGTTACATAATTTCTAGATTTCCTATATTTTTCCCAAGATTTTGAACATTTGTTTTTCAAAAATTTGTTATAATACATTTTCTTGTGATAAATAGCCTTTCTTAAAACTCTGTTCATATAGGGGAGCTGATCCTTTTTGAGATACGTTTGTTTTTCAGGTATGTGCTTATCAATAATTGTAGTAATTTGCTGATTCGTTTTACGTCCTAGCATACATTATTACACTCTGATTGCTATTAAAACTTTTTCATGTTTTGTGTTCTATTGGTTTTATATTTATGGTACTTTTAGGTTTTCCTTTGAAACATTGTACATGTAAAAATTACTGGTGGGATGCCTTGAACAACCGGAAACGCTTGAGACCGGTCTTACTCCATAAATTCGGATACCTCGGACTGTATCAAAAAGTAAACACAGGGAAAATCTATTTTTACCAAATGTCAGACAGGTATAAAGCTGGGAAAATTGTATAGTAATGAGTCAGTCAGTAATTTGTGTGCAGTTTTGAAGGACGTAGATTTGTTGTTAATTAGAAAGTGCTGTCAAGAGATGGAAATGTTTTGTTTAAGTTGCAGCGGTTGACAGGAAGAGGCCGCCATGAGCAGCACAAAATCCCCCGCCTCCTCAACAGCTTCGAGAAATGTAGGAACTCGAGTTTATAAAATTGTGATACTTGGAGAAGGAGGAGTTGGAAAAAGTGGTTAGTGTTTATCTTTAATTTTTTGCCTTTTAGTTGATAACGTTTTGTTTCAAAGGAATTTTTGCATTACAGTTAATCATTAATGCATATTTTCGATTTTGAAGTGGCTAGCCATACGGGTCCGTACGACTAATCTTGTAGGCTAAACATACGGACCCGTACGGCTAGCCAGTCCTCACTGGATAGGCTAGTCGTACGGGAGTTTTTCAACCAATCAGAATACTGTATTTGATTTCCGATTATATACCATCTGTGGGTTCATTTATCGATTGTTCAATGATTATTTATCTTTTATTACGCGTTAGGAAAAAGAAAGAAAATAATAAAACACTAGTAAGTGCCTGTAACAACAATTACGACGGTAAAATGGTCTGTTACCTAAGTCTTTTGCAATCACTGACCTAATTAACTACTGTATTTTATGTCACGTTTCTCGAGTTTGTTTTTCACACCGTTTTGGAATGAAACTAACATTATTTCATGATTTTGAAAGCCCAATCGGCAATTTATTGTTATTAATTAGAGGCTTATAGCAGATTTTTTACCTCAATATAAGATATACCGGTTTGTCATTTTTCATTGAAAATCTTGTGTAATGTGCAAATGTGTCGGAAACTTGTAATAGGATTTACTTATTTCACCAAATGTTATAGAACGGACGATAACCTGTAAATGTGCCCAGAATAATTCAAACGTGTTACGGAAGTTTTCCGATACAAAAAGAATATTCGTGGTGTCAAAAATTCACTAGAGACGGGCGTTAAAAAAAATTAAGGTAAAGAACATGGGTCGAGATTCCCTCAAGTCCGACAGTCCGAGACCACTTATATTTCAGTCGGACCGGCTAAAAAATTCAGGGATAGACCCGCCTGACCGGCAGATTTTTTTTATTACAATGTAAATACTCTTTACGATCAATTCAGCCAGGACCAGTAAATGACAGGAGGTCATTTTCGCGGATGTTTTTCTTGAGACGGGTCCATCATAAACTATCGGAGTTTTTACGGAAACAGCCGGTTCATCTCGGAATTTTTTCGGTACAACTCTCATGGAACCAAGAATAGCATCAAATTCAAAATGTAAATTATCGGATTGACATACCCTTTCTCTCGCGAATTTCCTCTAAGAATATATGAGCTGTTTTTCTGACAAGACGTTAAGAACCTTTTGTTTTCGCAGCAAATCATACAATTATTATCAAATCCATTTTAAATATGTCTAAATTTCTACGAGGTTCAAAGGCGCGGCCCAACGGTCTCAATGTCTGTGTTGTATTTTAACCCTGATAAGGTGTTACACTTTTCTTGCGTGTACTAATCAGTCTGATTTAACCGCATATCGGGGAATTTTTAACACGTAAAAGGTAATTTATTTTGGGTTGGCCAGTTTACAGTACAAACCCTTCGTAGACTGAAAATTGGAGCATTGGCAATTTTCTGATTTAAGAATAAATAAGTTCTCTGGATATGAAAAAAAATAAATGCAAAAGACTTGTGCAATTATAAACAAAGAAAGAAATTACTCGTATTTCCAATAATTCGAATTAAGCCTGAGATGCTGCTATCTGGCGAATCCACAAAAAATAAACGTTTTATTCTCGTAAAGAATTCGGAACAGTTTATAATTTTCGAAGAGGGAGAATTGGAGATCAAAGAAGCCGACACCAGGTGTTCAGCTATTTTTGGGGTACCTTCTGGTCTTGGCACGCGACACACGCTTGTTAGGTTACCCTCGTGAGATGCACCCTTTCCTTCATAAGGATAAATTTATGCGTTTTATTCACTTTGTATACAGATTTTATTGGGAGAAACAGGATTTCTTATTTTTACACAGTAGGTAGGACTTCTTTCAAATATATGCGAGTCTTGAAAATTAATGATAGCCTGAAAAGAAAACAAACACACATAAACATGCAAAAGTCATGTATTTGTGTAATTGTTTCCCATTGGTTATCTTGGATTGAAAATCTTTCAAAAATATAGAAAAATATACAAATGTCAGGATGAAAGATGCCCACATTTAGAACAATTTATCTGTTTTTAATTTAGAAAAAAATCCATTGCATGTCTCTGAACCGTCAAAACATTTTGAAATTTTCTTGGCCGGATCCCTCAACCCGAATCTCATACACTTTCTCTGCTTGTGCATGCAGCATTTCTGAATACCTTTATAATTCTTGATGCACTTTCTATTTTTAGTGATGAGCTGCCCACATGAAGTGTTTTAGATCCCTTTGATATGATATAACTTTTTTCAGTTTTTCTAATTGTGGGACCTGTTGAGTTGTAAGGGGACCTGTTGAATTTTACAGTTACAGGTCCTATGGACCAGTAGAATTTTGAAGCGAGTGTAGACCCCTGAAGAATTAAGCATTCTTTATATTTCCTTATTTGAAGATTGTCGTATCAATTTCAATTGGAGATATTCACACCTACATATGCTCAGACCTTTAGTTTTCCCATTAACACAGTCATACAGGCACTGAATTGCTTTTCCGACTTGCAGATTTTGGTTATTTGAATTTTTCGTATTTTGATTTTAAACTAGTAGCAAAAAGTCATTTTAAATATGTAACTTCTGTTATGTTCCAACGACAACGAAAATTTAAATTTTCTTCTTTGTAGCCTTTTCCCACAAAAATAATAACATTGTAAATCTCCGGTAATAAGAGTTTTGTAGAAGACCGTATTTTGAGAATTATTCAATGCAGGGACTTGGAGTCCGTGTTCAATGTGACATTTTGATTGCCCAGCGAATGATTTCCTTATCAAGGAAGATATATTTTAACGCTTTTGTCGTCCAGTAATAGACTTAAACTTTTGCACTAAACATATTATATATACTTTTAAGCCACATACAGACAGAACGGAAAAATTTCGAAGTAACATAACATTTATTATTCATTTCCCGTTCTGTATTCTGATTAGTTGAAAAACTCCCGTACGGCTAGCCTGTCCAGTGAGGACTGGCTAGCCGTACGGGTCCGTACGTTTAGCCTACGAGACTAGCCGTACGGACCCGTACGGCTAGTCACTTCCTTTCGATTTACAAGAGGTCTAGCATGGATCCTTGAAGCTACAATAATGTAGTTATATCAGAAAGCAACTCAATAAAAAGAGGGTTATGATATCAAACTAGGATTCTTGAAGTATTCCAGATGTTTTGCCAACAAATTTGTGAACATTTCGATATTCTTTTCAAAGATTATTGATGTTGCCTTTGCAGGGTCTAAAGAATTCAGAAAAATGCACCAATCCTGTAGGGCTAGTGACTTGAAAAAAATTGCATGTTAATTGCCACTTGCCCTACGACAGGCCAAGAGATCCACCGTGGGAACAAGGGTTTCTATAAAGGGGGTTTGCTGTTGGCCTAGACCTTGAATAATTAGTCCCATAGTACCCCTTTCTATATAGATAGGGATACTTTGAGACTATTTGCTCAAATTCTGCACATCAGATATTTTTTTATTTGTAGAATTTGTAGGTTCTGTGTTTTTGAACACTACACAAGGGGTAAGTTTTTCTTGTGTTTCATAATTTTGATTGAATTTGTACACTACAATGACATAATTTGGATACAGAGGGGTTTATCCCCCACCGTCTGGATCCACAACTGAGATCTATTAGAAAAAAATTCTTATATCTGAAGACATTATTTAAGAGTACAGCAGAAAAGGAAGGTACAAATTTAATGGTGTCTAAAGGTTTCAGTTTTATTCACTACTTACCTATGCTTTTCCTTGCTCTCTTTATTAATCCTTGTCATGCTGATCCTGGAATATTCCTGCTTTGGCGGGAGGCATAGCCAAAGATCAGCCTGCACATATGTGCAGTCTGATATCTGTCGATACCACCTGATTTTTCTTTTTAAATCAAATAAGTTTGAAAAATTTTACTTTCACTATAAAAACTGACACACAATCAGGGAAACAAGTAATTTTAACACTTCAATTTTGATGCATTTTTGCCAAAGATTTTTATTCAGCATGACAAGGGTTAAAAATTCTAGAATATAATTTGTAAATGAAGGAAGGGACCTCTGATTGTCTGGAGGAATCCCCATGGCAACAAGTAGGGTTTCCTGTAGGACCCAATTGAAAAAAGGTTAGTTGTAGTCCCTGCTTCTGGTTAAATAATGTGACAACTATTTCCTTGTTCCCGAATGACTTCATGAAGTCTAATTGTATGGAAATGGGCTAACATGCTTGGACATCTCTTTGGATACATTTTTGAATTGTATTTTGAGTTTAAATGTCTTGGACAAATCTAACGATTATAAAGGCCAGTGGAGCAATACCTGCCTTCTAATACCTCTTAGACTATGTATCAAATTGTTAGAGCATGAAGATTGGTCAGTAAAACCCTTTGTAAATATATATTATATAGGCACTTACTATGTTTTTATGCTAACCCCTTGATAAGGTTATGAGTTATGGAAAAGTTTTTCACATGGACAGGTAGTTACTATTGACTTCTTTCTCAGAAGTATGGGATTACCTGAAATGTTCTGAGGAAGGTCAACAAGAAAGTGAATCTAGTGCATTTAAACAATTCATTTCCTGACAAAATGCTGCTTAAATAAACAAATCAAGCATGTTCTATCAATCAATTTATTGGCTCGGCTGATTTCGGAGAAAACCAGAGGTATTATTATCTCCTTTGTGTTGTTTGTGTTGGTGTTGGCTTTGCCTTGGCGTGACAAACTCTAACCTTGGTAATATCTCTGTTGTTATTGGAGATATCTTCATGAAACTTTGCATGTGTGTTCACCATCACAAGAGCTTTCCAGACTTTCAAGGGTTATAACTCTGGAAGCATTTTTATAAGAGTTATGCCCCTTTATCAACTTAAGCTTTTTTGCATTATCCAGCAGCTGCAGCCAAATGTTGCAACTGAAGGCAGTTCTCTTGTTTTCAATTTACAAGTATCTTTCATTTTAGCCTTTCCAGAACTAAGCTCACGGCAAAAATATGTAATATTTGTGATTTAAATTAGGGAAAAGAAAGATTATGGTCAGGGGTCAGCACAACACTATTTATATTTATAGGCGCGTACAAAAGTGTTGCACTGACCCCCAGCCCTGGATGGATCTATAGCTGATCAAGACATCGACTCCAGTAATTGACACTATTAGTTATACGGTTTTTTGAAGTATAATAAATTTGTAATACAGTTTATTGCCGGGGTATATGACGATTTATTCCCGGCTGGAAAAATGATGTCACCCGAGCCGTAGGAGAGGGTTGACATCATTTTTACTGCCGGGAATAAATCGTCATATACCCAGACAAGAAACTGTATTACGAATTTATTATACTTCAAAGTTTTAGATCTAAATATCTGTCTTTTGCCTATTTTAGGCGTTCATATAAACCGATTTCTTTAAACCACCAATATCCCTTAATGCGCCCCTATGAAAAGTAAACATGTACAAAGTGACGTCATATATAGTTGTGACGTCACACTACTACACTCTGCGCTATTGTGATATGGATGCGTTTGTTGGCGGAAACTGCGAGAAACTTGGCACTTTAAATGGACTGATTTGTACAAATTTAAGTTATTTATTGACATCTATATCATTTTGTATTTGCACATGATTACCTGACATCCTTTTCAACTGTATCCTAGCGTGTATATTCGGGTCGTGTTATCAGCGAAGCGAGAAAAACATGGCTGTCATTACCGTTTCGATTTTTTGTCTATGTTTATGTCGAGGCGCCTTAAGAAAACATTAGAGGTAATACCGGAGCGGCCGTAGCTATCAATATTTGTCAGGTCACCATTTACCAATGAAAATGCTAGAATTTTCTTTGCAGTATAATAAAAGTGTATGTCTGTATTGGAAATCTATTATTTACCTGATTGAGTTTGATTGTTTATATCAGAAATAAGGAAGCCAAAGTTTGGGTGATTTATTGGTAAGGAATCAAAATTGGCACTATGTTTGGAGCAATTATAGGTGTTGAACTGAAAATAGGAATTGAAGTCGAAATTCTCAGCTGTATTTGGTATTCGTTTGAATATGCTTTCTATTATGACTTGGGCTAAAGAAATTTAAATTTCTCCAAAGAGGGTCATTTTGACCCCCTTGAGAGGAATTACTAAGGGTCAAAACATGGTTTTATACCCAAGATTATCATGAATTGCTATCTATAGTTCAACAAATTAATTACTTGTTTCATTTCATTACAAGAAAACAGTTAAAGTGACTCTTGTATATGCAAAATTCTACTTATGATTTGCTTTTTCTGTTGTTTTGACCCCTTTATATTCAGATTTGACCCCCAGAATTTCTAGGGTGAGGAGTCAATGACTTCCACAATATCAAACACTAACATAAGCCCTGCCAATTGTTCGACATAAAGAGACTTAGAGTCGACTGTACTAAGACCAGACTGCACATATGTGCAAGCTGATCTTTGTCTATACATCCTGCAAGAGCAGGAATGTTCTTGATTCACCATGACAAGGGTTAACTAATTGCCACAAGACAAAATTCTTTACTTGTTCACATGAGACATACAGCAATTTAGGGTTACTTGTACTATAATTTTGGAGTATTTAAATGTATTTTGTCTTTCTTGATAGAATACATTGTAGAAAAAAAACGAACAAAAAATGAAAATCAAATACATGATTATGCTCAGACCATATTGCTTGAGTGACCACCTATAAAGCTACCATAATAAAAAGTTCCTTTGCCTCAAGCAAAATCTGTGAAAAAGTGGAATTAATAGAGAATTTGTTTATAATTGAATCCTATGATGTTGGAACTGTTTAGAATCATTTCAATGAGATGATTCTAATTGGTTTTGAACAGACGGTGGGTTAGGGTTTTGAACAGACGGTGGGTTAGGGTTTTGAACAGACAGTGCGTTAGGGTTTTGAACAGACGGTGGGTTAGGGTTTTGAACAGACGGTGGGTTAGGGTTTGGATTGGATTTAGGAAAAAATTAATAATTGTGCAGGCTGATGTTTCTCTATAGCTCCTGCCAAAGCAGGAATATTCCGGGTTCAGCATCATGACAAGGGTTAAGCGACCGGCCATTCCCATAAGTTTTACTGTGATTCTATCTTTTTTTGGCCTAAAATATGTGAGTGTAAGGTAATGGGTTAAGACAGAGACATACTAGTAGGGTTCAACACTTGGTTCTGAGATGTAGAATATGTTGTTTGTTGTATGTTGATATATAGATATTAATCTTACAAACCGCTTGTATGTTGTACAAATCATGTCCAATTAACAATAGTTTGAATCAGTTGAGGTCTTTTTTATGGCTATAATAAAAAAAAAAGACAAAAATCCATTATTAGATGAAACTACATTTTCAGTAGTTTTAAAATTTCGTTTTTTTTAATGTTATTTTTTAACATTGTAGTTTGTGTATGTGTTGAGTGTGTTTGTATGACTTGTGTGTGTGTGGTGTGTGTAGGGGGAGGGGGCTATGAGACACATGTTATTTAAATTTTAATTTCTTCTGTTTTTTTGTTTTGTTTTGTTTTACACCTTTAACGACCCTTTAATTCAGCCGACCTCATGTCCAGATTTTGACACCCTTGATGACAAGTAGTTTTCTTCATTTCTACAATTTTTTCTTTCCCAAATGGACATAAAATTTCATCAACTTTTGATAGTCACCTATAACTCCTTTCAAATTGGACATGTCTAAAATTCTGTTAACAGGTTGAACATTAGCCTGGCTCCCAGGCCGTCAGTTAGTTTTTAAATCAATAAGGTAGACCACTCATGATTAACTATTTTATTTCAAATTACCTCTCATATTCTCAAAAAGTGACACTGATCAGCCAGTCAGAGAATATAAGCTGATAAGAAATTTTCTTTCTCTAGTTTAATTGGCTTATTTTTTCACAATACTTCAGATCAGTGGGATGGGAGCCAGTCTAGTTGAACATAATCTGAATAGAAGTTAGATCTGAAATGATTTTAGGATATGAAATTTGATAAATGCTGATTCAAAAAGACTGATAATGTTTGAACAGATCTGCTATCTCCCACATCAGTTATGCAAACAGCAGGTTGTATTTATTACCTCTCAACATTAATGGTCTTCTAATTGAAATCCTTCTCTATTACTAGACGCATGAAGTTTGGACTGTGCAGGTATTTGACTACATTGCTTTTAACTCTCAAAAATGTGAAATTATATCCTGGGATGTAAATACAGATTTTCTCCACTTGTCCCAGGACAAGTAAAAGATGATTTTCTTTTTGTCCAAGATCAAAAAGAACCTGTCTGCAAGAAAAAAGGATACATGTATTTCAGGAAACAATTTTTTAAAAAAGAAGAAAATGCTGAAATGCAGCATTTACCTCATTAAAAACAATGTATTCTATCTACCCTTTGATATAAACATGAGGATGATTAATCTTTAAGATCTATTTAATACTTTTCTGATATTTGTCGTGGTTATTATGGACAATTTGGACTGGCCTAGAAAAATATATTTTTCTTTTCTGCGGGTAAAAAGGCCAGTGTTGGACAATTTGGGCATGGGAATTCTACCCCCCTGTATCCTTGTTAAATTTTCCCTGACGCATCCGAGATACTTTTGAAAATGACTTTCCTCTAACAATGTTACCTTTTGGAGTATATTTCTATAAATGGATCAACACAATCTTTCACTTTCAAATCTATAGATAAAAGGTAGAAAACCCTTTTGGAAGGCAAGAAATTGCTTGTAGCTATAGATTCATGTACATGCAGGGCTTGTGCTAGCTTTTGAGTTTCAGGAGTCATTGACCCCTTGACTGATATTTTAGAGGTCAAAACTGCTGATGAGGGGGGTCAAACCGATAGAATAAATAGATCATGTATCATATTTCTTGTTTATGCTTATTGAATTTTCAGGTGTCTCCTTCATATCTTTATAAGAGATTCATATAAAATATGAATCTCTTATAAAAAATATAAAGGAAACAATGAATTTTAATCAATTTATAATTTGTAGCAAAATCAAGCTTAAAAAATGACCCTCCAGACTGGAAAATTTAGGGCTCAAAATGGGATTTTTACATATATTTGGGGGTCAAAACCTTGGTTTAAGGGTCAAACACGAGCCCTGTACATGTATGTAACTGAACAAATTTCAAAGTATTTTACAAATGAAGTATGTATTTTAACCAGAAATTTATCCCACAGTAGTTAAGTATACTGAAGCAAATGATTGTTGTAATAAATTGCTAGTATTTTTGACATTCTATATTATTTGTGGTATGAGAAGCATTAAGGTGATGGATGATTGGTAATGGTAAAGGAATGCATGTCCAACAAATATGATACATATCAAATATCTGTCTGTATGCTCTCAGGTTTAAAACCTAACTTCACTAAATATTCAGGAGATTTTGTGTGATAATAGCATGAAAAAAAAAAATCTATTGTTAACCTTTGTCATGTTAATAAAACTCCATTTTGAGGGGTTGGTTCAACAATATTGTAAGTGCTTATAAATATATAGGCACTTACAATAGTGTTGCACTGACCCCTAAATTTGTCATTTTCATCATTTGCTTGTCATGCTGAACCTTGGATATTAATGCTTTGGTATGGAGTATTGACAAAGATAAGTCTTCACTCATTTACAGGTTGATCTTAGTCTTTACCACCTGATTTACATTTTCAAACAAGAAAGTTGAAAGGGTAAATTTAAAAAAATAAAAAAAGGGAAAAAGATGAACCCAGCTCTGGCTGTTCAAGTGTAGATTATGATCTGAATACAGGCTAATCTTTGTCTATGCTGTCGTTTAGAACTGCAATATTCCAGGTTCAGCATGAAAAGGGTTAAGATATATGTGACCAATCACACAAAAAGGGTCCCATTGGGAACTGTTTAAAATTGATATTTGAAAAAAGATTTGTTCTTGTACAGGCCAACTAGAGGTCACATTACAAAATCTCTTTCACCGGAAGGTAGATTGATCATTCTAGATTCAGAAAATAAACATGGTGAACAAAAGTTTGGACCTAAGTCAGTCTGGGCAGTCTGACTAGGGTCAACACTTTACACACTACCCAGATGGTCATTTTTCGCTTGACGGGTCACATATATATATAAATTTACAGGATATAATTTTGGCTCAATGGAAAACATTGTTTCAGGGGAATATTTAAGGGTCAATGCATGGCTTTATTGTAAAGTTAGTTTTGGGAGGAGATAAAAAGCTAACAAAAATGCAAATTTTTTTGATTGTGTATATTCCTTCTTTCTTTTTTCAGCCTTGGTAATACAGTTTGTGAGTCACAGATTTACAGAATACCATGATCCTACTATAGGTTAGTGTGCTTTTCATTAAAATATTTCTGCTGTCAGTCTAAAAATCAAATTTCAATTGACCAATCTAAACACTTGTTAATAATGTCAGATGACTCTTAAACTCTGCCATTTTCTACCATTTCTACCCCCCCCCCCCCAACAAATAGGCGACTTAAATTTTGTTACTACAGAAAAAGCTGAAGTTACAACCAGTACCTTTAGAACACCCTTCAATGAGTTATTCGTTTGATGCTGTGACCATATATTTTGCATATAAATGGTGTTATAATGTCTAAGGGGTGTTTAATGTGATCCGAGGTGGTGAAAAATTTGATATCATATTCTCTGTCTGTCTGTCTGTCCTTCCTTACTTCTAATTCTTGGTAACCATATTACTCCTTCAATTATGGATGGATTTGTATTAACCCTTTCCTGGTTTACAAAATTTTGGACCTGTCCAAATTCAAAGGTTTGCAGACGAAAATTTAAAGTGGATTTAATTTGAAAAATAACCATTCAGTAGGGTAGAAAATAGTGTGGAAAAAGAAGAAATTGCTTGTCAGAAGCAATTTTTTCTTTTTTCACAATGTTTTCTCAATCATAAAATCACAGGCACAAAAAAGCAGGGATTAAACATCAAAGGGTTAAACTTTTACAGAATGTTCTTCATCAATTTGTGACCATTCATATATCATCAAAATATCTTGATACCAGTACTATGCTGCTTCACTGAAAAAAGGCCTTCATAGAAAAAATTCAGTAGCAGTATATATCTATTGTGAATGTTTGTTTAATGATTTATACAATTATTAATGGAAAATTAGACCAGCTAGATAACAAAATTGTTCCTTGAAATTTAATTTTGGGTTTTACCATGGATAGATAGGGAAATGAATTCCTGTTTCCTACTACCATTACCCTTTATTATATCCAATCAAGTTTTAAAGTGACGGAAATCCATCATTTTAATGATCACCAAGTGCTTTCCCACTTGTTTTGTAGGTTTTAGAATAATGAATAATAGGAAGTAAATACAGATTTTCTGATTTTAATGATTATTATTTAAAAATTTGATTAAAGTTGTGTCTATCAATAATCTTGCATTCTGATTGGCTGAAAAGTTGGTTTTATTCCCCAGTGAAAATGATTTTACTGTTTTGAATGCTCCTTAAAAAAAGTAGACCCACAAGAAATCTGTTTCTTAACTGACAAATCTTTACATTTTTGTTTCATGACATTAAATTTTAAGATATGAAGATAAAATATTTTTTTATTTCATAGAGATATGAAACTTAAAACCTAATCAGGCTCATGTATGAATTTGCTTCACATAGTCATACAGCATGTTTAAGTTTCTTAGTTTCATACCTCAATAAAATCAACAAATACTCTTTTCATCTATGAAATGATGATCATCCTTCAGGAAAGGTGACTCATCCACAAAAAAGGGTCTATCTGACTAGTGCTTATTTTCTGAATCAAGAATGATTTTTCAAGCTTCATAAACATGAACAAGATTTTTTTGAAATTTGACCCATCACATGAAAAGGAGGCTTCTGGGAAGTGCCTTAAATGGGATACTGGTCAGACTTAGCAATCTGCCCAGACTGATCAGGGTCAAAACTTTCCCAAAATAACAAATTTTCTGAATCTAAAATGATCATTCTACCTTTTTATGCTCCCCGTAGGGAGAGCATATAGCCGCCTCTTTGTCTGTCCGTCCGTCCGTCCATCCTTCCGTCCCCACCTATTTCTCCATAACCCTTGGGCCAAATCAAATGAAACTTACCATGTGAACTCCCTATGATATAGTGATGATGCATCTGTGACGGTTTTTGTATTTGAGGCCTCGTCGTGGGAAAAGGGGACTTAGGGTAAAAAACAGTTTTTCCCAAATTTCTCCTAGTCTAACAGTCAGAATTTAGTGAAATTTCATATTTGAGTAGCAAATCAGATGCCCTTTACTATAAACGATTTGAAATTTACGTAAAAAAAAAATATATCATGGAAAAAGGGGGCTAAACGTTTGTTACCTTTACACTAGTTATGAAATTATTTCTGAAATCCACCTCCTGGTTGAGCTATGCTGGATCCAATCCTTTTCAAGATATTATTTTTTCTGAGGTTTTGGAGAAGGTCCCATTTTGCATGACAGGTCACAATTATTTGATTAACATATTTGGACCCAGATGGGATTTGGGGGCTTGAGGGGTCATGTATTAAAATATTATCAGCAAAAAAACATTAACACTTCAAGATGACGTTAAATAAGAAAGAAAATAACTTTGATTTCTTCACTGGTATTTTAAAAAGGTGAGTTAAGTTTAAAGCTTGACTGAATGATCAAATTTATAATAAATTTGAACAATATTTTTTTCTTTGGTTTTAGTTTTGCAATACAAACTTGTTTTGTATCCATTTCTGAAAATAGATTGCAATAAAATATAAGAAAATTTCCAAACATGCCAAGGCATTAACCTGTGTACCTGTTAATTAACAATGTTGCCAAGCAACCTCTAAAATAATCCCTCTTAAATTACCTTTCTGAGATCAACTGGTGCCAGTCTTTCATGAAAATTCAGAATGATTGATTTCTGCTCATATCAGCATTAAAACAGTGTTTTATAAATAATCACTGTTATTATACCTCCCTTAAAATCCAGAATATTAACCCTTGTCATGCTGAATAAATTGCCTTTGGCAAATTGCATTAATTTCAAAGTCCTGAAAGCTCTGGATTCCATAATTGTGAGTCAGCGCTCATTTTGAAAACACAGTTTTCAAATTTTGATGGTTTTAAAAGCAAAATCAGGTTGTAGAGACTATGATCAGACTGCACATATGTGCAGCCTGATCCTTGTCTTTACCACCTGCAAAAGCAGTAATATTCCGGATTCAGCATGAAAAGGGTTAATTTCTGATATGCAGTGCTACAGATAACGCAGGGAGGACAGATCGGTGTTTGCTATGTGGGGAGAGTGGTCGGGTAAACACATTTTAGATTTAGTATTTCCTAAAGTGTGCTTTAATTAAATCTATATGCTTTTTGGTATTTTCTTGGAGAACCAAGCAAATGATTGCCCACCCACAACATACAGGTTTCATGATACAAACTTTTCTTAAAGAATAAACAATTTTTGAATTGTCGATAATTTTCATTGGTCCCTTTAGATGCCTATTTCAATTTTAGGTCAAACAGCTAGCTTCAGCCATGAAAAGAATTCAAGGCTGAGAGTGTATGCCATAATGATTTTGATATCCCCAGCCCACCCACCTCCCCTCCTCCCCTAAAAACTATCAAATAACTTGTAGTTCAGAATGGTGTTAGAAAAGAGTAAGCACTATCCCATGAAGTTTTCTTATTGATAAAAAAAAGAGAGTTCATGGAAAAAAAATGCGGAAATGAAGAAATGTCAAGTTTAATTTGTTTTCTACAACTTCTTTCAATTTGGACCAATCTAAATCATCTAGTAATGGGTTAACTATAAAGGTAATGGATCTGTAAATATTAAAATATTTGATGTTTTGATCTGTAAACATTACCTATACAGGCTCATAGGTTTATATTCAGTTTTGAACATTTGAGCTGGACTAGTGCCAAAGAAATCAACATAACCTGAGAAAACTAATTAAATTGCACTGTAAAATGGTGTAGGTTTCTAAAACAAATAAAACCTCTTATTTTTTCTGGCACCCAAGCAGAAAAAAAAATGTTTTTTTTAACTCTTTCCTATACAATGTTAGAATATTATATAGAGGGTATTGGTTTGTTTCAGTGTAAGACCTATTTGTATTTTATTGAGTGGACAACAAAAATTAAATTTTCACGAGTGGCATAGCCACTCGTGAAAATACTGCTTTTGTTGTTCATGAAATGAAATATTAATCGATCTTACTCGAAAAAGAAAAGAATTTTTCTTTCTCTTTAATGCAAAATTGAGAAAAAATGTGACATTTTGGGATAGATTTTCATAAAGCGAGAAATTTTGTACATGTTTACTAGGCAACATTCATGATGAGATCATTTATAGTGCCCCTCATAGATATTGTCAAAAAGGGTGAAATGAACGGAAGCAGGATATAATTATACAGTTATTTCACTGGTTTTGCAGTGAGTTTATCAAATGATTATCTACTTTTATTTCTAGACAATCCACCAAAAAAGCATGAAAGAAGAAGCCTGTAATTGCATACTTAAGAAATATTGTTGAAATAGAAGAAATCACTTTTAACAAGTACTGGGTATAAAGTGCAAAACTGTCATAAATATGTATATTTCAAGCACTTTCATTGATTTTGTGCTTGATTGATTGAATGGAGTTTAACGCTGCTTTCAACATTTTTTTCAGTTATATCGTGGCGGCTGGAGCACCTTATAATGGTTTCCTGGAATTTCTCTCACCATTACAACCACCACATCCTTTCCTAGCCTCCAGCTGCTATCTCACATAGGTCTACGATTATCAGCCCATTGGTGAGAGACAAATAGTGGGAAAGAATGAGTGCTGCTGTCGGGGTTCGAAGATTTTGTGCTTGAAGTCTTGTGCTAATACCAATACTTACCATGTTGTTCACCCTTGTCATCCTGAATGAAAAACCGGGCAACAATTGAATTAAAATCAAAGAGCTGAAAGTACTGAATGCACTTAACATGGGACAGTATTTATTTGGAAAATGCAATTTTCAAACTTTTCTGGATTAAAAGGAATACATTATGTATCAGGTGGTAAAGACCATGATCAGACTGCAAATATGTGCTGGCAGATTTTAATCTGTCTCCACTATCTAAGTAGAGAAATTATTGGTTCATCATGGTTTATACATATTTTTTGATTGACAACTAACTTATGTAATGTAATGGATATTTTCAGAGGATTCCTATCAACAACAAGCCCGGATAGATGGAGAGCCGGCTTTTTTGATTGACAACTAACTTATGTAATGTATTGGATATTTTCAGAGGATTCCTATCAACAACAAGCCAGGATAGATGGAGAGCCGGCTTACTTATGTAATATTTTTTTATATTTTCAGAGGATTCCTATCAACAACAAGCCCGGATAGATGGAGAGCCGGCTAAGCTGGATATACTGGACACAGCTGGGCAGGTAACAGTTTCCAGTCTTCATTGTTGCTCCAATCATGGTGTCACAGGTTCGATCCTTGGTGATGGCATAATTTTTTTTGACATTTGTCTCTCACTGATGGCTTGATAATCCTAAACCTAAGTGGGGTAGTAGCTAGAGGCTAGGAAGAATAGAATCGTAGAACAGGGCCCAAGGTTATAAAACTGATTTTCGTGCTCAACTTAGAATTTTCTCAAATTAAGAATTCAAATAAATGTATAAACATAAAGATTATATTAATAAGTTGTTATATAAATAACAACTTATTAATATTATTTTATGTCATACATTTATATAAGAATTACAACAAAATTATGGTGTAAATCTCAAATTGAAATTTGAGAAAACTTTGAGATGATCTCAAATGAGACAAGTTTTATAACCTTGGGCCCTGATGTGAGAAATGCTTAGAATCCATTGCTAGGTGCTCTAACTTCTTGGAAATGACTAAAATACAAACTAATCATTGTTTCTCTAAATGTATAATTAAGCATTGTCATGCTAAATGAAATCATCTTGATTGAAAAAGATATTTGAATTTATCACGAATCTTTGGATTAAAGGAAAGATTTTATAAACAAAATTGAAATGATATGAAAAACTAAAACTCCAGAATAATTTGAGAAAATCACTGATTGTAATGAAGTACTTTTATCTTATGAAAAGATCACAACTATTTAGCACTTATTATCTGCGAGCACTTTATTTCTGCCATATACATGTATCTGCAGTCAAGAGTGTCACAGAAGAAATAAAAGACACAGAGATTTAATTCTTTTTCACTTCTTTTTTCCTAAAGGAAATAAAATACAAATTCTGCTTACCTTTCAAGAGAAACAAGATTGAAATTAGAGGATTTGATAATTGTTGAAATGTCTGAAACAGTAAAGTACCTCGAAATAAACAGCATGAATAGAAATATTCAATAAGTCAGATTGGAAAGCACAGAAATAAGTTCCACAGAAATCTAAGACCCTAAATTTGTAAAATCAACAAAGTTTGGACCCCACAAAAATTAAGTTCTGTGGGGTAAATTGATTATTACACTAGACATGCATACTTTCAAAGTTTGTATTTTTATACAATCTCTTAAAATATTATTTCTTAATTGTACCCCCTTGAACTATTTTTATGGGTATATAGGAGTTAGCTTGTCGGTCAGTCAGTCTGTCCGTCTGTCTGTAGCAATTTCTTGGCAACTAATGGGCAGATTTCATTCAAACTTTACAGATGTGATCAGTATCAGACAGAGTTGCTTTTCGTTATGGAAAAGCACTTGTAGTTGGGTATAAGTCTACTTTGCATGCAACAGTCTTGTTTTAATATTTCAGCTGGAGTTCACTACAATGCGAGAACAGTACATGCGGAGAGGGGAGGGGTTTATAATTTGTTACTCGATCACAGATAGGCGGAGTTTTGATGAGGTCATCACGCATAAAGAGTTGATTGACAGGGTGAGATGTAACGAGGATATGCCGATTATCATCACAGGAAATAAATGTGACCTGGAGGAGAAGAGGAAGGTGTGTAATTAGAGGGTATTGAATGAGTGGTCATTGAATAACGGATTTATTAAACTCCATGAGCAAGTTTCACCAAAATATTTAAGACACATTTTTGTCTTACCAATGACTTTTCACAAATTTAGGACAGTAATCATGTATTACCTATCTATCAGTACCCATGTAAAGTGTTTATTGCTGGTACTGATTCGAAAGTCATCAGTAAGACGTAAATAGGTCCTACATGTTTTGATGAATCTGGCCCCTGAGCCACATATAGAGGGGTTATTTTGGTTTTCAAATTTAAATGTTTCATTAGTTGTAACTTAAACCCTATGTTGTTTGTACTCATTTGAAATGTCTCATCGAGACAATTCAAATGAGTACCCACAACATATGGTTTCAATCTAAAATAAAGATTTTAGACTGGCTCTACCATCTCTTATCTGGACCTCTGAAGTAGTCATCTATAAACAGATTTAAATAAGGCTTTGCCGAGTTATCTGTTTTAGTTGACAAAATTAATAAATTCAGTAATTTATTAGCACAAATTTAAAATTCTAATAATGATATCACCTGGATTTTTGCAATAAAATGTCAGGAATTCTTGAAATTTATGGATTCAAGTTATTTTGCAAAATATATAGCTCAGTTAGTGAATTGACATCATCAAATGCATTATGACGCCATTTTCGCAATGAAAATAGAATGCTGCTCACCTCATTTGCATAGCTATTCCTCTAGTGTAATAACGCCAGTCTAATATAAAAAATATTCAACAGGGTTACTTCACTCCCTTGATGTACATCATATAATAATATCTCTTACACAGGAACTTTTTTAACCTCTACCAGGCTGTAACATTTTAAACTGGTCCAGAATATGCTCACAATTCAAAATACAGTTGTTAGAACAAAGCTCTTGTTAGTGCCTATTTAAATGTGCTGACGTATTGAAATGTACAAGGTTGCAAGTTATGGCCTTTAGTCTCTTTGATGTTATGAAAAACAGCATAGGGAAATAACTACAAATTTAAACTAGTTAGATTTACGGCTGTTGTGTGCTGCATTACGTAATAATGAGAGGTAGCAGACATAAGGTTACAGAGTTACGCTCCTGACAAAGAAGCAGACACTGCCTGTCCTCCTGATACCATGGGTGATCACATGATATGTCGTCTTTGGACAGGTATATAAAAAGAAACATATATGCATATATGATAGAGACAGTGCTTCAATTGAAATGAAGTATGAGAAGTTTGAAGGAAAATTCATCTGTTGTCATTCCTGAGGCACTATTTTGCCCTGTTCTTGTCTTCATATTTGTCAGGTCATGAAGATAAATTCTTTTTTATTTGAAATAAAAGTGGTGATCTGTTAAACATAATGTTACTAGCTTTTGATACAACCTTAGTGCATCCATTCCAAAAACAGGACAACTATTATTGTCTTTCATTTTGGTAGTATATTCGATGTGATTCATTAGAAGCCAAAACCTCATTTAAAAGAATTCAAATAAAACATCAAACTTGCTTATTCATATTGACCATATTAAGAAGACACTGATTTTAAGTTTTGGATAATTGGCAAATGTAATTTCACTTGTTTGTACTACCCTCTTCTGTTTTGCAAATTGCATAATTATATTGATCATATAATAGCCAATTGTTGCTATTGAAAAAGGCCTAAATGACAATCTTCATCAAAAATAGGAACATTCATTAGACACAGGATTTAAGGTGTTTTTTGGTAACATTTAGGTCAAGTTCAAATAAGGATTGAATCTTTTAAAAAGTAAGATGATAGGTGAAATATTTCCGCAATATTATAAAGTTACATGTAGTGCTAAAAAAAGAAACTCATTTGGATTGTTCATTTTTTTCTCAGTTGGAGAATCAGCTGATTGATTTCAACTAAATAATTAAATGCACTTATAATCATGGCTTTGGCTCATGTAAGTTTGTCCACTTTCAGGTGACCTCAGAAGAAGGCCAAAGGTTAGCAGACCAACTTGGTGCAAAGTTCTTTGAAACATCTGCTGTTTTAAGACAATGTGTTGACGATGTGTTTCACGGAGTTGTTAGGGAAATACGACGTAAGGAACATGAACAAATTGTTGCGATTGAAAAACAGGCCAGAAAACAACAGAGACGTAAAAGAATGCAGTCATTCTTTGGATGGTTTAATGTTTTCA
The DNA here is from genome assembly GCA_948146395.1 of Fragum whitleyi. Classification (NCBI taxonomy): domain Eukaryota; kingdom Metazoa; phylum Mollusca; class Bivalvia; order Cardiida; family Cardiidae; genus Fragum; species Fragum whitleyi. The sequence goes on along the minus strand of OX411543.1, from coordinate 9,012,852 downwards.
AACCAAAGTCTCGTTCAAATAGATCTGATACTACTTGATGTGTGGTTTATGTTGCTTGTGTTTGTTTGTGACAGTGTACTTGTATGTTGTAACCAAGTAAGCATACCAGGAAACAGAATTTTAGGTAGATAAATCTAAGTCACATTACACTAAAACGTCAGACAGTATACCGAGGGTCAGTACATAACTGCCATAAGTGCTTCTATATCTATACACACTAGTCTTGCAACACTTGCAATACTTAAGTTTAAGGCCTCAATATCGATGGCTTAGAGCAAAACAATGTATGTGTCTATACACTGTATAGACACATACTATGATTTTGCTCTAAGCTTGTGATAATATTAAATGAATTTTATGAAAGATTTGAAGAAACAAATTTAATTGTTTGATAATATGACCACTGTCAGTTTTCAATTATTGATTATATTTTATGACCATCCATTGTAAACAATTTTGTGGATGAAATGTGAATTATGCAATGTGCTTAAAGATAGATTTTTCTAAGGTAATGTCGACTGAAGACTAAACCCTCTTTTTATAACATGTCACAATTATTAGAGCTCCAGTAAAAATGTAATTTCCTTTATTTATGGTCTCTAAGGAGGCACATACCCATATGAGCAAGGCACCAGTAGACAGTAAGTTATTATGGGGTTAGTGCAAGGATACATGACAAAACTATGGCTGAGATCAGCTACAGTTCTTTAAAATGCTTGATGTAAAACACAGATACATTCAATATCTCATCCAGAGGACAAGAGTTTGTTAGTGTTCCAGTCTTGGGAATCGAACCTGTGATAACAAACTTAAATTATTATTAAGTCAGGTGCTCTAACGGCTGAGCAAATCAAGATGTTAAAATGTGGGGAAATGGCCAAAAATACCAAATACCAGAGATTTAGTCGGACTGCAAAACCATAGTTGAGAGCAAATCCTGAGTGGATTCAAGAATGAATACAATTTGAAAAAATGTAGGAGAGAGATTTACAGGCCTTTTGACTTTACTTTCCAGTACATTTCACCCAGAAAACCAAAGAAAGACTTAAATCACATCATTTTTTAATCATTGAATTGGCACAGTTGTAGCTCGACATTTGGTCTGGAAAAGTTATATTGACCTCTCTTCTAATCATCACGACATTCATTTTGTGGATGTGGTGGTTTATTAGAGACTTAAAGCTTTCTGTAAATCTGTCAAACAATGGTCAATTTTGACATCCAAAAAACGGGTTTTGGGTTATATTAGAGCATGGGGCTCTATTACAATTTTATGGGAAGCCCTTTATCTGTAGCCCTGCATACATATATATGTGTATGTGTACTATTTTTCGTACTTTTTTGGAAAAATGCAGGCATTTTTCTGAGAGGTGCAGATCAACCTATTTATTTTCAATGAAGAGAGAATGTGCAATTATAGTGTTGTTTAATGTTAAATTATTTGATAGATGAAAACTTGATATATCTTCACTCATTCTAGCAGTTTTATAGAAAAAAAAGCCTGTGTGTGACATTTCCAACAATTTAAAATGTGCGCAAATCAATGACTCTGGCCAGCCGTACATATGCACAGTCTGACCAGAGTCTTCACGATACAATTTGAAGATGGATAAGGCTTATCTGTAGACAGTGAGGCAATCCTCTACTTACACTCAGTAACCGTCTTAGCTGCTAAATGTTTGTACCTCACGCAGATGTCAAATTGTTGGAAATGTCACGCACAGGCTCAAATCATTTCAACTCAATTCTCTGTAGTGATTCATTTCTACTATTTATACTTATAATTTTGACCTGCTATAAAATACTTACTCTGGAAAACTTTGTAAGAAAAGACAAAGCTGATTACAATGAGCATATTTACTTTTTCTGACAATGGCTCTTAATTTAATAGTCTCAAACCTAATTATGGTGGAACAACATTTTGAATGTGGGCTCACATGCATAGTGGGATATTATTTACAAAACCCAGGGTAGGACTACAGACATCAGGGAAGACATGCTAGATGGGGGGATTTGAATTTGGTTCCTTGACATTAGGGAACTTTTTATTGTTGTGTTTGATAGGGCAAAATGATTTTATAAAGTTATTGCCAGTAATGTATAATTTTCAGCTGTGAATTGTTATATCTAATTAAATTTTCATGCAGCAATGTGTGTTCTTTGCCAATTTTTTGTCCTCCTTCCATCCTCTTTGATACCGAATTTCCTCCAATCAAAGCCCCCTCCTTAATAGTAGCTCCCAACTACATTTTTTACTAAGAAAACCCACTTCAAATGCCTTAATTTTAGGAACTTTTTGAGACATGTTCTCCAATTTGAGATGAATTTCCTCTAAACAATCATTTCAATGACTGTATAGAGAAAATTCACATCCAATTAAAGAGAAAAGGGCCTAAAAAGACATCAATTTTGATGATTTGTTTAAATCAGAATAGGGAACTTCGGTATGACGTCATAGCCCACTAGCCAATAAAAATGGTTGGCGTTGAATCGCCTCGCTCTATTTAATTTATGTAAATATTGCCCAATCTAAATCACTTTTTTCGCTTTACTTGAGGAAAAGGGTATCAAAACAATACATTTTTGAAAAGTAAATCATTCGAACTTTTCAGAAAACATGTTTATAAAGAAAATAACACGAATTTAGAATTAATAACCATGCTTTGAAAACACCACTATCAAAAAGGAATTACATCGATTTGGTTGATTTTTTGCAAACATTTATCATTTTTACCGCTGATTTATCTTGATTTTATTAAATCCTGATTATTATTTTTTCTTTAATATCTTATTATTATAAAAAAAAAAATAGGTTTATGTTTTGTTTGTTTATGCGAACAAAATCGTTCGGTAAATCGGCATTGATAGTCTTTTCCAATCACTCAAAATGTAGCCATTATACATCCAAACAATATCTGTAACACTATAACAAAATATTTTGGCATGTTACAATTTTCCTTAGATGCCTAATGACATTCCCTGTGATTAGGAAATATTGATTCTTGAATGACAAGTGGTGTCATTATCGATTATTTGTTAGACAAACCCTTTCACCTTGTTGTAAACAGTGAAAAGGTATTCGATTTGAGCTAATTGACCTGTTTAAATACAAAGTGTTCAAACTGAAGATTTTTTACGGTACTAAGAATGTTCCATGACCGACTGACGTATGAATTCAAAGTCGGCTAGTAAGACAGGCGGACGGACAAACAGACGGACGGACGAACAAACTAACGAACGAAATTACAAACAAACGAATGGACGGAAGGACAGACGGATGGACGGACAGATGGATGGATGGACGGATAGAAGGACAGATGGATTGATGTATGGAAGGACGGTGGATTGATTGATTGATTGCATCGAGATTAACGCCGCTTTCAACATTATTTCAGTCAAGTTATATCCTGGCGGCTGGAGCACCTAACAATGGATTCGTGGTATTTCTCTCACCAGTACAACCATCACATTCTTTCCTAGCCTCCTGCTGCTGTCACGCATAGGTCTACGATTATCAACCCATTGGTGAGAGACAAATAGTCGGAAAGAATGAGTGCCGCCGTCGGGGATCCGGCGAACCCGGGACCTCTAAATTGACAGTCCGACGCATCTGCGCTATGACGGCGGCGACGGACGGATGTATGGATTGACGGACTTACGGATGGATGTATGGACGGAAGGATGGAGGAATGGTTGGATGGATGGACGGAGGGAGGGAGGGAGGAATGAATGAATGAATGAATGAATGAATGAATGAATGAATGAATGAACGAATGAACGAAGGAATGAATATAGTAAGTTATAAATGAATTTGATTTTATCATTTCGAAAACATTTTTATCATTTGCAGTGGTGAATACAGGATTTGCAAAGAGATTTGGAACTTAAAATATAGATGGTGCCTTTTCCTATAAGTGCCCAGTTTAAATCGAATTTCTCTATGATAATTTAATGACACATCTTCGACCCCTCACTGCAATCCCCCTCAGGATCCGTCAATAATTTGATTGGTTGAAATTCTACACTTCTGCTTATTATTACAAAGATTACAAAAAGTATGTGTTTGATTGACTGTAATAGTTCTAAAATATCAACGAGATGGCCTTCGGAGGATTGTAATCAGTCAAATGTTGCAATTCTATAGTTGCAATGTTTTGAAGCATGTGGAATATTTTGACTTTTTATATGACAGCATGTTATTTCCATGTCTGATTAAGCATAATATTTGATGTGTAAACCAAGCTTTCACACATTGGGCTCAAAGACTAGTTTTGTCATACTGAAAGCAACCAATCAGTGGCAAATGACATGGCTTGATTGATGCAGATCAAAGAAAATTAGGAATGTGGTATAAAACGTTGCGTAAGTAAGGGCGATCTTAATGACCCGTGCACGTGTGTGGGATAAGCGGCTACCGTTTTATGACATTGACAATATTGATTGGCGCATCCGGTTATGGTCAGATCAAAGAGATTCGCCGTGTAGTATAGATAATTGGGTTAGGAATGACAATCTGTATGACAAATGTTTGTGTGATGAGTGCCGATAATGTTTTTCATGTCGCATAATGTAAACTCTCTGATAGAGTTTTGTACCTAACAGTAGGCCTATCTGTTCGAAAAGCCGTTTCATCCGAATATCTTGGATTTGCAACGTTCGCTTATTATCTAACATGACCTTAATTTCTAAACGTGTGTGTGTTTTCATTTTTATCAATTTGGATTTAATATTTAGATAGCTTTGGACGATTCTCAATATTCCTAGGTTAAAATGACTGGATTTATGTTGTTAAGACCATTAAGGATATATACAAAACTTAAATCTATGTTTGGATATTCTGAGACGGGATGAATATCGTTACTGAGATAAAAAAAACAAGAAAATAAAAAAAAATCAGCATTGAAATTCAAACTTACATATTTCATTGCTGTGTGGCCAAAAATGCCGTAAATACAGCTTTATTCGTGTCCCATTTCCGATACTTTGGTTGCTAAAGTACGAATCGTTGGGATTCGTATGACTCTCCGGGTGGTTATATTTCGACACAAATTATTCGTTTCAAAGACATTGTCACATGATGACAACTGCATAACCAGAAGAAGGGGTGATTTATATACATTTTGACACCTTCATCACTTGGAATAAATCATTACAAATGTATAATTTTACTACCTGAAAATTGGATTTTTTGCTCTTTGTGTATGTAAAAATGGTTGGAAACGCCAACCACTCATATTTTGATGACGTCATCACTACCTGTGCCGAAGTCCCCTATATGCATACTAAATTATAGCTCCCTAACCATTATATGTATGTATAGCTCCCAGGAGCATTTATTTGGGGAAATATGGTATATTCTCATTTTACAGGTTGATCCATCAAGTTGAATTGACTGTACCCTTTCCACCCATCCTTTCTCGTTGTTTGGTAGCTGGTATTCTCGAATAGGTCTACGCTATATAGAGGGGATAAACATTTGTTTTGCATCCAGAGCGCGGGATTGCGGGATTCCCGCTAAAATAATCATAATCCCGCATAATCAACATTTCTATGCGTACCTGATCCCGCAATAAAATCATTTGGCCCGCAATAATTACATTGCCGTGCGTGATTAATTTTTTTTGAAGGTAGGATAACAAGTCAATTGGACCAGAATTTCTACAATTATACTAGTAAAATGCGATTTTGATTCTTCTTTCATAGTATAAGGATTAGTTTTTAATTTGAAACGAGCGGGTGATGATGGTAACCATGGGCGACGAATTTCTACACTTGCATAGTTTTCGTCTTCCAAATTAAGACTGGAAGAAAATAAAATTTAATTTTCTTATAATTCTGTATATCGCAAACTACGAACATTTTCATGATCTTTGGTCAAGAAAACACACAAAGGACTCACGATTCTTTTGATAATTTAGCGAGAAAACGAGCTCCTGGGCATTTTAGGGAGATAGAAAAAGATGGGAGTTTCCAGGCGGGGTTCCAGGCTAAAATGACGTACCGGAAATCGTCTGAACAACATGGCTGAACTGAACGCAAATCGGTCTTGTCAATCGCAAATTTCCTATTTTCGGAAAGCAAACGTGAGATTTCGAAAATAAAAACGGAAAATAGGACTGATGATGACACCTCAGGTATCGGTGAGAGTGTTACTATAGTGAATTCGAGTGATAATCCGTTTGAAAACGGCGAAGAACATGATCGGATCACTAAACAGAAAACCCCTCATGTTGATTTGGACTCTTGCCGAACAAACAGACCATGGCACTACACATACAACTAATAGGAAATTAAATGTTTATTCTGTACAGGCATGGGAAAAAATAATTTTAGAACTGGAAATACAAACTTCAGAACATCAACTTTACTGGTTAGCATGAGACCAATTCTCGCTGAGTTCATGGTAAATACAGAAAGGAAATCCTTCTTAATTACAAATTATGTTGAAAACAACTTCTTTATTCAGAAAATGATTTGTTGTTAATGAATATTGCATCTTTACTGTGATGCATGACAAGAATGGGTCTCCAACCAGTAGAGCACTATTTAAGAATGAAATTTGTAGTTGAAAGTTATCTAAAAGTCAACAGATGTTGAGATATAAACAGTTAAGTTGATCTGTTATAGTAAAATATAAGTTTTATACTTTCGCAAGGTTAACAAATAAACTTACTGTGACTACAATGAATCTTTACACCCCCCCATTATTTCAAATTGGCCCCCCTTTTTCTGACTGTAATGGGGGACAGCCCCCCATTTTGAAAATTTCTAGATACAACCCTGGATTTACATTTCATTGAATGGACAACAAAATCCGTTTTTTCATGGAACCGCTTTTGTTGTGCATGAAATAAAATATAAATCAATCTCATTCAAGATCAAACAATCATTTGGCCCTATTTAGATAATGTCAGATAGGGTGAAGTGAATAATAGCAGGGTATAAGTGTTTAGCTCCCATGAGCACGAAGTGCTCAAGGGAGTTATTGTGATCGATAAATGTCCGGCATCCGTCTGTTCATCTGTCCGTCACGGCATCAACTTTTTCTTTAAATGACATATCCTCCTAAACTACTGAGTCAAAAGCAACCAAACTTGGCAGAAATATGCCTTGGGTGGTCCCTTGTAAAAAATGCTAAAATGGAAAGGATCCTTGCCATATCAAGGGAAAAGGGGCCTTAATGACAAATTTCTTGTTTACACTATGGAAGCCACAAATATGGTCCAATCTTCATGAAACTTGGTCAGAATGTTTGTTAGGTCATGAGGATGAACTCTATTGAAAATGAAAGGATCGGTGTCATATCATGGGAAAAGGGGCCTTAATGACAAATTTCTTGTTTACACTATGGAAGCCACAAATAAGGTCCAATCTTCATGAAACTTGGTAAGAATGTTTGTTAGGTCATGAGAATGAACTCTATTGAAAATGGGAAGGATCTGTGTCATATCACGGGAAAAGGGGCCTTATTGACAATTTTGTCAACAATTTCTTTAAATGACATCTCCTCCTAAATTTATGAGTCAAAATCAACCAAACTGGGAGAAATATTCCATGGGTGGTCCCTTGTAAAAATTGCTCAAATGGAAAGGATCTGTGCCATATCACAGGAAAAGGGGCCATAATGACAAATTTCTTGTTTATACTCTAGAAGCCACAAATATGGTCCTATCTTCATGAAACTTGGTCAGAATGTTTGTTAGGTCATGAGGATGAACTCTATTGAAAATGGGAAGGATCCATGCCACATCACAGGAAAAGGGGCCTTAATGACAATTTTCTTGTTTACACTCTAGAAGCCACAAATATGGTCCTATCATCATGAAACTTGGTCAGAATGATTGTTAGGTCATGAGGATAAACTCTTTTGAAAATGGGAAGGATCCTTGCCATTTCATGAGAAAAGAGGCCTTAATGACAATTTTCTTGTAAGAGCTCCAGACGCCACAAATATAGTCCAATCTTGATGAAGGTTCATGCCATAACACAGGAAAAGCAGTCTTAATGATAATTTACTTGAAATATCAGGTGAGCGATTTAGGGCCCTCAGGGTCCTCTTGTTTGATAATTTCACTTGTTAGGCTGTGAGTTTATCAAATAATAATCTACCAATATTTTTCAATAATCCACCAAAAAGCATTTAAGAAATTGATTTGTTCAGTTAAAGGCTCAACAGCTAAAGCTTTTGTTTTAAAAAAGGATGGCGCTCAGAGGGATTCAAACCTTTTTCCTCCAGAGCTTTCTCTCTAACCACTTGATAACATCTTTAAACGAATACTTTTGTTGCTATTTTCTAATCAACTATGAATCACAGCAACTTGAAACTTGGTTATGTGTATCTAAAAGATGTCATTTATATCGCTCACCTCATTCAGGTCTGTAAGATATCTACTATTTTACGACTTGGTACATTTTCTTCCTAGTACAAAGCACACAATGAACAATTTTGTTGCAAATTTCTCAGCAACTATTGATCATAGCAGAGTTCCTATTCACTGACTCAGTGTGAAACAGTTGTAACTGCCTATATACAATTGTACATGTATTTATAGGCAGTTACAATTGCTTTGCATTGATCCATCAATATAGTTGTTACCCATTTAAAGTCAGTGAGATATCCACTTCCTGTTTTACAACCAAGTAGAATTTCATACATACAATGGTATCATTGCAAAATTTTCATGACGGCGGCACTCATCCTTTCCAACTATTTGACTACCACTAATTGGTTGATAATCGTAGACCTATGTGGGATAGCAGCTGGAGGCTAGGAAAGGATGTGATAGTAGTACTTGTGTGAGAAATACCAGGAATCCATTGTTAGGTGCTCCAGCCGCCTCAATATGACTGAAATAATGTTGAAAGCGGCATAAAACCCAATTCTAACAAACCAACAAACAAAATCATTACAGGTTTCTCAGCAACTTGAAACTTGACACATTGTTTTGGAAGGAGGTCCTGTACATTTTTTTTTTTCATTTAGGATTACATGAAGGGTCAAATGACTCTCATTTCATTGTCCTAACTCATTCCAGATCTTATCATGTACATAGAGAGAGAGGCAATGGATCCCAACCACTGCTACCTATTCTGACAGCAGGGTGGAATGGGGCTCTGTAAAGTTTCCTGCCCAAATACACTACCTGCCTCTGGTAGGGGTTCAAACCTGCAACTATCAGTTTATGAGTCGAACATATTATCCACTCAGCCAAACGAGCCAGACCCACCAAATCTTAAACCACGCTTTAAGCAAATTGGCCAATCAGAGTACAGTACTTTAAAAGAATTCATCACAGATAAAACCCCAAATGTTGTATTTACAGATATACTATGGTAGTGTGTTGTGCACACGAGTCTCACAGGTTTTGCATGCCGAGTCATTTCCAATAGATTTCGAGCATTTTGTATGGGCAATTTTTCCAAAAGACTTTCTTCAATAGCAAAAATGCAAAAGATCTGCATTAAGTAACAGAGACAGAAAGCATCTGAATGAAGGATTTTTCTGCAAGACAGAGGTGTACACTCTCCATCTAACAGCTAGAAAAAAATAGACATGGCCAATGTGAAAAGATGAAACAGATACATGTAGAAACAACTGCTAGATCTTTATGCAGAGTTAATATAAACCAATACCAGGACCCTTATAATTAATGTATGTGCATTATTCAGCTTCCAAATAGGAAGAAACAAGTGGACTTATTATTTTAACTTGACATTAAATCTGGCTTACCACCAATCAAAGGGCTGTTGCTGATACCCGAGTACTAATTTGAAGTCTTTTGGAAGAGTACCTTTTGACTACATGCAAAGATTAAATACTCTTAGTCTTCTGGTATGTAATAAGCACCTGCAGTATAGCATGAGTTTTGGACACATTTTGCATTGTTTTGAGGGTCCTTTGACTACTTGTTCTAAAGTCTTTGACTTTCAAAACCTGCGTCCCATATAACCCTGAAATAGGGAAAGTTTCATATAAGAGAACTGATTTGTTTGAGGTTTAACCCCCACTTTCAGGTAAAAAAAAATATTGTCATACTGCTACAGCCAAAGTTCCTTTCAAAGCCTTCCTGGTAATCACCAATGACAGCACATTCATCCTAGCCTCTAGATAGCTATCAAACTTGGGTTTATGATTATTCACCAATTGGTGGGAGACAAATGTCAGAAAGGATATGTGCTGCCGGGGATTGAATCCAAAACTCCCCATAAATGAAGACTCGTCCCGAAATTTCCCCAAATTCTAACTTGCGATTAAAGCCGAATTTTTTTGTGATACTTAATCAATTTTAAGAACATAAAAGATAATATTAATAATTTTGTTCATACATAAAATATAATATTAATAAATTGTTAAAAACTTCAACCTATTATCATCTTTTATGTTCATACATTCATTTGAATTCTACATTTGAGAAATTTCCTAGTTGAGCATGAAGATGTTCATAATCTCTGTCCCTGATATGCTCCACAATCACAAATTACAGCAGCTATAAAGGAAATGATAATTAGGAGACAGATGGGAATGATGTTTCTACCTTAACCCTTTACCAACTGTATTGCAATTTTGTGTTGGACATTGTCTTTTACATTTCAACAAGTCTGACTCAAGTTTTCTCACACAATGATAGAGTATAAGACAGGCGTTGAAGGCGAAGATCAAGGCTACATATCTGTGCAGGCTGATCTTGGTCTACACTTTCTGCTTGAGTTGTGTGTACAGTAGGAATAAAGTTATAAACAGCATGAGAAGGGTTGACCCTTTCCTGTTTTACAAAACTTTGGACCTGTCCAAATTCAAAGGTTTTGCAGATGAAAATTAAAAGTAGATTTAATATCAAAAAAAATAACCATTCAGTAGGGTAGAAAATAATGTGGAAAAAGAAGAAATTGCTTGTCAGAAGCAATTTCTTCTTTTTTGACAATGTTTTCTCAATCATAAAATCACAGGCATGTTAAAAGCAGGGATTAAACAGCAAAGGGTTAATTAGCTTGTCAAAAACTTTATATGAGTAATTAAAGACAAACATAGATTTTGTATTCTAGAAAATTTTATTATAAATATGTCAGAGTGAGAGCAGAACTTGGGACACTTTATTATAACCATTGTAAAAAGCTTTGTAATGTGTTTTTAATAAGCACTCTTTTGGGGGGTAAATTGTTAGGAAAACATTATCAGCAAGACAGTAGTACTATAAAGTTGTATAAGCAACTGATAATTTCTCACAATACAGAATATGGTAGGGAAAATCCATTCTGGTAACAAAGTGTATTAACAGTTGAATTACTCTATATTCTCATTCCTAATTCATCAGTCTAGAGTATGACACTTTTTTACAATTGTACATATTGATGACAGGGCAAAACAGTTCTAACTGCCTATATGTTTAAAGGCAGTTACAACTGTTTTGCCCTGATCCAACTACACACAATCAGAGACATGATCAGGTCTGGAAACTTGATTGGGCATTAGAAGTATTCGCTGATCGTCTGAAGATAATTGGAATACCACCCATATCATCATTTTTTCTGTCACGTCAATAGCTCATCTCCAAACATTTATAACTGTATATAACCATAAAGGCAATTAAAACTGTTAAGCGCTGAGCCATCCACATGATACCTTCAATATTTCAATGATGTTAAAGCATGGTGGTGTTAAGTACACATAAGAACACAGCATTAATTTCTACACAAAAGCACATTTGTTCTAAATCTATTGTCTATAGTTTAGGGTTCTGGTCCTTCACTAGCTTGTGGGGCCGGTCCCCCACCCCCTGCGCCTGTATCCATCTGTTTCTTGGTACCAGATACTATATCATCAATTCTGAGTAATAAAATGGCCGTCTGAAAAAAATATACAAATTGTTAAGAAATATTGGTTATCTACGATTATTCCCATTACTAGATGGGTTAAACATTAGTAAAAGCCGATTTCACAATGAAAATGCTATGCAGTGCTTAGTCTTTATACTAGCCAGAAATAATGGAAACAAATGATGTGAAGAAATTGCTTTTATTACATAACTTAAAATACTTTGTATTGCCAACAGCTGTCCTAGATATTCATGGCTTGCTGGAGAATGCTTGGTAAAAGCTTGTCTTTGCGGAATTTAGAAGAAGTAATTGCGCTCACCAAGGGTTGATTGATGAATGCCCTTTATCATTCAATGGATATAATTTCAAACTCGTGCAACTTACAAAATATGTCACCTATCAAGCAGAAGTCAACTACAGATAGCATTTCAAAGGTACTCAATTAGGAAGATAGAGCTATTATTCTAGATTTAGAAAATTGCATAATATTGACAACAGTTTCAGTCTGTTTTGCCTGCAACAAAGTCTGACTAGGGAGTATACTTTTCACTTTTTTTGATGGTCCCTAACCTTTACCCCAGAGGGAAAGCATATTTGGATGCTTCAACAAGACACATTTGCAACCGCCTATAAATATATAGGCAGTTTCAACTGTTTCTCACTGAACAATTAATTTGAGAAGAACTATCAGTAAATTCCCGTTGACAATTAAGACGATGTATGCATCCATTAAAGCAAAGGATTTGTACCTCTATTGCAGTTTTATAGACTTGAGCCTTGACAGCATAAGGTTCCCATACTCCATACTCCTTCATATCAACTATAGCTCCATTCTCACCATTTACACCCCAGGATATACAGTCGGGCTGGGCATGCTTGGCCTACAATGAAATATTTGAGTCTATGTTGTGTCGAACAATGTGCACAGAGTATATCCAACACTGGCTGGTTAACCAGGGATATTGAATACCCAATATAAGTTTTTAATTCTTGTGGACAAGTACGATTTGTCCATGAACAAGTACAAATATTTTAATAAATGATAGATAAGTACCTATGAACAATAAGCCACTATTCCCAAAACCAAGAATGACTACAAAGTCTGATTAGTAGAATATTTGCTGTCTACAGAAAGTTTTTGTATAGCTTTATGTGTAAAGTGAAGACTGATCAGAATTAATTGAAACATAAAGTGATCTAGGCCTTTATGTTATCCAGAATATTGCATAAAATGTACATTCTAGGGTCATTATAGACATACATTAACGGACAAAACTTGGGTGTTAAAGAGAGAAAACAGGGGCTGTTAAGGCCACCCTTTTTCACTTTAATATCCTCAGTATGGGCCAATAAATACACTTTATCTCTTTCTTTGCCTAACATCAATATAGAGCATAGATCAAGAAATGGATCCTATTCCCTCATTAATTTTTGTGACGTCATTAATTTACCAAGCAACGTCGGTATTAACAAAAGAGACAGTGCAATACATAACCCTATTTTTCTTGCGCATTACTGCTATTGGAGCTAATTTTAAAGTGTTCCTATGAATTATTTGACATATCTGAAAAAAATACTGCAGTCTTTCTTTTTATGCAATAATGGCTTCAAGTCACGTTCTTCCAGGTGTTATTATTTGCAGAGACCCTCTAAATGCTTTTAAATCCTCTTGCTTCGCACTTGGGCATTAAACCATTTTTCGGGTCTCTGCAAATGTTATCTCCCTCAAGAACATGAATTAACCCTACATTGACATTTATTTTTGATATTTTTTTTTTAATGTATATTAAAAGAAAATTCAGGTAGCATACAACATCAATGCTAAGGCTGATCTTTGTCTATAATACCCCAAGCCAAATCAGGAAAATTCTGGATTCAGCATGACAAGGGCTTACTAATGCTGTAACTATGTTCCATCTGATATGTTATTTTAAACTTACCCTGAGGGCTGTAAGAGTTCTTATGGTACTTGCACCACAGTTTTGTATCAATGTTCTAGGGAGGACCTCAAGTGCCCTGGCTACAGCCCTGTATGGCCATTGGTGGACGCCTGTAATACTTTTAGCCTTCTCATTCAGTTCCTGGATAGGGAATAATGAGAGCATGATTATCAAGTCTTTCATTTGGTAAGTGTGAGCATTTACAATAAATTCATTGAAAGAACACTACTCCAAAAACAGATTGGCTATGAATAAACAAGATGAAAATATTTTTTGTTACCCGTTATTCACCAATAAAACATTCCCTTTGCTCTTTCGTTCTTTTTATCAAAATGGTGAGTAACCATGATTAATATGCCAAAAATTATTAATATTGCTACCCTTTTTTCTTACAAATAGGAGCCAATTGGAACAAGTTGAACATTTGTATACTGCATACAAAAAAATTGTATTTCGTTGTTTCACAGAGATTTAAAATATTTCCTTTTTATGTAGCGTGTCTCATTTCTCTAAAAACTACCAGGGGCTGACAAAAGCGTTTGAGAGTAAGGAGTCCATTGGTCTTAAAACACACAAAATCAAGGAGTCCAAGCTCAAAGTCAGGAGTCCCAATTTTCATAATTGGAGAACATTGTGCAAAAGAACAAATTGCTGGTTACAAACAATTTCTTTTTTTCTACAATGTTCTCATTTAAAAAAAAAATCATGTTGTTATTCTTTTCAAAATACTACTAGATTCAATGTCTTCTTCAACAATTTTTGTTGTGAAAAGATCTAAAATTTTGGCAAGGGCTGAAGAAGAAACTGCCAATTGATTTGTTTTTCTTTATTATTCTTAAATATTATTATCCTCGTAGTCCATTGGAATCCTTACTAACAAATTAAAGGAGTCCTAATTGGTAAGCAAGGAGTCTCAATCTCCTGGACTCCTGCGAGTATTGAACCCTGACTACTGTACCTGTGCTAGAGCCATTTCAGCAGCCCCACCCCCGGGGACGAGGAAGGGGTCTTGCATCACATTACGAGCGACATTCATGGCGTCCTGTAGATTCCTCTCCACTTCATTGAGGATATCTTTACTAGCTCCACGCAGCAGTATGGTACATGCTTTAGGACTCTTACAGTTCACCAAGAATGTGAAATACCTACAAGAGTTAAGAGTGTACATATAGCTTCAATTAATGATCAGAGAACAATTTATTTTTGTTAGGCATTCAGTATCACAATTTCAAGCAAATTAGGAATCAGTTTATGTAGGACCACCAATAAAGTCCAAATAGTGATTGTCTTAATTTTTTTAGTATGACATCATTTTAACTTTTTGTAACTGAAATATCAGTGAACAGACAAGATTTGATATGTAAAATTGGTGAGGGAACCTTAAGTTCTGAATTCCCCCTACACATAAGTAAGTCTCTCTAGTGATCAGTTAATGACTTACTCATCTCTTATTTTCCTGATCTCAAACAGACCACATGTACAGTTAATGACCTACTCATCTCTTATTTTTCCTGAACTCATCTTTTATTTTTCCTGATTTCAAACAGACCACACGCACAGTTAATGACTTATTCATCTCTAATTTTTCCTGATCACAAACGGACAACACACAAAGTCAATGACTTACTCATCTCCAATTTTCCTGATCTCAAACAGACCACATTCTGTTCCTACATCTTCCTCTCTCAGCTCATCAGTTCTGTTAACCACTGTGGCTCCACATGCCCTGTAAAATAAAATTATTAGTTATACAGTTTCTTGCTGGGGTATAATATGATTCATTCACGGTGGAAAAAATTGCCACCTGAGCGGCAAGCGGGGGTTGACATCATTTTTTGCATCCGGGAATAAATTGCCATTTACTCCGTCAAGAAACTGTTTTATGAATTCATTATACTCCAAAGATTTCCACTAAATATCTGTCTTTTGTCTATTTAAGGCCATCATATGCACCATTACTTTTTGATTACCAATATCCACAAATGAGCCCCAATTGAAAAGTAAACATGTAGTGAAGCCATTGATATTTCTGACATCATGCCACTACATACCACAATGTTGTAATATAAAAGCGATTCTTGACTGATTTTGCAAGAAAGTTAGCTCTTTGAATTGATCCAAAAATTATATCAAAAGGTGTTAATCAGTTTTTATATCAGTGTGAACATGTATGTTTTTAACTGACACAAGCTTTTTACTGTAGCATACTCTGGCTGTGTTATCAACCAAAGAGATAATCATATTTGAATTTTTTCCTGGTGAGGCACCTTATGGAAATATAAGAAGTTATGCTGGAGAGGCCATAGATATCAATGTTTGTCAGGTCAGCATTAGCCAATGAAAATGCAAGAATTTTATTTGCAGTATAATAGTATATAAAGTTTTAGGGTTCTAAAAGTTATTTATCATTGGTGAGCTTCAAATTCTGAAACACGAGATCATTCAAATTGTTGTTGATAATTGCTTGTTTCAGTGAAATATTGATTTATATTTCATTAAGTGAACAACAAAGGCTTTAAAATATGGCTATTGTCTTTCAAAAGATGAAATATTAATCAATCTTACTCGAAAAATGACTTTTCTATTTCTTTCATGCAAAATGAGTCAAAATAAAAAGACCTATTATTTTTCAAACATCAACAAAAGCAAGATGTGTTTGTGAAACACAAATGCCCCCGTAACAGCATTATTTTTCAAAATGTTGACCTTGACAGATAACCTTGACCTTAAAGCAGGACCTTGGCCTTGATAGAAACAGATGGACATCACTGAGATCTTTCATCATGCCAATTATGAGACAGGGTATCTATAATACGCTTGGATAAACTGAACAATGAACATTTTTGGGTTATGTTTTAAAGAAGTTTGACCTTGACAGATGACCTTGACCTTGTCACATGACCTTGACTTTGGAACCAGCAGATGCAGATCATTGAGATCTATCATCATGCCAAATATTAGCCTTGTACCTTGAATAGGCTCAAAGATATTGGCAATCTTATTTTTTTTGGTTAAGTTTTAGAGTTATTTGACATTGACAGAATCGATGACCTTGACAGATGACCTTTACCTTGTCACTTGACCTTGACTTTGGTACCAGCAGATGTGTATCATTGAGATCTATCAACATGCCAAATAGGAGCATTGTATCTTGAATAGGTTTGAAGATATTGGCAATGTAAGTTTTTTGGTTAAGTTTTTTGAGTTATTTGACCTTGACAGATAACCTTGTCACATGACCTTGACTTTGGTACCAGCAGGTGCGGATCATTGAGATATATCATCAAGCCAAATATGAGCCTTGTATCTTGAAAAGGCTTGAAGATAGTTGCAATGTTAAGATTTTTGGTTAACTTTTGTAGACAGACAGACAGACTGACAGACAGACAGACACTGGGATGGACAGACGGACAACGGTAAAACAATATGCCCCGATCTTTGGATAAGGGGGCATAAAAATCAGTTCTTACATTACATTACATAAAAGAATTACATTGAAGAGATGCATGCTTTCTTCTTTTTTATTTTCTATTTTCTTAATGTCAGATAAAATTTATTGCTTTAAAATCACACAAATAATGTACTAATTGATATATTTGTTTAATAGACAGAAGAGTTCCAACAATATCTTTGCTTTACAGAATGCATTTGATTGACAATTTTTCTCAATCTGCTAATATCAAAATTTATTTGTATGTTGTGGGTCATGTGTTTTATATCGTCCATGTAATTCTAAAAATCGTTATCGGATTCATAGGGTCATGTGAATTATATCGTCCATGTAATTCTAAAACCTCGTAACTGCAGCTTGATCAAAGCTGTAGTAACCAGGTTTTAGAAGAACAACAACGATTTCCCTAATCCAATTACCTGGCAATTCTATTGTTATCAGACTTTCTGACACGTCTGATTACACTGATACCAGCCTTCAGCAGGTAATGTTGAGCCAGGTCTGACACTCCCTTCTCGGTGATAACCAGGTCCGGCTTCATTGCAATCACCTCAGAACACATCTTCTCAACAAACTCCTCCTCCATCTTCAATATTTTACTACAAAATAATTTTATTTTTGTTGTGTCATCAAGATTTGAGCATTCTGATTTGATGGACAAATCATTTCAATACCAATTCAAACAATTTCAAGTATATTGCTAATGTGAAATGAAAGCTTCTACAGAAAGAAGCCCCATAAAAGACTACCTTCATTTGGATGAAAATTACCTTCTAACTTCATGATACTTAATAGAGAAAAGTTATTTATTTCATTGAGTAATGAAAGTAAAATTCTAATCATATATGTATGAACCATCTTTGTTTATTCATAAAATGTGATAAGCTGTTCAGATTCATATCTTCATGAAACTCAAAACACTCTCTTTTTCTCCTTAATATAAAGTGGAAAAATTGCACACTCTTATTTTGATACGACTAAACTTGCTGGGACTGTTCTGTTTGATTCTTGCTAGCCAAATGCTTATAACTGGCTATGTATTGATGGTTCATGAATGATTAGCAATGTGTCTTCAGTAGACATTCAGTATAGGAAAACATTCAATTTTTAGCTCAGTGTTTAGAGTAGTTTCAATCAAAGGAATTATCTTTCAACTTGAGATAGAATACATGTCCATTAATAGATACAAATCAATGATGATAAAACATTAAAATCATTAAAGAATCATGGAGAAAAGCCAGGTTTTGTTGTTATTGATTTTTATAAGTCAGTTTTTATGATTTTATTTAAGTTTTGATGATAGACGAATGAACAGACAAATATACAATATGCCCCAAACCTTTGAAACAGGCAACCATAGCACTTGCTACCATCTAAAAGTATTGAGTCTCTCAACCTAAATTTTTGCTTAAATACTTTATATCCATTTAAAATAAAAAAAAAACTGCCTTAAGATTAAAAGTTTGCAACTTACGCAAAGTCTTCTTCCTTGGAGATTTCAATATTGGTCTGAAAGAAGAAAAATAATAAATCCATATCATGAGATGGCTAGAGGTAAAGGGAAGAGGAACATTTCAGAAGTAATAAGCTTTAACAGATTTTCATTAGGAAACCTTGGTCAACATTGCAAAAGAACATGAGTTCCAAAATGTTGTGGAACTATTACAGTTCCACTACCTTAAATACAAACGTATTCAAGGAATAAACCCAGCAAAGGTACAAATTATGAAATCAATCAATGAGTCATAGGAAAGTCCTTATTTTATTGATGGGGAGAATGTTTTGGATAAGGAAGAAATCCATAATATTCTCTTCCCAATGAGTTGGTTATTGTCATTAAAACTTAAATATCTTCAAAATGTTATGTATTGGTCTTAAGGTAGCGGAACCTTAATAGTCAGCAACATTTCAGAACTTCTGAACTTTAACAGTGTTGACTGAGGTTTCCTAATGAAAACCTTGGTTAAAACTGTTAACATTCATTACATCCAAAATGTTGCGGAAATATTACAGGGCCACTACCTTAATTCTTTACAAACAATCAAAGCCCTGGAGGGCCTGAGAGTAGCGACATCAGATAGACTGTTTGGTATTCACTAGTGAATATAAAACAAAGGTTTGACTGCTGATAAAATGATATTGATCCTTTGAATCTTGTTGAATTATTTTTCCAGTAAAGTGCTTCAGTTAGGCAATTAAGTGTTATTTTCTTGGAGCCTATTTTCTTTCATGAAATGACTTCATATTGCACAGGTTGGATTTCAGTTTTTCTCACCAAAGGATACTTCAGGGCTTTGGTTTTTTATAATCTTACTGAACTCAATTCCCATTTAAAACTTCATTTCATTTATTGACTTGTAATTTTAATCCCAAAATAAGAATGAGAAAATCAAAAATAAATACGAAAGATGAATTGATAATTACTATTTCTGCGCTTCCTCAGAATATTTAACTTCAAAAACCTAGTATCTTTTTTTTAAAAAAAGCCATCAGGTTCTTTGTGGTTTTCGAACGTATTTGCTTACAAGCAATGCAAGCGAGAATGACAGAAAATTTGCGAGGTGTTCCGGTTAAGAAATGATTCACCACTGGTTTTATCTGGTTTGGTCATTTCATACACACTTTTATACCAGAAATACTACATAACAGGTAATCCTAACACCACCAATTCATAAGGGAACGTGAAAATTGCAGCAATGAGCCCAAAAAGCTACATGACCTAATTAACGCGCTTCTGTCCATCTGGTTTGTCCGTCAAAGCAAACTATTTAGGAGCCATTATTCATCAGTAATATTGCCGTCGTCTCAAGGACTAATTCATATTGAATGCCATAAAACATTTTGCATCGGTTGTATCAAACTTAATGCTAGATGTTATAATGGGATTCAAAATTCTTGTTTTGTTTTAGAGAATTTCGTTTTACAACAGGATATAGTAAAGTGCCCATGCGCAATATAATCAATGGGCTGCACAAAACACGCCGTATTAGTAACATAGGCCTTTCATCTGACACCAACTAATATATGAAATCACAAATAACTCCACAAGTTCAGTTCACTTTAAGTAAATTACTATGTATTCCAAACAATTTAAAGAATTTTTGTGTTAACATTACCGAATAAAGTGATTATCATTTACCAAAATCCTACAACCACATTTTTCTGTACAGCATTTCATTGCGCGATATAAATCATACGGAGCGTTTTGGTGATGCCGAATTAAGAAAAGATTAATGCGCGATTTCTTAGCTGATTCTTTCTTCAGTGGATTTAATGCCGAACCGACGTGAAATTTAATTGTTATTGCATTTCAAGATCTAGAATTTCAATATTATGAGAAATACCACATTCCTTTTGAATCTGTTGTCTTTTAGTTTAAACTAAGTTTTCGGTCTAATTATTTATACATCCTTCGACCTTTTTCCACACATAAAAGAGTTCCTGGGTAATATCAAAACTTTTTAAAGAATTTAAGATTACATTGTATCGAAACCTTTCAAATGAACAAACTTATTGGAGGCATTTTCAAAAAAGTTTTCATTAACACAGATAACATGAAATACTCCTCTTCTAAAAAGTGGCCAGTCAGTGTGTTATTTGGCCGGGGACAGCTGCGTATGATTTCATTGCATTTAAAGTAGAATCATGCAACGACAATAAGTGGCTTCAGCCTTTCAGGCTGTCACCACTCAAAAATGGGGTAAAATAGACCCTTCCCCTGAGCGTTGATTACTCCAGATTGACAAGTTGATGTTCTCGTATGATCAAATGTAGATTAATCGGTTGCTTATTAGATATATACAAGATTTCAGTCCTGAATAGACCCGAGTGTTGAATCTGACATTCACCCTTGTCATACTGAACCAAGAATTTACCATTACTGCTTTGGCAGGAGGTATAAACAAAGATCAATCTGCACAAATGTGCAGTGTGATGATAGTCTACACCACCTTATTTTCCTTTTGAAATCAGAAAAGTGTGAAGATTGCATTTTCCAAAATAAATATTGACCCATGATTAGTACATCAAAAACCTTGAACACAAGGCCTAATTTCATTAAAAAAGTTTAATGGTCATGTTGGGGTTAACCATATAAATACAATTGGGTAACCCCAAAGTTATCAGTAAACCTTTGATTTTAAGTTAGTGGACCCGTAATAGTTCTGCAACATTTCAGACCAAATATTTTTTCACAATGTTAACCAAGGTTTCCTAATGACAATCATTAGGAAACCTCGGTTAACCCTGTGAAAGTTCATTACCTCCAAGATGTTGCAAAACTATAAAGGGTCCACTACCTTAATGCAATTTTACCAAAGAACTTCATTCAGCATAACAAGGGTCTATGTGTTTGTGGACCTACCTGACTCTCTCCCTTCTTGTATTCCAAGTTACAGTCTAATAATAGTATTCTGGGATTTTCAATACGTCTGAAATAGAAATTTTGCATCAAAATATTTACAAAGCTAGACTTGTCACAAAGCTAGCTACTACCCCCCACAAGTGTTTGTCAATTATGAACTGCCTTTTTCAATCAAAGGGCCATAAATGTTTTAAAAGCCAACGGAATAAAGCCAAAATAGGACATGCACATCAATGCTTGATACTGATAACACCTGTAAAGATTGAATGAAATCCATCTATTAGCTGCTGATAAATTGGGCAGACATAAATAAGCTACAGAAGGACATTTCGTCAAGCTGACTCCTATAAACACTCCAAACATAGTTTTGGGGGTAATAATAAGGAGCAAATATATTAAAAGAATAATTAACAATTAACTATTTAGTTATCCCTTTCATTTTAGAAAAACTTTTGTTTTTTTATGCCCCTGTATCGAGAGATCGGGGGCATATTGTTTTACTCATGTCCGTCTGTCAGTCTGTCCGTCCGTCTGTCTGTCTGTCCATCTGTCTGTCCATTTGTCCGAAAACTTAACCCGAAAACTTAACCTTGCCAATATCTTCAAGCCTATTCAAGATACAAAGCTAGTATTTGGCATGATGATAGATCCCATTGATCCGCATCCGCTGGTACCAAAGTCAAGGTCATGTGACAAGGTCAAGGTCATCTGTCAAGGTCAAACTTCGAAAAAAAATGCAGTGTCGGGGGGCATTCATGTTTCACAAACACATCTTGTTCATCAAGAATTGTGAATCTAATTGGAGGAAAAATTGGTTTTATTATTGAAAATAATTTCCAGTATGCAGCTATTTGATGAGCTTTCACACAAAGAAGTCAGATCTAAATCATAAGAATAAATCTTGCTTTGTGATATTAAATTAAAAGATTTGAGAGTATTCGTTAATTTACTGGAGGTAAAACGAAATCACATCCATGTATAAAATCCACTTTCCAAATTCATACAGTGAGCATATTCTCTTAAGCAATCAATTACAATCAATAATAACTCCTCTACAACTCGAATTATGATTAAGAGCGAATCCTACCTTTTCATTTTAGGATGAACAACATCTTTATTAATCATTATACCACTGAGAACTTCTGAATCTTCTATTGTACCACCTGGTATCTATAAATACAGGAGAAAATTGATCAACACTTCATCAAGATGGAAAAGAATTGAGTCTGTGCATGAAAGTTCCAATAATTTCATAGACATACAGTAAAACTTGTGTTAAGCGACCACTTAGGGGACCACCATAAAGCGGTCGTTTATTGGAATGGTCTCTTAATACAAATTATCATGATAAATGTGACACGTCATTTTGGTAGCATTTATGGAAGGTCGGTCAAGTCGTACTGAATCCTATGATGTTCGAACCCATTAGAATCGTCTTATTGAGACGATTCTAGTGGGCTCCAACAACATAAGATCCAATAATAACCATTCTTTAATGACGAATGTCCTATTTTTCATAGAATTTGCTTACGGTGAAGGGACTTTTTTATGGTGGTCGCTTAATAAAACTGGTTGCTTAATAGACGTGGTCGCTCGAGCAATATCGACTGTACATTGTGCAGCCTAGATAACCACACAATGTAATTAGAATATTCACTGATTGCCAGAAGAGGGACTAAGACTTAATCTACCCACAGAGTGCACAGTAAAGACTTGTCAGACTGTGTGGCTGCACAGGCTAGTCGGAGGCTTTACTTTGCTCACATGTGAAATTATTGGAAATGTCACACAAAGGACAGTGGTTCAAATGAGAATAAATAATTTTTACGATAATAAATTCAAAATTGAGAGAATATCTTAACAGTTTTCCAAAGTCGGTAAAATTTGGCTGATAAGTAGAGAAGGGAATAAAGTAGTAAAAGGAGCATTATACAAGCATCTCTTTTTCTGTCTTAATTCTTTGAAAACTCCAAATAATGGAAAGAAAGTGATTGTATCAGGTCTTGAAATTAACAGATCATTGATTTTCTATCTTCATGCCAAATATGAGTGCTTTAACCCTTTCCTGTTTTACAGAATTTTGGACCTATCCAAATTCAAAGGTTTTGCAGACAAAAATTTAAAGTAGATTTAATTTAAAAAATAACCATTCAGTAGGGTAGAAAATAGTGTGGAAAAAGAAGAAATTGCTTGGCAGAAGCAATTTCTTCTTTTTTTGCAATGTTTTCTCAATCATAAAATCATAGGCACGTAAAAAGCAGGGATTAAACAGCAAAGGGTTAATAGGCTAAAAAATATTCTTCTTTTTTTTTCATTCAAGAATATCATTGAGAGACTCTTATTTCCATCATGGGCCTCACTTATAAAAGATCATGCATATAGAGAGAGAGGCAATCGATTCTAACCACTGCTACCCACAGCTGGGTGGACTGGGGCTCTGTGTGTAAAGTGTCCTTTCCAAATAAACTACATGCCTATGGTGGGGCTCTAACCCAAACCACGAGATCACAAGCCAAGGACTTTAACTACTCTGTGAAAGAGCCATGTACTTTTATGTAATTGACAATGTTAATTTTTCGTCTAAGTTTTATCAGACAGACAGGCAATGGTAAATCAATATCCACCCCCACCCCCATCATTTGATGTGCAGGAAGAGAAAGGGGTGGGTAAAAAGGCTTAGTTTAAGAGTGCATAATAAAGATCAAGACTTAACATTATACCTTTTCTACTTTAGCGTATCTTTTAATATCAATCTCACGCTTTCCATGTTCCTCCAGGGCAACAGTCGAGGTGGCATCTAAAGCTATTTTACATGCTAGATCAGACCTGAAAGTTGTGTACATATACTATCATTTCTTATTCTGTTACGACCTTAAAAATAACAGCAATTCACAAGATTACATGAAAAGATTATCCAGATTTTTGCTATATTGATTGCTTATTGATGTTGCATTAAAACAAACCATTATACTCAATACAATATTGTTGTTTTTCTTAAACCTCGTAACTACAGCTTTGATCAAGCTGCAGTTACGAGGTTTCAGAATAACAATGATGATAATTTCCCTTAAAACCGCTGTCAAACCCCTGTGCTAGGTACAGAATCATTATTATTTTGTTTTCACAGTAAATTTCCTTTGTGCAATTCTATAATAATTAAGTTTATTTTGAGGAGACTTACCATTTACTAATAAATTTTGTTCCAACAGAACTGCGAATGATTTTCAACATCTCATCTCGATTTGTAACATCTACAGGAGTACTGCAAAGTAAAAGACAAACAGTATTTCAAACACATTTGCACAGGAATCTAGATAGAATTTTTATGAAGGTATATTTCAAACACCAGATGTGGAATTCCCATGCCCGACTTGTCCGACATTGATTTTTCTACCTGTAGACAAGTACTTTTTTCTATGCAACTTGTCCTTGGACAAGTAAATACCAAGACAAATATCAGAATAGTATTTAAAATATCTAAGAGATTGATTATCATAATGATAATATTAAAGGGTAGAAAACATTGTTTTAAATGAAAAAAAATGCTGGAGTCCAGCATTTTCTTCTTTAAAAACAATGTTTTCTCAAAATTGGTTAACTTTCTTTTTTGATGACATGTTTTATTTGATCCCGGACAAGTAGAAAATAATATTTTACTTGTCCAGGGACAAGTGGAGAAATACTGTATTTCCACATCCCTGCATATCCATTCAATTATTTACATTTTCTGATGAACTGTAAAAAATAAACTTTGATTCAAAACACAATTACCTAGTTTTAATACATGTTACACTTGTTTGTATTTGTCGTTTACAAGACCAGATTGTGCTTAATTTAAGGTCATCCCTTTCCTACACAGTATCAATATTTTTCATCTCTGAGATTTTATTCTTGAGAAAAGAATGTGAAAAAAAATAAATTGCTTGCGACAAAGTAGGAATATTCTGGGCTCAGCATGGCAAGGGTTTGACTTGTAATAAAGGCATTCACTGCCCCTATCCATAAGTCCTAACCATAAATAAGACAAACCAAATATCTTCTTTACTTGTCCTGTAGATGCCAAGTTGAGCCACAATATAGCAAACCTTTTTGGACAAATTTGACAGAATACATTTAGACAAACTTCATTTGTCACACACAAACAGATGGGATGAGCAGCTGGTCATTTGATTTAAAAAAAACAACACTTATTTTCATCCCCAGAAGACAAAGATATTTTAACCCTTGTCATGCTAAATAAATTTTGGCTAAAAATTTTCATCAAAATCAAAGGGCAAAAAGCACTGAAAGTACCAACGGTAGGACAATTTTTATTTGAAAAACTTAATCTATTGATGATTGAGGTTTGAAAGTGAAAAACAGGTGGTGTAGACTATCATCAGACTGCACATATGTGCAGGCTGATGTTTGTCTATAGCTCCTGCCAAAGCAGGAATATTCCGGGTTCAGTTTGACAAGGGTTAAGTTTTGTCAACTAAAAAGTATTGTCTGTAACTTTTTTAAAATTTGACCTGCCTGAATGTTTTGCATATCAATGGAATAAAATTAATAATTGATGGATTGCTGGTTCCACAGCTTAATCTTCTTCATGGGTGTGGAATTCACATGCCCAATTTGTCTGACATGGGCTTTTTCACTTGCGGGCAAGTACCTTTTTGTAGGCCTCTTGTCTGTGGACAAGTAAATACCAGAGCAAATCTTGATGCAGTACTAAAGAGATCTAGGAGAAATGTTTGTATCAAATGGAGAAAGCATTGTCTTTAATGAAGAAAATGCTGAGTAACAGCATTTTCTTCGTTAGAATTAATGTTGTCTCAATATCTTTCAATTTTTTCTTCAGGCAAGTTCTTTTTTTTTATCCTGGACAAGTAGGAAATCAACTTTTACTTGTCCATGGACAAGTGGAAAAAAGTCATATTTCCACACACCCGTCTTCATCATGACTGATTGATATAGATCTTAGATTTTTTTTGTCAACAAAATATTTGATATCGCACATGGAACAAAAGGCAATCACCTGATTTTGTTCTTGAGGATTTCCAGCAGATCTTCTAGGGCCAATCTGAAGGCGCTAATGATAACAGTGGGATGCATCTGTTGTTCAAGGAAAGGGGCAGCTACAGACAACACTTCTCCACCTGTGGAAAACAGATTATAATAGGGATGTGTCATTTGATTTAATGTACACTAGCTGATCTTAAGGTAGTAGACCTGTAATACTTCCACAATGTTTAGGAAATAATGAACTTTAACAGTGTGAACCGAGGTTTCCTAATGATTTTCAGTAGGAAACCCTTGGTCAACATTGTGAAAGATCATGTGTTCCGAAACGTTGCGGGTCTACTACCTAAACTGACTCTAGAGCTGAAATACAAAATTCAAGGTAAAGTTAAAATTTTTCAACATACTTCACTTTGGAAAATTACCTTTACCTTGACTGTTAACATTGAAGTTTGTATTGATAGAAAGGTCTTCTCACAAGAAATACACATATGATATTGTATAGACTTTATCTCTTACTAATCAATAGTAAAGGCTAGTGTTGGGCAATTGGTTTCAAATAACAATTGAAAATCAGTTTTTAGTTAGCAGAGTAAATCAACGAATAATCAATTGTACAGATGTTTTCTTAGTAATTAATACAACACTCCCAGTATCATCCTATGAAAAATAGAATGTGAAAGTTTATTCAAAACTCATGACATAAGGACTCGTTCTGAAGATTTTTCTACCAACTTCATGGCTCAGCATGACACAGTTGTAACTGCCTATAAACATAGAGGCCGTTACAACTGTTTCAAGCTGAGCCATCAAACTGATGTTGGTTTCAAAAGCAATATATACTCAGCAAAAAAAGAAAGTATCCACTTTTCTTTTGTCAATATCTCTTTCATTTGTATGATCAAATGATAAACTCAGGTACCAAAATGTTTGTAGAGCTTTGATTTTTAATACACACATAAATATTTATTCGATAACAAGGCCATTTTTGCTATTTTTCAAGAAGTGTCGAAATCTTTGTTTTCTACATCGTATACGTTACATGTTTGGTCTTGAGTTTCTTCTCAAATGAATTCAATTTCTAGAGCTCTGTGGTTAAGAAAATCAAATAATAGTTGTGATCAGTACGACACAGTCTTGTAACGAGACTTAGAAAAGCCTGACCACTTGCGTAACTAAAAAATCGTCAAACGTTGAGTAAGTTTTACGGACTTAGGTTGAAAAAGAAGAACAATAAAGACGTGTGCTGACCATTTCTGATAGAATAGTATTGTGATTCGCGCTCGTCAACTCAATAAGACCGTTTGGAAGACGTAACGCCGAATTTTCTCATTCACGTTGACGCGATTACTTCCGCCCATTCTAACCACTATTTTAAGACAGTAGTGAAAAAAATGTCTTAACCTTTAAAAACGTCAAAATTATAACCAAGCCATTTGGCCTTTAAGTCATAACATGTGTAAGGCGAGCAATTTTCATTGATATTCATTCGATCCACTCTAATGCGCAAGAGGAAACGTTAACGTAACGTAGCAATGCAAATGTTGTTTTATAGTTAGCTGAAAATCGAGATAGAGGACTTTGGGATTGTTTTTCTTTACATGGTGCGTGAAGACAAAATTTGGTAAATTTTAGCTTTTAATCAGCGTTAGATGTTTTATGTTTGTTTGTGTTCATTTGGCGTAACCTTGACAGGAAGCAGCAAAGGATATCAAGTTTCCTTATCAATACATGAAACCAAACGCACTAATATTGCATTTGCCAAGCATAAAAACTGTCAAAAACAGTATAAATAATCAATTGAATATTTATTTAACTGAGAGTCTGCGATTTTTGAAAACGACCCCCTTGATACGTGAACGCCCACAATTCTGTAACAACCACTTCAAATCACACCAAACTTTCCAATTTAAATTCAAAATAGTCAGGGCGTAATTTGAAATGAATTTCATTGAATTTCTGTTTGTACTTTAAAAGAAATCGGAAGTTTTATTGGGTTGATACTTTTTATTTTTGCTCAGTATATAATAGCTTTAATTTATGTGTTAGAAACTGTTTAATCGATTTTGATTTTTTGATTAATCTGCCCATCACTAGTAAAAGCCAATGTCAAATGTTTCTTGGACAGACAAATGGAGTCACGAACAAACAGACAGTTCAAAATCAATATGACCCTGATCTATCCATGTACAAGTATTTAGAATTGGACCTACCAGTTGACTGAAATACCGTGACAACTATATCTAGCTCATGCAAGCAAGCAAAAAACCATCTAGCAAGATTGAAAGTATAGTGCTGATCAGTTTGTTTGTTTTAATGTGATTTTATGCCGCTTTCAACAATCTTTCAGTTATATCTTGGGGGCTGGAGCACCTAACAATGGATTTCTGGTATTTCTCACACCAGCACCACCATTACAACTTTCCTAGTCTCCAGCTGCTATCCCACATAGGTTAGTATTATCGACCCATTTTAGGAAGACAAATAGTCAGAAAGGATGGGTGCTTCTGTCGGGGATCGAACCCGGGACCTTGGATTGAACGTCAGTCTGTGGCGATTCCACCACAGGAAACCTAAGTTATTTCCAATATAAATCACATGTTTATTTACCCAGAACAATAACGGAGGTGGTTCCATCTCCAACTTCTTCATCCTGGGTCCTGGCCACTTCTAACATAGACTTGGCTGCTGGATGCTGTACATTGATCTGAAACACACATAG
This sequence comes from Fragum whitleyi, assembly GCA_948146395.1. Lineage (NCBI taxonomy): Eukaryota > Metazoa > Mollusca > Bivalvia > Cardiida > Cardiidae > Fragum > Fragum whitleyi. Next base: position 8,983,561 of record OX411543.1, on the reverse strand, counting down.
GATTTTAAGGAATGCAGGTTTTCCCAAATAGGCAGCCAGGATCCTAAAATCAAACTGATGGACTCTCTTCTGTTCAACTTCAGAATAAAATTGAAGAATGTTTCAGGGAATTTTTTTAGACAAGAAATTGAGAGATTTCTCTCATTTTTTTCCCCATAAAGCTCATTGAAACTGGCTCAATGACAGAAAAATATCAAAGCAAAATATAACTAAGTGAAAGATTTGGTAATATTTCTTACCAAAAGTTTTTATCAGATAAACCTAAATGAGATTCTTTTGAACATGATATTCTAAGCTAGACTTATGTCTGCACTTTTTTTTAAACAGTCTTCAATTCTTTCCTGAAGTCGAGCACAAAGTAATTATAAACACCCAACACTTCCTTAACCTTTCAACAGGAAATAGCTCTAAATGCAAAGAAAATGATGTCAATAAGCTGCCACTTTTATATTTCTTACCAATAGATCGAGAAGTGGTGAGACATTTCTAAAGATAACCTACACCATAGGGTTTTGTTGATAAACAGTCTGTAGAATTATAGAATTGCCTTAGCCAGACCTCTATCTGTCTACCATGAGTACCAGACGGGGACACTTAAACTGAGCCTGTGTGTGACATTTTCAACAATTCATATGTGCATGATGGACAGGCATTGAGCAGCTTGAACTGGCTTTAAGAGTATACAGAATTTTGTTCTGGTTATTTTAGCAGGGACTATATGAATCCTCAGCGATCTTTTGAGTATGTTGTGAAGACTCTGATCAGACTGTGGAGATGCAGAGGGTGATCTAAGTCTTCGGTCATTAGAAATACCACAGAAAGGCTCATAAGAATGTAAATACATGTAGCCCACCCCTATTTCAATTGCATACAAATTAGACTACTTCTCATCTTTATTTTGACTTAGCTGACAATAAGTTTATGATTTGACCAAGACCATAGAATTTAAATAATAGACACTGTCCGACATAAATGCTTGATGAGCTTTCATAATTAAATGATACAAACTATCTTTTAATTCAAGTATAGTTGTAATTTTAGTAGCAAACTAGAACTGTCGCAGAGCGGACTAATACCCCCCACCAGCACTTTGTCAGAATGCAAGTGCTATTAGTGCAGGATGTCTTTGTAACAAATATTGAGGTCAAATGCACCGTTTGCCTGAAGTTTCATGATTCTAGATTGCCTGGTTTTTGAGTTAGAGTCAAGAAATGAAAATTAAACAAACATTGACTGTGACCTTGACCTTTGACAAATATGACCCAAAATCAATAGGGCACTCAATCCTTGGATCATAAGCAACATTTGTATAAAGTTTCATGCTTGTAGGTCACTTGGTTCTCAAGTTAGAGTCCGAAAACGAAAATTGAACAAAGGCTGACTGTGACCTTGACCTTTGACCTATGTGACCCAAAAACAATAGGGCACTTCCTTGGGTCATAAGCAACATTTGTATAAAGTTTCATGATTGTAGGTCATTTGGTTCTCAAGGTAGAGTCCGGAGACAAAAAATTGAACAAAGGCTGACTGTGACCTTGACCTTTGACCTATGTGTCCCAAAAACAATAGGGCACTTCCTTAGGTCATAAGGAACATTTGTATAAAGTTTCATGATTGTAGGTCATTTGGTTCTTGAGTTAGAGTCCGGAAACGAAAAGGTCTACGGACGGACGGACGGATTGACGGACGGATTGACAGACAGACAGACATGGTGAAACCAATATACCCCCCTCTACTTCGTAGGTGGGGGGTATAAAAAATTGAAGTCATTGATTCCCTAACACTAACATATTTGTCAAAGGCCCACAGGACCAGGGGCCCGTTTTACTAAACATCTTACGACAAAATTGATCGTAAGTCAAAATAAAAAATCGTACCTGGTGTGTTTATTCATTGATAGATTTTGCATTGCAATATCTCATTGGAATCGTCTTTAGAAGACGATTCTTATGAGATATTGCATGGCAGAATTACATATTTAGTTACTACTGTAGAAGCAACTTTAATTTTTGACTTACGCAAAAAATGATCGTAAGATGTTTAGTAAAACGGGCCCCGGTTGAGTTAAACTTTGATTGGTCCTCCTTAATGGCCAAAGGAAAATCATTTCAAATAATTTCTTTAGATATGAAAAGCAAATAAAAATACATGTATGAAGAAAACAATGTGGTTAACAAAGAAATTTATTATTCTCCATTTGAAAAATACCTTCCGGGTTAGAATACCTGTCTAGTGAATGAAAATAAAGGGATTTGCGTAGTTTGAAGTAAGTCACAAACTGAGAATACAGGTCTTAAGGACCAGCATAAAAGGTAATGCAAGTCTTCCCTGAAAGAGGCCTTGTGCCTGAAAGATTCTGTTAAGTGTTGACATCCCCTGTTTTCTGGCCATTCAATGGCAATACACACCTCTCTAAGGATAGCATTTCCATCATTTGTCATGACGATACCACCCATAGGGTCCATCAACATCTTTAACATGGAGCGTGGTCCCAGACATGTTCGGATGATATCTGCTATAGCCTGAAATATGGTAAACAATCATTTGAATCACTGGTGTTAAATTTCCATGCCAAAATTGTCTGAAAAGGCTTTTCTACCTGCATGGGGGGGGGGAAGGCTACTTGTTTAAATAACAAGAGTTGTTAGCGGACATATAAATAATATAGGTTTAATGGCCATAGGTATAAGCACTCAGAAAACATAAGCAAGGTTAACATTTTTTTTTGTTAAGGGTTTTTATAAGTACTGTACAAAAATGGTCAAGGTCAAATTATCAAGGACCTTGGTTACTTGTGAAAGCCTATCACCTGGTGAGTTTGTGTATGAGGTTATAATGTCCCTAGGCACTCAGAAAATGTAAGCAAGAAAGTTTTTTGCTAAAGTCTATCATAGTCCAAAAAAAGTCAAGGTCAAAATGTTAAGTAGCTGTGTCTCTGGTGAAAGCCTATCACCTAGGGAGTGTGTATATGAAGTAAGGATGTCCCTAGGTATAGTCCATTTGACATCTATATGGACCAACCTTTTCATCAATTACATAAAATTGCGTTTGAATAAAGGATTTGTATGTAGTAAAATCTTAATTTCAGCTTAATACCATTCCAAAAAATATTTTTTCAAAATAAAATGATTTCAAAATTATGATTTTGTCTATCTAGTTAATGTTAATATTTTCCCATTATCCGTTCTTAAACACGAGGGGTGATGGAGGCTGTTCAATAGTAAGAAAATGTCAACAAATATAGTAAAAACACGTGGTTTTGTACTAAACTTTTGACAATTGAAATATCCATTATTCCTTATTTGGACATGTTAATTAGCATATCGACGGTCATGTCATCTTAAACTTAAATAGCACGTGGTTTTAACCGTTATTACTCGCCTTTTCATGAAATTTTCCTCGTGAAATTCCCAAATACTTTGTTTAATAATGCTTTTTGATTAATCTTAACATGTAAATATAGGGTTCATCTCAGAATGAATAAAATTAATAATCAATTATCTGGTCAACTAGTTTCTGAAGAAAGCGAGAATTTACACAGATTTGATATCCAACAGTAGCAAAAATCTTAGACAAACTTAATTATATTGAAAAACTCGATTTTATAGTAATACAATTCACTTAAAATCTTACTCTTTTGACTCGGCCCCTTTGCAAATCAGTACTATTTTTGGTTATACAATTCGCTGTTCCTTTTAATACAGTAACAAGCAGGTATGAAATGCTGAAAGTTAACATGTAGACGGACAGACAAAATCATTATTTTACATTCAAAAATTCTAGAAAAACAAAATTTGTCATGGTATTAGCTGGAAAAAATGATATGACAAGAAAAATATGCCTTTCATTGATTTATTTCTGAGATTTTCGGCAAATGTTGGTCCATATAGAAGTCAAACGGACTATAAAACAATCAGAAAATATAAGCAAGGATAAAAAGTTTTTTAGTTAAAGTGTTAGGTTAAATTTTTTCGAAGTCCATAAAAGGTCAAGGTCAAAATGTAAAAGACCTTGGTAACCACTGAAACCACATATGCGCAGGCTGATCTTTGTTTTTATATACCTCCTGCAAAAGAGGGAATATTCTGGGTTCAGCATGACAAGGGTTATGTGAAACTGTTAACAGTGATGTCATTTTTCATCTCTGTTACAGTTGACATGCTTTAAGACCAAGGTCACACATCATAACAAGTTTACTTGGATAATTTATTGTCACTAGCCTAGGGTCTGGGCTAGTATCAGGATTTTATTACTTATATTTTTGATTCGCTTCAAAAACTAGCTTTTTCAACAACAAAAAAAGAAAATAATTTCAAATTTGTTACAAAGAATTGCTTGTCTTGTGAAAAAGAGGTCATTTTTGCGATTCCGGAGGAATGGAACCTTCTAGAATTGTAATGGCGACCACCATGTGAAAACATGTTCCTTACCTTGCCTGCGTTAACATTGCCGAACTGGACCTTTCTTCCTGACTCTCGCTTTGTGTTCTGATCTGAAATATAAATGGGTGGAATAAGAACAAATTAAAATCGTTTTAAAGTTAATTTTATATCTAAAATAGACAAAAATGTACTTACTTAGAACGATAATCGGTTGCCCACCACCAAACATGTTTTTCGCGTTGTTGTTGTTGTTTCCTGTTTTGTTTAATCTGCGGATCCAATGCACCCGTACGGATGATCGAACGACATACGATTTTTACTTGGTCTCGAGATCTTTAATGGGCGCCTCACGCTCTGATCGTCTCGTTGGTTCTGTGCGTTTCTGTTCCGCTATGTTAGACTTGTCATTTCTAGATATTTCCCACCCCGTAACTGAGATGTTTCAGAGGCTTTTGTAAGCCTTAAAATGTCACCGGGTATGCTTATATTTTTACATAATATACTTATGGATATTTAGCTTGTATTGTAATAAAGGTTCGGACTTTTTTTTAGTTCAATGACAAGATCTTCCCGGGTCTAACTATGAAAGCACAGGAACTTGATCTATCCCTTTTTATCCCCCCACCACCACCACCACACACACACACACGCATGACCATTATCTGTCTAGAAAGGACGTTTGCCATTATTACAGATGAAGAAAAAAAGCGTCAAGTCCAAGATTTTTTGCCAGGGGTTACGGTCAATTTATCTGTAAATATTATCAAGTCCGTGGTGCCAAAAGATCGTTAGCCATTGAAAATTAGTGGCGGACGCGGCCGGGCCAGACCCCGGGGGAGATATTCGTGGGGTTCAAACTGGCGAGCCCTCACCTTACTTACTTAACTTACTGTACTGGAGCCATAACTAAGCCTCTGGCTTTTGGGGGCTCTTCTGTTTGTCTTCTTCTCACTTCACTGGTATAGCATTTAGCACTGAATTTGAGAGGGTGATGGCGCCACTGATTGTTGAGTCTACTCTTAAAAGTATTAATATTATTAGCACTGACTACTTCATTTGAGAGGGAGTTCCAAGGTGTAACTATACGATGAGTGAATGAATTTTTCTTTACTTCTGTCCTAGCATATTTTTTATATAATTTCAAATTATTGCCCCTAGTTACAGTATTGTTGTTTCTTTTCAGGAAGTTTGGTGTTGATGTAACATCGATGTTATTCAGGATTTTGTATGTTTGGATCATATCCGCACGTGATCGTCTGTATTCTAATGTTGGCAGTCCTAACTTTTTCAGTCTTTCAGTGTATGAGAGATGTCGAATACTTGGTACTAATTTGGTGGCCCTTCTTTGAACATTTTCTATCAATTTCTTATGTTTATTGAGGTGTGGATTCCAGACAGTGCTCGCGTATTCTAGATGTGGCCTTACCATTGATTTGTAGAGGTTGAGAAAAATTTCTTTATTGAGGAAGGTAAATGTTCTGTAGATTATCCCTAAATTTCTATTGGCTAGTTTGATTTTCTCAGCTATGTGGTTCTCAAAAGAAAGCTTCTCATCAATTATCACTCCTAGGTCCTTCTCTTCTGTTACCTTTTTGATGGTTTCTGATTGATCTTGATGGTTTATACTGTAGTGCCTATTGCTGTTTTTATTTCCAATACATAGATATTTGCATTTTGTAGTGTTAAATTCAAGTTTCCATTTATTTGACCAATTGCAGAAGTTGTTGTTTGTATTTTGTAATTGCTTTGAATCTTCTTCGTTGTTGATTGTTGTGTATGTTTTAGTGTCATCTGCAAATAGCATTACTTTGGTTATTGCTTCATTTGGAAGATCGTTTATGAACAACAAAAAGAGCGTTTGACCCAACACACTACCCTGAGGAACACCACTTTTGACTACTGATGGTCTTGATTTTACGCCATTTATTATGACCGTTTGGGTTCTGTTAGTGAGAAAATCTTGTATCCAGCTCAGTAGTTTACCGGTTATACCATAACTTTCTAGTTTCAATATAAGACCTTTATGCGAGACTGTATCGAATGCTTTTCGATAGTCGTAGAAAATTACATCAGTTTCTTTTCCATTGTCCAGAGCAGTTGTCCAGTCGTCCATTGATTCTAGAAGCTGTAATGTACAGGATTTTTTGTTCAGGAAGCCAAATTGAGATGGTGAGAATAGGTTGTTATTAGTCATATAGTCATGTATTTCTTTCTTGATGATTTTCTGCATGATATTTGAACACACGGAGCTTATGCTTATGGGTCTATAGTTCTCAGGTTTTTCCTTGTCGCCGGATTTAAAGATCGGGGTCACATTTGCTTTTTTCCATTCAGTTGGTACTTTTTCCTCTTGGAATGATTTCTTTAAAATTTGTGTGAGCGGGCCTACTAGACTTTTGGAACATTCTACAAGTACTCTTGGATGGATCCCATCTGGTCCTGGGGATTTGTTTGTTTTTAGGTCATGTAGTTGTTTCAGTACTATGTCCTCAGTTATAACTATGTTCTGTAGTGTCTTACAGGTTTTCTTTTCCAGGTTCGAATTTTCAGTAGTAAGTTCCTCTTTTGTAAATACACTGGTAAAGTAATCGTTCATGAGATTTGCTTTTTCATTGTTATCTGTTACTAGCTTTCCCTCTTTATCCCTAAGTGTATTTAGTTTTGGGTTGGTTTTGTTATTTTGCCTGACATAGTTCCAAAAAAGCTTACTTTCTGTTTTTATTTTGGCAGCCTGAAACCAAACTATTTCCTGTTCAACATCATCGCGACAGAATCTCATTCAACCCTTCTCATTCTATCAAGTTAAGCTGAGGCAGATAGTATAGCCCAGATGAACCTGCACTCAGTGCAGCCGGGTTGAGGCAAGGCAGTACAAATACCCCTTATACTCAACCCGGCTACATTAGTATACCGACTTTCTGCCTTTTACTTGATTTAAGTTGTAAACCATCTTCCCATGTCCATATTAAGAGGAAACTTGTTTAAACAAAAGTTGAATTCAGCCGGATAAGGGTAAAAATTGTGAAGTACTCATAAAACGACCTCCCCTTTTAGGCGTAACTAGGATTCAACAAAAAATTTGTGCGCACTCAGAAGGCGGCGACAATTGAAGAATGCATAAGATAATGGCGATATATGAGGACTTTGGCAAAAGACGAATGCTCTCCGTCCGCTCCCTTTTTGATGATTTGAGCGTTGGTGAATAATCAAAACATCGTAACTACAGCTTGAATAAGCTGTAGTATCAATGTTATGATCATTCGTCAAAGAGACTTTTCTAAAGAGGATTTATTTATTTTACGCACTTGCTTTAATTGCGTAATGGGAGTTACGCCCTTGCTTTTTTGCATATTCGAACCACCCTTATAGAAATTCAAGAGCCGCCACAGAAAATGTCATTACTTGCAGTAGTTTAGCAATAACAGACGCAGGTGCTCCGACAATCAAAGGAGGAAATAACCACGAACGAATGCCTTGATATGGGCGTTTATTTTACTTACCTTGCCACCAACCAAACAATACATTGCATGATTTGCAGATTTTCAGACTTTGAAGCATTTTTTCAGTTTAATTTCCATACTTATAACCATAGGGGCCCCCTTATCCCAATATAGACCAATGATATAAACGTTGATATTATTTGCCGGTAAGGGGGGGTAATATCGGGCCCCTATGCTTATAACTGTATCTCCCCTATATTTCATGACCGTATGGTCAGATAAAAAAGATATTTGTAGGGAAGTCCAACCGAGCTGCTTACCCGCCATTTACTTGATGAGACAAAAAAAAAAAAAAAAAAAAAAGAAAACAGCTTCACACACAACAAGAAGTAACAATACCCGTAAACATAAAGATATATAAAACCATCGACACGCTAGAAATAAAGTACTGACCAGACTTCTATCCAAACCGTTGAAGAAATGCAAATCAAATCTTGTCAATCAATTGAAAGTTGTGACCAGTAGATATTTGTACCCGAGTGCGCGGCATTTCAAACCGTTCAGAATCATCTCTACACTGGCGGATCCAGAGGGGATTCGGGGGGGTCGAACGAACCCCCTCTGTGTCCAATTAACTTCATTATAATGGGCAAATTCAATGAAAAATTTGGAACACAAGAAAACGACCCACTTTTCGTAGTGTTCGAATCACAAGAATGTGATATCATCAGGCTACAAATAAAAGATATCTGATTTACAGAATCATGTCAACTGCTATGGGACTAATTACTCGTATTCTAGGCCGTCATCGAACCCCTTTATGGAAACTCTAGATCCGCCGCTGCTCTATTCGTCTTGATTGATTGATTGAATGTGTTAAACGCCGCTTTCAACAATGTTGCAGTTATATTGCGGCGGCCGGAGCACCTAACAATGGATTCCTGGTATTTCTTTCACCAGTACTACCATTACACCCTTTCCTGCTATCTCACATAGGTTTACGTTTATCTACCCATTGGTGAGAGACAAACGTCGGAAAGGATATTTGCCGCCACCGGGGATCGAACCCACGACTTCCAGATGGAAGTCTAATACCTAACCAACTGCGCTATGGTGGCGGCCTATTCATCTTGAAGGCAGATCTATAAGATCTCAAAACACCTTTTAACTCTCAGACTATCTTTTATTTTTGACAGCGTGGATTTCTAGACTGCTCAATGTTTGTCCACCTCGCGAATGTCACAATTTTGGAAATCATTCACTCACAGGCTCAAAGAACGACATCACCAACAAAAAATGGGTTATACATAAACAACTACAAATGTGACCTGTCTCGCGAAAACGGACCACGTGGATAGTACGTTAAGTGTCGACCCTAGTCAGTCAGTGCGCAAATTGTGTAAACTGACAAATGTCGAAACTATTCACACGCTTATTTCCTTAATCTAGAATGATCAATCTACCTCCCTTTGGAAGAATTTTCTGGTTGACGTATGATGGGCCCAATCTCTTTTTCGAATATTTATTTAACATAGTTCCCAGATGGTCCCTTTTCACGTGACGGGTCACAAATATTTTATGGGCTCGTACTCAATTATAATGAGTTGTTTGGGTCCATTAAAACATAAACATATATGAAGCGATGCTACGATACCGAGAAAGCAAGAATTCTATGAAGATATCGGACGGTACGATATAATTAACTCGGAAGCATCATGATCGGCGCGGCATACCTCGACTGAGAATACGATCAGTGAAGACTGGACTAGCGGAATATCATGACGTCATAAAATAACTCGTAAAAATATATTTCCCAAAGCGACTTTACAACGAGGATAAAATTGTGACAATTATGTCAGTTTATCGTCACCACACAGTAGGTCTCATCAAAGGAAACAAAAAGTTTATCCCTCGCTCGATGTCACCATTTTGTCTTGAACCTCTCATTCACAAGTGCGGAGTGTGGTTGTTACCGACGGGACGGCGAACCTGGGGTATGGGTGCGTATCTCTCAATTGTTTTTAAAAAAACACTGAAATTTGACTGGAAAATGAAACAAGCCCAGGGTTCAGAATAACAGAACGTTGCAATAATTTTGCAAATTAAATCCCGCTTTTCAAAGCCGTGTTGCTTATAACTTTGCAAACAGTTTGCACGGTTTTGTTATCCTGAACGCAGGGCCTTTGTTTATGATATTTAAACATACATTACACCCATTAGAAGATTTTTATAAACAGGGCCGTTTTATTCCCTCTACAGAGTTTTTCAAAAATAACTTGGTAAGACAAACAAAAAGTAATTATCTGAGAAAAGGAATATAGATAGCTCAGAGGTCGAACATTCTTACATCCCGAAGCTCTCTGTCAAAATGTCATGTTCACACCGCCTACATGCACAAGGTTACAAACCAGTTACAGTTAGGAACATGATGCAATTGATATTCATCTCAATCAAAACCATTCTAAAGCGCTCACTCAGCGCTCCATTTATTTATTTCAAACACTGACTCAAACCATTCAAAAACGCTCCAAAATGACTAAAATATGCCGGATAAGATTTACAACCACTCTTAAAATAATATGGCGATTTCACTGACAAAAATCTAACATGTAAGCGTCTGATTGGTTCTTGAAGAAAGGGGAAGCTATTTATATAATTTATACATATTTTAGTCAAGGGAGGTAATAAATATCGCTAATTTTGTTCATCCTGAAAAAATGAGATATCGGATTAATTTAACCCCTTTAATTTCTCTTAAAACTCACTCATCGCACTCATTCAGTTTAGTTCAAAAATAATTCCAAAATTATTCATCTTGTCAATTTGAAGATGTTGTTAGCTGTACAAGTTATCACAATTTCCTTTCGAGAAATACCGATAATTTGCCGATGACGCATTCTGAATTTACCGATGTATTCACCAGTCATTTGCGACACCCTTTTGTGCAGTATCAAAAAATTTTGAAACAAAACGTTTTGCATTCGGAAAACATTATCCTACTCTTTCCCCCCTAACTTTTCGAGTTTGTATCCATTATCGGTCAATATCACTTTTACTCGAATGGAATCTATTTCGATTTCATACAACGCTAGATATTATTCGAGTGGCGACTTCTATTCAGCTCGTTTAAGGACCACCATAAAAAGTCCATTCGCTGGAAGCAAAATCTACGGAAAAATGCTAATTATTGGATCTAATGTTGTCATAAGATAGTTCATCCATTCATCCGTTAACGATGTTTTTATTTAAATATGATTTACAAATATAACATTTAATATGCGTTTCTTTGGCTTCCAAAACCAAGGCATTTCCTACCACAATCATTAGAAAATTGAGAGAATATTTCTTGCTTTCATGGAGGTATAAAAAGCAATACTATGAAATGTTATTATGTATTCGTTTCATACAAAATATTCTCTTTATTTTTTAAAATTTGATAACCGGTCGAAAATCATTTTTTTGAATCACTGCCTTAAAGGCAAGCATACAAACCCTTTTTACTATCAAAAATTCTTATTTTTTATCGAACGAAACATAAAACTAAAAAAAAAAAAAAAAATCCGATTACCTCGAGCCTGCTCTGCGTCATTTTAAAGATACAAAAACATTTGCGAATGTTTATAAATTGTTCCCTACGACGCACTTGTGAACACGTTCGAAGCGGAATACCATTTCTTTAAAGTTCCACGAGCGTTTACAAGTTAAACGTTTTGCTGATTATTATGGTTTCGGGCCCTGGGTTCAACTAAAACCAAAATACATTCTACTAATCGTCTTTCGAAGGAAACGCCGTCTAACCACTTTAGGCCCTTATGAAAGCTCTCTACACCGGACATGTTAAATAACCATACACAGCTCTCAGCAGGATCTCTCTGTATCATTTCTGTACAGATAATCACATAGTGAAATTGACACTCATCTCGATGAAAACATTCAAAGTCACTCGATAAGCAAAAATCATTCATTCCAAACGCCGGCTCACTCCAATCACTCAAAACGCTCCAAAATAGTTCAAAACCGCTTTAAAATCGTTCAAATCGATCAAAAATTCAATAAAATCGATCAAATAATTGAATGATTTCATTTTAAGTATTTGATTGGACCGTGAAGTCACACAATCAGAAAAATACGTATATTTTATTTAAGGGGTGGGGGGTTAAAAGTTAAATCGCTAATTTCGTCCAATTTTGGCCAATTGGACGAAATTATCGATTATGTTTTAACTCCCTTGAAACTCATTCAAAACTCGTCCACGGACTCACCAGATTTCATCCTAGAATCATTCCAAAATCATAAAACTCGTCCGTTTCTCGATGTTCTTGTCTGTGAATAAAAACCAACGGACATTCACTTTCTCATTTGTTGTTTGGCCGTGGATACCCGCGTCTGGCAAATGTTTGAAGAATTTTTGTAGTTATGATATTTTTCCAAAGAAATCTTACAGTAGAAATGGGAAATAAAATTGTTATTTACATATAGTTTGCTTTCTGAGTAATACTATGGATAGAACAAGTACATGTGCCAAAGACAGCTTCGCAAAAGGATCGGTAGGCTCAGCATAAAAAGAAAGTATACCCACTATTCCTTGTCTGCTGTCTTGTAAATCTATCTTTTTTTATAAAACAAAACAAGACCATGTGTCTTTTCAAACTGGTCAAAGTTGAATATAATTTATTTAAAAAAAAATGAAAAAATATTATTTGCAATACGGAAAACGGCAATTATGATCATATCTTGATAATTGTCAGAATAGCAGCAGGCTCTAAGACGATGCGTCTTCAAATCGAAAGGCACATTGCAAAAACGCCCTACCGAATCGCCTCATGAATTTTATATTATTGGTCTTTATGGTGGTAGGATGGTAAATTCGAACCCCAATGGGTCAGACCTCCTGATCATCGGCATCGGAAGATCATCAGTTGCCAAAACTGCTCAAGTAAAAGAAATACTATGCTAACCTGCGTTTGTTAAAAAATATTTTTAATAAATCTAACGGCTCTAGTAAAATGTTGGAAAACACTTTTTTTGCACTGTTTAATGCCTCCGTCATTCAAATATCATGGGCTCAAGCCGTCTACATATGGATTAAGAGGTCGTTGTCCACGAAAGATTAACTAAATTACTTTGGATTAATGAGTTAATCTTCAAACAAATAAACTTGTTTGTACAACCAAACCATTCCTAGTGTCCATGTACTTAATCATTCTAATTATTTTGATTTCAATTTCAATCTGTGTAAACAAAATTTAATTTATCATCAATATTGGTGGTTAAAAAGTGTGAAGGGGTGCCTTACTTTCTACATGATCTTTTTTTATAATCATTATTTATTTTACTTTAAAAAAATCACAAGCTCGATGGCCATAAATGTGTGAAGGAAAACTTCTCATCTTAAGTGATCCCATTTTCTCTATTGGAATATTGCTTCTAAAAAAAAAGATGAAAAAAAAATCATTAAAAATCATGTCACCTCACATGGTAATGTTCACGATACTTTCGGTTTCACTGTCGCCGTAAGGGGGGGGGGGTCACCGGAAGTAAAATTCAATGACGAAACGAGGCAAGGTGCAATACACAAGCGGACAAGACGGGCAGTTTTGTAGGGATTTTCCTACAATTTTACCAAGATCTTGTCAGCCATATATCTATCGTTGTGTAAAATCAAGAGACTGTTGTTTGACTTTCGTCATGGCGAGCCAAGAAGTCTCTATACACGTTCAGGAAGCCGAATCTGACATGCCAGCTGACGAGAACTGGAACAGCGTGACTGAAAACACCGAAAAAACATTACAAAATAATGACACAGGTAAATCTCTGCCCTTGCTTCGTGTTGAGGAATTGAAAGATGAAAGCACAGTTTATACGAGCAGTGAAGAAGATCACGCTAATCAGGATGCCTCGGACGATCCTGACAAAAACCTCCCCGAGTTTGTACCACCGACAGATGAACTGAAAGATAAAATAATCAAACAAGTGGAGTTTTACTTCAGTGATGCAAGTATACTTAAAGATGCATTCCTGCTTAAACATGTAAAAAGAAACAAACAAGGATATGTTAGTATAAAACTGATTACATCTTTTAAAAAAATGAAAGGCTTGACTAAAGATTACCGTGTTGTTGCTTATAGTCTACGTCATTCAGATCAGTTAGAGGTGAATGAAGAGGGTAAAAAGGTCCGACGAAAAAATCCTTTGCCCGAGTATGATGAAACAACCCCATCACGAAGTGTTCTAGTCGTTAATCTCCCAATGGAGAACCCTTCCATTGAAACTGTAGCTGAAATGTTCTCAAAATGTGGTGATGTTGTATTGATAAGGATTCTAAGGCCAAACAAGCCTGTTCCCCAGGATATTAAGAAATATTCAAATAAACATCCAGAAATTGGAAATACTGTATGTGCTGTTGTTGAATTTGAAAAACATGAACATGCTAAACTTGCTGTTGATTCCATGAATAATACACAGGACTGGAGAAATGGTCTCAGAGTAGTACTAGTGGCTGAGCCAAAGAAAAAACAGGAAAAAAATGGTGAAGCCAAAAATGGAGAGAAAAAGGATGGTGCAAAGAACCAAACAGATAATGATGATAAGAAGAAAAGAAAAAAACCTGCAAAAAGACAAGGAAATAAACATTTAGAAAATGCTCAAAATGATGATGCATATTACAGTAGTGGGTCCGAGCATGATTTGCCTAGTAGACGACATCATGCCACTTCTTTAAGTCCAAGTAATGTTGACAACAGCAGGCTCAGCCCTGGTAACAGCCCTAGAACAAGTCCTCGCACAAGTCCTAAGACTAGTCCCAAAAGCCAGAGAAGACGTTTGGGACCTCATGGAAAATCACCTCTGGCTGATCACAGTCCTAATGGAAGCCCTAAGCCAAGCCCTCGCAGTAGTCCGGAATCTGGAAGGAAGAAATATGATTACTCATCTGGGGGAGATAGCTGCCCATCTAGTCCATGGGTTCAGAGAAGGTTAAAAGCTGCCCAGGAGTTGAGTATAAGTCCACTGGCAGGTAGCCCTGCTGGTAGTCCAATGCTTGCTCGCAGAGACCATGCTGGTAAACTAGCAGATATGAGCGGAGTTCTACGACAGCCAAAAGGTCCAGATGGAACAAATGGGTTTCATCTAGGTAGGGGTAAACCCAGAGCCAGCACCATCTGCTAAACTTTGTTAACTACTGTTGGCTATGACCCTTTGGAAATTGTAAGTGTGTGTATAATTGTCTTGCAAAATAAGCCAGTTAGAAATTTTATATGTATCATCTGGAAAAAGTCACCTGCAACTTCTTTTTAATTTGGATACAAGCTACTTAAACAAATATTATTTAAATTATTTTTAGCTCACCTGAGCATGAAGTGCTCAAGGTGAACTTTTGTGGTTGTGTGATGTCTGTTGTGTGACATTCATCATCAACATTTACCTTGTATACACCCTAGAGACCACATTTTTTTAAAAATCAACCTAAAAATTGGTCATATTGATTACTTAGATGAAATCTCGGTCAGGTTGGAAAATTGGGGCAAGTGGTGTAAAAAATGAGGTCAAGAGATCAAATCTTTGAATAACCTTGTAGACACTCTAGAGGCCATATTATTTGCTCAAACAACCTGAAAATTGGTCAGATTGATTGTCTTGATGAAATCTCTGTCAAGTTTGAAATTTGGTCAAGTGGGGTTGAGAATGAAGTCAAGAGGTCAGATCTTTGACAGTTAACACAGGTGAGCATTTAAGGGCCACAACATTCCTCTTGTTACAGCTTCACCATGTATATTTCAGCAAAATTTTTCAACAGTATTTTTATGGCATAAGAGACACAATCAATTTAACAGTTTTCTGTATTATAGAACTTTACTTGAAACTGTCTTCATGGAATTTTACATGCAATTAAGAAACATTTTCATTTAATTGAGAATTATCCTGTGGTGAGCAATGTCAATTTTTTCTGAGAATTTTAACTATCTAACAAAATGATTGTTACATTATAATTAATTACAGTGTTTTCTGTAGCCAGATTAGTTGGAGAATATGAACTCCATCCAAGAAAATATATCGTCAGTTTTGTTCTAAAACCATCCAACTACAGCTTTTATAAAGCTGTAGTTACAAGATTTTGGAAGGAAGTTGATGTTATGTTAACAATCTCATTAAAAAGAAGTGCCAAAAAGAAACTACCCTTGACAGTCTGCACAACCTTCGCAGGCTGTTTATAGAAAATAACTTCTTATTGAATTTTAATTTTCCAAGTCTGGAATCATTGTCATACATCCATTTTAAAAGTGCTTACTTTCCCAGAGCACAAATATTTTAAAATTTAAGAAAATTTGCTGTCAAAGACTTAAAAAGTAATTGGTTCAATCTGATATTTTGTTGCCTAGGTAATGGGTTAAGTACAATATTCATAATTATAATAATATAGATATTTACCTTTTGTACTTAAACATTATTGAAGACCTGCCTTGGCTTTTTGGTTTTGATAAGTGGTTCTTGTTTTTAAATACTGTTAGTGTTACATGATTTTTAAATCTATAGATCCATTATCATAGTATTACAGCAAACTTTTGGTTGACATTCCAATTTGATATCAAAATGGTGAAAAATTTCCTGGCTGTGCTGCCTGGGTTGTTTCTAACAATGACAAGGAACAGTCTGCACATCACTTGTCAGATTGACCGTTTGACACTAACTGCATTTTGCTTCCACCCTGAAAGACCAGTTAGGCCTAAAAATATCTTACTGGCCTCCCTGATAGAATAGGGTACCCAGAAACAGATCTGCCCCAAGAAAACTGTGTTTATGTTCGAGCAATTTAATAGATAAACTGTAAAGCTCATTGTATATTACTAATATCATAGGTAGGGCATTCCTGTGTACATATCAGTCATGAACTAATTCAAACAAGATGTCACAAAATATCTTTTTATGCCCCCGTATCGAGAGATCAGGGGCATATTGTTTTACTCATGTCCGTCTGTCTGTCTGTCTGTCTGGCCGTCTGTATGTCCGTCCGTCTGTCTGTCCGTCCGTCTGTCCAAAAACTTAACCTGAAAACTTAACCTTGCCAATATCTTCAAGCCTATTCAAGATACAAAGCTAATGTTTGGCATGATGATAGATCTCAATGATCCGCATCCGCTGGTACCAAAGTCAAGGTCATGTGACAAGGTCAAGGTCATCTGTCAAGGTCAAACTTTGAAAAAATGCCTGTCTGTCCGAAAACTTAACCTTGCCAATATCTTCAAGCCAATTCAAGATACAAAGCTAATATTTGGCATGATGATAGATCTGAATGATCCGCATCCGCTGGTACCAAAGTCAAGGTCATGTGACAAGGTCAAGGTCATCTGTCAAGGTCAAACTTTGGAAAAAAAATGCTGTTACGGGGGCATTCGTGTTTCACAAACACACCTTGTTGAGTTTAGATATTTATATATTCTATTTTTTGACGGCCTTTTTAGTTTTGTTTTTTTTTTCAACTGTAACAATTTAACTCTGACAGTTAATCATATATATATACATAAGATTAGCCATTAGATTTTGTTTAAGGAAAATTGATCTTTACAGAGTCTAGAATAGAAATATCATTCATGAGCTTAACACTTGTCATGCTAAATAGAAACCTTGGAAATATTGCATTCAAGTCAAAGTGCCAAAATTACTGAATGCACTAATTGTGAGTCTGTATTTCTTTCAAAAATATAATTTTCAAATTCTCCCTGCTAAAAACGAATAATTAGGTAGTATATGCTAAGATCAGACAGTGTGCAGGCTGATCTTTGTCTATACCTCCTGCTAAAGCAGGACTATTCCAGATTTATCATGACAAGAATCAATAGCTTTTCTATTCTAGATGAGGTGAAGGCCAATCTCATGTCAGGGGGGGGGGGTCTAGTGGGGTAAGCAGACTGGTGGCAAATGGGGTTGGAATCCCTTTCCTTTCTCTTCCCAGTTCAGAGCTAGAATTTGTGGGGAATTTTGTTTTCAAATTCAAATTTTTCACCAGTCCTTACTCAAATCCTTTCTTGTGGGTACTCATTGGAATTGTCTCACAATTGCAATTAATACCCACAAGTTGACAATATAGGGTTTCATTGAGAGACTGGTATTCCCCCATCTTACCTGTGAATTTTCACAAAAAAAAATTGTTAACAGATTATGAAAATAGGAAATCAAAGTATCATAATTGTAGTCAGTGGGTAGGCATCATGTCCTTTCTAGTTTCAGCTTACTAAGCTAAAGTGAGAAAAATTTTTCTTGCCCACCCACAATTGTCATTTTATCGAATAAACCCATCCCACCCAGCCCGGCCTCTTTTTGAAAATATTCTGGATCTAATAAGTGATGAGAAGAGAAAAAAATCTGTTTGTTAAGTTTGGAATTGATCATTTTTAGCTCACCTGAGCACGAAGTGCTCAAGGTGAGCTTTTGGGGTTACTTGATGTCCGTCGTCCGTCGTGCGTTGTGCGTCATGCGTCGTCAACATTTACCTTGTGGACACTCTAGAGGCCATATTTTTAGCCCAATCAACCTGAAAATTGGTCAGAATGATTATCTTGATGAAATCTCGGACAAGTTTGAAATTGGGTCAAGTTGGGTCAAAAACTAGGTCACAGGGTCAAATCTTAGAAAAACCTTGTGGACACTCTAGAGGCCATATTTTTAGCCCAATCAACCTGAAAATTGGTCAGAATGATTATCTTGATGAAATCTCGGACAAGATCGAAATTGGGTCAAGTGGGGTCAAAAACTAGGTCACGGGGTCAAATCTTAGAAAAACCTTGTGGACACTCTAGAGGCCATATTTTTAGCCCAATCAACCTGAAAATTGGTCAGAATCATTATCTTCATGAATTCTCGGACAAGTTCGAAATTGGGTCAACTGGGGTCAAAAACTAGGTCACGGGGTCAAATCTTAGCAAAACCTTGTGGACACTCGAGAGGCCATATTTTTAGCCCAATCAACCTGAAAATTGGTCAGAATGATTATCTTGATGAAATCTCGGACAAGTTCGAAATTGGGTCAAGTGGGGTCAAAAACTAGGTCACGGGGTCAAATCTTAGAAAAATCTTGTGGACACTCTAGAGGCCATATTTTTAGCCCAATCAACCTGAAAATTGGTCAGAATGATTATCTTGATGAAATCTCGGACAAGTTCGAAATTGGGTTAAGTGGGGTCAAAAACTAGGTCACAGGGTCAATTCTTAGAAAAACCTTGTGGACACTCTAGAGGCCATATTTTTAGCCCAATCAACCTGAAAATTGGTCAGAATGATTATCTTGATGAAATCTCGGACTAGTTTGAAATTGGGTCAAGTTGGGTCAAAAACTAGGTCACAGGGTCAAATCTTAGAAAAACCTTGTGGACACTCTAGAGGCCATATTTTTAGCCCAATCAACCTGAAAATTGGTCAGAATGATTATCTTGATGAAATCTCGGACAAGTTCGAAATTGGGTCAAGTGGGGTCAAAAACTAGGTCACGGGGTCAAATCTTAGAAAAACCTTGTGGACACTCTAGAGGCCATATTTTTAGCCCAATCAACCTGAAAATTGGTCAGAATCATTATCTTCATGAATTCTCGGACAAGTTCGAAATTGGGTCAACTGGGGTCAAAAACTAGGTCACGGGGTCAAATCTTAGCAAAACCTTGTGGACACTCTAGAGGCCATAATTTTAGCCCAATCAACCTGAAAATTGGTCAGAATAATTATCTTGATGAAATCTCGGTCAAGTTCGAAATTGGGTCAAGTGGGGTCAAAAACTAGGTCACAGGGTCAAATCTTAGAAAAACCTTGTGGACACTCGAGAGGCCATATTTTTAGCCCAATCAACCTGAAAATTGGTCAGAATGATAATCTTGATGAAATCTCAGACAAGTTCGAAATTGGGTCAAGTGGGGTCAAAAACTAGGTCACGGGGTTAAATCTTAGAAAAATCTTGTGGACACTCTAGAGGCCATATTTTTAGCCCAATCAATCTGAAAATTGGTCAGAATGATTATCTTGATGAATTCTCGGACAAGTTCGAAATTGGGTCAAGTGGGGTCAAAAACTAGGTCACAGGGTCAATTCTTAGAAAAACCTTGTGGACACTCTAGAGGCCATATTTTTAGCCCAATCAACCTGAAAATTGGTCAGAATGATTATCTTGATGAAATCTCGGACAAGTTTGAAATTGGGTCAAGTTGGGTCAAAAACTAGGTCACAGGGTCAAATCTTAGAAAAACCTTGTGGACACTCTAGAGGCCATATTTTTAGCCCAATCAACCTGAAAATTGGTCAGAATGATTATCTTGATGAAATCTCGGACAAGTTCGAAATTGGGTCAAGTGGGGTCAAAAACTAGGTCACGGGGTCAAATCTTAGAAAAACCTTGTAGACAGTCTAGAGGCCATATTTTTAGCCCAATCAACCTGAAAATTGGTCAGAATGATTATCTTTATGAAATCTCGGTCAAGTTTGAAATTGGGTCAAGTGGGGTCAAAAACTAGGTCATGGGGTCAAATCTTAGAAAAACCTTGTGGACACTCTAGAGGCCATATTTTTAGCCCAATCAATCTGAAAATTGGTCAGAATGATTATCTTGATGAAATCTCGGTCAAGTTCCAAATTGGTTCAAGTGGGGCCAAAAACTAGGTCACACGATCAAATCTTAGAAAAACCTTGTGGACACTCTAGAAGCCGTATTCTTTGCCCAATCAACCTGAAAATTGGTCAAAATTATTATCTTGATGAAATCTCGGACAAGTTTGGAATTGGGTTAAGTGGGGTCAAAAACTAGGTCACGGGGTCAAATCTTAGAAAAACTTTTTAAGATTGTTAATTCAGGTGAGCGATTAAGGGCCACTATGGCCCTCTTGTTTATGTCCCCTCATTGAAAGATCAGGGGCATATTGTTTACCATTGTCCATTTTGTCTGTCTGTCTGCAACACTTAAACAAAAAACTTAACATTACCAATTACTTCAGGGCTATTCATGATACAATGCCCATATTTAGTATGATGATAGATCCTGATGGTGCGCATTTACAGATACCAAGGTCAAGGTCTTGTGACAAGGTCAAGGCCACCTATCAAGGTCAAAGTTTTGAAAAATTACATTTTTGGGCGAATTTGTGTCTCACATTTACAGCTTGTTGTTCTTATGATTTTATGTACATGTTTAAAAAGCGCATTTGTATAAATGGTGTTGACTTTGTTGAGATTTTCATTTGACAATTGTAATAGAATTGTATAATTCAGATATATATTGATTAGCATTTGTGTACTAGTGTTATCAATGCTACACTTTGGATAATGTATTTGTTGACAATTGTTCATAATTACCATATAAATGAAACTACCCTGTATCAGAAATGAAAACAATATGCAAAATATTTTTTAAAATGTTTACCCTGTTATTTTTGTGCTTTAATGTTAACTGGGGGAACTATTTTTTAATATACAAAAGCTTTTTGTCATCTTTAATTCAGGACTTGTGTAAATTGGGTTGGAATACTAAACAAAGGAAAAAAAGTAATTTATAGAAAGTAGTTTAAAAGATTTTTTTTTTTCTGCCACAGTATTTCTGAAACATTTCATGTAGAGCTGGGACAAGTACCCGGGTATCAGGTAGGGAAATGTTCCTACTGGGGTCCTGAATGATTGTCTGTTACCTGAATATTTATGTATAAGCACTATGTACCTTTGGGATCAAATTCAGAAAAGAAGTGAAGACTGTTGAAACAGTCTTCAATTCTTTTCTGAATATGATTTCCAGATGGTCCAACAGACTATTACATCAGATAGTTTTGAGAGCCCTTGCTTCTTACTCACTGACTCGCAACACCTTTGTTACTTTAAAGCATGCAGGGCTTTTTTTTCTAGAATTTGGGAAAAGGCCTTTGTCGTTTCATTGGGGAAAATTTTAGCGTGATTTTCAGAAGAATTTGGAAACATTAGATTGATAAAATAAATTATTAAAAGTACAATTCAAGCATCATTTGCATAATTTCAGGATATACAACTTCTTTTTGGTCTTATTAGTCATAAAACTTATGTAAATATCAAAGAAAATAAATTTTGAACACAAAAAATTAATATAATATGGGAATTATCTCTCATTTGGGGATTTTTTTCTGCCACAAAAGGGAAAAATAGAGCCTTTTTTGAATTGGGAAGTAGCCTTTAAAAGGCCTCTGTTAAAGAAAGAAAAAAGCCCTGGCATGTCAGAATTTGTGAGTTCAAACCTCTTTTTAAGAAACTCTTGACCCTCCTATGTATTTAGTTGATAAAAAAAACTAGGACAGTTGTAATTGGGCACTGCCCATGGGTAACAAGATCCTGGTTACCAGAGTAGAAGTGTTCTTTTTGTCCCAGCTCTAATTATATGTCACAGATTTCCTAGCATACCCAAAGACTTAACAGCAAAAAGAATCCTGATGTGGTAGAAAATATTGTAAAACTTGAAACTGTGTTTAAGTTGAACGTAAGGGCAATATTGGCATTAATCAATGAAGTAAAAATTGAAAGAAATTAGTTGTAACATTTGACAAGCAATTTCTCTTTAACCACAATGTTTAGCATGTTAAAATGTAGGATTGTGGGACTATGATTTAAATGGCAATTTAGAGTGAAGAAAAAAAATTAGCTTAAGTGGCATAGTGTATTGTGTTTTCTAAATTGTTTTAAGTCAAGAGGGATGTGGTCTATTTCTAATATAATTGATCCGTTTTCAAGGAAAACTTCCATAAATGACAATAAAATTGACAATTATTTTTGAAACCAAATTCTAGAAGAATGCTATGTTAGAACTAGATAGATGGTGTTTTTTTGTTGTTTTTTTTCAAAAAGGGAATTAATGCTTTGACCTGTTTGTGTCATAATTTTCCTCACAAACTGAAATTTTATGTACTGAAAGTAATTAAGAGGAAAACAATGAGAAAAAATGAGAACTTGCAGTTTCTCTAATTTTTCTCAATGTTTTCTTCAATATTTTGCAGTCTGTTTTCAATTCTATCACACTTTGAGGTAACATAGCCCTTCAATTTCTCTAAAATTGGATTAGTCTTAAATTGTTTATTTTGCAGTATCTTAATTAGACAACTAACATTGCAAAGTGACGTTAGTCAACTAACATTGCAAATTGATGTCATTTAAGCTGGTATACCTTGAAAACGGATCGTGTAATGTTTGTTTATTGAAAGTCTTATTATTTGAATGGCTTTAAAAAGATATTTGCATAATTTGATGAGGCGTGATTTTTGTCAAGCCTGCTGGCAGTGAGCAAGACATATTTCTAACTATGACACCTGAATGTATATGCATTTGAGATTCTGCAAGATATGTCAGGATTATAACACATACATTTTTTAGGAATTGTAAAATTACGTCACACCATTATTCCCTGTCATGAGTATAATTAAGATGCATGATAAGAAGTGTTTTTAGCTTACCTTAGCACAACATGCTTAAGGTGAGCTTTTGTGATCACCGTTTGTCTGTTGTGCATTGGTCGCCTGATGTTGTCAACAATTCTTTAAACATCTCCTCAGTAACCAATGGGCAGATTTCAACCAAACTTGGGTGATTCTTCTCAAAACTTGTTCATGAAATTTTGATTGACTTCTAAGTGTGGATGTAATAGGGAGAGAATTGTTTTATCCCGAAATCTTTAAACATCTTCTCCTCAGTAACCAATGGGCAGACTTTTACCAAACTTTACAGAAATGTTCCTTTGGTGACCCTAGAAATTATTCTTGGGTGAACCATGTCAAAAGTTTGTGAAAATTTGATTGACCTCAAGATATGGGCGTGGTAGGGCGGGGCATTTTTTCACTTAAAAATCTTGAAATTGTCTTTTCTCTTTTCAATTGATTTTGGCATGAATGTTTCTCTCTTTTAAAAACTAGGTTCTAAATGATCTGTTTGGCCCATAAATATACATGTAGTTGTAGCGTGGTCTAACCTTTTCTCACTTTAAAATCTGTGAACAACATCACCACTCAAATCAATAGACTATTTCCATGAAAATTTGCCTGAATATTCCTTTGGTGACGCTTTCAAAGATTTTTGAGACATTCTGATTGGGTCATAAAACTTGGCATGGCAGGGCAATTTCTATTTTCCCATTGAATTCTTGAAATAACACCTCAACCTCCTTGGAAAATTTGGATGAAACTTTACCACAATGTTCTTTGGATGGACCAATAAAATTTAGGTGAGCTGTTTAGGGCCATTCTGGCCCTCATGTTTTCTAACTGTAGCCAAAGGGCAGTTGGGCGCACATCTGACTGTAAATCTAGAGATCTTGGGCTTTACTCTGTGGGTGGCACTTGTCCTTTCCTACTATTTGTCTAACACCAATGGGTGATAATGGTTGACCTATGGGGGACAAAACCCCACCAGGACAAAACCCCACCAGACAAAACCCCATCAGACAAAACCCCACCAGGACAAAACCCCACCATTATATTTGGCAAGTAGGACAAAACCCCACCACTTTTTCATTCTAATATATTTAGTGAAAACTATATTGATTTAAGTATATTTTCATATAATTAAGGAAAAAAACATTCAGTTGTAAATAATTTCATCAAAATTATTTAAATAGCTTTATTCTTTCACATTTTGACTCCATCTTTACTTTGTTGAAACAGTGATTGTGAAAAATTCCAGTTAAAACTTAAGATAGTTATTGCATTTAAAATAGTAAACATATTGCTTTACTGTTCATTTAATATCTGTCCAAGATAAGCATTGAGCGCAGACGGTAAATCTGAAGGTACTGGGTTCAATCCCCAATGGCAGGAATCATCATTTCTGACTATTTGTCTCCCACCAATGGAATGATATTTGTAATCCTATGTTGGATAGCAGCTAGAGGCTTGAAAAGGATGTAATGTTTAAGTTCTGATGTGAAGAATATCATGAATCCTTAGTAAGTGCTCCAGTCGCTTCAATATGACTGAAAAATTGCAAAAATCGGTGTGGAACTCATTTATAAAAATAAACAAATGGGTTAAAGGACATATTGTCTTTCTCCTTTTTTAAACCTTACATTTATAAGGTCCCCTGCAATACTCTTTGATATGGTGTTGTGTGGTAAAGAACTTACAGAATTATATGAATTGATAAATATACTTTTTAATAACAATTTGATGGCTCAGCGCGAAACAGTTGTAACTCCCTATTTGTTTATAGGGAGTTACAACCGTTTCGTGCTGAGCCATCGACTTACACTTTCACATCTTACACTATAATATATATTGGTGTGGTTTTGTCCTGGTGGGGTTTTGTCCTGATGGGGTTTTGTCCTGGTGGGGTTTTGTCTGGTGGGGTTTTGTCCCAGTGGGGTTTTGTCCTACACTCGGGGATAGTAGCTGGAAGCTAGGAACGGATGTGATGGTAGTACTGGTGTGAGAAATACCAGGAATCTATTTTTAGGTGCTCCAGCAGCTGTCATATGACTGAAATAATGGTAAAAGCAGCATTAAACCCCATTCAAACAAACAAACCTTCAGATGAGTGTGGCATCTGCTTATACTTTTCTTGTATAATGTTATGAGTTAAATGATATTCCACCTAAAGTCAGCTGTTATATAGATATAATAATTAATGTGAATTGCTTGTTATTATATTTGTTTGTCTTAATGATAATATCATTATTCAATTTGTCATTGAGCTAAAATTCATCCATAGCAAAGTAAATGTGCCCATCACAAGAAAATGGACCATCTGAGTTAAGGTAGTGGACCCCTAATAGATTTGCAACTTTTCTGCAGTCATGAACTTTAACAGTATTAACCAAGGTTTCCTAATGGTTTTCATTAGGAAACCTCCGTTAACATTGTGAAAGATCATTTGTTCCTAAATGTTAAGGAACTATTTGGTTACACTGCCTAAGTCTGTTCCCTAAGTGAGCTTTATACACTACCTAGATAGTCACCTTTCATCTGATGGGTCACAAATATATTTTTATGAATAAAAATTTCTAATTTTGCATCACTTCTTAACATACTCAAACTCCAGTATCTTTGTTCTCCAGAATGAAAATGAAGACAGAAAAATGTAGATATTGGAAGGATATGTATGCATATCATATATCTGAAAATGGTCTTATTAATTTTGTAAGTTATTGTAATTGTTGATGCTTAACCCTTTCCTGTTTTACAAAATTTTGGACCTGTCCATATTCAAAGGTTTTGCAGACAAAAATTTAAAGTGGATTTAATTTGAAAAATAACCATTCAGTAGGGTAGAAAATAGTATGGAAAAAGAAGAAATTTCTTCTTTTTATGCAGTCAGACTGAAAGTCTGACTTGCATATAGTGGTCGCCGGCAATCGGATCCTCACAACACCGAATTCGAATAAATCCATGAGCGTGAAAAAGTAAACCCATTCATCATTTTTAGCCCGCGAAAATAATATCAGACTGAATGCCAGCTACCTAGATTTTTGTGAACAATTCCGATTTCAAAGCCATATTTCCGTATTACGAATTTGGACATCAAAATTCCGGGGAAAAAACGATTCTGAACGGCGCCGAAAAGTATACACGAAAACGAAAGTAGTCAGCGACCTTTTTTTAAAGGGAATGCAATTAGGACAATCGTCTTTTGGAGTTACTTCCCTTTTTCAGACAGGTTTATCGTTTATTTTGAAATCCGGTGTTGGGGTTCTGCCAAGGCTGTGCGATTAGAACTGAATAGTTGTAGACTGCGAATAAAAATCAAAAGGATGGGCCCAACGTCGCGCCGAATCTTAAAATACGACATCGACGAAAGTCGGACCTCCGCGACGACCTGCCGTTTTGGCCTATTCCAAAATAAAAATCTCTATGGTACCCCGCACAGCGTTATGATAATCGGCGCTGTATTATCGGAACCATTCTATGTTTACACGTTTCTTTACGAAATAGATCAAGATTAAAGGCGATCAAAGACGATTTATAACTTTTTCGCCTGGTCTTCCGAAAAGAAGGCAAAAGTAAATATAGAAATAGATTCTAATGAACCCGGGCCGATTTCACAGGGTCCACATCCATATTACACCCTCACCGAAAATCTGTCCCTCTGAAATTTGAGCAGACGAGTAAGTGACTTTTGCCGATCTAAAAACCAAAGATAAGCGGGGTTTTCTCACCTACTTGCTTGACAGATATTACTGGCTTAAGTATGGTGAGCAACCCAACGTTATGACATGTTTATTGTGAATAAAAAAGGGGAATATCAGAGTTAGATAGTTAACAATATCATGTTGATTTGTTGACTCGAGTGCAATTTGGGGGTGGTTTTATGTCTGTAAATAGTTTCTGTTAACTCGGCATGAGTATTAGCCATCACAGGAGCTATCCCTATTATCAAGGTGGATGACGATGGAAGATATAAGAATTAAGCCCTTATTATTTTTATATTATTATTCTGGCCTTGTAGTAAAGCATCGGCCCTCCAAGCAGTGCTCTTTTCATCAAAAGCAAGGGCTTTAAGCATGAATAAGGCAATATTTCGGAATGAAAGGTCAGTATAGAAGGCCAAAGATCTGAAGTGTAGATTTTAGCCTTAGATTTTAGAGAATTTTTTATAATTGAAATATTTCAATACTCAAATATTGTTCCGTCCTGACTGCATTCAGGCCTTTCAGGCCTTTGATTTTACAATGTTTTCTCAATCATAAAAACACAGGCACATAAAAAGCAGGGATTAAACAGCAAAGGGTTAATAAAACTGAATCTGGATTTTTGCTTGCTCTGTGCAAAACAGTTGTAACTTCCTATAATTTATTATGTTTTGGGGCACTTTAAACTTTATTTTGACTCTAAAATTGACAACTTTATTTAAAAATTTGAGTAAGTAGCATTTCCATTAGAAAGGGGTGGGCTTTAATAAGAGGAGATGCTTCATATCAATGACTCAGAGAAAAACAATTGTTACTGCCTATAATCATATAGGCAGTTACAACTGTTTCACACTGAGCCATTGATATATGTTCAGACAGTGAAAAAAAGACAAAAATAAACATAATCCATGCAAAATATTAACATTTGATTGTGGAAAAGGTGCATGAAATCTCTGTAAATTTTTTAGTGACATTGGTTTTGTGAGTATGGGCCTTTATTAGAGGCTTCAATAGTTTGTAAAATCACATCAAAATTTGTCCATTTCAATCTCCAAAAAGAGGGACAGAGTTTTATTAGAGCATGGGGCTCTATTAGATTTTTTATGGAAAAGCCTGTGTACTGCATTGACTTACAAGAGTCTTCACTTTGGGATCTAGATCTGGGATGGGTACTCGAGTACCCCAATACAGTTAGTAATAAGAAATTGGCATTCATCTCAATCAAAACCATTCTGAATTGCTCACTCAAGACTCCATTTCTCTCAAAACTCACTCAAACCATTTAAAAAACGCTCCCAAATGACTAAAAGAAAAGATCAACAATTACACTCAAAATAAATATAGCTAGAAAAATTGATGATTTCACTGACAAAATTGAAATTTTTAGTGTCTGATTGGTTCTTTGAGAAAAGGGAAACTATAATTGAACTTGTAAACATATTTTATGAAAGGGAGGTAATAAATATCACTTATTCTGTTCATGTTGAACAAAAATATCCAATATCATTCATTTTGTCAATTTCACAATGATCTTAACTGGATAGGGTAACCTTCATACCAGGTCTGAATCATTACCTGTTACCGGACTATTGTATAAGCACTATGTACCTTTTGCGATCAATTTAAAAAAAAGAATTAGCTGCTGTCATAGCTTAGTTTGTGGCTTGTCGGGACTGTCAATCTAGATGTCCAAGAATCGATCCCAGACCGCGGCATTTATTTTTTCCGACTATTTGTCTCTCACCAATGGGTTGATAATCGTAGACCTATGTGAGATAGCAGCTGGAGGCTAGGAAAGGATGTGATGGCTGTACTGGTGAGAGAAATACCGGATAACCATTGTGCTCCAGGTGCCGCATTGTAACTGAAACAATGTTGAAAGCATCGTTAGACTCCATTCAATCAAACAATCAGAAAAGAATTGAAGATTGTTTAAAGCAATCTTCAATTCATTTCTGAAGTTGATTCCAAGATGGTACTGATAGAGTTACATGAAATAGTTCTGAGTGTTCTGCCTACTTATTTACAAGTCACAGACTCGAAACACCTGCGTCCCTTAAAATCACTCCCAATTTGTATGTTTGTAAAAGAAATTCTTGATCCACCTTTGTATTTATTGAATTAAATGGATATATTGACAGTAATAATAGGTTACTCTAGTACCCACCGTTTACAAGACCTGGTGTAGCCTGGTACAAAATTCTTCTCATCCCAGCTCTAGTGGGCTCAATGGATACCTGTGGACCTATAGTCTTTGTTCAGTATCCTGTCATGGGTTTGATCCCAAAGGGCGGCACTCATTCTTTGCTTCTATTTGTCTCTCACCAATTGGTTGATAATTGTAGAGTAGACCTGTGAGAGATAGTAGCTGGAGGCTAGGAAAGAATGTAATGGTAGTACTGGTGTGTGAAATACCAGGAACCCATTGTTAGGTGCTCCAGCCCCTGTGATAAACTGAAAAAAAGTTGAAAGCAGAGTTAAACTCCATTCAGTCAATTAAACAGTATCCCATAATACTTTTGATACACTATGTAATTGTGAGGGCTACTTAGCAGCTGTCCATTACAAACACAAAAAATTATTGGAAATGTCATATGCAGGCTCATTTGTTACATGTA
Source organism: Fragum whitleyi (assembly GCA_948146395.1). Classification (NCBI taxonomy): domain Eukaryota; kingdom Metazoa; phylum Mollusca; class Bivalvia; order Cardiida; family Cardiidae; genus Fragum; species Fragum whitleyi. The sequence goes on along the minus strand of OX411543.1, from coordinate 8,954,025 downwards.
CATAGAGACATGATAGAGTTGATATTAGTCCATCATGACCCTATTTTCATTACATTTTGAAAGAATATTAAAGTGTTTCTTTTAGCTCATCATAATTATTTTCAGTGGCTTTTGGAGGGTAAACATTTAAATGTGCAAATTGAAAACTTACAGTAGTGGACCTTTAATAGTTCCGCAACATTTCAGAACTTATGGTCTTTCACAATGTTAATCAAGGTTTCCTAATGAAATTATTAGGAAACCTCAGTAATCACTGTTAAAGTTCATGACTTCTGAATTATTACAGAACTATTGCGGGTCTGCTTACCTAACACAAGAAGGGCCAATATTCAATATTTCATCTTCATAACTTGTATTTTCAATTTTTGTATGTCAAAATTATTGCATTTGAAGATATCTTTGTACTGAAAAAGATATAACTGGTGATTATTTTCATTGTAAATGATATGAATGTTTAACAGTGCTGAGTTTTCCTATTTGTTATGTTAAAGAGTATTTTATGAACGCCTTAATTAGTTATAAAGAATAACAAATCGGGCTTATTGTTTTACTTGTGACCATCTGTCAATTTAAGTCTGATTCGTTTAATGACTAAAAGATTTGGTCTTTTGCAGTAAGATTCAGTGAAGCAATGTATTAAGTTTGATTTTGTAGAATACATTATTTCTAAAGGGCTGCAGTGTTGGACAAATATATTGTGTTGTTTTTATCGCTCAAAAGGGCAATTCTTGATGTCATTCCAGAAGGAAGTTTTGTATGATAAAACATGAGCTGTAAAGTGACTATTACATGTAGTATTACTGCTATATTTTGTTATTATACCCATCATATTACCCTTTCTACACAACTATAATTTTGCTATACCTGTCTACAGTCCCAGCCCTACCTTCAAGATGAAAATAATTACAAACACATTCAAAATTCTATATGGTACCATTTTTATACCGTTCCGAAGGTGGATGTATATTGGTATTTTTCTCTCAGTCTAGCCGTCCATCCCAACGTCTGTATGTCCATATGTCCGTACGTACATCCACATTATGTACATGCAACAATATAAATACAATTATGCACAGATTTTGGTGAATTTTAGCTCACCTGAGCAGAATGCGCCAAAAGTGAGCCCCTGATTTCACTTTTAGTCAGTCGTTCTTCAGAAGTCGTTAACAATCGTTTAAACATCTCAGAAACCAATAGGTGGATTTCACCCAAACTTTGCAGAAATGCTCATTGCATGACCCTTCTCAAAACTGGTTTGTGGTATTTTGAATGACCTCCAAGATATGGGTGTGGCAGGGCGGTTCTTATTTTGACCCTGAATTTTTAAACATCTTCTCCTCAGTAGCCAACGGGCCGATTTGAAATTAACTCAAAATGTTAAGTTCTGTATTTACAATTAGTCTGGTGTAGGGATTCCATATTTTACATAGAAATTAATTCTCCCCAAATGGAAGTTTCACGTGCGACCGCCTCGGTGGCCTAGTGGTAAATGCACTCGACCCGTGACCTGCTTCAAGAAAGAATTGCATATAAGCGATCGAGTCATTAAGAATGAAGAGAGGATTAGTGGAATTAACGATAATCAATGACATTGGACATTTTTCATCCATTACGATGGAAATTTCATCCAACATGTATAAATAATTGAAATAAATGCTATACAATCACATCATGGTCATTCAAGAATATGAAGTCAATTTGCAACCAAATTTCGAATCTTCAACTTGAATTAAGCTGTAGATCCGAAATTATGGTCGCATATTGACGGACAGTAATGTCATCTAGGATCATTTCCGTGATACAAATACTAGAACGATTCTGATGGTTAAATGGAATATCGACAAGTATTTCAATACAGTAATAGAAAGCTGTTACAACCTGATAATTACACTGTAGAAGTGTTGCCTGGCAATAAAACAAAGCCTTGGTCAAAGATTTTGACCAAAGTCATTGTTTCTCGGTACAACATATGGACAGAAATCAATTCTGATTTTGCCAACTCGACCATTGCTTGGTGAAATCCATCTATCGGCTAGGTAGGTTCGATGTAAAATCTCACAAAGATGTCTTTATTAAGCATCAAAAGAAACGCAGTAATTAAGCCATTTTCGAATTGATAACAAATTGGTTAGCCAATGTGAAACTTCAATTTGTCCAAATGCCTTTGGTTGTTTAAATAGAAAATATTGAGTCTGGTTACGGCTGGAAAGAAATCATATATACTAAGCGCAGAAGCTGCTTGCAGACAAATTAGTATATAGTATCCCAGTACATTTATTCACATAAAAAGGTCAAATGCAAAAGAATGCAACAGTTTTTTACGAGTTTTTTTCGGCTTCGTTGATGTAAACAGAGGAAAGATGTTAATTTTAAGCTCGGTTGTTTCGAAAAAAAAAAATACAAAAAAACCCGAAGTATTTTGATCACCTTGGTGTCGTTGGAAACAGAGTGAAATCTTTCTTATTTCCCCAACCAGAAGATAGACAGCTAGAAATTTGCTGTTGGCTTCATTAATTTTTTCATCTACACAAGGTTTGTTCAAACCATACTTTTAGGGTCATATACTTGGGCTCAGCCCATGTGCACCCATTTTACATTAGATCTTTCAACAACAATCTGACATCAGCCCAGGGCATTGAAAAAAAACAAAAACTATCTCCTTAGAAGTTGACATCTCCTTAGAAGTTGACATATGTCAATCTTATTCATGTGATGTCCAAGTTGCCAAGGAGACTCGGGTGAACGATTTAGGACCATCCGAACCCTGTTGTTGTATATGATAGGTTTGATCTCGGAGGCCTTCTTTATGATGGATGAGCCCCTTTTCACTGGACTGGACGTATAATGTGGCCCGTCATGCAAAAAGGGGAATGTAAAAATGTTTGAAAAGAATTTATCCTTTCCAGGCTGCAAATGCTGACAAGGGTAAATAATTTTGAAGCTCGACAGGTTCCTAAGCAAATAATGATAACTCAAAATAGTAAAAAAGAAACTGTTTTACTTTAAACAAATTTTCAATATAACTCGTATTTCATTTTCGGCTTATGCGGTCTCCAGAAAAACAGGAAGAATTTATTGAATTCAAAATGAACTCCAATAGACTTTTGATTTATGGATATAACGCAATTGTATTAAGTTTTGCGGTTTTTATACCGAAAATTGAAATATAATGAGTTATTCAGATTTTTTAGTATATAATTCCGTTAATACGGAATAAAAAGTAACATAGAAAATATTTAACTTAATAATTTGGAGACGCGAAATCTGATTCGCCTCTGTTGGATCTGATTATTATTGTTATTCAGGGATTGTGATTTGTGCATGGCTGATCATTTGATTTTTCGCATAAACCTGCCTTGCGTTCAGGATGACAAAACAGCACAAACTATTTGCGAATTATACCCCGCTTTGCACGCGCACTCGCGTACAAAGCGGGGAATACTTCGCAAACAGTTGGCAACGTTTTGTCATCCTGAACACAAGGCTGCATATCGTCCGCTGGAAACCATACTGTTCTTTCTATACAGCTACTAGCTCCTACATTTTGATTGCTCTCCGAAGATACATATATGACTTATTACGTGTATTTTAAAACTAAGTGGTTTCTTTGTTGTTGTTGTTTGTTTTCGACAACAACAAAGCTTTCATACTAATTTTCTTCCCTAAAGCGAGGACAGGATGACACGGTATTGTCATGCTCACGGAACATTAACTCTCTGTCACAGATTGAGCCTAGGATAGATCGCTCATTGACGTCAATTATTATCACAATACCAAAGGTGACATGATACCAAAGTATCTTAACTATAGATTAGTATAAATGTTGTGATGGTGCACTGTTCAGCAAACGAAGAGTTCATTACAAATATTAAGCCTGGCACACACTGATATTGATAAAAATAATGACAAAAAACGGAGAGAAAGAGAAAGAGAGAGAGAGAGAGAGGTGGGAGGGAGCGGGAGAGAGAGAGAGAGGGGGAGGGAGCGGGGGAGAGAGAGAGAGAGAGGGGGGAGGGAGCGGGAGAGAGAGAGAGAGAGAGGGGGGGAGCGGTTGAGTGAGAGAGAGAGAGAGAGAGAGAGAGAAATTTACACGAATGAAATTCTAGATGAAATATAAAGGTGAATGTTAGCATTTTACACTCGTCTTTCTAAAAACGAATGACCTACAGTATTTGGAAAAAGTAAACGTACTAACTGTTACGTTTTCTCGTTAAGTCTCTTTGAGAAAACGTCCTAAAGGTAGGCAGTTCAGAACCAAGCCTACCTTCACTCTGGAAAACTTTCACGATATGAATTAAAACAAAAACAAAAAAACACGAAACTTTAAAGCACGTGTTCTTCATTGCAAAGCCTTGCTTTTACTGGCGAGCATGTCCTAATGCATCAATAGGGCCTACATACGGGAAGCGTACAGATAGGAATATTGTGAAATTGAATGATTTTGGAATGGAAATAAATGAGAGTGATGAGCGAGTTTTAAATGATTTTCAATGGAGGTAAAACATAATCGAATTTTCACCCCAATAATTAATACATGTACAATCTTTGAACATTTCTTATTTTGTGTATTCACGGAGAAATCAAATGCTTAAAATTCATCACGTGTCAATAAAATCATATTATTTGATCGATTTGATTTAAATGATGATGATAATTTTTGAACGATTTCGAAGCGTTTTGAACAATTTTTGAGTGATTGGAGTGAGTGTTTGGAATTAATTATTGGGGGCACTGAGCGAGTGATGAGTGTCATTTCCATGACGCTTTAACCAGTCTGAGGATGGATAGGGTCGAGTTTTCTCTTGCCATGGTTATGCATGGTCTTATTATCAAATTTGGCGTGAGTGGAAGGGCAACATCTTGAATCCTTCCTTTTTATACATAGCACAAAAATGTTTTTCAACCTTATCCCGTTGTTCATATTTTATTACTGTTGTACGCAAAGGATAGTCTGATCTAAGCCTACATTTTCTGCTTTCTATCCACTTTTCATTGGAAAACTCGATTAAGACCACGCAGAAATGTCTGATTATTTGGCGATTTGTTTTAAACTTGATGGAAAGGTATTGTTAAGTTGTTAATTATATCATGAACACAATTTTAACTTCTGATAAGTGTTTCGCCAACCGAGGGTATCTCAATATGGGTCCATGGCTAGCCTGTACGCCGACTAAGTAAGCGTATGTACTGCTTTCTTTTTACAAAAAGAGAGAAAAAACACGTTCCACGATTAATATTCAATTAAAATCCTTGTCGATCGGAAATTCATGCAAAGCATTTGTACAAATTGCTGTAAAAAATGGATACTTTATCAATTTCAGCACATCCTTTTCTTCAATTGTAGTTAAAGAATCTCTTTATTGCAGATCTTTTTTCCTACATTGGCACTTAAATCTGAAGGAATATTGGACGAGTCCAGAGTTTTTATATCATCATTTTCGCATTTATCATGATCCGAATTTTAGCCATGTCAGCACCAGTTTCTTCTTCGAAACCAGCCCTGTGTTCGGGATGACAAAACGATGCCAACAGTTTGTCAATAATGCCCCGCTTTAAACGCTAGTGCACGTGCAAAGCGGGGTTTTGGAAAACTGTTTGCACCGTTTTGTCATCCTTAACATAGGGCAGAGTGGCATTCTTGACAGGAAATTTACTTCGGCAAATGACGTTTACTGACGTTGTGGGAATCGAAATATTTGATGCAGCAGTGAGATTTCTGAATTTCACAGCGGTTTCCTTTTAGCCCATTTTCACCCACGGAAGGTTTTGAGAATAGTTATGGTGGAGCTTAAATTCTGAAGTCTCATCGATCTAGTTTGTGATACTGGTACCTGAATACATCTGGAGCCATGTAGAATATTACTAAATATTGGCTCTGACAAAGTTCTCTTTGCACTGATCAATCGTAATTGAGCCAGCTCGGACTAGGCCTATATGTGATCTCTTTTTAAGACAATGATTCCATATAAACACTAACCCCCTAATCGAAACGTTACTCTTACATAATTCTTTATCTATATAATTTTGAACTATCGTAATAAGTAGTGAAACATAATAAATAAAACTTTTTTTCCGCCTATTTGTAAGGATTTGAATAAAATAAGGGTGTCAGGTAATTCGACAAAATTCGCTTTTGAATTATTGAAATAATTGTAACGCTTATATATAAAGGAAAATAATAGTTGAGCCTTTGCGTCACATTTCCAACAATTTGAAATGTTCGTGAGGTGTAAATATTGCACAGCGCAGACAGCCACAAACTGAAAATATAGAGTAACCGAATGGTCTACAGATAATTCGAGACCCTATCTTTCTATAAAATTCACAGTAAAGACTGTGTAGACTGTGTTGATGCACGGGCTGATAAGTGTCTGTGCTTTGTGCATATTTGAAATTGTTGGAAATCTTTGTTATATTTTCTCAATCCAATTGCAAGATAAATAATGTAATCCAGTAAGTGTGATGAGTGTTAAATCATGGCTGCATTGATTTGACCCGTCACGTTAAATATGACAATTTGTAAAAAAAAAAAAAAAAAAAAAAAAAACACCGACCGCCATGGATCTCTTTTTCTCCCGATTTAGAACAGAATCTTTATCAATGATTTCCCCTTTTTTCAGTTATTTGTTTTTCAAAATGACATGTCTTAGTTGTATTTTTAAAAAGAATTACAATTACAGTAAAACTTGTGTTAAGCTACCACTTTGGGGACTATCAAAAATGCGGTCGCTTATGGGAAGGTTCTATAAATACGATAATTCAGGATAAATAAAACAGGTCATTTTTGTATCTTTTACAGTTTGTCGCATATTTCTTCCCGGATTCTCTGATGTAAAACCCATATGAATAATCTCACTGAGACGATTCTTAAGGGTTCCAACAACACAAGATATAATGATTTTTCGTCTAAGAATGTCGACGTTATTTTGTTTACGGCGAAGGAGCTTTTTAATGATGGTCGCTTAATAAAAATGGACACTTAATAGAAGTGGTCGCTCGAGCAACATCGACTGTGCTACATTTCAGAATGTTTCAGATTGGTGTTCTCGTGATATTACTTATTAGTTTGACAATACAAACATGCACATCATCACCAGATACGGGGAAGAAGAATGGTACGAAGCCAGCATTCTGTGGAGATTTGGAGTGTCCCGAATATAAGGTTCTCGAAACTAATACAGTAAGGAAATTCTATATAAATCGCTTTATATCGAATGGCTCAGCACAAAACAATCGTAACTGCCTATAAACATATAGGCAGTTACAATTGTTTTGTATTGAGCCATCGATATAGAAACCGCAGGGACCTCCCAACACCGACTTGGGCACACTACCGGGTCGCTTAAAAATCTAGTTTCGTCGTCAAGGCAGTGCGAATACAAGTTTAAGCTCAGCAACGAAAAACCTTGAGTTATTTATATCATCTTGGAGTCGTTGGCGTTGGCGTTGTCATTTTTTTGGGGTGTGTGTGTGTGTTCGACGTAGGCGTGACAAACTTAAACCTTTGTCATATCTCTATTATAATTGAAGACATCTTCTTGAAACTTGGCATGTGAATTTATGTCACAAAAGCTATCCAGACTATCAAGGGGGTTTTTCTAATCCTTTTTTCTCACTCTTTTGACTTTTTGCATTATCCAGCACCTGCAGGCAAACGTTGGCACCCGTAAGCGGTTCTGTTGTTTAAATACTGTCGGGCTTGGCATGTTTCGTAAAATGTGAAATCAAAACTCTCCGATATTTCCAGTAACGTAACATTGTCACATTCTTTTCTGATCTTCCAAACAGTCAAAAACTATCTACTGAGCTATCGATATAATGATAATAAATATATCGCATAGGCCTATATTGATTTATAATTTCATTTTCGCGTTGATGTGTCCATGAATAAAGTCTGGTGGAGGAGGAGGAGTTATATGCAAAAGGTGAAATTCCAGGGCTGAGCCTGGGGATTTTTATTTGCATATAACCCCTTCCCCCATCAGACTCGATTCATGGACAGACACGTCAACGCGAAAATGCAATTTTATCCATTCTAACACGATCACAATTCTGACGTTAGTCTTTTGTCCTTTTTCCGTTGTTAAATAGTTTAATTACTTTTTGCAGGATGTAAAATCAATGAACAAATAATGATATTTACGTTGGGATAATTTCACCGAAAACAAAGCGCGTCATTTAGCACGTGTGTTATATGACGTCAAAAGCATCAACGTCCTAGCTACAGATGTCTTTGAATATAAAAAAAAACGGATGGAGCTATCTGTGTACACAGAAAAACACATGACAAAGTTCTATATTATATTTTCTTATTTCATATAATCATGCGTTTTACGCCATCTTGTTATAATAAGTTTCTTATATCGTTCCAACCATTGGTCTGCTGGAGATTTTTCAATCCTTTCATCATTGTTGTACCTTTCAAATTGTTCCATGAATGGAAAATATTATCCGCAATGTTTACTTTTTAGAACTTTGAAGCTAGAAAATACCGAAAGTCAGAATGGGTAGCCGTGAATACAAGCACACCGTTTGAGAGCAAATTTACGGAAAATCAGCTGTTTGTGGAACTTTTAAAATACAACCAAGGTGGAAACGCAAAAGGTAATTAATCTGTTTTAAACATTGTCATGCTAAATATAAAAAAATGGCAAAATTATATTGAATTAAAAGCGTTGAAACGTTAGATACACTGTTTTTATTTTGAAAAAAATATATGTTACCCGTCACGCCAAAAGAAAGCATCTGGGAAAACCAGGAGTTGCTCTTTCGTAGGAATGTAGATAGATCATTTTAGATTCAGAAAATAAGCAAAATGCGAAAAGTTGCGACCCTAGTCAGTCTGCGCGATACGCGCAGTCTGACTAGGATCGACACTTTACGCACTACCAAGATGGCCCCTTTCCGCGTGACGGGTCACATATTCATTAAACTGTTCAAAAGAAAATAGGGTGACAATGGTAAAATATAGCCTAATTCTAAAAATAAATTATGCAGTCATTGGTTCCAAGATAAACGTTCTTTAAGTAGGATTTTAAGATCACTGCAGATTGATATTGCGCAAAATTTTGAAATGTTTAGAATTTGACTGTTTCAAGTCGAAATTTTAATACGCAAAATGACCCGTTTTGATGAAAGATGTTTGCAGCCTCTGTGTTATTAGGTAAAAAACTTAGAAAAAAAAAAAAAAAAAAAAAAAAAACAACCTTTTAGCAAGAGAAAAATAACCTTTTATTGATTAGCTACATGTTATTCCGTCAAAATCCTTCCAAAGAAAGTGGTAAATTGCGCAGCTAGAGATAAAATACATTGCATTATTGAAACTGATGGTTTCCAAAGCTGCGCGGGGGAACAAAATTTACATGCAGTTAGGCTACAACCTCGAAACATCGTTTGAAGTTTGACGTACAGTGACTTTCTAAATATGCCTTCAAAAAAATGATAATAATAAGATAGTCAATTTTTAATATTTTTCAAAGAATTTTTCAAAGTTATTCTCAAAGATATTAAACTATATACATTCAAATTGTTGCTTAAATTTGTTTATTTCTATTTATTTATCGTCGCGACCGTATCAAATGCCCCTCCCCCGCCAGAAGACGGTTAGTTGTTACGGAGAATAGTGCATACATGGCGAAGCTACCGCTAAGATCCGCCATGGTTCTTTAACGTGCTCGGTATAAAGCACCGTCTCACGGAACCTTGGTTTAACGATTCATCTGAAAGACAATTGATTCTGTTAGTGTGCCAGCCCGGGACTGGAACCCACGCGATCGACCTTCAAATTGTTTTGCAGTCAGGCCCTCTACCGACTTGCTCAAATTTGCTAGCTCTAGGCCTATTTATACGGGGTGTCCACGTATTTATCGATTAACCATTGTTTATTATACATATACTTTATTCTATATTTATGTAATTGAGGAATTAAGTTTAGGCCATACAAAAAATCCCAATCGTCACGCGCACGTTTGATGTTTGCAGAGTTACTGCAAAAAATACTCAACTCTTGAAGTCATTCAAGTCAGGCATTGAATAAGCTGTACTTTCAAGGGATAAGTTTTCATCTCACCGATGTTATACATTATTTAGTTGATGGTTCAACTTCATTTTAAGGCAAATTTTTCCGTTTGAAATGCCTTTTTTTTCGTTTTCAGGTCAAAATGTTCCCATTGAAGTGCCTATTTTGATTGAGATACTCCCATCGAACCCAATCGCTCCTTTTGGATTTACCAATGTCACTATGCACTTTATGATACCATTCGAGCTTCAGTCCAAGACCCCGAAACCAACAGTACCAAGTGTGTATATCAAAAAGATGGGAGAAATGGTGATGTACGTCAAGTAAGTATTTAAGAATTTTAAAAAAAGTGGCCCGTCAGGGAAAAAGGGCCATCTGGGTAGTGCGTTAAGTTTCAACCCTACTCAGGCTGACTAGAACCGATTTTTTTCGCAATCAACTTATTTTCTGAATTAAGAATGATCGATCTAACTTCGAGTGGAGGGATTTTTGAAATGCAACCTCTGGGTGACCTGTACTTAAATCAATCTCCTTTTCAAAATTTTTTTAATACTAAACGGAATTCGTTCGTTTTACCGACATATTATTGGAGCGTGAACTTGTGTCACCATTAAGCCCAAAATCGACATGAAATGACACCATAAAAATACGGTTTCGAAAAAAAAATAAGACAAACAACTATGAAAAATTAATGGCAATAAAATAGAAAATGATAAATGTAAGTGGATGAAAAAAAAAATCATATTTACAAAGATAAAACAAATTAAATATCAACACTTTTTTTTGTTGTATATAATGAGTGTTTCAAAAAACGCAAAACACGTCAGTTGCCGTTTCGTGGTTATCGATAAGTGTGCCACGTGTTTCAGATCGTACACCGGAATGGACCAAGAAGTTTTGAGACAGCAGGTGCTCACTGAACTACGAACATCACTTCAAATGGCGGGAAAATCCTTCGACAGTTCTATTTATTACGTGGCCCTCTATACCAGCCCATATAAAACACAAATGGGATATAATGAAATATGGGTACCGCAAAAATGATTCATATTTCTACGTATTAGAATGTCTGTAGCCTATTTGATATCAATATAAAATGACGTTGCAAAAACTTGGCTTGATGTGAAATACCCCCTGCCTACTTTTACATGAATTCAGGCTCCCATTGCCGTTTGTTTGAATGCGATCACCTTAATTTCTTGATCAAACCCGGCGTATAAAGCATATATATGATTTCTTCGCGACCAAACGCGATATCATCAAAGCCCGACTATCCTTCCGAAAACCGCTCGATCATCCCGATCTAGACACTAGATCCAGCCGATCGGCTCCCGACCATCTCATTCGTCACGTTCCCGATCTTCTCCTGAATAGCGATCGAGAATAGTTAAATGTGATCGTATCATTTGTTCGGAAAGTAACACGGACGTAAGTGTAGTAAATTTGGGTCATTTTTTTTTTAGGTAATTCGGCTTTTGATGGTTATTCGGTCAATACGCTTGAAGAAAAACACATTTCTTTATTGCTTTCTGATCGTCTGTAGAGATCTTTTGGGCATATTATAATTTGATATCAAAATTAAATGGTTAGTAGCCGAATTATTCCCGAGGTCTTTTCCGTAGAATTGCCGAGGGTTCCCGATTGTGGTCGCATATCAGCTTGAGTTGCTCGGGATCAAGTCGAGAAACACTTAAATGCCGAAGATGATAGCGTGCAGGTAGGGAATATTAGCTCGATCAAAAAAGGAAGGGGAAAAATTGTTAGAACACGTGCCTTTTATTTATCAATTCATTTTCTTATTTATGCCAAAATTCATTTGTTTTACGAAATACCCACCTCATCCTGCGAATGGTAATTGTTTCAAGAAGTTCCTGTCTAGACCATTTGCATGTGGGAAGTCACAAGTATCGAAATAATGACATAAAATTGTGGCCAGAGGTCAAAATAAAGTAATACGCCTTTGAGTAATTTTAAAATATTTGCCCAGTGAATAAACCTGGTGATGTGATCCCAATCATTTTTTTCCTATGACACAACCTTATGAAACTTAAAGAGAAAGACCGGTAGGGCGAAGAGAAAATACATCTGTCCTGCAATTTTCCCTTTGTCCACCTGCCGAAAGCATCGATTTCATTTATCTGCAAAATATCGAAGTCACGAGGTGCACCAAAAAGTTCTAGAATGTACCTAAAGAATTGAGATAATATTGCAATAGGCATGGAAATACGGTTTGCTGGACGGTGTGATAAGTGTCTATTTTCGATATTGATTACCTTTTGTCTTTTTTATATAACTTTTTTTTACTCAAGAATTACCTATAACAAGAATATTAAATCAATTGGGTATTCAGGAAAGGTCTTTCGAATACTTATATATTAAAACAAACAACAAAGCCGCATATAACATAACAAATGTTTAATTTGAGAAGTTACCATAACATAAAATGCGAATAACTGTATGAGAGATTTACCTTTTATCTCTGATACCATCAACGAAGATCTTCTCAAACCATTTTCAAATATATCACAGCTTAAATCGTCATTCAGCGACAATCACTTATAGCTACTGCTTATAATAAACTGTAGTTATGAGGTCTTGATCAACCACAGACGTCATAGTTTGATAAGGGCCACCTTGCAAGGGACAAGAACAAAACGATTGTGATTTACGTCAGTTTTCGCTTGCCCCTCGATTTATCGTAGTGGCCCTAGCTCCTTCTAGGCTCGAGGTTATAATTTGTTTTTGTCCTCAATTGAGGAATTTCTCAAGTTTAGAATTTGAATAAATGTATGAACATAAAAGACAACTTTGTTATTTAAAACAACTTATTTATATTATCTTTTGATATTAGTATCACAACATAATTACGGTTTAAATCTTCATTTGAAATTGAGAAACATTTTCAGGTGAGAATGAGAAAAGTTTTATAACCTCGGGCCAAGATTGTCTCTCATTCACTTGCTCTCAGCGTCCTTTCTCCCTCTCCCTGAAACATCAGATCATGAATGTATGTGTATATAGTGTAGAATTTCAGATCATTTTGTACATTATCAGAAAAGTTATCGTAGAAGGACGACTAAAATGTCGTATACACAGCATATCGTATCTTAAGTTTTAGATACGACTTTTTCGACGCCCGCTGACTTTATAAATATTCATTCTTTTTAAAACGATAGCTATCGCTAGTTAAGAATCGTCATCCGTACAGGTCTAATAAGAAAAGGAACAGTTCAACATTCACGCGTCTTCGTTATGCGCTAAAATTATAGCTAGAGCCCTTATGCCTGTGTTCATGATTAGAAAATGTCTTAAATGCGCTAGGTCGTTGAAAAACTTGCTCTTTATCGGTCCATCAAGCACTTATGAAATTGTTTGAATTGTCATGTATAGGTTTATTTCATATTGTAAAGTTTCTTTTTGTGTTACGTGAAATTATTATGAATAGTTAATCATATGTATTCGATAGTATAGATGTACAAGATTAAGTAAGTGATCAATTACACTTGTGCATCTATACTCGTAATCTTAGATATGTGACTCGTCATACAAAAAGAAACCATCTGGGAACTCTGTTAAATGAATAATGGAATATTTGGGTCCAGCATATGGCAACGAGAGGTCGCAATTCAATAATTTTTTCACGGGAAAGTACATTGGTCATTATAGAATCAGAAAATTAGCAAAGTGCGATCAGTTTCGATCCTAGTCAGTCTGCGCAATTCGCGCGGTCTAACTAGGGTCGACACTTTACGCACTTCATAGATGGTGCCAGATGGTCCCTTTTTCTGTGACGGTCACATATTCTAAACATCAAACTATATGTTTCTTAAATATTTAGGGTTTTTTTTTGTTAAACGTAGTGAGACATGTCATAGATCAGCAAAGATATCCCCAAATTCCTTGTCTATCTCGTCGTCAATGTCATCAAGACCAAGGTCAAGGTCGTCAAAAGACGCACTGAGAGATTTAAAGTACGGCATATCTAAAACTTTAGCCACTGGCAAGCGCAGTTCATCACTGAAGTTTAACAAACCCCGCACCATATCTAAATACTCTCTTTCAAAATATATGAGACTTTCTTCTTTATGTCTAAGTTCAAATGATTTACACGATCTCATCTTTTTGATGTATTTAGCGATGTTGTTGAGATCAACTTCCCCGAATGGGAATCTCCCCGTCAGCAAGATAAAGAGAACAATTCCAACGCTCCATTCATCGATAGCCCGGATGTCATAATCGCTGTTGACGCTTGCGCAGATGATTTCCGGTGGAAGGTACTCCGGTGTTGTAGCAATGTAGGCAAAATCTTGAACTGTTGCCTCAGACACTTTCAGTGCAGATCCAAAATCAATGATCTTAATATCTCCATATGAACTAATCAAAATGTTTTCGAGTTTTAAGTCACAGTGGGCGATTTCTCTAGAATGCATGAATTCAACAGCAGACAAGATCTGTCCGGCATATCGCTTTCTGGTTTCTTGTTGAACTGGCCAGTTTTTGACAATAAAGTCATGTAAATCTCCCCCAGGAACTATCTCCATAGGCATGGAAACTATTTTGTTGCACTGTATACAGTCATAGGCTTTAGCGATATTCTCGTGTTCAAGCGACCGGAGAAATTCAAACTCTTTAATGAGGACATCGCAGTATTTTCCATCTGCTACTTTACAGACGACATCCTCTGTGTTGCATACAGCTTGATATATAAAGGAGGTCCCGCCTTTGTTAAGTCGATCTTTGATCAAATATCCCCCGATTTGTTTGCCGGTCATCCGCTCTTTCCTCCATTTTCTGGATCTTGCTTTCTGTCTATTAATATCCTGGAATGTAAACATGGATATGGTTGATAACTTATAATATGATATAAAGAAAGCTCATTGGAGTTGATCACCATTTGGTTTCTTCAAGGTTCTTGATTCGCAGGAGCAAAGGGCAATTCACTAGCAAATTCTGTCAGTGTCTCTTTTAATACATATTTACAAGGCGTAGTTTATAATGGGCCTCAAGCCTGATTCCAGCGAAAGCCAGAGATAACGGTACTATAACGTTTAAGATTTTTTAGTGGCACAAATGAAATTTGTAGAAATGGCAGAAGAAACTTATTTATAATTGTTGGTTAGTAAAACTACATCTCAGAAATGCTTTCAATTATGTGAGTTTTTTTTTAAACCAATGTAAATGAATATTTTGAAATAATGTTGGCTCATTACAATTAGCTAATAAATAAGTTTCTAAATAGTTTCGAACTTACCAAAAATACTTTGCGGTTAGTAACGTCCATATCTATCGTAAATTCTGTTTCATATGAAAAAAACAAAGCTCTTTTTAAAGTTCAAATTCCAACTATGGGTCTCTAAAAATGTTCAGTGATGAACGAATAACACTTTTTATTGCGTTTCCAACGAACAGAAAGACCCCTGCACCCATCAAAATGTTTCTCAAATTTAAACAAATTGAGTGATAGCTTGTATTTTGGTCCCTTAAAATATTTTACATGTTGTGTGTGAAGATAAAATAATAAAACGAATAAAAAGAGCAAAGGAATCCATATTGCTTTTTTTTTCCTTTCTTACTTTCAAACCTCGTATTTTTAATCAATATTCAGGCGATATCATGGAATATTCAAGTACTAGTACACGATGTCAGCGCCAAATATTACACCTGTTGATCTAAAAAGACATTACAAAAATAAGAAGTCATAATAGCTTTATAGGTCTCCGAAGCTCTAGTCTATGTAATATTACTTTGATATAGACAAATCCCGATACAAATTTTGATGTCGACATATTAATATTATTTTGCAGGTTTTGGCAGTTACTTTCATCACATCGTCGCGTGTTATAAGTTCCTTTAGCACTAATTCATTACCTAAATGATAAGGTTAAAGACACTCCCTAAACTGATGACAATTATACTGAAAGTAATAAGATAAAAATCTTAAAAAAATATTTAGTCCAAATTGGTTATAAAAAATATGTGTCCCGTCGTGCAAAGGTGAACCGTCCGTAAAATACCTAAAGAAACCAAACTGTTATTTAAGAGAGCTGGAGTCTAGTGAATGTCAAACGAATTTGTCTACATTCAGAAAATTTATCAAACGCAAACAGTTTTAACTCAAGTCTAAACACCAACCTCTTAAAATGTATTCAGGATCCATCATATTTTACCGGAGTGCTCACATATGCTTCAATCACCATTGTCGATCATACCACCAAAGGGCCATCTTTTTAATATCCTTTCGATTTCCCCTTTTCGGTGTTTTGATGAAGCGTCTCGACAAAAAAGAATTCTGAATTTTGAAAATTCAATGACAAGTTCTAAAGTGCCATTTAACCCCGATACTTTAGGAACGGCCCCTTCGTGACATATTCATATTTGAGATACAACAGGAAGAACCCAACGGAAACCGTTCAAGAGGTGTTGAAGGATGTTTGATCCTTTTCGTATTGTTCACGACATTTGTCTGCTATTGACATAGCTTTGGCAGACAGTATAGACTAAGATCAGCCTGCACAGACGTGCAGTCAGATCTTAGTCTAAACTCCCTGTTCAATACTGGGTTATAGTGGTAATAAATTGTGTCTGGCTGGTTGAAAAGCCTAAACAAATAACAATTTTTTTGAAACAAAATTTAAGTTCAGCAGGATAATGGTAAACACTTATCTTTTGACACACACATATCACGGAATGACTATATTTCGGCCGTGCTTTCATAATACTTTTGATCTAAATTTAACCTAGGATTTTTCGGGTAGCATTTGATAATCAACAATGCATTCGCCGCTGTCATTGCAAAAAGAAATTGCGTCCAAACGTCTAAAGCGAACGGAACGTCATGACTTGAGCTCACTCAAGCTAAATTCAGGAGAAATTTGTCCTTCCATTTATAACGTTCATTCTAAACGATACTTAACCTTAGTCGTCGCTACCGTTGGCCATGCCTAATCAGAACCTTACATAGAGGTTGCATGCGATAAAAGCTAACCCATATCTGGTTCAATTTAAATTAAATTTCATACAAAATGTCAATTTATCGTACATTTAAACCACATTGGACCGAATTTTCGATGTAATTATACGGTAAAAAGCAGGCAGTGTAGGCTAAGATCAAACTGTACTCCTGTACCGTCTGACAAAGCTTTGTGTACCACAGTAAAATGTCGAGAACACCAGGGCAAGGGTTAAACAAGATACTTTATTAGGATAAAACAAGCATAAAACTACATCATTCTAACAAACACAATTGATGGGGTATAATGTTAAGTGTAACATTTAAGAGACTAACTGTCTCTTCGGTGATGAGCAATCTACATGTATTTATTACTCATTATGTAAGTGACAACGAGATACTTTTAATATAAGAATTTAATGGACCGATCATGTTTGAATAATGATATAGTAAAAATGCCGTTTTTAAACTTAAAAACATTAAGTAGGGGAAAAAAAGCTTTAACTGAACCGTACGAAGAAAAACGATAACACTTCGTATGTATTGATATGGACGTCCTCTTCTTTTCTGCCACTTGCCTCATCGATGGCCAGACGAAAATCTAAGGCTGTGCCAAATCTTAAGAAATTGCAGACGACACTTTCAGTAAATGAAAATTATTCATTTTTATTATTATTACTATTGTTATTTGTTACGTTGGTAGGAAAACATTGTGGACAATAGGATAATTATTTGTAAATTACTATACTTAGCAAAAAAAGAAACTTTACATGACTTACTGAGGGCCTTAGTGTCGTTATGAAACTATATATAATGAATATGTTACTATTACTTGAATTTAAAACCAATGTTCCTCGGCTTATGGAAGAGTCAGCACGGGATGTCTGTAAAATGAGGGTTTTATTGGTGGTAAAAGGACAAAGGGGTAGATTTAAAAAAGTAAAGAAACGAAAAAAAAAGTTTATCGGTGATATTTTGAGTATCGGTCCTTGAAGTTTTCGTCCTTAAAGTCGTTCCAATATCATGACTGACAAACGTCTAAGCTAGACAACCATAATTATCATGCAGTTATCCTTCCTTTGGAAATGAATGAGAAAGTATGCGATGGTAACAACGTCTTTACATGACGTCACACGGGGCCTATCTTATCTTGACCGACACCTCTATGGGTTGCGAACCGTTTTTTGTAAATAAATATGGATTTAAACGTCGCTTTCAACGGTTTTACATTTGAATTCGACGGCAGGCGCACTTATCCTTAGTTTCTTGTCGTTTCTCATGGCTCGGCCCGAACATTTCATCTTAGCCACTAGTCGCCCGTCTCTCTAAGGCGTATCACTCGCCCAATCTGTAGGAGACAAACGACACTAATAACAATGACTTTTGTCAAATATGGTATGAAATACGGCCAAGCCGAAGATCGAACCCACAACCACATGATTGAAAACCAGACGTTTTAAATACTGTCCAAACCGGGCTTGACAGTTCTAAACCAAGATATTAAAATATAAATTGTCTGTCTCGAGTAGCTAACGTAAGAATGGCGTTATAAACAGACATGCAAGCTCTATGCATACCCGTAGGCTGATTTCTGCCTTTTTTTCGATTGCTGTGCCATACCAGTTTCAAGAAAAATGCATAAACAGTTTTGTTTTTTAGTACCAATGCTTCGGAACGAGTGTGACTGGGTAACAAAACAGCACTCAAAATGAACTTTTGGTGGCTCAACACGATTATGTGATCAAAACCGGAAGTGACATATTCACTATCACGGGCTCGCTTCGATCGCGAAATATCCTGCGTCTGTGTAGTCATGTCAATAGCCCGGCTAGAACGTGTCAATTAAGTTGGCCCACATTCACTGTAAGTCATTCAAAACAGACCAAGAAGTATGTTAAGTTTCTTTTTTGCTAAGTATATTTCATTATACACCAGAATGGTTTCCAACCTTTTTTTTCCATGGCATCAAAAACAGGATTGTGTGGCAATGGACTAAAAACAATAGTCTCGTTTAAATATTGGTCTGCTCACAGGATAGCAGATGTTGTATTTCTCCAAATACATTTAATGGTCAACGTGCCTTTAGGGATACAATTAGAAACATCGTGAAATTGACATTCATCTCAATCAAAATCATTCTAAATCGTTCACTCAGCGCTCAACTCATTCATTCAAAACGCTCAATCAAATAATTCAAAAACGCTCCAAATTGACTGAAAAACAAAACCCATAAAATCAACAACTTCACTTAAAATATATGATTAAAAAAGCAAGAGATTTCACAGACATAATTGAAACTGTAGGCATTTGATTGGTTCTTGAGGCAAAATGAAGCTATTTATAGAACTTCAATGCTCATTTTGTTAAAGGGAGGTAATAATTAAATTAGCAAAAATGGATTACCCCCTTTTAATTTCACCCAAACCGTACTCATTCAATTTCAATCCGATACCATTACTTTTCAATATACTTGTCAATTTCATAATGTTGTAAACTGTAACACCCCCCCCCCACACACACACACACTAAAATGTGCAAAAAAGTATGGATATCTATATTCACCAGCTTTGGTATTTTATTTATTTTTGAGTAATTTTGGAAAATTATAAATACATGTGGGTAATTGTTTTGTTGGGTGTAAGAAACAATCTAGATGGTTTCAGAAAACAAAGAATCCACTTGTAGTTGATATTCGGTTGATATGAATTCATTCTATGATATAAGCATGTCGCTTGTAGAATCCTAAGTTCAAGGTAAAAGATCTATGTTAAGTGTTGTTGAACTATAAAACAACCTTCATAAAGTTATACTTTGTATGTTAAGTTCTACGTGACATGGGTCATATTTGATAAAAAGAAAGAAAAGGCTAATATGTAATTCCCCCATAATCCCTGATTAATTCCTAAATCGTCAAAACTACGTGAAAGATAATGGTCGATCAAAATGTCGTACACGATATTTCAGTCGCCCATTGACGAAATACGCTGAGTTTGTTTATAAGTCAAAATATTTAGTGACACTATTCAAGTGATCAGTCGCACAATCAAGAAACTTCGTCAAAAGACTATATGCAAAAGCGATTGTTTCCTGTAGAGACCAACTGAAGGTATGATTTCAAATATTCTAATACAAGAAGGTAGAATGATCATTCTAGAATAAGAAAATAAACCAAGTACAAATACAATCAAACCTGGCTTAAGAAAGGACCAAAGGGACAATGAAAAAAACTTGCTAAAGACAGGTGCTTGCTTAATACAGGTTAATTCCAGTGCAATCGCTCTATTTGGGAACTCAGTGGTCGCTTACTTTATAAAGGTCAATCGGGAACCCTCGGAGATTCTACGGAATTGGCCTCGGGAATAAGACTGGCGCATGCATGAAAGCGCGTCATTTTTCACGTGGGTTTTTATGACGTCGCAAACATCAACGATCCCGCTAAGGATGACGTTGCATAAAACAAAATCAACGTAAGAATAAAAGAGGGCATATTTTAATCTAATGACAAAACGCAGTGTATTACTGCGTTTTGTCATCAAATTATAATATACCCAAAAGATCTCTATAGACATTCGGAAAGAATTAACAAAATGTCATTTTCTTCAAGCGTATTAAATGACCGAAGTACCACCAGAAGCCGAATTACCTAACTTACGACCCAAAATTACTACACTTACGTCCGAGGTACTTTTCAGTTTACGGAAAAGTCCGAGCGATGTTCAGAATGAATAAAGGTGGCTTACTGAATACAGGAGGTCACAAGTTTGACTGTAGTTTAGACGAAGGGCGGTGTTCGCTGTCTGACTATTATCGTCACTCTAGGCACAACTCAGATTGTCCCTTTTGGTTCTAGTAGTTCATGTATTACTGTTACTGAACGAGCTAGTCAAAATGTCGGTTATTTTTCTATCTTCTCCATGAAGTGGTGGTTGTCTTTTTGACTAAATTCAGATAAGTTTTTTTTAAAGTATTTTTTGCACTTACGTGTGTTTACTATGATACTCGGACAAAATATCTGTTCGAGTCCATATTGGTCTAAAGCAAGCCGTATCAATTCCTATTCGCTTTTCAGTAAATTATCATCTTTTACCTATTGTTTTGAACACAGTTACACAAACCATTTTGTCATTCCCTACGTTCAGGATGACAAAATGGTTCAAAATGATTGCAACTGATACACCGCTTTGCACATGTCCTTGCATACAAAAGGGGTAATTAAAAGACACTTTGCACTGTTATGTCACCCTGAACGCAGGGCTGGCTACAATATATATGTTTTATTCTTGATTCATCTCTCTATAATCGCAGTAATAAATTTAGTTTTTTTCATTGCTAGACATAATAAACATATTCGAAACACTGGGCAAAATCTTTCCGGAGACGGTTAGAAAATCGTTTAAATATGAATTAATTTCAGGTCCATTTGATATGAATAATATATAAATAAAGTAAAACATGAGAGATCAATTAAAAGCGGTCGCTTATGATAATGG
This sequence comes from Fragum whitleyi, assembly GCA_948146395.1. Classification (NCBI taxonomy): domain Eukaryota; kingdom Metazoa; phylum Mollusca; class Bivalvia; order Cardiida; family Cardiidae; genus Fragum; species Fragum whitleyi. The sequence goes on along the minus strand of OX411543.1, from coordinate 8,932,568 downwards.
TCGCTTAATACAATATGTACTTATTAACAAGATATGTTATTTAATAGCATATACAGATTGTAACATAATTCTTATTGAATCCTTTGCTGTTTGATCCCATAAGAATCGTCTCATTGAGATTCAGTAATAACCAATGTTTCGTTTAAGAATGTCCACTTTTTCGGAGATTTTGCTTACGGTGAAGGGCCTTTTATGATGGTTGCTTAATAAAAGTGGTAGCTAAATAGGCGTGGTCGCTCGAGCAAGATAGACTTTCCTCGATACAATGTACATAATACGTAACGCAATGTTCCCCTTAGCTAACATGGGGTTTTTAAAGCTAAACACGGTTTTATAAAGTATCCAAAATTTTCAAAATTCAAAAACTTGTGATGAAAAACCGTTGCAAATCTTTAAATAGCCACAGGAAGGGTGACGGTTTTCTGTCACCCACCCTGTGGCTATTTTTAGATTGTTAATTTGATAATAGCTTTTGACGTCAAACCGTTATAGTAAAAACAGGAATTGTGACGAGTTTCCGTCAAAATTGTTGTGACAGTTAGCAATCAGATTCCCGACAGAAGGAGGCAGACAAGAAATAAAATTGGAAAGAAGTGTATAGACTTTTCATCAAAAAAGCAATAATTCTAGTTTTCAACATTAAATGTTTTGTTGGACACCGAGTAATGGGTTTATCAAAGGTATGTATGAAGTAAGGATGATTCAAACTATATACGTTAATATCTATCAGTCATACGATTGTCTCATTTATGTGACGGATATCTCATTCAGAAACCCATTTCAATGATGACAATCTAAACAGACGACCTTCACTTGAGGAAAGGTCTGTAAGTATTTACGAGTATTGTCGAAGACAATTTTTTGTACAAAACAGAACTTAGCGACGAAACAATTGGTAAGGCCCGGAAAATTAATGAAACCCTAAATTTATAAACGCACATTATCCGTGACGTAGCTTTGTAATTTACATTCTAATCATCAGTTCAGATGAAATTAGACTCATTTTCCATGAAATATGTTAAATTGAAAAATAAATAAATAAAAACGTCGCGGGGAGAAATGTCTTCGAGATGTCCGATTGAGTTCATAAAAAAGGTCCATCCATTATTTGGCCAAGAGGTCCTGAAGAAATGACTTGAGACGGGCGGATGGACGGAAGTGCTTCCCTGGTTGTTCTGTGTATCGTGCGGCATAATAACGCAACACGAAAACTTTAATATATGAGAGGATTTATATTTTGGAAAGAGACATCAGTATTCGCCAGTATTCAACATTACCTCTAAGAGTACAACGCTATGTTTGTTGATAAACTTTATTAAATATAGACGTATAAAAGAAGAAATAAATACAACAATACTTATAACTTGTTAATAATTTACAGATTTTGAAAGTAAATCTTATGTCCTGTTTGACTGTTTGGGCACCACCCATATTTCGTTATGTCTGTTGAGAATGGTGTAAGGTCCGTCATATCCGGCAGCGTAATAAACACTGTCATCGTAACTTTTACCAGCAGCCTTCAAATCTTTGTTCAACTCGGAAACCATTTCTTGTCTTTTTTCCTCGGAATCAAAACCAGAGTATTGCCTGAAAATAAATAAATATTCACATTTGCGAGTTTTGTATGAAGTAGTGAACTACATGAATACTCCAAGATTATTGCCCTGGCAGAGCGGAGCATAAGTATCGGTTCGTTGCAATCAAGGTCTTGACGGGTAATTCAGCTTTCATTTATAATTGATGAGTTTAATATTTAGTCAAATCGAAGTTTGGCAACCAAACCCACGTACCTTCATCTTGAACAAGCTGAAGTTACGAGGATTTGGTAATCCAACGAACAAATATGTTCACTTTCTCTTAGCACGTTTATCCTTTTGGTTTTAAGATACAGTTTTTTACACACGTTCACCTCAATTGTCGGCTAATTTTCTAAGAACCAAAACATATTTTAAAAAGGAAAACTAGCCAAATGCGCCACGGCTAATCCACGTCCTGTCTTGAAATGAATAATAACGCAGAAGAGCTTTTGCGTGACATTTCGAGTCATGTGTAGCTTAGGCATTTCTGAAGTTAAGTTACAATATTAGAAATGCCGAGGATAGAGAGTTCCAATTTCGGAGACAGTTAGCAACATCGTGAAATCGACATTCACCTCAATCAAAACCATTCTCAATCGATCCATTCATTTATTAAAAAACCGTCACTCAAACCAATCAAAAACGCTCAAAAATCACCAAAAAAGATAAGACCAACAACTACATTCAAAATTAATATATCTAGAAAAAAATCGTGATTATACTGAAATAATTAAAATTATACTCGTCTGATAGGTTCTTGAAAAGGGGGAAACTAATTTAAGAACTTGTGTGCAAAAGTTATTAAAGGGGGGTAATAAATATAGCTAATTTTGTTCATCCTGAACAAAATTAGCGATTTATTCATCCTGAACAAAATTAGCGATATTGGCTTACATCCTTTTAAATTCACTTAAAAAAGAGCACGACCAACGAGTCCTACGCTCGGCTGATGGTTGTTGGATTGTGGATATAGTTTGTAGTTGAAAAAGGCGCATATTTCGGAAAAAAGGACTCTAGAGTTATACCCCTTGGTGATATGGGTTGCTCTTTTAATGGTGAACGTGTGTGCAAAGGTTCAAGTAAATGCATTCAAGAATACCAGAGAAATCACGAAATGTCAAACTTTTCGAACGACGACGATGGCAAAAACAACTTCGAAGACGACACCAAGGCTATAGCATTACCTCGGGTATTCTCCGAAAACAGTCATGCTAATAATACGCACAGCAAACAAATTCACTTCAAAATCATTGTCTAAAGTTCATTAGGATAGCTTTGCTAGATTTTTTTAAATTTTATTGTATGTTCGTGGAAATATTTAGAGACACCATGGATACTTTCTTTCTATTTTCTCTGTTCAGTTTGCCTTAGCATACAGTAATGTCACATGACCACAGGGTATAACGTGCCACGCCGACACCAGAAGGTCCATGGACACCTGATCGATTTTTTCGATACGGAACTAACGGTGGGGCAAGTTTTTGACTGATTTGTAAACCAAAACAATCATTTTCATTTCAATTTTTAGTATCACTGTCGAGATAAATGGTTCTTCTTTTAGGAAATAAAAGGGGAGGGTAACAACCAAGCAAAATGAGCGAGTTCTAGCCCTAGGAGTGAGTGACTTTGCTCGTTTTTTAGGTTTGTCATTAATTTTTTTTGTCAAACAACCTGACTATTCTTCATTGTTTGTGTTTGTCTAAGAGCATTTATGTATCCTCTACACACATTCCAAATTTCTCGGCAAAAGATCCACATAAAGCGAAGATATTCGTACATTTATTGGCCTGGGTAGCGGAAAATGTGATAACTAGACACCCCCTGAATTTTTTTCGATTGGAAATCGACACCAGAATTTGTGATAGGGAGTGTCTAGTTATCATATTTTCCGCTACCCAGGCCAATAAAAGTACGAATATCTTCGCTTTATGAGGATCTTTCGCCGAAAAAGTTGGTATGCGTGTAGAGGACACATAAATGCTCTTAGACAAACACAAACAATGAAGAATAGTCAGGTTGTTTGACAAAAAATTAATGACAAACCTTAAAAACAAGCAAAGTCACTCACTCCTAGGGCTAGAATTCGCTCATTTGGCTTAGTTTTTACCCTCTACTTTTGTTTCCTAAAAGAAGAACCATTTATCTCGACAGTGATACTAAAACTTGAAATGAAAATGATTATTTCGGTTTATAAATCAGTCAAAAAGTTGCTCCACCGTTAGTTCCGTACCGAAAAAATCGATCAGGTGTCCACGAACCTTCTGGTGTCGGCGTGGCACGTTATACCCTGTGATGACGGAGATTTACAGACATGCAGGCAGTGATTGGTAAAATAATGCCTGCAGGTAATACCCGAAAATGGTGTTAGGCAGTATATATTGATAGATGAATAATGTACTATCAATTTTTGAGAGAGATAAAAATACCGTCTATAAGCATATACTTGAGGGCATGTGACGATCACTTCTATATTTTTCGTGTCATAACGGATATGACAAAGTTTAACGAATCCACTGTATATTTTCCACAAAAGTATATCAATTAGAATTTAAAGGGAATCAACTTTCGTGTATTTATATATTTCTCCAGTCTTATTAAGATAGAGTTAAATACCTTGAAGCATTATCTGGTCATAACGGTTACTATTTTAACATGATAACAAAAGATCTTCCAAATTCTTAATTGTACTCGAACTACTATAATTAGACTGCGGAATTAATGTTTATCAAGCGGGTAAAATCTGAAGGAAGTATAGATTGGCCAATACCTACTTAACAAACACGGTCAATTCCTGTAACATTCTGATGTAGACCCCTTTTTCCAGCGGTGTTGGTGGTGTTGGTTGGAGTTTATAGGGTATCATAAAGTCCATTGTAAAGTTACTCTCACAGTCCGGTCCCGCACCATGTACGATCTGGGTTAACACTGGGGCTGTCATAGGAATCTTTTCATCTGTAAAAAAAAATACGAATTAATGACCTCTTCACCAGTAAAAATTGAGGCATTCATGCATTCATAAACAGTGCCCTGCAAAAGCAATCCGGGTGGAACCGCTCTTTGTATTGTAACTAGTATTGAAAGAATCAAATATATCACCACCAATGACGAAACTGCCTTTATACAGTAAAGAACATGTTTGATGCGTGCCCATACGTCTTGAGAGTTTTAAAGTATCCGTCTGAACGATTGTAGATAGTACATGACATATAACATGATCTTGTCAATAATATATCAAATCTGTTACATGTAATTATATTGTATTTTACTCTATTTTCCTCTCATTTGTTTTCATATTTTTTCTTAAAATGAATCCCAAACGATGGTTTTATAATCTCATATCACATAAACACCACTCAAGACACAATATTTGTATCTACATACGATTGGAGTTATTCCCAGATATATAGGTGAAAAGTTTGAAGAACATTGCATCCTCGTCTTGTTTCGTATATTCTAAAACACTGATATTTGTGGCCACCCATTCAGAGACTTGATATCGTCTTGTCTCAAATTTCTGGAAAAAACAACAGCAAACAAAATCAAAAGCAAAAGAAGGACAAATGGTATTTGTTTGTGCACAATAAAAGTAACATTAACATCATCATTGACATGACTATTTTTAACGATCGATGTCCCTATGCTACGGAAAGTCCTATGTATATCTACCATTTTAAGAAAGAAGTATATTCACATTTAATAGTTATAGATAGCCAATACGGTCTTTACCACATAGCAACTGTCATTCTTTGGAACAGCATGTCCTGTGGTGAGGATGACAAAACGGTGCAAGCTGTTTGCCAACTATACCCCACTTCGCACATGCACTTGCGTGCATTTGCGATATTGAGGCGTGCGATTTTTTGTATATATTTCGACACCGATCGCTTTTGTTCTACGGAGTATAACTCATTATTTTTACCCTTGCAGGGCGAAGCCAAAGTAACGGGTCGTTGCACTTAAGGTTAAGGTAGATCAGCTTTTATTCATAATTACTGACTTCTATAGATGGTGGACATGATTAACGCGAGATATTAAATCGCAGGTTACCCTAACTTCAACTTGGTAACCAAACGATGAAGTGTGTTCGCTTTCTCTATGCACGAAAATCATTTTGGTTTTAGGGTTCGTTTAATTGCACGCGTTAGCGATAAATGCAGATGAACTTTTGAATGAACCCAAAAGATTGAAAAGTAAACTCGACAAATTGCGTCACTTCTAAGCCACTCCCTGCGAGTTGAATAATAACGCATAATATATCTTTACAAATCGTGCGGTATCCGTGCTATTTTTCCATAAAGCTGACACCTTAATTTTTAATGTGTCCGTGCGACGATGGCAAGACAGTCGCAAGTTAATCATAACTACCGAATAAAAGAAACACACAACTTCATTTATACAAAATCGCAAGATCTATGATTACCGTAAAACCGTGCGATGGTCGCAGGAATACTAGATGTCGCTTCACAATATAGGAATAATAGCGAGTTTACAGGTGCCATAAAGGCTCCGTTAGTCATGAAGGCTAGTCTTCTACTACTAGCGAAAAATCATTTCGGAAATCATTAGAAGTAATACAATACTAAAAGTAGTTATTTTGAAGGCGATTTTCTGCTTAACAATTAAGGATTCGATTGATTTATTAAACTTTTTACGTTTAAAAATGAAATGCGATTTTAGTCACATTCTAAGTGGAAATCAGAAGATTGCATCGAACATACGTCGTTTGTTTCCAACACAGTGTATACAGGGCAGTCCAGCTCATGACAGAACCAAGGCTTTGCCCAATTGGTCGGTTGTTTACTGTGGTTTGGCGCTTGTAGACTGGCTTCTAGAGACAGGCCAACAAGGGAAACTAGTGCAGCAACAACCAACATTCTACAAAAATAGTGACGATATGTCAATTTCACTTCTACAAGACAAATTACTCACGCTGATACATGAATAAACTTGCTCACTTTTATGATCAGTTTGTCAGATTGATCTACTTAGTATCTATCTAACGCAGGCTAGATCATTTCATTGCAAATGAGGTTAAGCTTAGCTTCTGTAAGAAGAATAACGAAAACAAACAAAAAAATCCATGAAAGAAATAGAAATGTGAATGAATAGTCCATACATTTTAAATCATAATGAAAATCGCAGAATATTTTTTCTATTCCTCCCTTCTTCATATGTGCGTGGCATTTCCAACCATTTCACATGAGGGTAACGTAAAGACTAAGATCAGCCTGTGCAGCCGCACAGTCTGATTAGAGTCTTCACTATGCACTGAATTGGTAGCTGGGGACCTGTTCCCTCTGTTCACCAGGCCAGATGTCTGACCATCTCGCACACCTAAAATTGTTGGAAATGTCACGCACAGGCTCTTATGGTATATGAACCACGAAAGTGTAAGCATGTCGGATCTTTTTACCTTATGTTTATTCGCTGTTTCGGAAATCACTTAACTATGGAAACAAACTTTATTCACGATCCAATTTATAAGAAAGTGTTACGAAACAGCAAGAGACAGTGTCTCCTCATGCCCTTTAGATAGCCAGAAGGTCCTTACACGTGAAAATACACGTGAAAAGCCACGAGACCCTACAACAAAGCAACGTTCAGCAGATGACTACTTAAACTGCGTAAAACTATACTGTTCAAAGTTTACGTACTGTATTTTGCTACCAAACCAAACTATTCCATGTCTAAATTTACAGATAACGGAAGCTATTTAAAGGTCAGAAACAATTTAAGTTAGTACTGTTGCACTTTGCCATGGTCTAAAAGGGCCCATTTGTTCGGACATTTGAAGTATCGCGAAATCAAGTTTGCTCTGACTGACTGGCTGTGTGACAAGTGCAGATCATTTTTTGTCCCTTTGAGAAACATGTATTCTGAAATCAGAAGGAAAGGCCTACTTTGTTTATAACAAGTTAGATTTTGCGAATTGTATGTATAAACGTTGAGTACTTACGTCTTGTTTGTATGGGGCTTTAGGCCATTGAAAAAAATCACCTGCCAATGATCATTAAGTAAACATACTACTCGAAATTTGAAAGTAATTGCCCAAATAGTAAAGCTAGACATTGTTCTGAAAGAGCAGCTTTTAACTTTGGGACATGCAAATTTTGCAGACATGAATTCCATTATGTAAGCATCTGAAGGACTTTTTTTTAAATCGGAGGAGCAGACCACTGCATAAAAGGTTGCCACACTGTACAGAAACGTTTTGTGGATCTCAAGTTTCATTAATTTTCACTACATCTTTAAGACATTCCCCCTTTCGTGGTTTTGGGGGAATGTGAAACAAGTATTCAGACAACATTTCTAGTCTAAATATTGAAATGAGACATTAAAATTGATCATATTGAAGTATATATATACAATTGTAAGATATACAGTTCCGCAAGAAGGAGTGAGGTCCGAGAAACCGTTATCTCCTATCATTTTCAATGTAAAATTGATCTTTGATCACTCACTTGAAATTGCAGGTCTATACCACTCATACGAGGCACGGTATGACTGATTATTTCCTTTCCGTAACTGTTCAGAACAAGTGCAAATGTGAATATGTAACATTGACATGCGTTCCGTTTATTTTTATTAGAAATTAAAGATTTGCATCATTTCTTAAAAATTCTGGTGTAGTAGAAAGCATAGTATAAATGGTATTTCTAATTATCCTATCCAAAATAACGTTTAACTAATCCCAATTGATCATCATTTGATAAACGTGCTTAAATGTTCGCTTATTCAAAAGGTCTTCCCTGTGATCATACAATCATTTGATGAAAATTGGAAAAAATTGAGCCAATTATTGTGACATCTAAAGCTTCTTTGTTTATATTCAAAATTGAGGAAATTATTTCCGTTGCTACGACAACAAGCGTTTTTAACTTCGTTATGCTTTGTTCACGAAACGCCTATGTCGAGGTTTGCTTGACTAACCTGCAAGATTCCGAAAGGAAAAGAAAAAGTAAACGGGCGATGACTAATCACAGTGATCTAGCCGAATCTTTGTGTAATGGTAAGTTGAAAATCGGAAAGCGATAGGGAATATCAACCCTCAATCGGGAACCCTCGGCGATTCTACGAAATAGACCTCGGGAATAATACGGGCGCATCCATGAAAGCGCGTCATTTCGCACGTGGGTTTATATGACGTCACAAATATAACTGAGAATGACGGTGCGGAAAAAAAATCAATGTAAGTTAAAAATCGGGCATACTATGAATTGAAAACAAAACGCAGTGATTTACTGCGTTTTGCTTTCAAATCATGATATGCCAAAATAATCTCTATAGACGATCTGAAAGCATTAAAGTAATTTGCTTTTCTATAAGCGTATTAACCAAATTACCACCAAGGAGCCGTATTACCTAAAAATGGACCAAAAATTACTACACTTACGTCCGAGGTACTTTCCAGTTTACGGAAATGTCCGAGCGATGTTCCGAATGTATCAACCCTATCGATCTGCGCATTCCAACCAGGTCTTGAATTGTGACGCCTAATTAATGAAAATTCCTGGAACGCGATTTTCGAGAGATACGAGTACTTTCATGTTTTTGTATTAGGTATAGCTGATACGTGAGTGGAAAGTTTTAGTACTCACGACACGGGAAATTTTGTGACTTTTTCGATTTGAAAATTACCCTTGTGAATTTAAAATGCTAACCCCTAACTAAGAAAGTTTCACGTTTCTTTCATGAAAAAATATTTAATCACGAATATTTAACCTACCATAGCTTATTTTATCAAATTCCTTCGAAATGCAATCTTGGGATCTCTATCATGCTAAAAGAGGGTGCTATCAGGTGTGTTTTAGAATGGGATTAAGGATATTATGTGAGAAATCGTTTCTGGTTTGATCGATTTGAAAAAAAAACCCGATTTATCCAAATATTGCTTAAAATGGACAATTTGAAGATTATTATTATTTTATTGTTTTACCGCCAAGATGGCGAGCATAACATTTACAAAGTACAAACATTGAAAGAACATGAAAAGTGACAACTTGACAAACAAGACAAACATACATTGAAGTGAGAAAAATAAAATTTACATTATATATACAGGTCTCTCTTTGCTATGTAATTTGGCTTATAAGCGATAAAAAGAGAAAAGTTCAATCTCTTTCCATGAAATTAGTTAAATATTCTCACAAATCAAAAGAGAAGTATCAAATGAAGTCTTGGTGACAATGAATGAAATTTGCAGTCTGAAAAAATTCAGTGTTGAGTTATGCTTTTATTTATTTGTAAACAGTTAAATAGCAAAGAGAGAACAGAGTGAGTAATCTAAGAAAAATGGATAATAACAATGTTTATATATATAGCCCCTTTTTTATCCGCAACAGGTAAATGGAGCTTTTGAAAATGTGAATCTTGCAATTCAACGATAAAGACCCCACATACTGAGAATTAAGTATGTTGCAGATAGAGAGGCTATATCATACTTAATGTTGCTTACAGATACAGTAATGACCATCGTGATGTTGACAAAGTGAATGATTATTGAACGATTTTGGAATGAAATTGAATGAGTGTGCGGAGTGAGCTTTGAGTGAAATTAAAGGGTGATAATCCAATGTCGCCAATTTTGTAAAGGATTAACAAAATTAGCTACATTTATTAACTCCCTCTACTAAAATATCCATACAAGTACTATGAATGGCTTCCCATTACTTCGAGAACCTATCAATCGAGCATAATTTCAATAATTGAATTGAAATTGCGATTTTCCCTAACTACATTTCATGTTGAATGTAGATGGTGATCTTCTCATTTTTAATGATTTTTGAGCGTTTTTGAATGGTTTGAGTGAATGCTAGGAATGGATAATTGGAAAGTTGAGCGAGTGATTATGAACTGTTTTGATTGAGATGAATGTCAATCTCACGATGCTACTAACTGTAGCACGAAACACGGCCCTTGCAACGAAAACGAAATGCAAGGAGAGAGAGAGTGCCAAAGAAGTGCTTAAATTGGGCTTAAAGATTTCATAAACGCGGTTTTAGACCGTGGCCATGAGAGCTTAAAGTCCGTGAATATAATGTTAATAATATTGAATGGTGTTAGACAAATAAGGAAAAGGTGCATAAATAGATATATCGCAAATATATCCTGCACAAATGCATATACATACAAGTACATATACACTAAATACATGCCCAATCACAATATACAAAATACACATAGAGCCCATAGGTATACAGAATACCCATACCCATATACAGAATTATTAATTGGTTTTAACAAGAATATATTAAGTACAGTTAAGAACACCGTGCATTAGACAAGCTGAATGCCATTGGATTGATTTTTGAATGAGATTGAATGTACGAGAGGAGCGAGCTTTGAATGAAATTAAAGAGAGTTAATCCATATTCGCCAACTTTGTTCAGGATGATCAAGGTTAGCGATATTAATTATTTTTCTTTATTGATAAAATTCAATTACGTCAGGGAAATTGTGGATTTTTCTAGATATTATTGTTTTGATTGTTGTTCTTGATCTTATCTATTATGTGATTCTTTAGCGTCTTGAATGGCCCGAGCGAGTGCTGGGAATGAGTGAATGAAGGATGAATCCATCGCTTAGTAAGCGATTCCGAACCGCTTAGAACGGAATGAAGTTCAAATTTACGATTTACTTAACTTTATAAAAGATAAAAAAAAAAAGCAAAAGAAAAAAGTATATAATTCTTAAAATCTATACAAGAAAGAAATTCCAAAATTTACCAAGAGTGGGGATATTCGAGCTTAGGATCACGTGATTTTGAACATTGTTGTCTATAATGTTTCGAAAACCAGAAAAAAGGGCAACAATTTTGTCATGTCTGGTTAATTTTTCATAATGTTGGAAGGTTTGCTCCTCAATAACCATTTTTATATTTAGAAATAAATCCTGACGTAATCTAGACGTACAGGGGCAATCAAGTATAACATGCTCAACCGCAGGTACATTATATCCACTGTTACAATAGTGGCAAAAGTTTGTGAACGAGTCGCTATAGAATTAAGCTATAATCTGAATACAATTACTAGAGGATTTCCATATAATAGGATTGGATGAAGCCCTTGAAGCCTCCCATATTTCAGAGTAGGAACATAATTGTGGTTTTAGAAAGAGAAAACTAGCCAATTGTGTATCAGTCTGTATCCTATTTAACCACGTAGAATCAGCATATCCAATGACCGCGTTACGGGATAACCTTTTCCATTGAGATTTTGTGGGGAAGAAACCAGACGACATGTAGGACTTCAGATAACCCTCTAATGAATATTTTTGTAGGAGCTTAACAATATCTGGTACGAATCCGAGTTTCACTGTCGTATTTATTTGATAATAGGAAAATAGCCTATAGTTGAATATAATTTTACTTATGTGAGAACTAGCTGTTCGACAGATCTGTCCTAGAAATAGTAGTTTTTTGTAGTCTATTTCCGAATCTAATGGTAAAAGCCCCGCGAGGCCAAGACAAATGTCCGTCCTAGTGTACGTAGGTAGATTTTGAGTGTATTTTACGCAGAATCTGTGCGCTTTTTCTAGTTGACATGACTGGGTCATATTGATATTAGACCAGAGCTCACATCCATAAAGGGCTTTAGGCTATACTATTGATTTATAAAATTTGATAGATGTCGAGGGAAGCAGACCATTATCATGAATACCGATATTTACAAGACCTAGAAGAGTAGACTTTAATTTACGACAACATTCGTCAATATTAACAGATGCTTTCATGTACTTATTAAATATTATGCCTAAATGTGTATAGTTCTCTGTCTCTTTTATTTGATTATCGCCTAAGAACCAGGTTCGGTTATATGAAGAATTTCTAGCTTCGTTGAAAACCATAACAGCACATTTGGAAGGATTATACATGTATCGCCATTTTATAGAATACTCATAACATTTATCCATCATCATTTGAAGACCGTTCTGAGAGAATGAGATTAAAACCATATCGTCGGCCACACTGAGCGAGCTGCAGTCTGTATTAGCAATACAAAATCCAAAACCCGATGATTCCAGTTCCTGTATAAGCCCGTCGATGAAAATTAAGTATAAAAACGGGCTAGTTATCCCCCCTTGTCTCGTACCCTGTAGTATAGGGAACGTCTCACATGATGTAGACTGTTTAACGCGGACTGAGCTATGCAAACCAGTGTACATATTTTTTAGACAATTCAAAATTTGACAATTAATACCACTAATAGCTAATTTATAGAACAGACCATTAATCCAAACTCTATCGAATGCTTGCTTACAATCTAAAAAACATACATAAAGCTTGCTTTTGTTCTCTTTTGAGAATTGAATAGATTCGCGTAAACAGAACGAAGTCATTAAACAACCTATTCATTCCTGGAATCCCCCTTGCAAGCGGTGTGCTTGTAATGATGAAGTGGTTTGCATGCAATTAAGTAAGACTTTCTCAAAAAGTTTCAAAATACAAGATGTAAGGGTAATAGCCCGATAGTTATCAGGGTTTTTCCGGTCCTTATTTCCGCCTTTGAAAACCGTGACAACTACCCCCCTTTTCATTGCTAGCGGAATATGGGCAAACTGCAGCATGGATGACAAGAGTTTAGCAAGAATCTGCTTAATCTGATCGCTTGCAAAGATAATGTGCTCATACGTAATGCCGTCGGCCTCCGGTGATTTATTACGTTTAACTTTACGTAAAATTGTCGTAATGTCATCAGTGGAAACTTTTGGTGTAAAATTATATTTATTTTTACCTGGGCAATTCGTAGAAAAGAATGTATCAAGATCTTTATCAATTTGCTCTTTGAATTCGTTATCATAATTTGGATTACAATCGAAGGAATACAAATCTTGAAAGTATTTGGTCCAGCCCTGAATAATTGAATTATTATCACGGCAAATATTACCGTTAAAGACGATTTCAGCACCAGGTTCCGTATTGCGGGTCTTACGTTTACTGTTCACTAATCGCCAAAACTGGTTTTGATCTAATTCTAAATTTCGATCAATGTCGTCGTAAATTTTTCTGAAATAGTCTGCAACGGCTTTTCTATGTCTATACCTGAATAAACGTTTGGCATTTTTCAATTTAACCCAGGAACCTCCGTACCTTTGAGAACCAGAATTTAGCCATTCTAGACGACATGCTTTTATATATTTATTGAGAACTGACAGCTCTTCACACCAATAAGGCTTTAGATAAGGCTTAAAAGAGGGTTTGGTTAGATAAAGTTTAGCTGTATTTTTCAATGAGTTAACTAACGCACAATACATTAAGTCAATGTCGTCGGTTGTACTAACTGTGAGCTTTAAAAGGACCTCGAGGCCAACATCGGAGGCTAGTGATTTTTCATATAACTCTCTTTGAGACCGAGAAACTTTTGACCAATTCACGTAATTACACTCTTGGTAAAGTACTTGGTTCGATATAACGGGGATTTGCAGGGTACAGTGAACTGCCCTGTGATTCGAATATAGTAGAGCATCATCGTCGACAATAGAACAATTAGTAATATAGTTCGTATCATCAGTATTAAAATGTATGTTGTCAATAATGCTTTTACCACAGGGTGATTCAAACGTTACCGGGGCGCCACCGCAAATATCAAGGGAGGTAACTGCTCTGAGTCTGTTAATCTCCAGAAAGGATACAAATGATTTATCCCGGCTATCCAAAGCTTTATTAAGATTACAATTGTTAATATGACAATTAAAGTCTCCCATTAATACAACTAAACCCTTTAATCTATATTCCAAAATAACATTTTGTGTGTTTTCTAAATAATCTTTAAAAAGATCTACAGAATTATTTTTCGACGCTAAATAAACTTGAAAGAAATAGACAAAAATTTTTGGCGAAAGTTCTACCTGAATACCTATAATTCTGTCACATAATCCTGATTAACTAATTACATCTTAGACGTGTATGCTCTCCTCTTGAATAATTTCCTACGTTTTTATTTCAAAGTGCACAAAAAAAGTCGTTCAGAGGAGGAAACAGAGAGCACATATAGATTACATTTTAAGAGACGAAAGGGCTGTCTAACAAAGTGTTCAAACCTTGATATTATGTACGCATAAAAATGTAACAGACTGTAGTAATTGCCTAACTAGGAAAGCCGGCTACTGTTCTGAAAGAGCAGCTTGCAACTTTGGGTGGACAGACACAAATTCCATTATATAAGTATCTGAAGGACTTTTTTTTTTAAATCGGAGGAGCAGACAATTATTTGGCATACAACTGCATATAAGGTTGCCACACTGTACAGAAACGTTTTATGGATCTCAAGTTTCATTAATTTTTCAATGCATCTTTAAGACATATCCATTTCCCCCTTTCGTGCTTTCGGGGGAAATGTGAATTAAGTATTCAGACATCATTTCTAGTCTTAATATTGAAATGGGACCTTAAAATCGATCATATTGAAGTATATATATACAATTGTAAAATATACCGCTCATGAATAAGAGGCACGATATGACTGATTGTTTTCTTTCCGTATCTGTTCAAAACATGAGCAAATGTGAATATGTAATATATACACGCGTTCCGGTTCTTTTTATTAGATATTAAAGATTTGCATCATTTCTTAAAAATTCGGGTGTAGTAGAAAGCATAGTATAAATGGTGTTTCTAATTATCCTATCCAAAATAACGTTTAACTAATCCCAATTGATCATCATTTGATAAACGTGCTTAAATGTCCGCTTATTCAAAAGGTCTTCCCTGTGATCATACAATCATTTTGATGACAATTGGAAAAAAATAAGCCAATTATTGTGACATCTAAAGCTTCTTTGTTTATATTCAAAATTGAGAAAATTATAGCGTTTCATAACTTCGTTATGCTTCGTTCACGAAACGATTATGTCGAGGTTAGCTTGACTCCGAAAGGAAAAGAAAAAGTAAACGGACTGACGGACGGGCGATGACTGATCACAGTGATCTAGCCGAACCTTTGTGTAATGGTAAGTTGAAAATCGGCAAGCGATAGGGAATATTAACCCTATTGATCTGCGCATTCCAACCAGGTCATAAATTGTGACGCCTAATTAATGAAAATCCTGGAACGCGATCTTTGAGAGATACGAGTACTTTCATGTTTTTGTATTAGGTATAGCTGATACGTGAGTGGAAAGTTTTAGTACTCACGACACGGGAAATTTGTGACTTTTTCGAATTGAAAATTACCCTTGCGAATTTAAAATGCTGACCCCTTCTCTCGTTCCTTCAAATAAGAAAGTTTTACGTTTCTTTCATGAAAAAAATTAATCACGAATATTTAACCTACCATAGCTTATTTTATCAAATTCCTTCGAAATGCAATCTTGGGATCTCTATCATGCTAAAAGAGGGTGCTATCAGGTGTGTTTTAGAATGGGATTAAGGATATTATGTGAGAAATCGTTTCTGGTTTGATCGATTTGAAAAAAAAAAAAAAAAAAAAAACGATTTATCCAAATATTGCTTAAAATGGACAATTTGAAGATATCTAGAAAAAACGTCTGAAACATACAACAAAGGGATTCTACCATTGAGCTCTTTGAAGTGCGAATTCCATCCTGAGTTAACAGGGCAATCGTAAACTGAAATGGCTAGAAATCTGAAATGCACTTTAGTTCATGTACTTTTGATTTATTCTTCAATTTTACAGTGTTCAGCAAAGATTTTCGTAACGTCAGTTTTGAATGACTATTGTCTTGCAAAATTTCTTTCCATTTATAGATAATTTGATATATGAAAATCATAGCTAGAAATCTAATTCAAATTAATCCTTTATTATAATGACAAAAAACTACAGCCATATCAACAAAAAATCGACACAAACATGAGAAAATTAAATACATGTACATATGAATTTATACAAATCTGTACAATGACCATATACAATGTATTCCTATCATCACACACATATTTACATCACATCTCCCAATGCGCTTGTTAATCACATTTCCACTCACAATGAAGCTCATTCAAATGTCGTTTTGCATGAAACACTAATTTGGAAAGGAACAGGCTTCATTATAGCTTTGAAATATTAGCCTGTGCGTGACATTTTCAACAATTTGACGTGTGCATACACCAGCATTAGCCGGCCTAGAGAGCCCACATAGTTAAATAAACAGATTGCCTGACTGTCTAAGGACACATTAAGACCTTATCTATCTACAATGTGCAAAGTGAAGACTATTGTCAGACTGTGCAGATGCAAAGACTGGCTAGAGTCTGATCTTGGCGAACATTTTAAAGTTTTGGAAATGTCACGCACATGCTCAAATATTTTGTTTTAATGAACATATTTGTGATATTTATGTATAAGATATCTCATGTCTATCAAATCTCTTTTAACTTTTTTAACAGTTTATTTGGGTAGGACCCATACTTCATTATGACGGCCAGTGAAGGCATATGGACCGTCATATCCGGCTGTGTAGTACACACGGTCATCAAACGATATGTTATCCATCTGAAGGTCGTCTGCTATCTCTACAATCTTTGAGCGTTTTAAATTGTCGTCAGCAAACCCCGGATATTCCCTGTAAAATATGGAATTACATGTTTTTGTTTATACATTATACAAAATCTTTTCCAGCAAATAAATTTTGAAGAATATACAGCAAACAAATAAACTGACAAAGAAACAAACATAGGAATATACAGCTATTAGCCAAAACAAATCCCACTCATTTCAGAACTTTTTTGTCGCAACATAAAAAAAACATGTGCTATAAAAGGAAGAAAGAATGATGGTGTCACATTTTGAGGTTTCATATTGGGATATTGAATGAGTGATTATAAAATTTTGCATTTATTAAACAGTCGTCTATAAACATATGAAATTAGATTATTAACACATATTAAATATTCTATTTATAATAATACGCAAGTTTTTGGGATAAGTCGAAATGAAAACTCTTGAATCTTCTCCGCCGATTAAAGCTTGTCCACGTTCATATAATGCCATTTGTAAAATGACATCATCTCATGCATAAATACGTTATCTACACAGTAACGAAACAATGCGTTTCGCTCTTACCTCATTTGCATATATTTATTAGACTAGTGCAATAACACCCAAGAAATTACAAAAGGTTCAACGGGGTTATTTCACTCACGTTATCTTCATAGGTCGTATATGAAGTTCGTTTGATGGAACCGAGAACATGGATATTGCCGTTTGAGAACAAATTATCTTATGCTATGTGTGTAATAGAGCTCAATAAGAATCGACATTTTTGTCGCCCGGTGGAGATATGGAGAGTCATCGTTTTTTGTGTGTTTTTTTTTTTCAGTGTAAGATCCATTTTTTATCACATTGAGTGAACAACAAATGCTTTTGTTGTTCACAAAATGAAGTTTTAGACGATCTTACTCGAAAAAAACAAACGATTATTTTAATTAAAAAAAATGAGACAATTTTACACACTGCTATACAACGTTTATGATCACATCACTTTTAGGGATCTGGGGCCTGTTTTACTAAACATCTTACGATCTTTTTTTTGCGTAAGTCAAAAATTAAAGTTGCTTCTACAGTCGTAATTAAACATGGAATTCTGCCATGCATTATCTCATTGGAATCGTCTCCTTCAGACGATTCCAATGAGATATTGCAAGACAGAATCTAACAATGAATATAAACACCATTGACTTACGATCAATTTTGTCGTAAAAAGTTTAGTAAAACGGGCCCCTGGTTAGATGACGTCAGTTAAGACGAAATGAATGAGAGTAGGATTTACGTTTTTAAGATTTTCACTGGTTATGCAATAATTTCATCAAATTATTATCGTCTGTTATTTTATTTTTTTAATAATTCATCGGGTATTAAGTAAAGGGACCCGTAATAGTTCCGCAACATTTCGGATCATATTGTCTTTCACAATGTTTTCCAAGGTTTCCAAATGAATTCATTAGGAAACCTCGGTTAATATTCTTGTAGTTTAATACTTCCGAAACGTTTCGGAACTATTACGTGGCTCCTACCTCAAAGAAATCTTAATACAGTTATGTTCAGTAGTATTCCTTACTTGACGTATACATCAAATGCCGGTATTTTCTTGATATAGACCCCGGACTCCGTGGGTCCTGGTGGAACGGGCTGTAGACCGTGGGGAATCATAAAGTGCATGGTGAAGTTACTCTCACAGTCTGGTCCCGGTCCATGTCTGATCTCAGTCACAACCGGTGATGTCATGGCGATCTTCATTTCTGTTGAAATTTATAAACAGAATATTAACCTAAATTGTACCCCGATGAAAATAATATAGGGTAAATTCAAGTTTTCGCTGGAAATCTTAACACCCCAAAAAACGTGAAATGACGCAATAGTTGCCTAAAAAGAAAGACTATGGTATTTATTTTAACAGAGGTTGCAAAATGATTCGAAGGAACGCTTTATAACCAACTCCGAACCCACGAAAGTGCCGGAAAATAGCATTATGCATTGTATTCCGACGTTGCTTAGTAAATTTATGACGTCTCAAAATTTTACGCGAGCACGTCTTTGTTTATGCTTTATATTAATGTCAATAGAAGCTTATAAAGTTTATAGGCCCAGAACGAGGATACTTAAGTGAAAAAAAAGCCGGGCGCTGATGGCAAGAGAATTTACTTATGAATGCACGTTTTCTCCCGTTAAATTCTGGGTTTTGTCCGTCAACGTTTGCCTATAACGACAAGAAAAAGTACAATTTATACAAAAATTTTGATTATAACATTCTTTCACTTTAAGAAGTAACGTTTGATACCAACAATAACGTAATATCAGTTCACTTGGTGAGGCCATATCGGCCTTGCCCTAGCAGCGGGCACATATAGATATCCTGTCCGTTGATAAAAAATAATGTCCTAAAACTCTGGCAATACAAAGTTCACTTGATTTAACGTTATAAAAACGAAACGCGTTACCGCAAAAAAGACGCTAGAGCGTCGTCACATATTTCGCACAATTTTAAAGGATCACAAAAAAATATACCGAAAATACATTTTAGGGCCAAGGGTACCACACAAATTATCTTGAATGTAATATACAGATTATAACATGGCCCGCCTCTTATCTTCCGTCACGACACACCCGTCAAATATTTAAAGCAATGGACATGGCAGGGCAACTACAGCTTTTTTCAAGCACGAGTTACGGCTTGTAAGTCATCAAACCACAAAAAATGCTTGAGACCAGAAGATGTCAAAGTTGAACAGTAATCTCAATATAAGAAGATGTTTATAGGAAGATGTTTAGACTTGTCAATTGAATTCTTGCTTGACGTTTGTGATATGTTAATAACAAAGGTCAAGCAAAAAAATCGATTTACAAATCAAAATTGACGTTTGTGATCTGTTAATTTTAGAGCCGCCGTCAGAGCGCAATTGGGTTGATAATAGTAGACCTATGAAAGATAGCAGCTGGAGACGAGGAAAATATGTAATTCTTGTACTGGTGAGAGAAATAACAGGAATCCATTGTTAGGTGCTCCAGCCGCCGCGACATAATTGAAAAAAAAATGTTAAAAGCGGAATAAAACTCCATTCAATCAATCTATCTGTTAATTACAAACGTAGAAACAATAGTTGAAGTTGAGATGCCCGCATAAAAACGACTGCATACATTTTAACTTTACTTACTTGCGGTATTATTTCCAGCAATATAATGGAATAATTTATAAAACAGAGTATTTCTTTCAGTCTTTCCAAACAACATAGATGTCATATTGGTCGCTACCCATTCTGACTCTTGGTAGTGTCTTTTCTGATATTTCTGCAAAGGAAAAAAATAAGACACACATAAAACCTCAGATTTGATTCGCATATTATAAATATAAAACCATCCTGCGTTCAGGATAACCAAACGATGCAAACAGTTTTCCAATTGCACCCCGCTTTGCACGGGCAGTGCGTAATAATCGGGGTCCAATCGGAAAACTGTTTGCACCGTTTGGTGATCCTGAACGTAGGGAATGTCTATGTATTTCGCTTCTCCCTTTTGCTACACGTGGTGATTAATAAAGCAGACAAATTTGTGTGAGATTTTATGATGACGATTTCTCTAAACCATTTTCCTTGCATAGATGAGCAAAATATGTACAGCCTATATATGTGCAGCATCAACCACCCAGTCCTGCGTTCAGGATGCAAAAACGTTGGCGAATGTTTTGCAATGATACCTTGCTTTGCACATATTTACTTGTTCAAAGCGGGGTATCATTTCTAAAACGTTTCGTGAGCGTTTTCATTCTGAACGCAGGGCAAGACATTAAATTTCAAACTTGTCAGAGAGCTTTTAGAGATTCTCCCACTTATTAATAATTCTGAAAACCACTTCTTTCCCAGAGTGTACTTGTTTTGGGTGAAAGCCATATTAATTTCATTAAAATGTCTCTTTTTTTAACACAAATTCGACGACTTTACAATACTTAACCCGAGGGCATTGAATTCTAGGTTGGCTGTTTTCATATGAGACAAGTGGGGCTACAAAATGTTTGCTTATTATCCAAGATTAATGCCCTGGCAGGGCAGAGCCTAAGTAACGGGTCGTTGTACTTAAGGTTAAGGGAAATAAGCTTTTATCTAAAACAACTCAAGACCTTAAATCGTAGATTGGTAACCAAATCCTAGTAACCAAACGATGAAATGTGGTCACTCTCTCATATCACGGGAATCCTTTAGGTTTTATGATACAGTTATTTGCACGCGTTAACGATGATTACCGACTAAACCCTCATGCAGTTACACCATGATTTCAAACATGTCCAATACTTCAATAAGACGATCATTTCGACATGTGTGATTCACCATTGGATGGGTGATCGTAAACTCACACTGAGGTGGGTCGAAACGGCGATAGAAATACCAGGTATCGAATTTTAGGCGCACTAGTCGCTGCAATAACTCAAAAACTCTTGAAAGTGGCTCAACTTAACGAAACAATTCTAACAAAGAACAGCTCTACCAAATATCACCCTTATTGTCCTAATATCTTCAGAGACAATAATATTTGAGGAAATTGTTGAGAAAGTACGATGCTGCCCACTACGTAGAACGCCTGACATTTATCAATTACAATAGCGCACCTTCGGCACTTTGTGTCCAGATTAGCCACCAATTTTGATCCCGAAAAGGAACGCAAGTAAGTTATAGTCTTACCGTTGTGTTTTGTATTACTGTATAAACTGGACAATCATTATCGTGACAGAACCACGGTTTTTGCCAGGTCATAGGATCGATCCTGTCTGACTTTTGGATGACATTGTTGGGAAAGAATAGACCAGCCTGTAGTGATAGGCCTATCATACAAGACAACACAGCGAGACTTAACATTCTGAAATAAAAAAGAAATACATGTGTAATTAATGCGGGATTAATCGTGCTCAACATGAGCACATATCTTGCTATTGATCTATCATGTGTTCATGATGTTCAGCCTTGCTTTTAGGATGACAAAGCGGTGCGAACAGTTTGCCAATTATACCCCGCTTTGCACGTTCAATTTCGTGCAAAGCGGGTAAAATTAGCAAACTGTTTGCACCGTTTTGTCACCCTTAACGAAGAGCAGTTTTATTGTTCGATCATAAAGAAAAAGATGGAACAATGGAGAAGCATACGGATATGTAGGTACATAATGATGTATATCGACTGTCTCTTTTTAACTACTGATAGATGTAATTATTATAGATTTGCAAACATTTTGAGGGGTTGCAGAAGACTGGAGGGACTGGGGTACTTCGTTTATTTAATACGCTTGAAGAAAACATATCTTGTTTCCGATCTTCTGTGGAGATGTTTTGGGCATATTATGATTCGATGACAAAACGCAGTAAAACTATCAAATAATAATGCCCAATTTATCCTTTCTTGATTTTTTTTTTTCGCAACGCCATCCTGCGTAATGATATTGACTTAAAAATAAATCCATGTGCTATATTCACAGTCGTATACCTGGTACAGTGCAGTTAAAAAGTACCCAGTGTAGAAGCGTGCAAGATGGCGGACGTAAACAACGATAAAAGGTAGGTACATTTTCAATCGCAAAAATACAGGTTAATTTAACTGATGGTGTTTAATGATAGGCATTGTGACCAACATGAAATGTCCGATTTTCTTATTTTCCCATTGATTTCTCGTGATGCCTACTACACAACTTGGATTCAATCGATAAAGTTGGGTAAATAGCAAAAATCGAAATTGAAGCGGTGATCGCAAGATTCATTCCAGAATATTTGATTCATTTCTAATAAAATCACCTATGTCAAACGACCTATCGTAAGCCCAAACCCCACAAACCATCCCTATTTTTAACAGCCCTGAAAAAGCATTGTGGAAAGTGACATTTTTAGTTTTTGTAAATGGACAACGGTCCAGTGCAGCAACAGGCCGTTTTTTCCTTTGGTACAGTGGAGAAACAAGGTTTTGAGGCGATTTTGAACCAGTGGAGAAACATTTTTGGAAACTGTGTAGACACATGGTTTGGAACCGTGTAGAACAAGCACGATGTTGGTAAATAATGACTTTGTCGTCGTGAATTGAAAGTAGCCGAATTATTATTTCGAATAGTGACGTAATAAATTTAGAACTATTTAATTTTGCCTATAAAGCTTGAAAGTTGATCGTACTTGGTTCTGGCATTGTGTGGGCATGTAAATTTGTCGGTGACCTTTGACCTTTTTTCTTAGATTTGGAATGTTATGTCTTCGATAATGTGAAGTAGAAAGTAAAGTTTGGTGACAGATCATCATTGAATCTTGCACCATATTTGAACATTGGCACTGACCTTGACTTTTGTCCTCAATTTTTGATTAAGTTAAGATTGATAGATAATTGTTTACGCGTCAAGCCCAATACTAGAGATTTGGCACTGACATTTGTCCAACCTTCAAAGTAATGACAGATTAAGTCTAGAACAAATTAATAATACTGGTTAAGGTTGGCAAAGGGTCGTCTTTAAGACTGACCCTAACTTGACCTTTTTTTCTTCAATGTTTAATCATTTTGTCTTCAATAATATAAGGTGAGTAATAAAAAAAATATTGTCCATGACACTGACATCATTCTGGACCATTTTCTCTGGTTTTCCTTGTCCTATATTTCTTAAATGCTGAATTGTCAGGTCTAGAAACACGGAATTTAAAAAAAATAAGGATTGGTAGAAGATTGTCTCTCAGTCTCGCATCATTTTCTACCTTTGACACAGACCTTATCATAAGACTTCCTCCGCAAAATTACCAGACTAAGATTAAAGTCTAGGCGCAAAATAAGTTCACAAAATTTATTGCAATCCAGAATTGACCGTTACTAATGAGATTAAAATAGACAGCATGATTTCGATAGAAAGGTGAAAATATTTGTTATATTTTTCTTTAAATCATATCGAGTGTAACAGGTAGTGTTGGGAACAATCTTGTCTACAAAAAAATGCTAACGTACTTATATGTCAGAGGATGACCCTTATTAGATTACGCTTGCATTATATTGGCCAATCAAAACGCACCATTGAAAAAGTGTGTATCACGGATACAACTCCAGGCATTGTATAAATACATTTTATCGTAGACATAAAATTCCAAATTTAAGAAAGAAGGTCAACGGTCAACGACAAATTTACACAAAATGTCAGAAACAAGTACTATCAACTTTCAAGCTTTATAAGCAAAATTAAATAGTTCTAAATTTAAAGAATAGTTAAATGTATTAAATATTTCCCTTATATAACTATTCGAAATAATAATTCGGCTACTTTCAATTCACGACGACAAAGTCATTATTTACCAACGTCGTGCTTGTTCTACACGATTCCAAACCATGTGTCTACACAGTTTCCAAAATTGTTTCTCCACTGGTTCAAAATCGCCTCAAAACCTTGTTTCTCCACTGTACCAAAGGAAAAAACCGCCTGTTGCTGCACTGGACCGTTGTCCATTTACAAAAACTAAAAATGTCACTTTCCACAATGCTTTTTCAGGGCTGTCAAAAATAGGGATGGTTTGTGGGGTTTGGGCTTACGATAGGTCGTTTGACATAGGGGATTTTATTAGAAATGAATCAAATATTCTGGAATGAATCTTGCGATCACCGCTTCAATTTCGATTTTTGCTATTTACCCAACTTTATCGATTGAATCCAAGTTGTGTAGTAGGCATCACGAGAAATCAATGGGAAAATAAGAAAATCGGACATTTCATGTTGGTCACAATGCCTATCATTAAACACCATCAGTTAAATTAACCTGTATTTTTGCGATTGAAAATGTACCTACCTTTTATCGTTGTTTACGTCCGCCATCTTGTATGCTTCTACACTGGGCACTTTTTTACTGCACTGTACCAGGTATACGACTGTGATATTAAGGTTTTCATGTCTGTTCCCTCATTTTTCCCGAGGTCTATTCCGTAGAATCGCTAAAGGTTCCCGAGTGGTTCTCGAGGAGCAACCATTGAGCAGCCTAGACAATGAGATAGTGTCATTAGATGATTACCTGACTGTTGCAATATATGCTAAGAATCAATCTATCTAGAAAGTGCATAGTGAATACTATGGTCAGACTGTGCGATGGTTGGCCATAGTTTTTGCCTAGTGCACTTTTGGAATCATTTGAACACGCACAGAGTCATAAAATAGAAACCATCGAGAGAGGAATGCAGGGTTCAAACACATATCATTTCTCTTTTCACTATTATTTTTGTTTCGTTTAACATTACTTGACTCAAAAAAACGAGTGTTTTAGTTAAAATACTTACAAAATTTTCCAAATTGTGAATCAAAGCGAGGCAGAAAATGTAATCATAAGCATGTAAAAAATTTATTACATGAATAAATACAGTAACGTTATAGATATACCATGGGCCTCTTTCAAGAAAGGTCCTACGATTGAAATTTGGTCGTATCGCAATCGTACGATAATAAATGGCTTTCAAGAAACTTTTTGGCTTTCAAGAAAGGCGTCGTATCGTAAAATCTACGATAAAATATACGACAACTTCAGACCAGTCGTAAATTTTACGATTTTGTCTCTATGAGCCTTGAATGTTTTCATATTCATTTCCAGCTCTCGCGGTTATAAGAACGATTATTTAGCTATGCATTTGCCAAATTTCCAAGTAAAATATAGTGTAATAAACGAGATATATTGAAAACAACAGATGCACCATCATTTCGATGTTTGATTTTACCCTGCGATAATCGTACGATTGTCGCAGAATGTTTTCATAGTGGTATTCAGTTGTTTATTTACCGTAAGAATAGATCCTTTTGCGATCATCACTGAAAATGTTTGCTTACCCTTCCTTGTGACACAGAAAGTGGGAGATACCAAATCAATAGATTTTTACGCATATATAAATTACTTACTTTAAAAAAAAAAAAAAAGAACTACTCCCACATTATGCTATATGGATTCTTGTGTCTCATGCTTCAAGTATAACATAAATTAAAAGGAAAATTCCACAGCCTGTAGTCAAATCATACAATTCTTGATAAATAGGAGGATTTCTTATTAACAACAACATCATCATCATCATCATCACCATCAACAACAAAACCGCCGCACTCGATATTTTTTTTCTATCTCTGTTCGTCAAATATGAACTGGGGAAATAATCAAGCAGAAACAATAATTGAACGGCGATATTAAGCCAGATGAAACATGTCTAAGCTTCATGTAACTGTTGTAGTTACACGGATACGACAACGAGCACTGTACTAGAACCGAAGTTAGAGTAATCGGTAATTTTGAATTAAAGCGATTGAATATAATATCCATCTAAAGTTCATTTCAATACGACCTTTCTATAGTTCGTTTCAATACCTTACATATAGGCACAGAACTATACAGATTTAAACAATTACATAACAAATACATACAAGAAAAATGGATGCGCCATTTTTATTTTTTTCATCTTACCCTTTTAAAAATGTTGTTTTCTTATACATGCTAACTTCGCCAGAAAACAAACAAACAACCAACCAAACAACAATGATAATAAAATATGATAATAAAGTCATACACCGAAAACTTAGTGCAGATGATCATTAACTAGAACATGTGCTTTTTTACAATGCTCCACATTCGGCGCGACAGTCGGTTTCCTTTCATTGGAAAGAGAATCGACAGTGTATAGTAAAATGAGCACTTGCATATTTATAATGACAAAGATATTTAGATTTCGATGAGAAGTGTGTAATTTGACGAATTATGTTTTAATAAACCTCGTTTAATATGCATTAATATACAAGTAAATGGCTTTTCTACGGTCAGTTTGTTGATTTACCCTTTTTGGTATTTAAAAAGCGGACAATATACCCACTAACGCGGAAGTTTTTATCATATTGATCAGCACGTGCAGATGTGAAAGATCAACTTTACGATAATCTTATGAGGTCGTAAAGTCTGCGATTTTCTACGATATTTTTGTGAAAGCCGTTTACGACCGTCTTAAATATAATCGTACGATATTCATAAGATAAATCGTACGATATTTTTCTTGAAAGAGGCCCCATGTTAGATATTAGTCAAAATGTGCAAATATGACGATGACACTTAGATTCGGCAAAGCATAAAGCACGTTTATTTTTATAGACAGTTACAACTGTCCGTGCTGAGCCATCGAATTGCTACTTATCATTCAAGATTTGAATTGGGAAAGAAGAAAAAAAATCTGGAAAAAGTTAAAGAATACTCGTATGTATGTGACTTACTTGTATTACAAAGTTAGATGAGTATAGTTACACTTCCCTAGATAATCTGACTATTCCTCACTTTGGGTCTCCTTTTATAGCCCTGACAGAGCCCTTGTTATAAAACCTAAACCCATTTATGACGTGATGACCCGATTAGTTAGCAACGATTACTTAACTTGCCGTTCTTATCATTTTAAATAGTGACATGCAAAATCTCGAGACTAGACTTGCATTACGCAACTGCAATTTTTCAGTAAAAACTTTTAATCAAGATATCAAAAGATTTTTTTTCGTTGCATGTAAACATTAAACAAAAGGTCCAAGAGGGCCAGTTTCACTCCACTGAAATTTAATTTCTAGAAGATTTAAAGAAATTAAGTTGGATATTCTAGTAATCTATTTGTTAGTAGATAATCGTTAATTTTACAAGAAGACCATTTTTTCGTGGCGTGAAATATTATTTGCAAGCAGCTTTATGATTAGCAACATTTTATAAAAGTTACATGAAAATCGGTAGATGTACAAGTTGTGGTAACAAGAAAGGTTGCATCACAAAGGCCCCCTTTTTCATGACACAGAATCATATCAACCCAAAACGAAGAAAGCTGATAGAGCTGGTCCCAAGGATCATTCTTGTGAAGCTTAGTTGAGATCTTACCAATAGTTTCAGAGATGAAGATTTTTATATAACATCATAATTATGTGACATTTCATCCGCGACTCGAAAATCGGTAGAGCCCATCCTTTAAGCCCAGTTAGATTTAAATGAAGAAAGCTGATAGAGTTTGTCGTAGGAATCATTCCTGTGAAAAATGATTGAATTCTGACCAGTAGTTTCAGAGATGAGTTTTTTTTAAATCTAAATTAATTAGACCATTTTCGGTTTCTCGAAACCCCGTAGAGCTCGTGTCATTAGCCCGACCAGAGTTTAAAGAAAAAATAAGAAAGAGCGTGTCCTTAGCATTTTTCCTGTGAAGTGCTGTTGAATTCTGGCCAGTAGTTTCAGAGAAGAAGTTTGTAGCAGGCCGAAATGAATAATAATTTAAAGAAGAAATCATCGGCATCATTCCTGTTAAATTTGGTTGAAGTTTGCTCAGCAGTTTCAAAGAAGAAGATTTTTAAAATACCATCATACAGGACTATTTATTGGTACCACAACAGCCCGTTTAGCCCATGACTTCAGTCCTATCAGAATTTAGGGAAGAAATCTAAAGGAGCATTGGCATAATTCCTGTGAAGTTTAATTGAATTCTGCTTCGTAGATTTTTTCTCATATCTCACCATATGGCCCTGTTTTGGGGCGACTTAACAGCCCTTAACACCCGTAACACCCAGTTTGACAACCCGATCAGAATTTAACGAAGATATCTGAAAGAAGCTTTCCAAGGAACCATACCTGTTGAATTTGATTAAATTTCGCCCTGCAGTTTCAGAGAAGAAGACATATGTATGTTTAAAGAAAATAGTCAACTGACGGAAGGACGCACGGATACACGACGGACAACAGGGCATGACGATAGCCCCCGCCGGACTACGTCCAGTAGAGCTTACTAGAAGCCTCATCACATTGCGTTGTCTGCACGCGCATGTGATATTTCTCAGATTATTCTATTAAGCTTAACTTTTATCATGTCTAATCGGAAGTGTCTTTGGCACACACTCTTTTCGGGATAAGCACGGGCGTTCTTACATGGTTTTCATACTATGAAATTGAAAGAAAACATTCAGCAGACTGTTTATTCTAAAATGACATTTTCGCGCTCTTAGAACTTTCGAACCTATCTTATGATTACAACATGTGTAGAACGCGAAGTACCGAAGAGATTTTTCATTAACCATCAAAAATTTAGTTGAAGTGCAGTTGTGCGTTCTGAATGACAAAACGGTGCAAACTTTCTGCAAAATATACGCTGCTTTGCACGTGCACTTGTGGGCAAAGTGGTGTATATCAGTGTGGAAATAGTTTGCACCGTTTCATCGTTTTCGAGTATAAAACCGAAGGGATGTAAAATCGAGACAATGCACAGCCCTGCCTTCAGTATGTGAATAGGCTTGCATACATTTTCAAATAGTTCCTGGCTTTGACAGTGAGTGAACGTGCAAAGAGGGTGATAATTTGGAAAACGTTTTCATCCAGAAGCCAGGGTAAGATATAGTTACTGCCGATACACATAAACGTGATTTAAACACGAGACTTTCTTCAACGCTTTAGTAGCCGGGATACATCGGCATTCACGTTTTCTTGTTCAGTGTCAAATGGTCAGTCTTATCTAACGATTTACCTTTCTAAAATTCGCCTAGAAATGACAGTCAGTCAAAATCCAAGTTTTCTCTAGAAACGCTATTTCAAATTACTATTTTTCAACTAAAATTTTGACGTCATTGAAAAAATTTTATGGATAAAACAGATGTTAAACTAGTTATTATAAAAATATGGATCGTTTTCAAAGTTGGGCGAATTTTGGCAGTTAGTGAACCAAGCCCTTTAGATTATCTTTTATACTCTTTAATCAAATGGTTTCTTGAAAAATATGCAACTCAGATGAATTTAATTTTGTGGTACATTTGTACTGACAGACTTAATACGGTTGGTGAGAAAATGTATATCTTCATATTTTGCAGTATTCTATGTCACGTTATTCGTTAGAATATGACTTCGTACTACAACTTATTCAAACTGTAGTTACGACGATGATTTATCTCGCCCACTCAAGATATTTTTTTTAACTATTATGGCGAAAAATCATTGGTGGAGGTCAACGGTAATCCAACTAAAAATTAGTTTATCATTTGATCACTCAGACGTTGGCGGGTGCCGGCCGGGTTAGCGCGCTCGACTCGTAACCTTGTGGTTGCGGTTTCGAGTCCCACCGGAAGCGTGTATACTAGTGTATTTTCCAAGGCAAGACACTTTACAGACGAGGCCTCAGTCCACCCAGACGATAAAAGTTGGGGACCCTAAAAGTTGGTAGCAAAGGTTAGATTACCTCTCTCTCTCTAAGTGCAGAATCATCGGGAAAGACGGTTAGGACCACGATGGAAGTAAGAGTCATTCGACCCTTAATCGTGTTATCTTCGAGCCTGAAATAATAAAAAAAATCATCAATCGATCGATCGATCGATCGGTGGATCAATCAATCAATCGATCAAGCAAGCAACCGTGACAGCAATCAAGCAACCCGGTGACAGCAATTTATCATTATTATTTGATCCATTAATCAACCACTCAAAAAAATCAGTCAATCATCAATCAATCAACCAATAAAAAATCAAACTTTGGATTGTTAAACTCTTTGATGTTCCAAACATTGAATATTTAGAGAACATTCCGAGATCTGACGTAATTTAGCCCCCCCTTTTGAATGTTGCTCTGAAAATTAGAGTTAAACGACACCGTTTCAAAATGGCTGCCTTGGCAAGGACATCGGTGTTTCGTAAAGTTTCAAATTCATTTTCTCTTCAAACCGTTTGTAGCCACGTTACAAAACAGTCACGGAAGAATAATTTGTCCAATATCCAATTCCTTGTTCGATATTTGGCAACAAGGGTTGACGAAAAAGAGCACTGCAACGTTGGAACAATCGGACATGTTGATCACGGCAAAACTACCTTGACAGCAGCAATCACGAAAGTAAGTTTGTTTACTGATATTTGAGGGAAGAATAATAGAGCTGAATGAAAACTTTATTTAAAACTTTATTTAATATTTTTATTAGAGCTCTAAAATCCACAGTTTTCAACCAAATGTTCTCAAATCTGCTCAGAATTATTGTTTTGTAAGGGATGGTTCCTTTTGGAAATGGGCACAATTAGTCAAGCTTTTATGCCTGTGTCTTGTCAGTTCGACCCTTCTTGTCGTTTTGACCCTTTAAAAATTACCAAATTCACACGCTTGTTGATCATCTGACTGTTCTGTAACTGGTTAACCCTTTGCTGTTTAATCCCTGCTTTTTATGTGTCTGTGATTTTGTGATTAAGAAAACATTTTGAAAAAAGAAAAAATTGCTTCTGACAAGCAATTTCTTCTTTTTCCAAACTATTTTCTACCCTACTGAATGGTTATTTTTCAAATTAAAATCCACTTTAAATTTTCGTCTGCAAAACCTTTGAATTTGGACAGGTCCAAAATTTTGTAAAACAGGAAAGGGTTAAATATTTTCTAACTAAGTTTCTGATAGCAAATTATTAAAAAATACCAATGTTTTTTTCTAATTTTTTTTTAAACATTTACCATAGAAATAATGATATAACAGACATTTAATTTAACATGTTAACAAAACAAAAACAGTTGATTACTTTTGACAGGAAGAAATAGAAAATGTCACCTGCCCATGCTCAGGGCCTAAACATTCATGCCCTCTATCTAGCCGCAGCTGCTTTGTAAAATTAACTCTGGTCCCATAATTCACCTAACCAATCAAAAGGGTCAAATTGACAAGACAATCGATTGATTGGTTTAGAACAGCTACCTAGGTTATTCTGGTGCAGAAAGCTTCCCTTTATTTATCCTAAACGATCTTTGAGATTGTTTTGACTGTTCATATGACATTTCGAATTTTCATTACTAAAAAGTTTAATAATATACATTATGATTGCACATGCGCAATGTTTTTTTTCTTAAAGGGTCGAAAACACAGGTCACAAGGCTACATCAGGGGAAAAATCCTTGTTTACAGTCTTAAGTGTAGCATTTTCATCCAATTGTCTTTAAACCCGCTCAGAATGATGATGCTTCTATCACAAGGATGGTTCCTTTTCGAAAAAGGGGCCCAATATCTCCAATCTCTCAAGGAAAACAGGGCTAAATGAAAAAATTAAATAAGCCTCCATAATACTGTAGAGCCCGCAGTTTTTAATGGATTGTCTTCAAACTTGCTCAGAAAAATTGATCACAAATTCACAATAATTATTCATCTTGAAAATCTGCCTGATCAATTGATTGTCTCAAAAATGCGGGCCTTACCAAAATTTAATTTTAAGAATTCCTTTTCACACTTCTGCATTTTATGTGTGTAAGTAAATGAAAATTATCACTTGGTGTTCTAAATCTTGCGACCATGTTCATACTGTATAATTGATGTTGTGTGGTGATTTTAAACAGTCTCATAGAAAAGGAGGACTCCTGGAACATTGTTATTAACAAAACTCCTCTTTTATTAATGGATACACTCATGTGAAACTTTCACAGAATGTTCATTTTCAGTGACTGTGCATTTATGGTATTTAGTTTTATGCCTCATTATAATAAAAGGGGCCTTTATTATTATTAACGCAACTACTGGTACTACATTTATACATAGATTTGAAACTGATAAACTGATGATATATATCAGGTAGCACCCTTTTTGACCCTGTATAAAGTAGTTCAGACCCCCTAAATTTTATGGTTTAGGGGGCGATGACTCCTAAAATTGAAAAGCTAGCACAAGCCCTGCTCATAGACCTTTATCAAAATAGCTAAAATCTTCTTGACTGTCAGCTCACCAGGGCAGAGCACTAGGGGGGAGGGGGTAGGACTTGGATCAAATTAGCTATTTTCAAAGTTCTTCTTATTTTGAATCAGAAGTCTTACAGCCTTGAAATTTGGCATGGATCATCAGCTCATAACCTTTTAACAAAAAACCTTAAATTATGATGCTTGAGCCACCAGGGGCAGAGCATCAGGGAAGGGCGAGGAGGTCTGATCAAATTAGAAATCTTTAAATTCTCTTCTACTTCTGACCAATAAGTCCTGCAGACTAGCAATTTGGCATGGATCATCAGCTCATAGACCTTTATTAAAATAGCTTAAAACCGAAGTGTTACTAGAAAAGGAGGGGCAGAGCACTTTAGGGAATGGGGGGGGGGGGGTCAATTTTGAAATCTTTAAAATCTCTTGAATTCTTCTGAACCAGAAGCCAGACAGCCTCAAAATTTGTCATAGATTATCAGATCATAAACCTTTATTGAAATAGCTAAAATCATGACAGAGTGGCAACCAGGGAAAGAGCACCTGGGGACAGTGGGTAGGACTCTGATCAAATAAGACATCTTCAAAATTCTTCTTCTTCTCTTCCTAAATCAGGTCCTCAACCAACTGTAAATTTGGCATGAATCATCAGATTGTTGACCTTTTTGTGAATAGCTAAAATTATGAATCTTGGGCAGTCAGGTGCAGAGCAACAGAAGGGGGGGGGGGGGGTTAGTACATGACTGGCGTCAATTAAGAAATCTTTATAATTTCTTTTTTGTCCTAACCAGAACTCTAGCCAACTTTATATTTGGTAAAGATTATGAGATGATATACCTTTAAGAAAAATGCTATAATCATCAATGTTGAACAATCAGGGGCAGAAAAGGGGGCAAGTGGCTATTTATAAAAAATCTTTAAAATTCTGCTTCTTTTGAACTATACGGCTAACAGCCTTTATATTTGGTCAAATCGTCAGTTCATATACCTTTATGAAAAGGAATAAAATAATGGCTGTTGGGCTACCAGGGGCAGAGCACCAAAGGAAGGGTGTAGGTCTCTGGCTATGTACAAGTGTAACAAGTCATGAAAATTTCTTTGTCCAAGTATAAGCCTTCATATTTTTCATGGATCATCAGTTCATATATACCTTTAAGAAAATACATCAAGCAATTAATGTTGGTCTACCAGAGGCTGAGCACTTTGAAAAAGGTAGATCTCGGATAAATATAGAAATTTTGAGTCAGCAAAATAGTGAAACCATATTACCAATTTCAACCCTAATAGGCAAGTTGAGTTTCAGTTAACAGAGATGAAATGTTTGAATATAGGGTTAATTCATGTTTTTGAGGGCGTTAACATTTTCAGAGACCCGAAAATGGTTTAACACTTGAGTGCGAAGCATGAGGGCATTAAAGCTTGAATTGACTTTCAACCCTAATAGGCAAGTTGAGTTTCAGTTAACAGAGCTGAAATGTTTGAATATAGGGTTAATTCATGTTTTTGAGGGCGTTAACATTTTCAGAGACCCGAAAATGGTGTAACACTTGAGTGCGAAGCATGAGGGCATTAAAGCTTGAATTGACTTTCAACCCTAATAGGCAAGTTGAGTTTCAGTTAACAGAGCTGAAATGTTTGAATATAGGGTTAATTCATGTTTTTGAGGGCGTTAACATTTTCAGAGAAAATGGTTTAAAGCTCCTGTGCGAAGCACGAGGGCGTTAAAGCATTGTGAGGGTCTCTGCAAATGTTAACTCCCAAATAAGCATGAATTGACGCTATTATTGCATAAAAAGATAGATAAGAGCAAAATAATTTCATAGAAACAATATAAAACCAGTTACAAACCTACTTATATGCCGTCATGCATCACACCCTCCATCTTGTTTATACCGACGTTGCTTGGTTCATTTATGACATCACACAATTTAATGCGAGATTTAGAGCAACGTCTTTAGGTATGCTAAATAATAGAGTTGCACAAGGAAACTGATAAAGTGTATAGGCCCTGACCGAAAATATTTAAGTGAAAATAGCTGGGTGTTAACGGCACATGAATTTACTTATTAATCCACGTTTTCACTCCTTTATGCCCGGATTTTGTCAGTTAACGTTGCCTATAACGACCCAAAAATGTACATGTTATGTAATAATATGTGAAAATCTCTTTTTAATGGAGTGTTTTCACAGATCAAGGTTTTGTTCTCAGGTGAGCAATCCAGGGCCAACATTCCTCTTGTTGTTATACTTGTTTCTTGAACAGCACTAACAAAACATGGGCTTTTCAAAGAACCAGTAGAGTGGTCTCAGGCCCTCCCTCATGGGCTGCTTGTATCCTATAACCATAAGGATCTTCAAAACTATTAATTTTGATGGCTTAGCGCGAAACGGTTGTAACTCCCTATAGACATATAGGGAGTTACAACTGTTTTGTGCTGAGCCATTGTATTGATTTAAGGGGAGTAAAGAGTGTAAATTAGAAAAGAGTTAACTAAACTGTTGTATCTGATACACAGGTGCTTGCTGAACAGAGTGGGAATACGAAGTTTAGAGATTATGACGAGATTGACAGATCAGAGGAAGAAAAGCGTCGAGGAATTACAATCAATGCCACACATGTTGGGTATGAGACCGCCAAGCGACATTATGCACACACTGATTGTCCAGGACATCTTGACTTCATAAAAAACATGATTACAGGTATTTATCAATCAAGTATATGATGGCTAACTGTCACCTTCTAGAGTGACGGTAGGACATCCCAAGGCAATTTTTTTCAAAAAGGGGAAATTTTGTTCTAAACAACTTCTCCCAAACCACTAGGCCCAATTTCCTCCCAAACCATTAGGCCCAATTCTTTTCCATTCGTTTAGAGACTGATTTAGAAAAAAAATATCACAGAATGTTCCTAATGTCACCTGGTAATTATAGGCATATTGTCCATGTTTGGTGATATCCTGTTGTGCAATTATGTGGCAGCGTATATTAAGATTTTGGTTTTATTGAGGTCAAGGTCGTTTGTCAACTTAAAACCTTATTTATCAGGGTCAAAAATAACAGGATGCTAATCTTTGTCTTAACAATCTGACAAACATGAATATTCTGCTTTTAGCATAACAAGAGTTAACTCAATTGAATATGTTTTTTCCTTAGATTTATGCTGTGGAATAACAAAAGTTTTCCCTGCAGTGGCATACATTTGTCTTCCAGCAATATGTGGATAATCCTGCACCTATGTTGGTTAGCAGCTGGGGGCTAGGAAGGGATCTAAGGGTAATACTGTTTCTTTTTATCCAGAAATACCAGTGATCAATTGTTAGATGCTCCAGCCACTGTGATATCACTGGAAAATCATAGAAAACAGGTGATTTACCCATTTAAATAAATCATTAAAAGTGTTGTTGTCTTTCAGGAACCTCTCAGATGGATGGCACCATATTAGTTGTTGCAGCGACAGATGGGACAATGCCACAGACCAGAGAACATTTACTGTTGGCAAAACAAATAGGTGTGGAAAGGGTAGTTGTGTTTATAAACAAGGCAGATTTAGTGGATTCTGAAATGTTAGAGCTTGTTGAGTTAGAGGTAAGGGAATTATTGACAGAGTTTGGATATGATGGGGATAACATTCCTGTAATCTATGGTTCTGCATTAGATGCTCTAAATGGAAAGGATACAGAGTTTGGTAAACCCTCAATACTTAAATTAATGGACCATGTGGATAATTATATCCCCATTCCAGAACGGGATGTTGAAAGTCCATTTCTTTTGCCAATAGAGTCATCAGTGGCTGTTGCAGGTCGAGGAACTGTATTAATTGGAACTTTATTGGAAGGAACAATTAAAAAAGGAGATGAAGGTGTTGTAATGGGTTATGGTACAAATGTTAAAACTGCAGCCTCAGAAATACAGGTGTTTAGAAAGGCAGTAGACTTGTGTAAAGCTGGTGAGAATGTTGGTGTATTGACACGGGGTGTAAAACAAGATATGATTGAGAAAGGAATGTACTTCTGTGCGCCAGGACACTTCAAACAGACTAATAATATTGAAGCACAGGTTTATGTGCTGACAAAGGATGAAGGGGGAAGAACAAAGCCTATTATGAGTAACTATTCACAAAGCATGTTCTGTTCAACATGGAATGCCACATCCAGAATAAGATTACCGGATGGGACTAGAATGCTGATGCCAGGAGATACTTCTAGAGCAGACATTTTACTTCGTAAACCAATGGTCCTCCAAGAGGGTCGAAAGTTTACAATACGTGAAAATCACATGACAACTATATCAGGGATTATTACAAAGGTGCTCCCAATTTCAAAAGAGGAAATAATTGGATTTAATGTGCTTCCAAATAAAACAGTTAAGATTGAAACTGGAAATACATCAGTGATAAATAAAAGAAGAAAGGCTAAAAAGGTCTAAAAAGAGTTATAAGGCAACTCTATCCATTTATGCTTATAGAAATTAAACAAACTGTTTATTTAATCTTGTAGTTTTATACCTTTTATCTTTCCAATACTTAATTACCATAAAAACTCTATTAGAGCCCCAGGATTCTATTAGAATCAATGTATTTCCATTGGAAAGGGATCGGCTTTTATTAGAGGCTTTGCTAAATAACAAAAGCTCAGTGTAAAAAATTTGTAAATGCTTATAAACATCTAGGCAGTTACAACTGTTTTGTGCTTAGTATGACAGAGAAAAAATGGTCAAAATTAAGCATAATCTGCACATAATACTAACATGGAGAAGAGGTGCTTAAGAAATCTGTTGAAATTTTATTGATCATGATATTAGCGCAGTTGGTAGCACGTCGGACTGTCAATCCAGAGGTCACGGGTTCGATCCCCGACGGCGGCACTCATTCTTTCCGACTTCCTGTCTCTCACCAATGGGTTGATAAACGTAGACCTATGTGAGATAGCAGCTGGAGGCTAGGAAAGGATGTGATGGCTGTACTGGTGAGAGAAATACCAGGAAACCATTGTTAGGTGCTCCAGTCGCCGCGATATAAGTGAAATAATGTTGAAAGTGGCGTAAAAACTCAATTCAATCAATGATCATGATATTGTTGGTATGGGGCTTTATTAGAGTTGGATGGGGTTTTATTGGAGCATGGGGCTCTATTAGAATTTCTAGATATCTTACATCAGTTCTTCTTTTCATGAAGACTTTTTCAAGGTAAGGTTGATATTGCTTAAGCAAACTTTTCATTTAAGTGTGGAAATACGGATTCTCTCTACTTGTCCGTGGACAAGTAAAGTGTGATTTTCTACTTGTCCAGGATTAAAAATTACTTGTCCGCAAAACAACAGCATAGAAAGAATTTGAGAAAACATTGTTTTTAGAGAAGAAAATGCTGAAACCAGCATTTTCTTCATTAAAGACAGTGTTTTCTACTCTTTGGCACAAACATTAAGCTTATTAATCTCTTTGATCCATATAGGGCCATACCAAGATTTGCCCTGTCATTTACTTGTCCTTGGACAAGTGGACTTGCAAAATGTACTTGTCCGCAGGTAGAAAAGCCCATGTCGGACAAGTCGGGCATGGGAATTCCACACCCCTGGCCACCATCATAAAAGTCCCTTCACCATAAGCATTGTCCCTGAAAAGTGGATATTCTTACTTGTTATGGCCCCTAAACTATGTTTTGGGGGTATATATGAGTCAGTCTGTTGGTTTAACTGTCAGTCCATCTGTCTGCAGTTTTTCATGCCAGCTCATTTTCTCTGAAACTAATGGGCAGATTTCCTTCAGACTTTACAGAAGTGATCAGTATCAGGCAGAGATGTGCAAGTGATATTTTGATTACTATCCATTGATTTTTGACCGAGTTATTGCCTTTTGAGGGAAAATAGCATTTCTTTATTGACAAGCAATTGTATGGGGGTATAAGACTGTTTTGCGACAGTCTTGTCTACTTTTGAATTTTGTGTTGCTGTAGTTATAATTGTCTCAGTTTAAACTTCAAAGAATTTAGTTAAAAGTATGCAACAATATAAACATGCTAACAAAATGTCTATTTTGTCATGAAATATCCTATTAAGTGACCATTTCCATAAGCAACAGCTATTTGGTGATTCCTTTTGAGATCAAATTAAACAACTTTTACTGTACTTCACTGCTCATACCTATGTGGTATTTAAAAACGAAATTCAATCATTAAACCTAATTACAGTCAATATTGCTCAAGCGACCATGTCTATTCAGCAGCCATCTTTATAAAGCGACAGTTTTCCAAATTGCCATCTTTAAGTCAAAACATATTAAGCAAGAGGACCATGATGGTCCTAGATTGCTCACCCGAGTCTCTTCGACCCCTGGGACATCACATTAATTAAATGGGCAGATATCAACAAGAAGATAATTTCTACATAAGATCAATACCATGGAATGTTTTCAGCCAAGAGCAAGGAAAATATGCCTTTTCGCTCTTTGATTCTATATAAAAAGGGATGCACCTTGGTGGAGCCAAAATATCACCACAGGGTCTTGATAAGAACAAATTGGTAGAGGTCAACTAAATGATGCTACATACCAAATATGAAAGCTTTCAGCCATCTGGTTTTGGAGAGGAAGACTTTTGAAGATTTTCCTATTTTAACCCTTCGTGCTCAAAAGTGCTAAAAGGGATGCGCCCTGGCAAAGTCCAAATATGACACCAGGGTCTAGATGTGAACAAAATTGGTAGAGGTCCACTAGATGATGCTACATACCAAATATGAAAGGTGTCTGCAATCTAGTATAAGGGAACAAGATTTTCCTTCTTTGATTCTATGTAAAAAGGGTTGCACCCGGGCAAAGCCCAAATATGACCCAAGGGTCTCGATATGAACAAACTTGGTAGATGTCAACTAAATGATGCTTCATACCAAATATGAAAGCTTTCAGCCATCTGGTTTTGGAGAGGAAGACTTTTGAAGATTTTCCTATTTTAACCCTTCGTGCTCAAAAGAGCTAAAAGGGATGCCCCAAGGCAAAGCCCAAATATGACACCAGGGTCTATAAATGAACAAAATTGGTAGAGGTCCACTAGATGATGCTACATACCAAATATGAAAGGTGTCTTCCATCTAGTATAAGGGAAGAAGATTTTTGAAGATTTTCCTTCTTTTGATTCTATGTAAAAAGGGTTGCACCCGGGCAAAGCCCAAATATGACCCAAGGGTCTTGATATGAACAAACTTGGTAGGGGTTTGCTAGATGATGCTACATACCAAATATGAAAGCTGTCTGCCTTCTAGTTTCAGAGAAGAAGATTTTTGAAGATTTTCTATTTTCACTCTTTTTGTTAAGGGTAAAGGGAAAGTTAAGGGTGGATTTCATTTATTTGTTGAACAACTTTGGTACAGCTTGACCCAAGGAACATCCCTGCCAAGTTTCATCAAGATTGGCCAACTGGTTTAGGAGGAGAAGATGTTTTAAGAAATTGTGGACGACGACCGACACACGGCTGACGACGGGCGCCGGACATTGTACGATCACAATAGCTCACCGTGAGCACTTAGTGCTCAGGTGAGCTAAAAAGAAAGTATGGTTGGTCTATAAATTATTGATAATGAGTCCTATGTTGTTAAACTCATTGAAATCGTCTCAATGAGACGAGTCTATTGAGTTTTAACATCATAGGATTATTGAGAATTTACACAAATATGCATTTTCAATGAAAAAAATATGGTTCTTGTTTGTAGACAAAACGTGTATTAAGCGGCCATTTTCTTTAACAACCGCTTTTTTGTGGTCCCGTTTGTGGTCGCTTAAAACAAGTTTTACTGTACTCTTGAAAGTTTTCCAACCATTTTCTGAAACAAAGCAACAAAAGAAACTATTGAAGCATGTCTGTTTAACGGAAAAAACCCAAGGTATAACTATAGCCTTGGCGTGTTGTCATAGTCATAGTTGTCGTCGTCTTGTGAAAATTTTGACATTTTGTGATGTCTCTGGTTCTACTTAAAGCATTCACTTGGAACTTGGCATACATGTTCCATCATCAAAAGAGTAACCTATACTATCAAGGGGGATAAATAGATGCATTTTGAGCAAATTATACCATTTTTCGACTAAGATTTTTATCTTCCATCCAGCACTCAACCGCCAAGTGTAGATACCAGTAGGAGGTGCTTTTGTTCCATATTTGAGTTTTGATGTCTTAAACATTTATTGGAAAAGAAAAAGGGATCAGTATATGTGGATGATCAATCACAATGGATCTTACAAATGATATAATATAGAGAATTATGGTTTAGTTCATTTATAGAGGATATTAAATGAGTGGTCATGGAATGCCGAATTTATTAAAATTTTCATCTATAAACAGATAAAAACTAGACTGTGCCGAGTTTTTATCTGTTTATAGATGACGATTTTAATTAATTCTGTATTTCATGATGAGCACAAATTAGATATTCTGTTTTTCTGCGAAACTTAAAACGCCCTTTAAAACATTATGACATCATTTTCTCGGTTACAAAAATTATCTGAGCTCATTTGCATAGTTATTGCACTAGTGTAATAACACCCATGTAATATCAAAAATATTCAACGAGGTTATTTCACTC
Organism: Fragum whitleyi; assembly: GCA_948146395.1. Taxonomy (NCBI): domain Eukaryota; kingdom Metazoa; phylum Mollusca; class Bivalvia; order Cardiida; family Cardiidae; genus Fragum; species Fragum whitleyi. The sequence continues at coordinate 8,891,330 of OX411543.1, read as the reverse complement.
CCTCGACGTAGGTCATGTTTTAATGATTCCATTGTGAGAACACAAAAGCTATATTTTCACAAGAGGCTCTGACGAGTGAAATAACAGCTTTGGTTGTTCCTGAAATAAAATATCAATCAATCTTGCAATGAAAAACAAATTATCACATATATATTTCTTAAATGCAATACTAACACAAAATGTAAAAAAATGAACACAAATTTTCCAAAAGCACATCATTTGCAAATGAATGCTTTGCAGTGCTCATGATGACTTCTCTTTAACCCTTTGCTGTTAAATCCCTGCTTTTAACGTGCCTGTGATTTTATGATTGAGAAAACATTGTGAAAAAAGAAGAAATTGCTTCTGACAAGCAATTTCTTCTTTTTCCACACTATTTTCTACCCAACTGAATGGTTATTTTTCAAATTAAATCCACTTTTAATTTTCGTCTGCAAAACCTTTGAATTTGGACAGGTCCAAAATTTTGTAAAACAGGAAAGGGTTGATGTAGTGGACCCGTCATAGTTTCGCAACGTTTTGAAACTCATGAACTTACACAGTGTTGAGCGAGGTTTCCTAATGACTATCAATATGAAACCTCGTTCAACATTGTTAAAGTTCATTACTTCCAAAATGTTGCGGAACTATTACGGGTCTACTACCTTAAGTCTTACTGTGCTCCACCTAGGTAATGTCAGATAGGGTGAAATGAAAAGAGGGATCATTTTTTGATAATTTCATAGGTAAGGTGGTGAGTATATCAAATGATAGTTTACCTTTATTTCTCAATAATCCATTGAAAAGCATTAAAAAATAAAGAAGAAAGAGTAATGTAAAAGAGATGTAAAATTATGTAAAATTGGCTGCCGTTTAAAATACATGGGGATCAACTTTTGGAAAGGGATTTAAGACTGTTTAAAACAGCCTTCAAATCTTTCCTGAATTTTAGGCCCAAATAGTCAAGATATACTTGAGAACAAAAATTATGTTCTTAAGATAATTCATTGAAAATATTGCTGGGCAATATCGGCGTTGTTTTCAAAACAAAGTGATAATTTTCACTAGCTTTGGATCCTAAAAGACGTAAATTTTATCCTAAAGACCGTTATGACGTCTCTCATTTTAAAGCAGCAAAGTAACAAAACTTTAGTGAAATTCTGCTTTAAAACCATTTCTGCATACAGTAAAATTCCATAAAAGTTGGTTGTAAAGATGATTTCCTATCAGAAACTTTGTCTTCATTTTAGCATGTCGTCTGCGTTTTTTAGTTGTAATGTTTGGGTATTATAAATGACACTTTCCCCCATTCTTGGAAACACTTCATTATCTAGGTACTCGTCATTACGTGCGATGATTTCTACAGACTTCGGGCGCCAAAAAGGCTATTAATTACGACCTTTGCTTGAACCGCCGAAATAACGTTGTTTCGGTACCACTTTCTAAAATAAACTTTGCTTAGAATCTACCAGATGGATATGACGAACATGCATACACGATTTGGTTGTAAATAGCGGTTCTAACGTGTTTTATCTTTCGACGTTTAATTCTCAGGCCGTAAATCAAACGTTTACGAAACCATGTTAGATTGAAAGGTTCAATTGTCACCGTTAAAATGATATCATATTTATTGGTATTCAGGGTCTCGTTCAAAATATTTCGCATCATTTGTACATTCACGAAACCGGACAAGACGTTTGTCCTTTAGTGTATACAGAATACTTTCTATGCCCTAAACAAGGAAATAGCTCTATTTTCATATAAAAGCAATTTCCATAGTTCTGAAAATCTGCCAAAATCATTCATGCGCTATCCCAGTATTCAAGAAGAATCAGATGAGCGATATAGGACCGTCATGGTCCTCTATTTAGCTCTGCTCACGGAAGGTCAGAAGAGTTGTAGCAATTGTGTTGTTCATGTCCATCCACCCGTCTGACTTTCCATCTATTTGTCCATCTATATCTATATCCTTTAATTATTTGTGTCTGTGCGTGACATTTCCAACAATTTCAAATGCGCCTAAAGCAAAGACTCTGGCCAGTCTGTGCATCCGCACAGTCTGACCAGGGTCTGTACTGTGCAATTCCATTATTTGTAGATAGATTTGGCCTCAAAGCGCCTTGAGATAGTCAAGTAATCTTTTAAATGTACTGTGTGATTGTCCGGGCTGTGCAATGTTTCCGCTTCAAGAACATTGGAAAATTGTCGGAAATGTCACGCACCGGCTCATACCTGTTTATGTCATACGTCCACAAATATACTGAACAACAAAACTATCCCATCACATTTAAAAGACTGATTATTATGCCCTATAATCGATCGATTTGCTGAAATGTCATTATAGTTTTATTTTCATATCGACCGTCTACTAAGTAAACAATTATGATAACATTAATTACGGAATTCATACCCACTTGAGCAGAGACTCCGGAATATGATTAACATGCTTTCCGCTCGTGCAACGGATCGAATGCGTCATACTAAATTCGAGTCGGTCAAGTAACACAGCATATGATGGTGGTGCCGAAAACCGTGTAGACCCTTATCAGATCAAGCCACTTGTCGATTTTGGCGTTAGCGTAACATTGAATTCAGCTACGTTATAGCGCCATGATCATATTGAACTGATTCATTTAAGCGATAAAAATCAAGGTCACACCCACGTTCTATGAGGGGTCATATCTCGACCGCATTCGGAACATCACTCGGCCATTTCCGTAAACTACAACATACCTCGGATGTATGTAAGGCGGATGGGTATGTAACGAAATCGTGCATTTTGTTAGGCGGAAACAGTGTAAGAAAAATTAGCACTGTAGATTTATATTTTTTACAGTAAATAACTGCTGAAAAATCTTAATTTTTGAGAATGGCGAATCATTCTCAAAAATTAAGATTTTTTCAGCCGTTATTTAAGAATCTATAGATATTAATATAAGGATTCGATGAATTCACGTCAGTGACTTAAACGAGTAGCGTTGGCGACGTCGAATGTTTTCACTGAAAGTTTTGAGGGCTAACGCCATATTAACTGACGTCATCGAGTTTTTCGAAGGTTTTCCCGTAGTTTTTAAAAATAGTCCGTCTATGTACATCCGAGGTTGATCGTGAGATTGGCCGAGTGGTGTTCCGAATAATCTCGACCGTTGTAAGGTTAAAACTACGACTTACACAATTCCGGTGGTATACTTTAGGGCTGACAGAATGGTGCTGCATTGTCATGTGTCACTGTCAGAAGAACTCTATTTTTTAGGTCACCGTTTTTAGCCCATTTGAGCACAACGTGCTCAGGATGAGCTTTTGTGGCCACCTTTTGTCATGCAAGCGTCGGAATTCGTCAACAGTGCTTTGAACAAATTCTCATTTCAAGTCAATGGATGATGAATTTCAACCTAACTTGGCAGAAATGTGCCTTGGGTTCCCTTCTCATAATTTCTTCGTGTCAGGAAAAGTTGTATTTTGTCTTTGAAATCTTGAATATCTTCCGAATGTAGGACGTTTTGGCCACGGACGTTTTGGCCAGGACGTTTTGGCCAGGACGTTTTGGCCACGGACGTTTTGGCCACAATGTTTTTCAAAGTAGGACCTTTTGGCCAAATTCTATAACATGGGTATAAAAAGGATTGTATATAATGATTAAATGTTATTCTTTATTTGTTTCTTCTCATTCAACTATTTGTCGACTTCAGAAGTGTAGTTACAAGATAATAATATCATACCATTAACAAAATTGTGTGAGAAAAGGAGTTAATTTCCTCAAAGAATTATTCATTTTCGGCCAAACATTTAATTGGGGAAAAATCTTTTAATCCCCATTGTTTTTAATTATCAATTAAATGTTGATGATTGGATTTTGCAAACTTGCTTTGATCTACATGTAGCAATTTCTGTTCCATCTTTTGTTCATTTATTGGGTATTCTTACATTACAAGTTGATAAGTAATTTGATTTGATAAATATAGTCATATTCTTTGGCCAAAAGAAATGATCTATGGTAATTGTGCTTTCTAAAAAAAATCCATATTTTTTTTTTCTTATATTTTCATATAATATTTGAAAGTAATATATGCAAATATTGCATTTTGTAAACTTTATATTATAAATATTTCATAGTCTTTTCAATTAATTTATTATCATGGTAAAGTATTGTAGGGGAGTCCCAAAGATGGGATATTTTTTATTCTTCTTTAAATGTGCTACTAAGTGATTTAACACATCAAAATGGTAAAAAATGTCAACATTATTATCTAAATGACTAAAATAACAACTTTAAAATAATTAAAATTTATTAAAATGACTTATTCTTCCAAAAAATATTTTTTGGCCAAAAGGTCCTACTTTGAAAAATATCATGGCCAAAACGTCCGTGGCCAAAACGTCCTGGCCAAAACGTCCTGGCCAAAACGTCCGTGGCCAAAACGTCCGTCCACCATATCTTCCACTCTGAAACCAGTGAGCCAATTTCAACCCAATTTAGCATGAATTGTTCTTGGCGACTCTTCTTAAAATATTATTGTTCAAAAATGGTTGTGGCAGGGTTTAGCATTTTCATGTTATAAAATCTTGGAATTTTTTTAAACTTATGAATTGTTTTTCAATTAAACTTTGTCGAAATGTTCCTTTGGTGTCTCTTTTCAAAAAAAATATGTTTTTGTCATAAATATAGGCGTGGAACAATGGGCCCTATTTTAACCCTTTCCTGTTTTACAAAATTTTGGACCTGTCCAAATTCAAAGGTTTTGCAGACGAAAATTTAAAGTGGATTTAATTTGAAAAATAACCATCCAGTAGGGTAGAAAATAGTGTGGAAAAAGAAGAAATTGCTTGACAGGAGCAATTTCTTCTTTTTTCACAATGTTTTCTCAATCATAAAATCACAGGCACGTAAAAAGCAGGGATTAAACAGCAAAGGGTGAACCTTTAATCATTTGAATAGCATTTCCTCTGCCAACAAGGCAAATTTGATTGAAACTCTGCCAGAATTTAGCTTGGGTGTCATTCGCTGGACCAATAACATTCAGGTAAGCAATTCAGGGCTAAAATGGTCCTCTTGTTTCAATTTTTCGTGGACTAGTGATGGCGGTTAATCACAAAGACGGGGCATCAGAGCCGAGTATCAAACACCCATTAGCGAAGGGGTTACCCCCTGTAAGTAAGTCAATGAAATGATCAATTATCACGTTTTCTTGATTTCCTTCAAGCAAAGCATTTTAAAGATGTGCTCAGACCATCTTTCTTAACGACCAGACATCTCAAATCAAGCATATCAGAAACGATATTGCAATGCGAGTTCGAAAAAGAGTAAAAAGCCCAAGGTTTTGTGCCAAATCAAGGCAGCATACGGAGAGAAAGGATGTTTGGAGTGATTCGTAGAAATGTCCGTGTGTCAGATATTCATTGAGAGCTATTTCGCATATGAACTCACGCGCTAATGACTTTAACTTAGTGTTGAAAATTATCTCTGATTTCCAAATTTTGAATTTGGGGATCGCCGTCTCTGCGTTTGTCACCCTTCAATGCGTCCGTAAACGGTTTCATCCGTTTTGTCACTTCAAAAATTGTTTAATTTTTATTTTTATTTAAACAACTTTCACATTGTGATTGTAAGGGCATATGGATCGTCGCTTTCTTAAATGAGGAACACCCATAAAAAACATGTGAAAAGGGCCCTTATAAATGTTATTTCACTTAAGAATCAAAATGAAAGCAATCTTGTTGAGGAAATAAAGTCGATGAAAATTAAATTCTCTTGAAACTTTCACAGGATGATTTTTTGGACATAAGGACCGTGGCTTTCTAAAATTGGGACGATCCGTCTGAAAAGACAGGGACATTGGCCTTATGGAAATACCATTAAGAATTTCACTTAATGAAATCTTGTTTACGAAAATAAGGTCAACAAATTCTAATGAAAATGAACCACTTGATGATAGAAGGAACATAAGGACCGTGGTAGAAAACTCCTGAGTGTTGAGTTGACATGTCATAAAAGGTATACAGAATTAAATTTTAAGTCAATAACCAAGTAAACTGTCGGGTTATTTCTAAAACCTTGTAATTACAGCTTTAGTTAAAAGCTTTTAGAATTAAACCAAGTAAATAGTCCTTAAAAAATAGATAACCAATTTAAAGCAGGAAAATGTACATGTTAGACATGACCTTGTTTCAGTGGGGAAATTGATTAACAAGGGGAAGAGCATTTTTAGGGGAAAAATCCTCGAGGAAAGGATCCATATTTTTTTAAGGGGGGGGGGGTCAGTTCGTGAACCAGAAAAGCTTTATTTTCACTCGTGGCATGTCCAATTATGAAAATGAAGCTTTTGTTGTTCACTCTGGGGAAAAATCGCTCTTACACAGAACAAGAGCCATGTCGGACATGGCCATCCCCCGCCGCGAAAGCTTGGTAGCAATCTGAATCCTAATAGATTAAGGATTCTTCTGTACTTTAAAAGATTTACCCCCTACAAAATCTAAGTCTTTAAAATAACAAATGGGCAAAATCTGGAACATTATATCAGCGGCAAGCAGAAATTATAGTTAATGCGCACTACACGTCTCCTCCATGAGATATATGCACCCATAAAGTTTCAATTTGATAGCTTTTATAATTTAGGAGATATGCTCTGGAAAAAAAACTAAGTATCAAAAATAACAAATAGCGATAACTCCCAAATTATGTAAGCAAGAGTTGTAGTTCTTGTGCACTGCACTTCTCCCCCATAAGAACTTTCCACCCATTAAGTTTCAATTTGATAGCTATTATACTTTAGGAGATATGCTCCGGACAATTTTAGTGGACGGAAACTCGGAACATCAGAACGACGGAATGACCAACGGAGACCATTACTTTATCCCCTCGCCGAAAACGGCGGGGGATAAAAAGATAATTGTTCTCTAAATATTCCTTAAATTATTATAGTTCAGCTCGTTTACCAGGAAAATTGGTATGCGTGTGGCATAACATCTATAGCATCTTATTACTCAAAGAAAGCCAATTTTGTGTATGTTGTCTTTAAATCTCTAAACTATATGGAGAAACCACGGCAATCGTTAGTTCTTTTGTCTATGCATGTATTCGTGTCTCAATTCGTTCTGTACAAAAAAAATGAAAACAACAAGAGATGTTTTTTTCTTGCGAAATGCTTGGAATGCTTCACGCCAGATAATGTCGAAGGAAACGTAATTGGACAATTATTTATCTTATAACTATACAAATATCCGTATGATAACATCCCGTGTGATATTTTTTATGATATCGCATAGTCATTTTTTAGAAAAATGATATAATGCGGTTATTTTTAGAAACGTGCATTTCAGTTAAAAAAAACATCGACGAAAACAAGACAAAAGGAGGTTATAAGATAAATATGATAAAAACTTTATGTATTGTATGAAAAAAATATCTAACTCTTCTGTGAGAATTGATAATTGTCTCGGCAGAGCCTCGACAACGATCAATTCCACAAACTTCGCTAGATATGTATAGGATAGAAAACGAGAGCCGTTGTATATGGGAAATAGACACGAGCTTTAGCGAGTGTCTATTTACCATATTCCGCGGCACGAGATTTTCTATCTGACTTAGACCACGGTTTTCTAACATAATCTGAATTTTTTACCCGAACCTCTAAATAATGAAAAAGAGTAAATCTCGCTGTGATATTACTCTAATCAAGTGTGAATATGCTGAAATTACTTATGAATCTATTTCCGTTACCATTTTAAGATCTTTTGCACTTTTGCGACTGTCGAAAGTCTTTTGGAAAAAAGAGCTGTATAAATTGCTCGTCATCTTTTTGAAAAGACTCGGCCCAGAAAACCCGTCGAGACTCTCGTGCACGACATACTGCCATCGTATATCTGTAAATACATGGCTCGGAGTTGTGTCTGTGATTTATACTTTTTAAATACTGTTCTCTGATTGGTCAATTCGCTTCAAGCGTGGTCTAATTTCTCATACAAAACACTAAGTATGTATTATATATATCTAGCCATGCGTATGTTTTTATTGCAGCGGCGAATTCAGCGTTTCTATAAAGGGGGTAAGATGTCGGTCTAGAATTCGAATAATTATCACGGTCCCATTATATTAGTTCTATCTATATAGATAGGGATTAAATTGGACTATTTTCTCTAAGTTTGTACATAAGACATCTATCATTTGTATAATTTGGAGTTCCCGCTATCCGAACACTACAAAAAGAGGGTCGCTTTTCTTATGTTGCAAAGTTTTTATTGAATTTGTCCACTAAAATGCAGTAATTGGGATACGTTCTACTCTCCCCCTACCCTCTATGGATCCGTCACTGGTCTGAAATAGTTATAACTAGGCCGAATATTCTGGTGTGAACGGAAAGTGATCGGACCAACCGCGGGCTACTAGTATAGTCACTTACTACATTAGCCGGGACCGCTGCCTTTGGAACTTGGTAAGACACAATATACTGAACAGCAAAGGAAACGTGTAAAAATATGAATTAGAGTCATTATCAACATTTCTTTGAGTTTTAGCTCACCTAAGCACAAAGTCTCGAGGTCAGCCATTGTGATTGGTCACCGTCTGTCGTCAGTTTCTTTATCATCTTCGCCATGGCCAAGTTTGCAGTAATCCATTTTCGTTTGGTCGGGTTGTTTTTTTTTTTTTTTTTTTTTTCAGAGAAACCCGAGGTATTGCTAAAGCCTTTGTGTCGTCGTCATTGTTGTTGTCGTCCTGCGAAAACGTTGACATTTCGTGATATCTCCGGTGCTACTGAAGGCATTCCCTTGAAACTGGTCACGATTGAGAAACCTTCACAATCAAGGGGTGTAACTCTACATGCATATTTACAGATTATGCTTTTTTTTATTCTTTTATCCATTATCCAGCACCCAAAAGCCGAGCGTAGGCACCCGTAGGAGGTGCTCTTGTTTTCAAACTAGGTAAAACAAATAATCTTAGCTAACCAGAACAAGAAAGCCCTTTTTATATAATTCTTATCATTTTTATTATTCTTTTTTTTAATAAGCTTTACTAGCCAGAGACCACGGGACCATATGTTGTCATCATGAAACGGTGGAACTATTCTTCGAATAACTTGATCCCCAGACAATTACTTGGTGCAGTTAAACGAATTCCTCGAGAATGATCCCTGAGAAATCTTTATCAGATTTATTCTGGCAATTTGAGTTGGATTTCTATACGTGTATTCTTTGGGCGTTATTCGGAATTTGAAATAGAGTCAAAAAGTATCTTTTCTCTAAAAATAATCCGATTGATTGCCTGGCTGCTTGGAAAAACAAAAGCCGTCACAGACAGGTTATGCTCCTCGATAATTGATTGATAAGGAAAGTATGGTATGCACTACATGTTTTGTGTTATATAGAGGATAAAATGTCAGTGTCTTAAAATATCATTGTTATCTGGTCGAGGTTGGGAGAATTTATCATGACGAGGCTGTGCCGATTCATGATAATTTCTCACAGCCGAGACCAGATAACATTGATATTTTAAGACACTGACATTTTATTCTATTTATCATGCAATCATTTTTCACCGCTTAATCATAGTAAAACCTTAAAAATCAAAGAAATTGGTGTGAAAGTTTATGCAAATTGTTTCTAAAAATAGACTGCCTGATAACATGTCATGTTATCAGACAGGCGATATCAGGTCAATATAGGTTTCGTTGCGTGATAAATAAGTGAGCTTAGCTATGACTGATGACCTTGACCTAAATATCTACTGAAACGTTTTGTCTTTAGCCATTCACATGTGAAATATGAAGGCTTATCACTAAAATTTGCAAAAGATAGTCAATGCAAGTTTTAATTTTCTGCAAAATTGACCTTAAAGAATTACCTCGACCTTTGACTAATGACCTTGAACTTGATACCAATAGAAAGGTCGTGTCACAATAAACGCATATGTGAATTATGATATCTCGTAACATTCAAAAGTTATGGACAATTCAAAGATTTATAGTGGAAATTATTGACCTTGAAAATATAACCTTGACTAGATTGTTAACCTTGGTATAATTATCTGCTGAAAGGTATTGTCAAAAGTAAAGCGCATTTGCATTATGAAGGCTATATAACTTACCATTGCAAAACTTATGGCCCATTTCTAAAACTTGGTTCCATCAGAAAGGCCTTGTCACAAGCATGGTACATATGAAATATGAAGATTATGTAGCCAATATAAGTTTTCAATGGAAAATTGAGACCCAGCGTGATTGGTATAACATTAAGCCTTCCCTTTTCCATGACGCATTTTTGGATAGGCAAATTACCAATGGTTTATGGTCAATGACATCTGATTTGCTACTCAAATATTAAATTTCTTAAATTCTGACTATTAGATTATGGGAAATAAGAGAATAGCTCATTTTTACATGAAAGCCATTTTCCGTGACGCAGTCTCGAATTCAGAAAATTCAAAAAGTGAAGTTTGTGAAGTTTCATCAAATTTGGCTTAGGGGTTGTGGAGTTATGGCTTCGGGCGGACGGACAGAAGAAATGACGGACTCATGCACAAGCAGGCAACTCTGTTTATGATCCCCCGATTTTTTTTTTTTTTTTTTTTTTTTTTTTGTTCGGGGATCATAATTACAGAACTGTCCACCTTTCATAAGACTTAAAGAATCATTTTGAACAGGTGAGGAACGCGAATTTTCCTGGGCGGGATAACTTGATATCTAAATTTTCAATAACTGTACTTTGATCAAATTATGGATTCCAAACTACTGGTCAAAACTGTTTACCATAGTTAGATTTAGTAAATAAATGAAAAATGTCTGAAAATGATTTTCTCCTATAGGGCCTTTTCATGATGAAAATCTATTGAAAGATCCCGCAAGCATAGGCGTATCTATGACTTTGGAATTTATACGCACTCAGAAGACCACAACCAATGAATATATAGGAAAGGTGCGATATAAGAACTGTGACAGAAGATGAATGCCCTCCGGCCGCTCACTTATGATTTGATCGTTGGTGAATAATCAATACATGGTAACTACAGCTTGAATAAGCTGTAGTTTCTATGTTATGATCATTCATCGACAATATTTTTCAACTTGAGAGAGGATTATTTCTTTTAAGCACTTGCCGCGGTAAATTGGGTAATGGAAGTTGCGCCCTTGGTAAGTTGTAAATTCGCAGGGATCCGGGGATGCTAAATACATCATCATCGAAACGGTAAAAAACTAAAATTATCGTCTTAACCTGTCTTAGATCATCTTTAAATAAGATATGGCCATCTTATTTCTGGGTCGGCTGACAATATGTTTCAATCGTTTTTCAGCAAAGCGGGGCAAAACCTGGCAAAAGTTTTCAAATTTGGGCCAATTTATTTCACGCCCGGCCGGGGCCCCTTGTTGTTGTTTTTTCAGCTTGGATCCAGCCCTGCGACCAGGATCATAAACCGGTTCAAGTTATATCCCGCTTTACCCGTAAACTTGCTAGTAAAGCAGGGTATAATTTGAAAACGGTTTGCAACGGTTTGCAACGTTTTTTTCAGTCTGAACGCAGGGCGGGTTTCAAGCTGAATAAATAACAACAACGGGCATCGATAGGGCGTGAAATAAGTTGGCCCATTGTCTTGTCAGTCGAAACACAGCTGTTTTTCATTTGTGGCCAAGCTGAAAAGCAATAAAATCGGGACCCGATCGGGCCAGATATATGATATTGGAGCACCATCATCAGGCTTGCAATAATTGTTCATGTCCTTATGTCCTTAACCGTTAGTTAAAAATCAAACCGCTGATTCACTTGAAAGTGGTTCTGGTTAAGAATGTGAATATCAATATGCATTGAAAGGTGACGTGCAAAGCGAGGTACAATCGGAAAACTGTTTGCACCGTTTGGTGATCCTGAACGCGGGGCAGGTCACTATAGACTTCATTGCATAATAAAACATGTCAATCGGTGAAGTATGGTATTGCGCATGATAAGACCTTTTTCTTGTAGTCTTTGTGTTTATCACATAGTCATGCTAAATCCAATATTTTCCTGCCTCAAAAGGACCGAGATATATAGGCAAAAATCAGACTCTACGCGTATATGTGCAGTTTGATTCAGACCATGTAGTACTTGATTTTCATTTTTACGACAGGTTAAAACTATCTACTTTTTTGGGTGTCAAAAGAAAGACATGCTCACAATAAGTATCATCCAGTGATTTTATCACTTTGAATTTAATAGAAAATTTAAGATTCTTATTCAGCATGACAATGGTTAAGTACCTATACAAACACAATCTATATTTGATTTGATAAAAGCATCTTACTTGACAGATAACGTTTACAACCAAACAATTATAACAAAACATCAAACAATTTACTGCACTTCACAGATCGCCACACACTGAGTGGGATCTATAAGGGAAGTAACTACTACAATCTTTACGGAATATCTCAAATCAAGTATTTTCCCTTGCTTGAACCGCGCGTTGTACTGTGAGATAGGGATCCAGCTTTCAATCAACTTCCTTTTTCCGGTCTTAAAGTGAGTTGTTTCACGACAAAATACTACCCAAGCCCAATATCCGAGAAGCACAAGTCAATCTTGATTAATCATTATGTTTTATCTAATTTGAGATAAAGAAGAGATGTACTTTCCACCTTTTTACCCCGTAGTTTGTTAATAACTGCTCTGTTTCAGTCATTTTAAGCGGAGAAACGGTGTTTGAAATTATCATTTTAAGATCTGATTAACTGCATGTAACTTACTATTTGAAGAAAGTTCAAATATCTTGCAATTACATAGATGAAAACCGAATGTCCTATACTAATTTTGGAAAATACCGATTCACCAGTGCCCCTTGTCAAACTTGCCTTGAAACTCATAATGATTCTGTGACCAGCGCCATAACAGTCTTACTGGCCCCACCAACTGGATTATATGAGCCAGTGTCATTTCCAACAATTTGAAATGTTCACAGGTGCAAACGTTGACAAGAGTGTACATCCACATAGTGTAAATATACCTGTAAAATTACCTGATGGTCTACTGATACTTTGAGACCTCTTTTATCTGCTAAGTGCACAGTGAAGACACTGGTCAGACTGTGCAGATGCACAGGCTGGTGATAGTCTTTGCTTTGCGCATATTTGAAATTGTTGGAACTCTCTCCCACAGGCTCATATTCTATTGAAGATATACTATTGAACAACATTTTTTTTTTCCTTTTGCACATATTTTTTCTCATTGTTCCCAGACTCGGATTTTGAGACATTTTTGAAGGCTGAATATAACTGTAAGGCATATTCTATTTGCTTCATTTATCTCAAACAAACAATGAATGATTTTTTCAGTCAAATCAACGGTAAACCTTCATCATTCAAAATTTGATGATTCCCAGGGTTCACAGTCAACTCGGCCCGTTAACTTGGCCCGTCAACTCGGCCTGTTTATGTGTTATGTATGACGATGCAATGTAAATATTTTGGATACCTAATGTGTTTTTTTGATAATTGATAAATATTAATTAATAAATAATCACTCGTTAAAAGGGTTTTTTAATAATAATAATTTTATTGTACTATTATTTGGCATTTGTGTAAATCTGCGATAAAAAAGATGTAATTAAATACATAATTCACCTTTTATTCAAATTTATTTTTCAAATTATTTTTTTTTCTAAGCACAAAAGAAGATGACAAGTTATATGCGTATTAAATATGAAGATCATAGATTTTAGTCATCATTTGTGAATTCGCATCTCCTTTAATTACATTTCACACATTGAGTAACTATATGATGAGTGTGCTATATATATATCCATTTACTAAACACAGTTATACACAGGCCGAGTTTTACGTGGGCCAAGTTTTTAACAGGCCGGGTTGACAGGACACCATTCCCAGAGTACTTTTCCGATGAATTGCAACAAAAAAGTCCAGTAGTGATAACAGAGTAAAATTAATTTCTAAAATCAACCAGATAATCTGGTTTGGTTGTTATCTATAAGGTATATGAAGACATTTGCTGCTAATTTTATGAAAATTGATTGAGAAATAAGGAAGGTATTGAAGGTTAAGGTTTGCTGATTATCTCCCCTTTTCTGTCACTTGATGTCATGTTTCAAGTTGAAGTACATAAATGCGCTAATAGATACTCAAATGCATTCATATCCACACTAAAGCAGGCTATTGGTACTCCTAATTCCTCTTGTCAAAACAGGAAAAAAGTTAATAGCAATTCTCTGTAAGCACTTACACTTTTAAATAGGGAGTGTGGCACGCTATGTCTCAAATTTTGATAAAATTTAAACATGAGGATAGGGCTGACCCAAACGTAAAAATAAGATAAAAAAAAAATCTTAAAATCACTTCTGGTTGCCATGGAAACAGAAGTTAAAGATTGAAAAAGTCTGTTTTTGCGAGTTTTTAAATTCAAATATATCAGTAATGCAGCACCAACTAAAATAAAAACACATACCGTATTTCTCCTATTAAACGCGCCCGGGCGCGATGCAAAACGTCGTGGGGGCGCTATTATTTCAGACCCTTTTACTTAATTAAAAAAAAAAAAATACGTATTTTGGTACCCAAGAGAAGCAAACTATTAACATGTTCGTAATTATCGATTGAAATACGTGCGCTACTTAATACGCTTTCCTATTTATCTATTAAGGCTATGAATTTAAAAAATAAAATAAAATGTTAGCTAATGAATTGTAATTCTGTCATTTAAAGTCATCTATCGAAATACGGTCACTTTCGACCATTAATTGCAGCTTTCAAAAGCAAGTGATTGTGTTAGCAGAAGCCGAGATTATTATTATTGTTATTATTTGTACAAGATGGGAAGTTCCAGACGATGCAATATTCAATGTTCCGTTACCGATCGACAAAGCGGTCTAATAAATCATTACCTATTCACGTATGAAATAAATAATCCTGTATTAAATCCTAAAATTTTGTGATGTGTAAATGCACCCGGTTCATGAAATGAAAGTATTTCGCAGTAAAAACACAACACGTCTGGAGCTAGCTGGGTCACCACGTGTCGGCACCCTTTGAAGTCCCCAGATTCTTGCATGCGGCAATGTCGCTTTTGAAATAAGTCACACACGAGATTTTACGGGGTTTTCCTATTTTAACAGTATGAATTGTGACTAGGATTTCATCATTTGACTCGATATTTTGCATATTTACAGTAAAAGTAAAATGATTTCAGAAATATTTTCGTAACAACGTGAAGAAAGGGGATTTTGTTTGCATGTGACTTATGAAGAATGACGAGAAATAGTTTTAATTTTGTGTTAAATTTTAACCTTTCTCGCTTCCGGAAAACTGCGCGATTTAGGACGCGCTAGTTTTTCAG
This sequence comes from Fragum whitleyi, assembly GCA_948146395.1. Classification (NCBI taxonomy): domain Eukaryota; kingdom Metazoa; phylum Mollusca; class Bivalvia; order Cardiida; family Cardiidae; genus Fragum; species Fragum whitleyi. Next base: position 8,876,042 of record OX411543.1, on the reverse strand, counting down.
ATGTTGAACAATCTTTTTATGACGCAACCAGCCTTATCCTGATAGGAATTTAAGATAGTTAACCCACAATCTATTGAACATTACGTCGTGGAGTAGCAGCTAATGAAATTAAATTCGAAACCGGATTTTTCACCACGGACCTTGGACGGTTGGATGTTGTTGATCGTATAGTCAAGGGCCTGGGAATAGTATTTATGGGGGAGCGCGTTTATTAGGGAGGGCGCGTCTAAAAGGTGAAATACGGTAAGATATAAGTTCCCAATCATGGTTCTCTCAAATGAATTAAGGTAGCAATGGACACATGGCGTCATTTTTTTCCCCCCAATGAATTTTTTTCTTGCTCACATATATTGTAGATTAACATTGTGTAGTCATTATATCAAAATTTGAAGGTACCTTTCCACGCTCGTTTTCATGCTAGAGTTATCTGCCCTTGAGTGGTACAGGCCATTTTTTCAGAAAAACGGCTATATTCGTTTTAGGTCTAGTATAAACCCTGTGCTAAGTTATAGCTATAAAACACATACATTTTGAAAGACCTTTAACATGTACACAATGCCTATTGACCAGAAAATTTCTCTTTGATCAATTGTATTTGCACAATTTACTTTCAAAAGTTAAAAAAGCACTATTTTTTGTAATTTTACTAGGTAAAAATGCCACAAAAACCTATTTTTTGAAGAAATTACCCAATGAATTTTTCTTATTTTCCGATATGTTTATAATCCATATTTTTCCTTTATTTGGTAAAAAATTCAGCATACTTTTCCATGCAAATAAGAAAGTTTTTCGTTATTTTTCGGTGTTCCCCCCTAATCGAATGACGATTTTAACGCATTTTTATTGTTAAATTTAATGATCCAGACATTCAATTAATATCAAATCTTGAAAAGAAGCTAAATTATGAAGTTTTACTACCATTATTCTATGTTATTTCCATAAGTAGAATCTTACGAAAACCAGTCTTTTTAAACAACGCGCATAAAGAGCCGTAAAATAAACGAAACCCACTTCCGGTTTATAGAGTCGGGAGGCCGCTGTCCATTGCCACCTTAATAATATTCTTAGGCAAACATTGTTTACTTAGCAACAACACACATACCCTACTAAAATATTGATTTTTGCATTTTTTCAAATATTATGACAAAATACAGACATTGTTTTCCGTTAAACAAGGAAATACCACATTAACATTGAATGATTCACATAATAATAACTTTTGTGTTCGTTGCTATGGCAACGTTAATTCATATCCCATAAATGAAGACAATTTCAGAACATCTTGAGAGTCCTCAAATGACTAGATAATTTAACTCCCATTCAATGTTATGATAATTTACAAAATTGCTCAGATAGACCTTTTAGGACATATAAGAATTTTTTTCAAAAACTTGCAGAAAATAGCCGGTTGCTATGGGAACAATTATGTAAAAATGCACAAAAGCCCATTTTTAGTCCTTTGATACGGGTATCCAACGCCAAGCAACCTGAATATTTCTTAATCCTAAATAAAGTTCAAACTTTCCTCTAACTAATATATCAAAATAGTTGTGTAAACTTGTTTCAATTTTTAGGGAAAAGGCTACAAAATGACCCAAAACATGCTTAATTTTTGGTGGTATCGGCAAATTACCATGGCAACTATTACAATTTTTGTTCTTTTTTCTTGTAATTTGATAGAGGCTTATTGGATCTCTTTTCTTATCACATGCAAACTTTCAGGGACTTAAAATAACTGATTTAAGAAAATATTAAAAATGGTTGCCATGGTAACAAAAAGGCCCAATAATTTCTTTGCCATTTTTGAAAGAGCACTTTTTGTTAGATATGTCCCAATAATCATCATCAGTTCATCATGCTGCAAAAATTCAAGAAATAACTCAGAAGTAACAAAAACAGCCATATTATGAGTCATAGTTACCGTTGTCAAGGTAACCAATGCACACAACAACAAAATAACTTGTATCTTAGTTGCTCCTTTTACATAATAAATTCCATCCTCACATCAAATGTCAGTCATTAGTGAAGAAAAACAGGAAATTATAGACAACATTTTCAGATAAATTTATCAAAATAAGCCATATTTGTTGTCATGGTAACCAATCTTTTTGACACTAACTGACACAACAAAAGATCTAGTTCAAAATTTTTGGTCCTATTCTTTCAAAAACATACCAAAACAACCATCATCTTCATATAAAGACCAAATTATATAGCTTCAAAAAAGCTTAATTTTGCAAAATTCTGTGCTTTGAAGGTCGTTGCCATGGTAACCAGATGATCTGAAAACATTCTTTTTGTCAATTTCTTCTCTTATTATTAGTCCCTTCCTGTATGTGAAATTTCATCAAAATCGGAGACCATGTGTGCCAAAATTGTTTAAGTCATTACAGAGAATGGGTATTAAAAATGAAAGGTAGCTTCAAATATTTCATCATGAAAGTGAACAAGGGTGGTTGCCTCCCTTGATTCCATCCTTTGATATGGCTATGTCCAGATTTTAAAGGGACACTCAAAAAATGTTTCTGTTAGAAATTCTACACAAACTTATGAAATATGCATTTAACCATCAAAGTTATCTGGTGAAATTGCCAAATTTTCTGTTTAATTGCAAGAGTGGGGATTTCCCTTGTGCTGTTTCTAGATCCCTTGTCAAGTTTTGCTATGGCAAGATCAGCTTATCTGAGGTCACAAAATTGACAAGAAAGCTTCTTGTTGAAAAAAGAAAAAAATGTATGAAAAGAATGTGTTAAGGAAATTGATTATTTTTATGGAATTTAACAGCAGTCAGTTTAATTCACTTAACTTGTGCAGAAACATAGCTAAGATCCTCAAATTTACCAGAATACAGGATCTTTTCAATAATAAATGCCTTAATGGTGCTGGCTGAAAAGCCATTGCTTCTATTATCAATTGTCATTTTTTTCCCTAGAGAAGAGGAATTGATGTGTGTGTATGTGAGGTGGCCCTTTGGTCTGATAAATGCAATTAAAGGCAATTACAAATCAGACCATAATTATTGTACTTTAATTTAAGATTAAAGCATTTAATCATTTGGATATACACATAAAGCTATTGCCAGTTTGATTAGGGGCCAGTCTGACTGGTTTCCCTTCTGTCAGAAAGTTTAACCTTCAATTAATTAGCTTGGCTAATTTCGGAGAAAACCCGAGGTATTGCTTTAGCCTTGGTGTCGTTGTCGTTGTTGTTTTCGGCGTCATTGTGCGAAAACTTTGATATTTTGTGATATCATTGTGTAGTCCTACTGAAGGCATTCACTTAAAAACTTGGCACACATGTTCACCATCAAAAAAGCAACCTATTCTATCAAGGGGGATAACATTAGATACATTTTGTGCAAATTATGCCCCTTTTCTACGTAGATTTTTTTTCCACCATCCAGCAGTCAACAGCCAAGCATAGGCACCTGTAGGCGGTGCTCTTGTTTCTTTCTTTTAGTTTACTTCAACAGTAAAGAATTTACAATGCACCAATTTGGCATGAAGGTTCCTCTCATTTTTCAGTTTAACCCTTTCCTGTTTTACAAAATTTTGGACCTGTCCAAATTCAAAGGTTTGCAGACGAAAATTTAAAGTGGATTTAATTTGAAAAATAACCATTCAGTAGGGTAGAAAATAGTGTGGAAAAAGAAGAAATTGCTTGTCAGAAGCAATTTCTTCTTTTTTTCACAATGTTTTCTCAATCATAAAATCACAGGCACGTAAAAAGCAGGGATTAAACAGCAAAGGGTTAAGGTCAATTATCAAGATCTGGTTCATTAGTCTGGCTTGTTGGGCAAGTGGTTAGCGTGTATGACTTGTAATCTGATTGTTGCTGATTCGAACCTATCCAGGACAGGTAGTTTAGAATCCATTGCCTTTGTTTTAATGTGCATGATAAGATCTGATTTGAGTCAAGACCACAATGGAAATACCCTCGACTCTTCATCATGTAAGCATTGAGTTAAAAGGGAAAAAATGCATGAAACCTTAAAAAAGCCAGGAGGGGGGGGGGGGATATTACAGTTTTCGTAATTATCTTGTTTGTATTTTTAAGAACAATGTCTCCACATAGTAGTAAATGCATAATGCTGTTTCACATGTATATTACAGTTCAAAGATGACACGATACGCAAGGGAACCAGAGAACCCAACAAAATGTGAGTACAATACATTAAAGCCGCCGAATGCGTTCGTGAACGTTTCTCAAAGGCAAGATAGTTATCTTAAACGAATATGTACAATAAAAGTAAACTTGATTTATTAAAGATTATCTTGAATTTGCCCTTCTAAAATTTCGAAATGCAAATGAGTATGACGCGATAATCTAAATTTAGGTCGACCTTCATGAATATTTATTTTCACGCAACGTTTCAGACTACCATTGAAAACAAAGATGGAGTCTATAAACACAGCGAGCGAATCGGACGGAAGCATAAGTAGAAATTCTGAGGTAAGGCGATTGTGAAACCAATTTATTAAACAGCAAATCTCTCAATAGTTGTTTTCAATGCGATCTTTGCCTACGAATTAATGATTCGCTAGATTTCGTTACAGAAAAGACGCATTTTTACAACAAAATGAGGAAAGGGGCCCCGATAGGAGAAAACTTGGGCACTTCTGATAAATGCGTTTTTCCATTTTTTTGTCATTACTCATTCAATCATTCATTTTTCGTTCTGAAAATTGAAATCATTTTATGTTCTGAGTCGCTGAACGTCGCTTTGACCGAATCTTCGAACGTTTTTCGCTCGGAACATAATTCGCCCCGTGTCCGTTCGTACCTATTCCAGTTTGATTCTCTTCCAGTTCGCTATTGGACCATTCTATCCATCTCATTTATGCTGTTTAAGAAAACAATAATTTGAAATATTTTCCGATTTTGTCATGTCTTGGATCAAACACTTATGAAACAAAAATTGGGGGCATATGATAATACTGTAGTGTTCGATGATGGGTAGACTCATGACCAGGTGCCGGGTTAGCTCAGTTGGTTAGAGCGCCGTGCTAGTGTTCCGGGGGTCGTGGGTTCGAGTCCCATGTCGGGCACAACTTTTCCTCTATAGTTACTTCAATACATCAAATATTATTCAGCAACGATTCTGGTATTCAGATCTTTGAAAAAGGTTAACAATTACTAAAAGATATTCCTGCAAAAATATACGAAATTTGCTGTGTTAGAGTAGATCTCTGAATGCTCAAGCTAATTATATAGTATCCAAAATCAGTTGTGTGCATAGGCGTAACATTGATTTTGAAATTTATACTCACTCAGGAAGGCGACCACCAAATAACATACAGGATGTAAGGCGATGTTTGGACTGTGACAAAAGATGAATGTCATCCGTCTGCACCCCCCTCCCCAGGCTCTTTTTATGAATTGAGCATTGATCAATAATCAAAACATAGTGAAAAAAGCTTAAATAAGCTGTAGTTTCAATGTTATGATGATTCATCTGATCAACAACATTTTTTCAAAAGAGGATTTATTTTAATTACGCACTTGCGTTATTTGCATAATGGGAGCTACACCCTTGATGTGGTTAGAAATAAATGTGATTAATTGATATATCTTTATTTGAAATTGAAACTGCTTTATAACTGAGCAGCCTTCATAGCACAGTGGTAGCACATTGGATTATCATTCAAAAGGTCCTGGGTTTGGTTCCGGTCAGAGGCATGGATGCTATAATCATAACAGCACGGATAATCATAGACTTATAATGTGGGATAGCAGCTGGCTTAAAAAGGATGTATCCTCTTCACCTCAATTATTGTGCATGTAAGCCTTTTGACCCTTCCCGTACTCTGAAAGACAGCCTTTCATACCATTTGATATCAATTTTCTATTAATTAATATTTCATGAACCTATCAATAAAATTTTGGTTCAAATCCGTTGAAAACATCATCTTGAAATTTGTGTTCATCAAGTGCTAGTTTACCTTAAAAAGATGGATTGACTCCTTAGTTATCATGCATCTGGAAGAAAACTCCCTAGCAACAAAAAGAAGCAAAATTATAACTTTATCTTTTGGTGTCACCTACCACTGCTTAAGTCAGCTTATTCCATATATTCATTTAGGTAAAATCTAGTTCTGAATTTTCTTATGCAAAGCTTAAACCAGCCTCTGTTAGATTTTAAATTTTGTGCAATATGGTTTCAGTTTTTCCCACTGCACCATTATTGGGGCACCATAATAAAACATAAAATGAAAAAAAGTTAGGCCAATCAAGCTCAATGAGGCTCATTTAGGTTCATGCAGAGGTATAGAGGTATGCATGATAAATGAGAGTTGACAATTATGCTAAAACTTGTTTGAGAAATACCAGAAAACTGATGTTAGATGCTCCAGCCCCTTGATACATGTATAACACATATTGTTGAGAGCTGGGTAAAAACCCTGAAGTCTGTGCCTAGCATGACCCCATGAAACCCAGAAAAATGAATAGGGTTGCATTTTATCCATGCATATTTTTTTACTTATTTCTCTAGGAGCAAGTAGTAATGAATGCCATAACCAAGGGAAAAATAAAGTGTTGAAGTCAGTAGGCAGAAACAGGCTGAAAGGAGGGTGAGTGATAAGAGACTAAATTATCTTATACATACAGAGATTAATGCAATATTTTCTTTTAATTTCTTACATTTTATCTTAAACAACAGGGGTTGACACTAACTCCTGAGATTAAGGAGTTAATTGGACTCCTAACACATGAAATCAATGAGTCCAAGCTCAAAATAAGGAGTCCCAATTTTCAAAATGGGAGAACATTGTGGAAAAGAAGAAATTGCTTGTTATAGGCAATTTTTTCTTTTCTACAATGTCCTTTAAAAGAGGAGGGTTTCTTTTTCAAAATACTACAGGATGCAAGCAAATTTTTTCTTCAATTTTTGTAGTGAAAAGGTCTACAGTTTTGGCAAGTGTAAGAAACGACAGTACTCTTTCATTTGTTTTTCAAAATATTCTCATATGATCCTTGGAGTCAATCGGACTCCTTACTTGCAAATGGAAGGAGTCCCATCTGGTAAACAAGGAGTCTCTGACTCCCGGACTCCCCTTAGTGTCGAACCCTGTAACAATAGATTTATCTTCCCACTATAATGATGTGCTTTTTTTCCATTCACACAAAAAATTCTGTTTCTCTTAAATAGAGGATTTTTAATATATATATATTTATTGGTATTTTACAATACCAAATTTATACTAGTATAAAAAATCCATTGAACTTAGCAAAATAAAAATTTACTCATTTACTCAATGAGTCATGATTGTTATTTTCTGTTTACAGCTATCAAATTAAATTGATTATTCACTGGATACTCCCAATTTAAAAAAAAACTAATACTCACTAGGAAACTTCTTTTTACTTCATGGAGAAATGAAATTAAAAACCGTATCTCACTGTATTTACATGCAAAGCAGATTCAAACACAAGTTTGATTTGGTTTTTAGTGTCTTTCCATTGTAATAAATTTGAATTTCTTCTAATCTAATATCATCAAGGTAAAAAATAAAAGATTTTACTTTTATGACAGAAATCTCTTGGGACTACAGTGCTCAAGCTAAAAATGGCTGTATACCCATTTTCTTTACAAGGAGGTATGAAATCAATTTTTTCAATCAATAAAAATACTCAAATAATGGTGTAACATTTTATCTATTTCATCAAGAAATATAACAAATTTCTCATCCTTCATTTTGATGTTCTTAACATTCTTTTTCAAGAACACATAAAGAACACATATCCAGATGAAAGGCTACACTGACAAATGGCAGATGCATACCAGGAAAAGGGTTATTGTTTGATTTCCTGCCGGAAAGAAAGAGCCTGCTGAGCCACCACCAGGGCCTGTTCCAAGTCCAACATGACAAACCTCTGTATATATGGGTATATTTGGGTAAGTATTTGAATGGGTAGTCTTCACTTCCAACTTTGTCCAGACTATAATCTATACATTTATGAATAGATTTTGAACAAATACCTTGAAAGCTCGAATAGAACACGGTCATGAGAAGATTTTCTAATTCAAACGGAAACCTTCGGATATATTGTAAACTATTGTTTAGCTGAAAGTTGAAGCTCAAGGTCAATTGTAGAAATTTTGCTAGCAGCCATCATAGCGCAGTTGTTAGTGCGTCTGACTGTCAATCTAGAGGTCTTGGGTTAGGTCCCCAATAACAGCACTTATACTTTCCATCTGTTTGTATCACCACCAATTGGTTGATAATTGTAGACCTTTGTTGTGTGATAGCAGCTAGAGGCTAGAAAAGGATGTAATGGTAGTACAAGTGTGAGAAATACCAGGAATCCATTTTTAGGTGCTCCAGCAACCGCAACATGTCTGAAATTTTTGTTGAAAGCGTCGTAAAACCCCGCCAAGACAAACAAACATCAAAATTCAGCCAATCTGGAGCATATCACCTCAAATTAAAAATGGATTTCAATTGTACTTGCTATATTCATTCTGCATCAAAATGTACACTTTGAAGCAAATATGAAGATTTATACCTCAAATAGCAAGGTTGCAGAAGAAGGGTTATCACTAAAATATTGATTATCTGGGGTATTCTATTATAATGCCTCCCTTCGAAAAGAGGGGGGTATATTGCTTTGCACTTGTTGGTCCGTCGGTATTTATTTTAGTACAGATTTGGAAAATAATTTCCAAACCTTTGCCATATTCTCAAGTGCTTTAAGTTCAAGGAGAAATTGTCTAGCCCATTTAATCCTGACTTAATTATGCAATTTCATTTAGATCTTTCGCTTAGGAGCTGACAGACACGCACATGCACTGATTTTTCACATCAAAAATTATGTTTTGCTGTCTGTAATAGCCTAAGAAAATATGAATATGAAAATATAGCATGGTAGAATGACCATCATATATTTGGAAAATCTATGAAAGATTCTGTTTGGCAATAAGTCAACAACTATGGCAATACATGTTTCTGTGAAAAGGATAAGTGATGTAATGTTAAGACTAAACCAGAATGAAATGAGGATTAGTGGATACCCCTATTTCTATTTGCAGGAGGAGTAGAGGCTTATTTCAGGACCTTAGATTCAGATAATCCACTTGAACTAAATGACATGTTGGCTGGTCAGGGAAAGTTATAGATGAAAAATTGAGGCATAAAGAAAACAGGACACAGGGTTAAATTCAGTGTGAAAGAAAATATCAAAAGTTTTATTGTTCCAATGACGGTTGCAAGCCAGATTTAATAGCTCGTTGATTTCAGAGAAAACCTGAGGTATTGGTGTTGTTGTCTTGGGCGTCGTTGTTGTGCGAATACTTTGAAATTTTGTGATATCTCTAGCTCTACTGAAGGTATTGACTTGAAACTTGGTACACATGTTCACCATCAAAAGATCAAACTATACTATTAAGGGGAATAACTCTTGATGCATTTTGTGCAAATAATGCCCCTTTTTCAACTAAGATTTTTTTCCCATCCAGCACTCAACAGCCGAGCGTAGGCGTTCTCTTTTTCCAATCAGATATCTCTGGGACTTTCATATTTGTTAGTTCTGTAGGTGTAAATAGCTGTAATGTGTTTGAGGCAGCTGTTGTGGACAGTTTGTTGTACATTTTTATATGCCCAATGAAAGATGGGACATATAATGTGATCACCCGTAGCATCCAGTGTCTTTCAGGTGGTGACCACTTCTTTGTCCAGACCATTAGTCTTTCATCCTGACAAGAAATCTGGCAATTATATTCCTCTCATGGTTAGAGTGCAGTGCAAATGGATCATAAATCTACCTAGCATTTCAGCTCACCTGAGCGCAAAGTGCTCATGTTAGCTATTATGATCACCCGCTGTTCGTCTGTTGTCTATCAAAATTTTTTAAACAAAAACTCTTCCTTTACTACTAGGCCGATTTACACCAACTTTCAAAGGAATGTTCCCCAGAATAACTAAAAAAATTAAAATTGCTTGAAAACTGTATGCCATGGCAACAAATGTGATTTTTTTTAAAAAAAAAAATCTTTAAAATTCACCTTGATCTGAACCAGAAGCTATACAATGTGGTATAGATTATCAGCTCATAGACCTTCATCAAAATAACTAAAATCATTAATGTTGGGCCACCAGAGGCAGAGCACCAGGGGGGGAGGGGGGTAGAACTTTGATCAAATTAGCTAATTCCAAATTCTTCTTCTAATGAACCAGAAGCCGAACAACCTTGAAATTTAGCATGGATCATCAGCTCAATAACCTTTATTAAAAGAGCTTGAATCATGAGTTTTGGACAGGCAGGGGCAGAGCATTTTGGGGAGGGGGAACATGTTGGATCAAACTAGAAATCTTTATGATATCTGCTTCTACTGAACCATGACCCCTATAGGCTTAGATTTTTTCATGGATAATCAGCTCATTATTATCAAATAGCTAAAATCATGACGGGTTACCACCAGGGGCAGAGCAACAGGTGAGAGTTGGTAGGACTCTGACCAAATAAGACATCTTCAAAATTCTTCTTCTCTTTCTAAACCAGGTCCCCAACAGCCTGTATATTTGACATGATTCATCAGTTCATTGACCTTTATTTACATAGCTAAAATCATGTCTCTTTTGTCATCAGGTTTAATAAGGGGAGGGGGTGGTTCTCAGGTATCAATTTAGAAATTTCTTCATCTCAACCAGAGCTCCAACAGCCTTTATTTGGTAAAGATGAGATGATAGAAATCAAATTGCCAATTTAACCCAATTAGGTAGGAAGGGTTGAAATGAGAAATCATATTGCCAAATTTTCCCAATTGGTTTTGAAGAGTTTAAATTCACAGAGCTGGATTATTAAATATGTGAAATTTCTTCTTTCTGGGATTGCTTAAACTGATCTAGGGTATAGAGCTTTTACCTCAGGTGAGTGATCCAGGGTCAACAGTCCCCTTGTTTTTCAAGTTTTAGCCTCTGTTGATTTCAAGACTTTAATTTAAATCCCCTGTCCTACTCTTCATCAAACAGTGTGAAAGGCATATATCTTGTTGCAATTTGCCACCTGGTTACATTTCTGTTAAAATTAACATCAAATCTGGTTAGCACCATCAATAAAGCACAAGACTAACAACCCTAAAGTGAATCCTGAATTCTGCTGATTTCAATCTGATATTTGCCTTAATCCTTCTTAAGCTGTCAACAGCATCCTTTACCAAAATATATTGCCTCTCCCAAATATTTGCTGCAAATTTGCGGCAAACTGTTTGCGAGAGAACTAATTTGCATACAAAGTCGAATTTGCAGCAAACCCTTATGGTACGCTGGATGTTAGAAAAATGTGTAATTAATAACAGAAAATTATAGGTAGCTGTACTATAGAACTGAAATATTGTTGAAAGAGGTTTATTTGTACAATTCTTTTTAGCTTGGCTGTTTTTAACATTTGTCAATTATCTAGGCCTAGGAGTTGACAGCCTATCAAACATTTTCAGTTATTATTCAAGATAACTCTTGGAACATGGCATGTGCTTTCTCTATAACTTTAGTTAGCCACTACATCTAAGGGTTAACTAAATGCAAGATCTAAGAAAACAATGGGCAAATTTCATTCAAACTGGGCAGAAATTTTCTTTGGGTTGCCATCTTCTTAATATGTTCAGTAAATTTTATTTGTAATTAGCATGAAGACTTAAACAAAATTTAGAGCGCTAACAAGGATATTCATATTAAGGCCTTTTTTCCCATGATTTCAAACAGAAGATTCCAAATTTCTATACAGATTATCCTTGAGACCAGAAAATTATTCTGACCAACATTCATGAAGAATCGGATTGTTTATAATGCAAATCACACCAAAGAATAAGAAACTTCAAACAACAACACCAGGGCTGTAGAAAATTCCTTTGAAAACAGCCAAGCTAAAAATAGAAGGGGGATTTTGCTTAGCAAAGAAATCATATTGAATAAACAAGCAATGTTTGTTTTAAGTATTTATTCATTTATCATTCTTAATTGATTATCTTTTCTAGTATCACATTTCTTTTAGGCAATGTAATAGCTAATTACATGGAAGAATTATTTTAACAATACCAATTTTACCGATATTCATTTATCTTGGATTGAAAATAAAATGTATAAACAAAAAAGTACATATGAGTTTTCATAAAAGAATAAGATTATTGCCCAGAGATAATGGTATTAATTGTCATAAAGACTATCGAAAAAACGTTTTAACTCCCTATAAACATGTAGGAAGTTAAACTTTTTTTCGCAAGGAGCCATCGAAATGATAATGTTCTTGACTTTCTATCAATTACATGTATGCAAAGCAAAGCCTCTGGCTAGTAAGTGCATCCACAAGGTCTGACCCAAGCCCTATGTAGAAGGACAAGGGTTAGCTCTTCCTCAGGCGGTCAACAAATAATCTGATTTATTTGTGTGGTTGTTTAGACCCACCAATGCCTCATGCACATAAGAAATTGCTTGTAAATTTAAACACTGGCTCAAATGATATCTGTCATGCAAATAGGGAATCTCCAAGTACAGCTTTGGTGTATGACTGAATATTTTTATGCCCCTTTTCGAATGATTGGGGGCATATTGTTTTACCGTTGTCCATCTATCTGCTAAAGTTAACCAAAAAGCCTAACATTGCCAATATCTTCAAGCCTATTCAACATACAAGGCTCATATTTGGCATGATAAAGATCTGAATGATTTGCATCTGCTGGTACCAAAGTCAAGGTCATGTGACAAGGTCAAGGTCATCTGTCAAGGTTGATAACTCAAAAAACTTAACCAAAAAACTTCAAGATACAAGGCTAATATTTGGCATGGTGATAGATCTCAATGATCTCATCTGCTGGTTCCGAAGTCAAAGTCATGTTACAATGTGAAGGTCATCAGTCAAGGTCAAACTTCTGAAGAACATAACCAAGAACCTTTCATTGTTCAGGTTTTTAGCTCCACTGGCCGAAGGCCAGCTAGCTATTGTCATGGCGGAGTGTCCTGCATGCGTCCGTGAGTAAACTTTTTCTTTAAACATCTTCTCCTCCCAAACCAATGGGCGGATTTAACAAAACTTGGTAGAAATGATCCTTGGGTGGCTCTCTTCTTAAATTGTTCAAAAAATTTTGATTGGCCCCCAAATATGGGCGTGGCATTTTTTCACTTTAAAATCTTTAAAAATCTTCTCCTCCAAAACCATTGGGCCGATTTCAATGAAACTTGGCATGCATGTTCCTTTGGTGACCCTTTACTTAAGTTGTTCAAGAAATTTTGATTGGCCCATAAATATCGGCGTGGCAGGGCGGGGCTTTTTTTGAGCCCGAAATCTTTGAACAACATTTCTCCTGAACCACTGGGCCGATTTCAATGAAACTTTAACAGAATGTTCCTTGGGTGACCCTTTACTAAAATTGTTCAAGAACTTTTGATTGGTCCATTAATATGGGCGTGGTAGGGTGGGGCCTATTTTGAGCCCAAAATTTTTTAACAATATTTTCTCCTGAACCACTTGGCTGATTTCAATGAAACTTTGAATGTTTCTTTGGTGACTATTTACTTAAATTGTTCAAGAAATTTTGATTGGTCGATAAATATGGGCGTTGCAGGCAGGTCCTATTTTGAGCCCGAAATCTTTGAAACTTATGTTTTAATAAGATGGGTAAAGGGTTGCAGGTTCATTGTGATTGAGTATTTTGATGCAATATGGACCAGAACCAGTTAATTATTATCAAATAGGTCTTAGGAAATTTCGGAGTGTTAATGTATTCATTTTAAAGAAAACTTTATTTAATGAAAGTCTAAAGATTTTAAAGCCAGTGGAGCGATACAGGCCCTCTTAGGCCTCTTGTTTTTCATATTCATTCAAGCATATTAAAGATGCCCTGTCTCATGACTGGCATGATGGAAGATCCAGTGATGTACATATATAGGTAGCAAGGTCAAGGTCATGCTAAAAGGTCAAGTTCATCTATAAAGATCAACATTTTAAAAAAAAATCTTTAACAGGGGCGTTTGTGTTTCACAAATACATCTTATAAACAACTATTGAAGACTACAGTCTCTGTTATTCGTGAATTATTGATTAAAATACTTTGACCTCTGCCAGATCAAATTTTAAATGCTTGGTTTAGCCAAAGCATGGATAACCTATGCATAACTAGTTTGATGAAACAAGAAATCTGTTGGCCATGGGCTGTCCACCTCAGAAAGATTCCTGCTTCGATCTGCATCTGTGAAGGTCAAGGTGAAGGTCATTTGACAAGGTCAATTATCAATGCCTTACTTTCAAGAAATTGGGTCGTCTTTGGCTTAGTGGTCAGGCTACTATGATCATAAAGGAATTGAAGGTTGTTATTTCAAATCCTGACATATTGCAGTTGGTAGCACGCCGGACTGTCAAGAGGTCTCAGGTTTGATTGTCTTTCACCAATAATAGTAGACCTATGTGAGATAGCAGTTGGAGGCTAGTTAAGGGTGTTATGGTAGTACTGGTGAGTGTTACAGTAGGAATTGATTGTTACATGCTCCATTTGCCATGATTTAACTGAAAGATTGTTGAAAGCGGCGTAGAAAAATCCTGACCCTGGCACAAGTAATGTTGGTATGTCCTTGAGCAAGGCATTAAGAATCCTAGCCTAGTACTGATTATAGCCCCAGAAGCACATGCTGAGTAAACTTCATATTATGAGTCAATGATAATCACCACCTCTGTTGTTTCTACAAAGAGGAATTAGTATTGGTCTCTTATCAGTCCTTCCGCCAGTAAAAATGTCCTGAGCATACCTGCCTAAATTTGGAGTTATTGCCCCCTTGTAAACTTAGAGCATATTTCTAAAGTTTTAACAGCTGTCTGCCTCCTGGTTTCATAGAAGAAGATTTTTAAAGATTTTCATTTTTTTACCCTTCGTGCTCATAAGAGATAAAGGGATGCACCCGTGCAAAGCCCAAATATGACCCAGGGGTCTTGATATGAACAAACTTGGTAGAGGCCCACTAGGTGATGCTACATACCAAATATGAAAGCTGTCTGCCATCTGGTTTCAGAGAAGAAGATTTTTAAAGATTTTCGCTCTTTGATTCTATGTCAAAAGGGTTGGGCCCGGGCAAAGCCCAAATATGACCTCAGGGTCTTGATATGAACAAACTTGGTAGAGGTCTACTAGATGATGCTACATACCAAATATGAAAGCTGTCTGCCTTCTGGTTTCAGAGAAGAAGATTTTTAAAGATTTTCATATTTTCACCCTTTTTGTTAAGGGTAAAGGGAAAGTTAAGGGTGGATTTCATTTATTTGAACAACTTTGGTAGAGCTTGATCCAAGGAACATCCCTGCCAAGTTTCATCAATATTGGCCCACTGGTTTAGGAGGAGAAGATGTTTAAAGAAATTGTGGACGACGGACAACGCACGACTGACGACAGACGTTCTATGATCACAATAGCTCACCATGAGCACCTCATGCTCAGGTGAGCTAACAAGAGGGCAAGAATGGTCCAGTGGAACCCATTCAAAAAATTTCTGACAAAGTTTCATTCACATTTGCCATATTGTTGAAGAGAAGATGTTATTCCAAGAATTTTAAGTGAAAATAGACCCTGTCCACCAATTCTTTACTGAGGCAACTCAAAATAAGCCCCGCCCTGCCATGCCCATATTTATTGGAAAATCAATTTTTTCCAAAATAATTTGAAAAAAGTCATCAAAGGAACATTATGAATGAAATCTGCCCAGTGGTTCAGGAGGAGATGTTGTTCAAAGATTTTGGGCTCAAAATAAGCCCTGCCCTGCCAAGCCCTTATTTATGGGCCAATCAAAATTTCGCAAAGAATTTCTGAAAAGGGTCACCTAAGAAACATTCTGGCAAGGTTTTATAGAAATCGGCCTAAAGGTTCAGGAGAAGAAGTTTTTGACATTGTTGACAACAGACGATGCACGACGGACTCATTGCTGGTCCTAATAGCTCACCTTCAGCACGTTATGCTCAGGTGAGCTTAAAATTTTGTGGAGGAAAGTTTGTGGTTCAGGAGGAAATGTTGATCAAAGATTTCAGGCTCAACATAATCCATGCCCATTTTTACAGCAAAATCAAAATTTCGCGAACAATTCTTAAAGAGGGTCACCAAAGGAACATTCTGGCAAGGTTTCATTGCATTCCGCCAAAAGGTTCAGAAGAAGAAGTTTTAGCATTGTTGACAACGGACGATGCACAACAGACTTGTGGTGATCCTAATAGCTCACCTTGAGCACAGTGTGCTCAGGTGAGCTAAAAAGTTTGTGGATAAGAAACACGCTCTAATGACCTTCGTTCCTACTAATTCATATAAGTTGATTGTGACAAAAGCATGAGCTTACAGTCAATTTCAAATTTACTACCTCTATTTAGAGACCACTTTGATCGCTTAATGAAAGTGGCATTTTCATTAAGCAATCATTATCAAGTTCTTCAGACAAACACAAATTACCATTAAAACTCATATATTCTTGCATATGTAGAACTCCTAGAGGTTTCATTAGAAATGGTGAAGAAATCTGGCAGAAACACACACTAGTGATATTTCTCTAGTCTTAGGTAGTTCATTGAGTGGTTGCACGGTGCAGATTTAACCGTTTATTCATTGAATTTTCTGTTTAGGAATTAAAACAATTAACTAGAAATAACTTTCGGCTCTATTGATTGTCCTTCCAAGTGATGTGGTATGCAGTAATCTTTCATTCTTCAGAAATGTGACTTCTTCTTACTAAAAGGTATTGTGTGGATGGAAGGCTGATACTTATAGTGTTCTAGCTCCTTTTGGATAGGCTCTTTTGGATAAGTCTGAAACAATAAGATGAATGTAACATTATTATGAAACAATCAGGTTGAAGAGTTTTTATGCATTATAGATACTCCCACTGGACTCTTGCTAAAGATCAACAAGAGGGCCATTTTCTGTTACATGAGGAAATGTTCACAAAGGTGGCTTTGTTTGTTTGTATGAATTTTTTTACACTGCTTTCAACAATTTTTCAGTCATATTGCAACATGTTACATTTGATGTATAGTATTTCTCACACCATTACTCCTAGTACACTCTTTCCTAGCCACCAGCTGCTATCCCTCGTGCGTCTACTATTATCAACCCATTGGTGGAAGACAAATAGTAGGATAGATTAAGAGCCGTTGTTGGGGATCAATCTAGTTTTGGATCCTAGATGGCCAAATTTCAAGCTCGTCCCTGATCTGATAGATATTTATTCCGATCTTATTTCAAACCAAAATGTGACCCTGTAAGTGGAGACAGGATCTTGACACATAATTAATACACAATAGAGGACAGACACAGCTGAATTACCATAGCCCATTATTATCAAGAACAACAGGGCACCATATGTACCAGACCCTATGACGTACATATCATACAGTTGAAAGTGGAGTAAAATCAAATTCAAACTAAGCTTTACACAAAATCCTTTATCATATAAATAAATATAATATTATTATATTTGTCAAGAACACACTCACCTCTTAAATAATCTTGCTGTCTCTTAAGCCTGCTGTGTCTTCAATATGTAACTTTCTGAATCTCCAATGTCAGATGAAATTCTGAAATACAGTACATTTACATTACTTTTATTTAATTGGATACTATTTACAGCCAAAAACTATCTTGAGATGTGTACATTATATATTATCTTTACCTTTTCTATATAGAATTAAATCAAGGAACTGAAAATATTTTTGGTCATTAATTTAATTGAAATCAATTATAATGACAATCTGGTTAATTAGGAACATACAGCTGATACATTCTAACATCATGGTGTACATGTGTGCAGGCTAATCCTTGTCTATAATCATGTCAAAAGCAGGACTATATCCAGAGTTCAGCATGATAAGAGATAAGTGCTACCTATAGTCCATAATGAATACCCAATTGTTTAATAAAACAGGCTGTGATATCCAGTATTATCATTGTGGCAATGAGTTCTTACATAGTAATTGTTGTGTTTTACCTTGACTTTTCACCTTAGAATTTCAGACAACTTCTTTAAAATTGCACATCTTCTCAAGATGGAGAGCAGCAATTGTGCAAGGTTATTTTGAAATCTAACCATAAATGCAGGTACTGAGTGTTTTGACAAAATGGACCAGACTAGTTGACAGATTGACTGACCCAGATGCAATGATACCGAGCTCTCATTACTTCAATTGTCTAAACCAACCACAAGGGTGGTTGATAAAAAGGTTCAACCAGAATCTTCACTAATATCTTGATTTTGTAGATTTTTTGCTTTACAGCAAACGGTCAGGTACAGATTATTACTTATTATTCTATTATCATAGCAACAAAACTCATTACAGCTGAGATTTAAAGATTTTGCATGCAACCGTTTAAAAAAAGTGGTTCAAGAAAAAGGATAACCAAGTCTTACGGAAATAGAAAATAATGACATTGCGAATGTTCAAGAGTACTGTAACACAAAATAGGCCGCCAAAAGGATTTATCATTATCATTTACTAGTTCACTAAATCAGGACAATATGCACATGGCCCCTTTTTCCATTACACGCCTAAATTTCCTCAAACAGTGACAATATGCACAATGTTGGGTGACAAGGAACACTATAATCAAGTTTCATCAAAATAGGTCCATAAATGAAAGAGAGTTTGGTTGGCTTTCATTAAATACTTGGTAGTGGTCCAACAGATATATATGAAAGCTGTCTGCCTTCAGGTTTCAGAGAATAAGACTAAAGTTCTCCTTTATATCTATATAAAATGGGATGCCCCAGGCTAGAGCCCAGATTTGACCCAAAAAGCATGATATGAATATACTTGGTAGAGGTCTACTAGATGATGCTTACATACTAAATACAAAATCTGTCTGCCTTTTAATTTCAGAGAAGAAATTTTTTTAAGATTTTCGCCTTTATTTCTGTATAATATGGGTTGTGCACGGGCAGAGAAAAAATATTACCCCAAAGACATGATATAAACAAACTTGGCCACCAGATGATGCTTTTAACAGAAGAAAGCTGTCTGGATTCAGGGGAGAAGATTTCCATAGCATTTTTAGTTGCCATGGTAACCAGACTAAAGGATGGATTATACTTTATTTTAAGAAGTTTGGTAGAGCATATTCTGTAGCTGTAGCTTGTGCATAAATGACCATCTCATTTTTCCCCACTATAATATATCCTGCAAATATAGCAAAAGTGTTCACTATATAGGACACCTTTGAAATATAGGACAATATAGAACAACCATCAAAATATAGGACAAATAAAGGGTATATGACAGAAGTCGGCTCGCTGTAAGAAGGCTCCTTTTTTCACCATGAAGCTTAAAACAACCAAACCCCGACAATATGCACAAGGTCAGGTGACTGGGAAAATTTTGTGAAAGATCATCCAGACCAGTCAATAAATGGAAGAGGAATTGTGTTCACAAACATTTTTACAAGAAGACTCCTTTTTCAATGACCAAGTGGAGATTCACTTAATCACATTAATACACAAATGGTCAGGTGACTAGGAACATTTTGTGAAAGATTCATTGAAGTAGGTCCATAAATTGAGGAGGAGTTTCTTTCAAAAGAATTTTTACAGGAAGACTCCTTTATCCATGACACAGCTGAAATTCTTCAAACCACAAACCTTTTATCTCCCAGTTGTGCAAGAGAAATTCTTCTTTGTCCAAGGACAAAATATGTAAACAAAATCCTTGATATGATATAACTACTACACCAAAATGGTCATTTGAAAAAAAAATGATGAATTTGAAAACATACCTCTCAAAAATATCTGAATCCTCTAAATAAATGAGTAAACTCTCTCTGGCATGGATAGAGGTTGAGGTGCCAATATATATATGTTGAGGGTGATATTTCTGCATTAATGTCATCTCTCCTGTAGAAGGCTGTATTCATTGGTATAGAGCCCCTGCAAAGAATCAACTTACTTTACATTTTCATACAGCAATATTTTTGCCTAGTGAAATGTGGGAGAAATTAACATTGTGTCAAAACTTTTTTTTTAAAATTAGATAGCAACTATAACCTAGATAAGCTTGATTTTTTACATTTTAAATTAATTGACAGTATTCCCACTGCTGATTCAATCTGGGGGTAAATATGGGTATTTTACAGCATGCATGAACTCCCTCTATATGAGACAAAGAAGGCTGCTTGCAAAAATAGGGGGTACAAGCTTGAATTTGGGGGTAAATCACCCCATTTGAGGGTTTTTGGGAACACTGAATTGAGCTGTGCCACCTTGAACTCAGAGCTGACTGACAACAAATCAAACAATCAGGTGAGCTACAAAGCACATCCCGTCGTGTGGGGGACAATAGTTCCTTGTCACTTTGAAGATCTTTTCATAACAAGACTTCAATGTTTGAGTTGTGTTTGAGTTTTGACTTTGATCATAGGGAGTCCAGGAGAATGAGACTCCTTGTTTACAAGTTGGGACTCCTTCCATTTACAAGTAACTAGTCCCATGGACTCCAAGGGTCATATGAGAATATTTTGAAAAACTAAATATCTATCTATATATACTGCCCAACTCCCTTTTCGGGTATTACTGGAAGGTGAATAACGCTTGCCAAAACTGTAGATCTTTTCACTACAAAAGTTTAGTGTAGAAGAAAACATTTGCTTGCATCCTGTAGTGTTTTGAGAAACAAACTCTTCTTTGGAATAAAATCATGAATATTGTAGAAAAGAAGAAATTGCTTATAACACGAAATTTCTTCTTTTCCTCAAAGTTCTCTCATTATGAAAATTTGAACTCCTTACTTTGTGCTAATGGCCTCCTTGTTTTCATGTGTTAGGCGTCAAATTGACTCCTTAATCTCTTAGTATCAACCCCTGGCAGTCATGCTTTTCGACTATTTGTCTCCCACCAATGGGTCGATAATCATAGACCTATGTGGGATAGCAGAGCTCTAGAGGCTAGGAAAGTAGTACTTGTGTGAGAAATACCAGGAATCAATTGTTAGGTGCTCAAGCCTCCGTATTATGACCGAAAAAATGTTGAAAGCGGTGTAAAACCCCATTCAAACAAACCAATGAATGTCATATAACCAAAGCAGAGGTTGGTGTTAAATGTCACATGTGAGAGAAAAATATACAGCCAGTCCAGAGTTTGAACCAGGGACTGCATACAAAGCGAGAACGCTATAGACTTGGTCTCCTAAACGCAATCTTTCATAAATCATAAATGTGTATACAGTGTAAAAAATGACATTTAATCACTTATTTAAACTTGTGGATCTATAGTATAAAATTTCAGTTCTTTTCATTTTCCCCACTTGGGGCCCCACTATATGAAACGAATGCGTGCGACATTGACAAATTCAGTTTTTTCAATTTACGATTTTGTGAAATCGAAAGTGAAATTAGGATTTCCTGAGAACAATATTTCTTATCAGATCATGTGCATAGGCCAACGTTCATAACTCGACGAATATCATATTTTCAAACTAATCCTTACCATTTGTCGATGAGCTTTGCAGCCAATTCACCGTGCGTGGATAAGTTCATCGACGATCGAAGAGCTGCCCATCATCCGTCAATTCAATACAAGGGACAGGTCCTCGAATGACAGCCTTCTTTTCTCGCAAAATTCGAGTAGACGCTGGTGATAGACCCCGAATGTATGCTTTTTCGTCTCTTTCGTGTCGCCATTGTTGTCTGTTTATAAATAGATCCACGCGATTGGAATCTGTTCGGAGTCTGCGCAATACTACTTCTGGGCGTGTGCATATCCCACGTGACCGGTTTCTCATTTGCATGAGATTCAGCTTACCAATATAATTCGTACCCAGAAAATAACCCCGTTGGCTTATCGATTTTTATTTTTTAAGTAACTCAACCTTCATAAGACTATACGAATACTTGATATTGATAAAAATTACAAGGAACATGCGATTTTTTCAATCTAAACGCATTCGGAGGCTTTAAATATAAATTTTATATTGATACAAATAAGTAGGGTAGGTTTCTATAGAGATATCATGGGTGAAGAATTCCGATGCACAACACTTGGCACACTGTGCATGGATTGACACTTACACCAGTCCTCGGGTCTGAGACCTGTCGATTTTAAGGAGGACTCATATAAGTTACCATGCTGTAGGTCCTTCAGGCTTCTAAATAATAACTTTACTACTTCCAATTTTTCCATTTAAAAAAAAAATGTTGCCTTTCCATTACTTAAATTTCCATTACCCTATGGGAAACAGTGTGGAAAAAGAAGAAATTGCTTATCACAAGCAATTTCTTCTTTTTTCACAATGTTTTCCTAACAATTCAATCCTAAATTGTTAAAAATAAGTTTTCCTGGAGGACCTGTTTTAATAAGGAAGGACCGGTAAAAGTTAGGGCTTACAAGTCCGTCAGAATGGTTGCAAAAAATGGTTAGTGTCAACCCCTTCTGTGAAAGTCATGTCGAAGGTTAAATAGGTCAAGGTTAAAATCAGTATTTACTAGGGCATCTGTGTCTGTAACACATTTCTAGTATTCTTTAAAAGCAATGTTTCCTCAAAGAGTATAGTCCTGCAGTGCTAAAATATCTTTTTTTTCATGTTGAAGTACTGCAGTATTTGATATACTAAAAAGTTAAAACTATATAGAGACTATTACATGTAACAGGTAACCAATTTAAAGTTAAGATAAGTGACCAATTTTAAATGGAATGTTTTTTGAGATAGGGCTTATTGCTGTGAGGTAGTACTTACTTCAGATAGGCAGATTTTTGTGTATGATACAGTCAAATATCTTTAAGTCGAATGTTCATAAGACGAAGGTATCTCTACGTCGAAGTATTTTTCAAGTCCTGGTCTATTTACTCTTTATTTCTATGTATTTCAACCTCCATACGTCATTATCCATTGCTCGAAATTATTTCGGTACGTCGAACCAATTTCAAGGTCCTATCACTATTGTTTGTGTGCATTCACACCTCTTTACGTCGAACCCCAACCTTGATTGTTGAAAATTGCAATCGAGGTAGTTTTTCACACATTCCACACACATTCCACCTGTCAACCACAGTAATTGACACGCGCGATCTCAGTATTGGATATCGATTGTTTACCTGATTGGGTTTGGTTGTTTGTAACAGATAGAGAATGTGAAAGGTTAAGTGATTTATTGTTTTGAAATGATAAGGATCGGCAAAATGCATGTGACCTAAGACGATAAATTTATAATTCTCATTGACAACAAAAGCATATAAAGCCAATGCCACACGGGACTTGATTGGTGAAGTACCTGGTAGACACGGGGGGATAGCCATCAACATCAAGGAAGGACTGGGTAACCAATCCGAGAATGATTTGTCCAGGAAATTGTATATGCAGAAATCATTATTACATATGTTTTTGCTTGAGAAACGCGAAATGTAAACCTTTAACACAAAAGTCATTGTCTCATAGATCTAATAGTACATGTAAGCACATGTAAATTTGTAAATAAATGGCTTGTTTGAAAATGTTTTTGCTTTGTGATTTGAATTTATGTTTTAAATGATGTTTATAGACAAATAAAAATGTAAATAAAAAAAAGGTATCATCTTTTATATTCAATTAATTCATCACGATAATCAAATACGTCCTTTATTTCGCCACCAGTTTTGGTGGAACCTAAGTGTGATGATGGCCGCATATGTCTTTGTTCCGACGATCGCCTTTTATCTCTTCGTCGAACTTTCTGTACGTCGAAGTCTTTTGGTTAGTCCCCCTAAGTACGACATAATTCCACTGTATATACATGTTTTAATACCTTAGGCAGGGGTGTGGAATTCCCATTCCCGACTTGTCCGACAAGGGCTTTTCTACTTGCAGGCAAGTACATTTTTCTAGGCCAAATTCCAATGCAAATCTGTCAACAGTACTGAAGTGATCTAGGAGAAAATTCATCCTATTGTTTGTATCAATGGGGAGAAAACATTGTCTTTAATGGAGAAAATGCTGTGACAAGTGAAAAAAAACTGTAATTTCACACCCCTGCCTTAGGAAATTATTTGGGGGGGGGGGGGGCTAATAACCCCCATCCCACCCACCCACACACTTTCCATTTCTACAGTCATGTTATTTATAAATTTTACAAAATTTACATACTGTATTATCTAGTAAGTCAATGTCTTTTTATGAATTTCAGCGGCAAAAGCCAGGGGTTCTTACCTCCGAGTTCACTTCAAGGTATGATTGTATTACTTTAAGTACTTGAACAAATTCTCATATTTTTTTATGATAATCATTTAAATGCCAACTTTGAGAAAGGTTCACAATTATTGTGGAAGCTAAATAATTTTATAAAATCCTATCTTGAAGAATTGTTGACTGTCAATCACAAGGTCCCAGTTTCAATCCCCGATGGTGGCACTCATCCTTACTGACTATTTGTCTCCCACCATTGGTTGATAACTGTTGACATATGTGGGATAGTTCTGGAGACTAGGAATAAATAAACATAGACATTTGGTTTCAACTGAAAAAAAGATTGCATCTCCCAGCACAGCTTGATTAGTTTAAATAAGATTCAATTTCCAAATTTGTACAATTAGGAGCTAGTTCATATTATTTCAACGTGTCAGCAAATTTAAAAGGTCACCAAATGGTTCATGGGTAAATTTGATGTTCAATGAGTGGTCATTGAAAATCAAATTTATTAGCTCACCTGAGCACGAAGTGCTCAAGGTGAGCTTTTGTGATCTAGCTGTGTCCGGCATCTGTCCAGTCGTCCAACATCTTGTGTGCACTCTAGAGGTCACATTTTTGGCCCAAATGTCTTGTAACTTGGTCAAAATGTTTGGCTCGATCAAATCTCGTTCTAGTTCGAAATTGGGTCAAAAATGGGGTCAAGGGGTCAAATCTTAGAAAAACCTTGTGTGCACTTTAGAGGCCATATTTTTTGTTCAAATGTCTTGAAACTTGGTCAGAATGTTTGTCTCCATCAAATCTCGGTCAAGTTCGAAATTGGGTCAAGTGGGGTCAAAAATGGGGTCAAGGGGTCAAATCTTAGAAAAACCTTGTGTGTGCTCTAGAGACCATATTTTTGGCCCAAATGTCTTGAAACTTGGTCAGAAGGTTTGTCTCCATCAAATCTCGGTCAATTTTAAAGTGGGTCAAGTGGGGTCAAAATTGGGGTCAAGGGGTCAAATCTTTGAAAAACCTTGTGTGCGCTCTTGAGGCCATATTTTTGGCCCAAATGTCTTGAAACTTGGTCAGAATGTTTGTCTCCATCAAATCTCAATCAAGTTTGAAATGGGGTCAAAAATGGGTCAAGGGGTCAAATCTTAGAAAAACCTTGTGTGCGCTCTAGAGGCCATATTTTTTACCTAAATGTCTTGAAACTTGGTAAGAATGGTTGCCTCTATCAAATCTCGGTCAAGTGTGAAATTGGGTCAAGTGGGGTCAAAAATGGGGTCAGAGGTCAAATCTTAGTAAAACCTTGTGTGGGCTCTAGAGGCCATATTTTTGGCCCAAATGTCTTGAAACTTGGTCAGAATGTTTGGCTCGATCAAATCTCGTTCTAGTTCGAAATTGGGTCAAGTGGGGTCAAGGGGTCAAATCTTAGAAAAACTTATGTGCACTCTAGAGGACACATTTTTGGCTCAAATGTCTTGAAACTTGGTCAGAATGTTTGTCTCCATCAAATCTCGGTCAAGTGTGAAATTGGGTCAAGTGGGGTCAAAAATGGGGTCAAAGGTACTAATCTTCGAAAAACCTTGTGTGCACTCTAGATGCCATATTTTTGGTCCAAATGTCTTGAAACTTGGTCAGAATGTTTGTCTCCATCAAATCTCAGTCAAGTTCAAAATTGGGTCAAGTGGGGTCAAAAATGGGGTCAGGGGGTCAAATCTTAGAAAAACTTGTGTGCACTGTAGAGGCCACATTTTGGTCCAAATGTCTTGAAACTTGGTCAGAATGTTTGGCTCCATCAAATCTCAGTCAAGTTCGAAATTGGGTCAAGTGGGGTTAAAATTGGGGTCAAGGGGTCAAATCTTAAAAAAAAAAATGTTTACTCAAATATCTTGAAACTTGATCAGCATGTTCGTATGAAACCTAGGTCAAGTTTGAAATTGCCTTGAAATCTTACACAAGTTTGATAGAGGGTCCAAAACGTTTTTTAGTACTTTAGAGGCAACATTTTTAACTGAAATGTTTTCTTCTTGATCTCTTCGACTTTTGTTAAGCCATGCATCAGGTGAGCGCTTTAGGGCCAATGGTCCTCTTGTTAAATAAGTCATCTATAAAAAGATAAAAACGAGGTTGTGCCGAGTTTCTATCTGTTTTAGATGATGAGTTTAATAAATTTTGTATTTAATGAGCACAAATTTGATAGTCTATTTATAATATGAGGTGAATTTTTGTGATAAACAAAATTCCAGAAATTGATTCAAGTTATTCCACAAACTTTATGACGCTGTTTGCAAATTAATCTTCAAATACATTATGACTTCATAACAAAAATATAACATAGCTATACATTCTTAGCTCATTTGCAAAGTTATTCCACTAGTGTATACACCGGTGTAATTTCAAACATATTCAACGGGTTTATTTCACACCTGCTACATTAGTCAAATTATAAAATCAAGTATTTAATGAGGTATCCATGTCACATTTCTTTTCTTGAATAAAGAATGAGCCGCCGTCATAGCGCAGTTGGTAGCGTGTCAGACTGTCAATCTAGAGGTCCTGGGTTCCATCCCTGACAGTGGCACTCATCCTCTCCCACTATTTGTCTTCCACCAATGGGTTGATAATCACAGACCCATGTGGGATAGTGGCTGGAGGCTAGGAAAGGATGTGATGATAGTACTGGTGTAGGAAATACCAGGGATTCATTGTTAGGTGCTCCAGTAGCTGCAATTTGACTGGAATAATGTTGAAAGCGGCGTAAGACCCCATTCAAACCAATCTTGAATAAAGATTTGTTTTCCCTTCTTTGTACAGTCCAGGGGTGGACACTAACATCTTTCAGTAAGGAGTCCAATTACTTGGATCTTACGAAATCAAGAAGTCCAAATCCAAACTAAGGAGTCAGACTTTTCCTAATGGGAGAACAATGTGGAAAAGAAGAAATTGCTTATTTCAAGCAATTTCTTCTTTTCAACAAGTTTCTCCCTCAAAATAATTTGATATTCATTCAAACTACTAGTAGATGCAAGCTAATGTTATTTTCAAAAACTCTTGTAGTGAACAATCTACAGTTTTGACAAGAAATGGAAAGGAAAATGCACTATGCATTTGATTTCCAAAATATTTTCATATGATAATGGGAGTCCATTGGAAAATGAGGAGACCCAACTGACAAACAAGGAGTTTTGGACTCCCCTTAGTGTCAAATGTGTCCCCTGAATTAAGATCATTGTGATTTTATACTTACATTTGTTCTGAAATCAGCTGCCCAAGTTGTCCGACTTGTCCATTAAGCTGCACAGATAAGCAGATTTTCATAGCAAGGTTGTCCGTAAACAGATAAAAAAAAACTTTGTGAAAATATTTTCTTAAAATGTCATCCGATTTCTGATATTCCATGTTATCAGTTTGGACGCCAAGTAATGTCCAGCATACAGGTATAGACAAAATTGACCTTTGATCACTCACTTAAACTTGTGGATCTCTAATTGGACTGTTTCTTTTTGGACCTACTTCTGATGTTAGCTTGCAACATCTGTTAATTTTGACCAGTCTTAAATTTTGAAAAAAAAAATTAAAAGAATTTAGTAAGAAAATAATTGGTTAAAAAATATAACACGAGTTTAAGGTGTAATTAACTTGTAATGCATTGCATTTCAGAACACACGAGAGACAGCCTCTGCTATCAAAAAGATGCATCTGAAGAGAGCTAAACGCTATCTCAAAAATGTTACTGAAAAGAAAGAAATTGTTCCCTTCAGGCGTTATAATGGAACTATTGGAAGGAAAGCTCAGGTTGGTCATTATGAAATATTACATAGTAAATAGTTACTTGTTTGTGAAAGCCTAAGGTTTCTGCCACGAGTGTTCTTTAAAACTGGAAAGGTTGTGAGGTGGACAGGGTTCTCCAACAACTCTAATCTTGATTGATTTATACCCAAATTGAAGTTTGTACATAAAAGCTTACCGGTATTATTTTTTGCAGCCTACTTTATCTCTTATTATCTCAAAATAAAAAAACTAAAACCCAAGCAGTGCAGCCGATGTTTTTCAGCACTTTGATTTTATGGCTATTTTGCCAAGATATTTATTTAGTATGACAAGGGTTAAGTATATGTCAGATTTCCATTTTACTTTATTTTTGTGTTGTTTGAAAATTGCACTCTCTTTTTACAAGTGCATTGCAGTGTGAAAAGCTTAGTGTATTGTTCATTTACTAGTGATGAAAAGGAAATGAATTACAATAAAAAAAAATACTCTCATTTCTACAGATAATGGTCTTCAGAACACTATATTTCATTTGTACCATACTGATAGCAGACCATGTCATTGTTAACAGACAGTAAATACTAGCAGATAAAGATAAAATTTTCAATTTTGCTTTAAGTATTAATGCATAGGACTGTAAAGAGTTCAAACTCCTGCTTGACTAACTTTCATCCGACATTTGACAAAAGTCTATTTGAAACATTCTGTTGTTTGTCTGCCACCAATGGGTGAATGAAAAGCAGTACACTAAAGTGGAATGAGTATCTGCTGACTTCGATGAAATGTTGTGGTTGTTTAATTGTGAGAACTAAAAGGAAACCAAGAATAGGTGCACCAGTTGCCTCATTATAACTGTGATGTGGAAATTGACCTTAAACTCACATTAACCAGGGGTAATTCTGGCTCAGAATAGCATGTGCAAAAATATCTCATTTAGCTGAATCCAATGAGAAATTCAAGAATTTTTGTGAGAAATTTTAACAAATCAATAGCTCAGGGCAAAACAGTCAAAACTGCCTATATAATTATAGGCAGAGGTACAACTGTTTTACGTGAGCCAAAGAAATTCTTGTCTTGATTTAATTTTGGCCAACAAAATTCTTTACTAAATTATGTTTTGCTTTGAGATTTTTCTCTTATTCAGCCAGTTTCAATGATATTTCTAGCAGAAAAATGAGAGAATCTGTCAACATCTCAGCCGAAAATGATCCCTGTAAAAACAACTGATTTTAATGTGTTGAAAATGTTTACCTTTCTCTTTTTCTACAGGCCAAACAGTGGAACACAACTCAAGGTAGATGGCCCAAAAAGAGTGCCGAGTTTCTTCTTCAGTTGCTAAGAAATGCTGAAAGTAATGCTGAATTTAAGGTATTTTTTCATTTCATTAGCTCCACTGGCTGAAAGCCACTGGGGCTATTGTCATGGCCTTGTGTCCGTCGTGCGTCTGTCCGTCCGTCCGTGCGTGCGGTCGTAAACTTTTCTTTCAAAATCTTCTCCTCAGAAACTACTGGATGGATTTCAACCAAACTTCACAGGAATGATCCTTGGGTGACCCTCTTTCAAAGTTGTTCAAGAAATTTTGATCCAATGAAAAACATGGATTTAATGGGCGTGGCTAATTTCCAAATATGGTACAAAGTGACTTTTCTCAGATTCTAATTAATGGATACCAATTAAATTTTACATGAATAATCCTTGGGTGACCCTTTATCAGTGTACCAAAAATTACTGTGATCGGATGAAAAATATGTGTTTTATGGGCGGAGGTCATTTCTCTATATGTTATATAGTGGAAACTTTGACAATCATTTTCTCAGAATGTCATTGATGGATATCAACCAAATTTCACTGGAATGATCCTTGGGTGACCCTTTATCAGTGTACCAAAAATTATTGTGATCGGATGATAAATATGCATTTTATGGGCGGAGGTAATTTCTCTATATGTTACATAGTGGAAACTTTGAAAATCATTTTCTCACAATGTAATTGATGGATATCAACCAAATTTCACTGGAATGATCCTTCAGTGACCCTTTATCAGTGTACCAAAAATTATTGTGATCGAATGATAAATATGCATTTTATGGGCGGAGGTCATTTTCCTACATGTTATATAGTGGAAATTTTGAAAATCATTTTCTCAGAATGTAATTGATGGATATCAACCAAACTTCACTGGAATGATCCTTGAGTGAAGCTTTATCAGTCTGCCAAATATTATTGTGATAGGATGAAAAATATGTATTTATGGGCGGAGGTCATTTTTTCTATATGTTATATAGTAGCATTTTTGAAAACCATTTCAACATCAGTAGAACCCAAAATATCTTAAAATCTAGTCAAACCTTAGATTTGCTATTTCAAGAATTTCAAGCCTGTGGAGCGACTCAAGCCATTCATGGCTTTCTAGTTTGTTTTAAAAGTATACATTAATCTTACTTTATAAGTTCTTAAAAACTGTCTTGAGTCTAAGGCTAATTTGTACCAAAGGTTGAAAAAGTAGACTTTGCTTGGCATGTTTGTCTGGTAAAGGTACAGATATTTATTGAAATATTCAAGTATTATTTCAAAAACTTTTGGGAGATCTTGATAACATCATTTAAAAATCAATGGCTCAGTGCGAAACAGTTTTAACTCCCTATATAGTTATAGGGAGTCACAACCGTTTTGCACTGAGCCATCAAAATGCACTTTAAATTGAGGGAAGTGAAATTGATGCATCTTTTTTACTAAATTTAAGCGGAATGAAAGAATTTATTTTTTTTGGTCAAAGGTTTGCAATGGTGACGTCATTGAGTTTGTCACGTCAAAGGTGTCTTGCTGTAGCAAGTCTGGACCCTCAGAATTTGTTTCACATTTTCTGTGCGGAGATTTTACGCCATCAAAAGATTTAATTGTTCTTGGAAGTTGCGGTAAGAGAGAAAAACCCAATAATTTTTACACTTCTTGCCATGCATGACAAATGTTGCTTTCACGTGCTGGGCTTATCTATCTCTAAACATAAAGCAGTGAGTCGCGTCAAAAAGGTGCCAAGTGCTGGACATGATTGGCCTTGAAACAAAAAAGGCATTTACAAGGGCTTGTCGATAAAGCCTGCCTTATTGCAACCAAAAGCATTATTACAGTGTTCTTCTATCTTTCTAACCATTTTTATGCCCCCGTATCGAGAGATCGGGGGCATATTGTTTTACTCATGTCCGTCTGTCTGTCTGTCTGTCCGTCCGTCCGTCTGTCCGTCCAAAAACTTAACCTCTGCCTTTTCTCCAAAAGCATTTGACATAAAAGGCTCAAATTTGAAATGATGATAGATCTCAATGATCCGCATCCGCTGGTACCAATGTCAAGGTCATGTGACATGGTCAAGGTCATCTGTCAAGGTCAAACTTTGAAAAAAAAAATGCTGTTACGGGGGCATTAGTGTTTCACAAACACATCTTGTTCATTTTAAATCTCTGAAAAGATGTTTAATTCCAAAAGCAATTAAAGAATCGCATTTAATTCAGACCATAATGAAGTACTTATTCCCCTATTGAATGAATCTAAAAGTGCACATGCTCTTTGAGCAGGGCAGATTTTTTGTAAGTTGTTGTTGGTGTCGATGTACTTAAACACCTAAAAGTAATATATCTCAAGTCGCGTGAATTTCTTGAAGTACAATTACTGTTCATAGATAAACCAACAGCCATCAAATTTTTTGTCATACTTATGAAATAAACAATTTTTGATAGGTGTCAAAGAACTTTTTTTGAAGGGTATATGTGTACTATAGTTACATTCTGCTTTGGATTTTAGATCAAAAGTTTTGTAATAATTATAGTTCATATTTTGTTGTTGTCGGTATTCTCTGGAGTCATCGATATTTTTCAGGGACTGGACACAGACCATTTGGTTATTGAACACATAATGGTAAATGCAGCACCCAAAATGAGAAGACGTACATACAGAGCTCACGGCAGAATAAACCGTAAGATATTCTTTCTTAGAAATTGAATGAGACCTTTCTTTCAGGGTCCTTGAATTTTACATCCTTTTGATGGTGCAATCAGACAAAACTTTACTTGTAAATAGTGGTTATGAGCAATCTTATTTCATACTTGAAAATTGTTGGTATTTTTCTAGTTAGATTTTTTCGCTCAGCTGTTTGGGAGGAAAACCTGAGGTGTTTTCAACACCTTGGTGTCATTCTCGCCAGGGTTGGCATTGATGTTGGCATTGGCTTGGAAAACTTGTAGCCTTGGTTAAAATTTGTTGTTATTGAAAATGGCTTCGTGAAACATGGCATGTGTGTTCACCTACACAAAAGCTATGGAGGGGGAAATTTAAAGTATTTTTATTCCCTCCCATCTATAGATCTTGGGCATAAAGATTTTGTCCTGCATGTTTGTCCATTTGTCCTGCCTGTTTGTCTGACCAAAATAACATTGGCCATAACTTTTGGATGGTTAGCTGTACAGCCTTCATATTTTACCTGTTTGCTTGTAACAAGAACTGTCTAGGTACCAAGATCAAGGTCAAGGTCATTTTTTCAAGTTCAAATATGTAGAAATTTGTAGACTTCACAATGAATTTCATATTGCCACAGATTACAGAATTGATTCAAGGTTGGTTGGTGATTAGGGTATTGTTTCAAACTACTGAATGTAAAAAATGTCAGTAGCAGGCTCATTGGTGTTTCACAAACTCATCTTGTATGAGTTTTTCTCCCTTTTTAATCCAAGATTTTTGCAATATCAAGCATCAACAGCCAAGCATTGGCATCTGCCTGCAGATTGAGTTTGTTACGTCAAAGGTGTCTTGCTGTAGCTAGTCTGGACCCTCAGAATTTGTTTCACATTTTCTGTGCGGAGATTTTACGCCATCAAAAGCCTGCTGTGCTCTTGGTATGCCCTGCATATCAGGGGTATATAGTTTTTATCATGGCTGTTTGTCTCTTTGCCCCCACCCTTACTTCAAATTGGCCAAATTTTTGGTTGGTTATTGGTAGAGTCTTCATATTTCAATTGGGTATAGCTTGTGACAAGCCTTTTCTATTGGTATCAATTTTAAGGTTATTAGTCAAGGTCATCTTCAAGGTCAAATAGGTGGAAAATGTGAACTTTTCATACTGAACCCAGATTATTCCTGCCTTGGTAGGAGCTATAGACAAATATAGGCCTGTACATATTGAGCATGAGGGTTCAGTACAAGACTGTACTAAGTGTATCATTGTTCTCCCCAGGCCCTTATGGCGTATCGGCCCCGATACGCCTTCAAGAAATTTAACAGGTTGCTGATACACCTTAAGAACGCCGATACGCTTAAATTTGATCACTGATACAGCTTAATTTCTTTCTGAACAAAGGGTCAAAACGAGTAATAAAACTGATCGCAGATGTGCGGTCATTACATAATCGCTTTCTGGGAAGTTGTATATTGTCAATTACACGGTGTCCCTAATTGATAAGACCCCTACCTATTAGTGATTATCGATTTTTTCTTCATGGTTGGTTAATTTTATTTGGATACGCACTTCCAGTAACAGAGAATAACGGATGGGTACCAATACGAAAACGGTTAATTTCATGTGTACTCTATTTACCGAAAATTGCCAATTTTTACCGAGATCCACCGGAAACAATGGAAAAAAGCGTTTTCACAACTATTTGCTCAAGTCAAACTAGATTTACCTCAATGTTCCAATGTGAATTTTGATTATATTAAACAAAAGATCGGAATGAATATGCAGTTTTTCGCGATCTTTCTACTGTCGAGGATTAGGCGAAATTTATGACACATCGCAGTCTATCTGTTCAAAATTCACTTACCTCAAGCTTACTATCCAAATTATATGGATAAAAGATCTAATTTTAGAGAAAATTGAAATAAAACTTTTGATAATTCTCCCCATGGACGCCATTTCTTAACTAGATTCGTACCCCGATATGTTCAACAAAAAACAAATTTTTTCATTTATTTTTTTTTTCTTTCCAGAATTGAAATCAAGATAAATCCTATTATTCTAAATAAGGTCATAGAAATTGATATGGGAAATAAATATTTAAAAAAAAATGAAAAAAAAACAACATAAAAACTTGTAAAATCAAAGTGCTAAAAGTCCTGTCACTGGCTTTTCTAAATTAACTAGTTATCAACTTATAAATTCAATAAATGGTCATTGTAGAATAAAATGATGCTCTTGGAGATATTTTTTTTTTGGGGGGGGGGGGGAATAAGATATTGAGAAGGCTTTGTGAACACATTAGAAAATAACTGTAATAGAATCTAGCTTTACTTATTTCAGGAGAAGGGCCTTCGTCCTCAGTCATATTAAGATTTTAGAAATTTCTTATACATTATTAAATAGAGACCTATAAAAGTTGACAATACATGCAGTGCTGTCCTTGGAACTCTCAAATATATGAGCATTATACAGTCTAAGTGCAGTTGATTTACTAATTTCTGTGACTTTTTCATTAAATTTTCTTAAATATTCCAATTTTCTTCATTTCTTTTGCAATAGTCTGTTAGTACACAATATATTATATTAAAGGGAAGGGATACAATGGGAAGAAGGGGGGGGGGGGGTTGTGTAAGCCATCATGCAACATTTTATTGAAGACTTTGGGGTTAAGTTATTTATGTAGAGATATAGAGATGCTATAAAGGTGTAAAAGAAAAAAAAATAAGTTCAAATCAACTTACATATTCAACAAAACAGAAGTTCTGCTACACAAATATCAAAAGCCTTATCCAGTTAAACCACTGTAATCATCCTTTATTATTATCCCCCGCCGTTTTTGGCAAGGGGATATAGTAATGCTCTCCGTCTGTCATTCTTTCATTCCGTCATTCCGAGGTTCCGTCACTAAACTTGTCCGGAGCATATCTCCTACAGTATAATAGCTATCAACTTGAAACTTTATGGGTGGATAGATCTCATGGAGGAGAAGTGCAGTGCACAAGAACTACAACTCTTGCTTGCATAATTTTGAGTTATTGCCCTTTGTTATTTTTAAGACTTAGATTTTGTCTGGAGCATATCTACTAAAGTATAATAGCTATCAACTTGAAACTTTATGAGTGGATAGATCTCATAGAGGAGAAGTGCAGTGCACAAGAACTACAACTCTTGCTTGCATAATTTTGGAGTTGTTGCCCTTTGTTATTTTAAAGACTTAGATTTTGTCCGGAGCATATCTCCTAAAGTATAATAGCTATCGACTTCAAACTTTATGGTTGGATAGATCTCATGGTGGAGAAGTGCAGTGCACAAGAACTACAACTCTTGCTTGCACAATTTTGGAGTTGTTGCCCTTTGTTATTTTAAAGACTTAGATTTTGTCCGGAGCATATCTCCTAAAGTATAATAGCTATCAACTTGAAACTTTATGGGTGGGTAGATCTCGTAGAGGAGAAGTACAGTGCACAAGAACTACAACTCTTGCTTGCATTATTTTGGAGTTAGATTTTGTCCGGAGCATATCTACTAAAGTATAATAGCTATCAACTTGAAACTTTATGAGTGGATAGATCTCATAGAGGAGAAGTGCAGTGCACAAGAACTACAACTCTTGCTTGCATAATTTTGGAGTTATTGCCCTTTGTTATTTTTAAGACTTAGATTTTGTCCGGAGCATATCTCCTAAAGTATAATAGCTATCGACTTCAAACTTTATGGTTGGATAGATCTCATGGTGGAGAAGTGCAGTGCACAAGAACTACAACTCTTGCTTGCACAATTTTGGAGTTGTTGCCCTTTGTTATTTTAAAGACTTAGATTTTGTCCGGAGCATATCTCCCAAAGTATAATAGCTATCAACTTGAAACTTAATGGGAGGATAGAACTCATGGAGAAGCGCAGTGCACAAGAACTACAACTCTTGCTTGCATAATTTTGGAGTTATTGCCCTTTGTTATTTTTAAGACTTAGATTTTGTCCGGAGCATATCTCCCAAAGTATAATAGCTATCAACTTGAAACTTTATGGGTGGGTAGATCTCATGGAGGAGAAGTACAGTGCACAAGAACTACAACTCTTGCTTGCATTATTTTGGAGTTAGATTTTGTCCGGAGCATATCTCCAAAAGTATAATAGCTATCAACTTGAAACTTTATGGGTGGATAGATCTCATGGAGGAGAAGTGCAGTGCACAAGAACTACAACTCTTGCTTGCATTATTTTGGAGTTATTGCCCTTTGTTATTTTTAAGACTTAGATTTTGTCCGGAGCATATCTCCTAAAGTATAATAGCTATCGACTTCAAACTTTATGGTTGGATAGATCTCATGGTGGAGAAGTGCAGTGCACAAGAACTACAACTCTTGCTTGCATAACTTTGGAGTTATTGCCCTTTGTTATTTTTAAGACTTAGATTTTGTCCGGAGCATGACTTAGATTTTGTCCGGAGCATATCTCCTAAAGTATAATAGCTATCAACTTCAAACTTTATGGTTGGATAGATCTCATGGAGGAGAAGTGCAATGCACAAGAACTTTAACTCTGGCTTGCATAATTTTGGAGTTATTGCCCTTTGTTTAAGACTTAGATTTTGTAGGGGCATAATTTCTTAAAGTAGAACCCTTAATCTATTAGGCTTCAGTTTACTATCAAGCTTTCTCAGCGGGGGGGTGGCCATGTCAGACATGGCTCTTGTTATTAACAGAAATCCAAAGTAATCAGACAATATAGCCGCGCGCATATGCCACTACGCCTTCAAAATTTTCTGGGGAGGACCCTGTACAGTCTTGTGCAAATCCCTCGATATATGCCGTCTGATCGGGTGCATATTGTTTTACTTATGTCCGTCTGTCTGTCCGTCCGTCTGTCCGAAAACTTAACCTTGCTAATATCTTCAAGCCTATTCAAGATACAAAGCTAATATTTGGCATGATGATAGATCTCAATGATCCGCATCCGCAGGTACCAAAGTCAAGGTCATGTGACAAGGTCAAGGTCATCTGTCAAGGTCTAACTTTGAAAAAACTTAACCCGAAAACTTAACCTTGCCAATATCTTCAAGCCTATTCAAGATACAAAGCTAATATTTGGCATGATGATAGATCTCAATGATCCGCATCCGCTGGTACCAAAGTCAAGGTCATGTGACAAGGTCAAGGTCATCTGTCAAGGTCTAACTTTGAAAAAAAATGCCGTTACAGGGGCATTCGTGTTTCACAAACACATCTTGTTTGAAACCAGAAAATCTCTAGAAAATTTAATTTTTAAATTTAATACCTAATTAAATTTAGTGCTTTCAGAGCTTTGAGCACTTTGATTTTGTTGCAATTTTGCCAAGATTTTTTATTCAGCAAGACAAGGGTAAAAAATGAATTAAAATTTTGTTCTGCTGTTGATTTCCATATTATAGAACTAATGCATAGGCAGGTACATTGGTTTAAAAAAAAATCTTGTTAATCCAAAATATAGCACTCAACAGCCGAGACTGGGCGTGCCATGCTCTCTTTACGTAAATTGATATCCTATCATGAAGTTTCCATTCCTAATGTGTAATAATGTGTTGTTTTAATCAATACCAATTCTTTGGTTAAAGAAAGTATGTGCTGGTATTAGTTTTACTGGACCTAGTCAATTAGAAATTTTCCAAAAGGCAGGTTAACACAGTAATAGTGCAGTTGGTAGCGCTTCAGACTCAATCTCCTGGGTTCCATCCCCAACAGTGGCACTAAATCTTTGCATTAGTCTTCCACGAATGTGTTGATAATCATATACCTATGTGGGATAGCAGCTGGAGGCTAAGATAAATACCAGGAATCCATTTTTAGGTGCTCCAGTTGCTGCTATATAACTGAAAGATTATTGAAAGGGGGTTAAATCCAATTAGAAAATTTAAAAAAAAAAAATTGAAATTCAGGACGCATTTCGAGGGTTTAGCACAAGAGTGTACTAAGTGTATTTTCCTTGTATATGCACTTAGTACAGTCTTGCACTAAACCCTCTATTTGCAAGTAACTTCTCCTTTTCCAAAAATATTTTCTACTACCCAAGTTGTTTTCATTTCTAATTTCTCTCAATTCGATTCTCAACTGCTAATTTCTACACTCTTGTAGACAGGATATATGTGTTCACTCAGCTATATAGCTTTTCTCAGACTCAGGCTCAATTTTCTCAAATTTTAATTTTTTTTTAGAAAATGTAAAAAATAAAAAAATATATATTAATAAGTTGTTATGCATAACAACTTATTAATATTGTCTTTTATGTTTATACATTTAAATGAGTAATAAAACAGAATTACGGCTTGAATCTCAAATTGAAATTTGAAAAAATTCAGCCTGAGCCTGAGAAAAGTTTTATAACCTTGGGCCCTGGTGTTATGTGGGCGACAATGTCAACTTCTTTGTTAGGAGCTTAACTCTGTCATCTTATATCCCATTGACTTGAAAGTTGGCAGTTTTAGTTTTCTCATGATCACAGAGAGCAGTGCATAAGAACCATAACTCTGCCTAGCCGATTTTTCACGTTATTTCCACGTATTGTTTTTCATCCAGCAGTGTGGCAGGCATATCAGGTGACAACTTGCTTTTTATACGCCCGTCGAAGACGGGACGTATTATGGGATCACCCGTGGCGTCCGTTGTCCGGGCGTCCGGCGGCGTCCACTTCTTTGTCCGGAGCATAACTCTGTCACTTGAAGTCCGATTGACTTCAAACTTGGCAATTATATTCTTCTCATCATTGCGGAGTGCAGTGCACAAGAACCATAACTCTACCTGGCCTATTTTTTGAGTTATTGCCCTTTGTTGTTTTTCAGACTTGAATCTTGTCCGGAGTATATCTCTTAAAGTATTATAGCTAGGATCATGAAACTTTATGGGTGTATAGACCTCACCAAGGGGGAGTGCAGTGCACAAGAACCATAACTCTACCTGGCCTATTTTTTGAGTTATTGCCCTTTGTTGTTTTTCATACTAGAATCTTGTCCGGAGTATATCTCTTAAAGTATAATAGCTAGGATCATGAAACTTCATGGGTGTATAGATCTCACCAAGGGGGAGTGCAGTGCACAAGAACCATAACTCAACCTGGCCTATTTTTTGAGTTATTGCCCTTTGTTGTTTTTCATACTAGAATATTGTCCGGAGTTTATCTCTTAAAGTATAAAAGCTAGGATCATGAAACTTCATGGGTGTATAGATCTCACCAAGGGGGAGTGCAGTGCACAAGAACCATAACTCTACCTGGCCTATTTTTTGAGTTATTGCCCTTTGTTGTTTTTCAGAATTGAATCTTGTCC
Source organism: Fragum whitleyi (assembly GCA_948146395.1). Lineage (NCBI taxonomy): Eukaryota > Metazoa > Mollusca > Bivalvia > Cardiida > Cardiidae > Fragum > Fragum whitleyi. Next base: position 8,836,956 of record OX411543.1, on the reverse strand, counting down.
GGAGTATATCTGTAAAAGTATTATAGCTAGAATCATGGAACTTCATGGGTGTATAGATCTCACCAAGGGGAGGTGCAGTGCACAAGAACCATAACTCTACCTGGCCTATTTTTTTGAGTTATTGTCCTTTGTTGTTTTTCAGACTTGAATCTTGTCCAGAGTATATCTCTACAAGTATAATAGCTAGGATCATGAAACTGCATGGGTGTATAGATCTAACCAAGGGGTAGTGCAGTGTACAAGAACCATAATTCTACCAGGCCTATTTTTTGAGTTATTGCACTTTGTTTTTTTTCAGACTTGAATCTTGTCCGGAGTATATCTGTAAAAGTATAATAGCTAGGATCATGAAACTTCATGGGTGTATAGATGTCATCAAGGGGGAGTGCAGTGCACAAGAACCATAACTCTACCTGGCCTATTTTTTGAGTTATTGCCCTTTGTCGTTTTTCAGTCTTGAATCTTGTCCGGAGTATATCTGTAAAAGTATAATAGCTAGGATAATGAAACTACATGGGTGCAAAAAATATTCATTCAAAATAACCTCAGTTCTATTCAAACCCCCAGTTAATACTAAGCAGTGTGACGGGCGTATCTTGTGACAATTTGGCACCTTGTTGGAAATATTCCAGACAAAAACTTGAGAAAAAAACAGACAAGGGTGAAAATTATTTGTGCAAGCTTGAAATCGCATACCCTTCTGCTATGAATTTTCTGGCGCATGGGTCTTTATAGGGAAGAACAGACATTGCTTGTCACTAAAACACAGTTAACAGTTTGTACTATTTTCATCCGAAGCCACCGTCATAGCGCAGTGGTAGCACGTCGGACTATAATTCAAAAGGTCCCGGGTTAGATTCCCGACGGCGGCACTCATTCTTTCTGACTATTTGTCTTCCACCAATGGGTTGAAAATCGTAGACCTATGTTGAATAGCAGCTGGAGGCTAGGAAAGGATGTAATGGTTGTACTGGTAAGAGAAATACCAGGAAAACATTGTTAGGTGCTCCAGTCGCGGCGATAAACTGGAAAAATGTTTAAAGTAGTGTAAAACTCCATTCAATCAATCAATCAATCTACCATCTTAAAATAAATTTAAGAAAAAACAAAAACTGGAAAAAGAAAGGATATTTGTGCGTGCTTTAGATCACATACCTATGTCTACCAAATGGCAAAGACCTTCACCTTATTTTTTTTGTGCCCATGGTCCTTTTCAAAGGGAAAAGGTTATGTTGCTTGTCTGAGGACCACAGTTCACAATATGTACTATTCTTATCCACAGCATACATGAGCAGCCCTTGTCATATTGAGTTGATCTTAGCCGAGAGAGAGAAGGCCGTACCTCGACCAGGAGCCAGTGATGATGAACCCGTCAGAAAGAAGAAAGTTTCACAGAAAAAATTAAAACGTGAAAAAATGATGATGAGGGAATAATTTATACCTGTATAATGTGTCTACAATTAAAGAGAAAAAATCAAATAATTGGGTTTGTTGTTGACCTGACAAATAAGGCCACCATCATAGGGCTGTTGGTACTGCATCAGATCCCAGCTCTTCATATCATAGGTATGGTGAGTTCTATTCCAAATAAGAGAAAGAAACATTGGGTTTGCAGGGTTTTAGTCTGCCATCAACAAATGGGGGTCCCAATGGCTCAATAATTAGGATCCAATGGATCTTTTGTGAAGGTTTGGGAGTCCCTGCCTTAGATTGCCTGCTAACAATAATCTTGATTTTATTGGATTTTGAAACTATACCCTTGTCAAAACGGTCTTCAATTCTTCCTGCAGTTGATCCATAGTTGGTCTTTGGGACTGATATCACATAGTTTGATGGGCCCTGGCTACCTAGTGAGTCTCAGACACGCAAAACTTGAATCACTTTAAACCCTAGGTTAGTTGTTGATTTGAAGTAGACCACCATCAAATCTTCATGTCTTCGTGTGGGTTTGATTTCAAATAAAAAAAAAGAAAAAAAAACTCATATAATTGGGTTTGTTGTTGACCTGGCAAAACTAGGCCACCACTAAAGGGTAGTTGGTAGCTCATCAGACCCCCAATCTCTATATCATGGTAACATGGGTTAAATTCCAAATAATGCCGCCATCATAGCGCAGTTGGTAGCGCGTTGGACAATTAATGTGGAGGTCCAAGGTTGTGATACCCATCGGCAACACTCATTATTTCGACTATTTGTGACTTGTCTCTCACCAATGGGTTGATAATCCTAGACCTACGTGAGTTAGCAGCTGGAGGCTAATAAAGGATGTGTAGGTTGTAATGGCGAGAGAAATTCCAGGAATCCATTGCTCAGTGCTCCAGTCGCTGCTATGTAACTTAAAAAATGTTGAAAGCGGTGCCAAACACCATTCAATCAGTCAATAAGAGAAAAAAATGTAAAATTGGGTCTGTTGTTTACCTGTCAAAACTAGGCCACCATCATAGGGTAATTGATAGCACATCAGAACCCCTATCTCTATTTCACAGGGTATTGTGGGTTTGATCCCAAATGGGAGCATATTATCATTCCCACATTTGTCCACCACCAATGTTTGATAATCCTAAACCAATATACATGTAGGATAAGCAGCTGGAGGCTAGGAAAGGATGTTATAGTAATACTGGCGAGACAAACGCCTGGAATCCATTGATTAATCCAGTTCCAGTAGAATTTAGTTCTATTGAAGAGGTGTACATAATGAGTGTTGATTTCAATGTTGTATGAAACTAATTATAACCCAATGAAATTCTATGACTATGCGAAGCGGATTCAAACATGAGTGTGATTATGTTTTAAGTTTTGTACCTTTTTGAAATCAACAAATATTATCTTCATATCTTATAATTTGATATCATGAAGCAAAAAGGTAAAGATTTTTAGCTCCACTGGCTGAAAGCCACTGGGGCTATTGTCATGGCGTTGTGTCCGTCCTTGCGTCCGTTCGTAAACTTTTCTTTAAAAATCTTCTCCTCAGAAACTACTGGATGAATTTCAACCAAACTTCACAGGAATGACCCTCGGGTGACCTTCTTTCAAAGTTGTTCAAGAAATTTTGATCCAATGAAAAACATGGATTTAATGGGCGTGGCTAATTTCCAAATATGGTAAAAAGTGAGTTTTCTCAGATTCTAAGTAATAAATACCAATTAAATTTTACATGAATAATCCTTGGGTGACCCTTTATCAGTCTACCAAAAATTATTGTGATCGGATGAAAACTATGCATTTTATGGGCGGAGGTCATTTCTCTAAATGTTTTATAGTGGAAAGTTTGAAAATCATTATCTCAGAATGTAATTGATGGATATCAACCAAATTTCACTGGAATGATCGTTGAGTGAACCTTTATCAGTCTACCAAAAATTATTGTGTTTGGATGAAAAATATATATTTTATGGGCGGAGGTTATTTCTCTGTATGTTATATAGTGGAAACTTTGAATATCATTTTCACAGAATGTAATTGATGGATATCAACCAAATTTCACTGGTATGATCCTTGAGGGACCTTTTATCAGTCTACCAAAAGTTATTGTGATTGGATGAAAAATATGTATTTTATGGGCGGAGGTCATTTCTCCAGATGATATTTAGTGGAAACTTTAAAAACCATTTTTATGCTCCCCGAAGGGAGAGTATATAGCCGCCGCTTTGTCTGTCCGTAATTCCGTCCGTCCGTCCCCACCTATTTCTCCATAACCCCTGGGCCAAATTGAATGAAACTTACCATGTGAACTCCCTATGATATAGGGATGATGCATCTGTAACAGTTTTTGAATTTGAGGCCTCGTCACGGGAAAAGGGGACTTAGGGTAAAAAACAGTTTTTCCCAAATTTCTCCTAGTCTAACAGTCAGAATTTAGTGAAATTTCATATTTGAGTAGCAAATCAGATGCCCTTTACTATAAACAATTTGAAATTAACGTAAAAAAAATATATCATGGAAAAAGGGGGCTTAATGTTTGTTACCTTTACGTTAGCGCGTAAAATACAGTTATTCTTTCATTTCTCCTAGTCTTATGCTCAGAATTTGATGAAATTTCACATTTGAGAAGCAAATCAGATGCCCTTTACCCTAAACTATTTGAAATTTGTGTCTTAGAATATGTCATGCAAAAAGGGGGTTTAATGTTTGTTACCTTTATGTTAGCTGTATAAGATAACAGCTTATTTGAGTCTTTGAAATCTGACCACAGAGCATATCTCCTAAAGTATAATAGCTATCAACTTGAAACTTTATGGGTGGATAGATCTTATGGAGGAGAAGTGCAGTGCACAAGAACTACAACTCTTGCTTGCATAATTTTGGAGTTATTGCCCTTTGTTATTTTTGATACTAAGATTTTGTCTGGAGCATATCTCCTAAAGTATAATAGCTATCAACTTGAAACTTTAAGGGTGGATAGATCTCATGGAGGAGAAGTGCTATGCACAAGGACTACAACTCTTGCCTGCATAATTTTGGAGTTACTGCCCTTTGTTATTTTTGATACTTAGATTATATCTGGAGCATATCTCCTAAAGTATAATAGCTATCAACTTGAAACTTTATGGGTGGATAGATCTCATGGAGGAGAAGTGCAGTGCACCAGAACTATAACTCTTACTTGCATAATTTTGGAGTTAATGCCCTTTGTTATTTTTGATACTTAGATTTTGTCTGGAGCATATCTCCTAAAGTATAATAGCTATCAACCTGAAACTTTATGGGTGGATAGATCTTATGGAGGAGAAGTGCAATACACCAGAACTATAACTCTTACTTGCATAATTTTGGAGTTATTGCCCTTTGTTATTTTTAATACTTAGATTTAATAGGAGGTAAATCTCTGACAGTACAAAATAATCTTTAATCTATTAGGCTTCAGTTTACTATCAAGCTTTTGTGGCGGGGGATGTCCATGTCCAACATGGATCTTGTTTTTGTGACAATGCCTTATTCGGGGAGCATAATCCGTCTCTGACGGCTCTTGTCTCAGAATGTTATTGAATGATAACCAAATTTCACTGGAATGATCCTTGAGTGAACCTTTATCATGCAGCGAAAAATTAATGTCATTGTATGAAAAATATGACATTTATGGGCAGAGGTCATTTCTCTATATGTTATAAAGTGGAAACTTTGAAAATCATTTCAACATAAGTAGAACCCAAAATATTTAAAATCTAGGCAAACCTTAGATTTGCTATTTCAAGAATTTTAAGCCTGTGGAGCGACTAAAGCCATTCATGGCTTTCTAGTTATTAAATCTCGCCATTTGGGTCCAATTTGTTGATGACGTGATGGCCCGTAGCGCCCATGATTTCTACTCGATCAGTATTTAACGAAGGGTTATAAGAGGGCATGTCACAAGGATCCTTCCTGTTAAGTTTGTTGAAACTCTGCCCTGTTGTTTCAGAAGAAAAGATGTCTAGATGAAAAGTGAAGGCAGCGAGGCACCAACTAACAACGGACGAGCCGCCACGACATAAGCTCCGCTGGAATTAGTCTAGTGGATCTTAAAACTTAACGTTGTCAATATTTTCAAACCTTCAAGATACAAGCCTCATGTTTGGTATTGTGATAGATCTTAATGATCGCATGTCCTCATACTAAAGTCAATGTTATATGACAATTTCAAAGCCAACTGTCAAAGCCGAATTTGTTAGATCTCAATAGAGTGCATCTATAGATACCAAATTCGAGGTCAGCAGTAACTTCATCAAAAACTCTACGTTAAAACTTAACATCTTCAATTTATTTAAGCCACATAGACACAAGCCCCATATTTGGCATGATGAAAGATCTCAGTGATCCGTGGGTATCAAGGTCGTGTTACAAGGTCAAGGTCGTCTATCAAGGTCAACATTTTGGAAAAAAATGCTGTCTTGGGGCTTTTGTTTTTCACAATCACATCTTATGCGAGAATGGTGCAATGTGAAGTTTTCGTAGCACTTTTCACACCAACTTGAAACTTAAATAACGGCAACTTAAAATATGGTATGGTGTGTCATAAAGAGGTCCTTTATGATGTTTACCGAATTCAGTCCCGTCTCATTATCTTTTTCCTGTTTAACGACTTAGTTTATCTTCAGACCAAGTCATACAACGGGGAACTTTCGTCTCATTTACCTTAGCAACTATGAATCACAGCAATTTGAAACTTGATATGCTGTTTAAAATAGAGGTCCTATACGTCGCTTACCAAATTCTGATCCGTCAGATACCTATTTACCACTAATATATAAGCTTGAATTTATATGGTACAATGTAAAATTTTCGCTATACTTTCCTCATCTTTGATTCACAACAACTTGAAAGTTGGTATGGCGTTTCCTATTTAGGTCCTATACGTCGAGATTATACGAGGTTTCATAAAGAACTTTTAGCAGGAAAGGGAGCTGTAATAGCAGTTTCCTTGGAATTATTGCATTGCTGTATGTGTATACATACGGTTGGAACACTTTCAAAGTAATGTTTAATATGGCTGCAGAGTAAGAATGATGTGTACATTGTATTTTATGGTGGACGGCTTTTGGTATCATCTTCTCCGCCCCGACGTCAAAGCGTCCATCCAGAGGAACTTGAAATTTTATCAATGAAAGATATTTGATATACACATTTCTAGTAATTTGGTAATTTGCTTATAGTTACTCTATCTATATATAAATATAATATAATAATATATATATAATGTGCATAATTACCATATAGTATACAGGTCTATATATTTATATAGACCTGTATACTATATGGTAATTATGCACATTATTAATTGTTTTAATGGGATGCATTGAAAAAAAATCAAGTTTCTGTGGTCCATCCTTCCGTACGTAGGTCTGTACGTCCCAAATTTGTAACACAAGTCATCCTTCAATGGCGGACCGATTTGGATAAAACTTCCAAAAATAGTTCCTAGTTGTTTGAGCTTGCACATATTATCTAGGTTTGGTGAAAATCAGCCAGTCATTGAAAGAAGAGCATTCATGTAAATTTCTTGTGAACGCAACTTCTCCTTTGTCCATGAACTGATTCGAATAAAACTTTCATAAAATGTTCCTTGTCATCGTCATCGGACCTTGTGGCTATCGTACTGGTTAGGTGAATTCACCCGCGTCATATAAAAATTGGCATTCATGCCAAATGTCTTGTGAACGCATCTCCTCTATTTATGGGCCGATTTTGCAGAAACTTTCACAATTTTTTTCTTGTCACCTCACCATACATATGGTAATGGTTTTTAAGTGTTTATCAGTCGCGTCATGGAAAAAAGAACCTACTTGTCAAGTGTCTTGTGAACGCAACTCCCCCTTCATTTATCGATCGATTAGAATGAAACTTTAACAAAATGTTCCTTCATCTGAGCCTGCGCTTGATGCCTGAGATTTGTAAAAGTCAACCGCGTTATGGTAAAGGGGGTCTTCATGTCATATTTTGTATGTCTGTAGGTACATATTTTCAGAATGCGGATAGTTATCTAAGGTTTTACATATAGTAGGGATAAATCGAAATTCTCTGGTGTCACAGAAAATGGGACCGTGATATTAAATTTCCTATGAAAGCAATTCCTTCTCCAACTATGGAAGGATTACCATGAAACTTTCATAGACTTTTTATTATCATATGGCCATGTGTAAATTGGCACGATTTAGTGAATTATCCTATGTCATGGAAAAAATACCTTATTGCCATCTGCTGCAGTCTTTCATGGCCAAGTCGCGGGGAAATAAAATTAAGTATTTGGAATTTGCTATAATTTCCATTCTCTTCAGGTTGCTTTCTACAGTAATTCGATGGTAACAATCTGTTTTACTAAATGCCTTACTAATTTAAATCAGCATCTTCTTGACCACTTGGCAAAAATGGTAGACATTTTCCTTGGGTTGTATCCTTTAAAATAGCTATAATATTTGAATAAATCTCGGACAAACTTGTACAGCTACCGATTCTTGTGATACACTCTAACAGCTGGCTAAAATCAAATGAAATGCACTTGATCTGCTACAATGGCTAATCACCTGGGAATGACTCCAAATTTACGAAGACACTTCTCTGTCTGGTATATATTTGAATGATATATATTCATAGCCTTATCTCTATCTTTGTTGCGGTTCAAAGGATTCTAAACTTTTTCTGTTTTGATATGAATTTTGTCACATGAACACATTTTCAGAATAGAAAAAAATATCTGGCTTCTTCAAGAAATAAAACGTTTCCGGCAGTATATCTTAGGCCCTTAGCCGAATTTATTCATGAAATAGCTTAAAACATAAAGGTCCGAATTTACCCCCAATTGCTTTTTATGGTGGTAGGGAGGTATATTCGGACTCCTTTGCTAAAAACACGCGCAAATTGGAGTACAATTTCTTTTTTAGTTGCACGAAACTTTTTATTTTGAAAGCTGGGCAATTGTTTTAAAGAAGAATTAGTTTATTTATATGTTTGCATGGTATTTTACGCCGCTTTCAACAATCTTTCAGTTATATCGCGGCAGCTGGAGCAACAAACAATGGATTCCTGGTATTTCCCACACCAGTACTACCATAACAACCATTCCTAGCCACCAGCCGCTATCTCGCATAGGCCAACAATTATCAACCCATTGGTGAGAGACAAATAGTCAGAAAGGGTGAGTGCCGCCGTCGGGGATTGAACATCTAGATTGACAGCCCGACGTGCTACCAACTGCGCCATGACAGCGGCTTTAGAGATGAAGACTGTGAATCTTGATTGGAGACTTGTATTTTCAGCCAGCAATCCGGGATCTATAATGGAATATCTCTCTTGGCAGCAGGAATGGTTTTCGATTTGTAAATAATTTCGATGTTCCACGGAATATATATAGTTGAGTCCCTGGTTTTACGACGAACTCTCCTCAACTAAAGCAAACCTGAAAAATATCCGACGTGAGCCGGTGTCGAACCCACGCGGACAAGTAATATTCAAATTTTTGGTTCACAAGTCCAATGCGCTAACCACTGAGCCAAAGAAGATCCTTGGCTCAGTGGTTAGTGCATTGGTATTGTAATAGGCATCGGCTCACGTCGGATATTTTTCAGCTATGCTTAGATTAAGGACAGTTATGTTTGTAACACTGGTTTTGTCAGAAGGATCACGAAGTTGTAGACGTGAACTGTTTAATGCTGTGAAGTGAAAACCCATTAAATACTGACATATAAAGAGTTATGGCTTAAATAACCAATTTTCACTAAATTGAACCGGAATTTTAACAAAATACATGTAAATTGATTTACAATAGCCGAAGAGAGCTGTCATATAGATGTTTCCACTTTCTAAATAAAATGCAAACTTTCGCATAGTCTCCTAACATTTAGTCAACATTTTTCTTTTGGATGTTATTAATTTTGACAGACAAAAATGGAACATCTGGGTAATGCGAAAACTATTCGCAGCAAGAATTTGTAGATGTTCTAAATCTAGAATGATAATTCTACCTTGCTTTTATTTGTGATTTTTGATGGATTATCAAATAATAACGGTAGATTTTCATTTGATAAACTTACCACATAACCAGCGAAATTATCAAAACGTATGTCCCGCTCTCGTTTTTTTCATCCTATCTGACGTTTTCGAAGCGGAGCCCAATGAGTGACGTAAACAAGAACGTTGCATAGCAATCACGATCAAAATGACCCGCTTTAAGACAATTGCCCTACAATTTTTACATTTTGTCTCATTTTTGCATTAGGAAATAGGATAAATGTCTGTTTTTCGATTAATAACGATTGATATTTCATATCAACATATGAACAACAAAAGCTATATATTCACTCGTGGCTCCGCCACTCGTGAAAAAGATAGCTTTGTTCACCTCATGAAAAATAAATCGACCTCACACCAAACCAACGATTTTTCTATATGAATTATCATTTTGATGTGCGACCTCTGTTACCCTTTGTTGTATCTGATGTCGTTTCAAATTTTACGGGTTCTCAGTTGATCCATTTTTGCATGACTGGTCCTAATTTATGAAAAGATTTATGCGAAGTTTGGAACTATAACAAGTACCGTCAAGATACCTATAAACATAATGATGACGTAGATAATAAAAAATAAAGTGTCGATGACGTCAGCAACAAAATACCATTGATATTTCCGACTTATTCCCGTGAAGAACGAATTATATCTCCTGAGTTGTCTGTTTTTAAACTGAACATGTCGAGGGTTCGCCATTTTACGTTGTGGCGGCGGAACTCTTTTTAACGCGGTATAATATCCGGTTCCTACTGCACGGCGGTAAGATGTCCTCTGTCGTGCTGTTCTGTTAAATTCATACGTGTTTGTAACAGACAAAGAATTATTTTCATTTTGTGTATTGTTTTCCGTGGTATTTTGGATAGCTTCATCGTCAATAGAACACAATGGGTTATCGCTAGAACTATGGGTAAGATCACAATTTGTATTTTTATGGTTATCTATGAGTTGATCCTTAAAGTCAGTCTCCTTTATCAAAGCGGCGCTACTACTGACCCTAGAGAAGGTAGATTCAGCGGTTCCACACCGACCAAATCCTCCCTTATTAACAGAACTCTCTTTAATCGCTCTTTCACATTTCGCTCCGAAACCGGCTGGAGATAGGTCGTGTAATTGCACATACTGATCACGTGGTTTTGATGACGGATCCCGTGAGGTTGTACGTCTGAAAGAACCATAGTTATAGGACGCGTCCTCTTCACGCGCTCTGGCCAATACGTCACTTAACCCGTATGACGTTTCTTTAGGAATAGCTGCAATTTTCTTCCAGTCAGATATGCGTGTACACGTTATCCTACTGAGATAATGTTCACACACGTATAAGAGCCAGGGAGCGACTCTGGGTACAGGTTCGTTCTGGGACCGCTTCTTAATATTCATAACTACCGTGGCCGTTATCAGGGATACACAGTTGAGAGACATCACTAATAGAAGAAATACACCTGAAATTATACATTATGATTATAAAGATATTCGATCAGCTACCTATAACTTGAATTAGTGGAATTCAACCTCGCAGATTTCGCTTTCTTGGTATTCTTGTTCGCCCGAAATAAATCGGATTGTGGTCTCAAGATTTCTACTGGCATGGGAAGATTGAACCATCTATTTCATTTCAAATAGCCATGAGAAAGTTTTAATCTAGATTTACTATACTAGAGAAACCGTTTTTAAGCTTTCAACATTCGCATTATTCTTAGTTTCATCAAACTAAAAATGAAGTTTTAAGCCATTTTTAGGACAGATGTAATCGGGAGATGGAACGGGACCTAAAAATATTGATTAGATTTGGTCTTCTTTGAACCCATTAGAGTCGCAATTGAAGAGGCAAATTGGATAAGTTTCAACACCATTGGACTTTGTAGAAGATGTATTAATCTTTTAACTTAAATTACAGTTTCACCAAAGTTATTCATATGTATTAAGCTCTTATTCAACCATTTAAGGGTGTCCTTCGCTTAATAAAAGCTTGATTGTTTTCCATACACATGAATTACTTACTTATCAAGGGTGTTGAGTTTGTATCTGGGACATTTTCAGCAATCAACAGTTGTAACACATACAGGGTAAGGAAGACCGTCAATCCAATAGCTATCTTCCAACCACATTCACATGGCAGTAAAAATGTGGCCAAGGTCATAACACAGAGGTTTATTGTTGGTGCAATCACTATGTAATCATAGTATATAGTCTTCCGCTTGAGTCGGATTTCAAACCTCACCATGGGGTGAGCGCCGTCGCCAGGGCAACAATTGGAACTGACTACATGCTTTTGGAGATCAACACTGGCGATGTCAAATTCGTTATTTACAACATAATTCGATAAATCGGGTTTATTTGCTTCTAAACTTATGTCAATTTGTGTCAAATCGTAGATCCATGATCCGAATCTGATAAAGCAGGTTTGCTTGTCGTACGGGAAGTAGGTAGCGTCTACTGGACATGCGCTCTTGATGTGTAGCGGAACTGACCACTCCACACTTCCATCGTAATGAACCACAACATTGCTACCAGAGTTGTTGACGAACCCATCCAGAGAGGATCCTGCTCTAAATGGAAAGAGTTAGGAGATAAGAACGGCCAATAAAACGATTATGCAACCTAAATTTAAAGGATTGGTATTCAATATTTGATATTTGATATTTGCTTCAATGTGTTTAAAGAATAAAATGGGTAGTTTGTTGTATACAGAGGTTTGAACAGAAATATTATCCGCCAATCGGTTCTCAGTTCTTTTGTTCGTTTTATGCTAAATCTCCTCTGGTAAGCTTTTCAGGCGCATCGTTTGCCCAGTCAAATGATTTTTTTTGGCATGTTGCGCAAATATTTCGAATAATTGGGTTATATCTACTATCATTATTTTTGAAAATTGTGACCCGTCACACGAAAGGGTTCCGTCTGGTTAGTGTGTAAAGTATCGACCCTAGTCAGACTCCACGAGTGCGCAGAATGACTATGGTCGAAACTTTTCGCACCTTTCTTGTTTTCTGAATCTAAAACGAATATCTACCTTCCAGTGAAATAATTTTTGAAACGCGACCTCTGGTTTATCTATGCTGAACCCATTCTCTTTTTCGAATATTTATTTTACAGAGTTCCCAGATGGTCCCTTTTCGTCTGACGGGTCACAATGGTATTTTAACAATTTCGCACACACACGATCAACAATATTGTCAAACTACGGGATTGACAAATAATTGATCGGTTATGAGCGATCCTGAAGAAGGATTCTATATTATTGTTAATATCTTTTTCAATCAAATTGATTGTGAATAGGCACCCTTTAAGAAATAATTTGTTATTAATAACACATGCAGATCAACTGATATACGTGTATCTTGCGTGATAAAAATGTTGTATCTAAAGTTTTGGTATATGTGTAGCTATGGTATTTTCATAGCCAGGTGTGATATCTTTTTAGGATTTTTTCTGGATCTTAAATGTATTTTGAAATCTAAAAAGTATAAATCTTAGATATACTCACACGTTGAATATATAGATATCTGGGACCCATATCAAGGCAGAAGGGAACATAAGCTTCTTTATACCATAGAATTCGTTCGGATCCCAGTACAGATTCTCATCTCGCCATTTCTGTAACAGAAATGTCAACAAACGATTCGAAATAGCAATACAATGTCGTCATATACTTGTTATTTTTGTCATCAATGCATATACATATAGACAAGCGAATTCATGTGAGTGATCAAAGATCAATTCTATATTGAAAATGATAGGAGATAACGGTTTCTCGAACCTAACTCTTTCTTGCGGATCTATATATACATGTGTACATATGCTTTATGGCGATTGAACGGAACAGACCTAGGGAATAATAAGTGTACAAAAGCTCAAATGATCTCCATATATGATCGGAAAGCATCAAAGGAATATGTTTTATTCAATCGCATTGACCAAAGAACAACTAGTAGCTTAATTACCAAAAAATTGTCTTAAATTACTACTATTACGCCCGAAGTACTTTCCAGTTTCCAAGAAGTCCTAGTGATGTTCGGAATGCTCTAACAAGTACATTGTAGCTCATATAAACTATAATCCCATCGAATTCACGTGGAGTGATAAATTACATAAGGGAACAATCAATTTATTCATATACAAAATGTACTTCTCAAATGTGACGATTGGCTCACTCAAAGTTTTCACGAAAAGGTGACAGAGTCCAAGAGAATAAAACGCCCGAATATTTCATTTGCTGTGAAAATTTGCCCTCCTGACAATGGTCTAAAAACAAACGAGCTCTCAAAAATTTTGATAAGAACATCGGCTAAAACTAAGAAGGGGCAACAATTCGGGATAAAACGAAAGCAGCGACAGATAAGACTTCTCTGATATCAAATATGTTCCTTAAATTTTAATTTAAATTTGTCATTCATTCAAACGTGTACATATTACCCGATTTCATCTTCGCGGCCGTCTTTACAAGACATAAGATCTTGCAGGTTCCGAGATGGTCAAGTCACTTTCAATTAATTGTTTTCCAGAACGGCTTGCAAGTTTCGTTAGTATAAAAACTAGACAGAAATGTCAAAATATAGCTTGTATGATGACCAGGCGACCGTAAAAGACTGTGCGGCTGCATGGTCCTGGCTGAACCATTGATTTTATCTCAGGTGAACGACCCAGGGTGAAAAAGTCATCTTGTTATGATGATTTATGATTGCTACATCTTGCGCAGATTAATTGGTTATGTTTATTAAGTAGACGTGAAGCAATAGCTGTTTTGAAAAGGCTATAAACAGAAAAATTAAGTAGAAGCAAGGGACCATTTTACCGAATAAAATCAAGACAAATGAGTATTTCTTCCCCCGAAAATTGCCAAAAAGATCGTTTTTGAACTAGACGGATTTTCTGAGAGGGCAAATTAAGATGAAGCTAGTCTGTCCCAGTTAACATTTACAGCTAACAATCATTCACAATTCAAAATCAGCGATCCCGTATTGGCCCGTCAAATAGAATTTGCAATTTCAGAGCGAAAGACTTGAATTTTGCAGTATGGTGGGGACTTTTGCCTAAAAAGATTGAATAGACATCAAATATCTTTTCGAACATAGTTATAATTGCTATATAAGCCCTTTGTGTATAAACATACTACATGGGAGCCTGGGCATTCTTTTTTTTTTATTTAACAAAGGTTGGTCCAAATTGATAGAGGTTTCAAAAACAAATAATACGGCCAGATTGGCCCTTAACCGCGCACCCGAATTCTATTGGTCCAATGGATATGGTTGAGGAGGATATGCTATAGAATGCTATGCCCATATTTATAGTTAAGGAAAAGATGTCTTTCGAAGACTTAATAGTGAAAAAATGTGACGCCCTGGCAAAGCGACACTAATAGGCTTATCAGAGTTTTGCGAACAATTTAGGAAGAGGGTCAGCCAAGGAACATTTTGACATTATTTTATTGAAATCGGCTAGGCGATTGAGGTGGAGATGTCGTTCAAAGACTTCATAGTGAAACAAGAGGGCCATAGTGGCCCTTAATCGCTCACCTGAATGAACTGTCTAAAATTTTCAAATGAAGTATGAGAAATAGATTGATGAATGACTGAGATAAACAAAGCTGTTGCTTCTATACAAATTGAGAATCCTTTTTCTACAATTTTAAGGTTGACTAACAAAGATTTTTATAATTGTTTGTTTGACCTCATTTTTGACCCTACTTGACCCAATTTTGAACTTGTCCGAGATTTCATCTAGACAATCAATTTGACCAAATTTCAGGTTTATTGGCCAAAAATTGTGGCCTCTAGAGTGCATACAAGGTTTTTCTTAGATTTGACCCTGTGACCTAGTTTTTGACCCCAGTTGACCCAATTTCGAACTCGTCCGAGATTTCATCAAGACAATCATTCTGACCAAATTTCAGGTTTATCAAGCAAAAAATGTGGCCTCTAGAGTGCATACAAGATTTTTCTACGATTTGACCCTGTGACCTAGTTTTTGACCCCAGTTGACCCAATTTCCAACTCGTCCGATACTTTATCAAGACAATTATTCTGACCAAATTTCAGGTTGATTGGGCAATAAATGTGGCGACTAGAGTGCATACATGGTTTTTCTTAGATTTGACCCAGTGACCTAGTTTCTGACCCCAGTTGACCCAATTTCAAACTCATCCGAGATTACATCAAGACAATTATTCTGACCAAAATTCAGGTTGATCAGGCAAAAAATGTGGCCTCTAGAGTGCATACAAGGTTTTTCTAATATTACACCCTGTGACCTAGTTTCTGACCCCAGTTGACCCAATTTTGAACTCTTCCAAGATTTCATCAAGACAATCATTCTGACCAAAATTCAGGTTAATCGGGCACAAAATGTCGCCTTTAGAGTGTATACAAGGTTTTTTCTTAGATTTGACCATGTGACCTAGTTTTTGACCCCAGTTGACCCAATTTCGAAATCAGCCAAGACTTCATCAAGATAATCATTCTGACCAATCTTCAGGTTGATTGGGCAATAAATGTGGCCACTAGAGTGCCTACAAGGTTTTTCTTAGATTTGACCCTGTGACCTAGTTTTTGACCCCAGTTGACCCAATTTCGAACTTGTCTGAGATTTTATCAAGACAATCATTCTGTCCAAATTTCAGAATGATCCGGTAAAAAATGTGGCCTCTAGAGTGCATACAAGGTTTTTCTTAGATTTGACCCTGTGACCTAGTTTTTGACCCAAGTTGACCCAATTTTGAACTCGTCCTAGATTTCATCAAGACAATCATTCTGACCAAAATTCAGGTTGAAGGGGCAAAAAATGTGGCTTCTAGAGTGCCTACAAGGTTTTTCTTAGATTTGACCCTGCGACCTAGTTTTTGACCCCAGTTGACCCAATTTCAAACTCGTCCTAGATTTCATCAAGACAATCATTCTAACCAAAATTCAGGTTGAACGGGCAAAAACTGTGGCCTCTAGAGTGCATACAAGATTTTTTTAAGATTTGACCTTGTGACCTAGTTTTTGACCCCAGTTGACCCAATTTCGAACTCGTCCGAGATATCATAAAGACAATCATTCTGACCAAAATTCAGGTTGATCGGGCAAAAAATGTGGCCTCTAGAGTGCATACAAGGCAAATGTTGACGACGGACGATGGACGACGCACGACGGACGTCGCACGACGCACGACGGACGACGGACATCCACCTTACCACAATAGCTCACCTTGAGCACTTTGTGCTCAGGTGAGCTAAAAATGTGACGCCCTGGCAAAGCGACATTAATGGGCTAATCTGAGTTTTGTAAACAATTATGGAAGAGGGTCAGCCATGGAGCATTTTGACACAATTTCATTGAATCGGCCACGAAGTTGAGGAGGAGACGTCGTTCAAAGATTTCTAAGTGAAAAAAATACCCCACCCTACAAGGCCCACATTAATGGGCCAATTAAAATTTTGCGAATAATTTTGGAAGAGGTTGAACCATTCTGACAAAACTTAATTGAAAACGGCCGACTGCCTCGGTGGCCTAGTGGTAAATACACTCGACCCGTGACCTGGAGGTCCGTGGTTCGAGCCCCACTGTCGCCGGGGTGTGTTTATGGGCAAAACACTTAATAGCCAGCCCCAGTTCACCCAGCTGTAAAACGGGTAGCAGTGGGTTTAAACCACTGCCTCTCTTTCAGGGACGTGAAAACATCAGGATTGAGTGTTCGAGAGCGAATCTATAAGCTTAAGCTTTCGTCGTAATCGAACTGAAATAAATTAGTATAAACTAAAACGGCCAAGTGTTGTTCGAAGGTTTCATAGTGAAAAAATGCCTATCCATGCCACGTTCATATTCATGGGCCACTTAGAATTTTGCGAACAAGTTTTGAAGAGGTTCATCCAGACAACATATTCAGAAAAAAATCATTAAGATTGGCCAACCCATTCAGGAGGAGATGTCGTTCAAAGATTTCATAATAAAAGATGTCCCACCCTGCAACGCCCATATTTATGGGCCGATCAGAATTTTGCGAGTAAATTTAGAAGAGGGTGAACCAAAGAACATTCTGACAAAAACTAAATTAATAATTAAGACAACGTGACAAAGGAGCATTTTTTTTTGTAGCTGAACTTTTTATGGTAAAACGATATAGAAACTAATTGGTGTTCGGATCTGTGGATTTACATTATGCTGTATATCTTACTAGGCTAAAACAGTCAAGGGTTTGACTGCCTAGGAATTCCGTGAGATTTTGTTTACGGTTTAATGGTTCCTAAATCAGCCATTCAAATGGCTTGAATTGTTATGGTGGTTTAAGCGAGATTCGAACTCTTTTTGAATCTTGGTCGTTTTATTTGCGCTCGTGATGCAGTGATGATAAAACTATTACATAAAGTAGGCTTGAGACCAACATTGCAATAAAATCTCAAGAAACTTAACAAAAACTAGTCGGAAAACAGCCTTGCCCGTTTTGCACCCGAATAAACGTGAAAAGCGAACGTAATTCTGCCAAACACTTCGCGAACGTTTTGAGCCTAAACGCAAGGCCAAATTCCCTTGAAAACAGGAAGTTGCTTGCCCCATAATTTTTCTGAGAACTATAGACAGTCGGAAATCGAAAGTAAAAGTATTCCTCTTGTGTGTCTAGGTATTGAAAGCTTGCGTTAACATTGACCGCTCTGGATGGATACACACAACTAAATTGCATTAGCACAACATATCCCAAATAAGTTATCAGTAGTAATGGTTGTAAATGATGCAGTAAACATACAACAGAATGACTTATGTATTTTGAGCGTAATATGAAGAACGAGCAGACATATGACATATCTAATTCAATTCAAAATTTAGTCGGGAGTGCATGTTTACCTATGGGCCAACTTATTTCACACCCGTCCGGGGCCCTTTTTTCAGCTTGAATCCAGCCCTGCGTTCAGGATGACAAACCGGTTCAAGTCGTGTCCCGCTTTACCCGTATACTTGCGTGTAAAGCGGGGTATAATTTAAAAACTGTTTGCAATATTTTTCAGCCTGAACGAAGGGCGGGTTTCAAGCTGAAAAACAGGCCCCGGCCGGGCGTGAAATAAGTTGGCCCTATGTTACCTTAAACTGATTTGAGTTTAGACATAAATGTCCCGGAGCAACCGGAAGTAGAAACGGACAACTGATAGACGAATCTGACGTCATTTGAAAAGTTGATTTCACAATTTTTAGTATGGTAACTTCAACATACAATTTATGTAAATTAGCGATAGTTGGGATGCCTCTGAATGAGGGATGGATATTCTTGAAGCTGGATAACTACTCTTCATCTTAAGATTGAAAGAGAAAATAGTTCTTGCGTATTCTGAAATGCAATGGATAAGTCTTCAACATAATAAAATATTTTTAGCATGGAATAAGTCGTTTGTAAATTATTGCTCTTTGTATATTACTGATGCGTTTTTTCTTGACGTCAGTGTATGTGGTATAACATCTAGATGCTAGGAAATGATAAAATGACACTACTTGGCCAAGAAATACCAGGAACCCATTGTCAGGTACTCAAGTCGCTGCGATATGACTGAAAATCTGTTAAAATTGGCAACGTGAAAAATCAGTATAGAGTGTTCGAAAGCGATTCTATAAGCTTAACCCTTTGCTGTTTAATCCCTGCTTTTTACACGCCTGTGATTTTATGATTGAGAAAACATTGTGAAAAAAGAAGAAATTGCTTCTGACAAGCAATTTCTTCTTTTTCCACACTATTCTCTACCCTACTGAATGGTTATTTTTCAAATTAAATCCACTTTAAATTTTCGTCTGCGAAACCTTTGAATTTGGACAGGTCCAATACTTTGTAAAACTGGAAAGTGTTAAATTTTCGTTGCAATCGAACCAAAATAAACTAAAATTGGCAATAAACTCCATCCATATAAACAGACTTACCTCATAGATCCAGACGTATGAAGACAGGATCTGATGTTTGCCATCCTGGAATTGTATATAAGTAAATGTGATCCGTCATGCAAAAAAGACACTTTGAAAACGCCGGAAAACAATTATATTAAAAAAGGGATTAGTTCGAAAACAGCCCTTCGTTTGGGTTGACAAAACGGTGCCAACTGTTTAGCCGCTTCTGCATGCAAGTCTACGTGCAAAGCGGGATAAAATTGGCAAACAGTTAACACTGTTTTGTCATCCTGAACGCACGGTGGGTTAACTGGATGTCGCAGTTATAAAAAATTGTTTTACGACAAGTTTGTATTATCATTCTAGTTTCAGAAGAACGGCCAAGATTGTCCTTTATCGCCTGACGGATCACAAATCATTCATTGAATAAAAGAAAACCTGCATTTTACTACATTGGCAATTTAGAAATATACGTACTGTCCCGTAATTTATAGCGAGAGATTTCATCTTCAATCCGTCCCATAGTATCACCACATTATATACATTTTTTAATTATTATTATTATTATTTATTTTCATTATCATTATTATTATTATAATTATGTTAAGGAATACACAGATTGTCCCTTTCACACGATTCGAGTGACAAACAAAAATATTCGATCCGATCTCCAGGAAGAGCTACCTTTTCCGTCACTTCGTAATTTCAAAATTACTAAATTGCTAAATATTGTAAAAAAGATTGGGAAATCAATTTCTCCTTTTTTCTCAATGTTTCTTTTTGCATTTTGCATTTTTAAAGAATTGAAGTTCGAGTCTATTGTCAATTTAATTGTCATATAGGCAGTAATTCCTAGAGAACTGATCATACATTATTATGGTGTAGAAATAAGGCTAGAAGGAGTAGGAGAAAACGGCTTCTTTTACTAATTCTCATTACAAGCATGAAAAGCTAATCGGAAGGCACCAGAAACCTGGGTGCATTTAAGATGAAAACTTTCAACAAACGTTTAAGAAATGGTTACCCGCAATGCACATGCCCTTGCGTACAAAGCAGGTTATCATTTTAATAACCCTCTAATATTTTGTAAAAGGGAAAAAAATCTGGGTTCAACTCTAATCTCCTATGATGTTTTATAGGTATTGGTATTTGTAAGTTTATTTTGGCTTTGGCCATGAATTCTAGGAAATCGCACTTCCTGAACATATTAGACGCCCACGTTTTGTTTACATTGAAATAGATAAATTACAATTAACGTATAACTTTTTTTACAATTCGTTTATTCATCCAGCCCTAGTCTACATTTTTTCTTGTTATTTAATAGTAGTTCTATGAACTAACATTTTATTATTTACTGCTGAGTAATAAAGATAGATTATCACCACCTAACCAGTGAATTTATCAAAACTTATACCTCGTTTTCGTTCATTTCTTACTAACTGACGTTATCTATGTGGAGCCCTAAAAGTGACGTCATCATGAACGTTGCAAATGCAATCACGTGCAAAATGACGAGCGTCAAGAAAAATTTTGTCCTCAAATTTTCCCATGTTGCCTCTTTTATGCCTTAAACAAATAGAATAATCATTTGGTTTTTTTACGCAAATGCGTAATAGAAATAATCTTATTTCGAAAAATGTTGCAGATGAATGATCATAACATCGAAACTACAGCTTATTTAAGCTGTAGTTACGATATTTAGATTATTCACCAACGCTCAAATTATAGAAAACGGGGATCGGACTGTAGTCATAAATCTTTTGTCACCGTCCGAACATCGCCTTTATCCTATATATTCTATGTTGGTCGCTTTATGAGTGCGTATGAGTTTCGAAGTCCTAGTTACGCCTATATAGGCCTACTGTAAAAAGTTAACCACAGTCTGTTTGCGAGGCTCCTTACTCTGAGATATCTAAACATATCCTGTAATTTCAATTAACGTTTCTTATTTTATCAATTAACCAATTAATATGTCTTAAAACTCTGATGTAAACCATTTCGACCATCTGGCATTTTTTTCTATTCTGCAACGAGTTCTTATCATAAGTTGTTACCTAACACTTTTTTGTTTATGTTGTTTCCTTTATATAGATCTTTTATAATAGTATGAAGAAAACAATTGGTGTATGTGATTTTTATATGGTGCATAGGTTGCACCACTGGAAATCCAGTGGGTCAAATGACCGCCTACATGATATTCTTGAGGATCAAAGAATGGGATTTTTGGGTATCAAAGGGTCAAAGACGAGCCCTGAACGATAAATTGAAACGAAATTCGCTTGGATTCAGATAGAAAACATCAAAACTTCACTTTTGTTTGATTGCATATTTTCCAATTGATAAGAGCAGTAAAAGCCAATTAAATACTAAAATAAACTTGCTTTTCCTGATGCGATTTGACAGCACGTCAATTATTTTGATGGATATTTTCTTTTTCTATCTACTAAACTTTTGCAAGATGTTCTGTTTTTCTTGGCACAGGAATGAAGTTGAAGATAAAAAGTAGTTCAAGCGTATCAAATCGCGTTCGGAATGCAAAAACGTTTGCGAGTGTTTAGAAATTGTACCCCACTTTTCATGTGTGTACACATGAAAAGTGGGGAACCACTTCTCAAACATGTGCAGGGTGTATTTACAATTGTACATGTGTTATTTGTCTTGGGAAAAGGAGGGTTAATCAAATACACGTTTGAAATAGAGACTAGATATAACAGAGGTCAATGAAAGATCGCATTTCGAACATATAGGAAAGTATAAATCTAGGGTTATGAAAGTCTGCTCGATAGAAAAATGCAACTTCTGAATTTTGTTATTCAAAATTAGAAATTAGCGCGTTTAAAAATATGTTCTCATCGCAAACATATTCATGTAGATATCATTATATCTTTCTGTTGTTATTTCCTTGATGGAGATTAAATGTTATTTAAGAATTGGAACTTTAAAAGTTCTGAGTAAAACTACATAATTGCGGCATTTAACAACGAGCTGCATGTTAGTTGCTCTCTAAAATACTACAATGAAACAATATCTTTTTGATTTTGATGTCTCTTTTCCCTGGACCGTTTTTTTCGTGACTAGATTGTTTTAATTTCTCTTCTTATCAGAAATGATAGTTGCAATAATTTTCTCCGCAGGAAATATAGCTGGTAATAAACTGCATATCATTGAGTTATCATGTTACTGATTATAATTCCATTAATTCTTGTCTATCCGCATCATATTTCCTCACACTGCAGGATTTATGAGTGGTGGCTCCAGTAAACTATCGTAGTTGGCTATGAAACCTTCCCTGTGTGCAGGATAACAACATATTCTCGAATGTTTAGAATCAGTTTCTCTCTATGCACGTCAGTGCAAATACAACGCGAATTACCATTTCTTAAAAGTTTTCAACCGGAATGCAGGGCCTGTCTTTTAAAAAGTATTGAAGAGAAAATTTAAAATATTGTTTATTGGCATATCGACGCTATCAAAAAAATTTTATCATTTATATAGGCACTTAATACTGAAACTTAAAACAGTATTCGAGTTAAGGTAGTGGACCCGTAATAGTTCTGCAACGTTTCACAAGTAATGAACTTTAACAGTGTTAACCGAGGTTTCCTAATGATTTTCATTAGGAACCCTCGGTCAACATTGTCAAAGTTTATGAATTCCGAAATGTTGCGGAACCATTACGGTTCCACTACCATAAGCCCTCAATATTTAATTTAGTCGGAGAATCCTATATATGATAATGATCGATACCCACGTATCACGCGTCAAGGCCATGTAGCTTGCCGATAACAACAAGGTCGTCTGTCGACGTTTTTTCGCAGTGTTTCGTCTTTTGTTACGCGCATAGGGTGCTTTTTGAAAAGAAAAAAAAATGCAGTTTATTATGGATAGAAAATGACCCTGTTGAAGATCTAAGATAAAGGTATAACTACTCACCAGATCAAGTATTTGGTTTAAGGCCAGTCCAAATGTCATGCGGACCTGGTTGTTGGCACTGCGGACTGGTCTGGAGATACTGTTATACCCGGATGTAACGTTCATAAATAAACTCCGCTCATGACTAGTAAAACCTAGAAACCAAATATGTTTGGTGTAATAGATTAACAAATAGACGGACTTTATTTTAGACAAGACTTAGCTTTGTGTAACATGTAAACCCTGACATATAAAATGGTCCAGGCATTCCTGTCTTTCTAAAATCATTAATTTGTCTACCAAAGTGTTAATCATTAAAAATATTTCGTACCCGGAGCAAAATGAATTAATGTTCAGACAAGAAGCGAAACTATCTGCACTTATCTCATTTTTTTTATCACTCTCTTTTTTTCAAATGAAATTGCAATGCTACCGAAACACAATTTGTTAAGATCTTAATTTAAAAATATACTTTTAGAAATCCATGCTGTTTTCGGCCTATTTCTTTAGCCGACTAGCTAGAGGAGCTACAGCGAATCTTACGAACACAAAGCCCGCAATTGAAGCAAAGCTAAGTTAAACCCTTAGTGTGGTCGAACCTTCGAGGGTAGAAAGAGAAATATTGAATAATAAGAGGATATTGAATGAGTGGTCATTAAATACCGGATTCATTAAACAAGTCATCTATCAACAATAAAAACGAGGCTGCGTCGAGTTCTTATCTGTTTTAGATGACGACTTTAATAAATTCGGTATCATTTATGCACCAATTCAACCCGCATTTGTGTGATGAAAAAAGGAAATTACGATATTTATTGAATCAAGTTATTCCGCGAAACATATTACGCCGTTTGCGAAATGACGTCAGCAAATGCATTGTGATGTCATTTTCAAACGCAAATATAACGTTAATATCCTTTTTCCCCTTATTTGCATAATTATTCCACTGGTGTAATAGCACCTGTGTAATATCAAAAGTATTCAGCGGGGTTATTTCACTCCCGCTACGTAGATCATATTGTAAACTGGTTTACAAGACCAATGCGCTTACCACTGAGTCAAAGAAGTTCTCTCCTGATGCAAGATTCAGGCATTGTATTTAAACAGAAGGAAGTTGCCTTTCTCAAATGGCCTGGATCCGCTTGAAAATACGGAAAACGGGCGCTTTGAGTTTTTACTAAAACATTCTCGATTAAAATATCGAATAAAACTTGATAGCCAGAAGGGCGTATTAAAACATCATGTTCCTCCTGTTATAGTAACTATTTATTTTCTAATTTGTTTTTTTTTTTTATTTTTTTTTTTTTTTTATTCCCCTTTTAAATGAGTTCCCGGTTAACTAATTTTTTGCCTTCATAAAATTTGTCCAAACTTACCCGATGGTACGTTCAAGGTCTCGTGCAAAGCAATCCAGCAAAATACCAAAAATACTGTAAACAAAGCTGCTACTACACTTTTCATTTTCTCAACTTGTTACATATCTCTTGCTATACCTACAATAATAAAGAAACATTTTAAGATAGTGAACCCGTATTTGTTCCGCAGCATTTCGGAACTTTTGATCATTGACATTGTTGACCGAGGTTTCCTAATGAAAATCATTAGGAAACCTCGGTTAACACTGTTAAAATTCATTACTTCCGAGGCGTCGCGGAACTTCAACGGGTCCACTACCTTAAGTCTGCAGCATAACGTGCACTTATACGACGGAACATACAGAGTAAAGGGACGCAGGTTTAGCAAGCCTTAGACTCTCAAATTATTTGCAAGGATCCTTTAAACTTTGTAATGAAGGCCACAAAGACCCTATAAAGATCATCTTCAGAAATTAATTGAAGACTATTTAATGCAGTTTTTTATTCTTATGTTAAGTTTAACCCCATATAGTATTTTCTTCTTTAATTCTAACAAGGAAAAAATATTAATTCATTAAAAAATATTATCGAAAAGAAATAGTCGTATATCTTAAACAGGGACTCCCAAACTCAAAGACGGGAGAACTAATATCCTTATTATTCAAATTCAAATTCAAATTCAAATTCAAATTCCTTTATTGGTTTAAAAAATCCAGTTATAGGATTGTCACCAAGAACATACATACAATAAACGTACAAGACAGAACTTATCAAAAGGTATATATCAGATGGGTATATAATCTAAGATTAAAGAACCGATATAAAATATCAGCATACATATCGAGAACCAGGTTCAAATCATGATAATGTAATTCAAAATCATTGCAATCAGAGCTAGAAGAAAGCAGTTATTGCTATGCTTAAGAATCACATTCAAAATACTTTAAAAAGTTAATCTTTTTTTTGATATATATATAATTAATTTCACGGTATCTATGACCAATTATGAAGGTAACGATTACCCTAAAAAAATGCATATATTATAATAAGTTTGCATTCAATAAGTTTATGAACAAAAATAAAACTGAAAACCTTTAAAGAAAATAAATAAATAAATCTAAGACTTATAAAGACCTAAAGAAGCAGCAGATAACAATTTACATTTTCATATTTATCTACTAATTAATTTATTCTGCTATATTTTCATAATAAGGGTCAACAAAGTTTAGTACAAAGCAAGTTTTCTTTACCAAGAAGATGGATATACGAAGTACATACTAAGGTCTCCGAATTAATACACTGAAATAAAAGGAAACTCAAGAGTTTGCAGCTGTTTTTGCGAGTAGATTATCTCTTTCTTCAAACATTTTGTGAACATAAGATATACAAGTTTGCAACACATCATATTCTTTGATTTCTAAAATGTATTTAAATTTATCATCATCATTCATGATTTTAAAAGAAGGTGTGATGCCTTCTACCTCAGCAAAGAATATTTTCCTGCTATCTGATAAAGACTGGCATTGTAATAAGAAGTGGGCTTCAGTTTCAACTTGTGATTTACAAAGAGGACAAATTCTGTCTATGAAAGGTTTCTTTTGGTGCCTACCCTTTTCAATTTGAAGATTATGTGCACTTACACGAAATTTGGCAAATGATGTAATTTGTTCTCTGGGCAAATCATTTATGCGCAAATACATTTCTTTCTCATAATTTATCTTAAAGGTTCTGAAGGTTCTAAGTTTGTTATTGCTATCATCGAACATACATTTTTTCCAATAATGTACATAAGATTCTTTTAGTTTGTTATAAATTGAATTTTTCAGTTTATTTTTGGAGAATGTGAAGTGATTATTCCATACATGTTCAAATCCAATAATCTTCATAAATAATTTGAATTTACTCGCGAAACCTTTGGGAAGGGAGCAACTATCTAAATATGATTTGTATGCAAGAGAATTCTGATTTAAATTAATCAGATGTGTCCAAAAGGCACAAGAATATTTCAAACCGTATACAGCCAAAGGAAAGATTCCAAATTCTGATCTTACTGCATTATTGCTTGCATACTTGTTTACACCCATGACTGATTTCAAAAAGCGAACTTGAGTTTTTTCTTGTTGTAGCAGATCATATCTATGTTCAAAACTAATTAAATTATCTTTATTTACAATAAATCTAAAGACAATACTTCACTACAATATAGAAGTATTGGTTTGACACAATGTTCATACACTTTCAAATATAAATCAGTATTCATGTTTTCTCCTGCCAAAGCTTTTTTAATACTAAATGTTGCTTTTAGTGCTTTGTTGCACAAGTACTTAATGGCTTGGGTGAAAACACCGGATGCTCTGAAAATGATACCTAGATATTTGTATTCCTGTACAATCTCAACCTCTGTTTGCATGTATTTGAATGAAAAACCTTCAAGAACTCTACCTGACTTGTTGAATATGATAACTTTTGTTATAGAAATATTAACTGATAAATTCCATGAGAGACAAAAATCCCCCAACTTATTCATAGCTGACTGAAGTCCTGTTGCAGTTTTAGAAATAAGTACAATATCATCAGCATATAGGAGGCTTGACACATATGTATTATCTACAGTGACAGGATCACATGAATTATCAAAAAAACTATCTAAATCATTAAGGTATAAGGAGAATAATGTAGGGCTTAATATACATCCTTGTTTTACCCCAATTTTGGTCTCAAAACTTGCCCCTAGGCCACTTTGTGTTTTCACACAAAATGACAAAGAGGCATACATATCCTTCAAAATGTTGAGAAATGGACCTTTAATATTGTACTTGTACATTTTGTGAAACAGTGCACACCTGTTAACCGTGTCAAATGCTTTGCTAAGGTCAACGAAGCAAGCATAAATATTTTTTGAAAGCTTAAAGGCCTTATCAATAATTGTTTTCAGGGTCAGGATGTGATCGCTAGTGCGACAATTTTTACGAAAGCCTATTTGTTCAGGTCCAATAATTTGATTTCTCTCAATATAGGTATCTAAGCGATTGAACAGAACTCTTGTAAAAAGTTTACTAAAACAACTTGATATTGAGATACCTCTATAATTGCTTGGATTATTAGCCCCACCCCCTTTGTAGATGGGCTTGATAATGTTTTCTTTCCATGATGAAGGGTATATACCTTTCTGAAGTATTTGGTTGAATATAAATGTATAATGTTCCAAAAGAAATGGTACAGACATATGCAACATTTCATTTGAAATATCATCGATACCACAAGATTTACCACGTCTTAAATATTTTACTGCTTTCAAAACTTCATCAGTAGAAATACTTTTGTTAATAATAGTATTATCATAGCTTTCAAATACATTACAAGTTTCAGAAGCTAATTCATCATCAAAATTATTCACATAATCAATGTTCATGAGAGACTTGAAGTATTCTGTCCATGTGCAAGCTGATATTTCAGAAGAAGGATCAGCCTTTTGTTTTTCTAATAAATCATTTACACAATTCCAGAACTCTTTAGGATTTCTTTTCTCACTCTCCAGGAGACCACCTAACATTTTTCCTTTAAATAATCTTTGCTTTTTCCTCAATAATCTGTAATACTCTTTACGTTCAGAATAAACCCTGTTACGTAACGTAGAATTAAATGGATCTGATGCTAACTTGCGAGATAGTTGTTTCAAATGTCTATAATGCGAATCACAATCAACATCATACCACTTTGTCTTAGCTTTTCGCCTCTTCACCTTTTTTTTGGCAATTGATATTACATTTTTGCTTTTTGAAAGCAGCCTCATGGAGAGTGGAAGACATGTGATTCACCATCAGATCTACCTGTTCTCTGACAGAAATCAGTGGCTTTTGAGAAATATTTAAGAAGGAATTATAAAAACTAGCCCTATTGATTTTGCCAATGTTATGTTCAAAATTTACTCTTTGGCTGTCCTCCCATTTCAAATTCATAGGAGCTTTTCTCAATATTTCAGGTTTCTCATGACAAACTATAGACTGAATATCAACCAATAAAGGACAATGATCAGAAAAAACAATATTAAAATCTAAAATCTTAAACTTATTTATTGCATACATGAAATCCGCACTACAAATACAATAATCATCAATGGATGATCCATGAAAACCATGATAAGTAGGCGTAGTATTATTGAGTCCTTCGGACACCATTATGTTGAAAACAGACTAAAACCTTGAAATGAATTCACAAAATATACACATTGCTAAAACTCTCTGTAATAATCATCTCGGATAACTGGTTGTCGATGGAGCAATTGATATGAAATCATATAAATAATCTTCGGTTAAAAATCCATGACAAATATCCCAGGAATTCCGCCTACCAACGGTATCTTCTGCATGAAAATCCAATTCACTCTGCGTACACGTAACATGCATTCAAGATTAAAACGTTTGCTGAACGTAAGATATAAATTGTATACTATACGAGGGTTGTTCAAAAATTAACCGGATTTTCTCTCGCTAAATATTATTTTTGATGCAATCAAACTCAATTTGGTATCATTCGCTGTCGGAATTCAATCCCCATACGGCTTTGTAAAATTGGTGTAGTTATCGAACATAGCCCTCGCGCATCTGCCATATAGATAGCAATGGTAACGGAAACCTGGCGCAGCAGATAAAATAATCATCATATTTGGTCTTCGTATGTAAATATTCTTTCTTTTCTAATTGTTGAAAAACTTGAAAATTAATTGAGCTGCTGGAATAAGTATTACAAATGCCTTGTCTTAATTTGAAGAAATTTGACCGTATTTTTCAATATGATTCATTTAAAATGTGGCGGGATGAGTGTTTCGGAACGTTCTAGACGACGTCAACTGAATGCTCGAAATTTTGATTTATAATAATTCCATTCGAAATCTACAAAAATACCGAAAGATATCAATCAAATACTTGTTACGCTGAAAGGGAATGGTTAATTCTTCCAAATGATTTATTTTCATCGGTGAAGACGCTTCGGTGCACCGAGTGATAAGAGGAAGAACGGACAAAGAGAAAATAATCCAAGCAACTGTATGGACGTCAATTGACGAGTCTCTGGAAGATATAGGCGATTTTCTAAGGTGCATCTTTCTGAGAAATATGATTTTGCACCATTCGATTTTGCCTTTATGCAAACCATAAGAGCACAGCTTAATTACAAGAACACTGGATTCATCCTTCTTCCATAAATAACGAGCCGTGACATGCTAAATAACATATCAAATGTCTCGATTTTCGACGACGTCGCTAGCATCATGTACTGTGCGCCGCCACCTAATACCCGTGTGTTTTTGTTTGCGTGTGAAATGAATATACATCGTTCAAATGCTTCAGGTTTTGGCAAGTTTGAGCATATAATGTGTCCTGTTAATATGAGTATACTTTTTTCATATAGCGATAAATCAATGATGATTTATTGATCTAGTCCGGATAAAAAATTGAACATCCCTCGTATATAGT
This sequence comes from Fragum whitleyi, assembly GCA_948146395.1. Taxonomy (NCBI): domain Eukaryota; kingdom Metazoa; phylum Mollusca; class Bivalvia; order Cardiida; family Cardiidae; genus Fragum; species Fragum whitleyi. The sequence goes on along the minus strand of OX411543.1, from coordinate 8,806,902 downwards.
ATAAATTGTACACAATATATATTTGAACATGGACTCATGTGAAAAGTGGGACACCATTATTAAACGTTCGAGAACATTCTTGAATCCTGAACGCAACGGGGTTAAAGGGACCGAACCTTCGGCCCGTACCTTTATCCTTAACAACAATCTTCTTATGACTTTTCAAAACGAAGGTTAAGGCCCGAACCCACTGCACTTACGGATGCATTAGGGATGTAAAACCTATGAAAATCATTACATTCGTTGAAAAGACGCTTTGCATCTATTTATTACCCTCTACATACGCTTTATGTACGCTCTGTCCGTCGAGCGTCCGTCCATTGTGATTTCACCCACGCAGAAAGTTTTGAGCTTTAGACAAAATTTGTAGATCGGATAACTTTTCCACTAAGTACGATGCAAACGCGAAACAATACGAGGAACAAATGCTTCGTATCTGATAGCATCCGTTTATACTTTCGCTGAATGCTCAATCCATCCGTAATAGGGCTGTCACACCTTAACGTTTTAGCCAGCGTGTGCGGAACGTGTTGTATTTTTTATAACACGCTGCGAACACGTCGGGTACGCTATGGACACGTTCCGCACACGCTATCGGCACGCTGTAACACGTTGGCACACGTTGCGATACGCTGAGTATCTCATAAAATTTTGTGCATGCTTAAAATTTCTCAGCGTGTGCCGAACGTGTTGGAACACGCTCCGCACACGTTCCAAACACGCTCAGCACGCTAGAGACACGCTAGGAGCTCGTTCACTTACGCTACGGATACGCTAGAAACACGTTCGCCAAAAGTTTAACGTGCTTCTAGCGTGTCTCCAGCGTACTTGGAACGTGTGCATAGCGTGTCTTCAGCGTACTGAACGTGTGTCTAGCGCGTTGCCAGCGAGTTCACAACGTGTTTCTGGCGTATGACAGGGTTTCAGTTTTCAATGAAAATATAAAAGTTCCGCTGCATGTTTGTCTTGGATTTCTACCACCAACTTCTCGTAAATGAATAAATTTGTGCATGTACATGTGTATAACCCTTTTGACATGTTCATATCTGCATGTTTCCTCATGACCAGTCTAAGAATGACTTGAAAACGCGATTTTAAGTAGCATTCTCTATATTTGACGATGAACGATTTCGTTCAAGTCATATAAATAAAACTTATGTTATGTTATGTTATGTTATAAGCGGCTTTTTTTTTCTTCCATATAAATCCTTTACGGATTTTCTTAATTCCTTAGATTTGTCGAGGTGGAGAATGTAGACTAAATGTGTATTAAACATAGCGTTTATAGCTTTACAAGTGCGTCTGCTCTTTGGTTAGAATAACAATACGTTAGCGAAAATTCAAACATTCATTCGTCTCATTTGATCATTATCAATATACCAAAAAGACAAGTATATCGTTGTACCTAGTGGACATAATACAAGACGTATTTTACTCTATTCTGCTCTGTTCAGAATATTTGATTCCATTATATTTACTACAAGTTTGATATTTGGTACACCCTTTCCCCCTTAATATAGGACTAGTTATTCAAGATTAAGAGAGGTTGTAGAAAGTCACCCTACATGGTAGAGCATATGGAGGAAGAAAGGAGTGCATTATGACAAGTAGTTCCTTTCCCTTTCGCAATATTTTTCGAGTGAAAAGTACTAGAAGCTTTAATCAGCCTGTAATCTTATAAGTTTGTTATATGCATGTTTTCGTATGTAACAGGTGCCAGTGTATTTTTCTTTTTGCCTTTTTCTATTTTTCTTTTACATGAAACAACATACTTTGAATTTGAATATGTGTAGTGGCCGGTGGCCTGTTTATATATTAAAAGAATGAATTTAAAGTGGTGATTTCTTGCAGAATTTATATTTACATCCAAAAACACGCTGCGAACACGTTATAACACGCTAGAAGCGCGTTACAAACACGCTAGAAGCGCGTTACAAACACGCTAAGCGCGTTCTGAGGACGTTACGAGAACGTTGGACACACGCTCAAGAACGTTGGTATACGCTGACATACGCTATCTATACGTTCTGGACACGTTACTCACGCGTTACTCACACGTTCAAACTCACTATGAACACGCTACAAGCGCGTCGTGAATTGACAAAAAGAAAATATAGGTCAGCGTATGTCGACGTTTTGCGGACTTAGTCGTTTTCTCAAACGCGTTAGGCACACGCTGGCTAAAACGTTGAGGTGTGACAGGGTCATAAGGCATACTCGGAACTCTTATCTGGTTTGGATGAAAACGCGCACGGGGCGGAATTATTAGGTATACGAAAAGTATAAAAAATTACACGGATATTTAAGTATGTATGCGTATGCATCATGTAAAATTTAATGATCTGCGCTGTATCCGATTTGTTTGTTTTTTCGCTCAGTATACGTTGTGCATTAGTCCAACGCTTTATGCATCCACTCTTTCCGCTATTCGAATACGTCACAGTTATACCCGGTAACCTCTTCTGAGCTGTCATCCACTCTTATCCACAAGGGTTCTGATGAACATCCACTCAACATACCGGCTATATACTTTATGCGTCCGATATTTTCCATTCTGTTTTCGCAAAGTTTTGCCACTATTATCAGTTTTTATCAAGCGTATGAGAACGGATTGAAATTTTAACTCTTCCGCCGTGTCCGTTTAGCGCACGTTTTGTGTCCGTTTTGCAGTGGGACCGGGTCTTACCAAGTATTGCTACCGTATATATGACTTTGTCACGCTATAGTGTGATCAATCAATACACAATGTGTGTCAATAAATCTACGTGGTGTCTAACAAGCCTCTAGACGACAAGGTCATCCCATTTATTAGGGAACCGTCAGCAATGGAAACTTCTATTATATCTGTACATCGTGACTACAGCTCCAATAAAACTGGTGTCGATCAAATTTTTACCCACCAAAAATGCTTTTGATGCCGATTTTAATTGATCCGAATCTTTGATTGAAAATTTGATATTAAAAGAAATTAGCTTCACTAAAAAATCTGAGTCAGTTTCAAAAAGGTTTGTTGTAAATCAATACATTTTCTAGGCCTAGACGTTAATTCTACAGATTAAAGTTGGAAAACTGTAAAAAGAAGCAATGGCACACCGCAATACTTGGCCGAACGTTAACTGAATATCTATTATTTACTTTATATATTTATATAATTGATCACATATTTGTCCTTTTTCGTGATTACCCCTTTATACTAAAGGAAACTGAAGGAAATAAGACATTCTATAAGATATGCTAGATGAACAGGGAATTTGACAAAACCCAGAAATGTAATTTGGAATGAAAGTTGGCGTTATTTCGAGGTCTTCGTTATTGAAGACATAATTATAACTAGACAATACACGGACATTTTTAAAATCATACAATTCTATTATACCCAGAACATAAAGTTAAGCGCCACTAAGTTTTAAGTTAATAAAATTTCTATCGAAAACTTTAATAACGTATCTATGTTGTCAAACGGTTAGAACAATCTTGTAGCTATAAATTAAAAACGTTTCGGATGCACGTGTATATTCAGCAAGTCTCGCGCAATGAGTGTAAAGCCAGGGCTCGTGCAAAGTGGAAAATCAGCTTTTCTGTCATAGATACTTACGTCGTGTAACTCGTGCAATTGTTTACATTTCGATTTGAAACTCAGTCATGGCAAGGCGTAGATTGTCTACAAATGAAAGATGGCGAATAATTGGAATGCGAGATTCTGGAATGTCTTGTAGAGCCATTGCCAGACAGCTGGGTTATCACCACAGTGTCATAACACGTTTGATACAAAAACACGCACAGACAAACGACATTAAGGACCGTGTCAGATCTGGACGCCCTAGAGTAACGTCTATTGGAGAGGATAGAGCACTTTTTCGTCACGTCAGACGTCTGCCCTTCACTGCGCCTGTACTAAGGAACATCTGGAATACACACAGACGGGTCTCTTTTTCAACAGTGTGAAATCGACTTCAGATGGCTGGGTATAAGGCACGAAGACCCCTCAAACGTCCAAAGTTACAGCAGAGACAAATCAATGAACGTCGAATATGGTGTAGAACGAGGGCACGTTGGAACTTGGCATCATGGCGTCGGATCCATTGGTCAGATGAGTGCAGGATGTTGTTGTTGCATGTCACCGATGGCCGAATTCGAGTTTGGATACAACCTAACACCCGATTTGCACCAAAGTACGTCCAACCAACCTATCAGGGTGGCGGTGGCTCCGTTATGATATTGTGTCTCCTACGGCTGTAAACTGGACCTAGTGACAGTTCCTGGAACATTGACTGGCGATAAATATCGCGATAACATCCTTTTTCCTGTGGTAATTCCACATTTTGACAAAAACCGTCTTCGAACAAGACCAGTGTACATGGATGATAACGCCAGACCCCACAGAGCAAGAGTCGTGGCGGACGTTATGCAACGTGAAGCCATCACCACCATTCCATGGCCGGCTTGTAGTCCCGATCTTAACCCAATCGAGCACCCGTGGGACATTTTAGGGCGCCGTATACGTCGGAGAGAGCCTCCTGTACAAAATGTGGTTGAGTTAGAAGCAGCACTGCACCAGGAGTGGCAGCAAATCCCTCAACACATCATCCAGAGGCTGATTCGTGGCATGCCGAGGAGGGTGCGCGCAGTGATCAATGCTCACGGATCTTACACACACTACTGACTAAGATGTGATTGGAATTAATAGCATTTGTGTTATCTGACTTCTAAAACCAAGTTTCGTGTCATAGACAACACCGTAAGTCGGCTTTTACAATAGTTTTCATGTTTTAAAAAAAGATGAAAATACGTCATTCACATTTCAAGGTACAAAGTCAATAAAATTTATCACCATCCATGTATTGTGAAATTGTTAAGTCAACATACCATTTTCAACACTGGAACTCAATATTTACATCTCTGTTATTTTGAATTAATGCAGGCTCCCTGCCTTTAAAAATCTTCTGTCTAAAAACTGGTTGCGCTTAACTTCTTGTTCTGAGTATATATACTTATTGACCAAAATTGTTCCATGGTAACAATTTTTCATTTGTCAATATTTAACAACAAAAAAAAAAGAAATAAAATGTTTCAAACGAACATTATCTTTATTTTGTCAGTTGCGAGGGTAAAGAAAGATGTTGTACTTTGACCCATCACGCAAAAAGAGACCATCTGGGAACCCTGTAAAATGACTTTTTGAAAAAGAAATTTGGTCCAACATTGGCCAACCAGAGGTCGCATTTCAAAAAATCTTTCAATAGAAGGTAGATTGAACATTCTAGATTCAGAAAATAAGCACATTGCGAAAAGTTTCGACCCTAGTCAGTCTGCGCAAACCGCGCAGTCTGTCTAGGGTCGACATTTACGCACTACCCGGATGGTCCCTTTTTCGCGTGACGGGTCACAATTAAAAATATGAAATTAATCAAGATGAACAACATTCGTATATAGAGAATTTTCACTTTACCATGATTTTTGCACAATTAATATCTCCGAACACATCCATACGTTTATGTTTATCGACAAACACAATATACAGTTGTTTTGTTTTTGTTTTAATTTTAAAGTTCTGTCCACATAAGTGGTTGTTATTAAATCCTATAAACATCACAATGCTTAAATCCGTAAGAAAGTCCGATTGATTTGAAAGTTTTCGAATGTAAGTCTAATAAAGTCTTTTAATTTTGTGTAGTTCATAAGAAATCCTATGTTTGTTCTACTAATGAAATCGTTACATTAATTTTGTACCGGAGAATCACCAAGCGAATGATTTCCCGATATCTGACAGAGAGGATCCTGTGAATCTCTGTTTGACACAAGGCGTATAGAAAATGCACTAGAAATGTTATAGTATATCTCGCAATTAAATGAGTCTGGATGGTAGGAAAATGTGGCTAAAACATAGATCAGAAGTTATAGATATCTCAGGGGGGCCAAAATTTTAATTTTATACAAGTTGTCACACAGGAAAACGCTTTTTTTTCTCTCTCATTGTTGCGTCTATATTGCATACGAAGTTCAAACGAATATTTAAATTTTAAGTTATTTAAGTTATTTAAATTCAAAACTACAATTTTCGTAAATCTGACTACAGTGCTTTTCTGTTTTGAAGCGCCATAAGTACGTGATATGTTTTTGGGGGTTTTTTACTTGGTTTTTTTTTTTTTTTTTTTTTTTTTAAATAACTTTAGAGAAAGTCCTTCTGTAAAATTTGACTCTCACCATTTATTTTATCAAAGGGCCATTGATATTGAGAATATCTGTGAGGGTTTGAATCAAATACCCCCGTTAGTTAGATTAGCGGACGCGTAATAGCTACTGACAGATCGACCTATCTTTTCTTTAAAGGGGCCGTGATTCTATCAAATGTCTACGGACAGTAAGAATATATGTGACAAGTTTTTCGGTGAATTATGAATCATATCCATCCATGAGTTGCTGAGAAACAGATCTGACCAGATTCTAAGCAAGCAGACCGCAAAATTAAAAACTTAAACATTCTCAGAAATAACTTCTCTGTGTCATATTTTCATATTTTTTTCTCTTTACACAATAGCTACGATGATGAGGGACTGCGATACCGTGGTGTATCTATCAGTCCAAGACCGGGTCACATAAAGAGGGTCGTGCGAGTTTGAGTAAGAACATAATAGTGAGATGAGGGCAACAGAAAAGCGGAATGAGAGACAGACAGAAACTTCTAGAGAGACAAATTCTTTAATGTTTTTCGGTAGTTATTGAGAAATTGCGGTAGATTATCATATTGATAAACTCACCGCCTTACCAGAAATTATCAAAACTTATACCCCGCTTTCGTTCATTTCACCCTTTCTGACGTCATCTGAGCGGAACCTAAGAAAGTGGCGTCATTATGAACGTTGCATATCGATCGCGTGTAAAGATTAGGAAAAAAAATGTCCTAAAATTTTCTCTTTTTGTCTCACATTTGTATTAAGGAAAAAGAATAATCGTTTAGTTTTCGAGCAAGATCGATTGACATTTCATTTCGTGACCAACAAAAGCTACATTTTCACTCGTTGCTCCGCCACTCGGGATAATAAGCTTTTATTGTTCACTCAATGAAATAAAAACCGATCTTACACGGAAACAAACGATTATCCTCTATCATTAATGTGAATTCAGACAATGACGGAACCATACTATTAAGATTGAATGAATTAGGGAAATGCGTGCGTGCGAGAGAAGAGAGACAGACATACATATACCTACAGACAAGGACAGAAAGACAGACAAAAAGACAGACAGAACTCAGCGTAAGAGCGAGTGTGAGAGAAAAGAAGAGTTTCCATTGCTTAACAAAAACTCAAATAATTGTTCGAAAAGTGTAAGGTTGTTAAGACTCGTGACTATAAAACAAAGGATAATTAAACTGAAGTGGTTTGACATGTAATTTTGATATGTGAGGGAAAGTACTTACAACGCCTTTTCAATTAATTTGGTAAGATCTTTATTTTCGTTCTTATTTTGAGTTTTTAGCCTGCAATAATAGATCTACTTACTTTATAAATATACAAAGTTGTCTTTTCTGCGAAATCTGAAATTTAGAAAATGACACAGTACGTATATTGAGTGGGTGTTAAATAGACTAGGCCGTTTAAAACTGAAGAAACTAATCGTTATAGGAAACGTAGCAGCCATGTCACGGAAAAAGAAAAATAATGTATAAATTAGAACTTAAGTGACAATAATAGCAAGACAAATAACAAAGAGGATGTAATCATAGCTCGGATTCTAGATTCGTTATTCGTTCCACAAACCCTTAAAAATCACTATAATTGCAGGGTAAGATGTAATGTTTTCAAAATTCAAATCAGGATTTAGGACCTTATCTTCTTCATATAGTCATGGATTTCAAAATTACTTGGCGCAGTTGTGCTTTGAGTGATAACTAATGTCTGATGATAAGTTTTCTACGAAACAACTAAGTTCAAGGAAACTGCATGGGCTAGAAACTCAGTTATGATTGGCCCGGAGCATACCTTCTACAGTATTTTATGAATTTCAAAATATCTAGGCCCAGTTTATTCCTTTGTAAGGACCAGCACTGTTATAGTTTCTTTTAAATAAATAAAAAAAATGATATCTCAAGCCACAGCTTCTGTTTAAGGTCTATTACTTGACCTTCTTTGAGTTACTCAATGAAAGATATCATTTTATATAAAAGCCTTCAGGAATAAAAAGCAATATTTGCTAGAACATCTGTGTCTGTGATATATGTCTAGTTTAAATATATAGACATGTGTTTTTAATTGTTAAACGTGGAGAAATAACGACATGATAATTGAATTAAGTTTCTTGTCTACCAGCAAGTACAGAGAAATGCTATGTTGATGAATGTGACCTTTAACACAAGAATAGAACGTCTGACATTTACCATTTGTGTGGAATATTTTGGAAATGAAGTAATACATATGAAGAAATACACAAATGAAAGATGCAACGCGAATCATGAATATCCACCATATTATAAGTTCTAGTTACCATCTTTATTGAGATAACTAGATCTACTACAGTGCTTAATAAGTCAAATCGGATGATGTTTCAAAATATACCAAAAAGTGTTCTAACTTGGTATGAAATACATTACAAAATTTGTATCAAAATCTAACAAACCTTTAAGTTAACTCGTACATGTGGCAATATTGATATGTAACACGATAATTAATTAGCAATTGAAAAAAACTTAATTTAAATTTACTTTTTTTGGCTTGATAAGGAAGTTTAAAAGTTATCCGATAAAGGGTTTAAGTTACTATGATTTAAATTTTACCGAACCTACTTTACATCTCCTGAAGTTCGCTTTCAAGTTTCCTTTTTACTCTTTGCTCGTGCTTCAGTTCCGCTATTGCTATATCGCTGCTTTTCTGTCAAAGCCACGTATCTGCAGCCTTAAACAAGCTGCAGATACGAGGTTTTCGTAGAAAAGCGACGATATACGTATTTGTGACCCGTCACATAGGATGAGACCAGCTGCAATTGCGAAAGGTGTCGATCCTGGTCAGACTGCGCTTTCTGCTCAGACCGAGTAATGTCGACATTTTTCGCACTTCGTTGATTCTACCATTGTTCCTTCCGGTACTGGATTTTAAAAATGCGAACTCAGGTTTACCTATGCTAGACCTGATATTTTTTCAAAGAGTAATTTTACAGAGTTCCCGGATGGTTCCTTTTTTGCGTGACGGCCACATTAGTATGTTCCAGTCTAAACAATTAACATATGATATATTCCGATCGGCATAAGATGGCAATTTTGTACGTTGCTCGCGAATTTCTTTCATTGAATTCAAACACTCCGAGGGGCTAAGAGCACATCACTATTGAAAGTGCCTATAAATATATTGGAACCTACAAAAGTGTTGCGCTATCCCCTCGATCCTTAAAGATCTAATTCAAAACAATTTGGTAATTGATCAAAATTGAGTCAAATAAAGACTAATTAACTGACAATCATAGTATATAACTCTCGGCATCCTATATTTAAGGGTTATAAGATTTAGTTTGAAGTAAACACATATTAAAAATTTGGCTCACTTTAGATATGATCTTTTTCTTTTTGCTCTGCAATTTTTAGTGAAAGCTCACCGTTAACAATTGTTGAAACAAGAATTCTTCCTTAGTCTTCCTTTTTCATGGGACGTATCAAACCGTATCATTCAACCCACACCTTTCAATATCGTATAGATGTCAAAGGCATTCTAAGCAGTTTAAAGAAAGTGATCTCAAATGTCTCAAATGAAGTTATTGAATATTCGTTTATATCTCTTGGTCGCTTATTGAAAATACATGCTGTATATTTTAATAATTATTGTTACTATCATTATCCTTCATATTATTATTCATTTTCGCTTTCAGTATGATTCTAGATGGATACCATTGAAAATACAGAGATTTCATCGCACTATAGAATTGCTTCTGGTAACAACACTGAAGAATTCACAATCAAGGAGCTAAATGACGTGGCCACTAGAATTTATTACGGAGCTGTTGTCCTGTTTGGAATCCTCATTCTACCGGGAATAATAGGAAATCTCCAGGTTCTTCACATCTACTCGCACAAAAAGACAAAAAATAACACCAGCGTCTATGTGATACTCCTCGCCACGATCGATTTTATAGCTTGTGGAATCGTTATTCCCTTCAACATTGCCAATTGTCTTCTACCACTCATGTATTATGATAATGTTTCATGCAAGATTTTTACTTGTCTCAACCACTTTGTAAGTATAGGCTCTGCATTTGCTCTCGTAGCAATTGCCATTGAACGATATCGTAAAATCTGCACACCATTAAAGAAACAAATAACAAAGAGGTATGCAGAATTAACCTGCTTGATAGTTGCGTTGCTAGCGTTTATTTATAGTATACCGACGTTATTCCTTTTTGGAAGCACTAGAATACAGACTATCCAATCAGAACAATACGGCTTTGAGTGTCATTATCTTATGGAATTGAGGAATACAACCTTCCAATACATTTATATCTGCTCTCTTCTCGTCACTAGTTTGATCTGTTGTGTTTTAATGACAGTTCTGTATTCACTTATTGGAGTTCAACTCTGGAAGCAACACACCAAGATAAAAAGAGCAACAACCGTTTACCAGAACAGACGAAATGGTATTGGGAATTCACAGAAAGATGACCTTTCTAATGTAGACGAAAAGAGATCACACAGCTCTACAAACGAATCCAAATTGCCTGTTTCGGACAATGGCAATAGTCTAAAAGAGTCAAATGATAGCAAATGTAATGAAATAATGATAATGGTTCCTTGCGTGAACGCCAAGAAAACGAATGAAATGTGCGAAGTAACTTGCGAGAGTTCAAATGAAGGATTAGAGACAGGAGAATGTTCGAATGAAAGCAACCATGGAGACAGTTCGATCCAGGAGATGGATAAACATACAAATAAGAAACCTGGTCGAAAAAGGCAAAAACAGATTCATAGAACAAGTTACATGTTCTTTCTAATTACCCTGTGTTATCTATTGAGTTATACACCCTATCCAATTTTACGAACTTGCCAGGTTTTAAACATGGGCTGGTATAAGAGTCTGGACCTCTCTAGTCTGATAGCATTTCACATTGCCCTCTGCAGCCCATACATAAGTAATGTGGTCAACCCCATAATTTACCACATTTGTGACAGCCATTACAGAAGGGAAGTAAAGCAATTCTATAACAGGTTATACCGACGAGTGTCAAACTGTAAAATGTGAACAAACTGAAGGTATCAATAAATGAAAGGTCGACGACAGTAATACTAAATAAAGTGTTTTAAACTGATTTTAAATAGTTCACTCTGCTATAGAGAATGTGGAATAGATGAGGTCGAATAATCAAATTGGAAAGAAAAAAAATCTTTGATAAAGTTTCAATTCAAAAGACACAAACGTCTACTAGAGGCAAGAAGATGTTAAGTGAATTTTTAAACATTTGAGAAAAAAAGTGTTTAGCTTATTCTAAACCCGTATGGCTCATATGTACCTGATCAGATAACGTGTGTCAATATTCATCTGTTTCGCAGACAGAATAACATTTTAGATGATACATAATATGATTTAGTTCCTTTGATGGTGCCAATCCTGTTTGACGCCAATCTTTTTCAGGATCTTCTACATTACGTCAAATTTAGGCTCAAACGACGTCATCGCTCAATATTGAATAATCATTATCATTCATCAGGTCTGCAGGCAAAAAGAGTTGCTATTTCTTTCTTTCTCCTGATGACCTTCTTACGTTCTTGTGTTCGTGCTAGCAAATGATTGTATACTAAATATTCTTGAAAATAACCACAAAAGAAAATGCCGTAACTTTTAAGAACGATATGGTATACAGCCATTGACAAGCATATGTAAGTAATTTAAGAACGTGATCAAGATAGGGGAATAGGCACTCCATTTGCAGGAGACACGATGCATAGAAAATTGACCTGACGTCATGTTTGCCTAAAATTGACGTCATGTTGAAAACATGAAAGGTTTTTTATATTTCACCATTTGTGGCCCATTATATGGTGACTCGACAGCCCGTAGCGCCCCATTCGGACCACCACTCGGCCAATCTCACGATCAACCTCGGATGTATATAGACGGACTATTTTTAAAAATTACTGGAAAACTTTGGAAAAACTCGATGACGTCATTGAAAATGGCGTTAGCCCTCGAAACTGTGAGCGAAAACATTCGACGTCGCCAACGCTACTCGTTTAAGTCACTGACGTGAAACAATCGTATCCTTATATAAATATCTTTAGATTCTTAAATAACGGCTGAAAAAAGTCTTAATTTTTGAGAATGATTCGTCATTCTCAAAAATTAAGATTTTTCAGCCGTTATTTACTGTAAAAGATATATATCCACAGTTCTAGTTTTCTTATACTGTTTCCGCCTAACAAAATGCGCGATTTTGTTACATACCCATCCGCCTTACATACATCCGAGGTCTGTTGCAGTCTACGGAAATGGCCGAGTGATGTTCCGAATGCGTAGCGCCCGTGTTATCAAACCGACCAGAATTTTGTGAAGGAATCTGGGAGAACTTATCACACGGATCATTTCAGTGAAACTTGGTGAAATTCTTCTCAGAAGTTTCGGAGGAGAAGATGTTAAAATGAAAAGTTAACGCACGGACTCACGGACTAATGACGGACGATATGATGGTACAGGATGTTTTGATTCTTTTATCATGGTGGACCTTTGACCCTGACCGTGATCCTATACCTACTTTCTTTAATATTGAATTTTTACGACTAGGACTGTGTAAAGTCAATAATAAAGGTTGGTAGATAATTGTCTTTGATTCTGGCATCAATTTGAACCTTTGACCCAGATCTTGACCTTTGACCTACTTTCTTAAAAATTTAATTATAAGGTATAGAACTATATTATATTATTCATAAGTATTGGTAGATAATTGCCTTTGATTGTTGCATCATTTTGTGATTGTGAACCATTCACCCCGACAGTGACATATGGCCTACTTTCTTTAATTAAGAATTATAAGGTCCAGAACTTAAATCTTGGACTGTATAGAGTAAACAATTATGGTTTGTAGATGATTTGTCTGTGAGAAAAATGCCAGAAATCCATTGTTAGGTGCTCCAGTCGCCGCGAAATAATATAGGGCTTGTTGAAAGCGGCATAAAACCTTATTTAAACAAACAAATTGATTCTGGCGTCATGATTTACCCTGTTTTGGCCTAGACATTCTTAATTAAATATTCAATTATTACTTCTAGAAAAGTAAAAAATAAAAGTAGGTAGATGGTTGTGTTTGATTCTGGCAATATGTTGAATATTTTACCTCTATCTTGACCATTGACCTACTTTCTAGGATTTAAAATTATTAGATCAAGAACTATACTTTCTACTATTAAGTGTTGGTAGATGATTGCCTTTGCTTTTGGCGTCCTGTATAACCCTTTGCCATAGCCATGGCCGTGACATTTGACTCTCTTTCTTCAAAATTAAATTATAACCACTATGCCTGTATTGAATCTGGCTCGTTGGTCGGGTGGTTAGAGCGCTGGACTGGTAACTGGTTCGAGCACCACCGAAGGCAGGTAGTGTATTTAAGCAGGGCACTTTACAGACAGGGCCCCAGTCTAACAAGCTGTAGAAATAGGTAGCAGTGATTAAAAACAATTGCCTTTTTCTCTATGTGCAGGAAACGATCTGGAGATCTGGAATGAGTAAAAACCACGATGGAATAAGAGTCTTTTGACCTTGATCGTGTTATCCTCGAGTAAAAAAAATAATGAATCGATAATAAAGGTTGGTAGATGATTTTATTTAATCCTGTTATCATATTGAACTTCTGACCCTGACTGTAACCCTTGACCTACTTTATTTGATATTGGATAATGAAAAATATTAGTAGATGGCTGTCTTTAATTTAGGCATTATGTTGAATATTTGACCAAGATTTTTACATCTGACCTACTTATTTAAGTATTCATTTGATATATGAATTTCACTTATTCTTGCATCCTGTTGTGCCTTTGGACCTGACTCTAACCTTTGACCTACTTTATTTAAATTAGAACAGTAGGGCTTAGTATTTTATTAAACAAATAATTTATGTCGGTGGATGATTTGCTTTGATTCTATCATCTTGTTGAATATTTGACTCAGATTTTGACCTTGTACCTACTTTTTAGCTCACCTGAGCACAAAGTGCTCAAGGTGAGCTATTGTGGTCACTCACCGTCCGTCGTCCGTCCATCGTCCGTCCGTCCGTCTGTCCGTCCGTTCGTCAACAATTTCTTTAAACATCTTCTCCTACTAAACCACTGGGCCAATTAAGCTGAAACTTGGCAGGGATGTTCCTTGGGTGAAGCTCTTCAAAAGTTGTTAAAAGAATATAAATCTATAAATAACTCTGGTTGCCATGGCAACAGAAAGGCTGAAAATCGCGAAAATCTAAGAAAAATTTCTTCTCCTCCTAAACCGCTGGGCCAATCAAGCTGAAACTTGGCAGAAATGTTCCTTGGGTGAAGCTCTTCAGAAGTTGTTAAAAAAATTTAATTTCATCAAAAACTCTGGTTTCCATGGTAACGGAAAGGTTGAAAAATGGTCGAAAATGGCCGTAAATCATAGAAAAACTTCTTCTCCTAAACAACAAGGCCAATCAAGCTGAAACTTGGCAGAGATATACCTTAGGTTAAGCTCTTCATAAGTTGTTAAAAGAATTTAATTTCGTCAAAAACTCTGGTTTCCATGGTAACGGAAAGGTTGAAAAATGGCCGAAAATGGCTGAAAATCTTTGAAAAAAAATCTTTTCCTCCTAAACCACAAGGCCAATCAAGCTGTAACTTGGCAGAGATGTTTCTTGGGTGAAGATCTTCAAAAGTTGTTAAAAGAATTTAATGTCATCAAAAACTCTGGTTTGCATGGTAACGGAAAGGTTGAAAAATGGCCGAAAATGGCTGAAAATCTTTGAAAAAAATCTTTTCCTCCTAAACCGCTAGGCCAATCAAGCTGAACTTGGCAGAGATGTTCCTTGGGTGAAGCTCTTCAAAAATTGTTTGAAAAAATTTAATTTCATCAAAAACTCTGGTTTCCATGGTAACGGAAAGGTTGAAAAGTGGCTGAAAATCATAGAAAAAAATCTTCTCCTCCTAAACCACAAGGCCAATCAAGCTGAAACTGGGCAGAGATGTTTCTTGGGTGAAGCTCTTCATAAGTTGTTAAAAGAATTTATTTTCTTCAAAAACTCTGGTTTGCATGGTAACGGAAAGGTTGACAAATGGCTGAAAATCTTTGAAAAAAATCTTCTCCTCCTAAAGCACTAGGCCAATCAAGCTGAAACTTGGCAGGGATGTTTCTTATGTGAAGTTCTTCAATAGTTGTTGAAAAAAATTGATTTCATCAAAAACTCTGGTTTGCATGAAAACAGAAAGGCTGACAATGGACGAAAATTGCTGAAAAATCTTAGAAAAACTTCTTCTCTTCCTAAACCACTGGGCTAATTAAGCTGAAACATGGTAGGGATGTTCTTTAGGTGAAGCTCTACCAAAGTTGTAAAAATAATTGTATTCAATTAAAATCTTTGGTTTACATGGTATTGGAAATGTTAAAATATTGCCAAAAATATCAGAGAAGGTTAATCTTCGCCTTAACTATTTGGCATATCTTAAACATGGCAGGGATATTCTTAAGGTTTAGGTCTATTAAACTTGAATTTAATTCCATCATTGATAACTTTGTTTGCAATTAAAAAGAAAATCAAATTGCAGTAGGAGGAAATTAAAATCTGTTTCCTTTAAATCCACCATATATGTACACCAGACAATTTCTGGTATTTATAACATTGTTGACAAGTTATGAGTTGACTTACTCAGGTGAGCGATATAGGACCATCATGGTCCTCTTGTTTAGATAACAAATTAGTAGGTCTTAAACTATATTATGCTACTTGTAAGTGTTGGTAGGTATATGCTTATCAATCATTCTTGTATCCTGTTAACCTTTGACCCTGACTATGACATTTGGCCTACTTTCTTAAATTTAAAATAATAGGGTCTAGAACTGTATGCAATAAATATTTAAGGTTGGTAGATTATTAGCTTTGATTCCGAATCATAATTAATTTTCAACATGGCCTTGACCTTAGACTTACTTTCTTAAATATTGAATTATCAGGATCAATTACTAGGTGTTGACTGTTTATGTCACAAATTGATTTTGGCAGATGATTTTCATTGATTCTGGAATTCTCTTTCTGAACCGTCTACACAGACCTTGACCTTTCTAAAATATTCATTTACTCAAATCTTATTTAAACCAAATTAATGGTTCTACTGGTTTCCTTGGGGCCATTCAAGTGGAGCGATACTTGACCCTCCTGGGCTTGTATTTCTTTTTATACGCCGCCGGAGGCGGACGTATATTGGCGTCATCTTCTCCGTCTGTCCATCCGTCCGTCCGTCCATCCGTCCGTCCGTCCTTACGTCCGTCCACATTTCTTGTCAACGCAACTCCTCCTTAGTTTCTGGCTGGATCTTCTTGAAACTTGGTCAATGTTATCACCTCAATTGGTAGATGTGCATGAAGGAAGGATTTTATGGTTCGTTGATTTTTTGCCTGAGTTATGCCCCTTAAAAACTTAGTCTCTGGGGCTTATTGCCTTAGTTATGCCCCCTTAAAATTTAGTCTCTGGGGCTTATTGAAATTGCAGCCTTGTGAATGCAACTCTTCCTAAGTTTCTGGCTGGATCTAAATGAAACTTGGTGGATGTTATAACCGAAATTGGTAGATGAGCATGATGTAAGGATTTTATGGTTCATTAATTTCACCCTAATTTATGCCCCCTTAAAACTCAGTATCTGGGGCTTATTGAAATTGCAGCCTTTTGAACGTAACTCCTGCTTACTTTTTGTCTTTATTTAAATGAAACTTGGTCAATGTCATCACCATAATTTGTAGATATACATGGATCAAGGATTTTATGGCTCATTTATTTCCCTGAATTATTCCCCCTTAAAACTTAGTGCCTGGGGCTTATTGAAATCGCAGCCTTGTGAAGGCAACTCCTCCTAACTTTTGTCTTGATTTAAATGAAACTTGGTCATTTTGAATTTGGTTCTGTCAAAATAAGTAGTGTGTACAATTATTTTCGTGAAACAGCAGCAAAGTGGCGGCGTATCTTGTGACTATGGCACTCTTGTTTTTAATTACTTTCAATTTGTTTGATTATCATATTTGAAAAGTTTACAAATATCTATTAATCTCAAAATATTCACAGAGAGAAGGTCTCAAAATACTCGCAACATGCTTGGAACACGTTTTCTTATACTGGAGATATTAAAGAAAAAGTATGTTTGGTTAATATCTGTAACTTATAAAGCTACATTACTGTGCTTTTGATATTAGGTGGATATGAAGATAAGTACTAGATAAACCAAGAAAACGAAGTTCACCCATAAGTGCTAATAGCATGTTTCTGTTTTCGGGGGACGAGTATTCCTCATAGTTTCGTTTGTATCCCATATCGATTAGCAAACACGAATACACATGCTAAAATGCCCAGAAATACATTATAGCTCGAGAAACACGCGTGTCTCGGGAAGAGCGCATGTCCCGCATTCTGCTCAAGAATGGGCATGCCACTTGGCCATCGTTTTGATTATCACTGATTTTTCACAAGGCTGTGGTTTCATACTTAGCATTCGTTACAAATAATTTACTGCATTTATGAAAAAAAGACCTTTGACCTTAACCTTGAAGCATTTTCTTTAAAAAAAATCTTGCATAATTAATCTTGCTAATATCTTCTGAATGTTTATATAAAGGGTCATTGGTCCATTAAACAGGTATTGACTTTGCTCGAAACAAAGTATTTCAACTTTATGACAATGATTTTCATATTTTGACCAACATTAAGTACTTTCATATAAAACATTATATTCCTTATATGTGCTGGCTGCTTACATGTAAGATCGCCTTTCTTCGCATATAACCCGCAAGGATCAGTCGACAGGTCTTTACCTCTGCCGAAGACATTTGTCCCTTGAATTTGACCTTAATCCATGACCTTCTTTGAAAAATTAAATAAAAAGGGTAGCAGATTTTCATGCGTGAACAAGTTTCCTGGAATTTTTACTATTATCTTAACTTTTAATAAACGATTTAAGATTTTAAGAAACAAATTAACGTTCAAAGTTAGATCTATATTTTATATGCCTTGATGTAACATTATTTAAAAGTAGCGGACCTGTAATACTTCCGAAACATTTCGGAACATATGATCTTTCACATTGTTCTCAAAGGTTTCCTAATGGAAATCATTAGGAAACGTTGGTTAACACTGTTTAAGTTCCTTACCTCCAAAAGCTCACAGAACTATTACGTGTCAAGTACCGTAAAAATCACCAATGGTTTATGTGAGAAATTAAATCTATTTTCGAATCTGTTGATACTAATCTTAATTTAGCTCGTCTTTGATAGCACAAAAAGGTTTGCTTTATTATATTTTAACCTAAACACACTAAGGATTGTTATGATTTTTTCTTATAATTCGGAAAAAATATACATTATTGACATAAATGTAATTGTAATGACGTTGTTTACAATGTTCTTTTAAAGTACAGAAAACATTACACATCAAATTCACACCACAACGGAAACAATTAAATGTATATAATAGTGGTTTATTTACGTCTCATCTTTGACATACAGCATATACATATAAACATTAAAACATAGCATATTATCAAAGCTACCCTAAAAAAGAGTTATAAGAGACATTAAAATGCAATTTGCAATTAAATGTATGTCAAGCTTTCGGTTTAATCATCTTCTCTTGAAGTGGAATAGAAATGAGATCGACACCTTTTTACATGACCATCTGAAGTTCCATGATAAATGAAAATGTTCACTGTTGTATCCTGTCTTTTAGCATGGTTCAGAAATCAATTCTGTGGTCGGTCGACCGTTGATTAACTTGTTATTGTATCCACTCTAAGAAATACATTTGCGCTCTGAATACTAAACGAGATCTAATTTATTTCTTTGTAACCTTGGATATTTTATCTAGTTTCATGACCGCACAAACCATAACGCAAAAACTTTGTCTATGTCAATATATTACAGAATATGAAGGGAATATTATATCACTTAAATTATTTCATTGCCAAACAAATGTATTTGCAAAAAGATAATATAATACTTTCGTCAATATTGCCAGGGGGTATTTGGCGTATATCTGGGCGGGGCCCTCTATACCAACGAAACGGATTCACATTAATGATAGATCAATATCTTCATTGAACCCCGACAAAATCGTAGTAAATCGGAATTGCACCCGAATATATACATGTATTTACCGATCGCCCTAATTTTTCAGCCAATGGTCGACCGCTATTTCATTTGAAATTCAAAAATTATATCGCATAACCTGACAATCTGGTCGAATAAGTGTGCTACGTGACTTTATGTCATCATGGGCGGAGACTTTAGAACAAACCAGACAGTGACGTCATATCTTGTCTGGTGAACGGGCTCGAAGGACCCTTTACTTGTAATCGAGCATACGAAAACGCATATTGAATAAACTATTTCTGTGGGTACTCAAAAACTCTTACATTCAAATGATAAACATTTTTTTTTAATTGAATATACATGTAGTTGTCAACTAATAGGGGGAGGAATAAAGTTATTAACTGATTCTGATTTTAGAATTCAGTCAAATCGAACCTTCATGTAACACCTTTTTAAGTTGACATTTAAAAGGCGACAGAGTTGAAATGATCTAGAATCTAACTTCTTGTTTTAATATGAATACTTTTTATTTTTCAATGCCCGCTACCCCTCTCTATGCTTTGTTTAACATATTTATTAATGACGGGTTACGCTAAAATTGCCATACATTCGTTTCATGGATAATCACTGTGGGTTAAAAACTCAACATACACCATGTATTTAGGTTTGGTGATATAAAAGGGTACATACAGGCTAAAACATTGAAGCAGAACGATAAACTCGGATATTCGTCTTATTCTAGGTATTGAAAATAGCTTAAATTACTTTTGAACATTTTAGACCCAGGGAAGCTGACTAGTCTCGAAAATATACGAGACCCATTTGAAGGTAACGTTTCATTTGGGTATCAAAACTTACCCCGCGTTCAAAACGAAAACATTAGCGAAAAGTTGCTCCGCTTTAAACGTGCAAAGCCGGCTTCAAATCATCCTCGCTCGCAAACGTTTTTGTAACCTGTAAAGGGGGCTAAAAAACTACGGCTTCCGACGAGTCATTTTTAATTGCCCGATAAACAGCTTGCTGCAATCATGATTGAAAATGAATATCAAGCGGTACGTAACTCGCATTTTTTCTCACAAATATAATCCTCATAGATGGGCATACGTCCGCGAATAGATTGCTAAATAGAATATAAAATACATATTTATAGTTGCAACCACAAGGTATTCATCGCCATACGCGACTAAAGGGTGATTATTCGATTGAAGCCGTCTCGCCAAATGACATAATATAAATGAAAGCTAGATGATGATTAAAGTCGCCCCTCCCCTTTTTGTTTGCGGAGATTTGATTGAATAATGTATGACGCAACAAGATTGACTGACATCATTAACTCACTGGAGCTTGAGTTATTGGGTGAAAAATTAAGCCGATCGGTAAAACAGTTATAGTTCATATTCTGACAATTTACGCGTATAACCTTGCGCTCCGCTAACGCTCCGCTTAGGTTATATCGCGTAAATTGTCAGAAATGAACTATAACTATTACATATATATTCGGGTGCAATATTTCGTATACAATATATACCAATCAGTGGTATTTGCTTCCTTGGTCATATGTTATAAATGCTGCATGGTTTTATTACGTGTTCACTTGAATAATGTAGCCAAGTCATTTATATAGTCAACAAGAAAAAAATCAGCAAAGTAATTCTACTAAAAAAACTTTTAAAATTAAACGAAACTAGGGGTACCCTCAATTTTAAAGTTAACTTTAACATTCCATTCATATTATGCAGCATCACAGTAAAGGGGCTTTCATTTTATGGATAATCGATTTGGAAGCGTATGGTGTGTAAACGCGTTTCTGACAGCTAACGTTCTGAAAATATTGCTTGGAAATGCACACTTTTTGCGCAATCTTTTTTTTATTATTATTATCATTATTATTTCACACTTTTTCTTTTAGTTGTGTTTGGCTAGCGTGGAATAAACATGAACTATTATGATACAGTAAAGGACTTTGTCCATTTAATAATTTAACTCAAATTTCAAAGTTGCCTCACATATTTATTTTTGCATAAACATGATATGAAATACAGGTTTGAACATTTCAGCTATTCCATCTTTTTATTTTAATTCATTCCATATAGTTTAAGCAATAATCTTAACTTGATACTCAGTAAAATCTCAGTTGATAACGAAATATGATTAATAATCTAACACCAAGAATATTTACCCGAGTCGATTGTGTTAGAAAAGGGTCCAACCCTTTTAACCCCATCTTGCTGAAATTGAATTCTGATTTAAACGAATTGCAAAAGTTACAAAAGTTATTGGATATTTAATCTGTCTCATTTTCCTGCACAATAATGAAGTAGAAAGCAGGTACAGACTAAGATCTGACTGCATATCTGTGCAGACTGATCTTAGTCTTTACTGTCTGCCATTGTTTTGGTTGCATTGTAATGAAGAACGCAAGAAGTTCTGAGGAAAAGTGATCTTTTAAAGAATTCTTTCATAGTACGGATCCTAGAAGCAATCTCAGTTCTATATACCACGACGCTGTTCAGAAATCTAATTATCTTGCCGAGTCGTTTTGGGACATCATTGTGATTCGACAGTTTTATTTGGATACTTAATTAGTCCATCTCCCGGAGGAAAGAGTGTTTGTCTTTTTGGCGAGACAAAGTCCATTACTTATTTGAATGTTCTTGATTTTTTTCCTTTCGAGAAGAAATAAGTCGTGATATTTCAAAAAGGGTTCACATAAGGACAAGACAGAGTATACATTGAGACCATCCCAGCGTTCAGGATGGCAAATCGGTGCGAACGAGTTTTTGTTGTAAATAGTGATCATGGTGATTTCGCTGTAGAAGTATTGTTCCGCAATTTAGATTGAGTGATCAAAGGTCAATATGGTCTATACAGGTGAAGACAAAATTGACCTTTGATCACTCACTTAAACTTGTGGATCTATAGCCAATTGCCTAAGATCTTCATACGCTTAAACCAAATTTATGAAAACGAAATTATCATTATTTCAAAGATCCTTTTCTTAGACGCCTAACCCTTCTCATTCTGAGAAACGATATATTATTCATAGTATTACAGTGTGGACTAACCCCCGCCTGCACAGATGTGCAGTCTGGTCCTAGTCTACAGTGCCTGCTTTCTATCAAATTATTGTTAGAAATACTTGCGCTAGCTTCGTTAATATGTCGCAAAATTTGTCAATTTGATTACAACAAAATTTAAACTCATTAGTAGAAGGGTACAGACTCTTTGACTTGGTTATCGGTACAAAATCTAAGAATGAATACCGATTTGAACTCAGAAAACCTTCTTCAATAAAGCTTTGATAGAGTGCTTTACGCAGAAAGTCCTTTCACAATTAAAACTAGTTACATATTTAATTAACCGTTGACATGCTGAAATCATTAATAATTCTACTTTTGCAGGAGGCATAAACAAATAAAAAAAAGTTCAAGCATAATTGATCATATATATACAAACTCTGTACATAATACGTGCGATGTCTATGTTTCAACATTGTCTATAAGCGATCACTTTCCAGTTTGTTTCACGAGGAAAAGGAATGTGGATTCAGATGATTTAAGAAGTAGTCAAAATCACGAAACGATTGAATATAGGTGCTATGAAAATTTTGATATAGACAAATTTACATTCGATTTATCTTATTCAGACATTGAATGTGTAGAAATGATAATCAACCCTAACGATGCTATTAGTAAATTATATGCCATAGTAAACTCAGTTTTATCAATTCATGCACCCTTGAAGCAAAATAGAGTCAAGCGCTCACACCAGCCTGCTTGGTTTAATAGGGAAGTAAAGGAAATGATGTACGAAAGGGATATGGCTCTTAGACAGAGAGCTTTTGATAGATACAAAATTTTACGCAATAAGGTTACTTATATGATTAAGCATAATAAGAAAAACTATTTCAATAAGGCTATAGAAAATAAGGAAAGTCCCAAAATAATTTGAAAAAACCTTAAAGAAATTGCATATGTAAACAACTCAAAAGAACTTATAATGCCTAAGAAAATCATCACATCAGATTCAATCATTGAAGGAAGTCTTAATATACTTAATGAATTAAATAGACATTTTGTTTGCATATCGGAAATTGTGAACAAGACGAGATTCTCCAGTGAAAATTTTAATTTTCTCAAAGAAACACTCGATCAAAAGTTACGTAATGAAACTTTCACTATTGATTTTATTTCAGCATTTGAAGTGCATCAAACCATAAGAAAACTTGATTCAACTAAAGCGACGGGTCTGGATGGCTTGGGTCCAAAAATTTTGAAACAATGTGGTGATATTATTACTCCGGCTATAGCTTCGATTATCAATAATAGTATTTCTTCAGGAATATATCCTGATCAAATGAAAGTAGCACGCGTAATACCCATTTACAAAACGGGTGACAAAGACGATCCCAATAATTATAGACCCATTTCGATTCTTTCCACTATTTCAAAGATATTCGAAATGCACATCGCTACACAGCTTCAATGTTTCTTTAAAAGAACAAACGTTTTAAACAAATCTCAATCTGGTTTTAGAAAACACTATTCGTGTACATCGGCGTTAATTAAAATGATAGACGCGTGGCTTTCAGATGTAGATGACGGTAAATATGTAGGGACAGTTTTCCTAGACCTAAGAAAGGCGTTTGATCTTGTTGATCATGAAATTTTGATACATAAACTGAAATTATACCACTTTACTGAGAATACGTGTACCATTTTCAAATCATATTTGACTAACAGAAAACAATTAATACAGATAGGGCACTTAAAATCGTCTGTACTTGAAATAACATCTGGAGTACCCCAAGGATCGATTCTAGGTCCACTTCTCTTTCTAATTTACATCAATGATATCACTTTAACCAAATCTGAAGTTGAAATAGATCTATATGCAGATGATTCTACTATGTACAAGTCCGATTTTGAAATCGTATCTATACAATCTAAACTGCAATCGAGCCTAATTCGCGTGCAGGAATGGTGTCAAATTAACAACATGTCTCTACACCCTTTAAAAACAAAATGCATGTTGATTGGACCCAAACATAAATTATTGCAAGACAGTCAAATTAAATTAACTATTAACGGTCATGAATTGGAAAATGTAAAGTCACAAAAAGTCTTAGGTGTCTTTATAGGTAATCACTTAAATTGGCGACCACAAATTGATTATGTATGTAAAGGACTGAAGAATAAAATCGCCCTTTTCAAAAATATTTCTTATTATCTATCAAAGGAAATGAAATTGCTTTTTTACAATTCATATGTATTACCCATTTTTGATTATTGCTGTGTTGTATGGGGTAAGAATAACAAAACGTATGTAAATAAAATATGTACACTTCAGAGAAGGATAGCTCGGCTTATACTCGGTAAACCAAGACAAACACAAGCAAACGAATTATTTAAGGAATTAGAATGGTTACCCTTTACAGAAAGATGCAATTATCACGCAGCTGTTTTAACTTTTAAGACAATCAAGAATGAAGCACCGGATTACATGTCCGATATCATCCACATTTCTAGAAATGAAAACTATACATTGCGATCAGAGACAAAGAATGACCTATTTGTCGCGAAATTACCACGAACAAATGTGTATAAGGATAGTTTTAGCTTTTATATAGTAAATGTTTGGAATGATATTCCCATTGAAATCAGAAACGAAAATAGCATAAATACATTTAAAAAAAAATTAAAATTATTTTATTTTGAAAATTTTTGTAAAAGATGTTAATAGATAGTTATGCAACTAAAATATTTTATTCTGGGGTAGCTGTCTGATTAAAGAATTGAGAGCTAGTTGTTGTTGGGGTTTTTTTTGCTTTTTTTTTTAGGGTTTTTTTGTTTTTTTTTTAATATTTTGAACTGTTTTATATTGTTAGCTTAAAGAAATATTGAACATTTTAATCTGTCTGTTTTGTAAGCTCTGAGTAAGAGAGAGAGAGAGTGAGAGAGAGAGAGAGAGAGAGAGAGAGAGAGAGAGAGAGAGAGAGAGAGAGAGAGAGAGAGACAGAGACAGAGACAGAGAGACAGAGAGATAGAGAAAGAGACAAAGAATGAGAGACAGAGAGAGAGAGAGAGAGAGAGAGAGAGAGAGAGAGAGAGAGAGAGAGAGAGAGAGGGAGAGAGAGAGAGGGGGAGAGAGAGAGGGTTAAATTTGTATTGTTTTATTTTTTCTTTTCAGAAGGCCGTGTTGAAAATAAGATTTGTGCATATTTGTATATGTCTTAACATGTTTACCTTCTATAGATAAAGCTATTATTATTATTATTATTATTATTATTATTAAATATCAGGCTGCACATATGTGCAGTCTGATCTTTGTATATTCTGACTGATTTTCCTTTTTAATCCTGAACATAATATTTTCAAGATAAAAACTTTCGCTTTAAGAACGCCCAGTGTTTTCAGCACTTCGATCTAATGCATTTTGCCAAAGTCTTTATCCACTATGACAAGGAGCAGTCCAAGTTCGATTTCAGTAAGTAAATGTAAAGATACAAAACCGTAACGAATTTTCGGAATGACAAAATGCATTAATCTTTGACGTCATTTTATTTGTTTTATTTTTTTATTTTTTTATTTTTTTATTTTTTATTTGAAAACATTCATTCAAGCTAGGATATACATATAAATTAAATACCTAGAAATGAATCCCATACAGCAAAGGTCGATCCGAATGACAATTGGAATTTTAGATTTCGCAATTCTTTCGATAATCAATATTGGATTACAACCCTTTGATTTCACACAAAACCTACTCATCGCATTCATTCAATTTCATTCCAAAAATTCTTTTTCATCAGACAAGACAGTCATCTTACCCTTAACGGAAACTGAGAGAGCTAAATAATGAGGCAGCTATGATATTCTACGGGGCTGTTATCCTATTCGGAATTCTTATACTTCCAGGCGTAATAAGATTGATTGATTGAATGGAGTTTAACGCCGCTTTCAACATTATTTCAGTTATATCGCGGCGGCTGGAGCACCTAACAATGGATTCCTGGTATTTCTATCACCAGTACAACCACCACATTCTTTCCTAGCCTCCAGCCGCTATCTCACATAGGTCTACGATTATCAACCCATTGGTGAGAGACAAATAGTCGGAAAGAATGAGTGCCGCCGTCGGGGATCGAACCCGCGAACTCTAGATTGACAGTCCGACGCGCTACCAACTGCGCTATGACGGCGGCTTCCAGGCGTAATAAGACATCTTCATGTATTACAAATCTACATCTACAAAAAGCCAAACAGCAACTCTCGAGTTTTCATAATTTTCGTCGCCGTAATTGATGTTGTAACATGTGAAATAGTTCTGCCTTTCAAAAGTGTCATCTACCTTCTTCCATATATGTATTATGACGATGCATCGTGCAAGTTCTTCACTTTTCCAATCACTTTCGTAACGATAGGTTCTGCTCATGCTTTTTAAGTAATTGCTATTGAACGATATCGACTTAAAGCACACAGAACACTGAAATATGATTAATTGTCATGCAAAGGGACTGCTATTTTGACGTGGGTCTTTTTTTGTTTGTTTGATTTTTTCCTGTGCGGCAGCACACGTACATACCGCCTTTCCAGAAAAGATATTTTGGAAATGAGTATTATTACCTTGTAAAAATGGGGAATATGAATTTTCAAATATCGTTAAAAAATTCGTGGGATAAGTTATTTTTCCAACCAAAGTGAGTATTTAAGTTTTACTTCACATTATCATACATTTCTAGATCCTGTAACCTCAATTACCAGTCGATCATGAAATGTATCCCGGAGTGTGTGAACTAGACGTAATCAAGTTCGAGATTAATCAAGTGAATGATTTATGTCCTAATAGGCTACAGTCTGTCTGACCAACCATGAAATCACAGGAGATATTCTGTGGAATTATTTGAAATTTGTCTGCAATATGAATGCTTGTCGAATTCAATTAACTACAATGTTCCATATTCTGGATAGTGCTAAACGACTGGGTAAGCAACCACAACATATAAACACTCTTATACATGCCTTTTCCCTATGAGTTCGAGATTATTTGCATTGCCTTTGTGTAAATTACAACGAATCTATGTTTAAAGCTTTTTAGACACGGTTTAATTAAAAAAAATAAAATTAAAAGAAAACATTGTTATTTCTATAACAGTTTTAGGATTTGAAAATCCTCAGAAGTCAAAAATAAAGAGAAATAGCTTGAAATGATAAAGAAAAAAAACAGCTAGAAAATGCTTCAAGGTAGCAAAAACTCACAGAATAGTGATAGATGAAAAACATATCTATTCGAATCTTCAAACTTTTGTGAATTTATACTACACTTTACGACATGCTTGCCCTTTTAGGGATTACTTTCATTGAAGTTCTCGAATGGATAATTATTATTTACATTTATTAAATTTAAAAATTATTTAGTACTTTTCAATGCGAATCAGACTTGCATTATTTATTCTGCTGTTTCGGTGAAAGGTTTTTTTTTGTTTTTTTTTTTTCAGAAATGGCACTTTCAATGGTGTTGTTGTCATCGTGAAAAAAATCTTCAGATTTTATGTCTTCTATAAGTTAGGTCTTTCCATCGAAGTTTGTTATCAAACATAAGTATATAGGCAAAAGAGACATGGAGAGGTATTATTTATCTAAAATGACCTGGCACTCATGATCTTCCGTCAGTGCTCGAGTATTCCCGCAGCGTAACTCAATTTCATTTCGCCGCTTTAGTTAAATTTTTTCACATTTACATTAAAGAGACGCGGTAGTACAGTGGTTACAGGCGTCTTTCCGACCAGCGAAAAGTTGTCGGGTCGAGATCAAATCCCGACAGAGACACATATTTTAATCATTGTGATTATCATCAAAATTTTTGGTTTTTTTTTTTTTTTCTTTTTTTTTTAAATTACCTTTATCATTATTTTGTTATTGTTTTTTTTGTCACTGTCGATTAATATCTTTTTTTTTTCTTATATCATTCAATTTTGGTTCTTTGCACCAACCAAGACTATTGTATTCTGATCGAGTGTAGATTTTTTTCATACCTCAATGAAAAAACATATTAAGTATTTAGTAAGCATGTACTAAAAAGTAGTTCCAATAAAGATCTTTGCTTCATGGTGTTGAATTATAACATATGAAGAGAATCGAGTTGTTGACGTTAATAACACAATCGTACTTAAACAGGAATTTAACGTGTTCAAACCCCTTATATGTTTTAGTGTTATACCGTCACAAATTAAATGAGTGCCTCTTCATCTCTTTATTACAGATCTAGATTGCAAAATTTATCATTATTTTAGATGAATTTTTGGCATGACTTTGCAATGATCAAATTTTAAACAAACTGAGGCTGGCGGTAAGGATTCTGTACCAAATACCAGTAGTAGTATGCAATACTGTTCAAAATATCAGAAGTATCAAAAGAAAAACTTAGAAAAGTGTTTTCCTAAAAAAAAAAAAAAAATTCTGGTCAAGGTCCGGCTTGAACCCGTGACTTTGCGGTTGTGGGAAAGCATCCTTACCACAACCGCTAAATTAACGTATACATTAAGAGTAGTGATACAATTTATTACATCTTAACTTCACGAGTAAAAGTCTATAATAAGAAACATTTACCGACTTACAATAAGGGTCAAAAGGAATATTTAATGAGTGCCAGGTCATTGTAGATCAATAATAAGTCTGTGTATTTTGACACAACTATCCGGGGGCTAACGAGCTTTTATCATAACAGTGCCCGTTGTGCGTGAGTGGGTTCTTGCGTAAACTTTATCCCCATATCCATCCTCTACCCCAGACAGGTGGGTCAATTTCAACCAATCTGGAATGTTTCTTGAAAGACCCTGGCATAAGTTGTCTGTGAATTTTTTATTGGGCAATAACTATGGCTGTGACAGGGCGTGGTTAATATTCATTTTATAATATTCAATCATCTCGTCACAATGGGCAAATTTTAATAAAAGTAGGTAGGGGTGCTTCTTTGCGACCATTCTCCTAAATTTACATGGATTTTTGATTGGCCAATTAGAATGGGTGTGGCAGGATGAGACAATCTTTATCTAACTATTTTAAAATCTCCTCCTCAACCAAGTGGTCAATTTCTACTATACTTGGCAGACATGTTCATAGGGTGATGTTGTTCTAAGATTCCCCATGGAATTGTGATTTGCCAATAAATATGAATGTGACACGACGTGGCAGATCTTTCCTTAACAGTTCATATGAGATCTTCCCCTCCGAAGCCATTGATCCAATTTTAACCTAAGTTTGCAAAGTGCTCTTCAATGGTGACCCCTCTCACCATTTATGAAATTTTAGTATGCCCATCCATTGAAGATATGGGCGTAGCAGCACACGGGCTGTTTACTTTAAAAATCTTCAATACATTTCTTCCTCCAAACCTGTTGACAGAACTAAACTAACCTATGCAGGAGTGTTTCTTGGTGACATTCCTCATCCAACTGTGGAAGTTTGATCAGTCCATAAATACAAGCATGACTTATTCCTATATTGAAAAGATGGGTGTTGTAGAAAAAGGCGTGATTGTGTGTAAAATGGTTTAGAAATTTTCCTGTTCTAAAACCAATGGTGAATCTATATTTTGCTGATTAATATTTTTTAAAAATGGTAGATTTTAAAAGCAGTGAAGCGAAACATGCCATCTAGGCCTCTCTCTATAGACTTCTGATTCAATGACCATCACTAAATACTCTTTATCTTCGATCATGGGATGTTGTGGGTTTGATTCCCGGTGGCGGCACATATTCTTCCCAAAATTTATCTTCCAAAAATGGGCAGATAAACGCGAACCACAGTGGGACAGCAGATGGGTGATAGGGAATGGTATGCAGATGAAAACATCGTGAAATTGACAAGATGAATGATTTTGGAATTAAATTGAATGAGCGGTAGGATGGAGAATTGAGTGAAATTAAAGGGAGGTAATCCAATATCGCTAATTTTGTTCCGAGTGAACAAAATTAGCGATATTTATTACCCCACTTTACTAAAAACTGCCAACAAGTTCTATCACTTAAGTAAGTAAGTGATATTGATTATACTGAAGATATTCTTTTGTTTAAGTGTAAGATCGATTTATATTTCATTGCGTGAACAATAAATAAGCTTTTGTTCATCACGAAATGAAATATCTTTCGATC
The DNA here is from genome assembly GCA_948146395.1 of Fragum whitleyi. Classification (NCBI taxonomy): domain Eukaryota; kingdom Metazoa; phylum Mollusca; class Bivalvia; order Cardiida; family Cardiidae; genus Fragum; species Fragum whitleyi. Next base: position 8,776,488 of record OX411543.1, on the reverse strand, counting down.
TTACTCGAAAAACAAACGATTTTTATTTTTATTAAATGCATTAATAAGAAACAAATGTGAAGATTTTAGGACAATTTTTTAAAGCGCGACATTTTGCACGTGATTCCGCTGTAACGTTATTGATGAGATCACTTTTTTGGCTCCGCTTAGATGACGTCAGATATAGGATGAAATGTGCGAAAGCGGAGAATAAGCTTCTGATAATTTCACTGATAAGGCGGCCAGTTTGTCAAAATGTGATCTACCGTTATTCCGCGATAACCATTGAAAAGCATTAAAGAAACATATTGTCTCTCGGCCCACATTGGTTTAGAGCGATCGTGTGGTCTGGTTATAAATCATTCATGATCTACTCTAAACTTATAAGGTAGACAGTGATATAACAAGTCTTTTTCGACAACAGGAAAGACATATTGCGTGATGCTACGCAATCTATCCTTCATTTCTAGCCTTAACAAGAGAAAAAGACCCCTTTTAGAGTTGCAAGAATGTAATGAGAGCTTATTTAGTAGATTTAATATTCGACAATGATTTGCACGGGAAAATCCTAAATTTTGCTTATTTCCGGCGTTACAGAACGTTGTTCCCGATACTGACCGGATGTAACCATTGTTGGAAAAGATGACAAGGGTGCTTCTTGTGTTACAAAAATGAAATGCCTATGACCGACAAAACTGTATTTATCTTAACTTGAAATATGCCTAGTTTCTTCTGCGTTGAGTATACCAACAAGCAAAAAATCAGCAGGTTAAAGTGACAAATTGTCTTATCAAGTCTCAGTAACACATTTTACACGAAAAACATAACTGTTTGCAACATATTCATCACCTTATCAGAATATAAAAATCTTTTGACTCCAAGAAAGTGAGATGCTTTGTTTTCTAGAAAGAGAGCACGTCGCCTTGAGAGGAGTGTTCTGTTCTGCAAAATTTGAACTGGGTCGCTTTTAAAATCAAAAAGAAGGTCAACAGGTTATTGTTGTGATTTCCTTTTAAAGTGGTGGAAAGAAAGCGTTAACGCAAGAGAGTCAACGTGACGTTTTCATAGTTGAACAATCGTGTTGAAAAGGGTGACTTACAATACTACGCTACCGAAAAAGTCAAATCATTTTCTTAATTGTTCTTCTCTTTCAAAAATTCACTGAACGTTTTAGCAGTTTTGATAATGCTCTGTTACAAGTTTTTCTCTACCTCATTTCAATACTGGATGTTGCTGAACAGAACTAGTGTTTGATTTCCTAACCCACGAAGCTTCAAAGATTACATTTATTTAAAAAGAATTACAGCATCATACGCGTTACCTACGTCGACTTACAAAATAACGTTTTGAGTCTTTCCTGCATAACACCAAATTGACAAGTTACTTGCACAAAAAATGTATTAACGAGACCAAAAAGGCACTGGAGATATATGAATATTTAACTTGATCGTTTGACCATATAAGTGTACACGATATTAGGAGATTAAATGTGGATAGTTTCTCTTTTTTTTTGCTGAGTATATATGTATAAAGCATATTTGTCCGTCTTTTTATTTTCAATTTTGTGAGGGTATTTTGAAAGGAGCAAAGTTCCAGATACAGACAATGATTTCTATTTCAAAGAGAAATAGATCGATGATCCGTCAACGAAATCTTACGCCGTTGGTTCTCATTGCAAGCGTCTCATCAAGACACGTAGAACATCTGTCCTGCGTTCAGGATCACAAAACGGCGCAAACAGTTTTACAATTATATCTTGCTTTGACAGAAGCAAACGATTTTTGCGATAATTTTCAAATGAGTGCCGATGATTATGAAACGCCGGAGTTAAACGCGCGTATAAATGCGGATGAGGTTTTTAAGGTGGTACGATCCCTAAAGAGTAATAAATCTTGTGCTCTAGACGGTCTTATAAATGAATATTTCGTAGAATCGATTGATATTCTTTGCCCTTATTTAGTCGATATATTTAACGCTATTTTAGATTCTGGGCACTTTCCAGATTCTTGGACAAGAGGCGTTATTGTGCCTTTGCATAAGAAAAATGACCCCTGCGAAGCAAGCAATTATCGTGGTATCACATTAGTCAGTTGTTTCTCAAAAATATTTACCGGTATTTTAAATAATAGAATTACTAAATGGATAGAAAGTTGCGAGATTTTAAGTGATGCGCAGTGTGGATTTCGTTCAGGAAGATCTACAGTAGATGCGATATTTATTCTCAAATCAATAATCGATAAAATATTAAATGAAAATAAAAAACTTTTTTGCTGTTTTGTCGATCTGCAAAAAGCATTCGATAGTATTAACCTGAACAATATGTGTTACAAAATTTTTCACAAAGGATTAAATGGGAAAATTTTTAAGATTATCAAAAGCATGTATAGCTCGGTAAAATCATGTGTCAAGGGATGCAACTCGTACTCGGATTATTTTGAATGCGTAGTAGGTTTGAAACAAGGCGAGGTTATCTCCCCTATCTTATTTTCACTCTTTGTAGATGACTTGGAGTTGTTTTTGCAGGATGACGCAAATTGTGGTATAACCATTGATGATATATTAATGATTATACTTTTGTTTGCGGATGATATGGTCATTCTGGGCAACAGTCAGTTTGATCTGCAACGGCGTCTTGATTTATTGTATGAATATTGTAGGAAATGGGGGTTACGAGTTAACACCGAAAAAACCAAAGTGATGGTATTCCAAAAACGAGCCAACACATTGTCAACGTATACTTGGTCATATGATAATATACAACTTGAAGAAGTTCAGTGTTTTAATTATTTAGGGACTGTATTTAGTTCTAATGGTTCGTTCTCTGTCAATAATGAGACTCTAGCAGGCAAGGGTTTGAAAGCATTAAATGTTTTAATGAATAAATTGCGCAATTTACATGTGAAACCGTCTGTTCAGTGTCAATTATTCGATTCATTTGTTAGCTCTACTATGAACTATGCCGTAGAAGTTACAGGACTTAGCAAGTGTAAGGAAATAGAGAGAGTACATCTGAAATTTTGCAAAAGATTATTAAATGTTAAACAATCTACCTGTTCCTTGGCCGTATATAGCGAACTTGGACGCTACCCGCTTTATGTAAATCGTTACACGCGCATTATCAAGTATTGGTGTAAATTGATACAAACAGATAATTTTATTATTCAATGCATATACACCGATATGCTAAAACATTATTATAATGGCAATCAAAATTGGTTAAGAGATGTTAAAAGTTTATTGGATAATTACGGTTTCTCAATTGTATTCCAAAATCCATCAAGCGTAAATTTGAAAAGTTTTCATCAAGTTTTTAAAAACAGGGTTATTGATGTCTTTAAGCAATCGTGGTTTAATGGCATTAAATCTAAAAGTAGCTTAAGACTTTATATCGAAATAAAGGCAGAAATTGAAATTGAAAGGTACCTCGATATTCTTCCGTTTAGACAACGAACGGCTTTATCGCGTCTCCGACTTTCATCACACAAACTTCTTATCGAAACCGGGCGATACGCGAACCGACGGTTAAGTCGAAATGAGAGAAAATGCACTTTTTGTGATAAGAATGACATAGAGGATGAGTACCATTTTGTCGTTATCTGTCCACTGTACTCAGGTATCAGAAATAAATATATTAAGAAATACTATTACACACGACCAAACATGTATAAATTTGTTGATCTTATGAGCACTAACAACTGTACTATTCAGAAAAACCTTAGTAAGTTTGTTGTTGAAGCGTTTAATCTGCGCCGTTCCTCATATAATTATTCATAAAACAAACTTATCTTATGGAACTTTGTTTGAAAAGTAAACATTGTGGGTTCACCCTCCGATTATTCAAAATAATATTCAATGCATTACAATGATATCTTTACCATTATAAGTACCAGAATGTTGATGGGCTGGCGCAGCAACACATTCATGGAGATAATACTTCGTGGCTGTGATGGTGTGGTTGTCGATCGGCAATAGATAATATACAACAAATAGGTGACCTGTATTAGCAGGGCTGTTGTGGCAGGGAATGAGCATGATAGATCAATTATGCTCATTGCTTGTTGCATCGCTCTCCTTATATATCAGACAAAATTTTACGCAATTCCGTCAACGATATTTAATTTTCATATTTAATTTTCATATTTGATACTACCTTATTCACTAACACTCCAAAGAAATATTTCGACTGTACTAATACCATATCATATTGTTTGTAAATTGCTGAGATGAAGATCTGTAAAGATCAAATCTGTTCAATAAAGAATCTTTAAATCTTAAAAAAAAAAAAATCTTTGAACGTGCACTTGCGTGCAAAGCGGGGTATAATTGGAAAACCGTTTTCACAGTTTTGCCATCCTGAACGCAGGGGTGGTTTTGATGAAATTAGCAGGTTTGGATTATCATCTCTGCCTGATATTGTCCTTGTTTCGGTGAATTTTCAGTCGAATGAAAAAAAACACCAGTTTTCACTATTTCAGACCCATTGGATTTCGAACAAAGACAATAAGTCAGGTAGAAGCCTCCTATTTATTTCAGCCAATCAGGATTGTTGTTTCAATTGATACAATTGAAACAACAACCTTGATTTGTTTAAATAAATTTCGGTCTATATCAAACAAATTGTTGTCTATTTTATACAACTGGCCCCCGAAGATTTATTTGACAAATGGGACTCAGGGAGAATTATGAACATTTAAATACGGTGTTTATAATTAAGTAACAAAGTAACTTCAATGTACTTCAGATGGGATGAATACATGATAGTGTCAAAATATTTAATATTTTTTACAACAATATGAAAACAATAAGTTCGCTATTTCTTTAACACTAACGCCTTCTCTCCTTCTATTATTAAGATAGACGGCTTATAGCAATTAAAACATCAGTTGTAAAATAAAGTTAGCTTCCGTGTACAATAAGCCTCTTGTAAACGTATCCTTTAAATTTTTAAACTGCTGCTTCACACCGCATTTAATCTTCACTGATGGCATTAACTTTAATATTGGTCACAAACAAGGCATATGTGAATTATGAAAGTTATATATCATGTACCATTTCTTAAGTCAGGATGAAGATAAAAGTCTTAATTTCACATACTTTTGTTTATCACTTTGCCTTGTCATATGCAATGAAGACTATATCAATTTTCATTTAAAGAGTACGACGAATTTTAAAGTTCCTAACGGACAAACAGAAAAACAATCGGAACAAAAAAACACCTCTATCTATCTTTGCAGAGGTTTAAAAAATCAGTTTTCCAATTGGCTATGAAGACAATTAAACTAAAGCTTATTAAGGCTATATTTATTATAAACATTGGTCCATTAAACTGAATATTAACATGATCTATTTATTACATTATTATTATCATGATATTATTACATTACAGTCATATATGTTAAAATGACGGAAATGCATTTTATAATTATATTTCCCTTTCGCAAATTTCTAGGAAAGATATCGTAGATAGACCTAATCAATCCCGTTACTACAGTTTGAATAAGTTGTTGAGACGATGGTTCATCGTTTGAACTTATTGTAGCTTGGAACAAAGATGTATATTATACATTCTTACAAACAAAGGTTTTTTGATGTGACTGAATAAGGTATCGAATGTTCTATCATCTTCGTTTTATTTTTTTTACCTACATTTACTCATTCATGATTGCTTATCAATGATATGATAATTTTATTTCTGATTCAAAAAAGAAATCCTTTATTACATATTTAGATTTAATTTGCATTTATATGTCCCATTTTAAAAAAGACCACCAACGCAAAAAACCCCACATAATTATACCATTAAACTTGGGTGAAAAGCGCATTCTTTACGCCAATTTGTCTCACACCAATGGGTCGGTCGATAATCGTAGACCTATGTGAGATAGCAGCTGGAGGCTAGGAAAGGATGTGATGGTTGTACTGGTAAGAGAAATACCAGGAATCCATTGTTAGGTGCTCCAGCCGCCACGATATAACGGAAAATGTTTAAAGCGGCGTAAAAATCCACTCAATCAATCAATGAGTGCAAAGAAAGGTATAATTTTGCAAACAGATTACACCGTTTTGTCATCTTAACTGCAAGGCAGAACTTAAGTCGAGTACGTTTATCGAAAATGGTTTATTCAGGAAGCACAATTACCTTGCTAGAGATCCAAGACCGAAAACGTGTCGACCTGCCGAGCTTTCCCTGATAGCACTACCGAAATTGACCCGACCGCGGCACTTATCCTTTCCGACATTTGTCTTCCACCAATGGGTAGATAATCGTAAACCTATGTGGAATAGCAACTGGAGGCTAGGAAAGGGATTTGGTGGTAATACTGGTGTGAGAAATACCAGGAATCCATCGTTAGGTGCTCCGGTCGTCGCGATATAACTGAAAGATTGTTGAAAGCGACGTAAAACCCCAATTCAAATTCAAACTACCGAAATTGACTATTTTCCGTTGACTGATCTCAGATACAGTAACTTACATTGTGAAATTGACCAAGGGAATGATTTTGGAAACAAAATGAATGAGTGCGATGAATGAGTTTTGAGTGAATTAAAGGAAGATAAATCAATATCGCTAATTTTGTTCAAAATGAACAAAATTAGCGATATAAATTACCTCCCTTTACGAAAATATTTGTACAAATTTCATAAATAGCCTCTTTTTTCTTCAAAAACCAACCAGACTCTTTTAATTTCAATTATGCCAGTGAATTCGCGATGTTTTCTACCTATATTGATTTTGAATTTTTATTACTTTTTGGGCGTTTTTGAATGTTATGAGTGAGTGTTTAGAATGAATGAAGTGAGCACTGAGTGAACGATTTATAATCGTTTTATTGAGATGAAAGTCAATTTCAGGATGTCATTAACTGTCATTAACTGTACTTCCACATCCGACAGCAATCTTTTCTCACATAGCTCCCTTGTCTTTAATAACAAATAGCCATCATAGACATTCTCGTCCTACACATGTGATCCGTCACGCGAAAAGGGACCACCTGGGTAGTGTGTAAAATTTCTACATCAATGTACCTTCCAGGAAAAGAATTATGAAATGCGACGTCTGGCTAAAACCAATCTCTTTTTCGAATATTTATTCGACGAATTCCAAGATGGTCCCTTTTTTTGACAGGTCATACATATATAAAAGTTCACATTCAAAATGCTATCATTACGGTGTCATCTAACGCCGTTATAGCGGTATCTTTTATCCTGGCGTTCAAAAAATTGGTTTAAACGTAGAACACTTATATTTATGTGATATTGTTCTAGGCAAGTTGACCTTACCCTCCCTTTTAAAATAGAAAATGTGTTAAGCTCGCCAAGGTGCGCTTACCAGCATCTCTATTTTAGACTCGGTTAAGATTAATTTGTCTCAAACAAAATGTAATGACAGATCCTATTTATCTTAGATAAAAATGGAGAATCAGGAGGATTCGATCCAGAACATCACAGCCATATATAACAACACTGCATCACTGACACTAAGAAAGCTAAATGATTAGGCAGCTATGATATACTACGGGGCTGTTATCCTTTTCGGAATTCTTATACTTCCAGGCGTAATAGGAAATCTTCGTGTACTACAAATCTACATCTACAAAAAGCCAAACAGCAACTCTCGAGTTTTTATCATCTTTCTCGCCGTTATAGACCTTGTCACTTGTGGCGTTGTACTTCCTCATAATATGGTTAGCTGTCTTCTTCCATACATGTATTACAACGACGCATCGTGTAAGATTTTCACATTCATCAATGCGTTTGTGACGATAAGCTCTGCTTACGTTCTCTTGGTCATTGCCATTGAACGATATCGTAAAATTTGTGCGCCTCATAAAGTACAATTAACACTGAAATATGCGAAATGGTCATGTGTAGGAGCTGCTATTTTGACATGCTTTTTAAGCATGCCGACATTATTCTTGTTTGGTAGCACCAGAATACCGACTTTTAAGGAAAGGTATTATGGCAATGAATGTCATCACCGTCAAGAAATGAGGAACACGAATTTCCAGTTCTTATTTACTGGCATCAATGTTGTCCTTAGTCTGAGCACGTGTGTCATCATGATTGCACTTTATTCACTTATAGCTATTCAACTCTGGAAACAACACAGAAAGATGGAAAGAAAAAAAGCACATATCTTTAGGGAGAGAGAAGCTTTGGAAAATAATGTCATTCAAGTTTCAACTGAGGAAAGTGAAGTTGGGGCGCACAGCTTGACTAACGAAGCGTCAATGACAAAATCCGACAACGACATCGTGACTCAATCGGATGATGAAACTTTAAACGACATTACCGGAACGTATAGCCCGTCAGATAATGCACAGATGGTTGACAGAAGAACAAGCAACGGAAACAAAGTTGATCAAGAAATTTTTCAACGAAACAAATCAAGAGTAGACATCCGAAATGAAATGTATTCTTATCAGCAATCCAAACGTACGACAAAGAAGACGGTAGATCCAGGTCTAATCAAACAAGTTCATAAAAACAGTTTCATATTTTGCCTAATTACATTGTTTTATCTTATTAGCCATTTACCCTACCCTATTTTACGTATATACCAGGTTCAAAACATGGATTGGTACAGAGGGTTAGGTTTCACAGATCTAGTCACATTCCATACAGCCCTCTGTACCTTGTATATCAGCAATGTGGTCAATCCCTTAATTTATGCAGTCTGTGACAGGCATTTTAGGCACGAATTAAATACTTTTTATCTCAATTTATTAAGAAAAATCTGAAAAAAGAAACCTTGAAATACAACGCCGTGCAAATAAGGATTAACAAGAGCACATCCTACGGGTGTCTACGCTCGGCTGCTGGGTTCTGGATAGTGGGTAAAGAATCTAAGTCGAAAAAGCGGCATTATTAGCACAATTTGCATCTAGAGTTATCCCCTTGATAGTAAAGGTTCCTCTTTTGACAATGAACATGTGTGTCAAGTTTCAATTGATGCCTTCAGTACAAAAAGAGATATCACAAAATGTCAAAGGGCCAACTTATTTCTCATCCCGGGCGGGTACTGTTGCCCGCAATATCAGAGTATCTCTCAGAAAGCGGGCTACCAGCTCTAGATTGGTCCACATATCGACTATCAGAATAGCCTAGAACAGGCTATTCTGATATTCGACAATGAGACCAGTCTTCACCCGACCCGAAAGCGGGCGAGAAATAAGTTTTCGCAAGACGACAACGATAACGACGAAGACGCCAATGCTATAGCAATACCTCTGGTTTTCTCCGAAAGCAGCCGAGCTAAAAATACCCGTTATTTGTCATTCGGAACACCACTCGGACAATCTCACGATCAACCTCGAATGTACATAGACGGACTATTTTCAAAAATTAGAGGGAAAACCTTGGAAAAACTCGATGACGTCAATCAAAATTGCGTTAGCCCTCTAAACTGTGAGTGAAAACATTCGACGTCGCCAACGCTACTCGTACAAGTCATTGACTTGAATTCATCGAATCCTAATATTAATATTTTAAGATTCTTAAATTACGGCTGAAAAAATCTTAATTTTTGAGAATGATTCGTCATTCTCAAAAATTAAGATGTTTCAGCCGTTATTTACTGTAAAAAATATAAATCGACAGTGTTATTTTTTCTTACACTGTTTCCGCCTAACAAAATGTACGATTTTGTTGCATACCCATCCGCCTTATATACATCCGAGGTCTGTTGTAGTTTACGGGAATGGCCGAGTGATGTTCCGAATGGTTATTTGTATGCATCGAAACATCCATACGCCATCAAGTCAATGTTCAACCTCCAAGGTTACTGGCCAGGTCCCAATCAAATTCAACAGGTTTATTAACCATGGCCATGAAAAAGTCTGGTTGCAATTGCAAGAAAATTATGACCCTTATAAAATTATATTTTTCTCGAACTTCTCGATTGGACTTATTGTTTGTTTTTTTGTTCTTTAATTGTTTTTTTTTTTACAAAGAAAGATAATTTTCTTCCATCAGCCGTATGGTAACTTGTATTTTGAGTTTATTTGAATGAGGGTTAACGCCGCGTTCAGCAATCTTTCAGTTATATCGCGGCGGCTGGAGCACATAACGATGGTTTACTGGTATTTCTCACACCAGAACTACCATCACATCCTTTCCTAGCCTGCAGTTGTTATTACACGTAGGTCTACAATTATCAACCCATTGTTGGAAGACTAATAGTCAGAATAGTCTGAGTGCCGGCTCCGGGGATAGAACCGTGACCTAGTGAAGCAATCGGGAACCCTCGGCGATTCTACGGAATACTTTCCAGTTTACGGAAAAGTCCGAGCGATGTTCCGAATGCTAGTGAAGAGGCCGACGCTGATGAATTGTAAGATATTTTGATATATTCCTAAACTTGAATTTGGATTGATTATTATTTTCGGAAGAATTTGACAAAGGTCGAACTATCATTGCTTTCAAGATTGCACACCTTTAAGTTCCGAGATGTATGAAGATGTTCGCTCTTGTGCCCTGCTTAAATATTGCTCTAAAATGCATTCCAAGATCAGTGGATTGCTGTTTAACTTGTTATGTATCCAATCTGTCAGAAATAGATTTCGCTATGAAAATTTCTTTAAGGGCGAGTGACTTTTTTTCTCTATCTCTCTATCTCTTTCTTTCTCGATTCTAAGATTCTAAATTATATTAATACACTTCCAAGGAAAACTGTAGAAAAAAACTTAAAAGAGATGAATGCATTTGCTCGAACCGTCTTAAAGCATGTGTTTGCACATTTTGAGATGCGTTAATGATGATATTATTCCATTACTCCTTTCACTGAAGTAAACAATCTTTTAGTGAATGTTGGTTCATCGTCATGAGCGTGCGGTAAGATGTGGACATTAAATAGAGAATAATATGTTAGCGTCTTTTAATATCAATGTTATCTAGTCGAGCTTTGCCGAGTCATGATAATTTCTCACAGCCGAGTCCATGTAACTTTGATATTTAAAGACACTTTTATGTTATTCTATTTATCAAGCAATCATTATTCAGCACTTAGTTATAATTAACTAATTCAGGCATTGTAAGTCTATGCAAGTTATTTCTAAAAATAACTACCTGATATAATGAAATGTTATCAAACAGATGATTTCGGGTCATTTCAGGCTTCATAACATGATAAAATATTTTCCGTACACCTCTTTGGCTTTCTATCTCACCTGAGCACAAAGTGCTCAAGGGGAGCTTTGAGGATTTCCGTGAATCCGTCGTCCGTGGTTCGTCTTACGTAAGTGCGCCTGCGCGCATTTCAATGAACCCTTGTCACAATTATCCTGAGATGGCGCTAATAAATATAAGTGTGGTAGGGCGTGGCTTTTATTCATAATGAAATCTTTGAACGACACTCCTTGACCTCGAAATAAGTATCAATGAAACTTTCTTCTTTGTTAACAATCTTCAAAGGTCATTCGAAATAATCCGATTTTCTAGGCGTTACTTATTCTAAAAACACTAATTCGTTTAATACCTTCTTACAAATAGTCATCCTTAGAACCATTACTTAGTTCAAAATCCAAATGGGTTCTTCCAGGTAAAGGTGTAACAGGTTGTAGGCAAATTCGTTTTTAGAGCCAGTTGGAGAAGGTAGTGACATTTCGTGTTCATAGACACTTATCAGCTATTTTCAGATATTTTTATTTATTATTATTTTTTTTTTTTGAAATTTATTTATGACCGAAATTGTTTTTGTATATATTTTTTTAAAAATGCAAACTACATGTATTTGACCCATATTTAGGCGAGTCTTTCTAGGATCGTGTTGGAAGATGAAGGTTACGGAATCAGCCGAGTTTTGACGAATACCTTTGAAGGTCTCCCTTCAAAAAAGATTAACCTCGTGTTTTTACATGTCTCAGAAATTATTAGCTTTTATGTGAGTGACATAATTTTCTGCTAGGGAATTAGATCGTATTTTAAACTATATAGTAATAAATAACATCTTGAACAGTCCCGGTGGTCCAGTTGTTAACATGCTCGCCTTTCACTCCCCCCCCCCCCCCCTCCCCCCCCCCCCCCGGGTTCAATTGCCGAGTAATCAACAATTTTTCTTGATAGAACGTTAGGAATATTCAAAGACATTTTTGTCTGATTTTTGTCTTCTTTAAACGGTATAAATATTTAGTAAAGTAATTAAATCAAACACATATGCCTGATATTGCTAAGTTCGTACGTATATGATATATAGGGGATTATCCGCGTGGATTGATGCAATTTGGGGATGTCCCAAGTTGTATTGGTACACGGGGAATCAGTTGGTCTTTGTTAGTTAAAGTATAATTAAATATAACGGAGATTTTAAAGTGGACTCGTTGAATAATACGCACTCAAATAAAGATAAACGCATAATCTGTATAGTACTGAAGAACGACATTTCGCAGCCTTTGATTTTACACGTTTTTCTTGATTGAGAAATTATTTTGGTGGGTTTATGACCTATGTGCATATCTCACACCTTGAAAAACTTATGATTTCGTCATTTATTTTAACATTTACAGGGGAAATTAATTTCAAATGGAATCATGGACGTTTCTAGGTTTCGAACCTAAGACGGTATAAAAAGGGAACATTTGAAGTTAATACAATCGAGTTGGATAAATCATAGTTGAAAGAACTTGTTCCCGAATAAACAATCGATTTACCAATCAAAACAGTCATTTGAAATGTTAAACTTCGACCTTTTAAACTATTTTTATGGAAATAAATCTCGTAAAAGTACGACTTAAACGTCGTAACTACTGCTTGAACTATGTGAAAATTATCAAATGATGAGTCTTTGTTGCGTACAAATTCAAATTCATCATTTAAGTCGGTACATTCCTTTAGTAGCGTATCTTTCGCGGGTCAAATAGCGTGATTTGATAGATAAATATATCTCACAATACAAAACTGTAAGTTATATCGCATCTTCATGTATGCTTTTTCCTTATCACCTAGTCTTTCTTCTATCGTTTTGTCTTTCTTCTTTTATACACTCTATACGTTCAAATGTTTTTCACATTCCACAACTTTGTTATAAATTTGATGTATATTTGTTCTAACTTATAATCTTCATATATGGAGGAAATAAAGAATATATATAAAGAATATATATGCAAATTATAGTTCAAGGATCATATTCCGTATTTCAAATCCAAATAGGAATGACAGCAATTCGAATGTCGGTGGTGTTCGTGGTCTAGAGGTAGAGCGCCGGCCTCTTGACCCAAAAGCCCTAAATTCGATTCCCCGGGGCGATCTTTTTCTTTCATTTGCCCACACATTCGGTGCGAGTACCAGTGAATTTTCCAAGAAGCAGAATCGAGAGGTATAATTAATCTAAGTTGTAAGAACTTGTTTCTCAATCGATGTAAAATAAATAGGGTTAAAGCTAAGCAATTCGAATTTCCTGCAAAAAACCGGTTCTTCGTGGAACGGGGCTCCAATTTATAGTTTTGTAGACTCAGCGTTCTGAAGAATGCCCAACGTTACATGTGAACCTCGTTTCTGGATTGCATATTTTTGCATATTAAAGATTCGTTGATGATTAGCATTGACAATCAAAAAATACTCTTAATCTTCGATCATGGGATGTTATGGGCTTGATTCCCGGTGGCGGCACATATTCTTTCCAACATTTGTATCTCAAAAAATGAGCGGATAAACGCGAACCTCAGTGGGATAGCAGATGGGTGATAGGAAATGATGTGCAGTTGAAACCGTCATAGAATTGACAAGATGAGTGATTTTGGAAGGAAATTGAATGAGTGGTAGGAGGGAGTATTGAGTGAAATTAAAGGAAGGTAATCCAATTTCGCTTATTTTGTTCCGGATGAATGTGAAGATTTTAGGACAATTTTTTAAAGCGCGACATTTTGCACGCGATTCCCCTGTAACGTTAATGATGACGTCACTTTTTGGACTCCGCTTAGATGACGTCAGATATAGGATGAAATGGGCGAAAGCGGAGAATAAGCTTCTGATAATTTCACTGATAAGGCGGCCGGTTTGTCAAAATGTGATCTACCGTTATTCCGCGATAAACCATTGAAAAGTATTGAAGAAACATATTGTCTGTCGGCCCACATTGGTCTAGAGCGTTCGTGTGATCTGGTTATAAATCATTCATGATCTACTCTAAACTTATAAGGTAGATAGTGAAATAACAAGTTTTTTTGGACAACAGGAAAGACATATTGCGTGATGCTACGCGATCCATCCTTCACTTCTAGCCCTAACAAGAGAAAAACATCCCTTTTTCACAAATTTTAATATCGAAATTGGGTGGGATGCATGCCCGAAAAACAAATCCTGACTTATTCACAACGTTATAATGTAATTTGGCTATGATGTCTTAAATGACTCAACCATATAGTAAAGATAATAAACAGTATGGCCTACGTTGCCAGAGTGGAATTACCCCGTTGAATATTTTTAATATTACACTGGTTTTATTACACTAATAGAATAACTAATGAGCAAATGAGCTCAGAGCGCTAAGCAACGCTTTTTATTTATTTATTTATTTATTTATTTATTTATTTATTTATTTATTTATTTATTTATTTATTTATTTATTTATTTATTTATTTATTTATTTATTTTATTTTATTTATTTATTTATTTATTTAATTATTTATTTATTCATTTATTTGTATTTTGTTATTAGTGTCGTGAGAATGACGTCATAATCGATGTGATGACTCGATTTGTCACAAAAACTCGGATCATATTATAAATAGGATATCAAATTTGTTTCTATCAAACTCGCCACTCCAAAAGGCTGGTTTTTATCTGTTTATAGATGAATATTGTATATTTTTTTTAATTTCAATGTTGAGAGAGAATTTGCATAGGGAGCAGAGTTCTAAATAGAGGAAGAGGTTTCGATTTCAAAATGAAAAAAAAAAAATGATGATACTTCAACCAAATCCCATGTTGTGGTAATCATTAGAATCGTCCCATCGAGATGATTTCTATGAGTATCAAAATCATGGTGTTTTGATTTAGAATAGCAGGTTTAGGTTGCCACCACTTACTAAAATTGTCCTAGCTTGCCTGAAAATTACAGTCGAGAAAAAGAAGAACATGTTGCTATCTCATACCCATCAGATTTCGAACAATACAGTAAGGTATAATCATCATATTACAGTTAAAAACATCGTTAAATTGAGAAGGTGGGTGATTTTTTGACAGCTTTTCAAACGAAATTGAATAAGTGCGATTATTGAGTTGAATTAAATGGAGGTAATTCAATATCGTAAATTATGTTCCTGGTGAAAAAGTTGCTATATTTATTTTCTCCCTTAAATAAGATATGCATACAAGTTCTATAAATAGCTTCTTTCTTCTTCAATAACCAATCACACGTTTACAATTTCGATTTTGTCAGGAAAATCGTGGATTTTTTCGAGCGATTTTTATTTTGATTGTTTTTGTTGATCTTTTCTATTTGGCGATTTTGGAACGTTTTTGAATGGTTTCAGTGAGTGTTTGGAGTGAATGCTTGAGTAAAATGTGTCATTTTCACATGTTACTTACGGTACTAATGAGAGATTTGATTGGTCAATCTTTACTTTGATTGACAGCAGGTATATTCTTAATTATGCTGATAATGTTCTATACACTGAAGGTCTACTTCTACAAGAATATTTGAATACAGAAACCCGGTTAAAGTAATATTTGAAATTTCTAATCGGGATTTTCGGGAAAGTGATGCATAAATCCTGTAACAAATCCTGTTTTTGAGAAGTAGATTTTAAAAAAAATAATTCACGTAATTAAGAGTGGAGTACCAAGAAGTTCTAATTGATTCATCCGATTTTGTCGACACTGTGAATGATTATTCGAATGAATGCGTTACACTTGTTATCGAAACCGTAGCAAAAATGCTACAAGCGCCTTTAAAAGAGTCCTCACCATTTTAAACGAAAACTTGATACACTCTCAGGACTTTTAAGAGTTTTTGGAGGTATTACTCACCGAATACACTAACTAGACATGATATTTTAATAATCAAAAGTTTGTTTAAACAATGAATATTTTGTAAGATTACTTTAGATCTCGACCGGTTGTTTACAGAGCAAAAAAGTTTACCCCTACAAGGGTGGAACAAAGAATTACGTGGACTTTTACTATAACTTTGAAATTTCTCGACGGAAAAAAGATAAAATTTTGTACACATAATAAACCCTTGAACGTTGACAATATACTTTATTTACAAGAATTTGCTATGACTGTGATTCTTGTGGTGATAGTTTGATATTCCTGATTAGGCGCCCCCGGCGGAACCTATTTTGTAACGTTATTTCCTAATGTAACTACCCGTAATTGTCCCATCAATCTGTACCAAACCATTCCAAATCTCGTCTATTTACGTTTTGACGTAATTTGTAAGAGTATTTCAGTAAGCTAAGGGCATACGTCAATTTTTAACTTCGAAATGACGTCACCGGCGCAGGTATAGTCAACCGGACAATATTAAAGATCTAGTAGACCTATGGAAAACCTGAATCTGAACAAGAGACGTGAAAATGATAAAATATGTTAAAAGGTCTTCACATGGAAGCAGATATCCTCTTTTAAAAATTATGTAAGAGGTTGAAGGTTTTTTTTTTGTTTTGTTTTGTTTTTTTTTTTTTTTTTTTTTTTTTTTTTTTTTTTTCGAAATGGTAAGAGTTCAAGCTGTCACAGATAAACATCAGTGCAATATCTTAAACACACAAAACATTATATACTCCATCATTTTGGATCAGATTGGTATGAAAAAAAGTACTTATCAAATCGATGAAGCGATACAGAAATTGTGTTGATTGTTGATTTGAGTATTTTGAAAAGTGATGACTTTCAACGGAATTTGTCATTACCGTCGCGTCATGTTGACGTCGTTACCAAGTGCCCGTAACAAAAATCTTCATGTTAAAAATGGTTGCTATAGGTGACCAACTAGTTGGATTGTATCCAAATTATATGATAAACAGAAAAATGCTGCAATTTTTCTTTTTGAAATCTGTAAAATCAAAATTTATGTAAGGTAAGACTACGTAATTTTTATTCACCCTCGTTCTTTAATATGAGAATTCTTGACAAATACAGAAGGAGATATAATGGAATGTATTGGAAATTAGGCTCTGACTATTTGGCATTAAAGTTGATAAGTTTCATGTGAGTTTGTGAAGATGCTACCGAATGGTAAGCGTAAACGCAACCAGGGGGTCATTTTCAAGCATAACAGAATCTCCTTGAAAATTTTAGTTGCTTTTCTGATAAAGTTTATGCCTGCAGAATGCAAGAATGGGACGTCAAACAACTTGCATTCCTAAGACAACTTCAGACTTTCTACTGCTTATGGACTCAGTCAAATAGCTACAAAAGAACGCAAATCATTTTATGCAACTTGTAAGCTAGAATTTACATTATCCCGTATTTGTTTGCTTTTATCCAGAAAACAAATTCCATAGTTCTTCATTTCCGTTCCTAGCGGGTCACTTAAAATCTGCGTTGCTTCGTTAACGTCGGCTGTAATTCATTCGAAGAATATGTAAAAACGTCATTGAAAAGAGTGCTCACTATCAACCCGTTAGGTGTAAAATTGAAATTTGAATTGGATTGCATTATAAATTTGAAAGAAGGTCAATAGCTTATTATTGGCTTTCCTTTTAAAATGTTGGTCAGGAAGCGTTATTGCAAGAGAGTCAACGTTAGTGAACGTTTGACGTGACGTTTTAATAGTTGACCAATCGTATTGAAAAGGGTGACCTAAAATACTACCCTAACGAAAAAGACCAGTGATCTTCTTAATTGTTCTCTCTTTCATTTAAAGCCTGTAAAAATTCACTGAACGTTTGGGCAGTTTTGATAATGCTCTGTTACTAGTTTTTCTCTGCCTCATTTCAATACTGGGTATTGCTGAACAGAACTAGTGTTTGATTCCCTAATCCACGAGGCTTCAAAGATTACATTTATTTGAAAAGAATTACAAGATCGTACGCGTTACTTACGTCGACTTAATAAATAACGTTTTTGGTTTTTCCTGCATAACACCAAATTGACAAGTTACTTGCACAAAAATTGTATTAACGAAAACGAAAAAGCAATGCAGATATATGAACACATAACTTTTGACCATATAAGTGTACAAGATGTTGGGAGATAAAATGTGGATACTTTCTTTCTTTTTTTTTTTTTTTTTTTTTTTTTTTATTTTCAATTTTGAGAGAGTATTTTGAAAGGAGCAAAGTTCCAGATACAGACAGCGATTTCGATAAAAATAGATCGATGACCCGTCAACGAAATCTTACGCCGTGGGTACTCATTGCAAGCGTCTCATCAAGACACGTAGAACATCTGTCCTGCGTTCAGGGGGTTGTTCCCACTTCGTCTAATCCCATTTGGTCTAAAAGTCAAATTCCCATTTCGTCTAAAACCTATATTTTGATAAATTCCCATTTGGTCTAAAAGTTCATTTACTCATTTGTATAAAAAGTTAGCTTTGTCTTATGTTTATAATATATTTTCTTTTATAATATCATAAAAATGACTTTACCTTTATGCTATAATGCATAGCAAAAATGTTTTGAAAATTGCTTTTTACTTATTTATTGGTGAAATTTTAAAAGAAGAAATAAAATATTAAATGAATTTATTATTAACTTTTAATCCTCAAGAGGTGGTTATTATTCAAAATTATAAATTGATTTTATTTGTTTTTTTCAAAATTTTACTTTGTATGCGTTTTGGAGGGGGGAGGGGGGCTGTATATAACACCTTTGTGACATTAACACCTCTATGATACTCATAACATGTCAAAAGTCATTTTGTAGACGAAATGGGAAATTGATACAATAGGGTGTCAAAAGGTTTTAGACCAAATGGGAATTTTTGGTCTAAACCAATAATTTTATAGTGTAGACGAAATGGGATTAGACGAAGTGGGAATAAACCCGTTCAGGATCACATAACGGTGCAAACTATTTTACAATTATATCTTGCTTTGAACGTGCACTTGCGTGCAAAGCGGGGTATAATTGGAAAACCGTTTTCACAGTTTTGCCATCCTGAACGCAGGGGTGGTTTTGATGAAATTAGCAGGTTTGGATTATCATCTCTGCCTGAAATTGTCCTTGTTTCGGTGAATTTTCAGTCGAATGAAAAAAAACACCAGTTTTCACTATTTCAGACCCATTGGATTTCGAACAAAGACAATAAGTCAGGTAGAAGCCTCCTATTTATTTCAGCCAATCAGGATTGTTGTTTCAATTGATACAATTGAAACAACAACCTTGATTTGTTTAAATAAATTTCGGTCTATATCAAACAAATTGTTGTCTATTTTATACAACTGGCCCCCGAAGATTTATTTGACAAATGGGACTCAGGGAGAATTATGAACATTTAAATACGGTGTTTATAATTAAGTAACAAAGTAACTTCAATGTACTTCAGATGGGATGAATACATGATAGTGTCAAAATATTTAATATTTTTTACAACAATATGAAAACAATAAGTTCGCTATTTCTTTAACACTAACGCCTTCTCTCCTGCTATTATTAAGATAGACGGCTTATAGCAATTAAAACATCAGTTGTAAAATAAAGTTAGCTTCCGTGTACAATAAGCCTCTTGTAAACGTATCCTTTAAATTTTTAAACTGCTGCTTCACACCGCATTTAATCTTCACTGATGGCATTAACTTTAATATTGGTCACAAACAAGGCATATGTGAATTATGAAAGTTATATATCATGTACCATTTCTTAAGTCAGGATGAAGATAAAAGTCTTAATTTCACATACTTTTGTTTATCACTTTGCCTTGTCATATGCAATGAAGACTATATCAATTTTCATTTAAAGAGTACGACGAATTTTAAAGTTCCTAACGGACAAACAGAAAAACAATCGGAACAAGAAAAACACCCCTATCTATCTTTGCAGAGGTTTAAAAAATCAGTTTTCCAATTGGCTATGAAGACAATTAAACTAAAGCTTATTAAGGCTATATTTATTATAAACATTGGTCCATTAAACTGAATATTAACATGATTTATTTATTACATTATTATTATTATGATATTATTACATTACAGTCATATATGTTAAAATGACGGAAATGCATTTTATAATTATATTTCCCTTTCGCAAATTTCTAGGAAAGATATCGTAGATAGACCTAATCAATCCCGTTACTACAGTTTGAATAAGTTGTTGAGACGATGGTTCATCGTTTGAACTTATTGTAGCTTGGAACAAAGATGTATATTATACATTCTTACAAACAAAGGTTTTTTGATGTGACTGAATAAGGTATCGAATGTTCTTTCATCTTCGTTTTATTTTTTTTACCTACATTTACTCATTCATGATTGCTTATCAATGATATGATAATTTTATTTCTGATTCAAAAAAGAAATCCTTTATTACATAGGACAATAGGACAATATTTTATTGACTTAAACTTTACAGTTTCTCGTCATAATATGTTTTAACAAAACCACAAATAATTAGTCACATTAGCAAAGTATAAGCATTCAAGACATTTCTGGATCCATCAAAAACTAGATTACGTTATCAAAAGACCCAAAATATAAGTATCATAATAGATCAATTGGAAGAGAAGCAAGTTCTTAATACAACTAATGACTGAACTGTTCAATATCTTATCTTACATTACAGTCATTACTCATTTAGTACGTTATTTATCAAACTTGATCGTCGTGCAAAAGCTTCTTTAATAAACTTAGAAAGATTTAATAGAGTCTTTTTATTCTTGCTCTTAAGGAGTATAGACAACTTATATACATTTGGGCGTAAGTAAAAGAATTTATCTATGTAAATACGTCTTATATCAGAGTATTTATTGCAGGCAAGAAGGAAATGAAACTCATCCTCTATATCGTTTGTATTACACAATTCGCAATAACGCAGATTTCTCTCAATTCTACAGTTGCCGTATCTGCCAGTCTCAATTCTTAGAGCGTGAGATGAAAGCCTTATCCTTGAAATGTAGCTAAACCATTTAAAGGGTAAAACGTTCAAATAATTCTCTATTCCGGTACTGGTTTTTAAATATTTGTAAGTAGTTAAAACAGTGCTTGAACTAATGTCTGCGTACATATTTTGTTGAAATTCGTCAATGACTCTATTTTTAAACATCTTATAAAAAGATTTATGGTTTACACAATAAGGGTCAACCCAAACATAACCAAATCCATATTTGTATAACATATTTTTAACATTCATGCACCAATTTCTTGTTTCATTATCTTGATTTATTAAACATTTATACAAAGTATTGATTATTATATTATCTGAGGATATAACTTTCCCCCAGTATTTAATGATACTAGCATACATTCGTATATATAGAGGGTACCTTCCTAATTCAAAGTAAACAGCATAATTACAGGTTGAAGACTTTACTCCGAGTATCTTCTTCATAAATTTTAAATGGATTCTTTCTATATCATTAGCTTTAGAAAAACCATGGACTTCACATGAGAAGCATAGAATAGAACCGACAAAGGCGTCAAACAATTGTAAAATAGTAGACGTGCTAAAGTTTAATCTGCGTGTTTTGATACAAAGCATATTTAAAGCTTTCAGACCTTTGCCAGCTAAAAATTTAGAATTACGGTTAAAAGAGCCTGTATAACTAAACAGAGTACCAAGATAATTAAATTCGTCAACTATTTCTATTTGGTCGTTATTATAGGTCCAATTTTCATTTCCCCTAAGGATGCCTCTTTTTCGAAAAACTACAATTTTTGATTTATCGGTATTCACCTCAAGTCCCCATTTCATGCAATACTCATGTAATTTATTAAGACTTAATTGTAAACCCGATGGATTATCACTGAGAATAACCATATCATCGGCAAAAAGTAGAAGTAAAATGTTAATGTTTTCAATTGTTAATCCGCAAGAAGGATCACCTTGCAAAAATAACTCAATATCGTCGATAAAAAGAGCAAAGAGAAGGGGCGACATTATCTCACCTTGTTTTAAGCCTATCAAACTTTCAAAGGGGAGGGACAAAAAGTTATTAAGTTTGACATAAGCCTTTACTTTTGAATACATATCGCGAATTATTCTGAGCATTTTTCCTTTTATTCCTAAGTTAAATAGTTTAAACCAAAGCCCATTTCTGTAGACGCTATCAAAGGCCTTTTTTAGGTCAATAAATGCTGCATAAAGCCGCTTTTTTTCGGAAAACATTTTTTGAATAAGAGAATAAAGTATAAAGCATGCATCGGTAGTTGAGCGATTTTTCCTAAACCCAAATTGCGCATCCGATAAAACATCGTTATTTTCACAAAATAAACTCAACCGTCTATTCAAAACACCTGTGAAAATCTTAGATAAACAACTCACGAGGGAAATACCTCGATAATTGTTCACATTGTCAGTATCTCCCTTTTTATGTAAGGGAATAATAATACTCTCGGTCCACTTCTCAGGGAAAAACCCAGATCTAAAAATAGCATTGAAAATATCGGTGAGATGAGATGCAATAATGTCGTAACTTTCTATAAAATATTCATTAAGAAGACAATCATTCCCAAAAGACTTATTTCTTTTTAAATTACGAATTATGCATTCGACTTCACTCGTATTAATAGGTTGGTCCAATTCCTCAAAATTACAATAGTTTGAATTAAAATCATTTTCTTCGCAAAAGGTTTCCGAGTTAGAATCGGATACTGAATTAATGTCATCGGAAAGTGTTGAAAAATATTGATAAAAGTCATTTATTGTTAAAGAACAATCAATGTCTTTTTTCTTTTTACAAAAGAGATTCCAAAAATCTTTTGGGCGCGAATGCCGTAAATTTTCTATAGATTTGTACTGTTCTCTTTGAAAAGCAATTTTGTGTTTACGCACAGTTTTCTTATAAATTTGTTTCAATTTGCACATATTTTCTCTATTTTCCGACGAATGGCATTTATTGTAGAGCCTTAAAGCTTCAATATACTGTTGCTTTGATTCTCTGCAGTCCTTATTGAACCATGTAGCTCGACTTTGATTTACCGCATTACTGCTATTATTCGAAAAGCATGACTCTTTTGAAAACATCGGATCTACAGCATTGCGAAAAATAGACACAAAATTATTCAACATTCCGTTAATATTATTTCTATCCGTAATATCAACATTTGATAAAAGATTATTAAATTCTGGTAATTTAGAAATTAGAATGCTACGAAACTCCTGTTTTTTGTCGTTTTTCCATCGAAAGCTAGTGAACGGTGTTTTTCTAGGGACATCCTTTCTAACATTGCACCACAACGAAAAGGATAAAGGGGCGTGGTCAGACCACTCATTAAAACTTTCAATGGAAAAATTGCAAACAGAGGAAAAAATATTTTCTTTCAACAACAAATAATCAATAACAGAGTGAGCATTTTTTCTTACAAAAGTAAATGAACCACCACGATCGTTGCCAAGCCTACCATTTGCAATCCGCAAAGAAGTAGCCTTGCAAATATCGAGTAATTTAATTCCATGACTATTCGATGCAGGATCGAGTGAGGAGCGAATTAAGGGCGTATCAGGTTCGTACTCTTCGGGGTCTAAAGAGGAAATATTATTGTCATTTACGATATAATCTGACTGATTCCCTACTCTTGCATTGAAATCGCCACATACATAAACATTACCAATTGTATAAAAATGCTCAATATCATTTTGCAACAAATCAAATAAATCAACATTATGAAAATTATAAGCAGGTGAATTTTCACACCACATATAGACGCAAGAAAGATAAACATCATGTTCAAAACCGAAAAAATTCTTTTTCAGTTGAAGCCAAACAATCGTATCGTAGTGATTTTTGATTAAAGTTATTCCCTTTTTAACAGTGTTTTTGATATATAAAACAATGCCACCACTGTTACGACGTGCTTTTTTATTCTGAAATTTACGAAATAAATTGAAACAAGAATAACCATTCAAGTGAAGATCGCAGTCTTTTTCACACCATGTTTCATATAGACAAATAACATCATAAGAAGTCAAAAGTTTGATAAATGATTGATCATTACGTTTTTCATCAGTTAAACCGTTACAGTTCCAAGACAGAATTCTAAGCTGCCCTTCCGAACACCTCTATGCCTTTTCCCCTGATGTTTTCTCAGGTGTTTTCACAAGCTTCCCGTCTATATAAAGTTTGTCATAGCTGACCCATGATTTCTTCCCTGCTCTTATGGCCTCTCTCATTTTTGGCACGAGTTTTTTACGTTTCTCCGCTATATCACGGGGAAATTGTTCATACAAACAGTACTCGGTATCCTTAAGGTGCCTACCCTGTTTCCTAACGGTTTCACGGTCTTTGAACAACGTGAATTTTGCCACAATGTTTCTGTTTGGAAAACTATCGTTTCTCTGGCCCATCCGATGCACGCGTTCAAATTGAAAGCTGCTCACAATGTCTCTAGCAATTTTGAGCTTATCCTCCATAAATCGACGTAAACGAGATTCTGTTTCCTCTGTTCTTTCATTTTCCGACTCTTCAATATTTGAAAAAATCAAATTATTTCGCATAGATTGCGATTGTAGATAAAGTAAATCGTCCTTAAGGCGACAATTCTCCTTTTCCAATAATGATAGTCTCTCATC
This sequence comes from Fragum whitleyi, assembly GCA_948146395.1. Classification (NCBI taxonomy): domain Eukaryota; kingdom Metazoa; phylum Mollusca; class Bivalvia; order Cardiida; family Cardiidae; genus Fragum; species Fragum whitleyi. Next base: position 8,751,904 of record OX411543.1, on the reverse strand, counting down.
TGTTACACTTGCTGCAAATTCCAAATTATCTGCTTTTTGCTCAAGAGAGTTAATACTGAGATCGGATTGCTTTTTGGAGTCATGTATAAGGGTCCACATTTTTTTCAATTCTTTATCAAAAGTAGATACCTTTTTATCCAGCTCATCCAGCTTTTGCAACTTGTCGTCTACAGAACTGAGTTTTAAATCCATTCTTTTTAAGTATGTTAACACTGTCTTTAAATCAGTATTTTCACCTTCTCCCTTTCCCATAGTGTTTGTTAAGTTAACGGGCTGATTGGTCGGCGCATGTTCGGATTGCACTTGCCGCAGTTTAGACGGCGACGCTGGCGGGGTACTGAACATATTATCCATAGTTCCAGATGAATCCTCGTCGAACAACGCTGATCTAACTCCTCGTAAACAATCACTCACTGATAGATCCGTTAAATTGTCACTTTTATCGTTATCGATTATTCCGGGCGATCCGCCATTACGCGGCATTTTTGAATCGCATTCATTGTTATCCTCCTGACTATTTTTTCTCTTTTTTCTACGCCCGCGACCCATCAAAATATTTCATAATATCACTATTTAAACAATAGCTGTAAATCCAATCATTTAGATAACAAATAGAACATCTTTATCCAATAATAGTTCCAGAAATTCATTTTTTTATCGAGAGCCCAAATAATGTCGACCACTCCATACCCTGTCACGTGACTATCATATTTAGATTTAATTTGCATTTATATGTCCCATTTTAAAAAAGACCACCAACGCAAAAAAACCCACATAATTATACCATTAAACTTGGGTGAAAAGCGCATTCTTTACGCCAATTTGTCTCACACCAATGGGTCGGTCGATAATCGTAGACCTATGTGAGATAGCAGCTGGAGGCTAGGAAAGGATGTGATGGTTGTACTGGTAAGAGAAATACCAGGAATCCATTGTTAGGTGCTCCAGCCGCCACGATATAACGGAAAATGTTTAAAGCGGCGTAAAAATCCACTCAATCAATCAATGAGTGCAAAGAAAGGTATAATTTTGCAAACAGATTACACCGTTTTGTCATCTTAACTGCAAGGCAGAACTTAAGTCGAGTACGTTTATCGAAAATGGTTTATTCAGGAAGCACAATTACCTTGCTAGAGATCCAAGACCGAAAACGTGTCGACCTGCCGAGCTTTCCCTGATAGCACTACCGAAATTGACCCGACCGCGGCACTTATCCTTTCCGACATTTGTCTTCCACCAATGGGTAGATAATCGTAAACCTATGTGGAATAGCAACTGGAGGCTAGGAAAGGGATTTGGTGGTAATACTGGTGTGAGAAATACCAGGAATCCATCGTTAGGTGCTCCGGTCGTCGCGATATAACTGAAAGATTGTTGAAAGCGACGTAAAACCCCAATTCAAATTCAAACTACCGAAATTGACTATTTTCCGTTGACTGATCTCAGATACAGTAACTTACATTGTGAAATTGACCAAGGGAATGATTTTGGAAACAAAATGAATGAGTGCGATGAATGAGTTTTGAGTGAATTAAAGGAAGATAAATCAATATCGCTAATTTTGTTCAAAATGAACAAAATTAGCGATATAAATTACCTCCCTTTACGAAAATATTTGTACAAATTTCATAAAAAGCCTCTTTTTTCTTCAAAAACCAACCAGACTCTTTTAATTTCAATTATGCCAGTGAATTCGCGATGTTTTCTACCTATATTGATTTTGAATTTTTATTACTTTTTGGGCGTTTTTGAATGTTATGAGTGAGTGTTTAGAATGAATGAAGTGAGCACTGAGTGAACGATTTATAATCGTTTTATTGAGATGAAAGTCAATTTCAGGATGTCATTAACTGTCATTAACTGTACTTCCACATCCGACAGCAATCTTTTCTCACATAGCTCCCTTGTCTTTAATAACAAATAGCCATCATAGACATTCTCGTCCTACACATGTGATCCGTCACGCGAAAAGGGACCACCTGGGTAGTGTGTAAAATTTCTACATCAATGTACCTTCCAGGAAAAGAATTATGAAATGCGACGTCTGGCTAAAACCAATCTCTTTTTCGAATATTTATTCGACGAATTCCAAGATGGTCCCTTTTTTTGACAGGTCATACATATATAAAAGTTCACATTCAAAATGCTATCATTACGGTGTCATCTAACGCCGTTATAGCGGTATCTTTTATCCTGGCGTTCAAAAAATTGGTTTAAACGTAGAACACTTATATTTATGTGATATTGTTCTAGGCAAGTTGACCTTACCCTCCCTTTTAAAATAGAAAATGTGTTAAGCTCGCCAAGGTGCGCTTACCAGCATCTCTATTTTAGACTCGGTTAAGATTAATTTGTCTCAAACAAAATGTAATGACAGATCCTATTTATCTTAGATAAAAATGGAGAATCAGGAGGATTCGATCCAGAACATCACAGCCATATATAACAACACTGCATCACTGACACTAAGAAAGCTAAATGATGAGGCAGCTATGATATACTACGGGGCTGTTATCCTTTTCGGAATTCTTATACTTCCAGGCGTAATAGGAAATCTTCGTGTACTACAAATCTACATCTACAAAAAGCCAAACAGCAACTCTCGAGTTTTTATCATCTTTCTCGCCGTTATAGACCTTGTCACTTGTGGCGTTGTACTTCCTCATAATATGGTTAGCTGTCTTCTTCCATACATGTATTACAACGACGCATCGTGTAAGATTTTCACATTCATCAATGCGTTTGTGACGATAAGCTCTGCTTACGTTCTCTTGGTCATTGCCATTGAACGATATCGTAAAATTTGTGCGCCTCATAAAGTACAATTAACACTGAAATATGCGAAATGGTCATGTGTAGGAGCTGCTATTTTGACATGCTTTTTAAGCATGCCGACATTATTCTTGTTTGGTAGCACCAGAATACCGACTTTTAAGGAAAGGTATTATGGCAATGAATGTCATCACCGTCAAGAAATGAGGAACACGAATTTCCAGTTCTTATTTACTGGCATCAATGTTGTCCTTAGTCTGAGCACGTGTGTCATCATGATTGCACTTTATTCACTTATAGCTATTCAACTCTGGAAACAACACAGAAAGATGGAAAGAAAAAAAGCACATATCTTTAGGGAGAGAGAAGCTTTGGAAAATAATGTCATTCAAGTTTCAACTGAGGAAAGTGAAGTTGGGGCGCACAGCTTGACTAACGAAGCGTCAATGACAAAATCCGACAACGACATCGTGACTCAATCGGATGATGAAACTTTAAACGACATTACCGGAACGTATAGCCCGTCAGATAATGCACAGATGGTTGACAGAAGAACAAGCAACGGAAACAAAGTTGATCAAGAAATTTTTCAACGAAACAAATCAAGAGTAGACATCCGAAATGAAATGTATTCTTATCAGCAATCCAAACGTACGACAAAGAAGACGGTAGATCCAGGTCTAATCAAACAAGTTCATAAAAACAGTTTCATATTTTGCCTAATTACATTGTTTTATCTTATTAGCCATTTACCCTACCCTATTTTACGTATATACCAGGTTCAAAACATGGATTGGTACAGAGGGTTAGGTTTCACAGATCTAGTCACATTCCATACAGCCCTCTGTACCTTGTATATCAGCAATGTGGTCAATCCCTTAATTTATGCAGTCTGTGACAGGCATTTTAGGCACGAATTAAATACTTTTTATCTCAATTTATTAAGAAAAATCTGAAAAAGAAACCTTGAAATACAACGTCGTGCAAATAAGGATTAACAAGAGCACATCCTACGGGTGTCTACGCTCGGCTGCTGGGTTCTGGATAGTGGGTAAAGAATCTAAGTCGAAAAAGCGGCATTATTAGCACAATTTGCATCTAGAGTTATCCCCTTGATAGTAAAGGTTCCTCTTTTGACAATGAACATGTGTGTCAAGTTTCAATTGATGCCTTCAGTACAAAAAGAGATATCACAAAATGTCAAAGGGCCAACTTATTTCTCATCCCGGGCGGGTACTGTTGCCCGCAATATCGGAGTATCTCTCAGAAAGCGGGCTACCAGCTCTAGATTGGTCCACATATCGACTATCAGAATAGCCTAGAACAGGCTATTCTGATATTCGACAATGAGACCAGTCTTCACCCGACCCGAAAGCGGGCGAGAAATAAGTTTTCGCAAGACGACAACGATAACGACGAAGACGCCAATGCTATAGCAATACCTCTGGTTTTCTCCGAAAGCAGCCGAGCTAAAAATACCCGTTATTTGTCATTCGGAACACCACTCGGACAATCTCACGATCAACCTCGAATGTACATAGACGGACTATTTTCAAAAATTAGAGGGAAAACCTTGGAAAAACTCGATGACGTCAATCAAAATTGCGTTAGCCCTCTAAACTGTGAGTGAAAACATTCGACGTCGCCAACGCTACTCGTACAAGTCATTGACTTGAATTCATCGAATCCTAATATTAATATTTTAAGATTCTTAAATTACGGCTGAAAAAATCTTAATTTTTGAGAATGATTCGTCATTCTCAAAAATTAAGATGTTTCAGCCGTTATTTACTGTAAAAAATATAAATCGACAGTGTTATTTTTTCTTACACTGTTTCCGCCTAACAAAATGTACGATTTTGTTGCATACCCATCCGCCTTATATACATCCGAGGTCTGTTGTAGTTTACGGGAATGGCCGAGTGATGTTCCGAATGGTTATTTGTATGCATCGAAACATCCATACGCCATCAAGTCAATGTTCAACCTCCAAGGTTACTGGCCAGGTCCCAATCAAATTCAACAGGTTTATTAACCATGGCCATGAAAAAGTCTGGTTGCAATTGCAAGAAAATTATGACCCTTATAAAATTATATTTTTCTCGAACTTCTCGATTGGACTTATTGTTTGTTTTTTGGTTCTTTAATTGTTTTTTTTTACAAAGAAAGATAATTTTCTTCCATCAGCCGTATGGTAACTTGTATTTTGAGTTTATTTGAATGAGGGTTAACGCCGCGTTCAGCAATCTTTCAGTTATATCGCGGCGGCTGGAGCACATAACGATGGTTTACTGGTATTTCTCACACCAGAACTACCATCACATCCTTTCCTAGCCTGCAGTTGTTATTACACGTAGGTCTACAATTATCAACCCATTGTTGGAAGACTAATAGTCAGAATAGTCTGAGTGCCGGCTCCGGGGATAGAACCGTGACCTAGTGAAGCAATCGGGAACCCTCGGCGATTCTACGGAATACTTTCCAGTTTACGGAAAAGTCCGAGCGATGTTCCGAATGCTAGTGAAGAGGCCGACGCTGATAAATTGTAAGATATTTTGATATATTCCTAAACTTGAATTTGGATTGATTATTATTTTCGGAAGAATTTGACAAAGGTCGAACTATCATTGCTTTCAAGATTGCACACCTTTAAGTTCCGAGATGTATGAAGATGTTCGCTCTTGTGCCCTGCTTAAATATTGCTCTAAAATGCATTCCAAGATCAGTGGATTGCTGTTTAACTTGTTATGTATCCAATCTGTCAGAAATAGATTTCGCTATGAAAATTTCTTTAAGGGCGAGTGACTTTTTTTCTCTATCTCTCTATCTCTTTCTTTCTCGATTCTAAGATTCTAAATTATATTAATACACTTCCAAGGAAAACTGTAGAAAAAAACTTAAAAGAGATGAATGCATTTGCTCGAACCGTCTTAAAGCATGTGTTTGCACATTTTGAGATGCGTTAATGATGATATTATTCCATTACTCCTTTCACTGAAGTAAACAATCTTTTAGTGAATGTTGGTTCATCGTCATGAGCGTGCGGTAAGATGTGGACATTAAATAGAGAATAATATGTTAGCGTCTTTTAATATCAATGTTATCTAGTCGAGCTTTGCCGAGTCATGATAATTTCTCACAGCCGAGTCCATGTAACTTTGATATTTAAAGACACTTTTATGTTATTCTATTTATCAAGCAATCATTATTCAGCACTTAGTTATAATTAACTAATTCAGGCATTGTAAGTCTATGCAAGTTATTTCTAAAAATAACTACCTGATATAATGAAATGTTATCAAACAGATGATTTCGGGTCATTTCAGGCTTCATAACATGATAAAATATTTTCCGTACACCTCTTTGGCTTTCTATCTCACCTGAGCACAAAGTGCTCAAGGGGAGCTTTGAGGATTTCCGTGAATCCGTCGTCCGTGGTTCGTCTTACGTAAGTGCGCCTGCGCGCATTTCAATGAACCCTTGTCACAATTATCCTGAGATGGCGCTAATAAATATAAGTGTGGTAGGGCGTGGCTTTTATTCATAATGAAATCTTTGAACGACACTCCTTGACCTCGAAATAAGTATCAATGAAACTTTCTTCTTTGTTAACAATCTTCAAAGGTCATTCGAAATAATCCGATTTTCTAGGCGTTACTTATTCTAAAAACACTAATTCGTTTAATACCTTCTTACAAATAGTCATCCTTAGAACCATTACTTAGTTCAAAATCCAAATGGGTTCTTCCAGGTAAAGGTGTAACAGGTTGTAGGCAAATTCGTTTTTAGAGCCAGTTGGAGAAGGTAGTGACATTTCGTGTTCATAGACACTTATCAGCTATTTTCAGATATTTTTATTTATTATTATTTTTTTTTTTTTTGAAATTTATTTATGACCGAAATTGTTTTTGTATATATTTTTTTAAAAATGCAAACTACATGTATTTGACCCATATTTAGGCGAGTCTTTCTAGGATCGTGTTGGAAGATGAAGGTTACGGAATCAGCCGAGTTTTGACGAATACCTTTGAAGGTCTCCCTTCAAAAAAGATTAACCTCGTGTTTTTACATGTCTCAGAAATTATTAGCTTTTATGTGAGTGACATAATTTTCTGCTAGGGAATTAGATCGTATTTTAAACTATATAGTAATAAATAACATCTTGAACAGTCCCGGTGGTCCAGTTGTTAACATGCTCGCCTTTCACTCCCCCCCCCCCCTCCCCCCCCCCCGGGTTCAATTGCCGAGTAATCAACAATTTTTCTTGATAGAACGTTAGGAATATTCAAAGACATTTTTGTCTGATTTTTGTCTTCTTTAAACGGTATAAATATTTAGTAAAGTAATTAAATCAAACAAATATGCCTGATATTGCTAAGTTCGTACGTATATGATATATAGGGGATTATCCGCGTGGATTGATGCAATTTGGGGATGTCCCAAGTTGTATTGGTACACGGGGAATCAGTTGGTCTTTGTTAGTTAAAGTATAATTAAATATAACGGAGATTTTAAAGTGGACTCGTTGAATAATACGCACTCAAATAAAGATAAACGCATAATCTGTATAGTACTGAAGAACGACATTTCGCAGCCTTTGATTTTACACGTTTTTCTTGATTGAGAAATTATTTTGGTGGGTTTATGACCTATGTGCATATCTCACACCTTGAAAAACTTATGATTTCGTCATTTATTTTAACATTTACAGGGGAAAATAATTTCAAATGGAATCATGGACGTTTCTAGGTTTCGAACCTAAGACGGTATAAAAAGGGAACATTTGAAGTTAATACAATCGAGTTGGATAAATCATAGTTGAAAGAACTTGTTCCCGAATAAACAATCGATTTACCAATCAAAACAGTCATTTGAAATGTTAAACTTCGACCTTTTAAACTATTTTTATGGAAATAAATCTCGTAAAAGTACGACTTAAACGTCGTAACTACTGCTTGAACTATGTGAAAATTATCAAATGATGAGTCTTTGTTGCGTACAAATTCAAATTCATCATTTAAGTCGGTACATTCCTTTAGTAGCGTATCTTTCGCGGGTCAAATAGCGTGATTTGATAGATAAATATATCTCACAATACAAAACTGTAAGTTATATCGCATCTTCATGTATGCTTTTTCCTTATCACCTAGTCTTTCTTCTATCGTTTTGTCTTTCTTCTTTTATACACTCTATACGTTCAAATGTTTTTCACATTCCACAACTTTGTTATAAATTTGATG